>OX031067.1:21943375-24443375 GCA_943736015.1 Tridacna crocea | reverse complement strand
CCCCCATATTTAATACGACGTCAGACAGATTTAAATGTTCTTGGTCTTACGAACAAAATCCGTTACAAAAGAAAATCAACAAATGCATGGCAGAAATAAGGGACCGGGCAGGATTCGAACCCTAGAACTCCCCGCCGAAAGGCCAATAGCTTAACCACGGAGCCCGTTGAAAGAGAAATCTCTCCAACGCAGTTGCAAGGTATTGTATTTGAATAGGGACGAAGCCATGTATGAAGGAGTGGTCTCCAGTAACACCACTACCCTCTTAAAATCATCATTTATTGATGACTCAAAGCCTTACTAGGCAGAAAGTCCGTTTTGTGACAACAAATAGGATTAATGGTTCAATGGCCAATCCCGGACGAGCCGCCATCTTACGAACAAAGTCCGTAACAAAAAAAGATCAACAAATGCGTGGCAGAAATAAGGGACCAAGCAAGAATGGAACCCTAGAACTCCCGGCCGAAAGGCCAATACCTTAACCACTGAGCCAAAGAGATATCTTTCCACTGCAGTTGCTAGGTATTGTATTTACATAGGGACGAAGCCATGCATGAAGGAGTGGTCCTCCGTAACACTGATGTTGAAATAGAAATGCTGTATTAGTTCCGCCATTGTTGTGTATGGCTTGTAATGGGGCCCCAGTTCTCAAATCCCGACATGGTCCCAAATTCGTCCTGATGGAATACAACGTCTGGCAGTGATCAATGTTTTACACGTTATGATCCAATGCTGCTTCTGTTACGCCGATCATGTGTATGGCTTGTTACGGAGGCACCCAGAGTCGAATACCCGATATGGTGTAAAATTCCTTCTTTTAAAATACGATGTGGAGCCGATGTGAATGCCTCTATGTTAATGATTCAGTTGCCGCGTTAGTTGCTCCTTAATTAACGACACTACTGTAATCGCTTTTGCAGACAATTTACATACAGATTTGACCAAATAAAACATACGTAGTGGTACTTTCTAAGAAATCTGTAGCGACTTCCGGGTGTATTGGTAGGTTAAAGAACTTTCAGTAAAGCAGCCTAAAAACACGTGACCTAGTATTTACCTCTGTGCAATGAGCACATTCAGAGAGATGACTCAAAATCGAATTTTTCATCCGCAGTAATTCAGAATGATGAATCCAAATTGATTTCAAACGGAATAAAATTGTTCTTCGACAACTTGTTTCCCCCATCATCCGTCACTCTGCGGTGAAAGAGGGCGGAATTCTAATCAACAGTTTGTCTGTCAAATGACAAATTACTCCTTTTGTGGTTCATTTTACTGCTTTAAATTTATTCCCTATCAAGTTTTTAAAGGTATAAGCCGTCTTCTGCTAAAAATAGGGTTTCATGCATCTCTGTGATGCATGATACCAAACAAGTTAGCACCGTATTTTTGATCCATAACATTCTCGCCTTTGACTACTTATGTAGATTGGTCCTTGGACATGTAAAAATTGGCCAATAGCAAAACTTATCGACTCAGATCAAGGCGCAGACTGCTAAGGCTAACCTGGGTTGATATTTTTTGCCGATCCATCAGACACCCTTTCATATCGTCCGTTTACTTTCAAAACCTCGTAACTACAGCTTCTAACAAGCTGTAGTTACGAGGTTTTGGAAGTAAACTGATGATAATTTATGTGTTCTTGCCATGTTACATTCATTTTAAAAAGAATTTCCCACAGACTTCTATGAAATCATCATTGTTAAATGGCTATAACTGACATGAATTACATGGAGAAACTTTTTTTTTTCAGTCAAAGATCGAAATTTATTTCATCGAGTAGACATCATCGGTAATACTTTCACGAGTGACTGCTACTCGTGATAACATTATTGATAATGCCCACTCTATGAAATAATGAAAATCATTATCACAAAAACAACAACAACAACAAATATTCTATTTATGTCATGCTCCTAACCGTTTTTTAGGGATAACTTGCATCACAATCCAGTAGTTCTTATCCGTGATCCCTCGTGGCGTTCCCCTGTTCGCATATCAGCGCTTAACAAAAATGTATAAAGAGCGAGAGATGTAGGGTGAATAACGTCATATTTCCATCTGGTTCAGTGGCTCGGGTTGTACACCAAGAGCAAAGAGTCTTAGAAAACTCTTTGTAAAAACGTCAAATCAAATAGCAACAGAATCCACCAATTAAACCAGGTTTTAAAAATCTTTACAGGAAAGACTCAACCTTCAACCTTAAGTTGGATGAGTTCTCTCGCCTGTTGTGCTAATCCGCTATCCTACTTTGGCTTTCCTTTTTGAAATTTATATGGTAACGCTACCGCAATATTTTACAGGAAGGCGTAAAATCAAATTGCATGGAGTGAGCATTCTCGTAGTCGATCTACAAATGCCAACGAACACTGAACTTTTTGGCCAGGTGACAATTATACTAAATTGCCATTAAAACAAGTTCTTAACATCATTAATATCTCTGGTTTATTTGAATGGTTTGTTGGCATGAGCAAAAAACCTTGCAGGGTGACGTATTACAAATATATTGGAAATTTCAACATTTACGACTCAAAACACGTGTTTAAAGTAGATTGCAGTAAACAGCAAAGCTGGTAACATGCAACTTCTTGTTTTCCTATCCAATGTCATCCGTCTATTCAAAATATACTCTCTCTCTCTCTCAGCTTTGCCTGGCTTAGATTTATCCTGAACACCCAAAGTTTTATAAATGACTTTTCTTCCCTTATCATACAACAGCATGCCTAGGAGACAACCTGCAAATCAGTATTGTCTCCATCGATGCCATGTTACCCTTTACCACACAATCCACACAATTCCGACATTTAACTATCCTTTCAAAGATAGGCTTTGAAAACATTGTATAAAAAGGAGAAAAATGTTAGTTGCCTGCATTTTCTCTTTTCCGACAATGTTTTCTTTTCTTTCAAAAATAAAAAATCAATTACGGAGTCACATTTCATTTGGCGTCTGCCAATGCTTTTATTGGGACTTATTTAATTTTTTGTCATTCGATAAAGAAGTAACTAGAAGTAAACTTTTTCGATGTCTTTAGTAGATGTCCACTGCAAATAAAGATGCTTTTGGGCTAAATTTAGAGTCAGGTAGCGGACGGTGTTGATCAAGATCAGACTGCACGTTCTGTGCAGTCTGGTCTTGATTTACGCCGTCCGCAAAAGGTATCTTTCAGGTAAATGGCAGAATAAAAGGTTGAATTTATCAATTAATACTTTAGCATTAAAGGATTACGCCTTATCTCAGGCAGACGACTGTGACCCATAATTACTTTGGATTTGAAAAATTACCTGCAGTGGGTGATAGATGGCTCAGTGGTGTTCCATGTCGCTTTCAACATTATTTCAGTCATATCATTGCGACAGCGCACATATTCATTGATGTCCCGGGTTTTACTAGCGATAAGTTACGGTTCTGAAGTACCTTGCCCATGGACGCTCTCACGAAAGCCAGTGTTTTCAGTGAGGTTTGAACCAGGGCCCGTATTCACCAATCATTCTTAAGAACGTTCTTTGTCTTAATCTCCAGAATTTTATATATTTGAAAGTAACACAACTTCTGATTGGCTAAACCATTCGGTTTAGCCAATCAGAAGTTGCATTACTCACAGATATAGAAAATCTTGGAGAAGAAGATTGGGAACATTCTCAAGAATGATTGGTGAATACGGGCCCTGATGTTTCGGTCACGGGTTACGAGTCCTGCATTTCACAGTGAGCCACGCAGGACCCATGCAGAAAGATACAATCACTTTACTATACTTTTGCCTTCTATACTAAGATGGTTTTAAGAATGTATGGCCACACAACACCAAATGAAAAAGGTTAACATTCGAGAGCACAACATTCATATTTGCGGAAAAAGAGAGTTTAGAAGGTTAACCATGGACAAACAGTGCAATAAAGTATTCATTTCAAGTGCGCTGAAATTCGTCATAGGAGATTTAACAGTGTTAACATAAGGGTTACTTGATGACTTTTAAGGCTGACCTAGGCCGAAACTTTTCGCTATCTTCTATATGCTAAAGGACCAATCTACCTCATGATTAGGTCATTTTTTTATATAAAGAAAAAAAGTGTCTCTTATGGATCATGATCATGTTATGACTGGCTGGTATCATGTATCAAGAAGATGCACGAATCCCCCTTTTGCCAGAGCGAGGGTATTATGTAGCAGAGGCGTTGAATACGTCATGCACTTGTACCTAGCTCCAATAGAAACTAAACTCTCCTGAGCTACCTTCAGTCACCTTGCAGCTATAAAATGGCTAATCAGTATTGACATTCTTTAGCTAGTGTGAATAATTTATGGTTTTGCTCTGAAAACCCCCGTATATCTTCACAGGAAAATGTCAGTGCTTGGCACACCGATCTACTTTATGATCGCCGCAGGGGGAAACAGGGTATGGCCATAAAAGTAAACTGTTAGCAGGAAAAAAAAAAGAAAAACCCAACAAATATTTAATGTAACCTGTTTGACGTATGCTTGTTTTAACCCATCTCCTGCTAAATAAACGAAATTAAACTAGAAAATCCGTAATAGAAAACAGATATTTCCACTGTAAAATTATCCTACAAAATTTGCTATTACAAAAAAATGAGTTTCGTACTACTTCTTCTTTTTTGTCCTTCTTAGAACTATCATTTATAAATCTAAAACCACTATTTTCTCATTACAAAGGGAGATAATAATTACCTCCCTTTTCTGGAAACTAACATAAGTATCAACAAATAAATTCAAGATAGACACCAAAGGAATTTCTGGTCGCTTAAAATTGTGCAAAAGTATTATATAAGTATTTAAGGTATTACCATCCTAACGCCTCTGGTGCAAAATGGAATAAAATTTCTTATTGGTTGAAAATAGGGGTTTATACTAATATAATATTTTTGTACGTTTCTAACCGATCAGAAATTCCTTTGGTGTCCATCTTGAAATCATTTGTTGATATTTATTTCAGTTTTCAGAAAAGGGAGGTAATTATTGTCTCCTTTTTTAATGAGAATAGAGTGGCCCTAGATTTATAAATGATAATTCTAAGAAGGAAAAAAGGGAAAAAGTTGCTCGATCAAAGTAGTACAACAATACTCATTTTTAATCATAGCAGCGCTCTGGATAAAAGGGATTTAATGCATCTGTGACGTAATGTAACACATAATTATGGATCCATAAAAATTCAGAGCACTTAGTTGAGCCTGAGCTCAAGTTTTGTAATAAGCACGGGCCAAGCTGCAAGGTGGAAAGACATTTCCTTCATATTCTAGTATAAAGTAGTGGAGGGGGTAGATTAGGGATGCGATTGCACGTTCTGTGAAGTCTGATCTAAATCTGTAATGTCCATAAAAGCTGCCTGCATCGTCCATTGTAATAAAAAACTTAATTCGTTTATTACTTTAATTCAAAATTTTACAGGAAAGATTTCAAAATTGTTTACTGCAAATTTGTGTCAGAAACTTATTTGAGTTTGACCTTTTCCAAACAAGTCCGAGTTTAAAAGACACTGAGGGACAAGGGTTTTTAAAAAAAACAATGCGGAAGAAGGCGAAAATGCTCCTTACGAACATTTTCTCCTTTCAAACAATGTTTTATATCCTTTAAAAAACACACTTTGTTTTGTTGAGTAATATTTCATATACCTTCTGGAAGTGCTTTGATTTTGGAAAATTCTAAATTTTTGTTGCACGATGTTTGGTTAGGCCTATTAATCAAGCGTCTGTATTCATTCCTTATTCAAATTTTATCCGTATAAATTTCAAAAAAAATCGAACGATTAGACGAGATATCATATTTTTTATTGGCTAGGATAGAAAGTTTGATCCAATCAGATTGCCGGTAACAGGAAAGTGATGAATATTGGATTCAAAAATGTATAACACAGTTTTATCCAAAAGTTGTATTAAAAAAACCGAGAAAATAAAATCGTGATGAACTTTCCAATTCTCGAATCAATTAGGATTATTTCTCATGAGATTCTAATAAATTTTACAACTTGTTTAATTGAATTGTTTTCGTGTTGTATTTCCGACATAGTTTTACATGACAAACTATCAGCGCGTGCCATAAAATGAAATATGGAACGGTTTTAGATTGTTGTCCCTCAGGGTGAATTCGGAAATTCTCGTTAATTTATACTACTCAGTGCCTTTTAAAGCGCTTTTGCGTAGAAGTTTGGATCAAGATCAGACTGCACAGAAGGCACAGTCTGATCTTGAATCTTCAGTGTCCGATACGGGGAGATTTTTCCAACTAAAAATAAATTTGCAATATTTGTGTTTCTGCCATTGGCCAAAAGTTTCATCACAAGCCGCCCTATAGCATTGTCTTTTGCAAAACCTGGTGTATTTATTACATTATCTCCCGCTAGATGGCATTCTACAAATACTCATATATCTAATTTGTGCATCCTTGGTACAGAAGCGGACTACTTTTCTACGCGACAACTGTTACTTTGAATTTCAAATCAAAATAAACGTTTACTCAATAAACGCTAACTGGTGCGATTTATTCAGCTATGATCAGCAATTTAGTGAAATCTGGAGCTAAAACAGGCCTGATTTTTTCTCAAACGTTTGGATAAAAGTAATTTTCCCCATTGCTACTATATAGCTCGTATTTCTACAATCTCCCCGATATCGGGGAGTGTGATGCGTCATATAAGACAGGTCGAATCTTCGAAGAATATGACAAGCGCAGACAACGGTATGTATTATTAAACAGAACAGAACAGAAATTTATTTTGACTCTTAAGCATATAAGCTTAATGGTCAAAGCAGTATAGTACAAAGCATGCAATATATATAACATATTTCAATATACAAATATTGAAGAAAATGAATAATTTCACTAATCATTTCAGTAACTAAGCGGACATTCTTTTACCTATCTTTAAATGTGAGAGTGATTTAAATAAATTTATTATTATTATTATTATTTAAAAACTATAAGTCTTTTCCTGCAATGTTTTGTATCGTAAATGGAATTAAAAATCTAGTTGAGAGTTTTCGACAAGTTTTGACATGATTGAACGCTGTGTTAAAGACTAAAATTGTATCGCAACTAAAACCAATTTTCCATGGTAATACTATGACAAACATTTACAAAATTTTTGACTGGTCGTAAATTGAAAGCACATGCAGACGACAAAATTTATGTAACTCAAAATTGATATTTGTTCCAAGCAGGCCAGAAACCATAAACATAAAACATACTGAGAAAAGAAGAAAATGCTGTTAACAAGAACGATATTTTCTTTTTTTCAAGATTAGGGTTTTTGAAAACATTGAGGCTAATTGCATCAATTTATAAGAGATACACAAAGAAATGTATTAACCCATTACCACACAATCCCTACTTTTGACACCCATGAGAAAGAAGCCTTTAGAAAACATTGTGGGAAAAGGAGAAAATGCTGGTAACCAGCATTTTCTCCTTTTCCCATAATGTTTTCTACCCTTCCCAAAACTAATTTCAAATTTTGATTCACTGTTATTTTGTTGTCTGCAAATGCTTTTAATTTGGACCAATCTACAATATTGTTGTTTGGTAATGGATTAACAACCATGATACATATTTACAACACATAACTGTACAAATACATCTTTCTTTTGTTGTAACTCATACTTTTGAAAACATTGTGATACAATTAATACTTTGTATGACCGCAAATACAAAATTAAATAAAATAGCTTACATACAATAATGTGTTTGCGTTTTATTAACCCATTACAACAAAGATACGACCTTTTTTGTTTTAGCGACTTTGGGGCTTCTAAAAACATTGTAAAGTTCTACTGCTATCATTTATTGTTGTTGTTGTGGTGGTGGTACAGCAAAGATCTGCACACTTGTATGAAGTCTCGGCCCGTACACATCAACAATGTTTGTTGGCTATCTACACTGGTTTTATAAAGAATTTTCATTTACCTCATTACCAAACGACAATATTTCAGGCTTGTCCAAATCGAAAGCATTTGCAGACAACAAAATCAAAGTGATAAAAAATTTGAAAATTGTTTTGTGAAGAGATGAAAGCATTGTTGGAAAAGGAGAAAAAGCTGGTAACCGCATTTTCTCCTTTTCCTACAATGTTTTCTATAGGCTTCTTTCTCGGGGTTGTCAAAAGTTTGGTTTGTATGGTATTGGGTTAATAGCTTGTTAGCCTTTATACTATGGAATAAGTGAAAGGAGATTTTCAAGCAGACAGCAATATTCCAAACTTTGCTGTTTCAAAGGTATACTTTTGGGAGAAAAAATCTCCTTATCGGGCAATGTAGATCGAAGATCAGACTGCACGTTCTGTGCAGTCTGATCTTGATCTTCAATGTCCGCAAATGGTCACCGAGTCACACCTAGCAGCCAAAGTGTTAATCCTTGAACATCATCGAACGACAGTGGTAAAAGATCTGTCGTCTGCTAAAACAGTCTACAGGAAACATCGAGGCATGTGGAGTAACAAACAATTATTCGTTCTGTTGTCTACCGAAGGCATAGAAGATCCTTTTTTTTTCATGATAGGGTTAAAAATAAAAGGTGAAAAAGTAGTTCTAAGATGATCTAATTACTCTAACTATCTTCAAAGTGGAAGGATCGGCCACACACGATAACTTCCGGGAGAAACAAAACACAACCACATGAAATATTTATCTACTTTCATCGATTCAAAACTGTTTGATTCTTTATTCCTTCATCACATGACGTTGATGGTAAATTGGCTTGCAACACGCGAAAAGGGGCATTCGGACATTTGCGTCAATTGACATCTCGGATCATCCTGCCCGGACTGCGCAGGCTAATCCGAGACAGCACTTTACGACTACATTACATTTTGTACTACAATAGACTTGCGCAAAACAAATGATTACTTAACGGGATCTGTCGTTTCGGATTAGCCTGCGTTGACAGCGCAGGCTGATGCGAGACGACACTTGAAACGCGAATCCCCGAATGCCCCTGTTGCTGGCCATTTCTTTTCTGCAAGTTATAAACCTTTACCATAGAATCTCAAGTTTTAGCTACCCTAAGAAAGAAGTTTTTTTAAAAAATCGTGGGAAAAGGAGAAATTTCTATGTAACAGCTTTTTCTCCTTTCCTTACAATGTTTTCTACGCCTCCAATTTTTTTTTTTTAATCACATTCATTTTACCGTCTGCAGTGGTCTCAAGTTGGACCAGTCCAGTGTTTTGTAGCTTGGTAAAGACTAAAATAACACTTTACCCGACACCCCTTTGATTTACAAGATATTGTAAACAGCATTGAATTCCCCCCCCCCCCCCCTCTTCCCCCACTCTTTTTTCCACTCTTCCATATACAAACCACATCATAATATAGGATCAGACATGAGTTGGTGTTTGAGATATACTCAGTACATGATCTGACATAAGTTGGTACTTGAAATAAAATTTCATTTAACGATTCTAGAGGAAATGTAATTAAGCGAGCCTTTGACGAGCTTAAACATTTTGATCCTGACGACTCTGGTATAGATTAATCTCAGACTCTAAAGAATGTCATATTCTTTTTATCACATAACAATATTTCACAAATTATAAATCAGACGATGCAAAACTATCCATCGATGCAGTGTAAAATCCATAAAATCCTATTCAAGTAGAACTATGAAATTATAGGAACATAATGACGTCAAAATGACGTCACATAATTGTGATATCAAAATTTTCAAATATGAGCCGTCAAATTGGATAGAAAAAAGGATTGGCCAAGACAAAAATTGTTTTTTTTTACACTGAAAAAGATTCAAATTGGACAAAGACAAAGATGGATATTTTACACTGAAACCAAGGGAGTTTATGAGATAAATAATTTCAAAACATAAAAGTATTTCACAAATTATAGATCAGAAGATACAAAACTATCTTCAGATAGATCTATACGTCCGATAATATTTATAAAATCATCTCCTTCAAAGAAATAGGCTCGTAAGTAGCAAATGGCGTCAAAAGTGACGTCACATTAGTGTGATACTAAACGTGTACAAGATAATGACACTGAAAACAAGGGAGGTTATGTGATAAATTGACAACTGTTGTCATTTTCATCAAAGTCGAAATTTTTGTCGTGAATCGACAAGAAAAGCAAACGAATTAATGTCGTCTTGCATTATCTCTAAAAAACGGCACAATTTTAAACTTGCCCAAATTAAAAGCTACAAATAGAATTGTTGCTTTTGAAAGATAGAAAAACACCCCAGGAAAAGAAGAAAATGCTGATTACCAGCATTCTCTTCTCTTCCTACATTTTTATTCTTTTTTTTTTTAAACAAAAGTTTTTTTAACAGGTCGTTAAAATTGTGCGGTCAATGGTTACAAAACTGAAATCTCCACTATACAACAAAAGAATTAGATTTTTTTCCAAACTGAAAGCATTTGCAGACTACAAAATACATGTGACTCATGTAAACTGTCCTTTGATTGGTAGGAGAAGGCAGCGTGCTTAAGGATTACGACTCTTCACTCATCGGTAAATATCGTATAACATCGACGATTTCGTAAAGACTATTTCGGCCAGCCTCGGCAAATGTAGCTTCCGTCTTTTAATATGAGAGCTAGCGGCCGTAGACTCACTTACTCATCGGTAAATATCGTGTAACAAGGCTATTCGGCTAATCTCGGCAGCTTCCGCCTTTTTACATGAGAGTTAAAGGCTGTAGGAATTAAATGATGTGTGTCTCTGCCCACATCCGGTACTTTTATGCTTCTCTTTCTTAGTCCTTATCAAACATAGGCCCTACGAAGCATCCCTTTTACTTCCAGTGCTTTGATACTTCTTCTTATTCTTTCATATTCCTTATCAGCAGAGCTGTGTTCTCTCACCCGAGTGGTTTTTATGGTGGCGCCGCACGCACGTATCATCGATTTTCCATGACAAGTATCTTCAAAACGATTAGCCGGAGTTAATTAATGTGAGTACAGATATTGCTAACATTGTTACAGTCTACCTACACCGTCAATAAGTCAGATACATAGATATTACGGTCATAATTCACCCTTTAACAAAGAATCCAAGGTTTTAAAGACTCTGATGGAAATGTCTTTTGAAAACATTGTGGAAAAGGAGAAAATGCTGGTAACCAGCATTTTCTCCTTTTTCCACAATGTTTTCTACCTTTTCAACATCAAATAAGTAAAACTGAATTTTCATTTCCCAATGCTTCTGATTTAAACTTGTTAAAAAAGGTTCGTCGTTTTATAGAGAGTTAAAGCAAATATGATGTCGGTTTTTCTGTTTGTCGGTGAACAAGGCATTGGAGTTAAGATCTGGAAACAAGGGCTCGATATCCGCTGGCAAAACAGTGGAGATGTCCTCTGGCTCAAAGCACTGCAAGCCTGACCCCAGTTCTTCACCTAGTCATGTAATTAACTTGGTGAATACGGCATAAAACATCTGTCATGCATTTAACAATGAATACTGAGAAAAAATTTTATTCGGACAGAACAACAATACCATTTGTTTAATATTTGTACATTATGAGCCATGTTAGTTGGATAGGGGGTTTGTTGCATCTGTTAAAAAGTATCGACTCACTTCAACCTGCTCAATACGTATTTGTATTGGGGTTTGGCGCCATTTTCACAGTTCAGGTCATATCAAAGCGGTCAGTGACGCACCCACGTGTTTCCTGGCTTTCTCGCACCAGTACTTACAAAACTTTCTTTCCAAAGCCACTGACTACTCTTCTCACATGTATCAGAGGTGAGAGGCGAAAAATCGCCGGAAAGAAATCCGTTGCAACCGGGTATCGAACCCACAACCTCAAGATCACGAGTCAGATACGCTAACCACTGAGCCACCCGGCCAGGCCTAATCACTGAGCCACCCGTCCAGGCCTAACTACTGAGCAACCCGGCCAGGCCTAACTACTGAGCCACCGGCCAGGCCTAACTACTGAGCCACCCGGCATGGCCTAACCACTGAGCCACCCGACCAGGCCTAACCACTGAGCCACCAGGCCAGGCCTAACCACTGAGCCACCCGGCCAGGCCTGACCACTGAGCCACCCGGTCAGACATAACCACTGAGCCACCGGGCGCAATCTGCGCAGGGTGACATGAATCGATACTTTTTGCTGTTAGTTAAGTTTCTGCGTGTCCAAGGATCATTATAACCCATGATTTAGTCGGTTGTTTGACGAAATAATTTTGTGGGGATCCACAATTATGCTATATATGATTTGCTTGGTATAATGCATATGGACGGATTAGACTCCCCTCCTCCCTTTCTGCCAGATCATAGGTCATATATTTTGCAGCATTAGTAGATACGGTTCGATTCGTCCCTTTGAGACGAGTTTGCAATCCCTTTCTGTTTTTCCTAAGGAGTTTTAACTAAACAACTTGGCATGCCGTTAAGCTCTGGTTTGTTGGCCCAAAGGGCAATGAAAGGAGCTCTTTCTCCGTTGTAAAACATGACAGTTACAGGTTGGACCACATTCACTCTGATGTAATCCTCGATTGCATTTCCAGTTTAATGGCCAGTTTAAATAAAATACATATCATTAACTAATCACAAAATGAGTAAGCATTTATTTGCTAAACATCAGTCAAAAGAGAGCTTAATCAGCTACGCCTAAACAAAAATTAAAAGGAAAGTGATGCTCCTAACATGGACATCATGACTGATTTCTCTCACAATAACCTTTACATTTAGTATACTGGAAGGAAGGAACGAGGTCAAGGTCAAATTACGCGTACAATGTCCATCTAATTTATTTGACTAGGTCAGATAAATAAGTTCAAATAAAAACCAACCAACTGCCAAGCTGTTGGTAAATTGGAACGAGAAAGGCGAGAATTCAAAAAGTACAGAGAATATGGCTTCCACAGAAGCTGTAAAAACCATTTTCTGGAAACTTTTTCAAAGTTAGCAATACGTGAACAGTTCTGAGACCAATATAGTATCAAAACGTGTGAAACATGTTGGTACTTGACAACTATTGTAATTGAAAACAATTAAGTGGTGGAAACAGTAGCCAAAAATACTTTTTCATAGTTATGATTTAGAAAGTAAAATTATTACTGCTAGGAACCTTGTTTTTTGCGGTTTTTATCGTCCACATCGGCTTTGCCAATATAGGCAATGCTCCCAGAAGGCTTTTAGTCATTTTGAGTAGGGAAAAGTGCAAGATAGGGGACAAAATCCATTCCAGCTTGTTATTTCATGTGGTTTACCTCACTCGATGCACAGGTAATGCCCCCAGACGGGTTTTAGTAATTTTAGTAGGGAAAAGTGGAAAATGGAGGACGAAATCCACCCTAGCTTGTTATGTCATGTCCCCAGAAGGGTTTTAGTCATTTTTACTACAGGGAATAGTGCAAAGTGGAAGACAAAATTCATCCAAGCTTGTTATGTCGTGTGCTCTAGCTCACTTGATGCACAAGTAATGCACCCGGTGAGTTTTAGTCACTTTAGTAGGGAAAAGTGGAAAATGGGGGATGAAATCCACCCTAGCTTGTTATGTCATGTGCTTCTGCTCACTCGATGCACAGGCCGCCAGAAAGATTTTACTCATTTTAGTGTAGGGCAAAGTACAAGATGGAGGACTAAACCCATCCTGCCTTGTTATGTCATGTGCTTAAATAGCGCGATCGATGCACAGGTTATGCCCCCAAGAAGGATTTCAGTCATTTTTAGAGTAGGGAATAGTGCAAGATGGAGGACGAAATCCATCAAAGGTTGTTATGTCATGTGCTCTAGCGCACTCGATGCACAGGCAATGCCCCCAGACGGGATCTAGTTATTTTTGGTATAGGGAATAATGCAAGATGGAGGATGAAATCCATCCTAGCTTTTTATGTCATGTGCTTAAGCGCACTTGATACAGAGTATCGTCACACGGGACCTCGATTTCAAGTCTAATCCGAAAGAAATTTGGTAACTTTGCAGACAGTGGGAATCGGACCCACACCCTTAATCATACTGAATTTATCTATATCTGGAGCTAATCAGGCTAATAGCCTGTAACTTATTTGAGCCAAGCTTTTGGGTAACTGTTTTTTATTACATTGTTTTAAAAGAACAAAATATTAGTTAATATTAGCTCTTTCTTCTTTTCCGTCAAGTTGTCTTCCCCTTTAAAATGCAATCCCATCATTTCAGCAACATGCACTGCAATGATTATGTCTTCATTTGAAATGCTTTGATTTTGGCCTAATCGAAAATTTTGTCGTCTGGTGAAGGGGTATAGAGGATCTGACATGAGCTTGCGTTAGAGATGAACTTTTATTGGACGAGTCGAGGGCAAAATATTATTAAGCGAGCCTTTTGCGACCTTATTAGCATTTTTTTCTTAACGAGGTTAGAATCTAACTCAATTTAACTTAAACGCAAATAATAATTATCAGATTCTTTTTGTCACTTAATGATATTTCAGAAATCATAGATCAGAAGAACCGAAACCAACTAAAGATGCATCCGCGGTAACATCCATAAACCCATCTACTTCTATGAAACACGTACAAAATGACGTCAAAAAAGGTTTCACACAATTCTGATATCATACGTGTATAAGAAAATTATTAAGGGGCATATTACACTGAAAACAAGGGAGGTATTGTGATTTAAAAAAAAAAAGATGGCCTGTGTAGAGTATTTTGTAAAATCTCTCAAAATGTGATTGAAATTGGTACACTGCATTTGAAAAGAACTTACGCGATGCGTTGATGATGAGAATAGAAATATAGTATAATACATTTATGGATCTTCGACATTATGGTGTCCTAGTGCAAGACCCCTCAGAGCCCTTTTCTAGCACAGGTAAAACCCAGGAAATACATAAATATGTGAGTTGTCGTCATGGTATGACTGAAATAGTGTTAAAAGCGTTCTAAAACACCATTCAATTAATCAACATTAACAAAAAATCACAAATCGTAATGAAAATGCCCCGATAGACGATTTGCCAATTAGATTTGATATAAGCGATATTTCCATTTTACCGTAAGCGGCGCACCAGAAGTATCACGTGACACCGGACAAACAAAGCATTATTTCAAAAACAGTATGTCCCGTTCGCAAATCCTTTAAATATGGACAAACTCATAACTAAAAAGAAGATGACATAGCAAGAAATCTAGAGGAAATCAATTCTAACGCAATTGAAACATATTTCATGATATTGCTTTTGGCAAAAAATAATCATAAACAGACAAAATATGCATTTTATGAGATCGTATTAAAATAAAGAGCATGCAGAGGCTAAGAACGAATTTACCCTCTGAAACCTGTATAAAATTCATAATCCTGTCCATTACTGATCACCAAAGGGGTAAATTAATATGGAACAAAAGATAAGAAGAGTCAATTAACCCATTACCACTCAATCCCTACTTTTGACGCCCCTGAGAAAGAACCCTTTTGAAAACACTGTGGGAAAAGGAGAAAATGCTGGTAACCAGCATTTTCTCCTTTTCCCACAGTGTTTTCTACCCTTTCCAGAACAAATTTCTATTTTTCAGTCACCTTTATTTTTTCGTCTGCAAATGCTTTCAATTTGGACCAGTCTAAAATTTTCTCGTGTGGTAATGAGTTAAACGTAGGAGACCCCCTAAAAGAAAACAGCCATTTCCACAAAAATATTATTCTACAAAATTTGCTATGATTAAAAAAGAGTGTTATTGTACTGCTTCAACCAAGCCACTTTTCCCTTTTTGTCTTTTCTAGAATTATCATTTATAAATCTAAAACCACTATAATTTTCATTAGAAAGAGATATAGTAATTACCTGTCTTTTCTTGAAACTAACACAAGTATCTACAAGTAATTTCAAGAAAGAAATTTCTAGTCGGTTAAAAATGTGCAAAAGTATTATACCTGTATAAATCCGTATTTATCAACTATAAAGAAAAACTTTATGCACTGCAGCACTAGAAGTATTAGGGGTCTACTACCTTAATGTGACACGTGTGTGTTAATCTGTAAGAAGCAAGTACATTACAGCTGTTCTAAAGGTCACCCACCCTGCAGTGCGATACCGAGATCAAAAGAAAAAAACGATTTAACCCTTCATCCATTTTTTTAGTATGACTTCATTAGATATATATTTTTAAATACTCAAAATGAAGCTTGAAGAAGTTATGGAGGGTCTGAAATTTGATCTGAAGCCACTTTTCTTCTGTTCATGATCTATAACATGAAGTTATTCGTCAGTAGGTACATGCCTGAAAGTGCAACAAGGTTGTTTGATAATAGTGATAATGCTTTAATACCAGTAAATGGACTGTCCCTGTCTTTCTGAAGACACTGTACAGCTAATCAACCTTTACCAAAGTATTTCGAGCGACCCAGAAAAAAAAGGGGGCAAACGTGCTGATTTGTCCCACTTTCTGTTATCTGTCTAACTTTCTCAACCTAAACACCCCCCTTTCAAAAACGAAAACAAAAAGTAATCAATATGTAGTTCAGAAACATCTGTGAAAAGTAATTTTTTGAAAGTGTGAGAGAAAATATTTGGGGAAAAAAGGAACAAGCAACAAGCATTTTCTCCTGTTTCAACAATAGTTTGTTTTTTCTTTCAAAAACAATTACAACCATTTGACCCACGTTTATTCTATGTCTCCACATGCTAAGTATCTGGGCGAGTCCAAAGTGTTGTCGTCGGGTGAAAACATTCGCGGTAACCATTTAAAACCCTATACCATAATTTATTATAACCGAAGCTTTTTACCACCCTTAGAAATATAGTTTTTAAAAATGTTGTTGAAAAGGGATAAAGTTCTAGTAACCAACCTTTTCTCCTTTTCCCTTGTTATCCTTCCTACAGAAAATTTCATTTTTAAGCCACATTCCGATTGTTATCTGCAAAGGCTTTCAATTTGTGCAAGTCTCATTTTTTTATTTCGTAAAGAGTTAGTGAAAGATTCAGTGTTGTAAAAAATGGGGTGAGGGATAACATCAATATAACCTCAATAGACTTTTTCCTATTTCTATGTCTGATTATTCAACCAATGTTTGCCGAATTCCGTAGCTAAGTTTGTAACGTACAGGCTCGAAGTCAAGGAATATGTGGTTTGATTTATATAAACTATTAATGTGGTAATTTACAAAAAAAAATTGTTCCAGTATCTGCTAAAAGACAGATATAGTCTACTAACCAAAGACTGGGACATTATACATTTTGAATTTACAGCAAAAATCCTAACTTTGAAATAACATTTTTAAAAATCTGTATACATGTAGTTGCATGTTTGTCAGGTTCCTGTTTGAACTAGCATATAAGTTGACTATACCGTAATAACAAACTTTAATTCAAATTTCAAACCTTCCATTCCCTCTAGAAAAAAAAATGTTAAGAGATTCATTTTCGGGAAACGAATACGTGCTATACTTGTTTTCATTGAAAAGATAGTAAAGGAAGAGCTGGGTATTGGTTTGATCTCGGTATTTCATCGTCAAAGTGGATGTTCTATATGAATAGCTGTTGTGTTCTTTTTTTGGCAGCGGCTAATACACAAGTGTCATAATTAATTTTATCCCGTTTACGGTTTAGTCTTACTTTGATCCCTTGTAAAGGTTGGGGCGGGGGTTCAACTAAGAAAGAGAGTTCGCCTGATGATCACTTCTCCGAAATACTGTGAGCTTTCGATACGAAAGCTACACATATTGTTTTCTGTCTGCTATAACCCAGCGAGGACAGAGCGTGACATCTAATAATTAACTGATTACAGCTGATAGCCGTGTCGCTCAAACATGAACTGATATGTTCAACAGGGATCAATGGAGAGAAAGAGGCTTGGGACAAAAAAAAAATGTTCCGTTTATTTGTTCGGCCTGCTCAAATATTGTATCTTACACCTGCTGCAAGGACGGTATTTCAGTAAGACCAGAGCGTCAG
Organism: Tridacna crocea; assembly: GCA_943736015.1. NCBI lineage: Eukaryota > Metazoa > Mollusca > Bivalvia > Cardiida > Cardiidae > Tridacna > Tridacna crocea. The sequence continues at coordinate 24,425,537 of OX031067.1, read as the reverse complement.
TTCATTGAAATTGATATGTAATCTTGGATTCTGTATTGATCACGGACACTCACACGTGACTAGCGTCACCAACAGAAAAAAATGTTTCGATACTTTTTGCTTGTGCATTAAGCACCCCTTTTCCCACATACCATGGCACAAATATATTTGTGATGTCTTGGGATTTAATGCCTAATATTACACCTACCAAGCAAAGGTACCTCCTTTGTTGTAGAGTACCTAGCTATTATTTCCTCCATGAACGATAAACGGCGATCGAGACAATCATAAGAAATCTCTGGTGATAACTTTAAAAAACAACACACATACAAGAGTATCCATAGCTTAACTTTTTCTTAAGCTTTATGATGCAATCTGTCAACAACACTTTGTCATATTACCACCTGTAGATCTTTTTTTTTTAATTTTCGTTTTGCAGCAGATCATTTTTTAAAGAAAAGTGTTGCAAAATGACAATATTTTTAAAAAATTTTGTGCTACGTTCTCACATATTGACTCTCAATTCATGTTGATAATTACTTTAACTTGCATACATGCAGTTTCAATTAACGATGATGTACAAAGAAAACTAGTTTCTAGTCACACCTCACAAATGTCGTATTTTTCCCTAGTAGGAGTGATGATTAGGTTTATGACTCACGCAAACTTTCCATAAAATAGAAAGATTTATATCATTTACAAAGGACAAACTTTGTATGAATAAACCTACTCCCCTACGTATGTCTTAGAACATTTAACTCAGCTGGGCCCAATTGACCAACCATTCTTGAGAATATTATAACTCTTGTTCTCCAAGGTTTTCTAAATTTGAAAGTAACACAACTTCCAATTGGCTAAACCGAATGGTTTAGCCAATCAGAAGTTGTGTTACTTGCTAATGTAGAAAATTCTAGAGAATAAGCCAAAGAACGTTGTTAATAATGGTTGGCAAAGTAGGTTTCGAAGAAAACGTCTATGTATGTTATAGCCATGTCGTCATGTGCGACGTGCAAAAACTTTGACATTTTCTGATATTTCTATAATTACGTAAGAACTTTATTTTACGCTCGAGCTAGCTTTTGACCATCTAGAGTGAGGCCTATACCAGTGGGTTTGTAACCCTCACAAGCGTTTTGACATATTTTTGTCCCTTTTTGAACTAACCATTACAAGAGTTTTGACATATATATTAATGTCCCTTTTTGAACCAAGAGGCAATTTTATTTGGAATCAAGCATGTCCCAGATAATTTGAAAAGCAACGGCAGCCAAGCTTCGAACCATAATATGTTTATATGTGAACTCCACACTAAACAAAGTTTTTGTCAATGTGACCAAAAATAGAGCGTTTGGTCGCAGCAAGACAAACTGTGACGATTGTCATAAATAGAAAATAATTATGATGAAGGCAATGCGTATTTAGTGCCGAATTTTCGTGAGGAAAAAAAAAAGCAGTACAATGAAGTCTGATGTCGTATTCATCAACCACACTTAAGGACATTCATAGTCTTATTTCCAAGAAGTCTCTAAATTTAATGGTAATACAACTTCTGATTCACTAAACCAAATGGTTTGGCCAATTAGAAGTTGCGTTACGTTCTAACTCTACAATTAGGCTAAGAATCCAGCTAAGAATGGTTGTTGAATACGCATCCTGGATTCGTATTCACCAACCATTCTTACAGCATTCCTTTTTCTCTATAATTTTCTGACTTTGAAAGTAACACAACATCTGATTGGCTAAACCGAATGGTTTAGCCAATCAGAAGTTGTGTTACTTTCAAGTTTTGAAAAACTTGGAGAATAAGACTGAAGATGTGTGAATATGGACCCTGGATACGATACCCTTTTTATTTTTCGTGTGAACCGCACAGTTCTTGCATGTGTCACATGTAAATACTTGGAGAACGTGAAGCCCTTTCTGAATTTCGAAACGACTTTAATGGGCACAAATAAATGTCTAGTGAAGCTGATTCCTGTATTCAGCGAGTATTTCCATTTCTTAATGACATTACAACATGATGAAACCCAGCCTTTCTGTAGACTACTCTATCTTCTTATTACAGAATCCTCACTTAAAGCGATAAGTCTCTAGTGAAACTAGTAACGAAATTTCTTTTTACAGTTTCTTTACGTTAGGGCAGCGTCATGACGGAAACTAGCCACCATGAGAGAAACCTCTGCTATATATATTTGGACTGGTTTATGCTTTGTATTACCAAATCTTCACTTGCAGCGATAAGCGTCCAGTGAAACTGATTCCTATATTGAGTATGTCTAACCCAATCTACAAGTCTTCTTCATTAGAAATAGAATAGACAGAGCGGTAATTGAATTTTGATGCCACACTCGTTTTTCTCAATAAAATAAATGAACCACGAATATCTATTCCTTCCCGGGGATTGTTAAACCTCGATTTGATAGGATAGGGTCCTATGAAAAAGGTATTTCATTTCGCTATCTTGCAATGTCACTCTGACAGGATAGCCGCTTTATCAAACAATCCCATGTTTTAACGACACTGAGATAGAAAGGCTTTTGAAAACATTGTGAAGGAAAATGAGAAAATGCTTAAAAGTAGAATTTCTCTTTTTCCTTTAACGTTTTGTTTCTTTTCAAAGACATGTTCCATCATTTGAGCCATATTCAACTTCTCGTCTGCAAATGCTCTCAATTTGGACAAGTGCATTATTTTGTCATTTAACCCTTTACCAAACGGCACATTTTAGACTGGTCCAACTTCAAAGCACTAGGAGACAACAAAATAAACGTGTCTAAATATTGAAATTTGTTTCCATTGAACATTGTGAGAAAAGGAGAAAATACTCTTTACCAGCATAGTCCCCCTTTTCAGCAATGTTTTAAAAGGCCTTCTTTTACGTCATCATTTTTGTCGCCATGGGCGGCTCCATGTGTAACCTATGGAGATCATAGAGCCAAATGAGATCGTACGAAAAGAAAATTGCTCTTCATACATAGTCAACGAGTAACCCTATATTTGACACCTCTCAAAAAAAAACAAGAGTTACTAGGCAGTTGGCTGCAACAGGATGTTAAACCATTTCCCAAAGTGCCATTTAAATATTTGACAATCATGTCGTCATTTTTCTGCAAATGTTTAGCTCCAGTATAATTTGAAATATTTTTTTAACCATTTGGCGGCTAAACCCAACTGGCTGACCTATTGTGGACAGTGTAGATCAAGATCAGACTGCACAGAACGTGCAGTCTGATCTTTGATGAACACCGTCCGATAAGGAGATATTATTCACCAAAACATAACTTTGAAACATCAATTTTTGGGTTATATACATGTATATCGAATTGAAAATTTCATATTAGTTATTTAGCAGCCTCAGTTAAGGGCTAATCCACATACATGTAAAGTCTATTCAGTAAACTTTATTAGAACCAATAAACCCTTTACCAAACACCCTCGAGTTTTAACAACCCTCGGGAAGAAGGATTCTAAAATCCTATTCACAAGTATATACTGTGTTCTCCTTTCTCCGTTCACCTAAGCGTAAATAAGCTCACAAAATTCACATTTTCGGTCAAGGAATCAAAATTTTCGTATAATGATCAAATATAAAATCTGAATCAAACTTGTAACTGAAAAAAGTCACTACAACTTGCATCAAAAGGTTCGATCCGGGATTTTTTCAAACCTACGTCGCCAACCTTGGTAGTATGGCCACTTTCTCATTTTTCCATTCATTTGATTGAATGTCAAGGCTGGTCGCTAAAGACTGATGAATATTCTACACTCTAGTTCACACAGACTAGCTTATTCATAGTAGAGGGTAAACACAACCCATTTAGGCTTATTTAATGTTGAAAAACATTGAAAATTTGCTTTTTATTGTATCTAATGAAATTTCTTTTTTCAAACTGTGAAAATTACTCTCTTCTGTTGCATTTTTGTGTCTTATTCGATAGAAAAATAGTATCGATGTAGGATAGGATGTTATTCATAATGTCTGACAGAGTAGAATAGAACCAGGGTGGAACAAAACGTCACGAGCGCTTATTCCTTCCGCTTTAGTACATGAACGGAGAAGCGAGAATGAACGGAGAAATGAGAAAATGCCATATGCATTTTCTTCTTCGCCCACAACGTTTTCTACCCTTTCAAAAATAACTCATCAAATGAACGGCAATGAACTTTCCAACAGTAATTACTTTAGACATGGGCAAGTATATTTTTGGGGGGTTAAATGCATTTGATCCATGCTCTCTGGGGGTTTAACCCTTAGGCTGCTAAGCGCGACTCACTGACCTTTTGCAGACACTGTAGATCAAGATCAGACTGCACAGAATGTGCAGTCTGATCTTGGATCTAAACTGTCCGATAAGAAGATATTTCTCTCCAAAACATAACTTTGAGATAGATATATTTGGATTTTTACTCTGCTATTGAAAATTCCACTCTAATTATTCAGCAGGATAGAGGTTAACCCTTTACCCCATAAGGCATTTCTATGGTATCTCTAATTGACCCTATAAAACAGCAAGGATGAAGCCGTTTCTTATGTGTATATGACACCTTTTGATAGTGTAGAAAACATTGTGGCAAAAGGTGAAATTGCTCGTTAGGAGCAATTTCACCTTTTGCCACAATGTTTTCCAAAGAGTATCTATGGAGTAAAGGGTTAATGCGTCAGTAAAAGGTAAAATGTATCTACCCATGTCAGCCTATATACATTGTCTGTGCAGGCTGATATGAGCCGATACTTTCTTCTATTCGTACATAAAATCTGCATGTCAAAGGGTCATTCTAGTGGTTTGTAGACAAAGTGGGTCCATCTAATACAACTATTAACTTTGTATAATGCATTACGAAGACGCAAAAAGGCCTACTGACCCTTGGCGCCGCTCATAAATATACTTCTTCTTCAACACTTTGTAAAACAATCCCGGTTTTCCCGACTCAAAGCAGATTTGGGCCTTGTGAAAACGCTGTCGAAAAAGAGAGAAATGCTGTTAATCAACTGTCCACTTTTTCTCACTCTTTTTCTACCTTTTCACAAACAATAACCGTCTTTTGAATCACATTCAATTTTTGTCTTCATTTGCCTCGGTATTTAACCAGCGAGAAATGGTAAGCAGATTAGTGGAGAGTTAGATATGCCGGTGTTGCGTGCACTATTCTCTAATTACAGTGCATAGGGCTCATTCATGGCCAGAAGAGCCATGGTAGGCATAGACTCTATGCTACGGCAATAACAAGCTATAGCCCAAAAACTCAGTTTTTCGAAAACAAGACATATCAATAAGAAAACACAACAAGGTTTTGTCAATTAAAGATAAAATTAACCCTTTATCAACGAAACCCGTGTTTTCTCAATCCTGACGAAGAACGTATATATATGAGCCATACGCTGTGAAGTGCATCTGCGGAAAGTATCGATGCAGGTAAGCCTGCGTATTCCGTACAGGCTGAGCTTGGTCGAAAGTTTTCTTAATTCGGTCATTTTTCTGTATGTCTAAGGACAGTTTCTCTTACAATAGAGTAGCAGGGTTGTTTCAAAACTTGGATATTAGGGATCAATGACCTTACTTGGTACCATGAATCATGGTGATGCATAAGACCTCTTTTTGCTAGAGCATGGTTCATATTTTTTCAAAAACATCGTTCGGGAAACGAAAAAAGTAAAATGCAGGTAAACAAATTTGCTTCTTTTTTCTGCTAGGTGTTCGACCCTTTTCAAGACATTTTTCATTTAAATTGTCGTCTACAGACGAGCTGTACTCTGGCAAAAGGGGGCATAATACATGTCCGTGATCCACTTTACCAAGCATATCATCACAGAATTGTGATTAAATGACTGAATCTTGAAGAAAAAGTGATCCTTGAACATACCGGAAATTGATCGATAGCGAAAAGTTTCGCCCAGGTCAGGCTGACCAGAGTCGATACGTTTCCATATTCATTAAGCCCCCTTTTCATTGGCATTGCTCAAATGATTTTAAATTTGAATAAGTCTACTATTATCATCTGGTAAAAGATTAAAGTTTGAAATACCTGGCAAATCTTGCAGACGCAATAAGTGTTGACACACTTGTTTTGTTAATCCCTCAGTTTCCGGCTGAGCTCTGCTACTTTCCAAAATTTGGTTCGAAATTTAACAGTTCAATTATTTAAAACGAACTGCTATTTAATATTTAAAAAACAAAACTCAACAAACCGGATGTTTGTCATAAAAAAAAAGGCTATCCACAATTCTATAGAAAAGCAGCAGTGCGCATGCTCTGTAGGTCTCACCACACTTCAAGTGCGCTTTAATAATTAATTCTTGCGCGGCTCAAAGTAGTCCTAGAATAGCTTATATTTACTATCTCTCCCGAGAGACCATTAGGAAATTGAATTTTCTGAAACAAAGCTTGGAAAGGCTAGAATGCGAGTTTGTGTTCGAGATGTACAGTCGAGTATCTCGTAGAATAGACAACAACATCATTTAACTGTCAGCTCCAAATATACGTAAACTCGACCTCTTCCGCCGGATGAAAGTAAAATCCTCTAAAACTCAGACAGATTTTTTTTTTCTGACAGCCTTGACCATTTCAGCGGACGACATATATCCAAGATCAAACTGTACGAGTGGTCTTGATCTGTACCTATCGAAAAAAAAAACACCACCTATCTTCGTCTTTGGAGCAGCACGGATAAATTGTCAACAGACATGAATTTTACGAAATACGGCGAACAAGACATAGTAAAAGTGGAAAGGGGGATAGCTAGCAACAAAAGGAGAAAAAAAAACTTTTTTCGTGTTCTTTCAAAGATTTCGCGAAAAAAAAAAGGAGTTTCGTGAGAAAGTGCTCCTTTTCGTGCTTTCTTTTTTAAGGATGTCGTAGAAAGTTTTAATATGATAATGGGTTGAATAGTGCGCCATATAACTTCCTGTTTATTTTTAACCCTTCACAAAACCATCATTTTTTTCACTATCCTCTCTCTCTCTGCTGTACAATACAGAGACATGGCTTAAACCTTATGTTGTGGGTACTCATTAGAATTGTCTCATCGAGACAATTTTAATGACTACCCACAACATAGGGTTTGGAAGAGAAATAATGGATTGGAATACCTTCACTCCCTCTTATCTGGAGCAGTGACATACATAATATTGTGCTGCAGTGACTTTCCTGATACATGTGCTTGATTTGAACCGCGTGAGAAAATTTGATATCACGTGAGACCGATGAAGGTCGCGCGAGATGTCAAAATTTGCTTGAACGGCGAAAAGTAACTACAACATACACCTTTTGCACATAGCTATATATAGTTATATAGGCTAGCTATGTACATATTTCAACGAAAAATAATTTGAAATTGTTGACATCTTGTTCGAAAACGGGAAGCAAAATAAAACAAATAACGGTGTAGTAGGCTAGTAGCCTAAGACAGTGACTTCAATCTTATGAGTGGTGGATGAATATTACAGCGTAATGTTTTGACCATTCAAATTACAAATGAATACATACTACAGTCTAAGGTCATAAGTGAGTCCACAAAAAGATGATGACGTCATAAACTTGAACTCATTACCAAACGACAAAATTTTAGGTTTGCCCAAACCAAAAGCATTTGCAGAAGACGAAATAAAAGTAACTGAAATTTTGAAATTTGTTTTGTGAGAGTAGAAGATATTGTGAGAAAGTTAGAAAATGCTGGTTGCCAGCATTTTCTCCTTTTCCCACAATGTTTTCTAAATGCTTCTGTCTCAGGGTCGTTAAAAGTAGAGATTGTGTGGTAATGGGTTCACAAACTTTGTAACACAACTCTTGGGCAACTAGTTAACATAAACTATTCAGACTTACCTAATCATCTTCAAAATTTTGTGATACATCCATTTACATGTACTCTCAAAACATGACGGATTATTCTTGGGAAGGAATGATATAATGTGTTTATATAGACTGGAGTAAATGATGTCCATATATCAAGGATATTGTCAATGAGGTCTTGTCTGGAATTATCATCTGCACACCTCTCTTCAGTTGTACTTTAAGGCTTTTCCACACATTTTATATAATATTAATATCTGGGCTCTGTGCAGGCCATGAAATTGTCGAACTCGGTTATCCTGTTTCCACTGTGTGTAGCGTATCTAGATGTGTGGGTTGCATTGTGAATTGTCATATTGGAAATATCAAGGGTTGTGGGGGAAAACTTTAGAAACAACTGGCCATTAGTTTCTTTCTAAAATGTCTACATGATTTTCTGAGTTAATATTTCATAACGTGAACTAATTTTTCCCACGCCATTGTAGGTAATACAACCCCAAAATATGACGCTGACTTTTACATTCGCATGTGGATCAGCATGCATTCCTAAGCACATGAATGCTCATATCTCCTCATCCCGACGCCAAATAGATCTATAAACTTTCCTGTCCTTCCCTAATACAGCCTGGGTCTCTTCAGAAAAAAATAATCCTCCTCTTCTGTACAGTTTAACTGTCCTACACCAGGCCCTCTCCTTTACTTGGTTCTGACTACTGATCACATTTTTTTCTAACGTTACAAGTCTTCTCTTATAACCATGAAACTTTAAACGCTTTTTGACTGACTCATCTAATATTAGGCATTAAAGATGCATGTAATGTCGTTCAAAGTATTTCTACAAACCTCAAGAATTGCCAATCAGCTCGGTCGTTGGTCTTCTTCAGCCTTCCACTTCGTTGTTTGTTTTCTATGCTGTCGGACGTTCTGTGGCTCTTCGAAAACTTGGTGACGGTGAAACGATTCAGTTCCAACATTTGTGCAATTTTTGAGGCTCTGGTGTTCTGTTGTGCCATTTCCTTATGGTCAGTGCTCATTTTTGAACGTTTTCAATCCATTTTGACAGCAGACGAAAACAAAAGGGAGATAATTGACCTTTGACCTGTGCACACGGTGCACCTTGTGAGGATTACACGTGTGTATTGATTACATTGTTTACGCAAGTTAGTATGTATTCCGGATAGTTAGAATTAACGGGTACGTAAAATCAAGAATGACGTTAGCCATTTTGTGGAGTCACGTATGAGGCTAGACTGTATATCACTCGTCAGTTACATCATCATGACGTTGACATACAATATTTGGAACCGTGTGTAATACGGTTTTTGTCTTGTGTGATATTCCATCAACATGCAACGCATGTATTTCCCCCGGAAAAAGTCCAGGTAGTCTATATGAAAATACAGCGACGTGCCAAAGTGAGTCAAGCTTTTTAATTGGCGTCATGAAATGGATGAAACGTAAACAAACAAATCGAAAAAGGTCAACTTACCCTCTGATGTTTAAAAGTTGGTATTAATATTTTGTTATATACCCATTATAAACTGGATCAATCACTTGCTGACAACGACGAGGTAAACTGTAAAAAAGTTTTTTTTTTAATTTAGAATAAAGGGACATCATTTCAAGCACGTATCAACTGGTCTTTTAGGTCATTAACATTGCGGATCAGGTACACAGATCTAGATCTACGTACGATTTTCACTGTATTTTTCATAAAGTGCCAAACATTTTCAATTGGACATACATGTAAATCAGGGGACTGTGCTGACCACAGAGTTTTGGTATTTGATTCCCGTGTTTACATTCCTCCGAGAGAAGTAATGACAAGGCATGGGCATTAGAGTCCGACAATATTTTTTAGAGTTCATACTTCCGTCAATAAAAGCTACTCCTTGACATGTAAAATTGATCTGCACTAGATCTATATCGTTGATCTGTTTTCATCCAGATCTAATTGATGTACAGAATTACCAGATGGTCCCTTTTTGCGTGATGGGTCACCTATATATCCCGTGATGCTTTGTACTCAGCGAGTCATTCAAATAATTATGGATTCATAAAATCCACTTTGTCAACAACCGACTGACTTATGACTGGTTCTTGGTCTTTGCATACAATTTACAAAAATAGCAAAAGGTTTCGACACAGCTCAGCCCGCGCGGACTGCCCAGAGTGACCTGAGTCGATACTTTTTGCAAATGCATTAAATCTTTATAATACAATCACGACTTTTAGCACCTCTGTATAAGAATCCTTTAGAGACATTGTTGGAAAAGGAGAAAATGCTAATGACCAGCATATTTTCCTTTTCCCACAATGTTTTTTCCCTATCCTAAACAAAAATCATTATTTCAGTTACATTTAATTTGTCGTCTGCAAATCCTTTCAATTTGGACCAGTCTAATTTTTGATGTTTGGTAAAGAGTTAAACCCCCTTACCACAGAGCATGACATCAGAGAGGCGACTTTCCCTTTCACGTCGTCAGTTGAACATTTCTCTCCAACGTAATGATTTTCTGCCAAAAATAATTCATATTATAGTTTGAGAAATTCCGGGATAGCAGAAGACAGTTTGAGCAAAAACAGACCCGGGAGAGACAGTTTCAGCCAACTTTGAAGGATCTTCCATTCCTTCTTTAGTTTTTTGCTTATCATTACATGTCTAAATCTATTATTTCTCGTGCAAATAGATTAATATGATAAATTATAGTACTTTGAACGAGAGCATCGACATGCAGGTGCCAATTTAAGATTGTGGACCCGTAATAGAAAACAGTTATTTCCTGTATAATATTATCCTACAAAATTTGCTATGATTAAAAATGAGTATTATTGTTCTAATTTCACCGAGCCACTTTTTTTTTTTTTGTCCTTCTTAGAATTATCATTCATTAATCTAAAACCGCTATCCTATCATTACAAAGGGAGATAATACTTACCTCCCTTTTCTAGAAAATAAAAAAAAAAAACATAAATATCATCTAGTAATTTCAAGATAGACATCTGAGGAATTGCTGGTCGGTTAGAAAATGTGTAAAAGTATTATATCTATAAATCCGTATTTATCAACTATCAAGAAATTCTATGCTATACTGCAATAGAAGTATTACGGGTCCACTACGTTAAAAGGATTTATTTACGTACTAGATGTCTCGTAGATTTTTTGTTCTTGTTAAACCTAGCACAATTGGCCTGCAACACGCAAAGAGACATTTGGACACTTGCGTAGAGTGTCATCTCGGATCATCCTGCGCAGTTTGCACAGTCTGATCCGAAACGACGCCTTCCGATCGCGTGTGATTTTATGTTTCACTCAAGTCGAATTTCGGACAAAATCTAAGGTTGATGTAAAGTGTCGTCTCGGATTAGCCTGCGCGGATTGCACAAGCTGATCCGAGTTGACACTCTACACAAATATCCAAAAGTCCCTTTTCGCATGGTGGCGCCCATATAATGTTATCTTGATTATGACTCGTACTTTCTTGCTCTCTCCATCTCTTATGTCAAATTTTATTTTATTAAAGGAGAGACTATTAGATGGTATTCCGTAAATAATAAAAATAATCACAATTGCACTAAGTTGACGAGTATATTTAATCGAAACAATTTTTGGGCGTTTAAATAAGGGGACATACGAGTTGCATCGTGTAACACAGTCGACGACAGATATTATGTTATCATACTGATTCGTACTGAGTTATTCATCGTGTAATATTCCAACATTTCTTTGAAAAAGTCTGGCACAAATTCTAAAATTTCCTAGAGAGGCTACGAAGCCCTTAAAGGAAATATTTTAAAGTAGTTAATTTCGAAACATATTGCAGCAGGATCAAGGAAATTGCACATGCACAACTTCATATATATTGGAACACTGTGAGTAAATTTGAGATCAGTACCGTAAAAAGTGTTGGCGTATATAGCCGGACAAATTTGTGTCTACGGAGAGACGGACGGACAGACAGCCATGGCGATTACAGTATACCTCCATCCTCTCCATTTTGTTCGGATGGGGGTGTATAATTAATGTGATAGGGGATTATTCTTTTTGCAAATCTATCTTATCTTGAAAAATATACCTAAATGAGCATTTTATTTTTCAACCATGCGCAAACCGATCATGACAAAGTGGTAATTGATGGTGTGGAAATCCTTTCAGTATTCCTCTGCAAACAAAACTAGAGCTGCCACTGAATGTAACTTAACACCCCCGCCAGCGCTTTGACAAAAAGTGCAAATTCAAGGGGAGATAATTCCTCTGCCAGAAGGAGTTGACACTTGAAAAATGCGTCTTGCAAATCGTCAATATATGATTAATATATGAGCAATGTTTCAATACAATTGAAGGAAAACTAAAGGGGGAGTTTGAAACATAAAATTACTAGTATTTTGTACATAGACGGACACACGGGTGGACCGACGGACACACGGACGGACAAACGGACAGACAGGCTGATTCCAGTAAACCCCCGAAAACAATCGTTTTGCGAGAGTATAGAAAGAGTTCCAGTATTCTCATGCCAGCACTCTTGGGCCGTCCGGTACAGTTATCTTTGTTTCCAGTACAAGGTAGATAACCGGTACTAATAATGTATTAGCACCAGTTATGTCCCTTTATATCGTACACACTTTGATGTGCAAAAGGCACAACACAGATTTTAAAAACTCGCTTAACCCCTTATCACACAATGATGCCTTTGAACGACCTTTAAAAAGAAGCCTGTTGAAAACATTGTGGGAAAAGGAGAAAATGCTAGTTACCAGCATTTTTTTCTCCTTTTCCCACAATGTTTTCTATCCTATCAAAGAAATATTACATCATTTGAGCCAATATGAAATTGTCGTATGCCAATGCTTTTAATTTGGATAGGTCTAAAGTTTTGTCGTGTGGGTACTGGGTTAACAAAAACCTGTATCATATTGACGCTTTAATAAAGGTCAAGGTAGGGTTTCACATAACGTAAATCTATGTAATCTTTCTCTACGATTTACACTAGACAGTATTTTGCGAAAAATTTTGACTCACAGTGTGACAAAGCGCTTAATTTTTTTTCTGAAAGTGTCTAGGGGTAACACACATTAGTCCTACCCCGTAAGCCTGGTACTAGTGAGACACAAGACAGCCATATTATAGCTATTGCCATCATATGAATGAAATAATGTTGAAACTGGCGTAACAGACCATTAATTCAACCCATCAACATAAACCACGTCAAAACAAAACAGACAACTAAAATTCAATAAATTTACCACATTTTTAATCTTTTTTTTTTTTAAATCACAGACACCCTCAAATAATAACAATTTACACAAAATAAAAATGACATTTCATCTTTCTCATCACACAGTCATTTTTGCTCAAAAATCTTTCCATACATTAAACCCTTTCCCATATAACAAAATTTCAGACTGGTCCAAAAACAAAGCACTTGCAGACAACAAAATAAGCACAAGTCAAAAATTAAAATTTGCCTCCAGTACGGTAGAAAACATTGTGGGAAAAGGAGAAAATGCTGGTTACCAGGATTTTCTCCTTTTCCCACGATGTTTTCTAAAGGCTTCATTTTTAGGGCCGTAAAAACCAGGGATTGTTTGGTAAAGGATTAAATAATGTCCATGCAGTATATTGTCAACCAAATATTCTTGCAAAGGATTGGTCTGACAGAAAGAGAACGACTGCTCAACTTGCAGAAATAGAGGGCATTTTCAGTGTAAGTGAAACAAAGGCACTCAAGACTTCTACTCACATACATCTGAATGATGCTCTTACAAAAAGGGGCTTAATGCACCTTTGTGACTCATTTTACTATGCAAGTCATCATAATTGGCTTGCAATATGCGAAAAGGGACATGTGCGTTAAATGCCGTATCAGATCAGCCTGCACAGTCTGCATAGACTAATCCAAGATGGCACTTTAAAACTAAATTAGATCTTGTGCTGCAGTAGACTTGCACACAGCAGAAAATTGCATAAATATGTAAAGTATCGTTTCGGATTATTCTGAACGGACTGCGCAGGCTGATCCGAGACGATAATTTATGCGAATGTCTGAATGCCCCTTTTCGCCTGTTGCAGGCCATATAATAGATGATCCATATCAGTCTAATGAATGACTGGATCTGGAGAAGGAGCTACAGAATACAGAAAATTGACCAAAAGCAAAAAGTTTCAGTCCAGGTCAGCCTGTGTGGACTGTGCAGGCTGACATGGGTCAACACCTTTAGCAGATGCATTAGACCCCCTTTTTCACAGAACATAGCTCATTTGGATGGACCAAAGTCCAAGTTGTGTCCATTATAATTGGAACATTTTTTTTTTCCGTTTCAATGGTACTATCATAATGTATCAGAATCTCCCCCATTTGCAGAACACTGTTTGTAGTAAAAGGTAAATGTGCTGTTGCACTGTTTCTGGTTGAAAAAGGAAGTTCATACATGAAACACGATGAGCTCTTCACCAAACAATCCCGAATTATGATGACCCTGAGGAAGAAGCCTGGTTTCCAGTATTTTCTCCTTTTCCCACAATGTTTTCTAACCTTTAAAAGACGACGTACCTAATTTGTGCAACCTGTGATTTGTTGTCTGCAAATGCTTTCAACACAGACTAGTCTAAATTTTTGGTAAAGAGTTAAAGCCCTGATAAACATAAGCATTTATTTGCTAGTTTAAACATATTCATTTTCACATCGATTGAGAAACAAGTTCTTACAACTTATACTTATCTCCCTTAATTCTGCTTCCTGGGAACTACACCAGTACTCGCGCAGAATGTGTGGGCAAATGAAAAATTCAGAAGCTGACACCCACTCCCAGGTATCTTTAGGTTATGAGGCCAACGCTCTACCTCATGACCACGCACACCACATTTATTTACTGACTTCTTATCAGGCAACAAAACATTATACTGGACTACACTGTAAGCAATCTCCAGTGCAAATGTCGGCTCATCAGCCTTGGGTGAACAGAGCACTGTAGTGACCATCACCCTAGTGAAAATGACTGAAAGCATTTGCAAATGACAAATGAACCCCAATAATATAGAACTATATGTTAATGACTCTGTGGAAAAAGCCGAATGAAAACATGGTGGGAAAAGGAGACAATGCTAGAAACTAGCATTTTATCTTTTTCCCTCAAGGTTTGCGATCCTGTCAACGACAAAAACACCAATTCCCCATGTCATCTGCATCCTTTCAATTTGGACAAGGCTGAAACCTTATTGTCTGGTGAAGATTTAAATGGCATGATTCTTGTTTCTAATTTCATTAAAGTTATTGAGAATACCTTTAACTTTCAAATAATGGAAACAACATATGTACATACACAAGACAAAATTAATTACACCCATCTCTATATAAACACAACTTTTCATACCCCTGCTATAAAGTCAACATAAAAAATACTTTGGGAAAGCACAATGGTTTGTAACAAGCAATTTGTATAAACCAATTGCTCTTTTTCCATCGGGAATTTTCCCTGACTCCTTGTTTCTTTGAATTTGGGACCAGAAATTTTCTTTAGAACCTCTAAAATGTAAATGTTTGGCTTCTTGTTTTAAGTGACCCCTAGAGCACAAAGTCTAGGGAAAACCCTGTTCCATCAATCTTTTTTATATCATTCATTACAATTAGTTTTATTTCTTTCAGCTGTACTATACATTTTTAGACAACAGGTTTTAGACCAACCAAAAATTTTCAAAAATCTCCATAAAGCCGAACATTTAGTGGAAATGATTATTTTTTTCCCCCAAAATGTTCACTGGATAATGCTGGGAAAACAAACAACTACCCATTTCATGCTCTTTTTCCATAAAAATCTCCCAAAGCTGAAAACTATCAGGCTGTAAAAAGTAGTATTTGTAAAAAAATGGATTAACTTATTAACTCTTTACCACATGACAAGATCTCAGACTAGTTCAAACTGAGCACTTTTCAGATGATAAACTAGATAGGACAAAAATCATTTCATTGGTCCCTGGAAGGATGGTAAACATTACTTAAAAGGGAGAAAATGCTGGTCATCAGCATCCTCTTCTTTTGCCACAGTGTTTTCGAAGTTCTCATTCCTCAATGTCTTTAAAATTTATGTTTGTATCACAAAGGGCTAATGAAAGGTCACAATCAAATACAGATCCACTTCACTTTGCTGTCACTTTAGATATAAGATAATATGCTAGAAAAAACAACAGTATAAGGCCCCCAATGATATAACACATAAGTTTACGATTGCCTTTACCCGAACTGACCATGTGATTCAGACGATTCATGCTTCCAGTTAACAACCCTTGACTGCTGTCAAACTCTCCCATCTGAAAATGACAACAATCTCTTTGAAATCTGTTAACATTTGGCAGATCAAACAGTTTTGCTTTTTAAAGTAAAGATTTTAAAACACAACTGCACAATATGAAAATTTAACATGAGCTTAAATTCATAGAGAGATTTGGAGAATTCCTTGTAGAATCCTAAAATCTATTCATAGACTAAATTTGGTGCATACAGATTTGCAAGGATCATTGTAAAAAATACAGATAATATACATTGGAATAAAATTACAAGAAAGAATGCATATCAATACATTTGGCTTAACTTTTCATCTCTCATCACAAGAAATCTATCCTTTTGTCACAATATTCTCATACATAGCAAAATTTCCTTATCCAGCCAGCCTTGAGCGATACACATGAAAAATCTCAAGTGATTCTTTGTCAGAATACTTGTTGAGCATTTAGACTACAGAGAAAACAATGTAAAGCTGCTTTTGAAAACACTGTAGGGATAAAATCCTATTGCTGCTTTATAAAAGGCAATTGCTTCTTTTCAGATACTGTTTTTTTTCTGTATCATTAAAAATGGGAAATTTCCTCCCAATCCAGTTTCTCCTGTTTGTTACTTATGCAAGTATTTGGTATAGCAATATTAGCATGTGTGCTTTAAGCTTATCCTTTTACCAAACAGTTCCATATTCTTACAAACCTTTTCAATCATTTCAAAGACAGATTCTATCATTTGCGCCACATACATTATGATATGTGTACATGCTTTCAATTTGGGTAAGTCTACATCATTACCATCTGCTAATGCACTAACCAACAAATTATAAATGCATGCAAGCCTTTAAGGAATATTTCAAATATTTACATACCATGTGATCATCCAGATATCTGTTTGAATCTTTTGTGTCTGTTTCTATATCAAGGGCAAGCTGAAAGTTATTATTCCAGTTTAGATCCCAATCAAACATTCTCATGTGCATAACGCCGAAAAGACAAAGACTTTTGGAAATCACTGTGAACATACTTATAATCAGCTCCCTTCCCACAATACTGTCAGTTTACTTCAAAAACCTCATAACTACAGCTTGTAACAAGCTGTAATTACAAGTTTTTTTTAAGTAAATCGACAATATCATAATTGATTTCTAATGACACTGTGTAATCCACCTTACACCTTACCTTTATTGAAATAGTCCAATTTCAAAAAAAAATTCCAGATGACAAATCAAATATTGCTCCAATGATGAGACCTGTTTTCAAAAGGGTAGAAAACTTTATGGGAGAAGGATTAACTCATTACCAACTGACAAAATTTCAGGTTTAGTTTGTTTTGTGAATGGTGGAAAACGTCATGTAAAAAGTAGAAAAAGTGGTTATCAACATTTTCTCCTTTTTCCACAATATTTTCTAAAGGCTTCTTTCTCAGGGTCGTCAAAAGTAGGGATTGGGTGGTAATGTTTGGGTTAACATGTAGCTGCTAGTATCAGTATTTTTTTCTTTTACCAACAATGCAATCTATCAGGTTCAGTAAGACATAATTATAAAATAATGCCATGAATCAGAATAATCAATCAAAGGGTAGAAAATGTTGCAGGGAGAGGAGAACATACTACCTTACTTTCTCCTTTTTCAACAATGTTTTCACACAGGTTCATTCACCCTTTAACAAACAAATATTTAGACTTGTCCAAATTGAAAGCATCTGCATACAACAAATTACCATAAAACGCCGTGTATACCACGCAGGCATGTATAACACGCAGGCCTTTTTCAGCATCAGATCCGAGGAAAAAAGGTTGTTCGGATGTACAACACGCATCAAAAATTGACCAAAATATCGTAACATCTGAAGCGTACGACGCTATCTTGAAAAATTGTAAATGGCGATACTTTATCAAAGGGAAATAACCATTTTTAATCAAAGTGGAAATGGTAATGATTCGATGTGTACTCGGAGGATTATAAAAACATGCCAGCTAATGACATGTTGCAAATTCACACATTGAACTGACGACCATATTGTAGTTAATCTCCGATTTTCTCACCTCCATCGACAAATGTCACAGGTGTGAAATAAACATAGATCTATATGATGTAAATCACGGTTTTTGTAAAAAGTAGCGATAAATATATATATTTTTAAATCATTCATTTCTTTCTGAATCATTATAATACTCTTTGATAATTGTTCAATTTTAGCTATTAACAAAGAATAAAAAAATATGAGACGAATCAGACGATAACAGTAAATCAATATTTATCATTCCGGGGTACGTTCGTCATTGCCAAAATGGCTGATAGAATCGGGAAATTACGAATCCTAATCCACAAATTAAGAATGGACAAGTCCATCTTAACAAAATTAAAACATAATGTTTTTTATATAAATTGGTAAAAGTTGAAATGGGATGATGACGAAAGTTAAGGCTGTGGCGAGAGAACTTTGCCGTTTTGTACCTACCCCCCACCCCACCCACTTTGAACAGATATACGACCGACTTTCAAGGAGGAAAAAAAAATGGTTTTGCCTATTGTAGTGTATAACACGCAGTCCCCAGTTTGAAATTATTCAGAGCTGAAAAAATGTGCGTGTTATACGCACCAAAACACGGTAATCATGGCTAGAATAATGGCATTTGTATCTTTTTGGGTAGAAAACATTGTGGGAAAAAGAGAAAATGCTGGTTACCAGTATTTTCTCTCCCAGGGTCATTTAAACACAGGATTGTTTGGCAAAAATGTTAAGACATATTGAAACATGGCTAAAAATAAGAAATATCTCTACAGGGTGAAAATTGTTATAATTAGGAAGAAGAGAACATGCTGGTACTTTCATCTTCTCCTTTTCCTACCATATGTTTACAAAAGTTTATAAGAACAATGGATCTTGTGGCAAATAGATAATATGTAGTTTTAACTTATTTACGCCTTTCAATCTTGAGATCTTTCCTGCCAATCCTTCAACTCTAGCCTGGTTCTCACTGTCCAGCATTTCTTCTGTTCTACCTAAAATCACCATGAACAGAAAAGTTTACAAAATTCTCCAATTTGTTAATTAACCCTTTCCAAAATAAGCCCTGGTTTTTATGTGTCTGCAGTAAAAGTCTTTTGAAAACACTGTGGGAAAAGGAGAAATTGCTCGTAACGAGCAATTTCTCCTTTTCCCACAGTGTTTTCTTCCCTTTTTGAGAACTTTCTGCCATTTTCTCCGAATCTAAAATTGTCGTCTGCATATTCTTTCGGTTTGGAAGGGTCCAAAATTTATCGTTTGGGAAAGGGTTAAGTGACAACTAGATGTATCCATCTTTTTTCCTTGAGTTTCTGTTACCAGTCCATTGCCTTGTGTTTAAATCCTAGTTTTGTGCTCTACTTAAGAAATATGAGAGTTCAAATTTGCACACAAAATTTGTGCTGCACTTTCAACTGGTTTTGTCTTGATCGTCTCTGTGGCGACCAATTAAAAAGTAACATCGTCTTTGGGGACAGTTATCTGTACTGTCGGGGTAACTATCATCAATGCTCAAAATAAATTGGCCGAGGCTATCCGCACGACAGTCGTGCCTATAATGTAGGTTATCGGCACGACGGTCGTGCAGATAACCATTCTTATTCGCACGACAGTCGTGCTGTTAAGCACCACTATCCGCACGACAGAAAAAGGACTACTGACAGTACTTTAACTATTGCGTTTGGGAAAAAATATTCACTTTTTTTTTAACCCTTTACCAAACAATCCCTGGTTTTGAGGACCCTGAGACAGAAGCCTTTTGAAAACATTGTGGGAAAAGGAGACAATGCTGGTAAACAGCGTTGTCTCCTTTTCCCACAATGTTTTCTGCCCCGCTGGAAACAAATTTCAATTTTTGAGTTGCGTTTATTTTGCTGCGTACAAGTTCTTTCAACTTGGACCAGACTTAAATTTTGTTGTGTGGGAAAGGGTTAAAGGGGGGGATAGGGTTTAGGTACCGAAAATTTTGTTTGCCATATTACAAAGCCGTCTTTTTTTTTTTCATTTTCGGCGGCCCTTCGATCCAGTTACTTTTTTTCTCAAAATTCTAAAGATATCACCGATTGTGCGGTTAGTTGTGACCATTGAGGGTAGGTGATCGGGCAAATTTTTCCCCCTACTTTGACTAGGGCCAGGATCTTTTTTTTTTCCCAAGTTCCTCCTCCTCCTCCTCTCCAACGAAACTCAAATGTTTCTTCCTTTACTGGATTTGTTCCACAACACTCCTGTACATATCGCTCCATTGGCTGATAGGCCTACTTAAGATCCCTTCACATCAAACATTACAATAATTGGGAATGGTTTAAAACATAGGACGCCTTAACCATAAGACCCCTTAGGCCTAAGATAAGGCTAAAATGAATAGTTAGCTAATAGAAATGTTAGATTTCACTATATAAACCCTTGGCAATAATTTCGACCCTAGGGCTATGATTTACACGCTCTTGATGAAGGCCAACGACCGTCGTGCGAATCCGGACCTTATCGGCACGACCGTCTTGCCGATAGACATTCCTTACCGGCACGACCATCGTGCGAATAAGGGACCTTATCGGCACGACCGTCGTGCCGATAGACACTTCCAAATAAATTAGAAAAAATATTGGTTAACTGCAACAACAGCATTAACTTTTATTTCATGCACCATCTACTTATTCAGAGGCTTTAGAATATAGAAATTTCTGGCTAAGGTCTGTCTAGACTCCAATTCCATACTATAACTTATTTCATCCTGTTAGTGTTATGTTTACTGCTGTCATAAACAGGCAGCACCGAGTGACTGGAAGTTCATAACCACTTCCTCCAATTCTTAACTCTTGAGCGCAAAGGAGAAATCGAGCTACATCTGTTAAATGTGTTTTATTAACTTAGAACAAATGTAGTTGTTTAAAGGTGAAATGGATGAAAAAGAGAACCCGTACCAGCACCATTTCGCCTTCCCCAGTCTGCCATGTCAACAACTCAATATTTTTACCGGAAGTGGTTTTCTGCTTATTGTGCACCGTTAGAATAACTTTACAGTGATAATTACAAACTTCCAATACAACTCAGAATATAGTGCATCTCGGAGATGCTTAGGTGTAGCCAGTATCAAAATATTCATACGTACTTGGGTGCCAATGGATAAGGGAGCTATTAGCAAGAGGGTGCCATTTTATGCAAAGCTCGGAGGAAATCCCATATAATTAGTGCATCAATTTACAAGACGAAAAAAATTTTAGCCCTGTCCAAACTTGAAGGTATTTGCAGACGACAATTTCAATGTCGTAGAAATAGTGCATTTATCTAAGGATAGAAAACATTGTGGAAAAAGAAGAAAATGCTGGTTACCAGCATTTTCTCCTTTCCCACAATGTTTTCTAAAGGCTCCTTTTCCAGGGTAGTTAGTTCAAAGTCGGCATTGAGTGTTAAAGGGTTAACTAATCTATTTGGGTCCTTCGTGGCCCAGCGGTAAAGTATAGTTCTACAGTCAACCTGGAGGTCCCAGATTCGAGCCTTACTGGAAACAATGGGTTTTTTCGTTTGAGCGTCCTTGGGCAAAACACTTAAGAGCCCTAGCCTAGTACTTGAGACATCCACGTCATACATGACTGATCTGCGAACTGATATGACCTAGATAATGTTGAAAGCGGCGTAAGACGCCTTTCAGTTATAATTTATTTGTAGTTTGAAAAGATGGAAAGATCCATCGAAAGATTCGATACGTGTAAATTACATTGTTGTATGCAAATATGGTTGCAAATGTTTTTATTCGCATGTACGTAATGAGCCATGTCTATGCCCTTGGAGAAGCATGTAACCAAATGTTGCTAGCGTGCCCTTTGTAAATGAGCCATGCTATGAGAAAAAGGGGCTAAATGCATCTGCAAAAAAGAAAGAAAGCAAGCTAACCTGGGCTTTTAACTTTTTTGTTTTTCGTTATATATTAATTTTCTGCATGTCACATTTGGACCATTGTATCTCAATTCTACGGCTATTGTTAGAGGAAATGACTGTTATAGATCACTTGTTTGATACCATGGATCAAGTCCATGCATCGACCTATTACCACTCAATCCCTACTTTTGACAACCATGAGAATGAAGCCTTTAGAAAGCATTGTGGGAAAAGGAGAAAATGCTGGTAACCAGCATTTTCTCCTTTTCCCACAATGTTTTCTACTATTCACAAAAAAATTTGCACATTTTCAGCCACTTTTATTATGTCGTCTGCAAATGTTTTCGATTTGGACAAGCCTAAAATATTGTCGTTTGGTAATAAGTTAAACCATTGCCACACAATCCCTACTTTTGACGACCCTGAAAATGAAGCCTATAGAAAACATTTGTGGGGGGGGGGGGGGGGGGGGGGGACTTTCCACTGCCAATCATTTAAAATGAAGCAGCTGGTCTAATCAATCTGATTTTTTGTGTGTATTTTGGGAGTGTCTAACGGAAGGTTCCTATGAAAAAATAGGGGGGGGGGGGGGGGGAGGAGGAGGAGAAAATGCTGTTAACCAGCATTTTCTCCTTTTCCTACAATGTTTTCTATCCTTTCCAAATCAAATTTCATTTTTTGATTCAAATTAGTTTAGTCGTCTGCATATGTTTTCGATTTGGACAAGCCTAAAATATTGTCGTTTGGTAGTGACTTAAGCATCCTTTTGCCAGAACACGGATCATGCATTATTGGATTCTATATGGCTTGCATAACGCGAAAAGGGGCATTCGAACATTTGCGTAAAGTGTCGTCTCGGATCACCCAGGGCTGTCTGCGCAGACTAATCCGAAACGACAATTTCAGTTCTAGTGTGATTTTCTGTTTCGCAAAAGTCTACTAAAGCACAAACTCTAATGTAGTCGTAAAGTGTCGTCTCGGATTAGCCTGCACGGACTGCGCAGGCTGATCCGAGACGACACTTTACGCAAATGTCCGAATGTCCCTTTTCCCGTGTTGCAAGCCAATTATAGCCTACAACACGTGAAAAGGGGCATTCGGACATTTGCGTAAAGTGTCGTCTCGGATCAGCCTGCGCAGTCCGCGCAGGCTAATCCGAGACGACACTTTCCGTTTTTATTTGATTATCTGTCAAGGTTTGCGCAAGTCTACTGAAGAACAAAATCTAATCTAGTCGTAAAGTGCTGTCTCGGATTAGCCTGGGCGGACTGCGCATGCTGATCCTGGACGATACTTTACGCAAATGTCTGAATGCCCCTTTTCGCCTTATGCAAGCCATATAGGATATCGAATGTTTGATTCGGAGCTTGCTTTCATTACGAGGATGTAGACGTAAAAATTTGATACGTCCAGAAAATTGAAACCAAAAAAAAATGTTTGTAGAAATGAAACTGAATGTTTTTCATACGTCTAGAAATGCCCAAATAACGCCAAAAATCAGACCTTTGCGTTTTACATGTTTTCATAAAACTAAGGGTTTAACCCATTACCCCAAAATCCCTACTTTTGACGACCCTGAGAAAGAAGCCTTTAGAAAACATTGTGGTAACCAGCATTTTCTCCTTTTCCCACAGTACTTTCCACCCTTCATAAAATAAATTTCAAATTTTCAGTCACTTTCGTTTATTCGATTTGGACAAACCAAAAATTTTGTCGTTTTGTAATGAGTTAAACATGCTGGGGAACGTCGTGACGATAAATCCAATCGAGTATCCGAAACGCATACATGCGCAACAACTTTGCATGCTTCGGTTAATTTTACGTAATTATCGCATACTTGTATGTATGTGTTCTGAATCGTGTATTACCTTGACAACAGACTTCAGTAATAGAAAAAGAACTATTTAAACGGAATACGCGTTTCAAAGTTTGTCCGACATAGAAGACGGTAAGTAATTTACTTGTCCGAATCCGAAAAGGTCGACGGTTTATCCAGTTTACGCTCTTCGAAACAATTTCTTCTAATTACAAAAAATTAAGACTGGTAGAAGTTTATTTTATGATAAAGAATAGTATTTTAACAAGTAATTTATCAAATAAAAAGCTCGGAAATATATAAATATGAGTTTTTATTTGGGGGTTATTTATCGTCAGCAACTATCAGGGGGACTACATTACAACTTTAATTTCTAAATAAAGTATTCTTACGGCGTTATGGAGTATCCGTATGAGAACAGGTGGAATTGAATATGGGAAATATGATATGAAATAAAGTAAATTATTTAAGATATTTTTGATGTTTTTTTCCCAGGTCTCCCGGTAATAGAGGTTATACATTAATAAACCATGTGATCAAAATTTGAAATTCCTGAAATCAGCCCTTAATGAAAACCTTTTGACATGCACAATGATAAACTTTGTCCTAAAAATGGCAGAAAATATTATGGGACGAGAAGAAAGCCATGTCTTTACTTTAACCGTGCCACTTTTTCTTCTTGTCCTTCTTAGAATTATAATTTACAAATCTAAAACCACTATATTCTCATTACAAAGGGAGATAATAATTACCTCCCTTTTCAAAAATATCAATAAATAATTTCAAGATAGAGGTCAAAGGAATTTCTGGTTGGTTAAAAATGTGCAAACGAATTATTTGTATAAATAATTCTTTATCAACTATCAAGTAACCAGCATTCTCTCCTTTTACCACAATGTTATCTACCATACTGGAAACAACTATGAATTTTTGAGTCACGTTTATTTTGTCGTCTGCTAGTGCTTTCAATTTGGACCAATCTAAAATTTTGTCGATTGGTAAATGATTAAGATGATTTTATGATATTACCATAACCAGTCTACCAAGATCGTTTATTTTTGTGGTAACCTAGTTTCTTTTTTAAGAATAATTATGTTTGCATAAGCTTTAACCCTTGGTCATTCAATGCCAAGTTTTTTACGACATAGAAGATTTTTGAAAACATTTTTGGAAAAGGATAATGTGGTTGTAATAAGCATCTTTTCCTTCTCCCATTATTACTTCACTTTTCATAAAGGAATTCAGAAACGGGCAATAAAACCAATTAACAAATAGAACCTTTCTCTGAAGAAATGATTTAGATGGTTTTAATAATTTATTAGTTTACATGTATTTAGAATACATAAAGCCATCGGCCCAAAATACAAACAAAAATCAGAAATGTCATATATTTAGAGTGACTTTTAGATAATAACTTATATGCACTGTAACTTAGAGAATCGATGGTAGTTAAATATTGTTTGATGCCAGGGGATAGTTTGTGTAAGTTGTCTAAATATCTATACATCCTATATGATATATTACAGCACTTACTTGATCATGGCATTGATTCGTACAAAAAGTATACTTGTAAAATGGGGCTTTTGTGAAAGACATAGACCAAAATCAGACCGCACAGGACCTGCATTCCGATCCTGAATCCATATCAGAAATGGGTTATAATGAAAGAAAAAAATTTATCAATAGTTACAATCCTTTATGGTTAATCCATTGCTGTCTTGATATCCCCCTACAGTGGACTTCTGTCAACGAATTGAGCTAAAGGAAGCCATTGCTAGTTGCTTGTTTCGCTCCTTTTCACACAATATTTCCATAAAGTTGAAGAAAGACATTTTCGTCATGTTGTGAACGCGATGGTTTTGAGGTAAAGCAGCCAGTCGTTTTGAAAGAAAACCATGTAAATTACTGGGAATAGGGAACTCCAGGAATAGGTGCACTGGTTGCCGTGATATAACTTAAATGATAATAAGGATGGCATTAAAAACCAAACAATCATGCAATAAATCTGTCAATTCTGTGAATATTTACTTCAATATAAGGCTAGTTGTTTCACAATATTCTTTTTTCTTTTACAGCATACTTTCCCTACGAAAAAAAAATCGGAATATTTAGTATAAAATATATTTTATGTTAGAGAATCATAACAAGCTGCTCAACATTCTCTAATGATAAATGAAAACCTCTTGTAGTTGAAAAATACTTTTACATGCACAAATAGGCTTTAATATTCATCTACACACACACAAAAAAAAATCGAAAATTGGTAGATGGTAAAACCGGTTTGGCAGCCGCATACTTAACCTTTTATCAAGTGATCTTGTATTTTGACTCTGAAGAAAGACAGCTTTTGAAAACATCTTGGAAAAAGGAGAAAATGTTGTTTACCAGCGTGAATTTTTTCCACCATTTTAATCACAGATTCTTTAATAAGTCTGACCAGCAGTTGATTTGTTGTCTGAAGATATTATGAATATGGACTATTTTAGATATTTGTTGCATGTATCTGGCAACGGGGCAAAGATGGTATATGAATATTGCCTTATTTGGGACAGGTTCATTATAACTTGTGACCGGTGCTCAAGACGGAGTATAAAGACCTAATTCGTTCCTGCAATAAGTAGATGAATGTAAATGTTTTTTTTTTTTCTCATTTCTTTGAACTGCTATCTGCATCTAAGCAGCACACTCTTTCTTTCTTTCTTTCTTTCAAAGATAGTGAAAAAGGTTTTGTTTTTAATGAAATGTCCAATATTCTCATAAGGCAAGTTTCTGATATAGCGTTTGGTCGGTATTCTAGCAGTGTCTCGATTTTTGTGTGTGTGTGTGTCTCGACGAAGCCTTGAGGCAAACATCAATTCTGAAATGAACTGGATGCTAGCGATCAATAGCGATAAACTTAATGCTTTTGAAAATCAAACGGTAGGTAAAGTCCAGAAAAACGGAAATGGAGACAATGATATTGAAGTGCTATGGATGGCGGGAAGTTCACGTTAAGGACTGTATAGATCAAGATCAAGACGCACAAGCCGTGCAGATTCTTCTGTGTAAATGTGGTGTCAGAAAGAATATTCTGAACAAACAATGGCTCCATTATCGTGCATGTAGCTTTCTGTCTTTCAGACCCTGCTATTCTCTGCTCCAAAATAGCATGCATATTGATGTGTTAGCTCTTCCAGCACCTCATCCTCTTTCGATTATTGAAAATAAAATTTATCGAAACTCATATTCTTGTCTTAAAGGCTTGACTATACATGGGGGCAGTTTATACTCGAGGTCAGCAGATTGCTGTCTGAAATAGATCTTTGCTATCCTAGTTTTCGCCTTTGACAGGTATAAATTAGTGAAGATCGCGTTGCAAGTCTGTCTGTCTGTCTGTCTGTCGGCTTGTGAGAGTTGATCAATGATTCCTTATAATTTTAGAAGATGGCCACCGAATTTTTGAAGATGAAATGGAAGAAAATCTTTCACACACATGACATTAACAAGGATAATCAGGTTACGGTAGAAGATGCCGACCTCTTTTCGTAAGTAGCTTACATGTAGATCTCTATCAAATTGAATGGTGTAAATTTGTTAACTTTTTTTACAAACATTAAAAAATAGCGTGGAAATCCACGCCCTTTGATCTTGCTGCTCTTTCCCTGAAAAATCTTTTAATAACATGATGTAAATAAGAGTAATCAGGTCACGATTGAAGATGGCGATCTCTTCTCATAAGTATTACACCAGTAACTTTTAACGTGCCTTGAAAACGGAGTGAAATCGTCGTCTTTGATACTCTGTGCTCTTTTGCTGAAAAGATAATCATATAAATATATATAAAACAAAGTCAGAAATTTTTCTTGTCGTGTAATTCTGCGTTTTGCATAAATGCTTTTGTATCCAAATTAATCCAATAAATTGTACCTTATTCTAATATTCATTCTTCTATTATTCGATTTTACAAAGGTACTTACTTTGTCATTTTCTGCATTAATTTTCTCCAGATATAGAAAATGGAATAACCAACCATAAAGTAATAGTTTAACTCTATAACACACAATCCAGCCTTTTATAGACCCTGAGAAAGAAGTTTTTTGAAAACATTGTAGGAAAAGGAGAAAATGCTGGTTACCAGCATTTTCTCCTTTTACTACAATGTCTTCAACCCTTTCCAAGACAAATTTCAATTTTTGAGCCATACTTATTTTGTCGTCTGCAAATGCTTTAAATTTGGACTGGTCTACAATTCTGACGATTGCTAAAGAGTTAATACGCTATATTCACTGATTCAGGGGCAACTTTGCAAGGTACCACAATTTTAACAAGGAAGACGCAGAAAAGGCGAAAACCAACGCACGTATCTACTGGAAGGAATGGCTGCTGAAAGGTCTGGACCGAGTGGACGAGGAAACATTCCTGAAAAACATGGAAGAGGCTTACCTTGCAGACAAGGCTAAATTCAGGACGGATTCAAGACGACTGTTTGCGTTGATCATGGATATTGTGGACGTCAATAAAGACAGGATGATATCTGAGAAAGAGTTTGAAATCATGGCCAAGAGTACGGGGTTCAAGCACTATGACAGAGCCTACATGTTGGCGTATCCGCAAGTGCAGCCGGGCTACATCTCCCTGGATCACTACCTCGATGTGTTTGTGGAGTTCAACTGTAATGATGATAAGGATAATATGGACTTCGAGCGACCTCGTCACTTTGGCTTTGGGCTTATGGAAAAATAGACTAGGCAAAGCAAACTGAGCATATTGTAACTTAGTACCCACATGTAAAGCTTGAAAATATATATGTCGTAGTCGGTTTATCTAGACGTGTTCGGTAGTTTGACCCTTGTCTCCTGTGAACGATTACGCAAATAGATTCTGTAAACTTTAATGGCGTCGAATTGGGTGTACAGCCTATGACCGAAACTATTGATGGAGCAGCTGAGAGTTTAGAGTAAGATCAGACTGTATGTATGTGCATTCTTAACATTCTCTGCAATATACACCTACGGTTGCAAACCGCATGTTAGGGGTTAATTACAGTTGAATGAACGGTACTGAACAAGGAACCTCCATGTCACATGTCTTACACTTTAGCCACATCAGACCTCGTTAACCTTTATCATGCTAAATAAGTTTATTGAAGCTCTCAAGGCGATAGTTAAAACCTGAATTATGTTATCTCAGATTTCTTTTTTGGAGAAAAAATATCCCTTTATCGGACTGCGCAGATCCAAGATCCAAGATCGTGGTCCGTATATTCTTTTCAACAGGTTCTCTGTCTTTTCAAAATTTAAAAGAAACGCAATTTCTGATGGGCTAATGAGACGTGTTACTTTCAAATTTAGGAAATCTAGGAGACGAAGAACCTTCTTGAGAATGCTTGTTCCAAGCAGTTACCTCCCTTACGTCTCACCACATAAATTTGTGAATATACATGTATCACAAACGCAAAAACAATTTTAACGTTGTAAGACACGATTTGTCATCAAATGATCGAGGTTTAGGACATAAGGTAAAAATTAATTCAATAATAAGATATTGTATTCAATCATTATAGATTGACACGCATTATTTGATCTGATCGATTACTGCACGTACACGCCATTATCTCCCGCTAGACGTTATTCTACAAATACACGTCCAATCTTCGAAGAATATGACATGCGCAGACAACGACGTACACTCAACTATCCATCCTTCCCCCATGGCCGTCGACAAGTATCGTAAAATGTGCTGAGTATTTACATCAATTAAATAGTTACATCTGACTTGTACAACTTTTCAGTTTTCTTTGGGTAGAGAAGTGCAGAAAATTGCCACAATAAGGGAGGTCACTCTTATGAATTTAACTTTTTGAACGAGTTTTCTCCCTTAGACTATAATATGAAGGTTACCAGTCCTAAGGGACTCGTGAAAATGATTACCGATGATGTACTCGATAAAATAAATTTCGATCTTTAAAAAAAAAATGTCTTTGTAAACAAGAAGGTTCAAGATTAAATGACAAGTACCTTTTTTGGTCAGTATACCTCAAGTTAAGATTGCACAAAATCTAGAAATTACGCTATCTGCTATGTTATAAAATCCTTAGGCAACAGGGATTTGAAATAAAAGTATACAGCACTGTTACAGTCTGCTTTTTTCTTATTTAGGTCAGACTCATGGTGTCTAATAAAAATCATTTATGCAATGAGAAAATTAAAAAAAAAAAATCGAAATTCTACCCAAATATACGAGTACAGGGATTTTCAACTCTTTTAAGTGTTTTCCATCAAATTGCCAGTGCTTACGTGACTGAAAATTTTAAAAAAAGAGCATGGGGGAGCATTTACTCCTTTTCCCACAATGTTTTGTACCCTATCAAGAACAAATTCTGTCATTTGAGCTATATCTAATTTGTCGTCTGCAAGTCCTTCCGATTTGAACCAGTTTGATTTTTTTTTTTCGTTAAATAAAATAGATACTTACGACAACTGACAGTACATAGAGCTTGTCTGCTAGAGTCTGATCCACATTATGATCTACGTTCAATCTAGGTCTAGTTTGTTTCTCGACAAGGTAAAATATAATATGTGACCCATCATGCAAAAAGGGACCATCTGGGATCTGTGAAAACTGAAAAGTGTCGACCCTGGTCAGATTGCGCAGGCTGACCATGGTGGACACTTTTCGCTTTTATGATATTCTCTGTATGAAAAGTGGTCATTCTAACTTACTATACAATCAATTCTAAACTATCAACTTAACCTGACTTGCACTGTCTTTGATCTGTTTTCAACTATTGATGTGCAATTTCCATTTTTATGCAATTTTCTGTTTTGTGCAAGTCTAATGAAGAACAAAATCTACCGTAATCGTAAATTGCCGTCTCGGATTAGCCTGCGCGGACTGCGCAGGCTAACTCCAGACGACACTGTACGCAAATGTCCGAATCCCTCTTGTTGCAAGCCATATGTAATTAATGTAGATGTCAGCGCATACTTGGAAAAACCTAGATTTATTGATTTCTTTTCAGAACATGCTCCTTTCACCGTAGATCATCATATTGTGGAATGTAACTCTTATGTAACTTTTCACGATCATGTCATCTGCAGGAGTGAATTTATTCATGTCTATATAACATATTAGACAAAGGTGAAGGAGAATTGGGTAGACAGCAGGGAGCATGTCCCTTCGCTGTGGTTCTCCGGATAGAGGATCAAAGGGCATGTCACAATTACAATCTTTTACAATTACCTGTATTCAAACTCACTTATTTCATCTACCTTAAACCCGTTCCTGAATATTCCT
Source organism: Tridacna crocea (assembly GCA_943736015.1). Taxonomy (NCBI): domain Eukaryota; kingdom Metazoa; phylum Mollusca; class Bivalvia; order Cardiida; family Cardiidae; genus Tridacna; species Tridacna crocea. The sequence goes on along the minus strand of OX031067.1, from coordinate 24,394,521 downwards.
GTGTTTTAGACTGAAAGGTTTTGGAAATATCGTCGGTTTACTTCAAAAACCTCGTAACTACAGCTTGTAATAAGCTGTAGTTACGAGGTTTTCGAACGGTAAATCGACGCTATAATAGGGGAAAAAGAGGAGAAAATAACTGGTAACCAAAACTTTTCTCCTTTTTCCAAAAATGTTTTCCAACCCTCCAGAGAAAATTTCACCACTTTAGACCCATTCTCGTAGTTGCTTCAAATTTATAAAATGGCCTGTAACCCATGATTAGTACTGTCAGCTGTCTACAGGACTTGACACAGTGGTTCCTTGTTCAATTCCGCAGCCAAAGAAATTACGTTCTCGGAATGATACAGTGACTGAGACATATTTAAATTTCTCTCTCATTCCTATCATTGTCAGTTTGATTATAGTTTTACGGAAAAGCAGCATGTTGCTTTGGCAAAGTATTGTGCAAAGTACATGCAAAGAGAGCCAAGGAAAGCATGGATATGTGCACTGGGTGTCATGACTTAACTGAAATAATGCAGAAAACAGTGTTAAACACTATTCAAACAAACGACAAAACAGTCACTAGTTGCATTTGAAGGAGTCCAAAGTTTTATAATTTGGTAGAGATTATGAACATGACATTCTTACATTAAGAGAAAATAGATGTCCCGTATGTCTTAAACGGTTTTCTCCCTTTATGAAACTTCGCGAATTTTGAAGTCAACATAAGTCATACAGACGAAAAGTTTGATAGATCTAGGTCATGTATAACCCTCACCCTGACCTTATTAACACTTTATCTGTGTATGCAAACTTCTTTTCAAGCAGTAAATCTGCAATGCTGTGGACTTAACCCTTTACTCCATAGATACTCATTTCTACGCATTGCTTGTAAGAGCCTTTGGAAAACATTGTGGCAAAAGGTGAAATTGCTCGTGACGAGCAATTTCACCTTTTGCCACAATGTTTTGAACACTATCAAAAGGTGTCATATATACGTAAGAAACGGCTTCATCCTGATCATGTTGTGCAATACATCCACATGACACTGTGTTCATTATTGAAGCCTACATGAACAGTCATTATCTAGGTTTTTCATTCCCAAACGATCGAATATTTTATGAGCCTGAGGAAACCGGCCTCTAAACATTTTTGTGGGAAGAAGAAAAAATTATGGTAAACAGCCTTTTCTCCCTTTCCAAATCTGGACACCTGCGTAGCTAAGTGGTAAAGTGTAATATCAGGACTCGTGACCTTGAGGCTCTGGGTTAGAGCTGCACTTGATCCACTGGGTTTTTTCGTCACGGTGATTGTCCGTGAGCAAGACGCCGCTCAGAGCCCTAGACTGAACTGGTAAAACCGAGAGATACATGAATATGTGAACTTTCGCTGTGATATGACTGAAATAATGTTGAAAGCTGCGTAAACACCGTTTAATCAGTGAATCACAAACAAACTTCATCCATTTACTACATTCATTTTTAATTAATTTCTGCCAAAGTTTTCAGTATGGAGTGGTCTAAAATTTTGTTGTTCAGTAAAATATTTAACTCCTAGGTTGCTGGGCACGACTGAATAACCGTACTTATGGGGAAAGTGTAGATTAAGATCAGACGGCACAGAATGTGCAGTCTAGTCTTGGATCTAAATTGTCTGGTTTGGCGATAAACCCCACCCAAATCACACACACACACACACACAATTTTCGAAATAGCAACATTTGAATCAGTTGTTGACTTCTGATTAGCATATTTTCAATTCAAATATTTAGCAGCTTAATTAAGCCATATGTTGCTAAGCGCAACTTAATGACCTTTTGCGAACAATATAGGTCAAGATAAGACTGCACAGAAAGTGCAGTCTGATCTTGGATCAACATTGTCCGATGAGTTTAGTAACGCCCCCCCCCCCCCCCAAAAAAAAAATCTCTTTGAAAAAAAAAATGGGTTTTTACTGTCGCTAAAAGCAAAGGATTTTTTTTTTTCAGAAAAAAAGGTCAAAGCGAAATTAACGAACATTTACTGTTAAATGTCGACTGCCACTTAGTTGCAGAAGGTAATGGTGAGGGCACTACGTATCTGTCTGTTGATAGGTAAACGTAGACGTACATCTCTAGACACGTGTATCAGAAATTAGCAACCCACGCCTCCGTGTCACCGGCTTGGCTGAACATGGTAATTTTTTTTTCACCAAACTAGGTCGATCTTGTGTATTAGCAGAGCTGTACAGCGAAAGTGATTTTGATTTCAAATTTAAAAATATTGACTGTGCTCCACTAAATCCCATGTTGTGGTTACTCATTAGAATCATCATGCTCATTGAAACGATTCTAATGAGTACCCACAACATAGATCTCGAGTTTCAAAGAGAAATAATTGATTTGGAATACCATCACTCCCTCTTATCTGGAGCACTGTGCTAGTGATACAAGGCTTTTTAAAACATTTTGGAAACGGGATAAAGATGCATGTAGTATAATTTAACCCTTTACCCCAAAAGGCACTATGGTATCTCAAAATGACCCTTAATATGTTCAGCAAGGATGAAACCGTTTCTTACGTGTGTAGGACACGTTTTGATAGCATAGAAAACATTGTGACAAAAGGTGAAATCGCTCGTCACGAGCAATTTCACCTTTTGCCACAATGTTTTTCAAAGGTTCCTACAGGCGATGAGTAGAAATGAGTATCTATGGTGTAAAGGGTTAAGCTTAGCCGCAGTTTTCTCTTTTTTATTCAACACTGTTTTCTGCCTTTTCAAATCTAATGGCGTCATGAACTATTGATTTCTTGACTGCAGGTACTTAAATTGAGGAAGTTTCTGATGTTTCGCCGTTTAGGAAAGCGTTAATTAGAAGGACTGTTCTAGTGTCGCGATTGTCGTGCTGCCTTAGATCTAGTTAGCTACATGTACAAGTTGCTGTTGTTGTATAAACAGCTGCGTGCCTGCTTGTATCCTAAAGTGAAATTTAAAATCAGGAACCAGCCTAACCGGAAACAGATGAATTGTCACAGATCTTGAACTCCTGTCAACACTTTCAACATTGCGAAAGTATGGATTCTTTTTTCGTTTATCTTTTTTTATGTCATTTAACCATGTAAAGCCTTGAAATATCCACAATAACACCTTTTATTCGGGCACCTATCGATATGATGATACAAATTTAACGAGTTGTCCTTTTAATATGTCACTTGTCGATCGTCTTGTGCTTATATTGTGCACAGCACTAACTGCTTATATTGTGCACAGCGCTAACTTGACTAGGACTGTGCTGAGTAATAAAATATTTCAGCATAATGAATTATCGTGACTTGTTGTATTTATTTTATAATTGTCTGAAGTCTGAAGGTGTCTCTTCCGATGCTATTTTTGTAACTGTTCTTTGCACACACCTTCAGACCAACCTTCATTTAATGTATCTGGACCAAATACGATTTTTTATCCGCATCTTTTCGAACAATTTACGGATGTTTTGGTAACAAACAAGTTCGGTCACATAGACTTACAAAGTAATCAATTGGATGTTTTGGTAACAAAGGGATTATACAGTGTTTATATATCGTGACGTTCTTTACACCCAACGCATGACTTTATTTTATTCAAACCTCGTTTTTAAAACATTAATTTGTAATTTCCACTATGTTTTATTAAAAAATTTTGTTATGAACCTCATTCCATGCTGTACGTATTGACCATGTGGATTGCCTATCTATCAAGCAAAAAGGCTTGAAAGTGAAAAATAAAAAAAGATTTGAACCTATCTTTTTAGAGATAAATAGGTGAAAAGTGCAAAAGTAAAAGGTTTGAACAAAACAAAGCCATACATTAGGTGTAAAGAATGTTACAGAACAAAAACACATCATAATTGCTTTGTTACCGAAACATGCAATCTACCTTTTCTAAAATTCTATGTTACCGAACTTGTCTGTTACCGAAACATCTGTCACTCTTTCGAACGCATCTATGTGACCAAAATTCCAATTACAACTAATAAAATGGGCACGGATCATTAGATAAATGATTAATCTTTACCAAAAAAAAACGATGTTGGTTAATATCTAAATCTTACCTTCTTGTAAATCTGTACTTTTTAACGTAAATAACCATTGACCTACTTCACCAGAAATCAAAACATGGTAATATTATCAATGCGCATGTCTCGGCAAAAATAGTAGTATCACTGACACACTACAGGACGGTTTAGTTGCGAATTTCGCTGTTGATAAAGGCCCCTTGAGCAAAAATGGTTGTTAGGGTTAGGGAACCAGACTGCACAAAATTCAAATTCCATTGAGTGTGCATGCCTGTTTAACGGTAGTTGTAATGCTAGTTGTTTACAAATTACACTGGATTTATTTATGTTGGGAAAAAAGATAAATTTCCATTGATTTAATTGGTATCTTGCAGCACATTTTATGTGCTGTTAAAGATTAATCATTTATCTAACGATCCATGCCAATTTTATTAGCTGTCATTGAAAATTTTGTCGCATAGAGCTTCAAAAAGATGTGTGTAAAATCGTATTTATTCCAGACATGTTTAACCCATTACCACTCAATCCCTACTTTTGATGCCCCTGAAAAAGAAGCCTTTAGAAGACATTGTGGGAAAAGGAGAAAATGCTGGTTACCAGCATTTTCTCCTTTTCCCACAATGTTTTCTACCCTTCACAAAACAAATTTCAAATTTTCAGTCACTTTATTTTGCCTTCTGCAAATGCTTTCAATTTGGACCAGTCTAAAATATTGTCGTTTGGTAATGGGTTGGAGGGGGCTGATATGAAGGCCTGCGAAGACCAGAAACAAAAGTAGCATTGGAGCAGACCTTCAGACAGAAGGTAGGTCTGCCAATAACACAACTAAAGTTGAGACTTGAGAGGGGATTAAATCTGTCATTATTTACACTCCCTATCATATGACAGTTCATTTTCTTTAAGTCTACTCAGCTCATGTTGGAAAAGGAGCAAAGATACAAGTATGCACAAAACGTGAATTATTTTGACCACTGTTTAACTGACATGATTCATTTAGACCACTGTTAAACTATAGACAAAAATGATAAGTAGTCATATATTGAGTGATTCTCATTCAAACAACTGGTTCATATAGTCAGTATAGATCTAAAGATTTTTGCTTGAAAATGATGGCAGAGCCAGCAGCTTAAAGACAACAAACCCAACTGTCCTTTGAGCAGAAACAGATAATACAAATCTAACACAGGATAAGCTGTCAAATCATTTCTTAAAAAATTTGAATACAAAAATTGGTAGATAGATTGTCAGCTTTATGTTTTAGCAAAGAGACACTATTGTCAATTAGCTGAAATCATTATATGTTGCCTTTTGGAGAGTATATTATGAATAAATGACAAAAAAAACCACATCATATTCAAAGCTTAATGGTTCATTTCCAATACACCGACATTTTTGTTACAACGGAAACACACATGGTCGTTGTAAGGAGAATTGACTGTATTTGATTAAAATTAGGTACATCTTGTGTACTTGAAGGACAATAATTGAGTAACACATACAGCCAATTCAGGTTTCATTTTTACCTCTATAACTTCAGTAAATGAACACCGAATCTGAATATCGCGACACAGAAATTATCCTGCCAAGGTCCTGTTAGGAATTTCTCGAAAGAGTATGATTCCTTCAAAAACTCTTTTTTCCATGGCAACAAAACTGGAAAAAAATTACCAGGCAACAAAACTGGAAAAAAATTAACATTTTTAAAAATCTTTGTCTCAGAAAGCACAAGGCCCAGGGCTTTTGAATTTGGCATGTAGCTTTATCAAATGGACCTTAAACAAGTTTCTCCATATTATAGACCTGGGGTCAAAATTGGCTCTATTCCAGGGATCACAAGTTTACCATGGGCTTCTACATGTAAATATAGTCATTTCTATTTAACCCTTTCCCAAACAACAAACTTTGGACTAGACCAATTTGAAAGCATTTGTAGACGACAATTCAACTCTTGCTGAAATGATGATTTCTGTCTATGATAGCGTAGAAAACATTGTGGGAAAAGGAGAAAATGCTGGTTACCAGCATTTTCTCCTTTTCCCACAATGTTTTCTAAAGGCTACTATTCTAGACCCGTAAAAACCAGGGATTGTTTGGGAAAGGGTTAAACATAAATAAAGGGAAATAACTCTTTTTATAAAGGATAAAGTTTGTTACTATTTACCTCCCTTGATTATCAAACTGCAGTGATACATAATTGGTGCTAGATATTTAATTTTTTGATAGAAAATACTCTGTTTACAGGGAGAGCAATTCATTTTGATGCTAATAGTTTTACTCACATGAGTGGAATATTAAATTCAGAGTAAGGTTTCTATCATTCAGGTTTTTTTCCCAAGAACTTTACCGTGCATGCCAATGAATAAACCTGCTTGTGTTGCCTGACAGTGTTCATTGTTTTTGAAGGCCCTCTCTTTCAGGGTAATGAACACTTCAGTTTGTGTGGTGAAGGGTTAAAAAGCCAGTGGAGCGATACAGGGCCATCATGCCCTCTTGTTTATTGTAAACTGATTGTTACAACTGAAATGGAATTTTTTTTGATGGAATGCCCGATATTACAGGGCCATCATGCCCTCTTGTTTATTGTAAACTGATTGTTACAACTGAAATAGAATTGTTTTTTGATGGAATGCCAGATATTACAGGGCCATGATGTCCCCCTTGTTTATTGTAAACTGATTGTTACAACTGAAATAGAATTGTTTTTTGATGGAATGCCTGATATTACAGGGCCATCATGTCCCCCTTGTTTATTGTAAACTGATTGGTACAACTGAAATAGAATTGTTTTTTGATGGAATGCCCGATATTTCATGGAGTTCAATTCAACTGAGCAATGCCTTTATGAAAACAGCTTTATTTTATTACAAGAATAACAGTAGCCCACTCATTTTATATCAGTTGAAAAAATTGGTTACTACCCCACGTCTGAATTGCCTGACTGTTTACCACACTACAAAATTGTTTGTACATAATAATTATATTGTATTGCATGTGATTGCAATTAAAATCTGACTTGTATTTTTTTGCTTTATACTTTCAGAAGTGTGAAGAAAGGATTAAAATGTGGTTAAAACTTTTGAAAATAATAGAAATTAGCAGTTACAGAACTTCTCTTTGACACAATGTCATTTGCCAGTTTTCACAGCACTGGCATGCAATCAGTAGAAAAGGAGCATATGTCAAATACCAGGATGAACTCTTTTGGTCATTTAAGTTCAGACTCAGAGACTGAGATTGCATCACAAATACTTGCTTCTTTTCGAAATACAATATTTCAGAAGGGAAGGAAAGATAATTTTAATGATCTCACGGATAAGCCAATATATCATACTTTTAATGAGCAGCAGACAGACATGCATGTACCATTTACATCTCAAGGCACTCATCACAAGTCTTCTGGAGTCAGTTTATGCCTCAAGAGTAATATGCCACCTACAGAGAAAGATTATGAAGATTTGACTTATCCTCAGTCTTTGTCAACTCAAGAAATTCTAGATCACCCATTTGTTACAAGTGTTCAAATTTCAACCAATCATGTTGAAGCTTATGGGACACATGATATTCACCAAGGGCAAGATTCTTGCTTCCAATTTGGTGGTGAATCTACTTCAGTGGTCAGTTCTACCCATGACATTGTGACTGAAACAGATATAGATGGAGAAAATTTTAATCATGATGTTTCCGATAGTCAGCAGAAAGGGGACAAGGCCTACCAGAAAACGAACCATGAACTTCCCCCATGTAGAGTCTGTGGCTATAAGGCATCTGGTTTCCATTATGGAGCAAATACCTGTGAAGCTTGCAAGGTTGGTTTAGTGCTTCGTAGATAATTTAAAATGCATTTTGGACTTGTCCAAATTAACTCTTTACCAAACGACAAAATATTAGACTGGTCCAAATTGAAAGTACTTGCAGACATTAAATAAAACATAACACAAAAATTGAAATTTGTTTAGGGAAGGGTAGAAAACATTGTGAGAAAAGGAGAAAATGCTGGTTACCAGCATTTTCTCCTTTTCCCACAATGTTTTCAAAAGGCTTCTATTACAGTTCTATTTCAGTGGCATAAAAACCAGGGATTGTTTGGGAAAGGGTTAAAAGAAATGAAGATGAAAATTTTATCCTTTACCAAACAACAACTGACTTGTCCAAATGGAAAGCCTTTGCAGACGACAAAACTGAAATGTTGCGAAAATGACAGTTTTTGTCTGGGTAGAAAACATTGTGGTAAAAGGAGAAAATGCTAGTTAACAAATTGAAATATAAAAAGTAGGATAGGAAATATTAATTTAAAATATTACAACATGTAAGTGTTTTAAACTGGTAACCAGCATTTTCTCCTTTTCCTGCAATGCTTTCAAGTGGCTTCTTGCACTGGGTCATTAAAAAACGCGATTGTGTGGTAAAGTTTTTAAAAAGAGTTAAGCAATTAGTGCATGTATACATTAGGTCATTTTGTTTTTCTACATATAGGTATTTTTTTCTCAAACAGCATTAACATTGGTTCTGAATTTAAAACTGGGATTTCTGTTCTTATTTGCACAGGGATTCTTTCGAAGAAGTTTGAAGAAGGACATTTTGGAGTATAAGTGTATTCTGGGTGAAAATAAATGTGTCATCCAGAAAGGGAGAAGAAATAACTGTCCATTGTGCAGATATAACAAATGTCTCTTTGTAGGGATGTCTAAAGATGGTAAGTTGTAGACAGGAACTGTTATGTCTTACAGATAGTATAATTAAGAAACAATCTTCTTTCTATAATGATTCTATGGTTATGAGTTATGAAGCACAACAAATCATCTATTAGGGCAAGAGCCTGAGTGAATAACTCTTTACCTCACGATCCCGACCTTTAACGACCCTGAGAAAGAAGCCCTTTGAAAACATTATAGGAAAATGAGAAAATGCTGATAACCAGCATTTTCTCCTTTTCCCACAGTGTTTTTTACCTTTCCCAAGACAAATTTCAATTTTCAAGCAATACTTAATAATTATGATGTTGTCTGCAAATGCATTCAATTTGGACTGGTCTGCAAATTTGTTGTTTGGTAAAGAGTTAATTCATTGTGCCTCATAACACACAGCCATCTTTTATTGAATGATAAGAGAAAGAAGATTATCTCAATTCCAACATGACCAACTCTTGACCAACTCTTGACCAAAGGAAAACAAGTTCATTCTTAGTGTGGAAAGAAGAAAGAGTGCATCATCAATCGTTAGAGTTGCAGTTGATTTGAATGCTTTGAATATTACCTCACATACTCCCATTTCCATTTCCAATGCAGTAACTGCCAATTTTAGATAAAGATTAAATTATAATAGAATAACTGTCATTTGGCTTGTAACACACAAAAAAGGGCATTCGGACATTTAACCCTTTATCACATAGTCACAACTTTTAAGGACCCTGAGGAAGAAGCCTTTTGAAAACATTGTGGGAAAAGGAGAAAATGCTGGTAACCAGCGTTATATACTTTTCCCACAAAGTTTTCTATCCTATCAAAGCAAAATTACACCATTTGAGCCATTGTGGAATTGTCGTCTGCAAATGCTTTCAATTTGGATAGATCTAAAATTTTGCTATGTGGTAACAGGTTAATTCAAAGATGCATTCACTCATTTTACCCTTTACCACACACACAATCCTGACTTTAATGACTGTGAGAAAGAAGCTTGTTGAAAACATTGTAGAAAAAAGAAGAAAATGTTGGTAACCATTTCTTAACATTCCCAAAACAAACTTTAATTTGGAGTTATGTTTGGTTTGTCATCTGCAAATGCTTTCAACTAGGACAAGTCTAAAATTTTGATGTTTGGTAAAAAGTTAAAATTGTGACCAATTTATCTTCTTCAATTTTTTAGCTCACCTGAGCACAAAGTGCTTGTGGTGAGCTTTTGTGATCGTGCTGTGTCAGGTGTCCATCGTGTGTCGTCCGCCATCTGCCATCAACTTTCACCTTGTGTATGCTCTAGAGGCCACATTTTCAGTCCAACACTCTTGAAACTTGGTCAGAATTTTTATCTCAATAAAATTGAAAATGGGTCATGTCGAGTCAGAAACTAGGTCACAAGGTCAAATCTTAGAAAAATCTTGTGTACGCTGTAGAGGCCACATTTTTTGTCCAATACTTCTGAAAGTTGGTTAGAATGATTGCTTTGATGATATCTCGGATGAGTTTGAAACTGGGTCATGTTGAGTCAAAAATTAGGTCATCAGGTCAAATCTTAGAAAAACCTTGTGTAAACTCTAGATGCCACATTTTCAGTCCAACACAATTGAAAGTAGGTCAGAATTTTTTTCTTGATGATATCTCGGACTATTTTGAAAATGGGTCTTGTGAGGTCAGTAACAAGGTCACTTGGTCAAATCTTAGAAAAATATTTTGTACAATCTAGAGGCCACATTTTTGGTTTAATACTCATGAAACTAGGTCAGAATGTTTGTCTTAGTGATATCTCATTAGTGCTTGATAATGGGTATTGTCTGATCAAAAACTAGCTATCAATGTCATATCTTAGAAAAACTTTGTGTTTGCTCTAGAGGCCACCTTTTTAGTGCAAAACTCTTAAAAGTTGGCCAGAATGTTAGTCTTGATAGTATCTTGAAAGATTTGGAAAATTGGTAATGTCATATTAAAAATTAGGTCAATAGGTCAACTCTTCGAAAACCGTTTTTACTTTCTAGAGGTCTCATGTTAATTGCAAAACTCATGAAACTTGGTCAGAATGTTGGTCTTGCACTGGTTTGCAAGTGGTTCATTTCGGGTCAATAACTCATGAAAAAAATTTGGTAGAATGATTGTCATAATATCTCAGAAGTAATTGAAAATGGGTCATGTTTGGTCAAAAGATTCAGGTGAGCGTTTCAGGGCCATAATGCCCTCTTGTTTCATTATAGAAGAGTGTAAGACTTTATTGTCTGGTAGAGAGTTAGAGAATATAATATCTCTTTTGCTCTTCACTGTAACCTACTATGTAGGTACACATTGTAGTCAATCTTCTTGATGAAACAGTCATAATAAGTACTAATAGTATAGGCTGTAATAGATATGTCAAAACTTCAGGTTTTGCGAAACCTGAACTTGTCTTGATCTGTGACACAATGGCAATATGACAATCTTGTTTTCCAGCAATAAAAACAGGGAGATACACTCACGAAAAAAGGACCCAAGATATCATTGAAGTGAAGGGGCTGAAAGGGGAGCCTGCCTCAACTGTCTGCAACATAAAACCCATCAGTATTAAAATCAAAGAGGAAAACACTTTAGGGGAGGAGCAATTAGGCTTGATTGAGAGGATTCACCATGCCCACAAGGCTTTGTTTCCTTTTTGGCATAAAGCTCTGGATTCTGGGATGCTTCCATTTCTGTTCATGGATAGTGCAGTGAGTATTGAAAGTTTATTGGAAGTATAGTGTTTATCATTATTTAGGTTATATAGTCCAGTGAATCTTCTTCAGTCTGGTGTAATATCAAACTTTCTCATGCTGCCTAACTCATTACCAAATGACAAGATTTTAGATTTAACCAAATCAAAAGCATTTGCAGATGACAAAATAATGGTGACTGAAAATTTGAAATTTGTTCCATGAAGGGTAGAAAACATTGTGGGAAAAGGAGAAAATGCTGGATACCAGCATTTTCTCCTTTTCCCACAATGTTTTCTAAAGGCTTTTTTTTCAGGGGCATCAAAAGAAGGGATTGTGTGGTAATGGGATAAATTAAATACATGAACTAGGAAGGTTACTACAAGTTGTAGTATAACATAATATTTCTTTTATTATATAACTAGAAAATGTTGATTACCAGCAATTTCTCCTTTTCTCATAATATTTTCTATCCCTTCTAAAACAAATACTGCAATTTGAGTCATGTCTGATGTGTTGTCCACAATTACTTTTAGTATAGAAAAGTCCAAAAATGGTGTCATTTGATATTGGGTTAACACTTTACCAAAGAATCCCAAGTTTTAATGACCTTGAGGAAGAAGACTTTTGAGAACACTGAGAGAAAAGGAGAAAACTGCTTGTAACCAGCATTTTCTCCTTTTCCAAAAATGTTACCTCCATTTTCAAAAGCAATTCCAAATATTTTTGCCTCATTTCATTGGCAAATAGTTTGGATTTTGACAAATGTAATACTTTGTCATGTGGTAAAGGGTTATTGCAAAGTCCAACAAGTGCTGTTCTGTTTCGTTAAGGTAGTGCAGTTATGTCTTAAAAGCATCATCATCATTGTCATCAATCTGATGCAGTTATATATTTAACATGTATTTGTGTATTTGTTTATTTCAAAAGGAAAAATACAGAATGAAGCAGAAAAAACAGATATTCAACAGTTATGTGAAGGAAGAAGCCCAATTTACTGACGTAGATGACCGTTTAAAGACAATGGATGTGCTAACGAAACATTTAGAACTCGCAATTATGACATTTGTGAAGTTTGCAAAGTCAATACCAGGTTTTTGTGATCTACCTTTGAACGACCAGGCTTCTCTAGTGAAGTGTAAGTTTCGTAAATGTTATGGTGTGTATGATTCCTAACCTGCCAAGTAGCTTAGTCGATAACTTAGTCTGAAACCAGGTCTAATGTTGGTCTAAAACCTTTACCAGATGACAAAATGTTAACCTTGTCCAAATAGAATGTAGCTCAGTTTTTCTTTGATACTCTAGAAAACATTGTTGGAAAAAGACAAAATGCCAGCATTTTCTCCTTTTTATACAATGTTTTCAAAAGGCTTTATTCCCATGATTGTTTAAAGTCTGCATTTTGTTGTAAAGGGTTAAATCTCAAGCATGATCAGTTTTACTGTAGGTTTTGATGATAGTTACTGCAGAAGGATTCATACCTCTTTTACCTTTGATCTTGTTGTTAAATATGCTTATGTGGGAAAGCAGTCAGTGAGTTGTGATGAATATTTATTCAAGTTCTTGTTAAAGATACTCAAGGAATGCATGAATAGGTGCACTTGCTGCCACAATGTAACTGGATTAACATTGGTAATAGCTTCATTGAGCTCAATACAAACAAACAACTTCTTTGGTTTTCTCTTTAGTCGGACAGCATTAGGCAGAATCTCGGAGTGCAGAGGAAAAACTCCTTCCAGTATGATCTTAACCTTTGTCCAACTAATCGTGGGCTATCGCAACCCTGGGAATGAAGAATTTGTAAAACATTGTGGGAAGAGGGGAAAATGCCAGAAACCAGCATTTTCTCTCTACTCCATGTGGATTTCTACCCTTTCTAAGACTAATACTAGAGCTCCAGATAGAGGGAGTGATTTTGATTTCAAAATTGAAAATATTGATTATGCTTCTCTAAACTCTATATTGTGGGTACTCATTAGAATCGTCTCATCGAGACGATTCTAATGACTACCCTCAACATAGGGTTTCAAAGAGAAATAATGGATTTAGAGTGTATCATCACTCCCTCTTAACTGTAGCTCTATAATACCATCATTTCACACAAGCAGATTTGTCTGTAATATTTTTAATCCGTTAGCTGCTAACCACAATTCACTGACCTATAGTGGACAGTGAGGATCATGATCAGACAGCAAAGAAGGTGCATTCTAATCCTTCATCTACACTGTCCAATAAGAAGATATTTCACCACTAAAAATACATTTGATATAGCAAAATTTGGGGTTTTAATAACAGCTTGAAATTTTCACTTAACACTTTACCAAACTATCCCTGGTTTTTACAACCCGGAAATAGAAGCCTTTTGAAAACATTGTGGGAAAAGGAGAAAATGCTGGTAACCAGCATTTTCTCCTTTTCCTACAATGTTTTCTGCCCTGCTGGGGAAAAAAATTCAGTTTTTGAGTTATGTTTAGTTTGTCGCCTGCAAGTGCTTTCAATTTGCACCAGTCTAAAATTTTGTTGTTTGGCAAAGAGTTGATTTATTTAGCAGGATAAGGGTTGAATTGTACAAGAGGCACTCAGTGCTTATCCCTCAACTAACTGACAAACTTTAATAATTGTCCTAATCTAGAAGCATTTGTAAGTGCCAAATTAAAAATATTTAAAATGGTCGAGGTTTTCTTCGAAAAGATAGAAAACAATACAGTGAAAAGAATTACCAGCATTTTTCCCTATTCACACAACCCATTCAACTTAAGGTCATTTAATCTATTACAACACAATCTCGACTTTTAATTACTCTGAAAAAGAAGCCTTTTGAAAACATTGTGGGATAAAGAGGAGGTGCTGATACTTACTGGGTCTTGTCTTTTGCTTTAACCAATTACCACACAATCCCTACTTTTCACGCCCCTGAAAAAGAAGCCTTTTGAAAACACTATGGGACAAGGAGAAAATGCTGGTAACCAGCATTTTCTCCTTTTCCCACAGTGTTTTGTACTCTTCCCAGAATAAATTTCTATTTTTAAGTCACCTTTATTTTGTCATCTGCAAATGCTTTCAATTTGGACAAGTCTAAAATTTTCTTGTGTGGTAAAGAGTCAAAAAAAATGAGTACACTGTCAAAGTAGGATTTCCCTTCTTTTGACTGCTCCAATTCAATGAAAACTGATGCCATTGGGAACTGATATCACTGAAACCTTGGTAATATGTCCTAAAACATGAAGCTTGGCACATAATCTTGATGTTAATATTGATTGACGCCTCCATTTTTGAAGTTGTGTTAATAGTGAAGTCCAAAAAGGAAAATTGCTTTTATGTTGGTTTTGCAGCGTACTTGATATAATGTTTGGGGCATATTATCCAGTCAGATTACAACAAATTTCTCTGCTGTATAATCAAATGTTTTCAACCCTTTCAAAGACAGACTCTATCTTTTGACCAACATTTCTTTTGTCATCTGCAACTGCTTTTAATTTTGACAAGTTTAAAAAATTGTCATTGGCCATAATGGCCCTCTTGTTGTCTTAAATTCACAAATACTGGATATAAGAAGAGCAGAATTTCTGTTACTTCATGAAGAAAATCTTCATTTTTGTTGAAACCTTTTTGATGACAAAACTTGTAGTATCAGAAACTGGTAGTCATCTGCAAATCAATGCTTTGAAAATGGATCTTTCGAAAGAGTCTTTACATCTGCTTAAGAGTGAACTTTTTACCAAACAACAATATTTTTAGACTTGTCCCAATTGAAAAAAAAATTCAGACTACAAAATAGGCAAATGAAATGTTGCCCAGATGTGTTTTAATTCCATCCTTTAATTAGTGCAAAATATTGTGGGCAGAAGAGAAAATGCTGTTTCCCATCGCTTTCTCATTTTCTTACAATGATTCCTTTAGTTTCTTTCTCAGTTAGATTAAAACTCAGGATTACATGTATGTGTAATGAGAAAAATTCTTGTTTCAAGCATCTAGGTTTGAAGTGTGGATGATTGGAGCCCACAAGTTTGTCAGCAAAGAACACAACATGGTGGTTGGACCTCGCGGAAATTCTTTCCATGCTGAGGAACTAGCTGAGGTGTTAGACAAGGAATTTGTCAGGCAGCTGTTTGAATTTTCAGTTGTCTTGCAAGAGATTAACCTCTCCCATGAAGAGATAGCCATGATGAAATGTGTTGTGTTAACATTCTCAGGTTTGATTTGTTTGTTTCTTTGTTAGTTGTTTAACACTGTTTTCAACATGATTTCAATTCTGTTGTGGTGGCCACTACACCTATCTATGCCTTCCTGGAATGTCTCTTTACCAGTGCTTTCTGCAATATTCTACCCGACCCAATGGCTGCTTTTCCACATAACCACAGTTAACCCATTACCACACAATTCCTACTTTTGACGCCCCTGAGAAAGGAGCCTTTAGAAAACATTGTGGGAAAAGGAGAAAATGCTGGTAACCAGCATTTTCTCCTTTTCCCACAATGTTTTCTACCCTTCACAAAACAAATTTCAAATTTTCAGTCACTTTTATTTTATCATATACAAACGGTTTCAATTTGGACCAGTCTGAAATATTGTCGTTTGCTTATGAGTTAAAACAGTGGATTAGCAGTGAGAGAGGAATGAATCCTGTTGCAATGACCATCATGAGACCCTTGAAAGAAACTGACTGTTTTAAAAAGCATTTCTTTTTCAAGGTTGTTAAAAAAACAGGATTGTGCGGTTAAGGGTTTGATTTACTACATGAAACTGTAAGGGAAGAGATTTGTATCTTATCAGTAGAGATAAGAGTTTATCATAATTAGTTAACTCATTTGACAAAAAGTTTTTCCATCTGTCCCAAAATCAATATTTACAATGCTCTGTAGCTCAGTCAGTTACTGACAGGGCTTGAAACCAGTGGATGGCTGTTTCATATCCCCAGCTTGGCAAATTTCTGTGCAATTTTTTGCAAGGGTTGATGCGAGCCATTGAGAAAAGATTCATTCCATCCTCATGACTGAGCATTGCCTTGACAATGGTATGTGTGAAAGCAGGTGATGGCTTTGTGTGAAGTACTGATTAACCTTTTACCAACCAAATCCCTGGTTTTCACAAGCCTGGGAAAGAGGGCTTTTTAAAATATTGTGGGAAAAGAAGAAAATGCTGGTAACCAGCATTTTCTTCTTTTCCCACAATGATTTTTACCCTATCAGAGACCTTAAGCTTAATTGTAGCAATTCTGAATTTTTCTTCTGTGGATGCTCCTAGTTTGAAAGAATTTAAGCTTGTTTTTAGGGAAAAAAAATTAGAAAAGAAATCTGGGGAAGCATCGATAGATGAATTGATCACAATGATAGGAAAATTATGTTGAAAATTATGTAAAATACAAAAATAAAATATTTAGAGTAAACCTGTGTACAGCAGCTAAGGAAGGAATATCTAAAAGTGACTGTTATTCACAGATTTGCTGTTGTCCACAATATGCAGTTAAGCACTTCTTGCCCTACATTGTGTTGCAAATATAGGTAAAGATTTGTTTGCAATGAAGTGTCGATCTGTTTCTATTTCAAAAAAGTAACTAAATAAAATCTAAATTTGAAACATTCACAGTCATATCTGTGCAAGCAGCCACACATGAACATCACTCAATTTGTAAATGAAGAAGTTGAATTGTACATGTAATTATTGATACTTCAAGTTAACATTTATGTAATAGATGATTGCATGTGATAAAGGCCGCTGTTGGGTAGATATCATTAACAGTAAAATAAAACCTACTAAGGTGAACATTGTCTGCATTTGGCAGATTATTGCTAAACACGAGACAGCTCATTAAGAAAGATGTATGATTGGACTTGTGATGGCTGCTGCTCACAAATTGGCTGCTGTTCATGTGTAGCTGCCTGCACAAATTTGACTGTACATTTCCTTTTTTGTCTATAAATAGTTACATTTCCCATGAAATGAAAAAGTTTCTTGTTGTTTCCAGATCGCTGTGAGCTAGAAGAGCCAAAGAAAGTTGAGGAAATTCAGTGGAACTTGGTATCCTGTCTTCAAGCTCAACTCAATAGCGTCAAAAGATTCTCTCAGGTCATGAACGCTTTCGTTACACTACGTGATCTCACTGAATTGAATAAGAGAATATCCGAGAACTTGGTTCTGGAATGGCCGACTATTAAACACAATCCATTGTTAATGGAGGTCATGAATATATGAGGCGTATCAGATTCTGAGTTGTTTCATCTATTTCCATCTAATCTCTTTCCCAAACAACAAAGATTAAGACCTGTACAAACTGAAAACATTTGCAGAAGACAGATTCAGGTTTGCTCAAAAGAAGATATCTGTCATATAATGGTGGAAAGCCTTGTTGGAAAAGAAGAAAATGCTTGTTACCAGTATTTTCTCCTTTTCTGACAATGTTTAAACATAATTGTTTCGGTAAAGAGTTTAAAGTTTAGTTTTAGAAATTTATTTATGACAAAGAAATTCCATTCCATATTTTACTTTGCTGTTATCAGAGAATAATTGTTAAGGTAGTCATAGCCCTTTCATCTACATCCTCAAGCTTTGACATTTTCTCATATGTTAACTTTTGCTGAAGATAGTTACCTCAAACTTATGCTTGTTATTGATTGCTTTAACCCATTACCACACAATCCCTACTTTTGACGCCCCTGAGAAATATGTCTTTTGAAAACACTGTGGGAAAAGGAGAAAATGCTGAAAACCAGCATTTTCTCCTTTTCCCACAGAGTTTTCTACCCTTCCCAGAACAAATTTCTATTTTTCAGTCACCTTTATTTTGTCGTCTGCAAATGCTTTCAATTTCGACCAGTCCAAAATTTTCTCGTGTGGTAAAGAGTTAAGATTAACTTACGTAACAATGAAGTTACTCCGGATTTATATTTGAGAGAGTTATGCCCCTTTTTCACTGGAAAAAAAAAGGAACTCAAGCTAAGCACTGGCAGTTGTATGAAGTGCTCCTGTTGTGTATTTAACTCTACCAAATGACAGTTTTGTAGAATGGACTAATTTGAAGGTATTTACAGACTACAAATTCAGTGGGACTCAAATGATGATTTTTGAGGCCAATGGGGTAGAAAATATTGTGGGAAAAGGAGAAAATGCTGGTTACCAGCATTTTCTCCTTTTCCCATAGTGTTTTGAAAAGGCTTCTTCCTCAGGGTCATTTAAAGTCAGGATTGTGTGGTAAAGAGTTAAATGGTCTACAAATTTACAGTGTTTATTAGAAATGGAAAGGAAAGGTTTGGATTATAAATACATTGTTATATTTTTCTAATATTTTCAAATGATGACATACATGTATAAAACTGTTATATGAATATTTTCTTTTTTTCTCATGATTTCATTGTTCATTTTGAAAGATAAATTTCTCAATATCAGATAGTGTAGGTTACAATCAGTATGCATATTATTGTTGTCTGATGTTGATCTGCATTGTCTGCAAAAACCCATGGAGCCTTATTTGGAGTGCAACACGCGAAAAGGTGCATTCGGACATTTGCGTAAAGTGTCGTCTCGGATTAGCCTGCACAGTCCGCGCAGGCTAATCCGAGACGGCACTTTACGACTACATTAGATTTTGTGCTACAGTAGACTTTCGTAAAACAGAAAATCACATAAAATCGGAAAGTGTCGTTTAGGATTAGCCTGTGCGGACTGCACACGCTGATCAGAGACGACACTTTACGCAAATGTCCGAATGACCCTTCTCGCGTGTTGCACTCCATTTGGCAACATAAGGGTTAATCATTGAAAGGTTGTACATGCTATGCATGTTTTTTTGTTTAGGATAAACACTCCAGGAAAAGTGGTTTTGGCTGGGAGATCTGATTTTAAAGCCTTTACCAAACAATCCCTGGTTTTTAAAACCTTGAAATAGAAGCCTTTTGAAAACATTTTGGGAAAAGAGGAAAATGCTGGTAACCAGCATTTTGTCCCTTTCCCACAGTGTTTTGTGCGCTGCTGGAAACAAACTTGAGTTTTTGAGTATTTTGTCGTACGCAAGTGCTTTTGATTTGGACAAGTCTAACATTTTGTCGTTTGGTAAAGAGTTAAGCCTAGATTTTTTTTTCAATAAATGAGTTTTTACAGTGCTTTCAGAGACAGGGAACAGCCTCTAGCTCTAGATATATGTAATTATGTACAGTATATATGTATGTATTTTTCTTGTTTTTTGAGACATATTTAGTTTCTATAAAGCTATATTTTCCTGTCCTTACAGTTTCCAACAGTTTCCATTCTATATACTGTAAATCCAGGCTTCGGCAGCCAGCATTTTCTCCTTTTTCCACAATGCTTTTTTCACTTCAAAAGACAAGGTCATCTTTACTTATTTACAATTAGTTGCTTCATCTGTGATTGCTTTGAGTTTGGACAAATGCAGGTATGTTCAAAAGTGAGGCTATCATCCCAGAGCTAAATAAAGCTCAACATGTGCTTGTCTAACTCTTCACCAAACGACAAAATTGTATAATTATCCAAATTAAGAGCATTGTACAGGTACTTAGAATAGTGTTGCACTCACCTATTGATATGCTCTTAATTTGGATAAGTATACAATGCAGATGACAAAATAAACATGGCTTAAAAAAATGAAATTTGTTTTGGGAAGGCTAGAAAACATTGTGGGAAAAGGAGAAAGTGCTGGTTACCAGCATTTTGTCCTTTTCCCACAATGTTTTCTTAAGGCTTTTTAGGGTCGTTAAATGTTGGGACTGTTAGGGTTAACTTTTTACCGATTGCAAATTTCTGGACCCAGCGAAGTTGAAAGCATGTGCAGATGACAAAATGCATACATTTTAACCTATTTGGCTTCACTGAGATAATATTTTTATAGAAGTTGTTGGTCTGTTTTCGTGACAAGACGTGTCTTTCAATTTGCTGAAATCCACCAGCAGATTAATTTTCTGACTTAACTCTTTACCACACAATCCTAAATATTGATGACTCTAAGGAAGAAGCCTTTTGAAAATATTGTGGGAACGGAGAAAATGCTGGTAACTAGCATTTTCTCCTTTTCTCACAATGTTTTCAACCTATTCAAGGATAGAAATCATTACTTGAGCTACTTTTAACTTTGTTGTCTGTAAATGCTTTTATTTTAGTTGAGTTCAAAATTCTATTGTATGGTAAAGAGTTAAGTTTAGTATTGTAGATTTTATTTTAAAACAGACTTGGCTCAGAAAAATAAAAGGACTTAACAT
Organism: Tridacna crocea; assembly: GCA_943736015.1. Classification (NCBI taxonomy): domain Eukaryota; kingdom Metazoa; phylum Mollusca; class Bivalvia; order Cardiida; family Cardiidae; genus Tridacna; species Tridacna crocea. The sequence continues at coordinate 24,373,931 of OX031067.1, read as the reverse complement.
ATTGAACAGATTGAATCATTAAAGCATGAAATTTATGGTAAATTGTTAAATCATTTCTTTATTTAGACATGCTTGTTATGCATGACCACTTTTCCAGCCGTGTTGTTTTGTTAACTCTTTACCAAACAATAAAATGTTCAACTCTTCTGATTCGATAGAAGTTGCAGGCTACAGCTAATTGTATCACCGCATTTGAATTGCCTCATATGGAATTGACAGGTCTTCCAACGTCTTATTGGCCAATGAAAAAGCAGCATTGGGCATCATGTAAACAAAAAAGTCTGACACAATTTGTTATAGATATGGGATAATTTGATTCTGTCTATTTAATTATCAAATCAGTTATTGTGTTATCAATCATTTAAAATTGGGAAAAAAAAAAAGCTGTTGTAATTAACCTAGAGCAAAATATCAGCTAGAATAAAATTGCAATAAATGCTCTTTCTCTTTGTATCCGACACCATTTTTTGGTGAGCTTGTCAGGGTTGACAACCGATATACCATGTTACTAAGGGGGGGGAAGGAGGGGGAATAACAAGATTGTTTGGTAAAGAGTTGTTCTGGAGAGTTTTAGTCTCAGAATATTGTTGTTTTTCTATTGTTTATATATTTGTATACACTTTTGTGACCCATTACACAAAAATGGACTATCTTGGAATTCTGTACATTAGTTAGATTAAAGCAGATCAACAACAGTGCAGGTCAATTCAAGTTTATTAGTCAAAAATGATTGTATAACAAGGTACATTGACCACTTTTCATAAAGAAAATGTCATTAAAGCGAAAAGTGTCAACCCTGATCAGCCTGCACACTTTGGGCAGTCTGACAAGGGTTGACACTTTTCGCAGTCGAGTTCCCAGAAGGTCCCTTTTTGCATGATGGGTCACATTTTCATCATATAGTGTAGTAGCATTTGGTAAACATGAGCGGTTAAATGTGTGTGTGGAATGCATTCTGTGACAGTTAACTATGTAAATGTCACTGCCAGTTGTAATACATGCATGCCACCATGATTAAAATCATGTGACTGACAACGGTAAAAAGTCATTGATACGATAAGGATGAGATAGTATGTATTCACAGAAATCATCAGAATTATGACACTTGAGTGTTGAAGGTGTTCAGCTCACATAATCCTCCACCCCTGTAAAGAATGCAAACAAGATGGGCTTTGCAAAGTTTTTGGTGCTTGTGTTGGTATATAGGCTGAGGCAGATGGTAGGGGGTCAATTGCATCTCTGTGATCCATTGCACCCAGCAAGCCATCTTCTACATCCATAAAAGCCACCTTTTCTAACAACAGACACTGTCCTGAAGTAGACTGATCCTTGGACATATATAAAATTGACTAGTAGCGAAAAGTTTCTGCCGAGGTCAGCCTGCTGGCCCCTTTTCACAGATTAAGGTTAATTTCTTTGGAAATGTTGAATACCTCAAGTCAGTTTTTATGCATTAGCCCTTTGTTACCTAACAAAAACATGGACTTGTACAAATTGAAACATTTGAGAATAACGGCATAAATGTGGTTCAACTGATAGACATTTTCTGTGAAAGGTTAAAATCATTTATGAGAAAAAGAAAAAAAATGCTCTTACCAGAACTTCAAAAGGCTTCTTTTTGTTAAAAACTTGGAATGTATGGGAAAGGTTTAAGTGCCCAAACTTCATACAGTTCCTGTATTTGACTGGTATATTTCACCGACCCTTTGATACAACCTACTGTCATACCATAGGCTTTATATTGTAATTACCTCTTTACCATATGAGAAAAATTTAGACTCATCCAAACTGAAAGCATTTGCAGACAAAAATTTCAAAGTGGCTCAAATAGTGCAGTTTTGCTTTGATATGGTAGAAAACTTTGTGGAAAATGTTTTTTTGACAATGTTTTCAAAAGCTGTCTTCCTTGGGGTTTTTAAAAGTCAGTGTGGTAAAGGGTTAATGTCTGTTGATAAGTTTCTTATTAGTTGTTCTTGTTTGGTTATGTTTAACACTTTGTTTTGGTATATGCTTAGTCTATTGAGAATGTGCAATTTTAAAAATTGTATTTTTTCCCTCTTTATCAAAGTTTTTGTATCGAATGAAGACAAATTCTTGCAGTTTGGCAATTTTAATGTCATCTCTAAATGTTTTCAGTTTGGAAAAGTTTAGAATTTCTGTTGTTGTAAACACTAAAGGTAAGTTAGCCATTTACAGAGCTCAAAGAGTTGAGAATTGTTAAGTTTGTTGTAAACCGGTTATATGTCATTTAATTGCTCAATAAGTTTTGGAGACAAACAGGGTAAATATTAGAAGGATAGTATTGTTCACTTATAAGCGTTACCTGAACTTACTGCTTTATTCACCCTTTACCAAGCAACCTGTCATGGAGAAGGTTTTATGAAATGATTGAGGGGAAAGGAGAAAATGTTAGAAGCTTGCATGATGCATTCTATGATTTTATTGACAAATTTCATCATTCAAACTATATTTATTCTTTTGTCTATTTTCAAACTCTGTTGTTTGTACTCATTAGAATCATCTTAAAAAGATGATTTTAGAATCATCTTAAAAAGATGATTCAAATGAGTACCCACATTTGGGTTTATTGGAGAATGATAATTATTAATATTTTCAAAAATTTTGAGATCAAAATTACTTCCCCTATCTGGAGGTCTGCATTGAACACGTTCATAAATAAACCCAAGTTTTAATAACCCGGAGGAAGAAGGCTTTTAATCCATTATTTATCCATTATTTATTGTCAAAACTCTATGTTGTGGGTACTCATTAGAATCGTTTAAATGAAATGATTCTAATGAGTACCCAGAACATTTGGGTTTTTCAAAGAATTATTAATATTTTCAATTTTGAAATCATAATCACTTGCCCTGTCTGGAGGTCTACATTGAACACTTACATAAATAAACCCAAGTTTTAATAACACTGAGGAAGAACGCTTTTAAAAGCATTGTTTAAAAAGTTGAAAATGCTGATTAACAGCATTTTCTTTTCTTTGTACATTTTTTTCTAACCTTTCCAAGACAAATCTAAAAAGTTTAGCAACATTTTATTTGGAGTAATAAACATAGTAATAATAAGGTTCTATTGTCTGGTAAAGAATTAACCCTCTACCAAACAAAACCAATTTAGCCTTGTCCAAATCTAAAGCATATGCAAACGAAAATTCCAATATGGCTCAAATGGTGCAATTCTTCCTTGATAAGGAAGAAAACATTGTGGATAAAGGAGAAAATACTGTTACCAGCATTTTCTCCTTTTCCCACAATGTTTTCAAGAGTCTTCTTTCCCTGGGGCGTTAAAAGTTGTCATTGTGTGGTAAGGTTTTAACTCCTATACCACATGATTCCAAATTTTAAGGACCCATAGCAAGAATGCTTTTGAAAACATTATTCAAGAAAGAGAAAATGCTCGTGAGCATTTTGTTGTTTTCCAACAATGTTTTCTACACCACCAAAGAGAAAAGTTATTGTTTTTAAGAGCATTGATTTTTGTCTACAAATGCTTTCAATTTGGACAAATTTAAAATTTTGTTGTCTGATAAAGAGTCAAGAAGATGAAGGTTATTCCGTACAGGACAAAGAGTATGATTTACCTTGCTATCAAGCAGCAGAGTTTTTAATTTTAGGGCATTTACAGACAACGGTCATTATTAGTACAAATTAGCTAAAAATATCTGATTTGTTAGAAAACTGGAGAAAAGAAAAACAAAAATATGGTAACTAGCACCTTCTTCTTCCCCCTTGATGTTTACAAAAGCCTTTTTCCTGAGGATTATTGTATCAAGGGATTGATTAACCCTTTACCCCATAAGGCATTTCTATGGTATTTCTAATTGACCCTAAATAACAGCAAGAATGAACCTGTTTCTTATGTGTATATGACACCTTTTGATAGCATAGAAAACATTGCGGCAAAAGGTGAAATTGCTCTTTACGAGCAATTTCACCTTTTGCCACAATGTTTTCCATATGGTCCTACAAGCAATGTGTAGAATTGAGTATCTAAAGGTGGAATATATCCTGTTTGATAAAGCTTAGTTTGAATATTCATATTTAATTCAAATTTGAAACATTTTATTTTGCTATTGTTCAAGGTTGTGCAATTTATGATTGGTTTCATATACATTTTTTTTTTTCTGTACTGAAACAGATGTAAATTATGACAACTGTTAATGTTGTTTAGATAAGTCAGTTCTTTCCAAACCATCCTGGGTATTTATGATGCCTTGGGGAAAAAAACTCAGAAGATACTGGTAAATGTGTGAAATGCTATCATTTTCTGTCATAATTGTCAAAAGTTAATAGTTTATATCCTGTCATGGACAAATTGCCTCATTTGAACCATTTGTCTACCAAACAACCCAAGTTCTAATGACCCTGAGGAAGATGGCCTTTGAAAACAATATATGGAAAGGAGAAAATGATTGTAAATAGCATTTTCTACTTTTTCCACAATTTTTATTTAAAGTGTCTAAAAATTGTAATGGACATATTAAGACTACATTAACCCTTTACCAAACAATCCCTGGTTTTACTACCCTGAGATAGAAGCCTTTTGCAAACATTGAGGGAAAAGAGAAAATGCTGGTAAACAGCATTTTCTCCTTTTTCCCACAATGTTTTTTTATCCTTCTGGAAACAGATTTCAATTTTTGAGTTATGTTCATTTTGTCATCTGCAAGTGCTTTTAATAGGAATCAGTCTAAAACTTTGTTGTTTGGTAAAGAGTTCAGCATGCAGAAGTTGCAACTTCAAAGTAATTGTGTCATATGATATCAGACAGTGCAGAACAAAAATCAGACAGCATGTTTTTGGTAGTCTGATCTTGATGGACAATGTCAGCAATGCTAAAAGATTGCTGGGCAGTACAAGGGTTGCTCCCAGAAGATGCAGTATGAGTGTTGTAACTTTTTACCAGAGGACATTTTTTTTACCTGTTCAAGTGAAAAGCATGTGCAGATCATAAATGTGCCTTAAATGACAGGATTTTTTTTTCTTTTATGTGAGAAAAACATTGTCTAAAAAGGAGAAAATGCTGATTACCAGCATTTTCTCCTTTTTCCACAATGTTTTCGAAATATTCATCCTTGGGGGTTATAAAACCAGGGTATTGTTTGATAAAGAGTTGAGAATTGTTAAGTTTGTTGTAAACCGGTAATATATCATTTAATTGCTCAATAAGTTTTGGAGACAAACAGGGTAAATATTGGAAGGATAGTTTTTTCATTTATGAGTGTTACCTGAACTTACCTCTTTATTCACCCTTTACCAAGCAACCTGTCATGGAGAAGGTTTTATGAAATGATTGAGGGAAAAAAAAAGGAAAATGCTAGAAACTTGCATGATGCATTCTATGATTTTATTGACAAATTTCATCACTCAAACTATGTTTATTCTATTGTCTGCAATTACTTACATTTTTGACCTGCAGAAAACTTGTATTCGGTAAAGCTCCCTTTTCAGGGTAATGCTAACATTTTAGAGCCTACAAAGTTAAAGTGCCTGAAAATTTGAATTTTTTTTGGAAAGGGATGAAAGCATTGTGGGAAAATGAGAAAATGCTGGTAACTTTTTCCATAATGTTTTGAAAAGGATTCTTTCACAGGGTCGTTGAAATTCCGGATTGTGTGGTAAAGGGTTAAGAGTAAGGCATGAACATTGTTTGTCCTCCTTATTGGTTTTAACAAATCAAAAAGTAGAAGTATTTTTTAGTATTTACTCGAGTGCCTTGTGACAGAATACATGTATGAAGATCTTGATTATAGGACTGTAAAGGAAGATATCTTTTGAAAACATTGTGGAAATAGGAGAAAATGCTGGTAACCAGAGTTTTTTTCTTTTCCCACATTTTCTTTTTTTTTTTAAAGCCAAATCTCAATTCAAGATACCTTTTGGAAAGATTGTGAAAAAAGAAGAAAATACTGGAAACCAGCATTTTCTACTTTTTCCAAAATGTTTCCTCTTTTTTTACAGTCAAATATCAATTTAAGTGACATCAAAATGGTTATCCTCAAATGCTCTAAAAGTAAACAAGTCTTAAATTTTATCGTCTGTTAAAAAGTCTAGTAACTGGATCAATAGAGAAATTTATTCTGTCTGCCAATAACCAGACAAGTATTTTAGACTTGTCCATTTTAAAAGTATTTGCAGACGGCCAATTTAGATAAGCAGCATTATTGGATTTTATATTGAAAAGGGTAGAAAACATTGTGGGTAAAGGTAAAAAGCACTTTTTCCTTTTCCCACAGTATTATCAAACATCTTTCAGTTGTGTAGCTAAGAAAACTTGAGATTGTTTGGTAAAGAATTGAATATGTTTAATTAACCTTTTACAGTACAATGACGACTTTGACGACCCCGAGGAAGAAGCCTTTTGAAAACATTATGGGAAAAGAAGAAAATGCTTGTAACCAGCATTTTCTCCTTTTCCCACAAAGTTTTCTACCCTGTCAAAGAAATACTGCATCATTTGAGTCACTATGAAATTGTTGTCTGGAAATGGTTTCAATTTGGACAGGTCTGAAATTTGGCTGTGTGGTAAAGGGTTAAGAAGGTTGTTTTTGACATATTTTCACTGTTTGAATAGTCCCGAAATAACTGTTCACTCATCATAATTGTTGTACATTTATCTCTACTGTATTGAATCCTCAACCACTCTACAAAATTTGGATAAGTCATATTAAAGCATTTGCAGATGATATTAAATTTGGTGTGAATGATTTGCCTTTGGTTCAGGGATGAAAACATGGTGATGAAAGGAGCAAATGCTGGCTACCTGTATTTTCTCCTATTTCCACCATGTTTTCAAGGTTGTGAGAACTTAAGGATTGTTTGGTAAAGAGTTGAAAGAAATATTCTCTATATATTCAGTATAACTAACATTTCATCAGACAATAAACAGTTTGGACTGATAGAAATAAGAAGCCTCTATAGATTTATAGACAAAAAATTAAACATTGCTCAAGTGATGCAACCTGACTCTGAGAGTGTAGAAGATTGTATAAAAAGAATGAGATGCTAGTTACTTGCAAATTTTCCTTTTTCTGCAATGTTTTCAAAAGCCTTCAATCTCTGTGTCCTGAAAATGGAATTGTGCTGGTAAAAAGCCAGTATATTTTGGTGGTTTATTTTTTTAATGAAAATGTAGAAACATTTAACTTTTAACCCTTTACCTAAAATCCCTGTTTTCATGACTATGAAAAAGAGGCCTTTTGAAAACATTGTGGGAAGAGAAGAAAATGCTGGTGACCAGCCTTTTTTCTTTTTCCTATCAAATTGTTATCTACCTTGTCAAAGAACTTCAGTATATTTGCACCACTTTTAGATCTATCACCTGCAAAATGCACTTAATTAATATGTTTGGAAAAGATTGATTTTTGCAGAAACTTTTTAATTCTTTACAAGATGTCAAAATTTCAGACTCGTTTGGACTGCAAGTATTTGCAGAGGACAAATCGGCCAATATGCTTTTGAAAATGAAGAAAATAAAAAAAAGTTTGGTAAAGAAGAACATGTTAGCATTTTCTCGTTTCCTCACAATGTTTTATAAAGTTTCTTTCTCATGGTTGTTTAAACTTTTCTTGAGGTGATGGGATAACTCTTTTGAAGAAAAAATTTATGACTCGTCCAAAATAAATGCCCTTGCAGACATCAAATAGAAAATGGCTTACAAATGATGAGATTTGTCTCTAAAAGGGTAGAAACTATCAAGGGAAAAAGGATAAAAATGCCAGTAACCAGCATTTTCTCCATTCCCCACAATGTTTTCTACCAAATGTAAGTTATATTACATCATATGAGCTGAGAGTAATTTGTTGTCTACAAAATTTAATGCTTTCACTCTTGTTCCAGTCTTAACCCTTTACCACATAAGTTTTAATAACTCCAAGATAGATTCCTTTTGAAAGCATTGTGGGAAAAGGAGAAAATGGTGGTAACCAGCATTTTTCCTTTTTCCCCACAATGTTTTCTACCCATCCCAAAAGAAATTTTAGTTCTTGAGTCACATTTATTTTGTTGCCTGGAAATACTAGTACTTTCAAATTGGACCAGTCTTAAATACTGTCATTTGGTATAGGGTAAGTGTCATGTATGTATTTACCGGTAAATTGTTGAAAGTTAGTTTACATGAAAATAGGGATCGTATATATGTGTATATACAGGATCCCTGATGAAAAGCATCATCATTGTTGTTTATTAATTCTATTGTTTGCTCAATAAATTGGTATTTAGAAGTTGACTTTGTGTGTGTAATGTTCTGTTCAGTTTTGGAAATAGATTTAGTTGCTTGATTGAACTCCGTTTCTCCCCAGTTTCAGAAAGATTTTATTCTTCTTTCATGCTTTTCTTTTTTAATTAGGCCCATATAATTGAGCTACATGTTTTATGCAGAGGGGACTTAACCCATTACCATACAATCCCTACTTTTGACGCCCCTGAGAAAGAGGCCTTTTGAAAACACTGTGGAAAAAGGAGAAAATGCTGGTAACCAGCATTTTCTTTTTTTCCCACAGTGTTTTCTACACTTCCCAGAACAAATTTTAATTTTTCAGTCACTTTTATATTGTCGTCTGCAAATGCTTTCAATTTGAACCAGTCTAAAATTTTCTTGTGTGGTAAAGAGTTAGTGCATTTGCAAAAGCAACTACCCAGGTCAGCTTATGCAGCTGCACAGGCTGACCTTGGCTGAAACTTTTTAGCCCTAGGTCAATTTTCTGCATGCCCAAGGACCATGTAACCTCATGATTCAGTTGGTTGATATACAAAATGAAGATCCCGCCTTTAGGGTCACAACTGTAACCTCATAGGGGCCTATTTTACACCAAAAACTAAAGAATCTCCCTAGCTCGTATTCTTCCAACTTTTCTAAATTCTACAGATGAGGAGGAATAAGGAATTTTTCTTAAAGGTGGCCCTTCAGATTTTAGGATGAATTTTTTAAATATACAAAAAAATAATTCTTATACTCCCAAAGCCTTTTAATTTTCATTCATGAAACCCTAGTAGATCTAGTTGAAAACCATCTGACAAGAGAAATTAGAGATTTACTACAGCTCAGGTCGACCCCAACGGGAAACAAGGTCTATTTTTACATGAGCACCTCGCTCATTTACATACCAGAAAAAACACAGGTGAAGCTTCAAACATAGCGCCTGGAGAAGACATATGGAAAATAATTGCATGTTTATTGTATTATAGAATTTAAGCGTCATTAGTCATCTTCCAATCACTTGACATTCCCACAATGCTTTTTTTTTGTGTGTGCGAAATCTAAAAATACCATAAAAGGCTACGTAGCCTCTCAAAGGAATACTATCAAGTTTTTTTGGTAATTTCATTATTCTAAAGTATTGATGATTTGTATTGTTTTTTCCATATAAATTTCAGTGATATTTATATTAATTTGGTGAGAAGTGAAAAATCTAAATACACGCCTTTAAGACTAGACTTTCCCATGACAGTTCTTTTGAAGGCAAAAAAAAGTATGTAAAGTTAGATCAATCACCAACGCAATATTTAGAACGGTCTAAATTTCGAAAGGTTTGTACACGGTGTAAGCGGTCGCGCACCGGCACTGGTTCCCGGGAAAAATGAAAACGCACACACAAAACGTTACCAGCGTATATCGTCTGTATCTCTCAAATATGGAAACTCCAGTCAGAAAGGCTAATAGATCTATTTAGACCTACGATATACGATCCCTGGCCGAATAGACCACAGCCAAAGAGACGACATTGATTCAAGCAGCCAGCAAGAGCGAATACAACCTCCGGCTGTGATGCCATTAAGATAGGCAAACAAAATATGCCACTTGGAAAGAGGTTGCAAACATCGTAAAAGACTATCGAAGAACTAAATCAAGGTAGGCCTAAGTAATCTAGCGATGGATATTTAGAGAAAACGACAAAAATGTACAGAAACCCTCCTCTATTTCTATTTCTACACTAGTCTATAAATAAACTCCTCATTTTCATGAGTGAGAAAACGCTCAATGTTTGAATTTATTTTGGAATTGTGAAATGTGTCGATACTAGATCTAGAACTATTTTACTTAGTCCGTCCAGTCAAACCTATTTTTCTTTTGTCCGTAGATTTATTCAGATCCCAAAAGTATGAAAATTGCATGTCTTAGAATTTAATAACAAGAGGGCCAAGATGGCCCTGGGTCGTTCACCTGAATTTTTGAGAGGGCCATAGCCATTTTTTTTTTTTTTTTTTTGAGGTACTGAAACACTGGAAACAAAATCATTATTTTGCCAAGCAATTTTCAAAAGGTCACTTGTAAAAGTCCTTTCAAAATCTGACCAGCAGTTTCAGAAAAGAAGAATTTTTAGGAGTTACTTAATTTCCGTACAGTGCAAGTAGTCTAGCTCTCGTTCACCAGAGCCATGTTTCTTGACCTATCAAAATTTCACGAACTTTTTTTTGAAAAGGGGCATTCAAGAAACATTTCTGTGAAATTATTTCAAAAACTGACCTGCCGTTTCAGAGAAGAAGAATTTTCAAGAATTTCTTCATGTCCGTATAGTGAAAGTAGTCTAGCCCCCATCTACCAGAGCCATGTTCTTGACTCTTCACTAACAAATTTTGAAAAGGGTCACCCAAGGAACATTGCTGTGAAATTATTTTAAAATCTGACAACAGGTTTCAGAGATGAAGAATTTTCAAGAATTTCTTCATTTCCATATAGTGCAAGTAGCCCCCATTCACCAGAGCCATGTTTCTTGAAGAATCTAAATTTCAAGAACAGCTTTTTAAAAGGGTCAACCAAGGAACATCTCTGTGAAATTATTTCAAAAGCTGACCAGAGGTTTAAGAGCAGAAGAATTTTTAAGAATTTCTTCATTTCCCTATAGTGCAAGTAGCCCCCATTCACCAGATCCATCAAGAAACATGGCTCTGGTGAATGGGGGCTACTTGCGCTACTCTTCAGCTACATCAATTTTGTCATCTGCAAATACATTCAATTTGGTCGAGTCCAAAAGTTTGTCATATGGTAAAAGAGTTTAACTATTTACCAAACAACAAAATTTTAGACTGGTCCAAACTGAAAGCACTTGCAGACGACAAATTAAACGTAACTCTAAAATTGAAATTCGTTTCCATCAGGGTAGAAAACATTGTGGGAAAAGTCTTGAAATTGTACATGCACTTAAAATGGAAAGCTGGAAGTTTTGATAAGCCTACTTACCTGACAGATTTTCAAGGGTAAATACTAATATTTGAAAAAGCAGCTTCAATTCTGACTGCTGTTAACATTGTTTTTCCATCAGGAAAAAGTGCCACAGTTCAATTAACCCTTTAACAAACAATCCTGACTTGTAATGTACTCGACAGAGAAGGCTTTTGAAAACATTGTAGGAAAAGAAGAAAATGGTGGTAACCAGTGCACTTCTTTTTATCCCCCGCTGTAGGCGGAGGGATATAGTTTTAGCGTTGTCCATCCTTCCTTCCGTCCGTCCGTCCCGGCAAATATCTCCAGTACCATTGGACAGAATTTTGTGAAACTTTATATACATGTACAATGACCCATTCTCCCGAGACACTTTTTTTTTTTTGATTCGATGCAAAATGGCCAACTGAGAGCAATTTTAAGATTCACTTAAGTTCCACTTAAGTACACTTTTGATGTTTGGAGCCTTGTCTTCAGAACTATACAAAGTTTTTACATTGAACTTGTCACATCTGTCAACCTGCATTAGGAAATGCAGGGAAAAAAGTTTCACCTACATTGACCATGCAACACCACAGTTATTTGCCCTTTTTTTTGTAATAAGGTGTCATGGAAAAAGGGGGGTTTCATGTTATATTTCATTCCATTTCTTGTGAAGGCAACTCCTTCCACTTTTCTTGACGGAATTGAATAGAATTTTGACAGAATATTTCTTGTCATGTGACCTATTGCATATTGTCAACATTTTGCGATTTGTAGCTGCGTCATGAAAAAAGGGGGCTTCATGTTTTACTTCATTTTATATCCTGTGAATGCAACTCATCCCATATTTCTTGACAGAATTGAATAGAATTTTCACAGAATGTTTCTCATCATCTGACCTATCGCATATTCTCAAGGTTTTGCGATTTGTAGCTGCCTTATGAAAAAAGTGGGCTTCATACTTTATTTCATTCTATTCTTGTGAAGGCAACTCCTCCCACATTGGCAGATTTGAATGGAATTTTCACATTATCATGTAACCTAACACAATGCCTCCCACATTTCTTGGCAGATTTAGATGGAATTTTCACATGATCATGTGACGGCATATTGTCAAGGTTTTGGGATTTGTTTCACATGATCATGTGACGGCATATTGTCAAGGTTTTGGGATTTGTAGCTGCATCATGGAATAAGGGGGCTTCATGTTATAATTTCATTTTTCACCAGAACCTCTTCAATTACTGGACACATCTCAACACATTTGGATGAGATTTTCACAGATCATGCGACGTAGCACATGTTGTCAGGGTTTTGCAATTTATCACTGTATCATGGAAAAAGGGGACTTCATGTCAAATTTAGTTTTGTATCAGTGTATCTCCAACTTTTGCACATATTTTCATAGAACTTCATATTTTTATTGCTTGATCAAAGCCAGTGACCAATGAGTCAATTGTGCATTTGTCTCTCCATGCATCAGTCTGTTCGTAAACCTTTTAGATCACAAGTAATACCATATATCCATTAAGCTACCCAGGCAGGTGCTACAAATTTCAACACTTTAGTTTCTAGCTACCTGCTTGAAATGGCAGCAGTGTGGCGGCTTACATTGTGAGAGGGATATCTTTTAAAGTGTTTGACAAAATTTGATGAAACTTCATGCATGTTTTCCATTGGATAGTCCATTGATACATTTTTTTTCCCGCAAATATGAAATCCTGACATGAAAACAAATAAAGGAAATATACATAAACCCCCCCTTTTTCCCTGACATGTCATTATATATGACATGTCATGGACAAAGGGGGTTTTTATGAAATGCAGAGTTCTGCAAAAAGGGTACTTAATGTATAATCCTGTTAAGGACCTCTTTTATATTTTTTATGTAATGAAATCCTGTGCCATAGAACAAGGGAGCTTAATGTATAATTTCATTATAGACCAATGACAAAAAGGCCACATGTACATGCAAAACACAATACCTCATATACGTTTGTATCAAAAAATGTCTTTTTCGGCGGGGGATATCATTTCAATGAAATTGCTTGTTCTCACAAGGTTCTCTACTCTTCCTTGGAGGAATTTCAGTTTCTATGGTCACATTTAACCCTTTACCAAACAATCCCTGGTTTTCACAACTCTGGGAAGGAAGGCATTTTAAACCATTGCAGAAATAGGGGAAAATGCTGGTAACCAGCATATTCTCCTTTTCCCACAATGTTTTCTACCCTAACAAACACAGAAATCATCATCTGAGCTACATTTACGTTGTTGACTTCAAATGCTTTTAGTTTGATCAGGTCCAAAATTTCATAATGTGGTAAATGGTTAAACTGGCATCAATTCGGACCAGTCCAAATATTTGTCAATTAGTTAAAGATTAACTCATTACCAAACAACAAAATTTTAGATTTGTCCAAATCGAAAGCATTTGCAGACGAAAACATAAGATTGACTGAAAATTTGAAATATGTTTTGTGAAGGGTAGAAAACACTGTGGGAGCAGGAGAAAATGCTGGTTACCAGCATTTTCTCCTTTTCCCACAATGTTTTCTAAAGGCTTCTTTTCAGCGTTGTCAAAAGTAAGGACTGTGTTGTAATGGGTTAAACAATTATTAAAATTATTGAAAGTGTGAACAATCCAGATATTGAACTCTCTTTCGCAGTAAACAATGGCTAGTTTTCATGTCACCTCCCATCTTTTACAGCTCTGCGGTACGGGGAAAAAAATCAGGACTGTGTAGTAAAGGGTTGAGAAAATGGGGAGCAAAAAACAAAAAAGTTTGGCCGATACATTTTAATATTGACCAGAAATATCCCGCCATGCCCGGACTGGATGGAGCACTGACAATAGCTTTGCAAGTTATCTCTTGTTTTTACCGAAACGTGTTCCACACCACTCAAATAGTTCCGTCTTTCCCTCAATTGTTTCCCTCGATTGTTTCCCCTTTGCAGTACACATATTAATTGTTCAGTGGTAGAAATTACCATAATATGGCCTGGAACATGCAAAAAGGGACAGTCAGACATTTGCATATAGAGTTGTCTTAGATCAGTCTACGCAATCTGCACAGGCTGATCCAAGAAAACACTTTCTGGCCTTGTGTAATTTTCTGTTTCATGTCAGTTTACTGTAGGAAAAAAGCTAATGTTGACGTAATGTACCGTTTTTAACCTTTTCTGGGGAAAACTTAATCAAAATCCAGTAGTTTTTTTTTTTATTATTCCTTGTGGCGTACCCCCTCCGTCTAATAATGCATTACGATATTGCATCAATCAAGAGAATTACATTGTAAGGTAAATGATGTTATATTTCCATCTGGCTGTAAAGCTTCAGTTGGCGAGTTAGAATATAAATACTGGTATTTTCACTGGTCATAACCATGAATATCGATACAATATTTCTAGTAGATGTAATAGCAACCCATAGATAGGTGGACATGGTATGACTGAAATACATGTACATGTTATGTTGAAACTCCATGTAACTTCAAACATATCTTTCATTCAAAATATGTTCCCTTTCAAAGGACAAATATCCATGCAATGGCTGGTCTTCGCTCAATGTAACTTTTCTATTTTAAATCTGAGCAAAGCTGCAGACAGATTTAACTCTTTACAAATGACAAAATTTTAGACTGGTCCAAATTTACAGCACTTGCAGACGACAAATAAAAAGCGTCTTAATTTGTTTTCAGCAGGGTAGAAAACATTGTAGGAAAAGGAGAAAATACTGGTTACCAATATTTTCTCCTTACCCAGAATGTTTTCAAAAGGCTTCTATCTCAGGATCGTAAAAACCAGGAAAATGGTTAAGCAAAGAGTCAGACATAAAAGATCTGAATAATCAGGTCTCACCTGGAAAAAAATATTTTAACCCTTTACCAACTAAGTTTTTAAAATAGTTAAACCATTACCACACAATCCCTACTTTTGACACCCCTCAGAATGTAGCCTTTAGAAAACATTGTTGGGAAAAAAGAGAAAATGCTGGTAACCAGCATTTTATCCTTTTCCCACAATGTTTTTTACCCTTCACAAAACAAATTTCAAGTCACTTTTATTTTGTTGTCTGCAAGTGCTGTCAATTTGGACCAGTCTAAAATTTTGTCGTTTGGTAAATGGTTAACAAATAATTACAAATTGTAACAACTTGGGGATGGAATGATTTTACAATCATTGAGGGAAAAGAAGAAAACGCTGATAACCAGCATTTTCTTTTTTTTTTCCTCCAGTTTCACAGACAGAATTCATAATTTTAGCTTCACTGTAACTTATATTTGAAATTTTGACAAATCTAAAGAATTTTAGTGTGGTAGAAAGTGAAGACCATAAGAAAGAAGGTGTTGTAAATAACCTGGGAAAAGGAAGAAAGAGAAATCCAATCATTCAGTATGAAGAAGGCTACACATTTGCCAAGAGAACAAGTCAACATTTTGGAGAAAATAACCAAATTTAAATAACAAATACCAGTAGGAAATGGAACAACTGCTTGAATTTACATCATTTTATTATACTTTACATCATTTTATCGATTTTATCATACCTTCCAACATTTTATCAATTTTATCATACTTAAACTCTATCTATAGAAAAGAGCTTATCCCATAACCACACAGTCTAATATCAGATACATCATTGACCTGCATACCCTTGAGCGGTACACATGTTCCCTATGTCAACTCAAAAGTGCTCATTAAGTTTCATGTGCAATTATTACTTTAGGTAGCATTCTATTGAAAAATGAGGCTCAATCCTAAAGTACAGAATTTTAGGTGAAATACCTGTTGTCATAAGGTAACCCCACTCAAAACCAAGGTAAGAATGAATTTGCTAATGCCATGCCTGTAACATCAAGATAGGTTGGCTAGACACACACAACTTTAAAAAAAAAATCATCAACTCAGCAATTACACCTTTGTGTGAAAAACACTGCATTCCCCGAATTATTTTCAGCAATTTGAAGAATGTTTGATAATTTGTGGTCCAGCACTCTTTACATTTGATCAATATACAACATTCACTGGTCTAGGTTCTGTTCCTCAGTATGTTACATCTCTACTTTACCATATTGTATGTGGCTCTAGTACTATACTGTGCCTAAAAATATAAAAAAGTAGGGGTAAGGAACTACAACCACATCCCCAAGTAGGCCAAAGTAATCATTTGATTCAGCTTATTGCTCTCGCAATATTGCAAATTTTGAAAACTGTACAATTATATTCACTACCGGGTAATCCTTTTTTTTGTAAGTTGAAACAATATTGTATTCTGTATCATGTAAATTCAAACACTGAGACAGACAAGACTTCAAACATATGTTGTACATATTAATGATCATTTTCTTAAATTTCACATTTCGGTGTCAGCTTTGCAATGATCATTTTCGCAATCAGATGTTTTCAAACATAATCTGGCCACACCATTATGCATTTATGGCATGTTAAGGATCTGAAGAAAACTGTTTGTTGAAAGAGAAGTAGTTTTTGTGCAATAAATGGTTCCCTTTCCCATTTTTTGTGCAAGAGACACTTTTCTGCAAATATTTCTTGCCAGTTCCATTTTTCTACACAGATAAGACAAAGCCTATATGATAGTAAGTAGAATTTGTTATCCATATTTAAATGCTGACACAATATTTAATATATTTTAACAGTCCAGACATCGGACAAGACTGTCCACCTAGCACGGTGTGGCCAATATAGATAGGAGCAGTTTCTCTAGGCATGCCAATGGCCATTTTCTCACCTGCTCAATACAATATGGGTGTCAGCATGTAAATGGCCATCTAACTGTAACTTTGGGGGTCACAATTTCAATGTTTTCTGACATGCCTTGGCCTAACAGTCTTATGTAGATCAAAAAGACAGGGGTGCATTTTTTTTTTTATAAAGAAAGTGTAATTTGTTGGGGGTGAGGTTTTGAAACAGACTGGCCCCCTGAGATTTTATATCCATATAAGATCTCTGGAGCTGGGTTGCAAACACACTCCATGGCAGTACCATCTTAACCTGCAAATACATGCATCAGAAAAGGAAAGGCCTTAATCCCCTCTGTACATTGGCCATTTCGGGTACATTTTTGCAGACCGGTACCTAGGTTATCAATGTGGTGATAGCACTGCACATACAAAACCTCTGCAAAAGTTTGAAGTAAACATGAAAACACAAACATACATACAAACAAACAGACAAACAACAAACAAACAAAAAACAATTTTGGATTTTGAAAATTAATGCCAAGATTTACAGGTTCAAGTATTTGTTATTTCATTCATTTAGATATACCTGTAATCAAGCATGGAAGTGACCACAATCCTCATTTTGTATGAAATGAAGTACAAAATACTCATACTGTAGGCTTGAATTATAATTTAAAGCATCACAGGACATTAAAGCTGCCCTAAACTGTCTCAAATTTTGAAAGGGAAAAATTTAATAAAGTTGATATTTTGCTGGTAACCACCATTTTCTCTTTTTCTACCCCTGTACAGACAAATTTTAATTTTTCAACCACATTTATTTTGTTGACTGCAAATGCTTTCAATTTTGACCAGTCTAAAATTTTGTATTTGGTCAAGAGTCATAAGTTGTAAGTTTCACAGGACATTAAAGCTGATCTAACCTACCTCAAATTTTGAAAGGAAAAAATTTTATGAAGTAAGTTGATATTTTGCTGGTGACGTACATTTTCTCTTTTTCCCAACATGCTTTTTCCTTCAGGTTATTGACGCCATGGATTGTGTGGTAAAGGGTTAAAGACAATATTGCTTGAGACCTGAATTTAACATAGGCTAGTTTTCTAAGTTTATGTGACGGAACAGACTTTACAGTTACTTTAAAGGCGGGATTGCTAAAGATCTAAATTAAAGTTAGTCTTGTATTAAAAATTTATCTGAAGACATTTATGTAACAAAGAAAATGGTATTATTTGCGACCTGAATTTAATGTAGGATAATTTTATGAGTTAACCTGAAGACCCTTACATGACAAATAATTTCAGGACTTGCTTTTGACCTGAATTTAGTGAAGGCTATAGTTTTTCTAAATTCACCTGGAGGAACTTATGATATGCATTTGACCCAAGTGTTTACAAATAGCTGTAAAATGGTATTGCCAGGTATTTGAAAGATGGGTTTTAAAGAAACCTAAATGCATTGTAGGTTACTTTTTAAGCTGATCAAGCTTGTCAAATTACGTTTTATACCATGATATGCATGCGACCCAACTGCTTACAACTAGTTGAAAAATAGGTATTGTCAGCAACCTGATAGTTGAAACTTCCATTTGTGCTACATTCATATAACCCCTGTCCCTGGTCAAATTGTATATATATATATATAATTCATAAATAAATAATGGAAGTTCCTACTATCAGTCAACTGAACCTCACCTCGCTGCAGAAATTTGATGTTGGTACAATATTTTTAATTAGCTTTTTAACCTTATAATCCGATTCATATCCAAGTTAATAAGTTACTTATTTACAGTATACATGTATATGTCAGATTTTTGAGAAACCTGAAGGCATTGTAAGTAAGTTTTTAAGTTGACCATACTTGTTTTAATACATGTTTGACCCAACAATGCAGATATGATTATGTAGTATATCAATAAGTTTGCTAGCAATCTGAATTTCATGTAAGTTAAAAGTTCACTGAGCTTGTCATAACACTATGATGTATTTGTATCACTTCCTGTAATGCAGCTATATGATGGTACGACCAAGAATTTTACCTAGTCTCAGCAGCTCAAAAAATTATAACTTGATGTTTATTGCAGATTTTACCTACATGTATTTGCAATTTCTGTTTATTCATTTTTCATCAATGCCAAAACCTAGGTCAAAAGCAAGCACATTCAGCTAAGCCAAAGAACAGTTTTGCCAGCAACCTGATAGTTGAAACTTCCATTTGTGCTACATGTATATAACCCCTGTCCCTGGCCACATTGTATATATTCAATATACTAATAAATAATGGAAGTTCCCACTGTCAGTCTACTGAACCTCACATGTTTTTAAGTAAATTGTCATCTAATTTGACTTTTATGAGTTTTTTGGAAAAAAGTTAAGGTAATGGTTGTTCTGAGAATAAAACTTCTGAGATTGAAAAAAAAAAACCCATTAATGATTTATGAGAAGAATCTTTAATGCGAAAAAAAGGTTTTGTTGTCTCATTTTACCATAGTCAAACTTTGTATGTTCAGAACCAGTATTCCAGTTTTCAAACTATTAAACCAGTACAGCGAAAAAAGTTAAGGTAATGGTTCTTTTGAGAATAAAAGGCTTGATATGAAAAAGAAATTCCCATTAATGATTTATGAGAAGTTAGAGAAGATCTACACTGCGAAAAAAAGGTTTTGTTGTCTCATTTTACCATAGTTACACTTTGTACATTCAGAAACGGTATTCCAGTTTTCAAACTATTAAACCAGTACAGTCAATTGAAGCACATTGCAGACAAGGTTTTTTAGCACAAAAAGATGAAACAAAAAATACTCTGCAACCCAACTTGGCTCTATAAATAAAAGTTCAACTGAGCCAAAGCAATATGAATTTGGAAAACGGAGAAAATTGCTAGAAACTGGTTGACAACTTTGACCTACCTCCAGTCTGTCTTCATGCTGAAGTTTCCTAAGGCATTCTCCTATCTTTCCTGAAAGAGATTTAAAAGAAAACAGATTTTTTTTATTTGAAATGATATCCTTAACTAAAAAAGACGTTGCTATAGAAATATACCTTAAGCCCCCTTTTTCCATGACACTGCATTAAATTAAACACCTTCCCCCCCCCTCCTAAACACACACACACATAAAAAAAAATGGCTGACTAGCATAAGGAACACATGTATGAAGTTTTATCAGTTATTGCTAAGGATTTAAGAAGAGGGACAGATAAACAGTATTAGTGATAAACGATTCATGGATCCGTGGTGTTAAGCTAAACCAACTTTCCTTGGTCCGTTGGCAGCTCTTCACTCAGTGTAATTATTTTTTAAAACTCTTAGCAAACAGGCTGATAAATTTAAGCAATAGGGCAGAGAAAAAAGATTTGAATAATCATGTCTCACCTGGAAAGAACTACATGTATTTCAATCCTTTACCAAATAAGTTTTTAAAATAACTCTAAATTATAACAACTTGGGGTGGATGGATTTTGAAATTGTTATGGGAAAAGAAGAAAATGCTGACAACCAGCATTTGCTTTTTTTTTTCCATTTCACAGACAGAATTCATAACTTTACATTCACTGAAAATTATATTTTACATTTTGACAAATCTAAAGATTTTTAATGTGGTAGAAAGTGAAGATCAGAATGCATTGTAAATGTCCTGTGAAAAGGAAATTTACCAAGAGAGCAAGTCAACACTTCGGAGAGAATGACCATAGTTAAATCAAAAATAAGAGTAGGAAATGGAACTAATGCTTCAATTCACATCATTTTATCATACTTTACAACATTTTATCAATTTTATCATACCTTTCAACATTTTATCAATTTTATCATACTTAAATTTTATCAATCAATAGAAAGAGGTTATCCCATAACCAAACAGGCTAATATCAGATAGAACATTGACTGGCATACCCTTGACCGGTACAATCAGCAAACCTTGATTTGCTATGGGGAACATGTCAAGTTCCCCATAGCAAATTGAAGATCGCTGATTAAATATTAGGCGCAATTATTACTTTTGATAGCATTCTATTAAAAAAAGAGGCTCAATCCTAAAGAACAGAACTTTGGACGAAATACCTGTTGCCATAAGGTAACCCCACTCAAAACCAAGGCAAGAATGATTTTTTTTTGCTAATCCCATTCCTTAACATCAAGATCAGTTCGACTAGACTCACACAACTTAAAAAAAACAACAGAAAATCAGCACTTACACAACTCTGTCAAAAACACTGCTTTTCCAAACTTGTTTCAGCAATCTGAAGAATGTGTACATGATAATTTGTGGTCCAACACTCTTTACATTTGTTCAGTATACATCATTCACTGTCTAGGTTCTGTTCCTCAATAATATGGTACATCTCCACTTTACCATATTGTATGTGGCTCCAGTACTATACTGTGCCTAAAATACAAAAGTTGTAGGGGTAAGGAACTACAACCACATCCCCAAGTAGGCCAAAGTAATCATTTGATTCAGCTTATTGCTCTCACAATATTGTAAATTTTGAAAACTGTACAATTATATTCACTACCGGGTAATCCTTTTTTTGTAAGCTGACACAATATTGTATTCTGTATCGTACCAGTTCAAAACTGAGCCAGACAAGACTGTTCACTTAGCACTGTGTGGCCAATATTTAAGGAAAAAATATGTTGTACATATCAATGATCATTTTCTTAAATTTCACATTTCGGTGTCAGCTTTGCAATGATCATTTTCACAATCAGATGTTTTCAAACATAATCTGGCCCCACCATCATACATTTATGGCATGTTAAGGATCTGAAGAAAACTGTTTGTTGAAAGAAAAGTAGTTTTTGCACAATAAATGGTTCCCTTTCCTAATTTTTTGTACAAGAGACACTTTTCTGCAAATATTTCTTGCCAGTTCCATTTTTCTACACAGATAAGACAAAGCGTGTATGATCGTAAGTAGAACTTGTTACCAGTATTCAAATGCTGACACAATATTTAATATATTTTAACAGACCAGACATCGGACAAGACTGTCCACCTAGCACGGTGTGGCCAATATAGATAGGAGCAGTTTCTCTAGGCATGCCAATGGCCATTTTCTCACCTGCTCAATACAATATGGGTGTCAGCATGTAAATGGCCATCTAACTTTAATTTTGGGGTCACAATTTCAATGTTTTCTGACATGCCTTGGCCTAACAGTCTTATGTAGATCAAGAAGACAGGGGTGCATTTTTTTTTATTAAGAAAGTGTAATTTGTTGGGGGTGAGGTTTTGAAACAGACTGGCCCCCTGAGATCTTATACCCATATAAGATCTCTGGAGCTGGGTTGCAAACACACTCCATAGCAGTACCATCTTAACCTGCAAATACATGCATCAGAAAAGGAAAGGCCTTAATCCCCTCTGTACATTGGCCATTTCGGGTACATTTTTGCAGACCGGTACCTAGGTTATCAATGTGGTGATAGCACTGCCCATACAAAACCTCTGCAAAAGTTTGAAGTAAACATAAAAACACAAACATACATACAAACAAACAGACAAACAACAAACAAACAGAAAACAATTTAGGATTTTGAAAATTAATGCCAAGATTTACAGGTTCAAGTATTTGTTATTTCATTCATTTTGATATACTGGTAATCAAGCATGGAAGCGACCACAATCCTCATTTTGTATGAAAAGAAGTACAAACTATTCATACTGTAGGCTTGAACTATAATTTAAAGCATCACAGGTCATTAAAGCTGTGCTAAATACCTCAAATTTTGAAAGAGAAAAATTTAATGAAGTTGATATTTTGCTGGTAAACAGCATTTTCTCTTTTTCTCACAATGTTTTCTACCCTTGTACAGACAAATTTCAATTGTTCAATCACATTTATTTTGTCGTCTAAGATTTTGTATTTTGGTTTAGAGTCATATTTGTAAGTTTCACAGGACATTAAAGCTGACCTAAACTCCCTCAAATTTTGAAAGAAAAAAATTCAATGAAGTAAGTTGATATTTTACTGGTGACGTACATTTTTTCTTTTTCCCAACAGTGTTTTCGATAGGCTAGTTTTATGTGACAATACATACTTTAGAGTTAAAGACATGGTAGCTAAAGATCTAAAATAAGTGTAGTCTTGTATAATAAATTTACCTGAAAACATTTATGTAACAAAGAAAATGGTATTATTTGCGACCTGAATTTAATGTAGGATAATTTTATAAGTTTACCTGAAGACACATAACAAATGATTTCAGGACTTGCTTTTGACCTGAATTTAGTGAAGGCTAGTTTTTTCTAAATTCACCTGGAGGAACTTGATATGCATTTGACCCAAGTGTTTACAAATAGTTGTAAAATGGTATTGCCAGGTATTTGAAAGATGGGTTTTAAACAAACCTAAATGCATTGTAGGTAACTTTTCAAGCTGATGAAGCTTATCAAATTACGTTTTATACCATGATATGCATGTGACCCAACTGCTTACAACTAGTTGAAAAAAAGGTATTGCCAGCAACCTGATAACTGAAACTTCCATTTGTGCTATATAACCCCTGTCCCTGGTCACATTGTATATATATATATATATAATTCATAAATGAATAATGGAAGTTCCTACCATCAGTCAACTGAACCTCACCTCCCTGCGGAAATTTAATGTTAGTACAATATTTTTATTTAACTTTTTAACCATATACTTTTAAATGGGACAGATTTTTGAGAAACCTGAAGGCATTGTAAGTAAGTTTTTAAGTTGACCATACTTGATTAGATACATGTTTGACCCAACAATGCAGATATGATTATGTACATGTAGTTTATAAGTAAGTTTCCAGCAACCTGAATTTCATGTAAGTTAAAAGTTGACTGAACTTGTCAGAACACTATCATGTATTTGGGCTAACACTTCCCGTGATGCATGTACACATGCAGCTCTATGATGGTACGACCAAGAATTTTATCTAAGTATCACCAGATCAAGAAATTATCGCTTGATATTTTTATTGCAGATTTTACCTATTTGCAATTTCTGTTTATTCATTTTTCATCAATGCCAAACCCTAGGTCAAAAGCAAGCACATTCAGCTAAGCCAAAGAACAGTTTTGCCAGCAACCTGATAGTTGAAACTTCCATTTGTGCTATATAATCCCTGTCCCTGGTCACATTGTATATATATATATATATAATTCATAGATAAATAATGGAAGTTCCTACCATCAGTCAACTGAACCTCACCTCCCTGCGGAAATTTAATGTTAGTACAATATTTTTATTTAACTTTTTAACCATATACTTTTAAATGGGACAAATTTTTGAGAAACCTGAAGGCATTGTAAGTAAGTTTTTAAGTTGACCATACTTGATTAGATACATGTTTGACCCAACAATGCAGATATGATTATGTACGTGTATTTTATAAGTAAGTTTCCAGCAACCTGAATTTCATGTAAGTTAAAAGTTGACTGAACTTGTCAGAACACTATCATGTATTTGGGCTAACACTTCCCGTGATGCATGTGCACATGCAGCTCTATAATGGTACGACCAAGAATTTTATCTAAGTCTCACCAGATCAAAAAATTATAGCTTGATATTTTTATTGCAGATTTTACCTATTTGCAATTTCTGTTTATTCATTTTTCATCAATGCCAAAACCTAGGTCAAAAGCAAGCACATTCAGCTAAGCCAAAGAAC
The DNA here is from genome assembly GCA_943736015.1 of Tridacna crocea. Classification (NCBI taxonomy): domain Eukaryota; kingdom Metazoa; phylum Mollusca; class Bivalvia; order Cardiida; family Cardiidae; genus Tridacna; species Tridacna crocea. Next base: position 24,349,423 of record OX031067.1, on the reverse strand, counting down.
AGTTTTGCCAGCAACCTGATAGTTGAAACTTCCATTTGTGCTATATGATCCCTGTCCCTGGTCACATTGTATATATATATATATATAATTCATAGATAAATAATGGAAGTTCCTACCATCAGTCAACTGAACCTCACCTCCCTGCGGAAATTTAATGTTAGTACAATATTTTTATTTAACTTTTTAACCATATACTTTTAAATGGGACAAATTTTTGAGAAACCTGAAGGCATTGTAAGTAAGTTTTTAAGTTGACCATACTTGATTAGATACATGTTTGACCCAACAATGCAGATATGATTATGTACATGTATTTTATAAGTAAGTTTCCAGCAACCTGAATTTCATGTAAGTTAAAAGTTGACTGAACTTGTCAGAACACTATCATGTATTTGGGCTAACACTTCCCGTGATGCATGTACACATGCAGCTCTATGATGGTACGACCAAGAATTTTATCTAAGTATCACCAGATCAAGAAATTATCGCTTGATATTTTTATTGCAGATTTTACCTATTTGCAATTTCTGTTTATTCATTTTTCATCAATGCCAAACCCTAGGTCAAAAGCAAGCACATTCAGCTAAGCCAAAGAACAGTTTTGCCAGCAACCTGATAGTTGAAACTTCCATTTGTGCTATATAATCCCTGTCCCTGGCCACATTGTATATATTCAATTTATTAATAAATAATGGAAGTTCCCACTATCAGTCTACTGAACCTCACATGTTAAGTACAATGCTATGTAATTTGAGTTTTTTATGATTTGATAGGATAAAAGTTACAGTAATGGTTGTTTTGAGAATAAAAGACTCTTTTGAGATGGGAAAATAAAAACAACAAAAGTTGCCATAATTGATTTATGAGAAGATTTGTAATGCAAAAAAAAGATTTTGTTTTCTCATTTTACCATAATTACACTTTGTACATTCACAACTAGTATTCCAGTTTTCAAATTATTAACTCTTTACCAAACAACAAAATTTTAGACTGGTCCAAATTGAAAGCAATTACGAAATTAATGCGACTCAAAAAGTAGAGTTTAGAAGAGTAGAAAACATTGTTGGAAAAGGATTAATGTGACTCAAAAATGAGAACTTGAGTTTAGAAGAGTAGAAAACATCGTGGCTGTCAGCATTTTCTTCTTTTCTTACAATGTTTTCAAAAGCTTTCTTTTCAGGGTCATTAAAAGTCGGGATTGTGTAGTAAAGAGTTACACCAGTACTGCCAACTGAAGCACAATGCAGACAAGGATTTATGCACAAAAAGATGAAACAAAAAATACTTTACAACCTAACTTAGCTCAATATACAAATGTTCAATTCAGTCAAAGCAATATGAATTTAGAAAACAAATTACCAGTAAATGAGAAAATTGCTAGAAACTGGTTGACAACTTTGACCTACCTCCAGTCTGTCTTCATGCTGAAGTTTCCTAAGGCAAGCTCCTATCTTTTCTGAAAGAGATTAAAAAGAAAACAGGACTGGTTATTTTTTTTAAATGATATCCTTAACTGAAAAGGCTTTTTTGATAGAAACATACATAAGCCCCCTTTTCCATGACATAGTGCTGAATAAAACACACCCTCCATCATAAAAATAAAAGCAGCCAACTAGCATAAGGAACACAAGAATGAAGATCCATCAGTATTTGCCAAGGATTTTTTTTCTATGACTTGGTAATTCATGAAATAAACACAAATTATGATTGTCCAATGCTTATGATAAACAAAATAAATATGAAAGGCAGATGGATGAAACACCAAAAACTATAATTATCACTGTTGCCTTTGGAGGGGGATTAAAAAAACTATACTTTGTGAAATTTCTTTGAGATACTTCAGTCTTCTACTTCTACATTGTTGCCTCATATAGTATGATTCTTTTGCTTATGTGTACCTACTTTAACCTGTTACCACACAGCAAAATTTTCGACCTACCCAAATTGAAAGCATTTTGCAGATGACAATTTCAAAGTGGCTCAAATGGTGTAATTTTGCTTTGATAGACTAGAAAACTTTGTGGTAAAAGGAGAAAATGCTGGTTACCAGCATTCTTTCCTTTTCCAACGTTTTCAAAAGGCTTCTTCCTCGGTGGCATTAAAAGTCATCATTGTGTGGTAAAGGTCTAATTAACTTTTTACCAAATGATAAAATTTTAGACTGTACCAACTGATAAAATTTTAGACTGGTCCAAATTGAAAGCACTTACAGATGACAAACTCAACTTAACTCACAACTGAAATTTGTTTCCAGCAAGGTAAAAAGTTGTTTTACAAGCATGTGTTGTTGCTAACACACATCATGTAAAGTCAATAGTTTGCTTCAAGTCCAATAAGTGCAATAGTGTCCACAGTTATGGTATTTAAATAATATACTTAACTCTCTATACCACACAAGAAAAATCTAGACTGGTCCAAATCGGAAGTATTTGCAGACGACAAAATGAATGTGACTGAAAAACTGAAATTTGATTTTGGAAGGGTAAAAAACATCCCATAATGTTTTCAAAAGCTTTCTTTATCTGGGTCATCAACAGCCAGGACTGAGTGGCAAAGTGTTCGGAAATAAAATAAATGCTGCTTTTAATTTCAGACCACATCATATGCCTCATCAAGTCCAGATAGTATTTATTAGCAATAACATACAATATGAACCAAGTTCCAAAGTTTTCCATTCGGACAAATCCTGTGGGGTCCGGAATCCCAGTCCTCCAACTCCCTGGATCCCTGGATCTGTGTGCGCTAGATACTTATCTGTAAATGAAGCCAGTACTGTTGACATGTTATATTCTTGTAAGTTAAGTGTTCAACTTTCCATGTTGATAGAGTTATCTTGTAGACTTCCCTTAGAATAAAGTTTTAGTCATGCTGTCTAAGCAGTGCCACTTCAAAGCTGTGATACCTTAAATAAGATATAATAATAGACCTGGAAAACCTTTGTTTTAATGGGCTGGGGCTTAATGGGATAAGTTTCTTTTGTTAAAGTTTCCATCTAAGGTAATACCCTTACTTCTTCATCAAACAACGGAATAAGACGGGTCAAAATTGAAAGCATGATGCAAAAGTTGAAATTTGTTAAGGAAGGGTGAAATACATTTTCTCTTTTTCCCACTATGTTTTCTGTCAGGGTTTTTAAAGTTGAGATGTGATAAAGGATAATATTTTTTAAGTGTTTTACAATCTCTATGTTTTAATAGCTAAATTGTAAACACAAGTATGATTTTGCACAGACAAGAACTCTTAACTTCTTTGCCAAGCCTTCATAGCCCAATTTGTACAATTTGGGAACAGGTCCCTGGTTCAAATCCCAAGCTCGATAATTTTTTTCCCCTTGAATTAATGAAAGTAATTTTCAAGGGAGGTAACAACCCTTATGAACAGGACTATAGAATTAAAACCTTTCCAAAGCCAAATCTTCATAAAGACAGAACCTAGAATTGTGTGGTAAAGGGTTGCATGACTTAAAAGGTATAGAAAAAGCACAACTTTTGGTTCAATCTATGAAATAATATTCTTTTTCATTTCTCTCTCTCCAAAAGCCTACAGTTACAAGTACAAATCAAGTTCAAATGGCAATGCTAGCTTCTGATACTTTCTGCATTTATTGTGACCAGGGACGGGGGGTATCAGAAACACACATAACCAGTTGAAATAACCCTACGAAGTAAAAAAAAAAGTGCAACATGGAAGTAGCTAAAATATGCAAATAAATTGAAAAAAGAGAATTTGTATACACAAAAAAATGATACATGGTAATTAATGTTATAACCATTAAATTCAAATTCCTTGAGGTTATAAAATTCAAATTCCTTGATAAAATATCAATCTACTGAAACCTTTCCCAAAATGGCACAACTTTGGAAACTGAAAGCATTTGCAAACAAAAAATAAAACCTGGCTTTAAATGATGGTGCTTGTCTACTAAAGGGTAGAAGCATTGTGGCAAATGGAGAAAATACTGGTCACCAGACGGATGATCAAGCTTTAAACTTGCAATAAGGGCGTAATGGCTTGTGCTGTAGGTATATGCACATGATTAAAAAAATTCTTTATAAGGTAGAGCACTGCATTGTGAAAAAAAGAACTTTTCCATATTTCAATGTTTTCAAAACTCTTTTTATCAGATGACATCAATGAGGGCTGGTCCAAATTGAAGGCATTAAATTTTGCTGATTATAGTTAAAATGTGACACAAATGATGCAACTTGTCTCTGACAGTGTTGAAAACAATGAGGGAAAAGGAGAAAATGCTTGGTTACTGTATGGTACCATACAATGTGCTTTGTTTTTACCTTTTTAAAAAAGAAAACAAAAATAGGTTGATACCTACGGTATTTTATTAATCACTTGGTATTCAAAAATGTGTCTAAATTTCATCAATTGCAGTAGCCCAGAAACATATGTTTATATCAAAACTGTAGTACCGGCCTTCAAAACGCAAGTGCAGTTTGGTTTTTGATTGTCTGTCTGTCCATCTGGTAGTCTAAAACCAGTTTAAAATTTCAAAACCCTGAAACACCCACTCAGTCCAATCTGTTCCTACCTGTCAGAATTGAATGTCCGAGTTGGTATGCTTGTATAAATGTTCCTAATGTGGGATGGAGACTGTTACCAAATTAGACTGGGATGGGAATCTGGTTACCCGAAGCTGAGCAAACCCTGTCTCCTGATACATGTGAGTTTTTGCCAGTTCAAAAATCTGTTATGGTGAAGCTTGAAGACAGGTCCAACTATAGTTGTTTCCTGATACTAGTATGACCAGTACTCTATCAACTGTTTTTCCAACATTCTCCAAGGAATGAATGAAAAAAAACTGGCCCTTGTTGATATACAATCACAATAAAATTTAAAATGTGTTTTCTTGAAACATGCATTTATGTGAATGTGCTTGATATATTAAATGTGTAGTGCACTGAGTCATCTGGGCTGTAGGTTCTTGAGAAATGAACACCTGTTTTTGAGCTTTTCACATATGTAGAAACCAAGACAAATTTAATGCTTTTCATTCCTACTTATGCATTTTACTTGAACAATCAAGCAAAATTTCATGATGTCTTTGTTATCCATGGCAGAATATTATATGGTGTTTGTTTAGTTTTCGAACATGGTGGCTAACGTAAACCAGTTTACTTCGGCTACCAATTTCTTTTAGAGTATTATTGTTTGAAAATTGTCTGGGTATACCCAAGCATTTCTTTATTTGGCAAGTTCATTCTCCTAAAATATTAACGACTGTAGATTCAATAATTCATGTTTATATTACTCAAACCTGCGTCTGAAACCAGTGTAAGAGTATATATGGTAATTTTTTTATACACATTTTACAAACTGTATGTTTTAGTAGCTAATAGTGAACAAAAGTGTGAATTTGCAGACTCCCAACAACATTTCTTAAATTCTTTTCCAAGCCTCCATAGCCTTATTAATACTTATGACTTTAAAACAGGTCTCTTGTTCAAATCCCTGACTCGGCCAATTCCTTTTCTTCCAAAGATTGTCAAAAGTCATTACAACAGATTTAATTCCTTTCCAAAGCCAAACTACTTAACCCATTACCACTCAATCCCTACTTTTGACGCCCCTGAGAAAGAAGCCTTTTGAAAACACTGTGGGAAAAGGAGAAAATGCTGGTAACCAGCATTTTCTCCTTTTCCCACAGTGTTTTCTACCCTTCCCAGAACAAATTTCTATTTTTCGGTCACCTTTTTTTTGTCGTCTGCAAATGCTTTCAATTTGGACCAGTCCAAAATTTTCTCGTGTGGTAATGGGTTAAAGAGAGAACATGGGATTGTGTGGTAAAGGGTTGCATGACTTGAATTTATCCAAAAAGCACAACTTTTGTGTTAAATTCAATCTATGAAATAATTTTCTTTATCATAGCATTTGCCAAAATTGCCTAAAATTATGAGTAGAAATTTAGATGAAATGGCAGTGCTAGCTTCTGATACTTTCTGCAGTATTGTGACCAGGGACAGGAGGTATCAGAAACACACATAACCATTTGAAATATCCAAAAAAAGTAAAAAAGAAAAAACTAAGTTCTACATGGAAGGATCTAAGTTAATTATGCACATAAATAGAAGAGAATTAAATTACACAAAAAATTATAATAAAATGCTGAGTAAATGAAACCTTCTCTGTTAGGGCAGTTAGACTCTGGATTGTACAGTAGGGAATTAAGATGAAATTGTGCTTTATAAGGACATATTGAGGGTTATTATTATGTAAATCAGTGGGTAATTCAAAAATGTGTCTTAATTTCATCAATTGCGGTAGCCCAGAAACACATGTTTATATCAAAATAGTAGTACCGGCCTTCAAAACCTAAGTGCAGTTTGTTTTTTGACTATGTCTGTCCATCTGGTAGTCCAAAACCAGTTTAAAGCAGTTAGACTCTGGATTGTACAGTAGGGAATTAAGAAGAAATTGTGCTTTATAAGGACATATTGAGGGTTATTATTATGTAAATCAGTGGGTAATTCAAAAATGTGTCTTAATTTCATCAATTGCGGTAGCCCAGAAACACATGTTTATATCAAAATAGTAGTACCGGCCTTCAAAACCTAAGTGCAGTTTGTTTTTTGACTATGTCTGTCCATCTGGTAGTCCAAAACCAGTTTAAAAGTTTCGAAACCCTGAAAAACCCACTCAGTCCAATCTGTTCCTACCTGTCAGAATTAAATGTCCGAGTCAGGATGCTTGTATAATTGTTCCTAATGTGGTGTGGAGACTTGTTACATAATCAGACTGGGATGAAAATCTGGTTACCCAGAGCTGAGACAACCCTGTCTCCCGATACACATGTTTTTGCCAGTTCAAAATTTGTTATGGTGAAGCTTGAAGACCAATATAGATGTTTGCTGATACTAGTATGATCAGTACTCTATCAACTGTTTTTCCAACATTCTCCAAGTAATCAATGGAAAAAAAACTGGCCCTGAGTAATCTACAATCACAAAGATTTTTTAAAAATGTTTTCTTGAAACATGCATTTATGTAAATGTGCTTGATATATTATATGTGCTGTGCACTGAGTCATCTGAGCTGTAGGTTCTTGAGAAATGAACACATGTTTCTGCCAAACTTTCTGGGCTTTTAACAATTGTAGAAACCAAGACAAATGTTATTCATTCCTACTTATGCATTTTACTTGAACAATCAAGCAAAATTTCATGATGTCTTTGTTATCTATTGCAGAATATAATGTTTGTTTAGTTTTCCAAAATGGTGGCCAATGTAAACCAGTTTACTTGGCCACAATTTCTTTTTTTGAGTATTAATGATTGAAAATTGTCTGGGTATACCCAAGCATTTCTTTATTAGGCATGTTCATTTTCTTCAAATTTTAATGTCTGTAACTTGAATTACTCATGTATTTCCTACTCAAACCTGTGTCTAAAACCAGTTTAAGAATTTATAGGGTAACTTTTTTTACTCATTGTTCAAACTGTATGTTTTAGTGGCTAACAGGGAACTAAAGAGTGATATTGCAGACTTTAACACCATTTCTTAAAATATTTTACCAAGTTTCCGTAGTCTTCTTAATTAATATCACTTGAGAACAGGTCTATTGTTCAGATCCCTGGCTCGGCAATTCCTTTTCTTCCAAAGATTGTCAAAAGTCATTACAACAAATTTAATTCCTTTCCAAAGCCAAACTACTTAAAGAGAGAACATGGGATTGTGTGGTAAAGGGTTGCATGACTTGAAATTTATCCAAAAAGCATAACTTTTATGTTCAATCTATGAAATAGTTTTCTTTATCATAGCATTTGCCAAATTGCCTTACATTATGAGTACAAATTTAGATGAAATGGTAACGCTAGCTTCTGATACTTTCTGCAGTATTGTGACCAGGGACAGGGGGTATCAGAAACACACATGACCATTTGATATATCCAAAAAAAGTAAAAAAGGAAAAATTAAGTTCTACATGGAAGGAGCTAAGTTATGCACATAAATTGAAAAGAATTGAATTACACAAAAAATTATAATAAAATGCTGGGTTAATGAAACGTTCTCTGTTAGGGCAGTTAGACTCTGGATTGTATAGTAGGGAATTAATAAGAAAATGTGCTTTATAAGGACAAATTGAGGGTTATTATTACGTAAATCAGTGGGTAATTCAAAAATGTGTCTTAATTTCATCAATTGCAGTAGCTCAGAAACACATGTTTATATCAAAATAGTAGTACCGGCTTTCAAAACAAAAGTGCAGTTTGCTTTTTGACTCTCTGTCTGTCCATCTGGTTGTCTAAAACCAGTTTAAAATTTCAGAACCCTGAAAAACCTAATCAGTCCAATCTGTTCCCACATGTCAGAATTGAATGTCCAAGTTGGTATGCTTGCATAAATGTTCCAAATGTAGTGTGGAGACTTACCAAATCAGACTGGGATGGGAATCTGGTTACCCAAAGCTGAGACAACCCTGTTTCCTGATACATGTGGTTTTTTGCCAGTTCAGAAATCTGTCATGGTGAAGCTTGAAGACCAACTATAGATGTTTGCCGATACTAATATGACCAGTACTCTATCAATTGTTTTTCCAACATTCTCCAAGGAATTAATGGAAAAAAACTGGCCCTGAGTAATCCACAATCACAAAGATATATGTTGTCTTAAAATAAGCATTTATGTGAATATGATTAATATTGATATATAAATGTGTAGTGCACTAATTTGGGCTGTAGGTTCTTGAGAAATGAACACATGTTTCTGGGCTTTTCACAATTGTAGAAACCAAGACAAATGTTATGAATGTTACTTTTACATTTTACTTGAACAATCAATCAAAATTTCATGATACCTTGTTATCTGAATTCCACCTAAATTTACTGCAGAGTATATGGTGTTTTATAAGTTCTCTCTGACATGGTGGGCAATATAAACTAGTTTACATTGGCTGGTAATTTTCTTTTAGTATTACTTACTGAAAAAATGTTTGGGTTTACCCAAGCATTTCTTTATTAGAAAAGTTTATTCTCTTAAAATTTTAAAAAGTTGTGTTTGTGACTGGGGTGACCGGTTGCTGAAAACTTGACAGTGAAAATTTTTACCTTGCTTATATCTTTGTCTGTTGTTTTAGCATTTTGTCTTATTCTTGTTTTATTTGTGTGTAAATTCACCAAAAGTAGTTAAGTGTATCTTAGCAGGCATCCAGACAAAAATGATGACATTAAAATAATAAAAAGATGCTTATGAAAACTGATTGTTTGGTTTACTTATAGAACCACTCTTCTGCAGAAGTAAAAGAAAGCTGCATACCATACTTATTTACTGAACTACTAAAAATTAAACAATTATCTAATTTTTGTTTAACAGGCAAAAATGATACTAATTTTTTAATGAAAAACTTAAAGATTGCCTGAGGAGCAACATGTCAAGCCCACTGTAGGGAGTTACTAAAGAACTTCATTAACTGCACTTGGACAAATAGTAACCAATCACTAAATATACATCAATCTTATTCCAAATTCCTTTGTTTTTAAATTTGCATTAGGATAGGAATATTGTCTTTTTATGAACAAGGGCATGTAGAATCTTAAGTGATGGCCACCAAGTATGACCATGACCAAATTTTTGGAATGCCACATCTACTCATATTTAGAGAAATAATGTTCAACTTTATTTTGAAATCCTTTCATGTGTACAAGTCATGGCTCAAACAATATTTGTTTATGATAATTTTATTGATCAGCATTAAAATATGATTTTAAAATAAACCTTGGCCCCATGGTCAGATCTTCTAAATTGCACATTATACTCATGAAAGAGAACAAAATTAATATATCATAATATGTTGAAATCTACCAAGAATGTAGAATTTGTGGCTTGTGCATGTTCTATTAATGATTGTTTTATCAACTGACTTCTTTAGTGTTTCCTTGACCTCGAGTCTTTGACTACTGAAAAAATGACACTTCTACTGGTAAATGAGAACAATAATTGTGTAAAAAATTAATCTAGAAATTGTTGCTGGGCAATGGAGTGACTCTTATCATTCACTCACCTCTAGCAGGTTCTACATAAAAACCATATAAAGGGTTTGTTGTTGCTGTTGGTTTGCAAGAATTTAAGCTGCTAAGTTAACATGGCAAAAAGTTTGCATAAGATGTGGGTATAATGAATTTTTGACATTTAATGAATTAACAAAAAGTTTACAGTTTCACATTCTGGTACTCAAAAATATTCCAAAAGCTGATTTCCATAAAATATGACACTGAAATCATACAAATGCAACATACAGACCATGGCTTGTAGCAAATGAAACCCTTTAAAAAAGCACCAAGTGTTGAGTTATGCCCATTATCTACTTGATAATAATATCCCTTTAAAGCCAAAATCTTTTCATTTTATACATCTTTGAAATGTTCCTAAACCAAGGAAGATTACTTTCAGACTTTTATGAATAATACGAAAAAAAAAAAATGATCTCACATTATTAACTCTTTACCAAACAACAAAATTATACACTGGTCAAAATTAAAAGCATTTGCAGACAACACCATAGATGGGACTGAAAAATTGAAATTTTGTTAGAGAAGGGTAGAAAACATTGTGGTAAATGGAGAAAATGCAGGTTCCCAGCATTTTCTCCCTTTACCACAATGTTTTCCAGAGACTTCTTTTTCAGTGTTGTTAAAAGTTTTGTGTGGTAAAGTGTTAAATATACAATACAACCCAACAATATTGAAAAAATACTTTTTTCTTCTTTTATAACAAGAATTCACTACATATCAAAAGATATTTGCTTTGTGGATTAATTCTTTACCAAACAATTCTTAGATTTAGCAACCTTAACAATGAAGGTTTTCGAAAACGTTGTGGGAAAAGGAGAGTTTGCTGTTAACCTGCATTTTCCCCCCTTTTTCCACATGATTTCTTCTTGTCCAAAGATAAATATCTATAATTTGTAGTCTGAATGTGCTTTCAATTTTACCAGTCCAAATTTAGCCATGTTAACCCTAACAATGCCACCTATTACAATCCAGGGTGAAGAATGATTTTCATAAAATTGTAGCAGTAGGAAAAGATGCTGATTACTAGCATTTTCTCCTTTTGGTACAATGTTTTCCACCCTTTCAGAGTCATGTTTCATGAATTGAGCCGCATATCATTCATCCAACAGCTTTAAATTGGGACCAGTTTAAAATTCTGTTGTTTGGTGAAGATTCCACACATAAAATTTTTATAAAAACTTCAAACAACTTGAAATAATGTGAAGAAATAAATATCAACCCTTTACCAAAGGACGAATATTTGGACTGGACCAAAATCAATAATCTGCAGACAACAAATGTAATCTTGTTAATATGATGATTTTTTACTATGGCAGGGTAGAAAATATTGTGGGAATAGGAGAAAATGCTGGTAACCAGGATTTTCTCCTTTTCCCACAATGTTTTCTATAGGCTTCTTTCTCAGGTTCGTCAAAAGTCAGGACTGTGTGGTAAAGAGTTAATGCAGCAAAAACTATATATGTAAATTTACACTAAAGAATTCATCATTCTCACCGGATAAAAACCCTTAAAGTGCCAGATAACACATTCTATGTCCAGAAAAGGCAGACTTTGGTCAGCATGATTATAAATTGGGCAGTGTATATGCAAGAACAGAAATCCAGCAGATCTCAATCTATGCTGGCCTAGAGAAATTATAGTTATGATAGACTGGCACTTTAGGAGTTAAGATCCCTATCATTCCTCATTACATGCAGGATCTTGGAAAAAGATATAGAAATATACAGAATGTCACCTAGCATCACTGCCAGATCCCATTAATTTTGCTTTTTAAGTTGACAATAAAGAACAAAATCAGCTTCTCAATCAGCTCTGGAACCAGTTACAAACTTAAAATGGACTCCAAAGCTGTTTGAGTTTTCAGGGCCTAATAATACTAGTGGTACAACAGTCTAATCTTTCTCTATGCCAGCTGGTATCGTTTCTAATATGGCTTCTGGCAGTGAAAGGGTGAAATAAATCCACTGATGTAACTTCTCAAAATGGCTTTTTTGAAATGTGATATCGTAATTGTTTGTTTCAAGTTCTTGGTTTTTGACACAGATAAGAAAGGTTGACTTTGCAAATGAAACACAGCTACCCCTGAATAGACTGACAACTTTTCAAGATTGCCTTGATCTGTCATTTGCTGACAGCATCGATCAGCTCCTTGTATGTAGACAGTTACTCATATACAACAGCTATTTCTCCTAGATCCCACCAAGTACTCAATGCTGTGCTATCCATTTATAACTGTTGGATACCAACCAGTGCAAGGAAATCATCCAATGAGCAAAGGCAACCTTTCTAAACCATGAATTTAGAAATATTCTATTTTCATCTTCACAATTTTGCCAAATCAGATAATTATATTACATTGCTTAAGCCATTTTCAGAATTTAATTCAACAGATTTAACCTTGACAGCAGTGGTGTACTGAATTAATTTCTTTGACATTTTATATGAAAATTTGGTTTCTTCTCTCTCTGTCTCTCTCTCTCCCTCTCTAATTCTTTTTTTTTTTTTTTTTTTTTGGTCAATTTTTTTTTTTTTTTTTTTTTCATTTTTTTTTCCTTTCTTTTCTCTTTTTTTTTGTTTTTCATTTTTTTTTTCTTTTTTTTTCATTTTTTGTCATTTTTTTCATTATCTTTTCTTTATTCTTTTCTCTCTTTTTTTTCTTTGTCCAATTTTTTTTTTTTTTTCATTTTTTTTTTAATTGGATTTAGATACTTCACATTTAACATTGAATAAAGAAATGAGTTACATTATATTTATGGTTGGATTTAAGATCCTTAACAATAGACATTGCATATGGAAATATTTTTTTTCATTAACCCTTAGAGCGCTTAATAAACTAAATGAACCTTTTCAGTCTAAAAATAAGGCCTATATCACAAACTGATTGTAACTTTTGTCCAAAATGTCTCAACAAAGTTGACAATGTCGATCAAAGATCAGACTGCATGTTTTGTGCTGTCTGATCTTGATCTACACTGACCACTAAGGCAACTATAGTTTTGAAAGGCGCTTTTAGGGTCAAGATTTCTAACCCTTTACCAAACAGTCCCACGTTTAAACCACCCTAAAAAAGGGGGGTGCATTTCAAAAGATTGTAGAAAAAAGAGAAAATACTGGAAAGGTGCATTTCCCCGATTTTCTAGCTTATAATAAAAGTACAAAAGCTTATTTGTACCAATTTCAAATTTGTGCACTTCCTTTTACTTTCAATTCTGATGAGTCAACAATATGTTGTTTGGGAAAGGGTTCACATTCAACATTGAGTAAGAAAATAAGATTGTTTAACCAAATCTTAAGATCCATTACATTTTAACCTTTCACCAAACAATTTCAATGCCTACAAAGAAGGGCTTTCAAAATTACTGTGGGAGACGGAGAAAATGCTGGTAACTAGCATTTACTCCATTTTCCACAATTTTTCTACCTTATCAGAGAACTGCAGCTCATTTGTACAAATTTCAAATGTATCATCCTGAGTTGAGTTTCAACAGTTTGAAGTTTGAGAAAGGTTAAACATTCACAACTGAACAAGGGAATTAGATTTTTTCAAAATAAGAAAACATTCCTTTTTATCATTGGAATCAAAATCCTTCACCTATTACCAAACAAACTTAAAAATACAGGGCTTTTGACAACATTGTGGGAAAGAGAAAACTCTGGATACAACAGGCACCATTTTTTCTCTTACCACAATGTTTTTTTCATAGAACTACAGCTCCTATGTACCAACTTCAAATTTGTTGTCTGCAGGTACTTTAATTTTCATGGGTTGACAATTTGTTGTTTGGAAAAGGTTTACATACAACATTGTATATGAACATGTCTTTTTGTTTCGTTGACAGTTGCATGCCAAATATTCTAAATATACAAATATTTAACCCTCAAAGCACTTTTCAAAATTTTAGTTGTCTTTGAAGCCAGCGTGGATCAAGATCAAACTGCACAAAGCATGCAGTCTGAACTGTCCCTTACACTGTCTACTTTGCTAAAAGAACATAGACAACAACCATGAAACTGCAATCTTTTGAATCTTACTTTCAGACCAAAGGAGGCTGTTGGATTTATTTTGTGCTTTAAAGTCAACAAACACAACTGATACAAAAAAAAAAAAGATATAACAATAATATACAGTCATTGAATGAATAATTACATGTTTCATGTTCTGGTTATTGGAAAGAGTGATAAATTCATGCTGATACATGTACTACCTTTGTGGCAAATTGTAATCCCTTTGGTTTACTAACCTTCAAACATGTTAAAGTAAATGTGTGTCTGACAGACACACATCATGCTAGGATACTTCAATATGTATCATGCCTACCAATTTAAAAAAAGTATGGTGCTGTTTCAAAGGAATTATCCATTATCATTTGTAATGTTATTCTCTATCAACTAATGAAATACTTTGAATACCTGTCCTAAACGTAAAACTTGTACACAAAGCAGTGCTGATACTACACTTTTTTTTTCTGCTAGATTCTGAAATCTCCTAGGCCTATGATACTTGACAGAATTTCTAAAGAGTCAAATTTAAATCTGAACAAAATCTGAGCCATAGTGTTTGAAGTCAAACCTTTAATAAAACCATTTGTGCCAATTCTAAAAATACAATATCCCTACAACTTACTATTATGGAAAGATGTTAAAAATTCAATGAAGACTGCCATTGAAATTTCATATTTTACATGTTGAATTCAATAATAATGACTATATGTTGTTTTATGTCGCTTTGACAGGTAAGGTTAATTTAGCAAGAATATCTGTATTAAAGATTATAAAAGTAAATCTGTTGGGCTTAAAAATATTTGTACAAAATTGTAACAATGAGTTGAATTGAGGATAATGTACATGTATGATCTTGATATGTATGTAAATCACTGAGTTACATGGCAATTTTTATGCGATAGTTTTATAGTTACTGTTTCATCAGATAGAAATATATCATTTACTGCTCAGCAGATGATGTCTTTGACATTTACACTGTCTTTGGGATAAGAGGACATGATATAGGTCATTTAGCGACTTGTTCCTGGTAGAAAATCTAGGTGATGACCCAACATTTTAGTGGTTTTATTAAAGAAAAACTAATGTTGATAAAATATTTGTGAAATAGAAAATAAAATAATATTCAGCATCTCTAATTTCAGTAACATTAATAATGCATCTTTGTATGCAATATCAGCGCAATTTGAAGAGACTGCATGGGAGGAGGTATAGCTAAATGAAACAGCGCATGTATATCAAACTTAATTTGAACTAAATTAATTTTCAGGTACGGTAAAGAGTAGCTCTCAAAAAAATTCAACATGAAATTTTAAAATCTGTGGCCTTAAGCTTAGGATCATAGGTATTGGCATGGCTAGAGCATTGCTAAATGAAACTTTTGACCCGTGTATGTCATCATGCCATGATCTAAAACTATCGTTTAGTTTCGAAAATTATGGGTGTGGGCAGGGGGTATAAGTATAGAAGAAAAGTGAAACTTAATCCATCATTTTGCTGCATATCACCAAATCCATCATTTCATTTAGAAAATATGATCTCTCAGTCAGGTTTAAGCTAAATATGGATGCCTACTCCTACACCAACTGTAATGCTGAGGATAGTGCACTGGCTCTTTCTGGACCCTGTCCAGGCTAGCAAAAATTGCTGGAAGATTTTACAGGAATAATATTGAAATATGCATTGATCTGATGCCTAGATGGTTGAAATGGCCTTAAAATTGTTCTGAAAAGGTTTTGCTTACAAATGAATAATGTATGTTTTAGCTACCTACATGTAGTAGAATGAAACTTTTCTATTATCTTCAGTTTTAAACAAGTTGTGGTATTTTTATCTATTGATATAAAATATTATTGAAATTGTATTCATAGATAAATTACAAAATAATAGTGGATGGATAGTTTGTGAATGGATAAGGAAAATCCCTAGGTTTCAAAAGACGGTGAGATTTCTACATTAGTGCAAATATTTATGTCAAAATGTGACAACAACTGAATATGTACATGACATTGGAATGCTGGATGTTTAAACCGTTAAGATTCATGAGTTCATCTAAAAATATTACAGTTTTAACTAGTGAATATAATATTTCTTAAGTCTGACAAATAGTTGTATATGTAAGTAGTTGATTTTAGGACAGTGTCATAAAAATGGAAGGGTGTTAATATGGCAAGGCTGAGGGCTCTTGTGAATAAAGCCTGTAATACCGAGTCTTTACTGTTAATATTGAGGATCTATCAGATGTCAAGTTACAATTAGAGGAAGTGATTACCATAAATCCATTATTTCTCTTTCAAACCTTATGTTGTGGGTACTAATTAGAATTGTCTTGTTCAGTTTAATGAAGAAAAATTATTATTTTCAATTTTAAAATTAAATTCACTCCCTTTATGTTGAGCCCTGATAAGCAATTTTAAAGATGGATGAAAATTCGAAATATTTGAACTTGAATTACTCATAGTATACATACAAACAATTATACTTCATCTATCTTTATGTAAATGGCATAATTTATAATGTTTGCCAAATTTAATTTGAATTTATTATCATAAAGACTCTATTTCATAACGAGTTTACTTCATAACTTACATTATCATCACACTTTCAACAAATTTTATATTAAAGTTTAAAGTTGTTTTAAAGTTAAAATCTATAAATTAAGTCTTACCCTAAGACATTCAAACCTGATCAAACTGTAGATCTGCAAAGATAAAAATTAATCAATATTATCATGGTATCACCCTGCCAATCAACATCAAGTTACATTGATAAAGAAAAAAACAGTATTTCAATATACCTGTAAAGTTCCATTAACACTTTACCAAACGACAAAATTTTACACAAGTCAAAATTCACAATGACAGATTCATGCAGATGACAAAATATAGGTAACTCAAAACGTGAAATTTATTTCCAACAGGGTAGAAAATATTGTAAGAAAATGCTGGTAACTACTTTTCCTGTCTTTTCAAAAGGTTTCTTTCCAAAGGCTTTTAAAAGTACGCATTGTGTGGTGAATTAAATTAAATTGGTGCTTGAAACATAACCAAACAATCTCTGGTTTTTATGTCTTAGACGAAGAAGCCTTCTGAAGACATTGTAGCTTGTAACAAGCATTTTCTCCATTTCCAACAATGTATTCTACTCTTCCAGAGAGAAGTTTCAATTTCTGAATCACATTTATTTTGTCGTCTGAAAATACTTTCAAGAAAGACAAGACATTTTGTTGATTGGTGAAGAGTTAATTTTGATAGCTAGGGCTCTTTGCTGAGAAAGTTTGGTAGCACATCACCAGTTTATCCAATTGTGACAATCCTGAGAAACAAACCTTTTGAAAACTTTGTAATAAAAGAACTAAATGCTTGTAACTAGCATGTAAAAACATGGCAAATTACCTAAAAAGGGAAATTTGGTGTTTAACCCTTTACCAAACAATCCCTTCTGAAAACATTATGGGAAAGGAGAAAATGCCGGTAACCAGCATTTTCTCCTTTTCTCACAATGTTTTCTACTCTTCTAAAGTCATTCTTTAATTTTTGTGTCACATTTATAATGTCGTCTGCCAAGCACTGGTAGCTCAGTTGGTGGCATGAAGGACTTGAGACCGCAGGGTCCAGGGTTCAATCCCTGGTCGAGACCCCTTGCTCGGCCAGTTTCTTTCCAAGGATTGATGATAGTCACTGAAACAGGATTCATTCCTCTCCCTCTGCTGACCATTGTTTCGATGATTGTTATTTGGGAAAGCAGCCAGTGGCTTGGAAAGAAAAAGTACTGGTAGAAGAGACTCCAGGAACGCATGGATGGGTGCACTGGCCGCCACAATATAACTCGAAATAATATTTAAAATGTTATTAAACACCATGCAGTCAGTCAGTATATTGTCGTCTGCAAATGCTTTCGATTTGAACAAGGCCAAATTTTGGCTGTGTTGTAAAGGGTTAAATCTTTTTGAGTTAGAATTTTATGAATAAGTAAGTTGATTTTTTTCTTCAATACAGTTTAACAACTCAAAACAAAAGCACACAGGTCTAAAAACCTGAAAATTAAAACTAGAGGCCCTGAAGGGCCTGAAATTGCTCTACTGGCAGAGACTTTGCTTTTATGCTACCATTTATTATGAATTTATGATGCAAAAAGAAAAAAAAAAAAAGACATAAAACACAAAAATAAGTTCTTGCAGCTGGACTCAAACCCAATGAGACAGCATAATTATGTAGGCAAGGTGAATTGAACAAACAGTGAAAAAAACTGAAGTGAAATTTCTCAAAACTAAATGTTTGGAAACCAGGCAAATTGGATTGTGTCTCATTATGTCTTGTATTAACTCTTTACCATACGACAAAATTTTGGACTAGTCCAAATTGAAGGCATTTACAGATGGCAAAATAGATTTTGCTTAAATGGTGATTTCTGCATTTGATAGGGAAGAAAACAGTTTTACAATTTTTTTTTTGACAATTGTGATCCAGCAGGGAAGCCATTCGCTGACGTCACTGGATTCCTATGAACTGTCCAATACCGCTAAAGTCTATAGAGTTACCACCTCACTTGATGGGGGATTTCCCTTTTCACAAGAGTCAAATATCTTTTCTTTTAACCCTTTACCAAACAATCCCTGGTTTTTACGGCCCTGGTGAAGAAGCCTTCTGAAAACATTGTAGGAAAAGGAGAAAATGCTGGTTAGCAGCATTTTCTCTTTTTCCCACAATGTTTTCCTCCCTGCTGGAAACAAATTTCAACATTTGAGTTCCATTTCTTTTGTCGTCTGCAAGTTCTTTCAATGTGGACCAGTCTAAAATTTTGTTGTTTGGTAAAGAGTTAAAAAGAATATGGTCTAATACTTTTGTTAGTTACTTTTAGAAAAATCTTAAGTATCATGTGATGTCCTTAAATATATTTTAAAAATGAAAAAAATAATGGTAATACGTTATCCGCAAATACACTTCCTGGAAATTCCGTGATGTCAGTGAATGGCTTCCTCGATGGATCGAAACGGTCAAAAATTGTAAAACATGACGCATATCTCAGGTTAAAAGGTGTCTACCGAGGTATCGCCGAATGTCGCAGGTGCATTTTTGTGATTTCTATCGCTAGGCTAAAGGAAATTATGATCAATGTTTGTTTCATGGGTGACTTTGGGTGGGAAAGGCTGTCTTGTGCTGGCGCCGGCAATCGAGACGTTGCAATCCTTGTGTTTATATTATATAGGGGAGATTTTTTTTTTATATATTTTATCATTTACTTTGGTTACAGAATGTCAAATTCCTGTGATTAGATCATGCAAAGGCATCATTATACATATCTAGGACCCGCATTCACAAGCATTTTTAATTCACCCTTACAGTTTCGTAGAATGTATGTAGATTTTAATTTCGTGCAAGGGCAAACTTATAATAGAAGAAGTGATCACACCAATACTCAAACGACTTTAAGCCACATTTCAAGATTTAAAAAATCGGCGTTAACATAAAGAGATTCGCAAACAGGCGTTGGTGTAAAAACGAGGAAGGCAGGAAAAAGAAATTAAGAATTTTCATGCTATTTCCATCACTCAGGAACAATCAACAAAATACGAAGGTTTAAGATACTTACATTTCCAAAAAAAACTTTTTTTTTTCCTTCTTGAAACGCCATTTCTTGTGTGCTTTTTTTTTTCCTACCTGGAGCGCAGTATTGTTGTTGCACGCGCCAAATATTGAGTAATCACGTGAGCGGTTGAGAAATCACGTGATCGGATCGGCCTAAAACCGACTAAAACAGACATGCACAGATGCCTTCTACATTATTAGGCTTGGTCACGATCTAAAGACTATTGCCTAGGTCACAAATAAAACGGGCGCCGGACGATTTCTCCCAACTTCGCCGACAATCTCCGAGCAGAGTTGTCGTTCGTTATCTCACATACATCTCTGCGATGGGCTAAATGACAAGAATCTTGTCAAACCGAGGAAAAGATGTTTTGTTACTGTTTAACTGTTTCATATGTAAAATTGTAAGTTAGACAAAGGAAATATGATTCTGGATACATTATAGGTGCGTTCAAACTGATGAATTTACCTGTATAAAAATGGAACTATTTTTTTTTGAGCCTCTTCACTTTTAAGAATCTTACGCCGATGTAAACAAAAATAGCTGCGCCCATCAATGATGACAACGGATTTGACACACCGCTGGATCTAAGTTTGTACGATTAAAAATCAAGCTATCGTCCTTTAAAGATATTTAGGCTTTTCAGAAAATCCCTCTTTTGTTCATTTACTATCATTCAAGTCTGATTGGTCCCATGCTGTTTAAACAGCACACGAAACAATCGATATTGGTCTTTCTTTCACAGGCGTTTGTGTAGCTATTTTGAGTTATGGTCATGTGACAAAAATATGACGTAATGACGGTCTACTTTCTGAGCCCACTACAGAGGTAAATGTAATGATCCGGAGTGCAAGAGAGTGCTTCGCCGATTCAAAGATTTGAGACATCGTCCGGGCGCCGTACGATTTTCAGACATTTTGCTCAAACAGTCACAAATCAAACGGGCACCGGACGGCAACTTCTTTGGAAATGCTGTGCGTGCAGTTTTCAGTTCAGAAAGGCATCGGGCGGCAACCGGACGGTCATTGGACGGCGACCGGACGGCGATCGGACGGCGATCGGACGGATATCTTTCGGACTTGGTGCCGCCGTCTGCCTAGCTATGTACAGAGGCGTGTCATATTGTCCGAGGATGACATGCCTCTGTAGGCACGTTTTGACCCACACAGTCCTCACTCTGCGGCCTCTCCCAGCACGCTACTGATCGTAAACAGCAGCAGCTACTAAATTTATCTGCCTTATATATATAAGTGCCATTTTTACTTCAGAACTGATGAATTATGATGAGGTAAGACATTAATATACACTTTTATAATATTCTCATGCCGCCAAAGTGTATGTTTGCCGTCCGGTCGCCGTCCTGAAAGATTTAACAAAACCAATACCGCTTGGCGATCTGACGGTCACCGGACGGTGCCCGTACAAATATTCATAATCGGGCGGTACCCGTCCAGGCTCCGTCCGGCGCCTGGACGGAGGCAGTCCGGTCGCCGCCCGATGACCGTCTGGTCGCTGGACGATTTGGAGATAAACGTTTTTATAAAAATCGGCCGGGCGCCGTCCGATCTCTGAAGGTATCGTCCGGTCACCGCACAGCGCCCGGACGATGAGTTAACGGGCTCGCCGATGGCCAAAAAATCGTCCGGTCGCCGTCCAATTATACCTTTGTTTTAAAACTCGAACGGGCGCCGGACGGCGTCTTAAAATTGAACTGCCGCCGTTCAATAGACGATTTGCCAATTAAATTTGATATAAGCGATATTTCCATTTTATCGTAAGCGGCGCACCGGAAGTATCACGTGACACCGGACAATCAAAGCATTATTTCAATAACAAATGCTGTATGTTCCGTTCACAAATCCTTTAAATTTGGACAAATTCATCACTGAAAAAAAGTGATATAGTAAGAAATCTATATGAAACCAATTCTAACACAATTTATTCATATTTCATGACATTGCTTTTGAAAAAAATAATTAGGAATAGACAAAGTACGCGTTTTATGAGATCGTATTGAAATAAAGAGCATGTAGAAAGTAAGAATGAACTTACCCTATGTAACCTGTATAAAATTCATAATCCCGTCCACTAATGATCACCAAACCGGTAAATAAATATGCAACAAAAGATAAGAAGGGTCAATTTAATGTGACACGTGTGTGATAATCTGTAAGAAGTAAGTACATTACAGCTGTTCTAAAGGTCTTCCGCCCTGTCCAGCACAGTGCGATACCGAGATCAAAGGAACACCGAGTTAACCCTTCACCCATTATTTTTTTTTTATAAAACTTCATTGGACGCATATTTTTAAATACATATACTCAAAATGAAGCTTGAATAATTATTTTGTGAAGAAGGTATGGAAGAGTTGAAATTTGAAGCCACGTTTCTTTATTTCATGATCTATAATATGAAGTTATTCGTCAATAGGAACATGCCTGAAAGTGCAACAAAGACATTTGATAATAGTGCTATAATATCAGTAAATGGACTGTCCCTGTCTTTCTGAAACACTGGACAGCTATTTAACCTTTTACCAAAGTATTCCGAGTTATGAGGATCCGGAAAAAAAGGGGGGCAGACGTGCTGATTTTGCTCATTTTATGTTATTTGTCTCACTTTCTCAACCTTAACCCCCCCCCCCCCCCCAAAAAAAAAAAAAAAAGTAATCAACAGACAGTTCAGAGACATCTGTGAAAAATGAATTTTCAAAGTGTGAGAGAAAATATTGTGGGATAAAAAGGAAGGGATTGCAACAATCACTTTCTCCTGCGCCAACAATATTCTTTTACTTTTTCAAGGACACTTACAACCATTTTGGCCTTTTTTTATTCGATCGTCTCCATAGCTAAGTATCTGGACGAGTCCAAGATGTTGACGTCGGGTGAATTTTAGACTTGACAAAATTGAAAGCACTTGCAGATTACAAACCACGTTACTCAAAAATTGACATTCGATTCCAGCAGGGTATGAAACATAGTGGGAAAAGGAGAAAAATGCTTGTTACCAGCATTTTCTCCTTTTCCCACAATGTTTTCAAAAGGCTACTATCTCACGGTCATAAAAACCAGGAAATGTTTGGTAAAACCCTATATCACATAACCCAAGCTTTTTACGACCCTGAGAAATATTGCTTTTGAAAATGTTGTTAAATAGGGATAAAGTTCTGGTAACCAACATTTTCTCCTTTTTCTTTAATATCCAAAATAATAAAAAAGGGGAAAACTAACATTTATATAACTGCAATAGACCTTCCCTATTTTTATGTCTGATTGGTCAACTAATGTTTGCCGAATTCTGTAGCTAAGTTTGTAACGTACAGGCTCGAAATCCAAGAGTTGGTGGTTTGAATTATTTAAACTATTAAAGTGATAATAATTCTTTTTTTTTATCGTTCCAGTATCTGCAAATAGGCAGGGATTCATTTTTAATTCGGCAAATACGTGCTATACTTGTTTTCATTGAAAAGCTAGTAAAGGGTTAGCTGGGTGTTCTTTTGATCTCGGTATTTCACCGTCAAAGTGGGTGCATCTATTTGAAAAGCGGTTATGCTCTTCTTAGGCACCGACTAACACACACGTGTCATAATTGTTTATTACGTTCAGTCTGACGTTGATCACATGTAAAGGTTTGGAATTGTTTAAATCTGTTACAAGGGGTAAGTTTATTCTAATCACTGCCCCCTTCAATTTTTTGTTTTCAAATGCATTATTATGTAACTTGATTTAACTGGTCTCAGTTTAACTGTATATTTGCACTCATTTCTTTCGGAATGGGAGGGGGATTTGATTTTCAAGTTATTAAACCTTATCCTACTAAATAATAATATGACACAAATTTTAAAGTCGATAGTAAAATCCCAGATATTATTTCAAAGGAATATCTCCAGGTAAAATATCTCCGTTTCGGACAGTGTAGATCTAGGATCAGACTGGATGTTTTTCGTAGTCTGATCTTGATCTAAATTATCTGCAAAAAGTCGTTGAGTTGCGCTTCGCAGCATAAGAGTTAATGCAGTCTGCATACAAAAAGTTCTATCAACACGCCCGACAGCAGACAGCGCTGCTTATGATCTCTTTAGTTTACCGAAAGATTGACAAAACGACAGTTCTTTTTTGTGTGTGTGTCTTCGAAAAAGATATTTGCTAAAACTACTGGCATGGTCGATTTAGGGTTTTTGTTGTCCTATTTATCACGTTTAGGGTGAATTCCATTTAAAAAAATACGACCTTTTCACTATTCGGTATATTCAAGATTGGGAAAGATTGTCCGGTGGAGAGTACTCGCAAGGGAAGTAACTCGTGGTGACGCGTTAGTACATGTAATGGAATTTGGCAGATGGTCTAGTCGCCGTGCGGTCCCCGGACGATTGCGTCAAAATCTCCTGAAAAACTCGCCGTCCGGCGGCAGTTCGTTATTTGTGACTGGGGCATAAATTACCTGAAATTGATATACATTTACAGAGATCTTTTATCAGTAATAAACTTTTTTTTTCAAGGATCTCTACAATATCCCTGTTCATAATTGGCTTGACTCCAAGAAACCAGCAGGTGGAGACTTTGCGTAGCACTTTTGGGGAATAATCAAAGTATGGATTAATTAAAGGCCAAGTAATGGTTAAAATATCAAAACAGGTGTCATAATATATTCATAGATATACTTCCTTGGTTTAACCTAGTTTGAAATTTATTTCTCTGTCAGCAAGTAACACTTAGACTGGCCGCTCGATAACAGACTGTCATCTTCACAATTAAATGGTATATTATTAATTCAAATGCATTTAAACATCAGCTTTGTTTACTCTTGGGTTTTTTTTTTTTGTTACTTTAAAATATCAGAACGCAGATCATATATATGATTAAGCCATTACTCATCTATTTTAATGGATTTTTTTTTTACCCTTTGTCAAACAATCCCTGGTTTTTACGACCCTGAGATAGAAGCCTTTTGAAAACTTTGTGGAGCAAGAGCCGTCAGAGACGGGTTATGCTTCCCAAACAAGTGCTTGTCATAAAATGTATGAAATTGGAAAAAAAAAATTGTCCAAAGGCAAATGTTACGATGATAATAATTGACGACATATCTACCAGGAGAAAAGTGCACGAACACATACTGAAATAGAGCTCGACAAAAGAATGGACAGACTGACAGTAAAATTCTTTTGGGGAGGATAGTAACTGAAATGTGAATTTCGACCAGCAAGATAATGGAGAAAAACTGACTCTAACTCTACCATGAAGCCCCCTTTTCCTGTAGAACGTCTTGAAACATGGAAAAATTACGTTTTCTATTTATCAGTAAGATATATCTGTTTATGAATTTTGACATTAATAGCTGTAATACTTTAGGAGTAATAGCCATCACAAACTTGTAGAGGACACTAAGCCCACTAAGTCTCCTTTAAGCCCTCTTTTCCCTTAAAACAATATTGCATAATTGGAGTAAATACAAAGGGTGTGTGGTTTGTGGCATTTTTGAATAATTATTCAAATTCGAAATTTCATGAAATTTTGAGCAGTAATGTAGGAGATATTACATAAAACAAGTTTTTTATGTGAAGCCCCCTTTTTCCGGGATGCAGCCTAAAATTGAGAAAACGGGGAAGAGGTATCTGGGCAATGTTCCAAAGAGTTCAGATTTGAAATTTCATGAACTTTTAAGCACCAATGCAGGAGATGTTAGAGAAAAACAACCGCGACGCAGCCAGTAAAGAGATATCATAAAACACTTTTTTACATGAAGCCCCCTTTTTCCGTGATGGTGCCTGAAATTGAGAAACCGGGGAAGAGGTATCTTGGCAATGTTCCAACGAGTTCAGATTTTAAAATTTCATGAACTTTTGAGCACTAATTTATGAACTATTGGAGAAAAAACAACCGCGACGCAGCCTGTAAATGAGAAGCCGGGATAGAGGTAACATAACACATTTTTTTTTTTTACATGAAGCCCCCTTTTTCCGTGAAATTGAGAAACCAGAGAGGAGGTACCTGGGCAATGTTCCAACGAGTTCAGATTTGAAATTTCATGAACTTTTGAGCACTAATGTTGAAGATATTAGAGAAAAACAATTTTTTACATGAAACCCCCTTTTTCCGTGACGCAGCCTCAAATTGAGAAACCGGGAATGAGGTATGTGGGCAACGTTCCATCGAGTTTAGATTTAAAATTTCAGATAGTTTTGAGCACTGATATAGGAGATATTAGTGAAAAAAAAATACATGAATCCCCCTTTTTCCGTGACGAAGCCTCAAATTTAGAAACCAGGAAAGAGATATTGCGCATTATTCCAAGGAGTTCAGATATGAATTTTCAAAAAATTTGGTCCAAGGGTTGTGGAGAAATGGCTTCGGACGGATTTTTTACGTGAAGCCCCCTTTTTCCATGACGCAGCCTGAAATTGAGAAAGCGGGAAAAACATATGTTTTATTTCCCAAGGACTTCACATATGAAGTTTCATAAAATTTGGTCCAGGGGTTGTTGAGAAATGGCTTCGGACAATCGGACGCACGCACAGCGTAGCCACTAAATGCTCCCCTGAAATTTTTTTTTTTTTTTGGGGGGGGGGGGCATAAAAAGGAGAAAATGCAGATAATCAACAGTTTCTCCTTGTCCACAATGCTTTCTGCCCTGCTGGAAACAAATTTCAATTTTCGAGTTACGTTTATTTGGTCATCTGCAAGTGCTTACAATTTGGATCAGTCTAAAATTTTGTCTGAAAAGGCATCAAAAAGGATTTTTCTTTTAATACACATGTATGTGTAGGTAAACATGGCCATTTTAAAAGCATGACAAAAAAATTACAAAACGGACAACTAGATGCAAAAACTATTTCTTTTCATAGATAGGAAAACATGGGGGAAAAGGGTTCAACTTCTTGGTAAAAACAATCTCTAATTCTATCCTATTGTTTTCTTACACTTACATGTATCATTGTACATTGAATTTGGCAATTACATTTATAACAAAATGTTTCATTTTATATAGCACCAGAACAAACATTTGTAGCCACGCTGCAGGATTCCCCCAACAAGGGACTCCCCGATTTACATACTATTAATCTGCTCTGTGCTGTCTTTGAGTTATTTCCCTTCGATCGTCATTTTTACAGCATTTTCTGCTTGTCCGGAGCATAATTTGGTCATTTCAAGTCTGATTGACTGGAAACTTGGTAATTGTATTTATTGTAATAATACGGAGTGCAGTGCAACAGAACCATAACTCTACTTTGTGCTGTTTCTGAGTTATTTCCCTTTGATTGTCAATTTCATGGCATTTTCTGCTTGTCCGGAGCATAACTTTGCCATCTCTGGTCGGATTGACTTGAAACTTGGCAATTGTGTTTGTTGCAATAATACAGAGTGCAGTGCAAAAGAATCATAACTCTATTTTTGTGCTGTCTTTGAGTTATTTCCCTTTGATCGTCATTTTAAAGCATTTTCTGCTTGTCTGGAGCATAAATTTGTCATTTCAAGTCCGATTGACTTGAAACTTGGTAATTGTGTTTGTTGCAATAATACGGAGTGCAGTGCAAAAGAACCATATCTGTACTTTGTGCTGTTTCTGAGTTATTTCCCTTTGATCATCAATTTTATAGCATTTTCTGCTTGTCGGAGCATTACTTTGTCATCTCTAGTCAGATCGACTTGAAACTTGGCTTTTATGTTTGTTGCAATAATACGATGTGCAGTGTGAAAGAACCATAACTCTACCTTGTTTTGTCTCCAAGTAATTTCCCTTTGGTCATCATTTTTACAGCATTTTCTGCTTATCTGGTGCATAACTTTGTCATCTCGGGTCTGATTCACTTTAAACTTGGCATTTGTGTTTGTTGCAATAGTACAGAGTGCATTTGTAAATAACCATAACTCTACCTTGTGCTGTCTTTGAGTTATTTTCCTTTGATTGTTATTTTTGCAGCATTTTCTGCTTGTCCGGAGCTTTGTCATTTTTAGTCTGAACATCTTCAAAAATGGTATGCATGACTGTTGAAAAATTAGGGAGTGCAGTGCATAAGAATCATAACTCTTCCTGGCACAAATTTTAAGTTATTCACCCTTAGACCTTCATTTTTATAGCATTTCTTGCCTGACTCGAGCATTACTCTGTCATCTAAACCCATTACCACACAATCCCTACTTTTGACGCCCCTGAGAAAGAGGCCTTTTGAAAACACTGTGGAAAAAGGAGAAAATGGTGGTAACCAGCATTTTCTCATTTTCCCACAGTGTTTTCTATCCATCCCAGAACAAATTTCAATTTTTCAGTCACCTTTATTTTGTCGTCTGCAAATGCTTTGAATTTGGACCAGTCTAAAATTTCCTCGTGTGGCAAAGAGTTAAGTAGGAATGACTTGAAATATTGTATGACTATTTTTTGCAATATTTGGAAGTGCAGTGCACAGGAATTGTAACTCTACCTCATGCTGTCTTTGAGTTATTCAATTTGTCATTTTTACCACATTTAGGGCTTGTCCAGCATATAACTTTGTCAGATCAAGTCAGAACAACTTCAAACTTGGTATGCATGTTTGTTGCAATATTACGGAGTACAGTGCACTAGAACAATAAATCTACCTAGCGCGCTTTGAATAATTCCAGTTTGATCTTCATTTTACAGTAGTTTTTGCTTGTCTGGAACTTTGTCACCTCAAGTTGAATTGACTTGAGACTTGGTAAACATGTTTGTTGCAGTTACGAAAAGTGCAATGCACTGGAAATGTAACCTTACCTAATGCCCTCTTGGAATTATTCCCTATTCATTATTATTTTTTACAGCTTCTCATGCTTGCTTCTCTACATTATAAGTTCATCTTTTCATGTTGGAATGAACTGAAACTTTATATGCATGTTTCGTTAACATTAGATGAGACATTCGTGCCTGTTTCAAATACAGAAGACATTCATGCCTATTTGAAACACTTACATGATTTCTGCTGCACTACTATTTTCCCCTACTTGCCCTTTACGATCATTATTCCCCCTCGACTGCTGGCAGTGGGATGGGCCTATCTTGTGACAGTTTGCCGCTCTTGTTTTTTTGGCATTGTTTAAAAAGGAGAAATTGCTTTTAAACAGCATTTTCTCCTATTACCACAATTGCTTCTACCCATCCAAATGAAAATTTCACAATTTGAGTGTAGTTTTACTTGTTCTCTTCAAATGCTTCACTTTTTAAAGTCTAAAGTTTTGTTGTCTGGTAAACAATGAAAAGGAACTGGAACGATACACGTCCTTCACTGCCCTCTTGTTTTAATAGGTCATGTGAAACTTATTTGAGATTGAGGCTGATGATGTCATTTGTTGGTATTACTATCGTTTGCATGAATCTCAAAAAAATGTTGTTTAAATACGTAATCAGCAAATTACAAAGGCTTACAGTCACGTTATTTCACTTACCTAAAAAATGCTTCTTGTAGCATTTTCCTCTTTTCACACAATTTTTTCACGGGTGTGTTAGTCGGATTGTGTGGTACAGGGTTAAATGCTTGGTTTAATGCATCATGGAGTACTGCTAAATTCCTTTTCAAACAACCTGCTTGCAATATAATCTTTCCTTAACTCTTTACCACACGAGAAAATTTTAGGTTTGTCCAAATTGAAAGCATTTGCAGACGACAAAATAAAAGTGACTGAAAAATATAATTTGTTCTGGGAAGGGTAGAAAACACTGTGGGAAAAGGAGAAAATGCTGGTTACCAGCATTTTCTCCTTTTCCCACAGTGTTTTCAAAAGGATTCTTTCTCAGGGGCGTCAAAAGTAGGGATTATGTGGTAATGGGTTAAACAATGATTCAAAATTTTCACTGCTTGACTACAGGCAGTGTGCAAAGCGGACAACACTTTTTGTACTTGGAAATAAAGGATAAGAGAAAACATAGCTAAATTTCATGTATATATTCATTATAAAACCATTTATAACCTGTTTATATTATACACACTAACAACAAGAGATAGGTTATACAATGTAATGTGAAATCACCTTAACATGTCACTACTCTGTTTCCTTGGCTGTGCTGTTTTCCGACATTTGCCTTGTTCTAAACAATAGTTTAAATATTTTATATGTTTGTATGATTAACTGATCTTGTCTCCATGTCTATTGGAGTAGATGTAAAGTACTGGACACATGATCTTTAACTTGTTACAAAATGACAAAATTTTAGACTTGTCCAAATTGAAATCATTTGCAGACAAATAAAATAAGCATGACTCAAAAAATGAAATTTGACTATAGCAGAGTAGAAAACATTGTGAGAAAATGTCGGTTACCAGCATTTTCTCCTTTTCCCACAATGTTTTCAGAAGGCCTCTTCCTTTGGGTCGTAAAAACCAGGGATGGATTGGTAAAGGGTTAATTAATGTCTGATGAAATAGTAAATTTATTGGAGATCTAAAAATAGCTCACATGAAATTTAAAATAAAATATTTAGAGACAAGTTAGAGCAGTTTCACAATATGCCAACATGCCAACAGTAACCCACAAGGCTCTAAACAAGAAATGGGGGGTGGGGGGAGGTTAGAATAACATTGTGGGAAAAGGAGAAAAGGCTGTAACCAGCATTTTCTCCTTTTCCCACAATGTTATTCTAACCTTTCGAAATCAAATTTTCAATTTCCGATTCACACTTATTTTCTCGTCTGCAAATGCTTTCAATTTGGACAAGTCCAAAATTCTGCTATTTGGTAAAAAGTTAATTCCCTGCTTGGCCAATTTCTTTGAGACTTGATAATAGTCATTGACACATAATTCATTCTTCTCTCACTGCAGATCAATGTTTCCTTAACCCATTTCCACTCAATCCCTCCTTTTGACGACCCAGAAAAAGAAGCCTTAAGAAAACATTGTGGAAAAACTAGAAAATGCTGGTAACCAGCATTTTCTCCTTTTCCCACAATGTTTTCTACTCTTCACAAAACAAATTTTTAATTTTCAGTCACATTTATGTTGTCGTCTGCAAATGCTTGCGATTTGGACAAGCCTAACATATTGTCGTTTGGTAATGAGTTAATGGTTTTTAGGTGCGAAAGCACCTGTGATTTGGTAAGAATATTGTGCAAGTATTGGTAAAGGTAAGTTTTGGATATCAGCATATTCTCCACAATATTTTCAATAGTATTCATCAGAGTTGTTTAAGACACGGACTAATGCATAATGTGATAAAGGGTACATAACTACATTCCAACACTTTGTGGTAAAGGAAGAAAATACTTTTTACAAGCAATCTTTACTTTTGTCATATTTTCATAAGTTGGCTGAAGCTAGACTGAAAATAATTGTCTGCCAGAGGTAATTTATCGGCATTACCACACAAGGTATACATGTAGCTAGTCCTACTCTAATGAAGCGAAAATGACAAATTGGGAAAAGAATGGAGAAAAGGAAATGATATCTCCTTAACCCTTAGGTTGCTAAGTGTGACTCATTGACCTTTTTGGACAGTGTAGATCAACATCAGACTGCACAGAATGTGCAGTCTGATCTTGGATCTACACTGTCCAATAAGGAGATATTTCTCCCTGAAACATAATTTTGAAATTACAAAATTTGTTACTTTCCTATCAACTTGATTCAGCAGGATATGGATTAAAGATACAGAAAGCACTGTTTGAAAAAGAGCAGTTTCTTGATACATGTAAGTGCCTCTCTTCCAGCAATGTTTTCAAAAGCAGTCTATTGCAGGGAAGAAAACATTTTTACTTGTATGGTTTTGGGTTACAGTAGATTTGGCATTTGACAGCAACTCACAAGGGTTGTCCCAAAATGCCATAGAATCTTTTAGAAAGTAGGCTAAACAGAACGATGCAGCCTTGAAACTCCACTTGCAAATAGCTGCATCTGTTGTACAAAGAATTAAACACTTAAATGAATATCAGCTTAATCTGTGTATTACAGTAGAAAAAATTGTAACCCGTGGTAAGGGTTAGCCGCCCAACAGAAAAAAAATAACTAACTGGATTGAGATAGTTTTGTTTAATGCAAGAACTAACAGACATTTCGACCGATTCTACGCATTTTGGGACAACCCTCGTACAACTGTTTACCAAATGATAAAATACAATACAATAAATCACTATCACAGTAGCTCACGTTTCAGCTCGTTCTGCATAGGTGAGCTTAAAATGATACAAAATATGTACATCTATGTATCAAAAAAAAAATTAAAAAATATAAATATGTATATATAAAATTCTATATGGAAGACTTTCATTGCAAGTAACATAATAACATAAAATTGTTTGATAATAGTTTCAACAGTATTTTGCTGGTTTCACCAGTACTACCCTATTGATTACTCAAATCACAGGCAAATTTCTTTAAAAAATCTAGCAATATATACCCGAGATGAACTAGCATTAGCCCCGCCCGTGTGGCTCAGTGATGAGCGTGTTGGGCTCATGACCTGGAGGTTGTGAGTTCGATATGCGGTTGAGGCAAACTTTCTTTCCGGCATATTTTCACCTCTCATCTCTGCTGAAGTATATGAGAAATGTAGTTGGTGGCTTTGGAAAGAAAGTTGTGTTAGTACTGGTATGAGAAAGCCAGGAAACACATGTGCATCACCGACCGCCATGATATGACCTTATCTGTTAAAGTGGCGTTAAACCCAATACAACCAACCAACCAACAAGCATTAACCCATTACCACACAATCCCGACTTTTAACAAATTTTAAATTTTGAGCCATGTTTATTTTGTTGTCTGCAAATGCTTTAAATTCGGACAAGTCTAAAATTTTGTCATTTGGTAAAGAGTTAAGGCATCATTGGGGTCATATATGTACATGTATCTCCAAGCCCTCATAAATATCTGCAGACCATGCCAAATAACACTCCCAAGCATCAAGCAGGATCAAACCAAAGGCCTTCAATTACAGCATGGCTTGCAACCCACGAAAAGGGGCATTCGGACATTTGCATAAACTGTCGTCTTGGATCAGCCTGCACAGTCCACGCAGGCTAATCCGAGACGGCACTTTACAACTAAATTAGATTTTGTGCAACAGTAGACTTGCGCAAAACAGAAAAATACTGAAAAGCAGAGTGTCCTTTCCGATTGCCTGCTTGGACAGTGCAGGCTGATCTGAGACGACACTTTATGCAAGTGTCCAAATGCCCATTTTCGCATTTTGCAGGCCACATGTAAAACTATGATGACCTGACCAAGTGAACAACACTTGAATCAACTGTACAATAACAGATTGTCATTGTAAGCTTAATTTCCATACTTTGAAATGGCATGATTTAAATCTAATGCATTTTAAGTCCCTCACATTTTACTTTTGGCAGATAATGGGCCTTTAACCCTTTCCCAAAAAACAAACTTTTGGACTAGACCAAATTGAAAGCATTTGCAGATGACAATTCAACTCTTGCTTAAAAGATGATTTCTGTCTATGATAGGGAGGAAAACCTTGTGGGAAAAGGAGAAGATGCTGGTTACCAGTATTTTCTCCTTTTTCCTACAATGTTTCTAAAGGTTACTATTCCAGACCCGTAAAAACCAGGGATTGTTTGGAAAAGGGTTAAGGGTTATCTATTGCAGTGCTTGACAGAAGTCGAATACTTTTGCAGAAAAGCATATGTGACATTGGTTTATAAACCAACATTCCTCAAGTTGCATATGGTGAATTTTTATTTCCTTATTTGGACAGAATACCTCAAGATCAGACTATACATAATGGGTATCTGATCTTGAATGTACACTGTCAATTCTACAGTAAATATCCTGCTTTAACGCAGCCTTTGGGGCAATGGTAAATGACAGAATCGCTCATTTTTACACTGTGAATATATCAAATTCATGTAATGTGGTATCCTACAGATTAATGGATTAACTGTTTTCCAAATATTCCAAGAATGTTTGAATAGTCAAATGTACTGTATCATGGTCAGATTAGTCACATGACAGTATGGATCCAAGATAAGACTCCACATTCTTTGCAGTCTGAACTTGATCTATGATCTTAATTTACTATGTCTACAAACTCAGTTGTGTTTAGGCTCTATGGGTAAGAGACTCATGCTGTTGATCCTTTATTTTCAGGCAGACTTGGTGAGTAGCCCAGATCTGTGAAACACTTGTGAAGAATGTCGTAGACTGAGGCATCTTCAATGACTGGTGGTATCTGAAAGTACACAATAGGTAAGTAGATTTTCTGTAATCTTTTCCTTTTACAAAAAAAAAAAACCCTTTAACCCTTTACTAAACAACACAATTTCAGACGAGTCCAATTTAGTTTAGTTTAAACATATTTATGCTACATCGTTTGAGAAACATGTTCTAACAACTTATACTAATTAATATTAATCTCTCAATTCTGCTTCCTGGGAACTACACCAGTACTCGCAGCCAATCTGTGGGCCAATGAAAAATCCGTAAGTTACAACCCGCTCCTGGGTATGGAACTCAGGACCTTATGGTTACCAGGCCGATGAACTACCTCACAGCTACAGACACCACACTTCCAATTTCAAAGCTTCAACTGAATTCAAACTTGGCTGGACTCAAATATTGAAATTTGTTTCAGGTAGGGTAGAAGACATTGTGAGTAAAGGAGAAAATGCTGGTTTCCAGCATTTTTTCACAATGTTTTCGTAAGCCTTCTCTTTCAAGGTCGTTAAAAGTTAGGATTGTGTGGTAAAGACTTAAATTTTGCCAAAATTACAAATTGAAAGCAATTACAGGCAACGAACTAAGTGTTGTTCAAATAGTAGCATTTGTCATTTAACTCTTAAACACACAATTGCAACTTTTAACGACCCCTAGGAAGGACCCTTCTGAAAACATTGCAGGGAAAACATTGTGGTAACCAGCATTATCTTATTTTCCAAAAATGCTTTCTCCTCTGACAAAGACCGATTTCCTCATTTGAGTCACATTCAACTCTTTACCACATAGTTCCGACGTTTGACGAACCTGGGGAAGAAGCCTTTTGTAACCAGTATTTTCTCCTTTTCCCATGTTTTCTACCCTTGCCAAGACAAATTTAAATTTTTGAGTCAAGTTTATTTTGCTGTCTGCAAATGCTTTCAATTTGAACAAAGTGAAGTCCAAAACTTTGACGTTTGGTAAAGAGTTAAACTGGCGTCTGCAAATGTTTTCAGTTTGGGCAAGTGTGTATTTTTGTTGTTTGGTAAAGAAGCATTTTCTCCTTTTCCTACATTATTTTCAAAAGCTTTCCCTGCACAAATCATTACCCTTTCCCAAACAAGACATCTATAACTCTTCCAACCTGAAAGTAACTAAAGACAATAAATTTGAAATTTGTACATATGAATTGCTGCACTCTACCATAGAAATCATTGTGAGAAAAGAAAAAAGTGCTTGTTACCAGCATTTCCTCACAATGTTTTCAAAAACATTCTTTCTCAGGTTCATTGGATTCATTGGATGCAGAAACCTCAGAAGGGTTAAATAAGCCGTTCTAGTGCCAAGTACAACAATGCTTATCATAATCACACATTTTGTATATTTTGTTAGAAATTGAAACCCACTTTTCCACCTCAAAATTATTTTTATCCTCAAAGCATAGACATATAAATTGTGAAAAGGGCTTTTGAAAATGCTGAACATCCTCCTTTTTCCACCATATTTCCTGACCTTATATCATCATTTTGATTTATTCTGGTCAGCAGCAAATGTATTCAATACAGACAAGACCAGAACTTTGTACTACATTGTACGACATATGTACCGATATATGTGTCAAAGATTTAGCTACTGATTTTCTCTTATACACAGTGTAACACTTAACCCTTTCCCAAACAATCCCTGGTTTTTATGATGCCAGGAAAGAAGGCTTTTGAAAACACTGGTAACCAGCATTTTCTCCTTTTCACACATTGATATCTACTCTTTCATAGACAAAAATCATCATTTACATTATATTTGATGACATCTGCAAACGCATTCAATCTGATCTGGTCCAATACAAAGAAGATTAAGATCAGGCTGAATGGGTATGAATCTTAAATCTATACTGTCTGCTTTTATGTAAACCATTCTTTAAAGCATCCTTAATATAGCAATGGATTAGTCTATTCTACACAGGAAGGAAGTCCATTTGATTTACTTGTTACTGTAGGGGTTAAGTACAGAGAAGATTAGAAGCATTGAAAACAAGCATAAAACAAGAGCACTGCAGGCAATTGTCAACACTTGACTTTAGTTGCTTGATTTTCAACAAAATTGTAAGTCGAAAAAGGGACATAACTTTGTCAAAATACTTTGATGGTAATCTGCCCTTGTTGTTTGGGTTCCCCTTTTAGGTTTTCATAACTTAATTGTATTTGGAGTAAATATCTTCAGCAATAACAGAGACATTACAAATTGTCGAAGTTTTTGACAACGACTTAAGAGCTACATTGCCCCTACATTTTCTTCGAAAACAGCTGAAATGGATTTTAAAAAAAATCCAAGATAGACTGCTCTCTCCCTATAAATCCCTCAACATACTATCGAAAAAAAATAAGAATCGATGCTACCTGACATAATCTAAGTAAAAGTCAGGGTACATATCAGCCATTCTTAATTTCATACTTGTTCTAATTTTACATTTAACCCATTACTACACAATCCCTACTTTTGACTACCCTGAGATAGAAGCCTTTAGAGAACATTGTGGGAAAAGGAGAAAATGCTGGTAAGCAGTATTTTCTCCTTTTCCCACGATGTTTTCTACCCTTCTCAAAACAAATTTCAAATTTGCAGTCACTTTTATTTTGTCGCCTGCAAATGCTTTCAATTTGGACCAGGATAAAATTTTATCGTTTGGTAAGGGGTT
The DNA here is from genome assembly GCA_943736015.1 of Tridacna crocea. NCBI lineage: Eukaryota > Metazoa > Mollusca > Bivalvia > Cardiida > Cardiidae > Tridacna > Tridacna crocea. The sequence continues at coordinate 24,313,034 of OX031067.1, read as the reverse complement.
AAAAAGAAACACAACTTTTGACTGGCTAAACCATTTGGTTTGGACAATCAGAAGTTGTGTTTCTTTAAAATTCATAAATTTTGTTAGACTGAGACAAAAAATGCCCCTAAGAATTAGTGGTGAATACAAGTCCTAATGGCACAAAACATGCAAATAGTGTAGATAAAAAGCAGCTCCAATTGTACAATGCTCTCATCTTTTAAAGTGACATGTACATGCATATTAACACAACACTGGAAAAATTGAAAAGTTTTCTACACCAGAATCTGTTAGTACTACAAACAGCACTAAGGGTATTATCAAACTAAAGTTGAGACTAAGTGAGTACAGCATGGTTAAAACAAAAGAATCAAGGAACCTAAACTGAAAACTTGTGCATTTGAAACAAACATTCCCTTAATGCTTCAGAACACTTTCCCTGATTTTAATGACAATGAAGAATAAAACTTTGAAAACATTGTGGGAAAAGGATAAAATGCTGGTAACCAACATTTTTTCCCCCACAGTGTTTTCTACAGTTTAATTATAGACACAAATTCTATCATTTTAGCCATATTTATTCTGTTGCCTGTAAATGCTTTAAATTTAGACCAGCTGAAAATTTTGTATTTGGCAAAGGGTTAATGCTTCACAAGACAAAAAAAATTGATACTGGTTCAACTGAAAGCATAAGCAGACGTCAAATTAAGTAGTGGCTCAAAGTGGCTTGATGAGATTTGTCTTTGTAAAAGTAGAAAACACTATGGGAGTGGAGAAAATTGCTGATTGAAAGCATTTTCTCCTTTACCCATAATGTCTTACCACTCTATCCAAACTTTCAACAAACCTGTGAAAAATAGCCTTTTGAAAACCTTGTGGGAAAAGGAGAAAATGCTGGTTTGTGGGAAAAGAAGAAAATGCTGGTAACCAGCATTTTCTCCTTTTCCCACAATGTTTTCTACTTCATTAAAGACAGAAAGCACTGATTTATTAATTCCCACAATTAAGCATTCTTGAATTTTACTGCCCCCACCTAGATTTTTATAATGTTGAAATAAAACCTGTACAAATTAGTATAGACTACAATCCACCACAATACATACATTGTGTACAAGTTAATATTGCCAATAAGTGCATATTGAAATTCCCTATAATACACATGTAACATTACCAATGAAACTTCTGGAATGTACTTTCTAATTTTCCCTGGCATATCCCTGGTTTTGCAGGGCTATTTTAATGGCTGGATAAACTGACGCATCTTCTATTGTCACTGGAATCTAAGTATGGCATAACAAAATTAAATACCAAACCAAACTTGAATATTTCTATTTTCAGCTTATTACACGTATAAAAATGATTCTATATACATTTATTTTTTTTCTCCTGAACTAGTAGAACAGTTCTGAAAATAATGAGGAAAAAGAAAGAAATATATAAAAAAAAAAAAGTGAATTTTCTCATTTTCCAACAATGTGTTACAACTGTTCAAAGAGAATTCCCATCATTGGGGATCTGATCAATTTTTCTGCAAAAAATTTGTTGTCCAATAAAGTAAATGTATTCATACTTTATAAGACAAACATTTTTTTACTTTTACATATTGGAAGTAGTTGAAATGGCAAAATGAGGTGGGATTGAAATAATGGGAATCATCTTTGGAAGAGTAGAGAAAAGGAAAAGAAGAAAACTCTTATAGCCATTATTTTCTTCTTTTCCAACAATATTTTCAAAACCCTTGTTTCTTCAAGCCAATAAAAACTGTGGTCTTTTGGTAAAGGTTTATAGGCCTAAATTAATATAATCATAAGCCTGAATGCATATAATCATAACACAACTTTGCACAATAGCATACTCAATATCATTGTATATTCACAAAATACACTGTACCAAATAGTCATGAGTTTAACAACTCTGAGTAAGAAGGCTTTTGAAGACAATGCTGGTTAACAGCATTTTCTCCTCTTCCCAAATGTTTTCTTCCCTCTCACAAATTCCACAATTTAAATCACTTACAGTGCAGCAGCTTTGAATTTCATTGTTTCTTTAACCTTTTAAAAAGCAATCCCTGAATTTTATGGCCCAGAGGAAGAAGCCTTCTTAACTTTAAACACACAATCCCGACATTTAACGACGCTGAAAGAAAAGACTTGAAAACACGGAGGAAAAAAAGAGAAAATGCTGGAAACCAGCATTTTCTCCTTTTCCCATAATGTTTTCTATCCGATCTATGACAGATATCATTAACTTAGCAACATTTAATATGCCACCTGCAAATGCTTTGAATTCGGTTTCGTAAAAAATTTTGTCATTTGGTAAAAAGTAGAAATATTGTGGGAAAAGGAAAAAAATACTGGACACCAGCATTTTTTCCTTTTCCCACATTTCCTACTCTTCTAAAGTCAAGTTTGAATTTTTGAGTCACGTTTACAAGGACAGATATCATGCAGACATCATGTTCATCTTACAACTGACAACTTTCAAAATATTGTAGAGAAATTGATATTTCATCAATTTTTCCATCTGCCTAAATGCTTTCAAAGGTATACAGGCGAGACAAAAAGAAGATGTCTCTAAAGAGTTGATGAGTAAGATAAAGACTTCATGTTAGGCACATCAAGTCTCAATATTACTCTGTAACAATCCCCCATTTTTACAACCCTAAATAAAAGCTTTCAAAACCATTTTTTTGACAAGTAGAAAATACTTGTCAACTGCATTTTCTGCTTTTCGGGAATGTTGTAACCCCTTTCTTAAAAAATTCCTTCACACGCAACTCCCATTTGTCTGTAAATGCCCTCAGTATGCAAGAGACTAAAATTTTGCCACTTAACAAAAGATTAGTGGCCTTTCAACATTTTCTTTGGGGGGGGGGGGGGGGGGGGGGGCGACGATAGATTGCTTGAATAATATCATGGTAGACGATACATGACTTAAACAGCAAGCTGAGATTAATCCACTGCTGAGACTACTTTGCAACAAATGACACGTCCCAGCTGCCCATTTTACGAGCACTGAAATGAAATAATGGTGAAATGTAAAACAGACTTTTCAAAAAACTATCATATAACTAACCTTAAATGGTTTTCCAGCAGCCATTGCAGCTATTGTATTCCTTGCTATTTTCCCCGACCTGGTTTTGGGCAGTTTAGGCACTAAGACAACCTGTTTAAAACTTGCCACAGGACCAATTCCATCCCGGACATGCTTTATAACATCAGCAACAATCTCCTCATCAGTCTTTCCAATATCTGATAGAAATAGTGTGTTGACAAATTATTTTTTGGGCTATTTATACGCCGTACGAAACATCAAAATTTTAGAGTGGAGCAAATAGAAAACATTTGAAGACAATGTTATCAAACATTGCATATATGATGAAATTTGTCTTTGAGAGCATAAAAAACATTGTGGGCAAAGGAGAAAATGCAAGTTTACAGCATGTTCTTCTTTTCTCTTAATGCTTTTAGAAGTCCTTTTTCTTGAGGGTTAAAATTGCTTTTAACTCTAAATCAAATTGAGTGATAAGTTGAATATCTTATCAATGTTTATGTAATATCTTTTTTGTTTAACTTGTTGACTAAAATATATACTTGCAAAGATTAACCTGGGATTAACCTCTTGCTAGCTTTAAATCCTCCCCATGCCAAAGAAGCATTTTACCTCAGAATCAGTCAGTTTCCAGACGAAGTAGATCCGTATCATGCATCTACTCATACTGCATTATAAAGATGTCTTAAACTCCCTTTTCACAGAGCTCTATGCATAATACTAATCCTTTAACTCTTTATCACACAATCCCAACTTTTAACGACCCTGAGAAAGAAAGCTCCTGAAAACATTGTGGGAAAAAGAGAAAATGCTGGTAACCAGCATTTTCCCCTTTTCTCGCAATGTTTTCTACCCTTCACAAAAAAAAAAATTAAATTTTCAGTCACTTTTATTATGTCGTCTTCAAATGCTTTCAATTTGGACCAGTCAAATTATTGTTGTTTGGTAATGAGTTAAAAGATTTTAGATCCTATCAAATTGAAAGCATTTACAGACAGCATCAAAAATGTCACTACAATAATTGGATTTTTCTCCGTTAAAGGGTAGAAAACATTTTGGGAAATGGAGAAAATGCTGGTGATCAGCGTTTCTCCTTTTCCAACTATGTTTTCAAAAGGTTATGCAGGCAGGGTCAATAAAACATGGGATAATGTGGTAAACCGTTACTAATCAAGAGACCTACTTGTTTTAGGAACACAAAGTCCTAGAGGCACTTGTCCTTTAAGTGGGTCACTTACTCCTATCACAGCAGCCTCTACCACACATGGACTGTCAATTATAGCCTGTAAAATATAGTAAATATATACAACCTCATTACCTCTTAACTCTTTCCCACACAATCCTGACTTTTAACAACCTTGAGAGAGAAAGCCTTTGAAAACATTGTTGGAAAAGGAGAAAATGCTGGTAACCAGCATTTTCTCCTTTTCCCTCAATGTTTTCTACCCTTCACAGAACAAATTTCAAGTTTTAAGTCACTTTTATTTTTTCATCTGCAAATGCTTTCGATTGGGGACAATCCTAAATTTTGTTGTTTGGTAAAGGGTTAACACACCATCCTGAATTTTAACAGCCCTGTGCTAGGGGGCATTTGAAAACATCATGGGAAAAGGAGAAAATGCTGGTAACCAGCATTTTCTCCTTTTCCCACAATGTTTTCTACCCTATCACAGAAAAATTCCATCATTTGAGTAACATTTAATTTGTTAGCTGCAGCCGCTTTAGTAGTTGGACAAGACTATTGTTTCGTTCTTTGGTGGAGAGTGAAATACATATCACGAACCCTCTAACAAAACCCAGTAGCTCAGTCAATAAGACTAACAACCAGATTGTCACAGGTTTGAATACCAAGCTCTGCCAATTTCTCCCCAAAAAATCTTAAGATTTATCTGGTAGTTAGACAGAATAGATTTTATGGAAAATTAATTGTAAGATGACATGCATGGTATAATGCATGGTATAAAGCTTGATGGAAACGCATTAACCCTTTCCCAAATGACAAATTTTGGACTCTTCCAAACTGAATGAGTTTGCAGAAGACAATTTTAGATTTTGGGAAAATGGTAGAAATTTCTCAAAAAGGGTAGAAAACACTGTGGGAAAAGGAGAAATTGCTCGTTACGAGCAATTTCTCCTTTTCCCACAGTGTTTTCAAAAGACTTTTACTGCAGACATGTAAAAACCAGGGCTTGTTTGGGAAAGGGTTAACCTATATTTTATCAATGCATGGCTGTAATGCAATTTCATGCCCTTTTTTTGTATAATACTATTTTTTTAATAAACCTCACATGACTATAAGGACATACAACCTCCTCAATAGCTCCAGCAGACAGTCTATGGCCCGCCACATTGATGACATCATCTGTTCTCGACATTACTGCTATGTAGCCATCTTTATCTCTAAAACCTGCATCCATTGTGCTTTTTTTGTATAATACCATTTTTTTAATAAACCTCATGTGACAATAAGGACTTGTATACAACCTCTTCAATGGCTCCAGCAGAAAGTCTATGGCCCGCCACATTGATGACATCATCCGTTCTCGACATTACTGCTATGTAGCCATCTTTATCTCTAAAACCTGCATCCATTGTGCTATAGTAACCCTATCAAATTGTAAAAAACCATATGGCTTGCAACACGCAAAAAGGGACATTCGGACATTTGTGTAAAGTGTCGTCTCGGTTCAGCCTGTGCAGTCCACGCAGGCTAATCCGAGACGGCACTTTACGACTACTTGAGAAATTGTGCTACCGTAGAATTGTGCAAAACAGAATATTACATAAAAATGGAAAGTGTTGTTTTGGATTAGCCTTCGCTGACTGCTTAGACTAATCCGAGACGATACTTTACGCAAATGTCCGAATGCCCCTTTTCGTGTGTTGCAAGCCATATAGGAAGCAATGAGAAGGGAACATTTAAATATTTAGATGTAAAAAAACAATTAATTAATAAAGAGCTTTCCTTGAAGAATCTTAACCTTTTGAGCTGTGAATAAGCTTTTTATAAATCGACATAATTTCAGACCAGAGTTGTGACAAATTCATACTCTATGAAAAATAAATCAGTTATTAACTCTTACCATGATGATTCTAGTTACAAACCTGTTTGAGATCAAAGTAGGTCTCTTGAAAACGTTTCTCATTCTCCCACAGTGTGCTGAATGACCCTGGAGGTAAAGGCAGTCTGAAATAACACAAGATGGGCCTTATAATGCAGTCATTAACATACAAGACTTGAGACCAGGGGTCGCTGGTTGGATCCCTAGCTCAGCCGACATCTTTCATAGGTTTGATGCTAGTCATTGCAAAAGAATTCACTCCTCTTTCATTGGTGATCATTGTTTTTATGATGGTTATGTAAGAAAAGAGTCAGTGGCTTCAGAAGAATACTGTGCAGAGTAATGGTAAAAGAGACTCCAGGATAGTTGCACTCTCTGTCTGGATAAAACTGAAACTACGTTGAAAAACAGTATGGAACACCATTCAAACAAAACAAAGTAAAAGTAACAGAAATTCAAAAAGCTTTTACACTCATTTCAACAGTTTGTTTTATTGTCGCAATAAATGATTTATCCAAGTGTGTTCCAGGTTTTATCAGTGATAGGCTGTGATTTTAAAGTGTGTTGTTCAAGGATGACCCAATGAAAACCCAGCTACATGAGCGCCCAATACACCTACAATAACTCCTATAAGTTTCTTTTACCAGTACTTTGCAAAACATTTCATTTAAGTCTGTTTGAGTCTGTTTCAAGATCAGTGGTTGTTGCTAACAAAAATCAACAGTATCTAAACACGCATTCTCAATAAAGCGGTGCAATTTGGATTGAAAATATGTAAAAAATCAACTTCATGCTATCAGTGTTGTGGACCTTTACCCTTTTAGTCTTACCATTGAAGACGATAAATCAAAAATATTTTCAACATCAGTGGTCACGTTTTCTCTCAATCTATCATGGAAAAGGGCTGTCTAAAACATTTTTTTTTCATTTGAAAGGTTTGTTATGTGTTTGATTGTGAATTTCAGATACACCAAATAAATGCTTATCTAATATCAAGTCTGTCAATCTTTCTTTATACATAAACTATGACAATCTGTGTTCAGAATCATCAAGTTTGGTGTATGTATTGTTACTTTTTCGTCTTCCTTAGCACTAAGAAATTATAGACATTTATGATATGCAATTGCATTTTCTTTGAAACGTAAACATATGCCAACTGACACTACTTATGAATTTTTAATACAGGATTCTTTTGGCGTTTTCACAAGTGGATTAGAACCTCCAATGTATATAGAGCGTAAATTATTTCTTTAAATATCGGCACAATGTATGACGTATCTTCTGGGTAGATAGAAAATTCACATCAGTAAAATGTAAGGAACCTTTCGTGAAAGACTTACACAATGTTTCTCCAAATACAACAAAGTCTGCTCACAATTAAATAAATGATAATCTATTTCCATGTTTAATGGAACTACTTGAAGCATGAAAACAACGTTTCATTAGAAAAAAAAGTTGAAGTGAAACTGTTCTTTAACAAAAAGAAAGGTTCGTTACTACGATTCCTAAGGACGGTTTATTTTCTGATGTTGACGTACGACCACAAAACCTAATTACTGTATTTCAATTCCTTTGAAGCCATACTGGCAATGTTCAGTTATTCCACATCATATTGACAAATTTAACCCTTTACCACACAATCCCGACTTTTAACGACCCTAAAAAGAAGCCTTTGGAAAACATTATAAGAAACCAGTATTTTCTCCATTTCCCGCCATGTTTTCTATCCATTCTAAAACAAAATTAAATTTATCAATCACATTTATTTTCTTGTCTGCAAATGCTTTCAATTTGGAACAATTTAAAATTTTGTTGTTTGGTAAAGAGTTAAAGTAAAGTTTGAACAATGACAGGTTCGTAACATTTTGAAACACGCTACAATATAGTTTCAGATATCTTTTTCGTACCTACTATCGAAAATCGTTATTAACGTATCTATGGCTTTGTGTTACACACATAAACCACGAAAAAAATGCTGATAAATTTTTTTTTGTTTAGTAACCGTAACAAACCTTTCATTACGAACCTTTCTTTTGACCCTTTTGTTCTCAAAATTTTCTAATTGATGCTAATTAAGTAGGTCTTGCATACATGTTTGGCGTTTGATTCTTTAGTTGGATGTGTAGCATAAGCAATTTCATGAACAGTCAAGACAGTACGACTGTTTAATAGGTAACAAACCTTTCAAGTTAAAAACATAAGTTGATTAGCTGAGTTTGAAATGCGATTGTCTGGCAGAAATTGGCACTCTAGTTCTTTATGCCTGGTTCATTTATATAGGCCACAAATATTACTATTTGAAATGCATTTTTGCAGCGATATTGGTTAGCGATATTGGTTAGAGAACATTTTATTTAGCTATCACTTAAACTATGTAACGAACCTGTCCACTACTTTGGCGACAAAAGTAAAACTGAAATAATTTTACTAAACGAGAACATCTGCCATCTAGATGTGCTCGAAAAATAAACTCTATATATCAAAGACTTTTGGGAGTAAAGCTAATTAATGACTGTGTATACGATATAGATAAACAATAATTTCCAACCTGAACAAGAGCGGCAAATTGTCGCAAGATACGCCCGTCTTACCCCAAGTTGTAAAGCTGGGGCATGCACCGGACAAAATTCAAGTATGAAAAACAACAAAGGGCAATAACTCAAAAATTAAGCAAGCAAGAGTTGTGATTCCTGTGCACTGCACTCCCCCTCAATGAGATCTATCCACACATGAAATTTCATAACCCTAACTAGTATAGTTTTGGAGATATGCTCCGGACAAAAATCAAGTATGAAAAACGACAAAGGGCAATAACTCAAAAATTAAGCAAGCAAGAGTTATGATTCCTGTGCACTGCACTCCCCCTCGGTGAGATCTATCCAGCCATGAAATTTCATAACCCTAGCTAGTATAGTTCTGGAGATATTCAGCGGACAAAATTCAAGTATAAAAAACGGCAAAGGGCAATAACTCAAAAATTAAGCAAGCAAGAGTTATGATTCTTGTGCACTGCACTCTCCCTCTATGAGATCTATCCACCCATAAGATTTCATAACCCTAGCTAGTATAGTTTTGGAGATATGCTCCGGACAAAATTCAAGTATGAAAAACAACAAAGGGCAATAACTCAAAAATTAAGCAAGCAAGAGTTATGATTCCTGTGCACTGCACTCCCCCTCGATGAGATCTATCCACCCATGAAATTTCATAACCCTAGCTAGTATACTTTTGGAGATATGCTCCGGACAAAATTCAAGTATGAAAAACAACAAAGGGCAATAACTCAAAAATTAAGCAAGCAAGAGTTATGATTCTTGTGCACTGCACTCCCTCTCGATGAGATCTATCCAGCCATGAAATTTCATAACCCTAGCTAGTATAGTTTTGGAGATATGCTCCGGACAAAATTTAAGTATGAAAAACAACAAAGGGCAATAACTCAAAAGTTAAGCGAGCAAGAGTTATGATTCCTGTGCACTGCACTCCCCCTCGATGAGATCTATCCACCCATGAAATTTCATAACCGTAGCTTGTATAGTTTTGGAGATATGCTCCGGACAAAGAACTGGACGCCGCCCGCCCGGCACGGGTGATCCCATAATATGTCCCGTCTTTGACGGGCGTATAAAAATGGGAAAGCGACAGTAACGAACCTGTCATTTTGATAGAATAGTTACCTTTTATAAAATTATACAATGATACAGAAAAACCACTTCTGATGTGATTGTACTCCTTGATATGCCAGGTAACTTTATGCATATAAATGAATTCTCCAGGATCTCGCTGGTGGCTGTAAACTATTGACGACACCGTAAATTACGATTTGCACCGCTTTATTGAGAATGAGCGTAAAGCATAAACATATTATTAATAAGATGTGGTTACCATCATTTTCTCCTTTTCCAATAATAACTATAAAATCTTTCTTTCTCAGGGTCATAAAAACAGTGGATTCTTTTCTTTTTATATCATTATATTCTATCATATACAGGCGCATCTTGTATTACTATAGAATTATTGACTTACTTCACAACAATTTTACCTAGCTCATGGTCTTTGGTCTCTGAGTTGTCATCTCTCAACACTTTCACTATATGAGAAATAGAGAATAACAATCACATGTAACATGTATACTGAAGCTGTCCTTTTATTCCATTTACTCTTTGCCATAACATAAAACTTTGGCCCTGTCCAAATTCCAAGTACAGGCAGACCATGAATTAAATGTTACTAAAATGGTGGGATATGTTTTCAAAAGGTACAAAATGTGGTTGAGAAAATTGCTTTTTCTTCTTTTCCCATCATGTTTTCCAGTGTTTTTTCCCTTACACTGTTTAAAGATGTAATCATTGGTAAAGCGTTTATCAATCCAATGAACACATAAAAATATCAAATGAATTCTTAACACAGAAAAAGGCGAAAAAAAAAAAACACAAACACACACCTAAAATACATGTCAAGGGTTTGTTTTTTTTCCTGTAATACACATGTATTTCACAAAATAGCGAGCAGAGTGTTTCCCAGATCAAACTGCACATTTTGTGCAGTGTGATCTTAATCAAACTGATCTGCATGATAAAATTGTAGACTTGGCCGATTTGATCCGATTTGCTCCCAACGTAATAAATATGTTTCAAGTATTGAAATTTGTTTGTGGAAAGGTAGAAAACGATGTGGGCAAAATGGAGAAAATACTAGTTACCAACATTTTCTCTTTGTCACAAAGTGTTTTCAAAGACTTTTATAATCAGGGTTGCTTACACACAGGATTGAGGGGTAAAGGGTTAATGGAAAATAGATTAAGCTATTTTTTGATACATCATGGAGATAAACAGCAAAGGGTCATGAATACACAGGACACACCTTTCAAGAAAATGAGAAGAAGTTTTGTCAGAAGTATGGATAACACAAAGAGAAAACAAATGATTGCTTGATATACTTGAATGCTCCTTTCCAAACAATGTTTCCTTAAACTGTCAAGCACAGGGACAAAAAATTTGAACAGTAAAAGATAGCTTCTAGAATATCAATCAAAACTTATCCAATAACTTTTTGGGGTTTCAGAGAAAGGAAAACTTGCTGGACTCTTTACCATATAACAACATTGTAGGGTTTACCAACTCAAGCATCTGCAGATAACAAAGTTAAAATGGATACAAATGAGCTGGTATTACTATGACAGGGTAGAAAACATTGTGGTAAGAAGAGGAAACGTAATTTTCCAGCATTTCTCCCCATTTCACTCAGTGCTTTCCAAGGCCTTCTGTTGTGAGGTTTGTAATAACTCATACCTGTTTGGTAAAGGGTTCATTAAAGATTTTTTTTCAGTACAAAGTAATTATGTCCAATTGACCCTAAATAACAGCAAGGACAAAGCCGTTTCTCATGTGTATGACACCTTTTGATAGCATAGAAAACAATGTGACAAAAGGTGAAATTGCTCGTTGCAAGCAATTTCACCATTTGCCACAGTGTTTTCCAAAGGCTCCTGCAAGCAATGCGTAGAAATGAGTATCTATGGAGTAAAGGGTTAAGTCTTTTTGTATGGTAATTGGTTGAGCCTACCATTCCAGCCGGGAACAGGTTTTCCAGTGACTCCAGGTGTTGGGTCCAAGTCCATGCCAAGACCTACACATGTTGAAGTAATGGCCCAGCCAGTTTCTGTTAGAAAGAATGATAAAACAACAGTGGAAAAATATTTTTGAACAACCAAACAAACATACAAACAATCTGAGGACTAATTCAAAGCCATAGTCCCAATATTAATTCTTCTCTAACCTTTCAATAATTTACAGTTGACATTTTTTTTTTTAATTTTTCCAGACTGAAGAAAGTGCAGACCATAAACTTATCTCTTTACCACACTATCCCAAGTCTTGACAACCCTGAAGAAGGCTTTTGAAAGCACTGGCAAAAAAGGTGAAAATGCTGGTAATCAGCATTTTCTCCTTTTTCCACTATGGTTTTTTTAATCCCTTTTTAAAGGTCAATATCTTTGTTTAAGTTACAACTGATGTGTCATCTGTAAATACCTTTGATATGGGAAGGTAAAATTTTGTTGCTTAATAAAGGGTTAACTCTTTACCACATAATCCCAACTTTTAACAATCTTGAGAAATAAGCCTACAGAAAACATTGTAGGAAAAGGAGAAAATGCTGGAAACCAGCATTTTTGCCTTTTCTCAAAATATTTTTCTACCCTTTCAAAGCCAGAAATTATCATATTAACAAGATTTAATTTGTTGTGTGCAGATGCTTTGAATTTGGTGCAGTCCAAAAGTGTGCCATTTGGTAAAGAGTTCATAGGGCTAAACATAACAAAGTTATTCAGCTGGACAAGGATTAACAGACCTGTTTGCCACCAGTTATCCAGCACTGGGCATTCAAAAGTTTTCTTGGTCCACTCCATGGTCTCTTTATCGCAATGTTCACCAGCCACAAACATGTTTCTGAAGCTGTAAAGAAGGAAACTAATTTGTGAATAAAACCCTGTATCTGGAAGTTCACTGTCTACTAATAGTAATGAGCAAAGTTCTATGGTTTTTGACCTTTTACCAATAAATAAAAATTTAGACTTGTCAAAACTCAAAACTTCAGCAGATGACCATTTGGTAAAATTTGTTTTTGATAGGCTAAACTAGAACTTTCACTGAATTTGACTTAGTACCCGTGCCAGTGCTTTGACAGAAACAGGCAATTAATAGTATTTTGTACACAGATGGACAGACCGGCTGATTCCAGTACAGGCCTATCCCCAAAAAACATTTGTTTTGCGGGGGGTTTAAAAAAAAAACTGGGAAAAAAAGTAACTGTTGGTTACCAACATCTCTTTTTCTTATGATGTTTCAAAAGATCTTCTTTCTCAAGGTTCATCAGAAGTTCTAATTGTGTTGTATGAGCTAAATATCATCAGGTCATAAAGTGTCAAACATGTCAGAATTAACCCTATACCACAAAATGCTGACTTTTAACAACCCTGGGCAATAAGCCTTCAGAAAACAATGTGGGAAGAGGACTAATTGCTGGAAACCAGTATTTTCATCTTTGCCCACAATGTTTTCAACCATATCAAAGGAAAGTTTAACTGTTTCAGCCAGGTTGAAATTGTCATCTGCAAATGCTTTCAATTTGGGAAAGGCTAAAACTTTGTTGTCTGGTAAAAGGTAAAAAAAGTTGATGACAAATTCATGTGGCAAAATTGACAAGATTTGTTTATCAAAAGATAGAAAATATTGTAGGAAAATGAGAAAATTCTTTGACATTGACAGCCATTTTACCAGTAATTTATCATACCATCGCCTGCACATATTTGATTTTCTATTGCATCTTATCATTCATGATAACATTGAGGATAAAGGATAAATTTTTTGCAATGAACACTTTTCTTTGTACAACAATGTTTTCACACATAGATATATGTATTCATGTATTCAAACCAAATTTACAGTGATTATCCATGTTTCACAAGAATTTTTTTTCTAAGTGTCTACTGTACATTTGATTCAGAAAAGACATATTTGGCCGAGCTGTGTCTGGCATCAAAAACACAGAATAACCAGGTCAGAGGTCTGTTGACTGATGTACAGAAAAATGGTAAGCAAACTACAGTCAAACAACAACATGTAGTATGATCAAAACTTATGGATGCTCCCTGATATGGTATGAAGTTATGAATGCTCAAATGGATAATGTGAATGCTATATGCCAAACCCTTTCAGGAAACTCAACAATTTACAATGTAAAAAATAGATATACTTTGTCAATGGCTTGTATTTCTGTCCATAAGTACACTCAGAGTTCTGAAAAATGAAAAAAAAAAAAGTATGTAAATTTCAGAGCTTCACATATACATGTACATCGGAGGCGCTTGTCAGTGAAATGGGTTAAACTGTAGGATGTACCATAAAAGAACAAGAGGGCCATGATGGCCCTGTATCGCTCCACTGGCTTTTTAACCCTTTACCACACAAATTGAAGTGTTCATGACCATGAAAAAGAGGGCCTTCAAAAACAATGAACGCTGTCAGGCAGTACAAGCAGGTTAATTCATTAGCATGAAAGGTAAAATCCTTGGAAAAATAAGCTGAATGATAGAAACCTTACTCTGAATTTATTATTCACCTCATGTGAGCATAACTACTAGCATAAAAAAATGAATAACACTTGAAAACAGAATATTTTCTATCAAAAAACTTAATGTCTAGCACCAATCATGTATCAATGCAGTTTGATAATCAAGGGAGGTAAATAGTACTAAACTTTATCTTTCATAAAAAGAGTTATTTCCCTTGATTAATGTATAAATTAAAGTGAGGCCCATGATCCCTGGATGGAGCCAATTTTGACCCCAGACCTACAATATCAAACTAGAATGTGTGGTCATAAACACGAAGATTTTTGAATCTTGCCCAATAAATAGCCCTGTACAACAAGTTTGCTCAATAAAAGGCCCTGTAAAATATGTGACCCATGAAACAGGTTTATAAAGCCAATGTAAAACTTGTGACCCCTGGGATGGGGTCAAACTTGACCCCCAAAGTTAAAATTTTGGCCCTCTTGGTAGAAGCCCATTAGATAAAGCTACATGCAAATTTTGGTAGCCCTAGGCCCTATGGCTATGTACAAGTAGATTATTAAAGTTTCCCTATATAAGCCAATGCAAAACTTGTGATCCCCTGTGACGGGCGCTAAATTTGACCCCAGGCTTATACTTTTGGGCACCCTTGGTAGAGACCCCCTAGATAAAGCTACATGCAAAATTTGATAGCCCTAGTCCTTATAGCTAGGTGCGACAAGATTTTGAAAGTTTTCCCTATATAAGCCCATGTAAAATTTTTTACCCCCCGGGGCGGGGCCAAATTTGACCCCTAGGCTATAAGTTGGAAACCCTTGGTAGAGGTCCACTAGATAAAGCTACATGCCAAATTTGGTAGCCCTAGACCCTATGGCTTGGTGGAAGAAGAATTTTGAAGTTCTCCCTATATAAGCCCATGTACAACTTGTTACCCCCGGGGTGGGGCCAATTTTGACCCCAGGGCTATAATTTAGACACTCTTGGTAGAGGTCCACTAAATAAAACAACATCCCAAATTTGGTAGCCCTAGGCCCTATGCCTAGGTAGAAGAGGAGTTTTAAAGTTCTCCCTAAATAAGCCCATGTGAAAACTTGTGACCCCCGGGGCGGGGCCAATTTTGACCCCAGGGCTATAATTTGAAGAAACTTGGTAGAGGTCCACTAGATAAAACTACATGTCAAATTTGGTAGCTCTAGGCCTTACGGTTTCAGACAAGAAGATTTTCAAAGATTTTCAAAATTTTTCAGTTTTGTTGCCATGGCAACCAGAGTTTTTGAAGGAATTAAATTCTTTCGAGAAATTCTGAAGAAGACCATGGCAGGATCATTTCTGTGAAGTTTCATCAAAATTGGATGGGCAGTTTCAGAGAAGAAAATGTCTAAAGAACAAGAGGGCCAAGATGGCCCTGGATCGCTCACCTGAATTTTTGAGAGGACCATAGCCTTTTTTTATTTTGAAGGTATTGAAACACTGGAAACAAAATCATTATTTTGCCAAGCAATTTTTAAAAGGTCACCTGTAAAAGTCCTCTCAAAATCTGACCAGCAGTTTCAAAAAAGAAGAATTTTTAGGAGTTTCTTAATTTCCGTACAGTGCAAGTAGCCCCCATTCACTAGAGCCATGTTTCTTGACCTATCAAAATTTTGCCACACATTTTGAAAAAGGCCATTCAAGGAATATTTCCGTGAAACAATTTTCAAATCTGACCAGCCATTTCAGAGAAGAAGAATTTTCAAGAATTTCTTCATTGCAAGTAGCCCCCATTCACCAGAGCCATGTTTCTTGACAAATCAAACTTTCATGAACAATTTTCGAAAAGGGTCACCCAAGGAATATCTCTGTGAAAATTTTCCAAAATCTGACCAGCCATTTCAGAGAAGAAGAATTTTAAAGAATTTCTTCATTGCCCTATAGTGCAAGTAGCCCCCATTCACCAGAGCCATGTTTCTTGATGAATCAAAATTTCGCGAACAATTTTTGAAAAGAGTCACCCAAGGAACATCTCTGTGAAATTATTTAAAATTCTGACCAGTCATTCAAGAGAAGAAGAATTTTTAAGAATTTCTTCATTTCCCTGTAGCGCAAGTAGCCCCCATTCACCAGAGCCATGTTTCTTGACGAATAAAAATTTCGCAAACAATTTTTGAAAAGGGTTACCCAAGGAACATCTGTGTGAAATTATTTTAAAATCTGGCTGACGGTTTCTGAGAAGAAGAATTTTTAAGAATTTCTTCATTGCCCTATGGAGCAAGAAGCCCCCATTAACCAGAGCCATGTTTCTCGACAGATCAAAATTTCGTGAACAATTTTTGAAAAGGGTCATCCAAGGAACATCTGTGTGAAATTATTTTAAAATCTGACCTGCGGTTACAGAGAAGAAAAACTTTTAAGAATTTCTTCATTTCTGTATAGTGCAAGAAGCCCCCATTCACCAGAGCCATGTTTCTTGACCAATCAAAATTTCGCGAACAATTTTTGAAAAGGGTCACCCAAAGAACATCAGTCTGTGTGAAATTATTCTAAAATCTGGCCAGCGGTTTCAGAGAAGAAGAATTTTTAAGAATTTCATCATTTCTGTATAGTGCAAGAAGCCCCCATTCACCAGAGCCATGTTTCTTGATGGATCAAAATTTCGCGAACAATTTTTGAAAAGGGTCACCCAAGGAACATCTGTGTGAAATTATTTTAAAATCTGGCCAGCGGTTTCGGAGAAGAAGATTTTTAAAGAATTTCCTAAAAAATTCTATTTCGTTGCCATGGCAACCAGAGTTTTTGACGGAATCAAATTCTGTGAACAATTTTTAAAGAGGACCTCCCAAGGAACATTCCAGCCAAGTTTGGTCCAAATCCGCCCAGCGGTTTAGGAGGAGTTGATGTTTAAAGAATTGTTCACGACGCACTGACGCACGACGGACACCGGGTGATCCTAAAAGCTCCCCTTGAGCACGTTGTGCTCAGGTGAGCTAAAAAGTTAACGGACGGACGCATGGACGCACGCACGACATACAACGGGCCATGACATAAGCCCGCTGGCCTTCGGCCAGTGGAGCTAATAACACTAGACAGTTAAGGATCACATATGAGACCACTGAGTTATTTGTTCTTGTGCTCTGCACTTCTCCTCCATCTGATCTATGCAAGTGTAAATTATCATGTTTACACTTCTAATAAGTTTTGACTTGTGCTCCTGCCTGACAAAATTTAAGTACATGTAAGAAAAAAAAAAAGGCAATTAACCCCTGCACTATGGGGCAAGTTATAGTTCTTGTACACTGCTCTTCTCCTCAATGTCATCTATCAACCTGTAAAGTTTCAGGTTTATATCTCATGTGGTTTTCTAGTTATGTGCTAGACAAAATTTAAGCAAGAGAAATAAGAAAGGGCAATAATTCCTAAATATTGCAATCAAGAATTATGTTTCCCATGCACTGCACTTCTCCTTGAAAAGATCTATCCACCTGTGAATTATCATGTGTACATCTCCTGTACTTTTTGAGTTATGCTCATAACAAAGGGTAATAACCCCTACAACATAATGGCTGAAAGTTTTGGTTCTTACACAGAGTACTTCTCCTTGATGAGTTCTATTGACCTGTGAAGTATCATATCTACATCTCTAATACTTTTTGAGTTATGCACATGACAAAATTTAAGTATAAAAGAAATTAATAAAGGGCAATAACTCCTTAACTATGAGCCTGAAAGTAATTTACGTACAAAAAAATAACAAAGGGCAATAACTTTAAAACCTTAAGCGATCAAAACTGTAACAGTCACATGCACAACTAGACATCATAGAGATTTATTGTGGTAAGTTTGAACTTATGTCGATGGAAACTGTAGGAGGAGTTGCGCAAACAGAAATGGGTAACGGACAGACAGACAGGTGGATGACTGAGCCCATAACATAATACATGTACGACCCTTCGGGCATATAAAAGGTATCAAACAAGGTCAGCCTCTGCAGTCTTCCCAGGCTGACCTGGATTAAGACACTTTGCAAACTTTCCTTCATGTGTTACTTGCTTAGGAGTAGGATCAGCAATCCTGGGGAGTCCTGGGTTTGATCCTCCCTTCACTTCGATGTTTGTACATCTGAGCAAGGCACTTCAGAGCCCAAGCTGTGCTGTGTACTGGTAAATTGAAGGAAACATATGAACAAGTGAGCCGCCACTGAAATATGATTTAAACAATGTCGAAAGTGGTATTAAAACTCCTTCAACCAATCAGAAAAACATGACCAAATTTCTGTACCTCTCGCCTAATAGCTCTAAGTCCTGTTGGGGCCACAAACAGCCCAGCCACATTGTGTTCCTTCAGGACCCGAAAAAATATTCCTGGATCTGGGGTGCCAACAGGCTTTCCCTGTAAATAAAACAAAAACTAAATGTATTGTGATAGTTGTAATAGCCCTTACCTAAAACAACATACCAGTAGTTTGACCCTTGTCCAAATTGAATGCATTTAAGGGGTGACAAATCAAACGAGGTTAAAATGCTAGGTTTTTTCCTTCAAAGGGTGAGAAAAATGATGTGAAAGGAAGAAAATTTTGCTTACAAGCATTTCTCCTTTTTCGATAATGTTTTTAAAGTTATATTCCTCAAGGACTTTTAAAACTCTGAATTGTATGATAAAGGGTTTATTTATAGTGATATAGATTTTGACTCATCAACTGGTTAAAGTTGGGTATTTAGATTTTTCACATCTCATCAAATTAACATATATACATGTATATCACTTAAATTTATATGAAAAAATGATACAAATTATCAATAATAAAGAATCATAGAATTACAAAAAAAAAATGATGGTATTCCCTTAAAAGGCTGCGTAGCATCTTAAGGTATTTCTAGATTTCACGCAAAAAAAACCCAAGAAAGCATTGTGGGAATGTCAGGTAACTGGAACATTACTAATGACGCTTAAATTCCATAACATAACAAACATGTAATTATTTTCCATGTCTTCTTCCGACACTATATTTGAAGCATCTGCATATTTCCAGTATGTAAATGAGCGAGTTGCTCATGTAAAAATAGACCGTCGGTGTTGACTTGGGCCATAGTAAATCTCTAATTTCTGTTGTTGTTGTATGGTTTTCAACTACCGGGATTTTTTTAATGAAACTTAAAAGGCTTTGGGAGTATAAGGAAGGGTTTTTCTGTAACTTTGTAAAATTTTCGCCCCAAAATCTGAAGAGCCAGCTTTTATTTTTAGAGCCAGACAACAAAATTTTACACTTGTCTATTTTGAAAGCTTAAAAAGTCTATGCTTATTAAGTGATATTCTCCATACAGGCTTGATTTGATACAGACAAAAATGATGGAAAAGAGGGACAAACTTGTGGAAAATCAGAATTAAGAAGATGTAACCAATATTTGTTAAAGTGAACTTTAAATTCATAACGTGATTCACACAGAACTTTGCGTGAGTGGGAACACTGCCATAGGTAATTAGATAATCTTACGTCAAAAATGTTCCCACACAGTCGAAGTGCATAGGCAATGTAAGGATGTCCCAAAATCTAACCACATATATAAAGACTACATCTTACCTCAAAAATAACAGTTGTGTTCCCACACAAAAGAGGTGCATAGGCAATATAGGAATGTCCCACAATCCAGCCGAGATCTGACGCTGACCACCATACCTGCAAGAAGTGAAGTATGTATTATCTTAATTGATTTTCAAAGAATTTTTCCCTTGTCAGGCACACAGTTACCTATTTGTGAGTATGCAGTTCAACCAATATTTCTCTGGAGAAAAATCTATCATTTATAGTACTTAGGCCTATGACAAGGAGTCATGGTATTCTAAGTCTTTTATTTCTTTTCCAAACTCTATATTGTGGATACTCATTAGATTGATGTACCCACAACATAGGATTTAGTGGAGTATAATTAATATTTTGTTTATTTTGAAATCAAAATCACTCCCTCTGTCATGAGCTCTGGTATTAAAATGTTGACTAATTCTTTTTAAACCTTTACCAAGCAATCCAGTGCTTTAACAACCCTGAGAAACAAAATTTGAAAACATTCTAGGAATAGGAGGACATGCAGGTAGACAGTATTCTCTTTTTCCTACAATGTTTTCTACCCTTTCACAGACATATCCCATCGATTGAGACACATTCATCCGAAAATGCTTTCAAAATGATAATTTTGTCATCTAGCAAAGATTAACCCCTTACCACACAATCTGACCTTTAACCACCCTTTGCAAAAAGCCTTTTGAAAACTTTGTGAGAAAAGGAGAAAATGCTGGTAACCAGCTTTTTCTCATTTTCTGACAATGTTTTTCAGCCTTCCCAAACCAAATTTCAGTATTTGAGTGACCTTTATTTTGCAAATACTTTGAATTTGGACAAGTCCAAAATTTTGTTGATTGGTAAACAGTTTTAAAATTAATCATCTCTAGTACCTTAGCTTGTCCAATAAATGCCCAGAGCACACTAGAATGCACCCACATTTTCTGTAGCCATCATATCTGCTGAATTTGATAGACCCAACGCCTGTGTTGGAGATGCATCATTATGACTGACAAAGTTTTAACCATTTATCAAATAATTCATTGCTTTTTAGGCCCTGATGAAGAAGGTGTTTGAAAAC
Organism: Tridacna crocea; assembly: GCA_943736015.1. Lineage (NCBI taxonomy): Eukaryota > Metazoa > Mollusca > Bivalvia > Cardiida > Cardiidae > Tridacna > Tridacna crocea. Next base: position 24,292,257 of record OX031067.1, on the reverse strand, counting down.
ACAGTGGAAAACTAAAATAATGTTAGTAATTTGCATTTTTTCCTTTTCCAACAATGTTTCCTATCCATTTCAGAGACAAATTTAATCATTTCACCTTTGTTGTATTTGTTGTCTGCAAATACTTTTATTTTGGACAAGTCTAAAATTCTGTTATAAAGACTTCACTCTTTACCAGACAACAAAACTTTAACCTTGTCAATACTGAAAGCACATATGGATGACAAATTAACCCTTCACCACACAATCTCTAGTATTGACGACTCTGAGAACAAAGCCTTTAGAAAACATTGTGGGAGAAGGAGGAAATGCTGGTTACCAGCATTTTCTCTTTTTCCCACAATGTTTTCAAAAGGCATCTTCTGCAGAGTTGTTAAAAAATCAGGACTTTGTGGTAAAGGGTTAAAATCTAGCCTTGTGTAACTGACCTCGCCAGGACGTATCCCATAAATGTTCCACATTGACCATCTCAGCACCACTGCATGTCCGCCACTTGGTCGGACCACTGCCTGGAACACGAAAAAAAAAATGCAATATAGAAGTAGTGTCATAGACATAGGAAACTTTAACCCTTTACCACAAAGTGCCGACTTTTCACGAGCCTTGGAAAGAAACCTTTTGAAAATACTGAGGAAAAAGTAAGCAGCACTTTCTACTTTTTCTACAATGTTTTCTACTTTATCAAAGTAAACATTCACCATTTATGCCATACTGAAATTGTTGTCTGCAAATGGTTTCAGTTTGGACAAGATTAAAATTTTGTTGTCTGGTATGAAGTGACAGGAGATACTTGTACTGCTTAGCTAGGTGCATAAAACTCCTTATCAACCAAAAAATTTCAGTCAAGAAATTTTAACAATTAGTCAAGCTGAAAAGAGAGCTTTGTGGAAAAAGGAGGACATGCTGGCGACCAGCATTTACTAATTCGTAAATGATGCTTCGGAAAGTTTATTCTTTTGGATTGTCTAGAAACAGGAGTTTTGGTATCAGATTACAAAGTACATAATACATTGTATTATTCTTCAAATTCAGCAAATTTTCTTTAACATTTGGCATCTTTCAAACTTCTTAAGAACAAATTAAGAATAATTTCACTTCTTCATTTCTGGCCGACAGAATACTAGTAATTCAGCTGAAAACATCTAATCAACAATCTATGCATTAAGCTTTTTGATAAGCTTTTTCTTATATTCCTATCAGTGATTTACTGGGATTTCACAGTAAATAACACCACTGGCGATGATAATTTTGGTAGCATCATTGGTGACAATACAGTTTTAGAGCGTTAGCAAGAACTACTTTTTCCTTTACTACTCATAATAATTTGAATAACAAAGGATGAATTAGGAACAGGGTTTGATACAGAGTCAATTTTTTTTTCCAACTGCATCACACCCCACTTTAGTGACAGACTTTAACTCATTACCAAACGACATTATTATAGACTTGTTCAAATTAAAAGCATTTGCAGACAATAGAAGAAAAGTGACTGAAAATTTGAAATTTGTTTCGTGAAGGGTAGAAAACATTGTGGGAAAAGGAGAAAATGCTGGTTACCAGCATTTTCTCCTTTTCCCACCATGTTTTCTAAAGGCTTCTTTCTCAGGGGCATTAAAAGTAGGGATTGTGTGGTAATGGGTTACTATCACACACAGCCCGTTGATAATCCTCTATATAATATTCTAGTATATCATAGGTTATTATTTTCAAGCAGTTTCGGCAACAACCCATAAAAACTTTCAAGTCAACCTGTTGGAACAAAATCCTGTGCTTGAAACATGCATGCCTGTTTTTCCCGATTGATTAATTAACCCTTTACTCCATAGATACTCATTTCTTTGCATTGCTTGCAGGAGCCTTTGGAAAACATTGTGGCAAAAGGTGGAATAGCTCGTGATGAGCAATTTTACCTTTTGTCACAGTGTTTTCTGTGCTATCAAAGGGTGTTAAATACACATAAGAATCGGCTTCATCCTTGCTATTATTTAGGGTCAATTAGAGATACCATAAATGCCTTATGGGGTAAAGGGTTAAAGGAGCTAAGCCTTATCCTTTTCAAGGTAGCCAAACATTCACAGACTTACCTTTGGTAGCCCTGTGGTCCCTGAAGTGTACAGTACATAAATAGGATCATTTGCTGCCACGGGGACACAGTCTGTGTTTCTTGCATCAGCCATTTCTGTAGCAAAGTCAAGGTCACGATCTTTGACCAATGGAGCAGCATCAAACTGAAATATAAAAGACTGTCTGATAATAGTTGTAGCAATTTTGTTACTTATATACATGTACATAATTATGAGCCATGCTCTGGTAAAGGGGGGCTTTATGCATCTCCATTATACATGATGCTAGCCAAAGTCATCAAACAATAATGGATCTATAGCAGCCACTCTTTTTCAATAACAAACTACATCATGAGGTAGATTGGTCATTTGACAAACAGAAAATTGACCAATAACAAAAAGCTTCCACCCAGATCAACCTGCGCAGGCTCACCTGGATCAATACTTTTCGCAGAAGCATTAAGCCCCCTCTTCACAGGGCATGGCTCATATCTGTATTGAAAGCATTTCCAGACCACTAAACAAATGTGGCTCATATGATGGGATTCTTTCTCAAAAGGGTAAAAAAACATTGTGGTAAAAGGAAATAAGGCTGGTTACCAGTATTTTCTCCTTTCTCTACAATGTTTTTAGAAGCTCTATTAAGAAACTTGATATAATTCAAGACAATTTCAAAAGGGTTTACATTACAGGTTGGACTGAGTAATTGAGTACTCAAATGACTCTGATTATCAATAAGTCTTATTGTTAATCAAGGGCTTGGGAAAAAAACAAAATTGAATTTTTTGGTACCTTTGTGCTGGTTTTTTTTGCCATTATTCCAGCTTTCCTGGTCGAGAATAATGTTACTTGTAAATTGTCAAAATTGATAAAGATGACAAAGGAAATGTGACAGGTCAACTATGTGTATGATAAGGTCAATTATGAGTCAAAAAGGTATAATCCACTCAACTCTTGACATGATGTGAATGATATGGTTGCACTGTTTAAAATCCGTCCTATTTATTGCAGTATCTACCAGCAGCTCATAAGACATGGCACATTCTGGCTGCACACCAACATGTTTAACTCATTACCACATGACAAAATATCAGGTTTGTCCAAATCGAAAGCATTAGCAGACGACAAAATAAAAGTGAATAACAATTTGAAATTTTAAATTTATTTTGTGAAGGATAGAAAACATTGTGGGAAAAGGAGAAAATGCTGGTTACCAGTATTTTCTCCTTTTACCACAATATTTTTTAAAGGCTCCTTTCTCAAGGTCGTCAAAGGAAGGGACTATGTGGTAATGGGTTAACTGTGGAAGTGGAAGTGGAATTAACTTCTTAAAAAACCAAAAAAAAAAGACACTGATTAAAATTAAAGGTGACTCCAATAACAATTGAAAATATGGCACATGTGAAAGAATAAGATGCCAGGAGATACTTGTACTGCTTAGCTATGTGCATAAAACTCCCATTATCTCCCGCTAGATGGCATTCTATAAATACTCATCTCTCTGATATGGGCATCCTGGGTACAGAACCGAACCACTTTCCTACGGGACAACCGTTGCTTTGAATTTAAAACAACAAAAAAAGGTTGACCCAATAAAACGCTACCTTGTGCAATTCACTCAATTATGATCACCAGTTCAGAGAAATCTGTTGCTAAAGCAGGTCTCATTTCTCCTCAAACGTATTGATACGTAAAAGCTATTTTCAACATTGCTACTTTATAGAACGTAATATTACAGTCAGCCCGCTTTCAGGGCTAGTAGTGATGCGTCATATAATACAGTCGAATCTTCGAAGAATATGACATGCGCAGACAACTTAAAACTCCTTATCAACCAAAAAATTTCAGTCAAGAAATTTCAACATTTAGTCAAGCTGAAAGATAATAACTCATAGTTACCAGTATTTTCACTATTTTCCAAATTGTTTTCCAAAGCCTTCTTCCGTAGGCTAATTAAAACTTGGGACTGTTCGAAATAAGTTTATGACAGTGCTCACCCCTGGCCTGTTGTAAATAATACACCTCTGTGGTTTAAAATCAATCATGTCTATTGCTGCATCTAACAGTGGTTTGTAGGACACGACTCGCCCTGGTTCTATACCAAAGTTTGCACTCACAATCACCTTTGGCTGCAAAATGAAATTGATTAGATGAGGAAACTTCTATGTATGTCTTCTCAATCGTTTCAATACATAAAAAATCTTACAACAGTGTACAAACTTTCACCAAACAATCGCCAATTTTGACAGAAACGAGGCTTTTGAACACACTTTCGGAGAAGGAGAAAATGCTGGTTAACAGCATTTTCTCCTTTTACCAAGAACTGTTTTCTACACTTTGAAGACCATGTAACAATTCAATAGTTGTCTGTAAAAGTTTTGAATTTGGACATATCTAAAACTTTGTTAGCAGGTAAAGTTTTAAAACAAAGACTTATCATTATTTGGCTTTGTATCATTCACTTAAACATTTATATTAACAGCATATAATTTGTCACCTTGACTAGTGTATCTATTGATTCATTCCTTGTGTTTCATGCAAAAGATTAAACAATATAGTCTATAATCATACCTTTGCATGTTCTATTCTGGTTGATAATTCTTTGGAGGCGAATCCCCCAAACACCAGGGAATGGATTGCCCCTAGCCGTGCTGCAGCGAGCATCGTGACAACAGCCTCTGGTATCATAGGCATATAGATAAGTACCCTGTCACCCTTTGTAACACCTTGTTTTTGTAGGACATCCGCAAACAGAGATACCTGTAAATTATGATGACAGCAAACATTGAAACCTGGTCACTTAAGAAATAACATCCTTTCTATCATGGTTTATACTTTATGTTTAACCCTTTCCCAAATGACAAATTTTAGACTGTCCCAAACTCAAAGTGTTCGCAGATGACAGTTTTGAATTTGATAAGAATGGCAGAAAGTTTTCCGATAGGCTAGAAAACACTGTTGGAAAAAGAAGAAATTGCTCGTTAGGAGCAATTTCTCCTTTTCTCACAGTGTTTTCTAAAGACTTGTACTGCAGACACGTAAAAACCAGGACTTGTTTGGGAAAGAGTTGATAAACTAAGTAAAAACCTGAATAATTCCAATCTCAAGGTGGGTATCATTTAGAATGCTTCTAAAGGTAAAGTAGACAGTGTTGATCAACAGAGAAGATCCAGGGTTACCTGTAATGCCCATGTTAAAAATTAGTCATATCTTTGTATTACCTGACTTTAGTTTTACCCACAGGTTGCAAAACAAGTGAGTTTTCAAGAGCCTTCTTTCTCAGGGTTGTGAAAAACCTTGGTTCTTTGGGATAGGGTAACTTGGGCTCAAAATATGGAATTTGGCCATGAAAATCTAGAAAAAAAAATATGCATAGAAGGAAATGCTGGAGACTAGCATTTTTTTCCATTTCCCACAGTGTCTTCAAAAGCCCTCTAACAGTGTTGCTAAAAATCAGTATGGTATGGTAAAGGTTAGGGTAAGGCAACACTTCTATAGATACATGTACAGCAACATTACCTGTTCTTGTAGCTCTCTGTAAGTGATTTTGCGAATAGTGTCTGTAACTGGGCTGTCATGAATGATCGCAACACGGTCTCCATTGCCCTCTGCCACATGTCTATCCACAGCGTTGTAACATGTGTTCATCTCTCCACCAACAAACCTTTACTCGGGAAAAATCAAAATAGGCCTAAAGATCTAAATAAACAAATTTTAGATTTGTCAAAATGCTTGAAGATGAAATGTCCAAAATATAAATGGATATGTACCAGACTGCATAGCTCTATAAGCCAAGTCAAGAAAAGATCGATCCTGTTAAAGTGCTATGTAATACCACTCTTGAAGACACAGAAGACACTGATTTTCAAATGTGGTAAAATTTACTGGTTCTGTCTTCAAACGAGATGAAAGCATTATGGTCATAAAAACAAGGATTGGTTGGGTAACACTATAATCCATTACCAAACAGGCTACATTGAGACATGCACACCAAAAATCTATCATAAATTTGAAATCTACATGATGAATAAAGAATATTTTCAATAATGTGACATTAACCCTTTCCCAAACAAGCCCTGGTTTTTACGTTTCTGCAGTAAAAGTCTTTTGAAAACACTGTGGGAAAAGGAGAAATTGCTCGTAACAAGCAATTTCTCCTTTCCCACAGTGTTTTCTACAATTTTTGAGAACTTTCTGGCAATTTCTGCAAATCTAAAATTATCGTCTGCAAACTCTTTTGGTTTGGAAGAGTCCAAAATTTGTCGTTTGGGAAAGGGTTAACAGTACTTCTATATGAACATTTACTGTGCACTGCATCATCGTAAGTCCACTGAGAATTTTCCTGTAGGCTGTAGCAAAGCTACAGAGCTTAACTGAATCTGTTTTGTTGGTTTGCAAATGGGATTAACTTTCAGTATAAACAAATATGACCATAGACAAATTATTAATCCTTTTAATACATATGAAATAAACTCTTTTTATATTCAGCGTTTAAATTGAAAATGTTTGAATTTCAAATGAATGATAATTATTTAAACAAGCAAGCAACAGGTACTGTATGTTCAAATCCTACCTTCAGTCTGAAGGTGTCTGCTCCAATGCTAATTTTGTCACTGTTCTTCGGAGACCAGAAACAAAAATAGCATCGGAGCAGACCTTCAGACTGAAGGTAGTTCAAATCCTAGTTTGTGCTCTATTTGTGAAATGGTGAGATTTCATATTTGCACACAATATATCTATGTGGAGATTTCAACTGTTTTTTTTTTTTTCAAGATCATCTCTGTATCTGGAGGCAACCATGCAGTCAAAGATAAAATTGCCTGACAGGTACAATTATCTGTAGATCTACAAGAACAAAGAACTGCAATAAAATGTATGTTGCAGTCACTCATATATGGTTCTAATAAGTACAAACACAGTACATTATAAAAGAGATAAAATGAATCAATGAATTTTCATATCCCCACTCCTATAGCCTCCCTTCCCTACTATTATGAATACCATGTTGAAGGGCCTCTCAATGCAGCCTGCAAATGTTGACCTACTAACGTACAATATTCAACTATCATTATCAAGGTATCCAAACAGTGACATGATTTATGCATTGAAGAAATGGAAATTATCACTACCATTTTGTAAAGGGTGGCTGCGAATTATCCAACACTTTCGTCCATTTCTTGTCCCAAATGATGTCTTCTGCCTTCTCAGCCCAGAAATCTTCGGGTTTTTCGATTGCACGTTTGAACGTGGAATTGTAATCGCCTGTGACAGGATTAGCTGCCTCTCGTTTGTGCTGCTGACAACATAAGCATATTCTAAGACGCTGTGCTATTGATGCATGAAAATGTCTCCAATGTAACTGTTTTATGTTCTGTGAAAGTTTCAAAACAAACCGATACGACTCCATTGTTTACACTCGACCGATCGCAAGGTTCAATGAACTCTATTTAGTATCCAAAACATTGCGATTTTATATCCTGCCCCTCCCCCAGCCAGGTTGAGGCCCTTCAGGGATCTACGGTGAAAGGCCGTGAATATGGGTCATCAAAATGGATGCTGGTAAAGGGAGCTACCTGTTTCCTTTGACATGAAGGTATGCAGCAAATTTATTCCCTTTCTTAGAATAGATGTAGATCTACTCCTTTTCTGCTATATTTTTCCTTTGGGATCTTTTCTTTTATTTGATTACAACAAAGACAATTGGGTTCTTGAAATAGGAAAACAAAAACCTGTCGTCTGCAAAATAGTTGGCTGTAAAAAAAAAGATATGTCAGGAAAATGACTAGGAAAATGTAGCCATGTCTAAATCTCAAGATGGAATTTCTCAAAGGAAAATATCAGAAATAGATCTACTCAATTGGGAATCAGTCAATATGGAGTTTAATTTTTTTCAAGATAGACTATGAGAATAAGGGATCCTTTCCTTTTTTGTGATATCTTTGGTGCTGATGTACACGTATGATATGGTTCTAGATCTATGCATTTCCACCATAGTTGACGTTTTATTTGAATACGTTGTGTCTGTTGAAACCATAGATCTATTATGTACACTCAGTGCTAAATAAAATAATAAGTGTCAAGAGGAAGCGCAGCGAAATTTGGAATTTGAGTGCCGGCTTCAGTCAGAGAGGGCCCACCGTTTATCACTGATGTTCTCGGGATACCTATTATATAATGGTGTGGGTACATTGGAAGTAAATCGTGGTAATATTGATTCACAAAGGCACTGAGTCTGTTAGCAGTAAATTTTGGCCAGTCACTGCACAGAATTTTCCAGGCGGTGACTTTATTTTACAAGAAGATAATCTACTCCTGAAAGGGATTATCATGTTTCCCATTCAAGACTAATTGTTGTATTTATGTTCATTTCAGATCTTGATCATTGTCAGAAGACAATTAAAGTTTACAAGACAAACAGATTACATTCTTATTTATGATCAAAACCACTAGACTGCTCAACACACTGAACTTTAGAAACGATCCATCAAAGACCGTGATCATCATGCTTGCAGTAAAACTCCTGCCATCCCAGAGCGTGAATACACTACAGCTGACCTCGATGCTGCAGTTGTTGAAGGACTCATCACAGCCTGCAACACCATATACACAGCGGCTGCACGATCCTGTACATACATCAAGAATGACAAACGAAAAACGAAAGCAACATCCTGTGTATGACTTGGCCATCACAGAGTCCTGACATTAACATAATAGAAAATGTGTGGCGAATAATCAAAATCAAGATGTTTAGAAAATAAAACATACAATTAAGATTTCGCAACATCTTGACGACGAAGTAAAAAAGATAGGTACAGTCTCCTCTACCACTATATACAGAGTTTATATGCTTCCATTCCAAGAAGAATTTGACAAGTGATAGTAAGCAAGGGTCATATCACCAAATACTACCAATAAAACAAGTAAGTTTCCCCTAGTTACTAGTAGTTAGTAGTTCAGTTTTAAAGTTCCCGTTGCAACAAATTCAACCATTTTCCATGTGTTGACTCATTTATGGCCAAACACTGTGCGGTAGACTATCTTTAGCCATAACGGTCACAAAATTTCTCCAGAAATCGTTAAACAGCATTCGCCCTTGGCAAACCCGGGTGAGTCAAGTGATCGAGCGCAGAACTTGGACACCACGAAAATCAGCCAGGAGCTGAAATCCGGTCACGAAAGGTGCTTTCCGGTCTTTCTAGAGACGTTTACAGTTATTTCAGTAATCCTACAGAATGATGGAGAAATCGTCCCCAAACTGTTTAGGGACGATTTCCCCGGATCGTCGTGTCGTGGGCCCGTATTCGCCAACCATTCTTGAGAATATTCTTGTAAGTAACACAACTTTTGCTTGGCTAAACCGAATGGTTTAGCCAATCAGAAGTTGTGTTACTTACAAATGTAGAAAATCCTGGAGAATAAGACAAAGAACGTTCTCAAGAATGGTTGGTGAATACGAGCCCACTGGACACGATTTCTCTGGGGAAATCGTCGCCTTGATGAATTTTAAAAATTGCACACTACATATTAATATTTATCCCGTACAGGATGGTGCCTTATTTGAGTTCCATGGAAGAATCATTGATTACTCGCTCAGACGACGAGATTCGACCTGTCCCGTAACATTCACCTTCGCGAGCCAAGGTTACGATCACCACGTGGATCTTACCTTGGCTGATTGAGCCCGATTTCGAGATTCCTGCGATGCGCCCTCTATTGGATGCTGGTTATTACTCCCCTTTACATCATATTTCTAAAAGCCAATGAAATATTGTTTTTAAAAACCGTTTACGACTACACATGAATCGATAAGCAGACATCCACGTGGGTTTCCAAGTTTACCTTCTATTCGAAAGGTAGCGACCTTGTTCTATTTTTATCAAAGATGAAATGCTACGAGCGATTTCACTCTTTGCAGGTAGAGCTGGCTGCATCCAATGAAAAAGCGTATGGGGGAATGTAAAAATCAAGCTCGATCCGCCAAGGGTAGAGTAGCGTAGTGAATCGTCAGCCTTGGCTTGCGAAGATGCCTATCACTATTCTGTACAGAATTAACTCTGTTTAATAATATTAACTCTTAGGCTGCTAAGCGTGACTCACTGACCTTTTGCGAACAATATAGATCAAAATCAAACTGCACAGAACGTGCATTCTGATCTTAGATCTACACTGTTCGGTAAGGAGAGAGTATTCCACAAAACATAACGTTGAAATAGCAATACATGTATTTGGGTTTTTAGTTTTTACCATCAAACTGAAAATTTCTTTTAGTCACTTAGCAGGATATATACTAATAAGGGTAAATACGCGGCGTGCAAACTAAAACTCGCAATATAAAGTAGCAAAGGACAAACAATAGCCTATCTAGCTCTTTGGAAAAATCTAACATGTTTTTCCCCAAACTTCTTCATAATTTCAATCGGGAAAAATAGTTTTTACAAATACTACTGTGTTCTTACACATCTTTGAATACAGTTTTTTAATATAAACCTCTAGGAACTAAGATTTGTGCAGAGTTTTTCCAGAGACTTATAAACAAGAAGTGTCAGGGCTTATACCAAAGCTGAACATTACCCAAATTTGTAAGGGTTGTTTATAGGATACATGCTACTTTACGATAGCTGAGTAAATCGTACCAGTAGACGTTTTATTGAGTAAACGTTTATTTTGAAATTCAAAACGATTGTCGTTTTGAAAACTTCCCTATAAAGCCTCGTACCTCAGCTTTGTGAGTTAAGTAAGGTGAAGAATTTAAAGTACAGCACATTCTAAGGGATATAACTAGTTATTGAAAAACACAGTGATTTCCCTTACACTGCAATAATACCGATAAAACTTAAATGGGGGGAGGGGTTGACTTACAAGCTCACCTAAGGACATTTCATGCTACATCTGTAGTCGTTTTTGGAGGATTCTTATTAGTATTTTAGGTGAAGATTTTGAAAATTTTCAACATATTTAACCTTTTGCCAATTATTCTAGACTTTAAATAAACCCTTCTTAAGACAGAAAACAGTTTAGAAAACATTGTGGGAAAAGCTTTTCAAAAGATTGTGGGAAAAGAAGAAAATGCAGGAAATCATTGGCGGCGTTTTCTTCTTTTTCCACAATGTTAACTGTCCTTTGAAAGACAGATCGTATGTTTTAGTAGTAATCTTTGATATGGCGTTTGCATTTCTTCTCATTTTGAACAAGTCTAAAAGTCTGCCGTTTGGTAAAGAGTTGAGTCCATACATGTTTATCGGGTTCGTCGCTATGGAAGGATCATTTCTGGGAAGTTTGCTCGAAATGGACACAAGGTAGGTTAAGAGAAAATGTCTTTGACAAAAATTAACCCTTTACCACACAATCCAGAGTTTTAACAACCCTGAAGAGGAAGGCTTTTGAAAACATGGCGGGAAAAGGAGAAAATGCTGGTAACCAACATTTTCTCTTGTCCCACAATGCTTTCTATCCTCTTAAAGACAGAATTCGATCAATTGAGCTGCATTTAATTTGTCGTCTGCAAATGCTTTCAAAAGGGCCATTCTAAAATTTTGTCATGTGGTAAAGTGTTAACGCACGGGCTCATGGACGTATGACAGACAAAGGACAATGATCTTATTGACCTTTGAAAAGTGGAGCTGAAAACATACTTTTGATATCGTCAGGTAGCTAGCATTTTCTCTCAGGTTTTCCCACAATGTATCCCTCACTTTCAAAAAGAAAATTCATCAATTACGCATCATAGAATTTGTCATCTGCAAATACTTTCAATTTGGACAAGCAGTGATTAAAAAAAAAACAAGACAGCGTTCAGACAGTCTTGAGACGATAGCATTTGACCAGTCAGCATAGCCCAGTTGGTAGAGCGTAGGGCTAGTGAACGTTATGTTTCGGCCGTCATTTGAGGATATTTGTTTGATTCCCATGGCTAGCTACCTAAAATTACTAATAGTTTTTTGGATGAGACATTAAAACCGAGGTCCCGTGTGACGGTGCTATACTCCGAGCAAGTTATTTAAAGAATCAGGCGTAACTTAGGATGGGTTTCGTATCTGCAATATCCCTCGTAACAATACTAAAAGCCTTCTGGAGGGCGTATAGCCCATATGGGCAACCGGTGGCGACGATAGGTAAACGCAAATTCAATCAATCAGACCATAGCAAGACCCGGAACAGTCATGGCGTTCGATTGTCCATTTTTTTTTTTGTTTCTATTGCTCCATTATCTCCCGCTAGCTGGCATTCTACAAATACTGACTCATCTATTTAATTTAGGCATCCTGGGTACAAAACCGGACGCCTTTTCTACGCGACGACTGTTATTTTGAATTTCAAACTAACACAAACGTTCACTCAGAAAACGCTACCTGGTGCAATTTATTCAGCTATGATCAGCAGTTTAGAGAAATCTGGATCTAAAACAGGCTTGACTTTTCCTCATACGTATTGAAAATGCCATTTTCTCCATTGCTTCTTTATGCACTAGGACAAAAAAGAAACGCAGGGTAACCTTTCAAAGTAGTTTAGAGGTGTATAACTTTTATTGAGAATTCTAAATTATTATTGTATGTTTACCACTGACCAGTTTTTAATATTTTGACGAAATTTCATTTCAGTGTGGCCAAAGGGAAATGTGAAAATGGCTTCTTATTGACAGTAACCCCTCCTCAGTGAAAAAAATAGTGACTGACTGCATATACAGGTTCAAAACTAGTTCATTATCTCGTATGTCGTTTGGTACCTTGCGTTTCTTTTTAGTCCTAGTATACATTCTCTATAATCTCCCCTCCCCCCTATATTGGGGAAAGAGTGATTCGTCATATAAGACAGGTAGAATCTTCGAAGAATATGACATGCGCAGTCAACGCCTATTGCTCATACATGTAAAATGTAAATCTTAAATTTCCAAACCAAGTTTTATTTGAAGCATTGGACATCATTTATTACAGGTATTTAAGTGTCATTGTGTCTGTCATCGATTTTTTACGAAAGTCATTTCTGATTCAAAACCAAATTGTACCAACATCCGGATATTAAAAACCTGAGCCTCGTTTCGTGTTATCGACATGATGAGGCGTCATATGACCAGCACGTGCTCTGCGCGCGCCAAATAATAATTACAAGTTTGCAAATAAAGAAATTGGTTTGGAAAACCTCAGGTGGTATAGGGGAACAAAAAATTGTGATTTTTTTTTTCATTGTCGGGACTAAATTCAGGCACCGCTTTACTCATCACTAAAACCCAAAATTTTAACGTGTCCATATTGAAATCATTTCAGGAGATAAAGCATATACATGTGGTAGAATTGATGGAACTTGACTTACCATTTTTGGCGACATGCATAGGTGAAATCAGGGTCTTTTGCGGAAGGCATAGATTAAGATCAGAAGTCTTATCTTGGATCCATGCCGTCCGCTTGTATATTTAACTCTTTTCCAAACGACAATACTTTAGACTGGTCCAAATTGAAAGCATTTGCAGACGACAAAATAAAAGTTACTGAAAATTTGAAATTTGTTTTGTGAAGAGTAGAAAACATTGTGGGAAAAGGAGAAAATGCTGGTCACCAGCATTTTCTCCTTTTCCCACAATGTTTTCTAAAGGCCTCTTTCTCAGGGGCGTCAAAAGTAGGGATTGTGTGGTAATGGGTTAAGTCTGTAACATAAAAATCTTTTTGAAATTCATAGGGTTGTATTTTCAGCTGTTATATACTTGCAGCGCGGAAGAAGTAATCAAAAGTATTGTAGACGACAAGTTAATTGTTGCTCAGAGGTTGGGACCTTGCTTCTGACCCTTATCCTACTAAATAACTAACATAAAATTTTCAATTCAAAAGTAAAAATCCAAATCCATATAGTTCTATTTCAAAGTTATGTTTCGGGGCTATAATAACCTTTCATCGGACATAGTAGATCAAAGATCAGTCTGTGCAGTCTGATCTTGATCTATACTGTCTGCTTAAGGTCAGTGGGTCCCGCAAAGCAGCCTACGGGATAGCAGGTAGAAAACATGGAAGAAAAACAGAGGAAATGCTGTTTCCAGATATTTTCTTCCTTTCCCTGAATACTAGTATTTCAGATGAGGGATGTTTTTAAGTACGTTTGTATGGTGTTTAAAGACGCTTTCAACACCATTTCGTGGCGACCGGTGTGTCTATCCGCAGTTCCATGGACTTTATTTTACCAGTACTTCACACATTGTTCTTCTCAAGCCACTGGCTGCTTTTCCACGAGACCATCGTCGTAACAATGCTCAGCGAAAAAAAGAAGAATGAGCCTTGTCGCGTTGACAGTCACCGAACCTCGAAAAGCGGAATTTGTTCGAGTTGGGAACATCTTCTAGACAATGGTCGAACAGTCAACAAAGGGATTAGTTAAATCAAAATTTTGTTTATCCATTTTCTTTATATTGGTATTTAGTTGTTGATCTCTTTCAGTGGAAAATATATAAAGTCGACCTTTATTGACACCTGGGCCCGTATTCACCAACCATTCTAAAGAACATTCTTTGTCTTATTCTTCAGAATTGTGTCAAAGTGAAAGTAACAGAACTTCTGATTGGCTAAACTATTCGGTTTAGCCAATCAGAACTTCTGTTACTTTCACAGTAAGGAAATCTTGAAGAATAAGACCAAGAACGTTCTGAAGAATGGTTGGTGAATACGGGCCCTGGAAATACAATTCTATAGATAAGTCCCAGAATTTTTTTTTATCTAATAAGCTTGACAAAACAAGAGAAGTGCATAGATCAAAGATCAGACTGCACGTTATGTGCAGCCTGATCTTGATCTATGCCCATGGCAAAAGGCTTCAATTTCGCCTATGGTGTCCGCAGGGTTGACTTTCTACAAAAAAACAACAACTTTTTTAAGGATCCTGAGAAAAGTGAAAAAAAGCAATTAACCCTTTACTAAACAATACCTGGTTTTTACGACCAAGAGGAAGAAGCCTTCTGAAAACATTGTGGGCAAAAGAGAAAATCTAAGAATCAGCATTTTCTCCTTGTCCCAAAATGTTTTCTTCTCTTCTAAAGCCAGGTTTAAATTTTTTAGTCAACTTTATTTTGTCGTCTGAAAATGCTTTCAATTTGGACCAGTCTAAAATCTTGTCGTTTGGTAACGAATTAAAAAAACCTTCATTGAAAAGGAGAATATAATGATGAGGAGCATTTCCTCCTATTGCCAATGCCTTTCTTCCTAATCGAAGGTAAACCCCACCAATAGAGTCATATTTTATTTGTCTCATGCAAACGCTTTGAATTTGGAACAGCCCTAAAATTCTGTCGTATGACAAAGACTTAACCCATTACCACACAATCCCTATACTTTTGACGTCCTTGAGAAAGACGCCTTTAGAAAACATTGTGGGAAAAGGAGAAAATGCTGGTAACCAGCATTTTCTCCTTTTCCCACAATGTTTCCTACCCTTCACAAATTTCAACTTTTCAGTCACTTTTATGTTGTCGTCTGCAAATGCTCTCGATTTGGGCAAATTCTGTCGTGTGGTAAAGAGTTGAATCAATCGATCGTGGGAAAAACTACCTGACAAAAATGTTCACAGGACCTGTTGCAATAAATAACGCCATCTGTTACATCGTAGTTTGAATATATGTATGTCTTTACCACTTCGTCCACAAACTTCGTGACGAAAATAAGGGAGGGTAAAACCCATTAATCATTGTCATTTTTATAAGATGCCAAAATAAATATTTGATCTTTTTCAATCAAATAGACCATGCATAAAAAGAATGTAGTAAAATTTGGAGGACAAAATAACGGGAAAAAATTTCGGTTTGATTAATTGTAAAATAGGGGGAGGGGGAGGGGGAGCTGGGAAGAGGGACTGATAACGTTTAGCTCAGTTTTTCTTGTTTTCGGCAATCAGAACTATGTTAATTGACAAAAAAATTGTTAAAGGAAAAGCTGTAAAAGGACAAAATGTAAGTAATCATTTTCCCCCCAAAAGTCGTTGGAACGACGAAAGACGGATTTTGTTGTAGAGAAATGGAAAAGTCCTTATTGCTTACATGAAAATTTTAGGCCGGTAGTAAAACCCGAAGTTAACGATTTTAAAGATTCTTTTCGTTGCGCGATGTTCGTTGTACAGAGCCGTGCATATTAATCCATTACCACACAATCCCTACTTTTGACGCCCCTGAGAAAGAAGCCTTTTGAAAACACTGTGGGAAAAGGAGAAAATGCTGGTAACCAGCATTTTCTCTTTTTCCCACAGTGTTTTCTAACCTTTCCAGAAAAAATTTCAATTTTTCAGTCACCTTTATTTTGTTGTCTGCAAATTCTTTCAATTTGGACCAGTCTAAATTTTT
Organism: Tridacna crocea; assembly: GCA_943736015.1. NCBI lineage: Eukaryota > Metazoa > Mollusca > Bivalvia > Cardiida > Cardiidae > Tridacna > Tridacna crocea. The sequence continues at coordinate 24,275,889 of OX031067.1, read as the reverse complement.
CTTGTGTGATAATGGGTTATTCCATTACTACACAATCCCTACTTTTGACGCCCCTGAGAAAGAAGCCTTTTGAAAACACTGTGGGAAAAGGAGAAAATGCTGGCAACCAGCATTTTCTCCTTTTCCCACGGCGTTTTCCACCCTTCCCAGAACAAATTTCAATTTTTCAGTCACTTTTATTTTGTCGTCTGCAAATGCTTTCAATTTGGTCAAATCTAGAATTTTGTCGTTTGGTAATGAGTTAAACAGAGCTCGTTCTGCAGTATAATCTAAAGAGGCAAATCAACTGGTGTGGGTGATATTAAAAACCTGTGATTAACACAGTCAGGGAAAAAAAAGTAAAATCTGAATGAATGCGACAAAAGGGTTATCCACAAGATTCTTTTTATTTCAGACAAACGAAGTTTTATGGGGTTTTAATAGATGAAGAAAATCTTGCCAAACAAGAGTCTGATTGGAAGAAAAACTCTGTCGATTACTAAAGGGGTTTGAGATGACGAAAAATCTAGCCAAATACTGGTCTCTGATTGGACGAAAAACTAGGTCGATCACTAAGGTAATGTAACCAGTAGTGTTTTTTTTTTCCTTTTCCACATGGTGTTTTACTTCTTCAAAGACATGCGTCACCACTTGAGCCAAATGTATTCTATCGTCTGCAAATGTTTTGAAATCTGGACCAGTCTACATTTTTTGTCGTCTAGTACAGGGTTAGAAAACTATTTCAGTACCTGACCTCCTGATTGATTGGTTGATTGTTGGATGGATTGATGGATGGCGCCATCGATTGGTTGCATCATGTTTAATGCTTTAACAGTATTTCTGTCAGAGCACGGCCAGTGTACCTATTTCTGTCAAGGTAAATGTTAACTAACTCGGAATCCGTGTAGAAAAAGCTAAAAGCAATGCTTCTGTGGAAAATCTAGATTATTGTTCACCCCAACTTTTTTAATGAATTGAACCAAATAGCGTCTTATTTGGTAAACGTTTATTTTATTATGAAATTCGAAGTAACGGTTGTCGTTTTGAAAAGTAGTCCGGTTCTGTACCCATGCAGAATGCCCCGGGTGAAATCAGAGAGGTCAGTATTTGAAAAATTCTTGCGGAAGATAATTCTTATTTCGGAAGCCGTCGATTTTGAAAAATGGCCCCACGAAACATAGCTAACTTACATGAACTCGGTCATAGACAGTAGGCCATTGTAGCAAAATTGAAAGGAAAAAAGATACCCATTATGTTTCATACAAGACCATAAGTGCTAAACATTGTCTCAAACGAATAGTAATCATTCGTTACGGGTAATTTCTCCTTTTGCCACTTTGCTTTTATAATAACAAATCTGGTGTAAGACACACAACATTCGTCTACTTCAGGAAATGAGTTTTATTCGCCATCTGTGCTACAGCCATGACACTTCGATCCTTTTACAAATGGATCCCGAGTTTTAACGTACCATCGCGAAAATCTTTGGAAAACATCGTGCAAAAAAGGAAAAAAATAACCAGCATTTTTCTCCTTTTCACACGATGTTTTCTTACATTTCAAAAAAAAGAAATTATTTGAGCCACATTATTTCATCGTCGGCAAATGTTTTTCGTTTCAAAATGTAAAAAAAATCTTGTACCTAAAAAAGAGTACAGTCGATATCGTCATGCTGTACATGCTTTCTGAACAGGCAGATGAACATAGTCCAAATGTAACTTTTGACATGTTTGGCTTGCTAGATACACGAAAGATCATCTTGTTTCCCGTTTTAGCAAAGATTTTTTTTTTTCAACAATTGACTACTTTCGTTTGAATTTGTCAAAATCTTTCTTCAAAATATCAATTTTCATTTTTTTTCCCCCACCCCCACCCTTCCCTTTTACTCGTCACGTGAGACAAGGACGGGGTATTATGGGTTAGCGTGACATCGCGGTACTAACGCGGGGATGCACACGTTCCAATATCCGCATACGCCACTTTTCGGATAATGACATGTAGTGGTGTGTTTCCCCTTCACTCGCTCGCCACCTGTTTTTCTCACGAAGACAAAACACCGTTTACATGTTTGGGCGAGTATATTTCATAATGGTTCTTATAGCACTACTCCTCTTCCGACGACATCTAGCTTCACTGTTTAAAAAGAAAACCGTCGATGTACCGTCATAGCCCTGTCATCGTCTGTGTCGTTTTCAAGCAATAACTTTGATTTTTTTTTTCAGAAAATCCATTTCATCCCAAATAACTGTCGCTTGCACTATATAGGTACATACGCGTATCAAAGATAGGCTGCAGCTGCTTCTTCCGTGAAAATTTCAGGTCACAAAAATGGGGAAAAACACATATTTTGGTCGAACTTTGGTTACTTGTTAACCATCGAAAAGAGGCAAATATAAAAAGGGCAGATAACCCTTAAATGTTTTGATATAGTTGTCCCCTCTTTTGACTTGAAATTTTCGCTGAAAAAGAAGATGTAGACGATTTTTGGCACAAACATATATACCTTACATAATTATACCCGTTAAGGGACATATTTTTTTAAAAAGCTAGAATTTACGATGTTGTGAAACTAACCGGACAGGCTTTTTCCCAAGGAAAATACAGAATAAAAGGGATGTTTAAATGACTTGTTTACTAATACAAGAAATAGTACACATGTATACAGTAGTTAAAACACAATTGAAACTTACAAAGATTTTGATTGTATAGACATTCTTAACTACACTAGCGGATGGTACCTCGACTATTGTTCAGTTAAAGCTTTAAAAAAATCGAAAGGCCAAACCAAATAAAATTGACATTATACGCTTAGTAACGAAAACGATACCAGTATACATAATTATTGTATTTGCCAGAATATTCCCACTGAATACTTTAGTGAAAATACTCAAGTTCGATCTTGATCTTTTTTTTTTTTAAATAAATTAAGAATAGAAACAACTGTGGCCCATGGTCTATTGACCCTATGACTGGCATCTATAGATAAATTCCACTATACTTTTCTTCGAAATAGTAAAGTAGATTTCTACCCTAATTTCAAAATAACTTTGACAAATACTTTAAACATCACGGTTGCTGACAGTGTTGCGGTCGCTTCCGCATACAGAGTTAGAATATAAATCAAAGTACTGAAAGTACTCATGGAAGTCGATTTTAGAATTAGATTGAGTAAATGAAGAAATCGTTCCCCCTGGTCTGAAGGTGCGTTCAATTTGGATGTGACCAAAAGTTTCTCATCATGTGCAGAGTGAAATAGTCAACAAAACTCAATACTATTTAAGATGAAACAGTTAAACAAAAAGAAGAACAGAAACAAAGCTTCTTTTTTTTCAATTTAATTTGAAAGAAGTATCATCTTCTAGTAACATGAATCGAGTACCACAACAAAATGAATATTATGTAAAGGTAGTTGAAACAAGTAAACAGTATATTTGTGAATAAACACCTCAATCTCAAGCAGGACATGTCAATACCCTTTCGCACACAATGACGACTTTTGACTACTCTTGGAGAGAAGCAGCTTGAAAATATTGTGGCAAAAGTAGAAAACAATTGAATACTAAGTGTTACATTCTTATCCAAGTGCTTTGTCTCAATTCAGACCTGTCAAAAAGGCTCGCAAAAAGACTAGGAAGTTTAACTTTGAACTGCACAAAAAAGAAAATGTGGCTTTTATTGCATAATATTTCAAGGGACCAAAACAAAAATCTCATATTTTTCTTATATTTTCGAAACATCAAAATAAGTAATAATAGCTTGTAAAGATCTTTCTAATATTTTTTTTTAATTGTATGCCCTTGTAGTATGATGAACATTGAAAGTATATTTTAATACTTCAGCTAGAGTATATTCTCATACTGTTAAATTTGTTTATTATATACCTAGCAGTGAAATCCTGGAATTTCCCAGTGTAATAAATTTTGATATCATCACTAGTGACGTTATCAACTTTCACTTTCACTTCCTGACGTAATTTGGGAACTACTTTTTTTTTCGGCTTCATTTTTTTTCGACTTTCAAACGCAAAATTACAAATAATGAAGTTAATAAGGCATATAATAAATAGAATAATCAACTGGTTATTTTTGATATGAAAAATATCTCACTCGGGTGCGTCGTAAGGCGTTAAAAAAACTCGTGCTGCGCACTCGTTTTTTCAACGCCTAACAACGCATCCTCGTGAGATATTTTTGATATCAAAAACAACCAGTTGATTATCCTCTATTTAATGCAGAGAATACTTCTAAGACAAATTTAGGGACCATACAACTTGTATAAAGAGAAATAAATGGCCCTTGAATCAAAACTTAACCCATAGCCAACTAGCCCGATTTTTAAAGTTGTTCGGTATATTTTTGAAAACACTGTGTCCAAAGGTAAAAATGCTTGCGACAAACATTTTCATCTCTGCTGATGCTTTGAGTTGCAAATAAATGAAAGTAAAAAAAGCTCAAAATCTTATACTTGATGATTTTTAAAAAGAAAACATGAGTACATGTATTTAGCCAACAACTTGCACACTATGTCAAAGGAATCTACAGATAAACACTGGTACATTGCAACACAATGCTTTCTTCATATAATCCAAATAGTGTCTCTTTCCAATAATGTTTATATTTATCCTTTTAGTACCTTTTCCACTTTTTTGGCCGTTTTTTGAAATTGTCTGCTGAAATCTGGGACAATTTAATTTTTGTCTGCTAGTAACTATTTATTAAACAACAAAATTTTAGACTGGTCTAAATTGAAAGCACTTGCAGACAACAAAATAAAGGCAACTCAAAAATTAAAGTTTTCTTTCAGGCAAGGCGGAAAACACTGTGGAAAAAGGAGAAATTACTGGTAACCATTATTTTCTCCTTTTCCAACAATGTTTTCAAAAGCCTTCTATCTCAGGGTCGTGAAAACCAGGGATGATTTGGTAAAGGATTAATTGGTTAAAGAACAGGCAAATATAGTAAGATACAGCATGTAAACATAAAGGTAGTGGCAAAAATATAATGAACATGTACCAAAAAGTAATCAAGTGAAAATATATACACAAAAACCTGACTAGCCAGACGATGTGCATGTAAAATATCAATCTATCACTGTATCTACATAAAAAAAATTTAGTCTTGAAAAGATTTGCAAACAAGAAATGAACTTTTGCTCAAAGTGTGCAGTAGCCTTTTGAAGAAAGAAAACATGGTGACCAATGGAGTAAACATGCATTACAAGCACTTTCTCGTATACCCAAAATGTTTCCAAAAGCATTCTACCTCAAGTCTATAAACTAGAGGCGCTTGAGCGCCTGTATCGCTCCACAAGCCTGGTTTTTCTGTAACGGTGAAGAGAAGTTTTTAACAATTACCATTCATTCCTGCATTTTAGGTCACTTAAAAAAAAAAAAAAAGCTATGAAAACGTGAGAAAAGAAGAAAATAAAAGTAACCTGCATTTTCTTAGTTTTTTTACACAATAATTCCTACCCTTTTTGATACAAGTTTTACTAATTTGAAGATTTATTATGTTGTCTGCAACATTGTGAGAATGCTGGTTACCAGCATTTTCTCCTTTTCCCATACTGTTTTCTAAAAGCTTCTTTCTTAGGGTCGTCAAAAGTAGGGATTCTGTGGTAATGGGTTAACTATGTTTCCTAATAATCAGCTGCAATATGCATTAATTAGCAATGTAAGGATTTTCTGCAGTATCTCTGCACTTTTCTTGATCTATGCCCATAGAAATTAGAATTTCTGGTGATAATGGAAATACATGTACATGTATATAATTTGAGTCACAGTTACTTTGAGAATTTTAGAGAATCACAGTGGTTCTATTATTTTCAATAGCAAATGACTGAGGAAACAAGTGAGTCAAGATAGCCCTATTTCAGTCTCCTGAAAAAGAATGTTGAATTATCATCAATGCTGATACACCAATAAGAAAGTCCCAACATGTTAGTAAACAAACGGCATAAGATCAATCTTTTTCCAGATCTTATGTTGGACCATGCAAGGTCTGAAAGAGATTAACTCATTACCCAAATGACAATATTTTAGGCTTGTCCAAATTGAAAGCATTTGCAGACCAAAAATAAAAGTGAATGAAAATTTTAACTTTGTTTTGTGAGGGGTAGAAAATATTGTGGGAAAAGGAGAAAATGCGACTTACCAGCATTTTCTCCTTTTCCCACAATGTTTTCAAAAGGCTTGTTTCCAAAGGTCGTCAAAAGTAGGGATTGGGTGGTAATGGGTTAACTCGAGGACAATACTGTCGGAAGTTTAATTATCCTTTTACATCTTAGTGATTCTGTTAAAGATACTGAAAGCCAGTTTGTGACATTGCTTTTCTGGGCTTTGTCAAATAGAACTTCAGGAGCAACATGTAAATGTGCTTGTGCTAATGGTGAATAGACACACAATAGTCAAAATACCAACCCATCACAACTGTTCACCATGAGCACTAGGGATAACCTGGGAAGACTAGAGTGGATTTAATACCTTAATTTCAGTCTTTGTTTTGGTTGACACTGACATTTCGTCTCTGTATGTATTGACAACAAATATTGTTAGCTGTATGTATTGACCCATTAGGTTCTTTGAACTCATCTCCCTCCACTCCCTCCAGAGTGACACCTTTAAGCCATCTGTGCCATCTTGAGATCTTAACTGTCTTGACCTGGACGTCTGTCCCTCTGACCTGCACAATCTTCACAATCTCTTCCTAAAACAGATACAAAGAAATATAACCAAATGATAGCCATACAAAAATCTGAACAGTATTTAACTTAACATTCTTCTTTTATCAAAGATGCATACTGTAGATTGATGCAACATCAAGTTATTGTCGAAAGAATTGAAAAGGGCCTTGATTGTCTAAAATTACCCACCTTACTGTTGAGCAATATTTTCTTTAACAAAAACATTTTTCAAAAATCTTTTCAAGGGTCAATTTTACCTCTTATGCTGCTGATTTCCCAGAATAGACTATTCCAGATTTGCTTCCGAATTTCAGTCACTGTAAAATTTGCCAACAGTGCAGACCAACATCAGACTGAATGGCTATGCAGGTTGATCATTGGTCTACACTATTAGCAAATATGACCAATGTTGCAATAGGCAAGATAGGGGTTAAGGCTTCCCGTAAAGCTCAGCCCGCATTTCTTTAGCTTAACTGCTTTATCCCACTTGAAAGCATCATGCTAACACATACAAACCAGGTCTAACTCCTTTACCAATTGACAACATTCTAGCCTTGTCCAAATTGAAAGCAGTTGCAGACAACAATTTCAATCTCATTATCTGAATCAAATGCTGCAATTGTTCTTATGACATAGTAGAAAATATTGAGGGAAAAGGAGGCTTCTTTCCTTGGGGTGTCAAAACTCATCACTGAGTGGTAAAAGGTTAAAGAATGCTTCACATCTTTTGTAGATGATAAAATATTGGTTTTATAGTTCAATCAAGGATCATAATCATTTGAGACAAATCTCCCTGACTGTGGCAATTGTTAAAAGCTAAAGTAGTCTGAACAGACATATCTAAAATGGTTTGCATTCTGCATCAACTCAACAGTGCCACTGGTTACCTTTAACTCTTAAGACTACCAAACAATCCCGACTTTCAACGATCCTGAGAAAAAAGCCTTTTGAAAATATTGTAGAAAAAGTAGAAAGTGTGAGTAACCATCATTATCTCCTTTTCTCACAATGTTTTCTATTCTTCCCTAAACAAATTTCAATTTTTGAGCCACATTTAATATGTCATCAGCATGGCTTTCAATTTGGCAATCTTAAATTTTGTTGTTTGGGAAAGAGTCAACTCATTTCCAAATGACAAAATTTTAGACTTGTTCAAATCTAACGCATTTGCAGACGACAAAATAAAGGTGACTGAAAAATTGAAACTTGTTCTTGGAAGGGTAGAAAACACTGTTGGAAAAGGAGAAAACGCTGGTTACCAGCATTTTCTTCTTTTCCTACAGTGTTTTCAAAAGGCTTCTTTCTCAGAGGCATCAAAAGTAGGGACTGTATGGTAATGGGTTAAGCACACATACAGCCTTTTTACCTATGCAAACACAATTTTCAAAAAAACCTTTTATATCAGATTTGACTCTTTACCACACAACAAAATTCAGACCGATCAAAATTGAAAGAAATTCCAAGAGACATAGTAAATGTGGCACAAGTAATAAGATTTGTCAGTAAAGGATAAGAACACATTATGGGAAAAGAAGAAAACATTGGTTACCAGCATTTTCTCCTTTTCCCACAATGTTTTCAAAAGCTTTCTTTTGTTCGGTTTTGCATGCACATTCATTTAGTTTTTTTTTTTCAATATTAATGTTTAACCCATTACCACACAATCCCTACTTTTGACGCCCATGAGAAATAAGCCTTTTGAAAACACTGTGGGAAAAGGAGAAAATGCTGGTAACCAGCATTTTCTCCTTTTCCCACAGTGTTTTCTACCCTTCCCAGAACAAATTTCAATTTTTCAGTCATCTTTATTTTGTTGTCTGCAAATGCTTTCAATTTGGACCAGTCTAAAATTTTCTTGTGTGGTAAAGAGTTAACCCTTTTCTCTACAGAAGCAGGTATCAATTTTGCAATATACTGCCAGCTAAATTGAATGAATCTACTAAATATTATGTCAATTAACTTCAAAAACTTCAATACCATGACACTTTTTGTATACATTTTTTTATGGTATTCCCTTAAAAGGCTACGTAGCCTCTTAAGGTATTTTTAGATTTCACGCCAAAAATCAAAAGAAGCATTGTGGGAATGTAAAGTGACTGGCACGTGACTAATGACTCTTAAATTCCATAACGTAACAAACATGTTATTTTCCATAAACTTCTTCTTCTTCAGTCGCTGTGTTTGAAGCATCATTTGTGTATTTCCGGTAAGTGAGTGAGCAAGTTGCTCATCTAAAAATAGACCACGGTTCCCGTCGGTGTTGACCTGGGCCGTAGTAAATCTCTAATTTCTCTTGTTGTCGGATGGTTTTCGACTACTCGGGCAGTGTTCCCACTGGAAATTTTATTTGGGGGTTTTTTGTACCCCCTACAACTGAAAAATGGGGGTATAAGAAAAAAAATGGGGGTACAAATTCAGAAAAAAACTTGTATGCCCACATCTCTAGATATTTACTGCCTCATTCTTGTTCAGATGCAGAACAATCATATTATAGATCTAGTCTGTCAATGTACATTTTGAAATGTATGCATAACTGAAAGTTAAAGAATTGCAAAGTTTTAACTAGACTGTAGTGGTCTTTATGCTCATATTTTCACATCCCATTAGCCTTTTTTATTTCAGTTTAGATTTCATATTTGAAGGTATGACAATAATGGTTCTCAACTGAAGGTAAAGTAATCCATATTGATAATTTGCAGCAAAAAAAAGTATTTTACATCAAGATATTTGTGCAAATTTGTAACTTAAATCCATTACAAGCTGAAAAGAAGGTATGAAGTGACTCTGATCAGACAATGTAAACAGGAGCATTTTGTTGTGTCATGGGTTTCTGCGGTTTTTTTTTACCGATCTATTTTTCATGTCCATTTAGTTATGGATAGGTGTTTCTGCATGATCTGGCTTATGGTTGATAATAAGGATAGCAAGTCACTTCAAAACCTGTCATTTTACACAAGATCAGCGGATAATGGCTTTTGTTTTTGGTTACATTTTGTCGTGAGGTCTCGCGTGTAACCAAACTTTGTTATGTGAATTTCAATTCCGTACAGTGATTGACACAATAATTTGCGTGAGTTTGAACACTGATATGAATTTTGTTTTCTCTATGATGAATATTTCTACAACTCGTGTGCCTTGCTTGCTTACGGAACCTGAATTCCGAAACCTGAAAGTACATTTCTGAGCTAATCCCAATGTAGGTTCACAGACGAAAGACGTTGACGTCAACAAAACGCTCTTTCATAGACTGCGTCAAACAAAGGAGAGCTGAATTAAGGATTCTTTTTGGAAACAAACGAGTCCCAGTCTGCAAAAGAATGCCATCTAGCGGGAGATAATGGCAAATTATAGGTCGCGATAATAAAGACCGAATACGCCGACCATGTAAATGTTCTAAAAATAGAAAGCTGGAAATCCAAAATTTTTCTGATGTTAGATTTACTTTGTCAGAAAATCGCTTTTACGTGAGCCGTTCTATGCAAACACTTTTTTTTTTCATTTTTATGTTCGATCTTCATCTGTATTTTTTGTGCGTGATTTCACGTACAGGTTTGTAATTTTGTGCGTGTTTTAATTCATTTATACGTGTTTCACGCACGATTTTGCGTGATCGGGAACACTGTCGGGTTTTATGAATGAAAGTTAAAACGTCCTGGGAGTATCAGGATGAATTTTAATATTTTTGTATTAATTTCGTCCAAAAATCTGAAGGGCCACCTTTAAGTGAAAGTACAAAAGCTGCAATATTTTTGACTGAGCCAATTTAAAGATTTAAATGCATATATATGTTAGATCCAGGTTGACAGCATTAAAGTCAAAATTAACTATATGAAAGGGGAAGACTAGATCACCATTTTATATTTTTCCAACATTTCAATATACTTTCACCTTAGGGCTGCAAAATCCTAGTGCTGAAAGGTAAGTTTAGAAGATTATAAAGGTGTAAGATTTATTACACAAATGCAAACCATGTAAACTCACGTTAGGAGAATGGGCCGAAATTGTAATGGCACGAAATTGTTATCGGTCGAAATTTCCAGTCACTGTAAGGACTGTTGACATTTGGGATTTGTTAAATATTCTTCTTCGACGAAGAGCAATACATTCAACTAGTTATGGCAGCAAATGGAATACAAATCATTCAGATTTATATACTAATGTAGCCTTCTGAAACGCAGGCGTAAAGCTTTCACGAGTTTACAATCAATCAAAATGGCGACTGTAATCTTTATAAACAACCACTGACCTATTTCGTTTCTAAACAATACTTAAGGAAGGACCTCATGTCCTTCACGTTTAAAACAAAAACACATTTAAAAAAAAAATACATTGAACTTTACCTTTGCAGCCTTGGGTTTGTTCAGATCAAATTGTGACTTGCTTGCCTTGCGTTTCACTCGCCGCCGTTTCAAAGAGCTCTGTGTTGTGGATGAAAGTCACGTTGCGCGTATGAATAAATTAGGTTAACACTTCAGACATTCAAGCAAATTTTTGTTGAAAATGTAAATGCCTTGAAAAATAAACGTGTAACAAACCAATAATTTTTTGGTAAGAGTATTAGTGATGCGTTTTTAACGAAAGCTATTTTTTATGTGAACATGGGTCCGAGTGACATATCATTCATAGTGCCCGTAACATCTCGGCCGATTTGATGGCTCTGGTGTCACACCAGTGGTTTTAGGCCATATTGAAAATAGAGTGAAATTGGCCATCTTTGAAGCCTCACAGATCGCTTAATGGCAAAAATTTTGCTTTCCCGTCTCTTGCTGTCTAAGGTACGTCCATAGTCCTTCGAAAAGATGCATTTAAAACAATATGTCAACCGATGCGTTTTTCGCTAAATCTCAAAAACAACGGGCACCCTATAATTTTCCCTCTCATAAACACCTGTTCACCGCCATGACCCCAATTTTTTTATCCTCTAGTGACACAAAATAGTCCACTCAATATACAATAAAAATACATCTAAGTGGTCCCCCAATGCCTATATTTGAAGCAAATCTAAATTATATACCACCAAGCCCTCTTAGCTCCATACAACAGTGCAACAAAAGTGCTACTGCAAATTTTCACTTGGGACTACTACGAACCGGAAGCAGTCTCGCAGTGGTGCGACACCCTCTCAACACCTGAGTAATGCCGAATGGCTAGATTCATCCGCATTCATATAGAAAAATATAGGATCTGTGTATTTACAAATATTAAGATTTGATAATTATTCATTGAAATGTCATAACAGTTCAAAGAAAATATCTGTTTAGTGCAATAGTTTGACTTATTTAATTTTTTATCTGAAATTCAATCGTTTTATATGTTTAAATGCTTGAATTTCATAGAACTTTTTTTTCGCTGGTTGAATATTGGTGTTGTTGGGTGATTTCCCAAATGCCTGAGCGATCACATAGGAAGACCGATTACTGACGTAATCGACTTCCAAAAAAACGTGAAAGAGTTAACCTCTATTCTGCTTCATATCTATCATGAAATTTTCAATTCGGTAGTTAAAACCCAAAAAATTCTATTTAAAAGATATGTATAGGGGAATAATAACTTCTTATCGGACAGTATAGATCCAAGGTCAGACTGAACGTTCTCTGCAATCTGATCTTGATCTACGCTGTCTGCGAGAGGGCAGTGAGTCGCCCTTGGCAGCCTAATGGTTATAACATAGGAAATGTTCATTACTGGATTATCTTACTTCCAAATATTTTTTTTAGAAGAAAAACACTGATTTCGCTGTTATTATGTAATATGGGAAAGTTTAGCACGCAGTATAGGTTTCTTTGATCTTTGACCAGTTGGCGTTTCCGCTCTTTGATAGCAGGTTTTGTTGGTGCCTTCGTGTACCGTGATGCACCCATGTGTTTCCTGGTTTTCTGACAGCAGCACTGACCAGACTTGCTTTCCAAAGCCACTGACTACTTTTCTCTTGCATCAGAGTCTTCAGAGATGAGAGGCGAGAGGTGAGAGGTGAGAGGTGAGAGGCTCGTGTTGTTGTCTTCCTTTTACCACTTTGTGCCTGTACATTTTGCAGATTTGCTGTCTAACCTTGCACTAAATAATGCCCTGTTTTCAAGAAACTAGGACCTGTGAAAAACACAGTGAGAAAAGAAGAGAACATTCAGATTCTGACATTTTTTCCATTTATTGTTGTCAGATCCTATCGTTTGAGCCACATTTAGTTTGTAATCTGCAAATGCTTTGAATTGGGGTAAATCTATAAAACTGTGTCGTTTGGCCCTTGAATCCATAAAGACCTCTGATTTAAAAATAAAAAAAAAATGTTGTCAAAATGTTAGTCAATAATATGTGTTGCTCCATTTTGAATTTATACGTCGTCGCAAACGTCAGTAATAGCGGCGGTAATGGTCCATACTTAAGCAACGCACCTGACCTGAAAATACAACAAAATTAATGTCGTTCTGACTGGTGTAATGTGATAGAACTGTTTAAACACCGTGTTCTTTGATCTTGGTACAGTTGTCTGTAAATGGTGGAATTTTCCGCATCGAGATCAAAGCTTGCTTTGTCTTTTTTCCTTATTTGACTATTTGTTGGTGCATGATTGCGGATCTTAACTCTTTACCAGGAAATATAATTTGAAATTTGTCGAAATTCACAGCATTTGCAGACGGCAATTTAAATGTGGCTGAAACGATTGCGTGCGGCTATTAAAGGGTAGAAAAAGTTGTGGGCAAAGCGGAGAAAATGCTGGTAACCAACATTTTCTACTTCTCCCGCAACTTTTTCAAAAACGGTTTTCACATGGGTCGTTAAACCATGATGCAATTATTTGATAAGAGAATGAAAATAGCAATGATACGGCTTTGTATTCTGGCCAATAAAACGACGGAACAAAGTTGGAAGGATATCACATTTCGCTTCTAACATAGAAAGGAAGATAAATACGCGTCATTGCTGTAAATAAATCACCACTAATTATGTAATTTAAAGGTAGAGTCTTAGTTCTGTCAATTTCGCAACTTATACTGTTTTCGTTGTAAACAAAGACTGCATTCACATGCACTATGTTTACTTTATTAGCTGTACGGTCAGGTGGAAGGGACTTGGAAACTTGTTCACTGCTGTGGCGGCGTAACTGAAACTATTATTATTCTACAAAGACATTTCTTGTTATATGATTGGATAATACTAATATGCCCCGAACTTATATATCAAGTACACTGGCAAAACCAACGTACAAGCAGTTTTCCTATCGGGAGCCCCGTATACATGACTACACTATCAACACAACATCCAAAATGCTGGCTTCAATCAAGATTAACATCAAGACTATTCGCCAAGCTGCGCGTTTTAGCACGTATTACCAAGGTTTCAGTGACGTTTCAGTGACGTCATTTCCCAGCGACGTTAGTTTTCATTGAATTGGGGCTCTCAGAAGGGAAATTCTACAGTGTCAGCGTACTCAATTCTTGAAACCAAATCAAAGCGTTGAGAAAGCTGAAGTGGTATTTGTCAAGGAAACCCATTGTGTGGAATTAATAGTTTGAAAGAAAAAGCGACATATTGTTCAAATACTGGCTTAAAAGTCAACCCACTAAGCAAATGAATACCTTTTCGGTTGAAGGGAGAGTGCTCATGTACCTAAAAACTATAATTTTGAAATATCTTTAGCCTTTTACATTTAATTTCCAACATTACAATCAATTACTTCGATCTTTAAATATTCATGAGCAATCACATGGAGAAGTGCGTAAACATAGGACGAAAAAGCCGTGGAACGAATTGGTTTGAAACGAAAAAGCAGGCAAATTTGTATCATTGCGCGAATAAAATGCTATGAATCTATTTTCAATAAAAAAATAAGTATCTTAACGATCGATGGCCTTGCTCAATGTATTTTAATATGCCATTTCAAATTACATATCTGAGTGCTACCGAAAAACTCATTTGCCTGAGAAAAAATTAGTTTAACTGGCTTTATTTCCTCCGGCTTAGCACAAAATAAGATACATGGTTATCAAAATTCAGTCTTGAACTCATAGTGGTATTGTCTTCGACAAATACCACAAAAACAGGTAAAATTCGTTTAACAAATGTTGGAATGGTAAATCTTTGCAATTTGATAAATTCCTTGTACGGTCAGATGGCAGGGGACTTGGAAACTTGTTCACGGCTGTGGTGAATCTGGTCGCTATCTGGCCTTCGGCGTACGTAAAAGTATATTTACTCAAACTCTGCAAAGGCTTTGGAAAAAGTAGTAAGGGTTTAGTGCGTCTCCTTTATGCATTATTCCACGCAAGTCATTATATGTTTATGGATCCACAGAATCAATTTCGTCCAATCATTGGGTAGACCAGTTTTCTTTTACGTGTAGACAACAGAATAATAGCAGAAACTTTGTGGGCCTTTGTAGAAAGTTTGTATGTCAGCCTGCGCGACACTGCGACAGAATATTCCTCTCTCAACGCTGATCAGTGTTTAGACGGTGGTTATGCGGGAAAGCAACCAGTGGCTTGGAAAGAACATTGTGTAGAGTACTGGTAAAAGAAACTCAAGGAAAGTATGGATAGGTGCGCTGGTCGCTATGAAATAATATTAAAACGGCATTAATCAATTAATCGGTCTAAAACAACCGAAAAATAGTAACTGCTGGCCATTATTCTTTTTTTAACAAAAATGCCCTTTTCATGGATTCAGAGTTCTAAGGAATTTTAAAGACTCCTATCCAGTTAAACCCTATCCTACTGAATAAGTCAAAACTTTCAAGTAGATAGTAACCCCGAATAATGTTATTTAGCCCATTACCACACAATCCCGAGTTTTTTCGAACCCACGGAAGAAGCCTTGTGAAAACATTATGGAAAAAGAAGAAAATGCTGTTTACCAGCATTTTCTCCTTTTCCTACAATGTTTTCTAACCTATTTTTATCATGCAACCCAACTTTAAATTGTCGCCCACATATGGCCTGCAACACGTGAAAAGGGACATTCGGACATCTGCGTAAAGTGTCGTCTCGGATCAGCCTGCGCAGTCCACGCAGGCTGATCCGAGACGGCACTTTCCGTTTTAATGCAATTTTCTGTTTTGTGCATGTCTACTGTAGCACAAAATCTAATGTAGCCGTAAAGTGCCGTCTCGGATTAGCCTGCGTGGACTGCGCAGGCTGATCCGAGACGAAACTTTACGCAGATGTCCGACTGTCCCTTTTCGCGTGTTGCAGGCCATATTGCGTTAATTTCGTTGTGTGGTAAAGGGTTAAAACTTACTTTTTTGAAGAAAAATGTCTCCATTTCGGATAGCGTAGACCCAAGATCATACTGCTCTTTTTGTGCATTCTGATCTTGATCTACACTGTCTGCAAAAGGTCAGTGAGTCGCTCTTAGGAGCATAAGGCTTAATTTCATTCAGAAGTTTTCTCCCGCCAAAACAATCGTACTCTCAGACGACAGCTTGTATATATGCGGTAAAACGACCATGTGCTTCAGGCAGTTGATAACCAGAAATACACCCTTTCATTCATAAAAGTCCTCTTGAAGTTTTTTTTTTTCCAGTAATCTGGTTTCATACGCTCCCCAAATGGTGCATCGAAACCGGATGCAGATCACAAAAAATTATGAATGAATCCGACAAAATTATGAATGAACCGTATGGCAATGATTATTAACTCTTAACCAGACGACAGAAATAACAGAATTACCTGAAATAGAGAGCATTTGCAGACGACAAACTAATATGTAGCTTAAACGGTGTATTTTTTCTCTAAAAGAGTAGAAAACCTTGTTGGGAAAAGGAGAAAATGCTGCTAGGTAGTAATTTTCTCCTTTGATACCATAATGCTTTTCAGAGCATTTTTCCTCAGTGTGGTTAACCCATCGACTTTTTGGTAAAGGATTACGGCATACTGCGTGGCTAAAAATAGCTTTTTGAAGTTCTATTCTTTTATTAGGAATTCAATGCATGTACCTGAAAATAGACCGAGTTGCGCAACCGTTCGTCAGCTGTCGGACTTTCCCGAATTTCATTCATAAAAAGCAATCAAAGGAACGCAAGTGTCGCCTTCAGCTGGCCGGGTAATATGAGAACAACGCAACCGATTTAATCCTTTTCAAGACGTTTGTATCATATTTCACCGTTTACTTTCATCCCTTTCAGCGTCACATTTAAGCATCGTCCATGCTCTATGAAAAGGGGGTTTAGTACAATTGCAAACAGTCTCAACACTGGTCAGCCTATGTCGAAACTTTTTACAGTTGGTCAATTTCCTGCAAGTCATAGGACTAGTGTACTTCATGATTGACATCATGAATCAAGGGTCGAAACAATGTAGAAAAAGGAGAAAACTAATTATGGTTACCTGCATTCCACCTTTTTCCTATCGTTTAAAAGCCACACTTCCAGACTAGTTAAGACTTGTCTGGTAAAGGGTTTTTAAGTGTCTAATAAGATATCGATATTTTCTTTAGACTGGAAACAAGTGTAGAGGGTGTCCGTAAGGAAAATGTGTCTTTTAAATAATAATTTTGCTGTATGAAAACAATTTTCCTGTAAGATAACATTGTAAGGGGGTTTGACCACAAGTTATATAACAAAATAAAAATAAAAATCGATGCATAGAATTGTCTGTAACTAAGACTGAATGTTACACCCTAACCCGTATTCACCACTGAACTATCATCTAAACTACATTCAAAGTATTATACCATAAATTTAGAAAGTAACGCAACTTCTTATTGTCTCAGCCACCTGATTTAACCAATTAAAAGTTGTATTTCTGTGAAATTTAGAAAATTCTTGAGACCAAGAATCCTATCATTTTAAAATGGATGGTGAATGCGGGTTAGGTTAATACTGGCTTCTTATGTCTTGTCAGTTCATGTTTCTTATGTGTCAAATCAAAGTATTCAAAGCAAATGTAAAATAAGCGACCTCAGAGCGAAGATAAAGAATGGTATGCAAGATTGAAGAAAAATAGTTCAGTCTGGTCATAAAGTATGATCCCGATCGCTTCTGACAAAACCGATTATTTAGTTCGAACTGTTTACTCTAAATCATTTACTTCTTACAACAGGCAATCTGTGAAAAAAAATATTTTACTGAAAAGGTAATTGTAAAGGACGTCAATTTGATGATTTTGAGTTGGGATACTTTCCAGGGTTCACTATATAATTTGATTTATGATTGATTAAATGCTGTTTTCAACGTTATTTTAGTCATATCACAACGACTGCATGTACAGCAAGTAAGTAAGTACAGCAAGTACATGTACTGAGCTAAAGCTCTGAAATGTCATGTCCCAGGAAACTCCCACAAAAATCACAGTTCTTCCAGTCACACTAGAACCCGGAGCCTCTAGGTCATAAGTTTTACTATTGACCACTGAGCTGTGCAGGACCACTAAGTCACTTTTAGATATTTTTTTCCATGCTTTGTCACCGTCTCACCGGTTAAATGAGGTACTAGTATTTGTTAGATGAGACCAACGGCACCCGCGAAAATCAGGAGGCTGAAAAGGGTTGCATGGGGATTAGTAAAGCTGATTTGCAAAAGCCACTGACTTTATTTACATATAAGAAATTATCTTATGAATGACATCGTTCTGTTTATGACTTTAATTTGAGGACATCATTCAAACTGGAGAGGTATAGATTATGTAGTTTATGTCAGCATTGTCATATCAAGAAAAAAATCGATTTCTAACACAGAACATGCAGTATGATCTTGAATCTACACTGTCCGATAAGGAGATATTGTTTTCTAAAACATAACTTCTAAAGGGCAATATCTTGGCTTTTACCATCGAATTGAAAATTACATTTCAGTTATTTAACAGATAAGGGCTAATGCTCGGGTAGAAAAATGTGGTTTCCTTTTCCCAGGTATTTATCTTCACATTAACCTTTGCAGTGCAAAGTCATTTCATTTCTTTGATACGTCTAACGCCACATTCCATTAGAAGGGGTTACGCCTCTTATCCTTGATACCTTAAGTAAACGACAAAATCTAAGAGTTTTTATTTCAAGATCAAAAGTAATTTACAGGTGACTACTGACCAGTTGCTCTAATTACAGGATTTAAAACATAGTGGGAAAAGGAAAAAATGCTGGTAACCAGCATTTTCTCCTATTCCCACAATATTTTTAACAATTTCCTGCTCAGGGATTGTGTAATGAAGAGTCACAATGAATTAATACAGCGGAGTCGCAATTATAACGTTTAGTCTCAATAAGTGCATATAGGCGAAAAATAGTGCCTTTTTTGCGGACGATCCAGATTCAAGATCAGGCTGCACAGGAGGTATAATCTAATCTTGGATCTATATCATCCACGTGGTAAATCAACCCCCTCAAGTTTTTGTGGGCTGTATTTTGAGCAGTCCACTTTATGCCATGTATATGACTCTAAAGAACTTCAGGCTGACCTGTCATGTTTTGCGCTATATTGGTAAATTTTCTGTATATACAAGGACCAGTGTACCTTATAATTAAGTGAGTAGTTAAAGGAAAAGTGGCTATTATCTATAAGTATTTCATTGCTTACTTACTATTATGCATCATGAAGATGCATTAAGCCCCCTTTTGTCGGGCATGGCTGGCTTTTATGTCATGGGCAAGACTAAACAAGCGAACAGTATAGATGCAAGATCAAACTTAACATTCCTGTCTCGTCTGATCTTGATCTATATCGCCCCACAAAACTATGGAGAGGTTTTAAAATGTATCTATGTTCATAATTTCTATCTCAGGATGTTATTTTTTTAATGTTGCCTTCTGCAACTCTCCTTCCACAGGTTAGCAGTTAAATGATTCGGGAAAAAGCTCTGTCCAAACTGTGCAAAGGATTTCGGGAGAAGGGGGTAATCTAGATCGAGATTATGTGCCCAAAACGGTATTAAATGAAATCTTTGTAAAATAAATAAAGATAGAAACACGACAGCTGGCGTTTCGTCGAGTAACCCTTATTTCTATTATTTGAATCTTTTAAAGGCATTTCGTGTCAAATAAAAATATTATAGATATATCTAATTGGTTCATTTTTTCAACAAAAACAAAGTGTTCGATAGTGAGTGGATACTAACCAAGCGAGATGCATACTTTCATGTGGATAGTTACTCAATTATTCAGTTTCAACCGAACATACTGATTCAGGGTTAGGAGTAAAGATTCGAAATGGAATGTTGTGGGAAAATCCGAGCTTTTAAAAACGAAATCACACAGTGTACATAAATAACTTTCTAATATAAGGGATCAATTTGAATTGAAGTTAATGGCTCGTAAAACCATATACAGCTTGTGAATTATTTACAGTTCGTTGTCGTCCCTGGGAAAAATTTGGAAAAAAATAGCAATTTTAGAAGTAAACAGAATTCATAATTTTAGAGTCATGTTCTGCGAAAAGGGGGTTAAATGCATCTGCAAAAAATATCGACCCATTTCAGCATGTGCAGTCCGCGCAGGCTGACATACTCCACGCTTTTTGCCATTTGTAAATGTTTTGGCATGTCGCAGGACCATACCTCATGATTCAGTCGGTAGCTGAATAAAATGGATTTTAGAAATCCATAATTATGTTAAGACTTTGTTTTTATACTTTGTGATGACTTTGTGGTTATACATGTGGTACAGCCCGCCCAGGTGGCTCAGAGGTGAGCGTGTCGGACTTATGACCTGGTGGTTGTAAGTTCGATACCCGGTTGAGGCGAACTTCTTTCCGGCATATTTTCGCCTCTCTCCTCTGCTGAAGCATGTGAGAAAAGTAGTCGGTGGCTTGGGACAGAAAGTTGTGTAAGTATCGGTGTGAGAGAGCCAGGAAACACATGTGCGTCACCGACCTCCATGATATTACCTTAGCTGTTAAAATGGCGTTAAACCCCAATACAACCAACCAACATGTGTAACCACCATACTTTTTTCTCCATTATAGATAAAATGATAAAATGCACTTAAATCCTTTTATCGCGCAATTCCGAGACTTTTCGCTGGAAAGAAACCCTTTGAAAACATTGCGCGGTAAAGGAGAAAATGCTGCTAACCAGCATTTTCTCCTTTTCCCCACAATGTTTTCTATCGTATCTATGAGTAAGTGCACCTTTTGAACCAAATTGAAATTGTCGTCTGCTCGTGCTTTTAATTTGTACAAGGCTAAAATTTTGTCGTTTGGTAAAAGATGAAGTATTTTAAAATGAGTCATCATGCGACTGGTCGACTTTGAAATCCTTATACTGCAATGTTTTCTATCCTATCAAAGGACAATGGCGCACCTTTTGAGCTACAATGAAATTGTCGTCTGCCTATGCTTTTTATTCGGACAAGGCTAAAATTTTGTCTTCTGGTACAGGGTTTAGTATTTCAAAATGAATCATCGTTCGACTGCACGGTGAACTTTGATAACTTTAACACACGACGGAGATTCAGATTCCTCTATATTCAAAGCACATGTAGACGACAAATTAAATTGAACATTACTTGAATAATGTCTTTTACAGGGTATGTTAATTTATTGATTGTATATTTGCCGTCTGTTTCAATGTTTTGTCTTCCTCTTTAGAAATCCGACAAATATAATAATAATAGCTGGACAAAAGGCTCACTATGACACGCGGTGTCAAAACACTGTTCTCGTAACATCGGACTTTGCATAGGAACTTTTTCAGTTTATTGTTTGTGAGCGTCCCCAATCCATTTTTTTCCTTTTACCGAATGATCCCGGATTTTGAGGATTCCGGGAAGAAAGCTTTTAAAAGGATTTTTTGGAAAGTGAGCATTTTCTCCTTTTCCAACAATGGTTTCTACATTATTTCACTTATATAGTGGCGGCCAGTGCATCTGTCCATGCTTTCCTGGAGTTTCTTTTACTAGTACGGTACTCCGTACAATATTCTTTCCAAGCCACTAGCTGCTTTTCCACATAATCATCGTCGAAATAATGATCAGTGATGAGAGAGGAATGAATCCTACATGTCGCAATGACTATCATCAATCCTCGGAAAGAAATTGGCCGAGCCAGGGATCGATCCACCATCCCCTCTTTTCAGACCTGCACGATACCAGCTGAGCTACGGGGCTCGGCTGAAAGGCTAACATCGTTTAAAAGACAGAAAATGCTTGTTACCGTCACAATCACGGTTTTTTATGTCTTTACAAAATCGTTAAAACGTGGGATTGTTTGGTAAAGGGTTAACTCGATAGAATTGGCTTAATTTTTTAATCTTATTTCTTCAGTTCGAGGTGTCTGAATTAAAAAAAAAGAAAAAAACACATTACATATCAACTCATTTAATGATTGTGACAATGAGAAACGCTCGCTCGATGGCGTTACATAGCACCCTTGGCATGCCAGACCGTCATGTGGTATGCGAGCCTTACCGTCTGCTCTTGTGACATGCGCAGTGCAATAAAAACAAAGATCGCACGCGCATCAATTTAACGCATCCTTAACATGACGTTTGACACAAGGTTAACGTCATGCACTCATCTTGTTAGTTCTTTTCGATCAGAGCTGATAATTGAAGAAAAATCGATTACAAATATTTCCCATCCCTCATCTTTTAGCTCCTGGGGCGATTCTTGGCAGATCACGTGAGCTGCAATGCTGGTCTCGTGTCACTAAACTTTGATTTCACTCTTTTCTTTGTAAATTTTGCCGGCAATGTGAAGTAAGATACTGGTACTAAAAAAAACGTTTCCCTTTGATTCGTTTACTTTTTCTTCTTTTGACTCTTTTAGACTTTGCCAATTGTATTTTAACCCTTTACCGCACAGTCCCTACTTTTAACTATCCTGAGAAAGAAGGCTTTTGAAAACATTGTGGTAAAAGGAGAAAATGCTGGTAACCAGCATTTTCCCGTTTTACCACAATGTTTTCTACATATTTACGAGCAATTAATATCATTTAAAAAACATGTCAATTTTCCTCTGTGAATTCCTTTAATGTGGGCAAGTCTGAAATTTCGTTTTGTGGTGAAGGGGGTTTAAAACAGCCTTTTATGAATACAGTACCAAAAAAAACAACAGTCCGAAATAGTTACCCTCTTCTCTGCTTAAACGACAAAATTTTAGACTTGTACAGATGAAAAGCATTTGCAGATAACAACTAAAAAGGTGACTCAAGTCAAGGCACTTGTTTCTGATAGAGCAAAAAAAAAAAATGTGGGAAAAGCAGAAAATGCTGGTTACCAGCATTTTCTTCTTTTCCTACATTTTGTTCAAGAGCTGTCTTTGTCAGGGTCGTTAAAATTCAAAGCTTAGACTTTTGACCTTAGTCAAGGGTGGACAAAAATAAGCCATGCTCGGTTGAAAAGGAAGTTTAATGCAACTGCAAAAAGATGTCGACTCTGGTCAGCCCGCGCAATCCGCGCTGGCTGACTAGGATCGAAACTTTTTGCTATTTGATATCTTTCTGCTTGTTAACCCTTTACCCCATAAGGCATTTCTGTGGTATCTCTAATTGACCCTAAATAACAACAAGGATGAAGCCGTTTCTTATGTGTATATGTTACCTTTTGACAGCATAGAAAACATTGTGACAAAGGTGAAATTGCTTGTCACGAGCAATTTCACCTTTTGCCACAATGTTTTCCATAGGCTCCTGCAAGCAATGAGTAGAAATGAGTATCTATGGAGTAAAGGGTTAAAGGACTATTCTATCTCCAGATGTAGTGGATTGTCAGACAACCTGGATTTTTTGTGGATCCATAATAACGTGATGACTTATGTAGGCTATATTGCATCACGGGCATTCAGTTAGCCTTTTGCTAAACATTTGCTTCAACGTATACGTTCTCATATTCAGTAGCACAGGTGTGGTCATGCATAGTTTTTCATCAGCTGGAAAAAAAATGTTTCATGTACATGCATTGAGAACTATTATCCATACGCCAATAACGGAAATTAGTATTTTTGGCGGGAATAAGGTTGACTTCCGTGCCATCCCATTGTCAAGAACAATCATTTCCTGCGACAGATGTTACAACTTTTGACACGAGGGATAGGTTCCAATCCACACGCAAATGATTCCACTTTTCCAATTTTGTTCGGCTGGTATTTTCGATTCTTTGCCAGACGATAGAAATTTGCACTTGTTTTCAAATTAAAAGCATTTGCAGACGACAAATTATGTATGTCGTCGAGTATTTTAAAACTTTTTACCTAACGATAAAATTTTTAGACTTGCCCAAACGCAAAGTATTTGCAGATATACTTGCGACTCAAAAATTAAAATTTGTTTTGGGAAAGTAGAAAACGTCGTGAGAAAATGCTGGTTACCAGCATTTTCTCTTTTTCCCGCAATTTTTTCAAAAGCTGTGTTTCTTAAGGTAGTTAAAACTCGTAAGTGTGTGGTAAAGGGCTAATAAAGTTATAGAAAACATTGTTGATTCTTTCAAGTGACTGATGAAAGTTATTTCAACAAAATTCATTCATTCTCAGTCTCTGTAGATCTACTTTGATTCTTTTTAGCTTATGATGTAAGAATTAAATTGTTTGCTTTGAAAGACACTCGTCACAACTCGGCCGATTTCGTACCTACATGGGGATCACCCGAGGTGTGATGAATACTTTTCAGACTGACGTGCGTAAATTAGATCTACTGGTTTAAAAAAAAACAACTCTGAAGCACATTGATAGGTGCACGTGCCGCCGTTATATAATTGTTCAACTAGAATCACTGTTTCTTTGGGCTTTTTTTACCTCATGGTATTTAAAACAATGTTTTGCTGATATAGCGGGGACCAGTGCGCCTACCCATGCTTACTTTGATTTACTTTTACCGGCACTACCCATTTGAGGACAAACTTTAGGACGGAATTTGCAAAAGCATCATTGTTTTCTTTTTTTATATAATTCAAAGAATAAAATCGTTTTACCTTGATAACAAAGGCACTTGTAACCTATTTTGACAAAGTTTACCTTTTTATGGATAAGTAAAACTTTTGTCCAAAAAAAGAAGTGTCTGGGCCATAAAGGATTGTATAATAGATCTATCGTAAATGAAATTCGAGGTTTTGATTTACAAAGTGTAACTGTCACAAATTATGCGGACTGTTCGGTCTCTCACGATGATATTTATACGGTACATGTGCGATACTGACTTTTGGGTTTATAGCCTATACTTTTACGCACCCCAATGGCGTATAATGTGCAATTAGATCTTGATATACCGGCCCATGTCCTGTCAGAGATCCTGATGTTAACTCTATTTTAGCTCACCTGAGCATAAAGTGCTCAGGATGAGCTATTGTGAACACCCACCTTCTGTCGGCGCTGTCGTTTGTCGTCCGTCAGTCCGTCCGTTCACATTTTTGTTTGTTTGTTTACACTCTAGCATCTACAAATATTAACCAATCAGCACCAAACTTGGTCAGAATATATATGACCATAAGATCTCGAATGAGTTCGATTACGGATCTAATCGGATAGGAACGATCGGATTTATTTGCCCTTGAATTAGAAAATTTGCCAACTTTGTTTTCACCCTGGAAATACACAAATAATCCTAAATTTGTCATAAGTACCCTCCCTTCAACCAAAAAGGTATTCATTTGCTTAGTAGGTTGATTTTCAAGCCAATATATGAATAATGTTTCTTTTCTTCTTTCAAATTATTAATTTCACACAATGGCTTCCTTGATAAATTTCACTGCAGCGTTCTCAACACTTTGATTACTATAGGCTAGACAATTTATACTCCTTTGATTTATTTAGTAGCATAAATGTAAAACAAATAATTCAAAGTTGATCAGGTAACAAGTTTAAGAAAGTCATTCACTTGTTTCACTCTGGCACATTAAACATTTACTTCTCACTTTATCTTAAATTGGAGAAACTGAGACCCTTTAATGGCACAGCGTATCAACTGAGACTATATCGTCATGTCTTAATGATACGAGCCAAGCTCTGTTAGGAGGGCTTAAACCCTTTACCAAACAATCCTTCATTTTTACGACCCTGAGATAGAAGCCATTTGAAAACATTGTGAAAAAAAGGAGAAAATGCTGGTTACCAGCATTTTCTCCTTTTCCCACAATGTTTTCTAGCCTGCTGGAAACAAATTTCACTTTTTGAGTTACGTTTATTGTGTCGTCTGCAAAAGTGCAAGTGCTATCAATTTGGACCAGTCTAAAATTTTGTCGTTTGATAAAGAGTTAATGCATCTGTAAATGGTGTTCGCTCGCAGGTTAACCCTTTACCCCATAAGGGATTTCTATCGTATCCATAATTGACCCTAAATAACAGGATGGATGAAGCCGTTTCTTATGTGTATATATGACACTTTTTGATAGCATAGAAAACATTGTGACAAAAGGTGAAATTGCTCGTCACGAGCAATTTCACCTTTTGCCACAATGTCTTCCAAAGGCTCCTTAAATCAATGCGTACAAATGAGTATCTATGGAGTAAAGGGTTAACCTGGGTCCAAAGTTCATGGTTTGGGTAAAGTTTCGGCGTTTCCAAGGACCATTCTACGTCATAATTCACTTGTTTAGTACAGAAAATAAAATTATTGGATCCATAATTATGAACTGACTACTTTGGCACAATCTATCACAGAGGTGCTTTAGACCCACTTTCGCCATTGTATTGGTCATACTTATTAAATCAATTGAGATTTCATATAAAATGTAACTCTGTTTCTAAGTCTGCCAACTTTGGGGGCGTAAAAATCATGACGGTACTATGAATGTCACTTTACTTTAGTTAGACAGAGCAGGTCATCACGGACTAAACATTGCAAAGAAAGGAGATTCTTGACACAGTGTAAAATAATGAGGGGAAACGGGCAGTTGCTTCCTGCAAACATGTTCTCCTTTTGCAAGCATATTCTAATACTGTGACTGCAAGGGCGTAAAAATACGTGTCTGCTGAATAAATTGGTTAATTGAGTGAGGTCACAACAGAAGGGGGTCATTACGGGAGTGGATTTTGTCAGGTTATTGAGAGTATGTGTGAAACACCTCAATAACCATTCTGTGCCAATATTAGTGTCACAACTTGAACGATGGCGTATATAGATAGAAACCTGCTGTTACAATATCAATTGACCTGCAACGTGTTAACCTTTTACCAGTCGACAAATCTTTAGCCTTGTCGAAATTGAGAGCATTTTCAGACGACAGTGTGGCTCAAATGGTGCAATTTTTGTTTGATAGGGTAAAAACCATTGTCGCATTAGGAGAAAATGCTGGTTACAAACATCGTTTTTTCCCACAATGTTTTCAAACGGTTTCCTATCTTTGGTCGTTTAATAGTTTACATTGTGCTGTAAAACCCTTTACCAAACGATTCCGGATTTTAACAATCTCAGGGAAAACAGCTTTTAAAAATCATTGTGGGAAAGTGAAAGAATGGTTGTAACCAGCATTTTCTCCTTTTTCCCTTGAAAAATTACAATTCCAGCCTCATTCAATTTGTCGTCTGCATAATTATGATCTAAATTTAAAGCATAAATTTTGTCACTCTGAACAGGGATTCTATTTATGTCTGATCCCTGCTCTGAAAAGAATTGGGAGAGTCTTCATAATATTTAATTCTATAAATTATAAAAATTTACTGCTCTGTGGAAAGGGTGGGGGACAGTTCGACTCTGTGATGTAATATACCAGGTTAACTCTTTACCAAACGACAAAATTCTAGGCTGGTCCAAATTGAAAGCATTTGCAGACGACAAAATTAATGTGACTCAAAAATTGAAATTTGTTCTAGGAGGGTAGAAAACATTTTGGGAAAAGGAGAAAATGCTGGTTATCAGCATTTTCTTCTTTTCCCATAATGTTTTCAAAAGGCTTCTATCTCAGTGTCGTAAAAACCAGGGATTGTTCGGGAAAGGACTAAGCTAGCCATCACATAATTATGGAACTATAAAAACCCATTTTGTATCTCAGAGGCTGAATTCTTGGGTTGATCGGTCCTTTGACATGCGGAAAATTGACCTATAGCAAAAGATTTCGACCAAGTGGATACTTTTTGCAGACGCCTTAGACTCAGAGCGCTTAGTTTATATACTATATAGGTTAAATAGATCCAAGATGAGATCACATGATTTGTCTGTCATTTTTCTTTTCATTTTGAACACTACAGACAAATTTGAGACAAACACTCAAATGCCTTACCCTTATCCTCTCAACCCTTTACTCCATAGATACTCATTTCTACGCATTGCTTGTAGGAGCCGTTGGAAAACATTATGGCAAAAGGTGAAATTGCTCGTGAGGAGCAATTTCACCTTTTGCCACAATGTTTTCTACACTATCAAAAGGTGTCATATACACACATAAGAAACGGTTTCATTCTTGCTGTTATTTAGGGTCAATTAGAGATACCATAGAAATGCCTTATGGGGTAAAGGGTTTAATAAGTGAATCAAATTTTTCAAAAAGATGTTAAAAACCCGAATAATGTTATTTCAAACTTAACCCATATCCTGCTGAATAACTTAGATAACTTTTTCAAGTCGATAGTAAAAGCCCAAGTGTTTCAATTTCAAAGGTACTCTTTAGGGAAATTACATATCTTTAGAGGAAAGTGTAGATCCAAGATCAGACTGCACGTTCTGTGCAGTCTGATCTTGATCTACACTTTCTGCAAAAGGTCAATAAGTCGCGTTTAGCAGTCTAGGGGTTAATAGGCTTTTTTTCATTCTTTCTTTCATTTTTTAAGGGGGGTCTATTTATCGGACAGTGTAGATGAAAGAGCAGACTGCAAGTTCTGTGCAGTCTGATGTTGATCGAACTGTCCGCCAACGGTCAGTGAATCGCACGTAGCCACCTAAGAGTTAAACATTTCCAACTAAGCCTGTCAGCAGATTTAAGTGAAGTGCAAATAATGAAATTGTAAAGCTTTCATTTAACTGTCATGTTAACATAATCATATTTGCCGTCTGTTTCAATGTTTTGTCTTCCTCTTTAGAAATCCGACAAATATAATAATAATAGCTGGACAAAAGGCTCACTATGACACGCGGTGTCAAAACACTATTCTCGTAACATTGGACTTTGCATAGGAACTTTTTAAGTTTGTTGTTTGTGAGCGTCCCCAATCCATTTTTTCCTTTTACCGAATGATCCCGATTTTGAGGATTCCGGGAAGAAAGCTTTTAAAAGGATTTTTTGGAAAATGAGCATTTTCTCCTTTTCCAACAATGTTTTCTACTCGTTCAAACAAAGATAAATTTCAGCATTTGAGCATCATTTCATTAGTTATTTTGTCGTCTACAAATTCTTTTTATTTAGACATGTGCATTTTTTCTTCGTCTGGTAAGCAGATAAACATGCTCAAATCATTATGCCCCGCCAGGTGGCATTCTACAAATACACATCTATCTAACATGGGCATTCTGGGTACATAAGCGGACTAATTTTTCTAAACGACAACCTTACTTTGAATTTCAAAATACATGTAAACATTTACTCAGTAAAACGCTACCTGGCGCGATTTATTCAGTTATGATAAGCACCAGACATCAAAACAGTCCCTACGGGATTGGGTTTAGCGTCGGTATAAGACCTACTTTTCCCAAGTATCGGGGAATAGGTGATACGTCATATAAGACAGGTCGAATCTTCGAAAAATATGACATGCGCAGATAACGATGCTCAAATAAATGTTTTAAAAGGGAAAATGGCGGTCATAGCATTACGTTTCCCCCCACATCCTTTTATTTCGTTCAAAGACAGCTCCCTTCATTTAAATCATATTGATTTTGTTTCTGTAAATACATGTAACTTTACTTTAAATTTGTATGGTTAAAAGTTAACTAACTGTTGGTTTTGGCTTTGTACATATCGTGTAAAATCGACGTTTTCGTAAAGGCTATTCGGTCAATCTCGGCAGCTCTCGCCTTTTAACATGAGAGTAAGAGCCCATAGACCTTAACTCATTACCAAACGAAATTTTTTTAGGCTTGTCCAAATCGAAAGCATTTGCAGACGAAAATAAAGTGACCGAAAATTTAAAATGTGTTTTGTGAAGAGTAAAAAACATTGCTTGAAAAGGAGAAAATGCTGGTTACCAGCATTTTCTCCTTTTCACACAATGTTTTCTAATGGCTGCTTTCTCAGGGATGTCAAAAGTAGGGATTGTGTGGTAATGGTTTAAAGGATCGGATTTTCCCCGAAAGGAAAGAAAAGATCTTTAGTAAGAGAAAAAAACTGGTACTAAGCATGTTTTTTTTCCCCTTTTCCAACAATGTGTTCAAAGGGTTTCTTTCTCAGGCTGTTTATAACTCGGGATCGTGCTTTAAAACGTTGAACGGAATAACATAAAAATGTTAACTCTGAGACTGCAAAGTGCGTCTCACTGACTTTTTGCAGACAGTGTAGATAAAGATCAGACTGCACAGAATGTGCAGTCTGATCTTGGATGTACACTGTCCGATCAGGAGATATTATTCCCCTAAACATAACTTTGAAGGAGCATTTTTTTCGCTGTCTTACTGAAAATGTGATTAAGTTGTCTAGCAGGATGACGAATACAAAATCTGAAGACAGGCAATAAAATTTACGCTATGTATAATTGAAGCAAAACGCAGCTTGCGATGGTTAATGCAAAAGTCGCGGAATCTGACACACGTTGCTATGAAAAAGGATTTGGGGTACTCCGCGTCATAGGTCCTTGACAGTTTAGGTAACAGATGGGACCGATAGGGGCCAGGCGACCCCTATTTTCTCCAATAATGTCGGGAGTTGTATTAGCTGGCTTCCCAATCCAGGGGTCTCTTTGGCAGTGTGCGAGATTAACTTGGGTTTTATTGCTTTTGGCATCCACGCCATCAGATCAGAAACTGGCCGAACTCAAACCGCCCACTGTCTTAAAAAAAAAAACTTTGCAGCAGATGCCATTTCAAATACACGTAGCATCGACTGACAATCGTCATAAGTAAGCCATGTTCCGTAAAAAAAAAAAAGAGACTTTATTCATCTACGCAAAAGGATCCACTAAGGTCAGCCTGCGAGGACTGGGTAGACTGACCTTGGTCGAAAGCTTTTGCTATCAGTCATGACAAAGGACTAGTCTAACTCATATATCATTCAGTTTAATCGTTAGAAAAGTGGATTTTATAAATCCTTAATTGGGTGATGTTGTGCTTGTCATAGGGCGGCTCAAATAAATGCAGGACAGAAATCAATTATGCTGAATATAGAACAGCTTTTTTTTTATCCTTTTCCCAAAATGTTTTGCTGTCCTTATAAAGACCAATCTCTATAACTCTTTTACCTCTGAATAAATAAATCGCATTTTCTCAAAGGCTAAAAATACATTTCCTCTGCAGGTTCAAAAGACAGTTAAGTCCTAATCTAGCGTATGGTTGTGGACAGTGTGGATAAGAGATCAGACTGCACGATATGTGCAATCTGATCTTGATCTACACTGTACACAAAAGCTTCTGATGTCATCTATTATGATATGGAAAGAGTTAAACTACATTTAATTTATCGTATGTAAAAACTTTTAAACATTTGAAAGATCTTTACAATCTATCGTTAGATAGAATTTTAACCTACGTCCCCCGCACCCTTCCTCCCCCCCTTCCCCCCTCTCCCCCCCCCCCCCCCAAAAAAAAATGTTGCCAAAAGTCACCAGAGGCCATCAAATAGCTTCATCAATTCAAGCATTTTCTTGAGACAAGGCCCTTCAGACCCTCCAGGGAACACCCCTTCCCCCGTTCCCTTCTTGGCAATTTGCGCCTCGAATGATATTTTACGTGTTACCTTTGCGTATACTTTATTTTGGGCTAGCTACGCCGCTGTCGTTTGTTAAGGACCTGGAAGAAGTTTGCTTTTGAAGAAATCGAAAAAAGGTGGAAAATGAGAAAATGCTGGAAAGAGGCGTTTCTTAATTTTTCCACAATGTTTTCAACTATTTCGAAAGCAAACCTCATCCTTCAAACCATATTTTATTTGCCGTCAGAAGATACTTTGAATTTAGACATTAATTTGGTCATGTTCGAATTTGTGTAGTTTGGTGAAAAACAGTTGTACAAAAGTGGATCGAAAAATTTCTAATTACAGAACAAAACAGATTCACTATTTTAAAATTCAAATAACTCGTTGTTTGGCTTTCATTTTGTCAATATTCCCAAACAAAAGATGTCGTCTGCCAATGTCGTGTTTTAAAAAGTTTTCACCGGAAGTGCTGGAGATTTTCCCACAATACTTAAACGTCGAGCGGAAATGATAGGAAGAAATATTGATTTTTCCCGTTAAAGGATATAAAAAGGCAAAAGATAAAATGATTTTTATGGTTTGTTTAGAGAGATTAAGAAAATCTGATTCATCCTTGACAATTTGAAATTTTGTTCCGTGGGAAAAATACGAAACCTCAACATGTGAGATAGCTGGATTAACCCTTTACCAAATATCCCTGGTTTTGACGACCCTGAGAAAGAAGCCTTCTGAAAACATTGTAGGAAAAGGAGAAAATGCTGGTTATCAGCATTTTCTCCTTTTCCCACAATGTTCTCTGCTCTGCTGGAAACAAATTTCAAGTTTGAGTTGCGTTCATTTTGTGCTTTCAATTTGGACCGGTCCAAAATTTTGTCGTCTGGTAATGACTCTTTCCATACCATAGACAACACCAGAAGCTTTTTTTGGTCAGCGTAGATTAAGATCAGTCTGCACGGAACGAGCAATCTGATCTATGATCTATAGTGCCCACTGCTGTATTCTAGATTATGACGAAACTGATTATCATCTTGAAGCGAAACTGTATTTGTAATCATGGAGAAAATGTAATTTATTTCTTCAGTAGTGAAAGAGTTAGGTGCTAATTTCCTCATTCTCTGTTTTGCATGTGAATGTGGTTTGGTCTGCAACCCTCCCCCCCCCCCAAAAAAAAATAAACATTATTCTGCATACACGTGGAAACCTGTGATCTGTTCACATAACATGATTTGCACATTGGACACATTTATTTGTAAGTAATTAGGTAATTAAGCTTGAGATGGTGCAAATGTACAGGTACTTACCTTAAGTTATTACTTATATTTACGTATGTAAATGCGTTCATATATATATATAGCACCATCAATAAATTAACTTATGCTTTAGTTGTTCAGTTGTTGGTTGTTGGGTTGTTTTTGTTTGTTGTTTGTTTGTTTGATTGATTGATTGATTGATTGATTGATTGATACATTCATTCATTCATGTTTAACGCCGTATGAACATAATATAGTTATATCGCGGCAGCCAGTCCACCTATCTATGCTTTCCTGAATTTTCTTTTACAAAGGTACGTTACCGACTGAGCTACCAGCCTACCAGAAAGAGGAGCATGAATGCGGGCGCATTTTCAACTTTTTCCCCCAAAATGTTTACAAGAAGCTACTTTTTAAGGGTTATTGAAACGCAGAACTGTCTCTTACAGTAATAAATTCTCAAGCGGACCATGAAATGATATTACAAATGTTACGTTTAAGTTTGAGACTGTCCATTACATCGTCACTCCGAGATGGTGCAATGAAGTCATTTCACATTAGTTAATTATAACTTATTTCAACGCCTTGTCGCTAAATGTAATTAAAGACAGATTTATAGCGTTAGGGTAACGGAGATTTCTTTACAATCCGCAAACTAAACTAAAAATGTTAAAATGACCATAAAATGACCACCTGTGCAGGACAACGGCTTTTCCCGTGTCAACCCCAGTGGTCAATTATATTAGTCCTCGAATGACAGGTTTATTATCAATAAAATCAGATTTTTCCCATTGTCTGTCAAATATTTCACCGAAGTATTCGAAAGCGAGGCGCGTAGGAATATCGATATTACTGTGAATCGGTTTTTATGGCAGTCTCTGGCCGTGTCACAACATGCCAATATTCAATCTGTTTCAATAGAGATGGGATTATAATTGAAAATTTTGACTCTTCATGTTAATACCCGTTACTTTGACTCTTAACCATAAAACAAAATTGTAGACTTCTCCAGTTAACCCTTTACCGCATAAGGCATTTCTATGGTACCTCTAATTGATCCTAAATAACAGCAAGGATGAAGCTGTTTCTTATGTGTATATGACACCTTTTGACAGCATAGAAAACATTGTGGCGAAAGGTGAAATTGTTCGTCACGAGCAATTTCACCTTTTGCCACAATGTTTTCCAAAGGTTCCTACAAGCAATGCGTAGAAATGAGTATCTATGGAGTAAAGGGTTAAGAAAGAACAACTTGCAGACGATAAATTGGAAATGGCTCAAATGATGTGACCTGTGTTTGAAAATGTATGAAAAACATTTTGGGAGAAAGAGAAAATGCTGATATTACCAGCATTTTCTACTTCTTCCAAAATGTTTTCAAAGGCCGCCTTCCTTAGAGTTGATAAAACGAAAGATTGTTTGATTAAGGAATTAACTCTTTTAATTTCAAGACGACAAGATTTAATGCTCGTCCTTAATGAAAGTATTTGTGGACGAAAACCTGGATGTTTCTAAATTCACGGGGGTTATCAGAGAAAGGGTTGAAAACATTGTGGAAAAAAGAGAAAATGCTAATCGACCATATTTTCTAATCTTCACACATTGATTGATTGATGACTTTGTGGTGTTTAACACCTTTTCAACATTATTTCAGTTATATTGCGGCGGTCAGTGCACCATTCCACGCTTTCCACGATTTATTTTTTTTACCAGCCCTCTGCACAATATGCTTTCCAAATAACTGATTCTTCTCCTACCTAAGGTAGTGCCTATACCTAATGAAAAACAGTTATTCCCACAATATCATAAAAAAAATACTGTGATTGAAAATTAGTATTATTGTAATGCTTTGATCGAGCCACTCTTTTCATTTTTTCCTCCTTAGAATTATCATTTATAAACTTAAGCCACTCTATTCTCAATACAAAGGGAGATAATGATTACCTCCTTTTTCAGAAAACTAACAAAAATATAATCATACAATTTTAAGATAGACAACAAATGAATTTCCAGTTGGTTAGAAATTTACAAAAATATTATATCAACTTTATTTATCAATTAAGTAGAAATTTTATTTCATGTTGTATTAGAAGCGGTAGGACGCTATCACCTTAACCACCGTCGAAACAACAGTGATGAGAGGTATGAATCCTATCGCAATGACTATCAGCATTCCTCCATGGGCAAGAAATTGGCCGAGCCGGGGATCTAACGCACGACCCCTTGTTCTCCAGACCTGTACGCTACCGACTGAACTATATGAGCTCGGCATCTTCCCACAAGATTCCCAAAAGCTCGCCCTAAGGGTCGTTAAAGATGGTATAGTTTGGTAAAAACTGAATTAAGGTGGAAATACAAATGTGAAAATTCTATTTTTTTGTTTTAACATCTATTACTTTTATAGCAAAAAGCTGTCTTTTTATTCCCTTTTCAAATGGTTTCGTATTACATGTATTAGAGTTTGTGTTGGTGCACAAGATGTTTCATCGCATTGTCTAATGTCTGTGATCCATGCCCTGAGAATAAGGAGCTCAATAAATATGCTAAAAGTATCGACCCAAGTAAGCCTGCGCACTCTGCGCATGCTGACTTAGGCCGAAACTTTTCGCTTTTGGTCAAATTGGCCAATTTTCTGTATACTCAGTGACCAGTCTACCTCATGAATCAGTCGATTGTATTAAAAAAACCTCGAATATTATGGATCCTTATGTACGTGATGGTTTGTCTGGTATCATGAATCATTGAGATGCAGTAAGCTCCCTTTTTCTGGAGCATAGCTCATATTCGAAAAGGTTTAATACAATTGATACTGTTGTCGTGTAAAGGAGGAAATCATGTCCTTTTCCTGCAATGTTTTATACCACTTCAAAGACAGAGATAGTCCTCTGGCTGCATTTGAAATAATCTGTTTAGCTCGTCTAAAACTACTGCTGTCAATTTGACCATGTCTAAAACGTTGCCTTTTGTTGAAGAGTAAAGAACCTGGTAAAAAATGGCCAAATTGTAAATAGTGCAGTATTTGGGTAAACATTCAGTCTATCAGCTCTCAGGTCCAAACTCGTAAATATTATTTTGTACCTTAATCAAATAGTACGCTTCAGAAACCACTGAACCTCAAAATCGATTCATAACGGTGGATAACTGTCGGCGTACTATTTTGTTTCGCGCTTGAGTGCAGCGACAGTTATAGGGCGGATATTGACTTTTTGAATGACAGGGTTAGTGGTATAAATACTCCGGTCTCGTCAGTGTCACATCGCTTTTGCTGTTAACAGCTGTTTGTTATAAAGGGAATATTTGATTTTAAAGTTGTACTGTTCAGTAACTTCACCGTTGGGAGTAAATTTGTAACACGGAAAAGAAGGTAAAGTTTTATTATAATCTGTTTTTACTATAGAACACAGTAATTACGCGTTTATATTGCATCTAACACTTCGTTAAATGTTAATCAATGGATGAGAATCTGTCTTCCTCTTTTTCTTCTTCTTCTTCTTCTTTTTCTTCTTCTTCTTCTTCTTCCGTGCCTGTCGTATCGTAACCTCCATGGAAGAAAACCTGCAGAAAGTGGCAGAAAAAGAAATTCTTTGTCACGAGCAATTTCTCCGTTTAAACTACTGCAGTTTTGTTGGTTCAGAAGTTTCTCAGCCCTTTTCATTGGAATAAATGCTTCCTTTCTTCCTTCTTTCCCTTCCTCCCCCATTCATTCATTCGCTCGTTCGTTCATTGCTTCGTTCTTCCGTTCACTTTATCATTCATTCGTTAAATTCGTTAACAATCTCAAATGCATTCATTCTTTTACTCATTCAATCATTCATTTTCTACCCTATCATTCATCTCGTCTGTTATTTCTTTATCTCACAGATGACCAAACTAGCATCAGTCAGAAAGCAACAGTCTGCAGCACAGACGACGGCAAAGAAACACCTAAAAACACACTTAAAACGCATACGTAACCGGGAATACTCTCGACTACGTGACATGGTACCAGCGATAGCAAATAAACAGAAAGTCTCAAAGGTAGGTACCCAGTTTCTTTTCTTTAATTTTTTTAACCCTGCAAGTGCCATCGGCTAAAACAGGGGCTTCTGCAGACGATATATTTTCAAGATCAGACTGCACAGAACGTGCAGTCTGATCTTGAATCTATAACTTCCGCTTGTTCAGTCAAGCCTTTACAGTAAAATATTTTCGAGTTTCAGTGGAAAGGGCTAGTTTATATATTTTGGTTGTATGTATCGTTTGACTTTTTGCTTCGATTTTAGATTTGTCCAAAATGAAAGCAGTTGCAGACGATAAACGAATCATTGGTTTTTTGAGGGCAGAATACATCGTGTGAAAGGAGAAAATGCTGGTTACGAGGATAGATCTACTAGTATTGCTCCGTTCACACGGTGTATGTCTGTATTCAGAAACATCCATTATCGTGGTCCAAGGCTTGGACCACAACCAGTAGCTTATCTTGTAAAATATCAAAACATGTTATTCCAAAAACAGACTCGAATTATACTCTGTGAGAAGTGGACTTAACCTATTACCACACACTACTTTTGATGCCCCTGAGAAAGAAGCTTTTTGAAAACACTGTAGGAAAAGGAGAAAATGCTGTTAACCAGCATTTTCTCCTTTTCCCACAGTGTTTTCTATCCTACACAAACCAAATTTCAAATTTTCAGCCACCTTTTTTATGTCGTCTGCAAATGCTTCCAGTTTGGGCAAGCCTAAAATATAGTCGTTTGGTAAGAAGTTAATGGATCTTCAACAAGTATCGACCCATGACAGGCTGCACCAACTGCGCAGGCTAAAATGATCGATACTGTTTATTATTTCTAAGTCGTCAACCTATCCGTGGACCATTTTATCTCATGGCTCAGTAGGTTAGATCTCAAAACAGGGAAAGTGACTTTGATTTCAAATTTAAAAAAAGAAATCTCCTCTAAACCCTACGGTGTGGGTACTCATTAGAATCGTCTCATCAAGACGATTCTAATGAGTACCCACAACATAGGATTTGAAAGAGACATAATGGATTTAGAATACCGTTACTCCCTCCTCTTATCTGGAGCTCTTGTACAGGTTATGTGACAAAATTAATTTTGTGGATTCATATGGGACTGAACTTGCTTGCTACAATACATTATAAAGATACAAACATTTAACCCCCATTTCTCAAAGCACTGATTCTTATGGACAACTAGATCTACCAACCTTCTTTTTTATAACAATAATCTTTTCCCGCCAATTTATTTGTCGTCTGCACATAGCAGATGATGAACCATAGAAATGATTTCACGGTAAAAAAAATCAATAATTACTTTGATTATTAGAGAGATAATGTACTTTGTTTCCCTTAATTCTTTACCACACAATCCCGAGTTTTCTATAGAAAACATTATGGGAAAATGAGAAAATGCCGGTAACTAGCATTTTCTCCTCTGCCCCCAATGTTTTATACCTATCCCGCAACAAATTTTAATGTTTCAGTCCCATTTAAGTATTTTTTTCATTTTCATGAAATGCTTGCAATTTGGACAGGTCTAAAAATTCGTTGTTTGATGAAGAACAAACGACAAACCCCTTTTGCCCTTCACCAAATGAGACGAAAATCAAGTCTCGGCCAAATTCAAAGCAGCTGCAGACGACAAATTAACTGTGGCTTGGTTGGTGATTTTTTGTTTTTTGATGCCATAGAAAATATTGTTAGAAAAGTAGAAAATGCTCTACTTTGTCTTCACAAGCCTTTTATAGATCGTTCTTACCCGGAGTCGATTGCTCAAGGATTAAACTTAACGAGCTAAGAAAATCCATAGTTTTACGATCCTCTAGAGAAGACTCTTAAAGAAACAATATTGTGTGTAATGGGTAAATACATGAACATGACTGTATTCAAGATTTTCTGCGATTTCATCTAAGTTTCTTCAAGATAAATTAGGCATTTTTGCCTCATTTGATTTGACGTCTGCATTTGTCGTTTGCCGTCTGCAAAAACTTTCATATTATGTCATCGGGTCAAGAGTTAACTCTGTACCACACAATCCTGGGTTTTAACGACTCTGAGGAGGAAGCCTATGGAAAACATTGTGGGAAAATGCTGGTAACCAGCATTTTCTCCTTTTCCCACAATGTTTTCTACCCTATCACAACCATTAATTATCATTTTAGCTACACTGCACGTGTTGTTTGCTATTGCTTTGAATTTGCTCTTATCCAGAATTTCGTCGTTTGATAATAGAGTTAATGCATCAATGTTAACATATAGGAGACTTTTGGTTTTTGAAAGCATTGTGGTAAAAACAAAAATTGGGCATAGGATAATCTTCTTAAAGTTATCCAATCAAGCCGATATACGATTGAAGAAGTATATAGGCAAAGACCGTGCTGCCGTCGACGGTCTGGTCAAAAGACTGCCCTAATCTAGACTCCGTTAAATAAGTTAGATCAAACTTTCAAGGCGATAATAAAACCCGAGTAATACTAATTCGAACTTACTTTTTTTTGCAAAAAAAAAATATATCCTTATCAGACAGTTTAGATCAAAGATCAGACTGCACGTTCTGTGCTTGGTCTACACTTTTCGCTAACGGTCAGTGAGTCGTGCTTAGCAGTATGTGGTTTACATGCTGGAATTTATAATAGAAAACAACATAAAAAAGGAAGAAAGTGCTTGTTTCCAGCATTTTCTCCTTTTCCTTTGCATTTTTTCACAACCACTGTACACTAAGGATGTAAAAACAGGGATTTTTTAAAAAAGAGGTAAAGATGCAAAAGCAGTGATCAACTTCGGTCATGTGACGAATTTGAGCGACAAGAATCGGTTATTGATTTGTCAGAGTTACATCTCCCGCGTAAACAGGACAAATGTTTCGTGTCGAAATCCGTAACAGCCCGTTTCCCTGGGACAGAAAATATTGTAATTTATTGTAATTTCGCCATTTCTTGAAATTAACCATATGCTACCTCGAAATGGACTTTTCATTGATGGCAAGACACCAAATATTCATTAGTCATAAGCGCATGCGCACTGCGTATATTTTGTCAATTTCTCCATGGCCCCTTTACACACTGTTGTTAGATAAAGATTTTGTTAGTAATTGTTTCATATGTACAAGTATCGGCATTATCATCAAGATTTATTCCCATTCTTGTTCTATAACACCCCCACCCCCACAATATCAAGTTAATGATTATGTTGAGTTATGAGCACAATATATTTTGTCTATATTGACTTAAAATTGTTATGTGAATGTTAGAGTTATAAATAATGAGAAAGATACATGGTTACGTTAAGGGAAGGTGAAACTATTAAAGAAAAATAAACCGGCTTCTCTTACTCATTTACCGCTGGATAATTGCGCAGGTCAAAAATAGTGATATTCATCTTCGGGCAAGGAACGTATTGATATGTTCAAGATAAATTGACGAGGATTATCTCTTTGCACCTGACGACGTTTTGAGGCAATCAATGTCGTATTTTCTGCACGTACAGATAACATCTTTCCCCTTCAAGGTTTAACAAATTGCTGATGAAATTAATACACTCAGGTGCATTTACTAATCAACCCGCACTGCGCTATGGAAACGAAATGAATCACGTTCCGCGACATTTTGTGGAAAGCGTAGATAAAGATCAGACTGCACAGAACGTGCAGTCTGATCTTGATTCTACACTGTCCGGTAAAAAGATATTTTCTCCCAAAAGGCACCTTTGGTAGTCAAATACATGCTATTTCTACTTGCTACCACGTTTCACTATTTAAAGTTCTTCAGCGGGATAATGGTTATCCTTTTACCAACTTGACAATCCCTGGTTTTTACGACCCTGAGATACACGACTTTAAAAAAAAAAAATGTGGGAAAAGGAGAACCAGCATTATCTCCTTTTCCCACAATGTTTTCTACCCTGCTTAAAACAAATTTCAGTTACTGAGTTACGTTTATTTTTGTCGTATGCAAATGCCTTCAATTTGGACTAGTGTAACATTTTGTCGTTTGGTAAAGAGTTAAAACTCGACATTATGTGGTAAAGGATTAATCTGAAAGTTAACTCTTTACAAAACGACAAAATTATAGACTGGTTCAAATTGAAAGCATTTGCAGACGACAAAATAAAGGTGGCTGAAAAATTGAACTTTGTTCTGGGAAGGGTAGAAAACACTGTGGGAAAAGGAGAAAATGCTGGTTACCAGCATTTTCTGCTTTTCCTACAGTGTTTTCAAAAGGCTTCTTTCTCAGGGGCGTCAAAAGTAGGGTTTGTGTGGTAATGGGTTAAATGGACCGACAAGAGGCGGTACCCCTTCTTCCCTCAAATCACATCCCTGATGTATTAAGTCTTTTCAAAAAGTATCAATTTACAATTTTTTGTCGTTTGCATGAATTAACCGCCATCAAAGGAATCTTACCCTTTTCTCTGAAATGTTTCGCTTTCCTGTAGGTTTAAATTTTGAGATAACGCTCGTACTCGTACCTTTCTGCGCAAAGGACGACTTCATTAAATCAAAGTTTGCTTTGGTCTTCTAATCTTGGATTTAGATCAACCCTGTTCGATGTTTTATACAGTTATTCTTTGAAATTGAAATTTTTTGGACATTTTCCTTTTTTGTAGAAAGCATATTTACCACCTATTTTGATTTCGATTCTAATTCCGAATTCCGTGAAAAACCATGGCTTTGACTGAGGCGGTGGCTCTCAATCAGTTGATAGGCAGCTCAGACCTATACTAGTATATAGAACGATCAGTGACGAGTGCTTCCTTTCTCATTTGCCTAGTATGTAGATACCTGCCTCGCCCCTTTAAATTTTGTTTGTCGGTTTACTTGAATATCACTTTTGTTGACAAACGTATGATATGAAAAAAAAAAAACATCGTAGGTTCAAAATTCCCAATAGATGCAATTCTAACCTTGTTTGAATCAAAAATGTCCCACAAAAGACTTGACCATAATGAGATCAAACTCTTTGCATTTGTCCATGTTTAAAAATAGAAGAATCGGACATTCGGTAATTACTATCTTTGCGATTTTGATTTTTTGAGACTTTAGGATGCTAAAGTTTTTCAAGAACGAATAAACAGAAAAAAAATAGGGTGGAAAAGAAGGTAATTATAGACCGGAAAGATTGAATAAGCAAACAAAAAGACGGGGGTCCTAAAGCAACGCCCTGACGAATTCCTTGCATTCCGTTCAGAGTTCAGCCATTTTACCTTCACTGTGGGAGATACAACAGGTGTTTCTAATGTGTTTTAACTCTTCATCAAACCACACAGAGTTTTTGACTCGTCACAATTTAACTCTGTACCAAACGACAAAATTTTAGACTGGTCCAAATAAAAAGCATTTGCAGATAACAAAATAAACATAACTCAAAAATTGAAATTTGTTTCAAACAGGGTAGAAAACATTGTGGGAAAAGGAGAAAATGCTGGTTTCCAGCATTTTCTCCTTTTTCCATAATGGTTTCAAAAGGCTTCTATCTCAGGGTGTTTAAAACGAGGGATTGTTTGGTCAAGGGTTAAGGATTTTGAACTGAAAAGAAGGTCTAATGTATCTGCAAACAGTATCAATTCGCACAGGCTGACATGACTTGAAACTTTTTTGCTATTGGTGATCTTTTGCATGTTCTAGCACTATTCTACTTCGTGATTCAGTGCGTTGTTGGACAAATTGGATCTTATGGACCAACACTTATGATATACAGAATTTACTTGGTATAATGCATCACGGAGATTCGCCTTTTGCCACAGCAAAAACAAAAACAAAACATTATGGACATGGGAGAAACTGTTGGTTACCAGCATTTTCTCCTTTGTGCATAACGCTTTAAAGTGCTCTTTATTTGGGTCGTGAAAACCCGGGATTGTGATTTAACAAAAATTCAGAATGGAATTAATGACCATATGGAAATCGTTAGTATGTGGTAAATCCTTTCCAAATGTGATATATCACAACTAGTTATGAAACTAGCAATGGGACAGGTGCATCGTCACACAACTTGGTTGTTTTAGTCATATCTCCGTCAGGCCATTTATACATCTGTTTTACTTTATACCAGGCAACAAAATTTTAGACTGATTCACAAAGTAAGCTTTTGCAAACGATGAATAATTATTAGATAAAGCATAACCCTTTACCAAACGACACAATTTTAGACTGGTCCAAATTGGAAGCATTTGCAGACGACAAAAGTAATATGACTCAAAAATTAAAATTTGTTTTGGGATGAGTAGAAAACACTGTGAGATAAGGAGAAAATGCTGGTTTCCAGCAATTTCTCATTTTCCCACAATGTTTTCAAAAGGCTTCCTATTCAGGGTCGTGAAAACCGGGGATTGTTCGGGAAAGGGTTAAATCATGGCATCTGGCTGTGAACGGGGAAAGACATCCTGGATAAAGGAGAATATGCTGGTTATGAGTATATCCTACTTTTCGTACAACGTTTTCAACAGCCTTCTCCATTAGGGTCGTTATTACTCAGCGTTGTGAGGCACAGGGTTAACTCTCGACCACGCGATAAAATTTTAGACCTGTCCAAACTGAAAGCATTTGCAGACAACATAGTAAACCTACCTGAAAATTGAATCTTAACATTAGAAGAGTAGAAAACGTTGTGGGAAAAAGAGAAAATGCTGGTTACCAGCATTTTCCCCTTTTCCCACAGTGTTTTCAGAGGGCCTCTTCTTCAGGGTTGTAAAAACCAGGATTGTTTGGTATAGGGTTAAGATAAAAAAAAAAATCAACATTCACATAGGATAAATATTTGTAGGAAAGGGTATTATGTATTTTTTTATCATGGAAATATCATGAAAGAATGAGAAACTGGTTAATTGGTTTTGTACAAGCAGTTACTCATTTTCCTA
This sequence comes from Tridacna crocea, assembly GCA_943736015.1. Taxonomy (NCBI): domain Eukaryota; kingdom Metazoa; phylum Mollusca; class Bivalvia; order Cardiida; family Cardiidae; genus Tridacna; species Tridacna crocea. The sequence goes on along the minus strand of OX031067.1, from coordinate 24,232,510 downwards.
TCCTGCCTTCAAAAGATATAAAGTTTTCAATTTAGAATCAGGTAGAGGATGGTGTGGATCCAATGTTTTCTATTGTCTGACCCTGATCCATACTGATCTCAAAGACAGTTAAACTTGTTAAGGACGTTTAAGATTCACTGACCCTTTACCACACAATCACAGATTTACCGACCTTAAAGGAAAGGTCTTTTGAAAAGGAGAAAATGCTGTTAACTGGCATTTTCTCCTTTTTCCATAATATTTTTTCTACCCCTTCCAAAATCAGTTGGTCGTCTGCAAAAGGCGTCAATTTAAGAAGTCGTAAATTTCGTCGTTTGGTAAAGATTTATGCCCAAGTTAACCCCAAGATTTAAATGGACCTCAATAAAGAAGGCTTTTGAAACATTGTGGTAAAAGGAGAAAATGCTGGTTTCCAGCATTTTCAGCTATTTACATATTGTTTTCTATCCTATCAAAGACAAAAATCATAATCTGAAATACGTTTAACTTGTCGTCTGCTATTGCTTTCAGTTTGGTTCAAAATTCTTACCGTTTGGTAAAGAGTACAGCGCCCATTCTCGCGGTGTCACTTCAAGTCGATTTCATTACCTGGTGCACACATGTACTTATAAACAGAACCATCTGCTGTAACAAATAGGCCTTTTAGGACGAAAGCAATTTAGGACAGGGGCTCAATTTGTTATTTTGACGTGATCGCCCGTTAAAGATTACCCCTGTCACAAAAGAATGTATGATAGTAGAGCCTAGTGGCCAAATGTCGCAGCAGATGGCGAAAAGTCGTCGCCCCAAAACTGAAGAGGTTTATTTCGGAGTGCAAATGGCGATATTTTCTCTCTTTCTATATGTACTTTTTTTGTATCTGTGGTTTTATATATGAACCGTGTTCTCGCAAAAGAGGGCCTAATGCATTTTAGGGAAAAAAGTATCAACCCCTGCGCAGTCTGTGTAGGCTGACTTGGGCGGAAACTTTTTGTTTTGGTCGATTTTTCTGCATGTTAAAGCACTTCTCTATATCAACATTTCGCTTTAAAACCCTTTCCCAGACAAGCCCTGGTTTTTACGTGTCTGCAGTAAAAGTCTTTTGAAAAAACTGTGGGAAAAGGAGAAATTGCTCGTAACGAGCAATTTCTCCTTTTCCCACAGTATTTTCTACCCTTTTTGAGAACTTTCTGGCATTTTCTCCAAATCTAAAATTGTTGTCTGCAAACTCTTTTGGTTTGGAAAAGTCCAAAATTTGTCGTTTGGGAAAGGGTTAATGACATTTTCTGTATGAAAAGTGATATACAATTATTTTTGAATTATCAACTGAAATTGACCTACGTTATTGTTGATATGTTTTCTAATTGATGTACAGAATTCCAAGATTGTCCCTGTTTGCTTCATGGGTCACGTATTTATGTATCTTGGGCCAGACGCCTAGAACACACCAAAAAAAATGTTGAGTTGAGCTGACTTGTCCGCAAATGACAGCCTGATTTTGACCTATGACAACCCAAAATAATTTTACTCCCTCGCTATATTAACCCTCTACCAAACGAGCCCTTGTTTTTACGTGTCTGCTGTACAAGTCTTTTGAAAACGCTGTGGAAAAAGGAGAAATTGCTCGTAACAAACACTTTCTCCTTTTCCCACAGTGTTTTCTGCCCCTTCGGATAATTTTCTGTTATTGTTATGAAAGTTAAAATAGTTGTCTGCAAACTCTTTCAGTTTGGAAGAGTCTAAAATTTGTCGTTTGGGAAAGGGTTAATTAATGATGAAAATAGATTTATGCTCTAAAGTAATAAATACAATCATCCATATAATTCCACTTTTTACGCATACTTGGCTCGGTAGCTCAGTCGGTTAACTACGCAGCTTGGAGCCAATGGGTTCCTGGTTCGAAACCGCAGCCTGGCCAATTTCTTTCGTACCATTAAAATTTTACGATAGTCATTGCGATAGGACTCCGAGATTCTTCTCTCATAGCCGATATTTGATTTGACGATGGTTACTCAGCAGGTACTCATTTTGAAATTCATGGATAGGTGCATTAGCTGCCGCGATTTAGCTGCATAAATTGATGAACACTAAAGAAAAAAAAATGACGACCACGGCAAAGTTTAATTAAGTCACGCATCCTGTCAAAAAATCACCATATGTTAGATGTAAGCGATATTTATATCTATCGCGTTATTTGATATGCTCTCTGAATAATTTAAGCTTAGCTCGCGAAGCGCGACTTTCTGACCTTTTTGCGAACAATGTAGAACAAGATCAGAGTGCACAGAATGTGCAGTCTGAACTTGGATCTACACTGTCCGATGTGGAGATATTATTCCCCAAATCATAACTTTGAAATAACAATATTTGGTTTTTTTACAATCGAATTTAAAATTTCATTTTAGTTATTTAGCAGGAAAAGGGTAAACTTTCTGCCACAGGGCAAAGTTTTAGACCTGTCCATATTTTGCGTAATGTACAAAGTTTACATTGGAGCGAATGTATTGTATTGCACTTTATTGCATTGCATTTTATTGTATTGCATTTTATTGTATTGCATATTGAAAGCCAGTGGAGACGACAAATCATGTACGACTTATATGATAGGATTAATCACTAGGATTTTCTCCCTTTCTAAGTGCGACTTTGTGATATGTGCGACTTTATTGGCTTTTGCAGACATTATAGATCAAGATCAGACTGCACAGAACATGCAAGTCTGATCTTGGATCTACACTGTCTGTGAAAACGGTGGGATTTTAAATCGTAAAAATTAGGTTTTCACTATCGCCTGGAAATGTTTTATTTCCAAAAACTTTTTACATGGAACATAATGCTGAAATCACCCCCTACGGATATTTTTTTTTTTTCATCATAGCGAAAAAAGTTTAGGGTCGGCAGCATTTTCTAGGTAGGGAAGGGAAACGCTAAACACAGATTTTTTTTTTAGGTCTGGTAAAAGGTTTAACCCTTTACTCCACAGATACTCATTTCTACGCATTGCTTGATGGAGACTTTGGAAAACATTGTGACAAAAGGTGAAATTGCTCGTGACGAGCAATTTCACCTTTTGTCATAATGTTTTCTATGCTATCAAAAGGTGTCATATACACCTAAGAAACAGCTTCATCCTTGCTGTTATTTAGGGTCAATAACAGATAATATAGAAATGCCTTATGTGGTAAAGGGTTAACAGTCGAACCGTGACAAATGGAGCTTATGAGCTCAATTGTGAGGCTGATGTTAGCTAAATAATTCTACGTAAATCCTCCTAACAAAGACTTCACAGATTTGTTCTTTCATTTCAGGTGACCGTTATCGAGGAAGCTGTCAGATATATCGATGAATTACACAGAGCACTGGCAAGCCGATTAGTCAACTCCGGTGAGTATTATTTGTGAGTTACACCCATCAGAAAATAAGTTCTAGGTGCTTATATGCGGGCGAGGGAGATCAAGATCAGGCAGCACAGAACATGCACTCTGATCATGGATACGTCTGTTAAGATACTTGTCAATTTTTGCGAGCATGAAGTTAATCAATCGGCCAGTGAGATAATATGACTGGTTTAAAGTGACATAAAAATAGATTTCGCTTTGCAAAGATTTTCCAGAACATCTTAACTAGGGAAGTGCATATTCGCGTGCAGAAATGGCTTTAGAATTAACCCTTTACATGTAAGATAAGTGAAATGTAACTTTCCAATCGGTAGTAATTACTCAGATCGGTGGTAAATACCAAAATGTTGCCAATTCAAGGTTCTTTTACTCCCGTATCGAACAAATAACATCAAGGATCAGCTGATTGTATGTTTTGTGAAGTTTGATCTTGATCTACTGTCTGAACTGTATTCCCTGCAAAAGGTCTTGAAAAGCCCATATTAACCAAAGGGTTAAAAGATATATAGAAAACGCAAGGAATTACAGAGATTTTGTATTTTACTGTAAAATTTTCAATACCGTTACTAACGGTATTACTTTTCTTGCATGACAAGTAATAAATACTATTTAAACACTGGCCAAAACCAACAATATACATGTATAGCTCAGGTAGTAAAGTTGCGGGCTCTGGTTTTCTAGGAGTCGACTTGGTCCGACGGCTATCTTTATTTTTTTCATCAATTCCTCCATCCAACGGTATTTTTAAGTGTCCATTATAAAAAAAAAAGAGAACTTTTTCGCCTCCCAAAATTATGAGTTAATTTTTTTTTAAATACCCCTTTAAAAGTAAGATTAAATACCCCTTTAAAGCAAGATTTGAATAAAGAATGTGTGGAGAATACGGTCCCCAACCCAAACAGCATAGAACAACATAGAAATCGTCATTTCAATCTTTGAATGAAAATTCTTGAAGTAAAGTTGTATTGTTATAGAAAATATTGATCTTAAAAGAAAAAAAAAGACAATGACTACCTTCAAAGCGCTGTTCACAAATGAGAGTAGTTGCCTTGAAAGTTAGTCTTAGATCAACTTTCTGTGTATTGCTGAGACATTCTGGACAAAACAGCAGTCGAATTGCAATTATTTTAGTCTTGTTTCTGGACAGAAAATGTCTGATAGTTATAATCAGCGTGCTAAGGGTTTCAATCCGATTGGCGAACCCTCATTGTTTTTCTTAGAGCTATCTTGACACGTGCAGAGACCAACGTCTGGCGTCCATCTTTGGAGCGCTTCGATGCGTTACACGCATTAATCCGACTTCATTACAAGTATTAGTGTTTAGATAATCGACCATTATCCTCCAGATTTATGCCCCCTGATTATCAAATTCGAAATATTTATTACAATTAATGGGAGCCAACACGTGACCCGAATCATCTAATCGTCATGCTCGTGACATGTCAATCAGAATGGCACGTGCCTCTTGCCACTTCCGACTACGTCACATCCTCTGCCATATGTCGTCGAAATCCTGAACTCCTGTATGACTGAGTGTTTAAATGCGAGTCTTAAAGTAACCCTTAACGATATAGTCTGTTTGTTTGTTTGTCTTAGAGCGCCTTTCTCGACTATTGCCTTTGTGGTCAGGGCACAAAAAAGTTAAACCTGGTCTTTGATCTGCACTGTCCGTTTTTTGGACAACAAAAACCTTGGCATTGCAATTTTAACGATCTTATTTAGAAAATGAAAATGCGAACTTTTTTTACGTTATATTTACCCGTACAAAATAGACATTTTCATACCTCTGATTTTTCAGAAATTTCCAACCTGACATCTGACCAAGATGTGATCAAAGATATTGTACACAGCTTTATACCTGCAGACTTTTACGATCGTCGTAAACAAGTCCAAAACGACTTTGAAAGTCAAGAAAAATTACACCAGTTCATGGAGCCCATTCGGACTTCAATTCCTCATCGATTTTTGTGAGGTATGTTATTATCATTTTACATAATTGTGACCAATCACGCAAAAAGGGACCATCTGGGAATTCTGTTCATCAAGTAGATGAAAAATGATCAACGATGGTGTAGGTCAGTTTAAGTTGCTAACTGAAAAGTGGTTGTACAATGAACAGTTTTCATACAGAAAATATCATTAAAGTGAAAAGTTTCAACCCTGGTCAGCCTGCGCAATTCGCGCAGTATGAGCAGAGTTGACACTTTTCGCAGTTCCCAATAAGGTTCCTTTTTGCCTGATGGGTCACAATTTTATTTGTTACAGACATTTTGCCAGATTTTGCACAGATCTGCACAGATTTTAGACCTAAGTCAGCCTATAGGATCCCGGACCTGGAGTCTTGAAATCCATATATTCAGATCACTTTAATCCTTTACCACGCGACAAAATCTTAGACTTGTCAAAACTGAAGTATTTGCAGACGACAATATAAACATGCCTCATATGATAAAATTTGTCTTTGAAACGATAGAAAACATTGTGGGAAAAGGAGAAAATGCTGGTTACCAGCATTTTCTCCTTTTCCCACAATGCTTTCAAAATGCTTCTTCCTCAGGGGTGTCAAAACTCGGGATTGTGTGGTAAAGGGTTAAATGACTGAAAAATACACCTACTGTAAATTTTGATCGTAAAGCAGGCAACGGATGATAAAATGTCCAGATTTTGTTTGCAGAATTGAACCTGTGTAAAATGTAAAACCTTTTCAAGTACATAAAGGATTTTTTTCTTCTGTCTTTAGGTGCAACACGAGATTTATAGACAAGCGTATCTGTGATATATTGGCTTGATAGCGACACAGTAACCTGGAGTTTTGACACATGCTGTAAACAATTCAAAATTTAACCATGATGCCATGAGCGTTCAGCCTTATTTCTTGAATATTGGTAAGTATTTATAAACGAGAGTTGCAGATATAGTTCGCAATTTGTAAAATTACATCGTTTGTAAACATGATTTTTATATTTCTTTCTGTGAAGATTGCACTAGACTTCCATATGGACATTTCTATTCTACGAATTCTGATCAAGAAACTATCGAAAGAGGTTGATAAAGCTAGTTCCTTTTTACCAAAATGTTTTCCTGATTGTATCTTTTTACGAGTTTTACCTTTTCAGATTTTGGCATTTTAATGAGATAACTTACCAATAACGTAACGTATACAATAAAGCCCTTTACCTGTATTTTGTTATTCTTTTTTTTTCCAGATCATATGTCCAAGTATATCCCTGCACTAATTCAAATCTGTGTCCCTTCGACCGGAAACAACAGAATCAGACATATGACGTAACAGAGAAATAAACATGGTTGCAGACCAGTGAGGAAAGGTTAATCGCTGACAATCCCATTTATCTGAAATACTTTTGGAAACGTGACTTTAGCTCCCTGAAAAGGCATCCGTTTGAAATGGTTCACTGTGCACGCCGTCAAAGCTCTCCTGTATTTTGTACTTTTGTATTCTTGCGCTATGTGATATGAATAAAAATATGTAAATGTCAATTTTTGTTAGTCAAAATTTTCACTTTTATCTTGGTATCATAGCTCTTCTGCAACTCTCTAAGTCCAGTTCTAGATTTAATTAACCGGCATTTTCCAAACATTCTTTTGTCGAAAGCATTCTTTGTAGGGGTCATTTGAACTTGGGATTGTGTGGATAAAGGTTAAACACAAAACACTATACATTTATCTCCCCCTTATATCTTGCTGATATTTACGGTCAAACTTACCCCATATCCTGCTAAACCAGTGACCCGAATCCTTTAACTCTTTACCACACGACAAAATTTTAGACTGGTTCAAATTGAAAGCATTTGCAGACGACAAAATAAAGGTGACTGAAAAATTGAAATTTGTTCTAGGAAGGGTGGAAAACACTGTGGGAAAAGGAGAAAATGCTGGTTACCAGCATTTTCTCCTTTTCCCGCAGTGTTTTCAAAAGGCTTCTTTCTCAGGGGCGTCAAAAGTAGGGATTGTGTGGTAATGGGTTAAGCAGACAGTAAAACCAAAACGTTGCTATTTCAAAGGTATTTTTTTCTGGGGAAAATTATGTGACCCATCACGCTAAAAGGGACATTCTGGGAAGTGCAAAAATTATCGACCCTAGTTAGACTGTGCAGATGCGCAGGCTGACCCGGGTCGACATTATTTGCTTTTATGATATTTTCTGTGTGAAAAGTGGTCATTCCACCATACTCTACAATCATTTTTGAATTATCAAATTAAATTGAACTGCACTATCTTTGATCTGTTTACATCTAATTGATGTGCGGAATTCCCAGATAGTCCCTCTTCGTGTGAAAGGTCACGTATGTGTTTATCGGACAATGTAGTTCAAAGATCAGAGTGCACGCTCTGTGCAGTCTATTATTGATCTACACCGTCCGCAAAAGTTGAATGAGTATCGCTCAGCAGCCTGGGGGCTAATGCAGATTTTATATGTCATAGCTGATTTACACGCAAATTATATAACGAACCCAATTTACATTTAAGATTAGAAAAACAGCAAGCGCCGTTCTAAGTAAATTTATTCATCGACAATAAACTTTATTAAATCTTTGGCGCTAAAACATGTGAGCCAGGCTTTCACAAAACGGGGTTGAATATATCTCCGCGACGCAGTATACCGTACAGCTTAAAGTGTCGTCAGAGATCAGTGTCCGCAGTCCGTGCAGGCTAATCCGAAACAACTTTTTCCGTTTCTACGTAGTGTTCTGTTTCTGTTCTGTAAGTCTACTGTGGCACAAAATATAATGTAGCCGTAAAGTGCCGTTTCGGATTAGCCTGCGCAGGCTGATTTTGGTTTGGAAAAGTCCAAAATTTGTCGTTTGGGAAAGGGTTAATGACATTTTCTGTCTGAAAAGTGATATACAATTATTTTTGAATTATCAACTGAAATTGACCTACGCTACCGTTGATCTGTTTTCTAATTGATGTACAGAATTCCCAGATTGTCCCTGTTTGCTTGATGGGTCACGTATTTATGTATTTTTGGCCATAGGCCTAGAACACGAAAAAAAAAATGTTCTTCTCTCATTTTCAATTGTTGTAAGCCAGATTAGTGACCTGTGAAATCCGGTTTGTTTAACAACCAGCTAAATCCCAGAGTAGAATCATCCTTGGATATGCGGAAGATCTGCACGTTTTGCAGATGCATTAAGCCCCCTCTTCACAGAGTATGGCTTAACATACCTTAACCATGCCCTGTAAAAAAAGGGGCTTAATGGATATACGAAAAGTACCGACCCAAGTCAGCCTGCGCTGGCTGACCTGAGCCGAAACGTTTTGCTTCTTGTCAATTTTCTGTATATTAAAGGACCAATCCACTTCATGATTCTGTTGATTTCTGGACATAATGGATTTCACGGATCCATGTGATTACTTGCTTGGTATCCTGTATTAAAGCGATACATCTAGCCCCTTTTTTTCAGAACATAGTTTACATGTATTATGTCATAACTGATTTACACGCAAAATAGTTACTTATGAATTGATGAAAAGAGCGAACATGCAAAATATGCAGCGAACCCAATTTACAATTAAGATTTGAAACACGGCAAACGCCGTTCTGGGGAAAATAATCCTTAGGTTCTAAGGGCGACTCACTGACCTTTTCCGGGCAGCGTAGACCAAGAGCAGACTGCACAGAACGTGCAGTCTGTCTTGGATCTACACTGGAGATACCATTCCTACAAAAATATTTTTCAGAGAGCAATATTTCGGTTTTTACTATAGGCTTGAAAGTTTCTTTTGTGTTATAATATTGTAATGAGATAAGGGTTAATTCATCAAGATTTAACCTGATTAATCTTTCAGCGTCATTTGAATACATAGGGGGTATTTATTTACATCATCAGTAATATTTTCACGGATGTCGCATCCATATAATATCAAAAAATAATAAAATAAAACGCGGAAACTCAGAAAGATTCTTGTAGGCTTGACCTAACAACGTAACGGTCTAGGTCCAAAAATTCGACTGCACATTTTGTGTATCGGGCAGATTGATCGGTAAATTTCATCGCCGATGTAATGCAGAGAAATGACCCTCCCATACAAAATGACCCGGGTCATTTCTCAACGCAGAGAAATGACACCAGAAATCATTTTACTACGTAGAATAATGACCCGGGTCATTTCTCTACGTAGTAAAATGACCCATGGATCATTTTGTAAGGGAGGGTTATTTGTCTGCATTGCAACGCTAGTTTATCGTTCTAAAAACTGTGAGGCTCCTCTTAAAAAGGAAAACTAGAGTTTCAATTCTCTTTCAAAATATTTTAACCTATGTTCCAGTTGAAAACAGTACATACATTCATTACTTATAGTGTACCTTAAGAGATTTTTCAGCACTGCTAGTCTCTTGGCAAACAAGTTCAGCTACAAAAAGCCCGCCCTTAATTAAACGTTTCACAATCTTGTATCAAAAGCCAGTTCTAACCGCCATCGAGTCGTGCACATCTCAAAGCATAAGCAAATCCTGTACTTTTAGACATGTTTCAGCATTGCTATTCTCCTGGCAAACAAATTCAGGTACAAAGAGCCCATCCTTATTTAGATTTTGTTACAAGGGTGCGATTAAATTTGACAGTTTCACAATCTTACATTAAAAGCGGCTTCTAACCGCCATCGAGTCGTACAGATCTCGAAGCATAAGGCAATCGTGCACTTATAGAGATTTTTCGCAATAGCTAGTCTCTTGGCAATCAAGTTTAGGTACAAAAGGCCTGCCCTTATTTATATTTCATCACAAGGGTATGATCAAATTTGAATGTTCCACATTATTGTATTAAAAGCGGCTTTTAACCCCCATTTTGTCCTACAGATCTTGAATCATTCGGTAATCATGCACTTTTATAGATTTTTCAGCACTGCTATTCTCTTGGCAACAACATATAGGTACAATAAGCCTTATTTATATTTCGATACAAGGGTACGATATCGTTTGAATTCGTTACAATCTTGTATTATAAGCAGCTTCCGAACGCCATCGAGTCATACAGATCTCGAAGCATAAGGCAATCATGTGATTTTAGAGATTTTTCAGCATTGCTGTTTGCAACAAGTTCAGGTACAAAAAGCCCGCACTTATATTTCGTTACAAGTTTACGATTTAATTTGATTTTTTTTACTATCTTGTATTAAAGGCGGCTTCTACAGATCTCGACGAATAGAGCAATCCTGTAATTTTAGAGACTTTTTTGCATTGCCAAGCTCTTGGCAAACAAGTTCAAGTATAAAAAGCCCGCCCTTATTTATATTTCGTTACCAGGGTATGATAAAATTTCAATGTTTCAAAATCTAATATTACAAGCAGCTTCTTACCGCCATCGAGTCGTACAGATCTTGAAGCATAAGGAAATCCAGTACTTTTAGAAATTTTTCAACATTGCTAGTCTCTTGGCAAACAATTTCAGTCACAAAAAGCCTGCCCTTTTTTATATTTCGTTACAAGGGTACAATCATATTTAAATGCATCGCAATATTGTATTAAAAGGGGCTTTTAATTAACATTTTAATTCATATTTCAATTCATATTTTGTAACAGGGGTGCGATCAAATTCTAATGTTTCACAATCTTGTATTAAAATCGGCTTTTAACCGCCACCGAGTCGTACATATCTCGAAGCATAAGGCAATCAGGGACTTTTAGAAATTTTTCAGCATTGCTAGTCTCTTGGCAAGCAAGTTCTGCTACAAAAAACCTGCCCTTTTTTAATATTTCGTTACAAGGGTACGATCAATTTTTTAATGCATCGCAATGTTGTATTAAAAGCTGCTTTTAATTCATATTTTAATTTATATTTTGTTACAAGAGTGGGGTTAAATTTGAATGTTTAACCATCTTGTATTAAAATCGGCTTCTTACCGCCATCGAGTCGTACAGATCTCGAAGCATAAGGCAATAATGTACTTTAAGAGATTTTTCTGCATTGCCAGTCTCTTCGCAAACAGGTTCAAGTACAAAAGCCCGTCTTTCTCTATATTTCGTCGCAAGGATATGATTAAATTTGAATGTTTCAAAATCTAACATTAAAAGCATCTTCTTACCGCCATCGAGTTGTACAGATCTCGAAGCATAAAGCAATCCTGTACTATTAGATATTTTTAGCATTGTTTGTCACTTGGCAAACAAGTTCAGATCAGAAAACGCCCGCCCTTATTTATGTTTTGTTACAAGGGTGCGATTAAATTTGAATGTTTCACAATATTGTATTAAAAGCGGTTTCTTAGCGCCCCGAGTTGTACAGATCTCGAAGCATAAGGCAATCCTGTACTTTTAGAGATTTTTCAGCATTGCCCTTCTCTTGGCAAACACATTCAAGTACAAAAAGCCGGCCCTTATTTATATTTCGTTACCAGGGTATGATTAAATTTGAATGTTTCACAATCTAATATTAATAGTGGCTTCCAACCGCCATCGAGTCGTACAGATCTCGAAGCATAAGGCAATCCTTTACTTTTAGAGATTTTTCAGCATTGCCAGTCTGTTGGCAAACAAGTTCAAGTACAAAAAGCCCACGTGTATTAATATTTCGTTACCAGGGTACGATTAAAATTGAATGTTACGCAAACTAATATTAAACGCAGCTTCTTACCGCCATCAAGTTGTACAGATCTCGAAGCATAAGGCAATCAGATACTTTTAGAGATTTTTTAGCATTGCAAGTCACTTGGCAAACTAGTTCAGGTACAAAAAGCCCGCCCTTATTTAAATTTCGTTACAAGTTTACAGTTAAATTTGAATGCTTCACAATCTAGTATCAAAAGTGGCTTCTAACCGCCATCGAGTCGTACAGATCTCGAGGCATACGGAAATCCTGTACATTTAGAAACTTTGCATCATTGCTAGTCACTTGGCAAACATGTTCAGGTACAAAAAGCCCACCTTTCTTTACATTTCGTTACAATAGAACGATCAAATTTGCGTGTTTCACAATATTGTATTAAAAGCTGCTTTTAGCACCCATTTTGTCTTACAGATCTCAAGGCATAAGAAAATCATGTACTTTTAGATATTTTTCAGCATTACTACTCTCTTTGGAAACAAATTAAGATACAAAAGGCTACTTATTTATACTTTGTTACAAGGGTGCTATTAAATTTGAATGTTTCACAGTCTTGTATTAAAAGCGCGCTTCTAGCCGCCATGGAGTCGTGCAGATCTCGAAGCATAAGGAAATAATGTACTTTATGAGACTTTTTGCATTAGCAGTCTCTTCGCAAACAAGTTCAAGTATAATAAGCCGGCCTTTATTTATATTTCGTTACCAGGGTACAATAAAATCTAAATCTTTCACGATCTATATCAAAAGCAGCTTCTTACCGCCATTGACTCATACGGATCTCGAAGCATAGGGAAATCATGCACTTTTAGAGATTTTTCCAGCATTGCTAGTCACTTGGCAAACAGGTTCAGTTACAAAAAGGCCGCCCTTATTTATATTTCGTTTCAAGGGTGCGATTAAATTTCATTGTTTCACAATCTTGTATTAAAAGCGGCTTCTAACCGCCATCGAGTCGTATAGATCTCGAAGAATAAGGCAGTCTATTACTTTTAGAGATTTTTCAGCATTACCAGCCTCTTGACAAATAGGTTCAAGTGCAAAAAGCGCCCCCCCCCCCGACATTTATATTTTGTTACAAGGGTGCGAATAAAATTGACAGTTTCACATTTTTGTATTAAAAGCGGCTTCTGAATGCCATCGAGTCGTACAGATCTCGAAGAATAAGGCAATCCTGTACTTTCAGAGTTTTTTCAGCATTGCCAGTCTCTTGGCAAACAAGTTCAAATACAGAAATCCCGCCCTTATTTATATTTCGTTACAAGGGTGCGATTAAATTTGATTGTTTCAGAATCTTGTATTAAAATCGGCTTCTAACCGCCATCGAGTCGTACAGATCTCGAAGAATAAGGCAGTCCATTATTTTTAGAGATTTTTCAGCATTACCAGCCTCTTGGCAAATAGGTTCAAGTACTAAAAGCGCCCCCCCCCCCTACATTTATATTTTGTTACAAGGGTACGATTAAAATCGAATGTTTCACATTTTTGTATTAAAAGCTGCTTCTGAATGCCATCGAGTCGTACAGATCTCGAAGAATAAGGCAATCCTGTACTTTTAGAGTTTTTTCAGCATTGCCAGTCTCTTGGCAAACAAGTTCAAGTACAGAAATCCCGCCCTTATTTATATTTCGATACCAGGGTACGATTAAATTCGGATTTTTTTACAATCTGATATTAAACGATCTGATTTGACTTCAAGTTGAATAAACTACATGTTTTGTTATTTGATAAAAAATTAACTAAGTATTAAGAGGTACCTCTACTGGCAATATGTGTAGAATCTGGAAACCTTAAGTTCACCCGATGGTGTGGTTATACACAGACACTTCATTTAGACAAACTTTCCCCTCTATAACGTGCCCGCCAAAGTAGCTCAGTAGTTAGTGTATTTGACTCATAAGCAGGCAGTTTAAGGTTCGATAGCCCATTAAGTCAAACTTTCTTTCCGGCAATTGTTTTCCCCTCTCCTTTGATGCATGTAAGAAAAGTAGTCAGTGACTAAAAAAAAGAGAGATTTTTCAGTGCTGATGGGTGAAAGCCAGGAAATACATGCTTAGGTGCCCTGACCGTCGTGGCATAAACTGAGCTGTTAGAACTCCAATTAAACCAACTAGCCAATAATGACCGGCTGTAAAAGCCTTATGTAGTTATTGTAAATACAATCTGTACACATACATGTAAAACGATCCCTGTCTTATATGGGCCGATGTTTGACAAAAGAAATCAAGTGCCTGTGGAGCCTAGTACGCCTGTATCAAATAGCCTAGTTAGTTCTTCTTGCAATTAGACGAACAGGGCAGTTGTCCATCAGTTGATTCTTTGCGCATCCCCTATATAAAGGGAGATAATCAAATACTGGCAGCGTAAGGGAGATTATACAGCCCAATCAAAACATTGAATAGATAAAGGGAGGCAATCACACTCCTTTCTATTTAAAATGCGTATCACTGTTCAGCCTCTTTTTTCCCCCTTTGATAAAAAATAAATGAAAACGTCTGCAGACAACGAATTAAACATGGGTCAAGTATCGAAATTTACGAGCAATTTCGACTTTTATCACAATGTTTTCTATGCTATCAAAGTGTGTCATTTACACATAAGAAACGGCTTCATCCTTACTGTTATTTAGGGTCAATTAGAGATGCCATAGGAATGCCTTATGGGATAAAGGGTTAACTAACATTCATTCGGAACTACTGTAACACCATCGTATAAGTTACGCCCTGAAATTTATTGTACATTTGTTATGAACGGCCTCTCCATTCGGCGTTGTTGTACCAGACGGCAATAACGCTAGATAAACAATTTCGTCTGCAGCTTCTTCTGCTGATTTCGCACGTCTGTCTCCGAGACATCCGTTCTCGTCTAGATGGCTTTGCATCTGATCTGTGGCAGTAACCCCTGGACAGCCGGCATTGACAACGATATTTTTACGCTGGTCAGTACGTAAATCTCTCGCAATTATATGCGCTAGACAATTTTGAAGAACGCCGATAGCTTCAACAATTCTGTCCGGCCATCCATACTCTGACCACAAATTGGCTTTCACGGCTGCTAAATAACTGTCAGCCATTTTGTCCAACTCGTAAATGGACATTTTATTGAGATCAAACGACCTCTGCAGCTCTGGACTTAAACTACATAACTTTCCAAGTTCACTAGAAAGAAATACAATTCTGGCGTGAGGTCTCAGTAAAGGATGGAAATGCTTGTATAAACTGAGAGAGCCTTTAAAGTTGGTAAGAACGGCCAGTTCTGCTTGTCTATACATGGTTAGGGGCGTGTCTTTAGGGAAGACCACCCCAGCGTTACTGACAAGAACGTCGATACCACCGTAATTCTCCTTGACGTATTCCAGAAACATACGTATGCTCGCGGACTGAGTGACGTCCAGTTCATGCCAGACTGGTTTCAGGCCTTCTGCTTTTAATTCTTCGCAGGCTTTCTGACCTTTTTTGGTGTCTTTTGCCGTGACTATGACGTCACCTGGAAATAGTTGTAAAAGCTGTCTCGCTACCTGAAAACCTATACCACGGTTTGCGCCCGTAACGATAGCCACTTTTCTTCCCATTTTCCTGAAATAAATTCAAAGAGAAATACACCGAGAAAGAAACAGGTAACTGTTGCCAATCCCGAAATATAACGACCCTGAGAGGAAGGCATTTGAAAACTTTGTGGGAAAAGGAGATGGTACTGGTAACCAGCATCTTTTCAATTTCCAGTAGATCTTTCTACCGTTTGAAAGAAAATAAATATTTTCATTCATTTGTCGTCTGCATAATTATGCTTTTATATTGGTTTTATCTTAACATGTATTTCTAAGTCTGGTAAAGAGATACCTGACCGAAATGGCCCTTTAATCTACCTATATATCATTTACATAAATTTACATGGTTTACGTGGGGTTAGAATTATATAGGCCATGCGATTAAAAGCTCTATACGTTTTATACCTTTAACCCATTACCACACAATCCCTACTTTTGACGCCCCTGAGAAAGAAGCCTTTCGAAAACACTGTGGGAAAAGGAGAAAATGCTGGTAACCAGCATTTTCTCCTTTTCCCACTGTGTTTTCTACCCTTCCCAGAACAAATTTCAATTTTTCAGTCACCTTTGTTTTGTCGTCTGCAAATGCTTTCAAGTTGGACCAGTCTAAAGTTTTCTCGTGTGGTAAAGAGTTAAATAAATATATGTAAGTACTTAAGATAAACACTTAGCTCATCGTTGACATGGTTTCTAAATCAACGTCGGACCCAAACGTCACACCAAAAGAAGGTTCACAACATTTTACCATATATACACTGTTGGTAATACAGTGCTCTTTTTACTGAAAGCTTTGTGGTGCCTTGCCCGTGGACAATCACCTTGGACAGGAACTTCGATAGAGATCGAGCAATCTATAGAAGATTCTCTAATAACATAAATAAAATTTTATTCTGGACACCTTCATAATTTGTACGAGAATTATAGCATAACACATTACCACAAAATCCCTACTTTTGACGACCCTGAGAGAGAAGCCTTTTGGGAAAAAGACAAAAAAAAATGGTGATAACTCGGGGCTACATGATTCACCACAGCCGTGAACAAGTTTCCCTGCCACCTAATTTTGTATCACGTGGGACATTTTTAAATTAATTTGGTCATAACTGACTCATCTTCGCGAGCCAAGTTTACGATCACTACGTGGATCTTACCCTAGCTGATTGAGCCCGATTTCGAGATTCCTGCGATGCGCCCTCTATTGGATGTTGGTTATTACCCCCCTTTACATCATATTTCTAAGAGCAAATGAAATATCGTTTTGCAAACCCCTTACGAATACACATGAAGCGATAAGCAGACATCCACGTGGGTTTCCATGTTTACCTTCTATTCGAAAATTAGAGACCTTGTTCTATTTTTATCAAAGATGAAATGCTACGAGTGATTTCATTCGTTGCAGCTAGAGCTGGCTGCATCCAATGAAAAAGCGTGTCGGGTGAATGTTAAAATCAAGCTCGATCCGCCAGGGGTAGATTTACGTAGTGAATTGTCAGTCTTGGCTTTCAAAGATGAAACTGACCATGTAGATCTACAAGTTGTACAAGTCAATTCTTTCATTCATTCATTCATTCATTCATTTATTAATTCATTTTCTCCTTTTCCCAAAATGTTTTCTTCCTTTCACAAAAGAAATTCAAATTTTCATTCACTTTTATTTTGTCGTCTGCAAGTGCTTTCGATTTGGACAAACCTAACATTTGTCGTTTGGTAATGAGATTTGCAGAAATAATCAGATCCGTTGTCATGTGACATAAAAAGAAGATAAAGAAGAGAATGATGATGATGATGATGATGATGATGATAAATTAGGTCGCTTGAACCGAATGGGAGAAACTAAGATATAGCGAAAAGAAAAATTAGTAAGGAAAGATAGAACAAGCATCAAAATATCATGGCAATGAATGGGTTTCATGTGCAAAATGTGCTTCTTGAATATGTTGTTTTTCATAGGCGCGCGTCAAAATTGAGCCGCTTATGATCGAGTGTTAAGCTGACCTAAACTGTGGATGATAATTTAGTGAATAGATGAAAAGTTTAATTGATAAGCTCTAGTGACAGAATTTGTGTATTCTTGGAATATTCACTTTTAATTGATGGCTTCGACACAGAGGTTAGGTGAGTCATCTCTTACTATAATTTTTCGCTATAATTATTATAATCCATGTTTTTTAATGCAATGTTAATTCTTGATTATTATTTTCTTTTTGTTATAAAATAAGTTGTACAGGTCTTTTCATATGCTAACAATCCATTAAGGAGAGAGCGATTGAGAGACAGGGAGAAGGAAAGGAAAAGGGATATTAGGCTGGTAACGAACGACTGGGGCGAGAAGCTCACCAATAGTATAGACATCGTAAAACCAAAGTACAGTCATTTAACGAGGTGACTTGATTGGGAGGCGGAAGAGAGAGAGAGAGAGAGAAAGAACAGAGAAAACAGCGTACAAGGACTTGGTTTAGAAATCTTTCGCTTCCGTAAGTGAGCCACAGGAGGACACGACGTTTATGGTAGAATAAGAAACTCATGGTGGCATGCTTCTGTAACGATACGAGATATCTATCATGATAAATTAAGATAATTATGGTGATAAATCAAAAGTTTCCTGATTGGAATGATGGAATTAATTCTTGAAAGGGTAAACAGCAGTGTATGAAAAATAGAAAATGCTAATGACTAGCATTTTCTCCTTTCCTACTATGTTTTACATGTACTTTTTCCATGGGTTGTCCAAAATCTGGATTGTATGCAATCGTTTTCAAAGTGAACATGGCTATTCAGTATGGCAAAGCACATTTCAGAGACTTGATGTAAACTCCAGTTAGGTAGGGGAGAGATGGTCTAAATTATAAACAGGAAGCCGGGCCGATTCTAGCGTGCTTTTGAAAACACTACAGACAGAAGATCAGATAGTGAGGAAGGTTTATGATAGGATATGATCTAGTGTCAACACTGTCCCTTAACTGAAATGACATTTTAGATATTCAGATTAGCCTTCTGAATTAGACCGAATAAATTCCACTTTCAT
The DNA here is from genome assembly GCA_943736015.1 of Tridacna crocea. Taxonomy (NCBI): domain Eukaryota; kingdom Metazoa; phylum Mollusca; class Bivalvia; order Cardiida; family Cardiidae; genus Tridacna; species Tridacna crocea. Next base: position 24,214,000 of record OX031067.1, on the reverse strand, counting down.
TTCATTAGCTTTTACTCACCGAGTCGAATTAAGATCAGAATATACATGGCACAACGCGTTGTCTGTTCTTGAATCTATACCGTCTATCTATATGACATATGAAGGCTTATGAGACATTACAGGCATATTAACCGTAACTTTTTGCTAGATGAAGAGTTTTGGTCTTGTGAAATTTAAAAGCAATTGCAGACCACAAATTGTCGATTTACTTCAAAAACCTCGTAGCTAGTACTAGCTACAGCTTGAAACAAGCTGTTGTAACGAGGTTTTTTCAGTAAACTGACGAAATTCATTGCGCCTCAAACAATGAAACGAAGAGCAGAATACGTATAGAAATGTGGTTCAATGTCGTGATGCAAGGGTAGAAAACTCTGAAAAAAAATGGAAACTAAGTTCGTCACCATCCTTTTCTCCTTTCGCCATAATGTTTTCCGAAAGACCTTCACCCTCAGGGTCCTTGAAACACGAGGCTGTTTGATAAATGACTATGTTGCAGCTGACAAAATTAATTGACAATCTGAAAGTGTATAAATAATCAGAACGATTTCAAAACTCAATAACAATAACGAAAAGAAAGGAATGATAATTACTTATTACTTACCGTATGTAGATTCCAATATTCCTTAAACGTCCGATACTGTATACATGTCCTTTAACTGTGTATTGAATATGTTAGCGGCCTACCCTTTGAACCCGATCGAATATCGATTTTGCATATCGACGAACTAACTTACAAGGTAAAAATAAACAAACAAACGGTGCTTTAAATTCTTGACTTTAAAACCAAACGAATCCAGTGTTTTTAACGACACTGGAGGAGAAAGTTTCGCAACCATAGTAGGAGACAATTTTTTTAGCCCTTTCCAAGCATATATTTCGTCATTTAACCCATTATAACATAAGCTCGACTCGTTCCGACCCTGAGAAATAAGCCTTTTGAAAACATTGTAGGGAAAAGGAGAAAATGCTGGTAATCTTCATTTTCTCCTTTGCCTACAATGTTTTCTTCTCTTTCATGATCAGATTTCAAGTTTTTATTCACATTTATTTATCATTTTTATCGTCTGTAAATGCTCTCAATTTGGACCAGCGTATAATTTTGTTGTTTGGTAAAGAGTTAAAGATACCTTTAACCTTATATCTAGAGAGGAGAAATAAAAACGGTGTTAACCCTTCTCCTGCTGGATAAATTAAGTGAAACTTTTCAAGCCATTAGCAAAAACCCAGACTATGCTATTTCAAATGCATTTTTTAAAGAAAAATATCTTTTTATCGGACAGAATAGATCCAAGATCAGAGTATCATCAGACTGCACGTTCTGTGCAGTCTGATCTTGATCTACGCTGTCCGCAAAAGGTCAGCAAGTCGCGATAAGCAGCTTTAGGGTGAATAGTTGAAAAAATGTAAATGGCTCACTTGTATAAACAATGGAAAATGACCAATACATTTTGATGAGAGGGATAAAACAATATAAATAGTAACACAAAGGATTTGTCCTCATTGGAGAGGTCATCAGATCTTTCCAACAGTGGTGAGTTTAAAAGGCAGACTGCCACAGAATTTGCTGTCTAAATTCATTTTTTCTTGCAAATTGTACTGATACACAGTCTGTTTCGTCATGGTTTTGTAAATAAAGCGAAATAAAAAAAAAAAACGAAACAGGAAATAGGCGTGGTTTATTTCATATGATGAATATCAGAAAAATATTTGTTAAATTTGCCATGTCTGCAAATGACCCCTCAAAAAATTGTAATTTTTCAATAAGCAAATAAGTCGAAGCAGCATAAAAAAGAAGAGTTTCGTTAAAAAAGAGAAAGAAGACTGCTGGACAAGATCATGCGACTTGAAAAAGCGACAAGAAGGCCAAATGACCGTCATGTAAAGCATAATTAAGAGGTTTCTACTCGGCGGCTTTTTTACTTGTTTGTTTACATGTATCTATATACTGAAATTAAAAGCCAATAAACTGTATGAAAACATTGATGCTGACCTCTCCTGGCTTCTTTTTTAAAGAAGCCAACTTGTTTTAAATTTGTCCTCATTTGAAACCGGAAATGACAACAGCGATTGCGGAAGCTGCTGTGATTGGCCGATTAGCAGCTTGTTACTTTATTTCCACAATGTTTTGAAAGTGTATCTCGCATGTAATTAAAAAATATACGGGATAGTTTGGTAGATGCTCAAAGTTATAACGAAACATATTGCATATATCACGTAGAAGCTTTATTTCGATTTCACAAATAAACTCTCCAAAAAAATGTACAACGATGGAACAAAACTAAAACACCAGGCCTAACGAAACTTAAGTTTAAGATAAAGTTGGCAATGTAAGCTTGGCTTAGTGCTTTTTTTCGTGCTCAATTCAGTCGAGCATGAAAGTGTAAAGTTAAAAAGATATCATTTGATACAACCACAGGTCTTGAAGCTCCACTGGTCAATCACGGAACCCCGAAATTATCATTGGGCAATCATGAAGCACCGGCACTGTAAACCGCGTTGATGCATTGCCTCGATAGCGTTTATGATAATACTAATTGAAATTTGCTAGGGATCACCATCTTAAATCCAGCCGATATGTATGTCAGGCATGCATCAGGTATAGCTTTTCAATTTAGAGCATTGCCTCACCGATGAAATAAACCATCTGAAGAAATAAATGATTTTTTTAGGCAATACAGATTTTTTTGTAACATAGACCCGTTTTGAAATACCTCAATGATCCCTATCAACGTGTGAATAGCATATTACATAATACATAGAGGCGATACACCAATGCGATACCTTTGGTAACAATGTCAGATGACTGAGCAAAGAAAATTTCGGTGTTCCGTGATAAACCATTGGAGTTTCAGCGGTCTAAGGTACAACTACTGGTGTGAATTCCTAAATCTTAGAGCAATTCTTTTTATCGTTTCTCATATAAACGTGATCCATCACGCAAAAGGGGCCATCTCGGAATTCTGTACATCAATTAGATGGAAACAGATTAACGATAGTGCAGGTCACTTTAGGTTGATATTTTAAAAATGCTTTTATAACAAAGTACAATGACCACTCTTCATACAGAAAAGCAGAAAGTGTCGATCCTGGTCAGCTTGCGCAATTTACGCAGTCTGACCGGGATTGGCATTTTTTGCAGTTCCAAGATCCCTTTTTGCGTGACGGGTCACAAATGTCTATTTTTGCAAAGGTTATCGCCGAATGAACCATAGAGTAATGATTTTAATGTTAAACACCAATTCTAATGAGTACCCACAACACATGGTTTAGTTGAGAATAATTAACATTTTCAGTTTTGAAATAAAAAAATCACTCCCCCTGTCTGGAGCTCAGTATATGATAATTTGCTTGGCATACATAAAGTGGCCAACGCATTACTTGGATGTATAAACTCTGTTTTTACTGGAGCATGGCTCATTGTTTTTGTCAGTATTGTATTTTCAATGGTCGAACCGAACCGAGTTTACATATATTGGGTCTGAGAAAGACGGAAAGTGGAATTTTCTTACTTTCAACATTTCCCAGATTTCGGGACCATATATGATTTTGTCATGATATCCAGTCTCAGGCGACCTTTGCTAATAGTTTTCCTGTTCATGTTAGAGACATCTGTAAATACAATCAAGCCTGCTTCTAGAGACTGCACAGGGAAAGGAAGAAAAGTGGTCTCTTACAGCAGGTGTACATAAATGTAAGTTAAATTGAATTCATTACAGAAATGGGTGTACCATTAACTTTTTTACCAAGCAAGCCCGTGTTTTAACGACCAAAGGAAAAGACAGCTTTTTGATAACTCTATCGGAAAAGGAGGAAATGCTGACCAGCATTTCCTCCTTTTCCAACAATGTTTTCTATCATTTGAAATCCGGATCGAGTTATGTCTGCTTTCAAATCGGACAAGTCTGAAACATTGTCGTTTGGTAAAGACATAAAGCTATGGAATCTTAAAAAAACGTGTATTGATTGACCCTTTATGGAACAACCCGAGTTTTAATGGCCCTAAAGAAGTAGACTTTTGGAAACATTGTGAGAGAAGAAGAAAATATTGGGTACCTTTCCTTCCGTTAACAAATGGAATTGTTTGGTAAAGAGTTTTTGGTTGAATTAAATTGGATATATAAGTAACTTTAACCTATAAAAATATTGAGTGAGACATAGAACGACTCTGTACACATACAACCAAAATGCATTATATACATACATCACACACTATCATCTAACCCTTACCAAACTGTCCCAGGTTTCAACTACCCTGAGGAAGACAAGCTTTTGAAAACACTTTGGGAAAAGGAGAAAATGATGGTATCAATGTTTTCTACGACATCAAAGACAGATTCCATCACTTGAGCCACTAATATTGAACGTGTCAAAGAATTTGTTGTGTGTCATGGAGCCAAACACTGTCGTGGCTAACGTAATTACCTCCCTTTCATTGGTGCAAAAGAGATGGTCCAGGCAAAGTATTGGGGTGCTTTCTATATAATTAGATGTATAATAATCTGAAGTTGAGGCATTTCGCGGGAAACTTGGTTACCTCAGTTTGTCAGTATTAAATGGCCGAAAGTGGGGCCGTTTCCGTATTTTTATAGCTTGATGCAGACATACTATTATTGTTCCGACATACTGGTTGTAACATTACACTTTACCTGGCAGACAAAAGAATTTACTACAGAACATGTCCGATATATTCGATAGAGTATAGCGATTTACACACATCAGGGCTCGTATTCACCAACCATTCTTATGAACTTTCTTTGCCTTATTATCCGAAATTGGCAATATCTGAAAGTAATACAACTTCTGATTGGCTAAACCATTAAAAAACGAATGGTCTAGCCAATCAGAACTTATGTTACTTACAAATTTAGAAAATCTTGGAGATTAAGACTAAGAATACTCTCAAGAATTTTTGGTGAATACAGGCCCAGTTTGATTGTCTATAACATTGTCAATACATGATACCGTCATTTATGGTCGACGTGTTTTGGCGATATTATAGACTTGTCCAACATCTTGACTATTTTCAAGATCTTTTAGCAAAGGGTGAACGGAGTAAAGATTTCATTTCAAACACATCCATTATGGATTTTTTTCACTCAGACGAAATGTAAAAGAACAGAAAACCATGGAGAACTCGCACATACTGAAGACCACTTTCATAAATCAATCTAATCAGTCACACGTTTGTATCCAAAATACACCGGCTTTCATGCAGAAGTTCAACACGGACACAAGGTCTGACGTCCCTAATCATCGTAAAAGTCGTACTCAGTTCTATTCTTACAGAGAAATACTGCAAACACAATGCCTATTATCTGAAATAAGAAAAGGAAAACTAAATACAGAACTTATTCCGATAAATGTTAAGCACAAACTTGCGTACTTTTGGTAAATCCAGTCTGAATACTTCTATGAAGATTTGACCTCTCTTACATGATGCATCAGTCCCCTCAATTACTGGGGGATTATAGTTATACGCGCTATAAAGTAGCAATGGAGAAACAGGCTTTTATCAATACATTTGAGGAAAACTCAGGCATGTTGTAGCTCAAGATTTCTCTTAACTGATGACCATATAGCTGAGTGAATCGCATCAGGCAACATTTTATTGAGTAAATGTTTATTTTAGTTTGAAATTCAAAGTAACGGTTGTCGCGTAGAAAAGTAGTCCGGTTGTGTACCCAGGGTGCCCAAATTAGATAGATGAGTATTTGTAGAATGCCATCGTCTCACCTGCGAATTGCGCAGGCTGACCAGGGTAAACACTTTTCGCTGTAATGATATTTTCAATGAAAAGTGGTCACTGTACATTGTTATCCAATAATTATTGAATTATCAACTTAAACTGACCTGCACTATCGTTGATCTGTTTTCATATAATTGATGTACAGAATTCCCAGACGATCCCTTTTTGCGTGATGGGTCGCAAATCGTCGGTGCACTTTCAAAACCTCGTAACTACAGCTTGTAACAAGCTGTAGTTACGAGGTTTTGAAAGTACACCGACGAAATGATTAAAATGTAGATAGCTGCTTATAAAAAGATACTAGGTAATGGAATAAAAGAAACGTTGGATATCGGCATGTTCTATTTTTCATCACATTTTTTACAATGATCTTCTTCATTCAAGTTTTAAGATTTTTGAATCCGTCAGTGAATAGCTAACTCATTATCAAACGACAAAATTCTAGGCTTGTCCAAATCAAAAGCATTTGCCTACGACAATAATTATAAAAGTGACTGGAAATTTGAACTCTTTTTTAGTGAAGGATAGAAAACACTGTGGGAAAAGGAGAAAATGCTGGTTACTAGCATTTTCTCCTTTTCCCACAATGTTTTCAAAAGGCTTATTTCTCAGGATCGTCAAAAGTAGGGATTGTGTGGTAATGGGTTAAAGGGAAGAGTCTCACACACACCGAAATAAAGAGAAGCAGATAATACTTACTGCTACAACCATTATACCTGCTGCCAAGCCTATTAACGCTGCACTGTTTGCCGATATCAAATCGTTTAACATATGAAAACAACCCTACAAATAGAATGTTACATATTTGAAATCAAGTACAAAACAGAAATACAAAAAGGGACACTATTCTTTGGAAGACAAATCTTGTCAGTTGCAAATAAATTATTTTGTTGTCTACTTTTTTTTTAATCAGTTAAATCCAAGTGGTGTAAATATTGTATACTATTCTTATCAGTGAATTACGGAAATTTCAGTGGATAAAACAACCCTACAAGTAGAATGTTAGATATTCGAAATCAAATGCAAAACAGATACACGAAAAGGGGCACTATTCTTTCGAAGACATATCAGTTGCACATAAATTATATTGTTGTCTACATTTTTTTTTTCAATTAAATCGAAGTGGTGTAAAACTGAATACTATTCTTATCAGTGAATTGCAGAAATTTCAGTGGATAATAAAAGTAGTGATGATAAATATATATGGTATCATCACTAGTGACGATATACATGTAGTTTTAGAATGCTTGCCGGAACTACTTTCTACCTATATAGCTCAAATTGTACCCTTTTTTTTTACAATTACATGTATTATGGGTGAATTAGTAATAAATGGGACAATCTCAGTTGAATGCGTGTGATATTAAAAACATGTCACTAGAATAAGGTTTGATGAAAAAAATCGTCCGTCGGACTCGTTTTTCAACCGCATCAAACCCCATTCGAGTAACAGATTTTTGGTATCACACACAACCAGTTGATTATCCTCTATATCGTCGGTTAACTTCAAAAACCTCGTAACTACAGCTTGTTACAAGCTCTAGTTACGAGGTTTTCCAAGTAAATCAACGATATATAATTTGGTAAAGAGTTACAATTTAAATTACAATCGAGGCGGGGAAATGGGACTTACTGTGGTATACAAGTCTTTGGCATATCGTATGTGATCTCTCGCCTCGATTTGACATGCTGTTGAATTTTCTGGCTCTGCTGGTAGATCTATTTTCGAAGATAGGCAGCAGCTATCTGGGACAAAAATGCCCTGAAAAAGGGACACAATGCAAATACATACACTTCGAGAAGCCCATAAAACTTGGACAAAAATGCAATTTGGTCTTGCCCCGTAAAACACGGGGTTTGATGTATTTTATAAAAAAGCTTCGACCCACATTCGGCCTGCACATTCAGTGAAGGCTGACCTGAGTCGAAACTATTTTTGTCTATTTGTAACTTTTCTGCATGTCTAATGACTAGTCTATTGCATGATTTAGTCGGCTGTGAGACAAAATGGATATTTTTTACCCATGTTTATGTGAAGGCTTGTTTGGTACATATAAGACTGTACCCACACAACAGAGTTCGCTGCAACCGAACAAATAAGAAACAGACTTTACCCTTTGACTGCTAAGTGCGACTCGCTGACTTAACACGGACAGTATAGATCAAGATCGGACTGAACAGAACGTGCAGTCTGGTCTTTGATCTACACTATCCGCAATAGAAGATATTATTCCCCAAACATAACTTTGAGGCAGCATTATTTGGGTTATTAAAATCTAATTGAAAATTTACTCTTAGTTATATAGCAGGATACGGGTTAAATTACGAAAAGAAGCATGGACAGATCATTCATCATATGGCCTTCAACACACGAAAAGGGGTATACGGACATTTGAGTCCGCGCAGGTTGATCCGAAACGACAATTTCCGTTTTCATGTAATTTTCTATCTTGCACAAGTCTGCTGTAATACAAAATCTATTGTAGTCGTAATGTGCCGTCTCGGATTAGCCTGCTTGGACTGTGCATGTTGATCCGAGACGACACTTTACGCAAATGTCCGAATGCCCCTTTTACCGTGTTCCAAGCCAATTTAAAACTCCTAGGATTAGGCAAGTAAAGCACCCCTACCTGTTTAGCGGCATCCTGAAAGAAGGCACTATAGTTATAGTAGTCGGTATAACCCTGGGACCCACAGCAACGGAACTGAAAATATAAAATAGTTATCAGTCAGGTTCTGTATTCAGCAGCCATTCTTAACATTCTTATTATAAACCATTCGGATAAGCCAATCAGAAGTTGTGTTGCTTTCAAAATTACAAAATTCTTGAACAGTCTTTAACGGTGTTTGATAACCATAAAGACTCTATTTTAGATATTAGTACACTTTTGTGTTATGGTTCATTTTTAGCCTTTAAAACAGGGTTGATTTAAATGTGTCTCGTTCAACACTGGGTATCTTTTACTAGACAACCAACGATATTAACGTGAAAAGACAGTTAACCTAGTTCTTTGTTTACAGGCACAGCTGCCCGTATTCTTGCTACATGTACATGACTTAACCCTTCAAGAACCTTTTACAAGTGAAATTACCTTTGCAGCAAGGAGAGATTTAGATGAGACTGCACAAACTGTGCAGTCAGACCTTGGTTTTACACTGTCTGCTTTACATAGAGACCTTAAAAAAATGAAATCTAATTATTTGGGTTTTATGATGATTTTTATCTAGATTGAAGGTGCCTGTTTCATTTATTTGGTGCTGTAGGATTAAGCGTTAAGGTGCTGAATACTGGTTCATTAGTTTTTGTAGATCAAGATCAAATGTGCAGTCTGGTCGTTCATCAGCATTGTTCTCTTCTTTTCAAAATATTCTTACAGAAGACATACTTGAAATGCATCGGTCGTACTTACTGCATGGGAATAAGCAAGGGTAATTCTAGCAAACGCTAAAGACAAAAAAAACTTTGACATTTAGAGAGGGAGAGAGTAAATTACTGATGGTAGATGATGGGTTGGTATGACTGGTTCAATTTTGTCAGAAATTCCAACTGGCTGACTGAAATGTTGTTTTTGGCAGGTAGTTGGCAGTGAATGAAACAGGTCTGAGCGAATTTCTGCTTAAAATCTCTTCTCGTAGAATACGCAGGAATGCGTAGTACAAATGGGCGATTTTTCTACATTTCTGTAATCTGTATTGCCATGAGTTTCTTTGTTTCGTATTTATCGCCATAATCTGTCTTGGCGCTCATTCACACGGTTTGGTTTCCCCTATACACACATGTCAAAGCCTTTGGCTGCTTCCATGGGTAAACAAGCGTTGGGACAATGTCCAGAGAATTATCAATGATTTAAGGGATGTTATATGCAACAGTTATGTGTGACCCATCACGCAAACATGGGCCTTCTAGGAACTGCGAACAATGTCAGTCCTAGTCAGATTGCGCGAATTGCGCTGACCAGGATTTACACTTTTCGCTTTAATGGCATTTTCTGTATGAAAAGTGGTCATTGTACCTTGTTATAAAATCATTTCTGAATTATCAACTTAAACTAATCTGCACTATCGTTGATCTGTTTCAACTAAATGATGTACAGAATTCCCAGAGTTGGGTGGTAGGTCACAAATACTTAGGAAACTAACTTTATTTCAGGTACCAGCCTAGTTAAAAGCTTAATTGCTAAATTGATTAGATATTTTAATTTAAATATTTTAATTACACAATAAACAGAAATCACTAAATATTTCTAGTACAATTTCATTAATATCGATCCTGATATGACATGCCGTGAATTGCTCTTCAAGTGCTACGAAACAATCAAGAGAATTCTTATACATATCGAAGAGTGCCAAAATTTGAATAGGAATAGGACCGAATCTTCAAAGTCAAAGCGAAAGGTTTCCCCCACTACTTTTTACTAAGGAAGCAGTAAGTTCTGAAATGCTGTGATGTCTAAAAGTTAGAAGAAGAAAAGTGACCAAAATGAACCACCATTTTATTTTGTCAGTATAGCAGACACTTGGTGTCATCAAGCGCGCTTATATTGTGATTGAGCACGGTGGAAGATACAAAATGATCAAAGAGCTGAGTTAGAAATACACCAATACAACACAAGGTGCACTGTTTTTTAAAAGATTGGCTCGTCCACATTAAAACATTGTTTTCAAAACGGAAATTGCTCGCAATTTCTCTTTTGGCCACAATGTTTTCGTTAGACCACTGCAAAACGACAACCTACTTAAAGATCAATGCTGCTGTCTTGAGACTTCTTGTGAAAACACTTGGTTCAAGAGAATTGCGTTATCTCCACTACCCCACCCTGGTTAAGACAATGCTATATGCAAACTTAGAAAGGTATCAGACCGTTAAATGGAAAATTTTCATGTAATAAGAATCATCAAATTAAAATGTATTACAAATACGCTAATGTTCCCAATGTCTGATTTCACTTGTATTTCAGATGAAGGGGAAATTTACACCGCATATTTCTGAGAGTTTGCTAAAGTTGTGTAACTTGTGTATTAGAATGACTCAAATGTAGGACATGAATGCCAGGGGTGCAACATTGCGAGAGATCTCCCCGCGTTCGCGATTCTCTAGGACTAACTAAAGCTGTTATGATATACTCGTACATGTACTATCAGTTACCCTAACATCTTCGCGAGCCAAGGTTACGATCACTACGTGAATCTTACCTTGGCGAGCCCGATTTAGAGATTCCCGCGACGCGCCCCCTATTGGATGCTGCTTATTACCCCACTTCACATCATATTTTTAAAAGCCAATCAAATGCAGCCAATGAACTGTCGTTTTACAAACCGCTTACGAATACAATAATTAAACATGAAGCAATAACTATAAGCGTACTTCTACATTCCATGGTCAGATGCTGGGATATAACCTAAAACATCTGATAATTAATTTGTCGCATTGAAAGTTTATGCAAATATTGTTCGTCTATGTCTTTTTCGGTAATAAATCATTACAGATTCTGCACACATCCATGGAGGTATTCATGTTTACCTTTTATTTTTATCGCGACCCTGTTCTATTTAAAAAGATGAAATGCTACCAGCTATTTGATTTCATGCACTTAGAGCTAGCTGCAACCAATGAAAATATGTATCGGGTGATTGTCGAAATCAAGCTCAATCCGCCAAGGGCAGAGTAGAGTAGTGGATCGTAACCCTTGGCTTGCGAAGTTGTTACTCAAAGGGGGAGGCAAGGATATCAGATTTCAACGGGCATATCAAGTAGTTTATCCAATCCTAAAAGGGCTACTCAGATTCTTTAGAATACATCTAAACTCGTTTACTATCTGTTTGACCCATTTTATCTTTATTTTTTCGAACTGTAACCATTCTTGTATCTTCATGCCAAATATTGCACCTGACAGTTGCAAGGTTGCATAGATTACGGCCGGTAGAAAACGCGCCTCATTTTCTTACCCTTTACCACACACTACCTACTTTTGACGACCCTGAGAAAGAAGACATTTGAAAACATTGTGGGAAAAGGAGAAAATGTTGGTCACCAGAATTTTCTCCTTTTCCCACATTTTTTTTTTCTTTTCTTTCAGACACAAATACCAGCATCTGAGCTGCATTCAATATATCTTCAGGGTGTTCTTTTAATTTGGATCTGTCTAAAATACTGTTGTGTGGTAAAGAATTTAGGCCATCGAAGAAATCGTTGTTGTGACGTTTCCGGTTTTAAATCGACGATCTCGGATACATGTTTGTATCCCTTACAAAGTATACACGGGAAAGTTATCTATATTAAACCCGTTACCATACGGCAAAATTTCAGACCTATCCAAATTGAAAGCAGGGGCAGACAACAATTTCATAGCGGCTCAAATGACGCAATTTTTCTTCGATAGGGTAGAAAACTGTGTGGAAAAGGAGACAATGCTGCTTACCAGCATTTTCTCCTTTTTCCCACAATGTTTTCAAAAGGCCTCTTCCTGGGGGTCTTTAAAGGCGTCATTGTGTGATAAAAGGTTAAGCAGCTGACTAAATTTGAACCTTTCACAGTCTGTCAAATTTTACAGCGTTTTCCCCCCCTCTCTGGCTGAAGCATCATCTTTGAAATCAAAGCAAACTTCATAAATGATTCATTACTAAATAGAGGACACTCAAAATTAAAGGACACTCAAATTATGCTCACAATAGACAAGCACCGGTGTAACGTTGTAAAGTGACCGCCATAGAATAATGACCCCCCGGTCATTATTTTATATAGAATATGGACCCCCCCCCCCGTCATTATTTTATAAAGAATATGGACCCCCCCGGTAATTATTTTATAAAGAATATGGACCCCCCGGTCATTATTTTATATAGAATATGGAAACCCCCCCCCCCGTCATTATTTTATAAAGAATATGGACCCCCCGGTCATTATTTTATATAGAATATGGAAACCCCCCCCCCCGGTCATTATTTTATAAAGAATATGGACCCCCCCCCCCGGTCATTATTTTATAAAGAATATGGAACCCCCCCGGTCATTATTTTATAAAGAATATGGACCCCCCGGTCATTATTTTATATAGAATATGGACACCCCCCCGGTCATTATTTTATATAGAATATGGACCCCCCCGGTCATTATTTTATAAAGAATATGGACCCCCCGGTCATTATTTTATAAAGAATATGGACCCCCCGGTCCATATTCTATATAAAATAATGACCGGGGGGGTCATTATTCTATGGGGGTCACTTTACAACGTTACACCGGCTTAGTACAGGTGCATTTGAACACTTTCTCTTTCTCTGGAAAAGAGTAAATATATACTTACAGAACACTTTATCGTGCATGACAAAATTGTGTGCTGGTCCATTATGTTGAATTTGCAGATAAAAAAAAACGATAACGACACAAGTGATGCAATTTACCTCTGAAAATGTTAACACACAATGTTAAAAAGAAGCATTTTTCTCCTTTTAAAATAATGTCTTTCAAAAAAAGCTTACTTTCCAATTCCATAACAAAATCGGTATTATTTGGTATAGAGTTAACTATTTCATTACTGAGAAAACAAATTATATTTTTTCAACGGCTGAAAACACATTTCCTCTATAAGATCAAGAGACATTTCGGTCATAATCTAGAATATACCATAGGACAGTGTAGATCAAGATCAGACTGCACGTTCCATGCAGTCTGATCTTGATCTACACTGCCCACAAAAGCCTCTGGCGTTGTCTATGGTATGCCAAGAGTTGTGCAGACTGGTTGCTTTTAGAAGTGGCCAGTAATACAAGTTGGGACTGTGATAATAATTGGTAACTTTCGAGACGGGATCAAAATCCATTCTCGGTCCTTATTTACCTACCATTTCGAAGACCTTTCTTGGTCTCATTCTCCAGAATTTTCTGAATTTAAAAGTTACACAATTTCTGATTAGCTGTAAGTAATTTGATTCAGCCAATCAGAAGTTGCGTTACTTTCCAAATCTCTGGACAAGATGGTGTTTTTCGAGAAAGTATGTTACCTTTAATTGGATGAAATCTATAGGGAATTCTTCTTTCGTGCTGTTATAGCTCTTTACGTCTGTCAGAAGCTGGTCACGTGCCAAATCCTCTATCTGTAACATAAATTATGAGACAGGTGTTTGCGCTTTGTGCATTACTCGTTTACCAGACGATAAGATTTTAGCTTGGTCGAAATAGAAAGCATTTGCAATCGAAACATTAAATGTTATCCGTCTGATCAGATTTGTCTTTCAAAGAATGGAAATACAGTTGGAAATAGAGAATTTGCCAGTTAACAGCATTTTTCTACTTTTTCCAACAATGATTTCAAAAGTCTTTTTTGCCAGGCTCTTTAACTCGGGGTGGTTTGGAAAGAGTTAAGTGTTTTACCTCCTGTGCAGACGACTTTTATTTCCTTCTTGCATCAGACAAATTTTGAAAGCGTTGTGGCAGAAAGAGAAATTTGTTTCCTAATTATATGTTACCTTGATAAAAGATATTGGTGTATAATTTAGTATGTTCATGTACGAATTTGATTGGTCAATGAAATATGACAACTGGCTTTTGAAATAAATCTGGGCTAGAGATATAGTATTAACAAATCAGATTCGTTCAATTTACAGTTGGAAGAAGAAAACTCTTCCTGCAAACTTTGGACCTTTTCAAGTCACTTGATATTTTTTTCGACTTGCCCCGCCCTATGTGCCAGATGGAAAATAATAATAATAATAAAATAATTATAACGAGTTTCTCATTTTTCAAGAGTAAGGTACTTTAACCCATTACCACACAATCCCTACTTTTGACGCCCCTGAGAAAGAAGCCTTTTGAAAACACTGTGGGAAAAGGAGAAAATGCTGGTAACCAGCATTTTCTTTTTTTCCCACAGTGTTTTCTACCCTTCCCAGAACAAATTTCTATTTTTCAGTCACCTTTATTTTGTTGTCTGCAAATGCTTTCAATTTGGACCAGTCTAAAATTTTGTCGTGTGGTAAAGAGTTAATGGAATTCTTGTAACATCGCCTCCATCCCCGAAGAAGCATACGGATTCGGCTTAAACTCAGGTAATTCGTAATCGATCGGCCGATTCACGCTGGTTTCCTACATCGAACCCGTACGATTTCGGCGATGAAAGACGATGTTGCACGAATCCCATTAGGGTATCCTACCCTTGAAAAAGGCTGATCTGAGACGATACTTTATGTAAATATCCGAATGCCTCTTTTCGCGTGTTGCACGCCAGCAATGGGAACATACGCCGATAAGCCCAAAGACTTTAGTATCAGAATAAACCTTCGATTGATATTTAACCATTTATCGAAACGATGCAGCGTTTACTCGACCCCTTTGAACAAAACTTTAGAAAACATTGTTGGAAAAAGGAGAGAATATTAAATTAACCAGCATGTTCTTTTCCCGGAATGTTATCTTCCCCCTTTCAGGACAAATCTCATCAATTGAGCTCCTTTAATTTTGTCGTCTGCAAATGCTTTGAATTTTGGACAAGTCTGTAAGATTGTCGTCTGGTAAAGAGTTAGATAGGTCTATTTATATATACGATGAATCATTCTAATCAGTTCTAGCATCCGAACTTATCTGTTTTGATGCTTAGCGTTCATGACGTGTGTTCTATTTTGGGGGATTAACTCTTTTTCTGCGAAATAACTGAACTGAAACTTTGTAAGCCTATAGTAATAATCCAAATTTTGTTATTTCAAATGTATTTCTGAGAGGAAAAATATCCGTTATCGGACAATGTGGATCAAAGATCAGACTGCACATTCTGTGCAGTCTGATCTTTGATCTACATTGTCCGCAAAAGGTCAGTGAGTCGCGCTTAGCACCCGATAGGATTAATGTAATGTTCTTAAACAAGAGACAGCTCTTGAGGTAATTATGCTTGTACAGAAGCTTTCAAATCTACACATAAAATTGCACATTTATATCCCTCATGCTATGCGAAGAGATGGGCTTAACTCTTTACTAAACGAAAAAATTTAGACTGCTCCAAATTAAAAGCACTTGCAGACGACAAATTAAACGTAACTCACAACATGAAATTTGCTTCCAGCTGGGTAGAAAACATTGTGGGAAAAGGAGAAAATGCTGGTTACCAGCATGTTATTTTTTTCTTTTTTTCCACAATGTTTTCATAGCTCTGTCTCAGGGTCGTAAAAACAAGGGATTGTTTGGTAAACGGTTAATACATCCACAAAAAGTATAGCAGACCGCACTGGCTGACATGGGTCGAAAAGTTTCGCTATTTATAAACTTTCTGCATATCTAAGGACTGTTCTACCTCATGATGCACCCGGTTGGTGGACAAAATGGGTATTATGGATCCATGATTATGTGTTGCAGTAAACCCCCTTTTCTGAGAGTATGGCTCATATATTATATAGAGCTCATTCTATGGTACTGTTTATTTTGTTTGTTTGTTTGTTTGTTTGTTTGTTTGTTTGACGTGGTAACCAGCATTTTCTCCTTTTCCCACAATGTTTTCTATCTTTCCCAAATCAAAATTCCTTTTTTCATTTACATTCATTCTGTCGTCTGCAAATGCTTTCAATTTGGACAACTCTACAAATTTGTCGTTTGGAAAAAACGTTATTAAAGCCCCATTTTCATAAAGTATGACCAATTTTTTTTGCGCCAAGAGAGTTAATGTCGATGGTTATGTACATCATTATGTACGTACAACGTGGAGATATGGCACTCTGGAGCATCCAATATCCCATTAGACAAGGCTAATGATTGTAATTATCACTATAACCATTGATGTTATATGAACATTTGATTGCATATAACCATAACCTAAGACAGTTACTTCAATAATCCGCCCCAGAGTTTAACCCTTTAACCTATAAGACATTTCTATGGTATCTCTAGTTGACCCTACATAACAACAAGGATGAAGCCGTTTCTTATCTGTGTATGACACCTTTTGATAGCATAGAAAACATTGTGACAAAAGGTGAAATTGCTCGTCACGAGCAATTTCACCTTTTGCCACAATGTTTTCCAAAGGCTCCTACAAGCAATGCGTAGAAATGAGTATCTATGGAGTAAAGGGTTAACTTAGTGTTGCTTTTTACCTTACACTTTACCAACTAACCGATCTATTTTCCGCGTAGCTGGATGTGCTGGCTTTTGACCTACCTTTTTGTACTGATAACCAATGAATAAATAGTGCTTTGTGATTGGTGAAAAATGTAGACATTTGCACGGATCGTCTAGTCTGATCTTGGATCTACAATTTCTACAATTTTATGTAATTCTCTAAACAAAGAGAATACAAGAAATATCTTTTTGAAAAGACAGACGGCATGAAAGGTACTGGAATATGAATCTTGATATATTGAATAACCTGTTGGTGGTTTAATATGAAAACAAATTGTGATACATGTCATTAATTGCCTCTCTTCCTTCATTGTTTTGAATATTGTTTAAAAGCAAAATTTAAAATCACACTTGATGATTCATAATAATTCTTTAAGCTTGAATGTTAATCCAAGTCGTCGTTGGAAAAAAAAAAGTTCAGTCGCTTCTCAAATTCGTGTGACCTACCCGCAAATAGTCCAGTGAGGGTCTGCTGAATATAGACATGTCCGCAACTTTTACCAATCGTAAAAAGATATTCATTCATTTTCTTATAGTGTACCTAAAAAGAATGTAGGTCAAAAGCCAACGTACTGAGCTACGTCGAAAAAGCAGAAATTATTAGTATAACAGAGATCCAGATAAGAGGGACTTGCGGTATTCTAAATCCATTATTTCTCTTCTAAACCCTATGTTGTGTGAGAACCGAACTAGCGATTCCAGGTTTTGCAACCTTGCTCTTTAATGAAGGATCTACCGAGCCTTACACATTTTCACTAACGAAACAATGTCAGTACAAGAAAAGCCACTTACTGAAGATCTCTCGACAAAAATGTATATAACTGCTGCTAACTCTCCAAGTATTAACACAGCCATGAAGAAGATGTACTGAAAATATAATTTAAGTATAACTGATTAACGAACATCTTAAAACACCATGATATCAATTAAGTATGATACTCGTATATCATTGCTAAATAGAAGCTATTTAAATTACACCAACCATTCTGAATTGCATTCCTAGATTCATTCTATGTATAGAGGGTAACGCACTTTCTGATGGGCAAAACTGTCCCGTTAAGCCAGTCAAAATTAGCGTTACTTTGATATTCAGACTATTTTTAAGAGTTTGACGAAGAATGTTATTATGGATGGTTGGTAAATAGATGTCTCTGATCAGGGATATATATGATCCCTGCCCTGATCCCTAATGACAAACATAATTTCAAAATAAAACTCTGCTGTGCATTACATTTTGTAATAATTTTGGTTTGGACTGTTCCAACACGATGGCTGTCAGTTACTTTAGTGGGGTTAAGAGCAAGTTACAAAATGTAAAATTGTATACAGGTATATGTATATAAACACGATTGCTACTATAACAAGGTCGGATGGTATTTGCAAAATCTGAAAGAAGAACATGTAAATTGTATGAAAAGACTGTAAACAAGTACTATTGGGTAATACAAGTACTACTGAGCAATATTTGGACAAATAAACGAGTCATATTGAAATAAATTACTCTAAGATTTTTTCATGTCGCTTTTAGTTCTTTCATGCCGCTTCTGGTCTTTTACTTGCAATTTTTCATGCTGCTAGTCGTTTTTCACTGGGACTGATTTTCAGTGTTACGATTTTGACTGATATGGATATTGCGTTGCCAGGCCAGAATCAAAAATTTTAGTCGAGTTCCCACATTGTAAGTCTAAGATGGGATGCTTCACATTCCACTTCACGAGCTGATTTTATACGAATATTAGCAAACGAGAAAAGCTGAAAATTTATACTAAAGAAATGGTAGCACATCAGATGAAATACGTAAGAAAACCAAGACAGGAGCCTGTCCTAATGTAATATACTGGAGTAATTTAGCAGAACCACCGTTTGCTTTCAGGAATCTCGAGAGTAACAACACTTAACGCTTTTCAATATTGCAAATTGCCAGAATAGTCCGATGTAAAGCATTAATATTAGAGATGAAACGTCGACCAAAAGACGGAAACTGCTTTTCAGAGACTGGCAGACATTTTGAGAAAAGGAGAACTGAACAGGCTGGTTACCAACCTATACTCCTTTTTTCCACAATGTCTTTAAACGTTTTAAATTGTAGGTCTTAGAAGCACGTTTCAATAGGGTTAAATATCAGTGATTCATTCCCTATCAAAATGATAATGGATTTCTATTCCAGCTGTGCTATAACATGGTTCACCTAGTTTATTTATCAAACCCTGTTCCAAAACACACTTGATAATCTCACACAAATATAAACTAAGCAGCCTTAGGTCTTGCACGTCCAATAAAAACAAACATTCTCTAACCACTTGAGCACTACAGTGTTTTTCAAAAATTGTCTGCTGCCAGGTGAAAAACGGCTACAGTAGGGTAATTAGGTCATTCATCATGAGATTGATAAACAAAATGGACAACATTGGCTTTTCAAGAACAATGGCCAAATTTTAAATATATCACACAATATCGAAAAGTTTTTCGATTACCTGTGAATCTGAGGTACAGGAAATGTTGTTGGGAAAGGTAATAAATACTGCTTTCTATAGCATTATTTCCATTTTCCCAATATGTTGGAAAGCATTTTTCTTAGGTTGTTAAACCTCTGATCGGTTTAGATAATTCTAGCAAACGGAACCAGTCAATTTTTGGGGCCACTGAGCCATTTTTGGGACGGACTTAACTTATTGAGTTAAATGATGTTTGAACTGCAACTGACACTCACTTTGTTGCGGGTTTGCCTTTGATTTCATGTATGTTTATTGTTGGATAACGAAACATTGGCAGGTAATGGTAATGAAATCAGGCGTGAGATCTAATATACAGTAAAAAATACAGCCATAGCCCAAACAACACGGAGCTATTGAGTACTCTAGACAATGAAATTAAACTGAACTGAACAGGGGATTTCAAGAAATTACGATATCCCTTTCCAGACAAAAGTCCAAGTACATGTATTTCAAATTATACAGAGGTCGTTCCTGTTACAAAGCTTTGTTTTCATCCTGATATTCTATTATGACATTTAGGTTTGTAAATTTTATTTCCATTGACACACCACAGATTTTAGTTCACGCTTCGTGTAGTGGTACCAAAACAGAAACAGTAAATAACAGACATGATATCGTCGGTTTGCTTCCAAAACCTCGTAACTACAGCTTGTAACAAGCTATTGTTACGAGGTTTTGGAAGCAAACCGACGATATGCTGTCGTCCTTGAGTAAGAAGACATTTATGGCGTAATGATAGCAAAGTCAGTGGGTAGTTTATGCAGGTAGCTCAATGACAGTGACATACATTTTTAACACAATCTGCTTTGTTTTCTATGTAATAAAGCCAGTGGAGTATAAGATAAGATTTTTGACATCCATTCCAGTATAGTATTCACCAAGCATTCTTAGTTTCATTCTTAGTCTTACTCTAGATTTAGAAAGTAACGCTACTTCAGGTTGGCTAAACCATTTGGTTTAGCCAACCTGAAGTTGTGTTACTTTCAATCAAGTTTAGAAAATTCTTGAGAATAAGACCAAGAATGTTCTTAAAAATGGCTGATGAATACGAACTCTGGAGATCGTTATGTTATGTAATTTGTAAAAAGCTGGTCTTACATTTGCTTTTTGAAAAGCAGATGAAACACGAAATTCTAGCCATTTTTACACACGAATTAAAAAAAAATGAACAGTCGATTCGAATTCAAGAAGCTACATGTAGATTCATGAAATCTACTTTGGCACTACTTTTTGTCCCGATCTCACACTCCTGACAAACCTCTGAATAGGACTCATTATTGAATACCGGCGATTTGCACACAAATGTAATCATTATGAATGAGATTCTTTTTATAATTATGAATGAGATTCTTTTTATAATTCTAAATATATTCTATACAATCCCAAAACTAGTCGTTTAGCTGCCTCAGGCATTCTTTTTCGGCCAGTAAGAAGTCTATTTTGCGGATTTGAAATTACACTAATACTTAGAATAATTGTCGATTCGTAAATTTTAGCAAGATACCTTCATCTTTGGTCAAAGAGAATCACACTACAAAGCCAATCCCTAATTTGTTCTACTCATTTTTTAAGACCCTCATTTAAGATGCCAAAAAACCTGGTCATTTATATCAATCTGTCATTACCATTGTTCTCTTTCTTTGTGTGTGTGTGTGAGAGAGATTTTCTGTTAACAAAAGGAAATCGCTGTCGTAAGAGTGTATACATCCTGCTTTTTAATTACGGAAATGCCCTCGTTCATTCATTTAGCACCTTAAGAATCACGTTTTGTAATTAAAAGCCAAATTATAATAAAATTTTAAAACTTTCAGGAAATCTTTAAAATAAACATTTCCTAGAAAGTTTGAAAATTTATTGCAATTTGCGCTTTATTACAAAATTTAGTACTTTGGTGGTTATTCATGTAACTCTTTACCAGACATAAAAAGTTTAAACTTTTACCAGACGACAAAATTTTAGCGTTGTCCAAATTGAAAGCATTTGCAGACGACAATTTCAGTATTGCTCAAATGATACAATTTTCTTTCGGTGGGTAGAAAGCACTCTGGGAAAAAATGCTGGTTACCACCATTTTCTCCTTTTCTCACTACATTTTCAAAAGATTTGTCTCCCAGGATCGTTCAAAGTCCTAATGCAGATAACCATGTGCTCTCATTGGGTTCTTTTGGTGATTCCTAGAGCAATGATCAACGCAATCATCGTAGTACAAGTCAAGATCGTCATGAAATATAAGGATGCGCTCAAGGCCTTATATCTGGAAAAGAATTAAACCTTTTATGTTGGAATATTGGTGGCTGCAGGACAAATCGGACTAACTTGATTTTTCAAGTTTTATTTCAAATTTTGACATCATAGGTCTTGCTGAAACTTGGCAAAATGAAGCATCTTTGCATTTGTTTGAGAATTTTAAGAATGAGTTCGATTATTGTATTTGTCCAAGTAAAAGGATAAAAAGATATTGTAGACAAATGGTAAGAGTTTGTTATGTTTATTATTCAAAAGGTCATTTTTAAAGGTGGCCCTTCAGAGTTTGGGACGGAAATTTACAAAAGTGCAAAAAAATCATCCTTATACTCCCAAAGCCTTTTAATTTTCATTCATAAAACCCCAGTAGTCGAAAACCGTCCGACAGCACGAGAAGTTAGAGATTTACTACAGCCCAGGCTGACACCAACGGGAGACACGTTCTATTTTTAGATGATCAATTCGCTTATTTACATACAGGAATACACAGACGAAGTTTCAAACATAGCATCCGAAGAAGACATTATGGAAAATAATTATTACATGTTTGTTATGTAATGGAATTTAAGCGTTATGAGTCACCTGCAAGTCACTTGACATTCCCAAAATGCTTTATTGATTTTTGGCGCGAAATCTAAAAATAGTTTAAGAGGCTACGTAGCCTTTTTAGGGAATACCATCAAAAAAAATTTTTTTTGTAATTTTATGAATCTTAATTATTGATTATTTGTATCATTTTTTCATATGAATTTCAGTGATATATATATTTTTTAATTTGGTGAGATGTAAAAATTCTAAATACCCACCTTTAAGTCATGTAAAAAGAATAAAGAATTCGATTTCTTGTGGTGTTGTGGTACGCGTAAGTAATATCTAAAAAAATATATTATTTTTGTTTGTGTTTATATACCCCCTGAAAGATCTCCAATTTACGAGAGAATGAACAAAAGGAATAGAAATTATAGAAGATTTAATAGATGAAATACAGGCCAGTTAGAATTGTGCACATCTTATTATAGCGGGGGACTTTAATAGTAGAGTTGGTACTGAACAGGATATTTTTGATATTGAAATGAATGAGTCCAAGTATAATAAGACAATTGAAGAGTTGTCACGTGATATTAAATTAAATTCCTTAAGAAGGTAGTTGTTTAGCTTTAGCAAATCACGTGATTTTTTTATTTATTGAGAATGGTAGGGTAGGTAAATTTAGAGATTGGAGAGTTTACTTTTCTAGGCCAGCAAGGTAGTACTTAAAGCCATTGATTACTGCATAATTATGTAAAAACGATTTGTATAATATCAAAGATTTTGAAGTTTTAGAACAATGTGAAAGTGACCATTTTCCTATAAAACTACTAGTATCATCTCAAAATCAAAGGTATGATAATAAAAATAAAGCTTTAAAAAGAAAAGCAAACAGATGTCTGCGATTGTATAATAACGTCCGAAGTTTTTGTATAAATCTATATTTAAATGCAAAAAAAAAAGAAGTATAAGGAATTAGTTAGACGCAAGAAATATGACAGTAAATGTAAAAAGGCAAACAAATTAGAAAATTTAGTTTAAGACAGTAAGCAATTTTGGGAAGCCTTACGAGAAATCAGTAAAAAAGATCGAGTTAAACCAAAAATATCTACCGCACAATGGACGGAGTACTTTACGTCTATATATACTGTGCAAAGTCGTGACCTCGAACCCGTTATGCGTAACTTTAATTCTGATCCGAATGACGTCGTTAAAATACAAAATTCAAGCTGTAATGACGAAATTACGTATACAGAAATAGTCTATGCAATTGAATCATTTAACTCTTCAAAAGCCACATGTGTCAATTAACAGTAGAGCACTTCAAGTATAGTTATAACTTAATTTTACCATACTAATATAAAATATTTAATTGCCTGTTCTAAAATAGTGAATTTCTTAGGAATTGAAAAAAAAAAAAAAAAAAAAAAACAATTACAGTTCCTATATATAAGAAGGGTGACATTAACAACCCTGACAATTACAAAGGTATTTCAATCGTTGATCTTCTTCGTAAACTTTAAATACATATATATTAAATAAAAGAGTGACTTTTTTATGCACAAATTTTTAATCGTACTGCAGAGTCCCAAGATGGGTTTCGTATACAAATTACTCAACTATAGATAACACTTTAATATTGTACTAAATCGTAAATAAATACTTATCCATGAAAAAAAGGCTATATGTCGCATTTGTAGATTTAAGAAAAGTGTTTGATTCGGTAAATAGAGCAAAACTTTTCGAACCCTTAGTTAAACATAGTGTAAATGTAAAATGACTTAAGACTATAAGATCTATTTACACTAAAACAGTTGTTCGAAATGCGAGTGATTATAGTGAAACCATAGATTGTCCAAACGGATTGAGGCAAGGATGATCTCTTAGTTCAATTTGCTCATACTTTTAAAAATCAACGAATTACATGACGTCATATCTAAAAGTTGGAATTAAAGGTATCTAGTTGTATCCTAATTTTATTGAAGTATTCTAATTGCTATTTGCAGATGACATTGCATTATTGTCTGACACAAAGTACAGCCTTCAAAAACAATTAAATTTACTCCACGGTTTCTGCATTGACTATAAACTTGATGTCAATGCAAGAAAAACAAAAGAAACGGTTTATTAAACACAGTGAAAGAATTTTGAAACATGAAACATTTTATTACTCCAATGATTATTCGGAATGTGTCAGTGGATTAATTACATCGGTACTTACTTTACTACGAAATGTTCTTTATCAAAAAAGGCTGAGTAAAATTCACTGAAAGTCAAAGAGATACTAAATCCCTTAATTGCTTCATTAAATAGTATATTCCCAATAATTAGCACAAAATAATTTGGACATTTAATTCTAAAGTATCACCTATTCTTTATTACGGATGTGAAATCTGGGGTCTTAATACATGTAATGCATTGAGCGAGTTCATAAATATGCATGTAAACGTTTCTTAGGAATACCAATAAAGACAACAGATGTACAGTGTTGGGTGAATGTGGTAGATTTCAAATGTACAATTTTATTAGTAAAGGATACTGGCCTGAGATATTACATTTACCAGAAAATAATTATGTTAAAAATATTATTACATGCTTAAGTTGTATGATTCATTTGCTTACAATAATTTGGTAACTAGTCTGAAAAATAATCTTTACGCCAATGGTTTTGGATATATTTGGGAAGCTCAATATTTTGAAAATGATGCGCAATTCGTTGCTCAGTATCTGCAGTGACTGAAAGATCAGTATCTTCATATATGGAGCAACAGAAGCTGCTCAGTTTCAAAATTACGTCTCTATAATAAGTATAAACTACAATTAGAAAAAGAAACATATCTAGACATAATAGACATTTTCAAATTTAGAAGAGCTCTTTCAAGATTAAGAACAGGAAGTTTAAATTTAGATGTAGAGCAAGGTCGTCAAAATAGAGTAGACACTGAAAATAGGCCTTGCAAATTTTGTAATAAAGAATTCTGCTATGTACATCTTTAATGCAATTGGAAAAAGGAAAATATTTCTCGGGATACAGTGAGATAGGGAATATACACTTGTTCTTGTAGAACTGTTTGCATCATTTTTATGTTTCTTCACGCTTGTATTGTAAAAGATCATTAAATATTGTATGTTGTCATTCCACCGGCTGTACTTTGTTATATTTTTGTTGTAAACATATCTTGTAAAGGCCGGAGATCGTATATCAGATATTAAATATACTATTAACTGTAAACTGACAGGATAGAAAGCATTGTGGAAAAAAGAGACAAATACTGGTTACCAGTTTACTCTTCCTTTTTTCACAGTAGTTTCAAAAACTTCTACCCTAAGAGCTGTTAAAACTTGGGAATGTGTTTTTGAGGTCATATCAAAAGATGAGATTGGCCGAATAGCCTTAACGAAAACGACGATGTTTATCGGTGAGTTAGGGACCTTAAACCTTTCCCAGACGACAAATTTTGGATCCTTCCAAACCGAAAGAGTTTGCAGACGACAATTTTAGATTTGGAGAAAATGGTAGAATGTTCTCAAAAAGGGAATAAACACTGTGGGAAAAGGAGAATTTGCTCGTTACGAGCAATTTTTCCTTTTCCCACAGTGTTTTCAAAAGACCTTTACTGCAGACACTTAAAAACCAGGGCTTGTTTGGGAAAGGGTTAAACCTTAAGTTCGACAGAGACTTTTTCAATAACGTATTATCATACCACTGCTAGCATAATTGCGCTCTCTCTGATGGCTCCGCAGCATCCACAGAACCCAATAAAGAACATACAGCAGCCGACGCCAAGTATCCCATACCCTATACCAGCTAATGTCTCGCTATGAATCGTTAAGTGAATGTATTGTTTGACAGCATCGGCAGCCACGTCACTGACTAGTATCCAAATGCCAAAACCCATCAGTAAGACACCAATAATCTGAAACAAGAAATAGAGGATTTATATACAGATGTACAGAGATAATATTTTCACTTGTGTCGCACAAACATTCTATGAAATATTCTATGTAGTTTATGCTTGATTTTGAGGGAGTGGGGCGGACTTACATCAAAATCTTGAAGATTTCTTTTTGGTTATTCCTCGTTATTCCTCGTGGCTTACTCCTTCACATACAATATTAAAGTGCGAGAAATGTAGAGTAAATTACATCATATTTCCATTTGGCTGAGTGGCAGGCGCATTTTACCTAGGATCATGTAAGTAGTGCAATGAATCACTGTTTCCGCCTTCAGTTGAGGAGTTACAGAATAAAATCGGTATTTTTCACTGGTCATAAACATGAAATATACATAACTGTACCATCGTTATTTCTCGATAAATAACTGAAGGGCATGAAATAAAACCAGACATCTAGTCAGATATGCCCCATACACATATATTTTCACTCTGGGTTTCTGCGTTCACAAATAAAAGAAATTGCTAAGCTCCTCTCGTTTAGAACTTGAAACGAAAGAGATACAATGTTATGAAGTTTAGGTTGAATTTTTTTAGAAAGCTGTTATAATATTTTGAAACTACACCTTCTGTTCTTCACAGTATTACAGAATTAGGATTATGTTATAGGATTGCATTGTTGGATAAATACTAAAAGAAATTCTAACACTCATGTTCAATCACGTTTTCTAACAGTATTGACGCCAAAGTTTTAAATGATACGAGATAGGAGATGCGACAGGATTTATCCCCTTTTTCCGGCGTAGGTCTGCTGTCATTTGGCCTACTTTTTCGTACTTACACAGAATCAATATATGGTACTTTGTGATTGGTAAAAAATATGTACATGTTCATTCGACGGGCACCTGCTGCCATATCTGATCGCCTATTTATGAAACCAGTAGGCCTATTTACAAACGTTACGAACGCTATTCGATACCCAGAGGCTTTTATTCAAACCATAGATCTAGCAAATTAACTCTTAGGCTGCCAAACTCGAGTCACTGACCTTTTGTGGACAACGTAGATCAATATTAGATTGCACTCAACATGCCGTCTGATCTTTGATCTACACTGTCCGATAAGGCGATATTACTCCTCGAAACATGCCTCTGAAATAACAATATTTTGGTTTTTACAATCGAATTGAAAAATTCGTTTTAATAATTTCACAGGATAAGGGTTAATGTTATAGAGAACGATCATTTTCTTGCTCTATTTGGAAATTCAATATTTTCTTTAGCGTCACCAAATAAGCCAACACTTCTTTTCTAAAGAATTAAAAGCGGTGAGAAAAAAGAGGAAGCTGCCAGCGAGGTTACTTTTCACTGTTCTTCTTTATATAGAGCCAAAAAAAAGGGTTTCAATATTCATATTTCATTATCTCTTACATCTTACATTTTTTTAAAAGAAAACGCTTGTTTCTCCTAAACGTTATTTCGACTTTGCCCGTGAGAGAGAGAGAGACATACAGAGCAGCCAGTAGTTGCACGAATGTCTCTGTATACCACTGGTTGAAAGTGAAACCGAGAACGAATGGATCACCGCGCTGATCACCAAGACATCACCGGAAATGGTGATGAAAAGGGCGTTGAATACTAAAGTAATACAGCCAGACTTCAATTTTATTTTCTATCCCATCAATATATCAAATTCCTGGTAGTGTGTGCAAAACTACGTATAGGTATTTTCTTTTCGATAAATATTATTACGCCTTTATGTGTGTGGTTTGGTTCATAATCAGATGTTATGACGTCATTGAACGCTTGCTTAGATATGGTACTAATATTAGCTCCTGAATCCACACCCTTCAGATAGACAGCGACCTAGTCTCGGAAAGATTGTTTCGCCTGCACTTCAGACATGTCACTCTGGTCGGTGCTCCCAGCTGCGCGTTCCTTATACATATATTTCTTTAACCCCTCACCAAACAATGCCAACTTTTAACGACCGTAGCAAAGAACCCTTACAAAATATTGCGGGAAAAGGAGAAACTGCGGGAAACCAGCATTTTTCTTTTCCCCACAATGTATTCTACTCTATCAAAGAAAAATGGCACCAGTGGGCCACATTTAAATTGTCGTCTGCAAATGCTTTCAATTTTGACAAGGCTAAAATTTTGTCGTTATAATGATTTATAAAGTTTACTTAATCAGCTTGTGGTTAATATGGGGAAATATTTGCCGAAAAAAGGGAAAGGTCCGCGAAAAAAACGAGTGCCGTTAGGCACGAGTTATTTTCGCTGACCTTCCCCTTTTTAATGTATCTGCACAAGGTATAGACCCATCTCAGTCTGTGCAGTCTGCGTAGGCTAATATATATAGAACCGTTCAGCTATTTGCAAATTTTCTGCATGTCCAAGGACCACATCAACTCAGGACTCAACTGATTGTCAGACAAAATGGAAAACTATTATTTGCTTGGTACGATGCATCTCGATGAAGCGTTAAAAATCCTTTTGTCAGAGTACCTCCCAAATGATTTTTGGTATGGACAGGACATGCCAAGGGTCCGTAGTCACCAGCCATCCTTAAGAACGTTTTTTGTCTTATTCTCCAGATTTTTCAAACTTTGAAAGTAACACAGCACCTAAAGGCTAAACCATTTTGTTTAGCCAATCAAGAGTTGTGTTACATTCAAAGTTAGAGAATCGCGAAGAAAAAGACTAAGAACATTTTTTAAGTCATGGTTGATAAATATGGACCCCGGTAGCTCAGTCGTTGGCATGCAGGATTTAACCCATTACCACACAATCCCTACTTTTGACGCCCCTGAGGAAGAAGCCTTTAGAAAACATTGTGGTAACCATCATTTTCTCCTTTTCCCACAATGTTTTCAACCCTTTACAAAACAAATTTCAAATTTTCAGTCACTTTTATTTTGTCGTCAGCAAATGCTTTCGATTCAGACCTAAAATTTTGTCATTTGGTAAAGGGTTAAGAACAGGGGTCGTGGGTTCAATCCCTGGCTTGGCCAGTTTATTTCCTAGAATTGATGACAGTCAGTGAGACAGGATTCATTCTCTACTCACCGCCGACCATTCTCTCGATGATGTGAAGAAAATTCTGCGGAATAATGTTAACAGAGACCTCAGGAAAGCATGGATAGGTGCACTGGCCGCCGCGGTATAACTGAAATAATGTTGAAAACGGTGTTAAACACGGTAATTATAAGTAATAAAGCATAGTATGGACAAGTCTACCATTTGTTGTAGAGGAAGAGCGGAGAAAGCCGTCATTACTCACCCAAAATATGAGATTGAAGATGACGAGAATGTATTTTGCGCACGTGGCACATTTTCCCTCAGCCATGATTGTCTAAAATAGCCCCTGGAGAAAGCGCGCACAGATGGTTCTAATTTTGAATGTAAACCACACAATTCACACTGTATGGATTCCCAGGTATTTCCACATATTCCGTTTTTGTAGTCTGCAAAGAGAAATGGAAAATAACATGTAGATCTGTATTTTGTTTGTCTTCAGTTTTTTTTAATCTCGTACAAGACATGAGCAATAAAGAGACTGGCCCAAATAAAGGACATTAATTTTGCAGCCGACAAGTTTTACCCTTATCCTGCGTATCAACTTGGAAATAAATTCTCAAGCCGAGAATCAGCCGCTAAGTTTATAGTTTTGCTATACAAAGGTATCTTCTCGTCGGATAGGGTAGATCCAAGGTCAGACTGGACGTTCTGTGCAGCCTGATTTGAATGTGCACTGTCTGCAAATAGTCAGTGAGCCCCCCTAAGCAGGACAAGTGTTCAGAGCTCTAAAGCAATGAGATATCTATAGGACAGAAAATAGAAAACGGTCTACGAAAAGATGGCCAGCATCTTTTCATTTTCACACCAGACATATTTGAAAGAAATGGACGCACATAATTATTTTTTTTATATTTCATTGGCTAAATACTTCACTTCCTTGACTTTGAAATTTCTTTTCGGCGCTCTAATAATTTTTACTGGGCTTTTCACTATGTATCAAATTTAAACGTAGTGTTGAAACTTACTGCCATTTAGATTCCTTTTCGTTATTTTTTTTTATCAGTCGATTATTGGGACTTTACAATGGATAACACCACTAGCGATACTAAATATGGTATCATCACCAGTGACGATATAGTATTGGAATGTCTGCAGGTGTAATGCAGAAAAATGACCCCCATTACAAAATGACCCCCGGGTCATTTCTCGACGTAGAGGAATGACCCATGGGTCATTTTTCGACGTTGAAAAATGACCCGGGTCATTATTCTACGTCGAGAAATGACCGTAGGTCATTTTGTAATGGGGGTCATTTCTCTGCATTACACCTGAACTACTGTTTTTCTTTTTTGCTCATATTGTACCATTCTTGATAATTATCAGAAAAAAAATGGTGAATTAGAAAAATAATACATCTGTTACCCGAATGGGTTTGATGCGGTTAAAAACTTGTCCTTCGGACTTGTTTTTACTACCGTATCACACCCCATTCGAGTGATAGATTTTTAATACCACACACAACCAGTTGATTATTTTCTTTATTCATGTCAATGAATTCAAGGTGTGGTATTCTTATATAACAGTCATTGGTTGATTTTGGAGGAAAAAATGAATTTTGCCATGCTCAGGGAACAAAGGGTTTAATGCCTTTCCATGATTCATGATACATAGCAAGTCATTAATTCATGAATCTGTAAATTTTAATTCTGTCTAACAACCGAGTGAATTCTAGGGTAGAACGATCCTTGGACATGTAGAAAATTGACCGAAAGCAAAAGGTTTCAACACGTGCGATATCACGAGGAAAAACTTGCGATTCTAAATAACAACAGTGTAGTTCAATGACACCTGCATTAGTACAGCAAAACACTAGTTCGTTAGTTACACCTGAAAGCACGGAACGTGTTCTAGTTAGACATTTTGGCATGTTTTACGAGATCTACAAGTCAAAACAAAGTTCAATCAGACAAGCTGGCTGCCATAACCTGTAGATATTCAAATACCGTTTTCGGCTGAATACGCTCTATTGACATATCATTGGCATATTCTTTGGGGTTGAAATTCAAACAGGCTGTAAAAAGGGTTTTAAAATGAAGGTCTTTTCGGGCACTTCCAAGAGTGTCTCCATAAAAAAGAAAAGATTTACTTGCAACAATCTCCATAAATGTATGGACTGGTTGCCTTGAAACAGTATTCGACTGAAACTGCGTTACATACAGTAAAATACCCACCTAGGACAGCAGCAAAATGCTCACGTAGGACCACGGCAAAATGCCCACCATCGACTACAGCAAATACCGATCTAAAACCACAGCGAAATGCCAGTCTAGCACAAAGCCAAATGCTCACCATGGACTTCAGCAGAATGCTCATCAAGGACCACAGCAAAATTCGGCGGGGAATTGCCAACTAGGACTGCAACAAAATATCCCATAAGACCATAGAAAAAATACTCATCTAGGACAACAGTAAGATGTCTGTTTAAACCAATCAAGAACAACAGCAAAATAACCACTTAGGATCAAGAAAAATGATCATAGCAAATCGACCAAAGTCAAGCTATGACAACGGCAGATTCCCATCTAAAACCACAGCCAATACCAGTCAAAGACTACAGCAAAATACCATTCTAGGACCCAAGTAAAATGTCCTCTAGGCCTACGTCAATCTCATCAAGGACCAGAGCCAAATGACCACCAAGGACCAAGGCAAACTCACAAAGGACCAAAGTAAAATGTGTTTACCTAGGTCCACAGCTAACACATCAATGACACACAGCAAAGTCGTGCTAGGAAGAAGCATCACAGCAAAAATGCCAACCAAGAACCACGCAAAATGTCCACTTATAACTACGGTAAAATGCCCATGTAGGACCAAAGCGAACCCACCAAGGACCACTGCAAAATGTCGCACTAGTATGAAATACCCATACTGAACCATAGCCAGGACCACAGCAATCCATCCAAGGAGAAGAGCAAAATGCCTAGTCAGGACCACAGCATAAATTCTCACCTTGGACCACAGTAAAATGCTAAACTAGGACCAAAGCAAAATGCCCACCACGGTTACAGCAAAACGTCTATCTAACACCTCAGTAAAATGCCCATCTAGGACTACGGCAAAATGCCCAAGCAAGGCCAAAGCTAACCAAAGCAAGGACCACAGCAAAGCCTAGCAAGGACCACAGCAAAGTGTCCATCTAGGAACGCGGCAAAATGCCTGCCTAGGACCACACAAAATTCCCTCCGACAACCAACCATAGCAATCCCACGAAGGACCACATAAAAGCCTAGTCAGACTACGGCAAAATGCCCACATAGGACCATAGAAAACCCACCAAGGATCACAGCAAAGCCTATCTAGGACCACTGCAAATTGCCAGTTTAGGACCACAGCAAACAATCCAAGGACTACAGCAAAATACCTAGCCAGGACTATAGCAAAATGCCCACCTATAACCATAGTAAATGCCCCATCTAAGACCACAGTAAAATACCTCTATGGGACCATAGTGAAATGGCCCATGCCACCACAGTAAAGTGCCAACGTGGGGACACAGCAAAAGATCAACCTTGGACCACAGCAAAAACCAATTAAGGACCATAGCAACCCACCGAGGACCACGGCAAAATGGTCACCTAGGGCGGCAGCAAAATGAACTTCTATAGGTCCACAGTAAAATACATGGATGGCTAGAACAACAGCCCACCAAGGGCCACGGCAAAATGACCCATTAAGACCATAGCAAAATGTCCACCTAGAACCGCAGCGAAATGTCCACTGACCGATAAGGAGATATCTTTCGTCAAAAGATATGTCTGAAATATCATTATTCGGGCTTTTTTCTGGCTTAGAATAAGAATATGAATACAACTGAGGATAGCTTGTGAATCAGGGCCCTGGCAGGTTGTTCTATGTTATCTATTAAGAGTAGTACTTAATCACCGACGACGCCGTTCTGAGTGCCTATCAAGTTAATTTTTTGGCGTTCAGCCTATCATATTGCGCAATATTTGTTTTACCTTACACAACTAAGGTGAGGAGAACACCAGCATATCTGGTGTTTTCGGGGAAAAAAGGTGATAATTAACTTCCGATGAGAATTTTTATCTGATATAGCCCAGCCCCAGTAGCTCAGTCGGTAGCGTGCAGGACTTGAGAACACGGGGTCCGGGGTTCAGTCCCCGGCTACGACCCCTGGCTTGGCCAATTTCTTTCCGAGGATTGGTGATAATCACTACGACAGGATTCATTCCTCTTCCACTGCTGACCATGATTGTTACGACGATGATCATATGAGAAAGCAGCCTGTGGCTTCGAAAGAAAACTGTGCGAAGTACCGGTAAAAGGAACTCCAGGAACGCATGGAAAGGTGCACTGGCCGCCGCGATATAACTGAAATAATGTTGAAGTTGCTGTAACACCATTACAATCAATCAATCAATTTTATTTAATAAATTACATTTACGCGAAAATTTCTTAACCACACCTATTTACACGCCAAATCCAATAACTGGGTCTTTTCTGACGATTGTAAAGAAAATGAACTAAAAACTAAAAATATCTTTTCTCTTGTAGGCTTAACAAAACAAGCGGACGGTGTACATTAAAGATCAGACTGCATCTTTCCCGAATTGTGTCGTCCCCATAAAGCTCAGTATTTTCGCCCATGGCGCGAAAAGGGTAAAGCGAATAAGTAGCATAACTGTTTTATTAACTTTTAGGCTGCTAAGCTTGACTAGCTGACCTTTTGATACAGAATTAGGTTCTAGAGCTGAGGTAACTAGGCAATTTGATAACGATGGACTTGTAGGATTTAGGTTCTCCCGTACTTTCACATGATAGTTCTTGAATATTAGAAAAAGAGAAAGAATCTTGTTAGAAAGAATCAGTTACGAGGAAGTCCTGGTTACAAGACCCGAGCTCTTTTTCTCATAGAACCTCTATGTTCTTTTACATGTCCAGCGTAAAGCACTGATGCGCGCTAGGCTACTTCTGTGTTGCTTATTAGTTAACAGCTGGCTGGATGGGAAACGAAGTGTCTTTAGAATATATACGCCCTGGTTTGCAATCGAACATGCGCCTTTGGGATTGGTGGGTATACATGTATGTATTACCACTGAACCACTGCTCCATCATTCCGATATTTTTACGTCAGTCAAAAGATGCAAGAAGGGGAGCACCAACAAAAATTTTCTGCTGCAAAATTTAGGCCTGAGAAAGATCAAGATTCTTAATTGTACAAGTTATAGCACAAACAGATGTTATCTCTATGGGTGTTCGGTCAACATATGGTGTTTAGATACGATAAAAACAATAAACCTCCGCAATTATGATTGTTTTATTGCCAATGTAATTGATACATAACACAGAAGCAAGTTTTGCAATAGATCTAGAAGGAAATTACTCTCCCGAACATACTACTAATGTTTAACCTGTCACAGTAGTTCTCTGAACGAGTTGTTTTCTATCCTAATGTATGATCATTTTCAGCTGCCAGGCGCCATGCATACACTGCACACAGAACGTGCAGACAGATCTTGAATCTACACTGCCAGACGCGCTTTTATCGCCGAAAATCTTTTTGAAGTCATAACAAGTTGGGTGACAACTTTTGTTTTTTGTCCAGCTTTATACCATTTCAACTCTATCTCACACCTTATGGTCTATTCATGACCGTAAAAAAAAAAACACCTTTCAAAACGATGTCGGAAAAGAGAAATGCTGGTTTCCGTCATTTTTCCTTATGCCCTCAGCATGTCCCACCAGGCCCGTCTCAAAAATAATTCCCAATATTTGGACGAAATGTAATTTATAGTCTGTACGGACTTTCAATTTGGCCTTTTGGTGAAATTCAGTTGCCTTGTACATAGATTAAGGACGCAGGTACTACCAGAAAACTGTGATATTAACATCCAAAACCGGTTGATATAGACCATCAGTACCTTGATTAAGACTCGTGCTCTGAGTCGATAACCTACCTAGGCCCGTATTCACCAACCATTCTTGAGAATATTTTCAGTCTTATTCTCCAAGATTTTCTATATTTGTAAGTTACACAACTTCTGAATTCGGTTTAGCCAATGAGAAATTGTGTTACTTTCAAATATAGAAAATTCTGGAGAATGAGACAGAGAAAAATTCTTAAGAATGGTTGGTGAATACGGGCCCTAAACAAAACAATACCATGACGCATTACATACCAAGCAAGTCCTCATATAATTATGAATCCAGAGAATTCTCTTTTTCAAACAACCGACTATTCCGTGTCGTACACTAGTCATTGACATGTAGAAAAATAACTAATAGTAAAATATCTCGACCAAGGTCAGCCTGCGGGGACTGTTGTGCTGCCTGACCTGGTCGATGCATTTACAAGTACAGATAAATTAAGATATGATACGTAAGAAACACGTCATGGAGCCTAAGCCATGGTAAGATTGTGTTGTGATGAAACACGGAAATACCGACGCGAAGGTCTATTATCCGACTCACAGGCTAGGTTCAGAAACACTTGTTGATTCCCATCCAGCCACGAGAGAAGTGATTGGAAACTCAGGGGTTTCCTAGTGCGTGTCAGTGTTTTAAATTTAGCACGAAAAAAGATCAAAATGGTTGTTTGTGGTATTTGTCAAAGACAATACCACTATTAGTTTAAGTTTGAATTTTGATAACTATGTATCTTATTTTGTGCAAAACCGAAGGAAATAAACCCAGTTAAACCCATTATTTCTCAGGCAAATGAGTTTTTCGGTGGCACACAGATATGTAATTTGAAATGGCGTTTTAAAATACATGGAGCAAGGCCATCGATCGTTGAGATACTTATTTTTGATTGAAAATAACTTCTCTCGCTCCTAGCCTTTTATTGGCGCAATGAAACAAATTTCCCTACTGGGCTTTTTCGTTCCAAAACCAATTCGTTCCATGGCTTGTTCGTCCTCGAAGTAATTGATTGTAATGTTGGAAATTAAATGTAAAAGGCTAAAGATATTTCAAAATTATAGTTTTAAGGTACATCAGTACTCTCCCTTCTACCGAAAAGGTATTCATTTGCTTTTAAGCCAATATTTGAACAATATATCTCTCTTTCTTTCAAACTATTGAATCCACGCAATGGGTTTCCTTGACAAATACCACTTCAGCTTGGGTCTTGTACCCGAGCTTCCTCGCATCCGATTATCCATTCTAAATTCTTCCCCTCTAAATAACGGTTCGTATCAAGTATTAATTGGGTACGCAAGGACCTAGACCATGTTTAGTCCTGCTTTGTGAAATTGGGGTTTCATGGAACTACTAAAAATATCGACGCATGTCGCGCAGGCTGATATGGGTCGAACCTTTTTACTCTTTGCAAAATTACTGCATATCCAAGGATCATTTACCTCAGGCTACAGTGGCTTGTTAATAAATCCATATTTTATGAGGTAACATGCCTGGTATAATGCATCACGGGAATGCAAAAAGCATCCCTTTGTTCATATAAATTCATCATCAGTCTGACAGCACCACCATTTGACAATTGTTTTGGCGTCAAGACAATTCGACCTTGGACAAAGGACTAGTTACGTAAATACAACAATATTGCGCAAAGACACATGCTGGTAATCAGCATTTTCTCCTTTTCCCACAATGTTTTCTTCCCTTCATAAAACAAAGTTTCATTTCTTTAATCACATTGGTTTTGTCGTCTGCAAATGCTTTCAATTTGGACCAGTCTAAAATTTTGTCGTTTGGTAAAGAGTTAACTGAAGGTTATTTGCACATGTATTCTTTCATCTGCACTGGCCGATAAGAAGATAGTTCTTCTCTAAAACATAATTTTGAAGTAGTAATATTTGTGTTTTAACTATCGAAATGAAATATTTATTTTGGTTGTTAAATTTGACAAAGGTTCATTGTCAAAAAGCTCATTATAAGAACCCAAAACATGTAATTTAATTCTCATATCCATCACATACTATTTAAGATGCTCTTTAACCACATATAAAATGAATGGATAGTGAATGAGCGCATGGTCTATAAATGCTGGAATTTAGCAGATATATATATATTAATCTCATCATTTCTCCTTTTCTTTCAATGTCCTCAAAGAACGTATTGCTCGGGTTGGCAGATACATTTCATAGATTTCTTTAAAGAGGTTTTATGTAAAAACAAAAACACAACAATGCAGAGACACAGATTGTGTAAATTCATGCCGAAAAAATGGAAGTGTTTACCTTTTGAACAAGAAGAACGGTGATATTCCTTTATATCCAATTTACATGAGCAGTTTTTGTTTGACCTAAACGAGAAATTCTGTTTGAAATCGACTTACAACTGTATTTTTACCGTTCATCTAGTTCTTTTAAACTGATCAATATTATTATTATTAAAGACATGAGGTGTATAGTCTTGCTATTGGACTAAAGAAACATGTCACAAAAAGTTGCCGTCAGGGGGATTCCTTCCCACGACCTAAAAATGATTAGACGACACCTTCGTATAACTTAAGCACTCTTCCTTTATTGACAGATCAGTATTGAAATTCAAGTGACTGCAGCTAATAACTTGCCAAGAGTGTAAGAAATTTCAAAGATGAAACGATAAATCGGAGACGTAGTTTTCGACATTCAATTTATTTTTCTTTTTTATATCTACTTTAAAAGCTGTCTTTGCAAGATTGTCAGTTTTTTTAAGAACTGAACGATTATATTTCCGATTATTTAGCTGTAAGTCGCTTTAAAATAAAAAGAAAAAAAGTGCATCACTGTGGTAACGTCTGGATAACATACATTTCCTATTCACGAACAAGAATCATTATTCTGCGTTTTGACCCATTACAAAACACTTTTATGCGTTAAAGCGACCGAGTGGTTTTTGAAAACATTGTGAGAAAAATGTGAAAATGTCGTTAACCGGGTTTTTTTTGTGTGCTGTTCTCAGAATGCTTCCTACCCCTGTCATAGACAAACGACATTAATTAAGTCATACTTCACTTCTCATCAGCAAGTGCTTCTAATATGGACTAGTCTAACATTTCATCTTCTGGTTTAAAGTTAACCCTTAACCACATAATCTCGACTTTTAACAACCATGAGGAGTGTGGCTTTAGTTCCCAGCATTTACACCTTTTCCGGCAATCTTTTCTACCATTTGATAGACAAATTATATCATCTGGTTAAGATTAGATTTGTTGCCTGCAAGTGCTTTCCATTCAGACAAATCTAAAATTTTGTCATCTGATAAAGTTAACCCTTATTCCTCTAAATAAGTTAAGTAAAACTTTCAAGCTGATAGTAAAAACGCGATTTTTTTTCAAATTTATTTTTCTGAGAAAAATATCTCTTTAATGAACAGTGTAGATCCAAGATCAGACTGCACGTTCTGTGCAGTCTGGTCTTGATATACACTGTCCGCAAAAGGTCAGTGAGTCGAGCTTAAGAGCTAAAAGGGCTAAAATGGTAACGCACAATGTATCCGACATGCATACACACACAATTCCTTAGAACAGTTCTCCACAGAATAAAAACGTTTTATCGTCCAGCTATCTTTGTAACCGCATTATCATAGAACTAATCCTGCGAGTGAGAGAGCTCTACCAAACTGGCGGAGTAACCCTTTTTGTTCTTAATACACATACGAGATGGTCAGTGATTGTTCTCTCAAAAGTAAGTGTGTAGATCAAGATCATACTGCACAGAACGTGCAATCTTATTTTAAATTCACCCTGTCCGATAGTGTGTGTTTTTCTTATTTATTCATTTATTTTAGAAATGGGGGGGGGGGAGTTAAGAGGGAAATCTTTGAAATCGCGATGATTTGGGCGTTTAGAGATCTACTTTGCGGTGCGTATAGATTAAGATTTGATAAATGAATACATGTGAAAACATAAGGGAAGAACGAAAAATTAGCCATTCTGAGTAATTTCTCCTTTATCAGAGCCCGGCCAGTGGATAGCGTATCTGACCCGTGACCTGGAAGTTGTGAGTTCGATACCCTGTTGCTGCGATCTTTCTTTACGATGATTTTTCGCCTTTACCTCTGATGCATGAGAGAAAAGAGGTCAGTGGCTTAGGAAAGAAAGTTGTGTCAGTGCTGGTGTGAGAAAGCCAGGAAACACATGGGTGCGTCACTGTAAGTCATGATATGACCTGAGCTGTTAAAATGACGCTAAACTCCAATACAAACCAAACCAAATCTCTTTGATCACAATGGTGTCAACAATATTCATGAAAATTAGCGGTTGCTTTATTGAGTTTATATACATAGTAATATAAAACACTATTCTAAATATATCAATAGAATTTATATGGCTTGCAACGAAAAGGGTCGTTCGGACATTTGCGTATATAGTCTTCTCGGACAAGCCTGCGCAGATCGCACAGGCTAAACCGAGACGACACTTTACGACTGCATTAGACTTTGTACTACAGTAGACTTGGGCAAAACAGATAATTGCATAAAAACGGAAAGGTCGTTTCGTATCAGCCTGTGCGGACCAACATTTTCTCCTTTTTTCCACAATCTTTTCAATCTCAGGGTCGTGAAAACAAGGATTGTTTTGTAAATGGTTAATTTAAACCGGAAACAATCACAGTGAGGTCTTTGATAGCCTTCAGAGAGTGAAATGCATTTTCTATCTGTTGTGACGTGTGCAGCTTTGCAACTGTCAGTGGCAAAAATGACGTGAAAATAGTTTAGTTTGGTTTAAACATATTTTATTGCCAATTGTATGCATAGTTTCCTATATAACAAAGACAGTATTCATCCAAATAAGGCAAAAGGGTCTGGCTGCAAGGTCTCACAACTTAACTTCGGCAGTTCCCTTCTGTTTAATGTACACAGAATAAAGTCTTCAATAATACCAGAACTATTAAAAGAAAAACATATACAATAAATAAATTTCGGGCTAGTATGTAGAGAAGACAGTGTCTTTCCGGTCATGAACGGAAACAACATGCTTACAAATGGGAATTTGGTAAAGAAACAAGTCAATCAAAAGGAACAAAGGTAAATAAAGAAAAAAAGTAACTAATGAAAGATAGTGAAAATAAAAGAATGATTATAGAATCTGGAAAGAATATGAACATGTTTTTTTTTTTAAAAGTCGATGAAAACAAGTAAAGATTTAGGTTATATTGCCTTTTTCGGTTAAAGATCGAAATTTATTTCTCGTAAACATCATCGGTAATATTTTCACCAATGGCGCAGCCACTTTGATATATGTAGTTAATAACATATAATATGGCTATATTTATGTATGTTAAGAACATATTTTCTATCTATTTCATGATTTTTACCCGTTCTTGGAGGAACTTTATCAAAATCAGTGCATTACAATATTACGTTAAGCTCGAGAAATGGAAGGTAAATGACGTCATATTTCCATCTGGTTGTGAGTCACGGGCACTTTACCTAGCTAACAAGAATGTAAAAAATGGGTTTTTCAGTGGTCGAAACCATAAAATACGGAAAAATATTTCACCAATATTTCTCGATAACTTACCGGCAAGCATGAAATAAATATTTTCAACACTAGACTGTACCCTCTGTGCATTCTGATAGTGATCTGCAAGATATGCGAAAACATCGACAAAAACACGATGAATGACTAGAAAAACGTTTAGGCAGTGTAGATTGACATCACTCTGCACTTCTTGTGCATTCTAATTTTTTTGATATTGATCTACACAGTCTGGGACAACATGATATTTGCACTTAGTGCCTTTTGGACTGAATTAGATGTAGAACCAGCCTGTTTTCAGTCATTGTACCACAGTCAGCGTGTCAGAAAGGGGGTTACAGCTTTAATAGTGTGAGGCAGCAAGTCACCTTTTCATTTCTGCTCTGGCCCGATTTCCATTAACAGCACTAGGCTGGGACTCTGTGGTGCCTTACTTAAGAACACTCTAATACATTAGCACAGGCAGCAGAGATCGAGCCACAATACCCTGATTACAAATTCGACGTCTTTGCTGTTTCACCTTTATAACGAAAAACAGAGGGTTTTGGGTGGATGGTACAGATCTAAATCAGACCGCACAGAGCGTGCCGTCTACTTTTGGATCCATATCACCCGCTTGTTTTGTCAAGCCTATAAACACTACAGATCTGTGCTCTGACAAAAGGGTATTTAATGCATCTCCGTGATACACTTTACCAAGCAAATTATCATATGACTATGGGTCAATAAGATCCATTTTGTAGAGCTATCGACTGCGTCATGAGGTACAACGGTCCTTTGACATACAGGAAATTGATCATTAGCAAAAATAGAAAAATGTTTCGACTAAGGTCAGCCTGCGCGGATTGCGCAAGCTGACCTTGGTCGGTACCTTTTGCAGATGCCTGAAATTCCTTTTTCACAGACAGAGCATGGTACAAAATAGAATAGCTCACCAACATTTCTGTACTCTTTTGTACATGAAGTTTTTCACCAGTCCCTATTGAAAGTTGTTTTTCTTTTTGTAAACGACTAAGGAGATGGAATTTATCTCCGAAAAATGGAGTAAAATGCTGGTTACCAGCAAAATCTTCCTCACCTCGAGCCAGTTCCAGTTTCCAGGTCAGGTACATTTAGCTCGGTGGGTAGCACACACCAAGGGGTC
Source organism: Tridacna crocea (assembly GCA_943736015.1). Lineage (NCBI taxonomy): Eukaryota > Metazoa > Mollusca > Bivalvia > Cardiida > Cardiidae > Tridacna > Tridacna crocea. The sequence continues at coordinate 24,172,379 of OX031067.1, read as the reverse complement.
GATGATTCCATTCCAAGGTCGGCCAAGTTTTTTACTGAGAATTGATCATAGTGGTTAGTCTCTGCATCAGTATTCATACCTCTCGCAAAGCTGAACATTGCTTCGACTTTGTTTATGTGGGATAGAGGCCATTGTCTAAGAAAGAATCGTGTGCGATGTCTGGGAAAAGAAATTCAATGATAGAATGAATTGGTGCACTGGCCAATGAAATATGTTAAGTCATTGTGAAGAAACTTGAAGAATGAATTGGTAGGTGCACTGGAACGAAAATTTGTTTGAAAACGGCATTAAATGACAAAAACATATCCTGTGTTTGCTGTTGTACTCTATCAAAGTATCCATCTGGAAATGAATTAGAGTCTTACTGTGGTACGTTTAGTACTACATCAATTTCATTCAATACATCCATATGAAACATGACTACACCTTTTGAACTCTTTACCACACAGTCCCGACTTTTAACGACACTGAGGAAGAAGCCTTTCGAAAACTTTACGGGAACAGGAGAAAATGTTGGTAACAAGCAGTTTCTCCTTTTTTTCCACGTTTTCTGGTCTATCCAGGAAGAATTGAATATTTTTTGCGACCTCTAATTTTTTGTCTGCGACGGCGTTTAATTTCACGGACTAGTTCCACAGTGTTTTTAAAAGGCTTATACCTCAGCGTCGTCAAAAGTCGTCTTTATGTGGTAAAGGGTTAAAGTTTAACAACCAGGTGCTTGGAGCGTAAGGAAAACAGTGCACAGTGTCTGTGCTATACATGTACTCAGTTCCATAAACTGGTGAGAATGAGTTGTAATGATGTTTAAATTGTTGAGCTGGTATACTGCTCTGTAATTTGTCTTCATCTGCGTTATTTTCAAAATGTACTGTTTTATATTCATGTTGCCGTAATAGTTTTCATTTATTTTCCAGGTGTCTTGTAAATTATTTGTTCTTTTGTCGATATAATGCTAAGAATAGATTTGTGACCAAGCGTCCGAGTTTTATGAAAGTTTTATGTAAGTGATAATTATAGCAGGATAAGGGTTGAAACGTCTGGTGCAAGAAACAACATCATTCATGCTGTTCATGGAGCGAGGAAGGGTTTCTGGCGCAGAGCTTATGAAATGACGCCCATATACTATGAAAATGTGTGGTTTTTCCATTAATATTGAGTGAACGATCTATAATTAGACCGTTCTCTCACGAGCCTCATTCCGATGATGTTTTAATTAGCTTGCACTACTTTTTCTCGGCGTGTTTTAGAAGTACTTTGCAACCGACTTTCATACCCCAGCGACGGGGATTTCGAAAGGCATAACCCTATCAGTGTAGAAGGCGAAAACAGGTTTTTTCTTTGTAGACGGTATAAATCAAGACGAGACTTAAAAGAACCAGCGGTTTTATCTTGGATCTTAACCCTTCAAAGCTTTTTTAGTCGAGCCTGGTGAAAGAAAGTCGGGAACAGCAGTGGTAGGTTTACTGGTTGTACCATTATAACTAAAGGTAGTGTTGGAAAAAGGGCGTTTTACACCGAAAAAAATTCATATTCCTGACTGTCTCCTTCATGGTTCATTGGTTAAAGTGTTTGATTTGTTATCAGGATAACCGTGTTCGATTCTCGCTGGAGCTTCTGGTCACGTAAGAGTGTACAGGGGCAAGGAACCTCATTGAATTTTATTTGTTATTTAAGAAAAAAGACCAAAGAACTATAGACTCCAAACATGCGACAGGTGAAAGCAATGGAAGACATGATTAATAAGCCAGCCTTCGCCGTGATATGACTACAATAATAGCAAAAATGGCGAAAGAAAACCTATTCCTTTCATTTTTTACGTTATGTCCATCGGGTTATCAAAGATACTTTACAAAGCACGTTTCTCTGAGTTGGCACTGGTCACATGAGTATTTGTAGATAATGTACACTAGATGGCATTCTACAAATACACATCTGTCTAATTTGGATATTCTGCGTACAGAACTGGACTACTTTTCAAAACGACAACCGTAACTTTGAATTTCAAAATGAAATAAACCGTCAACTCAAAACGCTACCTGGTGCAATTCATTCGGCTATTATCAGCTTACATGTAACCTATGCACCGGCCAATCACTTAAACAGCCCCTACAGGCTTGGGTAAAAGCTTCGGTATAAGCCCTACTTTTTCTTGTATATAGGATCGGTGATGCGTCACAACAGATAGGTCGAATCTTCGAAGAATATGGCATGCGCAGACAACGGAACAAGGCTAAGAAATTCCAGTACAAGAAACTCCTGCAGGCGGTACACAGGAAAAAAACAGAAGCAATAATGCATTTTGAAATGGCTTTAATAATATTGAAAGCGGCGTAAACCTTGATCAATTCAAGTCTATATCCTCCTTGTATCTCAAGGATTGGCAATAATACTTCTCGGTGCACATGTTGCTGTTGTCAGCAATTACATACTGTTTGCATAGCAAGTGCATAATTGTGTCGGTTTAGATACCATCAGATAATGCACTATACACGCACGGTTAATTTTTTATGTGCACTTTTATCTCAAGTGAGTTAATTACATAGCGCGATTTTACTACCCTGGGAGAGAAAGGCTTTAAGCGGAAAATGTTGGAAATGGAGATTCTTTTTTTTCTCTCTATTATCTTGCAGTTTTACTTATCATTCCAACGACCAACCCAATCATTTGAGCCAGATTTGATTGGTCGTGTTAAAAAATGCTTTAATATTGAGAAGTCTGCGGTGCTGTCGTATAGTAACGTTAGAAACTTACGAAAAGCCAACAAAAACGGTTTCTGGGACCCTAAGCAAGAATTTGCTCACTTATTATACCCCACACAACGAAGTGAGGGGGGGGGGGGGTGTTACCGGAATTGCCATTGCTGTCTGTCCGTCCGTCCGTCTGTCCGTAGACACAAATCTGTCCGGAGCAATACTACAACATTTTCCACGTACTGAACTCGAGTTTACACACAGGGTTCTTATATATAAGAAGTTGTGCATGTGCAATTTTCATGGCCTGCTGCGATTTGCTGCGGAATCATCTCCCGTTTAGCTATATTTAACTCTTACTTTTGTACTAAATCATTCTGCATTCTGTGACAAAGACCTGTTTTTGTGACAAGGAGCTGGTGGGGGATATAACCAGGTCTAGTGATAGCTCTAGTTTTAGTATGTAACCTTTTTGAAGTCAGATGGATATGAACCTAGCACTGTGAAAAGGTAGTTTTTAAAACATTGCAAAAAATGTCAACTCATGGCAGTCCGCGCAGGCTGACATGGGTTGAGACTTTTTGTTATTGTAAATTTCCAGTGTGTCAATAGACGATTCCTCCTCGTGATTCAATCGAATGCTAGACACAAAGGATCTTATGAAGCCACAATTCTGTGATGAATTGCATGGTATAATACATCACGGAAAGGAATTAAACCTGCCTACTGATCATAATTATTTTCTCTACCAGAGAGCTGTAGATTTGAAACAGTCCATCATTTCCTGTGCCCTGTTTTACTATGGCAAAAGTTGCGCGTTCAAAATTTTTGTAAGTTTTACGTAACTATGGTGGCATATTTCTCATGTTTCTGCCCCGAGATACGAGATAACTGTTGAGATTATTTTAGAAAACTTTTGAGATAAATCAAAGCTTCGAAATTTTATCTAAAATGAAAGGACAACATTTTGTACATAGCCACCTTAGTAAAACGGCACTCTGGTGATGAGCCAGTACGATTTAGGTCCCTCCGTGCTCCAGGCGTATGAGATGTGGAACCTATGTCAGAGAGAAAGAATCGAGAGACCAATAAGTCCTTGGATGTCTCTGTACAAGATCGCCGTGGTTCCTTAACGTGGCGATTGTAAGGCACTGATATACGAAAGTCTAGCTTTTGGTTTTTTTCCCAGTTCTTATCCAGCTGAGTGGAAAACACAAAGTGATTCTGAAAAATCCTTGCCGATGCCGAGTATGAAACCTGTGGCCTTCAGAATTGTAAGCGAGTATTTTACGACTACACAACTGTTCAAACGCTTGCCATTACTTTGTGGTTGCCTGTAGGCGGTTTTGAAATAAGAATGATGACCTATAAGATTAAAGGTTGAATAAACTGATGGGTAAATGAGCAACTTCTTTAAAACCATATGGGAGCCAGTTTTATCGAGCCATCTGAAATCATATGGATACACAAGCTCAACAGCATACAGGACTTACGACTAGGGTCACGTGTGTAACGAAAACTGCAGTGAATATGAAACCCATTTTATTTTAGATTTTCTCCTCGTTATTCCTGACTGCATTTTGCGAACAATGTAGATCAACATCAGACTGCACAGAATGTTCAGTCTGATCTTTGATCTACATTGTTCCCTATTAAGGTCTTATTTTGGGGGGAAAAACAGATTTAGAATTGAGATGATATGTTCTCTTCCTGTTTGAAAAAAGTACATTGTCGTTTATTTGATGCTTTGGTGATTAGTGTTAAATCCAGGAGTTCCGTGCATCAGCCTGGCTAGCGCCTGAGGGTTTGAATTCCAAGTTCGGCTAATTTCTTTCCGAGGATTAATGGTAGTTGTGCCGCAGACTTCACTATATAGCTAAAATAATGTTGAAACGGCGTTAAACGCTATCCGTTCAATTCAGTAAATCTTTTTATCACAATGTATCAGAAACTGTAAGGGGCACCAACAAAAATTTTAAGTGCTGCACACTGATGCCGACGTTCGGTTGCAGGTAGACTACCTTTAGAGTAAAATTCTCCATCAAAAGAAGGGACACAACCGTATCAAATAATGTTGATGGGTATCTCCCTTACTGGTATAGTTAACAAAAGTTCCGAATCGAAATTATAACTTTTTCTAAGGATGTTTAATGCTAAAGAAATATTGTGATGTTCTGAGTATGATTTATTTATTGGTTTAGCTAGAAATATGATGTTATGTTATTGATGCCTGTTGTCATGATTAACTCTTTAACACACGAGAAAATTTTAGACTGGTCCAAATTGAAAGCATTTGCAGACGACAAAATAAAGGCGACTAAAAAATAGAAATTTGTTCTGGGAAGGGTAGAAAACACTGTGGGAAAAGGACAAAATGCTGGTTACCAGCATTTTCTCCTTTCCCATAGTGTTTTCAAAAGGCTTCTTTCTTAGGGGCGTCAAAAGTCGGGATTGTGTGGTAATGGGTTAATTGTAAAAACTATATGCTATAAACATCCAATTCTATGTAATGCCATCTACAGATTGTGTAATGCTAGTATTTGTTATACCTTGCTTTTTGTGCCAAATGGTCAACATGGCATTAGTAGTTGTACGGTCAGGTGGCAAGGGACTTCGGCTCGGGGCGACATGATTTACCGCCATGAACATGTTTCCAAGTCCCGGCAACCGTGCAACGAATTTATTAAACTGTAAAGTTTTACCATTCCAATCTGCATTCAGCAAAATTTCCCCGTTTATGTACTCATGAATTGAGTACGCATACGATATAGAGTTTCCCGTCTGAGTGCCCCGATTTAATGAAAACTGACGTCACTGAAACATTGTTAAAACGTGCAGTTTGGCAGATGGTGCGATTCATTCAGCTGTGATCAGCAGTCTAGAGAAATCTGGGGCTAAAACAGGCCTGATTTTTCCTCAAACGTATTGATAAATGCCATTTTCTCCATTGCTACTACAGTCTCCCCGATATCAGGGAGAGTGATGCGTCATATAAGACAGGTCGAATCTTCGAAGAGTATGATTTGCGTAGACAACCAGCTCATATTGGTCGAGGCCGCCAATTTGGATTCTCTGTTGAAAATGTAGTCATGTACACGGGGATCCCAAAAGGGAAACTACTTTTACGTCGATTTTGCTCGTCCACACGACAATATGTAATCTAATCAGATCGCGAGAAATTTCTTTGCAGTATAATAAACCTATTGCCAAACAAACATATTACTATGTGATGTTATGTGATGTAATGTTAGTTTTTTGTTTGTTTGTTTTCTTAATGATGGTTTACGAGTCATATATAATGTTGTGGATTACCATGCCGTGTTCTTTTATATCATGTTATTTATTTTTATGGTAAAGATATACCAAGTACCCTATGATCAGATCTTAAATTTGCTGCTCTGTTCAAAAATGCATTATTATTAGTACAACTAATTTCCGTGAAAGGAGAAGAATAAGTGATGGGGAAGTTTATGAAATCCGCTGTAATTAGTCAGTCATAATCTAAGGGAAAATACAAGATCACTGGCACATATCGTCATTGAGTTTTAGGGGGAATGGACTCATTATTTCGTCTAAATTGCCGGGGGAAATTATTTAGGCTAATGAGAAAACAAATGAATAGGTACACAAACACTTTTGATAGTTTGTACGTCACGCGAGTGCCTGGACCTTTATCAAGGTCCTGTGCAAAATAGTCCATGAAAACATTGTGGGAAAATGAGAAAACGCTGGTGACATCATGTTTCCCTTCATTTCGAAGAGGAATTCCATTATTTTAGCCACATTTACCTTGTCCTCTTTCTAACACTTTTTAAGTCGGACAATTCTAAAGTTCTGCCGTCTGGTGCATGGTTAACACGGGTCATTGACCCTGAAGCATGACGTCATGAAAATAAAATGGTAAATTGCGCTACAAATTTATCAGAAACATTTTGACGATTTTTCCAAATTTGTAACAGTCGCCCCTTCCCTCCCACCCCACCGCCCTCTAAAATAAATCTATAAAATAATTGTTAAGAGACCAGAACGATGAGCAATCATGTTAATTCACGATAGCGGTACATATTGATGCAGTTAAGCCTATACCATACAATCCTATATGTATTTTTGACAAGCCTGAGGACAAAGACTCCTGAAAACATCGCGAGAAAAGGAGAAAATGCTTGTAACTAGCATTTTCTCCTTTTCCCACGATGTTTTTACTCTTTTATAGATAAGGTCCGAAACCATTTGAGCAACATCTAATCGGCATTCTATTCATGCTTACAGTATGGACAAGTCTGACATGTTAGTCTGGTAAAGCGTTCAACAACATGTGTCTGACACGAAACTTATGGCTTTATAATTACCAAAGGGTGAACGATCTATAAGTAGAGATATCTTTTAGGAACTATGAATTAATGACAGTTTAACAGCCTCTTTTCCGTCTATTGTGCTTAATTTCATCGATCGACCTTCATGTATGCATCATATTCTGGCGAATTTGTATTTTGACAAAAGTGCATACTCTTAGCAAACACTTTGTCATTGTTCTGAAATCAGGTAAAAGACGGATGTATAATAGGGGTGATCTTCAGGCTGCCATTATTGGGCTTTGCCTGAGCCGATAACGTAAAGTTAGCGGCAGGTTATCCAGACTACACTGAAACGAACTTCTAAACGGCCACTTTTAAGCTGTAATTTCCCATTGACGTTTTTACGCGTCCGCTGCCTATAAAAGGGACAGGTTATTTGGTTTCATTTTTTGCAGAATAATTGCCCTGTCTGAAAACATACCTGAGCCAAACTCTGAAGAGAATTTGTTCAATTTTGTCGCGGAAGAAACTTATTCGACGTCCATTCACACAACATTGTAAATTGAAATATCAATTTTTGAAAACTTCATACTTATTTTTCGGATAACATTTCTTTCACAGAGAATCATTTTCATGTTTTTTCTTATTGCTTACAGAAGTTCAGTATTTTATGCTTCTCTTTTTTAAACTGTTCTGGCTGGTAGTCACCACGCATGCGCAAGCAACTAGTTTTCCCTTTTTCGAAAAAGGGAGTTCTTCCGTTGGCAAAATCGGGAATCTTTTCACCACAATACTATGGTTGACGTCCAGATATACGTCACAATTTGTTTTTATTAACATTTTTTGTACTTGCTCCAGTTTACAGGAGAAACAAAAGTGGCCGTTTAGAAGTTCATTACAGTGTAGTCCCTCGGCTGTATGGCGTATATAGAAGAAAATTAGGGCTTATATCGACGCTATCACACATGCCTTTAGAGTCTGTTTTGATAAATGGCCAGTGCATAGATTACATGATAGTTGATCGAGGCTGAATCGCACCAGGTAGCGTTTTATTGAATAAACATTAATTTCATCTTGAAATTCATAGTAAAGCTTGTGGTTTTGAGAAGTAGTCCGGTTCTGTACCCAGAATGCCAAAATCAGTGTGTATTTGAAGAATGCCATCTAGCGGAAGATAACGCTTGATTTGCACGTGCTTAGTATATTTCACCGGAAGTACACCGCTTCACCATTCTTAAAATCATAACATTCCAGAGAGCAGACACTAGTCACAATTTTGCGTTTGAATTTGTCTAAATACATCTATGATGACAAACAGTTTACACATTTATTTTCTGACTGTCTATCCATAACATTTGCATTTTCAGAGATGGTTTACTTTTCACTGTGGCTGTTGTTGGCATTGCTAATCGATTTACAGGGCGCCGCCATGTTTAAGATCATGTGACTTGCAGTATTTTAAGATGGAACCATCTTTGATACGGACGAGGTTAGATGGGGGTACGGAATCAACTGAGTTGTACCGTGTGCTGTCTCCTTTGACACGTCACTATCACAAAGCAATGATGATTTATCTCTTTAACCTTCGACAAAGGTTTGGACTAGACCAAATTACAAGCACCTGCAGACGATAAATCAAATGTAGTTCAAATGATTATTTCCGTTTTTGACAGGGTAGAAAACATTTTGGGAAAAGAAGAAAATGCTGGTTACCAGCATTTTCTTCTTTTCCAACAATGTTTTTAAAATCCTTTTTTAAGGTCGTTAAAAATCGGAATTGGGCAGCAAAGGGTTACGCATCTTTGCGAACGGTGTAGATTAAGATCAGAGCGTGCAGATTATAAAGTTTAGCGAAACGGTTAATGTTGAAAAAATCAGCATGGGCGTAAATTGGGTCAACACTTTACAGAAATTCTTCAACGCGAATAGAATCCATTTAGTAGACTAGTTATCAGACACAGGGTAACCCTTTATCATTCAATATGGAGTTTGATTGAATGATTGTATGGTGTTTGACGCCGTTTCAACATTATATCAGTTGTATCAGCAGTATTTTCTCATTTTCCAACAATGCTTTGACAAGACTTTTTCCTTAGGGTGCTTTAAACGTATATTGCTTGCTTAACCCATTACCACACAATCCCTACTTTTGACGCCCCTAAGAAAAAAGCCTTTAGAAAACATTGTGGGAAAAGGAGAAAATGCTGGTTACCAGCATTTTCTCCTTTTCCCACAATTTTTTCTAATCTTCACAAAACAGATTTCAAATTTTCAGTCACTTTTATTTTGTCGTCTGCAAATGCTTTCGATTTGGACATGCCTAAAATATTGTCGTTTGGTAATGGGTTAAGGGATTTGTGTGAAGATTTTAGTGGGTTAGTGTTAAGCCGTATTAAGTTAATCCTCAGGGTCGATAATTATAAAGCATGTCTAGCTCTGTATGCCGTTATTATAAGATATAAAAGTGTAATTTGTATTTTTATAAATTTTTGATAATAACCATTGAAAAATGGGTGTCAGTACAAGATGGATGATTATACTATTGACAATAACATTTTGTAGAAGCACGGAGGCTCAAACTTATGCAAACTATTCCAACCTGGTCACAACTGTCTTAACTGGATACAACACTGATATCATACCAATAGACGATCACTCACAAACTCTCATGGTTTCTCTCAGTGGAATCCTCTATTCTCTTATGGAGGTTGATGTAGTTCTCAGCAAAATTACCGTTGTCTTTTCAGTGGAAGCTCAATGGGTGGATTCACAAATTCAATGGACTCCTTCAACTTACGGTAATCTAAATGAAATTTATATAACAAGAAAGAACGTCTGGACCCCATCTTTTGTACTAGCAACGCCTGTGGATTTTACAACATTAGGTAAGCAAACTGTAGGCAGAATAATTAGATCAGAGTCTGTATATACCAGCCTTTCTATAGTTAGATCAGAGTCTGTATAGCAGCCTTTCCTTAGTTAGATCAGAGTCTGTATATACCAGCCTTTCTATAGTTAGATCAGAGTCTGTATATACCAGCCTTTCTATAGTTAGATCAGAGTCTGTATATACCAGCCTTTTCTATAGTTAGATCAGAGTCTGTATACCAGCCTTTCTATAGTTAGATCAGAGTCTGTATATACCAGCCTTTCTATAGTTAGATCAGAGTCTGTATATACCAGGCTTTCTATAGTTAGATCAGAGTCTGTATATACCAGCCTTTCTAAAACGCATTCTTTATTCTTGATTTTTAAAGTCAAGCAATTTACGATTGGTTGAAAATTCTTAGAGCACATCGAATGGCCCATTTCCACTATGCAAAGTTCTACAACGATCTACGCCATAAATCTTTTCAGGATGGGTTGATGTAATGATACTTACTCTTTCAAACTATGAAGAGATAGCGACTTCGTTGTCCTCTGTCGCCACCTAATTTTCGAAAAAGTGTCGCCACTTTATATGACCAGTTTTCGCTCAATTGGCGACCCAAGACGAGTTAGATGTACATAATTACTCGCGCTCTATTAATGCTTTGAGAGCAACCACCGCAATTTGAATGTGATCTTAAACCCTGTCTCAAGAGGACGGGGATCCCACGATGTCCAAGAAAAACATGCTGAGGGCCGAGATGCACACAATAAAGCCCCTGTCACACTATACGGCGTTTCTTCTGCAGGAAAAATAGGTTATTTTTCGGAAAGACAGCTCTAGATGTCACGGCGTTCTTACCACGACCACACATAGGAGGAGCTCCTATGGCGTATTATCGCGTTCCTACCAACTTCTTCTTTGCGATTCTCAACACTTTTATAACGCTTCCACTGCGTGCTCTGCGCTTTTGCGGTGCTCATACTGCGTTCATTTGGCGTTCTCAAGGCGCTCACTCTACGCTGATGGCGTGTATTTAACAATCGTTTGAACCATCTCTGAAAACGAATTGTATGTTTACACATATATTCTTCATACTTTTCTTTGTCGTGCTCTAAAAAAGTCAATGGAAAATAAAACTATGCATGTAAAAAGACGTGGGAAACCAGGACATAAATCCAAACCCAATCAGAAGCAAGTCATCCACCGTCATCTCATCAACCATTACTACCCCAGCTTGGAGGAGTACATCAGCCATGGTAAATTGAGTGTTTATTTTCATACTTCATCTACTACATGTTCGTTTTTGTTAAAGACCGATGGACGCGGTAGAGGCGCCTCAGGAGCGCGTTGATCACCGTTGCAGCTCAGAGGAGTCATGAAATTAATAACACTCTGTGAAAGCGCCTTTGACGCGCCGTATGAGCACCACTGACGGGCCGTATAAGCACAGTAGAGATGCAATGAAATCTCAGAGCAATCAGTACTATCTCCTTGCAAGCGCCAACGACAACCATAGCGTTCGCACTGCGACCTCTTTGCGCGCCGGCGTAGCTTCCGTGGCGTTGTGAGAGATCTGACTGCGCCACTAAGACCACCTGTTGGTGATCCCACTGCGCTCTTCTCATAACGGCTATAGACGGTATTTGTCTTGTGCATGCACAGAGTGTGGAGATCGCAGGAAGAAAATGCCATTTTTTGCAATGACATAGCTGTCACGGCGTTCTCATCTCGACCAATGCGTTACCAGTGAGCTATATGGCGAGTAATTGCTTTCATAAGGAATTCTTCTTGGCGATTCTCAGCTCTCTCACAGCGCTTTTACTGTGCGCTCTGCGCCTTCACGGTGCTCATACCGCGTGCCCTGGGAGTTCACGGCGTTCTCAAGATGCTTACATTACGCTGACAGCATGTTCTTGAAAATCGTTTGAGTTATCTCTGAAAAAGTGTTTTTCTGTGGTCTCGAAAAGTCAGTGGAGGATAAAACTATGCTAGTACAAAGAAAGGTAAAATAAGCAGGTTATAAACCAACCCTCTCAACCAGAAGCAAGTGAACCACTGTCACCCCATCAACTACTACTACCCCGGCCGGCTAGCGCCATAGTGAATTGAACGTTTCTCTGCATACTTCGCCTATTATATGTTCGTTTTTGTCAGAAATACACTGACGGACGCAATAGAAGCGCCTCAGAAGAGTAATGGCCGCCGTTGCGGCTCAGACGAGTCGTTTTAAATACGTATATCACATATTGTTCTAAAGAACAGACTTTGTTTTTCTAAACTTTGCACGCAATAAGCTCAGTATATCTCTTATGGTATTTTAGTTAAAAAAGATAGGGGTCTCCGTGCCTTGTTCTGACAAATTTGTCTTTGAAAAAGGTGTAGAAAGTTCCAAAATTCCCCCTTAACTGTATTTGACACTCTTTTCTTTAATATTCAGTTAAACAGAAAAAGCATCGGAAGAATATACAAATATAAATCGTTTTCAAATAGGTTTGCGCAAGAATATATAAAAGCCTCGTTTTGTTCATAGTAAATTTATTTACCAATATTCATGTTATAAAAATAGACCATCGAGTAAAAAAGGGAGATAATTTGGCCGAATCGAGAGTTAATTTTTGATAAATATATACTTTCTAACGAACAGATTTTTCTTGAAATTTCCATAATTCTTGTATTGATAATTTCCAAACTTTAAGATAAAATAGAAATGGCACCTATCCGTGCTTATTTCTTCAGAAAACAGGGATAAAGGTCATGTTGGGCTAAATTTTGTTCAAGGAAAAATTAGGATAAAAGCTCAGCAGACGCACTGGGAATTGAATAAAGTGCTCAGTTGGAGCAATTTTTCCTTTACCAACAAAAATTTTCAAAGTGGAATCAGCTATACTTACACTGCTTTTAAAAAAATCCTGCTCTTGTTTGCTTGCTTTGTGTGAAACGCCGTGTCACCATTATTTTAATTATTTGATAACTTGACATTTCACAGAACAATATATTTCTCTTTTCGTATACTACCTGTAGACAGTGCTACTTGTTTCAGTGCACGAATAGTATTACCATATGTGCGAAAAATACAGAGGTGCACTTTGGTTGCGGAGAAAGTGCCGTGGTGTCCATCGTAGTGAAAAAAAAACATTTTTCCGATTTTCCCTGCGACCTGATGGAGCTTTCGAAAATTGAACAACACATTGCTAACGCAGTGGAAACACTGTTTATAGTATAACAGGAGCTGTAGTGAGGCTAGGGGGAGAAAAGGGAGGTAGATGTGGTGAAATACAACGTAATTTTATTACGTAGACTCCATACATGTATAATGTTAAAATTTAGTTTCGGCGGCTCGAATTAGTCATCATCGCAATTGCAATATTTCACGAATAAAATTTATTATCATACTCATTTAACTACCTTTATTTGTTTTGTGTAATACAGCCTTTACTAAAATCTTGTGTCGTGCACACGTTAGAGAAAAGCAAGTTAATAGTATTGTACTTGGTCAGTGCTCTGCAGTCACAGGCGCACATTGCTTTGATACTGCTTACCCAGATCTTATTGGATATAAGCGTCAAAATTGATGATCGTGCAGAACCTGCAGAAAACTTTGGATTCAAAACAAAATCTTAATACGGAGGTTTCTTTGGAACTATTTTTTTGTTCGTGAAGAACACGCCTCTCAAAGAAGCAAATAACCTTTAAATACGTGTATGTAAATATCAGCGGCGCATGTAGGCCATGTTTAAATGCTTCATAAACAATTGCTCTTGATGTACAGCGGTTTACTAAAGTGTTTAGTGTTCCTTGACTTTTATGGTAAAATTTCATCTAACTTGTCAACAAAAATTGTAGTAAATCTCGCTAGAGGGGACGCATAATAACATTTTTTTAGACTCGTTCAATAGAATTTCATTTAAATTACCAGATCATGATCAGATCCTATACATGTATATATATCTATAGGTTGTTATGTGATACAGTAATAGTCCCTCTGTGACTAACTGTGTTAACCATTTTATTTCGAATAAATAGCGAAACTGCTGTTCAACTATTTTGCTTTCGACATGTGATCCCAGAGTCCTAGTTTGAACATCGGCCTTGCAGGGATATAGATAAGGAAGTTCCTTTGACGAGCCTTATTAAAACATCTAGTTTCTATATGCTTTACAATTTGTAGTTATTTTGCATAATTAGTTCTTGAACACTGATATTTTCAACTGCTTCTTTGCCAAACGGCAAAACTTTGGTCTCGACCATGTTAAAAGGGTTAATTGACAGACGACATAGAAATTATTGGCAGACGACATAGAAATTATTAAACAATGCTGAATTATTCTATGAAAGGCTGGAAAACATTGATTGAAAATGGGTAAATGTGGGTTGCCAGCTTTCAAAAACTAGTTTTCCCTTCGTCAAGATACGGGCTAGTATGGTAAAGGTTTTTAAATGAATTACAGAAGTTACTTATAATTGTTACAGGAGATGCATGGATTCCGGTATCATATCTGTCCAACGGATCAGCTAGAATGTCCGTTGGAGATGTCTTAAACAGCCAGTGTAGTTTCAACTTGAAGTTTTGGCCATTTGACGAGCATGTTTGTGATGTTAGTGTTATGGCATACGGCTATCCGCTTACTCATGTCCGTTTAACTGCCACACCTGGGGTAGGTTTTACGACTAACTTGATAGCCGAAAATATGGAGTGGACCATAACGGAAATATCGTCATTTTCCACTGAAGCCCGAGGGCTGTCGGAAATAGTTTTCCGGTTAAATATAAAGAGGAGGAGTGGAATTTTCATAATTCTGATTCTCTTTCCACTGTACGCTATAGGTTGCATGAGTCCAGCGGTCCTCTTGTTACCAAGTGATTCTGGTGAAAGGATTGGTTTCTCCACCACCCTTATGCTGTCATTAACCGTGTTTTTAGAAGTCATCAGTGACTATATTCCAAATACGTCGAATCCTATACCAGTGTTATGTTTAGTGGTGACTGTGGCAATTTCGATGAGTATAATATGCACACTTGCTGTTATTGTTAGTCTGTATTTTTACCACAAAGATGACAACAAACCACTTCACAGGTTCCAAATCAAGTTTGTTCAGTTGTTCAACAGAAAATGTAGAAAACAACAGATTTCACCTGAAACTAATCAAGTTGCAGGAGAAGGTCAAAAGAAACCTTTCTGTGAGAAAAGGAATCGTTCTGAAGAAGATATAAGAAAAGAACAAGACGAGGACAAACTAAGGGAAAGTAGCAACGATGAGATGAATATAACCTGGAAGGATCTCAGTGTTACCATTGACAGGATATTCTTTATGTTTACTCTTATCACACACACATTAATGACTATTATTTTTACAATGTACTTGACACTTGGTTCTAACTGAGATTTATAATTTTTTACATGATGGGAGCATTGTATGTAAAGAACCTATTTTTATGCTTTATAAGATGTTGTTGGAAATAAGAAAAATTTTCCAAACATAACATTTACTTAAAAATCAGTTTCATGTCCCAAAGGTGACCCAATGATTTTTGTATCAGACTTTTCACTTACCATGTGACGTCACCATCTGTAATTTATTTTTTTTTTACAAATCCTATTGCATCACAAACCAGGTAAATGCATGTAGCAACAATGTTTGCGCATCTTAAATTCTTTATTCTCTTCAATGAGCTGATGTTGAAAACCCATTTCGAAATCTGTTTACTATTCAGAATCAAACTAAACTACATATAATGTGGTACAATTTTCAGGAAAAAAACTTTGAGTCATTTTCAACCTGACTCAACATGCACAACATAAATTTAGACTGGTCAGCATTGAAAATCTTTGCAGACAGCAGAAATTATGCTAAAATGATAGAATTTGTCTATAAGATAGTAGAACACATTGTAGGAAAAGGATGAAATGTTAGTAACTTGCATTTTCTTCTTTTCCCTCAACACTTGCACCCGCCTCTCTTTTCAATGTGGTGAAAACATTGCGTTGCATAGTAAAGGGTAAACACTTCAAATCATTGACGATAAACGATAGTGCATCATCCGTTAGACTATACAAAAAGTCTACTTAATTCTAGAGTATGATCAAATAGAACTCTCACTTCCAGTGGAATCATACTGTAGCCTATAACAAAGTTGACTTGCTCTGTTGGGCAACAAAAGAGTTCAGAACGATTCTGAATTAAATTGTCATTTGATTCACTGGAAAATGGACGCCAAGCCAAGATGGCTGATGATACTATTGGCAATAACATTTTGTGGCAGCACAGAGGCTCAGACTTATGCAAACTATTCCAACCAACATTTTCTCCTTTTCCGGCATTGTGTTAAAAAAGCTTCTACCTCAGGGTCATAAAAAACGAGGCATTGTTTGGTGAAGGATAAAGACTTTGAAAACAATATGGAAAAAGAACAATATGTTGGTTACCAACAATTCTTTCTTTTCCCACAATGTTTTCAAAAGCCTTTTTCTTCAGGGTCTTCAAACCTAAGAATTGTATGGAGAAGAGTTAAACATGTTCATTGTTTCCCCAGCTCTATTCATTCACATTTTGGATGAAAAAAATTATGGGAAGAGGACACATTACTCGGTTGAATAATGGTTTCCCTTGGCACTATTTTGTTATCTTGTTTATTTTACCCTTTACCACACAACAAAATTTCAGACCTGTTTGAATTGAAAGCATTTGCAGATGATAGTTTCAGTCTGGCTCATATCAAATGATTCTTCTTTGATAGGGTGGAAAACATTGTGGGAAGGAGAAAATGCTTTTCTCCGTTTCCCACAATGTTTTCAAAAGCTTTCTCTTTCAAATTGTTAAGTCATCATTGTGCAGTAAAGGGCTAATCTTCCAACCACTATTATTTCAAACATCCTGGACAGAATTTTTTGCTGAAAAAAAATTCAGTTTGCCAGGTAAGATAATTTCTTACCGTGTCAAATTGAAAGCAATTCCAACAGACAAATATAGGTAATGCCTTAAGTTATTACCAAACGACAATATTTTAGGCTTATAAATTCAAATTGAAAGCATTTGCAGACGACCAAGTAAAAGTGACTGAAAATTTCAAATTTGTTTAGTCTCCTTTTCTCACAATGTTTTCTAGAGCTTCTTTCACAGGGTCGTCAAGAGTACGGATTGTGTGCTAATGGGTGTAAAGGATGTAAATAATGTTAAAAAGTAATGAAAATATTTTGTCGAAAGGAAAAAAGCTTACTACCAGCTTTTTCTCACATTGCCACAATGTTTCAACTTTCTCATGATAAGAAAAACCCAGTTTTTTTTTCAAAACCAAAATTTTGACTTTGATATACTTGTGAAATTTGGCCACTCTCCCTCATTTTAATTTTCAGACACCAAACTTTGATACTGATTCAGAAGGTGAATTTTGGATATTCTTTAATTTCTCTCCTCCTGTTATCCCATAGGCTGTGATTTTCTGTTGGTCTTTTTATGGCCTTTTTGGAGACACCTTGCTTACATAACCTGACCTTTACAGCTATGAAACTTGGCATTCTTGTAAAAACAATTCTGACTGTCACAACTAGCTTTACCACCCCTAAACCACCACTGTATGAACACTGTATCATGGGCCCTTTGTTTCTGTTGCTTCAGTCTCTACCAATTCCATACTTACAGCCACATCAACTACCTGTTTCAAAGTCAACTCCTCTTCTAACAATAACGTTCTCTGAATAATGTTCAATGTTCTGTAACACGCTGACAAAAAAACCCCACTCATCATATCTAAAATTGTCCCAAGCTCACATGATTCAATCAGCAACATTGATTCTACCAACTCCTGGTTTACAGTTTCATGTTCACTTTGCATCTTACAATGAAAGGTAAATCGTTCTGCCATGATGAGAGTTTCGGTTTGCAGGTTATTTTAGATATTAATGGGTCCAAAGTCTTACCATTAAGCTTTTGAGGTGTAACAAAGTTACAGCGCAGGCTTAAGTCTTAGATCCACATGGAGATAATAAAAGAATCAGCTGTCATCATCATCGATGCTATTCGCTACATAAAACCGCAGAGCTTAGATTAGCGTATTCCTCAGTGCAACTGTCAATGTACGGTCGAAATTGCTGTATTTTACCCAGCGTTTCATATTTCAGGTTATATTTAAGTACTGTATACGGAGGCGGTTGAAATATCCTTGTCGCTACTGTTTCAGGGTCCGAATAAAGCAGTAATCAGCAATTCAACTTAATTTATCATAATCGTTATCTACTTTCTGTTTCTATCCCAGACACGTACGCCATATTATCTCCCGCTAGATGGCATTCTCAATTAATCAAAGTAGTTTATTAACTACTTCGAACTTAAGCGTATGAAAGACCTAAAATACTAAAATCGATAGCAAAAGTTCATGGCTGATTTCCATAAAATGTTAAACATTACCTCAGTTATATCGCGGCGGCCAGTGCACCTATTCATGGTTTCCTGGAGTTTCTGTTTACCAAAACTCCGCATAATATTCTTTCCAAGCCACTGACTGATTTCCCACATGATCATCGTCGATAATGATCAGCGGTGAGAGAGGAATGAATCCTATCATAATGCCTATCATCGATCCTTGGATAGGAATTGTCAGAGCCGTGGATCGAACCACCGACTCCATGGTCTAAAGTCCTGCACGCTACCGACTGAGCTACTGGGCTCGGGCCGAACGACAGACAGATATTGATCTGTGCCACATCCAACACCAACTGAACCCTTTACAAAACAACAAAAAGTTCGTTGTCTGCGCATGTCATATTCTTCGAAGATTTATAGAATGCCATCTAGCGGGAGATAATGCAAAAAGTTAGATCTGTTCAACTTAACCCTTTACCACAGTGCAGAATTTCAGATCCAAACTGAAAGCATGTGCAGACCATAATTTCAGGGTGGATCAAATGACGCATTTATTTTTGACAGAGTAGAAAACTTTGTGGGAAAAGGAGAAAATGCTGGCTACCAGCATTTTCTCCTTTTCCCACAATGTTTTCAAAAGGCTTCTTCCTTAGGGTCGTTAAAAGTCATCATTGTGTGGTAAATGGTTAAAATCGTTTGCAGACGATTAAAAAGATGTGAATCCAAAACCGAATTTGCTTTTGTGAGGGTAGATAAGAGTTTGGGAAAAGAAGAAAATGCTGGTTACAAACATCTCCTCCTTTAGCCGTAATGTTTTCATTTGCTGTTCTATTGTCGTTTAAAGTCAGAACTGTGTGGATAAAGGCTTAATCTGTAAAGAGTGAGAAAATGAACTGTCGCCAATGATAATAGCGATGCTAGGCAGTAGACCAGTAAAAGAATTCTCATTCGTGTCAATGTTGTCATTATGATAGATAACTCTGGTATGCTAAGATACTGTCACAGTTGTAGTGATCTCCCTTAACTATGATAAACTTCTAGTAAAAACTGGTGATTGAGTGAAAAAAAATCTCACCAAGTATTGATGATCAAGATAAACAGAGATTTATTTCCAGAGGACATAAAAACACTGAAAGTGAAATTGCCTATTGTAGATATGTGTTGTATCCTACATGGCTTCACTTTTTTTCAAACTTAAAATGCTACAAGATAAAAAGAAATACTTGCATTAGATATAAAGTGTTAATCCTGGATAATTTGTACAGGCAAGTTAACCCTCACCATAATATATCTTAAGTTTAACTCTCTACCGAACGAAAAAAACTGTAGACCCTTTCCAAATTGAAAGCATTTGCAGACAACAACATAGGTATGGCTCAAAAATTAAAATTGTCTTGAGAAGGGTAGAAAATATTGTGGAAAAAGGAGAAAATGCTGGTTACTAGCATTTTCTCCTTTTCCTACAATGTTTTCTAAAGGATTCTTTCTCAGGGTTGCTAAAAGTCTTAATTTTGTGAGGAAAAGAGTTAACCAGGGACTTTATATGTTATGTGTGTGTATATAAGGTCCCTGGTTAAACAAGCCTTTTGTAAAACACTTTAAAAACTTTGTGGAAAGAAAAAAAGAGAAAATGGTGGTGACCAGCTCTTTTTGTCAAAAAGTTCTCCACTCTTTTTATATCCACTCAACATCTACTTTGTCAGCTGCAAATGCTTTGAATTTGCTCAAGTCTGAAATTTTGACTAAACTCTTTACCAAACGACAAAATTTTAGACTGATCCAAGTTGAAACCACTTAAAGACAGCCAAATAAAGGTAACTAAAAAATTGAAATTTGATTCAAGCAGGTTAGAAAACATTGTAAGAAAAGGAGAAAATGCTAGTAGCCAGCATTTTCTGCTTTTCCCACAATATTTTCAAAAGGTTTCTTGATGAAGGTAACTCAAAAATTGAAATTTGTTTCAAGCAGGGTGGACAACATTGTGGGAAAAGCAGAAAATGCTGGTTACCAGCATTTTCTTTCTTGCCCACAATATTTTCAAAAGGCTTCTTCCTCAAGATTATAAAAACCAGGGAATGTTTGGTAAAGCGTTTACCCATTTAATGCTAACAAAAAAAACCCTAACGGACCCTTTCAATTAGTAAATACAATAGTTGGAATGTTACTATTTTAATGTTCATTTGGTCGACATGTGTATTGAAAGTAACAGAATGTACAGAACAGAACAGATGTTTTATTAAACATTGCAAGTACAAGTATACATAGTAAATACTGCATGAAATATATAACAAAGCATTTGTCAAGGCCTCTCTCTCTCTCTCTCTCTCTCTCTCTCTCTCTCTCTCTCTCTCTCTCTCTCTCTCTCTCTCACAGTCTATCTCTCACATACACTCAGTCTCTCTCTATCTCACAATTTCTCTATTACACCATATCTCCCTCCCTCTCTCTCTCCAAAACAAAAAAAACATTTTCTTGACTCATTACCAAACAACAATATTTCAGGCTTGTCCAAATCAAAAGAAAAATTGCAGACAAAAAAACAAAAGTGACTGAAAATTTAAAATTTATTTTGTGAAGAGTTGAAAACACTGTGGAAAAAGGAGAAAATGCTGGTTACCAGCATTTTCTCCTTTTCCTACAATGTTTTCTGAAGGCTTCTTTCTCAGGTCATCAAAAGTAGGGATTGTTAAGTGAGGATGACATACAAAAGGATTTGCACTTAATTTGTGAAAAGATGATTTACAAACATGTTTATATAAAGCTTACATTATACTAATAACAATGATGACAAAACCATTAGTTCTACAAAAAATAGGCCACACTGATAGTGCATATTTAATATAAAGTGCTACATTTGTAATTATTCTTTTTCCTTGCTTGCTAAAAAGTTCAACCAATGCATATAGCTAGAATCAGAGATCACTTGTGCAGGCTGTTCTCGATCTCAACTGTCCCTGAAAGAATTTAAGAAGCGGGTTATTCACTTTGCTTTTTGGGGTTATTCTCCAAGCTCAAGGGTGAGTTTCACTAATTTTTGGCATAAAAATCACTGTATTATGTGCAGTTTTGCTAGTTTGTTTAATTTAATTTTAACCAAGCCCTGGTTTTTATGTGCCTGCAGTTAAAGTCTTTTGAAAACACTGTGGGAAAAGGAGAAATTGCTTGTAACGAGCAATTTCTCCATTTCCCACAGTGTTTTCTACCCTTTTTGAGAATTTTTTGCCATTTCCTCCAAATCTAAAATTGTCATCTGCAAACTCTTTCGGTTTTGAAGGGTGTAAAATTTATCGATTGGGAAAGGGTTAAGAAATTTTTCTCTTTGTTTTATATCAAATGAGATACCTTTTCATACAAAAGGCTATGTTTTCCATACAAGTTTTCACCCACAATTTATTCATTTCAAATTTTAAAAACTTAACATGTCCTGCCTTTGAAGGGCTAGGAACTAAAAAGTGTACTTCGCTAACAGTGTTAATAATAAGCAAACTGCTCAAAAGGTATTTATACCTGATATTTCTTTATCTATTTGATATTTGAAAATGGGGGCCTTGTCCTTTTTTCCCACAGTCCAACTTTATAAATTTTTTAAAACTTTACTTGTTGTATTCCTTAACCCTTTACCAAACAATCCCAGGATTTTAAAACTCTGAGGTAGAAGCCTTTTGAAAACATTGTGGGAAAAGGAGAACATGTTGGTAACCAGCATTTTCTCCTTTTGCCACAATGTTTTCTGCCCTGCTAGGACCAAATTTCAATTTTTGAAATATGCCTACTTTGTCATCTGCAATTGCTTTCAATTTGGACCTGTCTAAAATTTTGTCATTTGGTAAGAAGTTAAAAGGCAAAGAACTGAGGTTTTAAAAAAAAAGAGCCATGCTCTTGAAAAGGGGGGCTTAATGCATCTCCGAGATGCATGATACCAGCTCAAGTTTTTTGAATTTAGAACTGATAAAATGCAACTTACCAAATGTTTCTCCTTTTTCCATGATGTTTTCAAAATCCTTTTTCTCTGGGATCATTTAACCATTTGCCATACAATCCTGAGTTTGAACAACCCTGGAGGGTTGTAAACCCGAGTTATTTCTTTGTCTTTAATACCGGTACTTTGATAAGTACTAGTACTGTTTGCATCGCAACCAAAGTTTAAACTAGCAAGCCAGTTGAAGCAAAGCACATTGGTTTATTTACGCATTCATTTCCTTAGGGATTTTCCTTACTGCTTCATTTTCATGTTTTTATTCTCTTTTCGCTCTTAATCAGCATCCATTTAAGTAAAACTTAAAATCGTATTCATACGATAGGCTGGCGAAAATGTGAAAAATTTATGGTCAAAGGGAGAAAACTCGCACTTACTTAAGTCCTTAGTAATATCAGAGTTGCGTCCCTTATAGTTGTGAACAGCCTAAAACCGAAGACGAATAACACATAGTGCAATTCGCCTTAAAAGGCTTTCGAAAGAGATGGGCGGTATAAAAGAAATCTGAGAAGTTGAAATGGGTATCTAACGTTTTCTGTCGTATTTTTGTGAATATCTACAGTTCTGAAATTATAACAACGTCATTAAGAGTTGAAAGAGCCGTCAAATAACATGATGGATATTTTGTAACGAGCCGGTAGTCTCCCTTACCTCTCAACGCATTTTGTCAACACAACTACCGCGAAGATTTTGAAAATATCATCAACGATTTGTTTATCGTGATTAGATTTTACAACGATGGTAAACTTAATTCAGAAGATAAAACATCCATTCAGTATAAACCGTAACTCGTATACCGTACACTGTTTTTAGATTTATAAACAATATCTACGTTATCTAGGTCACGATTCACTTCACTCATGGTTATCGACAAACACCGTAAAACCTGCCGAGTTAGCCTTTTAATAATTATCAATAATTACGTTTGTCTTGTAGAAAATCGAGAAAAATAGTTCTCCATTTGTTGAAAGCTTATGATGTATGAAATCTGTGTTCAAATCTGTCGAATGTGTAGATGTTTGTCCGAAATTAGGTATCATCGAACGTAACATTATGCACGTAGGCAGGATTCACTCCATATTCTATATAACATGGACACAGCTTTTAAAAACACTGTTTTTAAAAATCATCAGACCAGAAAAAATTGTTGACAGAAACAAAAATACTGATCTGTGACTTATATGCGTTTAGTATCGTCCAGCATCTTATTTATAGGAAGGCGAGGGGAGGAAATCGTTAGTACAATGATCAGACTGCCTTTTATTGGACATGTTGCCTCAAAAGCAGACTACAGTCTGATCTTGGAACTACACTATCTGCTTTTTCATGAAATATTCCAAGAAAAGGAAGTGAAATAAGAATCTAGCAATTTTCTGTCTGCTGTCTAATTTAGATAAGTGGCTATAGCAAAGGTGTTAAAAGCCATGCGGAAAACACCCCACCCCTCTTTTTGTACGATACTAAAATTCAAATGCATCATAAAAGATGTTTTTACAAGGCTGTAACAAGCAACCTACATGTATACTTACACTGTTATATATTAGATGCTATACAGCTGGTAAAGAGCTTGTTTTAACCTCTAAAAAACAATCAATGCTTTTAAAAAGCCTGAGGAAAAAGGCCATTGAAAACATTTAAGAAAAAGGAGAAAATGCTAGAAATTGTTTAAATCTGCTTTTCTAACGATATTTTCTACTCTTTCAGAGACAAATCTCAATGCTCAAGTCTGGTATTATTTGTAGTTTACTGTTTTGAATTTGGATGAATATAGAAATTTGTTTAGAGAAGGATTAAAGAGTCCTGGGTTGACACTTTTAGAAGCTATATGCTTCAAGCCCCTTTTTTTGCAGAGAGTTGCTTATATAAAATGCATGTATTCATAAATGACATAATAAAAGACAACAAAACAGTATATAAGGGAAACAGTGCATCCTTTGAAAGAATTATCAGTGTTGTGCTATAGCAGTCACTGTACATCTAGATCAGAAGGCACAGTCTATGCAGACTAATCTGTCACCATTTTTGTTCAATGTAAAATACAAGTGTAAATTATATACGAAAAAACTCTTTACCAGATGACAAATTTTAACTCTTTAGTAGACAACAAAATTTTAGACTTGTCCAAATTGGATGCATTTGTAGACCACAAACAGAATATGGCTCAGATTATGTGATATGGCCTGTATGTTTAAGAACAGTGTGGAAAATGGACAGAATGCTGATAAGTGGCATTTTCTCCTTACCTGTCATTGTTTTCTAAATGCCTCTTTCTCAGAGTTATTGAAAGGTTTGTTTGTGTGGTAATGAGTAAACCTGATAACTTGTTTGACCTGATATATAGAAATGTATTGTCTTTTTTCCTTGTATTGCTATCTTCAGATACTCCTCTGCCATGCAAATTTGACATTGCAGCATTTACAATATTTTTTTTCACTAAACATGTTCTATTTGTCTATTGGATAACTCAACAAACCAAACTTAAATGTTGAACAGCTCTTAAAAATGCTTTTTTTTAAAGGTCTATTTGGTGTGCAATATGGGCCATAAGCCTTCCACACAGATGACTTTACTTCATTATATCTTAGGTTTAACCCATTACCACACGAGAAAAATTTAGACTGTTCCAAATTCAAAACATTTGCAGACGACAAAATAAATGTGACTGAAAAAATGAAATTTGTTTGGGAAGGGTAGAAAACACTGTGGGAAAAGGAGAAAATGCTGGTTACCAGCATTTTCTCCTTTTCCAACAGGGTTTTCAAAAGGCTTCTTTCTCATGGGCGTCAAAAGTAGGGATTGTGTGGTAATGGGTTAAAGCTATGTTTTCTGGTAGGTGAAACCTTAGAAGTTATTTGAACAGAACAGAATATTTTATTGACTTAAACTATACAAGTTTTTCGTCATCAACAAAAAATATATAAACAAATCTATTACGGTATAGGTCAGCAACTCATATACAAACAATAATTGTTAGAAGTTCAAGAGAAAAACCAAGTAATTCGAATCTATAACTGTAAAAGTAAAATTTGCAGTAATTCGATCAGCTGTGCTACCTGTACAACTGATATGTGATCTGTTTAACTCTTTACCAAACATCAAAATCATAGACTGGTCCAAACTGACAGCACTCACAGATGCCAAAATAAATATAACTCTAAAATTGAAATTTGTTTCCATCTGGAAAGAAAACATTGTGGTTACCAGCATTTTGTCCTTTTCCTACAATGTTTTCAAGAGGCTTCTACCTCAGGGTCGTGAAAACCAGGGGTTGTATGGTAAAGGGTTAAAGCAGATTTATACCTGGTCAGGAAATTATAGCAATCTCAGGACAAATGGGCTAAGAAAGTCTTCAGGAGTAAAAAGTGAATGAAAAATGGGTAATTTCTCATCTTTGACTCATTACCACACAATCCCTACTTTTGATGCCCCTGAGAAAGAAGCCTTTAGAAAACATTGTGAGAAAAGGAGAAAATGCTGGTGACCAGCATTTTCTCCTTTTCCCACAATGTTTTCTGCCGTTCACAAAACAAATTTCAAATTTTCAGTCACTTTTATTCGTCATCTGCAAATGCTTTCAATTTGGACAAACCTAAAATTTTGTTGTTTGGTAATGAGTTAAAAAGGATGCTTTTATACTTCTTCTGTATTGACAAGCAATGCCAGTTTTGATCAGACCACCTATTCTGGCTACATGTCCTCTATATTTACTGTGTAACCTTGGCATCTGTACATGGCTATATTGTAGATATCTTAAGGTTACCTTATAATTTATAGCTTTTTTTTTTACGGATAGCTATTCATGAAACAAAAACTTAATTGAGTTCTCATTTGAAGTCAGAGTATACCTTTTCTAAGTTTCATCAATAAATAAATAAGAGCACATCATTTTTCATCCTAAACCACCAACACAATCTTTAACCCATTACCACACAATCCCTACTTTTGACGCCCCCGAGAAAGAAGCCTTTAGAAAACATTGAGAGAAAAGGAGAAAATGCTGGTAACTAGCATTTTCTCCTTTTCCCACAATGTTTTCTACCCTTCACAAAACAAATTTGAAATTTTCAGTCACATTTATCTTGTCGTCTGCAAATGCTTTCAATTTGGACAAACCTAAAATTTCTTTGTTTGGTAATGAGTTAAGAGAGTAAAGATTTTAATCATCTCATTACTTCATATCAACAAATATCGCAGACAACTTGGAAAATATTTTACCAAAACCACAAAACTTTAAACTTTGATAAAGTGCAACCATTTGTAGACAACACAATAAATGTCACTGAAAAACTGAAATTTGTTTTTGGAAAGGCAGAAAATATTGTGGAAAAATGAAAAAAAATGTTAGCCACCAAACCAATATTTTCTCCTTTCCCCATAATATTTTCAAAACCTTTTTTCTCTGGGGGTCATTTAACCCTTTACTACACAATCTTGAGTTTAACTCTTTACCACACAATCCCGACTTTTAACGACCCTGAAAAAGAAGCCTTCTGAAAACATTGAGGAAAAGGAGAAAATGCTGGTTACTAGCATCAGGGATTCTATATACACATATATATGTTATATCTTATCCCTGCCAGCATTTTCTCCTTTTCCCACAATGTTTTGTACCTTTCACAAAACAAATTTCAAATTTTCAGTAACTTTAATTATGTTGTCTGCAAATGCTTTCAACTTGGACCTGTCTAAAATTTTGTCATTTGGCAAAGAGTTAAGCTACCCTGGAGTTGTAGAGGTGAGTTATTTATTTGTTTTTTAGTACATTGTTAAGCACTGCTATTAGCTTGAATTACAACCAAAGTTTAACCAAAAATGGGCAGCCAGTTGAAGCAAAACATATCCATTCATTTCCGTATTCATTTTCCTACTGATTTTGTTTACTTCATTATTTTCATACGTTTTTCCCTTTGTTCTTGCTCTTTAAATCAGTTTCCATTTGAACAGTAAGCAAACTTCATTTATTTATGTATTCGGTTTGTTATTGATTTGCTTTTTTTTACTTTTGTGCGCTTTTTATTCCCTTTCCTCTCTTAACCGGTTTCAATGAGAATAAAACTGGAAATTATATGCATAGGGAAGGCTGGCGAAATTGAGAACAATTAATGGTCAAAGGGAGAGAACTCGTACTAACTTAAGTCCTTATTACTATCAGAGTTGCGTCCCCTACAATAGTGAACAGCCTAAAACCACAGACGAATAAAGCATAATGAAATTTGCGTTTAAAGGCTCTCTAAAGAGACGATCGGTGTTAAAGAAAAAAACATTCTGCTGTTCTCACTATGTTTTCTAGCCTACCATACAAATTCTGCCGTTTTAACCTGAATCAAATTATTGTCTGCGAATCATTTTGATCTGAACAAGTCCTGCATATTCTCGTGTGAGTTGAACTAAAATTCCAAAGCGTTTAAGTCATTTTTAAGCTACAAACATCCGGGTTATTCCGGCAAATTTAAGCCGGAACTACTTGAACTCAATCCCTTTCTACTGCTTTGTACCTAAACGCGATGGAGTATTAGATTCACGGTGACAGATATATCCATTTGTATGATAGGCTAGAAACATTGTTAGAAAACGAGACAATGCTGTTTACTTGAATTTTCTCCTTTTTCTACAATGTTTTCAAACAGACTTTTTTCTCAGTTTGCTGAATGCTAAAACTCGAAATTGTGTGATAAACAGTTAATTACAAAAATAATTAAGTCTTTGGATTTCAAAACCAGTATAGATCTAGGCCCTATATGTATACTTTTAAATGTGTTCTTCCTTTTGACTATATGGGCAGAAAAGAGACATGTATATAATGTCTTTGCCAACAAGTTTTTCTAACTCTTTACAAACAATCCCGACTTTTAACCATCCCGAAAAAGAAGTCTTTTGAAAACAGTGTTGGAATTTAATAAAATGCTGGTAACCAGCATTTTTTTCTTTTCCTGCAATGTTTTCGACCTCTTGAAAGACAAATTTGATGTTTTGAATAACATTTTAAATGTCATTTGCAAATGTTTCCGATGTCGACATGTCTTAGATTTTTGCCGTTTTGTAGAGAATTAGATCTAACTCTTTATCTTTTCAAAAGAAGTTGGCCGTCAATGACATAAATTAATCTATCTCCGAAAGGTCCCGGGCTTTAGCGCAAGAATATAAAAATTGGCATAAAGTAGTTCAATATTATAACATTAATATTGCCATTTTCCTCATAATTTGCAGCTATCTAAGACGACGTTTGAAGTTTGATTTGCAGATCTTTTATATGATACATATTTCTACATATTCCAGTATATCCATTTTGTTATAGCGTACCCAGACTCTTTAGACTTAGAGTCTATACCGAGACAGGGTACTCAAACTCTGTAGCGTTTTAGTTCAGTCACGTCACTCTTAGGCCTATTTAGGTTCGTCCAGCATTTTATTTTGTATGATGGAGAGAGGCAGAAATTGTAACAAAAATTTAACTTCAAATTGTACGAGTTTTTTCCCTTAGACCATTAAATGAAGACAAAGTCCCACGTACACACGTTTATTGTATATTGCCTGATTAACAGTAATATTTAATGAATTTATTTAATACAAGGTGATGATAAAACATTTCCTAGTAAAATATCCAAGGCAACGGACAAGTTTTCCAAATATTATGGCAAAAGAAGAAACTACTTATTAAGTTATTTATCCTTTTGGTAACTACTTGCGGACTTACCAAACTGGATGTAAAGCTGTTTGCCAACACTTTGTTTCATGAGGTTATTAGTTAACCCTTTCCACATAACTTTTTTTTTTACACCATGGGAGAGGGTTTGTAAAATGTTACAAAAGCAGAAAATACAGCTACACACATTCAGTTCCAGTTCATTAAAAGCATTTAAATCCTTTTCAATGTGTTTTCATCCTATTTAACCCATTACCACACAATCCCTACTTTTGTCGCCCCTGAGAAAGAAGCCTTTAGAAAACATTGTGGGAAAAGGAGAAAATGCTGGTAACCAGCATTTTCTCCTTTTCCCACAATGTTTTCTACCCTTCACAAAACAAATTTCAAATTTTCAGTCACTTTTATTTTGTCGTCTACAAATGCTTTCGATTTGGACAAGCCTAAAATATTGTCGTTTGGTAATGAGTTAATACATAATTTCACCCAGCTTATTTAAAGTCATTGTCTAGAAATGCTTTGAATACTGCCAATTCAAAAAATGTGTTATTACAGATTAAACTGTAGATAGGATTATGATCAGACTGCCTTTTATTGAAAATATTGCCTCAAGACTGCAGTGGAATCTTAGAACTACACTATCCGCTTTTTTATTCATGAAATTTTCTGGCCAAAAAAGAAATGAATTTATAAGAATCTATTAATGTTTTTGTCTACCGGTATTTTCTTATTTTAGTTTGCGGCTATAGCAAAGCATTAAAAGCCATAGGGAAAACACACATCAATGTTTTTATCAGCATTTTTTCTTTTAGTTGTATTCAATTTTGTTGTTCTAATTATTTCCTGACAAAAGTTATACAAAAATATAAAACACCCTTGTGAAATACCATATTAAATTCAGATTGAATTATAGTTTCATTAAAGACATTTTGACAAGGCTGTAAGAAGCAAATTATACATTCTTATGTATTACATGCTATACAACAATCAATAACTTTTAAAAAGGCTTGGGACAAAGGCCTTCGAAAGCATGGTAAGAAAAGGAGAAAATGCTAGTAATCATTATTTTCTGCTTTTCCACCAATGTTTTCTACTCTTATAAAAAGAAAGAAACCTCAATGCTCGAGTTATACATGCATTATCTTTAGTCAGCAGCTGTTTTGAATTTAGATGAATCTAAAATTTGGTTTAGGGTAAAAAAGTCAACTGAGGTATGAATACAAAACTTTTAAAACATTGGAGGAAATGCTGGTGACAGGTAATTCTCCTTTTCTGGTTACGTTTTCAAAAGCTTTATTGTACCTCTGCAAAACAAATGTTTTTGGGGGTATACTGGAATCAGCCTGCCTGTCCATCTGTGTGTCTGTCTGTGTACAAAATACTAGTAATTTTGTATTGCAAACTTCTCCTACAGTTTTCCTTCAATTGTATTGAAACGTTGCACATATATTGATCATATATTGAAAATTTGCAAGATGCAATTCTCAAGTGTCAACTCTTCCTGGTTGAGGAATTATCTCCCCTTGAACTTGACACATTTTTTCTGTCAGAGCGCTGGCAGGAGTATTAAGTCACACTCAGTGACAGCTCCAGTTGTCATGGTAGCTAAAACACAGGACTGTCCGGTAAGGGGTAAATACAGAAACACTATAGATAAAAGCAACCATAAAATTGCAATTATTTGGGTCTGATCTCTTTATTTTTTTGGTACTGCATAGGTTAATGCCCGTCACAACTATCAAGTCACTGAAAAATACAAGTAGCCCGATTTTCATACACAGAACTAATGGGGTGTGGCATAGTAAACCCAATATTTTAGAAAAAAGACCCTTTAACTCTTTACAAAACAAGAAATTTGAGACTGATCCAAATTGAAATCAATTACGGACAATATTTAATAAATGTGACTGACAAAACAAACTTTGATTTGGGAAGGGTAGAAAACATTGTGGGAAAAGGGTTACCAGCATTTTCTCATTTTCCCACAGTGTTTTCAAAGGCTTCTTCCTCAGGGTTGTCAAAAGTTGTCATTGTCTGGTAAAGGGTTAAAGAATGCCAAGGTTACAATCTTAAAGAATGTCTGTGCAAAGCGGACAGTGCAGATCAAAGATCAGACTGCACATTCTGAACAGTCTGGTCTTGACATACACTAGCTGCAAAGACAACTTAAATTGTAAAAGGTGCCTTAAGGTTAAAATAAATAATTAAAAAAACCAAGAAATCATGAAAATAACACAACTGCCACAATTTTGAGGCATATGCAAAACTAGTGCAATAAATAGATTGAATGGTGCTTTACATTGCTTAACTCTTTCCCAAACGACAAAATTTCAGACTGGCCCACATTGATAGCACTTGCACATGACAAAATAAACGTAAATCAAAAATTGAACCTTATATACTGCAGGGTAGAAAATATTGTGGGAAAAGGAGAAAATGCTGGTCACCAGCATTTTCTCCTTTTCCCACAATGTTTTCCAAAGGCTTCTTTCTCAGGGTCGGTAAAAGTAGGGATTGTGTGGTAAAGAGTTCAACATCATTTCCAGTAGCTTGCCTACTTTTGTATGGCATTGGTTTCAACAGTACATAGCTGGGACTCTGAGGTCGCTTGTCTAAGAAAACTCCCAAAATAAGCACAGTGCTCTGGCAGGGTTAATAAATGGTAGTCACTGTAACAGGAATCATTCCTCTCTCACTGTTGGCCATTGTTTCTATGATGGCTATGGGGGAATGTAGACTGTGGCTTGGAAAGAATATGGTGTGGTAAAAGAATCTCCAGGAAAGCATGGATAGGTGGTCTGGTTGCCATAGTAAAACTGAAACAAAGCTGAAAATGATATCAAACACCAAAAAATCAATCAATTGTCTGCAAATAATTTAAATTTTTCAATTATTTGCTATTTGGTTAAAATGATGAAAAATCCATCAAATGGGCTATGGTGGACAGATGGATGAGAGTGCTGCCAGAATGACCATCACTTCCTTTACTTCAAGTCTCCTTATTCTTCATGATTAAGTCCAACTCTTCTGCAAAAGATCAACACAATGATTGTGATATACCAGGGCAGGTTGTACATATCATAAACATACCAACTGGAAAAGCCAACAATCCAAAAATACCTATACATGTGATCCAAAATTATGAATCAGTTAACCCTTTACTCCATTGATACTCATTTCTATGCATTGCTTGTAGGGGCCTTTGGAAAACATCGTAACAAACGGTGAAATTGCTTGTGACGAGCAATTTCACCTTTAGTCACAATGTTTTCTATACTATCAAAAGGTGTCATATACACATAAGAAACGGCTCTATCCCTGCTGTTATTTAGGGTCAATTAGAGATACCACAGAAATGCCTTATAGGGTAAAGGGTTAAGCTGGTCTGTACAAGGCCATGTTACAGAAGAGTCCCTCCTTATTCTGAGATTCTTTCAACTCTACTTTAAATTTATCTCATCTCCAAATGACAATATTTTAGACATCTCCAAACTGAAAGTATTTGCGGACAACAACATAAATGTCTTTTACACTTTACCAAACAATCCCTGATTATAACCACACAGAGGAAAAAGCCTTTTGAAAACATTCTGGAAAACGGAGAATATACTGGTAACCAGCATTTTCTCCTTATCCAACAATGTTTTCTACTCTTCTTCAGTCAAGTTTCAATTTTTGAGTCACATTTATTTTGTCCTCTGCAAATGCTTCCAACTTTGAACAAGTCTAAAATTTTGTTGTTAGGTAAAGACTTAAAAGGTAGGAAACATTGTTTAAAAAAGGAGAAATTGCTGGTTTCTAGTATTTTTTCCTTTTGATACAAAATAGAAATACTGAATATAGCAACATCCTCAATTTTTCCTAATTAGAAAGTTCACTAGAATTATTAAGAGCAAGGTCTTTTTCCCAGAGGCATTGAAATCATTTAAGCCATGCAAGAAGGGGGCTGTATGCATCTGTTGCAGCAAGTATTGACTCAAGTCAGCCTGAGCAGCCTGCGGAAGCCAAACTGGGCCAAAATCTTTCGCTATTGGTCAATTTTCTGTATGGCAAAGGCACATTCTACCTCATTATTCAGTTGATTATTAAAGAATATGGCTATTATGGGTGCATAAGCATGGGATTGCTTGCTTTGGTATCAAGGTATTGCTGACATACACTAAGCCCCCTTTTGCAAGAGCATGGCTTATTTATTTGTGTGGTAATGGGTAAAGCTGATAAATTGTTTGTGACCTGATATACAGAACCCTCTTGTCTTTTTTACCCTGTACTGCATTCTTAAGGTACACTGCTTACAAGCAAACTTGACATTTCAGCATTTATGGTTGGTTTTTTTTTCCAATAAAAATATTGATGTCCTTTTTGTTTATTAGAAATCAACGCAACAAGCTTTAACCCTTCCCAAACAAGCCCTGGTTTTTATGTGTAGAGACCTGCAGTAAGTCTTTGAAAACACTGTGGGAAAAGGAGAAATTGTTCGTAATGAGCAAATTTTCCTTTTCCCCCAGTGTTTTCTGCCCTTTTTAAAAACTTTCTGCAATTTTTTCCACATTTATTGTTTCATGAAGTAAAAAAAAGGTTAAATGATGAAAAAGTGTTCAACTCTAAGAATGAAAGGGCATGCAATATGGGCCATAAGCCTTTCACACAGATTATTTTATTTAATTACATCTTAATTTTAAAGCCATGTATTCTGCTTGATCAAACCTTAGTAGTTACTGTTAGAAATTCAGTTTAAGATATCCAAGTGTTTGCAACTTATGATGGTAGAAACATTTTGCAGTAAATCAATCAGCTGTGCTGTATGTGCAAGGTTAAAAATATGGATGGTTTATCTGATCAACATAAATAAAATTTAGTACATGAACACCTGCATAAGAATGATTGTGGTATTCTTTACAATGGTCATTTTCTGAGGCAGTCTGATCTCCATCTTTACTCCTTACATGACACTATATAGACATAGACCGAGTTTAACTGGAATGACTTATGGTTCTGTTAATACATGTATTTGTGGAGGCGAGTTATTTCTTTGTTTTTTAATACTTTGCTACCGCTATTGTATCAGTTGCAGCCAAAGTAAAAAAAAAAAAAGAAAATGAATAGCCTGTAGATTTAAAACATGTTCGTTTAGTTGCCTATTCATTTTCTTATTGATCTTGTTTTCTTCCTTAGGGTCAGACACTTTTTATTCCTTTTTCGTTCAGAAAGGATTACCATTTAACCCATTACCAAACATTTCCTACTTTTGACGCCCCTGAGAAAGAAACCTTTAGAAAACATTGTGGGAAAAGGAGAAAATGCTGGTAACCAGCATTTTCTCCTTTTTCCACAATGTTTCCCACCCTTCACAAGACAAATTTTAAATTTTCAGTCACTTTTATTTTGTCGTCTGCAAATGCTTTCAATTTGGACCAGTCTAAAATACTGTCATTTGGTAATGGGTTGAATAAAACTCTAAAGTTTTTTCCGATGAAAGATTTGCAAAATTGTGAACAATTTAATGGTCAAAGGGAGAAAACTCGTACTGACTTAAGTCCTCTGTAATATCGGAGTTGCCTCCCTTACAGTTGTGAACGGCCTAAAACCAAAGACGAATTAGAGACAGGCAATACACTTTTGAAGGGTCGTGTTAAGAGACGATCGGTATAAAATAGACTATTCCTGTGATTTGAACAGGATGATCTATCTTTATTTGGTGACAGTTTTGTAAAAGGTACTGTTCTGACGTTATCACAACGCCATAAAGAGTTGAAAGAGCGGTCAAATAATATGAACGATTTTTGTAACGAGCCGGTAGTCTCCGGGTCTTGCATCTCATTAAACACAACAGCCGCGAAAGATTTGATTATGTCGTTCACGGTTTATTTATTGCGGTAAGATTTAATACAGAACTTAAACTTAATTCTGATAGAAAAACATTCATTCAGAATATATCGGGGCTCGCACTCGCACCGCACGATAAAACTAAAATAGCAGTACAGTTTTAACCGTAGATGCCAGTGAATGTAGTTCCGGCCACTGAAATGTACCGGTGTATATATGGTGACACCGGAGTCTCCTGATGTCGATACATCTAAAAAAACAACATTTTAACCTCTTTACTCTTTTAGTTCCATCAGAGCATTTTCACCATAGGCTGTTGTGGCCAATCTGTCAAGGTTATTTAGACTAAATTAAGTGACCGTTATCATTCAGATCAATGTCACAGTGATCTGCAGCAATCTATACAATATAGCAACCATCAGGGGCAATTCTTGGGATGAAGATACATGAGTGAAAATATATATAGTTTTATAAAATAAAAAAAAAAGGTTAAATGATGAAAACTGGTGAAGATGTATGTTTAATGTTCAACTCTAAGAATGAAGGGGCATGCAATATGGGCCATAAGCCTCTCACACAAATTATTCTATTTAATTACATCTTAATTTCAAAGCCATGTATTCTGCTGGATCAAACCTTAGTAGTTACTGTTAGAAATTCAGTTTAAGATATCCAAGTGTTTGCAACTTATGATGGTAGAAACATTTTGCAGTAAATCAATCAGCTGTGCTGTATGTGCAAGGTTAAAAATATGGATGGTTTATCTGATCAACATAAATAAAATTTAGTACATGAACGCCTGCATAAAAATGATTGTGGTATTCTTTACAATGGTCATTTTCTGAGGCAGTCTGATCTCCATCTTTACTTCTTACATGACACTATATAGACATAGACCGAGTTTAACTGGAATGACTTATGGTTCTGTTAATACATGTATTTGTAGAGGTGAGTTATTTCTTTGTTTTTTAATACTTTGCTACCGCTATTGTATCAGTTGCAGCCAAAGTAAAAAAAAAAAGAAAATGAATAGCCTGTAGATTTAAAACATGTTCGTTTAGTTGCCTATTCATTTTCTTATTGATCTTGTTTTCTTCCTTAGGGTCAGACACTTTTTATTCCTTTTTCGTTCTGAAAGGATTACCATTTAACCCATTACCACACATTTCCTACTTTTGACGCCCCTGAGAAAGAAACCTTTAGAAAACATTGTGGGAAAAGGAGAAAATGCTGGTAACCAGCATTTTCTCCTTTTTCCACAATGTTTTCCAACCCTCACAAAACAAATTTCAAATTTTCAGTCACTTTTATTTTGTCGTCTGCAAATCCTTTCAATTTGGACCAGTCTAAAATACTGTCGTTTGGTAATGGGTTAAATAAAACTCGAATGTTTTTTCCGATGAAAGATTTGCAAAATTGTGAACAATTTAATGGTCAAAGGGAGAAAACTCGTACTGACTTAAGTCCTCTGTAATATCGGAGTTGCCTCCCTTACAGTTGTGAACGGCCTAAAACCAAAGACGAATTAGAGACAGGCAATACACTTTTGAAGGGTCGTGTTAAGAGACGATCGGTATAAAAATAGACTATTCCTGTGATTTGAACAGGATGATCTTTCTTTATTTGGTGACAGTTTTGTAAAAGGTACTGTTCTGACGTTATCACAACGCCATAAAGAGTTGAAAGAGCGGTCAAATAATATAGACGATTTTTGTAACGAGCCGGTAGTCTCCGGGTCTTGCATCTCATTAAACACAACAACTGCGAAAGATTTGATTATGTCGTTCACGGTTTATTTATTGCGGTAAGATTTAATACAGAACTTAAACTTAATTCTGATAGAAAAACATTTATTCAGAATATATCGGGACTCGCACCGCACGATAAAACTAAAATGGCAGTACAGTTTTAACCGTAGATGGCAGTGAATGTAGTTCCGGCCACTGAAATGTACCGGTGTATATATGGTGACACCGGAGTCTCCGGATGTCGATACATCTAAAAAAACAACATTTTAACCTCTTTACTCTTTTAGTTCCATCAGAGCATTTTCACCATAGGCTGTTGTGGCCAATCTGTCAAGGTTATTTAGACTAAATTAAGTGACCGTTATCATTCAGATCAATGTCACAGTGATCTGCAGCAATCTATACAATATAGCAACCATCAGGGGCAATTCTTGGGATGAAGATACATGAGTGAAAATATATATAGTTTTATAAAATAAAAAAAAAAGGTTAAATGATGAAAACTGGTGAAGATGTATGTTTAATGTTCAACTCTAAGAATGAAGGGGCATGCAATATGGGCCATAAGCCTCTCACACAAATTATTCTATTTAATTACATCTTAATTTCAAAGCCATGTATTCTGCTGGATCAAACCTTAGTAGTTACTGTTAGAAATTCAGTTTAAGATATCCAAGTGTTTGCAACTTATGATGGTAGAAACATTTTGCAGTAAATCAATCAGCTGTGCTGTATGTGCAAGGTTAAAAATATGGATGGTTTATCTGATCAACATAAATAAAATTTAGTACATGAACGCCTGCATAAAAATGATTGTGGTATTCTTTACAATGGTCATTTTCTGAGGCAGTCTGATCTCCATCTTTACTTCTTACATGACACTATATAGACATAGACCGAGTTTAACTGGAATGACTTATGGTTCTGTTAATACATGTATTTGTAGAGGTGAGTTATTTCTTTGTTTTTTAATACTTTGCTACCGCTATTGTATCAGTTGCAGCCAAAGTAAAAAAAAAAAGAAAATGAATAGCCTGTAGATTTAAAACATGTTCGTTTAGACCAGGCGTCCACTAGGGCCAGGACAATACGCGGATAGCATGCGGACAACGAATTTAATATTCGGCAAAGCTTCCGCATGTTCCTGAAGGCTTCTTATTGTTGTCCTGAATGCTTCCGCCTGATTCGGAGCCTTCCGGATTGGCAATTTTGTCCGCGTCGAAATTTTGATCGAGAGCAAAATTTGGACGCGGAAATGAATTTCCTTACACCTTTGGCATCTTGTCCGCGTTGTCGTCAGGACATCGTCAGTACATCGTCAGGACATCCCGAGTATTCCGCGTATATTCCTGAAAGCTTCAGCGGCGCGGACAGCTTGCGGACACCAAGAGGAATCGATACAGAAGGTTCGCGGAACCTTTCCTGAGCGTTCAGATAGGTTGCGGTATGCTCTCTGAAAACGGGGAAAATGTCTCGTGACTTTAGTATCTAGGCAACCTACTCCTTTAACATATCAAAATCAATGCTCTGTCACTTGCAGTTTGACTTTACACAGAGCGGATGTGTTTTTAATTTCTCCTGCACACAATATGCCGATACAAAAAAGAAAAAACAAAAGTCGACGGTGAAAAAAAACGGGCGACTAGAGTTTGTGGTACTTTTTATTTTTGCTTGTCTAGAGCGACGTTATTTTCTCTGATACACTGCTAATTAGTCGATGTCAGTCTATGGAACGAGAGATCCAAGCGCTCTAATATAAACTATGAATGCAACCTCTGCATTTCCGTAGCGTCTCCGACTAGTGTCGTGCACTGAAACTGGTTGTCCTAAACGTTTCCTGGTGTAATCCTAAACGTGTTCGCGTTGTCCTGAAACAATCTGCTTTCATGCCTCAACATTCGGTACCATTCCGGATTGTTTACGCGGACGATCCTAAGTATACTAGCAAGAAGTCCGCGGACAGTCTGGAGATAAATACATTATTGTACTGAATCTATATTTTCTAACAGGAAGGTATGCCGAAATGAATTTATTTTTACCGCGAAGCTTCCTTGTCCCATCCGCGTCCTAGTGGACGCCAGGCATTAGTTGCCTATTCATTTTCTTATTGATCTTGTTTTCTTCCTTAGGGTCAGACACTTTTTATTCCTTTTTCGTTCAGAAAGGATTACCATTTAACCCATTACCACACATTTCCTACTTTTGACGCCCCTGAGAAAGAAACCTTTAAGAAAACATTGTGGGAAAAGGAGAAAATGCTGGTAACCAGCATTTTCTCCTTTTCCCACAATGTTTTCCACCCTTCACAAGACAAATTTTAAATTTTCAGTCACTTTTATTTTGTCGTCTGTAAATGCTTTCAATTTGGACCAGTCTAAAATACTGTCATTTGGTAATGGGTTAAATAAAACTCGAAAGTTTTTTTCCGATGATAGATTTGCAAAATTGTGAACAATTTAATGGTCAAAGGGAGAAAACTCGTACTGACTTAAGTCCTCTGTAATATCGGAGTTGCCTCCCTTACAGTTGTGAACGGCCTAAAACCAAAGACGAATTAGAGACAGGCAATACACTTTTGAAGGGTCGTGTTAAGAGACGATCGGTATAAAATGGACTATTCTTGTGATTTGAACAGGATGATCTGTCTTTATTTGGTGACAGTTTTGTAAAAGGTACTGTTCTGACGTTATCACAACGCCATAAAGAGTTGAAAGAGCGGTCAAATGATATGAACGATTTTTGTAACGAGCCGGTAGTCTCCGGGTCTTGCATCTCATCATATTTAAACACAACAACCGCGAAAAATTTGACTATGTTGTTCACGATTTATTCATCGCGGTAAGATTTAATACAGAACGTAAAGTTAATTCCGATAGTAAAACATTCCTTCAGAATATATATTAGGGCTCGTACTCGCACCGCACGATAAAACTAAAATGGTAGTACAGTTTTAACCGTAGATGGCATTGAGGTTGACGTGAAAGTAGTTCCGGCCACTGAAATGTACCGGTGTATATATGGTGACACCGGAATCTCCGGATATCGGTACATAGAAAAAGAATATTTTAAACGCTTTACTATTTTAGTTCAACCAGACGAACTATTAAGTCATGACCTAGATAGCGTAAATATATTGTTTATTCAGAAAGAGTGCACGACATATGTGCGAGTTATCATTTATATTGAATGAATTTTTATATTTAGTTTACCATCGTTGTAAAATCTCATCATGATAAACAAATCGTTTATGATATTTTTAAATTTTTCGCGGTAGTTGTGTGGAATAAATACGTTGAGATGCAAGGGAGACTACAGGATCGTTACAAATATCCTTCATATTATTTGACGGCTCTTTCAACTCTTTATGACGTTATAATAATTTCAGAACTGTAGCTTTTTACAAAACCAGCACTAAAAGTAAGATAACTCATTCCAGCACTACATTTTTTTTTAAATACCAATCATCTCCTGAGAAAGCCTTTAATGCGAATTGCACTATGCCCTTATTCGTCTTCGGTTTTAGGCTGTTCACTGCTATAAGGGAGGCAACTCTGACATGACTAAGAACTTAAGTAAGTACGAGTTTTATCCCTTTGACCATTAATTATTTTCAATTTCGCGCTCCTTCCATACATATACAATTTCCAGTTTTATCCAAATTGATACCGGTTAAGAGCGAAAAGAGAAGAAAAAAAAGCATGAAAATGAAAACTTACACAAAATTGGAAGGGAAATGATTGCGTAAATAAATTAATGTGTTTTGCTTCAATTGGCTGGCCATTTTCTTTTTTTATTTTGGTTGCAATGTAAATAGTAGTAGTACTTATCAAAGTACTAAAGACAAAGAAATTACTTGGGTTTACAGCCCTCCAGGATTGTTAAAACTCAGGATTGTATGGTAAAGGGTTAAATGACCCCAGAGATAAAAAGCTTTTGAAAACATCATGAGAAAAGGAGAAAATTTTGGTATCTGGTATTTTCTTTCAAATTTGAATTTAAAAGACTGGATGGTATCATGCATAACAACAAAGTTTTAGAATGGTTCAAACTGAAAGCGCTTGCAGGCGACAAAATAAGCATACACTGTATTTCAAAGATAAAATTTTGTTCCAAGCAGGGTAGAAAACATTGTGGCAAAGAGAGAAAATGCTAGTTACCAGCATTTTTTTCTTTTTCCACAATGTTTTCAAAAGGCTTCTATCTCAGGGTTGTGAAAACCAGGGATTGTTCAGTAAAGGGTTAAGGAATACAACAAGTAGTTTTAAAAAAATTTACATAGTTGGACTGTGGGAAAAACGGAGAAGGCCTCAATTTTAGATATCAAATAGACAAAGAATAGTCAGATATAAATACCTTTATAGCAGTTCGCCATTCTTGAGGAAATTCTTGTACCACTGGGTTTTGCCAGTCAGAAGTTGTGTTGCTTACAAATTTAGAAAATCTTTGAGAATAAGACTAAGAAGATTCTCAAGAATGATTGGTGAATAAGAGCCCAATTCAAAGCAAAGACTCTCTGAAAAAATTACAGTATGTATGTAGGTGTAATTTTGAGAGAGCGGAAATGTCTACAATTTTAATATGTAACCATCCATTACCTTCTGATAATATTTTTGAAGAATGTGACAGGTGCAGACAAGGCATGACAAGCCATACTCTGTGAAAAGCAGGTTTAGAACATCTGCAAAAATTATCAACTCATGTCAGACTGTGCAAACTGACATATACTACTTGAAACTTTTGCTATTGGTCAGTGTCTCTGTATGTCGGAGGAATTCCAGCTCGGGTTCAAACAGTTTGTAGACAAAATGATCTTTTGATAATTCATATATACATGTATGTGACATCCTGCTTGTTTTAATATATGATTGCAGTGCTTTAAATCTTTCTTTGCCTTTTCCTATGTTTGATCGATTTTCAGACACCCTGAAACCAAAGTAGGAAATTACATTATTTGTCATGTTTTTTTTTTGTATGTGATATTTATTAAGTCAAGAAAATGTGAAGTTTATCTTTGAAAAAATATTGTCATTTGTAACATAACTCTTGTTAACCCATTACCACACAATCCCTACCTATGACAACCCTGAGAAAGAAGCCGTTTGAAAACATTGTCGGAAAAAGAGAAAATGCTGGTAACCAGCAT
The DNA here is from genome assembly GCA_943736015.1 of Tridacna crocea. Taxonomy (NCBI): domain Eukaryota; kingdom Metazoa; phylum Mollusca; class Bivalvia; order Cardiida; family Cardiidae; genus Tridacna; species Tridacna crocea. The sequence continues at coordinate 24,130,829 of OX031067.1, read as the reverse complement.
TTTCTCTTTTCCCACAATGTTTTCTACCCTTCACAAAACAAATTTCATATGTTCATTCCTTTTAATTTTGTCGTCTGCAAACGCTTTCAATTTGGACAAACCTAAGATATTGTTATTTGGTAATGAGTCAAATAACCACATGTTTCAATAACTCTGAGGAAAATGCCTCTCTCTTGCAATAAAATGTGATAACAGGAGGAAATGCTGGTTACCTGCAATTCTTCCTAATTCTGCACTGTTCTCAACTATTTCAGACATACAACAAATCATTTTAGTCACATTTTATTTGCAGATGCTTTCTTTTTGGACTAGTCCAACCTGTTGTTGTTATATTGTGCTTGAATAAAAAGATATAGTGGGTTCAGTTGCCCATCAATAATTGAATATTGTAAATCTCTGCCATTCTTTACAAGGATTTAACAGTAACTCCATCCAAGCCCGCAGGATGCCGTAGCTGTCAATTTTGGAGAGAAAGATTGACTGCGGGGAAACATGTTAAAGCCTATAGTGTCAGATTTCTAAACCCATATGTTTGTATAAAGTTGGTAATGATGGAAAAGTTCTATTTAGAACTAATTATGGTGGTTTTATCCATTGCCTCAAAATGTTATCATGGTCCGAGGCTTTATTCAACACCTCACCATCAAATTTAACCATAAGGCTGCTAAGAGCAACTCAATGACCTTTTGTGGATGGTGTAGATCAAGATCAGACTGCACAGAGCATGCTGTCTGATCATGAATGTTGACTGACAGGGAGATATTCCCCCCCCACACCCCATAAAAAAAATTCTTTTTAAATAATATTGACTTTTTTACTATTTTGGAGGTTAAGGGTAAACTCTACCCATCCTCTTAGTCAAATTTATTTGTAAAATAAAGTAATAACAATTGTGTAAATCAAGCATTTCTCCATGTCCTCTAGTTTTTATTGTGTTTTCCTTTATTTTATTGTCTTAGTAACAATTAAGTTATTTTTTTATCAGCCTAAAGAGTATTCTACAGAGATGAATTTAACTTTTGGGCTGCTAAGCGCAACTAGCTCAGCTTTTTCAGACAGTGTAGATCCAGCTCAAACTGCACAGAATTTGGAGTCTGATCTTTGACATACACTTCCAATTATGAAATATCATCCAACAAAAAAATACCTAGAAGTAGCAAAATTTTCGTTATTACTATTGGCTCAAGAAATTGAAAGAAAGAATCAAAATTTGAAATAATACCTCTTCGACCTTAGAAAATTAAGATAATCTTACAGCTAAATGGAAAAATTGCACATTATGAGCAACTTCTACCTTTGTTATAACATTTTCAAAAAATGTAGGTAATTGTGGGAAAGGATCCATGAGTCAGATTGAAACTAACGTTAGGATTTTCTGAGTCAATCTGGGGCTCAAATAGCTGTCACCAGAAAATACCATGTGTCAGTTTTCAATCTTTATTTTTTGGCTCCTTCTTTCTAGTTGCAATTTTGACTTCAAAATTCTCCAAAGAGCAGGTGTCTTTTTCACATCTCTACAGGTAGTTTTTGCAATCATTGTGGCAAAAAGTATTATTAAAATCACAAATTCTCCTTTTTCCATAATGTTTTCAGAAGGCATCTTTAACAGGGTTGTTAAAAGTCGGATTGTGTGGTAAAGGATTAACTTGTTATCACACAATCCCTACTTTTTATGACCCTGAAAAAGAAGCCTTTAGAAAACATTGTGGGAAAAGGAGAAAGTGCTGGTAACCAGCATTTTCTCCTTTTCCCACAATGTTTTTTACCCTTCACAAAACAAATTTGCAAATTTTCAGTCAATTTTATTTTGTCATCTGCAAATGCTTTCGATTTGGACAAGCCTATAATATTGTTGTCTGATAATGAGTTAAACAGTATTTCAAATTAGTTCTAGAGTCTCTTGGCCGCGTGGTGCAACTCAATTACATTTTGGAGTCATTGAAGATAAAGATCATGTTGCATATAATGTGAAGACTGATCTTGGATCAACACTGTCTGATAAGAAGATACATGTATATTTCTCCAAAGCATAAGTTTGAATTAGCATTAACTCTTTACCAGATAATCCTGACTTTTAACGACCCTGAGAAAGAAACCTTTAGAAACCATTGTGGGAAAAGGAGAAAATGCTGGTAACCAGCATTTTCTCCTTTTCCCATAATTTTCTCTATCCATCCCAATACAAATTTTAAATTTTCAGTCACTTTTATTATGTCGTCTGCAAATGCTTTCAATTTGGACCATTCCAAAAATTTGTCCTTTGGTAAGGAATTAATATGGTCTTTACTATCAGTCTCAGTTTCATTCAACTAAGGCAATCTTACCTGGGACTTAATTCTTTACCACACAATCACGACTTTTAACGACCCTGAGAAAGAAGCCTTTTGAAAACATTGTGGGAAAAGGAGAAAATGCTGGTAACCAGCATTTTCTCCTTTTCCCACCATGTTTTCTACCCTTCACAAACCAAATTTCAATTTTTTCAGTCACATTCATTTTATTGTCTGCAAATGCTTTGAATTTGGACTGGTCTGAAATTTTCTCATGTGGTAAAGAGTTAAGTCTTTACAAAAATAATAGCAAATAAAAATGACCTTAAGGATGAAAACCTTTGAAAACATTGCGGATAAAGGAGAAAAAATAAAACATATTTTCTGTTCTTCCCGCATTTTTTTCTAACGTTCTAAATATCAATTTCAGTTTTTGAGTCATACTTATTTTGTTGTCCTGAAAGGCTGGAATTTAAACAAGTGTATAACTTTGTCATGTAGCAAAAAGTTGAAAAGTCATGTGTGTGTGGTGTGGGGTGGGGGGGGGGGGGGGGGGTGGGGGGAGGGAAAAGGGGGGGGGCAGCGGTGTTAAAGATTTCATTCTTTACATAAGGTCAAAGTTTTGGACTAGTCCAAATATAAAGCATTTGCAGACAACAAGGGTAGAAAACATTGTGGAAAAAGGAGAAAATGCTGGTTGCCAGAATTTTCTCCTTTTCCCGCAATGTTTTCAAAGGCTTTCTTTCTCGGGGTCGTTAAGAGTCGGGATTGTGTGGTGAAGGGTTAAGAATAAACAAATGGTGTAGTTTGATTATCTAACCTGCCTTCCAAATGCTATTCATTGTAAACATTCAGTAATTATGTTTCTTTTTGGTGTAGCAGGGATCCAGCCAGGGTTAATGATACATCAAACAAATTACAGCAGGTGTGAGAATGAGGTAAATCCATGTTTGACTCTTTACCACAAGGCAAAAGTTTAGACTTTAAAGTATTTGTAGACGATAATTTCACAGTGGCTAAAATGACGCAAGTTTTCTTTGATAGGATTGAAAACTTTGGGGGAAGGCAGAAAATGCTGGTAACAAGCACTTTCTCCTTTTCCCACAATGTTTTCAGAAGGCTTCTTTCTCAGGGTTGAGAAAACCAGGGACTGACTCTTTACAACACAATCAGCCCATTTAAATCTTTCTGAAATGGCAAATTCTAGATTCTTCCAAATACAAAACATTCTGCAGTTGACGAATTAGAAATTGATACAAATGAGCTTAGGTTTAATGATTGGCAAGAACACATTGTGGATGAAGGAGAAAATGCTCTTCACAAGTATTTTCTCCCTTTTCTGCATTTTTTTTAAAAAGATTTCTTCCCCATTGTGGTTAAAAACTCTGGATTGTTTGGCAGAGGGTTATGGGGCATGAGGAACAACTTGTCTTTGTGACAAGTGTATAATTATTAGGATCAAACTATTAGGGCCATCAATTATGAATTTATTAATTTTAAATGCGAGTATTACCATAGTACTATCGCCTTATTGTCATTCTACTATTGTTTTATCACCATCGCACTATCACATTATCTTCATCATACTATCATATTATCATCATTGCACTACCGCGTAATTGTCATTGTACTATCACATTACTATCATCATAATATTGTGTTATCATCATCCTACTATCGCGTTATCGTCATCATGTTACAATCATTGTGCTATCATCTTCAGGTGTGCATGTGCAGGCTATGTAAGATCTTCAGGACATACCATAAGACTAGATTGATACAGTAAAAGAAAATAATCAGTGAATAACTCATAAAGTTTTTAAAAAGTTATTAATTGCCTAAATAATCAAAATTCATAATGTTCATGTGGTCTTTGATATCCAACGCTGAATCCGTCTTGTCCCATGGAGGAGAAATTTCTCTATGAGCATGCACACTGGAAGGTGATAGTACAATGATGATAATGCAATAGTGCAATGATGATAATATGATAGCACAATAACAATTACACTATAGTCCGAAACGATAAGTTAACATCATAGTATGATGTTGATAACGTGATAGTGCAATGGTGATAATATGAAACTACGATGATAATAATGCGATAGAACGATGGCAATACTCACATTAAAATCAACAGATTCATAGGTGATGGCCCTTTACGGCATTTCTATATCAGACTGCTCATTCTGCGCAACTTTGTCCTTTTCTACCAATCGTTTTTTTTTTCAAAAGTCTTCTTGAACTTGGCTTATATGTGAATCAAACCGACCACCCCAAGGTGAAAAGCCCAGCATATTACTTATGTTACCATATTTTACTTATGTTACTACATGTTACTTATGATACCACATGTTATTTATGTTACCACATGTTACTTATGTTACCATATGTTACTTATGTTACAGTTTCAACAATCAGGCTCAGCTGTTGCAGAAGCTAATGAGCTAACTCTTTATGAAACAATTCTGAGTTTTAACCCTTTACCAAACAATCCTACAATTTTATGACCCTGGGATAGAAGCCTTTTGAAAACAATGTGGGAAAAGGAGAAAATGCTGGTAACCAGCATTTTCTCCTTTTCCCACAATGTATTATATCCTTCGCAAAACCAATTTAAAATTTTTAGTCTCTTTTATTTTGTCGTCTGCAAACATTTTCAATTTGGAAGAGTCTAAAATTTTGTTGCTTGGTAAAGACTTTACAGGAAGAGGGCTTTTTTAAAACATTGTTGGTAAAGGAGAAAATGCTGAAAACCAGCATTTTCTCCTTTTCCCACAATGTTTTCTATCCTTTCAAACTCAGAAATTATTTTTTATTAAGCTATGTTGATTTGTCGTCTATAAATGCTCTGAATACAATTGAGTGAAATATTTTGGTAAAATTGTCCGTAAAGACTTAACCTTTTTGCGCACAATCACTACTTTTAAAAAACCCAAGGAAAAAGCCTTTTGAAAGTATTGTGGGAAAAGGAGACAATGCTGATTACCAGCATTTTCTCCTTTTCCAACAAAGTTTTCTATCATTCCTTAAACTAATTTCAGTCTTTTTAGTCACATAATTATATTTTGTAGTCTGCGAATCCGGACCAGTTTAAAATTTTGCCGTAATTATTGTGAAGAGTTCACCCTTTGCAAAACAACTCCAAGTTTTAATGATCCTGACTAAGAAGGCCTTTGAAAGTATTGTGAAAAAAAGAGAAAATGCAATTTCTCCCCTTTCCACAGTGTTAAAACCACCTCCATTTGAAAGACAAAGCTCGTATTTTGAGCTACAATAAATTTTGACTGGAAATTCTTTTTTGAGTTTGGACAGGTCTAACAATTTGTTTGGAGAAAATTTCCAGCAGACAAACTCATTATGTAAGCAGCTGTTTCATGCATGTCCAACTCTGTTCTTCCAAGACTATATTGTGGTAATTCTAAATAGGTTAAAAACAGTAATTATCGATGATTATGGACCCTATGAAAAATATTCAATAAATTATTGGGGCAGATGACAGCATTTCAAAGAATTCGTACATAAATAAATACCAATATTTGTTACAATATTTTTCAAACGGAATATTTGGTGGAAGAAGAGGCCTCCAAATATGCATGCATATTGTTAACTCTTTATCCCCACAATACTGCAACATTGCTGAAGAAAAATATTGTGGGAATAAGAGACAATTTTGGTAACTGGCATTTACAACGTTTCACACAATGATTTTTTCTGAACCCTTTTCCTTAATCCTTTACCAGAGACAAAGTGTTTGCCTAAAAGTCTACATTCAAAGCATTTGCAGACAATTTTAATGTGATTCAAATGGTCCAATTTTGCTTTGATAGCATAGAAAACACTGTGGAAAAAGGAGAATATGCTGGTTGCCATCTGCCTTTCCCACAATGATTTAAAAAACTACTTCTATAGGGTCGTGAAACCCTGGGATTGTTTAGTAAAGGATCAACAACATTTTTCAATGCTTTCAAAATAGCCTTGTCTAAAATTTTGTTGCTTTGTAAAGGGTTGATATCAAATGTCATTTTTTTGCAAACTCAATTTGATTTATTACATGATAAAATAGATCTAATTAGCATGTTTGCCTATTTTATCAATTTACCAGATCTGAACCCTTATCTCATTACCAAATGACAAAATTTTAGGCCTGCCTAAATCGAAAACATTTGCAGATGACAAAATAAAAGTGACTAAAAATTTGACATTTGTTTCGTGAAGGTTAGAAAACATTGTGGGAAAAGGAGAAAATGCTGGTTACCAGCATTTTCTCCTTTTCCCACATTGTATTCAAGAGGCTTCTTTCTCAGGGGTCATCAAAAGTAGGGATTGTGTGGTAATGGGTTAACTCTTAACTCTTTATAAAATGACAAAGTTTTAGGCTGGTCCAAATTCAAAGCATTTGCTGACAAAAACATTAATGTAACTAAAAAATTGAACTGTGTACTGGGAAAGGGTGGAAAATATTGTTGGAAAAGGAGGCAATGCTAGAGACCAGCATTTTCTCCTTTTCTTACAAGGTTTTCAAAGGGCTTCTTTGTGAGAGTTGTGAAAACCCAAGATTGTTTGGTAAAAATGAAGCAATCAAATATAATAAAGCACTTGTAGACAACAACTGAAATTAGACATAAAATAATCAGAATTATTCCTAAAGACATAGAAAACAGCGTGGAATAACGAGAAAATGCCTGTTACCCCCATTTTTGCCTCTTCCAACAATGTTTTCACATGCCTCTATTTCTAAAGGTCGTTTAACCATTGGATTATGTAGTAAACAGTTGATAAAAAGTCCCACCTTCCACAACCTTTAGGAAACCAACCTTTGAGAAAAAATTAAGACAGGAAAATACAATTTTTGTAAGAAAAATTGTTCTGCTCTTCACACACCTTTTTTTCCCAAATCGTTTAATGACAAGTCCCAAGTTGATTGATAATTTCTTTGTCATTTAAAAAGATTTTAAATTACTGTGGACAGGGTAAGACATTTTGTGTTTGGTTAAGAGTTTTAAAAAAAAAGCAGTAAAATTGTAACTGCAGTTACAGATGTTGGCCTTCCTAATGAGCATAACGTAACATTTTAACCAATTAACCCTTCACCAAATGACAAAATTTTAGACTGGTCCAAATTGAAAGTACTTGTAGAAGACAGAATAAACATGACTAAAATTAATAATTGCACTTGCAGAAGACAGAATAAACATGACTAAATAATTGTTATTTGTTTCTAGTAGGGTAAAAAGAGCAGAAAATGCAAATTGAAAGGACTTGCAGACAAGGGAATAAATGTAACTAAAAAATCGTAATTTGTTTCTAGCAGTGTGGAAAACTTTGTGGGAAAAGGAGAAAATGCTGCTTACCAGTATTTTCTCCTTTTCCCACAGTGTTTTCAAAAGGCTTCTTTCTCAGGGGTGTCAAAAGTAGGGATTGTGTGGTAATGGGTTAAACGTTATCATGGTAAATACCTAAATGAAACTTTCAAGCTGACAGAAAAACCCAGTTATAATTATACAGTATTGCCATTTGAAAGTTCTCTTTTGGAGAAAACTTTCTCCTCATGGGGCACTGTAAGTCAAAGATCAGACTGCACATTCTGTGCAGTCTGATCTGCGTTAACACTGTCTGAAAAAAGGTCAAGGATTCATGCATAGCAGTCTTAAAGTTACCAGACAATAAAAAATTTGCAGATGAGAAAGGAATAATACTAAAAAATTCAAGATGGGTCCGGCCTTTGAAAGAGTGCAAGACATTGTTGGGAAAGAGAGAATGCTAGCTGCCAGCAGAAGGATTGTACCATGTGGTGTATCATTTCTAAAAAGAGTGGATCTACCCCTCAGAATAGTAAGACTTACAGCTTTCTGGGACCTTTATTGTCTTTGGAAAGCACCTCTCTTCCTCTATTAAAATTTCTTTGCATTATTTTGCACAGTATATTATGCCTGGGCATATATCAAGCAAGAAAAGCTTGCCCTGAAAATTCATTATTAAAAAAAAGTACAAAGATCTGAATCTATAACTACCTTGAATAATTTGAATTCCCTAGAAACTGTTCCCAGTTTGCTTAACCCTTTTCCAGACAATCCTTGGTTTTCACGACCCTGAGAAGGCTAATGAAAACATTGTGGGAAAAGGAGAAAATGCTAGTAACCAGCATATTCTCCTTTTCCCATAATGTTATCTATTCAATCAAAGAGCTTTAGCTCATAAATTGTACCAATGTCATATTTGTTGCCTGCTGATATTTCAAATTTGAAAGAATTTAAAATTTGTCATTTGGAAAAAAAAGTTAAGAATCATTTGTGTCATTTTAATTCAACATAGTGATTAGACCTATAAGACAAAGTTGTATATTGTTTTCATCTGTGTGTATTTGTAAATTTTCTGTACATAAAAGAACCATTCTGTAACATAAAGTGATACTGGTCTATCCCACAGATATACATAAATACCTAGCTTATGTTTGTATAAGGGGATACTTATAGGCCTACTGCCCTGCATCTTCACGAGCCAAGGTTATGATCACTACGTGGATCTTACCGTGGCTGATTGAGCCCAATTTCGGGATTCCTGCGATGTGCCCTCTACTGGATGCTGGTTATTACCCCTCTTTGCATCATATTTCTCAAAGGCAATGAAATATTGTTTCACAAACTGCTTACGAATACACATGAAGCGATAAGCAGACATCCATGTGGGTTTCCATGTTTACCTTCTATTCGAAAGGTAGCGACCTTATTATCTATTTATCAAAGACGAAATGCTACGACCAATTTCATTCATTGCAGTTAGAGCTGGCTGCATCCAATGAAACTGCACATCGGGGGGAATGTAAAAATCAAACTCAATCCGCCAGAGAATCGTCAGCCTTGGCTTGCGAAGATGACTGCCCTGCTATATAGTGCTACCTTTCGTATTGATGTGGTAGAGTGTTTGCTTTGGAATCTGGATGTCCTGGGTTCAGTCCCCACCATGGGAGATTATTTGCCAGAACTGTCACATGTTCTACCCCATGATTCAAAGATAAAGTAGATTTTAAGGATTGGTAACCATGCGACGATTGCTTTGCTTAACCCATCATTAAGGTTCTTTAAACCACTTTCTCCAGAGAGCCCGTCATTCATTTATTCATGCTATTTATTATATGAATACTGATCAAAAGGACTGGTTTGAAGAGTGGTCAGAAAGTATTACATCGGTTATCTATATTTAGATCTACTGAATTGTGCAAAGTCTATCTATTTAGCTCGAAGGTCAGTTAAAATCTTAGTAATCATACATAACCAACAGTCTACAATATTTCAATGAAGACAGCTGAATTTATCTCTGAATCTTATACAAGATTAACGTAGATCTAAGTGAAAAGTGATTGGGACGAAACACGTTTGAGAGAAAAGTTATCATGGCGGGAAGAAGAACGGGAAAAAGGTCGGCCATATAGAACAAATGAAAAAGGTCAGAACACCAAACTTATTCCAAGTAAATCTAACTAGATCTACATTCAGATATTTTAAAGGGTCCTCCCCAATGTATTAGGGGCATCAATAATGGAACGATCATCAGTGTAAACTCAAAGAGTCATAGTTGGAAAATATAGAGGACCTTCGACATCGGTTTTCGAGGGGTGATTGAGTCGCGTCTTTCAAAAATAAAACTGGATGTTGATGTAGAAAGAACATTTCACAGTAAAAAGCAAAATCGGGTAAGTCAAACGAGCGTTTTCCCCTTTTGCTACATTGTTTTCTATCGTTGTAGAGAACTTTTAGAGAACCAATATGTTGTCCGCCCATATATTTTTTCGGAGATTCGATCTGTCTTCTATGACGCATCACGCATGGATCCATATCTGTAGGCCTACATGGGAAAAGTAGGGCATGTATACTGAAGGTATTGCCCAAACCTGTAGGGGCTGTTTTAATAAGTAGCTAGTGCATAGGTTACATGCTGACTGATTATAGCTTAAATAAATCCCCATTATGGAGTTGACGTTTATTTTAGGGTGGAACAATGATTTTTTGGATTTTGAAATAGAAATCTGAAACTTTCCACATACCAGGACTAAGGTTTGAGGAGTTCAAAACACTCAACTTTTTCGGTATCGGACCAGTACCTTTTTTTTACGAATTTTTTAGTATGGTCTGTTGCAATCCGTTGAAAAACACCCAAATTATTTTTATGGGAAAAGTTGTAAATTTTACCTCAACCATTATAAAGTAAGTCAAATCCAAATAAGTTGTTTTTCTTTCTGCATCAACCTGTCCCACTACCAATCCTCTACAAAGAAAACCCAAGAAGTAATGCCTGTACTTCAATCTGATCTGTTATTATTTTTTGTAACATGTGCACCGAGCACCAAATTTGCACAGAAAACACATAGAGTTGATGGAAATCATAATATCAACATTAAACTCTTAGCATTTTAAATAATTAATAATCGATTTCCTCCCCCTCTCCCTTCTTTTTCTTCTTTGGTGGCTCTGTCACACTTTTTGAACTCAGAGGAAATGTACATGTTTTTTTTTTTTATTGCTTACCTAAGCATATCACTGCACGAGAATGGGTAAGGTGGCAAAATTCATTTTTTCACTAAATTGGATGGGACTTGCACTAAGATGATTAATACTTCACATGGCAATCTTTTTTTTATTATCATTTCAAAGTTTGCTCGCCATGCACCTATCACAGTATTCAGTATTGTGAAAAAGGGGACTTCCACAAATTATACTTCACAAATCATATTACTCGAATATGAGAGAACAGGAAATTTCAGGCCTTTAGCTCATTTAACTCTTTACCAAACAACTAAATCCTAGACTTGTCAAAATTGAAAGCATTACCAGACAACAAAATAAATATGACCAAAATGTTGAAATCTGGAAAGGGTAAAAAATATTGTGGTAAAAGGAGAAAATGCTGGTTATCAGCATTTTCTACTTTTCCTTCAATGTTTTGAACAGGTTTCTTCTGTTAAAGTAGGGATTGTGTGGTAAAGGGTTAAAATATGAATAATGTTTACAGTATTCTACTTTTTCTTGAAGAAAGCAATCCATCCTCAGGCTTTATCCCGATATCAGGGAGAGTGATGTGTCATATAAAACTGGTCGAATCTTCAAAGAATACGACATGCGCAGACAGCCAATTCAAAGTAACAGTTGCCATTTTGAAAAGTAGACTGGTTCTGTACCCAATATGCCCAAATAAGATAGATGTGTATTTGTTCTAGGCCATCTTGCAGGCGATAATGCCAATATGTATCAAATGAACAAACATGTCTGGAAATGCCTTCCACTTGGACAAGTGCAAGCTTTTGTCACCTGTACAGTTTTAAGTTTAAATCTACAATTTATTTTTTTTACATCAGTTGTTAAACAAGTTCTCACAACTTTAAAGGATAATGTTTGATGAATGCTTCCTGGAAAGCCTTACCTGTGGCCACACAATGAAAACTTTTAATACCCCTGAGAAAGAAGCTTTTTGAAAACATTGTGGGAAAAGGAGAAAATTCTGGTAACCAGCATTTTGTTCTTTTTTCCAGAGTGATTTCTACCCTATCAAGGAAAAATTGCACCATTTAAGCCACATTGAAATTGTTGTCTGCAAATGCTTTTGATTTGGATCAGGCTAAATTGTTTTCATAGTTATTGATTGGAGTGATGTGGGAAGTTCTGTTAGTTGGCCTTGCTCATCATGGGATTAGAACCCAGAATTTTTTTTTGGAATGAGAGACCAGTGTTCCACCATGACCACCATCTCCCTGCATATAGAGTGAATTCACCTAACACCGACACCTCCCCAATATAATGACACCCCCAATGTTTTAGCCTAATACATGTACATACTTGCTTTAACTGTACGATATGAAAATATCTATGTCTAATATGAAATTAACTTGTTTTGTAACTTTTGGTGCAAAACTGAGCACCGTTTTTTTTAAAATTTGTTTGAATTGTGATGTTTATTGGGCTCTGAGTTAAGGATGGTGGAATATATACATGACCATTAAATTTATTTCTTTTTACTCACAGTTGGAAAATTTGTTAAAATCATGCATTTTAAAGGTTAACTTTAGGTAAACATAATGTTTTAATAAAAGACTTCGACATGTTTATATATATGTTGATCTATCAGGCATTTTCGTAGCACAAAAAATAGAAAGACATAATAAACAATTGGCTTCTGACCAATAATCAATTGACAAATCTTGGAATCGATTGTAGTTGATTCCTGAACTCGCTTGGTGCCAAAACTTAAATTCTGGTTTTTAGCACTTGGTTTTGTGAATATTTTTAATCACAATCTTGGATTATACATAGTGGATAACAAACACTAAAATTGGTTGGAAAAATGAGAAAGAAATCTTTGTCCATGTATGTCTTGACAAAACTTGACAACTGGAAAAGCTTCTCATTTGATCCCTGGGCCTGGGTTTTGACACTCGGAAATTTCAAATGACGTCTTTGACAAAGAAAAATATCAGCCTAAATGTCAATCTGATGCATGAAATTATGGTCTGGAGCTTCATGTAACTGCACATCCAGCAGAAATATGGGCTAAACATCATCAGTAAAAAATGTGAAGGACACGCGGATGATAATGAAGCTGGTGAATCATTTATGACAAAGTAACAAAGGTGTTAACCCTCTAATCTCGTTAAATGTGACAGATTTTAAAATTACCCACTATTCAAACTGACTTATTGATGTCAAATCATGTAGTAATACTTCTCCAAAAATTGATTGTGATGGAAAAATAGATCGCCAAAAAAAAAGTGAAAACCCATGACACTAAAATGAACAGCGTGGCATTGTCTGCCCAGAGGGACTTCTAACTATTTTCTCATCTCTAATAATGAATTAAAACAGTGAATTTACACAAACCTCTGAATAAAGCAATAAGTGGAAGCTACAATTTTGTTCATGAGTGAAAAAAAAAAAAGTCCTTTGATGAAATGAAATACAGATCTACAGCACATCGGGGGGAGGGAGGGGAGGGGGGTGTCATCTGCAAATGCTTAAAATTATGTCTTATCTTTTTAAATCGTTTATAAATTAAAATGCAAGCAAAAAAATGATTGAATAAAGCAGAAGATTTAATTGTAATGTATTTTCATTGATTAAAGTGCAGAACACAACATCATTATAACTTATTATTATGTAGACAATATTGTCACAGTATTTAACTCTTTACCACACAAGAAAATTTTAGACTGGTCCAAATTGAAAGCATTTGCAGACGACAAAAAAAATGTGACTGAAAAATTAAAATTTGATTTGGGAAAGATAGAAATTGGTTACCAGCATTTTCTCCTTTTCCCACAATGTTTTATACAGGCTTCTTTCTCAGGGTCGTCAAAAGTAGGGATTGTATGGTAATGGGTTAAAGCACAAATACATTCTCAGTTAAATGGAGAAATCGATTTTACCACCAATAGCTAGTTGGACTGCCCTTCCGGGTACAAAGCGATAACTGATTGAGATTTTAAACCGATTGCTCAATACTAATCATTATACACAAAAAGTCAAAAACAGCAACACGGAATTTACAAGCATTATTAATTGCAGGATCACAGTTTAGATACCTGTTTTGTGAGAATATAATCTGGTGACATGTACATTTGATCTCATATATTTAAAAAACAAAACATTTGATTTAAGTTATCAGATGACACACATTTGCTATTATACTGTAGAAAACCAACTTCAAAGCAAGCAAAACATTGACCTAGGATAATGATTATTATGCATTGCTCCAGGCTGCTCCATGTCTTCTTTTAGCAAAGCTGCCAGCTAATTTGAATACCTAATTGAATTTTTGTACAGATGACATATTGTTTGTTTAACCCTTGACCAAACAATACTGCATTTTTAGCAACCTGGATGAGGAATACTTTAGAGATATTGTGAGAAAAGGCCAGTGCCCAGCATTTTCTTCTTCTGTCTAAATCAGGAAAACAGACCAGTTCAACCAAAATTCAATTTGGATTGTCAGACAGCAGACAGTATAGACCTTAGATTAGGCTGCAATGTTCTGTAGAGTCTGATCTTGATGTTGCTCAAAATAGTAGACCCCAGATGCTTTAACATTTCTAGTGCGACATGGAATAAAATTTCTTGTTTATTCATAATGCTCCAGTCACAAATAACCAAATGCCACTGGACGGTAAGTTTTACAGGAGATTTTTACACAATGGTCTGGGGACGGCACGGTGGCCGTCCAGTGGTATTTCAATTTGAACGGCGGCAGTTCAATTTTGAGAACCTGGACGGGTACCGCCTGGTTTTGAATATTTGTATGAAAATCCAGTGCCAGACCATCAGATCGCCGTGAGGCATTGATTTCGTTAAATCTTTCCAGATGGCGGCCGGACAGCAAACGTATACTTTGGCAACATGATGAGTATATTATAAAAGTGTATATTGATATCTTAACTCACCATAATTTAGCAAGTTTTCAAGTGAAAATGGCACTTACACTGCCACAAAATCTGTTGAATCTTTTCCTTCATCAAGAGAATTTGCAAGGCAGATAAATGTAATAGCTGTTGCTGCTGTTTACAATCAGGAGTGTGCTGGTTGAGGCCGCAGGGTGAGGAGTGTGTGGGTCAAAATGTGGCTACAGAGGCATGTCATCCTCAGACAGTATGTCATGCCTACCTGGATAGCAGCACAAAGTCTGAAAGACGTCCATCCGGTTGTGGCCCTGTGAACTGAAAAATGCACGCACGGCATTTCCAAAGAAACTGCTGTCTGATGCCTGTTTGAAATTGTGACTGCTTGAGCAAAATGTCTTAAAATTGTAAGGCGCCCTGACCATGTCTCAAATATTTGAATCGGCGAAGTTGGAAAAAATCGTCCGGCGTCTGTTTCATTTGTGACTTAGGCATAATAAGGATTCATACTGTTTTATGAACATGAAAGTTTGCAATAAATGCATAGCTGAAGTACAAATAGCCTCTGGTGGGATTTGAATCCATGACGGGCAAATAAATATCATCGTTTTTTGGGGTTTAAAAGTCCAATACCATAACCACTAAGCTAAAGAGATATCTCTCTAACGCAGAACTTTGTTAGGTATTGTAAATCAGCACGATGCCATGCATGAAGGAGTGGTCTCCTATAACACACCCGCTCTTAAAGGTGGCCCTTCAGAATTTGGGACGAAAATTTTACAAAAATACAAAGATATCATCCTTATACTCCCAAATCCTTATAATCGTCATTCATAAACCCCAGTAGTTGAAAACCATCTGACAACACCAGAATTGGAGATTTACTACGGCTAAGGTAGACATCGACGGGAAAAACGTTCTATTTTTACATGAACAACTCGCTCATTTTCATACTTGAAATACAGACAAAGCTTCAAACGTAGAGTTCGAAGAAGATATTATGAAAAATAATTACATGTTTGTTATGTAATGGAATTTAAGCGTCATTAGTCACGTGACAGTCGCTTAACAATGCATTTTTTTTATTTTTGGGCGAAATCTAAAAATAGCTTAAGAGCTACGTAGCCTTTTAAGGGAATACCATCAAAAAAATTTTTTTTTGGTAATTTTCTGATTCTTCATTATTGATGATTTGTATTTTTTTTTTCATATAAATTTCAGTGATATATATAGGTCTTGAATTGGTGTGATGTGAAAATTCTAAGTACCCACCTTTAAAGTCATTATTTATTAATGACTCAAAGACTAATTAGGCAGAAAGTCCATTTTTTGACAACAAATGGGAATAATGGCTAAATGGCCAATCCCAGATGAGCCCCTTCTTACGAACATGAAAGTTCGCAACAAATGCATAGCTGAAATACGAATTGCATCTGGGCGGATCTGAACCCATGATGGGCAAATATCCTCGTTTTTCAAGGACCAATACCATAACAACTGAAACAAAGAGAATTCTCTCTGACGCAGTTGTTAGGTATTGTATTTAAATTGGGACTAAGCCACGAAGGAGTGGTCTATGGCAACAACTGATATCATTCTTATGCACATTCTTATGCACCGACCAAAAATTCCTTTGATGATGATGACTTTGTAGGATTAAAGTCTCTCCATGCTCTAGGCATATTTGGTATGGACCATTAGAGAGAAAGAATCGAATACAAGGAAATCCGCATACAAGCCCCTGGCACTTCTTCGAATAGACCTCCTTGGTTCTTTGATGTGCCGGTTGTAAAGCACTGATGCACACAAGGCTACCTCTGGGTTCCAAACAAATTTACCTCTAGTTGGGTGGGAAACACAAGGTGTCTCAGAGAGGTCCATGTTGGGCCGGATATCAAACATTGGGCCTCAGGATTGATAGTCAAGTGCTTTACCAAGTGTTGCACTACCGTTCCACCCCAAAAATTCCATTGATGTCTTTATTGAAATTATTTGTAGATACTTTTGTTGGTTTCCTGAAAAGGTGATTTATATTATCTCCCTTTGTAATGAGAACATAGTGGATTTAGATTTATAAATGATAATTTGGTTTCCTGAAAAGGAAGGTATTTTATTACTTCTCTTTGTTATGAGAACATATTGGTTTTAGATGTATAAATGATAATTCTAAGAAATAAAAAAGGACAAAGTGGCTTGGTTAAAGCCGTACAAACACACTCATTTTTAATCATAGCAAGTTTTGTAGGATAATATTATAGTGGAAATAGCTGTTTTCCAGTAGGTGTCTACTACCTTAATGCAGTCTTGGTCTCCAGTGTCAACAAAAACAGCAAAGAAGTGCTTGGCTCCATCAGTGCAGACCAGTACAAATTGATAGCACAGTCATGCAGGCAACAAGATAGATATGATCTAGAGTTGAAATTAGATTTCCAAAGGGTAGAAAATGCAGTTGGAGAAGGAGAAAATGCCTTTCACATTCTTGGCATTACACAAAGCTCCTGCCAAGGTCCATCTTATACGAAAATACCTCATACTAGGTTGATGCCCTATACATCACACAATTTAGCGAAAGCTTTTATGTTCATGTATGTCGTGGGTTACATCAGTTCTAGGCTAGGGCTGAGAAATGTCTAACCCAAAGATACTTCTACGGAAATTCATTTTGTCACACACCCGCTCTTAAAGGTGGCCCTTCAGAATTTGGGACGAAAATTTCACAAAAATACAAAGGTATCATCCTCATACTCCCAAAGCCTTATAATCGTCATTCATAAACCCCAGTAGTTGAAAACCATCCGACAACACCAGAATTGGAGATTTACTACGGCTAAGGTAGACATCGATGGGAAAAACGTTCTATTTTTACATGAACAACTCGCTCATTTTCATACTTGAAATACAGACAAAGCTTCAAACGTAGAGTTCGAAGAAGATATTATGAAAAATAATTACATGTTTATTATGTAATGGAATTTAAGCTGTGAGGATCAGACACAAAAGCCGAGACATTTTAATTGCTGAACATGCTACAAGAAAATATTTACCAAACAATTCTGTTTTGAATGACCTCTACTACAAAGAATTTCTCAAATTCCTTATTTTGAGCCATATTTGAAATATTTGCAAATGCTTTTTATTCTAAAATCTTTATGTTTACATATAGTAAAGTATTAAATTGTAATTCGTAATTTTGACAAAGTTCATTATTAATTGCACAAAAAGTAGGAGGTTAATTATGTCAGCATGCTAATGTCTTAACCCTCTACAAGACGACAAAATTTGCAGAAATGCTCAAATCGAAAGCATTTGCCAGTGATTGAATAGGGCTAAAACTACAGGATTTGTAGAAAAGATTGAGGGGAAAGGAGAAAATGCTTGTTTCCATCATTTCCCCTTTTCCTCTTGGTGTTTTCAAAAGCCTTTAATATCACAGGGATATTAAACTTGCAGATAGTGTGGTAAAGGAAAAATCAAGATAACCATATGCTATCCTAGCCCAGGTGTCTATCGTTTAATGCTGAGCTATCAAAGTATAATATGCGTGGTAATGAGGCAGTTGGACAGAAATTTCATTTACATAACTATTAGCCTTGTTGTACATGAGCAATTAACCCTTTTACCGAACAAAGCTGCATATTAACCCCTATTGCTTTACCTGTGAGTAGTTTGTTACGGGAGACCACTCCTTCCTGCATGGCATACTCCCGATTTAAATACAATACCTGGCTACTGCGTCAGGGAGATATCTCTTTGGCTCAGTGGTTAGGGTATTGGCTTTGCGTCCGGGAGTTCGGAGTTCGAATCCCGCTCCGATCCTTATTTCTGCCATGCATTTATTCATTTGTTTCTTTGTTACGGACTTCGTTTGTAAGATGGGGGCTCGTCCGGGATTGGCCATTGAGCCATTAATCCCATTTGTTGTCCAAAATTGGACTTCCTGCCTAATAAGGCTTTGAGTCATCAGTAAATGATGACTTTAAGAGGGGGTGTGTTACGGGAGACCACTCCTTCCTGCATGGCATACTCCCAATTCAAATACAATACCTGGCTACTGCGTCAGGGAGATATCTCTTTGGCTCAGTGGTTGGGGTATTGGCTTTGCGTCCGGGAGTTCGGAGTTCGAATCCCGCTCCGATCCTTATTTCTGCCATGCATTCATTCATTTGTTTCTTTGTTACGGACTTTGTTCGTAAGAAGTTTGCAAAGAATAATCATGCAAAGTACTGAGAAAATGAAGCCCCAAGAGTTCAGCTGTCAAGATATGACTGAAAAATGAAGAAAAATGGCATGAACACCTAACAAACAATCAACAGTTCTACAGGTATTTGCATATCTTATATTTTCAAAAAAAGAATGACCTGCTTTTTAACCCATTACCACATGATCCCTACTTTTGATGATCCTCAGAAAGAAGCCTTTATAATTATTAATAAATTGTGAGAAAAGAAGAAAATACTGGTAACCAGCATTTTCTCCTTTTCCCGCAGTGTTTTCTACTCTTCACAAAACAAATTTCAAGTTTTCATGCACTTTTATTTGTCCTCTGCAAATGCTTTTGATTTCGACAAGCCTAAAAGATTGTTGTTTGGTAATGAGTTAAACCAATATATTAGGTTTTAATGACTTTGGCAATGCATTTTAAAACATTGTCGGGGAAAGAGAAAATGCTGGTAACCGCAAAACAAATTCAACTTACGCCAACAAATAAGTTGGCAACTACGATAAATGCCCGGGAAGACATCAAGTTATGCCTCTGAAATTCCCAGAACAGTTCTCCAAAAATGTTTAAGTTGTGTACAGGTTTGAATTAAAATTCATTTTCTGCATATTTAATTGAAAAATATTTGTGACAAATTTGAATAATAAATTTAACTGATTCCCTTGTGATTGATTTGACCACATTGTTATCATTGCAGTCAAGAACATGCTTATATATGAAATGTATACAATCATGTAACTCTTATCATAACCAACAAGGAAATGTTTACGTCTTGGACAAATTCATTTTTTCTCCATCAAAATATTCTTGCCTTTCACATGGTCCGAGGGCCAGCGGGCTTATGTCATGGCCTGGTGTCCAAATTATAGCCCTGGGATTAAATTTGGCCCTGTCCTGGGGGTCACAAGTTTTACATTGGCTCATATTAGGAAATTTTTGAAAATCTATTGGTACCTAGCCATAAAGCCTAGGGCTACCAAATTTTGCATGTAGCTTTACATAGTGGGCCTCTGCCAGGAAGGCCCAAATTATAGCCTTGGGATCAAGTTTGTTCCCACACCAGGGGTCACAAGTTTTACATGGGCTTTTGTGGTGAAAACTTTTTAAGTCACCTTGTTACTAACCATAATAAAGAGTGGGGCTACTTAATTTAGCCCTGTCTCATGGGTTTCATGTTTTACAGGGCATTTTATTGAAAAAAACTTTGAAAATCTTGTTTATAACCACACCTATATTATTTGGTTTGAGGCTTTATCCTGTGGACCACCACCAGGGTTCAAGTAATTATAGCTTTGCGGTCAAAATTGGCTTTGCCCGAGGGTCACAACTTTTTCGTAGGATTTCATAGAAAAAAATTTGTATGTCCTCAAGTTTGAAACCAATTGGCCAAATATTGTAATGTTTGGCTTGGAGTGTTTTTACTCATTAGTTTGATGAAATTAAATCTCAAAAGCCAACAAATGTAAGGTTATGGTTATCAAATAAACAATTCCTCGCAAACTGTAGGTTATAATAATGCAAAACCATACATGCAGACTAAGTCTTCGTAAGTTCCATAAATAGGACCCTATTTTTTTTTAAGAGTAATAAAGTGATATCATTAGCAAACTCAAACAATGCTTATCACAAACATGTGTAAGTTAAGGAAATTCATAATGGGTGTATTACAAAGAAAACAACACTCATTCTCAGTGATAAGGAACATTTTGATTGCCCTATCAGGTGAAAATCAACATTGGAAAACCTGATATTTGCATAATATGAAGCTTTTATCTGAGCTCGGTTTAGCTCAAACTGAGATGCATCAAGATATCCTGAACCGATATATCGTTGATTTACTTAAAAAACCTTGTAACTACAGCTTATTTCAAGCTGTAGTTATGATGTTTTTGAAGTAAACTGATCATATACAAAATAGATATGACATGGTACAAACTGATTCCTGCAGTAGCGATAGTGTGTGTGAAATTAGCTTTCAGCTGAAGAATGATATTAAATGTCAAGATATTAAATGTTTCATAAATTACCAAAAGACATTCAACTTTGAAATATCTTCAAAATAATTGCTATCATTCTTTGCAGAACTTGAAAGTACACATACTTGTATAGGCATAATGTCTTTACAGACAAATAACAGTTGTCAAAAAGAAATGTTCAAAAGTAGTTTTCATGAACTTGCATAGTAAACTTCACATTCCTTTGAGTTATTAATTGTGATCATAAAAGGAGACACTTTAATATCCTTGTTAAGTAATAATCATTACAAGGACAGTAAAATAGAATATGAAGTGTTATCAAGTTTGAATTCACTGTAAGTAGATTATTTCAGTCATAGAAATAGTAACGGAAGTATCAGATTATATGGTCTATAATGTCTAAAGTAATTGTACAACACTCAAGTGGCCAAATAAATGTCAAGAATTGCCAGTTCGCCAAGCAGACTCAAATGACAGTACTCAACAATAATGACAATGCCAATGATTCTAATGAAAGTAATAAGGCCACAGGTCCATAATATAAAAGATACCTGTTGAAACAAACAGTAGATGACTTACGTTCAAAACTTGACCATGTTAAAATCAAAAAAAGTTGTAACAATGAGTTTATGTTATTTCAGCAGTATGATGCTACCTTGACATTTAAAAATTGCACTTTTTAACATCTTTCCAAAAACAGCCTGGGTCAACTATCAATGACAAAGACTCTATTTGAAATCAACAAGGCTGCCAGTCACTCAACAATAGTATGATATACTAGTATGAAAATGGGGACTTATGTATTTTGATTTGAAGTCTCCTGTCAGAGTGAATGTTTATGAGATTGTAACTTTTTTTGTAGATATTTGTCGCTGAGCTTTGCTCTGCTACACCCTGGATAAGTATGGCAGGGCAGCTGAGTGGTTAGTGTATCTAACTGGTGACCTGGAGGTTGTGGGTTTGATACCCAGTTGCTGCGAACTTTCTTTCTGGTGATTTTTTGCCACTCATGTATGATGTATATGAGAAAAGTAGTCAGTGCCTTTGGAAGAAAGTTGTGTCAGCACTGGTATGAGAAAACTAGTAAACACATGACCACCATGGTAAGACCTAAGCTGTTAAAAATGCATTTAACTCTAACTCAAACCAAGTGCTAGGTAGTCCTGTATTTTGGCTTTTATTTTTACACAGACTTTGATCACCATACTAATTGTGTTCAAAGATATGTTGGCTGATGTTTATAGACAGTGAGAATAGGCAGTGAAAAAAGAATATTTGATTATCTATTACATGATATGGACTAAGATTTCTGGTAGTGTAACTAAGGCACACTGAATCTGGCAACAGAAACAAATGGACCTGTGTTCTGCTTTGCGTTATTTTTCAATGGTATGCAGAGTCTTATACGGGATTTTTTTTGAAAAGGCTTCTAGTCAAATTTGGAAAAAATTCACAAACAAAATGTTCAAATTGGTGAAAGAAATACTGACAAAACATAAATTTAGGATTATATTTTAATCTTATAATAAACAAATAACTTCATTTCTTGTCCAAGTGAATCAGTGATACTCTTTCTTTTCAAACTCTTTCTTTCTATGAATGCCTTAATCATTTGTCTTAGCAAACCCTTCCCCCATTGTAAGCTGTGTAAGTTGTCCATAATTTTTTTCCCCTGTTATAAACACGGCGGGGAATCACGTGACACAACAACAATGACCGTTATTTGAAAAAAATCACCAACTTCAGGTAAGAAAATCTGCAGTAATTCCGTTAATACGTGACCGATTGGAATTTGGTTTGAAGCAGAGAAGGCGGAAGGACTCGGGGATTTGCTTGATGTGTTAGATTTTTTAAACAACTCCTGATAAAAAAGTTATTGACGAGCAAACAAATTATCCAGGGTAAAAACTTTGTTTGCTCGTCAATAACTTTTTTATCAGGTGTTGTTTAAAAAATCTAACACATCAAGCAAGTCCCTGGAGTCCTTCCGCCTTCTCTGCTTCAAACCAAATTCCAATCGTATTATGTGATGTATTAACTGATTTATTGAAGATTTTCTTACCTGAAGTCGGGGAATTTTTTCAAATAACGGTCATTGTTGTTGTTGTTGTGTCACATGATTCCCCTCCGTGATAAAGATCATCTCAATATTTTTCCAATAGCTAAAGGATCAAAGTATGGCAGTTCTGTTTGTACTACATCCATCCTGTTTTAAGTATGTTGTAACTCCGTCTAATTACAGGTCAGGATGGATGGCAAGAAATTTTGACCAGGCTCAATGTTTTGGAGCACCCTTCCCGTCCTAACCCGTCCAATTAAGTTCATAAACAGATTGTAAAAGGTCCCTTCCATCCGAAGTTAGTTTGGCAAAAATTGGCTTGACGGGAGTATAAAAGAGTATTGAAAGTGACAAATTGCATAGCAGTTGTGGAGAGGAAACTACCGGTAAGCACTATATTAACTTTATACAAGTTTGAAAATATTGTCTAAGGTTAGGCAATGTTTGTCACAGGTAGGGCCTATCATAAAATGTATTTCATTCTTTTTTTTACATTGGTTTTAACTTAACTTATTAGCAGAATCTGTTTCACAATGTTGCTATCATTGTACATAGATGTGAAGGAGATTAGATTTACAACACCTAATGCATCAGAGAATTTGAGTCAAGTTGGAGCCATACTTATGCTAGATAATTATTTAACCACCTTGATTTTATGACTCACAATTTATGTCATACTTAATTCATAATTGTAGAGTTGGGGAAAAAAATGATACTATTTTGGATTAGGAATTGGACTGAAAATTGGTCTCTCAGGAAAGGCAGAAAATTCCCTGCTTTGAATCTGCAAAATAATACTGTATAAGAGGGAATTTTTTGCGATTTGACGAAATTGAGAAATTTGTCAACTTTTCAACTTGTATATTTTACCATAAGAATACCAATAATTGACAAGCGTCTTGAACTTGCAAGCATTCCCATGCGTAAGATGTCCATAATTGTTAATACATGTAGTACTATTACAGGAGATCACTCCTTCACGTATGGCTTCATCCCGATTTAAATACAATACCTAACAACGGCGTTAGCGAGATCCTCTTTGGCTCAGTAGTTATGGTATTGGTCTTTGAAACCTCTAAAATCAAAGATATTTGTGCGTTATTGGTTCCAATCCCACCAGATGCGGTTTGTATTTGAGCTATGCATATGTTGTGAACTTTCCTGTTCGTATAAGTACAAATTTACATGTTTTCATTGCTTACGCTTAAGAATAATAGTGTCAGTATTTGAAACACATCCAGTAATGACTTTGACCCCAGCAATGGCAAATGTGCTGTTGCAACAAGTAATGTAGGCATCATTTGGCTCTTTGAACTTACACCTCATGCTGTGAAAAGTCAGGATTGTTCCTAAAAGTGTACCCACACTGTCTTCAGAATTTGAGAGTTTAAATGCATAATGTCTATACTTGGATGTTGACTAAACCTGCTGTTTGAGATACACAGCCCTTTTGGTGCGGTCTGGCAATCTGACATTTACAGTGGTAACTAGATTTGAAATGTAACAAGTCAATCTGTGATGGCCTTTCAACATTCCCATACACGGCCTTTCTGAATCAACTTTATGGATAGTGACACCTTGTGATTATAAACCATGTCAGTGAATTAAAAGAAAAATAACCAATAGATTCTGTCTGTATATACACTGCTTTGCTAATCTAATTTACTATAATTGTATTTTCAACATAAATATTGTGTCCCTGCACAAAACATAATACATTGATGCAAAAATGCCAAGGAACAACAATGATTGATTGATTGATTGATTGACTGTATGGTGTTAAATGCCATTTTCAACAATATTTGTTATTTCAGTCATATTGCAGCAGCCAGTGCACCTGTCAAATTTTCAGTACTTTCCAAAAGTTTCTTTACCATTACTACGCACAATATTCTTTCCAAGCCACAGGTTGCTTTCCCATATAACCATTGCCGGAATAATGGTCAGCAATGAAAGAGGGATGAATCCTGTTACAAAGACAGTTTTTGGAAAGAAGTTGGCTGAGCAGGGAATTGAATCAGGGACCCCATGTTCTCAAGTCCTGCATGATACCAACTGAACTATGGGAGCTAGGCCCAAGGAACAACAAAGAGCAGGTGTGCATGCATATCAAAGAGAGTAATTTTATGTTAACAAGATTTATTAAGTTTTATTTTATAATATTTCTTTTGAGAAACCGTTTAAGCTTTTGCAATCACTTTTATACCATAGTATAAACACCAAAGAATGTCACTTTGTACTGCAAGTATAAAACCAGTAGGGCTTTTTTGTAAAAATATGAAACCTGAAGACCTAAATTAATCTTGTAACTGATGAACAACACACCTAAACACAAAGAATAGTTCCTGTATACCTAATACCTGTTCTTTGTTATACCCCCACAAAACGAATGTTTTCGGGGGTATACTGGAATTAGCCTGTCTGTCCTTGTGTCTGTCTGTGTGTCCGTCTGTGTACAAAATACTAGTAATTGCCTGTTTCTGTCAAAGTGATGGCGGTGGTATTAAGTCACATTCAGTGACAGCTCTGGGTTTTTTTTTTTGTAATTTTTTGCTTATGTGACACATCAGCGCTTAATGTTTACTTTAAGGCTTACGATCCCTGAAGGAAAACAGCTACTTTCGCTATAGTATTATCCTACAAAATTTGATATGATTAGGACTGACTATTCTTACAAAGTAGATGCAGATTAATGCCCCAGAATAAACCCAAACCTGTTCCATTCTCAACCCAAAACAAAAGTCCCACAGCCCAGTTAGTAAATATAAAGAAATAAAAATTTCAGTAAAGCCTTAGGCATCGGAAAGAGCAACAACAAAAGGCACACTAGTACTATTTTATGCTTTCTCTTTCAAACAACAAAAAGAATGAATGCATCATCAAGCAGTAGAGTCGCACTTGCTTCAAATACTCTGAATGTTATCCTACCTAATCCCATTTCCAGTACAACAAAATCATGTTTATTGCATTTCTTTTTTTTAATTTTTAAGTATAATCGAAAGATACAAAAAATCTGCCAGATGCAAAAGAGTTGGAAATATTTAACAGTATTTGGCATACAGGAAACAACAGCCTGTGAAAGCTAATTCAACAGTGTAGTGTATGGTAATAGAGGTCATTTATTTCATGTCATTTGGTTTGAGTAATAAATTACCAAAAGTCCAATAAAGACATGGATAGGTGCACTGGCAGCCACAATTGCATGAGAAGTTAATGTTGAAAATGATGTTATACTACGTATTAACTCATTAACAAACATTCTGAGTTTTAACAACACTTGGAGAGGGGCCTTTTGAAAAGATTTTTGGAAAAAATACTGGTTATGAAGTACTGGTTAGTGGTTACACATTTTCTACTTTTCCCAAAATGCTCTCTACTCTTCCAAAGAACTTCAGTTCATTTACACCACATTCAGATTTGTTTTCTTTAAATGCTTTTAATGTGCTAGAATTTAAAATTTGTTATTTGGAATGGGTTAAACCATCAACAAAGTCACTCAAGAAGAAGCATTCAGGAAAGTTCTTTGTGTTAAGGATACAGTAATTCTCCCATCAAAAATACATCTTTGACATTTGTTTAACTCTTTACCGAACACCAAAATTTTAGACCAGCCCATATTGAGAGCATAATATGAATAAAAAGCTACATGTAGCAAAAGGTTGTGACTGAAAGTGTACAAAACATTTTAGGAAAAGAAAAAAAAAGCTTGTCCACTTTTCCCACGATGTCATTTCAAAAGTTTATTCTTCAGGGTCTTTGTAACTCAGGATTTTGTGGTAAAGGATTAAACGAGAGCACCCTGTATTTTGAAATTTTTATTTGAGAGCCCTAACATTTCTAATTTGACATCAGACATAGTTGTTCTGGATAATGGAGTGGAATGATATTTATTTTTGTTAGTGTAACTATGTGCATGTGGCAACTGGAAGAGTATTCTTATTTTATCAGCTAATGTTAACCCATTACCACACAATCCCAACTTTTGATGACGTTGAGAAAGAAAGCTTATGAAAATACAGTAGGAAAAGGAGAAAATGCTGCTAACCAGCATTTTCCCCTTATCCCACAATGTTTTCTATCCTTCCTAAATCAAATTTTAATTTTTCAGCCGCATTTATTTTGTCGTCTGTAAATGCTTTCAATTTAGACCAGTCTAAAATTTTCTCATGTGGTAAAGAGGTAAGAAGTTGTAGAGATAAAAAAGTCAGGTTGTAACTTTCAAAAAACAGGCTTTTAGCATTCAGTTTATCAACATGTATGAAAGTTTAATGTATGAATGCATAAAAAAAAACATAGCAAAAGGATGAATAGGTTGTCAGTAATAATTCCTTTGCGACATTGTTTTCAAAGTGGTGTTTAGTGGGTGTGCTGTTTACTTGTGTACAAGAAAAAAATATCAAAACTTGTTTGAATCTAAGATCTTGCAGACGGCAACCAGAATATGGCACTAAATTATCAAATTTGTCTTGAAAATGGCTGAAAACACACTATGAAATCGAGAAATTTGTGTCCTGTTCTCAGTGTTGATTTGAGCACCTTGATCTCACCCACCTGATCAAATTCCAGACTACATGTATATGTCAACCATGTTTGGGGGTCTATTCTGCAAAAGGACCTTTTCCAAACCTGTCTTGGACCATACCAGATCACTTAAAGGCCCTTCCAGACAGCTTCAAGATCACTTGACGACACTAATTCCAACTGTTAACAGGACATCTATTTAGTGCATGGTGCATACATGACATGATTGTGTCATCTGTATTTCTAGGTTATTACCCTTTGTTGGCTTCAACTGTAGTTTTTGGAAGGCGAGATTTTCATTCTCGCCTTCATTTGTCAACGCTCAGCAGCTTGCTGAAAATGCCTCTGAGCAGCATTATCAAAACGCCTTTCAAATAGTTCGATATTTCCCGAGTACATTAGAACAAAATAATGTCGAGACCATTGTAAATTTAATCAGAACAGCAAGAAGAATCTTCAAGTTTCTAGAGGGAATGAAATCAAATTCGTAAAAGGCATCGTTTTTGACAAATGCAAAATACTTTGGATCAGTTCATTGATACAATCATGTTGCTACAGCAACAAATAAACCGTAGCTATATTATAAGCCAATCGAAAGCTACTAACATGACGTCATTCGGACCTACTTCAACTTCACAACGCATAAACAACAAACCAGTGTAATCGTATATGTAAATTTACGATCCCAGAACTAACCAATCAGACAGCTTCTTTGAATGACGAATCGCTGATAGACCCCTAAACTTTGTTGACAACCTTATTCTGTCTTTGTGAGAAGTAAAATTTCAATGAAATAAATTCCTTTGAATCATGAAAATGTTTAAAGAAAATGTTCTCTTTCAAAGAAATATAATTTTCTTTTATCAAAGTTGTGCTTGACTTTATGATCAATGACTAGGTTATTGTTACGCTTCGGCGTGGCCGAGTTTTGATTCCGGAGACCCGTGAAAAGAAAAAGGTAAATCAGTTGAAATCACAATTCCGATCAGTACAATGTACCGAAGTATAGCCTGGGTTACAGTCTGATCGCTTTTTTCCTTATATACGAGTATGATCGAATTTTACTGCGTCAAAAATGACAATAACATGATCTGTAACCGTTTTAACATGCAAAAAGTTTTAACGTCTTCTTTTGGTCGTCACGTTGCATTTTCGGGTAGCAACTTTTTGATCTGGCACCATTAATGGAACCTGTATGAAATAGGATGGAAGACATTTTAGGAAAAGGAAAAAATGTCAGTTTGCATCGTATTCTCATTTTCAGACCAAAAGTTCTCAAGCCTTCTTCCTAGACCTTTTAAACACATTATTGGGGTAATAGAGGGTTACATCTAAGTTTCTATACAACGTAAAAAAATACGGGTAACGGTAAATCAAAACTCATTGCTATCACATAAAACTTTTCCTTCAAATGAAATGGAAAGGAGTTTCAGAAAAGTCCATTCGTTTTAATTTTTTTCAACTTATTTTCACAAGCCTTCTTCAAGTTCGTTAAAACTCAGGATGGTAAACTGGTCTTCATTGCACAGGAACATTGCACAACTCTATAGACTTTGCTGTATCAGGAGAGGCAATTTAAGTACAGGAAAATGTATTTCAATATGTTATGCCTGTATTCTAAACTCGCCTTCCAACAGTACTTTCAGTACTTTGATTTGTTCTAAGCATTCTAAGCTTCAAAAGTTTAAAAGCTATCGAATAAACTCTTTACCAAACAACAAATTTTTGGACTGGACTAAATCCAAAGCATCGATCTGCAGATAACAAATTAAATCTTGTTTATATGATGATTTCTGATTTTAATAGGGTAGAAAATATTGTGGGAAAAGGAGAAAATGCTGGTTGCCAGCATTTTCTCCTTTTTCCCACAATGTTTTCTATAGGCTTCTTTCTCAGAGTTGTTAAAAGTTGGGATTTTTTGGTAAAGAGTTAAAAATTGATATAACGGTATCACATTGAGGATATGTGAAGTGCAATACTTCCATTTCCCTGTCTTCTGTATTTTAGACATCACTGGAGGGCATTTTTTTTGCTGCTATAGCCCAAAAGTCTCTTGACTTTTTGCAATGAAAATTTACTCAAGTATAATATAATACTTGTTACCCTAGTAAGAACCTTGAGGTTTTTTGACAATTACTATCAAGTCACTTTTTAATTTTTTTAACAATTGGTTCTGTGGTTTTACAAAAAGTTGTTGTATAAAAAAAGACTATGAAAATTTCACAATTGTTGCTTATTACTATACAAAATCCATAATGATTGAAGGCGTCAAAAAGGACCAAGTTCACATGTTTGACCTTGAAATAGATAAGGGGTAATTCTTTACAGGATTACAGAGTTGTAGCCTTCCCTAATTTGAAGGCATTATCAGATGACAGTTTTAGTTACCAGCAGTTTTCTCCTTTTCTCACATTGTTTTAGAAAGGCTTCTTTTCCAGAGTTGTTAACAATGCATAAACCCTGAATAACACATTTTAAACTTTTCCAAATTCAAAACAACATGCAGGCGATAAACTAAAAGAGCTTGAATTCTCTGACAGAATGGAAAAAATTGTTGGAAAGGTGAAAATACTGATGACCAAAGTTTGCCTTTTTCCCACAGTATTTTCAAAAGCATTGGCCCATTTGGGTTGTTAGAACTAGGGTTCCTTTTTCTAAGGGTTTATAAATCCAAAAATTGCTTTGAAGTTTATTTACTCATTACCAAATGACAATATTTTAGGTTTGTCCAAATCGAAAGCAGTTGCAGACGACAAAATAAAAGTGATTGAAAATTTGAAATTTGTTTTGTGACGGGTAGAAAACATTGTGGGAAAAGGAGAAAATGCTGTTAACCAGCATTTTTTCCTTTTCCCAAAATGTTTTCTAAAAGCTTCTTTCTCAGAATCGTCAAAAGTAGGGATTGTGTAGTAATGGGTTAAAATAAGTTAACTCTTTACCACACGAGCAAAATTTAGACTGGTCAAAATTGAAAGCATTTGCAGATGACAAAATAAAGGTGACTGAAAAATTGAAATTTGTTCTGGGAAGGGTAGAAAACACTGGGGGAAAAAGGAGAAAATGCGCATTTTCTCCTTTTCCCACAGTGTTTTCAAAAGGCTTCTTTCTCAGGAGCGTCAAAAGTAGGGATTGTGTAGTAATGGGTTAAACCCACTGTTTTACCTCTTTAATGAGATTGGGTGGTTTTTAACCATATTACAGTTGCAGAGAGATCCAAGTTTACTGCATCTTACAGCTGATTTATTATCGATCATTTACAGGGTTATGATGATTTATTGTCTGGTTGTTACATCCTCACAGTTGTGAACACTTTGCCCCATGAAAGAATTTAAACAGTCCATCTTAAAAATGTTTAGAAGAAGTAAATTAATGTGGTTTAAGCAGTTCAAAATGCCTTTGAAAAGCTTGTGAGCATTGTTGGAAAAATAGAAAATGTTTGTTGCCAGAATTTTTTCCCTTTGCAACTATTTTTTTTAAAAGTCTTTGACCTTGGGGGTTGTAAAAATAGCTGAATGTGTAGTAAAGAGTTAATCCTTAGAGCACGGGAGAAACCCAAGATATATTTTAAGTTTAGAAAGAAGACAAATATTTGAAATTTTACAGTAATGCTTTTGTCTCCAGTATCTTAGGAAAAAAAGGTAAGAGAAGATCAAAGATCGCACTGCAAAATTTGTATGGCCTGATCTTGATCTACATTGACTTCAGAGGCAACTATAGTTGTGAAAGGGGCTAGAAGAGTTAATTAATTTTAACGAAAATTATCACATAATTACTGCTTGATTGTTTTACGATTATGTTACAGAGACAATTGTATATAATAGGGCTATTGCACTGATAATAGATTCAGATTGTGAAGCTAGTATTGCTGTAGGAAATGATGTTCGAGTGAAAATAATGAGATGTTAATAGTTACAGTATAAACAATAATATAGACTTTACTCTTTGCAGTACTGGATCTCGATTTAATTGTTTTGCAGACAGCGTAGATCAAGATCAGACTGCACAGAATGTGCAGTCTTAATTTTAATCTACAATGTCAGCTTCATTTGCAGATTTTGTGACAAAAATAGCTTTTCAACTGTAATATTTATCTGCATCTTTGGTATGGACTGAGATTGTCCGTTACATTTATTTAAGTAGCTCTGCAAGGGTGAAATCTTTACTGTGCATGTCTTCAGAACACTTAGGATGAAGGTTGGTAAGCAGCATTTTCTCCTTTTTCCACAATGTTTTCTATGTTTGTAGACAAACCCACATCAAAATGAAGCCACCTTTGATGTGTTGTCTGCAATGCTTTTTATTCAGTTGAGTCCAAAATGCTGTTTTTTGGTATAGAGTTGAACTCTTTACCAATGGGCAAAAAAAAATGGACTTGTTCAGACTGAGAGAATTTTGTCTATGATTATTTGAATGTGCAGCTTCAAATGAATGAGTTTGTGTTTGATAGAGTAGAAAACATTGTGGGAAAAGGAGGACATGCTGGTTACAGCATTTCCTCCTTTTCCCACAATGTTTTCAAAAAAACTTTTAGTTTAGGGTTCTTAAAACTCCTTGTACTGTTTGGGATAGAGTTAACTTTTTACCAGAAAACAAAATTTTAGACTAGTCAAAATTGACAGCAGACAACAAAATTGGGTGGCGAAAAAAATTGAAATTTCGTTCGGGAAGGGTAGAAAACATTGTGGAAAAAGGAGAAAATGGTGGTACAAGCATTTTCTCCTTTACCCACGATGTTTTCAAAAGGCTTCTTGCACAGAGATAGAAACCAGGGATTGTTAAGCAAAGAGTTTACTCTTTCCCGCACAATAATGACTTTTACTAAATCCTCAGAAAGAAGCCTTTTGAAAACATTGTGGAAAAAGAAGAAAGTGCTGATAACCAGTATTTTCTCCTTTTTCTACAATGCTTTCTACCTTTCCTAAACCAAATTTCCATTTTCCAGTCACATTTATTTTGTCATCTGCAAATCCTTTCAATTTGGACCAGTCTGTAATTTTGTTGTTTTGTAAAGAGTTAAACAATAGTTTGCCTATATCAGAGACCAGTTGTGTGGTGTCACACTATTGTCCCAATTAGAGATAAACGTGGAGATAGCGTCTTCTGTAGAACTGTGGAGCTGCTCACTTTATATCAGGAATTGAGAGATTAAGTTCTTATTTGGGGACAGAAAAGTTATTGTCACACTTTTAAACAATTAGATTAAGAGTTACTGTAATACTTTTAAAGGATTAAATAGGACCAAATGAGATTATCTAAAGTGTACAAAAAGTGTGTTGTTTTGTGTTTGACATAAATATGTGCATATTTTTATATATCAGTAATAAAAAAAGGGAAATTTGAACTCAAAGATTTTCGTTGGTCAAGTTTTTCGGGAAAGATCTATTTTATTTAATGTAAATTTGAATTAAGTGTATTAATATATTTTTAATAGAAAGAGGGATAAAAATATTGAAGTGGAAATGGAATTAAATGTGTCAGAATGCCAGTTGGACAATCCAAGCTCTGAATGCAACATCTTGGATGGTTTAGGAACAGACATACATGCAGATCTAGGTGACTGTGTGACCCTTGACCTTGGAGGTGTAGAGAATGTGGAACCCGTGGAACTGAATAAAGATCCAACTGCCCTGTCTGTTACAGAACAAGATAAAGGTATAATAGAACTCCTTTTAACTCTTTACCAAACAGCATAATTTTAGACTGGTCCAAATTGAAAGAAAGCACTTGCAGACGACGGAATAAACGTAACTCAAATATTGAGATTTGTTTCCAGCAGGGTAGAAAACATTGTGGGAAAAGGAGAAAATGCTGGTTACCAGCATTTTCTCCTTTTCCCACAATTCTTTTTAAAAGGCTTCTTTCTCAGGGTCAAAAAAACCAAGGAATGTTTGGTAAAGGGTTAATCGCTTCTAAGCCTATACCAAACAACCCAGAGTTTTAGCAATCCTGAGAAAGAGCCTGTATGAAAACATTGTGGGAAAAGCTGAAAATGGTGGTAAACAGCATTTTCTCCTTTTCCCAGGATGTGTTCTGCTTTATCAAAGATGAAAATCACCATTTGAGTTACATTCATCTTGTCATTCTGCTTTTGGTTTCTATTTGATAGAGTACAAGATTTTGTTGTTTGGTAAAGAACTAACTCATAATCTTGAAAAAGAATCTAAACTGGACCAAAGTGAAAGCATCTGCAGACAACATAAATGAAGCTTAAAAACGGCAGCTTTTCTTTTTTTTCCTGCCATAGTTTTCAAAAGCCTCATTCCTCAGTGTCTGTAACTCTTTACCAAACAACAAAATTTTAGACTTGTCCTAATTGAAAGCGTTTGCAGACGACAAAATAAATGTGACTCAAAAATTGAAATAATTTTAGAAAAAGCACTTTGTTTACTGTTATGTAACTGAAATAAGGTTAAAAATGGTTTAAAACACCAAACTATTTTTTGGAAGACATTTGACCACTACACGTAAGTTTCCAGAAACCATTATATTTGGTATGGACAAAAGCCCTCAGGGACATACATAATCCACTAGGACAAAAAACCCTCTGGACAAAAACCCATTGCTTATTTTGACACAGTGGACAAAAGCCCATACTGAAAATAAACTGGTATACAAATCAGTTTTTAGGTAAGTTAAAGCAGAAAAAAAACAACTGGTAAATAACTAGGCACATATTACCTGAACCCTTCTAAAAAAATTCAAAATCTAGTTCCGGGACTAGGCACAGGATTGGCTAAGATGTTTGTCTGAGCCAATCAGTTGGCATAAGGCCTGGAAACAAGAATTTAACCTTTTTCCCCAGTTTTAACAACCCTTAGAAAGAAAATGTTTGAAACCATTGTGGGGGGAAAAAGAGAAAATGTTACCCATTAGCACACAATCCATACTTTTGACGACCCTGAGAAAGAAGCCTGTAGAAAACAATGTGAGAAAATGTTGGTAACCAGCATTTTCTCCTTTTCCCACTATGTTTTCTACCCCTCACAAAACAAATTTCAAATTTTCAGTCACTTTTATTTTGTCGTCTTCGAATGCTTTTGATTTGGACAAACTTAAGATTCTGTTGTTTGGTAATGAGTTAATTTCCAGTGGCTGGCGACTAGAGCCCCTGATGTTTCAATAATCAAGATAAAAAAGATTGAATCATAAAGTATGATGACATCTGGAATAAATGCTGCAACAGGATGCATTCTCATTACACTAATTATGGGTATCATCTAACAAATAAACTGTTTGCCAAACAATCCTAAATTTTAATGACTCCGAGGAAAAGGTCTTTTGAAAACATTGTGGAAAAAAGGAGAAAATGTTGATAACTAGAGTAAGCATGTTCTCCCTTTCCTACAGTGCTTTCTCCTTTTTTGGCTCAAATTATGATTTTTGTCCTTGAAAAAGGAGGAGAGACTGTAGGAAAAGGAGAACATAATTAAGTTAATCTGCAAATGCTTTCAGTTTTGACAGGTTTGCCGTGGCAAAGATTTAATTTAATTAACCGCTGAAAGGGGTTTTTAGTCAGATATGGACAAAATAAATATTATATTATTTAACCCATTACCACACAATCCATACTTTTGACGCCCCCGAGAAAGACGCCTTTAGAAAACATAGTGGGAAAAGGAGAAAATGCTGGTAACCAGCATTTTCTCCTTTTCCCAGGATGTTTTCTACCCTTCACAAAACAAATTTCAAATTTTCTTTCTCTTTTATTTTGTCATCTGCAAATGCTTTCAATTTGAACCAGTCTAAAATATTGTCGTTTGGTAATGGGTTAAGGGGGGGGTGGGTGTGCAGGAAAGAAAGAGAGATTATACTTTCAGAACATAAGATTCTGTTTGGATGCTTGAATTTTCAAGATGATTTATTACATAGAAAACAAAAGCCGAGAACTTGTGGCCAAGAACTTTTTGATCACACCTCGTATGTTTAAATTTCAAAACAAATTTTGCATGTGAGTTAGTTAGAACAAAGTGTCTATAAACCATGCTAAAGAAAATCAAGTTTAAGGCATCTTGAAAAAGTGAATGCTAAAGGAATTATACGGAAATTTCCAGCCTATAGTAAAAGCCCAAATATATTAGTACAAAGTTATCTCGATATATAAGACGGTGCAGATCAAGTCTCATTTAGCAATCAAAGGGTTAAAATATACTGAGTGAGTCCACCGTTCATGTAAATACTAATTTTTGATTGAAAATAGCTTCACTCAGTCATAGCCTTCCACTGGCGCAATGATACATATTTTGTCTTCCGATCTTTTTGTTCCTGGGCTTTTTCGTTCCAAAATTAGTTCATCTCATGGCTTGTTCATCCCACGAATGCAGGCTACTCCATTTGATTGGGCATGGATATATAGATGTAAATAATTGATTGTAATGATGGGAATTAAATGTTAATGGCTAAAGATACTTCAAAATTATAGTTTTCACATACAAACTTAATTTTAGTAAATTATTCACATGTTTTTTTCACAATCCATCTTGTATCATACTGTCAAGGGACATTACTCTTGACTCCTAAGGATCAAAGGGAGACCACCAATACCAATACTTTTTCATGATTAGTCTCCTTTCAACCAAAAAGGTATTCATTTGTTTAGGTGGTTGACTTTCAAGCCAATTTTTTAATTTCTTCAACTATTAATTCCACACAATGGCTTCCTTGACAAATACCACTTCAGCATTCTCAACACGTGGATTTATTTACTTTGTCTAATGAAATATTGTAGATATTGCTTGATGACTTATTTACTATAGTACAACATCAAAACTTGCTAAGACAATTTACAATCATGCAAAAGGTATGTTTCTAATAGCAGAATGTTTCTCTTCCTGTCAGAAGTCAC
Source organism: Tridacna crocea (assembly GCA_943736015.1). NCBI lineage: Eukaryota > Metazoa > Mollusca > Bivalvia > Cardiida > Cardiidae > Tridacna > Tridacna crocea. The sequence goes on along the minus strand of OX031067.1, from coordinate 24,094,563 downwards.
AACATTACAATTTATGAAATAGACCATGGTAATATGCTCATCTGTTTCCTCTAATCCTTAACCCTATTCCAAAAAAAAAAATTCCTTAATTTATGACCCTAAGATAGAAGCTGTTCTGAAACACTAAAGGAAAAGGAGAAAATGCTGGTAACCCAGCATTTTCTCCTTTCCCACTGTTGTTTTTCCCTTTCAAAGGTAAATCTGCTTTTGTTTTTTCGGTTATTTTGTTCTCCTCAGATGCTTCTGAATTGAACTAGTCTATAGTTTTGTTGTATGGTAAAGGGTTGGACAGCTATGTAAATTAAACAGACATTTCTAGCCCCCAAAATAAAGTGACTTTCAAAGCTATTTGAGTCTGAAAGATCTTGCTGTCTGTGCAGTGTACATCCAAAATCATACTGCATGTTCTATCTGTTGTCTCATCTTGATCTACTCTGTCAGCAATAGCACATTGACTCATGCAAAGCAGTCAAAGAGTTAACTCTTGACCAGACAACAAAAGTTTGGACTCAACCATATTGAAAGCATTTGCAGAAAAAATGAATGCTTGAAAGATATGAGCCATGGTTTGGCAAAAGGGGGCTTAACTCTTTACCTAATGACAAATTTTTAGGCTTGTCCAAATTGAAAGTATTTGCAGACAACAAAATAAAATTTAATGAAAAATTAACTTAGTTGTGAGAAGGGTTGAAAATATTGTGGGGAAAGCAGAAAATGCTGGTTGCCACCATTTTCTCCTTTTCCCTCTATGTTTTCAAAAGTTATTTTCCCAGGGTCATTAAAAGTCAGGATTGTGTGGTAAAGAGTTCTAAATGCACCTCTAACCCATACCAAGCAAATCACCACAAACTTACGGATTTGTAACAGCCACTTTTTTAACTACCTTCTCAATAATGAGGTAGACTCATCCTGGGACATAAAGAAAATTAAATTGCCAAATGGCAAAAACCTTTAGCTAAGATCAGCCTGTGCGGACTGTGCAGACTGACCCGAGTCAAATTTTTCTGTAGATGCATGTGCCCTATTCACACAGCATTAGTCATGTTATATTTCAGGCTGTTAAAAGGTTGAAAATTTTTTGGAATGTATGAAAGTGATATTATCAGAATTTCTATTCAAAAGAAGTGTAATTTGTGAATGGCTGAAGAAATTGTTTTAGCAAATCAGAAATAGCGTTACATTTAAAATCAATGGGAAGACTAGAATTATACATTTAACTCTTTAACAAACGACAAAATTTTAGACTGGTTTAAATTAAAAGCACCTGCAAATGACAAAATAAACGTAACACTAAAACTGAAATTTGTGTCCAGCTGGGTAGAAAGCTTTTTGAGAAAAGGAGACCAGCATTTCTCCTTTGCCCAAAATGTTTTCAAAAGACATCCCTTTCATGGTCATGAAAAGCTGGGATTGTTTGGTAAAGGGTTAAGAATGATTGGCAAAATTTGATCCAGGCTAATAAATTGGACCATCAATTGCAAATAATTTGCACAGTTTTTTAGAGTCAAAATCATATCTCATTATCAGCCCCACGGAACTTATTTTGAAAATATTTCATGTAGATCTGTTAGTGCACCTTGATGAGACAACATGTGGACAGGAAGTTCGGGCTAGGCCCCCGAAGATAAATGTCACAGCATAGGGTGAAAGGCCTAATACTGCTGTGTCTGCTCTCTATCTCTTGAATTCCTAGTCTGATTTTGAAAATATTTCGTTCATGTGTGCAGGTAATGATAGGATATGCAGAGTAGAGGTTTCAGATACAAGGCTCTAAAGTGAAATGTCACAGCAAAGAGTCAAAGGTGAAGTTCACTAAAGTCTTGGTAGCTTGCTTTAGGCGTATGTTACCCAACTTTTTGAAGCTCTTTTTTCCGACTATAACTAATTTTCTTCCTCCTGCAAAGAAAAATATATCTAGTTGTACTTTTAAGGTATTTTATGCTTTTTGATTCACAGTGAGAAGTCTGAAGAGGCCCCCATAAAATATTAATTTATTTGACATGTTAAAAATTTAGCTATGTTTTTGTACAGAAGAAGCTGTACTCTAGCAAGGAATGAAATTTAATCCTTTACCAAACAATACCTGGTTTTCATGACCCTTAACCCATTACCACACAATCCCTACTTTTGACGCCCCTGAGAAAGAAGCCTTTAGAAAACATTGTGGGAAAAGGAGAAAATGCTGGTAACCAGCATTTTCTCCTTTTCCCACAATGTTTTCTACCCTTCACAAAACAAATTTCAATTTTTCAGTCACCTTTATTTTGTCGTCTGCAAATGCTTTCAATTTGGACCTGTCTACAATTTTCTCGTGTGGTAAAGAGTTAAGGAGAACATGGTTGAAAACATTGTGAGAAAAGGAGAAAATGCTGGTAACCAGCTATTTCTCCTTTTCCCACAATGTTTTCTACCCTATCGGAGAACAAAAGCTAATTTGAACCAATTCTGAATTTGTTGTCTGCTGTCAATTTGGGCGAGTCCAAAATTTGTCATTTGGGAAAGGGTTAATAATCTCCAAATGTTACATGTTTCTCAGGTTTCCAGATGTTGATGTTTACCAACAAAGTTTCCAGAATTATAAACAGCCCAGGTGTCAGACTTTATCTCTCCAGCTGTTGTTGGTATCAAAAAAGATGAATTGTTAACAATTTCTTGATTTTCATCAATTTTCAATGAATCTATGAATTTAACTCTTTACCTAACGACAAAATTTTATACTGGTCCAAATTGAACGCATTTGAAGACAACAAAATGAATGTGACTAAAGAATTGATATTTGTTTTAGGAAAGGAAGAAAACATTCTCCTTTCTCCTTTTCTCACAATGTTTCAAAAGGTTTCTATCTCAGGGTCAAACAAACCAGAGATTAATTGGTAAAGGGTTATGTTTGCTTAGACCCTCTGAATTAATCGATTTTGCTCTTTTCAAAAACAATCATGTTTTCTTCAATTATTTCAGGTAATCCAACAAAAATCAAAGCACATGCCATACTTATGTTCAAGAAGACTTTTAGGAGTTGTCCTTATCCATTTTCAGTTTTACAGTAACTTGGATGAAAATGTTTTCTCATACAATGTACTTTATTGCAAGAGGAATGCAAAATGTGCAACCCCTCAATTTTGGGCTTCAATACAGTTTAACTCTTTAGTGCACAATCTCAATTTTTAACCCTTTACCCCATAAGGCATTTCTATGGCATCTCTAATTGACCCTAAATAACAGCAAAGATGAAGCTGTTGTTTATGTGTAAATGACATCTTTTAATAGCATAGAAAACATTGTGACAAAAGGTGAAATTGCTTGTCATGAGCAATTTTACCTTTCACCTCAATGTTTTCCAAAGGCTCCTACAAGCAATGTATAGAAATGAGTATCTATTGAGTAAGGGGTTAATGACCCTGAGAAAGAGAACATACTGTAAACAATGTGGAAAAAGGAGAAAATGTTGGTAAACCTGCCATTTTCTTCTCTTTCCACATGTTGTTTTATACCTTTAGAAATTAACTACCATTTAATCCATTTCCACACAATCCCTACTTCTGATGACCCTGAGAAAGAAGCCTTTAGAAACCATTGCGGAATAAGGAAGAAATGCTGGTAACCAGCATTTTCTACTTTTCCCACTATGTTTTCTACCCTTCACATTACAAATTTCAAAGTTTCAGTCACTTTTATTTTGTCATCTTCAAAGCTTTTGATTTGGACTAGCCTGAAATACTGTCCTTTGGTAATGAGTTAATTGTTTGTTTGCAATTGCTTCTGATTAGGATGACTTAAATTTTTTTTTTGTTCATTAAAGAGTTAACTCATTACCAAACGACATATCTTTAGGTTGGTCCAAATTGAAAGTATTGGCAGACGACAATATAAAAGTGACTGAAAATTTGAAAATTGTTTTGCGAAGAGTAGAAAACATTGTGGGAAAAGGAGAAAATGCTGGTTACCAGCATTAGAAAATGGTGGTTACCAGCATTTTCTCCCTTTATCACAATGTTTTCTTTCTTTTCAGGGGCGTCAAAAGTAGGGATTGTGTGGTAATGGGTTAACTCCTTACCATACGATGATGACTTTGAACGACCCTGAGAAAGAAGCCTTTTGAAAACTTTGTGGGAAAAGAAAAAAATGCTGGTAACCAGCATTTCGCCGTTTTCTACAAAGTTTTCTACCCTACCAAAAAAATTTGGGTCGTCATTTGAGCCACTATGAAATTGTCATCTGCAAAATTGATGCTTTCCATTTGGATAGGTCTGAAATTTTGCTGGTTGGTAAAGGGTCAAGGCTTTTACCAAGGTTTGATGAAAGTAATTGGTTGTATATGAAAAAAAAATGTCTATGAGCCAGACACTTAGGTAGTTCAAAGAGAGAACAAAATGTTCTTCGTGTATAAATAGATGTACTTTACAGGAAAACTGTTAAAAATAGAAAGAAAAAGAGGGGAAATTTAACTTTAATACTTAACCAAACATGTGTTTTAACAACACTCGGGAGAAAGGAATTTTAAAACATGCTGAGAGAAGGAGACATGCTGGTAGCCAGTATTTCCTCCTTTTTTCACAATATTTTTCTTTTCCTTTGAAAGACTGACCTTGTTATTTGAGCCACACAGATTTGTCATCTGCAGTTTGCAATATGTATAATGCTGAGCTATCTGGTGAGCACTCTTTGATAATCTGACGGATAGACTGTTATCGATCAATGTGTATATAACCAGTACTCAAAAGGTTACGATACTTTGGGCTTCTGATCGGACTATATCGCAATGAAGCAATTTTCTAAGCATTTTGGAAGCTTTAATGGGGCAAAAAAAGGCAAAAACCATTTAAGATATTACCTCAGGCATTACATTCGGGTTAGTACTCAATGTTACACCCACAAATTATTGCATAAATCATGTTGTAGAAATGAAATTCACATAACAAATATTGGTTACACTCGAGAACTCACATAAGAAAATACAATATCCGCTTTTATTTCATGCTTTCCAGTAAGATATCGAGAAATGGGAATGAAAATATTTTTCGATCTTACACTGGTACCATCAGTGGAAATACCAATTTTCACGTTCTTGTTGCCTAGGTAAATTGCACGTGCCAAACAACCAGATGGGAAATATGACGTCATATACCCTAGATTTCTCGCGCTTGACGTAATATTGTAATGCGTTGCTATGCGGGAGGGGTACGCCACGGGGAATAACGGAAAAGAACTGTACTGGATTTTGATACAGCTCCTCCCAGAATGGGTTAAAAGCATGAAATAAATAGAATATTTGGGTTTTTTTTGGTGAAAGATCGAAATTTATTTCATCTCGTGAACATCTGTAATATTTTCACTCGTGGCTGCACCACTCTTGAAAATATTACCGATGGTGTTAACTCGATGATATAAATTCGATCTTTCACCGAAAAAAACAAATATCCTCTATATCTTTTGTAAAATGATAGGTTTTGATGTTACTTGCTTTACTTACTGACAAACTTGTGTCAAATCATATGCAAATACCTATCCAGAAATTAACAGACATGAAAAATTGATCAGTGCAAAAAACTGGGAAACCAATGACACAACAAAATGAAAGAGCCCTATGGCCCTCCAGGTCATGGGTCCGAAACTTTACCATTGAGCCATGCAGGACTCATTTATCCTACTAGAGGTCCTACCCTTTCATTATACCTTCAGACTTACTGCCATGTCATATACCCCACTAGGGACCGCTCAAGATATACTATCCTGTCATTTATCCTTCTAGATAAACTACCCTACCATTTATCCCTCTAGATATACTACCCTGTCATTTATCCTTCTAAATTAACTACCCTGCTGTTTATCCCTTTAGGGATAATACTCTGCCATTTATTCTTCTAGAAGTTACTACCCTGGCATTTATCCCTCTAGACATACTATTCTTATCATTTATCTCTCAAGAGAACTTTCGTCATTTATCCCACTAGAGATATTACCCTTTTATTTATCCTTCTAGAGATACTACCCTGTCATTTATCCCTCTAGAGAAACTACCATCATTTATCTCTCTAGAGACACTACACTCATTTATCCCTCTACAGATATTACCGTCATTTATCTCTCTAGAGACACTAGTCATTTATCCCTCTACAGATACTACCATCATTTATCTCTCTAGAGATGCTAGTCATTTATCCCTCTACAGATACTACCCTGTCATTTATCTCTCTAGAGATACTACAGTCATTTATCCCTCTACAGATACTACCCTGTCATTTATCTCTCTAGAGTACATTTTGGTATATCGGATTGTTTCATCAATTTGCACTCGCTTTTCTTACTGAGTGCTTGAAATTTCAACATGCATCTTCCAATGCAGACTCACATTTTGCGAGTAAATGTGTGGGAATTTCAAACCCTGCTGTACTGTCTTTTATCTCTTTAGGTACCTTGTCCTGTCATTTAGTCCTTTAGAGTTTCTAACCCTGTTTTTTACTCAGAAATTCTACCCTAAAAGTGTTTGTTATAGTGTCTAGACTTTATTTCAAACTGCAAGTGAAATGTATGTATAAACAAATGCAACAGCTGTTGCCTATGTTTATAAACATCTAGTGAGTTTAATTTGTTGATATTATGGCATGTGAGTAATGCACTGAGACATTAATAAGGCCTTTAAGGAGGTTGAATATTATGATACATGTAATAATATGTAAACTTAAATATTTTTGATGACTAACTGTTGTTTCCATGACATATAACAAAATTGTTTAAGTTTTTGCAAACAAAGATCATGGGCATCACACTCCTTTAGCACAAGAAAAGAGCAGTAATATCCATTTATGGGTTCCAGAGCAACAGGAACTTATTAGTGTTCTAATGCATTGCATCATGTTTTGACTGTTGTATATGTATTAAATGATGCTAACTTTGGACCAGAGAGCAAATAGCCTTGATATACACATATACACATCAAATTTGCTGGGTCCATTCTGTAAAACAACACAAAAATTAGTTTCTTCTCCTTGTGAGAATTAGGGAATGATAAACTTTGCAAAATGTAGGAGAAGCTTATTAGTCTTTACCACACAATCCCGACTTTTAATGACCTTGAGAAAGAAGCCTTTTGAAAACTTTGTGGGAAAAGGAGAAAATGCTGATAACAAGCATTTTCTCCTTTTCTCACAATGTTTTCTACCCTTCCCAGACCAAATTTCAATATTCCAGTCACATTTGTTTTGTCGTCAGCAAATGCTTTGAATTTTGTCCAGTCTGAAAACTTGTTGTTTGGTAAAGAGTTAACTCTGGGTAAAAACGATAGATTTTAGACTGGTCCAAATTTATAGTATTTGCAGACAATAAATAAAGGTAACTCAAAAATTGAAACTTGATTTGGGAAGGCTGGAAAACATTGTGGGAAAAGGAGCAAATGCTGATAACCAGCATTTTCTCCTTTTCCTACAATGTTTTTAAAAGCCTTCCCTCTCAGGGTCATTATAAGTCGGGAATTTGTGGTAAAGAGTTAAAGGATATAAATTGTCCATAATATGTACCAAACTTTCAAGATTCTTTATATATGAATGATTATATTCTTGTGTTAGCGTTTCTCTTCGAAACCCTATGTCGTGGATTGTTGTGGGTCTTGATGAGACAATTCTAATGAGTACCTACAATATAGATATTAATGGAGAATAACTGAGATTTTCAATTTTGAAATCAGAATCACTCCCTATATCTGGAGTTCTGGTAAAGTATAGAAAATTGCAGTGTCCAGGTTTGCAATAATTCTTTTTGCGTCTGCTAATCTTCTTAAACAACTTTAGAAAAATAATTTTGAAAAAGATATTTGAGACAAAAACTTGAAGAATTTCTTTTATTATACTTTGCTCTAAAATGCAAACATTTTCAGACACTGGAGAATAAAGGTTTCAGAAAAAAGGTTTTGTGTGAAATGAAAGTTTGTAGATTTAATTTTGATATTTGCATTAGCAGGTTTTTGTATAATGGATTATTTTTAATAATTCAAATTTATTAATAAACAATAATACATTCTTTGACTGACTGCCTGGATACAGCTACGATACAAACACAATTAACTCTTTTGACAAACAACCCCAGGTTTTTACGACCCTGATATAGAAGTTGTTTAAAAACGTTGTGGGAAAATGAGAAAATGCTGGTAACCAGCATTTTCTCCCTTTCCCACAATGTTTTCTAGCACGCTAGAAACAAATTTCAATTTTTGAGACGCATTTATTATGTCGTCTGCAAGTGTTTTGAATTTAGACCAGTCTAGAGAGTTAAAACTATGAATGCTAGGTCCATTTTTGCTGCTTCAAGGGATTCAACCCTTTACCATAGGATAACCAATGTAACTCAGGTCATATGGCAGTGCCCCAAGCATACTCTGTGCTCTTGCAGTCATTTTTGAGTCACCTGTTTGCGTAGCAAACAGGCTCTCATTGTTATCGTCCTGATCTATGGGGTGACGTAAGCATACCTCCGGCCTTGTACTCCTTCCTGTCCCAAGTTCCGGTTTACGAGAGAAAACAGTTTTCTAATAATTCGGTGAACAACCCAGTTTTTTTCTATTTTAAATAATTTACAATTGTGCCTTTGTGATAATGAATATGTCTATAAAGACTGAGTTGTTTAACGGTTCAAACCTTTGAAACAACCATTTCGTCCACAAGGGTACACATTAGCAAGACATCATCTCTAAAAATAGCGCATTACGTATATGTAAAAATAGCTGCCGCGAACTAAACAAGTCTGCGGACACGCTGAGAAATCTTCAACTACAAGCATCTTTTCTGGCTCTATTTGGGGACAGTTCTCAGTGAAAATTGTTTGATAATTACCTATTAGAAGTACACTCTAACTCTTATAATCTTACAATCCTAACCGCAAGCCTTATTTCAATTCAACGCTCAACCTATGATCGGACAGAGAAAGGCGTTCCGACTTAACATATTGCTTTTTTTCTCAACGGTAGGCTAATTTTTTTCAACGAATTTATAACGACATGGAATGGTTGCATTGCCTTCTTAGACATTCTTACACGTTGCTTCTTCCCAGCTTTTTAATCTAGGCTTTAGATACTTTGCACACCCATATTCTAGGTGCACCAGAGATCGTACATAGCGTATGCAATGTACACGGTTCTAGGCTGTACCAAGTTATCGCTTCGCAGGTGTTTTCTGGAATGTAGCTTTGCGACAAATATAGATCTTGTAATCATGTGACGTGTAAACGTCATTTGCACCACAGAAATCTTTATGAATTTACATATTTATGAATCAGTCGCTGAACCGGCCTTTACTTTCAGCGTGCACTGACCTATGTAGAGAAAGTGCTTTGAAGTTTACTATATTTAATTGGTTTTCGTTCATAAAGACGGCCAAATTTGTTAAAGTCTGCTGTTTTTTTATTTCAATGAGTGATTAACTTAGATCTAGTATTTATTAAACAACAATTTATTAGTGCGGGTGTTAGAACGCAAGGTGCTTTTGTAACTGCCAAAATCTGAATTTACACTACGCAGTTCTAACAACCAGCAATCTGAGAAATTGACTTTTTACACCGCTATAATTCAAATATAATAGAACAGATCAGTGTTTACCCGCTCGAACAACAAGGTCTTTATTGGAGTGTTTGTAATCTTGTGAAGGGTTTTTGTAAAGGTTAATACAGCGAATCGCAAACATTTAATTTACACCAAAGCAATATACATGTAGACAATTTTCGATTGGTGTAGAAGCACTATAATCCCTGGGACGTTATAAAACGCAGACAAATATTAAAGGCTGATGATCATGCTGTTAGGTTATAGATTTTATTGAGTTGTAGCAGCCACATTCATAGAGTCCATTGCTGGTCAAAACCTCAACCTGGACAACAACAAAAACAAATTATTTCCAAAGGACAGGTAGATCACTGAGTCAAATATTTGTTTGTGCTCCAAAGGCTACAGTTCAGTCCAATGATCATGAAATTGCCTGGCTGTTTGTCTCAGTAATTTCTTTGACAAAACTGAATATAGGTCACCTGGGGATAAAAGAAAAAGCATAAAGGTTGTCATTAGGTCAAATCAGACGAAACCGTAATAGAGCTGCAGAATCCATTTATGTTCAGTGTAATAATTATGAAACTGTGTCAGACTGCTAAGATTAGATATGAGCTAGTTGCAAAAGGGCACTTTTTGTCTAAAAGTATGTCACTAGATCCTATACCAGAAGATAATCTGGTCTTTATTTGTAAAGGGTTGTTGTCTGTGAGTAAAAAACGTTGAACTTATTAAAGCTGGTCCTGGTGCCTAAATTTTAATTTCCACCACATTTTTTTAAATGTAAATTTTAATACTATTTTGAATTTTAGGATGACAACTCAGAAATATGCTTGCATATAATACTGTCCTGTGGTTAAGTTATTTTGTATCTTGAGTGCTTTTAATAGATTTCAACAAAAAAGGGTGAAAACTTCTAACCCATTACCCTACAGGCAACTCTCAGGACTATCAGTCCTTTGATTTTACAGTTTGTCTGTCCACTGATTGCTGTTAGACCAGGAAAACTGGGGGCCATGAAAACCAGTCTGAGAGTGGTTCCTTTAATACTGTGGTTTGATGTCATAATGTCACACACTGTTGCCTTGACTGTGGGCAGTCTGAAATACCTTGTGTGTTTTGGTAGCTTCTCCTCAGAGATTTTATGATGCTTCAACTTTACCACACAATCACCACTTTTAATGACCAGGAGAAAGAAGCCTTCTGAAAAGATAGTAGGAACAGGAGAAAATGCTGGTAACCAGCATTTTCTCCTTTTCCCACAACATTTTCTTCCCATTCCAAAACTAATTTCAGTTTTTCAGTCACTTTCATTTTGTTGTCTGCAAATGCTTTCAGTTTGGACCAGTCTAAAATTTTGTCATTTGGTAAAGAGTTAAACTATGTCAATAGCATTTAAACATTAATTATGGAACAAAAGTAACATCTCTCAGTTACACATGAACAGACCAAACATTCTTTTCTGACTTTTGCCAAGGTACTCAAAGACTATGCTTGATCATAGCAGTAAAACTACTAGGTGAGTCAGCGACCGGAAATGACACATGGATGCCCAGTACTTCATGTGCCAGACAAGCATTTTGTCTCACCAAGGATAACTCACACATTTTAGCATACCTATATAATTATAGGATCATGTTATTCTGTGGTGCCAAGCCCCCGGTAGCTCAGTTGGTAGCATGCTGGACTTGAGAACAGGGTTGAGGGTTTGGTCCCTGGTTTTACAAATTTCTTTCCGAAGATTGATGATGACTAGTAGGCATTGCGACAGGATTCATTCCTCTCCCACCGCTGACCATTGTTTCAAAAATGGTTCTGTGGAAAAGTGGTCATTGGCTTGGAAAGAATATTATTCAGAGTACTGGTAAAAGATACTCCCAGAAAAGCATGGATAGGTGCACTGGCTGCCACAATACAACTGAAATAATGTTGAAAACAGCGTTAAATACCAAACAATCAATTAACCCTTTCCCAAACAATCCCTGGTTTTTATGGGTCTGGAATAGTAGCCTTTTGAAAACATTGTGAGAAAAGGAGAAAATGCTGGTAACCAGCATTTTCTCCTTTTCCCACAATGTTTTCTACCCTATCATAGACAGAAATCATCTTTTCAGCAAGAGTTGAATTGTCTTCTGCAAATGCTTTCAATTTAATCTAGTCCAAACGTTTGTCGTTAGGAAAAGGGTTAATCAATATTCCATAGTGATAGTGTTGCTTACTGACATGAATTTTCATTTTAGCAGGGTATTAACGTTTTACCAAACCACAAAATTTAGACTGGTCCAAATTGAAAGCATTTGCAGACGACAAAATTTAAGTGACTGAAAATTTGAAATTTGTTTTGGAAAGGGTAGTAAACATTGTGGGAAAAGGAGAAAATACTGGTTACCAGCATTTTCTCCTGTTCCTACATTGTTTGCAAAAGGCTTCTTTCTTAGGGTCATAAAAATTGGGATTGTGTTGTAAAAGGTTAATTATAGGGGAACTTTTTTTCTGCGAGTATAGATAAAGCTAGCCATCAAAGGAGAAGAAAAATCTGAGCAGCTGATAATAGACATAACAGTGCAAATAACTCCGTTATTCTCTGGCATTTATAATAAAGTTGGAAATATGATAAGCTAGCCTCCAATTCATGGTTATACATGTAGTTATTCAATCCTTTACCAAACAAGCCCAAATTTTAACAACCCTGAAAGAAGTAGTCTTTTGAAACCAATAACTGAAAGGGAGAAAATGCTGATAACCAGCATTTTATCTTTTTCTCACAATGTTTTCCACTTTTTTAGAGATTAAACCAAATGCTTAAGTCACGTTGTCATTTGTCATCTGCAAAAATTTTCAATCTGGACCAAAACAATCTTGGTTAAGTTTTTACCAATTCTGATTTTTAACTACCCTAAGAAAGAAAGCTTTTAAAAACATTATGGGAAATAGGAGAAAGAGCTTGTAACCAGCTTTTTCTCCTTTTCCCACAATACTTTCTCTGTAAAATAAATATTTGAGTCAGATTTTTTTGTTGTTTGCAGATGGTTTATGGATGAGTCCTGAATTCTGTCTTGTGTAAATTTTAATTAGGCAACAAAATTTTAGACTATTCCAAATTGAAAGCATTAGCAGATGACAAAATTGAAATGACTCAAAAATTCAAATTTGTTTTGGGAAGGGTAGAAAACATTGTTGGAAAAGGAGAAAATGCTGTTTACCAGCATTTTCTCCTTTTCCAAGAATGTTTTCAAAAGGCTTTTTTTCACAGAGTGATGAAAATTCAGGATTGTTAGGTAGAGAGTTAAGAGTTAACTAAGTGCTTCAGGGGTAAATTGATGGTAATTTGAAGTGAATAATAGACTGATAACTACCGGCCTTGAAATCTGCAAGTACATTTTAGAATTCTCCATAAGGCCAGCAATATGTGAAAAGGGGCATTCGGACATATGCATAAGGTGTCGTCTCAGATCAGCCTGTGCACTTTCTGCAGACTAATCCGTAACAACACTTTTACGTTTTCATACATTTTTCTGTTTTTTTTTTTCCGCAAATCTACAGAGGGACAAAATCCAATGCAGTTGAAAAGTGCCATCTCAGACTAGCCTGCATGAAATGTGCAAGCTGATCGGACACGACGCGATGCAAATGTCCAAATGCCCTTTTTACGTAACGCTGGCCATATGGTATATCACAAAGTTAAATTTTTTTAAATCCAGCATGAATTTCAAATGCATTGAGGAGTGTCTCCCATAAACCCCCCCCCAACCCTTTACTCCGTAGATACTCATTTCTATGCATTCCTTGTAGGAGCCTTTGGAAAACATTCTGGCAAAAGGTGAAATTGCTCATGACGAGCAATTTCACCTTTTCTCACAATGTTTTTTATGCTATCAAAAGGTGTCATATACACATAAGAAACGGTTTCATCCTTGCTGTTATTAAGTGTCAATTAAGAGATAACATACAAATGCCTTATGTGGTAAAGAGATGGAAAGGGAGGAAATTATGTGTGGATATACCTCCTTGCCAGATTTGTCAGATTTTTGAGTTATGTCCCTTGTATGACCATATAAATGAAAATGAATCCTGTTCCACACCATCCAAAGATTCAATGACCCTGAGAGAGATGACTTCTTAAAACCATAAACCTTTTTTCCATTTTGCCACAATGTTTTCAACCCTGTCAAAGACAGAAATCATCATGTGAGCTACATTATATTTGCCATCTGCAAATGCTTACAATTTGTTTTTGTTTAGGCCAAATTTTTACTAATAAAGAGTTGACCCTTTACTACACAATCCCATGTTTTTAAGACCCAGAGAAAAACAGTTATAGAAAATAATGTATATGAGGGTTGTTATAAAATCATCCGGATTTCGCCTTTTAAAAAATTATTTGCGAAACAAATGTGCTAAATTTTGCATCATTCTCTATCAGAATTCAATCCATGCTTGTTTATGCTTATTTTATATACTTCTTTCATAAAATGCTATCACAGTTGCCATCGAACGTGTTCCTAGCGAAGCGCAAAATATTGTTTCTATACTCGCCCTTCTCTTCTACATATTGTTTTCTCTTGTAACTGATTACGTAATGAATTTAATCAGAAAACAAGACTTGGTGCTACTTACATCATGAGTAAATTTAACTTCATTTGACGGTCAAGTACTTCAGAAAATCAAGTTTAAATACTGTTTGGTTAAAAGTTTTGAACGTTAAAGATGGAGTCACCCAACCATCTGGAAATCTGATCCATATTAATATTTGGCCAGCAGTTAGGAGAAACTCCGACAAACACGTAATACAAAAAAATTATGGCGAAAAGGAATGATTCAGTCATACGGACACTGGTACAGGGATGTGTACAGCGAGTGGTTACGCTGTCACTGACGACACAAACTGAGCAGGGGGGCAAGAGAATAGGTAACGTTGCCTGATAACTTTACGATGATGTTGAATACGTCATATATTGAAGAGTTTCGTGTGCTGGTTCCTGTTACCTATGCATGTTGGATTGCGTGTAAAATCAACATAATATTGTATTGTTCGATTGATGGAATATTTTGCACTTTTGTACATAATGAATGTGGTTTAGGATGTGTGAATTTTTGTTGCATTACGATGACCCATTAAAAATTTATAGACTTAATCTGGATGATATTCTAACAGCCCTCGTGTAAGTCTGGTTTTGAGTTTGGTAAATGTACAAATTTGCATGTTATATTGGACCATTTAGTTAAAAAGGCAGATCATTTTACTGAATTTAGGGTTAATTTTTAATTCATACTTTCCAGCAGAGAGAGTTTTTTTTTTTTAAATTTCCACTGTTGTAATATTTATAAATGTAAACAATTAAGGAAGAAATAAAAATGGCACCTTTCCATTTTTGTTTTTTTTGAAAACAGGGATGCAGGGTCACTATGGAAATTAAGTTTCTAAGAGAAAAAATTGGGTAAAAGGTTAGCAGACAAAATGGAAATTTATCATTTTGAGCCATGTCTCCTTTTTTAACTGATTTTTAAAGTGGAGATGGTGATACTTCCCTAGTTTAGTGTGTAACACCATGTCAACTGTATTTTAATTATTTCCTGATGACAGTCAACAGATCCATTTTTCCTCTTTACTAATTACTTCTAGAAGAAAGTGCTACTTGTTTCAGTGCAGAAACAGTAGTACCATTATGTGCGAAAAAATAATGTGTGCACTTTTGATTCAATATCCATGACAAAAACACATGCACAGTAGGATGAGTGGAAACATTTGTGATAAATGTCATTAATTTACACATTTGAGATATATGTAATTTATTTACACATTTGAGATATATGTCATTAATTTACGCTCTTCCAAAAACGTCCTTAACTCTTTCACAAACAATCCCTTGTTTTCATGTTCCTGGAAAAGAAGCCTTTTGAAAACATTGTGGGAAAAAGAAGAAAATACTGGTAACCAGCATTTTCTCCTTTTCCCACAATGTTTTCTACCCTCACAGAACAAATTTCAATATTTGAGTCACATTAAGTTTGTCGTCTGCAAATACTGTCAATTTGGACCAGTCTAAAATCTTGTCGTTTGGTTATGAGCTAAGTTGTGCTTGGCATCCTATGAGTTAAAGTGCACAGCTTCAGTATTCTACTGTTTTCTTGGGGTTATTAATAATTCTTCGAGATCATACTGTTTTAATCCATAAATATTAACTTTTGTTACTGAAAGGACATAAATCTTTGTCATTTTCCATGCAGTTATTTTAATTTTACAAGAAAAGTACAGTTTTCAATTAACAGACCTTGTACTTTGTTTGATATTGCACCTGACTTTGAATATTGGTTCTGTAACTTTTTGTCACACAGTCCAAAGTTTAACCCTCATTCTGCTTAAATCTTTACCGCACAATCCCGACTTTAACGACCCCGAGAAAGAAGCTTTTTGAAAACATTGTGGGAGAAGGAGAAAATGTTGGTAACCAGTATTTTCTCCTTTTACCACAATGTTTTCTGCCCTTCCCATTGCATATTTTAACTTTTCAGTCACATTTATTATGTCGTCTGCAATTGCTTTCAATTTAGACCAGTCCAAAAATTTGTTTTTTGATAAAAAGTTAAATGTTCATGCCACATGAGTATCATTGCAATAAATGCAGTAACTGACATGTTTAAGTTTTCTCCGAACTTATAAATATATGTGTTTGTGTTTTGATGGGTTATCCGATATATTTTCAAGTTATAAACAGTGAAAATTTCCTAGTTTTGGACTCTGCTGGGGCTCTGAATAGTGTTTCTTTCAATTACAGCAACTCTTTATTATATTACAAATTTGTAGACTTGTCCAAATTTACAGCATCTGCAGACAACAAATGAAATGCGGTTCAAAAGATGGTATTAAGCCTTCGATAGGATAGAAAATATTGTGGGAAAAGGAGAAATGTTAGTTACCAGGATTGTGTGGTATAAGGTTAACCCTTTACCGCACAATCCCAGATTTTAACGCCTTTGAGAAGTAGGCCTTTGGAAAACATTGTGGGAACAGGAGAAAACACTAGCAACAAGCATTTTTTTCCTGTTCTCACAATGTTTTCTAGACTGATACAAATTTCATTATTTGAGCTATGTAAATTTTGTCATGGACAAGTGCTTTTATATTGGATCGACCCTAAATATTGTTTAGAAGAGAGTTAAGTATGATGAAAGAGAATAGTTTGTACACTGGCTTCAATTCACTGCTCCTTCTTCCATCTATGTAGCAAAAGCTTGGCTTTGAACAGACATGAGTTGCAAGGATGGAAAATGTGGTTTTTGTTTCACAACTTATCTTGATTTCCTTAAGGATAAAATGTTAATTGATCTATTAAAATCTACTTAAGCGGTCCATCATTTTGTGCTATGGAATGGTTTTACTGTGTTCTGCAGGATCATTTCCTGTTGCGCTGCATTTTTCTGACCTAATCACAAGCCTCTATTGATATTTTTTGTGGGATGGTTTCAGAATTTAGAATAATTGTCTTTTTTTTTTAAATCAAAAATCATTTTTTTGTAGGGTCCAAAATATGTGGTCATTGCTGTTTCAATAGACAGTTTTAAGTCACACTCAAGACATTTGGGGATTAAAATATCTTTTCAAAATGATATTTTGAGTCTGATCTCTTTTTATTCATTTATATTCAAGACATTTAAAAGATTTACAATCAATTACTGTATCCCCCAACTTTTTTGCATTGTGAAACAAAACGCTTAAAGGTGGCCCTTCAGAATTTGGGACGAAAATTTTACGAAAGTGCAAAAAAATCATCCTTTTACTCCCAAAGCCTTTTGTGTTCATAAAACCCCAATAGTCGAAAATCATCCAACAACACAAAAAATTAGAGATTTACTACGGCCCAGGTTCACACCAACGAGAGACATGTTCTATTTTTACATGATCAGTTCGCTCATTTACATATAGGAATACACAAAGTTTAAAATACAACATCCAAAGAAGGCATCATGGAAAATATTTATTACATGTTTGTTATGTAATGGAATTTAAGCGTTATTAGTCACATGCCAGTCACTTGATATTCCCACAATGCTTTATTGATTTTTGGCGCGAAATCTAAAATTACCTTAAGAGGCTACGTAGCCTTTAAAATTTTTTTTTTTGGTAATTTTATTAGTCTTAATTATTGATGATTTGTATTATTTTTTCACATAAATTTCAGTGATATATATTTTTTTTTAATTTCATGAAACATGAAAATTCTAAATACCCACCAGAAAAAAAAAGGAAATTAGTCCTTCGAAGGTAAATTCATAAAGAATTCCCTTTCTGTCATGGATCAAATGATATTCACCAGTTCTGTACTGCCAGCATTCTTATGGTATGGCTGCGTTGGTGTGTTTGTTATATTTGGAATAAGATCCTGCATCCTACTTGCCCAACTTGATTCACTTGCAATTTTTCCTACATTTACAGTAACTGCTCTCTGATTCAGTTGAAAGTCTTAATGCATGAGGAATCTAGGCTGCGAAGGCTACAAAACCCAGAAATTGGAAAAATCTTCAAAAAACTGCAAGTTGGAGTTCATTGCAATTCAGCTTGGATGATCCTTAAATCTTCTTCCAGTGTCATTATAGAATTTGGAATGTTCTCATGTATTTTTTAAACAAGAGATAGTTTGGTAAAAGGTTAACTAAGAACAGTTTTATATTGTGTCAAAGAAGACACAATGTATACAAGTTGGCTTCTTTAAAAAAGAAGCCTGGAGAGGTCAGTATCAATGTTTTCAAATAGTTTATTGGCTTTTAATTTCAATACATTTTGGTACATGTAAACAAACAAGTAAAAAAGCTGCCTCGTAGAAACCTCATAATTATGCTTTACATGATGATCATTTGGCCTTCTTGTCGCTTTTTCATGTCACAAGATCTTGTCCAGCAGTCTTCTTTCTCTGTATTAACGAAATTCTTCTTTTTTCTGCTGCATAGATTTATTTGCTTAATGAAAAATTACAATTATTTAAGGGGACATTTGCAGACATGGCACATTGATTTAACAAATATATTTCTGATATTCACCATATGAAAATAAACCACGCTTATTAAATTTTCCTGTTTCGGTTTTTTGATTTCGCTTTATTTACAAAACTATGACAAAACAGATTGTGTATCGGTACTATTGCGCAAGAAAAATGGATTTAGACACCAAATTCTGTGGCAGTCTGCCTTTTAAACTCACCACTGTTGGAGAGGTCTGATGACCTCTCCAGTTATTAATTTTGTTGTCTCTGCCTTTCATTATCAGTGTCAAAGCAGACTTTTTGAAATGCTTGGCCTTCATATGGATATTTTCTGGAGGATTATTGTCATAATGTGTTCAAATTACAGGTTACAAATGTTTAAAGCTTTTGGAGCTATACTGGGCCTCCATAATCCTCTTGTCCTTTTATATATGAAGAGAAAATTTAAATCTGTAAAACTTGAAGATGTTGATATGTATGATGTTGGGTTGACTCACAACCAGATGCCTGGCTCAGTTGGTAGAGCAGTGGTACTACTGTTCCGGAGGTCGTGGGTTGGTGTTCCTTATTGGGCACACTTTTCTCCCTTGATTTACTTGATTGGCAATGAGGTAAATTGGTTAATGCGGGATTGCAGCACCAGCGGTCAATGGTGACTGAAAGGGGAGTTGGTTACTCCCAAAAAAGTAGGAACAACCCCAACCCCAAGTTTTCATCTTCCTGAGGAAAGAGGCTTTTGAAAACATTATGGGAAAAGGATAAAATGCTGGTAATCAGCATTTTCTCCTTCTAACACATTGCTTTCTATCCTTTCAGAGAAAAGTTTTTTTCATTGGAGACATTTCATTAAATCAGCCCATACTTTCAGTTTAGACAAGTCAAAAACTTTGATATTTAGTAAAGAGTTATAAATCTTAAATATGTTCTTTTCAGGGACTGTTTTCATAGATTTTTACCATTAAATATTTTGTTTTAAGAAATTCTGGCAAAAATAATCTTGAAGTTAAAAAACTGATGCCTGTTATTGACTGAAAAAGTCTATTTCCTGTATTGGCACTCTAACAAAGGGTTGATAAAATTTTGTAAGAGATCATCATTTCAGGTTCACTCCCTTTGCCTTATTTAAAGTATCTGGTATTGGGTTTTTCATGGGAGTGTTGTGGGCAAGACAATTCAAAGCCCAAGCCTAATAATGGTGAAACTGTGGGCATACATAAATATGTCAGTTTTCTGTATGATATGACATAATGTAAGTGTTTATCTGTAAGTAGTTCAATCAATCAATCAATCAATCAATCAATCAATCAATCAAAAAAATCAATTAATCAATCCTTTACTAAACAATCCTGTATTTTAACAATTTTAAGGGGAAGTCTTTAGAAAACTTGCTGTGGAAAACCATGTGGGAAAAGGACAAAATGTTTATACAACTGAGCAGTTAACTAAGAATTGTTCTAACTAAGTATAGAATTAAATAGCCCCATTTTTCTATGTACTGTCTCCTATTAAAAGACTGGGTTCAGCCTTTGTACATAACAGGAAATTGAGCTGCCCTGGCCAGCTCTAATAATGTTCAAACTAATTTCCTCAAAATTAACATTCGTTTTTGTATTTTTTCCAATTTCAATCAGTATTAGTGGCCAGATTTGACATTCATGAGAAGAAATATTGGGTTCCTGACATAATAACAACGGCTTAATAGTTGAATTAGTGAAGAAAATTTTCTAATTTGCGATAAGAATCTTATAACCAGTATGGAAGTTTTATAGTGCTCATAAAACTTGAGTTAATCAGATTTTTGCAGTGTGGCGCAAATTTATAACTGACTAAACATGCAATATTTGTATGCCACCTGCCACGCATCTTAGTACGGGTGTAAATTAAACAACTTATTGTTTACACTTTAACTGCTTAACTCTTTACCACACAGCAAAATTTCAGACTCGTCAAATTCAAAGCTGATTTGCAGACAACAATTTCATCATGGCTCAAATGATGAGTTTTGTCTTTGAAAGGGCAGAAAACATTGTGGAAAAAGGAGAAAATGCTGGTAACCAGCATTTTCTCCTTTTCCCACAAAGTTTCCCAAAGCTTTTTTCCCCGAGGTCGTTAAAACTCAGGATTGTGTGATACAGGGTTACTTTTTACCAGAAAAGAAAAATTTACACTTTTCCAAAACTTAATTTAGAGCATTGCCAGACAACAAACTGAAATGTGTTCCAAATGATAGAATTTGTCTTTGGAAGGGTTGAAAATATTGTTGGCAAAAAGTTCTCAAAAGCCATCTTTCCCATGGATATATTACGTAAATCTTCCAATTGTCAAATTAATAAAGAGTTTATCGTCAAAAGAAGTTTTCACCCATGCCAAAAAAGCATGACTGTGTTGTATTTTTAAACATTTTTTTTTTGCCAGAGAGATCTCACTTTACAAGAAAGTGAAGATCAAAGATCAGGGTACATGTTCTGATCTTCACTGTTCTCAAAAGTGCTTAGACTTATCAACCTAGGGGTTGAACTTGAAGTACTGTTCAAAACCATGTGGTGGTAATTGTCAATCATTTTATTTATTTTCAGGGTTGCCATATCAGAGTTGAAGATAGGCATGTGGGATTAACTACATGTATCTAATCAAGAAATTCAGAGATTCATTATAAAATTTCTATTTCTGTGAAAAGTAATTTTTTGAAACATTTCTTGTATTTAAGTTCAACCAGTTTTACACCACCAAAACTTACAGGCATTTTCTCCTTTTCCTGCAATAATTACAAATTTATCTGCTCTAGGGTTTTGTAAACTTGGGATTCTATGTTGAAGATATAGACAGGTTTTGGAAACAATGTTGGAAAAGTAGAAAATGTTGGTAACCAGCATTTTCTCCTTTTCCCACAGTTTTCTACTTTCAGAGAAAAATTTCACCATTTTTGTTATATTTTTTTTTTGTCATCAGCCTGCTTTCAATTTGGAAAAGTCTTAAATTTCGTTGTTTAGTAAAGAGTTAAGAATAATACACTTGTGATAAAAATATCTTTCAGAAAAGCAAGCAGCGCAAGATAAGTCTTGACCTGCCCAAATACCTTGAATGGTAGAGCATGTGTGAATGACAGGTCTTGGACCACTAAAGCATGTGGGTTTGATCCCCATAACTAGCCAATTAAGAATTATTAATAGCCTTTCATTTGAGAAACTTACCTAGGGTACTGTGTAAAGATGCTGTTTAACAATACTATAAACTGAGCACATTGAAGAACCAAGAGTAACAAAGGATGAGTGTCTTCTAGTATCCTACACTATTCACAGGACCTAATATAACCAAAAGCCTTCAGGAAGTGCAAGTCCAAAACAAGACCACAGGTTCTGAGATTTGAAACCTGATCTGTATTTGTAAATATAGCAGTAATTGTGCTTGGTGGATTCTCAATTATATCAGAGAATTAAAAAGGATCATGATTTATTTTGAGTTACTGCACTTCTAAGAAATTAACCCTTATCCTGCAAAGTAACGACAATGAAATGTTCAATTTGACAGTAAACAGTCAAGGATTGCTATTTCAAAAGTATGCTTTTGGGAATGAAATCTCCTATTGGACAGTGTAGATCCAAGATCAGACTGCACATTCTGTGCAGTCTGATCTTGATCTATACTGTACACAAAAAGTCAGTAAGTCACACTTAGCAGCCAAAGGGTTGATTTTTACTCTGTACAAAACTATAGAATTTTAGACTGGTCCAATTTGAAAGCATAAGCATTATTGGACACAAAAAAATGGGATTTGTATCAGAGAAGTTGCGGCACATGAGACAGGAGAAAAATAATGTTTTAACCCATTACCACACGACAATATTTTAGACTGGTCCAAATTGAAAGCATTTGCAGACGACAAAATAAAAGTGACTGAAAATTTAAAATTTGTTTTGTGAAGGGTGGAAAACATGGTGGGAAAAGGAGAAAATGCTGGTTACAAGCATTTTCTCCTTTTCCCACAATGTTTTCTAAAGGCTTCTTTCTCAGGGGCGTCAAAAGTAGGGGTTGTGTGGTAATGAGTTAAGTAATTTTTCCTTTCCATGAATTCTTTTTTGGTCAATTATACCCATGATTCATTGTGGAAGGGTTAGATCAATTCATTAACCTTTGTTATTTATCGTCTGATGAAAAAAATCAAAATGCCTTTACTTGACATTTAAACAAAAGATAGGTGTCTGTCTTTATTGCTTTCTATTTTTTTTTCTTAGGTAATCTCCCAAACACTGACAAGCACTTTTTGAAGAGACTGAATTTACTAAGTTCTTAATCCTGAGTTTGATGACAGTAAAGAACATTTTCTGCTATCAAATCTTGAATCTAGTGTCCCATTTGGTCAGATTTAAAAGCTGAAATGAAATTGTCACTATATTCGTCTTTTTTTTACTGTTTGCTGGAAATTTTCTTGCAATATACATTGTATTTAGCAATTTAACACTTTACCAAATGCCAAAATGATGTCAGATTTGAAAGCATTTGCAGACAACAAAATATTTGCAAAATAAAACTTGAAATTTGTGTTGGAAAGGGTGGAAAACCTTATGAGAATAGGGGAAAATGCTCGTAACCATTTTTTTCTTCTAATCCCATTGTGTTTTCAAAAGCTTCTTTTTCAAGGTCGTTAAGAGTCGGCATTGTGTGGTGAGGGGTTAACTGTTAACCCTCTGCTATACAATCAGTATTCTTAACCCTTTACCACACAATGATGACTTTTAACGAACCTTGGAAAGAAGCCTTTTGAAAACATTTCGGGAAAAGGAGAATATGCTGGTAAACAGCATTTTCTCCTTTTCCCAAAATGTTTTTCTACCCCATCAAAAAATGATTGCTCTGTTTGAGCCACTTAGAAATTTTTTCCATTTTTATGCAATTTTTATACGCCCGTCGAAGATGGGACGTATTATGGGATCAACCGTGGCGGGCGGGCGGCGTCCAGTTCTTTGTCCGGAGCATATCTCCAAAACTATACAAGCTAGGGTTATGAAATTTCATGGGTGGATAGATCTCATCGAGGCGGAGTGCAGTGCACAGGAATCATAACTCTTGCTTGCTTAATTTTTGAGTTATTGCCCTTTGTTGTTTTTCATACTTGAATTTTGTCTGGAGCATATCTCCAAAACTATAGTAGCTAGGGTTATGAAATTTCATGGGTGGATAGATCTCATCGAGGGGAAGTGCAGTGCACAAGAATCATAACTCTTGCTTGCTTAATTTTTGAGTTATTGCCCTTTGTTGTTTTTTATACTTGAATTTTGTCCGGAGCATATCTCCAAAACTATAGTAGCTAGGGTTATGAAATTTTATGGGTGGATAGATCTCATCGAGGGAGAGTGCAGTACACAAGAATCATAACTCTTGCTTGCTTAATTTTTGAGTTATTGCCCTTTGTTGTTTTTCATACTTGAATTTTGTCCGGAGCATATCTCAAAAATTATAGTAGCTAGGGTTATGAAATTTAATGGGTGGATAGATCTCATTGAGGGAGAGTGCAGTACACAAGAATCATAACTCTTGCTTGCTTAATTTTTGAGTTATTGCCCTTTGTTGTTTTTCATACTTGATTTTTGTCCGGAGCATATCTCCAAAACTATAGTAGCTAGGGTTATGAAATCTTATGGGTGGATAGATCTCATCGAGGGAGAGTGCAGTGCACAAGAATCATAACTCTTGCTTGCCTTATTTTTGAGTTATTGCCCTTTGTTGTTTTTCATACTTGAATTTTGTCCGGAGCATATCTCCAAAACTATAGTAGCTAGGGTTATGAAATTTTATGGGTAGATAGATCTCATCGAGGGGTAGTGCAGTGCACAAGAATCATAACTCTTGCTTGCTTAATTTTTGAGTTATTGCCCTTTGTTGTTTTTCATACTTGAATTTTGTCCGGAGCATATTTTCAGAACTATAGTAGCTAGGGTTATGAAATTTCATGGGTGGATAGATCTCACTGTGGGGTAGTGCAGTGCACAAGAATCATAACTCTTGCTTTCTTAATTTTTCAGTTATTGCTCTTTGTCGTTTTTTATACTTGAATTTTGTCCGGTGAATATCTCCAAAACTATACTAGCTAGGGTTATGAAATTTCATGGGTGGATAGATCTCATCGAGGGGGAGTGCAGTGCACAAGAATTAAACTCTTGCTTGCTTAATTTTTGAGTTATTGCCCTTTGTTGTTTTTCATTCTTGAATTTTGTCCAGAGCATATCTCCAAAACTATAGTAGCTAGGGTTATGAAATTTCATGGGTGGATAGATCTCATGGATGGGGAGTGCAGTGCACAGAAATCACAACTCTTGCTTGCTTAATTTTTCAGTTATTGCCCTTTGTTGTTTTTCATACTTGAATTTTGGCCGGAGCATATCTTCAGAACTATAGTAGCTAGGGTTATAAAATTTCATGGGTGGATAGATCTCACTGAGGGGGAGTTTAGTGCACAAGAATCATAACTCTTGCTTTCTTAATTTTTCAGTTATTGCCCTTTCTCGTTTTTTATACTTGAATTTTGTCCGGTGAATATCTCCAAAACTATACTAGCTAGGGTTATGAAATTTCATGGGTGGATAGATCTCACCGAGGCGGAGTGCAGTGCACAGGAATCATAACTCTTGCTTGCTTAATTTTTGAGTTATTGCCCTTTGTCATTTTTCATACTTGATTTTTGTCCGAAGCATATCTCTAAAACTATACTAGCTAGGGTTATGAAATTCCATGGGTGGATAGATCTCATCAAGGGGGAGTGCAGTGCACAGAAATCACAACTCTTGCTTGCTTAATTTTTGAGTTATTGCCCTTTGTTGTTTTTCATACTTGAATTTTGTCCGGTGCATGCCCCAGCTTTACAACTTGGGGTAAGATGGGCGTATCTTGCGACAATTTGCCACTCTTGTCTCTTTTGTGCATGTCTACCATAAAACAAAGTCGATTGTAGGGTAAAGTATTGTCTCTATTCAGTCTGTGCAGACTTCACAGAGTGATCTGATGGTACACTTTACGCAAGTGTCAGACTGCCACTTTTTGCACGTTGCAGGCCATGTAATTATTGTGGCACCGCATGAGTGGTGGAACTATATTTTTTTTTTTTGGTTTTGAAAAGTACCAATGGAGGCAGCCATATTGTTTATTCGGCATCAAGTCATTTCGTAACTAGGCCATTTTGTACCTAGGCCATTCCATACAATTTTGGTCAATTTGTACCCACCTATTCTTTAAATTTTTGTAATTTTTTTACTCACTTGGATCATATGAATTTGGTAATTTGGAAACTAGTTTTAATACTATTTTTATAATGTTGTTTCTCGAATGACATGTACTTAGCTCCAATTCAAATTATATTAAATTTTGCCAAGGAATGGCTATGATTGTGTCTTGCCATTACTGGTTATTTTTTCTTAAGTTTTAAGTTGCATTCTAAAGGACTATCTAGGACTTCTCAGTTCATTTCCCGCCGAGTTCTGCAAAAATTTACTTTGGTCAATTTGAAATGCTGTAATGTGCCTTATATTAAAAACAACTTATTTGCGGTGCCATTGATGTTATGCATCAATATTTTCTTGTAATACTTTCAGTTTAGAAAGTTTAACATTATAGAGTTATGCGTATGCATTATTATAGAGTGACACATACTAATAGCATACAGTATACAAATAATATAAATGAACATGTAGCTCTGGTGATGGGATTTATCTTCAAAAGGATAGATGATGTAAAAAAAAAAGAAGAAAATACAGGTTGTCAACATTTTTTCCAAATATCCTTCATTGTCATCAAAAGTGTTCTGTATTAGGATTATAAAATCCTGGGATTCAGTGTGTATCAAATCCTTTACCAAACAATCCCCAGTTTTAATGATCCTTGGGTAGAAGCCTTTTGAAAAGATTGTGGAAAAAGGAGAAAATGGTGGTAACCAGCATTTTCTCCTTTTCCCACAATCTTTTCAAACCAATCAAAGAAAAGTTCTATCATTTGAATCACATTTGAATTATTGTCTGTGGCGTGCTTTCAATCTGGACAGTCTACATTTTTGTTGTTTGGGAAAGGGTTACGGCTTTGTTTGAATTTATCCAAGAGCAATGTGCTTGTAAAGATTATTGCTTACTAAACTGAGCAAGTATATCAACTTGTTAAATTTATTTTGGCCCTCATCATTAGTCAAAGACAATTTCTTTTTCAGACTCTGCCTTTTCTAAAGTGCTGCATTTGGTAGGAACTTTTTTTTTTACAGAGGGTTAATAAAAAGTTTTGATTAAATCTCGAAATTTCCAGTTTTATTGTTGTTCTTTTTTTCAGTCACTGATCATGTCATGTTTGAAAGTTTTTTCTCATTAGTTGGGTTTAGAGAAAGTAATTGAACAGTGCAATATCACACCTGTGTTGATGAAATTGTTTCTTCTTTTAGCAATCCTTTTTTTGGGATATGCATGTCATATTTATTAGTGTGTTTGCCTCTGACCTTTATCAGGTGCTAATTCATTCCTATTTAGAATATCAACCATTGAATCTAAATTGTTTATGTTGACATGAATAGATCTCTTAAGTTTATTGGCTTTAAATTGACAGAAACTACTGATAGATAGGAGAAGAATGCACTGCACATATAGTCATCTTGCTTTACAATGTCCGTAAAATACATGTATGGTTTGCCTAATAGAGTTGACTAAATAGTTAACCCATTACCACACAATCCCTACTTTTGACGCCCCTGTGAAAGAGGCCTTTTGAAAACACTGTGGGAAAAGGAGAAAATGCTGGTAACCAGCATTTTCTCCTTTTCTCACAGTGTTTTCTACCCTTCCTAGAACAATTTCAATTTTTCAGTCACCTTTATTTCGTTGTCTGCAAATGCTTTCAATTTGGACCAGTCTAAGATTTTCTTGTGTGGTAAAAGAGTTAAACACCATTCAAAGCTATAAAAATCAATTTTTAATGGAACACTGTACCAAATATACATTAAACTGCAAAATGCAAAATGACTAGCCATATTATGCCATCTTAAAGGTGGGTATTTAGTTTTTTCACATCACACCAAATTAAAAAATATATATATATCACTGAAATTTAAATGAAAAAACAATGTAAATCATCAATAATTAAGAATCATAAAATTACAAAAAAAATTTTTTGGGGTGGTATACCCCTAAAAGACGACGTAGCCTCTTAAGCTATTTTTAGATTTCCCGCCAAAAATTAAAAAAGCATTGTGGGAATGTTAAGTGACTGGCAGATGACTAATGACTCTTAAATTCTATAACATAACAAACATGTGATTATTTTCCGTAATGTCTAGATCTTCGGACGCTATGTTTGAAGCTTTGTAGACCTGTGTATTTCCGGTATGTAAATGAACGAGTTGCTGAAGTAGAAATAGACCGTGTTTCCCTTCAGCGTTGACCTAAGCTGTAGTAAATCTCAAAATTCTCTTGTTGTCGGATGGTTTTCGACTGCTGGGCTTTTATGAATGAAAATTATAAGGCTATGGGAGTATAAGGATGAGTTTTTTGTATATTTGTAAAATTTTTGCCCCAATATCTGAAGGGCCACCTTTAATCCATCTGAATCTGCTAATGGTAGCATGCATATTTATAAAATTCTAACTTCGCCACATTTAAATTTTGCAAAGCATTCATCTTCCCATATAGCTGAATTTGTGCAAACTTTGACCATATAGATCAACTCTGATTACTTTCCATGACACTTATATTAAAATGTAATGATGTACATGTAATAGTCACATAAATCCCGGTAACATAAATGATTATTTAAAGGTTATGTATCATTTTATAAGGAATAAAAAAGGACTATTAGATTCTTTTGAAATACAGTGGTTATTAGCTCTACCATGACAAAGACTTTTATATGACCAAAAATGATATTTTCTCTCACCTTTACTTTGTTACCCTCTCAGAGCAAACTTTAATTAAGCTGGGTAAGTATATTGGTCATTTTCTGAAAAAGGATACTTCATAGGCCAAAAAACAAAATATGTCTTTTGCTGATTTTCAACAACATTTTTTTATGGTATCGAAATCCATGGTGCTTCCTATTTCAAGATAAAGAGTTGGAAGACATCTCTTCATCAGACTTGCTTATCTGCAAAATTAGATAGGTAATATACACATGTAAAAAATTCAGATAACTTAATAGGAATATAGATATGAAAAATAGTAATAAACCTTAGGACCATATGTGAAATATTCCTCTACATTATTGCACTTTTAAAGTGTAACACTAGCATGGAAACATCACATAAATATCATGTAAATTTTGCTTTTCATGTATTTCATCTTATTTTTTATTGACATTTTATGTGCTGCAAAGCTTTATATAATTTGTCAATTCCATATTGATAAAGTCAAAACTTTTGACCAGATAGCCATTTCTGTACCTGCAAGCTTAATGTCACTGAAATCCGGGTATATCAGATATTAAAAGATAATTGGAATACATCCAAGAAGGTCACACCTTCTCGACAACTGGCTTTCTTGTTTTATTTTTTGCTCACCTGAGGACAAAGTGCTCATAGTGAGCTTTTGTGATTGTACTGTGTCTGTTGTCCCTCATGTGTCATATGTTTTTTATCTTTTATCTTGTGTACACTCTAGAGGCCACATTTTCAGTCCAAAACTCCTGAAAATTGGGTAGAATCCTTATCCTGATAATATATGAGTCCAGTACTTATGAAAGTTTGTCAGAGGATTGTCTTGGTGATATCTTGACACATTTTGAAAATGCATAACATTAGGTCAAAAACTAGGTCTCTAGGTCAAATCTTTAAAATTTTTTTGGAATGTTTGTCAGTGTATCTCAAAACAAAAAAAGAAAATTGGTCACGTATGGCAAAATGGCTCAAGTGAGTGACTTCGGGTCCATGATTTCCCTCTTGTTTTCTTGTTTGATATTTTCTAATGATTTTTGTTTTTTGGTAATGATAGTTACAATCATATCCTATAGATTAAATGAAACAAATAAATGGAGATAATATGTAACATGTGATGTATTGTCACCATAGCAACATGAAGCTGACATGAGAAAGGCGCCTTCATGTTATGGTACAAACTAACTTTTTCTTATTAGCAAGTACCAATCACACTAAGCAGTCCAGTATGTTTTTGAGGTCTAAGTATTGTATCAGATCAAAAAAGCAAGGTTACCGGGTCAAATTTATAAATTGGTCAGTCTTGGTTGGATGCGTCTTCATGCTGTAATGGATGAACGTGAATATGTGTCATATTAGGTGAAAAAACAGGTTAAATCTTAGTAAAACCTTGTGAACACCCAAGGACCACATTTTCAGTCCAATTCTCATGAAACTTGGTCAGAATTTTTGTCTTGATGGTATCTGGAACGAGTTTGAAAATGGGTTATACAATGCAAAAAACTAAGTCATCATGTCAAATCCTTGTATATTATAATATTATTACAATTACATTACTGTGTTCAACATGACTCAGGACTACAGTCGCCAGATCATTTGAACATACCCCTGGAGTAAAAATTGCAACTCTGCCGGTGGTTTTTCATTTATCATGCTTGATAAAGAATTTCAAAGTAAAGTGAATCAAAGTTTCTTTTCTCAAACTTCCTAATATACGATGGCTTTGCAAATTAGTATATTTATGCAATAAATGAGATACATTATCAATATGGTCATAAGTTTAACCCAAATATAATTTCATTATTCCAGATTATTGAAATATCATTGTTTGAAATAAACTTTAAGTTCTGTATACAATGGGCTACAGTTCAGTGGTGCAGTGCCATCAAACCTTTCCTGTTACTTTTTATTTTACATTGATCGCGAAACAAGTTCTTATAACCTATACTAATCTCTCTTGCTTCTGTACTACACCAGTACTCACACTGAATGTGTGGGTCAATGAAAATCCCAAAGTTGACACCTGCTCCTGGGTATCAAACTTACAGTTGTGAGGCTGACGCTTAAAATCAAACCATGAATACCTCTCATGTTCACCAAGCACTTGTCAGGAAATTACTTGCCAGGATCCCCATTCACCATGTTTAAGTTTTTTTTTTCACTTTCTTTTTCAATTTTTCAGATCATAAAGATATTGAGAGCCTTCTAGATGAGAGCCAGCCGGCAGACACAGGTTTGTCATTCTGTTACTTTTACTGCTTTTACTGCTTACTTCCTACAGTCAGGTTTTTTGCTTGTATGTAAAATTATGGTGTTTAATCTTGAAATTATATTACTTATAATGTATGCAGTATAGTAGCTAACCATTTTTTACAACCAAGGTCCACCAGGCTTTTTTAGGTCACCTGAGCACAAAGTGCTCAGTGAGCTATTGTGATGGTGCTGTGTCTGGCGTCCCACATCCATTGTCCATCGTCAACTTTTACCTTGTGTACGCTCTAGAGGCCACATTTTTCGTCCAATACTCATGAAACTTGGTCAAAATGTTTGCCTTGATGAAATCTCGGACGAGTTTGAAATTGGGTCATGTAGGGTCAAAAACGAGGTCACTAGATCAAATCTTAGAAAAACCTGGTGTACGCTCTAGAGGCCACATTTTCAGTCCGATACTCATGAAAGTTGGTCAGAATGTTTGCCTCAATAAAATCTCGGACAGGTTCGAAAATGCATTATGTCGGGTCAAAAACTAGGTCACTAGGTCAAATCTGAGATAAACGTTGTGTACACTTTAGAGGCCACATTTTCAGTCTGATACTCATGAAAATTGGTCGGAATGTATGCCTTGATGATATCTCTGAGTTGTTCAAAATTTGGTCATGTTGGGCAAGTTCAAGTTGTATGGAAATACATCATAAAGGTTAAGTAGAAGCCAGAATTAATTTGGCTGTGCAAATGCATCTGGATGTTAATCAAACCAGTTAAAAGTATAAAAGTTATTGCGAAAATTGCAATCTGTCATACTAAAGGTATCAGTACAATTATTACATACTGACAGCTAGAATTTCCAAACCCGGTAAAAAGTAATAATAAGTGATGGTGACATGGCAACTTTTTACATATACATATAGGTTTAACCCATTACCACACAATCCCTACTTTTGACGACCCTAAGAAAGAAGCCTTTAGAAAACAATGTGGGAAAAGGAGAAAATGCTGGTAACCAGCATTTTCTCCTTTTCCCACAATGTTTTCTACTCTTCACAAAACAAATTTCAAATTTTCAGTTACTTTTTTTTTGTCGTCTGCAAATGCTTTCAATTTGAACCAGACTAAAATTTTGTCATTTGTTAATGAGTTAAATTTACTTTTCAGACAGGATTCATATTTACCGACTATACTTAGACTTGTTCTCAAAGTATTTATAAATTTGGGAGAAACATAACTTCTTATAGTCTAAACCAAATGGTGTAGCCAATCAGAAGTTGAGTTACTTTCAAATTCAGAAAATTCTGGAGAACAAGACCTAAGAACTTATCAAGAATGGTTGGTGAATAAAGACCCTAATCAGTGTATAATTCTCTATTTTTAATTAGTGTGATTTGAATTTTTTTTCAGACCATCAGTGTTTACTTTTGCTTGCCATAGGTCCTTAAAGGTTCATTTGTGTAATTTACATCCCTCTTGTTGCAAAAGTTACATCCTATAGATTTCTGAAAGTAATGAATCAAGGAAAAAAACATTTAACCTTTTACCTCATATTGTTAATGGCCCTAATGGAAAAAGCTTTGGAAATCATCATGGGAAAAGGAGAAAATGCTGGAATAAGCATTTACTCTTATTCCAAAAATTGTTTCTGTTCCTTTAACTCTTTACCAAATGACGAAATTTTGGACCAGTCGAATTGAAAGCACTTGCAGATGACAAAATAAATGTGAATCAAAAAATGAGATTTGATTTGGAAAGAGTAGAAAACATTGTTGGAAAAAGAGAAAATGCTGGTTACCAGCATTTTCTCCTTTTTGCACAATGTTTTCTAAAGGCTTTTTTCTCAGGGGTGTCAAAAGTAGGGATTGTGTAGTAATGAGTTACTCATTACCACACAATCCTGACTTTTAATGACCCTGAGAAAGAAGCTTTTTGAAAACATTGTGGGAAAAGGAGAAATTTAATGCTGGTAACCAGCATTTTATCCTTTTCCCATAATGTTTTCTATCCATCACAAAACAAATTTCAAATTTTCAGTCACTTTTATTTTGTTGTCTGCAAATGCTTTCAATTTGGACCAGTCTAAAATTTTGTTGTTAAATAAATTACCTGCAGTAGATCTCCTAAAGGCTGACTTAAACATTTAGGTGTCCCATCCTACCTAATTTTACCCTGTACCACACAATAATGAGTTTTAATGACCTTTAGGAAGTCAGCTTATGAAAACAGTATAGGGAAAAGAGAAAATGCTGGTACCTGGCATTTTCTCCCTTACAATATTTTCAACCCTATCAAACAAAATTGCACCATTTGAGCCACATTGAATTTGTCATCTGCAAAACTCTTTTACTTTGGGCAGGGCTAAAATTTTATCTTCTAGTGAAGGGTTAAACCTTTCCCAAATGACAAATTTTAGACTCTTCCAAACTGAAAGAGTTTGCAGACGACAATTTTAACTTTCATAACAATGGCAGAAAATTAACAGAAGGGGCAGAAAACACTGAGGGAAAAGGAGAAATCAAAGTGTTTTCAAAATTGTACTGCAGACACATAAAAACAAGGGCTTGTTCAGGAAAGGGTTAAGACAAAAAAAAAGCCAGATATGACTTGTGAAGAATGTAGTTTTACCTGATAAAATGTGACAATAACTTTTCTAGATAAATTCAACAACAATTGATGAGGAGTTAATCCAGAGAGCCTTTTCTGATAACTTCATTTCTTTTTTTTTCTCCCCTGGCGTTGTCACACTTGCGACACTAATCACCGTCTTGTCTTATCATTTGATCATCCTCAGTCCCCATCCCTTCCATATAAAGTCCTCCTACTCTGTTATTAACCTATCAGCTTGTCTGATTAACACTTAGGCAGGGTAATTAACTCTTATAACAGACAAGAAAGTTCTAACGTTATCCGAATGGAAACGTTCGCATAGGATTATTAAATATTGTTCAAATTAAATGATTTCGTGTTGGAGAAGGTAAAACATGTTGTGGAAAGAAAGTGAAATTGCTGGTAAATTTTTCCCTTTTCCCACAATGTTTCCAAGAGGCTGCTTCAGAAGGGTTGTTACATCATAATTTTGTTTGGTTAAGGGTTTTGATACAATTTAGATTTGATGTAAAGGCTAGAGCAGCCTCTATTTGGGTCATAGCATGCAAACTAATCGTATGATGTTTACTACCACTTTCAACATTATTTCAGTCATATGATGATATCATGATGACCATTGCACCTATAATCAATGCTCTTACCTGGAGTTTGTGTTACCAGGACTTCCTACAATGTTATTCCCAAGCCTTTGGCTGCTCTTCCCACTTAACCATCATTTAAACCTTTTACCACACAATCCTGAATTTTGATGACCCCGAGGAAGTCACCATTTGAAAACATTGTGGGAAACCGAGAAAATGCTGGTAACCAGCATTTTCTCCTCTTTCCCACAATGTTTTCTGCCCTTCCCAAATCAAATTTCCTCTTTTCAGTCACATCTATTTTGTTGTGTGCAAATGCTTACAGTTTGGATCAATCTATAAATGTGTCGTTTGGTAAAGAGTTAAATAATGATCTGGAGTGAAGAGCTTGCAATAATCTATCAGTCCCTGGTAAGAAATTGGCAAAGCTAAGGATTTGAACCAGGGACCCACTAGTCTCAAATCTTGTACACAACATACTGATTCAGCCACTGGGGCTTGGCAGAGGATAAAACAGCAGAGCTTCAGATAAGAAGGAGTTATGGTATTCTGAATCCATTATTTCTCTTTGAAACCCTATGTTGTGGGTACTCATTAGAATCGTCTCAATGAGATGTTTCTAATGATTACCCACAACATAGAGTCAGTGTTCCCACTGAAAATTTTATTTGGGGGTTTTTTGTACCCCCTACAATTGAAAAATGGGGGTATAAGAAAAAAAATGGCGGTACAAATTCAGAGTGAAACTAGTATGCCCTCAATTCTAAATTGTTTACTTAATGCCTCATTTTCGATCCAATGCAGAACAATCATATAGATCTAGTATGTAAATGAACATTTTTAAATGTAATTGACACTTAAAGAATTGTTTGGCAAACTAGTAGTTTATATGCTCATCTTTCCACATGCCTTATCTACATTAATCATTGTCGAATTCTGACTGAAAACTGCTGTATTCAATATGCAATGTTCCTACTAGCTTTTTATTTCTGGGGTACACTTACCCCTTGAGTTGTAAACCTGGAAGGGGGGCACCTAGATTTCATATTTGAGGGTATGACAATAATGATTCTCAAAGCAATCCATACTGATAATTTGCACCAAAAAAGTTTGTTATATCCAGATATTTGTGGAAATTTACAGCTTACACCCATGAAAAGCTGAAAAAACAGTATGAAGTGACTGTGATCGGACAATGTAAAAAGGAGCATTTTGTTGTGTCATGGGTTTCCGCGTTTTTTGGACCGATCATATTTTCGTGTCAGTTTAACTATGGATAAGTATTTCTGCAATAAATGAACTCTCTTTACTAGATTTTGAATGGTTCTACAACTAGTGTACCTTGCTTGCTTACGGGAACCCGAATTCTGAAACCTGAAAGCGTCTACAGTATATTTCCGAGCTATTCCCAATATGTTTACAGACGAAAGACGTTGACGTCGACAAAAGGCTTTTTACCGACTGCGTTAAACAGAGGGGAGCTGAATTAAGGACTTTTTTGGAAACAAACGGGTCCCAGTCTGCAATATAATTGATCGCGATGATAAAGACCGAGTACGCCGACCATGTAAATGTTCTAAAAATAGAAAGCTGGAAATCCAAAATTTTTCTGATGATTTATATTTTCCGAAAATCGCACTTACGTGATCCGTTCTATGCAAGCGTTTCCTGCTTGATTTTTGTTCGATCTTCTTCTTTATTTTTTGTGCGTGATTTCACGTATAGGTTTACAATTTTGTACGTGTTTTATTTCATTTATACGTGTTTCACGCACGATTTTGCGTGATCGGGAACTCTGAGAGTTTAATGGAGAATTATTAATATTTTCAATTTTGAAATCGAAATCACTCTCTCTATCTAGAGCTCTGAAATAGTTTGTCTGCTCCATGGCCTACTGATCTATTTAGCTAAAAGTATTTCCAGACAACAAAATAAATCTTGCACAAATTAGGAAATGTTTCATTGAAGAGGTAGAAAATATTGTGGGAAAAGGAGACAATGCTGGTTAATAGCATTTTCTCCTATTCCCACAACATTGTTAATCTTCTTTTTCCTTTGGGTCCTTAAAACTCAGGATTGTGATATGTTTTCCAAAGCTGTCTGCTGCAAAGCAACATGTGTCATCAGGTGGTTAGACGGAATCCTTTCCTGAATGACAAAGTTTTAGACTAGTCGGAATTGAAAGCATTTGCAGATGACACAATAATTACAACTGAACAAATAGAATTTGTTTTTGGAAGGGTGGTTAACAGCATTTCCTCCTTTTCCCACAATGTTTTTAAAAGGCCTCTTTGAGCCTCATGGTTGTTGTGGTATTTGTCGAGGACAATACCACTATGAGTTCAAGATTTAGTTTTGATAATCATGTATCTTATTTTGTGCAAAGCCGAAGGAAATAATCCATTTAAACTCATTTTTTCTCAGGCAAATGAGTTTTTCGGTGGCACTCAAATATGTAATTTGTATTGGCATATTAAAATACAATGGGTGAGGCCATCGATCTTTGAGATACTTATTTTTGATTGAAAATAGCCTCTCTCGCTCATAGGCTTTTATTGGCGCAATGATACAGATTTGCCTACTGACCCAGGGCTTTTTTGTTCCAAAACCAATTTGTTCCATGGCTTGTTCGCCCTATGACTGTGCGCTACTTCATTTCATTGCTCATGAATATTTATAGACCGAGATAATTGATTTTAATGTTGGAAATTAAGGCTAGAGATACTAGTATTTCAAAATCATAATTTTCAGAAACAAACTTAATTTTGTTCAACATATCAACAACATTTTTCTCTCTATTCGTCATGCATCCTGCTGTCAAGGGGTGTTACTCCTGCTTCCGCCTGATGATCAGAGGGAAACCACATATACAAAAATAAACCAAACTTTGTCATGAGTACTCTCCCTTCAACCGAAAAGGTATTCATTTGCTTTGTGAGTTGACTTTTAAGCAATATTTGAATAATGTGTCTCTGTTTCTTTCAAACTATTAATTCCACACAATGGATTTCCTTGACAAATACCACTTCAGTGTTCTCAACGCTTTGATTAAAAGTAGGGATTGTGTGGTAAAGAGTTAAAGTAACAGCCCAAGGGTAAAACAGTTAACCACGTAATCCTGAGTGAATTTATCAATCTTGAGGAAAAAGGCTTTTGAAAATACTGTGGGAAAAGGAGAAAATCTTAGTAATCTTTTCCTAAAAAATGTTTTCAAAAGCCTTCCTTTTATGGTTTTTAAAAGTCGGGTGTGTGAGAAACGATTAAGCCACTAGTTTGTCAACTGCCAATGCTTTCAAATTAGACAAGTCTAAAATTTTTGTTGACTGATAAAGGTTAACTCATTACCACACGACAAAATTTTAGACTGGTCCAAATCGAAAGCATTTGCAGACGACAAAATAAAGGTGACCGAAAAATTAAAATTTGGTTTGGGAAGGGTAGAAAACACTGCGGGAAAAGGAGAAAATGCTGGTTACCAGCATTTTCTCCTTTTCCCACAGTGTTTTCAAAAGGCTTCTTTCACAGGGGCATCAAAAGTAGGGATTGTGTGGTAATGGGTTAAACACTTTACCACACAATCCCGAGATTAAAAGACCCCAAGTACAAAACCTTTTGAAAGCATTGTGAGAAAAGGAGAAAAGTTTAACACTTTACCACACAATCCGGAGATTAAACGACCCTAAGTACAAAATCTTTTGAAAGCATTGTGAGAAATGGAGAAAATGCTGATAAACAGCATTTTCTCTTTTTCCCACGATGTTTTCTACCCTATCACAGAAGAATTCTATCATTGGAGCAAATTCAAATTGTCGTCTGCAAAATTAATCCTTTCAATTTGAACAAGTCTAAAATTTTCGTTGGCTGGGAAAGTTTTAATCATCCATGCATAATTGCTGGTTGTTACCAAGATAAGGCAAAATTACAGAAATTGCTCGAACCCTTTCAGCGGCATAAGTGTAAGCAGGAGCTTTTCCACAACAGTAACAGATCAAGTTTACAATATGCAGTCTGATCTTGGATCTTTTTCATCCAGATTTTTAGTCAAACCGCCAAGATGGATATCTCTCGGAGTTTCTATGGATTTTTTTTCAGTTGTTGAGAGATCTAGTTTATTTAGTGGACAGGTTAAGAGTTAACCCTTATAATTATGTGCACAGCACAATCCCAGATTTTAAAGACCCTGAGGATAACAAACTTTTGAAAACATTGTGGGAAAAGGGAAAATGCTGGTAACCAGCATTTTCTCCTTTTCCACAATGTTTTCCTTCCCTTCTGAAATCAAATTGCAATTTTCTATTCACATTTATTTGTCGTCTGCCAATGCTTTCAGTATGGAAAAACCAATTTTTTTTTCATTTGGTAAAGACTTAATTGAATAATGCCATGTTTTAACCCTTTACCACACAATCCCGAGCTTAAGTGACCCTGGGGAAAAAGCCTTGAAAACATTATGGGAAGAGGTAAAAATGCAGATTACCAGTGTTTTCACTTTTTCCCGCAATGTTTTCCATCCTTTCAAAGATAAATCCAATAATGTTGGTTACGTCTGAATAGCTCTGATCAACTGTTTTCAATTCGGACAAGTCTAATATTTTGTTGTTTGGTAAAGAGTTAATGACCCCTCAAGCAAATACACTTTTGATATTATAACATTGTTGGGAAAGGTTAAAATGCTGGCTAAAAACATTTTACTCCTTTTCCGACATTGTTTTCTACCCTTTCAGAGACACATATCCAATCATTCGAGTCATCTTTAATTTGTTGCCCATAAAATGCTTTTAATTTGGAAAGGACTGAATTTTTTTCCGCTGGTGAAGGGTCAGCCAAGCCATCATCTGGTCATAACCAAGATTCAACTATGAGAGAAAAAAAGTAATAAATTGATGATACTTTTTTTGACGCAGTCCTCTAATTTAGCCGGAAGATTCAAGTCAACAGAAATTCTATTAATCATCTTCGTATTCTAGTGGTTAGATGCAATCTCAAAAATAAATACAATTAGGTCCAGTTTAATTGCGATGGTGTGGAAATGATGCTTACTTTCAATTTAGTTTTATTGACTTGTGCGCTCTTCTGAAACTGTGTATCAATAAAAGATTGTATAATTAGCTGGGCGAGTTGTTATTAAGTTGTTGGCAACTGGATCTTATCGTAACAATGACTGTTGATTAAAATTGACGAAATGATTTTCTGATGCATCTAAAATTACCATGGGTTTGTTAAAAAAAAAAAGATGCATTGACAAAAGCGGTGCTATTGCTGTTATCAAGAAAAGAAAGACAACTATTCCTTTACCATACAATGACAACTTTTAACGACCCTTGGGAAGAAGCCTTTTGAAAACATGGTTTGAAAAGGAGGAAATGCTGGTAACCAGCATTTTCTCATTTTCCAACCATGTTTTCTATACTTTCAGAAACAAATTTAACTCTTTGAGGCATACGGAGAAGACAATTTATGCAAATGTCCAAATGCCCCTTTACGCATATTGCTAGCCATATGGTTGTTAAAAATTGTGATTGTGTGGCATGTTCTGTGTAGTCTGATCTTGATTTACACTGGGACACAAAAGGTCTGTGAATCACACGTAGCAGCCTAAGGGTTTATTTATACTCATACCTCATTGGGTAAAGTCACCAGCTATGGTTTTTAACCCATTACCACACAATCCCTACTTTAAATGAGGCCCCTGAGAAAGAAGCCTTTTGAAAACACTGTAGGAAAAGGAGAAAATGCTGGTAACCAGCATTTTCTCCTTTTCCCACATTGTTTTCTACCCTCCCAGGACAAATTTCAATTTTTCAGTCATGTTTATTTTGTCGTTTGCAAATGCTTTCTATTTGAACCAGACTAGAATTTTGTCGTGTGGTAAAGAGTTAAGTCTGTGGGTGCCACTGTAGGAAACTTTTTTTTTTTTGTCAGCATCTTTTGATGTTTTTTCCCAGCTAAGGGTTGTCAGACATATACTTTAGATTTTTCCTTACTATCAACTTTCTACCCCAGTTAAAATTTTGGATCGTTCAGTACCTCTATTTAAGTCCTTTTAACTCTAAACCACAAAAATTTAGTCTTGTCATTGTTAAAAGTATTTGTACATAACTATTGTCTGTGCATGTCATGATTCCTCAAAGATCCAACCTGTCTGATATGACGCATCACTCTCCCCAAAGTTGGGGGAATTGTAGTAATACCATCTTCACAAGCCAAGGTTACGATCACTACATGGATCCTACCTTGGCTGATTGAGCCCGATTTCAAGATTCCTGCGCTGCGCCCTCTATTGGATACTTGTTATTACCCCCTTTACATCATGTTTCTGAAAGCCAATGAAATATCATTTTACAAATCGCTTACGAATACTATTATTTAATCTGAAGCGATAAGAAGTCATACATATGGGTTTCCATGTTTACCTTCTATTCGAACAGTCGCGACCTTATTCTATTTTTATCAAAGATTTCATTCTTTGCAGCTAGAGCTGGCTGCATCCAATAAAAAAGCGTATCAGGGGAATGTAAAAATCAAGCTCGATCCGCCAAGGGTAGATAAGCTTAGTGAATCGTCAGCCTTGGCTTGCGAAGATGTAGTAATACCCACTATAAAATAGAAATGGAGAAAATGGAAGAGAGATCGGGACCCATATTCACCAACTATTCTTGAGAATATTCATAGTCTCCAAGGTTTTCAAAATTTGTAACTAACACAATTTCTGATTGGCTAAACCAAATGGTTAAGCCTTAAGAATGGTTAGTGAATACGGGCCCAGGCTTGTATTTAGCTCCAGATTTATCTAAACTGATGATCATAGCTAAATGAATAGCACCAGGTAGCGTTTTTGTTGAGTAAAGTAGAGTAGAAAAGTAGTCTGGTTCTGTATCCAGAAAAGCCCAAATTAGATGCGTATTTGTAGAATGCCATCTAGTGGAAGATAATGTGTATACGACAAGCTAGATTATGACACAAATGATGAGATTTGTCTGTGAATATGTTGGAAACATTGTAGGTAAAAGGCCTCCTCTGTCAGGCTTGTAAAAATCCCTTGATTGTTTGTTAAAGGATGAATCCTTTACGAAACAATCCCTCTGGTTTTTGCAACCCAGAATGAAGAAGCCTTCTGAAAACATGTGGCCGTGACAGTTAGATTTCTTACTGAAGGGGTAAAACAATTATTGAAGGAAAAGGAGAAAAATGCTGGTTAGTAGCATTCTGTTCTTTTGATACAAAAAGTTTTCAAAAACCCGTTTTGTCTTGTTCATTAACTCTGTGGCACACACTTCAGGCTATGAATGACGCAGAGAAAGAAAGCTTTTGAAAACATTGTAAGAAAAGGAGAAAATGCTGCTAACCAGCATATTCTCCTTTTCCCGCAATGTTTTCTACCCTTTCCAAATCAAATTTCAATGTTTGATTCACAATTATTATTTTGTTATGTGCAAGTGCTTTCAATTTGGACAAGTCCAGAATTTTTTATTGTTTAGTGAAGAGTTAAGTAAATTGTCCACTCTTTCATCTTGATTTCACTTATCATGTTCAGTGTTGATTGGCTCGATTAGGACAGACTCGACAAACGAGGACTGTGAATTGATCCAACCTCCTTCGAAAGTTATCAATTACAAACATTACTTTAATGGCTTCCTAGAAATAAAACTTTCAATTCTCCAACAACAATTGGCTTTCCAAATAATTACAAAAATGGAACCCTAATTGTAAAAACCCTTTCATCAATAGGAGAGCCACATCCTGTAAATTGAAAATGGCAATCAGCAAAAAACAAATTTTCATCTCCATAGCCAAAGAGAGGAAAAAAACTAAAAAAAAAGGCACTATAAATTGACTGAACAAATAGCATTCATTTCAAGTCTGTGCTATACTGGGGTTTCCATTACATCGGCAATTTTGCCAATTTTCTAACAATTTTACGAAACACTGAGAGACGGAATATAAAACTGATTACTTTGGCCGCCCAATTGGTTTTGTCAATTTGATCTCCGGGTTCTAATTAACAAATTACTTATTCCCAATCATTATCGCATACATCATAAAAACTTTTCAGACTTCAGCAGTCAAGGATATGATTTGGTTTTCTGTGTAATTGCTGCAGCCCAATTTTCTGAAATATTGATAAACTACTTGGGTTGACATGAGGTCGTTTCTTTAGGGTATTAACCCTTTACCACACAAACATGAGTTTTAAACAAACCTGAGGAGGCCTATTAGAATACAGTGAGGGAAAAGAAAAAAATAATGGTTACTACAAAGCAAAATTTTAGATTGGTCCATAATGAAAGAATCTACAGTTGACAGTTCAAATGATTTTAAAGTGTCCTTTAACTCATTACCAAATGACAATATTTTAGGTTTGTCCAAATTGAAAACATTTGCAGAAGACAAAATAAAAGTGACTGAAAACTTGATATTTGTTTTGTGAATGGTAGAAAACATTGTGAGAAAAGGAGAAAATGCTGGTTACCAGCACTTTCTGCTTTTCCCACAATGTTTTCTAAAGGCTTCTTTCTCAGGGTCGTCAGAGGTAGGGATTATGTGGCAATGGGTTAATAAGTAGTAAAGACTGTTGGAAAAGGAGTAAATGCTGGTTACTAGGATTTTTCTACTCTTCCCTCTATATTTCCAAAGGCTTTCTGTCTAAGGATCATTTAAACTGGCGATTGTATGGTAAACAGTTAACTGCACAAGATGTCTAAATTGTAGGCTTGCCCATACTGAAAGCATTGTATATTCTGACTTCAGTGTAAGGTCTATGGCCCGTAAACATTTACATTTTAGTAAATACTACATGGCCAATCTTGGCAGCATCCATTCTATAAATCTTAACCACGCAATCCCGACTTTCAACGACCCTGAGAAAGAAGCCTTTTGAAAACATTGTGGGAAAAGGAGAAAATGCTGGTAACCAGCATTTTCTCCTTTTACCAACAATGTTTTCTACCCTTCCCAAACCAAATTTCAATTTTTCAGTTACAATTATTTTGTCGTCTGCAAATACTTACAATTTTTCAGTTACAATTATTTTGTCGTCTGCAAAGGCTTACAATTTCGGACCATGCTTATTATTTTGTCGTCTGCAAAATTAATGCTTACAATTCAGACCAGTCTATTATTTTGTCGTTTGGTAAAGAGTTGATATGAGAATTAGGGGCCTTTGGCTCACTAACTCATCAGTAAGTGTCATAAAATGTTGATGTTTTTCGTAAAAGCAGTTCAGCCAATCTCAACAGCTTCTGTCTTGTAATATGAGAGTTAAGGGCCGCTCACCTTAAATGTGGGTCTGATGGTTGGATTTGTGATTGAAAGGGTGAAATAATTGCGGCAAAAAGTACTGGTCATTAGCATACTGTCCTTTTTCCTCAAAAAGTTTTCAAAAGCCCTTTCCTCATGTTTATTAAAATGATTCATTATTTGCTAATGAGCTAACCTGAGTCTGCCTAACTGTTGCAAGTTTTTATGAACGTAAAAAAGAAGTCTCTTGAAAACACTTTTGAAAAAAAGGGTTAACCAGCATTCTTTCCTTGTCCCATAATGTTTTCTACACTTCCCGAGCACATAGTATACAGACTGATCCTGATTTTTAATGGCTACAAAGGCAGCTGAAGGCCGTTTGTATAGTTACAGGTGATAGTGTAGATACAGGACGAAACTCATTCCAAGTTGCGCCTGGTTCTTTTAAGTGCTCAGTGTATAGACCATCACACGGGACCTCACTTTAACATCTTATCCAAAAGGCTATTAGTAATTTTAGATGGCCAGCCATGGAGATCGAACCCACACCCTCATGATCACAAGTCATGCGCTCTACCAACTGAGCTATGCGGGCTGGTCAA
Organism: Tridacna crocea; assembly: GCA_943736015.1. Classification (NCBI taxonomy): domain Eukaryota; kingdom Metazoa; phylum Mollusca; class Bivalvia; order Cardiida; family Cardiidae; genus Tridacna; species Tridacna crocea. The sequence goes on along the minus strand of OX031067.1, from coordinate 24,050,935 downwards.
CAAACAGATGTAAGAAGGCTTACCCTTCATCATACAATCCTGTGTGCTGAGGCTCTAACCTAAAAAGGCTAAAAAGACAGTCTATAAAAGAGAGAAAAGAACCAGGGTTTACTCATTTTTCCTCATTTTTTAACCACCTTTAGCAGATATCAGTCATAATTTGAACGGCTGTTGTCATCTTCAAATGCATAAAGTTTGGACAGGTCTGATTTTTTGTATGGTATAGAGTTAAGTCCCTTGGGTAACTAATAGCTGCCCAATCCTTGGCATATGGTTAGATGCATGCTGGGTAAATTTTCTTTTATAAATTACTTCCCTGTTGACAGAGACAAATGTTTCCATTGAAGAAAATACAATAATTTTCCAAACTAATTGATCAAATATAATTTTTATTACCATGGAGAAATGAAAGATGGAAGACTCTGTAGCTTGATTAGTTTACTAATTTTCTCACAACTTCCAAATCTCATGTGGCGCTTCACCAGCCTGTTTTACTTCATTAGTATTGATGAATATTTAATGCTTTAGTCCACATAATAATTTGGCACATTGAGGGTGACTGAGTTAGCTCATCCATGCACTAGGGTTAGCTAATTTGGGAGTGTTCAGTTTTCAGCATCTGACAAAGGTATTATCTATTGACAAGATTCATGAGACATCTTAACATTCATTGAACTTTTTCAGTAGGTTAATGTTCTCTAAAGTGACAAGTTTATTATCCATAGCATTTCTCACAATATTCTATCTTCATAAACAGATTGTTATTGAACTGAAGGAAGAATATGTCAGAGTGTGATTTTCCTGTTCAGTAAAACAATCTAACGACATTTGGCATGAATGCCAACCATTTACTTTCCAAAAGATTGTGAGATGGGTGTATGTCTAGTGGGTCCTCTTGTTCTGTCCTACATCTTCCTCTTGATTGCTCTGTTTTGGAGTCATCAAAGGAGCAGGAGAAACAACATCCCCAAGCTGTGTTGTTTGAGGCCCTGTGATGGGTACCAAATGGTCAATGTGGCCTTCACTAATCCGGGTTGTTCGAGGCTCTATGATGGATACCAATAGGTCAATGCGTCCTCCACTAAACTGCATAGATTTATGCAAATTGTTTCAGACTGTATACACATGCATGATTCCTGTTTTACCCAAAGTAACATGTATAAGTTGGTGTAAAGTCATGCAAATTTAGTCAAATTGTCAAGTTATGCAGTTTAGTGGAATTTGTTTTCCGACTTGATGCGTTCTAAACCAAAACTAGGTACACAAATTATGTAGATCTACATACATGGTTTAGTGAAAGGCAGCCCTGGCCATGAAAGCTTCTGTTCAGTCTTCTTTAGTATGGAAAGAGTCAAAGAACTGAAATAAGATCTGTCTGAAACCTGCTGTCTTTTAGTAGCCTTTGGGTTATCAACCCTTTACCAGACATTTCATGGTTTTTACGACCCTGAGAAAGAAGCCCTCTGAAGACATTGTTGGAAAAGGAGAAAATGCTGGCTACCAGCATTTTCTCCTTTTCCAACAATGTCTTCTATTCTTCTGGAATTATTTTTCAATTTTTGAGTCATGTTCAGTTTGTCGTCTGCAAATGCTTTCAATCTGGACAAGTCTAAAACTCTAGTCATTTGGGAAAGAGTTAAAAGCAGTTACTTTGTGAACAAACTAAGAAGGAGATCATTACAAACTTACCTATTTTTGAAGGAAATTGTGAGATAGAATTAGCTAGGAAAACTTTTAAGGACCATAGAAGAACTAGTTCTGAACATACTCAAGCAAAAGTAAAGACAGATTAAGACTGGCAAGGAATGCTTTCTTCAAGACGAGAACAGTTACCATACCTGATTTGAACTCAATAAGCGATGGACCGCAGTCACTTAAAGGACAAGATGGTGCTGAACTTAGTACCAGGCAACAGTATTTTAGACTTTTCTACAATGGAAAAAAGTTACAGATAATTGCAAATTTGATTTGACTGAAGTTAAAAAGATTTGTCATTAAAAGGGTAAGAAACACTTTAGGAAAAAAGGAAAATGCTGATAAGCAGCATTTTCCCACTGCTTACAATGTATTCAAAAGCCATATCCCTCAGGGCCTTTAAAAATAGGGCATCCAAATGTGGATTTAAGATTGCTGAAAAATGTACAGATTTGGCTAAGACTCTGGTAACCTGTAATCGATCGACAGATAGATGCTTGTTACCAAATCCATTACAGATTACCCGAATCTTAGCCGAATTTGTAGAGTAAAAGGCAAAGTTACATGAATCCCATCAGGGTGCCCTGTCCTAACAACACTATTGCCTGTTGCAGGGTAACTCTGTACCAAATTACAAAATTTTGGACATGCCCAAACTCAAAGCATTTGCTGAAGACAAATTGAAGATGGCTCAAATGATGAATATAGTCTGTGAACGGATAAAAAACAATGTAGGAAATGGGAAAATCTGATTACCAGCATTTTCTCCTTTGCCTGAAATATTTTCAAAAGCCTACTTCCTCAGAGTCACTAAGTTTTTATTGTTTGGTAACAGTTTTTAATGCACAATTCAAGATTTTTAACAACATTTGAAGAGTTTCTTTTTAAAAAAAAAAACATCGTTGGTAAAGGAGACAATGCTGGTAGCCAGCATTTTCTCCTTTTCCCACAATGTTTTCTACCCCTTTCATAGGCAAATTCCATTGTTTGTGAGCCACATTCACAACAATTGCTCTACAAATTAATGCTTTCAATTTGGAAGAGTCTTAACTTTTATGCTTTGGTAAGGGCAAAGAGAATGTTCAGGGGTAGCCTGGTAGTTTATGAAGTGCTGATAATTTAGGCTTAATAATTATATTATGGGTTACTTTGGGACTAGGATGTGAGGAGAGTGATAGATTTGCCATGATGGAAATCAGTCGAGGCTTCAGCTTGTGACAAAGAAATTTTATAAATCATCATAGAAATGTTTTGGCTTGATAAATGCTCTGCACTTCACAACAGAGTCCCTTCTGGAATGGGTCCTAACCTAAAGTATTTATCCTTTTTATCCTAGCAATTTTGATTTCTATTTTCAAAGGAGAAAATTTTCTCCTCTTCCTACATTATTTCCAACAGAAGTTGTTAGAACAGAAATATTTAACCTTTAGAGTGTAGGAAAAACCCAATGGACAATTTCATACTTAACCCATTACCACACAATCCCTACTTTTGATACCCCTGAGAAAGAAGCCTTTAGAAAACATTGTGGGAAAAGGAGAAAATGATGGTAACCAGCATTTTCTCCTTTTCCCACAATGTTTTCTACCCTTCACAATACAAATTTCAAATTTTCAATCACTTTTATTTTGTCGTCTACATATGCTTTCAATTTGGACTAGTCTAAAATATTGTCGTTTGGTAATGGGTTAAATAAATCACAGACATGGTGGTGTCCATTGCTCTATGGTAAAGTGTTGACCATGTAACTATAAGGTCCTTAGTTTGATTCCTGGGAGCGGATGTCAACTCTGGAATGTTTCATTGGCAGACATATTTGGCACTAGTACTGATGTATGCATTTCCCAGTAAGCAGAATTGAAAGAGATTAGTACAAGTTGTAGTGACTTGTTTCTCAGTCAATGTAAAAAAGATATGTTTAACTCTGTACCATGCAATTAAAACTTTTAACAACCCTGAAAAAAAAAAAGCCTTTAAAAACATTTTGGGAAAAGGAAAAATTGCTGTTGACCAGCATTTTTTCCTTTTCCCACAATTTTTCTACTCATTCTAAATCAAAATGGAAATTTTGATTCACATTTATTTTGTCGTCTGCAAATGCTTTCAATTTGGACTAGTCTAAAATTTTATCGTTTGGCAAAGAGTTCAACTAATAAATCCCACAAAATAGCAGTCTATAGTGGGATCCAAAGCCAACAGGGTAGATCAAACACCAGACTACACATTAAGTGCAGTCTGAACTGCACATTCAGTGCAGTTTGATCTTGATCTACACTGGCCTCATAGGCCAATATCATTGTGAAAATCGCTTTACGGATTAAAAAAGGGTAAACATTGCAATGATTGGGCATCAGCTGTTGTTTAGTGAGAAGTATTCATGTTCATCATGTTAAATATTAACTTTTTGCTTTTTCCGCCGTCTTCAGTGGTAATCGGCTTATCAAACTTGCCAAAATAAAGAGTATTTCTTCAGATTTTAGTGTCAGCTTAAATGTCTCATAACGCACCTACTTTTTTTATGACTTCAGAAATTTTGTGGTGATAGGTAGACGTTTTATAATTGGATAATTTCCTTCAGCTGAAAAAAAGACCTGTTGATTCTTAGATTTCTCAGTTGCTTTCAGGCTAATGGTGTATTGGGACAGTGTATATTCATGATCATTGTACCAAGTTTTTAATGATCTTGAGAAAAAAAAGCTTTGAAAACACAGGAAATGGAGAAAATGATGGCGTTACAGCCATTTTCTTCATTGTCATTTATGTTGTTTACCTTCTTGTATACAAATCCTATCATTTTCAACTCCTTAAAAAATTAATTTTGTCTGCAAATGCTTTCAATTTGGATATGTCTAAACTTTTGTCATCTGATACAGTGTTAACCCTTTCCTAAACAAGCCCTGATTTTTATGTGTCTGCAGTAAAAGTCTTTGAAAACACTGTGGAAAAAGGAGAAATTGCCCGTAACGAGCAATTGCTCCTTTTTCCCACAGTGTTTTCTACCCTTTTTGAGAACTTTCTGCAATTTTCTCCAAATATAAAATTGTCGTCTGCAAACTCTTTCGGTTTGGAAGCGTCCAAAATTTATTGTTTGGGAAAGGGTTAAGATGTATGATGTGTTAAAGAGTAAAGCCCAGTCTGTAATCAGATTATGGGATGTTGTAATCTTCACAACCCTTAGTCACCCCTGCTGAGTTTTAAATCTCAGATTGTCCTCACAAACCTCAAACCTGTCTCTGTTATATGTTTAACTCTTTACCACACACGAAATGTTCAGTCTGGTCCAAACTGAAAGCATTTGCAGGATTTTATAATTCCCAGTTTGCCCCTTCCCCATTTGCCCCTTTCCATTTTGCCCCAATTTATTCCTATTTCACCCCTTCCATTTTTGTCTCTTCCCAAGTTGCCCTTTCCCACTTTGTCCCATTCCTATTTTGCCCCTTTTCTATTTTGCCCCTTTCCTATTTTGATACTTTTTTGTATTTTGCTGCTTTCCCATTTTGCCCCTTATTCCCATTTGGTCACTTTCTCATTTAGCCCCATTCCCAATTTGTCCCTTTCCTGTTTGGCCCCTTCCCAATCAGCCCCTTTTCCTATATGGCCCCTTCCAAATTTGCCCCTTTCAATGACTGACTAAAGTAATTTAATCAGATCACTGAACTTATTCATCTGAACTGGACTGTTTCGTAGAATCTGCAATCATAGAACCAGTGAACTGAAGTGGCCAACAAGCACATGGCAGGCTAGCAGGCATCATATAGGATTTTGAAAACACTGGATATTAAACTTGACAAGAGTCTCATGAAAAAAATGTTTAGCTTTTTTTGTATTTTGCTACTTTCCCATTTTGCCCCTTATTCCCATTTGGTCACTTTCTCATATAGACCCATTCCCAATTTTGCCCTTTCCTGTTTGGCCCCTTCCCAATCAGCCCCTTTTCCTGTTTAGCCCCTTCCAAATTTGCCCCTTTCAGTGACTGACTAAACAAGTAATTATACCCCCCAAAACTCTGTTTGGGGGGTATATAGGAGTCAGCTTGTCGATCGGTCCGGTCCGTCCGTCCATTGGTCTGTAGCTTTTGGTCTGCTCTATTTCTCATAAACTACTGGTCGAATTTTATTCAAACTTCACAGGTAAACTCAGTATCAAGCAGAGATGTGCATATGAAATGTTGGTTATGTTTCATGGATTTTTCACTGAGTTATGGCTCTTTCATGAAATTTCTTGTCCCCTCTTATTCTCATCAACTATTGGACAGATTTGGTTCAAACTACACAAATAGACTCAGTATAAAGCAGGGATGTGCATATCCTATTTTGTTTGTGGTTTATTTAGGTTTCATGGAGTTATGGCCCTTTAATGATTCTGGACAAATTTCTTTCAAACTTCATGGATAGACTTTGCACTCAGCAAAGATGTGCATATCATAAATTGTTCATAGTTAATTAAATAAAATTTCCAAGAGCTTAGCCCTTTTTTGTCGTTCTCTTTATGACGGTGCCCTTGCTGAATTGATGAAAATAAATTATACTTTTGATAGAATACTTTTTACACAGCTTCAAGAAGGCATTGCAGGATATTCATCACCTTCAGTGATAGCTCTGGTATAATTGACTCTCCAGTCACTTATTTTGCATTCCTGTGACATTAAGTTGTGTTGTGACAAGCAGCGGTTGGGGGGTATGATCACGTTTAGTGATAGTTCTAGTTTAATCAGATCACTGAACTTATTCATCTGAACTGGACTGTTTTGTAGAATCTGCAATCATAGAACCAGTGAACTGAAGTGGCCAACAAGCACATGGCAGGCTAGCAGGCATCATTTAGAATGAAACTGAGCTCATTGAAAGAAGCTGTGGAGGAGAAAGCCTGTTTGTTGACCAGAAATTCAAATCCCGCTTCCACAAAGACAAGGGTGAAAATGCTATAGAGTAATGTTCCCCTGCCACAACCAACACACCATAGAACTTCTATTGAGATAGGAAAATTTTTGTTGGTCACCCTGTTGAATATAGGATTTTGAAAACACTGGATATTAAACTTGACAAGAGTCTCATGAAAAAAATGTTTAGCATCCCCTCCTACCATGGAAAGCCCTTTGCAAAATCCATTATTTTCATAATGCATTTCCTAGCAATATTTAAAAAAATAAAAAATGCCCCTTTTTTTTTTTGAATCCCAGAATTTTTAATGCAATTTTTGTTTGACCTGGATCGGTGTTCTTGCCTTAATCCACTGGAAATGAAGAAGAAAACTTCCTTCCTTCCTGACTCAGAAAAATTGAAGTGGACAGACCGCAAGCAATAAGTATTTTCATGTAGCATAAAATAAAAAGGACAAAATGAGAAATGGGGGAAACAAGAAAAGGGCAAAATGGGAAAGGGGCAAAACAGGAACGGGACATAATGGGAAAGTGGCAAAACAGAAAAGGGGCGAAATAACGTATAGGGGTGAATTAGGAAGGGACCAGATTGGAAAGGGATGACTTGAGAAAGGGCAACACACGAAAGGAGCGAAGTGGAAATGGGGCAAATGGATAAAGGGCGAAATGAGAAAGGGGTGAAATGGTAAAGAGGCAAAATGGGAATTAATTGGGGGCAAAATGGGAAGGGGTGAAGTGGGAAGACACCAGATGACAAATTAAACATTATTCACAATTTAAAATTTGTCTTTCAAAGGGTAGAAAACATTGTGGGAAAAGAAGACAATGCTGGTAATCAGCATTTCTCCTTTTCCCACAATGTTTTCATAAGCCCTTTTCTAAAGGGTTTGTAGAAGTCAGGATAGTGTGGTATAGGGTTAATCCTTGTAGTGTTGAGACCACAATTCATTTCTTTGTCAGTACAGGGGAAATCAAGATCAGACAGCACAGAACATACAATCTGATCAAAGACATTCAATGTCTGCTCTATCACTAGATTATTAAATTCATGGTGTTTTCAATAATTTTCAACATTATTGTAGTAATATCTTGGCAACAAGTCAAATATTCATATAATTCCATTTTTTCAGCAGTACGAGGCTAGGACTCTGCAGTGTCTTGCCCAGGAACATACAGATTACAAGTCATACTTTACAGTTGAGCCACATAAGACTGCCAGATATTTTGGCAAAAACAGCCTATGTGTATCTTTAAAGATAGGAAATTTTCACCATTTTTAACTCGAAAATGTAATGGATAGCCCATCACAACATAAACAGATAAGATCTGAGAAAATTACTGCATTGGTTGCAATGATATACATGTACGAAAATGCATGGAGAAGCCCGTCGATTTCAAGGATGCCATTGATCAAGACAAACTTCGTTATTGTCCATGCATGTTGAAACTATACGTCTTCGAGAATGTTATATGATGACATTGCGCCTCTTTAGTACTGCAACATCGTACACAGGACTACTGTTTACATTTCCAATGAAATATTTCATCGGAGTGTAAAATTGCTCATTCTGAACCTCTTTTCTTATTTTGATGTAGTAAACTCTTCTTGTAATGATGAAAAAAGAATAAGCGACGATCAGCCTGTGTCAATGTTTCTGTTTACAATGTCGATAAACTTAGGTCTCCAAGCCTGGAATGGGGACAAAACAATTAATGGAATGTAAGTGTTGTTTCCACGCATTGAGTTATTAGTTGGTATTTACATCACTGTTACGTCACTGTAGACTGCAGAGATTTATGATGAAAGGTTGGCTAATCATCCACGATCATCGATGTAAACAAACAGATAATGCGATATGGTGTAATCTGTTCTAGTTTCAAAATTGTTTTTCAGTGCTATTGGCCGGAACTTTTATGAACTGCATCTTTTCATTACATATCGTTAAAATCATAATAGTCGCCATAGGTAAAAATGAAATTTAGTTTTATTTTATAAAGTTCAGGCCTTTTTACATTTGGACTTCACTGAGATTTTATTGCTGACCGATACTGTTTTAGCACAACAAGAATTAAGAATAACATTAAATTTTCTTAACTCTTTTATTAACAGTCCCAATTTTTAACAATCTTGAGAAAGAAAGCTGTTGAAAACACACGAGATGGAGAAAAATGTTGTAAACAAGCTTTTTCTCCTTTGCCCATAATGTTTTCTATCCCTTTAGAGACATAGTTATTTCATAGATTTAACTAAAGGGCATGCATTTTCTAAACAACAAATGATGAAATTTGCAGAGATGATGATTTCTGTATTTGAAAAAGGACAACATTATGCTCATGAGTATAATTTTCCCTTCCCTTTCTGACAGTGTTTTCAAAAGCATCTTCTTTAAGGGTTGTTAACTCTCAGGATTGTGTATTAACCCATTACCAAATGACAATATTTTAGACTGGTCCAAATTGAAAGCATTTGCAGACGACAAAATAAAAGTGATTGAAAATTTGAAATTTGTTTTGTGAAGGGTAGAAAGCATTGTGGGAAAAGGAGAAAATGCTGGTTACCAGCATTTTCTCCTTTTCCCACAATGTTTTCTAAAGGCTTCTTTCTCAGGGGCATCAAAAGTAGGGATTGTGTGGTAATGGGTTAAAGGTTCAACTCTTTACCACACAGTTCTAGGTTTTAACAACCCAGAGGAAGAAGTCTTTTGAAAACATTGTGGGAAAAGGAGGAAATGCTTGGACCCAGCATTTTCTCCTTTTCCCACAATGTTTTCTTGTCTATCATAGACATCATCATTTGAGCTACATGGAGGGTATAGGAGATTTGGTATTTAAGATGAAATCACAGCTTGCTGCAAGTAGATTAATTGCTCTTTATTTGAAATTCATCCATTTCATAAACAGCTTTAACTCCTTACCAAATGACAAAATTATAGACCTACCCAAATTGAAAACATTTGCAGACGAAAAATAAATGTAATTGAAAAATCAAAATTTGTGTTAGGAAGGCTAGGAAACATTGAGGGAAAAGGAGAAAATGCTGGTTACCAGCATTTTCTCCTTTTCCCACAATGTTTTCAGAAGGCTTCTATCTCAGGGTCGTTGAAAGTCAGGATTGTGTGGTAAAGAGTTAAAGTGGTGTTCTGGCAGTCATTTATGTGATTGTAGAGTGTTAAACACCATTTTCAACATTTCTTCAGTTATCTTGTAGCGGCCAGTGCACTTACCCTTGCTTTCCTGGAATTTCTGTCACCACTACTCCACACAATGTTCTTTTCAAGCCACTGGGTGCTTTCCCAAACAACCACCTCTGAAACAATGGCCAGCGTAGAAATAGGAATGAATCTTGTTTCAATGACTATCATCAGTACTCTGAAAGAAATTTGTCCTGTTCTCAAGTTCTGCACACTACCGACTCGGAGCTACCAGGGCTCGGCAGTCCGTCATCGAAGCGTCTGACAGAATCTTATGCATTTTTATACAGCAGTTCACAGAAGATAAAATTTAGATGAATAGACGGTTTACCATTTTAAGTTCGATAAGGGCAAAGGAAGCAGGACAGTAAGGTTTTGCATTTCTTGTAAAACCCTATAATCCAGCTTGACAAACATGTTTCCAACTGCTTTATCACCCTTTTCCATTCATTAAGCTGTTTTGTTACACTTTACCAAATAATCCTCAGTTTTAATGATACTATTAACCCATTACCACACAATCCCTACTTTTGACACCCCTTAGAAAGAACCCTTTTGAAAACATTGTGGGAAAAGGAGAAAATGCTAGTAACCAGCATTTTCTCCTTTTTCCCACAATGTTTTCTACCCTTCACAAAACAAATTTCAAATTTTCAGTCACTTTCATTTTGCTGTCTGCAAATGCCTTTGATTTGGACAAACCTAAAATTTTGTTGTTTGGTAATGGGTTAAGGAAGACTTGAAAAATTTGTGGATAAGGGAGATAATGCTGGTAACCATCATTTTCTTACATTTCCACTTTTTTTTCCTCCCTGGCGAAGATGAACTCCATTGTTTGTCGTGACATCAGCAGATCCTTTTAACCATTTACCACAAAATGACCACTATTGAGGAGCCTGAGGTAGAAGCCTTTTGAAAACATTGTGGGGAATGGAGAAAATTTCTTCTTTTTCCCACAATATTTTCTACCCTTTCCATTATGAATTTTAACCTTTTAGTCACATTTATTTTGTCATCTGCAAATGCTTTCAACTTGGACCAGTCTATAAATTTGTCGTCTGCAAATGCTTTCAATTTGGACCAGTCTATAAATTTGTTGTTTGGCAAAGTGTTAACCCATTACCACACGAGAAAAATTTAGACTGGTCCAAATTGAAAGCATTTGCAGACGACAAAATAAAGGTGACTGAAAAATTGAAATTTGTTCTGGGAAGGGTAGAAAACACTGTGGGAAAAGGAGAAAATGCTGGTTACCAGCATTTTTTCCTTTTCCCACAGTGTTTTCAAAAGGCTTCTTTCTCAAGGGCGTCAAAAGTAGGGATTGTGTGGTAATGGGTTAATTGGACTTGTCTGAAATTTGTTTTTTGATGAAGAGTCCAATCCCTTTCTATGTACATGATCCTGTATAATAAAATATGCTGAGCTTATGAAGTAGTTAACTCTTTACCACACAATCCTGATTTTTAGCAATCCTGAGAAAGAAGCCTTTAGAAAACATTGTGGGAAAAGGAGAAAATGCTAGTAACCAACATTTTCTCCTTTTCCCACAATGTTTTCTACACTTCACAAAACAAATATCAAATTTTCAGTCACTTTTATTTTGTCGCCTGCAAATGCTTTCAATTTGGGCAAGCCAAAAATTTTGTCGTTTGGTAATGAGTTAATTATGAATCCCATAGAAATCCATTTTTTCATATATAACTGGCTGAATGCAAAATGGTCCTTGAACATGCATAATTTTTCCAAAATGCTTGAAGTTCAGTGACCCATGTCAACCTGTGCAGGCTGACAATTTAGGGTCAATACATATTTTTAAGGATGCATTAACCTCCCTTTTCACAGAGCATGGCTCATACAAATATTTCAACCCATATAAGGAAGTGACAGAGCTCCAGATAAGAGGGAGTGATGGTGTTCTAAATCCAGTACTTTTCTTCCAAACCCTTTGTTGTGGATACTCATTAGAATCGTCTCAATGAGATGATTCTAATGAGGACCCATAACTCGGGGTTTAGTGGGGAATTATTAATACTTTCAATTTTGAAATCAAAATTACTGCCTCTTTCTGGAGCTGTGAGTGACAAGTATTTCAATATTTAAAAGAAATGGAGCTCTTCACCACTTATCCCTTTACAACGCAACAAAATTTTATATTTGGCAAAATAGAAAGCAGTCTTGCAGACAAAAGAATCTATGTAGATTTGATCTACATCGTAAAATTTGAATTGAAAGGGTAGAAAACAAAGTGAGAAAATGCCGGTAAACATTTTCCACATTTACCAAAATGTTTTCAACAGCTTAAATCTTCCTCAAGGTCGTCAAAAGGCAAGATTATGTGATAAACAGTTAAAGAGGCTGGACATCCGGACACTCACTGTGTAACTCTGAACACCATACATTTTTGTGAACACTGCAAATTTGTAAACATTTGAGGAACAATCCACTTAACTATTTACCAAACAACAAAATTTTGGACTGGTCCAAGTTGAAAGCATTTGCAGACAAAACAAATATGGCTAAAAAATTGAATTTGTTTTTAGAAGGGTAGAAAACATTGTGGGAAAAGGAGAAAATGCTGGTTAACAGCATTTTCTCCTTTTCCAACATTATTTTCAAAAGGACTCTTTCTCAGGGTTGTTAAAAGTCGGGATTGTGTGGTAAAGAGTTAACTATTTTCCACACTATTCCAACTCATAACAACCCTTGAGAAGGCGCCTTGTGAAAACATTGTGGGAAAAGAAGAAACATACTGGTTACCAGCATTTTTTTCTTTTCCAACAATGTTTTTTATTCTTTTGAAAGGCAAATTTATGTTTCGTGTAACATTTAGTATGTTGTCTACTGATGCTTTCCAATTGCACTAGGCTACAATTTTGTGTAGTGGAAAAAAGTTGAATTCAGAGATTTTTTTTATTCTTCAAAATTATGTAGGAAAATGTTGTATGAAAATATTGTATTGTATTATTTGACAAATTGCTCATTACAGCAATGTATCTACAGTATGTGTCTAGGAAGATGTGAAAACTGTGGATATGTGTCTGTGAATTCGAAATGATACAGGATGGTTGTTCTCCACTGAAAGGAGAGGGTCAGAAATGAAGATCCAGCCCAAGATCAGACTGCATGCTTGTGTGGTCCCTGAACTTAGGTGATAGATAGTCCTTTACAACATCTTGAGCTGTGACACTTCTGTAATTCTTCCCCAAGGAATCTTGAGCTTCAACTCTCCTGATGGAGAACGATTTTGGAATCATGGTGGAAAAAGGAGGTAATTCATGTTGTCAGCATTTTCTCTTTTTCTGTCCTTTCAAGGAAGAAACTCATTACATCCCCGCAAAACAAATGTTTTCGGGTGTATACTTGAAACAGCCTGTCCATCCATGAGTCCGTCTGTGTACAAAAAACTGGTAATTGCCTGTTTCTAAGCGCTGGCAGGGATATTACCGGTAAGTCGCATTTAGTGGTAGCTCTAGTTTTAACTGTATTTTGAAATTGTCATCTGCCAATGTTGCCAATGTTTTCAGTAAGATTTTGCAAAATTGAAAATATTTAGTTGTATACTGTAGTGAAGAGTTATAACCCTTTGACCACGGAATGAGCCTAACAGACAATTACAGCCAAGAAACAGAACCAATTATTTGCAATTTCAAGGTCGTTTTTGTTAAGAATGTCAGAGCAAATCAGACAGTGGAGATGAAGATCAGACTGCATGTTTTGTGCAATCTGATCTTGATTTACAATGTCCCCCAAAGTCAACTGAAGTTGAGTAAGATGATGTTAGGGTTACAGAGGTTGATATCAAAATTGACAAGGCTACATGGAGATGAGCTGCAGCTTAGAGTGTCTATTTCCTTTAACCCTTTACAATACAGTCCTGTGTTTTAACAACCATGACAAAAATTGCCTTTTGAAAACAGTGTTGGAAAATGCTGGTAACCAGCATTTTCTCATTTTCCAACAATGTTTTCTATCCCTTTAAAGATAATTTCCAGCCTTTCAGCCACCTTGATTTGTCATCTGCAAATGAATACAATTTAGTCAAGTCTAAAATCTTGTCATCTGGTAAAGAGTTGTAAGTCTTTCCGTTGTGAACATTTTGTTTATTTGCTTGTGTTCTTCATATGCACTGTAATAAAGCTTGTCTCTTGGGTTTTATTTTGGAAATAAGGTAAGATTATTCTATTTTTGTTCAACTAACAGTTATTAAAGGCAAATTTACAACATGACAAATTGATGGCATACAGAGAATGGCAATGCTGAGGTTCATCATTCTCAGCTCAATGAAGTATGTTTGCATTATGTGGTATCATTCACTCGGTCCTTAAAAAGTTTTTTCTGCACGCATAGAATTTTTCAATGTATGTCAAAAAGTAATTCATAATTATGTAATTGTTTTGTTCAACAACACAATTTGAACGGCTTGCTTGTCCTCGGTGCAACAGTAGTTTCTTGTCTGTATTGTGGCATTCATCTAAGCAAATTTATCAATTAATTGCCAATATACTGGTGGCAAATTCAGACCTGGTGTTCTTCCAAAATAATTTGTATCAATTAATTTACAGTGTAAATAGAATGCACAAACAACAGGTCAGATCTTTACTTGGAGGTCTTTGACATGCACTGATACTTTGATACTTTTGTTTGTAATTAGCTGTATGCTCTCAGTCCATGTTCACCAACTATTCTCTTGAACAGTCTCTGTCTTATTTTGTTATTTTTTAGATTTGAAAGTAACACAACTTGATCTGAATGACTGAACCATATAATGTAGAAGGTGTGTTCGAAATTTAGAAATCTTTGAGAATAAGCACAAGAGAGCTCTAAAGAAAAGTTGGTAAATATGGATGCTACTTTGTTAATCTGTGACATAGTTGTTAGCACTTTTTCTTCAGTTTGTTTTTCTATTTGGAATGTGAACAACTTTGTCAACTTTGTCAAGTGACTGGGTATATTTGTGGGTGTTTAAGCTTTTGCAGGTCATTTGTTGTACATTCCCTTGTGCACACTCTTCCTTTGTCCCAATTAAAAGTTTCATGAAATCAATTTCAAAACAAAGAAATTATAGCAATTTATTACAATGTTTTTTCGACCTAAAACTCTTAACCTGAATTGTTAGATAGACAGTGATCATAATGGACTTGTAAAAAATTTAACTTTTGCAAAATTGTATGAGGTCAGCCTGAACAGTGTTGTTTGCAGAATTTTGTCATCTACAAAAGAGCAAAAGCATCTAGGGTCTATAACATTTTTAGGTCTATACATCTAGAAATATTGCAAAGACAGAAAGAATTGCTCAGTATTGATGATTTCTATGTTTACTAGAACTTTTTCACAAGTACTGCTGTAAAAGCTGAAATTAGCCCTTTGCAGGAGACAATAAGTGACAGAGGTTGGTCTGGAAAGTTATTAAAAAGTTTCCAGCCTGGTTTGAATATGAATGATGAATTTTTAATCCACATTGAGCTCACCATAGTTTTTCATAGAGATTTGCACTGCATGATTTGTATTCAAGGATATTAGTCCTAAGTAGGGCGGACTATCAGCCTGAAAAGTGACAATCAAGATATTTTTACTACCACAGCATAAGTATCATGATATTATCGGGTTATATAAAATCTTTCTAATCTCAAAATTAGCTGCCATCATGCATCACAGACAACATAAACAGGTATTTAGAAGCGCTCGATTAGTAAGTATGAAAACGTCATCCTAAATTGATTGTTTTGCTGATTATTCCAGCTGTTGAGTATGTAAACATGAAAAATTAACTCAAATCTAAGACAATAGTTAACATGTGTGAAAAAGACAAGAGAAACTTTTCATGTAATATAGAACGTATGGAATCAATTTTTAATGTCCAAAAGGCATGTACTAAAAACTGATATCGAGCATACTTCATACTTACCACGAATGTAGCTTTGAATCAATCTTTATTCACTCTTTCATTCTTTAATAAACAACCTCAATCAAACATCATATTAGATCAAGCTAGCAAGTTAACAATAATTTCATGTATTGACTATCAAAATTATCGACTGTTGAACAAACTATCTGTGATTGTTATCGATATCGGACATAGCAATCAAAGCATTATAATTGCTAAGAGGACAGCCACAATTGCATTACATCGATGCATCGATGTATTGTTACATCCCTAGTCCTAAGGCTGCTGAGCGCTACTTTGACGCTGACCTTTTGCAGACAGTGCAGATCATGATCAGGCTACACATCCTGTGCAGTCTGATCTTTAATCTACATTTTCTGATTAGGGAGGATTTTTCTCGAATTTTTATTGAATAAACGTTTATTTTAGTTTTGAATTCAAAGTAACGGTTGTTACATATGAAAGTGGTTCAGTTCTGTACCCAGGATGCCCAAATCAGATAGATGAGTACAGTAAAACCTCGATAATTCAAGGTTCCAAGGGGACGAGCAAAATGCTCGAGTTTTCGCGGTGCTCGAATCATCCAAAATGTCCTTAGAAAAAAATGCAAGTGCGTTTGAGTTCGACGATCAAAGTCTTCTTCCCCAGCAGCATAACTTTGTATATGTCCCTATGTGATTCATTCATTTACAGTATTTGAACAATATGCATGTAGTATCAAAAGGGTTATTTTCTGTGAATTTTCCTGTTTTGATCATATGAGTATGGATTTTTAATTAGAAATTGTAAATAAGCTGGCCTTTCTTTCGATAGTTTTTGGAAAAGTCGTGTTCTATAATTTTAACAAATTCATAAAATTTGCCCTTTTATAATTATGTCGTGAAAGACGTCAAAATTTTGAATCACAAATGGTGCTGTTTGATTTCGAAGCTGTTGAAATGGTCATAGAAGTGTAAATTACTGAAGTAATAGTGCTGAGCTAATGAGAGATAAAAATAGAGAATTTCGACTTTTCTCATTACCAATGTCTTCGACACGAAAACAGATAAGAATATCTACATAACCCGTGAAAATCACATTTACCTGTGTCGAAGATAAATTTCTACGACATTAAAAGGTACCAGTGATAGTTACACCGAATCGGAATTCTGATCCTGATATTCACACAAACCCGAAGTACGACGCCAGCGTAACAAAACGGATAAAATTTATGTGATCAAACGGGTGCTAATCTGTGGCGATGTGACTGGGAAAAACCTGATGCTATAAATAGATTTGACACGAAAACTGATAAAAATATGGTGTCGTCTGATCACAAATGCTGTTACTAAACTGACTTTTCAGGATCAACAATGATTATTGCTCAAACGTATACATTTGTTTACATTTGTAAAAGGGTACAAAAGTCACACAATCTCGAGTTTTAATAACCCAGAGGAAGGAACCCTTTAAAAACATTGTGGAAGAAGGAGAAAATGCCAAATGAAAATGATCGGCATTTTCTCCCTTTCCCACAATCTTTTTATACCCTATCACAGACAAATTCTTACATTTGATCAACATTTAATTTTCAGTCTTTTCTTAAAAGGGCATGCACCAACCTTTTTTTTTTTTAATACCTTTTAATCCTTTACCAAACAATCTCTGGTTTTTATGACCCAGGGATAGAAGCCTTTTGAAAACATTGTGCAAGAAGGAGACAATGCTGAAAACTAGCATTGTCTCCTTTTCCCACAATGTTTTCTGCCCAGCTGGAAACATATTTCAATTCTTGAGTTGGGTTTATTTTGTCACCTGCAAGTGCTTTCTACTTGGACCATTATAAAATTTTGTTGTTTGGAAAAGGGTTAAATTGCAAATTTTGGGTTTTTACTATTGGTTTGAACATTTCATTTTCACTTATTTAGCAGGATAAGGGTTAAACGATTCTGTAAAAATTTAAAAAAAAGATTAGAATTTTGAGGTTTGTCCTTGATCCAATTTATGATTCTTGAAGAATTGAGTGATTTCTCAAAGGGATATAAAAAACATAAGGGCTTTATGCTTGTCATCATAATCTGTGCATTGATTGGTCAAGTGACAGGAACAGTGGTCCAATCAAAATTCAATTAGTGAGGCTTTGTATTTTCTCAAGTTTGTCCCCTCTGCAGTTGATAAAAATCAAAAGGAAAATGCTTTGTATCATGGCACAGCTAGGCCTCTTATGCACTTGATAATAATCAGAGAAAATATTGGAAAATTGTGTTTTCACAATTTCATCCCGATTTCATCCAAATGGGAGTAGGACATATTGATATTGAGAGAGAGATGTTTGGAAGCATCATTTGAACCGAGAGTGTTGTCGGTATCACTCCCGAGTTAATTGTGTATCGGCAAGTTACAAAAACTTTTCAATTGAGAAACTTTTCCACTTTATTGATAGCTGTTTGGTTTGGTTATTACATGAAGTGTTTATTGATGACAGAGGAAGAAGGAGGTAAGTCAGCTTTTTTGAGGGTCGTTGTTGTATTTATTCATCCAGCCAGCTTTACCAGAGGAAGAGGGCTTTTGAACACATTGCGAGAAAAGGAGAAAATATTGGTATCCAGCAATTTCTCCTTTTCCCACAATGTTTACTAGTCTTCTAACGTCATGTTTCAACATTTGAATCGCATTTATTTTGTCATCTGCAAAGGCTTTCAATTCTAACAAGTCTTTCGTAAAGAGTCAAGCCCTTTCAATACCATATTCGCTTGAAAAAAGGGGCTTTTGCAGACAGCACAGATCAAGATTAGACTGCACAGAAGGTGGCTGATTTAGTCAAGCCTATTGGGTAAAGATGTTTCTGAGTTTCAGTGGACTGTGAAAGAGGTAGAGTTATTGTGGGCAATCCTCTGGCAAATGGACGCTTGGTGTATACCCATGATGTGTTATAATAAGCATGTCGTCTTATATGTACGGATCCGTAAAATCCACTTTGTCTAACAACCGAATGAAACGTGGAATAAACTAGTCCTTGGATATGCAGAAAATTTACCAAAAGGTATCGGCAAAGGTCAGCCTATCTGTATTGCACAGGCTGATCTTGGTGGATGCTTATTGCAGATATTGCAGATGCATTTATACCCCTTTTCACAGAACATGGTTTTTATATTTTATGCTAACAGTTGGGTCTGTAGACTATTGGATTTCTGTTTGCAGTGTTTGACAGTACTTTCTGTTGCTTTCAACATTATTTCAACCAAATCACATCAATAGCTCACTCAATATCTCTTTACGAAAAGCCAAACTTTTAGACTGGTCCAAATTCAAAGCCTTTACAGACGACAAAATAATTGCGACTCAAAATTTGGAATATGCTCTAGGAAGGGTGGAAAACATTGTGGGAAAAGGAGAAAATGCTGGTTACCAGCATTTTCTCCTTTTCCGAAATTTTTTCAAAAGGCTTCTTTCTCAAAGTCAAGAAAACCTGGGATTATTTGGAAAAGAGTTATTCATGTTGTGACAGTAAGAGAGTGAGGCTCTGAAGTTCCCTTTGGGATTTGCTTCTTACAGGCTCCAGATTTGATCCTCACTAAAGATTCCCTTTTTGTGTGTGTGTGTGAAAGTGTCCATTGGCAAGGCAAGGAACATGTCAAAGCCCTAGCCTGGTATTGATCAAACCAAGGACAAACAAAAATAAATAGCCTGTCACAGTGATTATGTTGAAATGATGTTGAAAGCAATGTAAAACATCATGACCTATTAAGCTGAACGTACTAATGATAGAAATACCAATCATGACTCCTTGGTCTCACAAAGAGTGTTCTTCACATTCTGATGAACAATCGATGGAAAAGCATCAAGAAACGAAGAAAATGATTTTATTGACTAATTACTCCTTGCATCAAAATGTTTCCCCACATTTCACCTGCAGCTATATTATTAACGAGTAATTAACCACTAGCTTTGAGTTTTAGTGACTCAGATCAAGGAAGCTTTTGAAAACATTGAAGAAGAAGGAGGAATTGCTGGATAAGAATTTAAGGATGTTATGAGTAACATAATCTGAATTTTCTGTATCATTTTGAATTTGCTATTAATCCATACATAATTAATACCCTTTACCAAACTGTTGTAACTTTTAAACTAACTTAACAAAGAGGCTTTTTCAAAAGATTGTTGGAAGAGAAGAAAATGCTGGTAACCAGCATTTTCTCCTCATCCTACAATTCTACCCTGTCAAAGAACTTTGTTTGTACTGGTTGTGGGTTTGTCATCTGCAGATGCTCTCAATTTAACTCTTTACCAAACAACATAACTTTAGATTAGTCTAAATTGGAAGTGTTTGAACACTACAAAATGAAAGTGACTAAAAAATTAAAAATTGCTTTGGAAAGGGAAGAAAACATTGTGGGAAAAGGAGAAAATGCTGGTGACAGCATTTTCTCCTTTTCCCACAATGTTTTCAAAAGGCTGCTTTTTCAGGGTCATTAAAAGTGGGGTAAAGAGTTAAAAGTCTCTAAAACTTCCTGTTTGTGAAAGGGTCTAACTCTGGGCCCATTGAAAACAAATTTTGACTCTCCAGCATTGATAGGATTTGAAATTTAAAAACTAATTTGGTTCAAAATATAATTTCAGTCATTGAATGGTAGAAAACAATGTGGAAAAAGGAGTAAACACATGTTACCCACAAATTTTTTTTTTAGCCCATTATTTTCGAAAGTTTTTGTTTTCCCAGGTTTTTTTGGAACGCAGGATTGTTTGGTGAAGGGTTAAATCTATTTAGAGAACAAATTCAGAAATTGCAAATGTATTGAACTTATTAGTGCTGTTGAAAGAATTAATGTTTGATTAAATCAGTAAAACAATCTAACAATTTAAATTCCAGAATCGAATGAAATGCTTTAACTTGATTTGCTCTCGGTATGACAAAATTGAACTCTTCTTTTTTTTGATTCACCACAAATGTATTGTGAAAGAATAGAGTTTCGTATTTAGGTACATCGTCATTAAAGGTTTCTGAAAAAGAAAACCGTGAAAAAGTGACATAATTACCCTTTGCCACACAATGTCAAACTTTCAAATGCCCCTGGAAAAGAAGCCTTTTGAAAACATTGTGGGAAAGGAAGAAAATACTGCTTACCAGCATTTTATCCTTTTTCCACAATGTTTTCTACCCTATCGAGGACCATTTGACCATTTGACACACGTTGAAATTGTCTCTGCAAATGCTTTCAATTTGGACAAGGCTTTTTGTCTGTTAACTCATTACCACATGAGAAAATTTTGGACTGGTCCAAATTGAAAGCATTTGCAGACAACAAAATAAAGGTGACTGAAAAATAGAAATTTGTTCTGGAAAGGGTAGAAAACACTGTGACCAGTTACCAGCATTTTCTCCTTTTCCCACAGTGTTTTCAAAAGGCTTCTTTCTTGGGGGCGCCAAAGTAGGGATTGTGTGGTAATGGGTTAAAGGGTTAATTTAATTTAAGAATTAGATAGTAAACACAGAAGAGGAGCAAAATTAATGATTTTTTTTGCTGGTTTTGCATTATGTACAAATTTGCTTTTCCCTAATGAACCATTCTGATGCAAATACTAATTTTATTGTCTTTGGCTTTTTCATTTGCCCTTTAGAGGTTGTGGGCTTGAGTGTCAGCCTCATAACAACAAGGTCCTTAGTTGGATACCTGGGAGCGGGTGCCAACTTCGGGACTTTTCATTGGCCAACACATTTGGCGCGAGTACTGGTGTAGTTGCCAGGAAGCAGAATTTAGAGAGATTAGTTTAAGTTGTAAGAACTTGTTTCTCAATCAATGTAAAATAAATATGTTTAACCCATTACCACACAATCCCTACTTTTAGTGACCTTAAGAAAGAGGCCTTTAGAAAACATTGTGGGAAAAGGAGAAATTGCTGGTAACCAGCATTTCCTCCTTTTCCCACAATGTTTTCTACTCTTCACAAAACAAATTTTAAATTTTCAGTCACTTTGCAGACCGCTGTTTTTCAATGTGGGTCAAATAATGAAATGAGTCATTAAAAGATACAGAATGTCATGGGAAAAGGAGAAAAATGTTGATTTCCAGCATTTTCTCCTTGTTCCACACTGTTTTTAACCCTTTACCAAACAATTCTGACTTTCGACAACCCTGAGATGGAAGCAGTGTGAAAACACTGGGAAAAGGAGAAAATGCTGGTAACTAGCATTTCCTCCTTTTCCCACAATATTTTCTCCCCTTTCTAAAACAAATTTCAATTTTTCATTCACATTTATTTTGTCGTCTGCAAATGCTTTGAATACAGACCAGTCTAAAATTCTGTCATTTGGTAAAGAGTTAAAAGCCCTCTGCTTGTTGCTTGTTAAAATTTAGGACTGTGTGGTAAAGGGTAGACTTTGTGCCTAGTGTTAACCCATTCCCAAATGACAAATTTAAGACTCTTCCAAACTGAAAGAGTTTGCAGATGACAATTTCAACTCAACTAACAATGGCAGAAAATTATTCGAAGGGGCGGAAATTACTGTGGGAAAAGGAGAAATTGCTCGTGACGAGCAATTTCTCCTTTTCTCACAGTGTTTTCCAAAGACTTATACTGTAGACACGTAAAAACAAGGGCTTGTTTGGGAAAGGTTTAACTCTGTACCAAACAATCCCTGCTTTTTACAGTGCTTGAACAGAAGGCTGTTCAAAAGACGGTAAGAAAAAGAAAAAATGCTGGTATCCAGCATTTTCTCCTTTTCCAACAATGTTTTCTACTCTTTCATAGACAAAAACCATCAATGACTTTTCATTTGATTTGTCGCCTGCAAACGCTTTCAGGTTGGTCTAGTCCAAAATTTTGTCGTTTGGGAAAGGGTCAAGTCATTACCAAACAACAAAATTTTAGTTTTGTCCAAATCGAAAGCATTTGCAGACGACAAAATAAAAGTGATTGAAAATTCGAAATTTCTTTTGTGAAGGGTAGAAAAACATTGTGAGAAAAGGAGAAAATGCTGGTTACCAGCATTTTCTCCTTTTCCCACAATGTTTTTCTAAAGGCTTCTTTCTCAGGGGTATCAAAAGTAGGGATTGTGTGGAAATGGGTTAACCCTTTCCCAAACAATCCCTGGTTTTTACGAGTCTGGAATAGTAGCCTTTTGAAATCATTGTGGGAAAAGGAGAAAATGCTGGTAACCAGCATTTTCTCCTTTTCCCACAATGTTTTCTACCCTATCATAGACAGAAAGCATCTTTTCAGCAAGAGTTGAATTGTCGTCTGCAAATGCTTTCAATTTGGTCTAGTCCAAAATTTTGTCATTTGGGAAAGGGTTAAGGACTGTGCTTTCCTAGAAACTGTAGATGAAGATCAGAGTCACTTTACCGTGTTGAGGGTCATCATTGAGCTACAATATTTGATATCTTTTAGCATGGCATTTTCTTTCAGATAGATTTTTAAGCATCGAGTAATGTTGTCATGTCTGTCATTGTTGATAAAAAAAACTTTGACAGTTTCTGATATTTGTGTCAATAATTACTTACCCCTTTACCACACAATGACGACGTTTAACGACTCTGGGAAAGAGGCCTTTTGAAAACTTCGTGGGTAAAGGAGAAAATGCTGGTAACCAGCATTTTCTCCTTTTCCCACAAAGTTTTCTTCTCTTTCAAAGAAAAATTGAATCATTTGAGCCACTATGAAATTACCGTCTGCAAATACTTTCGATTTGGATCGGTCTATAATTCTGCTGTGTAGTAATGGGTTAATACTCTGGCCAGTTCTTCACTATGAAAAAAAGAAGCATGATACCATAAGGGCAGGTAATTCTCAAAATACTTTTGACAGATATGCTATATGCTTTTCAACATGAGATTTCCATGGATAGAGCAACTGCAGCAGAGGGTTTGCAGTGGCGTGCAATGCCCATTAAAGATTTTCTGATGAATTCAACACCAAGACCTTAAATCGTAAAAGTGGGTTTTGTCTACTCTCGGATGCAGTCTAATAGTTGACCCTTTCCCAAAGGACAAAATATTAGGCTGTGCTAAATTGAAAGCATTTTGCAGACGACAGTTTTGAAATTTACGCAATTTTAATATACTAAAGTTCTCTGAGAAGGTAGAAAACATTGTGGGAAATAGAGAAAATGCTGGTTACCAGCATTTTCTCCTTTTCTCACAACGTTTTCGAAAGCTGTCTTCGAGCAGGTCATTAAAACTCAGGATTGGATGGAACAGAACTAAGTAGCTGAAAGTCGGGAATCACAGCCCATTAGCAGGTTTTGAGCCATTCTGTAATGGAGAGAAGTTTTTAAAATGGAAATGGCTTTCATGTAATCACATGAAAAAACCATTAAAATCCATCATAACTTTCAATAGTATAGACGCATCCATCAAGAAAAATTGTTAGTTTGTACATTCTAATGCTTGGAAATCATAATTCATTTACATAAACTGAGATGTAGAGTATACAACACTTTACCGTACGACAAAGTTTTAGATTCGTCGGTATAAAAAGTATTTGCAGATTGCAAACTTACAGCTCATTGAGTGATTGGCCAATTTGTCTTCGAGGGGGTAGAACACATTATGCCAAAAAGATAAAAAAGCTAGCAACATTTTTATCTTTTTCGGATGATGTGTTAATAAGTCTTAATTTTCCATAGGGTCTTATAAATAAGACTGCTTGAGATTGTTGAGTAACTCGATAAAAGTGAAGTACAGTCTGAGTGATATGTCACTCACAGCCAAGCAGATCTTGACCAAATATGCAAAGCACTCTGTGTATTCCTAAATTCATTACCGCATGATCACAACTTTTAACAACTCTGACAAAGACAGGTTTTCAGAATATTGTTGGAGAATAGAAAATGCTTGTAACCAGCATTTTCTCTTTTTCCAACAATATTTTCTATCATATCAAAGACTTACTTTCATCATTTCAGCCACTTTTATTTTGTTGTCTGCAAATGCTTTTAATTTCTGTAAGTCTGAAATTGAGTAGTTTGTTACAGGGTTCAGTCTGTACCAAGAGACAAAATGTTCTTAAATCTTGGCAGCCAATATCCATCTCTCAATAGAATTTGGGATCACTAAAAGACCAAGCTAAGTATACATGATCAGAATAAATAGAAGTGGGATAGGCACTAGGGCTATTTGGGGCACTAATGCACCAACATGACCATATATCTGAAGAGACCTGTCAATCTGTGATGTTAATTAGTCCCAGGCTACTAAGCACAACTCACTGACCTTTTGCAGACAGTGTAGGTCAAGATCAGGATGCACAGAACCTTGTATTTACACCGTCATATAAGTAGATAATTATGTTTCCCATAAAATGATTTTCAAATAGCAAAAATTGATTTTTTTAATAAAGTTTGCTTAACCCTTTCCCAAACAAGCCCTGGTTTTTACGTGTCTGCAGTAAAAGCCTTTTGAAAACACTGTGGGAAAAGGAGAAATTGCTCATAATGAGCAATTTCTCCTTTTCCCACAGTATTTTCTACCCTTTTTTGAGAACTCTCTGCCATTTTCTCCAAATCTTAAATTGTCGTTTGCAAACTCTTTTGGTTTGGAAGAGTCCAAAATTTGTCATTTGGGAAAGTTTCATTTTAAGTTATTTAGTAGGATAATGGTTAATGCCTATTCCCTTGGTTGAATTAAGTACATGCCCTCAAGGTATTTGTAGATAACAAATGACAGAATGTGTGAAAAATAGTACAGAAAAACATTGTACGAAAAGGAGCAAATGTTGGTTACCGGCATTCTCTGTATCCACTAGGTTTCCAAAAGCCATCTTTATGAGGGTTATTTAAACCTGGGATTATGAGGAAAACGGTTAAGTTTGCTCTAGGTAACTCTTTTTTGGCTGACTTAAAGTGTTTCTATCAGGTATTTAGCGAATTTTAGCCAAAAGATTTTAAAGACCCAAATGGAGGCCAAACATAAACAATTAAGGCCTCTTAATTTAAATTATACCTTGTCAAAATATTGAAAATTTTGTGAAGATGACTATCCTTTATTGTGCAGACAGTCATTAGTGTAAGCAGCTTGCAGAAAAATTAATTTCAAAATGGGGTAAAAATTAAACTGAAAACAAAGCAACCTGGCAACTTTAAAGCTAGTTTTACCTGTATTTTTTTCCTTTTCCAGCAATGTTTCAAAAGTCTGAATTGTTTGGTAAAGGGTTTAGAAGGGAGACTTGTTTTGGAGTTTCTGACAAATGAACTATTCAAACATATAGGAGGCAGCTATTAGGACTAGATTAACAATGATATGCAGAAAATTGATAGATACTGAGGCTAATGTCAGATTTGTATTGTTGAAAATAAACCTGAATGTTCTTGCCATTGAGGTAATTATTAAATGATAAATCATGGAGAGTTGGCATGTGCAGTTTGCCCATTTTGATACGGACATTTCTGTTTTTTTATATTTTCATATAATTGCCTTTCCAATTTGCCCATTTCAGTATTGCACTTAATCTGTAATTAATTAGAAAACACAGGCTTGCAAAAAAAAAAGAATGAGCCCATAACCCAGGGCATGTATATCATTAAATGTCTTTGGCATAATGGAATTTGAAAACAAATTTTAGAAATGATAGATTTGATATCTGGGTCATGTCAAAATAATGCCTGCAAACCAGGAAAGAATGAGATCTTGAAATTTACAAAAAAACTAAATAATGGTTTACCACACATTCTCCAAGTTGCAATTTTTGTGGACAAAGAAAATGCAGGTACCAGGATTTTCTTTTTTTTTTCACATTTTTTTCTACCATCCAAAGGTGAACCTTATCATTGAAGCCAATTTTCAATAATAGTCTACAATTACCTACAGGATGGACAAGTCTACAATCTTGGTGAGAGCATCTTCACAAGCCAAGGATACTAACTCCATTTGTTCGTTACGTACCCTTGGCTGCTCCCCTCTTTACAAATCGAAACTCCCACTATGCCACCTATCGAATATCACAAGTATTTTCTCCTTTTCCTACAGTGTTTTCAAAAGGTTTCTTTCTCAGGCACGTCAAAAGTAGGGATTGAGTGGTAATGGGTAAAGGAGAGGCCATG
This sequence comes from Tridacna crocea, assembly GCA_943736015.1. NCBI lineage: Eukaryota > Metazoa > Mollusca > Bivalvia > Cardiida > Cardiidae > Tridacna > Tridacna crocea. The sequence goes on along the minus strand of OX031067.1, from coordinate 24,024,269 downwards.
GTTGTGAAAAAAAAAAGCCTGTAGCCAATTTAAACATTTCAGTGTAGAAAGAAATAACTATAATTGCTTAATGGTATTATTCTATGAAAGATCTGGAAGACAGCATCCACTTTTTGTGTCAAGGATAATTTTAGGACCTTACTGAAGACTTAAAGGAACTGCAGGAAAGAAAAACAGCTAAGGAAAAGGAAATACATGTATATATGAAATGATGGAGACCAGCGTTATCTCCTGTTCCAACAACGTTTCCAAACCTGTCAAGGTTTTGAGTGAGGATAGTGTTCAGATGTCATCTCTCACAGGTTAAATTTTTTACAGAAAAAAACTTTTTCATCTCTGAACTCATTTCAAGGTATCAAATAAAATGTGACATAATTCATTGGATTTGTCAATGAAAGGGGAGAAAACTGTGAGGAAAAAGGAAAAAAACAACAATTACTGTGATTGTCATTTAGACTCTCCAAACAGTGTTTTCAAAGCTAAAATCCTTCTTCAGAAAAATAAGAACTGGAGTGTTTGATACAGTGTTAGCTTTTTTATCAAACAAGAAAATTTTGAACTTGATTGAATTGAAAGCATCTGCAAATACAGATTCAGTGTAGCTTAATTAATGATTTGTTCCCTTATTAGGGTAGAAAATATTGTGGAAAAAAAAAAGAAGACGGTCATTTGACCTTCTTGTCCCATTTTCAAGTTGTGTGATGTTTTCCAGTGGTCTTCTTTCTCTTTTTGATGCAATTCTTTTTTTTTTTGTTGTCAGCTTAGATTTATTTGCTTAATGAAAAATTACAATTACATGTATATAAGAGGTCATTTGCAGCCATGGCAAATTAATATAACAAAATCTTTTCTGAATAAAAATAAACCACATATATTATTGTTGTTTTTTTTATTTCTCTTTATTTCTCTTTATTTTCAAAACCATGTGTAACATATTTACAAAACCATGACAAAGTAGACTGTTTCACAATTTCCCAAGAAACCTGGATTTAGAGAGCAAATTCTGTGGCAGTCTGCCTTTTAGACTCACCACTATTGGAAAGGCCTGACGACGACCTCTCCAATGAAAACAATATGTTTCAATGTTTACCCAAATTCAATTAATTTAACACATATGTAGACATTTAATAAGTATAGTTAAATACAAAAGTGTTATTAATAAGGTTCCAGACAAAGTATTACATCAAATTTAACAATTTTGTTTCATTCCTGTAACAGTAAATTTGATTAAACGCAGAATTGTTTAGAAAATAAAAGGCTGAAGATGAAAGTTTACTGCTCATAATGGCATAATGAGTTGGCTATAGATTTCCATAAGGCTTATCATGTGCCATATTACAAGCTTTAATTATACTCCCTACTAAATATTGTTGCAATTAACCCTTTACTACACAATCCCAACTTTTAGTTATCCTGAGGAAGAAGCCTTTTGAAAAAATTGTGGGATAAGGTGAAAATGCTGGTAACTAGCTGGTTAGTAGCACCCTGGTAACCCTGATTTTTAATAACTGAGGAAAAAGCCTCTTGAAAACATTGTGGGAAAAGGTGAAAATGCTGGCAACCAGTATTTTCTCCTTTTCCCACAATTTTTTCTATCATATCAAAGACAAATTTCATCTTTGTTTGAGTGATTGTTAAATTGTCATCTGCAAATGCTTTCAGCTTGAGAAGTCAAAATTGTTCTCATGTGGTATAGAGTTAACCTCATTATACTTCCATTCCAAGAAGAGTTCAGTATCAAAGCCAGTAGAGTAGAGGCCCTGAGACCAGTGGGTGGGTAATTTGAATCTCAAGGTGGCCAGTTTTCTTTGAGGATTGATTGCGTCAGTTTAACAGGATTCATCCTTCTCTCTTAGGTGATTACTGTTTCAGCTGTGATTATGGAAAAGCAGCCAAATGGTATCGAAAGAATATTGTACAATGTACTGGTGAAGAAACTTAAGAAAAGCATGGATAGGTGCACTGGTTGCAGTATTAACTGACATAGCGATAAAATTTGTTAACACGTCATTAAAAACCAAAATCGGGTTTTTATCAGAAGGTATTAACTCTTTCCCACACAATCCCAATTTTGATGATCCTGGAGTGGATGGCTTTTGAAAACATTGTTGGAAAAGGAGAAAATGCTGGTAATCAGCATTTTCTCCTTGTCCCACAGTGTGTTCCTACCCTGTCACAGACAAATTTCATCCTTTAAGTAATATTCAATTTGCCGTCTGCAAAAGTTTTCAATTTGGACACTATGCAGTCTGATCTTTGATCTGTATTGTCTGCTTTGCTGCCAGATACTCTGACAAGAGCAGCTTTTAACTCTTTACCAAACAACAATATTTTAGACTGGTTCAAATTGAAAGCACTTGCAGACGACAAAGTACAAGTCATGTACATGTAACTCAAAAATTGAAATTTGTTTCCAGCGGGATTGAAAACGTTGTTGGAAAAGGAGAAAATGCTGGTTACCAGCATTTCTCCTTTTCTCATGCTTTCAAAAGGCTTCTATCTCAGAGTCAGAAAAACTAGGGATTGTTTGGTAAAGGGTTAAAATGCACATTTTGAATTGACTGATAATATTTATACTTCACTGCAGGAGTTATATTCTGTGAAAAGGGGTTTAAGTCATTGCCGCACAATTCTGACTTTAAACGACCCTAAGAAGAGGTCTTTTGAAAACACTGTGGGAAAATGAGAAAATGCTGGTAATCAGAATTTTCTCCTTTTCCCTCAGTTTTCTGACTACTCTTTCAAAGAGAGAAATCATCATTTCATCTATGTTTAATTTGTCGTCTGGAACTGCTTTCAATTTGGTCACATTCCAAATTTTTTAGTTTGGTAAAAGGTTAACTATCTGCAAACAATATAGACAAAGGTCAGCCTGTGCAGCCTGTGCAGGCTGCCTTGGTTAAAACTGTTTTGTTGCCTGTCAATTATTGTTTGCATATCAAAGGTCCATTAAACCCAATGATTCCGTCAGTTAGTAGACAAGATAAAATCTGTAAGTCCATGATCACACAATGGCTTGCTTAGTATAAGGAGTTATTGAGATGCTTTTAACTCTTTACAACACAGTCCCAACTTTTAATGCCTGTGGAAGAAGCCTTTAGAAACATTGCTAGAAAAGGAGAAAATGCTGGTAATGAGCATTTTCTCTTTTAACCCTTTACCACACTATCCTGACTTATAACGACCCTGAGAAAGAAGCCTTTTGAAAAGATTGTGGGAAATGGAGAAAATGCTGGTAACCAGCATTTTCTCCTTTTCCCACAATGTTTTCTACCCTTCCCCAATGAAATTTGATTTTTCAGTCACATTTATTTTGTTGTCTGCAAATGCTTTCGATTCGGACAAGCCTAAAATACTGTCATTTGGTAATGAGTTAACTGTTTACCACATAATCCTGACCTTTAACGACCCAGAGAAAGAAGCCTATAGAAAACATTGTGGGAAAAGGAGAAAATTTCTACACATCCCAAACTGATTTCCAATGTTTGATTCACCATCATTGTCATCTAATGCCTTCAAGTTAGGGTATTCCAAAATTTTGTCGTTTGGTAAAGATTTAACCATACTTTGTCCTTTGGTAATGCATTTAACCCATTACCACACAATCCCTACTTTTGACGCCCCTGAGAAAGAAGCCTTTTGAAAACACTGTGGGAAAAGGAGAAAATGCTGGTAACCAGCATTTTCTCCTTTTCCCACAGTGTTTTCTACCCTTCCCAGAACAAATTTCAATTTTTCCGTCACCTCTATTTTGTCGTCTGCAAATGCTTTCAAATTGGACCAGTCTAAATTTTTCTCGTGTGGTAATGGGTTAAAACCCTTTTACAAGACCAGGGATCATATGCCATGGTACAAAAGTTAATTATTCCCATATAATTATAGCGGATTAGTCTGGAGTATTATTTTGTAATTATCTGTTGTCCGTTTAACCCTTTACCAAATAATTCCTGGTTTTTCAAGACCTTTTGTAAGGAGGGCTTTGGGAAAAAAATGTGGGAAAAGGAGATAATGCAAGTATCCAGCATTTTCTCCTTTTCCCACAATGTTTTCTACCTTATTAAAGAAAAATTGCACCATTAAGCAATATTAAAATTGTCATCTGCAAGTGCTTTCAAGGTGAACGAATTCAAAGGTGAGCCCAAAGTATTTGAGACACATCATAACTTATTGAAGGTCAGTGGTAAATGAGTTGTCATTCTGATTCACAACAGATTAGTTTTGAGTGTTCCTTTGTTTTATTCTGTGTTTGCCCGTCAAAAGGACAGCCATGAACATACTTCAGAATGTAAAATTGTTTTCATTGTTAGAGCTCCAGATAGAGGGAGTGATTTTGATTTTAAAATTGAAAATATTAAGTATTCTTCTCTGAACCTTATGTTGTGGGTACTAATAAGAATTGTCTCACTAAGATTATTCTAATGAGTTCCCACCACATAGTGTTTTGAATAGAAAAAGACTCTAGAATACCATCACTTCCTCTTATCTGGGCCCATATTTACAAACCATTCTTGAGAATATTTTCAGTCTTATTCTCCAAGGTTTTCTAAATCTGTAAGTAACACAGCTTCTGATTGGCTATACCATTCAGTTTAGCCAATCAGAAGTTATGTTACGTACAAATATAGAAAATTCTGGAGAGTAAGACAAAGAACGTTTTTAAGAATGGTTGGTGAATACAGGCCCTGGACCTCTGATTGTTAGAGTGCCACATAAACCTGACCCTTTCAGTCTAAAAATAAATCCCAAATAAGTGCCATTTCCAGGTTGCTTTTAGACCAGAATATCTTGGCAAAGCATATATGTTTTTTGTAGTCTGATCTTGACCTACAGCCAGCTTCCTAAAGCAATTATAATAGTGAAAGACGCTTATGGGGTTAAGAATTCCGTTTAATGTTACTGAATTGGCTTCCCTTTACATATCATGAAATCAGTTCATTGTTGTAAGGAATGAGAAAAAGAAAATTTTACAAAAGGTTTTTCAACTTTTTTGGGGAAGCATCTGAACACCTGTTGCCTCTATGTTTTTGTTGTTTATGGCCATATGTTATCCACCGTTTGTAGGAACAATGAAAACTTAGCCAATGCAGTGAATAAATAACCATTTAAATCTGTTACACGAAAACATATTTCTTGACTATAAAAAAAGTTCTTTTTGTATATGTCGTAGGCCAGATTGGAATCTAGGCAGATCCGGAATCTGCCTAGACCAAATTAGAATTCAAATTTTGTGTAGACCAAAATGCATCGTTTTCTAATATTTTATTTAAATATATTGATTTAATTATGTTTACAATTGAGAGGTATTTTCAATTAAAGCATTTTATATGAATTTTTCCACAATTGCTCTTTTTTCCACCTTTTTTATTAGTACAAAACATTCAAAATTTATAAATTTACTCTGAATTTCTGACTAAAACTTCTTTTATTTTGGAGTTTACGTATAAAAGTAAGATGATTCATGTGTAGACACCCTATATTCAACGTGAAATTATTAAAATTTGGTTTAGGCAGATTGTAGAGCTGCAAAGCTTAACTGGAATCCTGATTTGTTATGGACAAATTCCAGTTTGGTCTAGGCAGATTCCAGATCTGCCTGGATTCCAGTTTGGACTACGACATATACATGTGGATGGTTGTGGTTTGGGAAGCTTGAGATGCTAAGATGCTAAGTTCTCACTGTTTTACAGTGTTGATGTCATCTGGACAGGTTTTAACCCAGAGGATTTGGGCTGTTACCACTCATCCCTGAGTTTGATGATCTTCAGGAATAGGCATTTTCAATTTTTGGAACCATTTTAGGAAAACAGAACTCAAGACAGAGGGAGTGATTTTGATTTCAAAATTGAAAATATAAATTTTTCACTAAACCCCTATGTTGTGGGTACTCATTAGAATCGTCTCAAAGAGAAAATTCTCGAAGAGAAATAATGGATTTAGAAAACCATCACTCCTGCTTATTTGGAGCTCTGGGAAAATGTGAAAATGCTGGTAACCAGCATTTTCACATTTTCCCATATTTGAAATAAGTTACTATCCTTTCAGAGACAAATTCCACTATTTCAACCACACATAATCTGTCATCTGCAAAGCTACAAAAAGTTACGAAAACTCTAAAATTTTGTCATGTGGTGCCTTAAGTTATATAGAGGATGACGCAGAGGAAGAAGTCTTTTGAAAACATTGCCGGAAAAGGAGGAAATGCTAATAACCAGCATTTTCTCCTTTTCCCACAATGTTTTCCACTGTTCTAAAGTCAGGTTACAATTTTTGAGTCACATTTTGTCGTCTGCAAATACGTCCAATCACAACTATAACAGGGAAACACATACAACACGGGCAGGTAAACGTCAAAATATTTTGTACACAGTTTTGCCCCTTTTTCAAATTAAGACTTTCACTAAAAACAACTACTTCTGAGACTTGGCACACACATGCAGTGCTCTTGCTTTATCATTTTGACTTTTGTTTACATACACTGGACACAACATCACAGTCTGATTGTAGTAAGTATAGACACACAGGAAACTGTACGGCATGTATACAGGAAGCTATTTGTGAGCAATCGTCTTTTTTATAATTAAAATCATTCTTCCAGGAAATGTAATGTCAAAAATTATCTCGTAGATTTTTGTTTCTTTGTCACTTTCTGAGTGCCCTTTTGATGCTGTTTAATCATATGCCGAACTACAAAATTGTAGACTGGTTCTAATTGAAAAGACTTGCAGACAGTAACTTTAAGTCATTACCAAACGACAAAATTTTTGGCTTGTCCAAATCAAAAGCATTTGCATAAGACAAAATAAAATTGACTCAAAAAGTGAAATTTTTGCTGGGAAGGGTAGAAAACGTTGTCGGAAAAGGAGAAAATGCTGGTTACCAGCATTTTCTCCTTTTCCCAAAATCTTTTCAAAAGGCTTTTGTCTCAGGCCGTAAAACCCAGCTATTGTTTGGTAAAGGGTTAAATGAGTTTCTCAAATGATGCAATATGCCTTTAGAATAATAGAAAACATGCAAATGTCGAAAACATTGTGGGAAATGGAGAAAATGCTGATCATCAGCATTTTTACTATTTTCCCACATTTTTTCCCCCCATCAAATCAATCTTTAGGGTCATTATTTAGTTTAACTCTTTACCAAACAACAAAATTTTAGACTGGTCCAAATTGAAGGTACTTGCAGAAGACAAATTCGAGGTAACTCAAAAAAAGATATTCGTTTCCAGCAGTGTAGAAAACATTGTGGGAATCAGCATTTTCTCCTTTTCTCACAATTTTTTCAAAAGGCTCCTTTTTTAAGGTCTTTAAAAGTCGGGATTGTGTGGTAAAGGGTTAAACAAACTTACTATACACCAATTGAGAAACAAGTTCATACACCTTATACTAATCTCTCTCAATCCCGATTCCTGCGAATTACACCAGTACGTGGGCCATATGTACTGGCCAAAGAACAATCCCGAAGTCAAAACCCACCCTAGGTCTTGAACAAGGAACCTTATAGTTACAAGACCGACGCTGCCTCAAAAACGACAGACACCACAAACTGTGAATTGTTTGAGAAAGGTTTACCCTTAACTCATTACCAAACGACAATATTCTAGGTTTGTCCAAATTGAAAGCATTTGCAGACGACAAAATAAAAGTGGCTGAAATTTTGAAATTTGTTTTGTGAAGGGTAGAAAAACATTGTGGGACAAGGAGAAAATGCTGGTCACCAGCATTTTCTCCTTTTCCCACAATGTTTTCTAAAGGCTTCTTTCTCAGGGACGTCAAAAGTAGGGATTGTGTGGTAATGGGTTAAGTGCTGTATAAACCGCCCAAGCATTTTCTGTCTGGTACTACCATTGCTTTTGTTGATAGTGTATGATTGTAGACAGTGCACCTGAAAAGTCAGCTTGCACATTTTGTGCTGTCTAATCTTGAACTTCACTAGCTGCAAAGACAGCTATAAGTCTAAAAGTTCCTTTAACCCTCTACCAAACAATCCCGAAGCTTAGATAAAAGCCTTTTGAAAAGATTGTGGGAAAAAGGAGAAAGTTTTAATGCTTGTAACCAGCCTTTCTTTCTTTTCCCACAGTGTTTTCTACCCTGCTGAAAACAAACTCAATTTTTGAGTTACCTTTTTTTTTGGTCGTCTGCAAATGCTTTTAGTTTGAACCAGTGTAAAATTTTGTCATTCGGTAAAGGGTTAAGGGTTTTTAGTATGATCTAGAATTATTTGTGAAGATGGAAAACTAATTCTTTGATAATAGTTTGTAGAGTCACTTAATTATATTGACAAATTTATTATTCCAACTGAAATGGGTTAACTCATTACCACACTGCAAAAATGTAGAATTGTCAAGATTGAAGCATTTTCAGACAACAAATGAAATAGGGCTAACTGTAAATTAGGGCTTTTTCATTTTGAGAGTAGAAATCATGATAGCATTTTCTCCTTTTTATACGACCAAAGGGTTGTATTATGTTATGGTCCCAGTCATCTGTGCGTCCGTCTGTTAGTAATTTTTGTGCGCTCGATCCTCCTGTAGTTTTCATCGGAATAAGATCAGACTTACCACAATAAATTTCTATGAAGTGTAGTTGTGCATATGACTTTCAAAATTTTATGCATTTCAGTGACAAGCCCATATTGGCATATATGCCCTGCTTTGTGAAGCTCATGTTTCCCAAATATTTCACTGTGTTTTAAAACTTTCTTACCTTTGGGTGGTCAAAATTTGGGATAGCTGGGTAATATGTGAAACTTTACAAAACTTGAGATGGAAAGGCAGTCTTGGAGATTGTAACTGATTGGAGCTTTGTATGAAGGAAATATGTACAAACGTCTGAATGCAACCCAAATATTTTAATCTAAATTGAAACCCTACGGGACTGTGGCTAAATTAGAGACTCCTGAAAAATACTACTCGAGAATTTTAATTTCAAGTTGTAGAAAAATTTGGAGCTAATTATTTCATTTTTATGAGAAATTTCAACCTTTTTTATCATGATTGCAATTCTGCCATTTTTGCTTGAATTGTAATTTATGGGCTCTTTAGCAGACAATAGAATAGTACAAATCTTGTGCATGTTGACTGCAGATTCCTATTGCGAGCTTAACTCTTAACCACACCACCACAACTGAACAACTCCCCCAAAAAAGCCTTTTGTAAATATTGTGGGAAAAGGGAGAAAATGTTGGCAACCAGCATTTTCTCCTTTTCCAACAATATTTTCTTCCCTTCCCAGAATGAATTTCAATATTTGAACATTTATTTTGTTGTCTGCAAATACTTTTCAGTTTTGAATTGTCTAAAATTCTGTTGTTTGGTAAAGAATTTTAATGATCTGGAAGAAGAAGCTGTTTGAAAATAGTGTGGAAAAAGGAGAAGATGCTGGTATCCATAACTTTATGATGGCCTTCAACACACAAAAAGGGGCATTTGGATATTTTCGTAAAGTGTTGTCTCAGATCAGGCTGACTGCAGTCCATGCAGACTAATCCAAAAGAAACCTTTTCACATAACTTTCAGTTTTATCTACCGTAGCCCAAAATGTATTATAGTGGTAACGTGGCGTCTTGGATTAACCTGCACTGACTGCACAGGCTGATCTGAGACGGCACTTTATGCAAATCCAAATACCCATTTTGGCATGTTCAAAGCCATGTTTGGTTCACAATGATAATGCAAAATCTGCTCTATAACCAATCTTGAAATATCCATGATTGAAACTGCTTTTACCCTGCACCACACAAAACCAGCAATCCCGAGGAGTAATGTTCGAAAAACAAAGTGAGAAAAGGAGGAAATACTGGTAACCAGCATTTTCTCCTTTTTCCACAATGTTTTCTAGCCTTTGAAAGACATTTCATATTCTGAGTTACATTGAATATGTCGTCTGTAAGTGCTTTCAACTATGGCGAGGCAAATAAGTCTTTCCCTTGGTAAAGAGCAGGAGTGTGCTATTTTGGAATTTTCCCACTGCCCGCAGACAAGTTGGACTGAATTTTCCTTCTTGTCCACATTTAAAGTTTACTTGTCCTTTTTTCCCCCCACATAAACTGCATGTAAGAGAGGCCTTGCACCGGGTCAATACATTGAGTTTGTACCTTGAAGGTGTTGATTTCAAAACAGGTTATGCAAAACTTGGAATAAATGGAGCATTTGAAGATCATCATTTATGTAAATATGACATTTCCTTATCTGGTTTGGCTCAAGTATTCACTTGCCTGCGGACAAGTGCTCTTGAAAAATTCACTCGTCCGCAGGCAAAAAGTCCTGAGTCGGGCAAGGAGGGCATAGGAATTCCACACCCCTGAAAAGTGTGCTGTGGAGCAAAATATTAGATCAAAAGCAGGCTTGCAAAGTTACTTGATTGGTCTGATTACCTCAATGATCCAGAGAAAAACAAATGAGAGTTATTTTTACAGGATACCTTCATCCAAAAACCACCACATTACAAAAATATTGATTTGACATCATAATACACATGATCCAAACAGACCACTGTGTGTATGATCTCAATTACTGTGGTCCAGTCTGATCACCATGATATTTAAACCACATGAAAAACACATCAAAATAGTCAGTGGATAACAACATAATAACCACATCACCAAAGAATGACTTGACAGCACCATAATGATCAAGAGAAACAACATCCTAACCCATTACCACACAATCCCTACCTTTGATGCCCCTAAGATAGAAGCCCTTAGAAAAAATTGTGGAAAAAGGAGAAAATGCTGATAACCAGCATTTTCTCCTTTTCCCACAATGTTTTCTACCTTGCTCTAAATAAATTTCAGTTTTTGAGTACTGTTGGTCTGGAACTGTGCTTTCAATTTGGACCAGTCTAAAATTTTGTCATTTGGTAATGAGTTAATCAAAGTCTCTTGACATTTTCATACTTTATCCAGAGAACTCGCATCCAAATAGAATTGACAGGTAGGTACAATAATGATATAGAGAAAGCACTTCACAATAATAATTACTGAACATGAACATCATTATAATTCAGGGAAGCCTTATCACAATTATATTGACTGGACATTTATCATAGTGACTCAGAGAAACCACACCACAACAACATTGACTTTACATTATCAGAGTGAACCGAAGAAACCGCATCACTATATTGGTTGGATTAATTTTATTGTAGCGACTCGGAGAAAATGTAGTGATCCAGGGAAGGCACATCAAAACTACACTGACTGGACATTATCATAGTGACCCAAAGAAGCCACATCACAATAATGTTGACAGGACATTATCAGAATGACCCAGAGAAACCACATCACTACAACATTGATATGACATTAACATAGTGACCCTGAGAAGCCACATCAACACTTCATTGATTGAACATAATCATAGTGACCCAGAGAAGTCACATCACAACAATATTAACTTGACATTATCATAGTGACCCAGACAAACCACATGACAAAAATATTGACTGGACCTTATCATAGTGACCCAACGAAGCCACATCACAATAACATTGACTGGAAATTATCATATTAACCCAGAGAAACCACATCACAAAAAATATTGACTGGACATTATCATAGTGACTCGGAGAAACCACATCATAATAATATTGACCTGACATTATCACAGTGACCCAGAGAACCACATCACAACAACATTGACCTGACATTATCATAGTGACCCAGAGAAACCACATCACAATAACATTGACTGGACATTATCATGGTGACCCAGCTAAACCACATCACAATAATATTGACCTGACATTATCACAGTGACCCAGAGAAAGCAGAGAAACCACATCACTATCAAATTGACCCAACATTATCATAATGATCCAGAGAAACCACATCACAAGAACAATTACTGGAAGATGTTAAAATGATCAGAATGATTCAGATAAAACACATGACAATTAGATTGACTGGATATCAACTTAATTGTCTAGAAACCACATCACAATGATACTGATTGGCCTGATCACTTTAACAAATCATAGAACTCATCACAGTCATATGCACCGGACATTACTATGATGTTCTAGAGAAACAGAGAAACCACAACACAAATCTGGTAATGCCTGGGAATCTGATATCACCATTATGATATGGAAACAAAGACCACATTACAATACATTTATTAGACATCATAACATTATGTTTTAAACAAAGTGATAAAAGCTAAACACAAGTACCATTATGCAAAACACAACCTTGAGGAATGTCAATATGAAGCCTTTTACTTGCTCTCTACAGGAGGAACATGACAAGATAATGGTCAAACGACATCCTGACATTGGTATTTTGATATAATGGGACAAAAATGTATCATACTACTTCTCTCTGGAACCATAAACATCTTTTTGGACTGTTGGCCGAGCAAAATCGTTCTTTCATGATGCTAAAGAAGAGTTTTCAGACCATTGTTGGAAAAGGAGAAAATGCTGGTAACTAGCATTTTCTCCTATTCCTACAATGTTTTCTACCCTTCCAAAATCAAATTTTGATTCTTCCGTCACATTTAATTTGTCATCTGCAAATGCTTTCAATTTGGACCAGTCTGTAAATTTGTCGTTTGAAGAAATTATTGTAGGCTTTTTCACATTCAAAGCTGTTGCAATCAACAAGTTTAGTGTGGCTCTGAATGGATGAAAGAACTTTCTCTCAAAAGGGTTGTAAAAAATCTAGATTGTGTGGTAGGAGTAATTTCAGTGATAATTCTTAGATAAACCATCTGATTGGTAGAGACAGAACATGTCAGCCAATCAGATATGTGTCTAAGAACTAAGAAATAGAACAAAATTAAGATTTGTATGTAAATATGATTGAGAGCACTGCATATGAAAGGTTGTCAAAATGACATCTATTTAATTAAAACCAAACTGCCAATCAGATGAATACACTAATTTAGAATTAATCCTTTTCTGATGCAAATCCCTTAGAACTCTTTACCAAACAAGAAAGTTTTGAACCTGTCCAAAATTAAAGCAGTAATGTAGATAACAGAATAAATGTGGTTCTAAAAACGAAATACATTTGTGGACGAGTGGAAGTTGTAGGAAGAGGGGAAAAATACTGAACACCAGCATTTTGAAAATATACCAGCATTTTGTCCCTTTTCCAAAATGTTTTCAAAAGCGGTCTTCCTTGAGGTCTTTAAAAGTCAAGATTTTGTACTAAAGGGTAAACTTTTTCACTTCTAAATAAAGAATGTTCTGCAATGGCTACAAATACAGACAGCTGCAAGATGAAGAGAAAGAAGTAATAGACAATGTAGATTAAGGTAAGACTGCACAGAATGTGCAGTCTGATCTCTGATCTGCACTGTCCACAAAGTTGTTGTCTGTTATCTTCATACTTAGACTAGGGAATTTTAGACTCGAGTACAAGTTCAGAGCTCTTGAGGAGGTAAAGTTGTATGTGCTTCATAATGATGGTGTTTTGTCCATAAAATGATAGGAATTATGGAAAAAGAAAGAAAATGCTGTGTTACCAGCATTTTTGCCTCCTACCACAATATTTTAAAAGTAACTTCGTTCAGGGTTGCTTAAACTAGGGATAATTTGGTAAATGGATTAATGCTTCTTTATCAGAAGCAGTTACAAATATTGTGCAAAGATCATTTTTTGAAGGGTAGAAAGATATTGTGGGAAAGGGAAAAAATGCTGGTTACCAGCATTTCTCCTTTTCCCACATTGTTTTCTAAAGGCTTCTTTTTCATGGTCTTCAAAAGTAGGGTTTGTTTGCGGGTAATGGGTTAAGTTTGAAATGTTGGCTTTTGTTTACTCTAAAGGCCTCATTGAAATGGACATTTCTCAAAGTTGCCTTCTGCAAGTTTTTCAAGAAGTGATAATTTAACTTAAATGTCATTACCACACAATTAAAGTTTTGACAAGCATGTCCAAAAAAACTTTAAAAAATCATGTAGGAAAAAAGGAAAATGGTAGCACAACCAAGATTTTCTCCTTTCCCCACTATGTTTAATACCCGTTCTAAAACAAATCTCAACTTTTTTGTCAATTTTCTTTTGTCATCTGCAAATTCTTTCAATTGTCGCCTAAAATTTTTGTCGTTCGGTAAAGTGTTAGTTATGGAATGCAGATATGATGAATCTCCTTCTCATCAACATTATTCTCCTAAATGATAGAAATGACCTAAAAACTGCAGAACTCATCTCCTATCTTTCTAATTAAAACCTATCACATTTCAATCTTATTAAATAGCAAATCAGTGGAAGCATCTTTTAACAAAACCTGGTTATTTTACTTTGGCACTCTTGTTTTATTTAATTAACTCTCTACCAGCACACAAAATTAACCCTTAGGCTGCTTTGAGCCTGTCTGAAGGACCTTTTGCTGACAGTCTAGATCAAGATCAGGTTACACAGAATGTGTAGTCTTATCAGTTTATTCTACAGTGTCAAATGAGGAAATATTTTTCTCCAAAAAATTACCTTTTAAATTTCATTACTCTGTTCTTTTTTTATATCCACTTAATAGTTTATATTAACTTATTTACCTGTGCTAAAGGTGAGTATTTTTCCATATCAAAAGCATTAGTTTAAAGCTCAAGCGATGGGGCTATGAATGGGTAGAAACATTGTGGAAAGGAGAGAAAAATGTTCATAACCAAGATTTTCTTGGTGACTAGTATTTTCTTTTTCAGTGTTTTCAAAAATCTTCCTTCAGGGTTGAAAAAAAAGAAGAGATTGTGTGGTAAGGAGGGAACTCTACTTTAATAGATGGCACAGGAAACTGTTTTGGAGAGCACAGTAGATGATGACAAGATCAGACTGTATATTTTGGTTTCCAGCATTTTTCTTCTTTTTGAACATTGTTTTCAACAATTTCAAAGATGAATTTCACTATCTGAACAACTGTGAAACTGTCAATTGCAAATTCTTTCAGTTAACTCTTTACCACTCAGCAATTATACTTCAGACTGGTATTCAAATGCATGTGACAAAATCAAATGAGGCGTAAACATTTGCTTCGTTTCTTCGAAAGGTTAGAAAACATGCTTCTTTTTCCACAGTGTTTTCATAAGTCTTTTTTCCTCTGGGGGTCATTGAAATTGTATGGTAATGGGTTGAAGCAGTATATAATGTTGTCATGGTAAAGAGTTAAAAAACAAGCATATATATATGACCCACTATCATTGTTGTATGAAGGAAGTATTTTCAAGTTTATTTCAAGGAGTTTTGATGGCTCTCTTCAACTGTTTTGTCCGCCCACTTATAGAAGCTGGGGGTCTTCTTTTAACCCTTACCAGAATGACAAAATGTTAGGCTTGTCCAGTAGAAAGTATTCAATATTGATGACAAATTACTATCTGATCAACAACCAAAATTTGATTTTGAAAGGGTAGAAAGTATTGTGGGAAAAGAGAAAATGCTGGTAACCAGTGCAATATTTTCTACCCTCAACAACAGTTCTTTGTAAGGCATATTTATTATGTATATTGTCTGCAAAATTAATGCTTGTGATACAAACCAAACCAAAATGTGATTCGGTAAAGATGAAACTGAGCACTTACTGTGTAAAATTGTTGGATGCACTAGATTTTCTGGACTTTCTCATACCAGGGTCATTTAATCCGGTTCAGATGAATAAAAGAAGGAAACATTAACCTTTATAGGGGCGGTTTTAAAGCTTAATATATTAGGGGTTCAAAGAAACATGGAGTTGGGGGAAAGCCTAGTTGGAGCAGGAAACCTGGAGACAGGTTGCATGATTGACAATTTGCACTGACACTATACGGTGCTGTCCCCTTATGTTGACAGAGTTCATGGAAATCTCATTGTGTTCATCTATATCCAACAATGAACATGTATCCAATTTTATTTTGTAGGACAGCGTTATAACAAGCTTATAATGATGGGTTCTTTTCTTTAGCAGTCATCAATCTTAATATCTTTGTAAATTATTTTAGCGAAAAAACCAGCCGTAACTGTTGTCCCATTGAAAGTGATTGAAACAATAGAATTACCACTGAAGCAAAAGGTTGCATGTTTTTATTTCAGGTTTAAAATAGTATTAGTTTCTTCTATCATCTTAATAGACATTTGCGGGCGGACATGGAGATGGAGATGGATAACAGAAAGCAGAGAAAACTCGGGGATTGTCTCAACACATTCATTTGTGACATGTCCCGCATAAAGGAACCATCTGGGAACTGCAAAAAATATCGTCGCTGGTCAGATTACGCCGACAGCACAGTCTGAGCAGGATCAAAACTTTACGGTTTTGGCAGATGTTCTCTATGTTAAACGACCATTCAACCTTACTAAATAGTTGTTTAAACATATCTACCCGGATCAACCTAAACTGGCTTCAATCTGCTCATCAATTGTTTGATTTACGGATTCAATGATGGACCTTTTTTGCGTGACGGGTCACATGTATCAAAATCATTATGCGTGACGGGTCACATGCATCAAAATGATCGTTAAGGCCGAATTATAAATTTTATCGAAATCTTTCATAATGACCATTTTTAGATCGGTTATTTTTTAAGAAAACGTTAAGGTATTGTCGTAGCCCTGGTGTCTGTGCCATCGTCTGCGTTTTCATTTGGTAAAAACATTGACATTGTCAAAAACTGACATTTCATAATATCGCTTGTCATTTGGACAGCTTTTTCACTATCAAGTGGAAAACCGATACAACAAGGGCATATAACCATGAAAGTATCTTTTACACACTTTTACACACTTACGCCACTTGTTCGACTTTGAATTTCTACCAAAGATCAAGCGACTGTAGCCAAGACAAGAAAACATGATAATTAAGCTAATCATTGTCATTATTAAAAACATCACTTTTCATAGAATCGATCATACTGATTTACAATGATATACTACTTTTGCAATGATTCGAAAAGTTTGCCATAGGAATGGGTTCTGTCGCCTCGAAAGTTAACTAAAGCACTAATAACTTTTAAGTTCTGTGTTTATGTCTTAAGCCTTTATCCTGTAACATGAAATATATTGCTTCAATCAACATGCATGTTGACGTTTATCTCCCACTCTCCGACTCAAATGTGCATTACAGAAGGTCATGGCAACCAACCAGAAATTGTAACTGTCGTCAAATTACGCATCAGTATGAATTGCTGCCAGGGTATCGTTTTGATGACCCTTAATCTAGTTTCCGTCTACCAAACCATTTCAGTATTGTATATGATAACCTTGCTATATAGGCCGATATGCATTCGGCATACCTCGGGTGATAGGAGCCATCAAAGTAGATGTAGGTACGGAATTGGCCGAGTTTTGACGAGTGGGCTTACATGTACAGAGGTAAAATCGATACCCGAAGTAAAATTACTTTTGATTGAATTTTAGCACGGTACATATTTTTGACTCGTTCCATCCATTGCACCAACAACCATCCCAATTTTATATTAATTTCCCCATCGGGTCGACCATTACGCAATCACATACAAGCCTAAATCCCGTTGAAAAGTGTCATAAAGACCAGACATCAATGCATTTATCACATTTCAACAGAAGCACTATGTTTCTACAGAGCAACAATGTTGCAATGTTATGTGGAAAATGAGGAGACCAAAAACAATGAGTAGCAGTTCTGAAAATGTTGATGCTTATTCAAAAAGTTTGACCATTGAGTTGTATCAGAAGCACTGAATAAAAAAAAGGTTAAGGATTAATATCCCTAACTTCGAAGGTATATATTGCATTCATAAGATCGATGTTTTTAAAAAGGCTATTCAGCCAGTCTCGGCAACTCCCTTCTTTAAATATCGGGGGGGGGGGGGGGGGGGGGGGGGGGGGGCCTTTAGACCTTAAACCATGATTTTTTTTCTTTGGCCTATATACATAATGGCATAGTTACTTTGAGAAAACCCCTTACACGGGTAGGAAACTTCATATTCAGAGCCAATGGCTCCGACGAGAAAATGTTGTGTTGGTCTTCCGTTTCTGAAGATGTCGGCTGAAAAACAATCCCAAAACAGGTAGGCATGTCAATATTTGTAATTGTGTGTTCTTATGTCTTTGAAATTCAAAAAAAGGAGAATGTCATTCGATGCTCCGGTCTTTCAACGTGATTTCTGCACTACGGAAAGTTGGAAGAGGTGTACGATGTTGTCTGAATCATTTGCGGCGTGGGTTGACCGTAGCCAAAATAATACGTCTCGGAGATAAATTCAGTCTGTTATTGCCATTTAATTGGCAAGTAAGAGAGAGTCTTACTGTCCCAAAACCGTGAATTAATGTCCTGA
The DNA here is from genome assembly GCA_943736015.1 of Tridacna crocea. Lineage (NCBI taxonomy): Eukaryota > Metazoa > Mollusca > Bivalvia > Cardiida > Cardiidae > Tridacna > Tridacna crocea. The sequence continues at coordinate 24,006,053 of OX031067.1, read as the reverse complement.
AATGTTACATTCACTACTGGTCAAAAATTGAAAAGAAAAGCACACGAGTTGATAAAAATAAAGAAGGGCTCTGATTATGTGGGCCGGCTCTGACTATGTTACTCGGCACCGATTCAAGGGGGCTCTCTCAAAATTTTAGTTTTCTGTAAATAATTAGTAAGGACGTAAGTTTTGTTTTTCTGTTAATACCTTTAAATAATATCGTCCAAAATTGAGTTTATTTGTTGGATGGAACATGACCGCACGTATGAAAATACAAAGGAATGACATGATCACGTTAGAAAAATGTTTTTTAACATAAGTCTATCGAAATTATGAAAATACTTCTGCATATATAGCTTTTGGTTAGATCGAATGGTCCATGTATAAAACTTTTCGTGCTTTTGTCGTAAGTGCAGCCCACACATAAGCACAAATAATGAAAAATATTTTCTTTTTGAAGTACGAGAATGATAAACACAAAACGTGTTTGAATGATCTAGATGCATGAATTTGCATCAGGCAGTTTCTGATTCATTATTCGGTCATCAACATAATTCTTTACATTATGACTGAAACTTTAGAAACAAAATAATTATTTTGCCAGTCAATTTTAAAAAGGTCTCCTGTAAAAGTCATTTCGAAATCTGTCAACACTCCTACAATCATCACCACAGCAATGATTTTGATGAATCAGAATTCAGCAAATAAATTTTGGATAGATCACCCAAGAACAATTTCTTACAGAAGAGCACATACTCGAAAGTGACTAAAATTATAAGTCAAACGACAGAACCACATGCAGGTGCCAACAATAAGCTGTTGTTTTTCGACGGATTAAAAATTTCCAAAACGATTTTTGAAAAGGGTCACCCTAGGAATATATCTGTGAAATTATTTCAAAGTCTGACCAGCCATTCTAGAGAAGAAGATTTTTTTTTTAAATCCCTTCATGTCCATATAATGTTAGTAGCCCACATCAGAGCCATGTTTCTTGATGGATCAAAATTTCTAGAACACTTTGCGAAAAGGAACATTTCTGTGAAATTATTTCAAAATCTGACAAGCCGTTTCAGGGAAGAATTTTTAATAATTTCTTCATGGCTGTATAATACAAGTTGCCACACCTCGTCAGGCCCATGTTTCTAGACAGATCAAATTTCGCGAACAGTTTTTGAAAAAGGTCACCAAAGGAACATCTCTGAAATTATTTCAAAATCTGACTAGCCGTTTCAGGGAAGAAGAACTTTTCGTATAGTGCAAGTAGCCCCCATTCACCAGAGCTACATGTTTGTTTATTGACGGATCAAAATTCGCGAACAATTTTTGAAAAGGGTCACCCGAGGAACATCTGTGTGATATGATTCCAACATCTGACCATCGGTTTCAGAGAAGAATTTTTAAGAATTTCTTCATGGCCATAGTGCAAGTAGCCCCCATTCATCAGAGCCATGTTTATTGACGGATCAAAATAAAAAAGTTTTTTTTTTCATTTCCGTATTGTGCAAGTAGCCCCCATTCAATACAGTAAGGTCTCATGACATCAAAATTTCACAAACAATTTTGGAAAAGGGAAACCCAAGGAACATTTCTGTGAAATTGTTTTAAATCTGACCAGCGGTTTCAGAGAAGAAGTATTTTCAAGAATTTCTTCATTTCTGTTCGGTGCAAGAGGCCCTCATTCACCAGAGCCATGTTTCTTACGGGGTTAAAATTTCGCCTACAATTTTTGAAAAGGGTCACCCAAGGAACATCTCTGTGAAATGATTTCAAAATCTGAGGAGCAGTTTCAGAGGTGAAGATTTTTCACGAATTTCCTGGCAACTAGGGTTTTTGATCTAGTTGAAATTTTGCATGGGTAATGATTTATATCTCTATGGGGTTATGTGGCAAATTACAACTCTAAACTAATTTTGGTTTGTGATTTACAGGTGTTTGAACTGAGCCACTATAATGCCCCATCTTATGACCTTGTAAAACGCTGGCATCGTGAATTCAAATATGGCCGGAAGTCTGTACTAGAATTTAAATGATCATTGGGTTACAAGAAGTAATTTTTACTCATTTTCTATCAGATGTCAGTCACACACATAACTCAGTTCAAACACCTACAGGTGTCAGAAACCACAATTAGTTCAGAGCTGTAATTTGCCACATAATCCATAGAGATATAAATCATTACACATGCAAAATCAGCTAGATCAGACAACTGTAAGTGGGTCAGGGGCATTACTTATTGAACGACCCTCGTAAAATGAACTTGTTGCTTCACATTTAAGTCGACGCACCTTCTTATATATACCCGGAAAATAGAAAAAAATAAAATAAACGAAATTCCTCTTCCATCGGAGCAAACCGATATTTTCGTAGCCGACCTACACAGTCGGAGCCTTTCTTAAATTACGCCCGTGTTTGTATAGTTTTCTGTCAATTCTTGCATTGAGTGAATTGAAACGGCAAAGACAATTATCTAACCCTGTAGAGAAGGAAAATTTCTTTACTTTGCTTATTTAATGGGCAGAAAGAGCCTGTATTTATCTCCGAGACGTATTATTTTGGCTACGGTCAACCCACGCCACAAATGATTCAGACAACATCGTACACCTGTTCCAACTTTCCGTAGTGCAGAAATAACGTTGAAGGACCAGAGCATCGAATGACATTCTCCTTTTTTTGAATTTCAAAGACATAAGAACACACAATTACAAATATTGACATGCCTACCTGTTTTGGGATTGTTTTTCAGCCGACATCTTCAGAAACGGAAGACCGACACAACATTTTCTCGTCGGAGCCATTGGCTCTGAATATGAAGTTTCCTACCCGTGCCTTATTGAAACCTGTATTCCGTTGTCCATCTCCACATCCATGTCCATTCATAAATGTCTAATACCAATAGCTCTGAAATTGGATTATACAATCTGTGCGGACTCAACTTGATGCACATTCTCAGCAACATCATCCAAAGTTGTGCTAAGCATCCCAAGAGCTAAATCAGTTTTAGCGACACTCTGGGGACACAAAGGAGTTAACCTCTCTGTGTTAACCTCTCTTTACTCTTTACCACACAATCTTGACTTTTGATACCCCTGGGAAAGAAGCCTTTTGAAAACATTGTGGGAAAAGGAGAAAATGCTGGTAACCAGCATTTTCTCCTTTTCCCACAATGTTTTCTCCCTTGTCAAAGAAGAATTGAACCATTTGAGCCACAATGAAATTGTTGTCTGCGAATGCTTTCAGTATGGACAAGGCTAAAATTTTGTTCTTTGGTAAAGGGTTAATGCATCCCTGTGATACATGATACCAAACAAGTCATCACATAATTATGGATCCATAAAATCCATTTTGTGTTACAGTAACCGACTGAATCATGATTTTAGAATGGTCCTTAACTCTTTACCAAACGAAAAAAATTTGGACTGATCCAATTTCAAAGGATTTGCAGGGGACAAAATAAATGTAAATTAAAACTTGATTTTTGATTTGGAAAAGGTAGAAAACATTTTGGGAAAAGGAGAAAATGCTGGTTACCAGCATTTTCCCCTTTTCCCAAAATGTTTTCAAATGCTTTCTTTCTCAGAGTCATTAAAAGTCGGGATTGTGTGGTAAAGAGTTAAATTAATGTACAGAAAAGTTACCAATTGCTAAAAGTTTTGACAATTAGGTCAGCCTGTGCAGACTGTGCAGGCTGACCTGGGTCAATACTTTCTGCCGATTCACTAAACACGCCCCTTTTTCACGGAACATGTCTCATTTGTCTTTGCATCCGTCAGTCCGTCATACAACTCATGATTGACACTTGTACTCCACAAAGCTGTCTTGTTGGCCAGGGTGATAGGACATAGAGTCTATTATACAAATATTTACCAAGGGAAAATTGCTAATTTACCTCAAGTAGAGATCATCAACTTCTTCAGACCTCTAGAGTTTTTCCAACATAGATCTATGTAATTAACCCTCAGGATGCTAAGCGTGACTCTCTAACCTCTAGAGGACAGTGCAGATTAAGATCAGACTGCACATAATGTGCAGTCTGATCTTAGACCTACACTGTCCAAAAAGGAGATATTATTCCCAAAATCATAACTTTGAAATGGCAGTATAATTTTGGATTTTACAATCGAAAAGAAAATTTTATTTTAATTAAGCAGGATAAGGGGTAACACTTTGGTTGTAGAGGACACTGTATGAGTTATTATTGTTTACATTTTGGATCAAGATCAGGCAACACAGACCTTATTTAGTCTGATCTTGGATGTCATCTATTTTGAGATATTGACAATGGATATATTTTGGTCTTGTTTCATTTCTAAAGTTGTCCATTTCAGGTTTTTCTTGTGTGATCTATACTAGGGATGCATAGGAAATTACATTTGATTGGTTTTGTACTGTTGGTCAAGATCAAGTTGGCCAGTCTGTGAAGTCTGTCACCTTGAATCTACACTGTCAATTATTTCATTATATAGCAACCCTTGCCACAAGACTAGTGCAATTGCAATAATATTTGTAAGGCCTTCTCTGGAATGGTGCTTAACCCTTTAACCTATAAGGCATTTCTATGGTATCTCTAATTGACCCTAAATGACAGCAAGGATGAAGCCGTTTCTTATGTGTATATGACACCTTTTGATAGCATAGAAAACATTGTGACAAAAGGTGAAATTGCTCATCACGAGCAATTTCACCTTTTGCCACAATGTTTTCCAAAGGCTCCCACAAGCAAAGCGTAGAAATGAGTATCTATGGAGTAAAGGGTTAAGCGGTTATCCCTTTCTGTACAAATACTGACATTGAAATGAACCCATCATTTTAATCCCATACAAACAGATCCTGTGCTATTACCATCCTGATGCAGATGGCCCTTGAAAACAGTGTTGAAACAGGAGAAAATGCTTATTATTAAAATATTAAATGGTGTCTTCTACAGATACCATATATCCATAAGCTTGGCAGATAAAAAAAGGGAAAAAATATTGATGGAGATATAAAGTACATGAACCATTATTGGGCAAAAGCCACTGGTCAGAAAAAATTGAGGAATATTGGCAAGGCCATGTGAGACCAGTTCAATTATACTGGATTACACTATCTGGTCAGATGATAATTGTGTATGAAATCTTTCATCAAATATGACACAAATCCCATGATATATTGTTTAAAAATGGCTGCAGATTGATCCATCCAGAAGGCAGGGTAACATGGGGGCCAAGACTGGACTTCAGATTGCATCAATATGAGTAGCCATGAAACCTCTTCACATTATCTTTCGCTAGATGGTATTCTACAAATACACATCTATCTGATTTGCGCATTTTGGGTACGGAACTGGACTACTTTTCAAAACAAAAACCCTTACTGTGAATTCCAAAATTAAATAAACCTTTACTCAATAAAACCCTACCTAGTGCAATTCATTCAGCTACAATCAGCTAGCATGGCACCGGCCATTTACAGAAAACCCCCTTGCAGATTTGGGTAATAGCTTCTCAATAAGCCCTACTTTTCCAACGTACAGGTATATAGGATGGGTGATGCAGACAGGTCCAATCTTCAAAGAAAGTGACATGAGCAGACAAAATACCTCTTCAACTTAAACTCATTAGTAAAATGATAACTGGAACAGTTAGAGTTGTCTAATTTGAAAGCATAATATGTGGATGACTGTTTAGTTATATGAGATTCAAATCATGGAATTTGTCTATGACAGAGCAGAAAATAATGTGGGAAAAGGAACAAATGCTAGTTACCAGCATTTTCTCCTTTTTCGAAATTGTTTTAAAAAACCCTTTTCAGAAGCATTGTTAAAATTTGGGACTGTGTGGTAAAGGATTAAAAAGTGGCTTTTTTGCAGGACTTAGTGTGTTGTTATTTGTTTGGTGTTTTACACAGTCGCCAACATCATTTTCAGTTGTATTGTGGCAGCAAGTTGATATGTCCATACATTCTCAGAATTGCTGGCTGGTATGATTTCCATCTACTAATGATGCAGTTCATACCTGTAGGAAAACAGTTTTGGAGCAAGCATTTATTTGAATGCATATAATGTTGTTCAACACGGAAGACATCGTACAAACAATTCGAACATAGGCAGAGTACTCTGCGCTAAATCAGGTTTGAATCTATTCTGTGGTTGAATCATGTTTAACGCTGCTTTCAGAATCATTGAGTTATGTCATGGCAATACCTCACAAATACATGTATTTACATAATTATTCATGTACTTCCTTGGTTTTGCCAGTACTAGGCTGGGGCTTTGAAGTGTCTTGCTTATGGACACTTCCATGAAAAACCCAGTGGATCCAGTGCAGTTCCAGGCCTAAAAAACTCTTTTTGTACGCTTTACAGAAAGAAATGTGACCCATGATGCAAAAAATGTCCATCTTGGAGTTCTGTACATCAGTTAGATGAAAACAGGTCAACCATATTGCAGGTCAGTTCAAGTAATGATAATTAAGAAATTATTGTATAACAAGGTACAATAACCAGTTTTCATACAGAAAATTCATTAAAGCAAAAGAAGCCATATCTAAGGACCTTCTACAATGCAAACATTTTCTGATGAAGCCCCCGGGAGCTCCTTCTGCGAAATACCTCTCCCTAGTCTCCCCACTTTCTACAATGGGTAATATCTTTAGTATTACTTTTGAGTATAATCTTTTTAGGGCTAGCTACGCCTCTGTTAATCCTCATCCTGCTAAATTGTGAGGTTTAATAAAACTTTTAAGTCTATAGTAAAAACCATTTCTGCTATTTCAAACTTACTTTTCTGTTAAAAATATCCCAATATTATTGGACAGTGTAGATCCAAGGTAAGACTGCACATTCTGTCATACCATCCCAAGGTTTAAATATAGGAAAAAGACTTACGTGGTACATCCGGAGAACTGCACCCAACCATTAGTGTCATGGGTCTGCCACACTAGGGAAGCAATATCATTTTTACTCTAATTGCAAGTCATGGCTCCTTTTCTCATTAATATTTCAATTTCCATTGGAAGAGAAGCATAGGTGGGACTAAAGTTTTAATGTTTTATGATATTGTTGATGAAACAACAGAACCTAATCATTCTGTGATGAGTTGGGAAGAGGGGGGTAAAGTCAGAAAGATGTTCATTATTATCACTTCCCTGCAGTTTCAATCTGCCTTAATTCTATGTCAGACAATCCTGTATTTTAATAACGATTAGGAAAAAGCCTTTTGAAAACATTGTGGGAAAAGGAGAAAATGCTGGAAACCAGCATTTTCTCCTTTTCCCACAATGATTTCTTGTTTTTAATCAAAGACAAATTGCATCAATGAGCCAGATTTGATTTGTTGTCTGCAATTACTTTCAGTTTGGACAAATCTAAAATTATGTCTCATGGTGAAGAGTTAATCATTACCTGCCTTCATTAAGACGTTAAATAAATGGGTTCTCTGACAAATTTGTCATTAACAGTCTAATCACCCCCTAAAACAAATACCAATTTTCAAATCTGGTGATATTGGGAAGCCGAAAAACTGCTTTAATATTCTGTTGATCAGTGTATTGTAGAATGCAGGATTTTTGCTACAGAAGCAATACTAATGACAAAGACGACAAATCTTCTATTTTGTTTTAACACCGAGATGGCTTCTTCCCTGCAAGTGGGAATGTATCAGCCAACAATATTTTTGTACTTATTCAAATTCAAAGCATTTGCAGACGAAAAAATCAAAAATGTTCAACAACTTACAATGTTTGTCTTTGAAAGTGAAAAAACATTTTGGGAACAGGAGAAAATGTTGATTTAAAGTGTTTTCAAATTTTTTTTTCAACAGGGTTGTCAAAACTTGGAATTCTTTCAGATAACAAGTTATAATGTAGTCAGAGAGTATGGAATTTGACTCCAAAAAGGGTAGAAAACACAGGTTACCAGCATTTTCTCCTTTTTCCTCAATGTTTTCAGAGGCCTCTCCCGAAATGTTGTTAAAACTTGTAATCTTGTAACAAAGAATTGATTTGCTATTTTGATTAACCCTTTTCTGGTACCCAGCATTCTCTCCTTGTCCCACAATGTTTGTTACTCTTCTAAAGTCAAATTTCGCTATTTGAGTCATGTTTATTTTGTCATCTGCAAATGCTTTTAATTTGGTCAAGTCTGAAATTCTGTCCTGTGGTAAAGAGTTAACCCATTACCACATTTGACGCCCCTGAGAAAGAAGCCTTTAGAAAACATTGTGGGAAAAGTAGAAAATGCTGATAACCAGCATTTTCTCACCACAATGTTTTCTACCCTTCACAAAACAAATTTCAAATTTTCAGTCTTTTATTTTGTCATCTGCAAATGCTTTCAATTTGGACCAGTCTAAAATATTGTCGTTTGGTAATGGGTTAAGAGAGCAGAATGACCTAAAAAATGTCAGTAATTTGCTTCTTGAGTATCTCAGGGCTGCGATTCATTTTGTGGCAACCCGTTCATGGCTGATGAAAAGAAGACCCATCCATACTTGTAAGGAAATACTATTGAACTAAGCTGATAATTAGTAAGAAACTGATTTCGGGGGATTTTTCTTTCGCACATAAGAGGAAATTATTTTGTCAATGTGAATGTTTCCTCTAATGAAGCTGTTAGAAGAAGTTCAGATTTGGCTTAAGGTGTCAATATTTCCCATTTCTACTGAAGGAAGATAATGGCATATTCACCCATATTTCTCATCTCTTTCTGATACCAAATACCATAATGTCTCTAATTATCACTCCCCTCTGACAAACGCTTCCCCAGCTTTTTTCTAACCATCACCAAGCCAACCAGACAGCCAATCCATAAAATCAGCTGGAATAAACTTTACAGCATATTATACAATCCTAATTACTTCACAAATCAATGTCATTTACACCTGACTATTCAGATGTAGGTAACACTTACAGTGATATCATAAACTTACAGTAATACAAAATATGTCTGCTAGGTTTGAAAAACTTTTTAAAAAAGCAAGAGTATTGAAGACCATTATGCAGTAATTGTGAGTGCTAATGTCAAAATGAATTGAGATTGGTGATTATATCAATATTCTGAATTAATACGGCAGGTTTCTAAAATGGGGATCATTTTGCTGTTGATACTACTAAGACCCGGACATTCATGCTATCATCGTCCAGGGAAAGTTTGACCTCTATAAATTGCCCCCACTTTCCAAAAAGTAGCCCCCATGGGGGCATTAAAAAGAGACAATATGGTAGTAATATTCCACCTTTTAGCTCAGCTGTTTTAGAGGTAATGTTGTGGTATTGTTTTAGCCCTGTTCTGTATCACTTTTTTGTGTAAAATATCTGACTTATCAGAAATCAGACTGTGCTCTTTGTGTCATCTGATCTTAATCTACATTGATCACAAAGGCAACTAAAGGTGCAAATTGCCTCTACCGTCTGCCATTGTAATAGTTTACTTCTTAAACATTTGCTTTCTAACTGAAAAAAAAAACATGCAAAATTGAGAAAAATGGTTTGATCTTCAATAATGCATGATCAAGCAAATTATTTTGCTATAAAAAGTTATCAGATGAACATAAAGCGTAAAAAGCTCTGGCATGATGGCAGAAATTGGTTTGAAATGGCAGAAAATTCAAATAGTAATTTTGAAAAAATTGCATGGATTTTTCTTGCTTTTTTTTCCTGGGATTGCCAAAAGAAAATGAAAGTGTATCCTCTTTTCTCTAATCTAATGTCAATTATATGGGGAGAAAGGGGTAGGGTTTGCTGATTTGAATCTTCTTATAGAAAACATGGAGGTACGTAAAGTCACAGCCATGGCATTGTCCGCATCATTGTCATGCAAAAACCTTAACATTTTTATATTTTTCATTACTAGTTATTTACCTCAAGCTTGGAAAAATTATTAACTATCAAAAGAGAAACCTATATAGCAAGGGCAAGTAAAAATAAAGTATTTTTGACATAGTAATGCCCCCTTTTTTGTCTTAAAATTTACCCAAAATCAGAAGGTCAGGGTATTTAGAATTTGTGACCATTTGGTAGAAGTGTTAAAACACAGAGTACCATATAAGCTGCCCTTGCTGACATCAAAGACTTAGATCAGGCTGCTAAAAGCATGCTGTTTTACCTTGGAACTGCAGTCGATCTGACTCTTCAAGATTAAATTTGAAACCTGTTTTTTCAGTTGAAATATCAAGGACTTCAGATTTGTCGGAAAAAGTTATCCCTAATGATTCATTAAACAAAGCGCTCATTGAAATGGTTTCCTAAATCCTCTTGCAGTGATGACTTCTTTTCCCTTAAATCTGATTTAAAACCCTTAACCCTTTACCACACAATCCCTACTTTTGACGGCCCTGAGAATGAAGCCTTTTGAAAACACTGTAGGAAAAGGAGAAAATGCTGGTAACCAGCATTTTCTCCTTTTCCCACAGTGTTTTCTACCCCTCCCAGAACAAATTTCAATTTTTCAGTCACTTTTATTTTGTCGTCTGCAAATGCTTTCAATTTGAACCAGTCTAGAATTTTGTTGTTTGGTAATGAGTTAACCCTTTACCTAATGGCAAAATCATACAATTGTCCTTTGAAGTAGTATTGCAAGCAACAATGCCAATGTGGTAAAAGTGGTAGGTATCTATCTGTGACAGGGCAGGAAATGGGAGAAAAATGCTGGTAAGCACTAATCTTTCCATAGATTTTTTTGAAAAAGAGAAGAAAACATTGCGGAGAGAGGAATAAAAATTATCTAAAAGTCTAAAAACTTTGTATTTTGATTGGAGAATCGTGTTTTGATATACATGTACATTTTGTGCATGTGAAAGTTCTGTATCAAAAGAAAGAATTACTCCTTTTGCCATAGTGTTTGCCAAAGTGTTCTGTAAAAAATGTCTGCAGGAGATAAGATGTTAATTTGTTGCTATAATTGGCATGGCTAATGATCGCAGCTTATTGAACTAGAAGCCTGTGCTTTCATCTTGCAGGAATAACCCAATCACAGTTCATTGCCCTATTTTAACATTAAACCCTTTACCACACAGTCTCGAGTTTTAATGACCTTGAAGGAAAAGGATTCAGAGAATATTGTGGGAAAAGAAGAAAATGCTGATAAACAGTGTTTTCTCCATTTCCTACAATATTTCATCCCGTTTCAAAGAGAAAACTCAACATTTTGGTTACATCTGATTTGTAGTTTAACCTTTTACCACACAATGACGACTTTTAATGACCCTGAGGAAGAAGCCTTTTGAAAACATTGTGGGAATAGGAGAAAATGCTGCTAACCAGCATCTTTTTTTTTCAACAAAGTTTCCTACCCTATCAAAGAAACATTGCATCAGGTGAGCCACTTTGAAATTGTCGTCTGCAAATGCTTTCAATTTGGATTGGTCTCAAATTTTTGCTGTGTGGTAAATGATTAAACAAGTCTAGAATTTTATCACTGCAGAAAAGCAGTTAACCCCTTTCCAAACAACCTTATGTGTTACTGATCATTTAGGTTTTTAAAGACAGCATTTTTCCTTCTCTCACCTTGTTTTCTACTATTGCATTCTAAATTAGTCAGAATTTCGGTTGTAGTGTAAAAGGAAATTAAATGCTAAGCCACAATATTGATGCTAATTGAAAAGTGTAGATCAAGATCCAATTGTATTGTATGGTTATTTAGTCCAGTAATAAAGGCACAATGGTTTCTTATTTGACACAACTTCTGATCGGCTAAACAATTTGGTGTAGCCAATTGGAAGTACTGTTACTTTCAAAGGAAGAAAATCTTGGATATTTGGTTTGGCCAATCAGGAGTTATGGTACTTTCAATGTTAGACATTCCTGGAGATCAAGACAAAAGAACATTGGTAAGAATGGTTGGTGAATTATAACAGACCCAGATTGCACCACAAATGCACAGAAAAAGCACTTTATTCTTAGATCTGCACTATTGGCTACCTTGTGACAGAAGCTATCTCGAAAATTGTAGTTGAATAGAGGAGACTGATTGTGTCATTTTAACCCTTTACTCCATAGATACTCATTTCTATGCATTGCTTGTAGGAGCCTTTGGAAAACATTGTGGCAAAAGGTGAAATTGCTCGTGACGAGCAATTTCACCTTTTGACACTATGTTTTCTATGCTATCAAAAGGTGTCATGTATACGTCAGAAACAGCTTCATCCTTATTTAGGGTCAGTTAGAGATACCATAGAAATGTTTTATGGGGTAAAGGGTTAATTGACTGAATAGATCCATTTCATACACATGTCTCTACATTTGTACCTAATGTCATTGAAAAGTGGACAGTGGAGGCATAGATCAGATTGCTTGTAGAATGCAGTCTGGTCCTGATTTACTCTTGCTGTAAGAGCAAGAATAGTTACTCATTTGAAAAGCACTTTAAAGACTAATTAAATTTTGGAGTCAGAAGGATCTCATAATGTGTTTAGAATCCTGTCTAATTATAATGGATCTTGGATTTCATTGGAGACGATTTCAATTATTTTTTTTAGTATGGAATGCTTAGAAATAAATGTACAGAATAAAGCTCTTATAAAACATATTCAAGAGGGGAAAAAAAAAGAAAATTGGAAAACTAATTTGATTGTACAGTAATATTTGTAATGGATGGGGATTAGTTAGAATAAGTATATTAGGCTTTCCTGGCGCCTTGAGCAGAATATTGTCTACTGAAAGGGTGTATAGAAAGTGAAGAAATATTGTTTATTCTTTTGTTTGGCAATTCAATTAAAGCTAAGTTACAGGAGCAGAATTGTTAATTTATACCCACTCCTGTTACATTGTTCACTTTACTTGCGTTGACAGTGAAATGCTATCAGGGACATCAGTCCATTACGAAGCCTCACACACTCAGTGACAGCTCTTCATTGAGACGCGAAATGAATTAAAATCTGTCCGAGGCTTAACTCTTTACATGCTTTGTGCAACTATAAGTGCTCATATGCATAGTGTAGATCCAAGATCAGACAGCACAGAATGTGCTGTCTGATCTTGGATATACACTGTCTAATAGCTTTAAAGATAATTCTTTTACAAACAAACTTTGAAATTATATTACTGGTTCATTTTTAATGTCAGAAAATGTTCATTTCATTAATTCAGCCAGCAAAGGGTTAAGTCAGGAGAATCCTTTATTAAGCACACGCCTCAGTATTGTGTAAATTGGTTGGAAATTTAAAGTGCTCCCTGCCTCATACTGTTTGTTCAAGTAATTATTAGGGTTGTGATTATTGCCGGGGAATGGCTTGAGGAACAAACAGATTTTCGCAGGACCTGAATGAGGAACAGAATATCATATTGACTAAATTAAGGCTAAAATGTGCTGCCCCCATTATTATCCCTAACCTTTAGAGCTACTTTCATACCCTTTAACCATTTACCATGCAATCCTGACTTTTAACTCTGAGGAAGATACCATTTGAAAACATCGCGGGAAATAGAGAAGATTTAGTGGAACTGTAGCTTATTGAGAACAATACATTGACAGCCCTAACCCTTTACCAAACGACAGTCTTAGACTGGTCCAAATTGAGAGCACTTTTCACCAACAAATAAAAGTAACTCAAAAATTGAAATTTGTTTCCAGTAGGCTGAAAAACACTGTGAGAAAAAGAGAAAATGCTGGTAACCAGCATTTTTCTCCTTTTCCTACAATGTTTTCAAAATGCACCCTTTTAAGGGTCGTGAAAACCAGGGATTGTTTGGTAAAGGGTTGAATTAAATCTTAACTGAAACTCTTTACAGATTTTTACAGGCCAGATTTAACACATGGACATTGTAGTTCTATACAACTGACATCAAACTGCACAGATATTTCCCAGATGCAGCTGCTATTTGGTAATGTATTTAAAATCGGGAAGAACCTATACATAAAGGAGTGGTCTGCCATAACACCGTAGTCGGATCTTGACCAATGCTCTCTATAAAAGCTCTTGTTTTAATCCATGGCATTGAATAAGAGTAGTCCCCCTTTGTTGTATGCACAATAGTTCTTTTTTTTTTCTTTTCCCAGGATTGGATCTAATTGAGTTAATAATGCTAAAGTATTGGTGATATTAAAGCTAGGGCTGTGACAGACTTTTACGATCACAAGTAACACTGTTCATTAGTGTTTAGTGTTTAACTCTTTACCACACAAGGACACTAGGTAAGAAGCCTTGTGAAAACTTTGCGGGAAAAGGAGTAAATGCTGGTAAGCAGCATTTTCGCCTTTTCCCACGATGTTTCCTCGTGTATCCGAGAAAAATTGTTCCATTAGAGCCACACTGAAATTGTTGTCTGCAAAATTGCTTTCAATTTGGACAAGGTTTAAATTTTGTTGTCTTGAAAAGGGTTAACCCTTTAACTACCTTGTGCAACTTGAATGGCTGTGGCAAATATTTTACATCAAGATCGGATTGCTTTGAATGCACAGTCTGATCTGTGACTTACACCATCTGTTAGTAGTATTCAAATGAAGTAATAATGTTTTCTGCGTTAATTTCATGTAAAATGGTATGCACAGCTATAGAAACTCTGAAATGTATATTAGCAGTGCAGTCACCCTTCTCTTCATACAGGCAAGATTTACGCAGGATTGAGCTTGAAAATGTCTGAAAACATTGTGACAAGAGGATATTTGTTCATATTAACCCATTACCACACAATCCCTACTTTTGACGACCCTGAGAAAGAAACATTTGGAAAGCATTGTGGGAAAATGAGAAAATGCTGGTAACCAGCATTTTCTCCTTTTCCCACAATGTTTTCTACTCTTCACAAAACAAATTTCAAATTCTCAGTCACTTTTATTTTGTCGTCTGCAAAAGCTTTCAATTTGGACAAGCCTAAAATATTGTCGTTTGGTAATGGGTTAAACAGCTAACCTTGCTTTACAACTCCTTCTTTTCATTAATCTTAACTCTTATCCTGCCAAATATAAGTTGTTGACTAATGCAAAAATACATTCCGTTAGTTGACACTGAGAAAATTACTTAGCATTGGAGACTGTTAAGTAAGATCAGACTGCAGATATGGGCATGCTGATCTTCCTTTTCACTCAGCAAATTACCCGGTGAAATGTTGATATTTTCAAAACATTCTGAAAAAAATCTTATTCCAAAGTCTTAAGGAGCCATTTGAATGACAGAGACTTTGTCTCAGCTAATCAGATGGATTGCCTTGGAATAAAGAATCCCCAGTTTTGATGATCCAGAGGTAGGCTTTTAAAAACATTGTAGGAAATGGAGAACATGACAGCAACCTTTTCCAACAATGTTCTCTGCCATTTGAGGGCATTCCTGTCATTTGGCTCATAAAATGTTGTATGCAAATGCTTTAAATTTGGATGATGTCGAAATACTGTGTTTTGGTACAGAGTATATACCACACTGTGACAAGTTTTAATGGCCCTGACAGAAAAGAGTTTTGACGACATTGTGGGAGAAGGAGAAAATACTGGTTACCAGCATTTTCTCCTTTTCTCACAATGTTTTCTCAACCAGTTCTATTATTTGCGCCACATTTATATTGTCATCTGCAAATGCTTTCACGATGGACAATTCTAAAGTATTGTCAAATAGTAAAGAGCTAACTCTTTACCACACAATCCAGACTTTTAGCAACCTTGAGAAGGAAAGTTTTTGAAAACATTGTGGGAAAAGGAGAAAATGCTGGTAACCAGCATTTTCTCCTTTTCCCACAATGTTTTATGTCCCTTCCAAAATCAAAATTCAATATTTTAGTCGAATTTATTGTCATCGGCAAGTGCTTTCAATTTGGACTAGTCCACATTTTTGTCGTTTGGTATAGAGTTAAACAATATTTAGGTTTGTTGTCAAGTAATGTTAGTTACAAGAATCCACATTGGTCTGCAAATTATACATTCTGCGTCTGACAGGAGAACAGAGAAACAAACTTTATGGACTCCAAAATAGGGATTGGACATTTTGCCATTATGTACCATTAGTGTGGACAGCCAAAGGTGATTTTATTTTCCCATTATATTTTCCTTTTTTATACAAGTTTATATTATGAATAAGGTCTTCCTTTTAATTCTGTGGCTATCTTTTGTTCAGCAGAAACTGGCTTTTGCAGACAGCTATAGATAAAGTTCGAACTGAACATAATATGCATTCTGATCTTGGGTCTCTACTGTATTTGACAGTTTAGATCAAGATCAAACAGAAAGTTCTGTGCACTCTCGTCTTGATTTACACAGTCCACAAAAGAGCAATGGTACTTAGCAGACTGACAATGGAATAGCACTTTCAATTCAGAGTGTATAAATTGGTTTGCCCCCTTGATATCTATGGATAAGACTTCCTAAGTCCAAGACCCATGTTACTTTATACCCCTGTTGCACCAAACATGTTCTCACCCTGTTTCGAAAAGTTATGCCAAACAGTCTTAAAACTTTGTTCAGAAGGAGTTGACGTAATAGCAAGCGTTTACGATCCGTTTACGAACTTAATGGATGACATGCGCGGATCCAGATAACTTTCTCAGGGAGGGTCCCACCGAAAGCGCACTCGTCTTATTATATGATACTTTCATTTCCGGATTTCAGTGGATGTAAGCCATTTACAAGAAAAGTCAACATTTCCAGTTCTAACCATGAGGAGGTCTCCACATTTAGAACCCCCTTTTTTTTTTTAATTTGACTGTATTATACATTAATGCAGTGCAATATCAAACCATTGCCATTTCACGAATCCAATAACCACATTTTTGCCAAAATTCCAGGGGGGTCCAGACCTCCGATCCCCCCCTCTGGATCCACCCATGGATGAGATAGGACAGGGAGGTGCTCCAGAACTTTGAGCCAGCTAAAAACTTCTAGCCGTTCATCCCGTCCTGTAATTAGACTGAATGACAACAAACTGAAGACAAGATGGACATACTATGATAGAAACTGATGTTAGTTGATTCTGATAAAGATGCAGTGCAGTTACAGGCATCAAATGACACTGCGTTTGCATATTTCCGACCAAATTTCACGTACCATCCAACTGTAGCCCGTTTTACGATTTTGCTGACAGGGGTAAGACTTTCTGAGAGGTTTAGTGAGACAGGGGCACATTCTACCCCAACAGGAACCCAGTTTCCGATCATGCATGGACGGGGTAAGACATCCTAAGATCTAGTTTGGTGTGACGGGGGGGCCTTTAACTCCACCAAAAAATTTGATGGCCATGAGAAAGAAGAGTTATTAAGAACGTTGTGGCAACTGGAAAAATGGTGTTTCCATGTTACAGCATTTTGTTCTTTTCCCATGTTTTCTGAGATCTAATATGTGGTTGGCAAATGATTTCATCTAAAAGTTTTTGTGTACCACAATTTGATTCTGGCTCAAACAATACAATTTGATCAAGGTCAAAATGTGGTTTGATAAACCTACTTGAGAGATGCTCTGCCAAAAAGGGGCCTAGTGCATCTCCATGTTGCATCATACCAAGCAAGCCATCACATAGAAGAGTCCTTGCAGTTGAAATAAAAACCACCTGTGGCTGGATTTGAACCCATGATGGGCAAATATCCTTGTTTTCCAAGGTTTAAAGACCAATACCATAACCATTCAGTTGTTATGTATTGTATTTAAATCAGTGCAAAGCCATGCATGAAGGCGTGGTCTCCAGTAACACATCGCCGCTTAAAGTCTTCATTTATTGATGACTCAAAGCCTTATTAGGCAGAAAGTCCGCTTTTGGACAACAAATGGGATCAATGGCTCAATGGACAAGCCCCCCTCTTAGGGACATGAAAGTTCGCAACAAATGCATAGCTGAAGTATAAGCTGCCTCTGGTGGGATTTGAACGAATGATGGGCACCCTTGTTTTTTTTTTGCGAGGTTTAACTCTTTACCACACTATCCCGACTTTTAACGACCCTGAGAGAGAAGACTTTTGAAAACACTGTGGAAAAAGGAGAAAATCCAGCATTTTCTCCTTTTCCCACAGTGTTTTCTGCCCTTCCCAAACCAAATTTTAATTTTTCAGCTACCTTTATTTTGTCGTCTGCAAATGCTTTCAATTTGGACCAGTATAAAATTTTCTTGTGTGGTAAAGAGTTAAAGAGGCAATAATACCCATTTTAAGCCAGTTTTAACTCATTTTGTTTTTATTTTATCAAAATATAGTCATTCTTATATATCTATGCCAAATATTGCGCCTGACGGTTTCAAGGTTGCTTAGATTACGTCTGATAGAAAATGCATTTCGCGGACTTGCGGCCTTCAATGTAAACAGACTGGTCGTTTCCGAATTTTGAATCAAAGATTTTCGATATCCGTTATACACTCGGATAGATTCGTATGATGATCATGCATACTGTAACATGACTATATTTGACCTTGGCCTTGATGCGGTAAATAAAGGAAAATGGATGCTTCTCTGTTGCAGCCTCTATTTTTAGACGAAAATTGAGGCCTATATGTAAGTTACACCATATCCAACTCTAGGCGGAAACCAACGATAAATTTCCGTGAGTCACCGCCATTGTTTACAGCTTTGATCGTCGGCCAGTTTTCTTTGGCCAATTTTAGGTTTTTCACACAAAACCCTGTGTTTCTTTTTTCATTTACACGATATATGTCAGTAATTTATCATTTTGTACACAAATGACATATTTCTGTACCATTCTATTTTTCTTTTTGAAATTTAACGGCGTTTCTGTTCACCGGCTGTAGACAGGCATCTTTAAAAGAGCAGTACCATAACCACTGAGCTGAAGAGACATCTCCCCAATGCATTTGTTGGGTATGTATCAAGCGCGGATCCAGATATCTTTCTCAGGGTGGGTCCCACCGAAAACATACTCGTCTTATTATATGATACTTTGGTTTCCAGATTTCAGTGGATGTAAGCCGTTTACAAGAAAAGTCAACGTTTCCAGTTCTAACCATGAGGAAGTCTCCATATTAAATTTATGACTGTATTTTACATAAATGCTGTGCAATTTGAAACCAGTACCATTTCTCGAATCCGGTAACCACATTTTTGCCAAAACCCTGGTCCCCCCCTCTGGATCCGCCCATGTGTATTCAAATTGGGACAAAGCCATGCTTGAAGGAGTGGTCTCCTCCTACTGTGAGTTTTCATTGGAATAAGTTCAGTCTTACCACCGTGAATCTAATGATTTGTAGTTTTGCACGTGACTTCTAAAATTTTGATATCTGCAGGGTTTCTGGAATTTAAGCCATTTCACTGACAAGCCCCTTTGTACGTATAGGTTCTGCCTGCAATGATCTTGTTTAAGAATGAAGAACTAAATTTAAGCAAAATAAAAATTTTCATTGCTCACCATGTTTGTACATAAGTACAAGGGATATGACATAAAGACCGTTGGCTGCAATTTTGAACAATGAGTATTCCTCTAACTGAAAATGGTCTGCATAATAATAAGTGTGGAATATACTTGGAGAGACTGGAAAATGAAATTATTAACTCTTAGATTGGCAAATAAACCCAATGAACATTTTCAGTCTAGAAATGAGACCTGTATAGCTGCATCATCAAAGTTGTGTTTGTCTAAGAAGAATGTTTCAGAAAGTCGGACAGCATAGATCAAAGATCAGACTGCTTGTTCTGTACACTCTGATCTTGAATTGCAGTCTGATCTTGATCTACAAATGTATGATGTTAATTTTGTAAAAGACACTAAAAGTGTTTAACTATTTACTACACCAGCTCGACTTTTAACGCCCCTGGAGCAGAAGGCCTTTGAAAATATTGTCAGAAAAGGAGAAAATGCTAGTAACCAGCATTTTCTCTTTTTCCCACAATGTTTTCTACCCGGTCATAGACAGATTTCATAATCTGAGTCACATTTATTTGTCACCTGCAAATGCTTTCAATTTTCGACAAGTAAAAAGTTTTGATGTTTGGTAAAGAGTCAAAGAGTGTGAAACAAGCAGAATGTTGCTGACACTTGTCTCATTTTCATGTCAGAAATGAAGGTGAAAGTCAACACTAGAGATATGGCTTTGACAGCTATATTGAACTAAGTTAAATACTCTGTGGGGATAACATTTAGTGCACATTTTGTGCTTTTTTACCATAAATGAATGCCTGTCACTTCCACAGGGTCTTGTACTAATGTTTCTTTTGTTGCGTTGTTTTTGTCATTGTTTGAATCATCTTTTGTCTTTTATTTTAAGTCACAGAAACATTACAACCAAAGAAACTCTGCTTCAGGTCCATGTGGTTATAACTTTTTAATTTAGTTTTGATGCTGGTTTCAACAGTGCGTCAGTTATGTTAGGTGGCCAATGCACCTATCCATGTGTTCCTGAGCTCTTTACCACACAATCCAGAGTATTAACAATGTGTATTCTATAAATAGAAAAATAGGGACAAAAATCCCCTCTGCCTTTGAAAAAGAGGGGGTAGGGGGAGGGAATTAGAAAAGTAGGGGCACCTTGGTGTACATGTCTACTTACAAAGCTCCAGATAGAGGCAGTGATTTTGATTTCAGGATTGAAAATATTAATTGTCTTTCACTAAACTCTCATTGAGACGATTCTAGTGAGTGCCCACCACATAGGGTTTGGAAGAGAAATAATTGATTTTGAGTATCATCACTCCCTCGTATCTGAAGCTCAGTACCTAAGTTTTAAGTTTTATGAACATTAATTTTTCTCCGTCTTAAATTACTTAATATCTTTTTCCTTGAAAATGTTAAGATTTAAAATAGGGTTGTGCTTTTTGATAGAGCCCTTGATCCAAGGCTCCATGATGAGACATTTGTGTTACTTTTTTTCATAGTTGAACATTTACTGTGCTGGACACTGTCTCAAGTCCATCATGAATTTTTCAACAGTAAAGACACACTTTAGATGTACTGACTTTCTTTTTCGTCAATTAAGTCTGTATTGCAGTGAAATGCAATCAAATGTTATTAATAAATATGACCAAGGACAAATTATCAAATCTTTCAATACCTAATGTGCCTGTAGAAGTCGCCTAACATGTCAACCTAAGAAAAAAAAACAGACAAAATTTATCTTATGTGGATGCCATTTTGTGTCTGTTTTAGGAACATGAACATCTCGAGTAACAGATGAAATAAACCTGTTTTTCTTTTGTTTAAATTGAAAATATGTGTATTTTCTCTATTTCTCAAAGGTTTTCTACACTTTTGTATTGTATTGTAAAAAAAAGACAAAATATCATCTGTTGAGCCTTTTTTTCATTTATTCAGATGAGTTAAATTTTTACATTTTGAAAAGAGTTGGCCCTTTCCCAAAAAAGACAGACTTTCATTGACCCTGAGTAAGAAAAAAAAACTTTTGAAAAGATTGTGGAAAGAACAGAAAAGAAAGCTGTGCCAGAATGCTGGTTATAGAGCAGAAATGCTGATTACAAGCATTTTTCCTTTTCCTACAAAGAATTCTTCCTCTGGTGATTTTCTGGTAAAGGTTGAAGACCATGCTAGCTGCACAAAGTGCTAAGAAATCCTACAAATTGCTCTGTGCAGGCTGATCTGTCCTTAAAATTTTGACATTATGGCAAAGGGTTGATATTAATATGTCAAGAGCTTGCAGGAGGGGACACAAGTGACATGTCATGCAAAACATAGTCATAATGTCATGCACAAATTACTAAAAGATCTAATGTAATTAACTCTTTACCACACAATCCCATGTTTTGATAATAAATCTGAGAGAGAAGGCTTTTTGAAAACATTGTAGGAAAAGGAGAAAATGCTGGTAACCAGCATTTTCTCCTTTTCCCACAATTATTTTTAATGTTTCCACCCTATCAGAGGCAGAAAATAACAATTGTCATGTGCAAATGCCTTGAATTTTTGTCAGCCCAAATGACAGGATATGTCTTGAAACAAACCAGTATTTGTGATGTTAGCAACCTCTACTTTTTCCTTCAATGTTTCGAAAAGACCACTTCCAAAGAGTAATTTAAATATGAGACTGTTTGGCTTAGAGCTGAATTCTCCCACAGCATAGAGTTCTGAATATGACATTCCTGTTTAGGGCCAAAAACAGGTTTTTCATTAACTGAATAGTCAAACAATATGGCTCCACCAAATGATAATTAAATATTTCTGCTTGACATTTTATATCAAAGCATCTCTTATATTGACAATGTAGGCTTCCTAATATTGATTGATTGACTTAGAGACCAACCTACTGGCTGATTTGTAGACTGATTTACTAACTGACCGATTTACTAACTGACTGATTTACTAATACCCCCATCACACCAAACTCGTTCTCACTCCGTTCCAAAAATTTTTGCCGAATGGACTTAAACTGTGTTCAGACAGAGTGGAAATATTAGCAACCTTTTATGATCTGTTAACCAACTTAATGGACGGGTAAGGATGGGAAGGTGCTCCAGAACTTTGAGCCTGCTCAAAATTTCTTGCCGTCCATCCCATCCTATAATTAGATGGAGTGACAACAAACTTGAAACGAGATGGACATATTACAAATGGATTACCATACCTCGATCCTAATAAAGATGTGGTACAGTCAAGCATCAATTAACACAGCATTTGCATATTACTGACCAAAATTTCATGTCTTATCTATAGACTGCAGTCTGTTTTACGATTTTGTTGACCGTGGTAAGACTTTTTATACTCCCAAAACGTAGTGGAGGGGGTATAAAAAGCCATGGCTGCCTGTCCGTCCATCCATCTGTCTAGACACATATTTGTCTGGAGCAATACTCCTACAGTTTTTCACATACTGAACTCTAATTTATGCACAGGGTTTCTATATATATGAAGTTGTGCATGAGCAATTTCAATGACCCAGCTGCAATTTGTTAGGAATTATCTCCCCTTTAACTTTTTTCAACGCTTACTTTGGTACTAAACCATTCTGCATTCAGTGACATACCTGTATTTCCTATCATGATTTCTACCCTTCCAAAAACAAAGTTCAATTTTTGAGTCACACTTAATTTGTCCACTCCAATTCAGACAATTCTAAATTTTGTTGTTTTTGAAGAGCTAAGTTCTTTTTGCCATTGTTGAAAATTTGTGAGTAAATGCTGGTGACCAATAATTTCTCCTTTTCTTGCCATTTTACCCTTTCAAAGATAAATCCCATCATTTCAGTCATAGCCCATTCCCACACAGTGCCGACTGTTGACGACTTTGAGAAACAGGACTTTCGAAAAAAATTATGGGAAAAAGAGAAAATGCTGGGAACCAGCATTTTCTCCTTTTCCCACCATGTTTTTTACTCTCTTTCTACATCTTGCACAATGTTTGCAACATTAAATTTTGCGTCTACATAATATGCTTTGGATTTGGACAGGTCTAAAATTTTGTCATATGGTAAATGGTTAATTGTTTCCTGTGAATTCTCCCAGTTTGGATGAGTCCAAAAGTTTGTTGTCTGATACAAGCTTAACCTTTTCCCAAACAAACCCTGGTTTGCAGTACAAGTCTTTTGAAGACACTGTGAAAAAAGGAGAAATTGCTTGTAACGAGCAATTTCTCCTTTTCCCACAGTGTTTTCCTCCCATCTTGAGAACTTTCTACCATTTTCATCAAGTTTGAAATTGTCGTCTGCAAACCCTTTCAGTTTGGAAGAGTCTAAAACTTGTTTGGAAAAGGGTTAATAGAGTTGCAATCTTGAACGCTTGTTGCAATCAGAGAAATCAATGAATTCTCAACAGGTAGAGATTGGCTGCTGCGCTATCACGGTCGATCAAAATTAATTGAGTGAAAAATTAATAAGTGAAATATCAGTCAAACGATTTAATTAATTTTCACCTTGTTACAATAGGTTACCTCGGCTTGTCTTCGGAGAAAATTTATTGTGTTGGCTTGACTTTGATTTATTTTCTGTTTGTTTGTTTTTTGCCTTCATTTTCTTTGATTTATTTGACCCTTTCTGCAATAGTTATTATACACCTGGGTCCGCATTCATCAGCAGTTCTCATGAGCATTCTTAGTCTAATTCTCCAGAATTTTCAAACTTTGAAAGTATCATTTGGTTTAGCCAATCAGAAGTTGTCATACTTTCACATTTTGAAAATATCAAAGTTACATGTAAGAAGACTAAGAGCATTCTTAGGAATAGTCGACTCCTGATCTATTTTTTCATCTTCAGTGTCAGACTCAACCTGTCTGTCCTTTTCCCACAGTGTTTTCTATCCTTTCACCCCTTATGATCCAATGCCAAGTTTCAACCACCTTAAAAGAGAGGAATTTTGAAAACACTGCAACCAGCATTTTATCCTTGTCCCACAATGTTTTCTAGCCTTTCCATCCCAAATCCCTTCATTTCAGCAATATTTGTTTGTGGTCTGAATTTAGAAAATCCAAAATTTTGTTGTTTGGTAAAGAGTTAACCCTTTACCAAATGACAATATTATACCCACTCAAAGACATGTCCAAATTAATTTTGTAAAGATTGTAGGCAACAAATTAAATGCGCTGAAATACTGGAATTTGTCTTTGAAAAGGTAGATGATAATTGAATAAAAAAAAATGTAAGTGCTGGCAACCAGCATTTTCCCACCATGTTTTTTACACAATCGTGCAAAGGCAATAATTGATACTAGAACTCGAGTCATACTGACTTTTTCATCTGTAAAGGCTTTGAATTTGGACAAGTGTGTCACTTTAACCCATTACCACTCAATCCCTACTTTTGACGCCCCTGAGAAAGAAGCCTTTTGAAAACACTGTGGGAAAAGGAGAAAATGCTGGTAACCAGCATTTTCTCCTTTTCCCACAGTGTTTTCTACCTTTCCAGAACAAATTTCTATTTTTCAGTCACCTTTATTTTGTCGTCTGCAAATGCTTTCAATTTGGACAAACCTAAAATGTTCTCGTTTGGTAATGAGTTAATGCCTGGCATCCAATAGATCTAGACTCAGCTTTTGTTATGCGAGTGAGTGACATTTAATTCGTTTGCATACTGTGTGTAGTAGTACTACTCTGTTCTCAGCCCTTCTCCACATTATCCCAGGTTTGATCAACTTTTAGGAAAAAGGCTTTTGAAAACTGTGTGAAAAAGAAAAAAAATGCTGGTAACCAGTATTTTCTCCTTTTCTTGGAATGTTTTTTTTTTTTTCATCAGAAATAAAATTTTAGTTTTTGAATCACGTTTACTTTTCTGGCTGCTTAATGCTTTTAGTTCGGACAAGTCCAAATTCTGTAGATGTCTTACCTCATAAAAATTTAGACCGGTCCAAATTCAAAGTTATTGAAGACAACAAATAATAAGGAATGGCTCAAAGTACTTATGTCTCTGAAAGGGTGGAAAAGGTGAAAAAAGGAGAAAATGCTGATAACCAGTATTTCTCATTGTCACAATGTTTTTCAAAAGCCTTCTTTGTCAAGGTCATTTAAAAACAGGATTATGTTGTAAAAGGTCAAAGAAGCTAGGCCAAGTGTTGAAAAAAGGTTGGAAAAAAAGAAATGAGGAAATTGTAACAATGACTTTGATAGCCAGGTTGTATTGAATGAAGGCTCGATTAGGTCTCTCCGATTTCAGAAAACAGGAAAACTTTTAATTAATTAGGGCCGGTAAGAGATTGCCATTGTGAAATATTAAAGTGGGGGATGAATATGAATAAAGTCCGCGATTTATTCTCTGATAGGATAACCATCTTCCTATGGAGATTGGGTCTTGATTAGATGCTTTTATTACCTGGCTTCTGTGTTGGGGCTTTCACTCTTATGCTGTCACATTGGCTCACAGGTGAGCTATTCAAGACTGTGCTCTTTCTAACTCTTTAACCATACAACAAAATTTTAGACTGGTTGAGACTGAAAGCATTTGCAGATGACATAATGAATGTGACTGAGGAATTGAAATTTGTATTAGGAAGGGAAGAAAACATTGTGGGGAAAGAAGAAAGTGCTGCTTACTAGCATTTTCTCCTTTTCCCACAATGTTTTCAACAGGAATTCACAAGGGTATTAAAAGTCAGGATTGTGTGGTAAAGGGTTAACCCATTAACGAATTTAGTTTGGTTCACATGCAGGGATTTGTTGCTGATGGACAAAAAACTTTGTCGAAAAAGGATATTAAAGCTTTCAGGAAGACAAGTGTCACTCAAAGGAAATGATGGTTACCAGCATTTTCTCGTTTTTCCACAAAGGTTTCCAAAGAGATCCACATTAGGGTCTTGTTTGGTAAAGCTAAATGCAGTTTCTTCTATTGCCTTAATGTTTTCCAATCTATTTAAAGACTTAAGTAAAGTATAAAGCTTGAAACACGGGTAACACTGGCTTGATCTGTAGGTCAGCTATATATCTTTACAAGAATTGATGAAAGTAATTTCAAGAGGATCTACTTCTCTTTCAGTATTTAACATTATTTTGATTATTTATGCGGGAAAGCAGCAGATGACTAAAAATCAAAAGAATGTTGATTAAATTGGGTAGAATAAGGAATTCTAGAAAAGCAAAGATTGGTGTTGTGTGTACCAATGATATAACAGAAACAAGAAATACCTCTAATAGCGTAAATTAACAAGAAATAGGCAAGGACCCTCAAAATAAACATGTCCGCATTGTTGACCAATCACAAATTTCTGTCTATTCATTTGTTATCAGTACCAAAATGGAGGTCAAAAGTCAGCACATCCAGCTATGCTGAATAATTATTTCAATACCAAACAAATTATTTTTTATGCCAGAAAATCAAATCACTTCTCAAACAAAAGGAGCAAAAGGGAGAAAAAGGACAAAAGTTACGTGTAGAGGTATTAAAGAACCTAAAGGAAAAAAAGTAATCTTGATTATCTGCACAAATTTGATTAATTAACTCCTGATTCTGACTTCCTGCTTTATGCTATTTTGCCAGAAAACAAACATCACTAATGAATGACTGTAAGAGAGAGACACTGAGCTGAACAGTCTGATATCCCTTGTATCGTAAAGCCCGCTTTTCATGGCATATGCGGACAGTGTTGATAAAATCAGACTGCCCATTCTGTGCAGTCTGATCTTTGATCTACATTGTCTGCTTCTTTGTCCATTGTTAAGCCCAAAAAGGCTTTGAAATTGCAGTATTTGCATATTTAGCACTTGCAATATTTGCATTTTTAGCACTGACTTAAAATGTTTATTTAATTTATATTATAACGCTGTGGGTTACAATCCTTAGAGCATTGAATCAATATGATAGACACTTTCAGTTCAGAAATAGGACCTAAATGATAGTAATTTTAATGATTGATGAGTTTTATGGTCTTTAATGCTATTTTCAACATTTTTTTCAATTACATATTGCAGCAATCAGTGCACCTATGAGTCATTTTTCACCAGTGCTCCATTATGTCTAGCTAGATGGCATTCTAAAAATACTCATTCTATCTAATTTGGGCATACTGGGTACAGAACCAGACTACTTTTCTATGCGACAACTGTTACTTTGAATTTCAAACTGAAATAAAAATTTACTCAGTAAAACGTTACCTGATGGATTC
Organism: Tridacna crocea; assembly: GCA_943736015.1. NCBI lineage: Eukaryota > Metazoa > Mollusca > Bivalvia > Cardiida > Cardiidae > Tridacna > Tridacna crocea. The sequence continues at coordinate 23,978,712 of OX031067.1, read as the reverse complement.
ATTCAGCTGTCACCAGCAGTTTAGAGAAATCTGGAGCTAAAACAGGCATGATTTTTCCTGAAATGCATTGGTAAAAGCCATTTTCTCCAGTGCTACTTTAGAGCGCGTATTAATACAATTCCCCTAATATTAGGGGGAGTGATGTGTCATATAAGACAGGTTGAATCTTTGTAGAATATGACATGGGCAGGCAACGCCAGTACTCATCACAATTTCTTTCTGGCTACCTTCCCACATAAGCATTGTCAAAACAATGGTCAGGAGTGGGAGAGGAATGAATCCTGTCGCACTGACTTTAATTAATCCTTGGAAGGAAATTGGCAGAGCAAGGGATCAAACTCATGGCCCCCCGTTCTCTTGGAATATAAAGAGTGCTCTTGTCCAGAGGCTTCATCTCAATTTAACTCATTACCAAACGACAACATTTTAGGTTTGTCCAAATTGAAAGCATTTGCAGACAACAAAATAAAAGTGACTGAGAATTTGAAATTTGTTTTGTGAAGGGTAGAAAACAGTGTGGGAAAAGGAGAAAATGCTGGTTTCCAGCATTTTCTCCTTTTCCCACAATGCTTTCTAGAGGCTTCTTTCTCAGGGGCGTCAAAAGTAGGGATTGTGTGATAATGGGTTAAATACATTACCTAACAACTGCATTAGAGAGATGTCTCTTCAGCTCAGTGGTAATGGTATTGGTCTTTTAAAATGTGAAAAATGAGGATGTTTGTCCCTCATTGGTTCGAATCCTGCCAGGTGCGGTTTGTTTTTGAGCTATGCATTTGTTCAGGATTGTTTGGGAAAGGGTTAAGCCTAGAAATTGTTAGAAAAGAGTAACATGCTGGTTTGCAGGATTTTCTCCTTATCCCAATTTTTTTTCCAAAATGCTTTCAAAAGCTTTCATTCCCAGGACTGTTAAAATCCATCCTCGGATACCCCGGGGTCTTCCTATTTGCTACGCTACATCGACTCCTGGGACAATTGACTAATAAAACTGAATCAGCCGCCAAAAATCGATACGAAACATCATAGCGTACAGTCCACTCGCCCATCACAAAATGATGATGGAACCAATGAAAAGCCAGCATTCGGCCAGCGGTAAAGCGAGGGAAATTCAATTAATTGTCCAAGGGGTAGATGTAGCATAGCAAATAGGGAGACCCCGGGGTATCCGAGGATGGTTAAAATCTTTGTATGGAGAAAAGTTAATGACTGCTAGCAATGAAGAATGTTTTAGAAAACCTTGTACACAAAAAAACGAGAAAATGCTGGAAATAAGAAATTTCTCCTTTTTCTTTCTGGAAAAACATTGAAAACAATGGTAACTGGCATTTTTCCCTTTCCCCACAATGTTTTTGAATGACCCATGGGTCATTTAAGCGTCATATTCTCTTGTCTTAAGTTAGTTGTCATGGGTCAGAAGGTACCATATATTGAGCACACTGTTAACCATTTACCAAACAATCCCTTGTTTTCACGACCCTGACGAAGAAGCTTAATCTGAAAACATTGAGGGAAAAGGAGAAAATGCTGCTAACCAGCATTTTCTCCTTTTTCCCACATTATGTTTAATACTTGTTGAAAGTCAAATTTCATTTTTTCAGTCATGTTTATTTTGTTGTCTGCGAATGCTTTGGATTTGGACAAGTCTAAAATTTTGTCATTTAGTAGGGTGTTAAGCACTGGGAAATCCAGGGTATGTGATGTGAAGGGTTAATTAAGTCTATCTCTTGTTGCCAATCTTGCTCACTAATTAAATAATTGAATATTAAAATTTTATGCTGAAGGTGTACCAGAAGCTTGGAATAGTCTGCTGTCACACTATATGTTCCACAGCTTCAACCCGTGGAATTGGCTCTTTACCAAACAATAGAATTTTAGTCTTTTAACCCATTACCACACAATCCCTACTTTTGACGCCCCTGAGAAAGAAGCCTTTTGAAAACACTGTGGGAAAAGGAGAAAATGCTGGTTACTTAACCAGCATTTTCTCCTTTTCCCACAGTGTTTTCTACCCTTCCCAGAACAAATTTCAATTTTTCAGTCACCTTTATTTTGTCGTCTGCAAATGCTTTCAATTTGGACCGGTCTAAAATTTTCTCGTGTGGTAGAGTTAAATCCTTGCCAAATGACAAATTTTTAGACTGGTGCAAATTGAAAGCATTTGGAGACGACACAATATGTTCCACAGCTTCAACCTATTGAATTGACTCTTTATCAGACAACAGAATTTTAGACTTTTAAATCCTTACCAAATGGCAAATTTTTAGACTAGTCCAAATTCAAAGCATTTGCAGACGACAAAATGAAAGTGAATGAAAATTTGAAATTTGTTTTGGAAAGGGTAGAAAACATTGTGGGAAAAGGAGAAATTGCAGGTAACTAGCATTTCCTCCTTTTTTCAAAGGCTTCTTTTTTCAAGGTCATTAAAAATCGGGATTGTGTGATCAAGAGTTAACACCATTGCAGGCAATAAACTAGCCCTTTACCAAACAATCCTGGATTTTCATGACCCTTAGAAAGAAATCTTCTGAAAAGATTGTGGGAATAGGAGAAAATGCTGGTAACCAGCATTTTTTTCCCTTTTTCCACAATGCTTTCTATCCATCCTGAAACAAATTTCAATTTTTGATTCAAATTGATTTTTGTTGTCTGCAAATGATCCCATTTTGGACTGGTCAAAAATAATGTTGTTTGGTTACGAGTTGACTCTTTACTAAATTACAAAATTTTAGACTGTTTCCAAATTGAAATTGTGTGTGGACTTCAAGATAAACATAGCCCAAAATTTGAAATTTGTGCAGTTAACATCCAGCTTTTTGCTTCACAATTTCTCTTTAGTCTATAGAAAAGTTATTATTGATATTTTCAGTACTCAGGTCTCTTACTTACCAAACAGCAAAAATTTAAAACTGGTCCAAATGGAAAGATTTTGCAGATGACAAAATAAACTTGAATTAAAAACTGAGAACTATATTGGAAAGACTAGAAAACAATATAGACAAATGAGAAAATCCTGGCTTTCTCAAGTTTTTTCCCACTCAAGATGGTTAAAAGTCAGGATTGTGTAGAAAAGGGTTAAAGGTCAGACTGTTGTTTAATGATCAGACTGCACAGAATGTTATTAACCCTTTCCCAAGTGACAAATTTTAGACTCTTTGAAATTGAAAGAGTTTGCAGACGACAATTTCACATTTGATAAAAATGGCAGAAAGTTCTCCAGATGGATAAAAAACACTGTGAGAAAAGGAGAAATTGCTTGTTATGAGCAATTTCTCCTTTTCCCTTAGTGTTTTCAAACGACTTGTACTGCAGACACGTAAAAACAAGGACTCGTTTGGGAAAGGGTTAAGTCTGATCTAGATCTACACAACATTTATTAAGCACCCATTTTTGACAATCACATGCAGAGTGAAAGACAGGACAAATAAGGGCAGATTCATCAGTTATAATATTGAACCACAAGCCCTCCAATTTGTGAAACTAGATTTCTCCAATCGAATCCTCCGGAAATCCCGATTTTTTTATTGTCAATTGAAGCCTTCTCGTGCTGTGTTTTCATTCAGTATTGAACAAGACCAAGGGTAATTTTGTTCAACAATCATTGAATTTTCATATAATTTCTCAGAATTGTATCCCAAGGCGTAATTACATGATTAAGTCGATTGGACCTTAAATGAATTGTGTCATATAAAAATCCTCCCGTTGCTTAATTTGACAAACTAGGCGAAATTCAGATTTAGGTGTTTTGTTTTTTTTTCATGTTTTTTTTTTTAATCAAACTCATTGCTTCATTTTTACATGAATCCCTCTGGAATAATGTAGTTTTTAATTTCAGGCAGAGATTTTAACCTTTAACGCTTTACCAAACAACAAATTTGGGACTAAATTGAATAGAGATACCATAGAAATGCCGTATGGGGTAAAGGGTTAAACAAGGGACCTAAATTGAAGCCATTTGCAAATGACAAAATAGATGAGACTCTGATTTGGGGAGGGTGGAAAACATTGTGGAAAAAGGAGAAAATGCTGGTTGCTAGCATTTTCTCCTTTTCCCATAATATTTTATAGAGCAAGATTTCTTTCTCAGGGTCGTCAAAAGACAGGATTGTGTGGAATAGGGTAAATCTCAAACAACCCTAGTGAAGCAGGCTTTTGAGAACACTGTGGAAGAAGGAGAAAATAATGAAAACCCAAAGTTTTTTCCAAAGTAATTTAACCCTTTACCACAAAAATGCCAGTAACTAGCATATTTTCTTTCTCATAGAATGTTGTCTTCTCTTTCACATCTGTTAGGATGTTAAGAGCTTGTTGTTTGCAAATTCTTGGAAGTTGGAACCGTTTATGGTAATGTTAGATTTTATTTTCTGCAAAAACTTTGGACTTAAAAAAAAGTCTACAATAAAGTTGTCTGTTAATTTCTTAACCAGGCAACAAAATTTTTGACCAATTTATCTTAAAAACATAAAATAGGTTTTGCAGATCACAATCGTAATTTGGCTCAATGATAATTAATTTGTCTATGATTGTAGACAACATTGTGTGAAAAGGAGAAAATGTTTTTAACCCTTTACCAAACGTTCCCTGGTTTTTAAGACCCTGAGATAGGAGCCTTTGGAAAACGTTGTGGAAAAAGGAGAAAATGCTGGTCACCAGCATTTTCTCCTTTTCCCACAGTGTCTTCTATCCTTTCTTCAACATTTTTTTTCTTGAGACACATTAAATTTTGTACTTGTTGTCTGCAAATGCTTTTAATGCTGACAAGTTTTAACCCTTTGGCTGCTTAGCGTGTCTCACTCACCTTTTGCGGACAGTGTAGATCAAGATCAGACTGCACAGAACTTGCAGTCTGATCTTGGATCTACACTGTCCGATTAGGAGATCCCAAAATCACAACTTTGAAATTACAGTATTTTGGGTTTTACTATCAAATTGAAAATTTCTTTTTAGTTATTTAGCTGGATAAGAGTTAGTCTAAAATTTTGTCTGGAAAAGAGTTACATACAAGAGAAACAGACATCAGTCACAATGAACCCTAGTTGTATGTTCTCCTGTTTCAATGAAGCATTCCTTTGTTATGACCCAGCCAGTGATGTATTAAATGGATTGAATCAAGAAATTGAGCAAATGTTGGCTTTAATGGAAAATTGAGATAATGTAAAATTGATATTGAAATGATATTAAATTGAGATGGATATAAGTTTGCTGGATGATTTGGAAGATAATGGATTTGCCTTTATTTTCAGAGAATCGGTATTGATATGTGTTGCTTTATTGGGAGTTCTTTTACTTTTATTGAGGAAAAACATTGAGATCCTCTCTCTCCTTTGCATCTTATAGTCTCAACTTTATTTCTTTGATAGTGGAATACATTAGCGAAATGGCACCCAAATGAGGGTTATGCCGAAATTACATTACCTCGTGTTTTTTTATAGCCAGTTGTTACTGACATGAAATACGGAACATGTCATATTCTTGTCTTTCTGCGTTTTGACATGCCATGGCGACGTGTTGTGTCAGGGTAATGGTAGAAATTGTATTAGGATTCACATCTTTACTTTTATGCCATCATTTAATGTAATTCAGACGTTTTTTCACCCACGTCAATCAGTAACCAATTAACTGTCAGATGGGGTACTATCTGTACACGTTAACTCTGAGACTGCTGAATAACGAAATTTTTAGACTGGTTCAGATTGAAAGGATTTGCAGATGAATAAATAAAGATGGCTCTAATGGCAGAATTTGTTTTTGATAGAGAAGAAAACATTATTGGAAAAGGAGAAAATGCTGGTTACCAGCATTTTCTCCTTTTCCCACAATGTTTTCAAAAGGCTTCTCTTCAAGGTTCCTTAAAATCAGGGATTGTTTGGTAATTTCGTTATCTGTAACTCTTTCTGTGGCACATAATATGCTTAAAATAGATTTACTGAATCTCAGAAAGACTTTATCCGAAAGGCCCGACTAAGCAAGTGGATGGTATAGATACAAGATCAGACTGTATGTTATGTACAGTGATTTTGATTATTACCACAGAGCTCTAGATACGATGGAGTGATGGTATTCTAAATCCATTATTTCTCTTCCAAATCATATATTGTGGGTACTCGTTAGAATTGTATTGATGAGACAATTCTAATGAGTACCCACAACATAGGGTTTAGTTAAGAATAATTCATATTTTTCAACTTTGAAATCAAATTCATTCCCTCTATCAGGAGCTCTTTTGCCATCTGCAAACGTCCCTTGTTTAACCCTTTACCCCATAAGGCATTTCTGTGGTATCTCTAATTGACCCTAAAGAACAGCAAGGATGAAGCCATTTCTCATGTGTATATGACACCTTTTGAAAGCATAGAAAGCATTGTGACAAAAGGTGAAATTGCTCGTTACGAGCAATTTCACCTTTTGCCACAATGTTTTCCAAAGGCTCCTACAAGCAATACATAGAAATGAGTATCTATGGAATAAAGTGTTAAATGTTTCTAGTGCTGAAAAGACAAGAATATATCACAATTTTGTGTTTTTCCCTCTCTGATATTGAAGGCTTTTGAAAACATTGTAGGGGAAAGGAGAAACCGCTGGTAACCTGCTACATTTTTACCTCTTCCCAGAATACTTTCTACTCTTTCAAAGTCAAATAAAAAATATTTCAGTAAAAGTTTGGATTTTTATGATTGCAAAATTGCATTGAATGTAGATTTTTTTGAAATTTTATCATTCGATAAGGACTTACCAGGCAGAGTATCTAATGAAGATGTAGTCTGTAAACACAGCACAGGGTCAAAAAAATTACAGAATTCTCTCTTGTCCTCCTGCCATTTGGACTTGTCCTACACTTAGACAAAGAAGGATAATCCACTTGCCCTCACCAAATTTTTACTAGTAAGGGCGAGGGAAGAGGTGGATTTTTTGGACCCTGGGGCATTATACTAAGATCACAATTTCAAAATCATTTTTTCTAAATAAATAAATATTTTGAAAACACTTACAAACAATATTCAACATAAGACATCGTTTTCTGTACTCAATGTAGTATGCTTAACACTAAACTCTTTATCAGATGACAAAATTTTAAATCTGTCAAAATTAAAAGCATTAGCAGATGACAAATTGAACATTACTCTAAACCTAAAATTTCTCTTCTGTAGTATAGAAAACTTTGTGGGAAAAGGAGAAAATGCAGGTTCCCAGCATTTTCTCCTTTTCTCACAAGGTTTTCAAAAGCATACTTTATCAGGGTCTTTAAAACACCAGATTGTGTGGAAAAGGGTCAAAAGTTAGAAGAGGCACATAAAGGGTTAAATTATGTTAGAATACTAGGAACATAAAAGAGCATTTATTTGGCATCAAATTTATTTCCTTCGTGTTTTTCAAGGGGTCGTATAAATCTAGAAATTACAGATCACACGAAAATGAATATAAATTGAAAGTGACATGAAACTGTATGTGAAAATTGGTAGGGCTTGTAACGATTTTGATTCATCTATCTGTATGATTCCTTTTGGTGAGACATTTTAGATTTATTTTGCAATTTTTGAATAATTTGGCAAAAAAACAACCTTCATCTTTGATGCTACAAATTTCTGAGATTTTGTTTATTTGTTTGTTTTATTCTAACCCTTTACTAAGTGATAGAAATTAATATTTGTCTTCATTTACCCGATTTTCGGATGGTAAAAAAAAAGTGTTACTTAAAAGTTGAGATTTGTTTGTAGAAGGGTAGGAAATGTCTTGGAAAAAGGAGAAAATGCTGGCAACCTGAATTTTCTCTCTTTCATGTAAAATATTTTCAAAAGCCCTCTTTCTTTTAGGGTTGTTAAAACTTGAGAATTTGTGGGAAAGAGGGGTAGAGGGTTAATTTATTTATCATTTCAGTTCAGGGTTTTTTTCCCCCCTAAATTTGTTAACTCTTTGCTAGACAATAAAATTTGAGACTTGTTTAAATTGAAACCATTTGCAGATGATAAATTAAATTTGACTTTAATGATGTGGAGGGGATGTCTTTGAAGTGTTAGAAAACATTGTGGAAAATAGAGAATATAATGGTAGCAGGATTTTTGTAAAATGATATGAGCTAAATTGCAGTAAAACAGGGTTTTAACCCTTTACCCCCATGAGGCATTTCTATCTCTAATCGACCCTAAATAACAGGAAGTATGAAGCTGTTTCTTATATGTATATGACACCTTTTGATAGCAAAGAAAACATTGTGATAAAAGGTGAAATTGCTCGTCACGACCAATTTCACCTTTTGCCACAATGTTTTCTAAAGGCTTCTACAAGCAGTACGTAGAAATGAGCATATATGGAGTAAAGGGTTAATGTAAATCTGTCCTGCATTTTACCGAGCAAGTTATCACAAAATTATTGATTCATTTTGTCCAACACTATCAACTGAATCACAAGGTAGACTCGGGTCCTTAGACGTGCAAAAAATCAACCCGACAGCTAAATGTTTTAACCCAGGTCAGCCTTTGCAGAAGCATTAACCCTTCACCAAACAACAAAATTTTAGACTGGTCCAAATTGAAACCATTTACAGATGATTTAAAAAAAAAAAAAAGACTGAAAATTTGAAATTTGTTTTGGGAAGGGAAGAAAACATTGTGGGAAAAGGAGAAAATGCTTGTGACCAACATGTTCTCCTTTTCTCACAATGTTTTCAGAAGGTTTCTTTCTCGGGGTAGCTAACAGTTTGGACTGTGTGGTAAAGGGTTAAAGCCTTTTTTCACAGATCATGGCTCCTCGTTTTTTCCAAGTAAAGTCAACAAGATGGATACCTAAGGGACCTTGTGAAATTCTATTCATCATTCCATGCCATTGAAATCTCAATGAAATATACTTAAATGTAGGTAAATTTCACATATCTGTAGTAGTTGCCGTTTTTTTATCTTTAGTCCTGCTAACCAAGCCTGTAAGCTCAGTCAGTAGTGCACAAGGCTTGAAACCTGGGGGTCCATGGTTCAATCTATCACCTTAGCCAAATTCTTTCAAAGCATTGATGATAGTCATTGTAACAGGAATCATTTATGTTAAAACTCTTTATCAAACACCAGTATTTTAGTCTTGTCCAGATCGAAAAAGCATTCGTAGATGACAAAATAAAAGTGACTGAAAGTTTTTAATTTGTGAAGAGTAGAAAACATAGTGGGAAAAGAAGAAAATGCTGGTTACCAGCATTTTTCTACTTTTTACCTCAATTTTTCCTAAAGGCTTCTTTCTCTGGGTCGTAAAAAGCAGGGATTGTATGGAAATGGGTTAAATACATCAGCTCAGCCAAATTCTTTCAAAGTATTGATGACAGTCAATGTGACAGGAATTATTTGTGTCTTAACAGTGCTTATTATTTCAAAGAAGTTTATGATGGAAAGCAGCCATTGGCTTGGAAGAATGTTGTGCAAAGTACAAGTACAGAAAACTCTTTAAGACTTGCAAGCAAAGAAAATATGATCCTCTTGGAATTCTGTACATCAGTTAGATGAAAACAGATCAACGATAGTGCAGATCAGTTTCAGGTGATAGTTCAAAAATTATTTTATAGTTAGGTAGAATGACCACTTTTCATACAGAAAGTATTATAAAAGTGAAAAGTGTCGTCCCTGGTCAGCCTGCACAATTCGCGCAGGGATTGCACTTTTCATAGTTCCCACATGGTTCCTGTTTGTGTGACAGGTTTTTTTTTTCAAATCTTTAGTTCTTGCATTTTGGACAGGGCTTCGTTGTTCATTTTAACGTTTTATGAATTAACAACATCGTTTTTATGGGAGACAACTTCTCCATGATTGGCTTCGTCCCGATATAAATACAATACCCAACAATTATTGCCTTTTAGAGATATCTCTTTGGCTTACTTGTTATGGTGTTGGTCTTTTAACCCTTTCCCTAACAATCCCTGGTTTTCACGGGTCAGGAATAGAAGCCTTTTGAAAACATTGTGGGAAAAGGAGAAAATGCTGGTAACCAGCATTTTCTCCTTTTCCCACAATGTTTTCTACCCTATCATAGACAGAAATCATCTTTTCAGCAAGAGTTGAATTCCCACAATGATTTCAAAAGGCTTATTACGATAGGTGAGTGCAACACTATTCTAAGTGCCTGTACAATGTAATGTACAGGCACTTAGAATAGTGTTGCACTCACCTATCGATTAGTGTTGCTAAAACTTGGGACTGTGTAGTAAAGAGATAACCCATTACCACACAATCCCTACTTTTGACAACCCTGAGAAAGAATCCTTTTGAAAACACTGTAGGAAAAGGAGAAAATGCTGGTAACCAGCATTTTCTCCTTTTCCCACACTGTTTTCTATGCTTCCCTGAACAAATTTCAATTTTTCAGTCACCTTTATTTTGTCGTCTGCAAATGCTTTCAATTTTATCCAATCTAAAATTTTGTTGTGTGGTAAAGAGTTAAGGAACCATAAAAAGGGATGAGATCAGATTGTAAACTTCAATCAGTTTCCTTCTCCTGTCATTGTGGGCACCATGCCTGACCTTTATGGCATCTTGTGGATTCCCTTGATACCTTTTACAAGATTGTCTGTCATGTCTCCTTAAACATTGAAAATCAGGAAGGGATCAATAATTTATAGAAATAGCCGAGGTGTTTGTAGATGTTGTCATAGAACCATTAATTTATACTTCCAGTGATTTTTTGAGAAATGTTTGCCAAAAAAGCCTTGGACTTGGATCCAGTGGGGTTCACTAATTGCAACTACAGTCAGAGCTATTGAAGAGACCATCTATATATTAACCCTTTATTAAACAATCCCTGGATTTTACGACCCTGAGATAGTAGCCTTTTGAAAACATTGTAGGAAAAGGAGAAAATGCTCGTAACCAGCATTTTCTCCTTTCCCCACATTGTTTTCTACTCTGCTGGAAACAAATCTAAGCTTTTCAGTTAAGTTTATTATGTCATCTGCAAGTGCTTTCAATTCAGACCAGTCTAAAATTTTTTGGTTTGGTAAACAGTTAAAGCATCACACTGCTGTGAGAGATCATTCTGTTGATTCTATATCCTTTTGTCCTTTCTAAAGTCATACCTTTGTTGGGCTTGCACTGACAGACCACCTGTTGTAAGAGACCACTTTTCTTGCATCCCCGGTGTGACTGTTTTATATGTTTCAGGTGATTATGATTGTGAAGTTTTATCTATTACCAGATGTTCAACTTTACTTTTTTCAAGGACAGAAATACTGACAAGAAGCAGCCTTCAGACAAGATTTAGTGTTTAATAGTATTTTCAGAAGGGAAATTGTTGAAATCTTACTATTTGAATTGCTACAGATAAGCTAAAAGATTATGATTAAAGATTGAAGGCAGCTTCTGTAGCCCACCCAGGAGACAAATGTTAGACTTGTCCAATTTGAATGCACTATTCAGATGATATATTGAATGTTGCATAAATGGGTAGAAAAGATTAGGGAAAAGGAGGAAAATGTTGATTACCATTTTTTTTCCTTGTTTTTTTTTTACAATGTCTTCAAAAGCTGCTTACTTCAGATTATCATAGTGTTAGGGATTTATGCCATTTATAAGGCAAAAAATGTGATTGACAGATAGACTATTTGAAAAGTTTGATCAAGGTACATCTCATTTTATCATCTCATTGAAACCCACAAGCCAAAATTTGCAGATGACGTTTCGATTATTTTCAGTGACAACAGTAGTCTTAAAAAATTTCAAAACAATGCATCTTTGAAAAGGTTCGACCAATTACCTCAGAGCTGGAAATTTTCTTGGCCACAAACCAGTCAGGACTGAACTTTCCTTTCATTGATCAAATAAATTTCTACAGAATTTGACCTTTTGGTTGTGGAGAATAATGTTTTTAACCCTTTACAAAACAATCCTGCTTTTTAAGGACCCAGAGAAAGACACAGTTTGAAAGCATTTTTGGAAAAGGAGAAAATAATAACTTAATCACCATTTTCTCCTTTTACCAAAATGTTTTCTACCCTTTCCAAAGGCAAGCCTGATTGCTTTAGATATATTTGATTTGTTATCTGCTAGTGTTTCCAGATCAGATGATCTGGGACTTTGTCATTTTTTGTCATTAAGTAAAGAGTTACCCCAAAACAAAAAAAAACAAATGAAGAGGGGGGATGTAAAGATATTAAGGAGAAAATGAAACAGTATTAGATTTTACTGGTATAATAATGTCTGGTATAGGATGATGAACATCATTCAGTTCTCTCCATTGTTTAATAAAACATCAGAAACAAGCAGACCCTACTTGGCGTGAAGCAGTTGCCATGGAATTATTCCCAAATGAATCAAAAGCATGTAATAATTATCAATTTTATTTGTAACACCCGAAATGTGTGACATTAAATTTAATTAATCTTCCCTCCCAGAAAATTATATGTCAAGTGAAGTTACTTGTGTGTCATCTAGCATGACAAACTTATACACATTTGATTAAGTTTTTCCTGGAAGAAATCAGACTGGCTTCATAAACAATTTGTCCTTCAGTGTCTTTGATTATTCTTCAGGGTAATAGGGAAGAAGTTAGAGATGTTTAGCACATGCTGGTACATGGAAATGGGGATTAGTTACAGGAGAAAACAGAATAGCCCGGAATTACATGGTTGGCTTGAATACAAGTTTGGGTAATTCTAACCTATTGTTGTTAGGAGGCTCTCTTTTTGTGCCCATCTCTTCAAATCCAACCAGTGTCTGAGCTTTTTCAAGGGTTTCACCAATAACAGACACTTGTCTTTTTTTTAAATAAACTTTACCATCATATATGAAACAAGTTGTCCAAGACCAGCCTGTATAGCTCAGTTGGCAGAGCATGAGACTTGTTAATGTTAAGTCTTGGGTCATTTGAGGGTGTAGATCGTTCAATTCCCACAGCTGGCCATCCAGAATTACTTTTTAATGACATGTTAAACTGTGGTCCCATGTGACAGTGCCATATACTGTGCACATTAAAGAAACAGGGATGACTTACGATTGGATCCATCTTAAATCTTGCATTATACACAGTTAAAAAAAAAATAAATTTCAGTGGGGCTTCCCCTATATGGGGAACTGGGTGCAACAATAAATAAGTGGAAAATCAATCAGGGTTTCCAAAAATGTTATTCTCAGTCATTTGTCAGTACTCTTCACATATTTCTTAACTGGAATGGAGAAATTTGTTACTTTTGTTACAGTTTGTAGTAATTTGTCTTCTGTATGGTACATAAAACACAAATATTGGAAAAATATCGAGAAAATGCAGTTAACCAATATTTTCTCCTTCCTACAATGTTTTCTACCCTTCTTAATACAAATTTCAAAGTTAAAGCCACATTTATAATGCTGTCTGCTAATCTTTTTTGTTGGACTAGTCTAAATTTTTGTGAGTTTGTAGAGTTAATGGAAGCTTTCAAACCATGAGAAATTGTTGACCTTAAAATTCCATTTCAATTGGTTGACTATTACAGGAGCAACAGCACTTTGATTTTGTTTCCCGATCCAGTTTCAAAAACATCATCAGGAGTGGATTAGGGCACTCATGGGCCCATCACAGTTCTAGGTATCCCTTTTTTTAACCCTCTACCACACAATCCTGACTATTAACGACCATGGAAATGAAGCCTCTTGAAAACATTGTAGGAAAAGGAGAAAATGCATGTTACCAGCATTTTCTCCTTTTCGAATATTGTTTTCTACCCTTTGAAAGATTGAAATCGTTACTTCTGTCACACTTAATTTGATGTCTGTATTTGCTTTGAATTTAGACATGTCTAACTAACATTTTGTTGTTTGGTGAAGAGTTAAATGAATGTTTTCCTGCCTTGTCTCCTGCAAACTCATAGTAGGAAATAATAGATGGTAACCAGCATTTTCTGTTTTTCCTGCAATGTTTTCTACCCTGCTGGAAACAAATTTCAATTTTTGAATTCTCTCTCTTTTGTCTTCTGCAAGTGCTTTCAGTTTGGACCAGTCTAAAATTTTTTCGTTTGGCAAAGGGTTAACCTCTTTCTGTTAGCCGATTACCACGGTTGAGGAAAAGAAATTTCAAAAGTTACCATGATCAGGACAGTTTCAATATCATTTGGCCATTTTCCAGGGTGAAACAGGCAGATTTACAAAAGGAAGTCTCTGATTGAAAAGACTTGCTCCTGATTGAAAATGATTGCATTTTTATCTAGTAGACAGACCAGAAATCAACAACAGTAATGAAAATGTCATAGATTCTGGAAGGCTGAAAATTCAGTATTTTGCATTGGCTTGATCCTAAAATTAAGCATTAAATAAGGGCAACAAACACATTGATTCTAGAAAAAAATGCAACAGGCAAGACAAATTTTTCAAGGGACTTTTTAGCACCTAGGGCTATATTCTTCCATTCTTCATAACAGGTAAAGTATATTTTTCTGAGATTTTCTTAATTTGAAAGTAACACAACTTCTTATTGGCCAAACCATATGGTTTAGCCAATCAGAAGTTATGTTACTTTCAATTTTAGAAAATCCTGGAGAAATAGGCTGAGCATGTTTTTAAGACAGTTTGTGAATCGTAGACCTTGATTTGATCTGCACAACAGGGTTGGATTTCGATAAAACAGTATTCACTGGTGCTAGAGTTTGAAATGCCAAAGATGCGCCAAATATGAACCTTAATTTTAGATGAAACTTACTCTTAGTAACTTATCATTATGAGGCATCTTTTTTGGGCTTCACTGAATTGGTAATGTCTGCAAAGGCTTTTGATGTTGGCAATTTTGAAAATATTTTGTTTACTATGAATTTAAAGCAAGAAAAGAATAGCTATAAGAAAGAATGATGTAATCAATATTAAGTAAGGCCTTGACTGACTGTTCCCATTCAATTTTGAAATGTAATTGCACGATCCTTTAAAAAGATCTAGACAGCAAGATGTTTTTGTTGTAAACTTTTTGTTTTCATTTCTTTAAATCCCAGATGATTGCCTTCCAATTGTAAATACCAATTTTGGTTTGTCTGCAAACCCGAGCAAATTTAAAACTTTATGAAACAAAGGTATGTTTTAGTGACCTTGCAGGAAAAGGCTTTTAAAAACAATGTGGCAAAGGAAGAAAATGCTGGTAACCAATACGTTCTCTTTTTCCATCAGTTTCTCTACCCTATTAAAAACATGTTCCAGTTTGTCACCTGCAAACGTCAATCGATTAAAAATGTATAAAATACTTTATCACTAAGAGTAAAGAGTTTTTCACAATTTTATCTTACCTAACATTGGTATAACTCTTTACCAGAAGACAAAGTTTTAGACTGATATGAATTGGAAGCATTTGCAGAGGACAAAATAAAGGTGACTAAAAAATTGAAATTTCTTTGGGAAGGGTAGAAAACACTGTGGGAAAAGGAGAAAATGCTGGTTACCAGCATTTTCTCTCCTTTGCCCAAAGTGTTTTCAAAAGGCTTCTTTCTGGGGGCGTCACAAGTCAGGATTGTGTGGTAAAGGGTTAATACATTGGGGCAGTAAAAAAAAACAAAAATTGAAAATATATATAATATCATAAGTTTTATTATCCATTCCATCTCTCTGGTATTGTGTAAACCAAACTTGATATCTATTTCTTTTGCCATTAGATTTTTCCATCCTCTTGAGGTTTAAATTTTCAGGAAATAGATGGTATACCAGTCTTAGGAAGATGGGTTTTGCACTTAATAAACAGTGACACAGTCTGAACTTTTTGATTACTTTCGCAATGGAATAAATGAAACTTTCTGATTAGAGGGGCACCCTCCGTAGAACCAATACCATCAGTTTAGGTTGGTTATCCTCACGAGTATTAAGACAGTTCTCTACGTCTGATCTCTAAATTACAATGCCAAGTGTCCCAACAGAGCGACTGCGGCACTGGAAAAATCTACTTCAATTACTTCCTACCTTCTGGCAACAACTAGCATTTTCACCTACACCTACAATGTTTCCTGTCCTTTAACCCATTACCACACAATCCCTACTTTTGACGCCCCTGAGAAAGAAGCCTTTAGAAAATATTGTGGGAAAAGGAGAAAATGCTGGTAACCAGCATTTTCTCCTTTTCCCACAATGTTTTCTGCCCTTCACAACACAAATTTCAAATTTTCAGCCACCTCTATTTTGTCGTCTGCAAATGCTTTCAATTTGGACAACCCTAAAATTTTGTCGTTTGGTAATGAGTTAAGCCTTTACTGGAGGACATAATTTAGACATATCCAAATTGAAAGTATTTGCAAATGACAAATATAATACTGCTCAAAAAGTAAACGGTCTTTGGAAAAGTTGAAAGCATTGTGGGAAAAGGAAAAAATGCTGGTTACCAGCATTTTCTCCTATTCGCATAAAGTTTTCAAAAGCCTTTGTCAGAGTCTTTAAAACTCGGAATTGTTAAATTGTAAAGATTTATTGACTCAGCAGACAACATTTTCGTTACATCATAATTTTCGGCCTTCTCCTGCATTGTTTTTTTTTTTATCCTATACAGGATAAATTCTGTTGTTTAAGTCACATTTCATTTGTCATCTGCAAATGCTTTCAATATGAAAAAGTCTATTTTATGTCTGATGAAGAGTTAAAAAAAATGTTTAACTCTTTACCACACAATCCCGACTTTTAACAACACTGAGAAGGAAAGCTTTTGAAAACAATTTTGGAAAAGGAGAAGATGCTGGTAACCAGCATTTTCTCCTTTTCCCACAATGTTTCTTACCCCTCCAAAATCAAAACTCAATTTCTGATTCACATATATTTTGTCGACTGTAAGTTCCTTTAATTTGAACCAGTCCAAAATTTCGTGATTTGATATAGAGTTAAGGTCTACGGCCCATCTCATTTTGAAAGACGGAAGCTGCTGAGATTTGCTGAATAGCTGTTACGAAATTGTCAATGTTACGTGATACATTGTATTTACAGATGAGTTAGTGAGTCTACAGCCCATAACAGTTACTCTTATATTAAAAGATTGCCAGAATAACCTTTACAAAAATGTTAATTTTTACCAATCAGTCATAGTTGCCGTAAACCTTAAACAGTAACTTTCGCTGCCAGTCTTACCAATCAGTTTGCTATTATAGACATTGTACCTAAAAGACCAGACTTTGTATTTATGTAAACTGATCTTAGATCTACTGGCTCTGAGAAGATGAGATTCTTCCTGCCAAAGGATCTTAAATTCAGACTGGTGGCTAAATGGAGTTTCCATTTTCGAATCAACATTTAAGACTGGTTCAAATTGGAACCGTTTCCTGTCAACAATTTACATGTGAATCTAATGAAGGAACTTGTCTTTGATAGAGTAGAAAACATTGTAAGAAAAGGAGAAAATGCTGCTAACCAGCATTTTCTCCCGTTTCAAATGGCCTCTTGTGTCTTTCTTGGGTATATGTGGTAAAAGATTAACTCTGCCTGATGACAAAATTTTAGATTTGTCCAAATTAAAAACAAACAGCAGACTTGGGGATTAATTATATTTAAAATTCTGTCGTTGAAAGAAAAGAAAATCTTTTTGGAAAAAGAGCAAAAATACTGGTCACCAACATTTTCTCCCTTTTCCAATGTAATTCCACCGTCTTCCTCAGGGTTGTAAGAACATGGGATTTTTTGTAAAGAGCTGATTTATTTAGCAGTTTAGAGGTTAATCTAGAATAGCGCCCATTAGGCCAGACCTTGTCATATTCACAAAGATGAAACCTTTTTGGATGTGACAGTTTCAGTTCTTTTGATGGCCATCTCAAAATCCTTCCAGTGTTTCAAGAAAAGAAACCATTTTCTCTGAACCCTAGACAAAGGTTGATTGATTGTATTGTGTTTAACACCATTTTGAACATTTTTTCACAATATTCTTTCCAAGCCACTGGCTGCTTTCCCACATAACCATCTTCGAAACAATGATCAGCGGTGAGAGAGGAATGAATCCTGTCGCAATGACTATCATCAATCCTCAGAAATAAATTGGCTGAACCAAGGATCAAACTCATGACCCCCCGTTTGCTACCGACTGCGTAAAGGGGCCCGGCTGAAGACATTTAAAGAAAGTTGAAATTTATATATGAATCATGCTCATATGAAAAGGGGGCTTAATGCATCTGCACATAGTATCAACCGCGGTATCAACTTTGCTTTCGGTCACTTTTCAGCATACGAGAGGATCAGTGTACCTTAACTCATTACCAAACGACAAAATTTAAGCTTTGTCCAGTTTGAAAGCCTTTGCAGACCTCAATATAAAAGTGACTGAAAATTTGAAATTTGTTTTGTGAAGCGTAGAAAACATTGTGGGAAAAGGAGAAAATGCTGGTAAAAAGCATTTTATCCTTTCCTCACAATATTTTTGACACTATTAAAGAGAAATTGCACCATTTGTGCTACTCTGAAATTGTTGTCTGCAGATGCTTTCAAATTGGACATGGCTAAAATTTTGAAGTCTTGTAAAGGCTTAACTCTTTACCGATCGACAGAATTCTAGACTGGTCCAAATTCAAAGCATTTGCAGGCAACCAAATAAAAGTGCCTGAATATTTGAAATTCGTTTTGGGAAGGGAAAAAAACATTGTGGGGAAAGGAGAAAATGTTGGTTACCAGCATTTTCTCCTTTTCCCACAATGTTTCAGATCATCTCTTTCTCAGGGTCGTTAAAAGTCGGGATTGTATGGTAAATAGTTAAGCCCCCTTTTGTCAGAGAATGGCTCTTATTTTAGAACCTGTATACCTATTCCAGAAATTTAATGATCCTGAGGAAGAAGGATTTTAAAAGCATTGTGGGAAAATGAGAAAATTTTTGTAACTGAAATTTTATCCTTTTTTCACAATATTTTCAAGCCTTTTACCAATCAATTTCATATTTTAAGAACATGCAGTCTGATCTTGGATCTACACTGTCCCAAAAAGAGATATTATTCTTCAAAACTTATTTCTGGAAAAAGCAATATTAGGGTTTTACTAACAAACAGAAAATTTTATTTTAGCTATTAAACCTTTCCCAAACAACAAAAATTGAGACTGGTCCAAATTGAAAGTACTTGCAGATGTCAAAATAAATGAAACTCAAAAATTGAAATTTGTTTCCAGCAGGGTAGAAAACATTGTGGGAAAAGGAGAAAATGCTGGTTACCAGCATTCTCTCCTTTTCCCACAATGTTTTTAGAAGGCTTCTATCTCGGGGTCGTAAAAACCAGGGATTGTTTGATAAAGGGTTAATTTTTTTGGATGGAAATTGTCTTAGGTTTATTCCATACCAAAAGGACTGACATTAGCCCTTTACCAAACAATCTAGGGTTTTTATGACACTGTAGGAGAGGCCTCTTTAAAACATTATAGGAAAAGGAGAAAGTACTGGTAACCAGCATTTTCTCCTTTTTCCACAATGTTTTCTATCCTTCTGGAAACAAATTTCAATTTTTGAGTTATGGTTACCAGCATTTTCTCCTTTTCTCCCAATGTTTTCAAAGGCTTTCTTTCTCAGGGTTGTTAAAAGTCAGGATTGTGTGGTAAAGAGTTAATGTCTGAAAAGATATTAGATATGTCTCTTACCCAACAAAGAGTGAAATATTCTCATGTGTTTCCAGCATTCAAACAATTTTCTTGAAGACTTGGGCTGCAATTAGGTGAGCGAGACAATGAGAAAGGCGCTTCCTAAGGGATGTGCTATTAGCAGTCGATTTCGACACTGGTGTATTAGCCTAATTGTTAGGCAGATAATTTAGTGTCGAAGTGAAAATATTCAATTTAGAAGATTCATACATCAGTGGAATGGGAGGTATGGGCATTTGTGTGGAATAAATTGTGCATAATGGAAAAAGAGATGAGTTCAAGAGTTACACCATAAAGAATGTAAGTCCCTTTCATTTTGGCTATCTATTCCGTTAAATCAACCGCAAACACAGTTGATTGATCGTGGAGATGTCAACATCTTAAGCGGTACCTTTTTTCTCTGTTAACAGAGTCTATCATTAAGACGGAGCCACATTCATCTAATTTGAATACAGAGTGATTTGCGGATGACAAAATACATTTATCTGAATCTGATTATAAATCTTCTTAGCGAATCTGATTTATCTTGCTTCATCAGTGTCAATAAATGCTTACCGATGAATTTGATTGGCTGATTGAATTTGGACACCAAAAATAATTTAGTGGAGTCTACCAATTTATCAATTGATCAAGAGAGCAGGATCTAGTCTAGAATATTTACACAAAAACTGGGGTCAGGCTACAGTTTTGTTGGAAAGAAGTAGAGAACCAGTCATGTTACAGAACAACATGGCTGTCATAATTATTGACAAACCTTTTACCAAATAGTTCTCAGTCTTTTCACAACCCTTGGTAAGAAAGCTTTTAAACACATTGTGAGAAAATGATGGTATTTCTGCCCTTCCTATGGCAAATCAAATGATTGGATTTATTTTTAGGAGGATTGAGCATAGCTTTTTTTCCTTCTATAATTGAGGCTGATATTCAGTGACTTCCCAGTTGCAAAAAGCATCATTTTTCCCAATTATAGTGAAAGAATTTCCCAAATTTACTGAAATAATTCCCCAATTTTGCTGGTAGAATTTTTCATAATATGATGCAGAAGTTCCCAATAAGTTGAAATACCTTTTTCAAGAAATAATTTCAAATGATTAGACACAAAACTTTCGTTATTTAGCAGTGATTGAAACCGAAAGCAGGCTTTTTATTTATTGGTAGCGAAATGACTCAGTTGACTGTGCTGCAGTACGGCCGAAATGTTGCGATTTCGTGGCACTAATTGGTTTGTTTAATGAAGTCATTATATACCAAACTGATTTATGTTTTGTGCATTTTAGCACCCCACATGGACTGAATGCAGTTGTCATTTCCCTATCATTCAATATTAAAGGTGGCCCTTCAGATTTTGGGACGAAAATTTTTAAAAAATGCAAAAAAATCATCTTCATACTCCCAAAGCCTTTTAATTTGCTTTCATAAAACTGCAGCAGTAGAAAACCATCCAACAACACGAGTAATTAGAGATTTACCACGGCCCAGGTTGACACCAACAGGAGACTATTTTTAGATGATCGGTTTGCATATTTACATATAGGAATACATAGACGAATTTTCAAACATAGCGTCCGAAGAAGACATTATGGAAAATGATTATCACAATGTTTGTTATGTAATGGAACTTAAGCGTTATTAGTCACATGCCAGTCACTTGACATTCCCACAATGCTTTATTGATTTTTGGCGCAAAATCTAAAAATACCCTAAGAGGCTACGTAGCCTTTTAAGGGAACACCATCAAAGAATTTTTTTTTTGTAATTTTATGAGTCTTACTTATTGATGAATTCTATCATTTTTCTATATAAATTTCAGTGATATATATATTTTTTACTTTGGTGAGATGTAAAAATTCTAAATACCCACCTTTAAATCTTTTGACATATTATATATTTGTTTGTCTTTCGTAAAACCTTACAGCTGACAAAAGAAGTTTTCTTTAACTTAACAATGTGGTACATGTTCTTACTCGGCTGCAGTCAACATATTAAAAAAAAAAAACATGCTGTATTGATGTAAAACATCTTAAGAGCTGGGAAACTTTACAAAAAGTTTGTTAAAAGGGCTGCAGATGACAAAGGCCACCCAGCCGTTTTACTTCTGGTGTGAAACATTCAAATTCTTTGCTGATCTATCTACAGGTAATCAAATCTCTACATACTGAGTCTCAATCTGAAGTGCCGGTTCTGTCTCCCTTTGTCTGAAGACTAGGCAACTATTATCACTGCACATGATGCAAAATGTACACCTTCAATTATGATATGCCAGGCTAGCCTTGTAAATACCACAGATAATGATTCCCTTGTATCATGTGATGGCTGGAAAGTAGTTCTTCTAAAGTATTAAATCCAACACCCATGGGTGTACCACAGAATAGTGTTAACAAGAGCTTCGCAGAGCGGCGCATATACGCCTGAAGGGGCTTGTCAGTGAAATGAGTTGCATTGATGGATGGGCCATGAATGAAGAGTAGTTATTCTCCATGATATGTGAAAAAAATTAAAGGGCAATAACTAAAAAAATAAGGGTTGCAAAGTTACAAATTCTGTGAATTGCTCTTATGCACAAGGTGTTCTATCAGTCTTTGAAGGTCCCAGATGATATCTTTTATATTTTAGAAATTATGGCCCAGACGAAAATTCAAAGTGAAAAGGGCAATAACTGAGAAGGAAGGATGGCAGAGTTATGTTTCTTGTGCAGTGCACTTCTCCATAATGGGTTCTATCAGTGTATGAAGTTCCTAGTTAATAGCTTTTATAGTTTAGAAGTAATGGCCTGGACAAAAATTCAAACTGAAAATTAACAAAGGGAAAATAACTCAAAAAATAACGGTGGCAGAGTTACAATTCATGTGCAGTGCACTTCTCCATAATGGGTTCTATCAGTGTATGAAGTTCCAAGTTAATAGGTTTTACAGTTTGGAAGTTATGGCCTGGAAAGAAAATTCAAACTGAAAATTAACATAGGGCAATAACTCAAAAAATAAAAGTGGTAGAGTTATGGTTCATGTGCAATGCACTTTTCTATTAATGGGTTCTATCAGTGTATGAAGTTCCTAGTTAATAGCTTTTATAGTTTAGAAGTTGTGGCCTGGACAAAAATTCAAGCTGAAAATTAACAAAGGGCAGTAACTCAAAAATAACGGTGGCAGAGTTATGGTTCATGTAATGTGTCCTATCAGTGTATGTAGTTTCAAGTTGATACCTTACATAGTTTGGAAGTTATGGCCTGGACAAAAATTCAAAGTAAAAAATTACCAAGGGCAAAAAGTCAAAAAATAAAAGTGGCAGAGTTATGGTTCATGTGCAATGCACTTTTCCATAATTGGTTCTGTCAGTGTATGAAGTTCCAAGTTAATATATAAATAAATTCAAACTGAAAATTAACAAAGGGCAGTAACTCAACAAATAATGGTGGCAGAGTTATGGTTCATGTGCAGTGCACTTCTCCATAATGTGTTCTATCAGTGTATGTAGTTTCAAATTGATACCTTTCATAGTATTGCAGTTAGCCTGAACAAAAATTCAAAGTGAAAAGTTGGTTATTTCAGAACTCAGGGGCATATCATTTTAGAACGCAAGCAGCAATCCAAATTGTAAGACCCAGGTGCACAACTAGACATCATGGAGATTCATTGTGGCAAGTTTCAAACAATTCCCATAGAAACCGTAGGAGGAGTTGCGCACACAAGAAATTGCTAACGGACGGACGGATGACCGGGGTTATAACATAATACGACCCTTCGGGCGTATAAAAAGGGCTATAAGCCTATATATGCAAATTCTGTGAGATATTTGGCCATAGTGTAGGAAGTTAAACTTATGAAAATGCTGCACCTTTCTATTTACTATTGTATGTACACTGCCTTTAATTTGTTTAATTTATGTACCTTGAAAGTCAGTCGGATTTTTCCAAATTTGGCCAAAATCGCGCGCTTGAATTTCCCAAAATGAAAGGCTAAGGCCCCTTTGCAATTTTTGGAAAAAGAGCCCTGTAGAGGGAAGAGAAGCAAATGCGAATTAAGCTTTTGTTCCATCAATATCAAAGTTGAGTCATACCCGCATGGCATACCTCGGGTGATAGTAGCTATGAAATCCCTTGGCTGTATCTGGTGGATTAATATGCCCAAAAATGATACATTTCATCGCCAGAAATATGAAAATTGTGAGGCTCCTCTTAAAAGAGAGAACTAAGCTCCTCTTAAAAGAGAGAACAGGGCCCGTATTCACCAACCATTCTTGAGAATATTCTTAGTCTTATTCTCCAAGATTTTCTACATTTGTAAGCGAATGGTTTAGCCAATCAGAAGTTGTGTTACTTACAAATATAGAAAATTCTGGAGAATAAGACAAAGAACGTTCTTAAGAATGGTTGGTGAATACGGCCCCTGGACTCTCAATTTTCTATGGAAATCTTTTTAACTATATTTCAGTTGACAAACACTTCGTACATTTATTTTTTTTTAATGAAGTTGGTTAGTTCTGATTGAAGTTTTCACTAACAGATTGATAGATGTGAATAACTCTTTCAAGGTTGTTTATGTCGTTGCTAAACAACTTTCAGTTGTACCACCATGTATAAGATCACATGCTTGGCAGTTCAAATGGAAACGACTGCTAACAGGGTTAACGTTAGATGTATATAGGTACGGAATCGATTGAGTTGTGATAAGTGAAGTCATACTATGACCATGCATGACTATGCAGTGTTATAATCTTTAAATTGACCGATTTAACTGATTATCACTTGTTCCCAAAATGTTTTGAACATTTTTTATTTCTAAGGTCATTAAAGCACAAGATTGTTTGATGAAGGGGTAACTCTTTTTCTCACATGAAAATTTTAGACTAATCCAAATTGAAAGCATTTGAAAGCAGCAAAGTAGATAAGACTCAAATTACTGGATTTGTCTTTGCAAGGGTAAAACACATTGTGGGAAGATAAGCAAATGCTGATTGACAGCATTTCTTCTTTTTCAAGAATGTTTACATTATTCTTCTTCTTACAGGTCGCTAAATCACAGAATTGTTTGGTAATCAGTAAAACAAATAGGAAAGAAAGAATGAAAAGAAACCTGTTTGTTTTTTTCCGTTTCTTTTCCCCTCTTTTTCTTGTTTGTCATAAAGCATAATTATGGTTTGACAGTCTAATATAAATTGAATAAGGAAGGAAGATTAAACTTAACTCATAGGCTTATCAAGTACATGTCTGCTCAGTATTCAACCTATTCAACAACCACTCTTTAAGATTAATCTTTGTCTTATTACTTTCGATTTTCTGACAGTAAAAGTAACAGAATTTCTGATTGGCTAAACCAAATATTGAAAGGGTTAAGGGTAAACCTTTGAATTAAAAGATATCTGCCCATAATTACAGGTTTAGAAAAGAAAATGAGTACTGGTGGTAAACTGGAAATATACACAAATACAGAGCCCGGCAGGTGTCATGCTCCACACATTTTTTTTTTTTTCAGAATAACGAAATCCTAAATCATTCAAACAAAATACTATTTCAGGGAAATGAAATATTAAATTGTTAAAGTGAAATGCTTTTTCAAGAAAACAAAATGTTATTTCAAGAAAATGAAATGGGCATCCTTGAGACAAGTGGTTGTGATTGTTTACAGACGTCACTCATCTCACTCAGCCAAAGCAGACGATGACAACCGAGTGTTCTCGAACATACCCATTTTGTTTTCAAGAAATAGCATTTCGTTTTATTGAAATAGCATTTCGTTTGAACAATTTAGTATTTCATTTTCTCGAAATAGTATTTTGTTTTATCAAAATATCATTTCGTTAAATGATTTAGGATTTCGTTGTTTCAAAATACAAAATTTTCTGTAGAACATGACACCTACAGAGCCCATTTTGTGTATATTTCCAGTTTACCACTAGCACTCCATTTTCTTTTCTTTCCTTGTCCAAATTGATAGCATCAGCATATGACAAAATTAACAATGATACAAATGACTTAAAACTCCTTGACATGATAGAAAAGAATGTGGGTAAAGGAGAAAATGCATTTTTCAGCATTTTCTCCTTTTCCCACAGTTGTTTCAAAAACCTCTGCCTTCAGGCTTGGTAAAACTCATGATCGGGGGATAAAATTTCAGGGAAATAGACTAACTTCTTTCCTCTAGTTGCCACCTGGGCCCCTAACTTAAAAAATCCAAGGACCCAGCCCAAAATCTATGGGCCCAGCTTACCAAAGCCAGAATGGATTAGCGAAAAGGGGAGAGGGGCGAGATGTTTTACCAATTTATTGGCAAGTCCGATTTTATTTTTAATTTTTCCCGGCTTCATTGTAATGGCAAGGAATGCAGGACAATTCGCCCCGAAAACAATTTACCCAGATATGTAATGTAATAATTTTTTCCCCTCTGAAAGAGAAAAATGGAAAAAAAAAAGGTAAGAAATATATCAAGTACTAATAAAAAGAAAATATGTTTACTTGAATATCCTTGTTCAATAACCTATGCACGTCCAAAAAGTTACTTGTCGCCAACATTTCATCGTATATACGATCCCTGGTGTGTAGATATAGACCCTTGTAGATATAGAATTTCAATGACTTCTGGACTTGGGCGAGTTGTCATTTGAATTATGAGCGAGATGTTTTCCCAATCTGGGCGAGTGCAATTTTACCTAATTACTTAATTTAAGCGATTTGTGTTTAGTTAGGGGCGAGTTGACCTCTAACTGTTGGGCGAGTTGTCTTTAGACGAGTTGCCCGTAATTCTCTGTGAGATGAGCATGCAGTAATTTAGAACCAGCCAAATACAAGTAAACATCTGGTAAAAAAGAAATACTGTAAATGATACAGCATTCGGTTCAGAAATACGCGAATCTTGTCGAATTTGAATAATAAACTAGACAGAAACTTGGCTTTGGTCACTATATTGTCCAAAAATTTAATGAATTTGAAAAATGTCTTATTCTTGGGGATCGCCACCTGGGCCCCTGATGGGCATTTTCAGCTCGCCTTGCCGATTTTCTAGTCGCCATGGGCAAGTGGGCCAGTGCTAATATCTTACCCTGCATTTTTGGCTTTTGCCTGATTATATCACTGCAGCCAGTAACTAATTCATGCCATGTTGTTCTGGAATTCAGTGCACAGTGTTATTTTCGAGCCATTGGCTGTTTGCAAACTGAGACACCAATAGAACAATGTTTATTTTTGAGAGGGGATTGACTGATTGATGATTAACTGACCGACCAACCAACCGACCACCTGATTTTGTATACCATTTCCAACACTATTTCAATCCTGTTGTAGTGGCCAGTGCACCTATGGATGCTTTCCTGAAGTTTCTTTTAATAGTACTTTACAGGATGTTCTTTCCAAGGCAGTGGCTGCTTTCTCACATAACCATCACTGATATAACAATCAAAGATGAGAGAGGAATGAATCCTGTCACATAACTTCCATCAATCTTCAGATAGGAATTGGCAAAGCTTGGGATGCAAACCAACTACCCCTGATTCTAACTCCGCTACGCTCTGACTGTTCTACTGGGGCTTGATGTTGAGAGAGGCATGAATCCTCCCATGAAGACTTTGATCAAATCTTGGAAGCAATAAGGCTGGGAGTCAAATCTGCTACCTTCAAGATTTCAAGCCCTGTATGTCACCAACAAAGCTACCAAGGCTTGACTGAAAGGCTTGTAAGACCCTTTCAAAGAAACCTATTTAGAATGGGTGAAGGGATTTCCTCAACTAGAGAAAGAATTAATCTTTGTTGAAACAGGGCACCAGTACTGGAGTGCCAGCATTCTTTCAACAGTAAACTCTGTTCTTAGAAAAAACAAACATGAATTTTGCATTACTGTCTTAATCTGATATTTTATGAAATCTGTTAATGCATATGACATGTATAAATAAGAGGTAAAATGCTGATGTTTAACTGAATAGCAGACAGAAAAATTATAGACTTGCCTGGATAAAAATGATGTGAAGACAAACAGTTTACAGATCAAAAGATGCCTAAATGACAATATTTAACTTTGTAAGGGTAGTAAACGTTGTGGGAAAAGGAGAAAATGCAGGTTACTGGCATTTTCTCCTTTCCTTACTGTTTTCACAGGATTATTTAAACAGGGAATTGTGTGGTAAAGGGTTAACTCTTCACCAGATGGAAGAACTATAAAGTTGTTCAAATTGAATGCATTCGCGGAAAAAATAATTAAATGTGGCTGTATCATGGGGTTTGATTCTGAAATAATAGAAAACATTACAAGAAAAGGAAAAAGTGCTGGTTGCCAGCATTTTTTCTTGTTCCTACAATATTTTCAGATGGTTTCATCCTCCGGGTTGTTGAAACTCAAAACTCAGGATTGTTTGTTAACTCTGTCCCAAACAACAAAATTTTAGGTTTATTTGTCCCAATCGAAAGCATTTGCAGAGGACCAAATAAAAGTGCATGAAAATTCAAAATATGTTTTGTAAAGGGTAGAAAACATTGTGGGAAAAGGAGAAAATGCTGGTTACCAGCATTTTCTCCTTTTACCACAATGTTTTCTAAAGGCTTCTTTCTCAGGGTCGTCAAAAGTAGGGATTGTGTGATAATGGGTTAAAGGATTAAACCTTTTCAGTGCCAAATTAAGTGAAAGGGGAGGGGGCTGTTATGGACATGGATCCGAAGCTTGATCAGCTTGTGCAGAATATGTATTCAAGGGTAACAACCTACGTCACAGGAAGTGGTATCGGACCTGCGCATTTTCGTAAATTATTTCATGTAGTTAACAAAAGCTTTGACAAAAAACAAAGTCCCTAGGCATTGTGCGCTTTGCAGGTCTAAAGACTTTTTCAGATCATTTAACCCATTACCACTCAATCCCTACTTTTGACGCCCCTGAGAAAAAAGCCTTTGGAAAACACTGTGGGAAAAGGAGAAAATGCTGGTAACCAGCATTTTCTCCTTTTCCCACAGTGTTTTCTACCCTTCCCAGAACAAATTTCAATTTTTCAGTCACCTTTATTTTGTCGTCTGCAAATGCTTTCAATTTGGACCAGTCTAAATTTTTCTTGTGTGGTAATGGGTTAAAGGAATGATTACAAAAAAAACCAGTCTTACCAAACACGCATACTGACTTTATAACATGGGTCCAATATCACTACCTGTGAGGTCACACTGACGTACGTTGTGAGGGGTGGTATTCCGATCTTCGTTCCATCACATTTAATTTTATTGCAGCCTGTACAGTTAAAGAATCTGTCTTTACTTTCAGTCAAGGAAAGAAGTTGTGTCCATATATTTGTTGCAGAGAGGGTACAGAAATTCCATTTTCAAATAGGATTTCTATTCTATTGTATGTTCATTGCTGAAACAATAGTTTTCTGGTGAATTTGTTTCTCTGTGTATGAATCTAAACTGAGATTTTTTTTTTCATCAAAGGAATTACATCCAGATCAGACTTCATTATAAGTAAGCACAGCTAACTGATCTTAGATCATTATACGATTTATGCTATTTCACAAGAAATCCTAGCAAGAAACAACGAAGTCTTGAAAAAAAGAATTATCTACAAATTCTGGATTTACAGAAGGTATTCTCTTTTAAAAGTCTTTCTAGAAGTTTCACTACCAGCAAAAAACAATTCCAGGTTTAAACAGTTCTGGAGAAAACGAAAGTAGAAAATATTGTTGAAAAAGGAGAAAATGCTGTTACCATTAACAAGCATCTTATCCTTTTCCCCTGACAATTCCAACTTTTCAAAAGCCAAATCATATCATTTAAGCCACTTTTAATTTGCTATCTGCGAGTCTTTCAACATGGACAGGTCTTAGCTTTAATATAGACAAAAGTGTTTAACTCTCAAAATTAAGAAAGAGCATTTCGCACTGACAACAAACTTAGCTCAACTGATGTAAGATATCTGTTAAGAGTTGGAAATAGAGAAAAAGCTACTTTTTAGTGAATCTCCTTTCCCGAGGATGTTTTCAAAAGCTTTCTTTTTGAAAGGTTTGGTTGTTTAAAGTCAAGATTATATGGTAAAGGGTTACTCTTAATGCAGGTAACAAAATTTAAGATTTGTCCAAATTGTAATGTAACTAAAAATTGGAGCAATTCTTTTTTTCTTTGATATGGTAGAAAACATTGTGGGAAAAGGAGAAAATGCTGGTTTACAGCATTTTCTCCTTTTCCCATTGTGTTTTCAAAAGGCTTCTTCCTCAGGGTCATTAAAAGTTGGGACTGTGTGG
This sequence comes from Tridacna crocea, assembly GCA_943736015.1. NCBI lineage: Eukaryota > Metazoa > Mollusca > Bivalvia > Cardiida > Cardiidae > Tridacna > Tridacna crocea. Next base: position 23,949,028 of record OX031067.1, on the reverse strand, counting down.
TAAGAGAGGTATCAAAATTTAAGACTAATTAGAATTTTCAGAATTTGCAGATGACAAACAGAACTCATCTGAAATAAAGAAAATTTCTGAGAAATGGTAACAAAACATCGTGGGAAATGGAAAAAATGCTGGTTACCAGCATTTTCTCCTTTTCCCATAATGTTTTCTCTAAAGGCTTTTTCTACAGGGCCATTAAAACACATGATTGTGCAGGAAAGAAAGTTAGCTTGTCCGTTCTCCAATTTCTGGCAAAGTCTGTTTATGAAAAATAAATCATGTCAGTCTGGTGCTCTAACGGGTTTTGTAAATATACTCATTGAATGATTTAATAGTGGTTTCTCAGGATTTGTGGTATCTTTGAGGAGATTAAGATTGTCTGAATGGTAGTTTCGGGTGTCAAAATCGGCCCAAATTGGGGACCTGGTATGGATTAATTACAGGAAATTTAGATCGTTATTGGGTGTTACATTGGCGAAGTGTTGCATAAATTGTGATCACATTTGCGTGTAAATTTCCAAACATTCTGAAGAAAAAGAAATTTCATAAGCACACTGAGGAAAAGAAGGTTTTTATCTGCAAAATGCTACTTGAATTCCTTATTTTTGTGTTTGTAAACATAGCACATATGCATAATATTCATAAAATTATGAATGCTGGACTTTACTTAACTTAGTTGTTGTGTATGGTATAGATCAAGATCAGACTGTAGTTTCCTAATATCTAATATTCTGTCTAGGGACAGCCTTTAACTCTTTACCATATGATAAATTTATAGACTGGTCCAAATTGAAAGCATTTGCAGACGACAAAATAAATGTTACCGAAGAATCGAAATTTGATTTGGGAATCATTTTCTCCTTTTCCCACAAGGTTTTCAGAAGCCTCCTTTGCCAGGATCGTCAAAAGTCGTCATTGTATGGTGAAGGGTTAATTTTTGTGTAACTTTTTGATTAGCAGAAAATGTTCTTGTAACCTTTTACCAAACAGTTGCAAGTTTCATCTAACCTTAGGAATGTAGGTCTTTGAAAACATTGTCAGTGAAGGAGGAAATAATTAGCATTTTCTCCTTTGCTCTAAATGTTTTCTCTCCATGCCAAAAATAAAGCCACATATAGTGATATGCCATCTGAGAATTGCTTTTGTAAACAGTTTAAAATATGATAGATTACGTTTTGAATTAGGTACCTTTTTGCAGAGCAAATGGCTCATTTGAGGTTGCCCATTGGTTCTCATTTACTATATTGGTCTACTGAGTGTCAGTAGCATTCAGGACTTGAGAACATGGGGTCCAGGGTTCGATCCCTGGCTCGGCCAATTTCTTTCTGGGGATTGATGATAGTCACTGCAACAGGATTCGACAATGATCATGTGGGAATGCAACCAATGGCTTTGAAAGAAAATTGTGTGAAGTACTTGTAAAAGAAACCCCAGAAATGCATGGTTAGGTGCACTGGCGATATAGCTGAAATAATGTTGAGAACGGTGTTAAACACCGTCCAACCAAATAATCAATCAATCAACTATATTGGTTTTCATACTATTTGGTTGTATAGGATGTAACTGGCTGTGCCTGTAAATTTTATAGAACTTGTAAAACATACAGTGATTATCCTTTTGGTGAAGTGTGATTTGTGATAGTGAAAGGCTGGAGACTGAAAAAGGTATGTTTAACCCTTTACCCCATAAGGCATTTCTGTTGTATCTCTAATTGACCCTAAATAACAGCAAGAATGAAGCTGTTTCTTATGTGTATATGACACCTTCTGATAGCATTGAAAACATTGTGGCAAAAGGTGAAATTGCTCGTCACGAGCAATTTCACCTTTTGCCACAATGTTTTCCAAAGGCTTCTACAAGCAATGCGTAGAAATGAGTATCTGTAGAGTAAAGGGTTAAATACTTCAATTTTGCAAAGACCCAGTGATTTAACCCTTTACTACACAATCCTGACTTTTAAGGACTTCCTGAAAGAAGCCTATTCAAAAGATTGTGGGAAAAGGAACCAGCATTTTCTTCTTTTCCCGCTATGTTTTCTACCCTATCAAAGACCAATTCCAACATATGAGCTAACTTTAAATGGGATCTGCAGAGGCTTTCAATTTGGACCAGTCTAGATTTTTTTCCTATGATAGAGGGTCCATGTATTTGCAAGTTACCTTTTTGTTCAATTTTGGTTAACTCTTTACCAAAAGACAAAATTTCAGACTTGCCAAAATTGAAAGCATTAATTTTTGTAGGGTCATTGAAAATAAAGATTAACCCTTTCTCAAACAATCCCTGGTTTTTACGGGTCTGGAATAGAAGCCTTTTGAAAACATAGTGGGAAAAGGAGAAAATGCTGGTAACCAGCATTTTCTCCTTTTCCCACAATGTTTTCTACCCTATCATATAGAAAAATCATCTTTTTAGGAACTGTTAATTTGTCACCTGCAAAATACTTTCAATTTGGTCTGGTCCAAAATTTGCGGTTTGGGAAAGGGTTAAAGGGGGATATGGTTACAGATTTAACTCTTTACCCCACTTTCAATGCCCCTGAGAACGAAAGCTTTTGAAAGCGTTATAGTTAAGGGGAAAATGCCAGTAACCACCATTTTCTCCTTTTCCCACAATGTTTTGTGCCCTTCCAAAATCAAAATTCAATATATTTTGTATTCACATTTATTTTGTTGTCTGCAAATGCTTTCAGTTTGGGCTCCTCCAAAATTTTGTTGTTTGGTAAAGGATTTAAAGAACACAGCTATTATTATGAACCTTATATGAAATTGATGCAAAATAGATCTAATGGTCATTCTGTATTTTCAGGTTAAATATATATTTTAACATAGTAGAAATGCAGCTGTTTAAAAACAGATCAAAATTAGGTGACAAAAGAGGAAACCATCATCTAAAAGTCAATGTCAATTTAACGCAATTTAAATGGAATGATAATAATATTAGCCTATCCATACTGAAGTTTTTAGACCTAACCATATTGAAATGTAATACAAAACAAAACTTCTAAACGGCGACTTTTAAGCTGGATTTCCTCTTGGCCTTTCTTGGCATCCTCTGTCGAGAAAAAAGGCAGTTCATTTAGTTTAATGCTTTGGAGAATAATTGACCATTGTAAAAGCATATTCAAGCCGAAGTTTGAAAAGAATTTTTCGACTTCTTCTATTGAATTGAAGTTATTAAACATTCATTCACTTAACATTGAAAATTGAAAATTCATTTTTTTTGAAAACTTAACTTTCCTACTCTTGGATTATAGTTTTGTGCAGGAAATAATTTTCATGTTTTCCTTACTGCTGACAAAATTTTGGTAATTTATACTTCTCTCTATAACCTGGTTTGCCTAATAGGCAGCACGCATACATTACAATACCATGTCTAACATTCACACATGTGTTATAAAGTTATTTTATTAACCTGTCTATTACTTTTATCACATTTACAAGAGAAACAAAAGTGGTAGGTAGGTTTTGCTGAATGTATCTATCTGTATGTATAAAATTGATGAAAATTTGTTTAATTTCAGCTTAAGGATGATAATCTACGTCATAGCGGAGATGGCGGAATAGCCGCCATTTTGTGCGCAAAGTGCAGATTAATTGCTTTAAAAAGATACATGTATCTAAAATTTACTTAGAATACCTACTTGATCTGTGAGGGTAAATATATTTATCCTATACGTGAAATCGAAATGCCATGAAACAATGTTGTAGCTCTTAACACTTCAACACAATTATTCTTAATGGCATTGTATATGACATCTATTTTTGAATCACACATGTGTCACCGGCTTCGAAAATTGTGCGGAGGTAATTGCAAAATCGACGAAACTAATGAACAAAATATTAATGTTTACTAATGAAGAAAGTTGTCATGTACCATATGCACTACTTTGTTTGGACGGGGAGATCTTCAATAACATTAATGTACAAGCTGAAAAACTTACCTTTTTAAAACGAAAATGGCAGATTTAAATGTCCCCGATGACGTATGCTATATGACATAGTTTGTTACCCTTGTTAGCCGGTTAAAGCCCTGATTTAGGTTCCTGCAAAGTTTACCCTGTATTATTAGAATGACCCTAAGAAAGAATTTTTTTGAAAATATCGTGAGAAAATAATGGTAACAAGTATTTTCTACTTTACCCACAATGTTTTGCATCCTCCCCAAAACGAATTCCTATGTTTGAGTCACCTTTATTTTTTGCCTGCAATTAGGTCTTCAATTGAATTAATCTAAGATGTTGTCATTTGTTAAAGAGTTTAGAGTTAAGACAGAAGAATAGTATATGTGACTCAAATGATACAATTTGACTTTGACAGGGCAGTAAAAGATTGTGGGCAAAGGAGAAAATGCTGGTTACAAGCACAGGATTATGTGGTAAAGAATTAAATCATTACCAAACAAAAATATTTTAGACTTGTCCAAATCGAAAGCATTTGCAGATGACAAAATAAATGTTACTTAAAAATCGAAATTTGATTTGTGAAGGATAGAAAACATTGTTGGAAAAGGAGAAAATGCTGGTTACCAGAATTTTCTCCTTTTTCCACAATGTTTTCTAAAGGCTTCTTTCTCAGGGTCATCAAAAGTAGGGATTGTGTGGTAAATGGGTTAAATGTTAAATAATTTGAATATTTAGTTGATAAAATTGTCATGACAGCTTGGGATGCTGTTTTTCAGAAACTTTTGATCGAAACTCTGCGAATACTGAAAAAGAATGCTTTTGGAATAAATGTTAATAACATTCATCATCTCCTTTTCCCACAATGTTTTGTACCCTTTGACCTCCAAATAGCTTATATTGAGCCAATTAATTTGTCATCTGCAGCTGCTTTCACTTTGGAATGGTCTAAAAGTCTATTGTGTGGTAAAGAGTTAAACTATTTTTTCTTCTGAATTTTTCTTATCTTACGAAAAAAAATTCAAAGTTTAGAGTCTGCTACTAATATGGTCAACCTTATAACAAACAAATATTAGCTTTTAACTCATTACCACACGAGACAATTTTGGACTGGTCCAAATTGAAAGCATTTGCAGACGACAAAACAAAGGTGACTGAAAATAGAAATTTGTTCTGGAAAGGGTAGAAAACACTGTGGGAAAAGGAGAAAATGCTGGTTACCAGCATTTTCTCCTTTTCCCACAGTGTTTTCAAAAGGTTTCTTTCTCAGGGGCGTCAAAAGTAGGGATTGAGTGGTAATGGGGTTAAAGACATTACAGGGAAAAAAGATAAGAAATCGCATTTTCTTCAGGTCCAAAGTTTTTAGGCTAGTCTAAATTGAAAGCATTGGTAGACTTTAAAAAAGAAAATGACAAAGAATTTGAAGCTTTTGTTTCCATTAGGGTAAAAAGCTGTGTGGGAAAAGGAGAAAATGCTGGTTACCACTTTTTCTCCTTTTCCCACAATGTTTTCTAAAGGCTTCTTTCACAGGGTATTTAAAAGTGGGGATTGTATGGTAAAGGCATAAGTTCATTGTACAGCATACCCACAGTATGACTTGTGCCAAAAAATATAAAAATTTAAAGTGTTGAATTGATGTTTTATGGATTCAGAGGTAACAATACCGATTGTATGTAATGCAGAACAAATTGAATTGCCATTATTTACATATCATGTAATTTTTATGCTCTTTTTTCCGAAAAGACAGTGTAGATCCAAGATCAGACTGCACATTCTGTGCAGTCAGATCTTGGTTTGCACTCTCTACATAAGCATTTAATTCTGGGCTCAGCTCAAAAAGGGTTTAAATTTAAAATGCTGAATTTGACTCAACAGGCATGTAATTTCAATTAGACATGTTTTCTGTGAAACATTGCTCTCATATTTTGATGGAAAATGCGATAAGAAAATTCACAGTTATTTCACATACTGACATTGCTTTCAAAACCACAGTCAATCTTTGTCAACCCTTTGTAAGGTTTGAAGCATCATCTGTGGATGCTTATAATTTGGATGGGTTTAGAATTTTGTTGTCTGGTAAAGGAATAACCATTCATACAATCAAATGTTTTGAATAAATTTGATTGTTTTAAATAACCTGTTTAGGAAGGAATTAGAAAAACATAATGGGAACAGGAGAAACCCCTTTGTCATCTGCAAATTCCATACAATTTGGTGTCTTAGAATTTTGTGTTGTCTGGAAAAGAGTGAGCTACAATTTGCAACTTACACCTTAAATATGAGTAGATATGACAAGATTTTGGCAAAGTGAGAATTATTTATGAGCAGTTTCTCTTTTTGCCATCATTTTGTCAGATGTCAGTGATCTGCAGCTAGAAGCTTTTAAAAAAATCTGCGGAAAGTGAAAAGCCAATCTTTCCCACAAAATGTCTAGTTCTACTGAAACTTAAAGGAACATGCATATTGAAACATTGTGGTAAAAGGAGAAAATGCTGGTTACCAGCATCTTCTCCTTTTTGCACAATGATTTCAACCCTTTTTAAGACAAAGTCCATCAATTAAGCCACCTATAAAATGTTATCCACAAAAGGTTTCAACTTGGACAAGATTATATTTTTGAACTGATCTGAATTGAAAGTGTAGCATGAAACAACATTTGACATGGATTGATTATTGTAAATTCATAGTAATTGCAAATGTTCTGTCCTTTTCCCATAATGCTTTCAAAGAATATTTTCTTTAGGATCCTAAATAATTGGGATTTTTAGATACAGGGTTTCATTTTTTGATACATAATTACACATCTTAGGAGGTTTGTATCAATCAAACCAAAATAGAATGAAAAACAAAACAATCAAGATTTGAAGATAGTACAGCTCAAAAACATTTCAACATTCCTGCAGTTTGCAAAAAACAATAAGGTACTGCAGTTACTTTTTATTGATGAAGGTGAAGTTACAAAGCATTCTTTGTTTGGTTGCAGGCATGATATCATTATCATCTGCGTGATCGCACAAAAACTCTTTGACATTTCATAATATTTCTGTCATTGCAAGAGATATTTTCTGTAAACTTGAACAAGATAACCCATAAGCTGCTAAGGCTACTCACAGACCTTTTGCAGACACTGTAAATCAAAATCAGACTGCACAGAATGTGCAGTCTGATCTTTGATCTGCACTGTCTGATGAGGAGATATTATTTCCCAAAACATAATTTTGAAATAACAATATTTGGCTTTATTACTAAGGATTGAATTGAAAATTTGATTATAGTTCTTCAGCAGGATAAGGATTAAACAGCTTGGCTCTGAGTGTTAAAGTGTATGACTTGTGTTCCCGAGGCATCAGGTTCAAGCCTCACTGGCTCCACTAGGCTTTTCACAGGAGTGCCCTTTGGAAAGACACTTCAGAACCCTAACCTAGTACAGATAAAACCCTGAAAATACAGTCATGAAATATTGAATATGTTAGCTGTCGCCATGATATGACTAAAATAATGTTGAAAGCAGGCATTAAACACCATTTAAGACAAAAATTTCAAGGTCATTGGCTGATTTTCCACATCAGCATTATCAAAACCATGTTTAATGGTGATAAAAGAATAAATCGTCAATGACTGTCATCAGTCCTTGGAAGTAATTTTTGTTGGGCCGAGATCATTATCTCCCACTAGATGGCATTCTACAAATACTCATCTATCTAATTTGGGCATTCTGGGTACAGAAGCAGACTACTTTTCTATGCGACAACAGTTACTTTGAATTTCAAATAAAATAAATGTTTATTCAATAAAGGTGGGTAACTAGAATTTTCATATCCCACCAAATAAAACAAAATATATATCACTGAAATTTATATGAAAAAACAATACAAATCATCAATAATTAAGAATCATAAAATTACAAAAAAAAATTTTTTTTGTGGTATTCCCTTAAAAGGTTATGTAGCCTCTTAAACTATTTTTAGATTTCCCGCAAAAATTTAAAAAAGCATTGTGGGGATGTTAAGTGACTGGCAAGTGACTAATGACTCTAAAATTCCATAAAATGACAAACATGTAATTATTTTCCATATTGTCCTCTTCGGACGCTCTGTTTGAAGCTTCATTTGTATATTTTCGGTGTGTAAATGAGCGAGTTGCTTATCTAAAAATAGACCGGAATCGAACTAAGCTGTAGTAAATCTCTAATTTCTCATGTTGTCGGATGGTTTTCGACTGCTGGGGTGTTATGAATGAAAATTATAAGGCTTTTGGTGTATAAGGATGATTTTTTTTGTATTCTTGTTAAATTTTCGACCCAAAATCTGAAGGGCCACCTTTAAAACGCTACCTGGTCCAACTCATTCAGCTATGATCACCTAGCATGTAACCTATGCACTGGCCATTTATTAAAACAGCCCCCACAGGCTTGGGTAATTGTTTTGGTGTAAGCCCTACTTTTTAGCTCACCTGAGCACGAAGTGCTCAAAGGTGAGCTATTGTGATCGATCAATGTCCGTCCGTCCGTTCGTCCGTCCGTCCGTTCGTTCACAATTACAAAAAAATCTTCTCCTCATAAACTAACAATCAGATTTTAATCAAACTTCACAGAAATGATCCCTAGGTGATGTACTTTCAAAATACTTCAAAGATTTGAATTCCATGAAGAACTCTGGTTGCCATGGCAAACCAAGTGAAAAAACTTTAAAAATCTTCTTGTCCAAAACTGTAAGGGCTAGAGCTTTCATATTTGGCACGTAGCATCATCTAATGGCCCTATACCAACATACTTCAAATCATGGCTGTAGTCTTGAAATTGGCCCTATGTTGTGGGTTCTCAGATTTTACATAGAGATAAAGAAGGAAATCTTAGAAAAGCTTCTTGTCTCAAACCGTGAGGGCCAGAGCTCTCATATTTGGCATGTAGCATCATCTAGTGGCCCTCTACTAAAATACCTCAAATTATCGCCCTAGTGCGGAAATTGGCCCTATGTTGTGGGGTCTCGGATTTCACACAGAGATAAAGAAGGAAATCTTTGAAAATTTTCTTGTCCCAAACCGTAAGGGCTAGAGCTTTCATATTTGGCATGCAGCATCATGTAGTGGCCCTCTACCAAAATACCTCAAATTATGGCCCTGCTGTGAAAACTTAAACCCATGTTGTTGGTCTTTGTTTTCACATAGAGACAAGGAAGGAAATCTTTAAAAAACCTTCTTGTCCAAATGGTAATGGCCAGAGCTTTCATATAATGTCTGTGTCAATAAAATCTCACATGAGTCTGCATTGAATGCTTGTTTGGAATATAACTTTGTCATCTCAAGTAAGAATAACTTCAAAATTAGTATGCATGTTTGTTGTGATATTACAGAGTACTGTGTTCAAGAACAATAACTCTACCTTGCATGGATTTTGAGTAATTCCACTCTGATCTTTATTTTGCTAGTATTGTTTGCTTGTCCAGAGTAGAATTTTGAAGTATCAAGTCAAATTGTTTGTTGCATTGCCTGCCCTTTGCATCTATTATACCTCTTGTACAACTGGTGGTGGGATTGCATATCTTGTGACAATTTGCAGCTCTTTTTCATCATCATTAGCCCTTGAACCTCATATCATGTTCTTAGCATATGGGATGGGTGATGCGTCATGGCAGACAGGTCAAATCTTCAAAGAATATGACATGCAAAGACAACGGGGCTGAGATTCAAATAAGTGATGCTCGAGTTTCAAGCCCTATTCATCATACTGAACCATCAGTATGCAGTCAGTAACAAATTACTTAAATTGACCTTCACACCAGTGTCCATGAGTCCATTACTAGCGAAGTGGACATTTCACTCGAATAGAGAAACCAAAAGATTTCAAGTTTATATGAAGCCTATTTTATGTGACTGATCAGTCATTTGTCTGAATAAATTGGACAGTGTATGCTTATGCATGATCAAAATGTATCGTGAAAAGTCTGAGCTTCATCTACATTTGCTGTGGAAGCTTGCTCATAGGAATTCTAGAAATTGTGAGACAAGAAAAAATTTTATTTGACTTTCCCAAAGTATAAGTGTTTTCATACAACAAATTAAACTTGACTCAAAAGGTACTCTTTGTTTTGGAAAGGTGGAAAATATTGTAAGTAAAAGGAGAAAATGCCTTTTCTCCTCTCCACAATGTTTTTTTCAAAATCCTTCAGCTTGTGTATGAGTTGTCAGAACACAGACTTGGTTAAAAGGGTAAAAAAGAAGTAAGTTTTCTCCTGACGGTGGCCACAATGTAATGTCAGATACAGCCTTTGGCGTGTGCCATGTTTTGATGTAAGGAAAAAAGGCCCCCTTTAATTGTCTCCATGATGAAAAAATTGGCCCGGAAATAGGTGATTATTAAAGCTGACAAAAACATTGCCTTTTTTAATAAGGGTCGTTAGATTGTTGTATATAAAACAAATTGGATCCTAGGCCTGGGTTAATAGAGAAAATGCCTCTGGCTTTACTTGTCATAAAGGCAGCACTACTGAAGTAAGCAAATTGCCAATTTGTGGTATACAGTTTTGATGTCGGTTTCTATAATATTCTGTATTCTTGCTAGGATGCAAGTCGGGCAACAAATTAACCCTTTCCCAATCGACAAATTGTGGACTCTTCCAAACTGAAAGAGCTTGCAGACGACAATTTTAGATTTTGAGAAAATGGCAGAAAGTTCTCAAAAAGGGTAGAAAACACCGTGGGAAAAGGAGAAATTGCTCGTTACAATTTCTCCTTTTCCCACAGTCTTTTCAAAAGACTTTTACTGCAGACACATAAAAACCAGGGCTTGTTTGGGAAAGGGTTAAGGTTTGGGCGTATGGCTAATTGGTGTTATTTTATCAAGGAAGGAACACTCTACATTTAATTTGCATGCTGTTTTTTCTTTATACTGTATTACTGATATTTTGATCATTTCTCTTGTGGAATTTAAAGTATTTTATGAAATTGTCAGTGAACATTTTTACCCCTCAATCTGCAGATAAACCCTTTACCATATATATTATACCAGAGTTCTAAAGACCACATGCTTTGGGACTTTTAAAACATTGTTGGAAATGGAGAGAATGCTGGTAACCAGCACTTTATACTTAACTCTTTACCAAACGACAAAATTGTGGACTTGTACAAATTGCAGACGACAAAATAAATGTGACTCAAAAATTGAATTTTTTTTTTTGGAAGGGTAGGAAACATTGTGAGAAAAGGAGAAAATGCTGATTACCAGCATTTTCTCCTATTCTCACAATGTTTTCAAAAGGCTTCACAAGACCAAAATTTTGTCGTTTGGTAAAGAGTTAACTCATTACCAAATGAAAATATTTTAAGCTTGTCAAAATCAAACGCATTTGCAGACCACAAAATAAAAGTGACTGAAGATTTGAATTTATTTTTGTGAAGGGTAGAAAACATTGTGGGAAAAGGAGAAAATGCTGGTTACCAGCATTTTCTCCTTTTCCCACAATGTTTTCTAAAAGCTTCTTTCTGAGGATCGTCAAATTAGGAATTGTGTGGTAATGGGTTAAGGAGGGTTATACCCCTCAGATTCAGTCAGTTCATAAAGTTTACCCTATCCTGCTAAATAACTCGTACGAAACCTTCAAACCAAATAATGCTCCTTCAAACTTACTTTCTAAAGGAAAAACATCTCCTTATCTGACATCGTAGATCAAAGATCAGGCTGCACATTCTGTGTAGTCTGATTTTGATCTACACTGTCCTCAAATGGTAGGTGAGTCATGCTTAGCAGCTTAACCCTTCACCACACAATTACAACTTATAACGACCATAGGAAAGAAGCCTTTTGAAAACATTGTGGGAAAAGGGGGAAATGCTGGTAACAAGCATTTTCCACTTTTTCCCACAATGTTTTCTACCCTATCTAAAATTAATTGCATCAATTCAGACCCAATAAAATCGTTGTCTGCAAATGCTTTGAATTTGAATGAGGCTAAAATTTTGTTGTCTGGTAAAAGGTATGGGTTACTGGAATTTATAGATCAATTTTGTGATGAATTGCTAATTGTAATTCATCATGAAGAAATATCAAAGCCTCTTTTGCAAAAGCATGGTCCAAAATGTTTTCTACCTTTTCAGATACATCCTAACCCTTTACTCCATAGATACTCATTTCTACGCATTGCTTGTAGGAGCCTTTGGAAAACATTGTGGCAAAAGGTGAAATTGTTCACAATTTCACCTTTTGTCACAATGTTTTATAATGCTTTCAAAAGATCTCATATACACATCAGAAATTGCTTCATCCTTGCTGTTATTTAGGGTCAATTAGAGATACCATAGAAATGCCTTGTGGGATAAAGGGTTAACTCTTTACCAAACCATCTCGGGGATCAACAAGTCTGAGAAAGAAGCCTTTCGAAAACATTCTAGGAAAAGGTGAAAATGCTGGTAACCAGCATTTTCTCCTTTTTTTTCCCTAATGTATTGTACCTTTCCAAATAAAATTGCAGTTTTTGATTCACATTTATTTTGTTGACTACATATGTTTCCAAGTTGGACTAGTCTAAAACTTTGTGTAGTAAAGAGTTAACTCTTTCCCACACGACAAACTTTTAGACTGGTTTAAATTGAAAGCTTTTGCAGACGACAAAATAAAGGTGACTGAAAAATTGAAATTTGTTCTGGGAACGGTAGAAAACACTGTGGGAAAAGGAGAAAATGCTGGTTACCAGCATTTTCTCCTTTCCCTACTGTGTTTTCAAAAGGCTTCTTTCTCAGGGGCGTCAAAAGTAGGGATTGTGTGGTAATGGGTTAAAATGAATCAAAATCAAAATCATGACAGACCAGCAAAAATCCTCAAATCTAGATTTATGATGTAACACAACTTATGATTGGCTAAACAATTACACCAGCTCATCTTCATTTCATTCTAAGTCAACATCTAGATTAAGAAAACAACAAAAATTCTGATTGGCTTGACCATTGGCCTAGCCAATCAGAAGTTGTGTTTCTTTCAAATTCAGAAAATTTTCGAAAACAAGACTATTATTCAGAGTGGTTCAGGTCAATGTGTACCCAATTAATTAACACACTATTCAATTTCAAAAACTATCACAGTGGGATTTGATTTTTCTTCAAAAGATGATCTAGTCTCTGTTGGCATTGACTAAAACTTAAGCAATTTCTGTGTCATCCTTTGACTATCCTTTATAGTTTTATTCTTGTTTTTGCCCCCTCCCTCCACCTTTTGGAAATGTACAGGTTTGTGCATTTAATAGAAAGTTTGTTGGTCAGTTATGTGATGATGGGTTAATAGAAAGTTGTTGGTCAGTTATGCGATAATGGGTTAAGTGTAGCTTTTTAGAGAAGAGTGGCTTTTTAGCCAGTATGTTGTGGAAAGCTAATGTTAGGCTTTAATGGTAAGAAAAGTACAAGCAATTTTCCTATGGTGAATTGCAGAGATCATAAAAGCATCAGACCATTGGAAGTTTAAACCTTGTAAAGCTGAAAGGGATGCAAGTTGCTTTAGTATACAGTATAGATCAAGATCAGACTGCTCAGAATGTGCAGTCTGATCTTAGATCCATACTGACTGCTACTTTGTTGAGTATCCTTGCCAAAATCCGCTTGAAATAGTAGTTTTTTGACTGTTTTCCCATATTGAACAGATCTATTTTGTGAAATTGGCAGTGTAAGGGTTAAAACCCTGGCAATTTTCTTAACCCATTACCACACAATCCCTACTTTTGACGCCCCTTAGAAAGAAGCCTTCTGAAAACACTGTGGGAAAAGGAGAAAATGCTGGTAACCAGCATTTTCTCCTTTTCCCACAGTGTTTTCAACCCTTCGCAAAACAAATTTCAAATTTTCAGTCATTTTTATTTTATCGTCTGCAAATGCTTTCGTTTTGGACAAATCTAAAATATTGTCGTGTGGTAAAGAGTTAATTCAACACATGACAAAGTGTATCAAATGGAAAGCCATTTACTGACTAGCTGCGAAAAAGCCATCCATTTCCCGAGTGCGTTTTAAAACAAGCTTTAAGAGCCAGTGAAAAATACGCCAATTAATGCAAAACATGAGTTTGGACTTTGTTACATTTCCCTCAATGATGAAATGGCTTTAATGGAAATTTTAAGTATTAAAACGTCGTGTTAACAGACAAGTCTTCGAGCTATCATTTACATTTGTCATTGGGACTTCATAATGATAGCACTTTATTCTAGAGCAGCATAATGCTTTTAGCTGGCCAATCATTCAACTAGAGCCATTACCCTGATGGGGTATTATTATAGAAATTTGCTCATTTATCACTACAAGGCTTTTCCTGCATCCTTGGCGCATATACACTTTGACTAAACAGACATCCAGTTGGAGACGAATAATGACTGATGACAGTGACCTGATTTCAGAACTGAGTTTACAAGGTAACAAAGCTTTAGATTGACTAATTGATTGTATGGTTCTTTAATGTAATTTCAAGATTGTTTCAGAGTTTCTTTATAAAGTACTCTGCACAATATTCTTTACAAGCCACTGGCTGCTTTCTTGCTTAACCATGGTCAAAACAGTGATTGGCAGTGGGAGAGGAATGAACCATGTTGCAATAGCTATTGCAATCCTCGAAAAGAAATTGGCTGAATTGGGGATTGAACCAGCAACCCCTGTGTTCTTGAGTGCTATAGGCTACTGACTGTGCTACCTGGGATCTACAACAAAGTTTTAGACTTGTCACATTTGAAAGCGGATAAAGCAGAGGGTAAATTTGTTACAGGTACATCGATGGCAGTTTCCTTTTAGAGGGTTGAAAATTTTGTTAGGTGGGGAGAAAATGCTGTTTACCAGCATATTCTTCTTTTTTCACATTGTTTTCGAAGGCCTTTTTATTGGGTCACAGGTTTGTTTGGTGTAGGGTGAACTGTTTCATGCCGCTAAATAGATGAACTTGAAACCTCAGCTCACCATCCATTAAACCTTCGCCCGCTTCATAAATTAAATAAAACTTTCAAACAGATAATAAAACCCTGAATATTGTCATTTCAAACTTATTTTTTTAACAAGAAAAGTATCTCCCTATCGGTGTAGATCCTTAATCAGACAGCACATTCTGTGCTATCTGATCTTGAACTTCACTGTCCGTAAAAGGTCAGTGAGTTGCACTGAAAAGCATCGGGGTTATCTCCAGAGCCTGATTTTCAAAATTTTTAACTCTCTCAAAATTGAAGATGCATGTTGACTTCATTGTACAAAAAAAATTTTTCACATAAACTTGACTGAACAAATGGGGCTAGAGATCCAGGATCAGACTGCGTGTTCTTTTGAGTGTGATCTTAATTCTTTACCCAACAACAAAATTTTAGACTCGTCCAAACTGAAAGCATTTGCAGATGACAAATCTGACTCAAACTTTGAAGATTATTCTGGAAAGGGTAGAAAACATCGTGGGAAAAGGAGAAAATGCTGTTTACCAGCATTTTCTCCTTTTCCCACAGTGTTTAAGAAGGCTTCTTTTTTGGGGTTGTCAAAAGTCGGGATTATGTTGTTAACCCATTACCACACAATCCCTACTTTTGACGCCCCTGAGAAAGAAGCCTTTTGAAAACACTGTGGGAAAAGGAGAAAATGCTGGTAACCAGCATTTTCTCCTTTTCCCACAGTGTTTTCTACCCTTCCTAGAACAAATTCCAATTTTTCAGTCACCTTTATTTTGTCATCTGCAAATGCTTTCAGTTTGGTCCAGTCTAAAATGTTCCCGTGTGGTAAAGAGTTAAGGGTTAATTCTTTTTCACTGCAAAAGTCCTGTCCACTCTTATGATGTTGAAACCGTTAAATTTTTTAGTGAAAGAATCATAATTCTAAAATGCTGTATAAAATGTGCAGACAATAGCTTTAAGTTTGTTTATATTGTGGTTAACACCATTTTCAACATTCTTTTTATTATGAAGTTATATTATGAAGGCCAGTGCATTTATCCAAACTTTCCTGGAGTTTCTTTCACCAGCGCTTTGCAAAATAGTCTCATCCCATGTCACTGGCTACTTTCCCATACAATAATTTTCTTTTTTCAAAAAAAATTTTGGAGAAGGCGTCAATGGCCTGCATTCTTCTAAAGAAATGCGGAGCAATCGAGAATGCATTTTCTCCGAAGAATCCGTCAATAGAAAAGATTACTTATATTGATCATGGTCTAATCAGAGAAATTGAGGCTTATCAAATATCACTCCCTCAAATTTCAAACGTCGCTTTTCTATGGAAAAAGGATGCAAACTCGGCACTGAACACAAGAAATATGTTATCCACTTACAATGATGAAAATGGCTTGGAATACAATCTGTACTAGACAACAAAACATGGAAATAATAATTTAGACCAGTCAGTGGATGATAAGGAAAGCATTTGCAGATAATATACTAGTACTTTCAGATGATGGGACTTTGCTTTGAAAGAAAGATAAAATTGTTGAAAAAGGAGAAGTTAAAGCATTATCTCCTTTTTCCATAACATCTTTCAATGCTTTCTTCATAGCGGCTTTAAAACCCCAGATTATTTAGTATAAGGGTACCAATGTTTTTTTCCCACAATGTTTTCCACCAAATCAAATACTGGTTTCACCACTAAGTGGATCACATTTAAATTGTCAACCACATTATGCTTTCAATTTGAACAAGTCTGAAATTTTGTCATCTGATAAAGAGTTAAGGAACTTGATCAGTCCTTGGCATTTCAGTCTGTTTTTATTTTCTTTGAACATGAGTTTGATTTCTAGCTTTAAGTGCCGCCTGCAATTAAAGCCCAAATTAAAATGAGAGCGAGACAGACAAAAAGCAGTGTCATCCAGACAGGTTTTAATGAAATGAAAATTGCTCTGCATCTTGTTGAAATTGTCCTCATTTTTACTCAACCAGTCGACAAAATTCTAGATTTCTGTAAATTGAAAGAATTTTCCAGATAACAAATAAAATGTGGGTTGGGCTTAGTTGTTGAGAGAGTTGAAAACATTTGAGGGAAAAGGATAAGATGCTTGTTATTCAGCATTTTCACCTCTTCCCACAATTTTTTTGCGAATGTAGAAAATCAGGATTGTTTATGAAAGGCTTAGGCTCTTGTATTGCCTTATATTATCAGAAATGCTTTATCAGACAGCATGGTTGAAGATGAGACAGTACAGAATGTGTAGTCTGATCTCCAATTTTTTCAGCCTATTGTGCACAGAGACTGCATTCAAAATGATCAAAAAAGAATTTTACCCATTAATGATTGACTGGGTGGCTTGCAGTTTGCAGATGGCTTAGCAGATTTTTTCAAAGGGCTAATGATGGTCAATGCAACAGGATTTATTCATTTTTCACTGATGACCCACTTAGCATTGTTTTGACTATATTGATATGGATAATGGCTTTGACAGATCATCTCCTGAAATACTGGTGAAAGAAACTTCAAGAATATATGGACATGTACTGGAGTACTGAATGCAGCAAAACATCTCTTTACCAAATGACAAAATTTTAGACTGGTCGAAATTGAAAGCACTTGCAGACAACAAAACAAAATTTAGTGAAAATTTGAAGTTTGTTTTTGGAAGGGAGGAAAACATTGTGGAAAAAGGGAAAAGTACTGGTTACCAGCATTTTCTCCTTTTTTCCCCAATGTTTTCTGAAGGTCAGGATTGTGTGGTGAAGAGTTACCAGTAATCTTCATAAAAATGGACTTAACCCAAACAATCCCTGGTTTTTACGACCCTGAGGCAGAAGCCTTTGAAAACATTGTGGGAAAAGGAGAAAATGCTAGTAACCAGCATTTTCTCCTTTTCCCTCATTGTTTTCTACCATGCGGGAAACAAATTTCAGTTTTTGAGTTACGTTTCTCATCTGGGAGAGTTTTCAATTTGGACCAGCCTTAAATTTTGGTAAAAAGTGAAATGGCTAGCAAAAGAAGCACCTATAGTGGAAAATTTTAATGAAATTGGTTTATATAGGGAATCAGACCAAGGATTGATGATAACGAGCATGCTTTTTAACAACCGTAAATTTTTAATGGGATGTGAATTTACTGTGTAATTGTTTTACCAATTTAAGCACTTGAAACCTTTTATCCAATTTGCTAATGGGCGTAAGACCTGACATATTGGAATGAAAGATGTTGGCTTCGGCACTTGTAAAAATATCAATTTTGGTGTTCACAGGCAGAAATAATATCACGATCTTACATCTATACAAACATCATTTATTTACCTCTAGTGCTGAAGAGCTGTTTCAATACAAACATAACAGTATGTCCTCTCTACGGCCTATGTACAAGCTGTGACAAATTCTCCAAAAGTTTTAGCACCCATAAACTGGCCGGCTAATGTCTTCGACATGCTAAAAGGTTGATTGATTAAATTATGTTTAATTTGTTTTAACGTTATTTCAGCCATTATATGGTTAAAACGCTAACACTGTCTTTATTTGTGGGGAAAGGAAATAACTTTCCAAACCCATTTACTCGTTACCAGACATCAGAATGGTAGGCTGGTTCAAATTCGAAGAGACTGCAGATGACAAATTAAATATGATCCAATCTTTGAAATATTTTGTATCAGAAATGGTTGAAAACGTTGAGGGGAAAAAAAAATGCTGGTTGCCAGCATTTTCCTTGTTTCCCCTAAAGTTTTCAATGGCTATCTTTATCAGGGTTGTTTAAAGTTAGAATTGTGTGGTTATGAAACAAATCCTGTGTCAATGACGCGATTTTAACTCAAATGACCGGCAAAATTAGTGACAGTGCCTCATCAGTGATGCAACTTTCCAAAATCTAAAACATGTAGGAAATTGAAAAAAACATCACAAGTCCAGGTCTATTCTTGCTTCAAGATCAAACACCGTTCTTATTTTAACTACATGGTTTAATTTAGAAGAAAGTGGTTTTCTCGTCATTTATTTATAGAACAAGACTGGTTTACACATTGTTGCCGTTAAGAAAAATGAACATGTGTTGTAAATACAGGCCCAGTCATAGTTTTGGTTGGGTTCTGTGTATTTCAAAGGTTATTTCATGCGACTTGGTAAGATAAAAGTACACATTACCAGTCTGTTCTGTTTGCAGAAAATAATGTCATGACAAGGTAAATATCCTTCTTTATCGGCTGCTTCATACAATGGCCAATCAAGCCAAGTCAAGCAGCGACTTGGATGAAAATGTTTCGTCTGTCAAAAATTGAAACCGAGTATTCCAACAGAAATAGCTTATAGACTTTTACTTTCTTAAGAGTTTAAGGGACTGAAATGCATTGTAATGCATGCTTGGAGATAAAGAGACCCAAATTTTTTACCCCTAAAGAAATGACCCACAACTAATGAGGC
This sequence comes from Tridacna crocea, assembly GCA_943736015.1. Taxonomy (NCBI): domain Eukaryota; kingdom Metazoa; phylum Mollusca; class Bivalvia; order Cardiida; family Cardiidae; genus Tridacna; species Tridacna crocea. The sequence continues at coordinate 23,929,837 of OX031067.1, read as the reverse complement.
AAGGGGACACAATGACCCCAAATTTTTAAAGCTGAGGGAAAACCCTGGGTAATAGAATGACAACGTCATTGAGTTAAACACAGTGATGTTTCTGTAGAAGTCTTGAAAGCAGAGGAATTGTATCACTTACTCTGCAATACATACATGATTTTGTATGTATCCGAATAGGTTTTCACTAGGAAGAGGGCAACTTGGTGCATAAGGACAAAGGAGAGGGGGCAACTTTTGATGCATGAGGAAAAAGAGGAAAGGAAAACTTTTTATACATGAGGAAAAAGGGAAGATGGCAACTTTCAATGCATGATAAGAAAGAGGAAAGGGAAACATTTGGTACATGAGGAAAAAGAGGAGAGGGAAATATTTGATGCATGAGGAAAAAGAGGAGGGGGCAAATTTTGGTGCATGAGGAAAAAGAGGAGAGGGCAACTTTTGGTGCATGATGAAAAAGAGAAGAGGGCAACTTTTTGTGCATGAGGAAAAAAAAGGGAGGGCAACATTTGGTGCAGGTGAAGAAGGGGAGGGGGCAACTTTTGGTACAGGATGAAAAAGGGGTAGGGGCAACTTTTTGTGCATGAGAAAAAGGGCAGGAAGCAACTTTTGGTGTATGATTAAAAAGAGGAGAGGGCAACTTTTGGGGCATCAGGAAAAAAGGGAGGGGCAACTTTTGGTACATGAGAAAAAGAAGAAGGGACAACTTTTGGTGCTTTAAGAAAAAGGGGATGGGGCAACTTTCAGTTCACGAGGAAAAAAGGGAGGGGCCAACTTTTGATGCATAAGAAAAAGGGGAGGGGCAACTTGTGGTGCATGAGGAAAAAGAGGAGAGGGAAACTTTTGGTGCATGAGGAAAAAGAGGAGAGGGCAACTTTTGGTGCATGAGGAAAAAGGGGTAGGGGCAACTTTTGGTGCATGAGGAAAAAGGGGTAGGGGAAACTTTCAGTGCATGAGGAAAAGGGGAGAGATAATTTCTATCAATGAAGAAGGAGGAGAAATTTGGTGCATGTGGAAAGAGGGGAGAGGGCAACTTCTGGTCCATGAGGAAAAAGGCTAAATCTCTACCAAAAGACAAAGTTCTATATAGTAATCCAGATTTAGAATAAAGGCATGCTACCAAATGAGTGTAAGCCAGAGGATATGATTTGTTTTTACCTGCATTTTCTCCATTTCCCACTATGTATTTTTATAACCTTTCCTTCCATCAGGTTGCAGCTGAGCCCCAGTGGTTCAGTCTGTGACATGCAATACATAAAAACAGGTGGGGGTTCGATTCCCGGCTTAATCAAATTCTTTCCAGAGATAGATGATAGTCAATGTGACAAGATTCATCCCTGTCTCATCATCACCATTCTTTTGATGATGGTTATGTGTGAAAGCAGCCAGTGGCTTGGAAAGAATATTATGTGGAGTACTGGTAACAGAAACTCCAAGAAAGCATGGATAGGTGAACTGGCAGCTGTAATATAACTGAAATAATGCTGAAAATGATGTTAAATACCATACCATCTTATAGACCCTTAGGTTGGGGTTGTTAACATGGACAATTGTTGTCTTAGAAAGGGTTAAACCTTCACTACACAATCCCAACCTCTAACAGCGCCAAAGAAAAAGCTTTTTGAAACCTTTTTGGAAAACGAGAAAATGTTGGTAACCAGCATTTTCTCATTTTCAAACAATGTTTTATAGCCTGCCAAAAACAAATTCAAACTCTTGAGCCATGTTTGATTTGTCGTCTGCAGCTGCTTACAACTTTGACATGTCTAAATTTTTGTCCTCTGGTAAAGAGTTAATGAGGTATGCTGGAGTAGGTATGTCTTATTTTGTTTGAATCCAATTAACCCTTTACTGAAGGGTCAAAATTTTAGATTCAACCACATCTATGGTTGTTGGTTGTATTGTTTTTAATGACGTTTTCAACATTATTTCAGTTATATCGTGGTGGCCAGTGCAACTATCCATGCTTTCCTGGAGTCTCTTTTACCAGTACTCAGCACACTTTTCCTTCCAAGCCACTGGCTGCTTTCCCACATAATCATTGTCAAGACAGTGGTCAGTGGTGGGATCACCGAAAGCATTTGCAGAGGACAGATTAACTCTTTACCAATCGCCGAAATTTTAGACTTGTCCAAATTGAAAGTATTTGCAGATGACAAAATTAATGTGACTCAAAAATTGAAATTTGTTTCAGGAAGAGTAGAAAACATTGTGGTTACCAGCATTTTCTCCTTTTCCCACAATCTTTTCAAAAGGCCTCTTCATCAGGGTTGTTAAAAGTCTGGATTGTGTGATAAAGAGTTACAGTGTAAGTGTAGCTCAAGAGATAATTTCTGTCACTGAAGGAGGAGGAGAAAGCATTGTGGGAAAGGAGAAAATGCTGGTAACCAGCATTTTCTCCTATTTCAACAATGTTTTCAAAAGCCACATTTATGAGGGTGGCTAAAATATGATTGCTTGTTAAGGGTTAACTCTCGATTCACAAAATTTTACACTCTTTCCTTCAGTTATTGAATGCAATTATGCAGATGACAAAATTTTGTTGTTGGGTACCAAGTTAAGTTCATTATTCATGTGGTAATAAACATCAGATGAAAAGAAGAAATTGCTGGTTTCTAGCATAATCTTTTTTGCTTTCCCATAATCACTGTGTTGTAAGCTGTACGGTATGAAATGTGTAGTCACTTCCAAGATGGCGGACTGTTTAAATGGAGAAAGGTAGGTGTCACATTTTATCATCAATAACTTTTTTTCTTGAAACTTTCGAGTCATGATACTTATAATTTATTGTGGAGGAATGATGTGGTAAGCCTCGGTGTTATATAGCAAAGAGCCAGTGCCATTATTCGTTACGTTATATCGGCGTAAACATTGCCATTCGGTAAAATTTGAATTTGAAGTGAGGAACTTGCATCGTTTTTAGTAATAGAATGGAAAATCAGCCAATGCAGTGGACGACGGTTGTTGTTTCTGTGGGTATTCAGCACGTGCATTCCAATGATAACGGTAATTTTTGTGAAATATGTCTAGAAAGACCCGAAAACACGTGTTTTGTTTATCGCTAATGCAGCGGTGTAGTCCACATCAACAATTTCACACACAGCGGTGTAGACACGTTGCTTTCTGAACGGTTTAGACACAGACATAAGCTTTATATTCTGTACGGTTTAGACATAAAATTTTGACAGCATCTGTGGTCTAGACATGAACTGGAAAGACTTTCCTGCTTAAAAAAAAAAACTTTGTCTATCTTATATTTCAGTTGCACGACATTCGCGTTCTGCCAATGCCCATTTGGAGGAGATTTCGAAAGTGTTGTTCGACATTTCATGGAACAAAAATAGCACCAAAATGGCTTTTGGATATACAGTATTATTGCTTTCCTGTATATTCTAAAAGACATACTTATATCAAATAAGATGCCACGGGAATTATTCATGTTTTGAAAGTGTTTCACTAATCATCGACTGTCTTTCTATCAAAATATGGAAAATTAAAATTTCTTTGGTACTTCGCGAACGGGCCTGCCTATTCACCAACCAGATGTAGTCCGAGGCCGAAAGAAACATTCGAAAAACGATAAGAGTAAATTTTAAAAAAATTCTACGAGATAACTTATCTTAATGGGTAACATTCAATTTTATCAAATATAAATCCATGACCCTTATATTATAGAATCAAACAGTACAGTGGTAAATGAAAATTGTGAATATCGATCACACGGAATTCCTTCTTCAGATTTTTCGGGTAAAAACAACGATTACGTAATTTTTACTCCAGTCCATCCTCTGTTAACCTACCGGTCATACTTTAATCGAACAGTGGCATAGAAAGCAAAATTTTAAAGAGGCCTTTATACTCATTTTAAAGATGGCCCTTCAGATTTTGGGAAGAAAATTTTACAAAAATGCAAAAAGGACCATCCTTATACACCCAAAGCCTTTTAATTTTCATTTATAAAACCCCAGTAGTCAAACACCGTCCGACAACACGAGAAATTAGCGATTTACTACAGCCCAGGTTGACACAAACGGGAGACACGTTCTTTTCTTAGATGATCAATTCGCTCATTTACATACAGGAATACACAGACGAAGTTTCAAACATAGCGTCCGAAGAAGACATTATGGAAATAATTATTACATGTTTGTTATGTAATGGAATTTAAGCGTTATGAGTCACGTGCCAGTCACTTGACATTCCCAAAATGCTTTATTGATTTTTGGCGCGAAATCTAAAAATACCTTAAGAGGCTATGTAGCCTTTTAACTCTTTTCCAAACGACAAATTTATCCAAATCGTAAGCAATAGCAGACGACAAAATAAAGTCACTAAAAATTTGAAATTTGTTTTGTGAATGGTAGAAAACATTGTGGGAAAAGGAGAAAATGCTGGTTACTAGAATTTTTTTTTTTTTCCTTTTCTCACAATGATTTCTACAGGCCTCTTTCTCAGGGTCGTCAAAAGTAGGGATTGTGTGGTAATGGGTTAAGGGAACACCATCAAAAAAAGAATGTGTAATTTTATGAATCGTAATTATTGATGATTTGTATTATTTTTTCATATGAATTTCATTGATATATATATATATTTTAATTTGGTGAGATGTAAAAATTCTAAATACCCACCTTTAAGCCAATTTTAACTCATTTTGATTTTATCATAATACAGTCATTCTTATATCTTCATACCAAATATTGCGCCTGATGGTCGATTACAATTGATAGAAAATGCATTTCGCTGAGTTGCGACCTTCCATCTAAACAGACTCGTCGTTTCCGTTTTTTGAATAGAAGATTTTTGATATCCGTTATTTACTCGGGTAGATTCGTATAATGATCATGCATTCTGTCTCGTGACTGTATTTGACCTTCGCCCTGCGTATACTGAGGAAAACAAAAGAAAATGTAGGTTTCTCTGTTGAAGCCTTGATTTTCAGACGGAGGTCGCGGCCTATATACAAGTTACACCGTATCCGACTCTAGGCGGAAAGCAACGATAAATTTCCGTGACGCACCGCCATTGTTTACAGCTTCGATCGTCTGCCAGTTTTCTTCAGACCAATGTTCAGATACCGAAGAAACCAGAGAAACACAAACCTCCGCGTTTCTTTTTTTCAGTTACACCATACATTTTGACCAGTAATTTATCCTTGTGTACACAAAAGACCGATTTTCTGTACCATGCTATTTTTTTATTAAAATTTAACAGCGTTTCTGCTCACCGGCTGTAGACGGGCATCTTTAACTATATATTAAACAAACAGATACCAAGATACGAATCGGCGAAAGTATTTCAAACAACTCCGAAATAAAAATGATTGGCAAGTCCGGGATGGTTATTATCATACTAAGTAAATGATTGAAATTATGGCTGCCAGCATGCTGGCATTGATTTATAATTGCACAAACATTCATTAGTAATTTCATAATTTATTTTTTCGTGATATAATACTGATTATTACATAAATAATATCGTAAATAATCTCTCGATGCACTCTTTTGTTCCCAACTATCTCTTTTCGTTCCACGATGATCCCTTGTCGGTTCCAGACGGTTTCTTTGGTGGGTGTCGGTGATAAAGGAGACTGTCTCGAACTATTGGTGCCAATTTTCAGGATTCTAAATTAACGCCAAGTTACGTTATATTCAGAAAAGAATACAGTCATTTCAAGACCAAGCCACTTGTGTCTAAACCGTACATTCATTGTGCTTTAAATTGTGTCTAAACCGTTCAAAAAATATTGTGTCTACACCGCTGTGTGTGAAATTGTTGATGTGGACTACACCGCTGCATTAGCGATATACAAAACACATGTTTTCGAGTATTTCTAGACATATTTCACAAAAAATACCGTAATCATTGGAAAGCGCGTGATGAATACCTACATAAACAACAGCCTTCATCCACTGCATTGGCTGATTTTCCATTCTATAACTAAAAACGATGCAAGTTCCTCACTTCAAATTTAAATTTTACCGAATGGCAATGTTTACGCCGATATAACGTATCGAATAATGGCACTGGCTCTTTGTTATATAACACCGAGGCTTACCACATCATTCCCCTACAATATATTATAAGTATCATGACTCGAAGGTTTCAAGAAAAAAAGTTATTGATGATAAAATGTGACACCTACCTTTCTTTATGTAAACAGTCCGCCATCTTGGAAGTGACTACACATTTCATACCGTACAGCTTACAACACAGTGATAATGCTGTTGATTTTTTATAGAACATTTGGTAAAGGGTTTACCGTTTCCTACACAATCCTGAGTTTTAATGATCCTGAGAGATCATAAATGCTGTGGAAAACATTGCGGAAAAACAAAGGACAAAAGATTAATGGTGATAAAAAGCATATTCTCCAGTTACCATATTGTTTTCTGCTTTTTCTCCCAAAAGTTCCAACATCTGAGTATCATTTGTCATCTGCATAAAATGCTTTGAAATTGAAATAGGCTCAAATTTTGTCATGTGGTAAAGGGTTGGGCTCTTATTGACTGGGAAACTCATTAGTACTATTAACTTCTGTAACTTTTTATTCGCTGTCATTTACACTGAATACAGCCGTGGTCAGAACATCTCAGACTCTCTGTGAAGTGATAATGCATGGTTCAGTCTGAATATGTTACAGACTGGGTGACAGTTAATTGTTCAGTGATCTTTTACCGCCTGTAAAAGAACATTATTGAAGTGAAAATGTCATGGATGCAGTCTCTGGAAAATTAGTTTATTTTTTCATTTCAAATACAGGACTGTTTCATCATCTGCAGGTAAACTTTGTTCTTTTTCTGTTGTATTTAACTCGTTACCAAAAACGACAAAATTTTGGCTTGTCCAAATTGGAAGCATTTACAGAATGACAAAATAAAAGTGACTGAAAATTTGAAATTTGTTTTATGAAGGGTAGAAAACATTGTAGGAAAAAGGGAAAATGCTAGTTACCAGCGTTTTCTCCTTTTCCCACAATGTTTTCCTTCTTTCTCAGAGTCATCAAAAGTAGGGGCTGTGCAGTAGTGGGTTAATAGTTCCTGTTTACATTTTTGCTGTTAATCTGAATTTCTTGTAAAAAACTGATAAACACAATCATCTTCTGTAAAAATATAACTTTATCACATAACCTCCCTTGTTTTCAGTGTAATATACCCATTACGAATTTTCTCATCTTATACACATGTAATATCACACTTGTGTGACGTCATTTTTGATGTCATTTTGAACGTTTTTCATAGAAGTAAACATGTTTTACGGATATAACTGCGAGTGCATCTACAGATGTTTTTGCATCTTCTGCTCTATCATTAGTGAAATATCGTTATATGATAAAAAGAATCTGACATTTGGTCGCATTTAAGATGAAATTATTAAACTCATCAAGAAAAAATCAAAATCTCTAGACTCTTTAATAAAATGTTATCTCAAAAGCCAACTCATGTCAGGTCCTATATTTCTGCCCATTCGTAAAACATGTAGCTAACATGTTTCATAAAGGTGTAACTCTGAGTATTAAAATTAAAGCTAAAGGTTAATTTGCAATAGGTTACTCTTTCTTTTTTGATATCGGATAATTATGATGTCATCATACTGATTTTAATATGAATCCATGTAAGTGATGTGTGTTATTGATCATGTGACATTGACCAATCCACATAGCTCAGTTAACCTTTTACCCCATAAGGCATTTCTATGGTATCTCTAATTGACCCTAAATAACAGCAAGGATGAAGCTGTTTCTTATGTGTATATGACACCTTTTGATAGCATAGAAAACATTGTGACCAAAGATGAAATTGCTCATCATGAGCAATATCAACTTTCGCCACAATGTTTTCCAAAAGCTCCTACTATCAATGCATAGAAATGAGTATCTATGGGGTAAAGGGTTAAGGTAGAGCGTATTGGACTCATGAATGTGATGTTTTGGGTCACTTGAGGGTGTGGGTTGCATTCCCGGGGCTGGCCATCTAAAATTATTTGGGATGCCCAAATTAGATAGATGTGTATTTGTAGAATGCCATGTAGTGGGAGATTATGTTCATTATGGGCAATTAGTCTCTTTATTGTTGCACTGTATTTTTATTCGCTTTTGAAAAATACATATGGAGGCAGCCATATTGTTCACTAGGCTTCCAGTCATTTCGTAATAAGATAATTTCGTACCTAGGCCATTTCATACATACCTATACTTGTTATTTTGGTCATTTCGTACTCACTTTGATCATTTCGTATCCAATTTGGTTAATTTCATACCCTGATTTTGATATCGATTTGGTAATGTACAACCAAGTTTTAATGATATTTTCTTGTGTTGTTTGCCGAATGAAAACTGCTTTGGTGCATAGCTCCAATCAAACTTACGGTAAATTTCGCCAAAGACTGGTTATCATTGTGTCTTACTATAACTGCCTCTTTCATTTTTAAGTTTTTAGTTGTATTCTAAAGATTGTTTAGGGCTTCTCAGTTCATTTCTCACCAAATTCTGCATAAATTTACTTTGAACAATATGATATGCTGTAACATGCTTTATTTCAGAAACAACTGATTTGCGGTGCCATTGATGTTGTGCATCAAAATTTTCTTGTAATGCAGTATTACACCTAGAAATAAAGGCATACAGGTTAATTTTTGCCCTTACTTGAAGAATTAACTGTATACCAGACAAAATAGATTCTAGACTCGTCATATTGGAAGCATCTACAGGCAACAAATTAGATCTGGCTCAAATATTGGGAGTTGTCTTTGAGGTATAAAACAATCTGGAAAAAGGAGAAAATTCTTGTCCCATTCCCCCAGTGTCTTCAAAAGCCTTCTTTTTCAAGGTCTTCATAATCCAGGATTGTTTGATTAAGTGCATAAACTCATTACCACACAACAAAAAAGGAAGACTTCTAAATTTAATCTATTTGAAGTCAACAATTTCAGTTGGGCTAAAATGATACTTTTCTTTGCTAGGGTAGAAAACACTGTGGAAAAGGAGAATTTTTCTTTACTAGGGTAGAAAACACTGTGGAAAAGGAGAAAATGCTGATTACCAGCATTTTCTCCTTTTTCCACAATGTTTTTTTCATAAATGCTTCTTTCTCAGAATCATTAAAAGTAGGCTTTGTGTGGTAAAGGGTTAAGTAGGGTTTTTTCTTATGGATCAAAATTTCCAGTGTTTCATCATGAGGGAAAAAGGGTCATTTGAAGGGTCAAGAAGGTCCCAGTAATGAAGCCAGGGGAAAAGATTGTTTGAGCAAGGTAAATGATGGATTTAAATCACCCACTAATGATGGAGTCGCAGACCGAAGTTAGATCTAGTTATAAATAACCTGCTTTATCCCTCTTGGCTTTAATTAGATACTTTTTGCCTTAACAAGGCCAGTTTTTACTCTCATTAGCAAATTTCCTCTGAAATTGCAAAGTTTATTACGGTCTTGGTGCTGCAGAAAAGTCGTGTTTTTAAGATAAGGCTGGCGTAATGAAGAGAATTAAGGTATGTGGGCAGGAGAATGTGGCAGGGTAGTACATAATTTTCTGGGTAGATTTTTTTCCTAATGATCAATTTACTAAGTTCTATGGAGTGAGTCTGATCATGAGAAAACTTGCCTCCGAAGAAAATAATTAGTCTGGATAGTTTCATGTTGTTTTCCTGCTAACATTTTTCTTTTCATCTTTTAGCTTTGTTTTTTCTTATTGGTGTTGAATGCTTTTTGAATATTGTTTTGTCTATATTGGGGTTGACGGTAAGCAGCTGTCCATGCTTGCTTGAATTCCTGTTACCAATATCTGCACAGTACTTTTGCCAAGCCACTGGCTGCTTTTCCATATGGACATCGTTGAAACAAACTTAAGTGGTGAGAGAGGAAAGAACCCCATTTGAATGGCTGTCATCAGTCCTCAATGAAACAGATTGTTTAAGTTGAGGAATCAAACCTGAGCAACACCCTGGTAACCAGCATGTCCTTTTATTCCCACAATGTTTTCTACTCAATAAAAGTAAGAAATCGTAACTGGAGCTTGATGTATTTTTTGTCATCTGCAAATGCTTTGAACTTGGTCTGGTCCAAAATTTTGTGGTTTTGTAAACTGGTTAACTCTTTACTACACAATCCCGAGTTTCAGCGACCCTGATAAGTAGACCCTTTGAAAATGGTAACCAGAATTGTTTCCTTTTACAACAATGTTTTCTGATACAAATATCTGATACAAAAATTTGTGTGCACTCTGGAGGCCACATTTTCAGTATGATACCCATAAAACATGGCCAGAATGTTTGTCTTGATGAATTCTTAGATGATAATGAAATTAGGACATGTAATGTTAAAAATTTGGACACTGGGTCAAATCTAAGAAAAAAATGTTTTTTGTAGCATATAGGCCGCATTCTCAGCCTGACACTCATGAAACTTAGTCAGAAAATTTTTCTTGATATTATATTGGACAACACGTAGGCCACACACACTCATGTGTTTTGCATAATCACAACCAGGATCTCTTCAACTTGTCTATTCTAGATGACCTAAATGGCCCTCTTGTTTAGAAAATCTAAACAGCAACTGCTAATTTCCATTAGCGTGGAAAGATTATTTTGAAATTAAATCGGAGCAAACAAAATAAATCCATGTAGAAAATTAGAGGAATTACCAAGCATTTTGTACTTTTACAATGATATTTTTCTCAATAACAATCCAAGAAAAAATGTATGGAAATTTAGTTCAGTATCCCTTTAACCCTTTACCGAAATTAATGAGAAAATGTTAGTCTTGTCCAAATTCAAAGCATTTTGCAGACAACAAAATAAATGTGACCCAAAATGTTAAATTGTTTTAGGAAGGGTAGAAGAAAATTGTGGGTAAAGGAGAAAATGCTGGTTACCAGCATTTTCTCCTTTTCCCACAATATTTTATAAGGGCTTTTTATCTATGGTTGTAAAATGTTGACACAGGGTTAAAACCCAGGATTGCTTGTAATCTTTCCCATACAAAAGTATATTTTGTAGATGACTAATTCATTTAAACTGATTTTTTTTTTATACAGTATAAAACATTGTTGGAAACAACGCATTTGTCTGTCTATCTCCATTTTCATCTTTTACCACCAATTTTTTTGTTTTAAAAAAAGCTCCTCTTCTCTGAATTGTTGAAGTCGGAATTGTGTTGTAAAGGATTAATGAGGTAATGTGCATGTTATGACAACAATATGAAATGGAACCTCGTTATGAAAATGGTGGTATTTGCACATGGATCACTCAATTAGAGAAATATGACATCATTCACAAAATGTTAATGGTTTTTTCTCCCTTTCCCTTGTCTCAAAATGTTCTCAAAAGACTTCTTTCCCAGAGTCATTAATACCCAAGAATATTTATAAACTTTACAAATGTAGACTTTTTGTAATTGAAAGCACATGCAGAGGTTTATTAAAAATTAAATAATGGGACTTGTATTTGATAAGGGAGAAAATATTGTGGGAAAAGGAGGAAAAACTGGTCACCAGATAAACATAAAACATGCAGCCTGATATTTTATCTACCCAGTCCTCTCTGCTGACACATTCTAGACAATGTCGACCTTGAAATCACAATTTTTTTTAAGGGAAAATCCTATTGCCCAGTCAAAAGTGTACAGGACTTGAAACCAGGAAGTGACTGGTTTGAGTCCCCAACTTTCAGACTGAAGACAGTCTCTGCTGCAGGATTTATTCCCTCCCTCAACATCGTCAGCATTATGATGGTTATGTGAGAAAACTGGGGGAAGTGACTTGGAAATAATCTTGTGCAAAGCACTGGTTAACCCCTTACCAGATGAAAACAATTTACCCTTATCCAAATTGAAAGCATTTGCAGACGACAAATTCAATGTGCCTCAAATGGTGCAGTTTTTCCTTGATAAGTTAGAAAACATTGTGGAAAAAGGAGAAAATGCTGGTTACCAGCATTTTCTCCTTTTCCCGCAATGTTTTCAAAAAAGCATCTTTCCCAAGGGAAAGTCTGTCATCGTGTAATAAGGAGTTAAGAAACTCCCGAAAGCATTGATAGATGCACTGGCCTCCTTGATATAATTGAAATCTTACTGAAAAGAGCCTTGAACTCCAAACAGGCAAACAATTTTTGGGTCTTAGTTTTGGACCTAAAGCACTTGTGATTGTAAACCATGGGCCCTTTAATTAAAACATTAATTGTCGATTGAGAAACAAGTTCTTACAACTTAACTCATGACCAAATGACAATACTTTAGGCATGACCAAATCGAAAGCATTTGCAGATGACAAATTAAAAGTGACTGAAAGTTTTCAATTTGTTTCGGGAAGGGTAGAAAACATGGTGGGAAAAGAAGAAAATACTGGTTACCTGCATTTTCTCCTTTTCCCACAATGTTTTCTAAAGGCTTTTTTCTCAGGGTCGTCAAAAGTAGGGATTGTGTGGTAATGGGTTAAACTAACCTCTCTTGATTCTGCTTCCTGGGAACTATACCAGTACTTGCACCCAGTGTGTGGGCCAATGGAAAATCCCAGGTTGATATCCGCTCCCCGGTATTGAACTCTGGGCCTTATGGTCACGAGGCCAATACTCTACCTCACAACTACAGATACCACACAATTATGGGCTCTAAGGTTTTAGTCATGTTTCATTAGCTTAGGATCAAATTACCATTGCTGTATGAGCTAGTCCTTTACAAATTTACACCCTTGAATTTTAATGACCTAACTGTAGTAAATTTTTGAAAACATTGTGGAAAAAGGAGACAATTAAAAAATTTTAATGCTTGATAACAAGTTCATCCTAAACTACACTGTGGAGAGTGATAGCTATCCTGTGGAAAGAAGCGTTTGAAAACATTGTGGGTAAAAGAGAAAATACTCGTAACCCACTGTTTTTCTTTTTCCACTATGTTTCCTAGGACTTTTCTATCCTTTAAAGTGCCTTTCTTCTTTTGCATTGGCAGCCAGTCTAGGTCAAGATCTGACTGCACAAACTTACGATCAAATTACCATTGCTGTATGAGCTAGTCCTTTACAAATTTACACCCTTGAATTTTAATGACCTAACTGTAGTAAATTTTTGAAAACATTGTGGAAAAAGGAGACAATTAAAAAATTTCACTGCTTGATAACAAGTTCATCCTAAACTACACTGTAGAGAGTCATAGCTATTCTGTGGAAAGAAGCTTCTGAAAACATTGTGGGAAAAAGAGAAAATACTCGTAGCCCACTGTTTTTCTTTTTCCACCATGTTTCCTAGATTTTCTATCCTTTAACCCTTTCCCAGACAAGCCCTGGTTTTTACGTGTCTGCAGTAAAAGTCTTTTGAAAACACTGTGGGAAAAGGAGAAATTGCTCGTAACGAGCAATTTCTCCTTTTCCCGCAGTGTTTTCTACCCTTTTTGACAACTTTCTGCCATTTTCTCAAAATCAAAAATTGTCGTCTGCAAACTCTTTCAGTTTGGAAGAGTGCAAAATTTGTCGTTTGGGAAAGGGTTAAAGTGCCTTTCGGAACCATAGTTGCATTGGCACCCAGTCTAGGTCAAATCAGAGTGCACAAAATGTGCAGTCTGATCTTTGATCAACACTGTTAGGATTACCAAACGACAAATTATTAGACTTATTTGAAAGCATTACGACAAATTATTAGACTTATTTGAAAGCATTAATATTTTGCTGATAACATATTGCAATTGACTCATGAATTGGAGTTCATTTAGAAAGGATAGACAACATTAAGTGAAAGGAGAATATCCTGGATACCAGCATTTTCTTCTTTTCTCGCAATGTTTTTTATAGAGCTCTCTTTCTCATGGTTGTTAGAAGTCAGAATTATGTAGTGAAGAGTTAATTGGAACAAAGTGCAGAGTTGAATTTCAAATTAATTCCAGTTTTAGATAAAGGGCCGTCATTAATTGTCTCTGATTAACTTCAACCCTTTACCACACAATCACTGTGTTGGATGACCTGGAGAAAAGGGATCCGTCGACTTTAGAAAACATTTTGGGAAAAGGAAAAAATGCTGGTAAACAGCATTTTCTCCTTTTCCCACAATGATTTCCACCCTTCCCAAAACCAGTGTCAATCTTTGAGTCGTACATATCTGTTGTCTGCAGATGCTTCCAATTTAGACAGGTCTAATATTGTGTTGTTTGGTGAAGAGCTAACCCTGTACCAAACAGTCACAAGTTTTGTCAACCTTAATTGAAGAATTGGGTCTAAAAATATTTTGGGAAAAGGACAAGAATGCTGGTCACTTTGTTTGCTTCTTTACGCACAGTTTTTTCAACCCATTCAAAGAAAAAGTCCTATCATGTTAGCTACATTTATTATGTTGTCAGAAAAAAACCTGTGTACATTTTGTTCATGGAGTAAAGTTAATTGATAGTTTTCCTTGCTGAGAATGTCAAATCCATAACACAGCAAAATAGCAGAAAATTTAAGTTTTTTTGTGGCACCTCATTTAGTCTGTACCAAACAACAGAATTTTAGATTTGTCCAAATTGAAAGCATTTGCAGACGACAAAATGAACATGACTGAAAAATGGAAACTTGACTCTCGTAGAGTAGAAAACGTTGTGGGAAAAAATCGAAAATGCTGGTTTCCAGCATTTTCTCCTTTTCGCACAATGTTTTTAAAAGACTTCTATCTTATGGTCGTAAAAACCAGGGATTGTTTAGTAAAAATCCTGAGATTGTAACATTGCATGCTGTTTGAGCCATTTCCAACATTCTATCAGTTATATCTCGGCAGACAGTGGACCAATCCATGCATTCCTAGAGTTTGTTATATCATGGTAGTGAATTTATAATTCTCCATGTACATAACAATTAACTCCTAAACATATAATTCTTTGTTTTTTGAAAACCTTTGGCAAAGGAGACTATACTGGTAACCAGTAAATGTGGATATATTAATACACACATTGAAAAATTTAGGATTTACCATCAGGGACTTTTCTTTGTTCGGAAATGTTTTCAAATTCAAGACACTCACTATTTGTTGCTATAATTGTGGTAAAATACGCAAATAGAAGTATTTACTAATTTTTCAATTTCCTGAAAATTGCAAAACTTTTCACACTGTTAAGAATATTTACGTATACATTTACTGTTTCTATAATTGTGAACCAAATTCTTTCTATAAGTGTGAACCAAATTCTTTTACTATCTCCACATTTAATTTGACGTTTGCAGCTGCTTTTAATTTTGACACACACTACATAGAGTTTAAAAATCTTTACCAATTGACAAAATCATAGACAGGTCCAAATTTTAATAATTTGCAGACAACAAAATTTAATGAAATATGAATCAATCACATTTTTTATCATATAGTCTGTCTGGATAAATCTAGAGTATTTTAATTCCTTGTAACCACACAGTTCTTTCATATCAAGACTCTGTCTTTGATAGAGTAGAAAACAGTGTGGGAAAAGGAGAAAATGCTTGTTACCCGCATTTTCTCCTTTTCCCACAATACTTTCAAAAAGCTTTTTCCTAATGGTCGTTAAAACTGGGTGTTATTCGGTAAAGGGTTAACTCTTTACCTCACGAAAATATTTTAGACTGGTCCAAATTGAAAGCATTTGAAGACGACAAAATAGAGCTGACTGAAAAATTGAAATTTGTTCTTGGAAGGGTAGAAAACACTGTGGGAAAAGGAGAAAATGCTGGTTACCAGCATTTTCTCCTTTTCCCACAGTGTTTTCAAAAGGCTTCTTTCTCAGGGACGTCAAAAGTAGGGATTGTGTGGTAATAGGTTAAGGGTAAAATTTAACAAACACTAGACTACATTATAACATATTATTAGATACGGACACCCCCATGAAATTTGTCTCGGAGTTCATCATGGTTTCCCGTAATATTAAAGCGTGATTGGTGTGTTTTTGGTGACAAAAAATGTTGAGCTGAAAATTGAATTGAATGTCTGGGGGATGGAAATAGATAGTTTTCTAAATTACGGAATAAATCTGAATTCCAAATTCGAAGGTAGCGGGTCATAAACGAGACAAGTCATGGGAAAAGGAGAAAAATTTCGTAACTTTCATTGTGTGTGTGATTTTTTTTCAAAAGAAAAAAAGATCTGTTGCCTTTTCTTGGTCACCAGTATTTACTCTTTTTTCCACTGCATTCTCAAAACCCTCTAAACAGTTGTTTAATATAATCTTTCGCCACAACTCTTGAGCTTTCAGGAGGTAGAAAACTGTGGAAAGGACAGTTGAAAAAGGAGAAAAGTGCTTTCTTCTTTTGCCCGTAACATTGCATTCTACTCTATCAAAGACAAATTTCATGATTTAAGTCGCATAATGATTTATAGTATGCAGATCTGCATTTAAATTAGATGAGTCTAGAATTTTGTTGTCTGATAGATTTAGAATTCATGATTTTGTTGTGTTCAAGAGTCAATTTTAACACCAAGCAATCCCTGAGAAAAAAACCTTTTGAAAACATCGTGGGAAAAGGAGAAAATGCTGGTAACCAGCTATTTCTCCTTTTTCCACAAAGTTGTTTTACTCTTCTGAAGTCAACTTTTAATTTTTCAATTACATTTATTTTGTCATTTGCATATGCTCTCAATTTGGACAAGTCTATAGTTTTGTCATTTGGTAAAGAATTCAGGTTTTTGCTTTACAAGTATTGAACTGGAAATGACTGAGACATCCATTTTGTGGAGGGTCATTTGCAACAATTTTTGAAGGGGAGGGGGAATGTTTGAGCAAAAAGCCCCATTTACAAGAAGCCATGGAAATGACCAGATGTGACAGTCTTTAGAATGTAAGAACATTAGATGAGTAATTTATTACAATATTTACTTTTCAAGCCATTACCAAAGCACTTTTGCACATTATTTTTCTTTTCTGGGTACAATAGGTTTTTTTTCCTTTTTCACATGGTTTTATAGGTCTTTTATGGTAATGTGTATGTCTATAAGGTAATTTACCACAAAATATAAATGTAACCCTTTACCGAACAATACCACAAGTTTATGAAACCATTGGAATAAGTCCATTGAAAGTTTGTGGGGGTCATAAAGAGAAAATTGGAGGTTTACTTTGAAAACCCCGTACCTACAGCTTGTAACAAGCTGTAGTTACAAGGTTTTCGAAGTAAACCGACAAAATGCTCCTAACCAGTGAGCTTTTTCCTCACCTTTTTTTTCCCCTCAAGATTAAAGATAAATCCTGTCATTTGAATCATATTTCGTTTGTATTTTCAGTTGCTTTAAATATTGACAAATCCGAAATTTTGATGTTTGGTATTAAGAGAAAAATAATAATCATTTTTTTTACCATAAGTGTTTTTTTTTTATTATATTCCTATCAGTGAATTATTGATATTTCACAATAAATAACACTGTTATGATAATTATGATATTGATCACTAGGAACGATAGTAGTTTAAGAATGTTTGTTGGAGCTACTTTTTCCCTATATTGCTCATATTGCACCGTTCTTGATGATTATTTAAGAAATAATCTTCTTCCAGTCATGGTTTATCATTCAATAAACCACAGTTGTGAGTTATGAGGCACAATAAATAATCCATGAGGGCGATAGCTTGAGTGGTTTATTTATTGCACATCATAACCCACAACCTGGTTTATTGAACAATAAACCATGATAGAAAGAAGATTATTTCGATTCTAACATGGCCAATTCTTAAAGAAAGGAAAACAAGTTCAAACTTGGAGTAAACACGTAGATGAAGATTATGTTCCATTGAATAACCCAATCACTGAATGATGTTACTTTATATAGAATCACTCTGCATGGATTGTTTCAGATTTTACCACGCTTTCCTTGCACTGTGTTTATAGAGCCAAATTTGTGTGTCATGTTAGAATAGAAAATAAAAAGGATGAATTTGGGATATGATAAATATGGAGGTTTTTAACCACATCAAACACCATTCTAGGGACAGATTTCTAATTTCACACACAACCAGTTAATTATACTCTTGTTTACAAACTTGTAAAAGCACAGCTGATTCAAAATATTTGCACAAAATTACAAACTTGTGAGGGGCCATATGAATCAAAACATTTACGTTACTTCAAAATAATATATGAAATTATAAATTATTCCCAGGAGACAAATTCATAGTAGATTATAATAATGATTTCTGTCTTTTAAATGGTTGTACATTATTGATGGAAAAGAAGAAAATGCTGGTTTCCAACATTTTCCTCCTTTTCCAATATTTTCAAAGGCCCTTTTCAGGGTGGTTAAACCAGTTTACCACACGAGAAAATTTTAAACAGGTCCAAATTGAAAGCATTTGCAGACGACAAAATAAAGGTGACTGAAAAATTGAAAGTTGTTCTGGGAAAGGTAGAAAACACTGTGGAAAAGGAGAAAATGCTGGTTACCAGCATTTTCTCCTTTTCCCATAGTGTTTTCAAAAGGCTTCTTTTTAGGGGCGTCAAAAGTAGTGATTGTGTGGTAAAAACATTTAAATTTGGTAAATCCTGGACCAATATCTTTGGATTGTAACTTCTTTGTGTAATTTTCTGATGCTGAGGTCACAGATTCCCTGGTCAGAGTCATAATAAAATGGATGGGGGACAGTATATCTTGACCAGAAGATCTGGGAAATTATGCAAAGTAGAGTTCTTATTTATGATAAAACTCCTCTAACTGTCAAAATTGTCAATGTGGATTTTGTCAGTATAGACAATCAACCCTAAGATTCTGAAGTACTTATGTATTTACCATACAATCCCAAATTTTAACGACCCTGAGAAAGAAACCTTTTGAAAACATTGTTGGAAAAGGAGAAAATGCTGGTAACCAGCATTTTCTCCTTTTCCCACTATGTTTTCTACTCTTCCCGGAACAACTTTCAATTTTCAGTCACAATAACCCATTACCACACAATCCCTACTTTTGATGACCTTGAGAAAGAAGCCTTTAGAAAACAATGCGGGAAAAGGAGAAAATGCTGGTAACCAGCATTTTCTCCTTTTCCCACAATTTTTTCTACTCTTTCCAGAACAACTTTTAACTTTCAGTAACATAAATAATTTAACACTGTTGTCTGAAAGTGCTTTCAATTTGGTCTTCGAAAAAATTGTTGTTTGGTAAAGGGTTAAATATGTACCGGACGACAAAACTTTGGACTTTTCCAAACTGAAAGCAATGGCAATCAAAAAACTTCACCCTGATCATGCTAAATAAGTGATTTGAAACTTTTAACTCATTACCAAACGACTGAAAACCAAATGACTGAAAATTTGAAATTTGTTTAATGAAGAGTAAAAAACATTGTGGGAAAAGGAGAAAATGCTGGTTACCAGCATTTTCTTCTTTTCGTAACCAGCATTTTCTCCTTTTCCCACAATGTTTTCTTCTTTCTCGGGTCGTCAACAATAGGGATTGTGTGGTAATGGATTAAGCTGGTAGTCAAAAATCCAAATACTGCCATAATTATCAGGGATATCACTGTCGGAAAAATATGTACTTGTCAGTGTAGATCAACAAGCACTTTCTGTACAGTCTGATTTGACCTACACTGTCCGAAAAAAGGTTTGCGAGTTGCTCTTAGCAGCCTAAGTGTTGAAATAAGCTCTGATGGTGGATTTGTTTGTTTTAGAGGACAGAAACATTGTGGAACATGGAGAAAGTGTTGGTAACCAGCATTTTTGTTTATTTGGTGCTCGAAGGGTTAAAAAATAACTTGACCAGACTTTCATCTCTGAACTGGGATTTGTAATGTCTTGCTCTAGGAAGGTTTCAATAATTTGATCTGACATGTGGAAATCAAACCAAAACACTAAGAAACACCTAAGAAATAAGAATGGTACTGTTGATCTCTTACCCCACAATCCAGAATTTCAGTTGCCATGCAAGAAGGTGGTGTTCAAAGACCTTTTCTGGTGAGCAGCATTTTCTGCAAATTTTCTGTTTGCGCAAGTGTAGAATTCAATGACTGCTAAACAGTTGTCTTTACCACTCGACAAAAATGTAGGCTTTGTCTGAATAGAAAGCACTTTCACTCCATACCAAACAAGTTTTTGGACTGGTCCAAAGTGATAGCATTTGCAGACGACAAAATTAATGTGACTGAAAAATTGAAATTTGCCATGGGAAGGGTAGAACACATTGTGGGGTAAGGAGAAAATGCTGGTAACCAGAATTTTTCTCCTTTTCCCTCAATGTTTTCAAAAGCCTTCTTTCTCAGGGCCATTAAAAGTTGGGATTGTGTGTTAACTCTTTATCAGACAACAAAATTTGTCACCTTGCGAAATTGAAAGTATTTGCAGACAATATTTTAAATGTGGCTCAATGTTGATGGAACTTGTCTTTGAAAGGGTAGAAAACATTGTTGGTTACTAGCATTTTCTCCGTTTCTCACAATGTTTCCAAATGGCTTCTTCTTCAGTGTCTTAAAAACTTGGGATGGTAGGTAAAGGGTTAAGAGCAAGACTGAAATGCTTGCTGGTGGCAATTTTGTTCAGATTGGTGCTAATGAACTTGCTGCATGTCTGAGCAATAAAGTCTAATGGAAGAATTTAATTTATTGTTTGTAAATAATGTCTTTTTTTTTTCCCTCATTTTTTTTTCCTCATTCACATAGTCAGAGATGTTATCAGGTCTTATATAAACTATAGCTTATCAGTTGTCTTATCACATCAGGTTTACAGCATGGCACCAAACAATTTTTTTTTATTATGCAGCTTACCTTTTAACCCATTTACTCATACATCAATAATGGACTGTAATGTGTGATCATGTTAACCCTCTACTCCATAGATAGTCATTTCTATGTGGAAAATATTGTGGCAAAAGGTGAAATTGCTCGTGACGAGCAATTTCACCTTTTGTCACAATGTTTTCTATGCTATCAAATTAGGTGTCTCATACACATAAGAAACGGCATCATCCTAGCCGTTATTTAGGGTCAATTAGAGATACAATAGAAATGCCTTATGGGGTAAAGGGTTAAAGCTAATAAGTTCAACAAAAATCTAAGCATCTTCCAAACCATTATTCTTTAAAGGTAGATGGATGTTTTATGATTGACTTTTCACCCAAAATATATTAGATTTTTCCAAATTAAAAGTGTTTGCAAATAACAAATTGAATATGGCTGAAATAATGATTTTTTAAAGGGTTAAAAATTGGTTTCCATCATTTTCTACTTTTTTTTCAGTATTTGAAAAGCTATGCTCTAAAGTTTGTTAAAACATTGGTGTTTTTAAACTATTATCACTGCAAAAACCATTTCACTGTTTAAGTGTCTACCTCATTAGTCACTCACTTGGTACAACAACTTTTGTTAAAGTCAGAGTGTGAATGTACTCAAATATGAGGCTGTGGAGGACTGTGGAAAAGCTTGCAATCAGAGATAGGAAAAAATATATAAAAATGATGTAGAAATCTGACACTTTCACATGAAGAAGTAAACAATATGGTTTTTGCCAATGAAAAAAAATTACACATTGGCTTGAATATCATTTTGCATTTATTGTGACATTTCTGATACAACAGAAATAACGTTAAAAGCACTGTAAAATCATTCAACCAATTAATGAAGATTTCTTGGTATGAAAAAGACACTAATGAGATTTTAATTCGTAAAGTTGTCATCTGCACTTATACCAATTGTTGCCTCATTTTAAACATTTAGCGAGTGATATGTGTGTATAACTTTTTTAGAGAAAGATTTAAATAACCTCAAATATACTAAATTACTAGTAAAGCAATCAAATCAGTAATAAAATGTTACATGTGGAATTACTTACTTTGGATGCAGACCACACCATAGTTGCATCAGTGCCTTCAGTACTTTGATTTATTTAATATAAAAAAAAAAAAACAGGCCCTGTAACATTTATTAAACCTGCTGGCCTTGCATTCAGATTTAGTTGCTGATATCAAGTGCAGATCAAGACCAGACTGCACAGAACATGCATATTCTGGCAAAACATCTTTAAAATTGCAACGTATGCATTCTGTGTATGTCCATTTCATTTATGTTGGGACTACAAGGGTAAACACTGTTACCAAACAGTCCCAATGACCCTGTAGGAAAAAGGTCTAGAAAACATTGTGGGTTAAGGAGAAAATGCTGGTAACCAGCATTTTCTCCTTTTCCCACAATATTTTCGACCGTTTTGAAGTAAAATCGCATTTGAACTACTGTGAAATAGTCTGCTGCAAATGCTTTTAATTTGGGCACATGCAGAATTTTGTCCTTTGGTACAGAGTTAATGGTGTACCGGTATTCTATATGCAATTTTAATTGGCAATTAGATGAAAAGAAACCTGCTGCAGAAAGTTTATGCTATCAGGGTGAAAGATCATGTTACCAAACATATTCATTTCTTTATATCTGCTAATAGTTCACCCTGCACATGATAGACCTATATACAGACATTCTTAGCTAGGATATTTTTGAAGAAAATATCAAGGTTACATAAGGTTACATAATTGTTAGAGCCCTGTTTTTGTAGGTGTCATTGTCACACAAAATCTTTAATATTCTATACTATTTCATCATTGCTGAAGATATTTTTTTACAAACGAAGTCTGTAAGAAAGAAAGAAATTAACAAATGCATAGCAGTAATAAAGGGACTGGGCAGGATTCAAACCTAGAATGCACAGATGAAAGGCCAACACCATAACCATGGCAGTGAGCTAAAGAGAATTCTACCTAACACAGTTGTTAGGTATTGTATTTAAACCAGGATGAAGCCATGCATGAAGGAGTGGCCTCCCATAACAGTTTACTACACACCCTATGAACAGGGGAACCTACACTACCTAAAGGGGCATCATCTTCACAAGCCAAGGCTGACGATTCACTAGGCTACTCTACCCTTGGCGGATCAAGCTTGATTTTACATCCCCCCGACAAGCTTTTTCATTGGATGCAGCCAGCTCTAACTGCAATGAATAAAATCGCTTGTAGCATTTCATCTTTGATAAAAATAGAACAAGGTGGCTACCTTTCGAATTGATGGTAAACATGGAAACCCACGTGGATGTCTGCTTACGGCTTCATGTGTACTCGTAAGCGGTTTGTAAAAGGATATTTCATTGCCTTATAGAAATATTATGTAAAGGGGGGTAATAACCAGCATCCAATAGAGGGCGCATCGCTGGAATCTTGAAATCGGGCTCAATCAGCCAAGGTAAGAACCACGTAGTGATCGTAACCTAAGCTTGGCTCGCGAAGATGAAGGGGCATGTAACCATCAAAATATTTTTGGCAGGGTTTTCCCAATTTTCAACCCAGAGTTTTTGCTGAAAATCAAAGCGAGTGCAAACAAGCATTGGCACTTATATGCAGTGCTCTTATTTATCATAGCTGTTGAACCATCCGTCCGTCCGTATGGGCATCCATCTGCCCATGTGTCTGTCCGTGTGGATATCTCCAATACCAATGGACGGAATTTACTGAAACAATAAGCCATTCTGCTGAGACAATTTTCTGTTTCTTGGATTCCATGTAAAATGGCCGACTGGGAGGTCTTTTTCGGCGGCAGGATATCATTTCAACGAAATTACTTGTTCTTTTTTTCAATAACTCTTTACTACACACTCCTGAGTGTTAGTGACACTGAGAGATAAGACTGGAAAACATGTTTGAAAAGAACATACTAGTTACCGGCATTTTCCCCTTTTTCCTACAGAATTTTTTTACCCTTTTAAACAAAGAAATCAGTATTTGGGCGCTATTTGATTTGTGATCTGCAGTTGCTGACCATTTGTACAAGTCTAGAAATTTGTAGTTTGGTAAAGAGTTAATTTTCTTGAAACCCTACTTTGCAAAACTTGCAGGAAATAGTGTTTTCAAAAGCTTTTGGAAAAAGGGGAAGATAGATGTTGGGAACCAGCAATTTCTCCTTGTGCAGCAATGTTTCTGCCCTGTCAGAGAACAAAGTACACTATTTGAGACTCGTTGATTTGTCATCTTCAATGCTTTTGAATTTGTCCTTTGATAAAATGTTAACTCACTACCACACAATCTTTTATCATCCCGGAGAAAGAAGCCTTCAGAAAAGATTGTTAGTAAAGGAGAAAATGCTGGTAACCAGCATTTTCTCCTTTTCCCGCAATATTTTCAACCCCATCATAGCAAAAAAAATCATCATATTATCAAGATTTAATTTGTTGTCTGCAGATGCTTTGAATTTGGTTCAGTCCAAAAATTTGCCGTTTGGTAAAGAGTTAAAGAAGCAGACATTAAAAGGCATGTGGGATTACATTTAGGATTTTATTTGAATTAGTACATGGACATGCAAAACAAGCTAAGCCCTTATAGCTCAGTCAGTCTGCATGCAGGACTTGAGAACAGAGAGTCATTGGTTCAATCCCAAGCTCGTGTTCGATCCCTGGCCCTGCCAATTCCTTTTCGAGGATTGATGATAGTCATTTCGACAGGATTTATTCCTCTCACACAGCTGGCCATTGTGTCATTGATGGCTATGTGGGAAAGCAGTCAGTGGCTTGGAAAGAAAATTGCACTGGTAAAACAGTCTCCAGGAAAGCATGGATAGGTGCACTGGCTGCTGTGATGCAACTGAAATGATGTTGTAAATGGCTTTAAATATCATACAATAAAAAATTGCTAAACAAGCAACAAGTTATCTAATTGCCAAAATGTCTACTTTCTTAATACTCCTTTATTAGAGATAAAATATGTTCAAAAGTATTCATAAGTGTTTAAACCTTTACCATGCAATCCCAAGTTTTAGCAGCCTGCTTGGGTGGCTCAGTGGTGAGCGTGTCGGACTCATGACCTGGTGGTTGTGAGTTTGATACCCGGTTGAGGTAAACTTTCTTTCTGGCGTATTTCCGCCTCTCACGTCTGCTGAAGCATGTGAGAATAGTAATTGGCGGCTTTGGAAAGAAAGTTGTGTTAGTACTGGTGTGCAAAAGCCAGGAAACACATGTGCGTCACCGACCGCCATGAAATGACCTTAGCTGTTAAAATGGCGTTAAACCCCAATACAACCAACCAACCAACCCAAGTTTAAACAGCCCAGAGGAAGAAAGCTATCGAAACAGTGTTGGGAAAGAAGAAAATGCTGATCGCCAGCATTTTCTTCTTTTCCAACGGTGATTTTTTAATTCTCTCGGAGATAAATTTCACCATTTGAGCTATATTTGGCGTGTCGCCAACAATTGCTTTCAATGTGGACATCACAGTCCAACATTTTGCCTGTGGGTAAAGAGATAGAATAAAGCTTAAGCCTTTCCCACACAATGATGACTTTTAACACCATTGAGGAAGAAGCCTTTTGAAAACATTGTGGTAAAAGAAGAAAATGCTGGTAACCAGCATTTTCTTCTTTTTCCACAATGTTTTCTTCCCTTTCTAAAATTAATTTCAATTCTTTATTCACATTTATGTTGGTGTCTGAAAATGCTTTCAATTTGGACCAGTCTAAAATTTTGTCGTTTGATGAAGCTTTGTACTTATGTTTGAAAAAGAAAAGCCCCTTTGAAATTTCCAGTAAGTTCTCAAGATGTCTCAGATTCAGCTACAGATGTTGTATGATTTTCATCACACAGGGCCAGGGGAAAAAATAAACAAGTAAAAAATGAAATATTGGTTACTTCTAATCCAAACACTCATACAGGCTCCTTTCAACCCATTACGCAGGTCAGCACAAGAGCCGGGGTTTTTAGAAAGAAGAAAAAAGATTTATACGCCACGATGACAGTTAATCTTTTAAGCTCCATCACTGAAAATGTCGGGCATGATGTATCACAATGATAACTACAAGATTCCGTCTGTATTTCGATGAAAGCACTTAGGATCTCGGAGAATTGAGTTAATTCAGGCATTAAGTGTAATTTCAGCAAAATTTGTGCTTTCAAACAATTTGGTGGTTAAAAGAGAAGATGGGAGATGTGGCTTTTAACCCCTTACAAAAACTACTGTGATTTTTGTTTGCTCTGAAGACAGCTTTTGAAAACCGTGGTAATCAGCATTTACTTCTTTTCAAGCAATGTCTTCTACCTCTCCTAAAAAAACTAGCAACATTTAGCAGTATTAAATTTGTTGTCATTCAATTATGATTTGTCCATACTTTGGTGGTCTGGTAAAGAGTTAACTTTGAAACACATATTCTTCTTTGTTGGAAGGCTATATCAATATTTCTACCAAAAGTGAAAAAACTGTTTTGCTCAAAGTTCTGAGAGTACCAGCAGGCGATGTAAATCCCAGATCAGAGTGCACCTTCTGTGCAGTCTTAGTGTTAAACCTGCAATCTGGTGTCACCAATGATGGGACAGGGGTTACGGGGGAATAGCTGATAGGATTTCTGTTACAACATGTTTTGTGGGAGGAAAAAACTCATTACTACATAGGGTGTCACACCATTCATTGTTTGGTACATTGTAAATACAGTAAAATTCATTTGGTTTCACACCTGTAACTTTTTGATACACTGAAGAAATGATCAAAGCCCATTGGGTGTGACAGTCACCAGTGACATGATGATACGCTTGAAATAGTGATATTTATTGAGTGTTTAATCTGTAACATTTAGGAGAATAGGGTGAAATTCTTTAGATGTCACATCAGTAACGTTTTGGTACACTGAAAATAGGGTGAAATTTATAGGGTGTCACACCTGTACCTTTTTTTGCACACTTAAATTAGGGTGAAATCTTTAGGATGTCACATCAGTAATTTTTTTGTACACTGAAATAAGGGTGAAATTTATAGGATGTCAGTCGTCAGTAACTTTTTTGTACACTAAAAATAGAGAGAATTCAAAATGTGTCACAACATTAAGATTTTGATGCATTACATTTTTCTGGAAAGACTAGAAAACATTGTGGGAGAAGGAGAACATGCTTGTTACAAGCATTTTCTCTTTTCCCCAAAAGACTTCTTTTTGAAAAAGCTCTCTTCCTCAAGGTTTGTTAAACTGGAGATTGTGTTGTTAAGGGGTAATGATTGTAGACAATGTTGAAAAATGTGGTTGCAGATATCAAATAATTGCCCAAGAATGGTTAACTCACTATCAAATGACAAACTTGTAGACCAGTCCATTGAATTGACAACATTTGCAGACAACAACATAGTATGGCTAAAAAATTGAGATTTATCATGGGAAGGGTAGAAAACATTGTTGGAAAAGGAGAAAATGCTGGCTACTAGCATTTTCTCCTTTTCCTACAATGTTTTCAAAAGGCTTTTTTCTCAGGGTCATTAATAGTTGGGATTGTTTGGTAAAGAGTTAATAGTATTGTCTCCTTTTCCACAACCATGCTTCATTATGAAAGACAATTGCATCATTTTTTTATATTATTTACTGCAGCTTCAGCAAAATGATTTCATTATGGACATTTTGGATTTTTTTAATCCCAAAAACAGATCATACTTATGTTGTAATTGTTGAGGGGAGGGGGGGGGGGGGGTGGTGGTTAGGTTAGGGTGTCGAGGGAGTATTGCTCTTTCGAGTTTGTTTAGGAGCAGAATAACTGACCAGGATGGATAATGTAGAAATGAGATCAGACATTTGTTCTGTGCACTCTGATCTTAATCTTCAGAGTCATTTAGTTATAACAGTTCTGAGGGTTCTAAAACACATCCAAAAAAGAATCTCAATTTCTATATGACAGGGCAGAATTTGTTTGTCTTGATACAATCAAGATTATCCCAAGTGTGGCCAGGATCATGTGAATTATTGGCCAGTATGCTTTCCTCTAGATTGGAAAGAAATGAAAAAAGTGCTGGTCCGACAATTATTGGGGAATTCCTCAAAATGATGTATTTGGTTCTTGGTAGTTGACAGAGCTGTTACTGTTTTGACTAGATTGCCTGGTGGCATCCAGTTAGAGTTATTAGAGGGTGGTTGTCATGGAAAAAGGGGGAGAAAGGCTTTATTTGTGGGGTGGTGGATGCAAGGGTTGCAAAATCAACTTCAGAAATGCTAGGGTTTTTCATATTTAAATCTGGACAGCCAACTAGTTATTTCCATTTTAGTTTTATCCCAGCAAGTGAAAAGCTGAAACACTAAATAGCTTAATATTAAGCTTTTTTAGGTGCATTGCTACCTTTGGTACTTACCAACTTTTTCTTCTCTTACGATTTTTGTACACAAATCCTTGTATTCCACCCACCCAATCTGATACTATGGTCCTTTCTGTTACCCACAGACATTTTCATTTTCAGATTAAAATGTTTTAAGTATCAGTGCATTGATATCATTCAGCTTAACTTAAGCCTTTACCAAACCATCCCTGGTTTTTACTACCCTGATATAGAAGCCTTTTGGAAAACACTGTGGGAAAAGGAGAAAATGCTGGTTACCAGCATTTTCTCGTTTTCCCACACTGCTTAAAATTACACCCTGCTGGAAACAAATTTTAATTTTTAAGGTATGTTTATTTTGTCGTCTGCAAGTGCTTTCAGTTTGGATCAGCCCAAGATTTTGTTGTTGATTATCAAATAAAACTCAGGGGAGAGAAACGTTTCAAGGAAAAAGGAAAAAAATAATATCTGTCACTCAGACAGAGAATTTATATCAGAACGCTCTCACGTTTATAAGTATTTATTACGAATAACAATGGATACCAATAAAGAAAAGCAGTGTGTCAATTTCTATTATGCGAGACTGGCATAATGGTGATTTCAATTCTGTAAGTATTACAGAAAACTTGATAATCCAATTACAGCAAGTGACAAGATGTTTATTGAACAATGTTCTATCAGATAGCTGGGTAATTTGTTTGGAGAATGAAACATGATGCGAAACACTTTCCCAAATAATCTGGTGTCAAGCCATTGAGGTAGAAGCCTTTTGAAAACATTGTTGGAAAACAAGAAAGTACTGATGTTTTCTACCTCTCCGAAAAGAAATTTCAATTTTTTTTGGTGACATTTATTTTGTTGTCTGCGAATGCTTTCAATTTAGACATTAAATTTTGTTGCTTTGTTGTTGTTTTGTAAATTGTGTTGTTTGGTAGAGTTTACAGTTTTCCAAACAATTATGACATTGTGTTTGAAGGACCCTGGGATAGAAGCCTGTTGAACACATCGTGGGAAAATGGCTACCAGCATTTTCTGCTTTTTCCCACAGTATTTACTACCCTTTCAGAGATAAAGGGCATTACTTGAGCTACTTTATTTCAATACTTCATCTACAACAGTTTTCGATTTGGATCAGTCTAAAATTCTGTCAAGTTAAACTTAACCCTTTAACAAGCAATCCCTGGTTTTTTATGACCCTGAGATATAAGCGTTTGGAAAACATTGTGGGAAAAGGAGAAAATGCTGTTAACCAGCATTTTCTCCTTTTCCCACAATGTTTTCTACCCTTCCCAAAACAAATTTTCAATTTTTGAGACCCATTTATCTTGCCGTCTGCAAGTATGTTCAATTTGGACTAGTCTAGAATTTTGTCATTTGGTAAAGTGTTAATTCAGTGGGACAAGTCCTAGATTACCTGGGTCCCCATTCACCAGCCATTGTTCAGAATGTTCTTTGGCTAATTCTCAAAAAATTTCTAGATTCTAAAGTAACACAACTTTTTTTTGACTAAACCAAATGGTTTAGCCAATCAAAAGTTCTTTTACTTTCAAAGTTAGGAAATTTCTTCCGCATAAGACCAAGAACATCCATAAGAATGATCAGTGAATATGAACCATGCCTTGACAGAGTATGGACTTTGCCTTGATAGAATATGGACCCTGCCTTGACAGAACAGCATTCTGAACAAAACATGTATTTTGCAGACTTTATTGTCAGAAGAAAATGTCAGGGATCAATTTTGGATGCCCTTGAGATGGACATATACAGATCCCCTGTCGGCATGGAAAAACCCTGAAGCTCATGTCGTAATTGGATAAAAGATAATAGGCAATTTCCCTTTGAAAGTAATTGAACGTATCGCACTCTCATTAATTACCTAGCCATCAGCCAATTAAATATTTCCACATATTTATCATTTCCAATAACAGCCCTTGCCTACCCAATCAATGTTTCATTACTGCCACAAAGTCGGAAATCCCCGGTACATCTTATTAGTGATTTCATATAGGTCCAATTTACAGAAGAACTAATTTCGCTCGGCTCCAATTTCCCCCTCGTAATTGTCTTTCTATTCTTTTTGGCAATTCAATGCAAGACGTTATAATTGAGTTGTTAATTCAAAACACAGCTGCCAGAAATATTACAAGTTTCTATTATAGTGGTCTTGCCAAGGAAATAAAACTGTTGTAGCCAATTTTACCAGATCCTTTCATTTAGGAGATCTGAAGAACTAGAGATTTGGGAGTAATTTATGGAAGTCTTCAAAGCAACTTAAGTCTGTAATTGTAACACAGTTATGCATTTCATTGTGTTCTCAAAACTTGCTTGCTTTTTTTGGTATTGAATGCCATTTTCTTTTTATGATAAATTATGTATCAGCGGTCAGTGCACCTATCCATGTATGATCTCAGATCAGTCTGGTCTAAATCTGTGTGACTGCACAGTTTTGGTTTTCTTTGCCAATACAACCTGGTAAAACTTGTAACATAATTAACTCTTTACCAAACGACAAAATTTAGACTAGTCGAAATTGAAAGCATTACCAGACGACAAAATAAAAATGAGTGAAAGATTGAAATTTTTTGGGGGAAGGCTAGAAAACAATTGTGGGAAAAGGAGAAAATGCTGGAACCAGCATTTTCTCCTTTTCCCACAATGTTTTCAAAAGGCTTCTTTCTCAGGGTCGTTAAATGTCAGGATATAGTGGTAGAGAGTTATCTTGTTACAAAACAATATATTTTTGGACATGTCAAAATTTTTTAAGACATTGCCTATTTATAACAACTTTAGAGCAGCTTAAATAGAGGGCTTGCCTTTGAAAGGGGGGAAAACGCTTGTGGAAAAATGAGAAAATGCATCATTTTCTCCTTTTCCCATGAGGTTTGCAAAGGCCTTCTTTCTCAACATTGTAAATAAACCAAAGATTGTGTGGTAAGGGGTGAAGTCAAATGCCAGAAGAAAAAATTGACTCATTATATTCAATTATTTTTTCGCCACAATGTTTCAAGAAGTTTTTACTTCCAGTCAGGCAAATAATTAGATCTGCCCGCAGGTGGATGAGTTAACCCTTTACCACACAATCCCCACTTTTAATGACCCTGAGAAATAAGCCTTTTGAAAACATTATGGGAAAAGGAGAAAATACTGGTAACCTGCATTTTCTCCTTTTCCCACAGTTTTTTCTCTTCCACAAACAAACCAAACTTTTCATTCACATTTTTTTGGTCTTCAAATACTTTCAGTTTAGCCTAGTCTAAAATTTTGTTGTTTGGTAAAGAGTTAACTCTTTACCACACAATCCCGACTTTTAACGACCCTGAGAAAGAAGCCTTTTGAAAACACTGTGAGAAAAGGAGAAAATGCTGGTAACCAGCATTTTCTCCTTTTCCCACAGTGTTTTCTACCCTTTCCAAACCAAAGTTTAACTTTTCAGTCACAGTTATTTTGTCATCTGCAAATGCTTTCAATTTGGACCAGTCTTAAATTTGCTTGTGTGGTATAGAGTTAAGAGTAATAAAGTTTAATTAATGTACCTAATTAGAGACAAGCTTCATTTTTGTTTCAATACAACAACTTGATCCTTAACCCTTTACAAAACAATCCTGGGTTTTAATGGACTGAAAAAAAAAAGATTTTGAAAACAGTGTTGGTAAAGCTAATTACATTATTGTTACCAGTATTTTTTTCCATTCCTATATTGTTTTCTACCTGACAAGTCTAACATTAACCTTTGTGAATATGGACCTAGAACCAATAATGCTCAAATGTTAAGATTTCTCTCTGAAAGGATTAAAAAACAAAGTTTGAATGGTTTTCAGTATTTTCGCCATTCCTTGCAATAATTGTTTGAACTCTTTACCACACAACAAAATTTTGGACTTGTCCAAGTTAAAAGAATTTGCAGACAATAAAATAAACGAGACTCAAAAATTGAAACTCGTTTCTAGCAGGGTAGAAAACATTGTGGGAAAAGGAGAAAATGCTGGTTACCAGCATTTTCGCCTATTCCCACAATGTTTTCTAAAGCTTTCCTTTTCGGGGTCGTTAAAACTCGCGATTGTGTGGTAATGAGGTAACATCTTCCTTAGAGTCACAAAAACAACGGCTCCTTAGAGTCACAAAAACAATGGCTATCTTATAAAGGGCTAAGAGTTATGATAAACATTGAAGTACCATTATTGAATCTTCACAAGAGTTGGCTTCTTGCATTACCCTTTGTGCAGCAAATAAACCCAAGTCATATTTCCATTTTAGGGAAAGGAGGCTTTTAGGAGCAATGTAACGGTTGCTAGGGTCCAGAATGTGATGGCAAAGAGGACAGTGTAGATCAAAGATCATACTACACTTTTTGTGCAGTCTGATCTTGATATACACTGGCCTTGCTAAGGCAACTACAGTTGTGAAGGGCTCCGTTTAAGAGTTTGCTTGTGAGGTTTTGAAACTCTTCTGCTGCCGTGAGGTTTCAACCAGTATAAAAAGGCATCTCCAGAGAAAAGTGTTAATTATATCCTGTATACTGTAGCCCTACAAAGCCTGTATTCTTTCTAGCAAGAATATTGCAGTGTCTGGATGGAAATTAAGGTGGTTTTTGCACAGGAATGTATTTGTTATGAGATATAGTTTTTATATTGTTCACTATATTTACCTTAAAACTGTGGAAAAAAAAAAAATGATATTCTCCCACAGGAATTAATGTTTACTAAGGTATGTGAACTGTCAAATCCCTTTACTTCCTTAAATATTTTCTCTTGGATCTTTTTATTTCAGACTTTTGGCTTGAATTTTTTTCAGGCAAAAAAAAATCTGGTATCCAGGAGTTTGCATAATTTTCTTTCCAAGCCACTGGCTGCTTTCCCACATGACCATCGTCGAAACAATGGTCAGGGTTGGGAGAGGAATGAATCCTGTCACAGTGACTATCATCAATCCTCGGAAAGAAATTGGCAGAGCCGGGGATTAAACCAATGACCCCCTGTTCTCAAGTCTTCTAAATTTATTATTTCTCTTCAAAACCCTTTGTTGTGGGTACTCCTTAGAATCGTCTCGACGAGAAGATTCTAATGAGTACCCACAACAAAGGGTTTCGTTGATAATAACTAGTACAGTACTTTCAATTTTAAAACCAAAATCACTCCCTCTGTCAGGCTGAGTTCTGATCGTACTAAGGAAGTCATGCATGTTACTATGGATCCATAAAATCCATATCCACATGGATGGATACCTTTTACAAATGCATTAAACCCCCTTTTTTCCGAGCAGGTCTCAGTTTGTTCTGCATTCATTGTTTCTTCTCTATCTGTGTTTTCAGGTGCGATGCAAATCGCCCAGGAGCCCACTGGAATGACCAGTCAAAAGCAGGAGTGCTCCGGGTGCAAGAAAACTATCGTTGACCGTTTCCTGCTGAAAGCACTGGATCAATATTGGCACGAGGATTGCTTGAAATGTTCGTGTTGTGACTGTCGACTGGGTGAAGTAGGATCTACATTGTTTGCTAAAGCAAATCTGTTATTGTGTAGACGAGATTATCTCAGGTGGGTTTTATCATCGTCTGCTGTATGAAGGTACATGTACAACTTTCAGATCATGCTTATTGATGGTTGGTCAATCAAACTTTGATTACTTACTAATCATATATTAACTCTTTACCACACAACAAAATTTTAGACATATCCAAATGGGAGGCATTCCCAAAGGACACAGTAAATGTGGCACAAGTAATGGGATTTGTTTGCAAAAGAAAAGAAAACATTGTGGGAGAAAAAGAAAATGCTGGTTAACAGCATTTTCTTCTTTTCCCACAATGTTGTCAAAAGCTTTGTTTCTGAAGGTCAATAAAACTCTGGATTGTGTGGTAAAGTGTTAACTTACAACATAAATATCAGAGCAGGATGCTTGGTGTCTTCTGGAAACTTCTGTGTGCTAATGTGTAGTTTAGCTTGTCACAAACAATGGCCCCTTTTCCTGCAATCTTTTCTCAAAGGTGTCTGATGCAAGGACATAAACATTATCTCCTGCTAGATTGCATTCTTCAAATTCACATCTATCTGATTTTGGGATTCTGGGTACAGAACTGGACTACTTTTCAATATGACAACCGTTATTCTGAATTTCAAAATAAGATAAACATTTACTCGACAAAAAGCTAGCTGATGAGATCCATTCATCTATGATCAGCTAGCATATAACCTGTGCACCAGGTTTTATTAAAATAGTCACTGGGTAATTACTTCAGCATAAGCTCTACTTACCCCCTGTATATGGGATGGGTGATGCATTATAGCAGACAGGTCCAGTCTTCAAAGATTATGACATGAGCAGAAAATGGGTCATAAAATGCCATGATGTTGGGATAAGGGAACCAATCAAGATGCAGGCTCTTTGAATTCTTATCCTGCTTAAAAAATAAATAATGAAGATAACAGAAATGTTGCTATCTAAAGTTATTTTTGGAGAGAAGAATATCTCCTGATTGGACAGTATAGATCCAAGATCAGGCTGCACCCTCTTGTTACTTGTTTACAGTTTGTTCTGTACTACAGGAATTGGTTGTCACTTATTGATAGGATGTTAAGTACTACAATCATAACAGACTAAACTATTGTCAGGTAAATCCAGGTTGTCTTGTATTATTAGCTGCTGTCCAAAGGCCAGCAAGCTTATATCATGGCCCTATGTCCATGGTGTCCTTGCATCAGTCTGTAGGTTTGTGTCTCTCTGTATGCATCAACTCTTATCTCGAGCATATTCTTCTCTGAAACTGCCCATCCAATTTTAACCAAACTTTACTGAAAGGATCCTGCCATGATCTTCTTCAGAATTCTTTGAAAGAATTTGATTTCTTCAAAAACTCTGGTTGCCATGGCAACAAAACCGAAAAATATTGAAAAACGACAAAATTCTTCTTTCTGAAAACACAAGGCCTCTGCCACCAAATTTGGTATGTAGCTTCATGTCATGGACCACAACTTAATATCTGATTGCACTTTGGTCAAAATTGGCCCCACCCTGTGGTCAAAAGTTTTACATGGATTTATAAAGTGAAAATTTTAAAAATCTTCAAGTTCTTAACCATTTTGCCTAGGACAAATTTGGCACATAGCTTTATCTGACAAACCTTCACTGAGATTCTTCATATCTTAGCCTTGGGGCCAAAACTGGCCCAGTCATAGAGATCGTAAGTTGTAAATGAACTAATATAGTGAAAACTTGTGGTTCTATATACCAACATACTGCCTATTGGCTACCGAAATTAGCATGTAGCTTCACCTAATAGATCTAAACTAAGAGTCTTCAAATTATAACCCTGGTGTTGAAATTGACCCTGTCTGGGATTACAAGTGTTACATGTTTGGTGTGTATGGATTGTACTTTTTAGTTAGTGGAGCAATACAAGGCCATCATGGCCTACTTGTATACCACTGTTGTCTCTTATTTACAGGTTGTTTGGTACTACAGGCTACTGCTCAGCTTGCTCCAAAATGATACCAGCCTTTGAGATGGTAATGAGAGCCAAAAATAATGTGTACCATTTAGAGTGTTTTGCCTGTCAAATGTGTAATCACAGGTAAGATTTGTGTGATTGTTTGGTGTTGCAAACCTTTTTTTCACATTGGTTGAGTATATAAAAGTGGCTAGTGCACCTTTCTATGCTTTTCTGTATGCTATACTTCATTGTTTTCAAGAACTGGCTACTTTGCAACAAAAGCATCAGTTTCTGTGAAACAATGTTCAGCAGTGAGAGGTCCTGCTGTATTTACCACCATCCGTTCTCAGAAAGAAAATGGCAAGGCTTGGAACCACATGGAGCAACCTTTAAATTTTCAAGCCTGTTATGCTATCTACTGTTCTTGAAACAATTTCAATTGCCTTTGTTGACAGTGTTGGTCAAGATCAGACTTCACAGACTGCAGATGTAACTTTGGTGTATCCTGGCCAATATTTTGTAAGATGTTGAAGGGAAAAAATCAGCCTTAAAATTGACATACTGGCCAACCAGTATTTAGCAAGTACCTAAAATTTACTTGCTAAAGCTAGGTGCTTCCTTAACTTTGTACCAAACAAATCCCAAGTTTTAACAACCCTTTGGAAGAAGCCTTCTGTAAAGATTGTGAGAAAAGGTGAAAATGCTGGTAACCAGCATTTTCTCTTTTTCCCGCAATGTTTTCTTCCCTTCCAAGAACAAATTTGCAAATTTTCACAGTCACTTTTACTTTGTTATCTGCAAATGCTTTCAATTTGGACATGTCTAAAATTCTGTTGTTTGGTAAAGACTTATACAGGTAGCTTGCTGAAAGATACTGCCCAATGAGCAAGTTTTGCTGTACAATCTGTATTGCAGACAAATTACCATTTGCTTCATAATAATAAGTCTTATTTTAATTGGATCTTTTCAAAGTTGGTTGCAAAGTTATCAGCTGCTAATTTGCTTCAGAAGATCTGTAGTTCAACCTGACTTGGGCTACATTATATCAGAATATCAGGAAGGTAGATTTGAGATCAGCATAATTGTTTCCTGTTACGTTGATCTCCAAAAATCTCCTTATTTTGAGGAACAAGGTATTTAACTCATTACCAAATGACAAAACTTTAGGCTTGTCCAAATCGGAAGCATTTGCAGATGACAGAATAAAAGTGACTGAAAAACAAGACTTTGTTTTTACTCATTGAAATTGAGAGTATATGCAGACCACTAATTCAAGATTAAGCTGGTTAAAAATTTAAATGGTGTAATTTTTATTTAACTCTTTACCACATGACGATATTTAAGACTCGTCCAAATTCAAAGGACATGCTGAACATACATTGAATGTAGCTTAGATATTGGTATTTGTGTCTGTAAGAGAAGAAAACATTGTGGGAAAAGGAGAAAATGCTGGTTACCAGCATTTTCTCCTTTTTCCCACAATGTTTTCAAAAGGTCTTGTTCTCAAGAGTCATTAAAAGTAGGGATTGTGTGGTAAAGGGTTAAAAAGGTAGAAAACATTGTGGGGAAAAAGAGATAATACCGGTTATAGCATTTTCTCCTTGTCCTACAATATTTTTCCAAAGCCTTCTCCATTTGGCTCACTGAAGCAAAGCTCAACTCCTAACATTGATCCAGTGATTTTACAAAACTAAAAAAAAAAAAAATCCTTAACCCTTTACCAAACAATCACTGGTTTTTACGGCCCTGAGATAGGCGGCTTTTGAAAACATTATGGGAAAAGGAGAAAATGCTGGTAAACAGCATTTTCTCCTTTTCCCATAATGTTTTCTACCCCGCTGGAAACAAATTTCAATTTTCGAGTTATGTTTATTTTGTGGTCTGCAAGTGCTTTCATTTTTTGACCAGTCTAAAATTTTGTCGTTTGGGAAAGGGTTAAAAATATTGTTGAAAAAAGGAATTGTTGATTGCAATCTCAAATAATTTCTGTCACAATAATTTCTGCTCTTTCAGACACAAAATCCTATGAATCAATGCCTGCAATATGGAGAAGTCTAAAAATGTTGTTATATGGTAAAATGCTCATTCTCATTCATGGTGCAAATCCTCTTTTATGATTTTTTCTAATTTCAGGTTTTGTGTGGGTGACAGATTTTATTTATGTGATAATAAGATACTGTGTGAATATGACTATGAAGAAAGAATGGTGTTTGCTAATATGACATATAATTACAATGCGTTGACCCAAATAAAGCGACAGACGAACAGTCTTAGCGACGATTTGTCGAGTGGTTATGGCAGCCCAAGTCCTGGATCTTTGTAGAGGAATCTTTGATGATACAATATTTTACATCATCTATTTCTTGTTGGTTATTTTTGTCTTTATCTTTATTGCATTTCTTAATGAGGGTGTAATTACTGTACAGAAATCGGGTATTATTTTAGGAACTTACCGGCTGTTTGTATTCATAATTCATT
This sequence comes from Tridacna crocea, assembly GCA_943736015.1. Lineage (NCBI taxonomy): Eukaryota > Metazoa > Mollusca > Bivalvia > Cardiida > Cardiidae > Tridacna > Tridacna crocea. Next base: position 23,891,977 of record OX031067.1, on the reverse strand, counting down.
CATACCTATTGAACTCTTTTCCACACAATCCCAAGTTTTAATGTCCTAGGGATAGAAGGCATTTCTCCTTTTCCCACATTTTTTCTGTCCTATTTCATAGACTATCATTTTGTCTGTCATCTGTAGATGCTTTGAATCTGGACTCGTCTAAAATTCTTTTATTTGGAAAGTGTTAACTCCTAAGAACAGTAGCCACATTTAAATGCTAGTAAATGATAATATTTACAAGGGACAAATTAAATATGGCTCCAGTGGTATGTATGATCTTTGAAATGGTAGAAAACATGGTGAGAAAAGAAGAAAATGCTGATAACCAGCATTTTCGTCTTGTTGCAGAATGTTTTCAGACTTTTTTTCTCAGAGATGTAAAAGCAGAGAATTGTTTGGTAAAGGATTAGAACTTAACTCTTTACAAAACAACAAAATCTAAGACTTGTCCAAATTGAAAGCATTTGCAGACGACAAAATAAATTTTACTCGAAAATTGAAATTTGTTCTCAGCAGAGTAGAAAACATTGTGGGAATGGAGAAAATGCTGGTGACCAGCATTTTCTCCTTTTCCCACAATGTTTTCAAAAGGCTTCTGTCTCAGGGTTGTAAAAACCAGGGATTGTTTGGCATTAACAGTTTAAGAGTTTCTTTACCTCTGGACAACATTGTCATGAATATTCATGAATATATTTATTCTTTTTCCTTTTACCTCACATGCATTTTAGACTCGCTGAGAATTAGGGCATTCCGAGGAAAGGGAATAAAACTATCATACTTTTCAGACCATTCTTCATTTCTGTAGCATCTCATAAGCTCTTTACCAAACATTTTCCTGTTTCAATGACCCTTGTAAAGACTTGGGAAAATGCTGTGGGAAAAGGAGAAAAAGCTAGTGACTTTTTACATTTTTTGTTACAGCTAACCCTTTACCACACATTTCAGACTTTTAAGAAGTTTAGGGAATAGGACTTGAGAGCCTGAGATAGAAGCCCTTTGAAAACATTGTGGGAAAAAGAGAAAAAGCTGGTAACCTGCATTTTCTCCTTTTTCCTCAAAGTTTTTTACCCAGCTGGAAACAAATTTCAAGTTTTTAGTTAAGTTGATTTTGTCATCTGCTAGTGCTTTCAATTTAGACCAGTCTAAAATTTGTTGTCTGCAAGTGCTTCCATTTTAGACCAGCCTAAACATTTTATGCTAGGTAAAGAGCTAAAGAGAGATAACTCATGTAGTAGCTATATGTGGTGAACCAAGTATTGTACCTTTTTTTTTTTCAGCCAAAATTCTGCTGATGTAGTATTTCAATTGGTTTGGAACCTCTGACAAACACAGGGGACAATTTCTGTCCAGACTTCCTTTCTTTCAGACTGAATAATTATGAATGATTAACCCTTTACCAAACAATTCCAACTTTTAACAGCCCAGAAAAAGAGAGCCTCATGAAAACATTGTGGAAAAAGAAGAAAATGCTAGTTACCAGCATTTTCTCCTTTCCCGAAGCTGTTTTTCACTCTTCTGAAAACAAATTCTAATTTTTGAGCCACATATTTTTTCTTGCCTGTAAAGGCTTTTAATTTAGATTTGTCTAAAGTTTTGTTATTTGTTAAGAGTTAAAGGGTTCGCAATGTTTTCTATTGGCTTCTTTCTCAGGGTCATTAAAAATCAGTAGTGTGTGGTAAAGAGTTAAAACACCGGATTATTTGGTAAGGTTTCAAGTCTGGCTTGTATAGTTCGAGGTTAAAATCATAAGTTCCTTTTCTGCAGTTTGTCATCATTTTTGTCATATTCAATTATTGAGTCTAAAAATAGCCTAAGTGGTTATAAATAGATTTAAGTGCATAATTTTAAAAGTGCTTACTAGTCATAAATCTGTTCCTTTGTAAATAGAACATGTGTTATATTTTAAGAAATAATAAATATTATGTATATAGTGTAATTAAAGTATAAACTAAAGTGTAGATATTTATTTATGTTCATGAATTTTGAGATGTCTGTTTATATTAACATTTTTCCGAACAGTCCAATGTTTTTTACAACCTTGTAGAACAGGACTTTTGAAAACACTGGGGGGGAAAAAACGGAAATTCTGTTAACCCTTTACAGCATGATCACAACTTTTACAACTCTGAGAAGGAAAATATTCCCCTTTTCCCACGTTTCCTACCCCTCTGTAATTAAACTTCATTTTTGAGTACCTAACGTTAATTTTTTCATCTGCAAAAGCTTTCAATTTGGATAAGTCTAAAATTTGTCATTTGTTAAACAGTTAACCCTTTACCACACAGCAGAATTTAAGATTCATCCATATTGAATGACTTTACAGTCAACAATTAACCCTTTACCACACAGTGATGACTTTTAGCGACCCTGAAAGAAAAAGCTTTTGAAAACATCATGAGAAAAAGAGAGAATGCTGGTGACCAGCATTTTCTTCTTTTCCAATAATGTGTTCTACCATATAAAAGAAAACTGAATTGATATGAGCCACATTGAAACTGTCATCTGCAAATGTTTCCAGTTCAGACAGGTATAAAATTTCATAGTGTGGTAAAGGGTTAAAAATGTTTTTCAAATTATAGAATTTTTATACGCCCGTCGAAGACGGGACGTATTATGGGATCACCCGTGGCGGGCGGGCGGGCGGGCGGGCGTCCGGGCGGGCGGGCGGGCGGGCGGCGTCCAGTTCTTTGTCCGGAGCATATCTCCAAAACTATACAAGCTAGGGTTATGAAATTTCATGGGTGGATAGATCTCATCGAGGCGGAGTGCAGTGCACAGGAATCATAACTCTTGCTCGCTTAATTTTTGAGTTATTGCCCTTTGTTGTTTTTCATACTTGAATTTTGTCCGGAGCATATCTCCAAAACTATACTAGCTAGGGTTATGAAATTTCATGGGTGGATAGATCTCATCGAGGGGGAGTGCAGTGCACAAGAATCATAACTCTTGCTCGCTTAATTTTTGAGTTATTGCCCTTTGTTGTTTTTCATACTTGAATTTTGTCCGGAGCATATCTCCAAAACTATACTAGCTAGGGTTATGAAATTTCATGGGTGGATAGATCTCATCGAGGGGGAGTGCAGTGCACAGGAATCATAACTCTTGCTCGCTTAATTTTTGAGTTATTGCCCTTTGTTGTTTTTTCATACTTGAATTTTGTCCGGAGCATATCTCCAAAACTATACTAGCTAGGGTTATGAAATTTCATGGGTGGATAGATCTCATTCAGGGGGAGTGCAGTGCACAGGAATCATAACTCTTGCTCGCTTAATTTTTGAGTTATTGCCCTTTGTCGTTTTTTATACTTGAATTTTGTCCGGTGAATATCTCCAAAACTATACTAGCTAGGGTTATGAAATTTCATGGGTGGATAGATCTCACCGAGGCGGAGTGCAGTGCACAGGAATCATAACTCTTGCTTGCTTAATTTTTGAGTTATTACCCTTTGTCGTTTTTCATACTTGATTTTTGTCTGAAGCATATCACCAATACTATACTACCTAGGGTTATGAAATTTCATGGGTGGATAGATCTCATGGATTGGGGGTGCAGTGCACTTAAATCACAACTCTTGCTTACTTAATTTTTGAGTTATTGCCCTTTGTTGTTTTTCATACTTGAATTTTGTCCGGAGCATATCTCCAAAACTATAGTAGCTAGGGTTATGAAATTTCATGGGTGGATAGATCTCACTGAGGGGGAGTGCAGTGCACAAGAATCATAACTCTTGCTTTCTTAATTTTTCAGTTATTGCCCTTTGTCATTTTTTATACTTGAATTTTGTCCGGTGAATATCTCCAAAACTATACTAGCTAGGGTTATGAAATTTCATGGGTGGATAGATCTCACCGAGGCGGAGTGCAGTGCACAGGAATCATAACTCTTGCTTGCTTAATTTTTGAGTTATTACCCTTTGTCGTTTTTCATACTTGATTTTTGTCAGAAGCATATCTCTAAAACTATACTAGCTAGGGTTATGAAATTTCATTGGTGGATAGATCTCATCAAGGGGGAGTGCAGTGCACCGAAATCACAACTCTTGCTTGCTTAATTTTTGAGTTATTGCCCTTTGTTGTTTTTCATACTTGAATTTTGTCTGGTGCATGCCCCAGCTTTACAACTTGGGGTAAGACGGGCGTATCTTGCGACAATTTGCCGCTCTTGTTCATAGAATGGATAGAAAACGCTAGTTACCAGCATTTTCTTCCTTCCTACAATGTTTTTTTAAAGCCTTCTTCCTGAGGGTTACTAGAAGTTGGGATTGTGTGGTAAAGGTTTAACCCATTACCACACAACAAAATTTTCGGTTTGTCCAAATTAAAAGCATTTGCAGACGACAAAATAAAAGTGACTGAAAATTTGAAATTTGTTTTGTGAAGGGTAGAAAACATTGTGGTAAAAGGAGAAAATGCTGGTTACCAGCATTTTCTCCTTTTCCCACAATGTTTTCTAAAGGCTTCTTTCTCAGGGGCGTCAAAAGTAGGGATTGTGAGGTAATGGGTTAACAAGCAGTTTGTCCGTTTTCAAGACTGTTTTCAAAGGCTTTTTGCCTTAAGGTGGTAAAAAAGAAAGGATTGTATGTTTTGGGTTTTATGAGGGAAAATGTTATTTGGGTTTTGCACCATATCTTGTCAGGAAAAAAGAAATTGTTATGGTCACACTATTGTATTATTTGTATATAGGTAAACTACAAGGGATCTTGTTCTTAAGTGCATTTAACCCTTTAACAACCTTTAGGAAGAAGCCTATTGAAAACATTGCAGGAAAAGGAGAAAATGCTGGTAAAACCAGCATTTTCTCCTTTTCCAAAATGTTTTCCACCCTGCTGGAAACAAATTTCAATTATTCAGTTTTGTTCATGTTGTGGTCTACAAGTGCTTTCATTTTGGACCAATCTAAAATTTTGTCCTTTGGAAAAGTGTTAAGCACTCTTTAACTTGTACCAAACAACAAAATTTTAGACTTGTCCAAATTTAAAGCATTTGCAGATGACAATTTCAGTGTATCTCAAATGATGTAATTGTCTTTGATAAAGTAGAAAACATTGTGGTTACCACAATGTTTATGAAAGGCTTCTTTCTCAGGGTCGTAAAAACCAGAGAATATTTTGACAAGGGTTAAAACACTGCAGTGAAAGTAAAAATTTTGATGATGAGTCTCTTCATATTGCTACATTGTAATTTTTAGTGTAAGTTTCCTTGGACAAGACACTTCAGAGCCCTAGCGTTGCACAGGTGAAACTCAGACATGCATCAAAAAGTGAGATGTCATCATGATATGACCAATATAATTCTAGAAATAGAATAAAAACGATAAGTCAATCAAACTGTTAAGATGGTAGATAGATTCAGTTAAAAGATCTAAGAATAACATTCTACATCCATTCTAAATATTATTCAAATTCTTAACTGCAAGACTAGACATCTGATTGGTTCATACTGTCACAGCAAATTGGGAATATGAAATTTGCAATTAAGGAGTTGGTACAGTCATAATAGACTTGATGATCTATAGTATTCACCAACCAATCTCAGTTTCATTCATCATATTATTCTGGATTTAGAAAGTAACAAAACTTCTGATTGGCTAAACCAAATGGTTTAGCCAATCAGAAGATGTTTTACTCTCAGCTTTAGAAAATTCTTGAGGATAAGACTAAGAATGTTCCTGAGAGTGGTTGGTGCTGGTTGGGCCCAAATCAGACTGTATTTTTCCTGTTATATAGAAGAACTTCTTTCATCAATATATTTTTTTGTCAGCTGTCATGTATCACACCGGTTTTTGGAACCTTTCGTCCATCAAGCACTATAATAAATCGATCAAACAATATTTTACTTGTATCCAAGTATTGAAACCATCAGAAGATTATAAGTGGAATGTACATCAAATGATGTACATGTACCATCAAAAAGGCAGAAAACTTTGTGGGAAAAGGTGAAAATGCTGGTAACCAGCATTTTCTCCCTTACCCATATTGTTTTCAAAAGTCTTGTCTCGGGTTTGTTGAAACATTGGATTGTTTGAAAAACATATAAAAATTTTAAACTGAAATCCCAGGTATTGCTAATTTTAGCTCATTTACTGAGTAAAAAAAAAACTGAAATGTTTAAACCAAGATCAGGCTGCACTTTCCATTCAGTCTGATCTTCATCTTGATGTACACAGTCCAAAAACTGAAAAAAATTTATGCTGATTGCTTTGACTATTTACTCTTTTTACCACACAAAAAAAAATGTGGACTTGTCTAAATTGAAGCATTTGCATACGAAAATTCAAAAGTAGCCGAATCATAGATATTATCTTTGATAGGGAAGAAAATATTGAGGGAAAAGGAGAATATGCTGGTTATCAGCATTTTCTGTTTTTTCCACAATGCATGCTTTCAAAAGGCTCTTCCCTTAGGGTTGTTAAAACTTGGGATTATGTGGTAAAAGGTTAAATGGCTGAATTTAGCTGTAGTTGAGTTTATGCACAGTTTACAAGTAGATTAAGATAAGACTGCACAGAATATGCAGTCTGATCATTAGTCTACACTGTCTGCTACCTTGCAAGGTTTTCTGACAAAGACAACTGTGAAATTGCAACATCTTTGTTGGTGACTGCTAATGTCCATTCTATTTATTTTGCACTAAGCAATGAATTACCAAACAATTTTGTGTTTTGACGACCCTGAGGGAAAAGACTTTAAAAGAAAAAATTGTGGGAAAAGAGAGACAATGCTGGTAAACAGCATTTTCTCCTTTTCCCACAATGTTTTTCAACCCTTCAAGGCCAAATTCGATCATTTTAGCCACCTTTAACCCATTACCACACAATCCCTACTTTTGACGCCCCTGAGAAAGAAGCCTTTTGAAAACACTGGGAAAAGGAGAAAATGCTGGTAACCAGCATTTTCTCCTTTTCCCACAGTGTTTTCTACCCTTCCCAGAACAAATTTCAATTTTTCAGTCACTTTTATTTTGTCGTCTGCAAATGCTTTCAATTTCGACCAGTCTAAATTTTTCTTGTGTGGTAATGGGTTAACCAATTACCACACAATCCCTACTTGTGACGCCCCTGAGAAAGAAGCCCTTTGAAAACACTGTGGAAAAAGGAGAAAATGCTGGTAACCAGCATTTTCTCCTTTTCCCAGAGCGTTTTCTACCCTTCCTAGAACAAATTTCAATTTTTCAGTCACTTTATTTTGTCGTCTGCAAATGCTTTCAATTTGGACCAGTCTAAAATTTTCTCGTGTGGTAAAGAGTTAACATCGTCTGCAAATGCTTTTGATATGTTATTGTGTAACTTTTCGTTGTTTTATTACAGAGGTAACAGTTTCAAGTAAAATGACTTTTTCTTCAAAGTATTATCTGGAAGCATTCCAACCTTTTCTTTTTTTGCTTGTGGCTGTTTTTGTTCTCCCAGAAATCATTTCTAGAACTCAAAAATCATACTTATAAGACATTTGTAGAATTATGTGTTTCATGTGTATAAGACATTAGTAGAATTATGTGGTGTAGAGGCAAACTACCTAGACACATGATCCGGCTGTAATCGTCAGTTAAAACCCTTAATTTATCAGAGATCTATAAATAGTTCACATAGACAGATGTAATATTAAGTGACAAGTTAACCCATTACCACACAATCCCTACTTTTGACGCCCCTGAGAAAGAAGCCTTTTGAAAACACTGTGGGAAAAAGGAGAAAATGCTGGTAACCAGCATTTTCTCCTTTTCCCACAGTGTTTTCTACCCTTCCCAGAACAAATTTTAAATTTTTCAGTCACCTTTATTTTGTCGTCTGCAAATGCTTTCAATTTGGACCAGTCTAAATTCTTCTCATGTGGTAATGGGTTAAAGCAGTTAAACAATACAGAGGCTCAAAGCTTCATGTCACCATTGTTTTATGGAAAGAATTCCAGGATAGATAATGCCATATAATGTTCCAGATTTACTTCTAGTCACATAATAACCCCATGTTGTGCCAAATGCATAAAAAATTTATCTCAAACACTGAAACCTGAAAATCGCAAGCTTTTGGCAGTTTTTAGCTTTCCCGAGTGGAAAGTGATGAACCCTTTCACTACAATAGTAGCCTTGTCGGCCAGTTTAATGCATTTTAAAGCTTAACCCTTTCCCAAACAATCCCTGGTTTTTACGGGTCTGGAATAATGGCCTTTTGAAAACATTGTGGGAAAAGAACAAAATGCTGGTAACCAGCATTTTCTCCTTTTTCCACAATATTTTCTATCCTATCATAGACAGAAATCATCTTTTCAGCAAGAGTTGAATTGTCATCTACAAATGCTTTCAATTTGGTCTGGTCCAAAAGTTTATTGTTTGGGAAAGGGTTAATATGATGTTTTTTGAGAGCTGAGGAATTTTTGATACTTAAACTGTGCCACTTGGACAAAAAGATCTCTAGAAAACATTATGTATGTTCTAGAGGCTATATTTTATATCCCAATGATCAGGAAGCTCTATGCTTCGTTTATTTATTACTTGGTTCTAAAGTTCATTTTGTCATCTTCAGAATAATTTCCATATTCTTAAATTCTTAAATTTTTTAAAATCTTAATGGATTTTAATTTGTACATTATGTTCAGATGCTACTGGGCCTTTAAGTTTTGGAATAGAAACCCTTGTAAGAAGGGCAAGTAACTCAAAGAAAAATTTGAAACGGTTATATCACTTTTGGGACATTTTTGTTGATAAAGCAAAGTTCTGCAGCTGAGCAATGGCATCAGGAAGCAGTATTCGTGTAACTATTAGTAGTACATGTACTTTAAAAATTGTCACTGTGACAACTGATAAAATATTTCCAATGATGATAAATTTAGAAACGATTTCAATAAATCCTTTACCACACAATTCCAAGTTTTAATTACTCTGACAAGACAAATCTTTAAAAACATTATGGGAATAGGCGAAAATCCTGGTAACCAGCATTTTCTAGTTTACCCATAATTTTTTCTATTATATCAAAGATGAATACATGTACCATCATTTAACACTTTCCGAAAGGATAAAATTTTTAGACTGGTTCAAATTGAAAGCACTTGCAGATGACAAAATTCAAAAATTGAAATTAGTTTCCAGAAGGGAAGTAAACATTGTGAGAAAAGGAGAAAATGCTGTTACCAGCATTTTCTCCTTTTCCCACTATGTTTTCAAAAGGCTTCTATCTCAGCGTTGTAAAAACCAGGGATTGTGTGGTAAAGGGTTAAGTCACATTTATGTTGCCTGCTGGAAATACTTTTGGTTCAGACAAATCTAAAATATTATTGTCTGATAAAGAGTTAAAAGTCTGTTTAAATTTAATGATTTTTATTTGGTCTGTTTTTTTGCTGTAAACTCTCTATCAGACAATCTTGTGTGCTTTTACCATTCTTTCAAAAAAATGTTTGTAAAAAGTGAGAAAAAGCTGATTACCAGCACATTCTACTTTTTCCATACTGTTTCAAACATGGGACTGTGTTTCACAAATGGTTGATACATGAATGTGTGTAGTCTGAATTCTGTTCAGGAGGTGGTACTGAGGTAACACTTTTCCTAACAAGCCCTGGTTTTTACATGTCTGCAGTAAAAGTCTTTTGAAAAGGCTGTGGAAAAAGGAGAAATTGCTCATAACAAGCAATTTCTCCTTTTCCCACAGTATTTTCTACCCTTTTCGAGAACTTTCTACCAAATCTAGAATTGTCGTCTGCAAACTCTTTCGGTTTGGAAGAGTCCAAAATTTGTTTGCAGACAACAAAATAAATGTGACTTAAAGATTGAAATTTGTTTTTGGAAGGATAGAAAACATTGTGCGAAAAGGAGAAAATGCTTGTTACCCACATTTTCTACTTTTTTCGCAATGTTTTCAAAAAAAAGTATTATTTCTGAGAGTCATTAAAAGTCTGGATTGTGTGGTAATGGTTAAGAATACAAAATAATGATGGATCTGCTTATATCAAAATAAAATTAACTTACAAATTATAATAAAACAGATTATGAGATTTATTTATGATGGATTTTGTATTTCTTTCATGCACCGATTTCAACAGTTACAGTTATGAAACAAAGGCAGTTGCACCTTTAATCCATTACCACAGAATCTCGACTTTTGATGACCCTGAGAAAGAAGCCATAGGAAAACATTGTGGAAAAAGGAGAAAATGCTGGTTAACCAGCATTTTCTCCTTTTCCCACAATATTTTCTACCCTTCCCAGAACAAATTTCAATTTTTTAGCCAAGTTTATTTTGTCGTCTGCAAATGCCTTCATTTTGGACAAGTCTAAAATTTTGTCATTTGGTAATGAGTTAATTGTGTTTCTGGAGATTTAATATTGATCCCCAACAAAGAAGTTGAGGAGGTTACACTGACACCTACAAAGAGAAAAAGGAAGCTGGATTGTGGACGAAAAAGAAAGATGCCTAGTCTAGATGGGGATATTGAGACATAGAAAATTACTTTTTGCTTCTGTGTGCATTTGACATTTTGCAAAAGTATTTGTTGGAATTTTTATTTCTCCCTACAACTTACAATATGCACTTTACCAATCAACAAAATATTAAATTTGTCCAAATTCATTAATTTTGCGATTGACAAAGGTACCTCAGATGTATAAAACTTCAGTGCCTTACCCATCACCACACAATCCCTACTTTTGAAGCCCCTGGAAAAGAAGCCTTTTGAAAACATTGTGGGAAAAGAAGAAAATGCTGGTAACCAGCATTTTCTCCATTTCCCACAAAGTTTTCTACTCTATCAAAGAAAAATTACACCATTTGAGCCACACTGAAATTGTCACCTGCAAACGCTTTCAATTTGGGCAAGGCTAAAACATTGTTGTCTGGTAAAGGGTTAATTAAATAGAAAGCAATGTCCGATATTCACGAAAATTTGTCAGAATAATCTTGATGACATACTGGACAAGTTTGAAAGTGGGTCAAGTCTGGTCAAAATCTTAGAAAAACCTTGTGTAAAAGGAAAGTTCTGAGACATCATGGACTAAGAAGAAAATGTTGGTAACCACCAGTTCCCTCTTTTTGTCATGATGGTTTCAAAAGCTTTTCTCCTATGGACAGTTAAAACTGTCCATAGGAGAGTGAAATGCATGACCAGGGGCGGATTCAGGATTTCTTCAGGGGGAGTTCAACTCGGTCAATCTTAGATATGCAGACACGGACCCAAAGCACAAATCAGTCGCCAATGAGTTGGAAGTCCATCAAAACATAAAAAATCTGGAAATTTAGGGGGGTTCGAATGAACCCCCCCTGGATCCGCCGCTGATGATGAAGGATTAAGGAGGAAAATGGTGACCAAAATGGGACTGAAATAAATATGATACCTCTGCCAAACAGGGCATTACTGCACAAACTTTAACCCAACAAAGCTGGCGTAACAACTCCTGGCTTCTGTTTGTTATATATCCTGATCAAGTGCACTTGCCAGTACATACAAATTGGTTGTCAACATTTTCATGATAATCTATGGAAACTGGGACCCTAAAAGTGGACTCCAACACAATACCCCTGGTACCTCTGAGTGTGTGATTAACCTTTTGAGCTACTCAACACCCTATTTACCACTGCTCCAGAAGATTTTCTGAATCATGGGATTTTGAAGAGTTTGGTTTTTCAAATTTATTTTTTTGTCAAACAGAGACAATTAGACACTACAAAAGACAGGACAATCAAATGCAATGGAAAGGTGTAAATTTTGGTGTTTAAATTATGAATATGCAGAGCAATACATTCACTCCGTCTAAGTTTATACTTTGAAATACGATTTCATCAGGCCAATACATTTGCATAGATATTGTATTTGAGATAACCCCACAAATAAAAATCTTTTGGTTAACCCTTTAACCCATTACCAGACGACAAAATTTTAGACTGGTCCAAATTGAAAGCATTTGCAGACGACAAAATAAATGTGACTGAAAATTTGAAATTTGTTCTGGGAAGGGTAGAAAACACTGTGGGAAAAGGAGAAAATGCTGGTTACCAGCATTTTCTCCTTTTCCCACAATGTTTTCAAAAGGCTTCTTTCTGAGGGGCGTCAAAAGTAGGGATTGTGTGGTAATGGGTTAACAAACAATCCCTACTTTGATGAACCTGAGAAAGAAGCCTTCAGAAAACATTGAGGGAAAAGGAGAAAATGCTGGTAACCAGCATTTTGTTCTTTTCCCAGGGTGACAATGTTTTCTGCCATTCACAAAACAAATTCCAAATTTTCAGTCACTTTTGTTTTGTTGTCTGCAAAATGCTTTCAATCTGGACAAGCCTAAACTTGTGTCGTTTGGTAAAGAGTTAACCCATTACCAAACGACAATATTTTAGACTGGTCCAAATTGAAAACAATTGCAGACAACAAAATAAAAGTGACTGAAAATTTGAAATTTGTTTTGTGAAGGGTAGAAAACATTGTGGGAAAAAGAGAAAATGCTGGTTACCAGCATTTTCTCCTTTTCCCACAATGTTTCTAAAGGCTTCTTTCTCAGGGGCGTCAAAAGTAGGGATTGTGTGGTAATGGGTTAAGGTTAGTGTGAAGCCTATTCAACATCACACCTCCTACTGTTGAGGTATCACCGAAGTATAAATGCGGCCATTCCAACCAGACATTTGAAGTAATGGGAGTTGCTCCATCCAGTTGAAAACACTGTTCATCCCTGACAACACCTCTTCGTCTGCCCAAGGCTGCCCAAAACTTTTTGCCAGTGTTACTGGCAATTTTGCATGTTGTATACATGTATGCATGCAAAGCAGAGATCCTGCACACTTGGAGCATATCACAGAGCGGATATAATACAAAGAATTTTGGACAGACATGACTGAAATTTGATGAATCCTACCGGGTGCGTTATTTTAAAGAAACACATGTGTAATTTTGAAATTTGCTGAATCAATGTACGGACTTGAAAAGAAGTCTTACTCTGTGCCCAGAATGCCCAAATAAGACAAGTAGTACATGTATTTGAAAAATGCCACCTCTCGGAAGAAAATGATTCAATTCATGTCACACATCATCATGAAGTTTATAGCAACACGTGAGTCCGCATGATATCAATAGTTGATAGTAGCTCTTAATTCACGACAAAGATCATTTTTTATGTGAAATCTTAACTGAAATAGTCTAAGATGTGGTTGACCTGAAAACAATATATGCTTTTCTTAGAGTAGATTTAGTTAAAATTACTACATATTCTGTATGTTTTCCTTAGAGTTGATGTACTTCAAGTGAATTTTCTGTTCAACTTATGAGTGAGAAGGTGTAAAGTTATGCAGCGTAAATCATTCAAAAAGCATTCCTGTGCATAGATTTTCTAGAAATATTATTTGCTTAAATATTTATGTATATGTAAGGATCCCCCTGTATGGATCTGCCCCTGTATGTAATATTACAATATGTAAGTAAGAACACGTGTGATCCATAGTCTATGAAAAAGGGGCTTAAGGTTGCCATAAAGCCTGTATTGTTGAACAACCGATGGATTTTGCAGGTTGACTAAGCCTTTGACATGCAGATATTTGATGAATAACAAAAACTTTCAGCTCTTGTAAGCCTGCCTGGACTGGGCAGGCTGACCTGGATTGTTACTTTGTGCAGATGCAACAAATCCCCTTTTCAATGAGCATGCAGGGTTCCAGATAGAGGGAGTGATTTTGAATTTAAAATTTAAATATTAATTACTGTCCACTAAAATCTATGTTATGGGTACTCATTAGAATCGTCTGATCGAGATGATTCTAATGAGTACCCATAACATAGGCTTTGGAAGAGAAATAAAGGATCTAGAATACCATCACTCCTCCTCTGGAGCTCTTGGCATGGCTCATATTGAATTGATTATGTTGACTGACTGAGATCGATGATACAGTAATTTGCCCCTTTCACAAGTGTCACTGGAACAGGAGTTTGTTCACGAATTTTGCAGGATAGATAATGCCTGTTACTTTAATTACGGTGTACGGGTGTGAGTTTAGATAAACTTTCATGTACATTCTATTCATTGCAATAGTTTTGGTTTTGCAAATCTCTTCATCTCTCTCTCTCTCATAAGCATATTGTATATGTATATTGTATAGGGGCTAATCAAATATACATGTACATGAGGTCTATTTTTTAAGAGATAGTGTCAGCTGGGGACAGTTCTTTTGGAGAAATCGTCCTGCTGGATTTGAGACAATTTTCCGGCCGGCAACGATTCTATATAGGATATAATCGGTCAACAGGATATGGGTTGAAAACTGAGGTCCATATTCACAAACCATTCTTGGGATCATGAATTCGTAGTCTTAAACACAAACCTACGACTCTGTCATAAGATATACAGTTTTTTAACAAAGTTGAGGCTCACAACAACAAAATCAATTAAAAAGTACAAGAGATGGAATATGTATGGGAATGGTTTAATCATTTGTGTTGGAATATAAGGCACGTTTTGATTTGAATTTTTACCACATGACAAAATTTTAGACTATAAGGAATCCATATTGAAAACACTTGGACAGAACAAGCGAGCACCCAACCACTTTCTTGGCCAAATACGCTATCTGCAATACAGGTTTCTTAGTCGATTTGTATGTGACCAAAAAGACTGAAATCTGAATCCAAAATCATCCAAAAAAGCATTAGAAACTTGCATATATAAGCACCCTTAAATCATAAATTTTCTCGGGGAGCGGGGCCTGAAAACTCCTTACTGAAATCTCCACCTATGTCTTTTGCTTCAGCACCATCTTCAGCTATGGGCCTGTGTGATTGCTCTGTACATCAAACTTTGACCTAACTTCAATTCGTGCTTAAACTTTAAGGACCAGCCGATTGGTTTGATTATTTCCGTTTTAAATATCGTTGTTACCGGTTGCCCATCTGAGCGACGTCCCCAGAAGACGGTTAGTTGTTATGGGGGATAGTGCAAGGATACAGGACGAAACTACTGAGAGCTTTGCCTTGTTCTTTAACCCATTACCAAACGATAATATTTTAGACTGGTCCAAATTGAAAACATTTGCAGACGACAAAATAAAAGTGACTGAAAATTTGAAAATTGTTTTGTGAGAGGGTAGAAAACATGTTGGGAAAAGGAGAAAATGCTGGTTACCAGCATTTTCTCCTTTTTCAACAATGGTTTCTAAAGGATTCTTTCTTAGGGGCATCAAAAGTAGGGATTGTGTAGTAATGGGTTAAAGTGCTCGGCGTAAAGCTCCGTCACAAGGGACCTCGGTTCAATGTCTCATCTGAAAGCCTATTAGTAATTTTAGTTGGCCAACTGGGGATTCGAACCCACAACCTGTAGATCTAGTGACCCGAAACATTGTGTTCACGAGTCCTACACTTTAGAGACCTTCTGTGCTATATTGGCTGGTAGGACTATCAGTCCTTTGATAATTTCATTTTAACCTTTCACCTTTATACTTGTTGCATATATTTCAACCAATCAAAAACGGACATTTTTTTAAAGCGGGAAGACTGGCGTGGAACTTTGGGGGAAAGCGGTATCAGCTCGGGTAATAGAGATAAGTAAGTCTCTAAACTCTCAGCAGTATTTAGTTATTGTTTTCCAGTATGATCTGCAGCAACACGGTATTTGCCAAATATCATTGGCTATATTGCTGTCCTCTCGTATTTTCAGACGCGAGGATTAATACGCCATGGCCACGCCTGTCACCCCAGTCAAGGATCGTCCTGCATCAACCGCCCGATTTCCCTGTGAGAGATATTGCTCAAATAGATATTGTTCGACATATGTTGAATATTACCGATTTTATAGAAAGTTGTTTCACTTAAAATTGGTATTGAAATCGAAGGAATCTTAAAACTGAAGACACTGAGAGCCAAATTGCAGTTGACGACCTTTTTTCGTCCCTGAGCTCTTTCATCCAGTATTGTTCATATCAGGGATCTTATATATACGACCTCTGATCATACAAGCCGATTTATTGGCGTAGAATGAATAAAATTACAGTTAATTTGCAGGTTTACTAATACTTCACCAAACTTCCATAATTTTGAAATCGCAAACTTTAATGACAAAACGTAAAAAAAAAGGTAGATCTGTGTTGCAAAATTAAGAGTTTGCAGATGCATGAAGCCCCCTTTTCATGGCGCATGCAGTGATAATAATTGGCTAGTCTTCAGACAATACATGGATCCGTGGTGATAAGATAAATCAACTACCTTACTTACTGTTGCCAAGGTCTCACATATTCAATACATATACAGTATAGCAGATACGCTACTTAAATCGTGCTGTCATGACTGTTTCTCTCAATAAAATTCCGGAAAAAAGTATTTTAATCATATATTTCTATCGATGATAAATTCTCAGTAAGCAATTTAAAGATGATTAACTAATTTACATACGGAGATGTATTAAAAGGGCGAATTACGGGGGCGACGGACAAAGTAACAGATTTACAAAAATTTGAATTCCAATTGGAACAAATAAAAATCATCAACAAATCTCCGTTTTGCCACAGAATAATAGAATTAACGATACTTATTGCTTTCGTTGGGCTAGTAAAGTCATCTCGGCATCATACCAAATTAGATAACACTGAATTACAAACCTTTCGAAAAGTTTATAGAATGTCTGATTCTACAGAGAGGTTTAAGTTAATGAAAAATTTTAAATCAGGTTAAGGGGAAAAGGGTTGTGTGATGGATTATAAAATGTGTTAAGTGTTGTCAATTAAGAAAGTTGTTATACTGATGACAATGGGTGGTCAAGTTGATTAGAGCGGTAATTTGCTTTGCAATCAAACACACCTCCTATCAAATTAACATGCAGTTTACCAACACACCCTTTGTGCTAATGTGCAGATGTGCTAATCCATTTCAACTCATCACCAAATGACAAAATTTTGTAAAGCAATCCAAACTCAAATATTTGCAGACAGCAAAATAAATGATTCAAAAACTGAAATTTTTTTTTTGAAAGAGCGCAAAACATAATGAGAAAAGGATAAAATGAATGTGACAAGCATTTTCTCCTTTCTCCGCAATGCTTTTAAAAGCTTTCTACGGGTCGTTAAAACCCGTTGTGGCAAACGGTTAAAACAGATAAGTCAAGAGAAAAATTTCCAAGTTCCACCAGATCAGAAGTTATACTTTTTATAAAATTGAAATATACTCCTAGTGAGGAAGAACTACCCGTCAAAGTGCTTGTTGTAATCAGCAGGTTCTTTAAATCCAAGACTAATAATCATGTAATTTGCAATCTGATCTATATCTACACATCAGAGATCGTATATAAGATCCCAGTACACATTCAGCATATTCTTCATGCACCATGGGTTAAGATTAATGTCAAATTGAAACATTGGTGACAAGTTACGTGGCCACTTTTTGGATGTGCATAGGTTATTGAACTATTCAAGTAAAAGTATTTTCTTTTTATTAATACTTCATATAGGTCTATTTTTATGTCTGTTTTCCAGTTTTCTCTTTCAGAGAGGAAAATTTATAGAATACTTTGAATTAATCCATTATCCAGCGCTGATCAGTTCTTTGCATAAGTTCAAATTTTCAGTAATCATCACAATTTAAACTTGTCTAAAGCCTCTGCGTGATCTCACGTCATCGGTACACGTTCGCAAAGCATATTTTTTTAAAATTCAAACGTTAAAAACACAACATAAATAAAGAGAATTGCATTCTTCCAACGTTAACAGTCGTTTATTTGTGAGCCGAAATAGCAGAAACCAAGGTAGGACATCGGGTAGAATAAATGCGATGTCCTGATTGGTCAAATATCGATTTCCACGGATCCATGTATGGGAGATCGGCGATACCCGACAGAACGGGGACCTCAGAATGAGACTTAATTTGCAGAGATTTGATTACCTGTAGATCGATCGGCAAAGAATTTAAACGTTTCATGCCGAAAGTAAAAAGGCTACAGAGGCCTCCCGCTGTCAATCGCCAGTGGCGCCAAATGCGAAAATTTAGAAAAAATGGCACCAAAAATGAGGCACTGGCGAATGTATTTGCGACAAGTAAATGTCTATAAACTATCCTCTGACATACACAGCATGTATCAAGACTCAAGTGTAAAGGAAGCACACGTAACTGTTTATCACACCTTATCAGGCTGGCATTCATTAATGGTCTCGTCTAAATTATACCCCATACTTGCATACACACCACGCAATGATAAACAATCAAATATCAATATTTAACAACGCCCCTTTGAGCACCCTATATCAAACCAATCAGAAATCGGATACAAGATTTAGTCGCCACCCATAATTTCTAAAGCCCCTTTCAGTATGCCTTACCTGGTCAACATTCTCTCACTGGCTGCAAATTTATTGTGTGTGCAGTATTTATCGATGTTGTTAATGAAAAATATTATAATGGTATTGATCTGCTTATCTAGTGTAAAATGACATTTTGAAGTTAGTTGCTACATATAACGAAAATTTTATGCACAATAATGCCAAAAAAATTTTCTGAAAATTAACTGATAAGAAAAATTGGATCGTCGAAAAAGCATGAAAACCCATGACACAACAACATGTCAGTTTGACATTGTCCGATCAAAATCATTTCGGACTGTCCTTAGCTTTGATGATGACTTTAAACAGTAAGTTTACACAAATATATGTATAAAACTCTAAAGTAGGTGCCAAAATATGTCTTATAATTAGGAAACTAGAAGGCCCTGAAGGGCCTGAATATGCTCTACTGGCAGAGAGTTTGCTTTTTTAAATAAACCATACATAGGAATTCATCATGCAAAATGACAAAAAATTGACATTTTCAATTCAAAATGGCTCTTTTTCCATTACTGTTTGTTGAATTTTTTCAAACTCAACAGGGTTAAAAAGCTACTGATGGGATAAACAAGCTGAAAAATTCATAAAAATCTGATCACAAATAAATACAAGTGTAGTTTATCATGTAAACAAGCAATGAAATTGTTCAATTTGAAATGGCTACTTTTCCCATACTGTTTGTGGGATTTTTTTCAAAATCAATAGGGTTAAAGCTATTGATGAAATAAACTGTGTAAGTTTCATGGAAATCTGATTAAAAATGAAGACTTTATCGCATACACAAGAAATGAAAGTTTTAAACTTGAAATGGCTACTTTTCCCATACTGTTTGTTGGAATTTTTTCAAAATCATTAGGGTTGAAGCTATTGCAAAGATAAACAAACTCTGCAAGTTCTATGGAAATCTGACCAAAAATGAAGACTTTATCGCTTAAACAAGAAATGGAAACTTTATACTTGAAATGGCTACTTTTCCCATACTGTTTGTCGGATTTTTTTCAAAATCGATATGGTTAAAGCTATTGATGAGATAAAAAAAAACTGTGTAAGTTTCACGGAAATCTGACCAAAAATGAAGACTTAATCGCATAAACAAGAAATGAAAGTTTTCAACTTGAAATGGTTACTTTTCCCATACTGTTTGTAGGAATTTTTTTCAAAATCAATATCTTTGAAGCTATTGCAAAGATAAAAAAACTCTGCAAGTTTCATAGAAATCTGACCAAAAATA
The DNA here is from genome assembly GCA_943736015.1 of Tridacna crocea. Taxonomy (NCBI): domain Eukaryota; kingdom Metazoa; phylum Mollusca; class Bivalvia; order Cardiida; family Cardiidae; genus Tridacna; species Tridacna crocea. Next base: position 23,872,506 of record OX031067.1, on the reverse strand, counting down.
CAGACTTTATCACACAAACAAGAAATGGAAATTTTCCATACTGTGTGTCCGATTTTTTTCAAAATCAATAGGGTTAAAGCTATCGATGAGATAAACAAACTGTGTAAGTTTCACGAAAATCTGACCAGAAATGAAGACTTTATCGCGTAAACAAGAAAAAGACTAACGGATGGACGAACGGACGGACGATGGTAACCACGCCATGACATAGGCTCTGCTGGCTGAAAGCCAGTAGAGCTAAAAACACGGATGATTTTATGATGTGAAAATGCTGAATGATTTGGGGTGGGGAAGAGAGGAATTACACTTTTTAGGCCACTTTGTCTTAGTAATAACACAAGAACAAGTAATCATATAGGACACTCATGCTGAGAGAAAAGACCAGAATAAAAGGACATTTTAAAAAATAAAAATTAAGAATTTTTATGATAAAAGAAATGATGTTGTAACCCTTCACCACACAATCCCGAATTTCTTCCCGAATTTTTTAAAAACTGACGGAATTCTAACAGATAGGTAAGTCATAGAATTAAGCAGCTGTATTACTTTTAAAATACAAATTCTATGTCCCTGCAGCTAAAACCTTGGAACCATTGGGGAAAAAAAGAAACATAAGTAAGCTTGTACAGCACTATTGAGCAATGTATTTAGAAGCTTTAGCATTGGCCAATAAACTGAAGTATCTAATGCACTATGTGGCTACCTCAGTTGGCTCCTACTGGCCCCAATTTTTATGAGGTGACGAATTCGATGGCGTTAAAATTAAGACTTGCAAGGGAACCCTGCTACGCTGGCCTTTACCATCTGCAGACCTTTTATTTAACCAACTTTTTGTAATGTTTCACTGTTCTTGACATGTTTTGCTTGAAAACAGCGTGTTTGGTTGTTGACTGCAACCGAGTATGAATGTGTTCCACAGTGTTCAGAAAACTTCTTTCGTCATCTGTAAGTTTTTTACAAAAGACAAACAATTATATAACATGTCAAAGGATTTAATATTGAATAATAGGGAAATGACAATGGTGTTCAGTCTATGTGCAGTGTTATGATGCGCAAAAACTCCATTGGGTTAAGAGTGCCTCTATTAATCAAACCAAATGGTGCCAAGAAAACACAACATTTTGGCCGCACTGCAGCGCAGTCAGCTGACTTCCAAATAAAAAAGAAACTGCTTTCGGTTTCAATTACCACTAAATAATGAGTTTTGCATCTGATCATTTGAAATAGCTTTTGAGAAATTGTTATTTTAACTTATAAATTAGGAATTTCAGCCCGGTATTATGAGGAATTTTTCCAGCAAAATTGGGAAATCCTTTCAGCAAAATTGGAAAATACTGCTGCCACAATTGGGAAAAAATGCTTTTTGCAATTGGGAAGTCACTGAATATCAGCCTCAATTATAGAAGGGAAAAAAGCCCTGAATCTTAAACATTGTTTTAAGCTTGGTGATCATTCAACCTTTTACCTCACAATTTGGACATTCTATGACCCTGAGAAAGAAGCCTTTTGAAAATATTGTGGGAGAAGGATAAAATGCTGATAATGTTCTAGCATTTTCTCTTTCCTACAATGTTTTTTACCCTTTCCAAAATAAATTTTAATTTTTTCGTCACTTTTTATTTTGTCAGCTGCTAATGCTTTCAGTATCTATCAGTCTTTGATTTTGTAGTTTGGTTAAGAGTCTTTTATCACACGGTAATGTTACTGTTGTCTGTGGAAAATTTAGAAAATCCAATGCCATTTTTCTTTTTACCTGTATAAATCACTCCCAGGGAGTGTTTAGGAAAAACATAACATTTAAAATGAAAGAAAAGAAAACTGTATGGGAACGTTCTGCTTATTATAAATTTTCTGCAGGTGCAAATACCGCTCTATCTCATGATTTAGTCCATAAGTTTGGGTCTATTTAAATGGACTATTTCGAGATCCGATACTTACTATAATTGATTCTAGGATTTCTTAATCGATTATTGCAATCGGAAGCCAAAACCAACTGATGATGGTCTGTGATAAGTAATATAAGTTTGCCAGTGAGAAACGTCTGCGTACTTAGGAAGGATAGGGATGCAGAACTTTCAAACAAGATGTTGAAGCGGTTACCATGTATTGGTTGTGGAATGCTGTGCATATTATTTATTGTCATAAAAGTCTGTAAGAAGGCACTGAAATCTTTAAACTTTCTGGATTTTTTGTCTCCTTCCTGTGCCAGTGCTTTGCATGCAGTACATACAAGTCTGAGAGCACCAGATACTTTAGGTTTTTGAAATGAATTGTCAAAAATGTGCTTTCCTTGAAAGCAACCTCTTTCACAATTTATGAAGAGAGGACAGATTCTGCAAAGTGAATGAGCCCAAGACTTTTGGTACCTTGACTTTTAACATGAAGCTTGCAGGCTGTAATTGAAACAAGCAATTTCGTTGAAATGATATACCCCACCGAAAAAGACCTTTTTTGATACAAACGTATAGGAGGTATTCTGTTTTGCATGTACATGTGGCCTTTTTGTTATTGGTCCATGAAGAAATTATACATTAAGCTCCCTTGTTCCATGGCACAGGATTTCATTAGATAAAACAAGAGCCGTCAGAGACGGGTTATGCTCCCCGAACGAGTGCTTGTCATAAAATACATGAAATTGATAAAAATTCACTTCGTTTATCCTAAAAGAACCTGTTCATGCCCCCCCCAAAATTTGAAGTGAAAAGGCAATTACTATCTTAGAGATAGCCAACACAAACTTGTAGAGGACAATAAGCCCCCTTTTCCCATAAGACAATATTGGATCATTGAAATAAAAACAACGGGTGTGTGATTTGTGGCATTTTTAAATAATAATTCAAAATTCGAAATTTCATAAAATTTTGAGCAGTCATGTAGTAAATATTACATAAAACAATTTTTTACATGAAGCCCCCTTTTCCCGAGACGCAGCCTGAAATTGAGAAACAGGAAGAGAGGTACCTGGGCAATGTTCCAACAAGTTCAGATTTGAAATTTAACAAAGTTTAGAGCACCGATAAAGGAGATATTAGTGAAAAACAATTTTTTCCATGAAGTCGCCTTTTTCCGTGATGCAGCCTCAATTTGAGAAAGCAGGAAAGACATATTTATAATTTAATTAATAATTAATAGATTGAAAAAAAACAAAGGGCACATGTTGAAACTTGTAGAAAAAGATGGAACCATGAAATTTCATGAAATTTTGACAAAAACTGAACAAGATGTAAGTAAAAATTGCAATTTTGCATTAGGGCCCCTTTTTCCTTGTCATTATACAAGAAACCCCCTTTTTCCATGACAGAGGGTCAAATTGAAAAACACATAGATAAAGAAACAAGAGCACTTGGTGAAACTTTGAAAAAACAATATAACCATGAAGTTTAACGAAATTTTGACCAAAACTGAATGAAATATTAGTAAAAATTGGAATTTTGCAAGAAACCCCCTTTTTCCATGACAGAACGTCAACTTAAAAAACACCCAGATTAAAAATAGTAAGGGCACATGCTAAAACTTTCCATAAACAATATAACCATGAAGTTTCATGGTATTCTGACAAAAACTGAATGAGATACTGGTAAAAATAGCAATTTTGCATTAAGCCCCCTTTTTTCCATGACATGGGGTCAAATTGAAAATCCGGGAGAGAGACGTCGGCGCCTTACCCCAAGGAGTTCATATATGATGTTTTATCCAATTTGGTCCAGGGGTTGTGGAGAAATCGAGTTTTGAAGAGAAGACTCCAAACATTAGAAGTGTACTTAAGTGTAACTTAAGTGAAACTTAAAATCGCTCTCAGTCGGCCATTTTGCATCGAATCAAAAAAACAAAAAAACTGTCTCGGGAGAATGGGTCATTGTATATGTATATAAAGTTTCACGCAATTCCGTCCTATGGTATTGGAGATATTTGCCGGGACGGACACACAGGCGGACGGACGGAAGGATGGACGGACAACGCTAAAACTATATCCCTCTGCCTACGGCGGGGGATAATAAAAAAGCAAAAAGACAGACCAACCAAAAACAGTACCCCCCTCCTAACAGCATTTTCTCTTTTTCTCCCAATGTTTTCCAACAGCTTCTTTCTCAGGGGTGTCAAAAGTCAGGATTGTGTGGTAATGGGTTGTCCCTATACCAAACAATCCCTGGTTTTTACAACCCTGAGATAGAACCTTTTTGAAGGCCACAAATGAAGTTTAGAACAGTACTAGCAGCTACTTGATCATCTAATGCCAACAAATTCTAATTTTCTATAAAATCTGGCAGTATATATCGGACCTTAGTTCTTTTAGGAGTTCATTAAAATTCTCTGTGCTTGCTACATGTCAATCATTGTTGCAAAAATGTTCAATAGTATATTTTGTAATAGCTGTCATGTCTGCGCCCTTGCTTCTGTCATCATTATCAGTGAAAATTTCATTCAGCACACTTAATGTCTTCCGAGAATTAGTTAGTAATTGACATAGACCAAAAACGTACATCCGTCCATGTGTCTAATGCATGGTACCCAGAAAATTTCATTTCAAAATCTGTAGTTTCATCTTAATATAGTGTAAGACTATGTTTTTCTGAAAACTTTTCATTTAGTTGGGTTTGGGAGAGTATTAGTATAATTTCTTTGTTTAAGGACAGTACTCTTGGCTGGCAGTTTCCCTGTCTTTTTGTTCACTAATTTAAGAACACATAACATTATCTACATTGTGTGCATTATCTTACATTAAGTTTTAGTAGTTTGCAAATACATTCCAAAGTTCAGTTTTATGTTTGTCCATGTATTTGTCACATAAAGATACATTATTATCTTCTATAATTTCAACAAGCCAATCTCTTTTAGAGCAAGATTATTGTCAGTCAGATTTTTGACTCTGCAACTGCTCATGCAATGGTCCATTTATCACTGTCTCCACCATTGTTATCATCTTACCCGCTGTTCCATTTGATCTAATTGAGCTCTTAATTTAATGTTGCATTTTTTCTTTTCGCCTGCTTTTGAGACTTATCTTTTTCAGTATTGTATAGCGGTCTTCATTTTCTTCAGAGTGAGTTTTGAAAGTTTGCTTTTCTTAAGTTCAACAATTTCAATTTGCAGGGGTTTTTTTTCATCAGTTTCGGTTTTTAGTTCAACCATAAAGTCAACACATGCATTACGATGCTGACACTTACAAGTGGTATCTCTTTCTTTGGGTTTTTTAAGTTGTGGAGATGCTACAAGAAAGATATAATTATTTCATGCTTTCCGGTAGGATATCAAGAAATAGAAGTGAAAATATTTTTCGATATTACACGAGTAGGACCAGTGAAAATACCGATTTTCATGTTTTTGTTGCCTTGGTAAATTGCACATGCCTCACAACAAGATAGAAATATGATGTCAATTTACCTTGCATTTCTTGCGTTTGATGTAACATTGTAATGCATTGCTATGCGGGAGGGGTACGCCACAGGGAATAACCAAAAAGAACTGTACTGGATTTTGATAAAGCTCCTCCCAGAATGGGTTGAAAGCATGAAATAAATAGAGCATGTTTTTTTTGGTGAAAGATAGAAATTTATTTCATCGAGTGAACACTATTGGTAATATTTTCACAAGTGCCACTCATGAAAATATTACCGATGGTATTCACTGGAAATAAATTTCGATCTTTCAAAGAAAAAAACAAATATCCTCTATGTATCACACATAAATTTTTCATATCTCACTTTATATTATTCTCCGCTAAAAGTGTATAGCGGAGAATTGTTGTCTCAGTCGAAGTGACCAAAACCGGTTATGCAAGGTTTGGTTAGTGGGTTCTAATAATAGACAAGTATTGGATACGTAGTCATTTCTAGCGAGACCACACTGGCAACATCGTCTTTCTGTTCAAATTCAATTTCTGCGTATTAAAGAGTATTTCTTCAGAGACATTTATATGTTAAATAGATTTCTTTTTTCTACAAGGCGTAAGATCCGTGCGCCTGATATTCTAGGAATAGCCTGAGATTCATACCGATCATCGGTCTTGGATCATCATGTTACGGACACACGTTTCCTCTCAAAGAGGGGCTTTTCGTGGACGGCCAGTATTCAGAGGATGAAAATCTTATACATGTGAACATCTTTAAAGTTCGGCTGGATCAGGGAACATGTTATTTTTGTTTTTTAGCTTGCATTTTGTCAAATGTATTTCGCCTGTCCTACGTTGCCAGAATTATACGCATCTCACCTGCGCAAAACAGTTGTGGTGCTTTGTTTTGTCTGTGACAGTATTGAGACACCTACATCTCTATGCTTACTCTTTGCTAGTTTAGTGTGTTTAGTCAAGTGTGAAGTAGCTGATATCACAAATGAATTGAAATCTGGTTGTAGAGATGTGCTTGCTCCTGGATTTTCTTCCAGCCACTTTGCACATTCAGTTTTGCCTGTTGCTTTTGTATTTGCTATCACCATCCTGTTAGTGATGTTAGATGCCTGCCCAAGTAAAAAAAGATAGTGAAACAAATTCATCTGCAAATGAGCTAACAAATCACATTCACAGTGTTTAAGCCAGGATGCGCCCTTGCGGGATTCCCGCAAATAAATTAGAATTCCCGCACATTTCCAAACATGGCACGCCAGATCTGGCGCTTAAAAATCAAATTAGGCCCCCAAAAATCGACTTGTCCATATTCGACCGTGCCAAGGTGCAAAAGTGTATGGGACGAAACTGCATTGCGTACGAAAATTAATGGAACGAAATCGTGACTGGCTTAGTGTTTTTAACCGTGCATTACTACATAAACTATAGAATGCGCAAAACCAGTCATAATTTTTGGATACTGGTTCCTCGCCTCTAACATCAAACATCTGTAAATTGAGAAAAAGCTACAAAGAGCGGGTAATCTGCCTATAGTAATGTTTTCATGACGAACTACGAAACAACCGGCGGAAAAAATAAAAGAAGAATAACCAACTTTTTCACACGCCCACATGAAAGTGAAGAGGCAGGGCCATCAAATTCTGGAAAAATAACAAAAGTAACACCATCACAAACTTTAGGTGATCGAAGCCTGACTAATCTGGCGATGTATCAAAGGGACCAACGACAAAAAAAACCAAACAAATTTTGAGTTGTTTGACTTCGGCACAGCTCCACAGAAATGGACAAACTTGAACGGAAGGAAAATCTTTATTTCCTAAGGTATTTAAAAAATTGTTATAGACATGTATTCAGTCTAATATTGAAAGAATACACCCCCCACCTACTCCCCCTTGCTCAAGATGATTGGCCCCTGTTTAGGATTTCAGGGGGCCAACTGGCCCCTTTTTTATCAAAGCTGGCTGAAACACTGCATTCAACAAATGCTAAACAAATCAGCTTTATTCCAAATATGGAGCAAACACTGTGTAACAAATTGCATTCAAATTGTAAGGGAATTGCTTTCAAATTGTTATAAAATCACTATGAAATCATACAGAAATTGTTAACAAATCTATTTGAAATTGTAAAGGAATTGTAACTGAATCATTAACAAATTGTTTAGGTTATCCCTTCAAATCCCTACAAAATTGTTATTGAATTGTAATCAAATCATAAACAAATCATTAAGAAATTGGGCAGGTTAGGATAGCTCAGAGGTTAGTGTGTCTGACCCGAGATCTGCATAGTGACCGATAGACATGGTTGGACAAACAACACAAAAGCTTTCTCCCTGCACTGGACTGGATGGACAGACAGACCGTGGTAAAACAATATTTCCTGATCTTATTGAAGCCGAGGCATAAAAAGTATATTTTGATAAAAGGATAATGATATACAAAAATATGAAGTCTTGTTTAAAATTGTCCCATAGTTGAAGAAACTGATGAAATAGGCAATTTTACATTACACCCTCTTTTCCTATGGCATGGCAATATGTTGGAAAAACAAAAAAAAACAAAATCATAATAGTGGACCATTATAAGGAATTCATACTACGAAGTTTGATCAACTTTGGTCTAGCAGTTTCCAAGATATGCTGTTGACTACCAGACATGGTTGGATTGACAACACAAAAACTTTATCTCTCCACCGCACTGGACAGAAAGACAGAGGTAAAATATATGTCCCTGACCTTATTGAAGCCGAGGCATAAAAATGAATTTTTGATAAAAGGATAATGATAGACAAAAATATGAAGTCTTGTTTGCCTCATAGTTGAAGATACTGACAGAGAGACAGACAGACTGACAGACAGACGGATGGGAAAACAATATGTCCCTGATCTTATTGATGCATAAAAATGTTTTTTTGATAAAAGGATAATAAGAGACAAAAATATGAAGTCTTGATTAATTTTGTCTCACAGTTGAAGACACTGATGAAAACAGCAATTTTACATTAAGCCCCCTTTCCCTGTGGAATAACAGTTTATTGAAATAAGAAAATAGATTATAATAGTGGACAGTCATAAGAAATACATATATAAAGTTTGATCACCTTTGGTCTGGCAGTCTCTTTGATATGCTGCTGAGCGACAGACAGACAGATGATTGGACAGACAACATAAAAACTTTCTCTCTTCACTGAACTGGACAGACTGGCAGATAGACAGACAATAGTTTACAATATGTCCCCGATCTTATTGAAGCGGGGCATAAAAATAAATTTTGCATGAAAGGATTATAATAGACAAAAATATGAAGTCTTGTGTAAGTTTGGCTCATAGTTGAAGATATTATTGAAATAGGACATTTTACATTTAGCCCCCTTTTCCCATAGCATGGCAATATGTTAAAAAAAATTCATAGTAGTGGACCATTATAAGGAATTTATGCACATGTATAAAGTCTGACCAACTTTGGTCTAGGGGTCTCTCAGATATGCTGCTGACAGACATACAGACAGACAGACAGGCGGTTGGACGGACAAAACAAAAGCTTTATTCCTCCATCTTTGACAGAGCACAAAAGCTATGGTAGATTAACAAATTGTAGACCACTCAGGGAATCAGATCTGACATTTTTTGTGGTTTACAAACTAGCTATGAACAAGAATTATCATTAAAGGTGATGCATAAGTTCCTTAATAGTCCCTTCTCCAAAGACAAAGATCTAGACTGGTCCCGGTTGAAAGCTATTTGCAAATGATAAATATGACCAAAATGAAAAAACAAGAATGTGTTTTTTGAAAAAATGATTGCCTCTGCCACTGCTATTTATCGAAAACATGCCCTTGATATTTGATCTTGATCTTGGTATAAGACAAAAGCTCTTTAATTAATGTGAAAACCCAATCACCTATCATTTGAAATTAAAGCCAATGTCAAATGTTGTTTTTGTTGACAAACAAGCAGACAGACAGACAGGGAAAAAACTGAATGCTTCCAAATTGTCGATGCTTTAATTCATTACATATGTGTAAAATATGTCCCCATTGAATCGCGGGGGCCGGGGGTGGGGGGGGGTTGAAAAGACAGACAGACAGATGGTAAACAGATGGTAAAAAAAATATGTCCCAGATCTTATTGAAGCTGGGGCATAAAAATTAAATTTTTGATATAAGGATTATGAAAGATTGAAATATTAAGTTTTGTTTAAGTTTGTCTCATAGTTTAAGAGACAGACACACAAATAGACAGATGATTAAAAAATTATGTCCCCAATCTTATTACAGCCAGGGCATAAAAATGAATTTTTGATAAAAGAATACAGAAATACAAAAATATATAGTCTTGTTTAAGTTTGTCTCATAGTTGAAAATACAGATCGACAGACAGGCAGACAGACAGACAGACAGTAGAACAATATGTCCCTGACCTTATTGAAGTGGGGGCATAAGAATGAATGTTTTATAAAAGGATAATGATAGACCATCATAATGAAGTCTTATTTAAGTTTGTCTCGTAGTTGAACCTACTGACAAACAGATAGATAAATAGACAGACATTGGTAAACCAATGTGTCCCAATCATACTGAAACCTGGGCATGAAAATGAATTTTTGATAAAACAATATTGATAAACAAAGTTATAAAATCTTGTTAAAACAAAGTTATAAAATCTTGTTAAAGTTTGTCTCAGAGTTGAAGATACTGACAGAGAGACAGACAGACACACAGACAGTAAAACAATATGTCCTCAGTCTTTTTGAAGCTGGGGCATGAAAAAGACTCTGATAAAAGGATAATGATAGACAAAAATATCAAGTCTAGTTTAAGTTTGTCTCATAGTTGGACACAGACAGACAGACGGTAAAACAAGATGTCCCCAATCTTATTGAAGCCAGGGCATAAAAATGATTATTAATAAAAGGATAATGGTAGACAAAAATATGAAGTCTTGTTTAGGTTGTCCTAAGCTAAAGATACTGACAGACAGAGAGACAGACAACAGTAAAACAGAATGTCCCAGATCTACATGAAGCCAAGACATAATCAAAGGACTGATAGTCCTGAGAGTCGCCTGTAGGGTAATGGGTTAGAAGTTTTCACCCTTTTTTGTTGAAATCTGTTAAAAGCATTCAAGATACAAAATAACTTAACCACAAGACAGTATTATATGCAAGCATATTTCTGAGTTGTCATCCTAAAATTCAAAATATCCGTATTAAAATTTACATTTAAAAAAATGTGGTGGAAATTAAAATTTAGGCACCAGGACCAGCTTTAATAAGTTCAATGTTTTTTACTCACAGACAACAACCGTTTACAAATAAAGACCAGATCATTTTCTGGTATAGGATCTAGTGACATACTTTTAGACAAAAAATGCCCTTTTGCAACTCACTCATATCTAATCTTAGCAGTCTGACAAAGTTTCATAAGTATTACACTGAACATAAATGGTTTCTACAGCTCTATTACGGTTTCGTCTGATTTGACCTAATGACAACCTTTAGGCTTTTCCTTTTATCACCAGGTGACCTATATTCAGTTTTGTCAAAGAAATTATTGAGACAAACAGCCGGGCAATTTCATGATCATTGGACTGAACTGTAGCCTTTGGAGCACAAACAAATATTTGACTCAGTGAATAATGACCTGTCCTTTGGAAATAATTTGTTTTTGTTGTTGTCCAGGTTGAGGTTTTGACCAGCAATGGACTCTATGAATGTGGCTGCTACAACTCAATAAAATCTTTAACCCAACAGCATGATCATCAGCCTTTTATATTTGTCTGCGTTTTATAACGTCCCAGGGATTATAGTGCTTCCACACCAATCGAAAATTGTCTATATTGCTTTGGTGTAGATTAAATGTTTGCGATTCGCTTTATTACCCTTTACAAAAACCCTTCACAAGATTACAAATCCTCCAATAAAGAACTTGTTGTTCGAGCAGGTAAACACTGATCTGTTCTATTATATTTGAATTATAGCGGAGTAAAAAGTCAATTTCTCAGATTGCTGGTTGTTAGAACTGCGTAGTGTAAATTCCGATTTTTTCAGTTATGAACGCACCTTGCGTTCTAACACCCACACTAATAAACTGTTGTTTAATAAATACTAGATCTAAGTTAATCGCTCATTGAAAAAAAAAACAGCAGACTTTAACAAATTTGGCCGTCTTTATGAACGAAAACCAATTAAATATAGTAAACTTCAAAGCACTCTCTCTACATAGGTCAGTGCACGCTGAAAGTAAAGGCCGGTTCAGCAACTGATTCATAAATATGTAAGTTCATAAAGATTTCCGTGGTGCAAATGACGTTTATACGTCACGTGATTACAAGATCTATATTTGTCGCAAAGCTACATTCCAGAAAACACCTGCAAAGCGATAACTTGGTACAGCCTAGAACCGTGTACATTGCATACGCTATGTACGATCTCTGGTGCACCTAGAATATGGGTGTGCAAAGTATCTAAAATCTAGAATAAAAAGCTGGGAAGAAGCAACGTGTAAGAATGTCTAAGAAGGCAATGCAACCATTCCATGTCTTTATAAATTCGTTAAAAAAAATTAGCCTACTGTTGAGAAAAAAAGCAATATGTTAACTCGGCATCGCCTTTCTCTGTCCGATCATAGGTTGAGCGTTGAATTGAAATAAGGCTTGCAGTTAGGATTGTAAGAGCTAGAGTGTACTTCTAATAGGTAATTATCAAACAATTTTCACTGAGAATTGTCCACAAATAGAAGCAGAAAAGATGCTTGTGGTTGAAGATTTCTCAGCGTGTCTGCAGACTTGTTTAGTTCGTGGCAGCTATTTTTACATATACATAATGCGTTATTTTTAGAGATGATGTCTTACACAGACATCAGGCTAATGTGTACCCTTGTGGACGAAATGATTGTTTCAAAGGTTTGAACCGTTAAACAGCTCAGTCTTTATAGACATATTCATTATCACAAAGGCACAATTGTAAATTATTTACAACAGAAAAAAAACTGGGTTGTTCACCGAATTATTAGAGAACTGTTTTATCTCGTAAACCGGAACTTTGGACAGGAAGCAGTACAAGGCCAGAGGTATGCTTACGTCACCCCATAGATCAGGACGATAACAATGAGAGCCTGTTTGCTACGCAAACAGGCAACTCAAAAATGAATTTTTGACAAAAGGATAATGAAAGACAAAAATATGAAGTCTTGTTTAAGTTTGTCTCATAGTTGAAGAGACAGACAGACGGTCAAACAATTGTCCCCAGTCTTATTGAAGCTAAGACATAATCAAACTGCTGTCAGCACTGTAATCGGTCATCACTGAATAAACACAACGGTTGATATTACAAATTGAATGGTAGTTATCTGAAGTATGTATGGGATAGAAATAATATATACCTTGTGACAGAGCCATGTAGGACAACACCCCCCACCCCCTCTTTTTTTTCTTCTTTTAACTGTCCTTCACAAATTAGTAGTTTAATGGAATGCTACAGATCATATTATGTTTGCCGGCTCACAGCAATAGAACATTTAATATATAATCAGTAGTACTGATCATCTTGCTTTAGATATCACTCATTCTGAATAACAGTACCTATCAGCCTTTTAAATAAGCTTAACAGTATACCAATATTCTTTTCTGTAATTTTTGCAACTTTGACAACTGTACAGTAGTACATTGTCAGATATCATCAGTAATATCCATAATTTTTGCAACTTTGACAACTGTACAGTAGTACATTGTCAGATATTATCAGTAATATCCATACTTTAAAAACAGTATGAATAAGTCATATATGATCAGTAGTACCCATCATCAAGCTTTAGACATCACTTATCCTGAATAACAATGCCTATCAGTCATTGAAATAAGTTTAACAATAAACCAATATTTTCTGTAATTTTCAGTTAACTAAAAAGCAATTGCAAGTTTTCAAGTCCATATCAAGGTTAAATAAAGGACATTATTTATCATCATCTCTAGTATTGTATTCCAGTGTTCTCACTAGGATTTTGAAAGTTGGATTCCAGGAATCCAACTCAGACAAAAATTGGATTCCAGACTGAAAAGTTGGATTCCAGCTTGACAAAGTTAGATTCCGGTAGTCAGGATGAATTTTCATACGCGAGAAATAAACATTTAAAAACTGTTAACTTAGATTTATGTATCATGGAGACATTACATGTATATATTGGTGCAATGGATTACAGAACTCTCTATCTTTTATTTAAACTACCAAGATGATTCAACAGAATATAGACCTACATGTTAAAATATTCATACTAATAATGGCACCATTTCTGGACTCATTTTCTTAAACATTTGCAAAACCAATTCTTATTTCATTTTAATTTGCAAACAGAAGTAAATTAGAATTATTTGTTGGTATGGACCATGATGTTAATCATTTTGCATTCTGTTAGTCTGATCATTAGGCTGATCTGGATCTTTTCTGTTAATCCCCATATATTTCTCTTTTTTGTCAAACTCATTCTCTGATACTATCAAACATGTACAATGTATTTCAGTGTTCCTACTAGCTTTTTATATCAAGGATACACTTACACCCTGTGCTGAAAAAGTTGGGGTAAGACTTCATATTAGAGGGTATAACATAATTATTATGTTTCCGAACTAGAGGTAAAGCAATCCATATTTATGATTTGCAGGGGAAAAACCTGCTATAATGAGATATCTATGTAAATTTACTGCTTAAAATCATTAAAATGCAGAAAAGACAGTCTTAAGTGACTCTGACAAGACAATGTCAAGGAGACATCTTGTTGTGTCATGGGTTTCCGTGTTTTTTTTTTTTTTCCCGAAGTTTTTCTTCCCTGTTTATTTCTTGAAAGGTATTTCCACATGACTTGATATGAATTTCTCTATAAGGATAACAAATAGCATCAAAACCCCTTGTTTTACTCGTGATAAGCGGATAATGGTCTGTTTCGTCCGTGTTTTTTCTGACATGAGGTCTTGTGTGTAATTAATATTTGTTACGCCAATATAAAGTCTGTAAAATGATGTATACAATAATTTGCGCAACTCGGAAACTGATTTCAGATGATGTAGTAGTAAAAAAAAGAGATTTGACTTTCAAGCCACGTTGTTTGGCAATTGAAAAGATCGACCAATAAAAAAAATTCGAAAGTTGAAAAATCACGGACTCAATTGTTTATATTTCTTCCTCTCGATCGCATCACGAGATGATCAATACCCTTCTTTTAATCAACTATATTGACCAATTATCAGCATAAAGTTGTCTACAATCTGTTGATTGATGCATGATTTGCAGATTTCAAACAACATAACGGGGGATAAGGGTAATAGCTATTTGTTATCCACTGTGTAACGGGCACTGGGCAAGTGATAAAGAATGACGCATTTCGATTGGTCATTAGTTTCCCAGGTAGCCACGCCTACCTCTACGACTACCCGACTTTAGAGATTACCTAACATGTGAGAATTTTCCGCCTCGCTAAACATCTTGTAAACAATCAAATGATAAAACTAATCAAGCCTGACATCGTAAATTACAAGTTGTATACGATCCCTAATAAGCTGAGCAGCTGGTTTCAGACACGTGTCCTAAAAAAACTTGTCATCCGGCGGAATCCTTTGTTCGGATTTTTTGTCGTCCATGGGGAAAAGTTGTCGTCTCAGACGACAGTATTGGCGTTTCCGAGAACTCTGTATTCCTTTTAATTTTATTAACGTTTTCGAGAACAAAGCATGGAAAAAACAAGTTCAATGGTACACCTGCAAAGTTACCAGGTAAATATCACATTCAAAGCATATTCACTTGAATTCATTTTTAAAAAAAATGCCACGTTATCGAGTACAAAGCATAGACAAAACATGTACAAAGATAAACCTACAAAGTTACCAGGTACATATCATATTCAAATCATGTTTACTTGATTTCTTATATAAAAAGATGCCAAGTTATCAAGTACAAAGCAGGGACAAAATGTGTACAAAGATAACCCTCAAAGTTACCAGGTACATATTGCGTAGGAACAGGGGGGGCTAGGGGGGGGCTCAGCCCCCCCCCCCCCCCAATAATTTTGAAAATCATAGTAACTAAAATACGAGTTCTTAGCGCAATGAAACAACCACGCAAAAAACCTCAGTATTTCGAAGTTAGCCCCCCCCAATCATGAAATCCTTCCTACCTCGCTGACATTCAAAGCATGTTAACTTGAATTCCTGAATTCTTATATAAAAAATGCCCAAGTTATCAAGTACAAAGAAGGGACAAAATGTGTCCTAAGATAACCCTACAAAGTTACCAGGTACATATCACATTCAAATTATGTTCACTTGAATTCATAAATTGAAAAAAATGCTAAGTTATCAAGTACAAAGCAGGGCAAAACATGTACAAAGAGAATCGTCGAATGGGTGGTAGTTCATTGATTGTCAAATACACTGGCCATAATTTCACTCCACTTGATGAAAACAATGGAATTCCATCTATGTTAAATGATACACTTAAATCAGGACTTTTTTGCATCAAGAAAACCACCACATGTTGATAGTTGTTAATATGTTTTTCCATCAGTTATATCTTTAAGACAAGGGTCTGTTCTTTGTCCCAATTTCAGCTTTGTCTTGAGAATGGAATCCCAAATGCAATTTTTAGTTAGTATAAACTGAAATTGATCTCTTATGTCAACAATTGAAAAATATGTCGCTGCTTTTCTTGACTGACATGGCTGCATTTGCTCTGATCCAGTACATAAAAAACCACTGCAATTAGCAGTTACACACTGGTACTGATCAGGGTCACAAAATGGAAATAGTTTTGACAAAGTCTATAGAAATGACGCTGAAAAATTTTAGGATGAACAATGTTTTGCAAAAGATCATTGTAGTTTTTTGAAAGTTCACTCTCCCTACTAATGATTGAAAATAGTTTCAGTAAATCATCAATTGTAATTCCTGCCAAGTTGTGTTTCATGGAAAAGGGCAGGACAGCAAAGTCATAGTACTTGTGACCAGGGTTTTCCTTGACGCACGATTTTGTGCATTTGACGCACTTTTAAGGAAAATGACCCGCATTTTTTTCAGTAATGCGTCATGGTGGACACACAAATACAATAAGAGGTAATAACGATCGTGTATACTTCTGACACTGTTACATCGTGAGCAGATGAAAACTAGTACGAAGGAAAAATGGGATGAAACACTGGACTGTGTATCGATTTTACTAAAAATACCGTCGGTCTTTAAACGGGTCTAAACTAAACCAGTCGATCTCAAATGAAAACAATACGGGTCCTGTCAAAATCGACGTCATTCTTGCTGTCTGCAAGGAAGAAGAGCCCTTAAACAAAGATCAGATGATACGGCAGGTGGTAAGAGCACCCAGAACAACATTTCAAGGTCTCGAGGATTTACTGTAAATTAGCTAGAGATACACTTTGTTATTCGTTGAAAACAGCGACATGAATGCAACCCGCGTGTCAAAACACAAGAATCGGTCATTTATCTAATTGGTGAAAATAGTTTATTTTCGGCCGAAACGGATAATCTTTATCAAGAAAATACTTTAGCCGACAACAAGCTTTCTTTGCAAAATAACCCTTAACCATAGCAAGAGGCTACACACAAAAAACACATACTTTCACAAATAGTAGCTTTTGTTTAAGTGATTTAGCGAATTACATTTTGTTGTGACCCCCACTAATTCCAAAATGACCCCCATTATTTTTTACTAGGGGGTCACAATGACCCCCTATTTTTGTGGCCGAGGGAAAACCCTGTGTGACAATATTATCAGGCTTTTCTTCTATTGCTAAAGACTTTGTTAAGGTAATTTTAAAAGTGACACAGATATAAGTGATAGTACATGTTCTGACTTTCATTGAGAGGAAATTGTCTTATAGTGAATGGCCGGGTGAAAGTGGTAACATGAACAATGATACAAATAGTTTCAATAAATCATCAACTGTAATTCCTGCCAAGTTGTGTTTCATGGAAAAGGGCAGGACAGCAAGGTCATAGTGCTTGTGACAATATTATCAGGCTTTTCTTCTTCTGCTGAAGACTTTGTATCATTGTTAATGTTACCACTTTCAATATCATCCAACCATTCACTATCAGACAATTTACTGTCAATGAAAGAGTTAGAACTTGTACATTATACTATACTTATATCTATTTCACTTTCCACATTTACCTCAGATGACAATGAAAACTCACTATCTGTGCTTTCAAATTTAAAAGTCTCTTTTTCAGAATAACTTGGACATGGGTTGGGTGTTAACACTTTGGCACATTTAAAAGCCCATGGCAAGACATGCTCCAATTCTAAAGTTTTTTTCTGAAAATTAAAAATATTTAAGTGAAGATGTAGCAAAATTTGAAAACTACATGCATGCAGCAGTGCAATAATTTCCGTAGTCTGCTCAGCAAGGTAAAAATTGTGGCAGCTAGATTTTCAAAACAGGAATATAAAGAAACTAATCCGTGTTAAAGTTTCATTGGATGTTAAACATTGAACAATTTTCAATGGTACATCAGTCTGACCACAATGGTCTGTACATCCACATGTGTGTTCAAAGAACTGTGCTAGGGCTCTGAATACTATTCATAGTCATTGTATTCAATGCTACTCTTTTTCTCAATTACATCACATAGGTTTGTGGGCTTACAAACATGTATACATCTCTTTCTGGCATTTCTCGAACCACTACATAATTATGCAACTATCCTATTATAACAACATGCTGTTCATTCCACATAGATTACTTTTCTTCATTTCCTGGAAAAAATGCAAGCATAAAATGCATGAAAAATATTTTTCATAATTAATTGACCTTTTGTGTGCAGTTGTCTTCTACAAAGTGTTGTCTGTGGAATAGAATGATCTGGACTATTCACATACAGCTTGTAAACAGGTTTTACAGGGCCTGAAATAAAAATCATTCAACATAATTGAGTATGCCACTATTATTCATGAATGTTAAGGTGTAAAGTGAAATTTATATCCTTGTAATGAGCAAAAGATGCCTTTGTGAAACATGAATACCCCTGCCACTGCCAATTTTCAGAAACATGACCTTGATATTTGATCTTGACCTTGGTATCAGACAAAAGGTGTCAAACTAAGGGATATTCATGTGAATGCATTATACTTTTTAGAAATTAGTTTCAATGTTAAAGTGGTTTTTTCTGTAAACAAACAGAAAGACGGAAAAATAGACGGTACAAAGGAGGAATGCCTCCAATCTGACAATGCTTCAATTCATTACATACTTTAAGTGCAAACAGATGCTTTCTGTTCTCTGATTTCTTTCTATTTATCAGGTCTTTCACTTTATCACTCACTAGCAACACAACAGCAATTACTTGGAATCTCACTATCAGGTAAAGACTAGGATGAAGACTGTGATGAAAACTAAAACAGCAATAATCAAAACAAATTATCAAACTATCAAATAAAGTGACAAATGAGCACTTAGCAGCCCTTTATTAGACAACCAAATTTTAGATGAGTCCAAACTGTTATCCTATCTTACCTTGTTGTTGAGATTTTTGCACCTGTTTGCATTTAAAAAAACGGTGTTTTACAGATGGTTTAATGGGAACTGACTATCAAGTGTCTTACCCAAACAAAACTTGCCACCAATGGGGCTAGAACTCACATCCATCCTGGTACAAGTGCAGTGTGGTAATCTCTCGGCCTCTGGAAATCAAAGCATTAGCAAAACAATAACTGTCAGAGTAGAGCAGCACTTGCCTATTCTAGATGCTTGATAGCAACAGCAATTGACCTTTCTGCCAATTTTGATTGACAGGTCAACCAATGTCTTACCAGCCAATCAAAACGCAGCATTGGGCGTCATGTAAACAAAAAGTCTGACATATTTCTGGTTAGCTTGACAGGCTTGACAACTGAAATACAGCATTACTAAGGGGGAGGGGTGTGCCAAACTTGTGTTTACAGAAAGGTCAATTGACCAAACACCGGAGCTGTCAATGAAAGATCAATCAGACAGTCAGAGGTCAGCATTTCCCCATTCAGAGCGGAAGCCGTCTCACCGTTACCAAAACCTAGACATTCTGCATTGGAAGTATATATAATTGTCTAGTAGGTAAGAATTTAGAAATCTGATTAATTACATTAAAATTGATATCCATCATTAATCCTTAGATCCACGGTACCAGGTAGAACTGAAGCAAATGACAAATTAGATTGAAAAAAAAATTAAGTATAATCTTTGTGAACATGTTTTTATATTGTCATAAATTTCCAGAATGCGGATCTTAGCCATATATATATACCCGTTTTTTTACTAAAAGAAATAAATCTATACTCATAGACCATGATTATTTTAGGCTACTGATTGGATTTTATCCAGTTCATTTTTTTTCTTTATCTTGCATCCTTTTCATTTGAGTAGACTCTATACTACTTTATTCAATTTCTTTCCAAATCAATTCCATTTGCTATATAGAATGCTCTTTATATCTGTTTGGTGTACTTTTTACCCAGATTCCTTAGTCATCTTGGAAAGTAAAGACAATTGTCCTCTTCCTGCATTTGTAAAACTTTAAAAACGTTCTCATTGGTCTCTGTATTTTACCTTTCTATCAATGTAAACTTAAAGCCTTTGTAAGCCACCCTGTGTAACGCTATGTAGGCACAGTTTAGATGTTTAAATTGAAGACAATTGTCATCTTCCTGCATTTGTAAAACACTAAAAACGTTCTCATTGGTCTCTGTATTTTAACCTTTCTATCAATGTAAACTTAAAGCCTTTGGAAGCCACCCTGTGTAACGCTCTGACTGCTCAGGCTGACTTTAGCATCAGATTTTTACTTGTATCAAAATCCTCTGGTAATGGATTAATATAAATTATTGCATAAAACGTGCCTTTTCGGGCCGTTATAAGCATGTATTAACGGGTGAAAATCGGGCGGTTAACGGGAGAAAACGTGTATTAATCAGTGAATTCACGCGCTGTTAACGACCGGCTCTGTACTATCAATATCCTCAATTCGGGCTTACCTTGTAAACAACGTCTGTCCTCGTCAGATTTTCCCTAGACTCCGACATCAAACTGTAGGAATTCGTACCATATTCGCTCCTTTTCATGGCAGGTCTTTGATGATATTAGTACACCACAAACAAACCTTTGCTCAGAATCTCAGTTTAATCGCGATCTGAACAAAAATTCACCCGTGAAATGTACTCTAAACCAGCTACCCACCCACTTTTTAACGTGACCGGTCCGCCTCGCTTGATGTAGATGAACCCTCTGTCGCCTTCAGTTACAGAAATTTATATCCACGCATTCATCCTAGTTGTAATCGTCCAAATGTGTGCAAGTTTATTCGACATAAGTCCAGTGTGTATTAAAAATCAATAAAAGTGTATTTACAGCGAGAGAATCAAAACTGGCATACAGGACTAACAGCCCTGTCCTAATCGTAACAAAAACTTCTTCACCGACTTCCGGTTTTGACCCATGTACGTACAGTACATTTGAAATTCGCTTATATGCATTTCTATGGAAATATTTTTGCTGTCTACGCTAATTATTGTTAAAATACCTTTACTTTATGCAATAATAGCGTTAATTCACGTTTTTTTCGGTCGTTAACATTCGCAGAGGCCCTCAAAATACTTAAACACCCTCGTGCTTCGCACTCGGGCGTTAAAGCATTTTTCGGGCCTCTGCGAATGTTAACGACCTCAAAAACGTGAATTAACCCTATAGTCATAAGGAAACTTTGTGTAAATCGACTGATAAACATTGAAGTTGTTTGACAGAGGCGAGGAAGTTTTTGTTGCTAAGAGTTTCAAAATAATCATAATATCTCTCTCATTCAATAATGGAGTTTGACAAATCAAGCTGCCATCTCATTGATATAAGGATACCTTTTCCATTTTTATGAAATCTGACAAAATTGGAGTAAAGTAATGAAAACCAAGTTCTATTGACAAAAAGACGTAAATACCAATGAACAGACAAACTGAATTTAACCCGTTACCAAACAATCCCTACTTCTGACAACCTTGAGAAAGAAGCCTTTAGAAAATTTCTCCTTTTCCAACAATTAACCTTGACAATGCAAATTGCTGATTTTCAATCACTTATTTTGTCATCTGCAAACGCTTTTGATTTGTACAAACCTAAACTTGTGTTGTTTGGTAATGAGTCGAACAATGTGTAATCCATCTATGATCTCGGGAGTGGGGGGGATTTTATTTATTAAAAAGAAACAACGTGTCATGCAGTGTTAAATGGTTGGATGTTAGGAATCTTAAATCCAAGCATGTGTCGGTACAAAAGCTGAAGACTTTGATTGAAATGTAAAGTACAGGCAGATTTAATAAAGTCTTTTTTTTTTTCAGATAATCACCCAAGTCTGATAAGGTTTGATAGGTAACTTAAATCTGTTGATGGAAATCCTTAGAATGACCTAAGTAACTTTTGTGATTTTATTGGTTTGCAACGATCTACAGGCGAGACCTTTTTCATCCATTAGAACAATGGATGTCTTTTGACCAAAATTTTGATGTTCAAACTATGAACAAACTTGGAACTTGAGATAAACTGTCACCAATGACGGATTAAAGCAATCCAGAAAGGTTGTTAATCTATTCAGGGGCAGACAATTGTAAAAAAGTCCTTCTCCAAAAGTTTTTTAACACCATATCTCCCTTTCACAAAAAGGCTGAAGTCCACAGTCATTTATATGCACATTTTAAAGTCCGCCATAATTTGAGTGTTAATGGTTACGTGAACAAGCATAGCTACTGACTGAAAATAATTTTTTATGACACATGATTTAAAGAATAAACTCAACATGTCTAACAAAGAGTGTGGTAGGTTGTTGAAACAAATAAGAAACTTAAGTTGTTTTGTACTGATTGTACCAGAACTAATGGGAGGTTCATTATAAATGCTCACTTACCATACAGTATGTGCAAATAAAGAGCTGATAAAGTCGCCACTGACACAGCTTTGTTAGGCTATTTAGGGGCAGCCATGTTTCATTTGCAGAGTCAACTGTTTACCTCAAGAGCTTTATCGTCAAAAGCCAGGTAGCTGAAAAACAAATTATTACATGTACAACACAATGAAAAGAGGTCATTTTGGAAAGAAAGCTGCATTAACAGATTTATTTTCCTTTCTCTACCATGGAAATATAAAGTTTTATAAATGGCATAGATAAAAATCACACTATCAAACAACTATGAACTTTGGGCAGGCAAACAGCTTTGGTACCTATACATGCGGAGTGAAATAGATCTTAACCTCTAAAATGCTTGCAGTATAGTTGATATTTATCATGGTCAGTACATATCAAGACCAGAGGGAGCATTCAGTCTGATCTTGGATCTACAATGTCTAATATTTTGAGACTTTCTGACTGTATTTAGTCATGTAATGATTATACTTTTGTTTTCAATGCCCCCGAGATCAAAGATAGGTTTGCATAATATCTTTGGTCCAAATATTAGTTTGTCTGCAGAACTAAGTTCAGGGGTTCCCAAGAAATATGGCTTTGGAAAAGAGAAAGTTGTTTTCAGATAATTTTTCAAATAACATTTTCAATAGAATGTTGCTCGTAGACTTTTGTTTAAAATTAAAACCAACCTGTGCAGTGGCATTAGTTATATGTAGGTTTCAGAGCTACTGAATACAATATATTTTTTTCAATCCAGAAGTCTCAAAGCAATTATTGAAGTCATTTCCAAATTAAGTCTGTAAGGAAGATAGTTTTTCAGTACATAGTGGAAAAAGGAGAAAATAATGGTAACCAGAATTATTTTCCTTTTCCCACATTGTTTCCTACCCTGTCAAAGATTAGCTTCACCATTTTAGTGACACAAATTGTCATCTGCAAATGCTTTCAACATTACTACTATAATAGTTATTTTATTGTTTGGCATAGAATTAAACTAAAGGAGGGCTAGTGCCACAGCAAACTGGATGTTTAATATTTCTTTTGGACAGAAAAGGAAAGAAAAAGCATTGTAGCTTAGTTTTAGAAAGATACTGCATGAACTGACCAATGGTTATATCTGTTGACAATTACCAGGGTTACAGGGCTCAGATAATTAAACATTTCTTGTGTCTGTCAAATGACTTCAGTATTCATTTACAGATATGAAACGAGAAAAAAATAACTAAGGTTAGGCAAATAAATACAGGTAAAACATCGTGAGAAAAGAAAATATTGCATATTGTAAGCTAATTTTGTAAGGCAATGTGTTGTGAAATACTGTAAGGATAAGTTTATTCAAGAACTAATCAATGTTAAATGATAGAGGAGGCATTTGCTTCTTTTTGTCCCTTCTTCACTTCTAAAAAGAAATAAGAGTTCAAGGCCACTGTTTCTTTCATTGTTTGACATTTCATCATCTGCCATCTTTGTTGCTTATCATGGTCATGACAGGAAATAGTAACTGTCAGCTACGCTACCATGAGGCTGGCAGTACCTGAGATTTCCTGTTATTGTGACAGGTTTCATTTTTGTTGCCTATCATGTGACAAGTTCTATCTGCATGACACTTTGTAACCAAAAATTGTATTTGCAGGGACACATTTTATCTAAAATGACATCATGAAATAGTGATAGGATAAGAATATAAAGAGGATATTTGGGGTTTTTTTTGTGAAAGATCAAAATTTATTTCATCAAGAGAACACCATCGGTAATATTTTCATGAGTGGTGCAGCACAGTTTTCTTTCCAAGCTACTGGCTGCTTTCCCATCATTGAAACAATGGTCAGCTGTGGGAGAGGAATGAATCCTGTTACAAAGACTATCATCAATCCTCGGAAAGAAATTGGCCATATGTGAAGCCATCACCATTTGAGAAATGCTGTATTTAATGTAGAATACGGACTTAAAGTGCTGATAATTTACCGTATTTCACTTAATTAAAGCTTCCTCCCAAATAGTAGCACCCTCCAGGGCCTCCGGACAACGCACACCCAATCCTTACCTCAACTGATAATCGGCAACTGGAGTGACAAACTTCCAAATGCAGATAGGAATTGCCGTGTCACTCAATATTGTTCTTTATCCATATTAAGATCACACATAATACTTCTTAATTAAATCCTTACTATCATTAATGTATTCAAACTTTTTCGGCTTAAACAATTCCACTTTTATTATCTTTCAACACAAATGTGCTCCCTAAATGACCAAAGTTGTCAATGCGCCATAAAACAACATTCATTCATTCATTGAAACAGACAGTACCTCTATATCACTCCAGTAGTTCAAATTACTGCCAATGTATATTGCTAAAGATTTATTATATACCTTTGGTCTCTTTATTTTAATGGGGACAAATTAAGCTAACCCTTTGATGAATGCAAACCCTTTGTCCGGAAGTTTTTTTTTTTCAACTCCTACCTTTGTACTAAATCATTCTGCATTTTGTGACAAAGAGCTATTTTGTGACAAGGAGCTGGTGAGGGATATGATAATGTTTAGTGATAGCTCTAATTTTGAATTAGGTTTAGGACTTAACTTCTCACATCCCTTTCTTAGTCTATTTCCAGGTGTTTGGTTCATCAGAGATTCCTATGTGCATTGGGCGCAACAAAGGATGACCAGAATGGTAAAAATCTTGGTTTACAGTGCTTATAGAATATTAAACATTGTGGTATAATGGGCATGCACTGGTACCACATTATGATGGAGGTGCAATATTTGTTGTTGCATAATGTAGCTCCAGGAGCAGTTGTCTTGCATCTGGGCTCAAATGACTTGTGTAATGTGATATGTAATGTGATGACGCAGGTTTTTCACAGGGACCTACTAGCATTGTCTAGTCTTTTTCCTTGTACAGTCCTACTGGTGCCTGAAATGTTGCCTCAGTTAACTTGGTCATCTAGTTATCACTCCAATAAAGTTGAGAAGAAGACGAGCCACTGAACAGATTTCTCCAATGACTCCACCATTTTATCAAAAGTCATTAATTTTTATTAAGTTTGAAGACCTTATTACTGTACCCCAGGGTTCTATTTCCAAGATGGCATATTTTTATCTGATACTGTCAGCAACATGTTTTTGCTGTCTATAAATGACAATCTTGAAAGGGTTCTATACTAACCATTAGTTGAGGGAATTTTTGGGGTGAATATAGTTCTTGTGGTGGAAAATTTCAGAAGAATTTCTTCCAAATTTTATTTTGGGAACTTAGTCCATAATTATGCAGTTGGATCATATTCAGAACTATTTATCATGTAGATGATCTTTCATTATTTGATTGGTTATTTTTTTTTTTAATAATGTCATCTTAGTGCTGCAAGTAGCTATTATAGGAAAGTAGATAAGCCAGGAAAGGATTGGAAGATAATTAATTGATTGATAGATTGCATGGTGTTTAACACTGTTTTCAAGTTATATCGCGGCGGCCAGTGCACCAATACATGTGCTCCTGGAGTCTCTTTTACCCATACTTTTGCACAATTTTCTTTCCAAGCCACTGGCTGCTTTCTCACATAACCATCGTCGAAACAATGGTCAGCGGTGGGAGAGGAATGAATTCTGTCACAGTCATCAATCCTTGGAAAGAAATTGGCCGAGCCAGGGGTTGTGACCAGGGATCGAACCCTGAACCCCATGTTCTCAAGTCCTGCACGCTACCGACTGAGCTACCATGGTTCAGCAGGAGTGGAAGATAAGCAAAAGTAGGAAAGTAGATAAGCTAGTAAGGGTTATGTAGAGTAGCTGTTGTAGAAAAGTTCAACAGCAAGGATAGGATGGGTAGAGTAGCTAGTGCAGGACAAGTTATTTAGCTAGGGTGGGATAGAAGCGTGTGTAGGATATGTAAATTAGCTCGGGTAGGATAAGTTGAGAAGCTAATGTAGATTAGGGAGATTCATCCTCGGATACCCCAGGGTCTCCCTATTTGCTACGCTACATCGACCCCTGGGACAGTTGACTAATAAAACTTTGAATCAGCCGCTGAAAATCGATACGAAACGTCATAGCGTACAGTCCACTCGCCCATCACAAAATGATGATGGAACCAATGAAAAGCCAGCATTAGGCCAGCGGTAAAGCGAGGGAAATTCAATTAACTGTCCCAGGGGTCGATGTAGCGTAGCAAATAGGGAGACCCCGGGGAATCCGAGGATGAAGGAGATTAGTTAGGGTAGAGAAAGTTTGTGCAGAGAAGGTTGATAAGCTTTGGTAGAGTAGTTAGTGTAGGATAAGTAGATAAGGTAGGGAAGATTAAGTAGAATAGGTAGTGTTGGAAGGTAGATTATTTAGACTTCTGTGCCCTACCACTTAAAGGTGGCCCTTCAGATTCTGGGACTAAAATTTTTTAAAAAATGCAAAAAAAATCATGCAAAGCCTTTTAATTTTCATTCATACAACCCCAGTAGTCGAAAACTGTCAGACAACACGAGCAATAAGAGATTTACTATGGCCAGATTGACACAAATGGGAGACACATTCTAGTTTTAGATGATCAATTCGCTCATTTACATACAGGAATACACAGACGACGTTTCTAACACAGCGTCGGAAGAAGACATTATGGAAAATAATTATTACATTTTTGTTATGTAATGGAATTAAAGCATTATGAGTCACATGCCAGTCACTTGACATTCCCAAAGTGCTTTATTGATTTTTGGCGCAAAATCTAAAAATACCTCAAGAGGCTATGTAGCCTTTAACCCATTACCACACAATCCCTACTTTTGATGACCCTGAGAAAGAAGCCTTAAGAAAACGTGGGAAAAGGAGAAAATGCTGGTTTTCTACCCTTCACAGAACAAATTTCAAGTTTTTAGTCACTTTTATTTTGTCGTCACTAACTTTCGATTTGGACAAACCTAAAATATTGTCATTTGGTAATGAGTTAAAGGGAACACCATCAAAAAAAAAATTATTTTTTTGGTAATTTTATGAATCTTAATTATTTATAATTTGTATTTTTTTTTTTCATATGAATTTCAGTGATATATATATTTTTAGCTCACCTGAGCACAAAGTGCTCATGGTGAGCTTTTGTGATCGCCCAATGTCCGTCATGCGTTGTCCACAATGTCTTTAAACTTCTCCTAAACCACTGGGTCAGTCTTGATGAAACTTGGCAGGGATGTTTCTTGGGTAAAGCTCTACCAAAGTTGTTCAAGAGATTGAATTCCAGTCATAACTGTGGTTGCCATGGCAACCAAAGGGGAAAAAAACAGCAAAATCTTTGAAAATCTTCTTCTCTGAAACTGGAAGGCGTAAGCTTTGATGTTTGGTATGTAGCATCTCCTAGTGGACCTCTACCAAGACTGTTCATATGATGCCCCTGGGCTCAAAACTGGCCCTGCCTGGGGGTGGGGGGGGGGGGGGGTGTTACAAGTTTGAAACTTAGGAACAAAGAAGGAAAACTTTAAAATTCTTCTTCTCTGAAAGTAGAAGATGCAGAGCTTTGATATTTGTTACGTAGCATCTCCTAGTGGACTTCTACTAAGATTGTTCATATGTTGCCCCTTGGGTCAAAACTGGCCCCGCCCTGGGGGTCACATTTCGAAACTTAGGAACAAAGAAGGAAAACTTTAAAAATCTTCTTCTCTGAAACTAGACGCTGCAGAGCTTTGATATTTTAGTATGTAGCATCTGGTAGTTGACCTCAACCAAGATTGTTCATAGGATGCTCCTAGGGTCAAAACTGGCCCCTTCCTTGGGGTCTCAAGTGTGAAACATAGGAACAAAGAAGGAAAACTTTAAAAATTTTCTTATCTGAATACCTCAGCCAAGATTGTTCATATGATGCCCCTGGGGTCAAAACTGACCCCGCCCCGGGGGTCACAAGTTTGTACAGGGTGATTCATAATATCTGTCATGGTTTTCAGTGTTAATGGTATAAATAGAGCTTGGAATGGCTGTACTATATACATAATTTAGAGACCTGTGAGTTTTGTTTGATAGTAAAAGCATTATCCTTATACTTTCATCATGGTCTGTATCTCAATTTATAGATTTACATCATATGCTGAATGTTACGTCCATTTTGGGCAATAATGACGTCAAGTCTATTCTTGAAATTGTCAATCATGGACTCACACAGTTCTGGTGTAATTTTCTCGATTTCTCTACGGATGACGTTTTTCAAGTCTTGTAAAGTGGCTGGTTTAGGTGTGTAGACCTTATCCTTAAGGTATCCCCAAAGGAAAAAGTCAAGCGGATCGAGGTCTTGGGAGTGGGGGAGCCAAATCTTTTCAGTTTTGAATGAGATGAAATTTTCACTGAAAGTTTCATGTAACCAAGACAACACGTTTTGCTGTGTGAGGTGTCGCCCCGTCCTGCTGAAACCACATAATTATTTTCTATATTTATACCAATTCTTCTTAAAGCTAGCATAAATTTATTCTTGAGTAATTGAATATAATGTTCACTGTTGTGTTCTCACCTCTTTTTTCAAAGAAAAACGGCCCTATCACGCCTGCACTGCTTAAGGCGACCCTAGCTGTAATTTTGTCATCGTGCTGTATAGCTGTCTAGCAGAAAGTTTTCTTATTTCTCTGTCATTTTGGTATCTTCTTCTCATGGTTTTAAGTGCTTTAGTAGCAGAACGACTCTCAAGGTAGAGCTGAAGTGCTTCAGCAGCCATTTTGCTGGACAATGCCATCATGGAAAACAAGCACTGTTTATGACGTTATGAATGACGTCATGACGTTAATGTCGTTCCCATAGTTTTTTAGTAAATAAAACTTACATCTATCCTCTCTCTGACAATATTAAAATCTTATTTAAATCGTAAGCAGATAAAAAGTTATTTAACAATGAAATCATGACAGATATTATGAATCGCCCTGTATTATAGGAACAAAGAAGGAAAACTTTAAAATTCTTCCTTGAAACTAGATGCTGCAGAGCTTTGATTTTTGTTCTGTAGCATTTCCTAGTAGACCTCTACCAAGATTGTTCATATGATGCCCCTGGGGTCAAAACTTGCCCTGCCCCGGGGGTCACAAGTTTGAAATTTAAGGAACAAAGAAGGAAAACTTCAAAATTCTTCTTCTCTGAAAGTAGATGGTGCAGAGCTTTGATATTTGGTATGTAGCATCTCCTAGTGGACCTCTACCAAGACTGTTCATATGATGTCCCTGGGGTCAAAACTGGCCCCGCCCCGGGGGTCACAAGTTTTTATTATAGGAACAAAGAAAGAAAACTTTAAAATTCTTTTTGTCTGAAACTAGAAGGTGCAGAGCTTTGATATTTGGTATGTAGCATCTCCTAGTGGACCTCTACCAAGATTGTTCATATGATGCCCCTGGGGTCACAAGTTTGAAACATAGGAACAAAGAAGGAAAACTTTAAAATTCTTCTTCTCTGAAACAAGAAGGAGTAGAGCTTTGATATTTGTCACGTAGCATCTGCTGGTTGACCTCTACCAAGTCTGGTCAAATGATGTCCCTGGGGTCCAAACTGGCCCAGCCCTGGGGGTCACAAGTTTGAAACAAAGGAACAAACAAGGAAAACTTAAAAAAAAAAAATTCTCTGAAACTGGAAGTCGTGATAATTCATATGTAGCATCTTCTAGTGAACCTCTACCAAACACGATACGATGATCCTGGGGTCCAAACTGGCCCTGCCCTAGCTCACCTTAGCACAACATGCTAAAAGTGAGCTATTGTGATCACCCTATGTCCGGTGTTCGTCAACAATTTCTTTAAACATCTGCTTCTCCTAAACCACTGGGCCAATCTTCATGAAACTTGGCAAGAATGTTCCTTGTGTAAAGCTCTACCAAAATTGTTCAAAGAATTTAATTCCACCCATAACTCTGGTTGCCGTGGCAAAAAAAACAAAAAACAAAAAATAAATCTTTGAAAATCTTCTCCTCTGAAACTAGAAGGCGTAGAGCTTTGATATTTGGTATGTAGCATCTCCTAATGGACCTCTACCAAGTTTGTTCAAATTATGCCTCTAGGGTCAAAACTGGCCCCGCCCCAGGGAATAACGAGTTTGAGCATAGAAACAAAAAAAGGAAAACTTTAAAAATCGTCTCCTCTGAAACTTGAAGGCGTAGAGCTTTGATATTTGGTATGTGGCATCTCCTAGTGGACCTCTACCAAGTTTATTCAAATGATGTCCCTGGGGTCAAAACTGGCCCCACCCCAGGGGTCACTAGTTTGAGCATAGGAACAAAGAAGGAAAACTTTAAAATTCTTCTCCTCTGAATCTAGATGGCGTAGAGCTTTGATATTTGGTATGTGAGGTCAAAACTGGCCTCACACTGGGGGTCACAAGTTCGAACATATGAACAAAGAACGAAAATATTAAAATTCTTCTTCTCTAAACTTAGAATGCATAGGGCTATGATATTTGGCATGGAGCAATTCCTAGTGGATCTCTACCAAGTTTGTTCAGATTATGCCATTGGGATCACAACTGGCCCTGCCCCGGGGGGAGTTGGCGGGGGGGGGGGGGGTCACAGGTTTGAACATAGCAACAAAGAAGGAAAGAAGGAAATCTTCTCTGCAACTTTAAGGTGCAGAGCTTTGATATTTGGTATGCAGAATCTTCTAGTGGACCTCTACCAAGTTTTATCATATGATGTCCCTGGTGTCAAAACTGGCTTGGAACATAGAAACAAAGAAGGAAAATTTTAAATTTCTTTTTCTCTTAACTCATTACCAAATGACAACATTATAGACCCATTAGACTATGAGCCAGCAGGGCATTTTCAGACTTATTGTGCATCACTTGGCATAATAGTTGATGAAATGGAAGCATATATAACCAAAGTTTATCAATATACTTTTTAACTTTTTATATCAGTTGCTGAAGTCAACAACTATCAGGTTAATTTCTTTATTTTAGACAAAAAAAGTTTTATGGTGTGCTTATTTTCATGGTCTTAATGATCATATTACAATAAACAGAAACTTAAAAGTGGAAAAGTACTGAAGCTACTGATTAATTGTGTACCATTTAACTCTTGCATTAAAAAAAAAAAAGAACAAAAAAGTTTAAAAGTCAAATATATCTTGATCTTAATTACTAATAAGACATGCTAAGTAAGGAGCCTTCTCTTGTTATTTCATTAATTCAGTTATCTCGGCCAATTATATCAACATACAAAAATTAGAACTTGTCATGACATAATTGTAGAGGTATGACCTACTGTCCTATTCACATTTTTAGATGAATACAGGAAACAGAATTATGCATGAACTGCAATCTTTAAGTGCTGTAGGTGAAAACAGAGAGGCCTTTGCAGACGGCATACATCAAGATCAGACTGCATAATAGAACATGCAGACTGCTCTCGGATCTCTGCTGTCTGCTCGTTTAGTTTAGCCCAACATTATGAAACTCTTTCTAAGTTTCAGTGGAGTATATTTCCAGGCATGGAAAGAGGTTGACAATAAATATTTGATGCTGAAAGACTTAACTGCCCAAAATCAGAGATATGTTATTCCTAGTTAAACTTGTGACACGTTTTACATACACCAATTGATAAGTAATCAGATGATTTACTACAATATGAGTTACCAGAATACTATCAATATGAGTTACCAAAATAAATTTTCCATTCAAATTTGATATTTCAATAGGGCAGATATCTCACAGTGTTGGTCAGTATTCATTTATGGAGGACCACTTTGTTATAGTGATGAGAGCTCATTCACACTTGTATTTGTTCAATAAAACTGTCACCATCATCATTCTCATGCTTACCAGCCATATTTGTGTATGTTTTTGTCACCAAAAAATATAGTTGTTGCTTTCCCCTTCGTACCTGTTCAGAATAATGCCAAGTTAAGTGCTTGGCATTAGGAAAAGGAAATGTGAAGCATCGTGCCATGACTATAAAAGAATGCTACATATAAATGTTGCATACAAGATGCATTGGATGTGATATAATATGCTCAAGTCTTAAATTATGCAATGAAGAGCCCTTGTTTTCCTTTTTAGTCTTCTATGTTTTTTTCCCTTTGTATGTTTACTTCGAAATGAATGTCATTTTGTGTATTACCATGCACTGTTTATCTTTTTGTCATTAACATATATATATATATTTATTTTTTGCATAAATGTCATGCAAATTACCATCATTCATATTGCAATCCTTTTATTGCTCAGATTGTCTTGTTCTTATATTGGATGCACATCGTAGGAATCGGGACAATTCCAGAATTGTCCTGTGCAAGGTAAGATTCGCACTTTTGTGAGAATTCCTACCTGGTGTAGTTCAATTCCTAAATTGACCCTGCGCCAAGTAGAAACAGAGACAAAGTGAGATTCTATTATTTTCCATGTGCAAAGTAGAAATCAGGGACAAATAAAACGTGTAATATGAGGCATGATCACATCCTAAAAGGCTGCTAATTTTTCCACTAAAAGTTTAGTCCAAACTGATGGTTTCCAAACTACAAGCAGGTTGGACTAAGTGGAAAAATTAGCTGCCTTTTAGGATGTCATCATGCCTCATATTAACGTCTTATTTGTCCCTGATTCCTTATATTTACTCTCTGTTTCCTTTGTACACCCCCACCCCTATCACTTATCACTAAACACCCAAATCACCATTATATGTGTAACGAGAAATAAATAGCGTACATGTTGCAACATGAGTAGCGTTGGAAAATGAAAGCAAACTCCTAAAAATATTTTTGATTAAAATTATCCTTTACCACACGACCCAAAATTTAAAAAAAATTTAACGACCATGAAGAAGGTTTATGAAAACATTGTGGATAAACGAGAAAATACCGATAATCAAACTAAGCACTAGAGGTGCAGTCTGATCTTGATCTACACAGTAAGATTTTTTTTCTGGTGAAAAGAAATTTGATTTTGCGATATTTTGTAGTTTTACCCCTTCCACAAATACACTTTTTTGACCACTCGAAAGTACATGTATTTGCGAATTAGCTGTTGCTTAAACGATTTGTCTTTCAAAGCTTAGCAAACATCGTGGGATAAGGCAGAATTGCTGGTTGTCAGCATTTTCTCCCCTGCTTGACCTCAGTTGATTCATCTGGGAAATGGACAAGTATATTCAGTTGTGAGACAATCCATTCACGTTTTCTGTTCCTTCACGTTTTGTGATGCACCAAGGAATGTCCAGTTATAGGAAGAAATGATCAGTGAACTAATGGAGAGACATTTTCTTCTTTTCTGATCCCATTTCTCATTTGCAAAGACTATCCTGTGATGATAAGTCTCTGTAATTCGACAAAAGTAAATCCTGATTTGGAAAACGCTACCTTGGGATCATTCAGAGGATAACAGACCCGGAGTGTTACAAAAATGGTTTTAATCAGACCCTCTTTATGTACATCTTGCTGTTTTTTTTTTCAATTTTGGTAAACATATCATATTGTAAACAGAACAGAAACTTTATTATTGAATTTTCACAATGCTTAATGGTACTTCTCCATGTCATAGACATGCAATACGCGCAGAAAATAATAATAAAAAAAAGAGTATAAATCAAAGCAATGATTTTGTTAACAAAGTGAAATCTATTTCAACCATGCGACAAGGAGGACGACAACAATGTTGACTGC
Organism: Tridacna crocea; assembly: GCA_943736015.1. Lineage (NCBI taxonomy): Eukaryota > Metazoa > Mollusca > Bivalvia > Cardiida > Cardiidae > Tridacna > Tridacna crocea. The sequence goes on along the minus strand of OX031067.1, from coordinate 23,838,662 downwards.
ATGAATGTGGTCCATAGGTGATGGTGAAAAAGCTTTCATACAGCATGGAATAAACATGTTGTAACATCCTACTTATCATTTCAGTAAAAGGCAACTTTACATTAGTCTCGAACTCTATAAAGGGGCACCATTAAGAAAAAGGTCTAAACAACTATCGTATTCACTGGGTTTTATACTATATCAATCATTGTGTTGATTATAGAAGCGATAAATACAATTCTGACGTCAATGAGTTCTCATGGGTCAGCAGCAAGAAATATTTTTAATTTCAGCAAATGTCATTAGGTTTTGAAAGAAGCTGAACTCTTGTCTTCATTAATACTCTGACTTCCTTCGCTGACACAGATAGCTTATAGATAGGATGGATTATAATGGCAAGGCACAATGATTCTCATGGAATTTATTCTGTATCACAAAAATCTTAAGTGATGACTTTTTAAACTATGGATACGTTTTGGGGTACCAGCCGTTTTACGTGACCAAGAACAGTTCTGTCAGTACTTTGATTTATCCTAAATTGCTTTTTCTATGAAACAGCTGTTTTGACATTAGATAGGAGTGTATAATCCCATCTGAACTTGTTTCTGACATAAGAAATGAAAATTTAACCTGAACTCTATTAATTGATGTCTCATATGCAACTCTGCACTTGATGTCGTTTGACCTCTTTTACTCGCTCCTCTGGTGGTAAACATTGACAAAAGCGATCAGGATACCCTAGGTTTTCAGGAAGTAATAGTGCCGAAAATTCCCTCTTTGAAAAAAAAGGGTGGCTATTGATGGCTCAAGGTCTACATTTTTATAATTTAGGGAACTTGGCTTTAAAGGGGGGAGGGTGCTTTAACTACCTAATGCAACCTAATGGGTTTCTTTTTATCGAACATCAGGCCTGTAGTAACAAGCGGGGAAAAACGCTTGCTGCTATTTTTTTTTCATGTCTGTGTAGATCTAATTGCAACCTCAAAATACTGAGATTTCTTTTGCATGGTAGTTGCATCGCGCTAAAAATTCATATTTTAGTTAAGTACTATGATTTTCAAAATTATTGGGGGGGGGGGGGGGGCTGATGCAACATAATGGATCTCTTTTTATCGAACATCAGGCCTGTAGAAACCAGCGGAAAAAATGCTTGCGGCTATTTTTTTTCATGTCTGTGTAATTACAGCTCGGATTAATTGTGCAGGGTTTTACAAGGATGTTTCAAATGTTCAGGAAGTAAAGAATTTATGATTTTTACATGACATAAGCGGTAAATCATATGGTCGTCCCCGCGTTGCCATCATCATCATTTTATCCGTATCGTCCAGTCCAGTGACGATTATTCTCTCATTCGGCGGATTCATGTGGTTCCTCCTCTCATAACACCCAATTTGTTGGTACTCTGAAATAGTTCTACTTTACCTACCTCTTGTATCTTGGTTATTCAATGTTCAGTTCCACAATAATTTACGCTTGTAACACTTTCCCAAAGAATCCCTGGTTTTCACGATCCCCAGAAAGAACCAACATTTTCTTCTTATACCACAATGCTTTCTTCCCTTCCAAAAACTATTTCAATTTTTTAGTCGCATTAATTTTGTCGTGTGCAAATGCTTCGAATTTGGACTTGTCTAAAATTGTTGTTTGGTAAAGGGTTAAACCTTAGGTCATTTACCACTAGTCATTCCCTTTTCGCAGACTTACAAATCGAGATCAGACTGCACAGTAGTCTCAGTAATGAGACGCTCCGGTGATCTTTTTCATATTTGGACATTTACTGTACACCAGGGGCGACCAGTCAGAAAGTAACTTCGCCTTTGGGGACAATTATCTGTACTAACTGGAGTAACTGCACAGGTGCTTTCCATTCTGCATCTACACTGCCTGATACGTGTACATGTATGTATTTAATCGCTTCAATTTAACCTGTTAACTTGACCAGACGTAAAAATTTGACTCGATATCCAAAGCACTTGCAAATGACAAAAGCGATTCCAACATGGAAGTTGTTTTTTCTTATGACGTCAATGGCCAATATCAAATAGTTAATTCGAACTATTTTGTTCAAGTACTGGTGTGGCCGAGTGGATATGTAGGTTGACTTCGGCCAATGCAACCCAGGATCGAGTACCACCATAGAAGAGTGGGAATTAAAAAAAAAAAATGTCTAGATCTAATCATGTGGTGCGTTACTTTGATAAGCATACATATAGGCTTTAGGTCTCCGTCGGTGAATGGAAGTTGTGATACAAAAATCGAAATTGAACACAGAGGGGATTTTACTCTTTTATTGCAAGGTATTTTAGAACTTAAAAAATATATATTTTACAAAATGTAGAAGGAAAAAGTGTCAGCAACCACAAATACCAGTGTCAAGGGAGACAATCCCCAATCCAGGCAAGAATTCCCAGTTATTATTCCCCTTTGAAATATTTTATTTTTCAGTTGAAGTTGGAAAGTCAACTCAAAGAATGGAATGCAGTGATGTATACTTACACAAAACAAATGTGTATTTCTAGTAAAACTTAGACAGAATGTATATTCTTTAGTTCGACTTTTTTATTACAACTCTAAAGGCCCCAGAGTATTAGTACAAACTGGGTTCCAAGATTCGGAGTGGGGGAATGCTCTGGGTCAGCCCAAATAGCATCCTTACCTAGAGAGTCCACACACAATATTGGAGTCGAGTTTCAACAATGGGTTAATAACGCATGATTTGTGACAATTAGAAGCAACTAATGTTTAAGCCACATATCCACTGTCTACTATCTAAGGAGCTTACAACATTGCTTATCACCAATCAATTTAATACTTTTTTTTTTCATTTCTGTTTTTAAAATAACTTTCTGTTCCATTCAAAAACTTTTTTTTTTTCATTTTTTTTCTTTATAGCTATACTAGAATTCATTTCAGAAACGAAAATAATATATAAATGTAGACTACCAGACAAATTTTGATAAATTTCTAAAATATATTTTAACCTTATTTTTTTTCATTACTCCAAGAACTGTTACAAACTAAAATACCTGATGTAAAAATAAACTTATATTATACATGTATTGTTTCCTGTATTATTGTTGTTTCATTATTATTTGCCTCCCGTATTTTTCTACAACCTAATTTTAATTCACCTTCAGTATTTAAGTTAAAAACATTGTAGAAAATGGAGTAATTACTTGGTTCCTAACACAAAATGTAAAATTTGAAAGATGTCCCCAAAAAATATATTAGTGTAACAGTGCTTAAATTATAGTATTTTAGTTATCAGTATTTTAGTGTCAACATTGTTCCAGTTATGTCACTGTTGGGGCACAAACTATCAAAATGGGGAGCTGTAATTTTCAGAGGGTGCATTACTCACCTTGCCCAATTCAAATTTTAAACCCATACTGAAAAGGATTATATTTATCAAACTGAAGGCATTGCATACAACCCATGAAACTGAAGGCATTGCAGACAACCCAAGTGATTGTTTTGCCATAAATTAGCCTGTGAAATAATAGGTTAAAATCAACATGTATAGGAAAGAAAGTTCAGTCAGTAGAAATAACATCCTTAAAACAACAACCACTGATATTGACCATGCACAGACCTATTCCATCCTTTACCTTATAACTTACATGTTGAAAGCATTTGCTGATAACAAATCAAATTTGGCTCAGGCATTGACATTTACCTTTAACCCTTTCCCCAACAATCCCTGGTTTTTATGGGTCTGGAATTGTGGCCTTTGATCTCCTTATCCCACAATGTTTTCTACCCTATCATAGACAGAAATCATCTTTTCAGCAAGACTTGAATTGTCGTCTGCAAATGCTTTCAATTTGGTCTAGTCCAAAAATTTGTCGTTTGTGAAAGGGTTAAAACAGTAGGAACATTCTGCTAAATGAAAAGAACTAGCATGTTTCTTCTTTTTGTGTTCTTTCAATGTTTCTTAACAACTTGCAGTCAACAGATTGAGAGATGTCCATCTTTTTTTTGGCTCTGCACTCATGTTATCCATGTTAAGACTATTACGGCAGTCTTCTCTCCTTCCCTCCACCCATTTCTCCTATATACTATTTAACCCTCTACCACACAATTCCGAGTTTAATTTACCCTGAAAAGAAAGCTTTTAAAAACATTGTGGGAAAATGAGAAAATGCTGGTATCCACCAAAATTTTCTCCTTTTCCCAGTGTTTTAACTCTTACAAATCCAAGAGCCACATTTAATCTGTTAACTGCATATGTTTTGAAGTTGGACAAGTATAAAGTTATGTTGTTGAGTAAAGGGTCATTTTGTGCTTTCTTTTTATTTTTATTATTTCAATTTCTACATTTCTTTGCATTAATTTTAAGAAATACTTTACTAATCAGCTTTACCACACAATCCTGACTTTTAACAACCCAGAGAAAGTACCCTTTTGAAAACATTGTGGGAAAAGGAGAAAATGCTGGTAACCTGCAATGTCTCTTTTTCTTACAATGTTTTCTTCCCTTCCTTGAACAAATTTCAATTTTTTAGTCACATTTATTTTGTCATCCGCAAATCATGCTTCCAATTTGGAAGTGTAAAATTTGGTCGTTTGCTAAGAGTTTAACATCAAACAAGAGGGCCATGATGGCCCTGTATCGCTCCACTTGCTAATAAGTAAAAAATTCTACAAGACAAACATTACAATATTTGGCCAAATGGTTTCATACTTGAGGACATACACTTCTATGAAATCCTACAAGAAAGTTGTGACCCCAGGGTAAAGCCAATTTTGACCACAAAGCTATAATTACTTGAATCATGGTGGAAGTCGACAAGATAAAGCCCCATACTATATAATACAGGTCTAGAATGTGTGGATATAACAAGAAGATTTTCAAAGTTTTCTCAATAAAACCTGTTAAACATGAAACCCATGGGACAGGGCTAAATTTAGTATCCCTAGTCTTTATTATGGTTAGTAACTAGATGACCTAGAAAGTTTTCACCACAAAAACGTATGTAAACTTGTGACCCCTGGTGTGGGGACAAACCTGACCACAAGGCTATAATTTGGGCCCTCCTGGTAGAGGCCCACTAGATAAAACAACATGCAAAATTTGGTAGCCCTAGGCCTTATGGCTAGGTACAAGTAGAATTTTTTAAAAAATCCAATATGAGCCCATGAAATACTTGTGACCCCCAGAACTGGGCCAAATTTAATCTCGGGGCTATGATTTGGGCACCTTTGGTAGGCAACCTCTTGATAAAGCTAGATGCAAAATTGAGTAGCACTAGGCGTTATGGCTTGCTACGACAAGATTTTTAAAGTTTTCCCTATATAAGCCCACATAAAACTTGTGACCCCCCCCCCACCCGGGCCAAATTTTATCCCTGGGCTATTATTTGGGCACTCTTGGTAGACAACCACTTGATAAAGATACATGTCAAATTTGGTAGCCCTAGGACCTATGGCTAGGTGCCAGAAGGATTTTAAAGTTATCCTAATATAAGCCCAGATGAAACTTCTAATCCCGGGGCGGGGCCAATTTTGACCCCAGGGCTATCATATGAAGGAACTTGGTAGAAGTCCACTAGATAAATCTACATGCCAAATTTGGTAGCCCTAGGCCTTATGGTCAGAGAAGATTTTTAAAAATTTTCAAAATTTTTTCAGTTTTGTTGCCATGGCAACCAGAGTTTTTGAAGGAATAAAATTCTTTCAAGGAATTCTGAAGAGGACCATAGCAAGATCATTTCTGTGAAGTTTAATCAAATTTTGGTGGGTAGTTTCAGAGATGTTTGAAATAAAAGTTAATGCACTCGCAGATGGACGGACACCGGGCCATGACATAAGCCCGTTGGCCTTTGGAGCTAAAAAGTGGCATTATCTGTTCTACTGAATTATCATTTTTTAATTGACTCTTTCCAAACTTCTAATTTTCTACAACCTTAAGGAAATGGGGCTTTTTAAAATATAATGAGAAAGTAGAAAATGCTGGTAACGATGATTTACTCCCCCCCCCCCAATAATATTTTCAAATATTTTAGCAAAAAAAAAAAAGCATTACAGTGACTTAAGGCACACTTGATTTGTAATCTTGATATGCTTTGAAGATGATTAAATCTAAATTCAGTCATCTGGTGCAGATTAACTGGCCTTTTTTCCTTATTTTTCTTTTCATTAATTTATTTTGATTTTGATATATTTTAGTAATTTAATCCATTAACTCTTTAGCAAACGACAAATTTATAGACTGGTCCAAATTGAAAGCATTTGCAGAAGACAAAATAAATGTAACTGAAGAATCAAATTTATTTGGGAAGAGTAGAAAATATTGTGGAAAAAGGAGAAAATCCCACAATGTTTTCTAAAGGCTTCTTTCTCAAGGGCAAAAGTAGGGATTGTGTGGTAATGGATTAAAATAATAAAAGTTTTTTTTCCAGCACAAAGAAACATTAAAATTACATTAAAATTACAAAACATACAAAAAATGCAGTGTGATCTTCGAGTCAAATTTCAGGAATCTAGAGGATCATTCTCTTCCAAAAGCAATACAATTTTTGCATAATAAAGATTTTTTTCTATTGAGCCCATTCATTTTTCTTCCGAGTCTAAAACTTCATTTCTTGTATAAATTTATTGCCAGCAAGTGGCTTTAGTGTCTCACTAAATTGGCTATAGGAATTTCTTGAAGCTCATTATTTGTTATTTTCAGTCTTACACTTTTATACGCCAAACTTTTTTTTTGCCAGATAGGAAGACATTAAATCAATGGCATATTTTATACAAAGTTGAGTTTTATTTTTTTTTTTTTCAGGATTTAGGAAAAATCTTTTTTTTTATTAATCTAAATCACCTGTTTTCATTCTACAGTTTATCTAATTTTTTCAGTGTTTTTCATGCTGCTTTTACTTTAGTCAGAAAGCCTTTTTCCATTTCTGAACAAATCTTTTTTCTCAAACTCAATCAGCTCTATCATTCTACTGTACTCTTTATTAACCCCTGTAGTGTTAAATACACAAAATGGACATTTTTAGGCAACAATAAGGTACATAATATTATACAATGTATTTCAGTTTCAAAGCTGTCGTTATCAAAATATCTGACAAAAATGTAGCAACAGAAGATCCCGCACATTCTATGCAGTCTGATCTTGATCTACATTGTCCACATGAGCATTTAATTACAGGTTAAGCACTACAAGGGTTACGGTTTTCACTCCAATTTCAATTTTAAAACAAATTTTATTTCTTTTTTAACTCTTTACCAAACAGCTTGGTCATTTTTTAAATAAGGTTGAAAAAGAATGCATTCAAAAACTATATGAGAGGAAAGGGAACAACCTTAATAAAAAGTATTTTCCCCTTTCCCACAGAGGTTTCCACACTTCCAAACACCTACAACATTATGTGAACCACAGTTGCTCTTTGCAGATGTTCTAAATATGGACTCTCTACTAGGTCTTTAACTAGAATAACTATCAGTAAAGGTGATAAATACCCCGGCCCCTATATTTCATGTCACAGGGGCAATAACTCATTAATTCTTCATAGAATTTTCACGAAAGTTGCCTCTTGCACATCTACAACTCCTAAAGAACACTTCTGCCAAGTTTAAAGTGAATCGGATGGAAACTGTAAGAGGAGTTGTCTGGACAAGCATTTTTAAGTAAAATCAGGGGCAATAACTCAGTAATTCTTGATGGAATTTTCACAAAATTTGCATCTTGCACATCTACAACTCCAAATGGACTTTTCTGCCAAGTATACAGCGAATCGGACTGAAATTGTAGGAGTTGTCCGGACAAGCATTTTAAATGTGAATCAGGGGCAATAACTCATTAATTCTTCATAGAATTTTCATGAAAGTTGCATCTTGCACATCTTCGACTCCTGATGAACACTTCTGCCAAGTTTAAAGTGATTCGGACAGAAAATGTAGGAGTTGTCTGGACAAGCATTTTTAAGTCAAATCAGAGGCAATAACTCAGTAATTCTTGATGGAATTTTCACAAAATTTGCGTCTTACACATCTACAGCTCCTAATGAACACTTCTGCCAAGTATCAAGCGAATTGGACTGAAACTGTACGAGTTGTCGGGACTAGATTTTGCAGACAGACAGACCGACTGACCGAAAGGCTGATTCCAGTATACACCCCACAAACTTCGTTTGCGGAGTTATAAATATGAACAAGTATAAATTTAGTGTCTGGTAAAGAGTTAAATATGGCTGGTAAAATCTAGCATGCTACTGTTATAGATACATGCCTGGTTTATTCCATCATTCTAAATTTGTTCATTTTAATTATTTTTGTTTTAGAGAATGCTTTAAGGAAAAATTAAGCTCTTTAATTTAAAGCTATACAGTGTGTATTACCGTCAGTGGGAGGTATTTGCCAAAAAAAAGGTGACATTTCAGAACTCAAATAAATAAAAAAAAACCTGCCAAAACATTCCTACATAACTTAGTAGTCTACATCAGGTATCGATTGATTTGTAACTTCGTTCAAACAGCCATACAAAATCAGTTATTTCTCAAGACAAAAAAAAAAAATACCAAAATGGAGCAATAAGCAACATTTGCCATAGCGTAAACAGTGGAGGTCAGCAGAAACAAAATGGCTTCAAATCACAAATTGCAGCATCACAATCCAAAACTGAAAATACCACATGTTTATCTCTAGGAAGAACGGTATATGGGTACCCATGCAGCCCCCAATTGTGCCGGGCACACACCACAATCTGTATATAAACCAGGCTTTATTGATGTAATCACCAAAGACTATACACCCTATCCTAGACCCACTAGTTTTACACTCTGTTTCATGTAAGAACATATCATTACATTCCCTTCATGAGCTAACTTGCCATCAGCAATTCTAAACTAAAAAGTAACATCATTTCAAGGGGAATAAATCACTGAAAACCTTGTCTGGACTGAGGTTGTCTCCCTTGACACTGGTATTTGTGGTTGCATGACACTTTTTCCTCCTACATTTTATAATTACAAAGTGAATTGACCCGCATATAAAAATACAACAATTACATACAATAAATACAATTGATATGTATACATGTAATAGAGATAGCAAAAAGTACATGTAATTGTCAAAAGCTAAGGGATTCTCGACTTTGAAGATTTTATTTTAATTTTTTACCCTTTACTAATTAATAGATTTTAAAATCCAATAAAACGAACCTTTTTGCTTCTTCCTTTGCCTACAAAAGAAAATGCCCTTTTCACAAAACTGAGTTCTTGTAACCTATTAAGATGACCAAAACTATTGGCCCTGAAAACGCTCTACTGGGAGTCAATTTGCGTTTTTGCTAGCATACGTTACGATTTCATGGTGCAAAAAGAAACAAGAGGGCCAAGATGGCCCTGGATCGCTCACCTGAATTTTTGAGATGACCATAGCCTATTTCTTTTTTGAAGTATTGAAACATTGGAACCATATATATAATTTTGCTAAGCAATTTTCAAAAGGTCACCTGTAAAATTAGTTTCGAAATCTGACCATCAGTTTCAAAAAGAAGAATTTTTAAGAATTCTTCATTTCTGTATAAGAGCAAGTATCCCCCATCCATGAGAGGCATGTTTATTGACGGATCAAAATTTACAAACAAGTTTTCAAAAGGGTCACCCAAGGAACATTTCGGAATTTTTTATTTTTAAAATCTGACCAGAGGTTTCAGAGAAAGAGAATTTTCAAGAATTTCATCATTATAGTGCAAGTAGCTCCCATTCACAAGAGCAAGGATCACCCAAGGTACATCCCTGTCAAATTATTTTAAAATCTGACTGGGGGTTTCAGAGAAGAAGAATTTTCAAGAATTTCTTCATTTCCTTATAGTGCAAGTAGCCCCCAATCACCAGAGCCATGTTTCTTGACGGATCAAAATTTTGTGATCGATTTTTGAAAAGGGTCACCCAAGGATCATCTCTGTGAAATCATTTCAGAATCTGTCCAGCCGTTTCAGAGAAGAAGAATTTTTAAGAATTTCTTCATTTCCCTATAGTGCAAGTAGCCCCCATTCACCAGAGCCATGTTTCTTGACCAATCAAAATTTTGCGAAAATTGTTTGAAAAGGGTAACCCAAGGAACATCCCTGAGAAATTATTTCAAAATCTGACCAATGGTTTCAGAGAAGAAAATTTTTTAAAAATTTCCTCATTTCCCTATAGTGCAAGAAGCCCCCGTTCACCAGAGCCATGTTTCTTGACAAATCAAAATTTCACGAACAATTTTTGAAAAGGGTCACCCAAGGAACAACTCTGTGAAATTATTTCAAAATCTGACCAGCCGTTTCAGAGAAGATTTTTTAAGAATTCCTTCATTTCTGTATAGTGCAAGTAGCCCCCGTTCACCAGAGCCACATTTTTTGACGGATCAAAATTTCGCGAACAATTTTTGAAAAGGGTCACCCAAGGAACATATCTGTGAAATAATTTCAAAATCCGACCAGCGGTTTCAGAGGAGAAGATTTTTAAAGAATTCTTTCATTTCCCTATAGTGCAAGTAGCCCCCATTCACCAGAGCCACAATTTTCGACGGATCAAAATTTCACGAACAATTTTTGAAAAGGGTCACCCAAGGAACATATCTGTGAAATAATTTCAAAATCCGACCAGCGGTTTCAGAGGAGAAGATTTTTAAAGAATTCCTTGATTTCTGTATAGCGCAAGTAGCCCCCATTCACCAGAGCCACAATTTTTGACGGATCAAAATTTCACGAACAATTTTTGAAAAGGGTCACCCAAGGAACATATCTGTGAAATAATTTCAAAATCCCACCAGCGGTTTCAGAGGAGAAGATTTTTAAAGAATTTGCTAAAAAATTCCATTTAGTTGCCATGGCAACCAGAGTTTTTGATGGAATCAAATTCTGTGAACAATTTTTAAAGAGGACCTCCCAAGGAACATTCCTGCCAAGTTTGGTCCAAATTGGCCCAGCGGTTTAGGAGGAGTTGATGTTTAAAGAATTGTTGACGACGCACGACGGACAGCCAGTGACCCTAAAAGCTCCCCTTGAGCACGTTGTGCTCAGGTGAGCTAAAAAAATACAAAGATTAAGACAAGAAATGCTGACTTCATCTTTCAAACAAGAAATTGAAATTTTCAACTTAAAATGGCTACTTTTCCCATATTGTTTGTTAGATTTTTTCTAAAAATCAATACTGTTGAAGCTATTGATGAGATAAACTGCACGTTTCACAAAAATCTGATAACAAATGCAGATTTTACCCCATAAACAAGAAATGAAAATTTTCAACTTGAAATGGCCACTTTTCCCATACTGTTCATTCGATTTTTCACAAAATCAATAGGGTTGAAGCTATTGATGAGATATACAAACTGTGCAGGTTTTATGGAAATATGACCACAAATCCAGGCTCTATCGCATAACAAGAAAAGGACTCACAGACAGACAGACAGACAGACTACTGAAACCATGCCATGACATAAGGTCTGCTGGCTTTCAACCAGTAGAGCTACAAAGTATGCATGCACTGCAACTTTTTCAAGAAATCTGTTGAAATTTTGTTTTGCTCTGAGCAAGGCCTCACAGACAGTGAAAAATTTCTGTATACAAAAGAAAAAAATTGCAATAATATTTCAACTTTTGATGAACAAAACTGCATTTAACAATGTGATACTTTTTGCCATCCAATATATTTACAACAAATACATCAGATACATAAACATCTCAAACATTTTAACCCATTACCACACAATCCCTACTTTTGACGCCCCTGAGAAAGAAAGAAGCTTTTTGAAAATAATGTGGGAAAAGGAGAAAATGCTGGTAACCAGCATTTCTCCTTTTCCCACAGTGTTTTCTACCCTTCCCAGAACAAATTTCAATTTTTCAGTCACCTTTATTTTGTCGTCTGCAAATGCTTTGAATTTGGACCAGTCTAAAATTTTATTGTGTGGTAAAGAGTTAAGCCATTTATGTTTATATGATTGTAAATCATGCTAAATGTGAGCCACGTGATTAACCCTTTATCAAAAAACTGCAGTTTAAAGCTTCTGAAAACATAGTGGGAAAAGAGGAAAAGGCTGGCAACCAGCATTTTCTCTTTTTCCCACAATGTTTTGAACCTTCAGTCGAATTTCATCGGTTGAAATTTAGTAAAACAAAGGTCTGTATTACACAAATACATGTAATCTTAATTCTGAAACTAAGCCCGATAATTGGTCAAATAGAAAAATCTCAGCCAATCAGAAGGGCTAGCCTCAGAAATAATAAGTTGTTATTATTTTCACTTTAACCCTGTATCACTCATCCCTGAGTTTCACCCACTCCTGAGAAAAGAAGCTTTTGAAAAAGATTGTGTGGAAAAGAAAAAAATGTTGGTAACCAGTACTTTCTCTTTTCCCCACAATGTTTTCTACCCTATCAAAGACAGAACTCAAAATCTGAGCTAATTTCAACTTGTCATCTGCAAATGCATCAAAATGGTCCAGCATGAAATTTTGTCGCTTGGTAAATAATTAATATTGTGTTGAAGTTTCCTATCATAACTTTGCTATTCAAAGATGCACAAAGTTCTATCAATGCCCTTTACCACACAACAATAAGATTTTAAAACCATGAGAAAGAGGCCTTTTGAAAACACTGTGGGAAAAGGAGAAAATGCTGGTTACCAGCATTTTCTCCTTTGCATTTTCTCCTTTTCCCACAATTTTTTCTCCACTTTGAAAAGCATATCACACCGTTTGAACCACTCTTATTGTCTGGAATGATTTGCTTTCAATTTTGGACAAGTTTATAAATTTGGTTGCGTGGTAGATATTAAACTCCATACAAACCATTTAGAATATGTTCATCATATTGAAAACATTGGACAAAATGCCGAATGTGGCCCACAAAGATGTGACCCTTTTGTCAATGAAAAGGTACAAAATGTGAGTAGAGAAGAAAATACTGTCAACCAGCATTTCCCACTTTATGAACAATGTTTTTTAACTCTTTACCAAATGACAAAATTTTGGACCAGTTCAAATCAAAAGCATTTGCAGACGACCAAATAAATTTGAATCAAAAATTGAAATTTGATTTGGAAAGAGCAGAAAACATTGTGGGAAAAGGAGAAAATGCTGGTTACCAGCATTTTCTCCTTTTCCCACAATGTTTTCAAAAGGCCTCTTTCTCAGGGTCGTTAAAAGTCGGGATTGTGTGGTAAAGAGTTAAAGGTCTACTTCCACATGACCCTTTGCTGAAGGCTTAACTATTTCAACAAAATATCATCAAGCAACATGAAAATTATTTGATTACCATTATTTTCTCCTTTCCCAAGACCATTTTCTATCCTTTTAAAGACCAATTCCAACATGCTAACATACACTGTGAAGTCATGATGCAAAAAGAAAAAGACAAAAAGCACAAAAATATGTTCTTGCAATTGGGCTTGAAACCACTGTGACAGCATAAATAGGCATGGTAAATTGAACAGTGAAAAAAAAAGTGCAATTTCTCAAAACTAAATGTTTGGAATCCAGCCAAATATGATAGGGTTTCAGTATGCCTTCTATTAATCAGTCCTAACATACATGTATTTCAAAGAAATGTGACTAATAATGAGGACTTTGTTGACTAAATAATACTAAGTTATCAAATGGCTGCTTTTCCTGAATAGTTTACTAGATTTTCTTCACTTTTAATACAGTTCATTCCCTTGATGAACCAAACAATTTTTGAAAGTTTCAAAACAACTGGATCACCAAAGTGAACTTTATTGCCAACACAAGGATAGGGAATTTTGAATGGCTACTTTTCACATACTGATTATTGTCAGATTTGCTTTTTTTTTCAAAATCAATAGGGTTCAAGTTGTTTATGATACAAAGCAACTGTGCAAGCTTCATTAAAATCCAACCAAAAATGCTGACCTCATCACGGCTACTTTTCCATTATTTTTAATTGTTTTTTTTTTCTTCAAAATTTATAGGGTTCAAGCTGTTGATGAGACAAAGCAACTGCAATGAAAATCTGACCTCCAATTTTGACATCATCACAAAAAAAAGAAATGGGAATTTTCAACTTGAAATGATTACTTTTCCCATACTAAGTGTTAATTTTTTTTTTTCAAAATCAAAAGGATTCAAGCTATTGATGAGATAAACTTCGAGAGTTTCACAAAAATGTGATAACAAATGCAGACTTTCACCATGTAGACAAGAAATGGATAATTTCAACTAAAAATGGATACTTTTGTTTGTTGGATTTTTTTCAAAATCAATAGGGTTGAAGCTATTTATACGATAAACAAATTCTGCAACTTTTACTGAAATCTGACAACAAAATGTAGTCTTGATTACGTAAACAAGAAACTGAAATTTTCAACTTGAAATGACTACTTTTCTCAACCTGTTTGTTGGATTTTTTTCAATATGGATATATGGATAGGGTTCAAGCTATTGACAAGATAACAAACTGTGCAAGTTTCATGAAAATCTGACAACAAATGTAGACTTTATCACATAAACAACAAATAGAAATTTTTAACTTAAATGGCTACCTTTCCCATACTGTTTGTTGGAATTTTTTCAAAATCAATAGGGTTGAAGCTATTGATGTTATAAACAGACTGTGCAAATTTCATGAAAATCTGACAACAAATGCAGGCTTAATTGCATAAACAAGAATTTTTTAACTTTAACTAAATACTTTTCCTTTACTGTTTAAGTTGGATTTTTTTTTTTAAATCAATAGAGCTGAAGCTATTGATGAGATAAACAAACTGTGCAAGTTCACAAAATTCTGACCACAAAATAATGAAGACTTTTTATCTCATAAAACAAGAAAAAAGACTAACAGGCCGACGGACAACAGAAACCCTGCCATGTCATAAGCTCATGAGCTAAAAAGCTTGTGAGGACAATGTTAGAAAAGAAAAATATGCTGGTTACTTGTGTTTTCTCTTTTTTCCCACAGTGGTTTCTGCCCTTTCACATACAATATTCATCATTTGAATCACTTTGTATATTGATACAACATGCTTTCAACTTGGACAAGTATGAAACTTTGTCGTTTGGTAACGAGTTAACTCCAAGTTAACGTCAAGTTGACATGCTGTGTAATATTTTTGTGTCAAAATCCATCAGTCCTAATCGATAGCTGTATTCACAAGCATTTTTAACTCTTTACCAAACAACATGATTTTAGACTAGTCCAAATTGGAAGCATTTAAAGACAACAAAATAAATGCGACTCGAATGCTGAATTTTGTTTGGGGAAGGGTAAACATTGTTGGAAAAGGAGAAATTGCTGGTTACCAGCATTTTCTCCTTTTCCCACAATGTTTTCAAAAAGCTTTTTCCTCACGGTTGGGAAAGCCAGGGATTGTTTGGTAAAGGCTTAAGATCATTTTGGATCTAAGTCTAGATTTACAAAGCAACACAACATCTGATTGGCTAAGCTTACAAACTTAACACTGCACTGTTGGTCCTCAGCAAAGTCAATGTCAAGTTTAACCCTTTCCAAAACAATCCCTGGTTTTTACGGGTCACGAATAGAACACTGCACTGTTGGTCCTCAGCAAAGTCAATGTAAAGTTTAACCCTTTCCTAAACAATCCCTGGTTTTGACGGGTCACGAATAGAACACTGCACTGTTGGTCCTCAGCAAAGTCAATGTCAAGTTTAACCCTTTCCTAAACAATCCCTGGTTTTGACGGGTCACGAATAGAACACTGCTCTGTTGGCCCTCAGCAAAGTCAATGTCAAGTTTAACCCTTTCCTAAACAATCCCTGGTTTTGACGGGTCACGAATAGAACACTGCACTGTTGGTCCTCAGCAAAGTCAATGTCAAGTTTAACCCTTTCCTAAACAATCCCTGGTTTTTACGGGTCTGGAATAGAAGCCTTCTGAAAACATTATGGGAAAAGGAGAAAATGCTGGTAACCTGCATTTTCTCCTTTTCCCACAATGTTTTCTATCCTATCATATAGAAAAATCATCTTTTTAGCAACTGTAAAGTTGTCATCTGCAGAATATTTTCAGTTTGGTGCAGTCCAAAATTTGCCATTTGGGAAAAGGATGACTGTACATCCCGAATATTGCCTGTGGTAAGGGATGAAGTCAAAGCGATCAAGTCAGTCCTAACTGATAGTTTTGAAATAGCAACCTTCCTTGTACTGCACTCAATGTCCAAGTCAACCATACATGCTGTTATGTCTATAATATAAATCATTAGTTCAAAAGTGTAGGGTATTACCTCTGTTTAACTCATTGCCAAACGAAAATATTTCAGACTGGTTCAAATTGAAAGCATTTGCAGACGACAAAATAAAAGCGACTGAAAATTTGAAATTTGTTTTGTGAAGGGCAGAAAACCTTGTGGGAAAAAGAGAAAATGCTGGTTACCAGCATTTTCTCCTTTTCCCACAATGTTTTCTATAGGCTTTTTTCTCCGGGGCATCAAAAGTAGGAATTGTATGGTAATGGGTTAACCAATGCCCGAAAAACCTGTGTTTTTAGGTGTCTGCACTACAACTCTTTGGAAAACATTGTGGGAAAAGAGATTGCTCATAAAGAGCAATTTCTCCGTTTCTCAGAATGTTTTCTACCCTATTAGAGACCTTTCTGCCATTTTTATCAAATTGATATACACTGTCATCTGCAAACTCTTTCAGTTTGGAAGAGTCTAAAATTTGTTGTTCAGGAAATGTTAAAAAGTTAGGTACAAAGAATCTTTGCACTGGACTGCTACGATGGTAGATCACAAGATACTGGTAACAGAAACATTGCGTGTGGTGCTTCTATATGATGAAATGGAGCCATTCAGTTCAGATCTATACTGAACAAAGATACTTCATTCAACACCATTCTGTCTGTAAATTTAGTGACAGAGTCCTCTGGTTGGCCTATTACGCATCCCAGATGCAGCGTGTATGTCTACAAGGAAAAGATTTAACGGTCATTGATCGCTCATCTATCCAACAACACTGCACTCTTCTTTTTAGGAATAATCAATGCTGTCATCTTATGAGCATCCAGTAAATCTGTGGTATGTCTATGAGGAAAAGATTTAATGCTCATTGATAGCTCATCTATCAAAAAATACTGCACTCTTCTAAGGAACAATCAGTGTTTTCATCTTATAAGCATCCAGTAAATTTGTAAGCACATCTGATCACTCCAAATTTATATGCCAACCATCAAATTTTACTCTGTACTGTTCTGCCGCAGCAAGGTCAATGTTAAGTCCGGTCAACATCCTGTGTGACATGCATGGACATCATCATTATCGTCTTCCTGAATACAAATAGAAAATACAACAGAGTTCAGTTCAACTCATTCACTTCTGAAAACAAGAGGACCATGGTGGTCCTTTATCGCTCACCTAAGTACTAAGCAGTAAAGGTCTACAATAAAGATGAATACCAAATATTGTGGTTCAAAGCAAAATGGTATTGAAACAAGAACAGCAAATTGTTGCAAGATAAGCCCATGACTTGTAATAACTCAAAATTCATGCTAGGAAGAGTTCTGGTTCATGTGCATTGCACTCTGTAACTTTTCAACAATCATGCACACCAAATTAGAAGATGTTCAGGTAGGAGATAACAAATTTATATTCCAGATGAACAGAAAATGCTGTTTAAATGATGATTCAAGGGAAATGATTCATAGACAGTACATGGTAGAGTTATGATTCTTTCACACTACAGTCCGCATTATTGCAATAAACACAAATGCCAAGTTTCAAGTCAATAAGACTGGAGATGGCAAAGTTATGCTGCAGACAAAGAACTACATGTATTCTATGGCACCTTCTAATTCAAGAGCAAATAACTCCAGTCTTTCTGGTCCAAAAAGACCCATAATCGAACTTATTTGAGATGTTAGAGTCATAGATATTTTGACCATGTTTGGTACAGATTGGTTGATATTTGAAGATGCTAAGAGTTTAAACATAGTCAAATATAACAATTTTTCTAATTCTAGGGCAAATAACTCCTGTTGTGTTTGTCTGATTTAAGTCATATTCATACTCATCCAAGACCTTAACATGGTCATATATATTTTGACCAAGTTTGGTGCCGATTGGTTAATATTTGTGTATATTACAGTGTAAAGAAAGAAATGTGAACGGATGGATGGATTCTGGACAGACGGTGAGTAATCACAATAGCTCATCCTGAGCATTTTGTGCTAAGGTGAACAAAAAAAAAATTGCATTGTCTCAAAGGCTACAAATACAGTTCTGCTTAAAGACCAAGACAGAGTTCTGTAAGAATGAACAAGAGGACCATCGTGGTCCTATATCACTCACCTCAGTGCTAAGCAGTAAAGGTCTACAATAAAGATAAATACCAAATATTGAGGTTCAAGGACAAATGATAATGAAACAAGAGCAGCAAATTGTCACAAGATATGCCCATCCCACCGGCAGTTGTCGAGGAGGTATAATATATGCCAAGGATCAAGCTAACCCAAAAATTTCGGCAGTTCTCTCTCTGGGAAAAATTGGGAAAAGTTTGATGATCCAGAGAGAAGTCATATCTTACAGATCGACAGATTTACAGACAAGTAAATTTACTCTTCTTTTGCAATTGATAAAGATATCAGGATGACAAACTTTGTCAAGTCAAGGAGGAAGTAAAGAGGGGCTTAAAAAATACTTTTGTTGTTTCCTTTTATTTTTCAGGGTTCTCATGTTAGTGATTTGTGAATAACACTAGTAGGATTGAGTGAATGATGTGTTCTAAATTAGTGTGCATAAGACTAATAAAAACATTATTTTAACCCTTTCCCAAACAATCCCTGGTTTTTACGGGTCAGGAATAGAAGCCTTTTGAAAACATTGTGGGAAAAGGAGAAAATGCTGGTAATCAGCATTTTCTCCTTTTCCCACAATGTTTTCCACCCAATCATATAGAAAAATCATCTTTTTAGCAACTGTTAATTTGTCATCTGCAAAATACTTTCAGTTTGGTCTGGTCCAAAATTTGCTGTTTGGGAAAGGGTTAATACATAAAGTAGATTCTCTGTTTAACTCTAGGAGCAGACTTATGCTGCATGTAGACAGAATTTCCTTCATGAACTTCATTGACCCAAGGGGCTGCATATGAACAAACTTGGTAGAGGTCCACTAGGAGATGCCATGTTTAACCCATTACCACACAATCCCTACTTTTGACGCCCCTGAGACAGAAGCCTTTGGAAAACACTGTGTGAAAAGGAGAAAATGCTGGTAACATTCCCCCCCCCCCCCCAGGCAGGGCCAATTTTAACCCCAGGAGCATCATATAAACAAACTTGGTAATTGGTAAGAGTCTACCAGGAGATGCTACATACCAAATATCAGTTCTACAACATCTAGATTCAGAGTAGAATTTTATAGCTTTCCTTTGTTCCCATGTTTCAACTTGTGACCTGTGGGGTGCGGCCAGTTTTGACCCCAGGGGCATCATATGAACAAACTTGGTAGAGGTCCACTTGGAGATGCTACATGCTAAATATCAAAGCTCTATGCCTCTTAGTTTCAGAGCAGAAATTTTAAAGTTCTTTGTTCTAATGTTTTGAACTTGTGACTCCCCCGGGTGGGGCTAGTTTTACCCAGGGGCATCATATGAACAAACCTGGTAGAGGTCCACTAGGAGATGCTACATACCAAATATCAAAGCTATATGCCGTCTAGTTTCGGAGAAGAATTTTAAAGTTTTCCTTCTTTGTTTCTATGCTTGCACTTGTGACACCCCCCCCCCCACCCCCAAGAGGGTGGGGAAGTTTTGAAACTTTAGACATCATATGAACAGCTTTGGTAGAGGTCCACTAGGAGACGCTAAATACCAAAGCTCTACGTCATCTAGTGTTAGAGAAGATTATCAAAGATTTTGTTATTTATTTCCCTTTGGTTGCCATGGAAATCAGATTTATGGGTGAAATTTAATCTTTTGAACAACTTTGGTAGAGCTTCACCCAAGGAACATCCCTGCCAAGTTTCATCTAGATTGGCCCAGTGGTTTAGGAGGAGATGTTTAAAGAAATTGTGGATAACAGACATTGGGCGATCACAAACGTTTGCGCACCCTTGAGCACTTTGTGCTCAGGTGAGCTAAAAACAAGCAGGCCAAGATGGCCCAAGATCGCTCACCTGAGTTTTTAAAAGGACCATAGCCTATTTGTTTTGAGGTATTGACCATTCCAAGCAATTTCGAAAAGGTTACCTTTAACAAGAGGACCATGATGGCCCTGTATTGCTCCAATGACTTTTTAAGCCTTTACCATACAAATTGAAGTGTTAATAACCCTGAAAAAGAGGGCATTTGAAAACAATGAACACCGGCAGGTTTATTCATTGGCATAAAAGGTAAAGTTCTTGGAAAAAAACCTGAATGACAGAAATCTTACTTTGAAATTAAAATTCCACCCATGTGTGCGTAACTATTAACATTAAAATGAATCACTCTCTCTGAAAACAGAATATTTTCTATCAAAAAACTTAAATATCTGGCACCAATGATGTATCAATGCAGTTTGATATTCAAGGGAAGTAAATAGTAACAAATTTTATTCTTTATAACTAGAGTTACTTCCCTTGATTAATGTTTAAATTGAAGTGACTACATAATGGAAGCCCATGTTAAACTTGTGATCCCTGGAATGGAGTCAATTTTGACCCCAGGCCTATAATATGAAGAAACTTGTTAAAGGTCCATTAAATAAAGCTACATACCAAATTCAGTAGCCCTGGGCCTTACAGTTTCAGAGAAAAAGGTTTTTCAAACTTATTTTTTTTTCAGTTTTGTTGCAGTGGCAACCAGAGTTTTAGAAGGCCAAATTCTTTCAACTGTGAAGTTTCATCAAATCTGGATGGGTAGTTTCAGAGAAAAGATATTTGAAATAAAAGGTTAACCCAGGCACAGACGGACAAACGCAAGACGGTTACCATTATTGTAAACATGAAATTCCGTCCATCTTTAAGAATTTTTTTCATTTCTCTACAGTGCAAGTAGCCCCTGTTCACCAGAGCCATGCTTCTTGACAGATCAAAATTTTGTGAACAAATTTTGAAAAGGGTCACCCAAGGAACATCTGTGTTAACCCTTTCCCAAACAATCCCTGGTTTTTACGGGTCAGGAATAGAAGCCTTTTGAAAACATTGTGGGAAAAGGAGAAAATGCTGGTAAACACCATTTTCTCCTTTTCCCACAATGTTTTCTACCCTGTCATATAGAAAAATCATCTTTTTAGCAACTGTTAAATTTTTCATCTGCAGAATGCTTTCAGTTTGGTGTGGTCCAAAATCTGCCCATTATCTCCCGCTAGATGGCATTCTATAAATACTCATCTATCTGATATGGGCATCCTGGGTACAGAGCCGAACCACCTTCCTACGCGACAACCGTTACTTTGAATTTAAAACAAAAAAAAAGGTTTACCCAATAAAACTCTACCTCGTACAATTTACTCAACTATGATCATCAATTTAGAGAAATGTGTTGCTAAAGCAGGTCTCAATTCTCCTCAAACGTATTGATACGTAAAAGCTATTGTCAACATTGCTACTTTATAGAGCGTAGTCTTGCAGTCAGCCCGCTTTCGGGGCTAGTAGTGATGTGTCATATAAGACAGTCAAATCTTAGAAGAATATGACATGCGCAGACAACAAAAATCTGCCGTTTGGGAACAGGTTAAATTATTCCAAAATCTGACTATCGGTTTCAGAGAAGAATTTTTAAGAATTTCTTTATTTCCCTAGAGTGCAAGTAGCCCCTATTCACCAGAGCCATGTTTCTTGATAGATCAAAATTTTGCGAACACTTTTTGAAAAGGATCACCAAAGGAATATCTGTGTGAAATTATTTCAAAATCTGAGCAGCAGGTTTCACAGATGAAGAAATTTTTCAAGAATTCCTTCATTTCTCTATAGTGCAAGGAGCCCCCATTCACCAGAGACACGTTTCTTGACAGATCAAAATTTTGCAAACAATTTTTGAGAAGGGTCACCCAAAGAACATCTGTGTGAAATTATTTCAAAATCCGACCAGCAGTCTCAGAGAAGATTTTTAAAGAATTTCTCATTTGGTTGCAATGGCAACCAGAGTTTTTTTTATGGAATCAAATTCTGTGAACAATTTTTAAAGAGGACCTCAAAAGAAACATTCTAGCCAAGTTTGGTCCAAATTGGCTCAGTGGTTGAGGAGTTGATGTTTAAAGAATTGTTGACGCACAACGGACGACAGACACCGGGTGATCCTAAAAGCTCCCTTAGAGCATGTTGTGCTCAGGTGAGCTAAAAATTGTATGGGCAGAATAGGTTATTGTAAACATGAAATTCCATCCAATGGTATTGGAGATATTCACCGTGACGGACACAAGGACAGACAGAGGCATGGACAGACAGAAGGACGAACAGACAATGCTAAAACTATATCCCTCTGCCTTCCGTGGGGGATAATGAAGATATCGAACAGAATATAGCAAGGAAAAAAAGGTAGAAAACAATAATTGACTGCACTTCCTCAGAATACATGTAATCTGAATTTCAAACACCCCTTCCCTCAGCATAACCCCTCCCTAACCAGCATTTTCTCCCTTTCCCACTATGTTTTCTACCCTGCTAAAAACAAATTTCAATTTTTGCTTTACGTTTATTTTGTCATCTGCAAGTGCTTTAAATTTGGACCAGTCCAAAAATCAGTCGTTTGGTAAAGGGTTAAATCAGATTATTCACAAATCCAACCATACATGTCATACTTATGGGCCTGAAACAATACAACATTGACTAATTTCAAACAAGGACTGTGACCTTAACCTTTCAGTGGCAACACAGTTGTAAAAGATACTACATGTATATATCATCTATCCATGGGGATCATTCATGCCAAATGGTTTCACATTCAGACCATGCACCTAGATCTTATTGATCAGACATGAACACTACTTTTAACAGACATACATTATGACAAACTTACATGGTGATGTACAAACATGACAGGTCACAATACTGGCAAATGCCCAGCCGCAATACAGTCAATGCATACAATTTGGCAATGTTCTTTGACCTAAAAGAAGAAAATAATGAAATTTTCAGTTTCGTTTCTTTGACAGTTTTCATGTACTTGATATATATGTAGACTATACAAAATGAATCCTTGAAGCAACTGCAATTTTTTGGGGGGAGTGAGACACTTAGACCCCTGACCATTTAGACCCCTTAAGATTTTGGGTGATGTTTCAACACAAGATTTACAAGTAATACAATCCATAAACATAGTAGATTAATATGTAAATTTTCTTTTTGGAAATAGGGGTCTAAGTGTCTCAATAAAATAGGGGTCTATGTGTCTCAGGGGTTTAATTGTCACCCAAATTTTAAAGGAACTAAATGGTCAGGGGTCTAAGTGTCTGGCATCCTTATTTTTGACACATAATCTTTATTTCGTGGATTTCTACGATTTATGGCAGGGCATTTTCCAGCATTATGCCAAAATTATCAAGGACGAACCGGAAACAGGACGAACGCAAGCGAGGGCGAAAGTGTTTTGGCGCCAACTAACCTAGTATATTATGGCGAGATAACTTAGATCGTTATCATAACTTGCAGTTTACTCAGGTTATCCCTGATACAAGAAATACGTTGCAGAAATTTCACGAGGCGCATCGATGAAGATCTGTCAGCAGTAACTAACTGCCTTTCCCCGACAAAACTTCGCCTTTTCTACATTCCGCCATTGATTATGCCGTTTTGCTTGCCTCGTTTGGGTTATCGGAATCTAAAGGGAGACAAATCCAGTACGTCACAAAACAAAGGATTAATTTGAGTTATTTCTCTTGGACTATTCTCAGGGAATGCTGCAGTAGGTGTCACACCACAGGTTTTGGGCCATATTGAAAAAAGAGTGAAATTGGCCATCTTTGAAGCCTTACAGATGGCGAAACTTTTGCTTTCCTGTCTCTTTCTGTCCATAGTCCTTAAAAAAATACATTAAAGCAAAATGTCAACCGATTGCATTTTTCACTAAATCCCAAAAATAACTGGCACCCTAGAATTTTCCCTCTGAAAAACACCTGTTCACCCCCCATGACCCCAATTTTTTGCATTATCTCCAGCTAGATGGCATTCTATAAATACTCATCTATCTAATTTGGGCATCCTGGGTACAGAGCCGAACCACTTTCCTGTGTGGCAATCGTTAATTTGAATTTCAAACTAAAATAAATGTTTACTCAATAAAACCAGGGATCTTATATATACAGGGATCTTATATAAGATCCCTGATAAAACGCATGAAGTGCCTCATGCAATTCACTCAGCTATGATCAGCAGTTTAGAGAAATCTGGAACAAAAGCAGGCCTCATTTCTCCTCAAATGTATTGACAAGCTATTTTCTACATTGCTACTTTATATAGCGTAATAATACAGTCAGCCCGCTTTCGGGGCTAGTGATGCGTCATATAAGACAGTCGAATCTTCAAAGAATATGACATGCACAGACAACGAACCGAACATATTTGCAGACTTCAAATACAATATAAATCAGACATAATGGAATATTCGTTGAAGTGGTATAATAACTTAGTTTGAGAGAATTGAAAGCCAAAAGAGATCTCTTCTTTGAAACGAACCAGGTCAACTAATATGTTACCTGGGGTCCATTCTATCATTTATGACGCATATCCTGCAAATTCTCTATTCCACCCTTTATTTTCATGCCAGCGATCAGAATTTACTTTTCGTGGATCCCGATGTACAGCTAGAGTTTTCTTACCTTTTGGTTTGATAACATTTTTTTCTCGTTCTTAGATACCCATGCTTGTAAGTTTTTAAAAGCCTTACGGAAAAAAGTTTTCATGTTCAACATATCTAAAAACACCATTTTCTAATTAATTAGTTTTAAAATCTTTACCAGATGATGAAATTTCAGACTTGTCAAAAGTGAAGAGATTTGCAGAAATATCCTATTTTCTGGAAAACAAAGTTTAATGCATCACATGCTTATAGTATGTAGTAACGCTTAAAGATATTAGATTACCAGTTTGTATAAGAAAAAGGATTATCTCCTATCATATTCACTTGCTATTCCATAATTCCAAATATTGATCTGTGATAGCAATGCCTGTAAGTGTGCAGGGGCTCGGAAAGTAGACATAGCCATATTTTTGACCAATCAGGGGACACTGTATATTTATTCCATATCAATACCAAGCAGGAGGTCAAAAGTCAGTACATTATTGAAAACAAAAAGAAAGAAGATATTGGTCCTTTAAATTTTTACTAAACAAAAATTTTGGACTGTTCCAAGTTGATAGCATTTGCAGAAGACAAATACAACTCAAATACTAAAATTTGTTTTTGGAAGTAAAGAAAACATTGTGGGAAAAGGAGAAAATGCTGGTTACCAGCATTTTCTCCTTTTCCCACCGTGTTTACAAAAGGCCTCTTTCTCAGGGCCGTTAACCCATTACCACACAATCCCTACTTTTGACGACCCCCACAAAGAAGCCCATAGAAAACATTGTGGGAAAAGGAGAAAATGCTGGTAACCAGCATTTTCTCCTTTTCCCACAATGTTTTCTACCCTTCACAAAACAAATTTCAAATTTTCAGTTACTTTTATTTTGTCGTCTGCAAATGCTTTCAATTTGGACCAGTCCAACATTTTGTCGTTTGGTAATGGGTTAAAAGTTGGGATTGACTCGTAAAGGGTTAACATGCAGTCTGGTGTTTTAACCACTCTGAGGAAGAGGGCTTTGAAAACCTTTGGAGGAAAAAGATTAAAAACTGTTTACCAGTTCTAGGATTTAACCCATTACCACATGATCCCTACTTTTGATGCCCCTGAGAAAGAAGCCTTTTGAAAACACTGTAGGAAAAGGAGAAAATGCTGGTAACCAGCATTTTCTCCTTTTCCCACAGTGTTTTCTACCCTTCCCAGAACAAATTTCAATTTTTCAGTCACCTTTATTTTGTCGTCTGCAAATGCTTTCAATTTGAACCAGTCTAAAATTCTGTCGTTTAGTAATGAATTAAATCTTTATCACACAATCCAGAGTTTTAAACAGTTACCTTTTGAAAAGATTGTCTGAAGGGGAGAAAATGCAAGTAGCCAGCCTTTGCTTCTTTTCCCTCAATACATTCTGATCTTTCACATAAAAGTCACAATATTTTAGCCACATTCATTTAATCATCTGCATATACTTTGAATTTGGATAAATCTAAAACTTTGTAGAGCTAGTCTGGTAAAGAGTTAACCCTTTACCACATAAAATAATTTTGGACTCTTTTCCAGTTTCAAAGCATTTGCAGATGACAAAAGCATTTCCTTCATTTCCCACAATATCTCATAAGATTTCTCCTCCAGGGTCGTTAAAACTTGGGAAGGATTATGACTAATAACTAAATCACCTGATTGACCGTTAGTTGACAGGACATTATTCTTCTACCAAACAATCCTTGGTGTCTACAACCTCAAGGAAAACATTTTTTTTCCAAAAAGCACAGGTACAGAAGAAAATCCTGGTAAACAGCAATTTTCTATCATTTCTCATGATGATTTTTAACCTTTCAAAGATAAACCTCATAATTTCAGCTTTATTTGATTTTTTGTTTGCCATTAATACAATTTGGACGAGTATGAAATTTTGATTTTTAGAAAAGAGAGGGCATACCTCACTAGAAGCACTGGGTTTTGGGAGGAGTCTCCCTGGGCAAAATATTTCAAAGCCCTAGGCCTGGTAACAGAGGCACCCAGGACAAACATGTATGGGTGAATTGTCACTGTAATATGACAATCCACAACTGCAGTTAAAAGCAGTGTAAAATCTCATTCAACCAATCAATCATTCACTGATTCAATCAGTCAATTGATTGATTAATTAAATCTTTACCACACAAGAAAGTTTTAGACTTGTCCAAATTGAAAGCATTTGCAGACGACAAAATAAAGGTGACGGAAAATTAGAAATTTGTTCTGGGACGGGTAGAAAACACTGTGGGAAAAGGAGAAAATGCTGGTTACCAGCATTTTCTCCTTTTCCCATAGTGTTTTCAAAAGGCTTTTTTCTCAGGGGCGTCAAAAGTAGGGATTGTGTGGTAATGGGTTAACCGTAAACCAGACGACAAAAATTTGACAGGTTTCTGCTGTTGTAATGGATGAAATCATGAGCTTATCTTTTGTCTAAGCGTCAAGTTTTTATAGATATGCTTGACTTTTCCTACAACATATTCTTTATAGCCACTTTCAGCTTGCTACTTTTTAAAAGCAGAGTAGTTACTTTACACCTCATGTATTAACTCTTTCTCATATGACAAAACTTTGGACTTGCCCAAATTGGAAGCATTTGCAGATGACAAAATTAAGGTGACTCAAAAATTAAAGTTGTTTAAGGGAGGGTTGAAAACATTGTTTGAAAAGGAGAACATGCTGGTTACCAGCATTTTCTCCTTTTCCTACAATGTTTTGAAAAGGCTTCTTCCTCAGGTTTGGAAAACTGGGATAGTTTGGCAAAGGGTAATATTCATCCTGTAGAGGATAGTAATGTATTATGGCAGGCAAGCCTTTCTTCAAAGAATATGAAATGGGCAGACAACACCTTACCACATAATCCCAAGATTGAAAAACCCTGAGGAAAGCCTTTTGAAAACACTTTTGGTAATGGAGAAAAACACTGGCAACCAGCATTTTCTACTTTCCCCACAATGCTATTTTGTACCATATCAAATACAAATCCCATCATTTGAGCCAAACTGAGTTTTGTCATCTGCAAATGCTGTAAACCTTTACCAAACAATAAAATTTTAGACTGGTCCAAATTGAAAGCATTTGCAGACAACAAAATAATCATAACTTAAAATTTGAAATTTTGTTTCCAGCAGGGTATAAAGCATTGTGAGAAAAGGAGAAAATGCTGGTTACCAGCATTTCCTCCTTTTCGTACAATGTTTTCAAAAAGCTTCTTCCTCGGGGTCATTAAAACTGGAGATTTTGGGATAAAGAGTTAATTCCAACAAGACTTCATATCTTTCATATGGTAAAAAGTTATAGAATTATAAAACTTTAATCTATAAGATTAACCTATTCACTAATACTTCTGTCATTGTTGTCTGAATATCTTTAACCACATTAGAACAGTATGGTGCAAATACTTTACATAACAGCAACATTGTAGACTTTTTCAACTTTTAAAGCAGTCGCAGCCAGCAAGTTAACAGTGTGTAAAGAGATGGAATATATCTTTGAAAAGGTGAACAAATTTGTGGGAAAAAAGTAGCAATGCTACTTATCAGCTCTTAGTTCCTCTTACCAAAATGTTTCAAGAAGCCTTCCACTTCAAGGGGCTGTTTGACTATGCTAAGTAGTTTGATCTTTTGCTAAATGACGAAATTTCAGTCTTGTCCACGTTGACAGTATTTGCAGACTACAAATGCAACTAAAATGATGATGTTTGTATAGGAAATGATGGAAGATATGATGAAGAAAGGGAGAACATTCTTCTTTCCACAATGTTTTAAAAAGCCTTCTCCTTCAACCCTTAACCACATAATCCCGAGTTTTAACGCCCCTAAGGAAGAAGCCTTTTGAAAAGATTGTTGGAAAAGGAGAAAATGCTGGTTACCAAGATTTTCTCATATTCCCACAATGTTTTCTAATTTATCAAAGGTAAGTTCCTTCAATGGATACATATCTAAATTGTCATCTGCAAGTGCTTTCAATTTGGACCAGCCTTAAATTTTGTCATCTGGTAAAGAAATAAGGTCGTAAAGCAGAGGGCTGTTTGGTAAAGGATTAACCCATTACCACATAATCCCTACTTTTGACGACCCTGAGAAAGAAGCCTTTAAAAAGCATTGTGGGAAAATGAGAAAATGCTGGTTACCAGCATTTTCTCCTTTTCCCACAATGTTTTCAGTCCTTCACAAAACAAATTTCAAATTTTCAGTCACTTTTATCTTGTCGTCTGCAAATGCTTTCGATTTAGACAAACCAAAATTTTTGTCATTTGGTAAAGGATTAAGGGAAACATGTATAGTACCTAAGTTTTGAGTGCCAAAATTGGCATAATTATATTATGAACTTTAGGAAATAAATCTAGACCATTTGCGAAACAGTCACATGTTTTAATGACCCTAAAAAGATGGCCTTTTTTCAAAAACCTTGTGGGAAAAGGAGAACATGCTGGTAACCAGCATTTTCAGCATTTTCCCACAATCTCTTCCACTGTTTCAAGAAAATCTAATGCTTAACTCTTTAACAAACGACAAAATTTTGGACTAGTCCAACTTGAAAGCATTTGCAGATGACAAAATAAATGCGAATTATAAATTGAAATTTGATTTGGAAAGGGTAGAAAACATTGTGGGGAAAGGAGAGAATGCTGGTTACCAGCATTTTCTCCTTTTCCCACGGTGTTTTCAAAGGCTTTCTTTCTCAGGGTCGTTAAAAGTTGGGATTATGTGCTAAAGGATTAATCAACATATTACTTGTAATCTGTATTAGCCTTAATTTTTTCACAAGTTTAAGATTTTGTCATCGGTAAAGAGTACAAGCAAAGAGATTAAAGGTCAAACAAGCATATGTAACACTATGAAGGTTTTAAATCTTAAATAGCTTGACATAGAAATTTGAAAACAAAAATAAGTTTTGAATGTGAAAATCTTGAAATAAACTTTGAACTAGGAAAGAAAGAAAATGGATACCAGACTGGTTACCTTTTGTGTACTGTTTGTGTTTTGGGGACAAACAGTACAATGTTGTTATATCACAAATTTTCAGGACATTAATGTCATGGAGCGATTTCTCCAATCTGAGTATATTGTGTATGGAAAAACATTAAGCCATATGGAAAATATGCTTTCATTTCATGGGAGACAAGCTATCTTAACAGATGCAACATTCGAAGTATACTGTATCTTGAAAGGCAATGATGACCTGGATGAGAGCATCACTATATCTGGAATATCACCGCGATATCCCTGTTCTGGTACTGATGTACCAACAATCATGGCTGTTGATGTCATGGCCATTGTGGGATTAAAAAAGAAGTCGGCCTCAACGTATGAGCTTGATGAGGTCATGCCAACTCTCACAGCCGCCATTGATCCATACAGATTATACTTTTCTGCCATCTCCAATATCTGTGGCTTACAGAACTGGAGGGCTCCAACCGGAGCGAACATCAGTAGGTGCCCTATCTGTGGGGTTTCAAACTACAGTAGTGATGTCCAATTGCATCCCGACTCAAATTCACTGAAGACATGTGTCTTCAACACAACACAAACCATCCTGGATATGACCGCCTGTGATTATTATCTACAGAACACAGTGAGTACAGTAGAAAGTCAGATCTGCATCCCTACAAGTTTCAATGACACTTGTGTTACTTTGAGATATAGGAATGCAAGCACAGCCAACTGTGATTGTAATCGTAATAGTGATGGGTCTATCTTTACTGACGGATGTGAACAAACTGTTGTCAGCTCATTTTTGTTGTGTACTTCACTGTTTATATGGGCAACATTCTGTCTGATTATTAACTAACATACCTACTACAAACTGACAGGTTTCACTGATCAGCAGTAAAAGGAAGCTTGTTTTTCTATCAGTTTTTACCAACAAAAAAATTTGACTCACCCATACTGAGTGCATTTGCAGGAGACAAAATTAAAGGTGATGCAAATAACAGAATTTCTTGTTATAAAGAAAAAAAAATTTTGCCAGAAAAGAAAACTCTCAAGGACATGCATGTGCCATTATTTGCCCCACATTTAGTTTGTTGTCTGCAGGTGCTTTCATTTTGGATGATTCTAAAATTTTGTTGTTTGGTAAAGAAAAATGATTCCAAACCATGGATTACAGGACATTATAATGAGAACAGTACAGAACAAATATTACCAATGCTTTTGTATTGTGATAAAAAGCAGAGCATGACTGCAATATAATATTTTTTCCTTACATCATACAATCACGAGATTTTCCAGGGCTGAAAAAAAAAATGTTTGAAAACATTTTGGAACAGGAGAAAATGCTGGTATATCAACAATTTATCCTTTAATCTAACTCTTGAATAAACAAACAAACATCCTGCTCTAAAATGAAAGCATTTGCAGACAACAAAATAATTGTGTCTGAAAAATTGAAATTTGCTTTTGGGAGGGTAGAAAAAATTGTGGAAAAGGAGAAAATGCTGGTTGCCAGTATTTTTTCCTTTTCCCACAATATTTCCAAAGTTCTTCTTTCTCAGGAATGTTTAAAGTTGGAATTATGTGGTAAATGCTTAAATAAAGTAAATCTTACCTTGTAACTCAATTTTGTCATTCCAGTAAAAAATGCAGATCATTATATCTAACTTATTTGTTTGATAGTTAACCCTTTCCCAAACAAGCCCTTGTTTTTACGTGTCTGCAGTACACGTCTGCAGTACACATCTTTTGAAAACACTGTGGGAAAAGGAGAAATTGCTCGGAAAGAGCAATTTCTCCTTTTCCCACAGTGTTTTCTGCCCATTTAGATAATTTTCTGCCATTGTTTTGAAAGTTAAAATTGTCATCTGCAAACTCTTTCATTTTGGAAGAGTCTAAAATTTGTCATTTGGGAAAGGATTAATAACCAAAGCTGTGTAGTTGCTGCTTTATAAAGAAAAAACCCACGAAGTCACCAAACATTAAACAAGTCAGAAAATAATAGCTTCATACTTGTTTATTGACTAGTAAAATATCACACATAATTATACTGTAGTCTTAACCTACAGAGGACAGCACAAATCAAGATCAGACTGCACATAACAGGCAGTCTGATCTTTGATCTACACTGCCTGGCTTGCTATGCCATGTATTCTGATCAAACATCCTTAACATTGCAACATTTGCATCTTCTGTCCTGGCAGAAAATATTCAATTTATCAATGCATCACTGCAAGGACTTGAAAAAATTCCTGTGCATAATATTATCTTCAAAAAGATATATAAAACAGGTGTTTGAACAACCACAAGGATGAAGAATTTTGAAAATAGTGTGGGAAAAAGAAAGAGATAAATGCTGATTCCGAGCATTTTCTCCTTTTGCCACAATGTATCTACCTTTTCAAAGACAGATCTGATCATTTACAGCTGCATTTGTAAACTGCAGTTGCTCTAAATTTGGTTTGGTTTTAACTTTTGTCACATAGTAATGGCTTGGACATACTTGTATAAAACTTTACAAAAAAAGAGCACACGCTCTGCTACAGTTTCTTTTAACCCATTACCTAACGACAATATTTTAGACTGGCCCAAATTGAAAGCATTTGCAGACGACAAAATAAAAGCGACTGTTTTGTGAAGGGTAGAAAACATTGTGGGAAAAGGAGAAAATGCTGGTTACCAGCATTTTCTCCTTTTCCAACAATGTTTTCTAAAGTCTTCTTTCTCAGGGGCGTCAAAAGTAGGGATTGTGTGGTAATGGGTTAAAAAAAAAAAAAAGATTTGATTTCTTCCAAAATTAGATTGCTTTTCAGAGTCAGAAACAGGGGCATTACTGTGTTAAAAAATTTTTTTGATGGATACTAGTCCTGTCCTTCTTGTATGGGTTCCCCTTCTGAATGTTAACATGTAGTTCAAAGCAATATTTTTAGTAATGACACAGACATTATTTTTCAGCTATGAGAGATAAATATAAAAAGTCAAAGTTAGTGCACCACAGCAATGCAGATGATGACGACAGAACCAACAATGACTAGCCTATGACGATACCTAGAAGTGTTCTTTGAAAACAGCAAAAAATGCACATGTAACAATGATAACAAATGCATGTGCCATGCTCTGCCAAAAGGGGGATTAGTGCATCTCCATGATCCATGGGACCAAGCAAGCCATTACAAAATTATGGATCCCCTACATTTATTATTCTCAACAACCAACTTTATTACAGTACATTACATTACTCTATATTGAAGTTTTAAACACTTACAGCGTTTCATGCCATAACAATATATACATGATGTAACAGACATATTTTACAAAAGTCGATACGAAAAAGTCATCTAGTTTGAAAATAACATCTGACATACAACTATCATCCCAGATATGTTTATATATTTAACCCATTATCATACAATACCTAATTTTGACGCCCCTGAGAAAGAAGCCTTTAGAAACCATTGTGGGAAAAGAAGAAAATGCTGGTAACCAGCATTTTCTCCTTTTCCCACAATGTTTTCTACCTTTCAAAAAAGAATTTGAATATTCGGGCACTTTTATTTGTCGTCTGCAAATTCTTTCAATTTGGACCAGTTTAAAATATTGTCGTTTGGTAATGAGTTAACAGACTTGTTTCCTTGTTGCTCAGGGTTTATCATGAGAGAGACTGGTCCTTGGACGTACAAAAAATTGACCAATGGCAAAAAGTCTCGGCCCAGGTCAAACAGTGCAGGCTGACCTGGGTCGATACTTTTCGCAGATGCATTAAGCACGCTTTTCACATGGCATGGCCAGTAATTATGTATGTGAAATAACTGCTTTCAAAATGATTTGAAGGCTATAACGTCAAAATATGTACTGAAAATTATTTCCTTTCAATTATTATTATAATGAACAAAAAAGAAGAAGAAAAACTGAATTTACCCCAAGTTGTTATAAGAAATTTGTTGCTGTGTTGCAAAGAACAGAACTACACAACTGGTATACACCTATATTCAGGATGGTGACATGTACATTTGTAGCAGCTATGGTCCTATTAGGAAACAACAACACATCAACTACAACTGTGCAAAATAACAAAATAACTTTCCTTTTGATGACCCTGAGAAAGAGGCCTGTAGAAAACATTGTGGGAAAAGGAGAAAATGCTGGCAACCAGCATTTTCTTCTTTTCCCACAATGTTTTCTACCCTTCACAAAACAAATTTCGAATTTTCAGTCACTTTTATTTTGTAATCTGCAAATGATTTCGATCTGGACAAGCCTAAAATATTGTCGTTTGGTAATGAGTAAAGTTATTGCTCATAGAAATATCAGTCCATTTCAACCAAGAGTTTGGACAAAAAAAAAACCCTGACCACTGTCACTAATGGACAGCAATTTCAAATGAGTATAAGTGATATTGCAATTATTTAAAGACAAAAGATACAAAAAAAATATACTTTAAAAATGTGGTCACATGACAAAACAAAAGGCAATGTCATAATGTCAAAATTTGGACATACCCATACTGAAAGTAATTGCAGACAACAATTATGGCTGATATTGTGATATTTTGCTTTGAAAGAGTAAAACAATTGTTGGAGAAGGAGAAATGATAGTTACCAGCATTTTCTCCTTTTTCCGCAATTTTTAAATTTTTTTCTTTTCAAGGATCTTTTAAACTGAGGATTGTGTTGTAAAGGGTTAAAATAATGAAATATTAGAAGAGTACATGTATAAGATTACTTAAAGTACACAAATTAGTTGAATCCTCTTCACTTCATTGAAATGTCTTTTTATTCAAAACTTGTATTTAGGAAATTATCTTAAGATAAATGAAATAAATTTTCTGGAGTCAAGGTAATTAACCCTTTCCCAAACAATCCCTGGTTTTCAAGATCCTGACAAGGAAGCCTTCTGAAAACATTGTGGGAAAAGGAGAAAATGCTGGTAACCAGCATTTTCTCCTGTTCCAACAATGTTTTCTACCCTTTACAAAACAAATTTCAATTTTTGAGTCACATTCATTTTGTCATCTGCAAATGCTTCCAATTTGGACTAGTCTAAAATTGTGTCGTTTGCTAAAGGGTTATCCATGAAACCAGTGGAGAGACCAGCCACAGACAAAGCCTAGTGTTTGCTACGAAAGAACAATACTGATGACTGCTGGACCAAATTTAGCCTGAGAACATCTGCCTCAACAATAATATCACAGTATACTTGTACTTTTAATCACAGTGTAATGTTAATTATCTATTTTCACAAAATTGGCAGGAAATATTCCAATCTTTCCATGGCACTTTCCCTCCCACCAGTCGAACTGCTTATCAGTTCTTGTAAGAACCACTATCTCGTCACCTGTCAATCACAGAAAAAACATCAATCAGTTGGAATCTATATAGTTCTTAAATTTTCAACCCTTTTACAAAACAACCCCGTTTTAACACTCCGGAGGAGAAAACCTCTCAAAGAATTTTGGGAAAAGGAGAAAATGCTAGTTCAGGTAAACATTATTTTTTCATTTTCCCACAATGTTTTCTACCTTTTCATAGATAAAGTTCATTATCTAAGTCACATACAATATGCAATTTGCAAATGTTTTGAACTTGACAGGTGTGAAATTTTGTCTTGGAGAAGAATTCACAAATGAAAAAAACATTTGCAGAAGACAAATGTTATGAGGCTCAAGGGACAACATTTGATCTTGGCTTAGGACTAAACATTGTAGGAGAAAGAGGCAATGGTGATAAACAACATGCCCCCATAGTGTTTTCAAATGCTTTTTCCATAGGTGTTGCTAAAAGAAAGGATTCTTGGCTAAAGGATTGGCAAACATTTCTATTTGCAGATAACTTTTTTTTCTGACATGCAGAAGTCCACTTTAGAAAACACTATAACAAAAGCAGAAATGGCATGAATGATTGTTTTATTGCTTGTTCTTTTGGTTGATGTCTTGCCTCATTTCAGTCATATAGTAGAATGATAAGCACCTAGCCATGCTTTCCCAGAGCTTTTTTTTACCTTTCTTTCACCAGTTCTTTGAACAAAATTCTTTCTCAGCTATTGGCTGCTGTATTTTAGCAGTGAGGAATAAATGAATCCTGTGGCAATAAATATCATCAGTTCCCAGAAATGTTCCTTAAAGTTGTAAAACGATGTGACTGTTGAGTTTGGCTAGTGAAGACATACAAAACCTTGCAAACCTGCTTTAAATGATAAATCACATGGAAGCTGCCCTTCAAAAGACCTTGTTGCTATCACGCGCAAATCCCAGGTATCATCAGAGGATCCCGTTGACAAATTACTTATACCTAAACAAACATAAATCAAACAGTCCTCTGTTTTCATTGCCCATATTCGGATGCCTTTAAAAAGTTTGTGAGCAAAGGAGAAAATGCTAGTTCCATGCATTTTCTCCTTTATCCACACTGTTTTCTTCCCTTTAAAAGATAAATTTAAAAACATTTTTGCCAGATGAAATTTCTTGCTTGCAAATATTTTCATTTTCTCTTGTCTTCCAGTAAGGGGTAATCCCTTTAACCCATTACCACACAATCCCTACTTTTGACTCCCCTGAGAAAGAAGCCTTTTGAAAACATTGTGGGAAGAGGAGAAAATGCTGGTGACCAGCATTTTCTCCTTTTCCCACAATGTTTTCTACCCTTCCACGAACAAATTTCAATTTTTCAGTCACTTTTATTTTGTCGTCTTCAAATGCTTTCAATTTGGACCAGTCTAAAATTATCCCGTGTGGTAAAGAGTTAAGTTGATTTCCCTTTGGAAAGATCATTGTTCAAGAATGTGCAGCCTAATTTGGTAAGGTATGTCTTGATAATTTGCAACAGTAGCAACTCAAATCATCCATGTTATTCACTATGCAATAAATGCAGAATACTACAATGAAGAAATTTTCTGGTGCTTGTTTTCGTTCACAGCTGCTTGACAAAATATGATACCTTGAGAAACTGAAGGTCATCTTTAAAAATACTTGTAGACATTGCGAGGAAAACACAAGCACTTGGAAAGTTACTACAATGTAGTACTCATTTTAGCTCACACCTACAAATTTCAACAAAAAATATTGCAATAATTGACATTTTCATCCAAAAAGGTAAAAATAAGGTATGTTTGAATCTGAGCAACAAAAGAACTTTGAAATAGAGGCATACCTGTGTCAAAAACATTTTACAAGAATTACCTACCCTATTGTTGTAGTTTCAATTTTTCATATTCAACAAATACCTCAAGTTTTTTAACAAAATTTTAGACTGGTCCAAACTGAAGCATTTGCAGATGACAAAATATACGTAACTCAAAAATTGAAATTCATTTCCAGCTGGGTAGAAAACATTAAGGGAAAAGGAGAAAATGCTGGTTACCAACACTTTCTCCTTTTTCCCACAATGTTTTCAAAAGGCTACTATCTTATGGTCCTAAAATCCAGGGATTAATTGGTAAAGGGTTGAAAGATTTTGCATCATCACAATGTAAACGACAAGAGGGCTATGACAGTGCTTTTGACTTTGGCTTAACCCATTCCCAAACATCAAATTCTGGACCCTTCCAAACTGAAAGAGTTTGCAGATGACAATTTTAGATTTGGAAAAAATTGCAGAAAGTTCTCAAAAAGGATAGAAAACACTGTGGGTAAAGGAGAAATTGCTCGTTACGAGCAATTTCTCCTTTTCCCACAGTGTTTTCAAAGACTTTTACTGCAGACACGTAAAAACCAAGGCTTGTTTGGGAAAGGGATAAGAAACAAAAACAATACAGCAAAAGATTCACCTGAATGTGACCTTGGCCGATGTTTCATACTGCTTGTTACGCTATCAGATGACCGTTTTGTGACGGGAGATGACTTAGTGAAGGTAGGGGTAAAGGATCCTTTTCTAGAGGATCGAGTCTGTGTTGTTGTTGTTTTTGTTGTTTTCTTAGTTACTCTTTTCTCTGTTTGAGGGGATGGTTCAGGGCTACTGTCAGAATCCCAGTCCTGATTACTGGAATGATCCCTCTTTGAAGATTTTGACTTTGGTTTTGATCTGAACGAAGACGTGAAACTCTGGAATAGAAATAGAATCATATACCTAACTTTTTATTTTTTTTTCCATGCTATTTTCTACCCTATAAAAGAAAATTGCACCATTTGAGCCAAATCAAAACTGTCATCTGCAAATACTTCCATTGTGGATAACTTAAGGCTAAAATTTTGTTAAGTCTAAAAATTTTGTCCTATAGAAAAAGTTAAGAGATTATAATAGGCAGTTTTAAACATCATTTGCCACAAATTGGTTTCAGAACATAATAAGTTCTGAGTTTCCTTTCATCAGATGACAAAGCTAAAGGCTTGTATACCGGTAATTCACAGAAAACAAATTCAACTTTTCCCACAATGTTTTCAAAAGCCGTCTCCCTCAGGGTCTTTAGAACTCGATGTTGTGTGGTAAAGGGTTAAATGAAAACATACACTTAGTTTTGATTTTGCGACATCCATCCCGCCTGATGCTTGCTTCATTGCTTCTTTCTTCGCCATTCGGACCAGCTCCTTTTGTGCATTCTTCTTGTGCATCTCCATGACCTCATATAGACAGTTACACTCAGGTGGGGGTTCTACATCCCCTCGCAATATCTCATAGGCTCTTATTTCTCTTCCATAGAATCTAAAAAGCAAATCAATAGATTTTGGCCGAAAGTACCGATATATGTGAATAAGTGTACATTGTTTATGAATTAAGGCCCTCTTCCTAAATTGTAAGCAATAAGTGATGATACTAAACAGTCACAGATTTGTTTGGTTAAACCCTTTACCACACAATCCCAATGACCCTGACCCTGAGGGAATAGCTTTTTGAAAACATTGTAGGAAAAGGAGAAAATGCTGGTTACCAGCATTTTCTCCTTTTCCAACAATATTTTCTACCCTATTAAAGAAAGGTTCCATCATTTGAGTTACACTGAAATTGTCGTCAGCAAATCTTTCACTTTGGACAAGTCTACATTTTTGTCATATGGTCCAGAGTTAGGGGATCGGAAGTAATAATGCATCAACTGTGAACTTACTTTTTATTTGCATCCTTTCTCTCAATAAGACCACTCCCCTCCACAGATATTCCTGCAAACAGCCCCTTGGTCTTGGAATAAGTGTAAATAGCTGCAGCACTACGTACAGCCACATCTGCCTCAAGGTTCCTGCCCAGTGGACCAGCGGCTATTGTAAAGTTTCCTCCCAGTGTCAAATTACCACCTTTGGAAAAAGCATCCACTGCAGATCTTTTATTCAGGATGATTACAAAATCCGTTACCTGAAATATTGATTCATTAACCCTTTACCACACAGTGCTGACTTTTGATGCTCCTGGGTAAGAAGTCTTTTGAAAATATTTTGGGAAAAGCAGAAAATGCTGGTAACAAGCATTTTCTCCTTTTCCAATTAAGTTTTCTACCCTATCAAAGCAAAATTGCACCATTTGAGCCACTTTGAAATTGTCGTTTGCAAATACTTTCGATTTTGATAGGTCTATAATTTTGCTGTATGGTAATTGTAACAGGTTAAACCGTTACCAAACAACGCCAGCTTTTGACTACCCTAAAAAAGAAGACTTTTGCAGGACTGTGGAAAAGAGAAAGAGTGCTGGTAGCCTGCATGTTCTCCTTTTCCCACAATGTTTCCTACCCTTCATATGTATGATATTTGTATGGTGTTTACTGGAGTTACTATTTTAGTTATATCACATTAGACAGTGAACCTTTCTATGCTTTCCTGGGGGTTTATTCCATCAGTGCTTCTTCCCTAGCTACTAGCTGCTTTCCCACACAAACATCTTCAAAAAAAAAAAAATCAGTGGTGAGAGAAGAGTGAATCCTGGCGTAATGACTTTTGTAAATCCACAAAAACTGGGGGCCCAGCAAACCCTTGTCTTAAGTCCTGCATACTACAAACTACTCTACTCTCTCACAAGCAACAAGTTTTTTACCCTTAAAGTGCTGAATTAATACAAGAAACATTTTTAAATAGGAAAAACATCTGAAATATTACTGTACTAAGGATTTTTTGGCAAGCATATGAAACAAAATAGTGAACAGTGTAGATCCAAGATCAGACTGCACATTCTGTGCTGTCTGATCTTGATCTACACTGTCCACAAAAACAAGTTAAATTGGTTCCAGCGCTTTAAGGGTTAACAGCTAAAATGAAATTTGAAAATAATCTATGAACAGATAAGAGGTAGTGATGGTACTCTAAATCCATTATTTCTCTTCCAAACCCTACATTGTGCATAATCATTAATCGTCTCAATGAGGTGATTCTAATGAGTACCCATTACCTACGGTTTTAGTGGAGAATTAATGAGTACCCATTACCTACGGTTTTACTGGAGAATTTATCAGTATTTTCGATTTTGATCACTCCCTCTATCTAGAGCTATGTCCATAAAGAAAACATTAAATACCTCTGCACCAATTTCAAACCCTCCTCCCAGACCAGCTATTCCAATGGCCGAGGGTGCTGACCAGTCTGAAGAATAGAAAATCTGCTTGTTATGTTTGTGCCATTTGAGCTATATACAACTTTATCTGGAAATGCTTTCAATATGGGCAAGTCTAAAGGTCTATCCTCTGGTCAAGGGTTGAGCCTTCCACAGCTGCGCACAAAGAGTTGAGAGTTCATTTTCCCAAAGTGTTTCCTCAAGATCATAAAAATAAAAGTGTGGTAAAAGGTTAATTCTTGATTACTGTAAGACTGATCCAAATTTAAATCATTGACCCTTTACCACACAATGACAACTTTTGATGACCCTTGGAAACAAGCCTTTTGGAAACATTGTGGGAAAAGGATAAAATGCTGGTAACTAGCATTTTCTCCTTTTCCCACATTGTTTTCTATCCTATCAATAAACAGTTACACCATTTGAGCCACATTGAAATTGTCTCCTGCAAATGCTTCCAATTTGAAAAGAGCTAAAATTTTGTTGTCTGGTAAAGGGTTAAATAACAGACAACAAGGGAAATGTGGCTTGAAGTAAATGGTATTTGACTTTGAAAGGGTAGAAAACATTGTAGGAAAGGAGAAAATGCAGATAATCAGCAATTTCTTCTTTTGACATGTGTTCAAAGGTTTTCTTTCCAAAGGTCATGAAAGACCAGGATTATTTAGTGAAAGTCGGAATGGTAAACATCTGGCAAAAGAGAGAAGGCAAATTAACCTTAACTAAATTCATTACCCTTCATAATCCTATATTTACACAACCCTGAGAGGAAAAGAGGAAAATGCTAACAATCGAGTTTCTCCTTTTCAAAGCATGATTTATATATCCTTCCAGGGAATCAATGTTGATTTGTTCTTAAATAAGAAAAAATTTCACAGGGACACAACCCCTATGATAGTCGACCAATCAAAACGATTGATGCCATTTCCAACATTATTTGAGTTATACCATAGTGGTAGCCAGGGCACCTACCCATACTTTTCTAGAGAATTTTTTATCAGTACTTTGCACAATAATCTTCCCTGGCTAACATTCAATATGGCATGCAACATGTGTAAAAGGGGGCATTCGGACACTTGCGTAAAGTATCGTCTCAGATCAGCTAGCACAGTCCGCGTAGGCTAATCCGAGATGGCACTTTATGACTTCATTAGATTTTGTCCTACAGTAGACTTATGCAAAACAGAAAATTCCATAAAAACGGAAAGGTTTGTTTCCGATTAGCCCGAGTTGACTGCGCAGACTAATCCCAGACAGGGCATAACGCAAATATCCAAATGCCCATTTTCCCATCTTGCAAGCCATATTATCTTTTTTTTTAAAGGTGTGGGGGGATGGTGAGTATAAAGAAATAGTTGTTATAATCACCTGAATTAATTCCATCATCTACTTTAGCAATTACAATTCCACTTCCTCCTCGAGCTGTCACCAAAAATCCAGCCTTCACCACTGTTAGAATAGCCAAACCTTTTGCTTTCATAAGTATCCCAGCTGTATAATAAAACAAAACAACCTTTAGTTCTAAGGCTGATGGAGGAATTTTAACTGTACGATCTTTTATCAACCGTTGTCTGCACATGTCATATTCTTCGAAGATTCGACTGTCTTATATGACGCATCAAGAGACAGTTTAGTCATAATCTAGAATATAAAAGTGGACAGTGTAGATCAGAGATCAGACTGCACTCTGTGTCTGATCTTGATCCACAAAAGCTTCTGGTGTTGTCTCTGGTATGGAAAGAATGAATTTGTTGCCTGAAAGTGCTTTCAATACAAATAAGTTTAAAGCTTGGTCATAATCTATAATCTATAGGAGTGGACAGTGTAGATCAGAGATCAGACTGCACATTCTTTGTGGTCTGATCTTCATCTTCATTGTCCACAAAAGCTTCCAGTATGGCCTCTGGTATGGAAAGAGTTAATTTGTTGTCTGAAAGTGCTTTCAATACAAATAAGTCTAAAAATCATGCTGTCCAGTAAAGATTTGTAAAGACTGGTACTACTAAATGACAATAAATTCTGTAAGGCTCAAAGGATAGAAAAGATGGGAGGAATAGTTTTTCAAAAGTTTTTCCCTAAATCCATCATTAAAGCACAAGCATGTTTCATTTAGGTCTATTAGTATTATAAACTATTTCATCACAATGTATCAAACTATCCACAATCTCTACCTGGTATAAGCTTATCTGGTCCCATTTTTGCTGTAGGAACAGTAAACTCCTTGAGAATCTTAGCTGCCTTCTTGGCTTCTGACTTCAAACTGTGTGGAATTGGTGTATTCACCATGGTTCTGTCCCTTCTACTGTTCTAGTATGAAACCTGAAAATGACAAGTAAAGAGATCAGAATCAGGTAGGGATATACCTTCAGTCTGAAGGTTGCTCCAATGTTATTTTTGTGATCTGGGCCCGTGTTCACCAACCATTCTTAAGAACGTTCTTTGTCTTATTCTCCAGAATTTTCTGCATTTGTAAGCAACACAACTTCTGATTGGCTAAACCATTCGGTTTAGCCAATCAGAAGTTGTGTTACTTACAAACGTAGAAATTCTTGGAGAATAAGACTAAGAATATTCTCAAGAATGGTTGGTGAATACAGGCCCTGGTCTCCAGTGCCTAATCTGAAGGGATGCTCCAATGTTATTTTTGTATTGGGTCTCTGCACTGGAGACCCATCACAAAAATTACATCTGAACAACCCTTCAGACTGAAGGTAGTGGCCGTATTCTTCTTCTGAGGATATCAAGAC
Organism: Tridacna crocea; assembly: GCA_943736015.1. Classification (NCBI taxonomy): domain Eukaryota; kingdom Metazoa; phylum Mollusca; class Bivalvia; order Cardiida; family Cardiidae; genus Tridacna; species Tridacna crocea. The sequence continues at coordinate 23,795,875 of OX031067.1, read as the reverse complement.
TTCACCTCAAGCTAGCCAGCGTATCATCTGTTACAAAAATTAAACTAAGGTAAGTCAACTTTACTGCATAGCAATGCACCTTTGTGGAAAGTGTACATCAGTGTGTTATCTGATTTTTGTTTTCTTCAACATTGTGGGATTTTTTCCTGCATACAGAACTTTGAAATAGATCTCGATCTTTTTTTTTCCTTTTTTTTTCAGAGCTGACAAGAATTTTTTTTTCATTTATATTTATTTGAGCAGTTTAAACTGCTGCAGTTAAAAGTTCTTGCTGACAGATGCATATCTTTCCTGTAACATTAAGACAGTAAAGTTCAAGATCAGACTGCATCTTCTTACCAACTCGGTGTAGCAGGGTACAGATATTTGGTGATATATTGTGCGGCCGTATCGACATGTGGTTTGGTACCTCAGTTGGTTAGAGTACAGGAACGGTATTCCTGAGGCCCTGGGTTCAAATCCCAGTCGAGCCGCGATATTTTTCACCACCTGTTAGGCTGTTACATTCGGCGCCAACCGGGGGACACGCTGTGGATGGCTACTGCTTAGGCACCTCGGTAACGTTTTACAGTGTTTTTCTGTCTCCAGAATGCAGGACAAATTCTAAATTTGTAGAGGGTATAATATTATGTAGCCTGGTACAGGTATTTGGTGATATATCATGCGGCCGTATCGACATGTGATTCGGTAGCTCAGTTGGTTAGAGTGAAGGAATGGTAATCCTGAGGCCCTGGGTTCGAATCCCGGTCAAGCCGCGATATTTTTTCACCATATACCTGTACCCAGCTGCATCGGCACTGAAACTGTAGTTGTAAGTTCTTCTTGGCTGATTCAAAATATCAGATTCATTGTCGAGTAGTATACAAATTAGACAAACATAAGCTAAAATACCGTGCAAAAACACCACAGTCTAAATTTGCCTTGCTAAACTAGATCTAGCTAAACTTGCTATCTATTTTCGTTTCGCATTTTTTCATTATTTCTGTCGCAGATTTTCGCCATCAAAAGATCTAATAAACTTCAATCGATTTTCAAAACAAAATGATAAACTTGCTGTGTATTTTCGGTTCGCGTTTTTTTTATCATTTCTGTCAAAATAATGCCTCATTAATGTTCTCTGTCAAACTATCTCATAAACTTCAATCGATTTTCAAAACAAAATGATACAATTATTTCATACATTGAACAATGCACTTGAGAAACAGTTTTCTACCTACTACTAGTTTTTTTTCTTAACTTTTGTTTTGTTGCTCTATTTCCGTGTAAGGGAGAGCACTCTAAAGATTTATTTATTCCAAGGGAAGCAACTCATTGTCTACGCCTTCGAAAAATATGGAGGAGTTGCTTCCCTTTGATCATTAGCGAATTTCATGTCTTTGAGGCTTCTTGCAGTTTTATGCTTATTGTCAATCTTAGTCCATAAACGGATTTGTTTCGGTCATTACGTCTTAGTGAGGGAAATTTCCCTTTTAATCAAAATGTTTTTAATGAAAGAGGCATCATCTTCAACACAGTAGTCTGCTGGAGTCAATGTACATGTACTAGACAGACAGTGTTGTGGGAAAGAAGCAATTCCTTATAATAAGCATTCTCTTTTTTTCTTCAGTACTTTCATGACCATCTCCTTTTCTTCTGAATTAGTGACATGTTTTCTAGCTTAGACTAGTCCAAATTCAGAGCTGCTGTGCTGTGGCTTCTCAGCCGGTAGCATACAGGACCTGAGAGTAGGGGGCCATGAGTTCTTTGCCCTGCATAGCTAATTTCCTTCCGTGGATTGATCACGGTCATTGTGACAGGATTCATTCCTCTACCAACACTGACCATAGCTTGTGTTGGTATAACAGGGACACTTATACTGAGATGTGGTAGAGTGTTCGCCTTGAGACCCAGAGGTCCAGGGTTCAAACCCCGCCAGTAGCAGCTGTTTGTGAGAACTGTTACATTGGCGGCCAATGAGGGGAGCCAAATGTAACTTTCTGTTCATCTTCTAACAATAGTTTACAGATATTTGGTGATATATTGTGTGGCCATGTTGACACATGGTTCGGTAGCTCAGTTGATTAGAGTGCAGGAACCGTATTCCTGAGACCCTGAGTTCGAATCCTGGTCGAACCGTGATATTTTTCACCACATTTTAGTCTCGATGATGGTTATGCTGGAAAGCAGCCATTGGCTTAGAATGAAAATTGTGTAAAGTACTGGTAAAAGAGACTCCAGGAAAGCATGGATAGGTGCATTGGCTGCTGTAATATGAGTGAAATGATATTGAAAACAGCGTTAAAATGATACAATCAATCAAAACCCGAAATTCAGACCAAAAATTTGCCATCCCTTTCTTCCTAAAGGTAAACTTTCACTTGTCTAACAATAAAGCATGCTTCTGCAAACAAAACTAAATTTAACTCATTCGAGGTTGTTTTGTCTCTTAAAAAGAACAAAAAAACATTGTGGGAAAAGAAAAAAATGCTGTTTATCATCATTTTCTCCTTATTGCCCCAATGTTTTCAAAAAACTTTCTTTCTCAAAACTGAGAACTGTGTGATAAAAGAGTTGGTCTTTGATAGGACATAAGGATCGTAAGAAAATGAAGAAAGTGCTGGCTGCTTGAAATACCAGTTAGTCAAAGCATACTCAAGACATTTGCAGAGCTTTACCTCTTACAATACCATTTCAGACATTCCACAGCAGTAACTTACTTATTCAATTGACTGTGTCCTTTGTTTAACCAGAACCAGGCAAGGGTTCTGAGCGGTTTTGCCCAAGAACACTCTTTGAAGAGGATCATACACATAGCCAACCCTACTGTTCTACCTTTGGGTCAGGTATGATCCCCTACACTGTCATATAAACAAAGATCCAATCCAATCCAAGTTAACCCTTTACCACATGTCAAAGTTTTGTACTGGTTCCAACTGAATGCAGTTGCAGATGATAAAATAAAGGTGACTGAAAAATTGATATTTGTTTGGGGAAGGATAGAAGACATTATGGGAAAAGGAGAACATGCTGGTTACTGTCATTTTCTTCTTTTCCCACAGTGTCTTCAAAAGGCTTTTTCTTAGGGTCATTAAAAGTCGGCATTGTGTGGTAATGGATTAAACTGGTAAAGTTTGTCATATGTATTGGTTTACCTGGGAGAAATAAACTGCAGATACAGTACACAAATATTTGACTCATGCCCTGAAAAAAGGGGGTTTATGGCATCTCCCTGATCCATTATACCCAGCAAGTCATCACATAACTATAGATCCATCAAATCTATGTGTGACAGCCAACTAAATTGTGAGGTAGAATAGTCCTTTGACAGGCGTATTAAAGAAAAGCAAGAAGTTTCGATTCAGGTCAGCCTGCACAGACTGACATAGGTCGAAACTTTTTGCAGTAGTGTTTAACCCCTTTTTCACAGAGCATGGCTCATTTGTGTTATGTCAAGCATTTATAGGTTTTTTTTTCTTTTTAAGAAGAAAAACAACAAAAAAGTTTATTATATAAAATAATTTTAATTTGTATCCTAGTTACAATGTAAAACAGTTAACAATTGAAAACACTTCATATGCACAGTCATACATATTGATCAAACTGGTAGACAATACTGCTGAAGCTGCTTTTAAAAATGGTAAAATCTACATGATATGAGACAGCAACCTATGGCTAAAGCAGCCTCTTATACCAGAGGTTTCTGGTTCAAATTCTATCAAGAGTGGAGTCAATGTTTGGAACTATCCATGAACCAGACACTGTGATAAGCCGTCTACCAAACAATCCTGACTTTTAACTCTTTACAAATGAAACAATTATAGACTAAATAGTCTGAATTGAAAGCATTTGCAGATGCCAAAAAAAATATAAATAAAAAATTGATATTTGATTTGAAAAGAATAGAAAACATTGTTGGAACAGAACAACATGCTGGTAACCAGCATTTTCTCCTTTTCCCACAATGTTTTCAAAGGCTTTCTTTCTCGGGGTCATTAAAAGTTGTGATTGTGTGGTAAAGAGTTAAAGACCCTGAGGAGGAAGACTTTCAAAATCACTGTTGGAAAAGAAGAAAATACTGGTAACCTGCATTTTCTCCTTTTTCTATAACATATTAACTCAACGACAAAATTCATTTTTTGAGCTACATTGAAACTGTTCTTTCAATGTTGTCTAGATTAATCCTTTACAACACAATGCCAAGTTTCAACAACCCTGAGAAGGTAGCCTTTAGAAAACATTGTAGGAAAGGAAGAAAATGCTGGTAAACAACATGTTCTCCTTTTCCTACAATGTTTCCTACCTGATCAAAAACAAGTTCCCTCACTTGAGCCACATTTATATTGTTATCTATAAATGAGGAAGAAAACTGTAGTAATGGCTGAAAATGCTAGTATGAAGCATTTTCTCCTTTCTGCACAGTGTTCTCAGAGCATTTTACCTCAGGGAAGTTAAAACTTAGGAATGACTGATAAGACATCAACAAATAAAAGAAATGTAGGTAAAATGGTCTAATGGCAAAAGGAAATATTGTCTTTCATATGGACATGGCAAACAGGAAGTATTGCATGATTAGAACAATGTTTTCTGTGATGATCAGCTGCAAGAGCAATGCAAGTGGGTCCCAACTGCTCTCCTGTGGTTGTTTTTTTACTAAAAATTTTGCAATAACCCTTCACCACAAAATCCCTAGTTTTAATTTTAATGACCCTGATTCAGCAGACTTTTGAAAACATTGTGGGAAAAGGAGAAAAAGCAGGTCTCTACTTTTTGCCTCAATTTCAAAGTTGTCTGAGGTATCACCAACACATACATCCTCACCAATTTTCATGATTATATGACTTGAAATGTGGCTTCCAGACTGTACACAGGGTAAATTTTGACCCCTGGATGACAGCCCACAGACACAGCATGATCACACAAGCTCATCTGAAGTACTCTCTTCTAAAATCAACAAGAACGATGGTTTTAAAGCTTTCAAAAACAAATGCAGACCTGTGCAAGTTGAAAAACACTTTCAGAAAACAATTAATGTCCAGCTCAAATGATGTAATTTGTCTGCAATAGGGTAGTAAACATTGTGGGAAAAGTGAAAAATGCTGGTTACCTGAATTTTCTCCTTTTTTTGCCATTTTTTTTTTTTTTGAAACTAGGAGTTGTCTAGTAACAGTTTGGCCCATTACCACACAAATTTCATAGTGGCTCAAATGACGGACTTTGATAGGGTAGGAAACTTTGTGGGTAAAGGAGAAAATGCTGGTTACCAGCATTTTCTCTTTTACCTACAATGTTTTTATAAGGCTTCTACCCTTGGGTTGTTAAAAATTGTCATTGCGTGGTAAAGAGTTAACAACTTGTCCAAGTTCAACATAAATATTTTCATCAAAAATGATGATATTAATAAAAGTCAAAATTTTTGTATGACAATGCAAACAACACAGTCGATGCCAGGGCTAAAACAATACCTCAATGTTTTCTTCGAAAACAGCTGAGCTCTTCAAAAACAAAATGTCTATTGAAAGTTATGAGTATATTAAGTGGTCTTAACAAAAGACAATATTGCACATGATTCAAACTTAACAAAGTTGAAGACAGTTAACCCTTTCCCAAACAATCCCTGGTTTTTATGGGTCTGGAATAGTAACCTTTTGAAAACATTGTGGGAAAAGAAGAAAATGCTGGTAACCAGCATTTTCTCCTTTTCCCACAATGTTTTCCATCCTACCATAGACAGAAATCATCTATTCAGCAAGAGCTGAATTGTCGTCTGCAAATGCTTTGAATTTGGTCTAGTCCAAAAGTTTGTCATTTGGGAAAGGGTTAAACTTTTTACAAGACGGCAATTTTTAGACTTGTACAAATTGAAAGCATGTAGAGATGAGAAGTTAAATGAGGCCAAACTGACAGAATCTGTCTTTTAACCCTTTACTCCATAGATACTCATTTCTACACATTGCTTGTAGGAGCCTTTTGAAAAGATTGCGGCAAAAGGTGAAATTGCTTGTGACGAGTAATTTCACCTTTTGTCCCAATGTTTTCTATGCTATCAAAAGGTGTCATATACACATAATATATATACACTTCATCCTTGCTGTTATTTAGGGTCAATTTGAGATACCATGGAAATGCCTTATGGGGTAACGGGTTAAAAGAGTATAAAACAATCTACGAAAGAGAAAATGCTGGTTATCAATGTATTCAAATGCCTTCCTTCTCCCTCCTTCATGTCATTAAAACATGATTCTATGGTAAAGGATTCAGTTACATTTTCAGACAAGCTACTTAACTCTTTACCACACGAGAAAAATTAAGACTGGTCCAAATTGAAAGCATTTGCAGACGACAAAATGAAGGTGACTGAAAAATTGAAATTTGTTCTGGGAAGGGTAGAAAAACACTGTGGGAAAAGGAGAAAATGCTGGTTACCAGCATTTTCTCCTTTTCCTACAGTGTTTTCTAAAGGCTTCTTTCTCAGGGGCGTCAAAAGTAGGGATTGTGTGGTAATGGGTTAAATCAAGCTGCAATATCAATCTAACCAAATCTAAGCCATTAGCAAAATGACATGCTCTTTTTCACAGATTTAACTTATTACCAAACGACAAAATTTTAGGTTTGTCCAAATCGACAGCATATGCAGACGACAAAATAGAAGTAACTGAAAATTTGAAATCTGTTTTGTGACGGGTAGAAAATTTTGTGGGAAAAGGAGAAAATGCTGGTTACCAGCATTTTCTCCTTTTCCCACAATGTTTTCTAAAGGCTTCTTTCTCAGAGGCGTCAAAAGTAGGGATTGTGTAATAATGGGTTAACCCTTTGCATACATACAGAAAAAAAAATCTGCAAACAACAATCAAAATGAAGGTCTTACGATACAGAGTGAAAAAAGAAGCAAATGTTGGTATTCAGTATCCCCTCCTTTTCTCAGAAAATTTTAACCCTTTACCAAACAATCCCAGACTTTTACAACCCTACAAAGAAAGCCTTTTGAAAACATTGTGGTAAAAAAAAGAAAATGCTGGTAACCAGCATTCCCTCTTTTCCCACCCCACAATGTTTTCTAACCTTTAACTGACAAATCCAAATATTTCTGCCACATTTGTTATCTGCAAATGCTTTCAATTTGGTTCTGTCTAAAATTTTGTCTTTCGGTAAAGTGTAAAACCCTTTCAAAGGCAAATTCTGTCATTTGAACAGAACTGATTTTGTTTTTTCACATGCTTTCTAAATAATAACCTGTTCAAGCCCACTGGCAAATACAGCGTCTTTTGTGGACGGCATAGATCACAATCAGACTGCACAGTGCAACTTGGATCTATATCTTCCGCTTGGCTAATTAAGCCCATAAAATTAAAGTCTTTCTTAATTTCAGTTCATTGTATTTTTAGCCAACTTTATGGCTCAAGTTTATGATTATATTTTGTTCTGAAAGAGTAGGCTATTATCTTGTTGCCTGGTGAAGAGTTGAAATGTCTGTTTCATTGTTCAACTTTCTACCAGATGACTAAATCTAGGACTGATCAAAATTGAAAGCATTTGCATATACTATAAATTTTGTTTATGAAACTGTAGAAAACACTGTGGGAAATGGAGAAAATGCTGGTTGCCAGCATTTTCTGCTTTTACCAAAATGTTTTTAACAGTTATTTTTTTAAGGTCGATAAAACAATGGGTTCTATGGCAAAGGGTTAATGGTCGCTAACAGCACCATATAAGCCAAACAGACACTAAGACCAAAACAAAATTACAATTTCAAAGTTGCTGTTGATCAGGATATCCAAGCAAAGGGGAAAGTGTGTTCCAAAAGATCAGACTCCATGTATTGTACAGTCTAATTTTGGTCTATGCTGTCAGCCAACTTAACTTTTGTTGGAAAGTACTTTAGTGTTTAACACAAGAATTTCAATCATTCTGCTCTGGATTTTCTTTGATTCTTTTCTGTTTCAATTACTTTTGATCACCGTTCAAATTCATACTGATCTACATCCATCCTTGCGTGTCTTCACCCTCATCTACAAATGGCTTATCAATGCTCCTGGAAAATATAAAACCACTGTTAATAAAACATTGTTAAAAACCAGGACCTATGGTCAGACCTGTAATGAATCAATCTAGTAAAGATGTTTCACACTTTATAAAATTAGCCCTTGTAATCACGAGCCTGAACAGGAGACTTTTGAAAACACTGTGGGAAAAAAAGAAAATGCAACAAAGCAGCATTTATTAATTTTCTATTCCTCCTTAAACAAATCCAAGCATGAGCCACATTTAACTAGTAGAGCACATTGCTTTCAATATGGTTAAGTTTTAAAGTTTAAAGAGTGAAAAGATTTTCCCCAATTACTTTGTCTTTTTAAAACATTAACTCCAGAAAAATATTTGCTCTAGATTACTTCGAATTCATCCTTGTAAAAACAGATAAAACATTAAGTGTAAACTTTAAATTTACCAGTAAAAGAATTATAACAAATAAAGCAACTGCTCTGTAGGATCAACTTTTCCTTTTGCAATGTTATTATCGATAGCAGACTGTAGCGAGACAAAAATCAATCCTGCTGTGAGGACTTTTGAAATACACTTAATTTCTTTTTCTATAAGATTTTTTATCTCACAATTCCTGGATTAGATGAGATGAAGGGGGATCGATGGGGGTAGTGCAAAAACACAAGACTACCAATTTGGAGAAGGAAGATCGATTACCTGCCATGAATTTCTGAGAACATGGATTTCTGAGAACATATAATCATTTGCTGATTTTCATAACCAAATATTTTAAAGTAATTTTCATCAAATTCTTTTAAGGTGGTGGTAATCGCACCTAAAGTAAGTGTTTTCACCTTTACCAAGCAATCCAAGGTTTTAACACCTTGGAAAAGAACCTCTTTGAAAACATTGTCGAAAAAGGAGAAATGCTGGTAACCAGCATTTTCGTAACCAGCATTTTCTCCATTTCCCACAATGTTTTCCATCCTTTCAAAGACAAACCATTTCAGTTACATTTGATTTGTTGTCTGCAAATGCTTTCAATTTGGACAAACAACAATTTTGATGTATGCTTAAGAGTTAAATCTTTACCAGGTAACAAAATAAAATTCTTGTCAAAATTGAAGCAGTTACAAATGACATAAAAAAATACAGCTCAAATGAGTGGTTTTGTCTTTGAAAAAGAGAAAAAGCACCATGGAAAAAGGTTGTGTTTGGAGAAAGCGTAAGAAAATAACCCTTGAATTCTAGTTTGTCACTTTTTTCATACCGCATGATCTAAATTACAGAGCTTTATATGTACAAGCTGTTTTGATAAACCTACCTTATCATGTAAATACCACAATATATACATTCTGACGCTACCAAATCATCTAATTCACTCTGAAATTAAAAGACAGAAATACAAAATAGATACAGTTGGGCCATGTCATACTGTCAATTTGTTTGGTGTGTTATGTTAACTCTTCCCGAGTCCTACCAACTCTTGGGAAAAAGCCTTTTGAGACCATTGTGGGAAAAGAAGAAAATGCCGGTATCAAAGACAGGAATGAAAAAATTGCACTACATTTAATATGCCATCTACAAATACTTTCCACTTGGTCAAGTCCTAAATTTGGTCTTTTTGTAAAGCGTTAAACATTAGTTGAATAATATTAAGGCAGCCATTGATTTTTCTTTCCTGGAGTACCTTTTACATTGCACTTTGCATGATGCTCTTTTCAAACCACTTGCTGCTTTCAAATATGTATAAACATCATTGAAACAATATCCAGAGTTGAGAGAGCAGTCAATCCTGTCACAATAACTATCATTATTACTTGGAAAGTATTTGGTTGAGGAAACCAGTGACTCCAGCATTTCAAACACTGTATATTCCTGACTGAGCTACAGGGCTCGGCAAAACTTTCAGCTGTATGGCAGATCAAGTCTTTCTCTTTTTTTGAGTAACATGCATTTCCTCCTACATTAATGTTTTCTATCCTTTCATATACAATTCCTACCATGTGGGCAACAATTAATTTCTGGTCTATAAATGCATTTAACTCTAACTATTCTTATATCTTCTGGTTCTAGTAAAGGGTAAACAGCCAGAAAATTTTCTTTAGCAGTGATGACACAAATGGGGAAGAAATTCACATGTTATCTCAAAATATGTGAGTGAATGTACACAGATAAACAGATGGTCTGTAGGACATGCTATTTCCAGTCTTTCTCCAAATAATTTCATTTTGTGAGAGTTAAAAATTACCTTTAAAGCTTGTTTTGTAGGGGTATTAGTATTGTCTGGCTTTCCAACTGAACTAGTTCGATTGTCCTCCCTTTCAGCTAACTTTTTCTGAAGTTCTTTCACCTTTGCACCTCGTTTACCAGTCAAATTGGGGAGAATCTGATCAAAGACAGAGTTGAATTCTAACTTGATGCACAAAACTACTGTGTCATTTGACTTTTTATTAGATTAAACAACTTAAGACTAGTCCAAATTGGGCAGACAACAAAAACAACTAATTGTTTTTGGAAGAGTAAAAAACAGTGTGGGTTATCAACATTTCCTCTTTTTCTCACAATGTTTTCAAAAGGCTCTTCCTTAATGTCATTTAAAGTCAGAATTGTTTGGCAAAGGGTTAAAACATCATTTACAAACACACATATTCTTCAGCCAATACAAAATTTCAAATAAATTAAAAGAAATATGAATTGCTCAATTCTTGAATGATATGTATTTTGTCTCCTATTGCAACAAAGTTTTAACCCTTTACCCGATAAGGCATTTCTATGGTATCTCTAATTGACCCTAAATAACAGCAAGGATGAAGCTGTTTCTTATGTGTATATGACACCTTTTGATAGTGTAGAAAACATTGTGACAAAAGGTGAAATTGCTCGTCACGAGCAATTTCACCTTTTGCCACAATGTTTTCCAAAGGCTCCTACAAGCAATGCGTAGAAATGAGTATCTATGGAGTAAAGGGTTAAAAAAAACCTCTTCTTCAGGACCACAGAAATCTACAATTCATGAATGACCCAATGCATTAGGACCTTTGAAAATATTGTGGGAAAAACATAAAATTCTATTAGTTTATATCGTCTACAAATGCTTTCAATCTGGAGAGGTCTGAAATTTTGTCATGCTGTACAGAGTTAACTAGAGCTACCACTAAATGTGATTATAAACCCCCCCCCACCAGCTCCAAAACAGAATGTCACAGAATGCAGAGTGCTTTAGTACAAAGGTAAGAGTTGAAAAAAGTTCAAGGCTAGATAATTCCCCCCCCCTCCCCCCATTAAAAAAAAGAAATGCAGCAGTGTCATGAAAATTTCACAAGCACAACTTCATATATATATAGGAACCCTGTGTGTAAATTCAAGTTCAGTACAAGAAAAACTGTTGGAGTATTGCTACAGACAAATTTTTGTCTATGGACAGACTGCCAAGGCAATTCCAGTATATCCCCCTCCACTTTGTTATGGGCGGTATAAAAAAAAAAAAAAAACTGTATTTGCAAAATTAGGCATTAAATGACATAGGAATCTGTACATTCTTACCTCCTCAATCAGACAATCTGCATGAAATTTATGCTGACAGGGAAATAAATAAAAGGCTCTAGACATCAGAGGAAAACCACATTTGGAGCATTTGTCTTGGGCAATTACTTGAGCATATCTGTGTGAAAGAATAGAGCATACAGTAGAACATGTACAGCCACCTCCATTAAACAAGCTACCTCTGTTTAGCAAGCACACAATGTATTGCATTAACCCATTACCACACAATCTCTACTTTTGACGCCCTTGAGAAAGAAGCCATTTGAAAACATTGTGGGAAAAGGAGAAAATGCTGGTAACCAGCATTTTGTTACCAGCATTTTCTCCTTTTCCCAAAATGTTTTCTACCCTTCACAAAAAAAAAAATTCAAATATTCAGTCACTTTTATTTTGTCGTCTGCATATGCTTTTTGTTTAGGCAACTCGTTTGGTAAAGAGTGAAGTCTTTCTTCCATAGAATGATAAAAACTCTAGGTTGTCAGGTGAAGAGTTAACTCTACCATACAACAAAGAATTAGACTAATCTGGTTTGATGACAAATTTATAGACTGGTCCAAATTGAAAACATTTGCAGACAGCAGAATAAATGTGACTGGAAAGTCAAAATTTGATTTGGGAAGGGTAGAAAACATTGTGGGAAGGAAAAAGGAGAAAATGCTGGTTACCATCATTATCTCTTTTTCCCACAATGTTTTCGAAAGGCTTCTACCTCAGGGCTATCAAAAGTCGTCATTGTGTGGTACAGGATTAAAGGGTAGAAAGCATTGTTGGAAAAAAGAAAACAGTCGGTAACTAGCATTCATCCTTTTTATTACATTGTTAGTATCATTTTTTATGGAGTTCACTTTACAGCAGGATCATTTTTTTTTCCCATCAGTTGCAAAATTTCTGACTTCCTTTTAACAACAGATATATCTATCACAAAGAAAATCTAACCCTTAACCACTCAATCCTGTGTTTTAACAATCTTGAGTGAAAAAGCTTTTAAAACTGTAGGAATAGAGAAAATGCTGGTATTTTGTAAATTTCCCACAATATTTCCTATCAGAGAACATCAGCTTATCTATTTCAATCTTAAACTTGTAGTACAAAGAGGCATTCAATTTCAAAAAAGTAAATAATGTGTTGCTTTGGAAAGGGTAATTCTAAACAACAGAGTTATAGACTGGCCCACCTTGAAAGCATTTGCTGATGACAAATATGGCACACAAATGAATGGATTTGTCTCCAAAAGGGTAGAAAATACTGTTTTTCAGGGTCATGAAAACACAGGATGGTTTGGTAAAGGGCGGAATGGTTCAACAAAAATGGATACACACCTATTTCTAAATCCTTGTATTTCTTTTCTTATGTCCTCAGCACTATTTGTAGCATCGTCCATCTCCTCCTTAAGGGAGTTTATATGCTGATTGTAGTCTTGTAATGAGGAAATAATGGCATCCTATAATTACATGTATAGTAGTAACAGAAAACACTTCTCTTAGCCCTATACCACAGAATCCCGAGTTTTAACAACCATGGGGGAAAGGCCTTGTGAAAACCTTTTTGGAAAAGAAGAAAATGCTGGTCATCAGCATTTTCTTCTTTTCCCACAATGTTTTCAAAAGACCTTTCATAGAAAAATTAACTCATTTGAGCAACATTTTATCTTGTCATCTACAGATGCTTTCATTTTGGATGATTCTTAAATTTTTGACGTTTGGTAAAGACTTAACAATAAGGTAAACAATATTCTAAACTCGAACACACAGAAGAAATCCATTTATAACTATTTACCTGACAACGTTGGGCTAGTTAAAATTGAAAAAAATTTCACACATTTTAAATTTGGGTCAAACGATGGGAAATGTCTTTGAGAAATAGGAACACTTTCTCCATTGCCCACAATGTTTTTGAAAGTCTCAAGGGCGTTAGAATATATTATTACAGGATTAAAAACTACAATAGAAACAGTTGGATTCAAACTTGTGATTGATCAATGCAATACAATCCACATGCACTACAACAATCACAATGACAAGGGTTCATGGGCCATTCTGACCAACCTTTTTAAATGCTATTTGTTAATCTAAACTACCAGTACAGATAGCCACCTAAGTGAATGGGAAGATTTGTCTATGCAGATATCCTGGCTTAGAGTTTATATGAATATGACAAAAAAGAAACGAGTGTAACAAAATTATAAAAACATAATTTCTCCACTATATCTACAATCTGTGCCTAGTTTTACTGGTACTAGCCCAGGGCTCTGAAGTAATTTGCTTCAGGGCTTTCCAGCAAAAACACCACAATCCTAAATAAGGGTCAAGTCTGGGGCCTCCAGGTTTTAAGGACAAGGACGCCCAACTCATTCATCAAAACAGTTCTAATGGGTAACTAGGACATACTTCTGAGCAACTCTCTTACATATGGAGTTATAATGCATCTCTATTATCTTATTACCAAACGACAAAATTTTAGGTTTGTCCAATTTGAAAACATTTGCAGACGACAAAAGTGACTGAAAATTTGAAATTTGTTTTGTAAAGGATAGAAAACATTGTGGGAAAAGGAGAAAATGCTGGTTACCAGCATTTTCTCCTTTTCCCACAATGTTTTCTAAACCCTTCTTTTTCAGGGGCGTCAAAAGTAGGGATTGTGTGATAATGGGTTATACATTATACCAAGCATGTCATTTCATAATCCTGGTTACATGAAGTCCAGTGTGTCTATCAACTGACTCAATCATGAGCTAGAATGGTTCTTGAATATGCAAATATTACCAAAGAGCAAAAAATTCCAACCAATGTCAGCCTGTGTGGACTGCACAGATTGGTTGATACTTTTTGCAGATACACTCATCCCCCTTTCCACAAAGTGTGGCTCATTTAGACGAAGAATATAGGCCATGATAATATTTGAGCCACTTACAATTCTCTCCCTGTCTGTACTTTCAATTTACCTATACGTAATTTGGCAAATTTGATCATCACAAGACTCAAATTAACATAAACTTGACTTACTTTAAAATGATCTATGGTTACAAAATCAGGGAAAAATGGCAAGACATCTTCTATCTTCAAGAGATCACACTCATGTAAAAATTCCATGGCTCTTTTAACATCCTGTTCCTTTTCTACAACATGGCGTGCTACAAAATACAAAAGGAAATAAGTTCAAATACCTTTTATCAGACAAAAACAATTTTAATTTGCTTAAAATGAACATATTTGTAGACCACAGCACTTTAGATTTAGCTGTGGTTTGAAACAGTGGAAATCATCTTAGAAAGTGTGGAAAATATTGTGGGGGAAAAGAGAATGTGCAGGTAGCTAATGTTTCCCACTTGACTTCTCTACAGAGTTGTATGTAGACAGGGTTGTTTGTTTCACTTTTCTCAGGTAAAATTTCACTGTTCATGTTTCTAATTTCATGTCATTTAAGAGACTAATTACTTCTACAAGAGAGCAATGTATCAAAGTGTTCTTTCTAAAAGCTTTTGCATACTAATTACCTCTAAACATGATTTGAAATGTTTACTAAATGATAAAATTTTAGATTTGTTGAAATTGAAAGCATTTACACAAAACAACTAAAATGTGGCTGAATGATGCTAGTTGTATCTGAAAGTGTAGAAAATCTGATAGGATATCTGTTTATCAGCATTTTCTCCCTTTCCCACAAAGATTTAAAGGCTATTTCCTCAAAATTGTTAAAACTCAAGAACGTGTGGTATAGACTTAAATGATGGCATTTATCTTTGAAAGGGTAGAAAACATAGTGGAAAAGGGAGAAAATCTACATTGTTTACAATTATTTCAAAAGCTTTCTTTACGAAGGGCGTTACTAACACAGAATTGTTCGGAAAAGACATAACCAAATAGCATGAAACAAATACTAAAATATCTAGATAAAACATAAATAATCAACATGAATTAGGAGATCAAAAACAAAAAAATATACATTTCGAAGCATTATGGCTAAAGAGCAAGTTGTTGCAGAGAAGCAACTTCTCCCTAGACCACAATGATATAGAGAAGCCGATGTTTGAAATATACATGGCAGACATACATAACAGACACAGAGCCATGAGAAAAGCTTCCTGGACTTAACACTTTATCACACAGTAAAATTTTAGACATATCCAAATTGAAAGCATTGGCAGACAACAATTTCATAGGGGCTCAAATGGGACAATTTTCTTTTGCTTGGGTAGAAAACTTTGTGGGAAAGGGAGAAAATGCTGGTTACCAGCATTTTCTCCCTTTCCCACAATGTTTTCGAAAGGCATATTCTTTAGGGTCGTTAAAAGACGTCATTGTGTGGTAAAAGGTTAAATGAGTGGAGCTGAAGTTACCTATTCTGAGCCATAATTTCTTCCTAAGTTCCATCTCATCTTCATCTGGTTTGTTAGCCTCTATTTTTGCCAACTCTACATCAAACTGAAAGTGAACAAATTTTTCCTTACTGTTTTCAGACAGAAAATTTAAGACCTGTCCATCTAGAAAGCATTTGCTGACATATTTGAAGTGAACTAATTGATACGATTTGTTTACAAAAAGTTGAGGCAGGAGCTTTGCAAAACGGCGCATATAGGCCCAAAGGGGCTTGTCAGTGAAATGGGTTAAAATCTCAAATGCCTGCAGATATTCAAATTTTAATAGTCACATGCACAGCTATACATCATAGAGATTCATTGTGGTAAGTTTACACTTATTCCAATGAAAACTGTATGTAGGAGTTGCACACACAAGAAATTGGTAATGGAAGGACAGATGGCTAGGGCCATAACATAATACATCACTTCTGGCGCATAAAAGTAGAAAAGGGGGATTTGCCTTTTTCTTCAAACAGTACATTGGTTCAAATAAATTCTTACTGTAAGAGCCAAATCCACTGCCTCCTCAAACAAATTCATCAGTGAGTAGATATGTACACATTCTTTCTTGTGGCCATGTTCTGAGCAGAGTCTTAGTGCGTACTTCAAGTCATAACATAATTCACCATTTCTTTCCAGCTCCTGTTAAACACAAAAAGCATACATATGTTTTGTTTGGATCTTCACAGATAAAGGGATTTTGTGTCTTTATTTTTTACAACACCAGAAAATGTTTCATTTCCCTTAATGGAGAGCACTTGCATGAGGCATAATAAGTGCTCATGGCTAAAATGATAGAATACCTTTTAAAGAGTTGAAAATATTGTAGGAAAAGGAGAAATAGCTTCTTTTTATTTTCATTACTTTGAAAGCCTTTGTCTTCAGTGTTGTTAAAACATAGGATTGTTTGTCAAAGGGTTAACCTTTTCAAGACACAAAGTCTGTTGCTATCACAGTGCCTCCCTTGCTGACAGTATTTGCACACAATTTTTCTTTTTTAAAGATTAGAAAAAGTGGCTTATTTTCTGACTTAAGGTAATAATTTTTTTTAACCCTTCAGAGTTTCTCACAAGACAAACATTCTGACAGCTTTTATCATGTATTGAAATGAAAATTTGGCATCCTGAGCACATACAAGGTTGAAGGTGATTGTACACCGGATGACGAAAGATAGATGCTGGATGCTACATGATAATTACAAAAGCTAAATTGAAGCACTTGAGCTAAAAAGGGACAGTGAATAATACTACAAGCCACTATTTACTATATGGCCTGCAACACGCCAAAAGGGGCATTCAGACATGTGCGTCAAGTGTCGTCTCGGATCAGCCTGCGCAGTCCGCGGAGGCTGATCCGAGACTACACTTTCCGTTTTAAAGAATTTCCGTTTAATTTAAAACAGAAAGTGTAGTCTTGGTAGTCTGTTTTGAACAAGTCTACTGTAGCACAAAATGTAATGTAGTCGTAAACTGCTGTCTCGGATTAGCCTGCGCGGACTGCGCAGGCTGATCCGAGACGACACTTTACACAAATGTCCAAATGCCCCTTTTCACGTGTTGAAAGCCATATAACTTTGCTTCAGCTTTTCCCAACTTGGATATTCCATCAATGCATCAAAGTTATCATTCCTCTGCATGAAACTCCCATTGTCAATGACCTTGCAATCTAAACATACCTTATCTTGTTCCAATAAGTAATCCATCATAGAGTCTGGCTTCAACTTGGCATACAAGGACAGTAAGTAGTTATGTATAGCTTGGTCTTTGTTCTTCATTTCATTGATACAAAATTCCAGGTAGCGAATAACTTCATTTCCCTACAAAATGGAAAAAAAGTATGAAGTGTTCTTCCTCTAAATGAGGTTTTTACTATACAACTACTGGTGTGTCTTTTAACAACTATACCAAATGTCAAAATTTCAGACTGGTCCAAATTTAAGGCATTTGCAGATGACAAAACAAAAGTGACTAAAAAATTAGGGATGGGATCTGCCACTCATTTTAGTAATCCATTACTCGGTCACCTTTTCGATCGAGTACTCGAGTACTCGAAAGAACTTGTCGACTGTGGTCGAAATGTTTTCAAATGAAAATCATCGTTGTTCAAAGTAAGCTATTACATGCATGCATATCGATAATCTGGATGCCAAACATGCAGAGAGGTTATCTACAAGTGGATATTAGAATTTATTTAAAAAAAAAAAATAAAAAGTTGTTATATTTCATAACTAATTGACTTTGATTCTCTGCATACGTCTTTGTTACTTGGCAATGGGTGTCCGTAATATTTACATGCTCTGTTAAATACAAACTGGCTGCATTCAATAATCAGTACATTGACGTTATCCTTGTGTACCGTTTTAAAGAACGCGCCCTGATTCACACATTATGCCATAAAATAGATGAGCACATTTATAAAATGAGAGCACATTCTCATTTTGAAATATTTCTATAATTTACAGTCCCGGTACTGACAATATTGCTTGCCTAACAAGCAGACGAATTTTGAAAACTCAGTAACAGAGCCGACACTGCCGTAACGATCAATTTTGATTATGTCAAGGTGTTTATTGAAGGTGTATATTGAAGTTACCTTGTTCAGTGATCAGAAAAGGATGATGGATTATCTCATATTTTTTATTGTCTGTCAATATTAGTTGACGGATTAACCAATCCACAAGCGTGTAAATCTTACGGACGTCCAATTAACATGCTTTGGTAAACAAACTATTGCACGGTGCAGGGGTCACAATCACGGTTTGTCAACAAATTGCAAATTGAGGAAATCATATGCTGTGATTGCAAACAGACCAGACTCTACCAATTTATGGCTGATAAGTTGTCGTCAGATGGTCAAAGATAAGTGACCCTTCACCTTCCCTTGGTCACTTTATCAATCTCAGAATGTTCTGGATATCGAGGAAAGCAAAAATTTATCGAAGATTTTATTTTTTTCCGAGTATTCGATTATTGAAATTGCTGATCGGTAATCGGACGTTTGATCAAGTACTCGATTAATCGAGTACTCGTTCCCATCCTTATAAAAAATTTAAACCTGACTTTGGAAGAGTAGAAAATATTATGAGAAAAGGAGAAAATGCTGGTAACCAGCATTTTCTCCTTTTCACACAATGTTTTCAAAAGCCTTCTTTCCCAGGCTCATGTAAAACCAGGGACTGCTTGGTAAAGGGTTAAAGCACTTTTGTCAACAGTTTGAAAACACTTAAAAAAGAAAAAATCTCTAGACAGAGATGCTTTTCATGAACTTTCATTGAATTCCACCTGGTGACAGTTGAGAAACAGCAAGAATATGACATAGTGCATGCACAGATAGACAGCACAACTCTACAACACAGCTATGTGTTTTTACTACAATCCCAGGGCCCACGCTGTCGATAGCCATTTTCGCCATTGGCGAAAATATTCAGAAATTGGCTACAAAAAAAATTAAATGGCGAATTAAGTGACTAAAGAGTTGAAAAGGGTAAAAAAAGGGTTAAGGTTTAAAATACTACCCCAAACAGCAGCTGATAATACACATTACCTGTGTGCAGTGAACCGATTATTCCCTATGAGACATATTGTGTAGAATACACCCTTATCGGTTATGTAAACAATTAACACATGATCAACAGTCAATAATGATACTGGTGATTTAATAAGTCTAGAATCCATCCAGATGTTAATTGGATAATAATCAACCTTGAGAATTAATCTTAACTCCTTTTAAAACTAGATGAATATTTGTGATATGGCCGGCGACGTATTTACAATGGATGCCAGTAATTGATGGATTTATCAGTTTGAGAGAAAGAATTCTACGGAAGTGTTAATTGATAAAAGAATTGACTGTTTTCTTCAAAGACAAATTAGAAATGATTAAAAAACACATTTTTTTATTAAATTGTTCTTGATTACAATGATTAGATAATTCTGTATAAATCTGGTCACATTTTATTTGTAGAGAGCAGTCTCAAATTTCTATGTTTCACATTATTTCTTTAAACTTGATCCATTGACAAATGAATTTTGGAGAATAAAAATATTCTGTCATGTGCTCAAAGACAGAACCAGTTATATTTGAGAGTAGGCAGACTACCAGTGTAGGCCTTAAGTAGGATGACTGCATGTTAAACTTGACCTACACAAACGTTTTTTTTTTAGTTTTCAGAAATAAAAACTGGGATGTATACATGAAGATGTTAAAAACATGTATTAAGGTCAATCCTTTTTTGGGTAATGTACCATTTTGATAGTGCATGGGGTACAGGCCATTCTTAACAGGCTTAAATCTTTACCAAACAACAATATATAAATTTGGTTTTAACAAGGACAAAAACAGTGTGGGAAAAGGAGAAAATGCTGGTTACCAAATTGAAAGCACTTGCATACGAAAAAGAAAATGCAACTCAAAAAAATAAATTTGTTTTTAAAAAGTTGGCTACAAGTCACTGAAATTGGCTAAAGGTTTTACCAATTGGCTAAACCTCTGGTTAAAAGAATTTTTGACCCAGGGTCAGCCCTGCAATCCCTAAATAAAATGCTTTTAAACCTGGTAACCTGCGATTTCTCTTTTACCTAGCTAACTTTCTGACCTTTCAATGACAAATCCAACCATCCTTAATTCATTCCTTGTCTGGAAATACTTTCATTTTGGATCATTCTAAAATGTTCCCATCCTTTGTACAGTAAAACAACTAATGCACAAACTAGATTTATATATACCTGTTCTTTATACTTTGTATGATCATACTGAACAAGGGCTGGTATTAGACGTTTAGGATCCAGCCGCTTCTCTTGTTTAATCCAGGCAGATACTGTGTCTTTTGGAATGTATTGTATTAGTAGTGGAGAAAACTTGTAGTATAAATCTACATCTTGCTGCAAAGAAAAGGATATATCAGTGTCACCTTATTTTTCAAATATTATTCATGAAGTTAACAAATGTTGTTGGTACTCACTAGAATTATCTTTTAGGCACAACATAGGTACATGCTTTTAATTTGGAAAGTGCGAAATTTTCTGATTGGTAAAGAGTTAAAATAATTAGATAGGAAAGGCAGATTTTGCAAATTGAAAAAAAAAAAAAAATCAATAAAACTATAACTGGGCAAGTGATATACTATATTCTTGATCTGCACAGTCCACGTAAGTAGTGTTAGTTATTAACCCTTTACCCAATAGGGCATTTCTATGGCATCTCTAATTGACCCTAAATAACAGCAAGGATAAAGTCGTTTCTTATGTGTAAATGACACCTTTTGATAGCATAGAAAACATTGTGACAAAAGGTGAAATTGCTCGTCACGAGCAATTTCACCTTTTGCCACAATGTTTTCCAAAGGCTGCTGCTACAAGCAGTGTGTAGAAATGAGTATCTATGGAGTAAAGGGTTAACACAGATAGTCCTTCAAGACCCAGAGGAAGAAGGCTTTGAAAACATTGTTAGTAAAGGTATAATGTCTGTCAATGGATTTTTCTTCCTTTCCAACAATGCTTTCTAATCTTTCAAAGTCCATCTCCTCATGTTCTTTAAATGTGGTGCCTTTAGATTCTTTAAGTCTGAGCAAGTTTAAAATCAAGCTGAAAGCATCTTTAGACAAATCAGAATTTGATTACCTGAAATGATCTTTTTTTTGAAAGGGTAGATCTTGCTAAAAAATACTGGTTACAAACAATGTTCTCCTTTTTCCATATTTTAAAATGTCTTCGCCATCAAGGCGATAAAAACATAGGACTATATGGTTGAGAGTTACACAAAAAATATTCTTATCCAAAAATTGGCAGGTGTAATGCAGAAAAATGACCCCCATTACAAAATGACCCCCGGGTCATTTCTCGACGTAGAGGAATGACCCATGGGTCATTTCTCGACGTAGAAAAATGACCCATGGGTCATTCCTCTACGTCGAGAAATGACCCGGGAGTCATTTTGTAATGGGGTCATTTTTCTGCATTACACAGGAACGAGCTTTATTCTTGAGTTGTAATCAGTAACTTATAAGTAATATTGGTGTGATAGGACAGATTTACCTGTTTGGTGAGCTGTACAAGGGCTCTTTGATAATCTTCATACTGAATGTAGTGACTGATAACTTTCTCATAATCTGAAAAGAATAACACAAATATATGCCATGCTCTGTGAAAAAAGGTGTTTACTGCATCTGAAATCCGTATAGACCCAAGTCTCACTGTACAATCTGCACAGGCTGGCATGGAGGCTTGCATGGCTTAGTGGTTTAGGTTTTGGACTAGTATTGTTAACCAAAAAGTCACATATTATATCCTCTCCAAAGCGTGAAGTTTTTCTCAGGGAATGTTCTCAGGCAAGGCACTCAAGAGCCCCTGACAACTGCTGGTGAAACCAAGTACACTCAACTGTGAGTTTTCACTGTGCTTCAAATGAAATATCATTGAAAGCTGCATAAGGGACGGTCGACCTTTCAATCATCAAAACTTTCATAGCAAATTATTTTGTACTCATCAAAGAAATACCTGCTTGACCCCTTTACCACACAATCCTGAGTTTTAACGACTCTGAAAAAGCATTTTATCCTTTTCCTGCAATGATTTCTACCCTGTAACAGACAGAAATCATCATTTGAGCAACATTCATTTTGTTATCTAGAAATGTGTTCACTTTGGTCTAGCCCAAAATATTGTTGTTTGGTAAAGGGCAATCCGAAGTTTTTATTATTACAACCTGTCTTTTGCCTGGAACAGCCCTCATTTAACCTGTTATCACATGGCAAAACTTTAAACCTATCAAAATTGAAAGCATTTGCAGATGACAATTTCAGAGTGGCTCAAATGGTGCAATTTTGAACTGATAGGGTAGAAAACTTTGTGGGAACGATACCCTGTTTATATGATCCTGAGAAAGGAGGCTTGTGAAATCATTGAATTCAAGAAACTGTTGGTTACAAAAGTAATTATGGGAGAGCAAGGGTTGAGCTTAGTACATCTGCTTACCCTTCATGAGGACAGCAAAGAAAACTAGATCTTCAACATCCCCATGACTTGCTATGAGGTCATAGACAACGTTCTTGTTGTGGCCGACACACTCCTGTCAAAGTATTCAAAGGCTCTTTGTTACAATCTTGCTGCATTGTTTTAGCAATATTCATCCTCATAGGCATTTTCAACCCTAATAATTATAGCCCTATACCAAACAGTCCTGAGCTGAAACTACCCTCAAGGAAAAAGGCTTTTGGAAACTTTACTCCTGTTCTTTCTATCTTTCCTACCACATCAGAAATAAACTAGAACTGTCATTGAATGTCACTAAAAGTGCCAAGTTCAAAGGGAGATATTTCCTCAACCAGGGAGAGTTGACACTTGATAATTGTGTCTTGCAAATCTTCAATAAATGATCAGTATATGTGCAAAGTTTCAATACCATGGAAGGAAAACTGTAGGAGGAGTTTGCGACACAAATTACTAGTATTTTGTACACAGACGGACACACAGACAGACAGGCTGATTCCAGTATACCCCGAAAACAATCATCTTGTAGTGGTATAATGAGGCATACTCTGGCATCTCTGTGTTGCTTTATACTTATCAAGCCATCAGATATTGGTCCCATAATAGTCTCTTTTTCTTAACAACCAATTAAACCATATGGCTTGCAATATGCGAAAAGGGGAATTCGGACATTTGCGTAAAGTGTCATCTCGGATCAGCCTGCGCAGTCCGTGCAGGCTGATCCGAGAAGGCACTTTATGACTACATTAGATTTTGTGCTACTGAAGACTTGTGCAAAACAGAAAATTACATAGAAAACGGAAAGTGTCATCTCGGATTAGCCTGCTCGGACAGCGCAGGCTGATCCAAAACGACACTTTACGCAAATGTCCGAATGCCCCTTTTCGCGTGTTGCAAGCCATATGGTAGACTGGTACTTCAAAATACAGAATATTGATCAACACCAAAAAGTTTAGGCCCAGGTCAGTCTGCATGGACAAGACAAGCAGACCTGGGCTGATACTTTTCGCAAATGCATCAAGTCCCCTTTTCACAGTGCATGGCTCAAATACATTTATTTTTATTTAAACCATGTTTGAATTGTTGTTCACTAATGCTCTCAATTTGGACAAATCTTGACCCTTCACCAAACAATCATCAGTCTTCAAGATCCTGAATGAAAGGCCTTTCAAAAACAGTGTACAAACAGGAGAAAATGCTGGTAACCAACATTTTCTCCTTTACCCACAATGTTTTCTGTACTGTCAGTGACGAATCCCAACATTTGTGCCATATTACATGTATATGATAGCAGCAAATGTTTTCAGTTCAGACCAGTTTTTAATTTTGCAGTGTGGTAAAAAAGTTAAAGGTGTCTTATAGAGAGTTAATCCCCACAGCCCTAAGCTCATGAAATATACTTTTTCCAATGATGAAAAACAGCAAAAACTCAGTTATTTAAAAATTGATTTTGTTAGAATATGTAAAAAAAAACTAGAAGGCCCTGAAGGGCCTGAATATGCTCTACTGGCATAGTTTGCTTTTATGCTAAAATACATTATGAATTCATGATGCAAAAAGACAAACTAGATATTCAATCCCTTGATGAATCTTCAAAATAATTGGATCAACACTATGAACTTCATTGCCTAAACAATAAATGGAAATTTTCAACTTTGAATGGTTACATTTCCAAAACTGACTGTCAAAATTTTTTTAAATCAATAGGGTTCAAGCTGTTTATGATAGCAACAGTTTACTGTGCAAGTTTTGTGAAAATCCAATCAAAACTGCTGATCCAATCACATAAACAAGAATTTGAAATTTTAAAGTTTAATTGGCTACTTTTCCGATATTGTGTATTGGATTTTTTTCAAAATAAAAATAGGGTAGAAGCTACTGATAAGATAAACAAATTGTGTGTTTTTCAAGAAAATTTGACAACAAATGCAGACTGTATCGCGTAAACAAGAATAAAAAATTTTCAACTTGAAATAGCTACTTTTCCCATACTGTTTGTTGGATTTCTTTCAAAATCAATAGGGTTGAAGCTATTGTTGAGATAAACAAACTGTGCAAGTTTCATGTAAATCAAACGACAAATGAAGACTTTATAGCGTGAACAAGAATTTGAAATTTATATCTTGAAATGGCTACTTTTCCCATATCGTTTATTGGATTATTTTCAAAATCAATAGGGTTGAAGCTACTGATGAGATAAACACGTAAACAAGAAAAAGACTTACGAACGGACAGACTTACGGATGGACAGACAGACGGACGACGCAAACTCCGCCATGACATAAGCTCTGCTGGCTTTCAGCCAGAAGGGCTGAAAATAGCAGACAGCCTAGATCTGAGATCAGACTCCATGACTGTTGGGACTGATCTTGATCTTCACTGTCCAAATGTAACCTATGCGAGGTGTAGTGCTATATGGGTTAAAAATTCTTTATGATGAATTTAAAAAAATAGTCTTCTGATTTTGATTTCATAAATTCATACACATAAACAAGGAAAAGAATGGAAAAAAAGGCCAAATCTTGTTTGTAAAAAATTGTTCAAATTCCTACACACTAACATAACATTTAGTACTAATCATCCCCTTTTCACAGTGCATGGCTCATTTATTTTTATTTAAACCATGTTTGAATTGTTGTTCACTAATGCTCTCAATTTGGACAAGTCTTGACCCTTCACCAAACAATCATCAGTCTTCAAGATCCTGAATGAAAGGCAGCGAAGGGGGGTGGGGGGAGAGAGGAGAGAGTGAGAAAGGGGGGGGGGGGGGAAGGAAAGAGAGAGAGAGGAGAGAGGAAAAGGGGAGTGAGAGAGGGAGGCAGGTAGGGAGCGAGAAACATGTAAAAACACAAAAATTAATTCAAGTGAGATATAATAATCAAACAAGTTACTTTAACTCTGGTCTGTATGAGGAAAGTCTGGAATTCCTTTTGCAGTCCTTTAAATACTGCACTCCCATCCTTCTGCTGTTCCTTTAATTCCCCCAGCTGATTAAGGTAGATCTCAATTAGCCATGTCACCAACATTGTCATCTGAGTTTTATCCTGTAATTGTGTTAATCTTTAGCCTGCTAAACAACTTTTTATGGACAGTGTAGCCAAGATCAGGCTGCACATTCTGTGCAGCCTGAACTTGGATCTACACTAGCCATTAAAGAGATATTACTTCTAAAAACATAGCAATATTTGGGTTTTTACTATGGAATTGAAAATTTCATTTTAGTTATTTTGCAAGATAAGGGTTAAAAATTATTTATTTGAACAGTCTACATGAAAGATCAGTGTTTGCTTAACCCTACCATGCAATTAACAAACCTTAATACAGAAGGCTTTGGAAAACACCATGGAAAAAGGAGAAAATACTGTTGACCAGAAATGTTCTCTATCCTTTCATAGACAAATTCGAACATTGGGGCTATGATATTTCCGCTTATAAATTGAAGATTGCTGAAAAATGTATTTATTGATTACGCAATGCATATCTGATATCTATTTATGTGTACACACAGCTGAATAAATTTTGAACCATTCTACATTTTTTCAATTTTTTTCCTATCTAGCAGTAAGGACGCATGTTTAAATGAATTTCTCGATTCTTCTAACTCAGGAGCAAAGTCTATACTATTACTTTAATCCTTTACATGACAGTCCCTAGCTTTGACCCTTTATCAAATTACAAAAATGTAGACTTGTCCAAATTGAAAGCATCTGCGGACTACAAGTTAAATATGACTCAAATGATGATTCCTGCTTTTAACTCTTTACCAGATGACAATATTTTAGACTTGCCTAAATCAAAAGCATTTGCAGACGACAAAATAAAAGTGACTGAAAATTTGAAATTTGTTTTGTGAAGGGTAGAAAACATTGTGGGAAAAGGAGAAAATGCTGGTTACCAGCATTTTCTCCTTTTCCCACAATGTTTTCTAAAGGCTTCTTTTTCAGGGGCGTCAAAAGTAGGGATTGTGTGGTAATGGGTTAACAGGGTAAAGAGGAAATTACTGGTAACCAGCATTTCTACTGTTTTTCAAACCCTTTTAAAAACAATTACCATGAATTCAACCATACTTGAATCTATGACAACAAATGCGTTAACCCTTTACCAAATGACAAAATTTTATATTAGTCCAAATAAAAGCACTTGTAGACGACAAAATAAACATAAGTCAAAAATTGAAATTTGTTTCCAGCAAGGTAGGAAATATTGTGGTAAAAGGGGAAAATGGTTACCAACATTTTCTCCTTTTCCTACAATGTTTCGAAAGGCTTCTGTCTCAGGTTCATAAAAACCAGGCATTGTTTGGTAAAGGATTAAATTGGGACAAGGCAAGAATTATTCAGTGAAGTAAAGCGTGAAGTTCAAGGTCAACACAAGAACTCTGATCAGTGAGTCTTACCTGCTGGCGTAGTGACTCAAGTTTTTTGTGCAGAAATTTTCTCAGAGCATCTTTGTCATCTAGTCGAATAAATCTTAAAGCAACTTCTTCGAACGAGTTTTGTGTTTGTGCATACAACTCAGCACTCTCTAAATATCTGAAATAGTTCAACATTAAAAATCTGTGCCATGAACATACATGAACCATAATCTTTGAAAAAGAGGCTTAATGCATTGATGCCTATTGGGTTGATCTTACCTTATTTCTAACACAAAACATTATAGATTCTCATTCTTGATTGATAATGTGCATCTATAGATGTACACATCAATTTTTCACGATTACGATACATCCTCGATAGTAAGTCTGAATCTGGGGCCGAACAAACTTATGTTTATTCCCTGCTGTTTTCACTCAATTCTTTCCATAATATCATCGTATGAACCATCGGCGTCGGCAACAGAACCAATGAAAGTCATGTTTCCTTTCGGCGCAATACATGACAAATCGCAAGTTTAAAATTGCAGGGTTCTTCACTTCGTCAGCATTATGAAAGTAAACATTCAATGCGCATGCGTAGATATATTGTTTCCCTGCTTCAATAGAAACTTCACTACAAAATCGGAAACCACCTGGAACAGTCTACATGTATATGGAAGCATTGTCGACTTCCGATTATTTTATTGAAATGACTTGAAACCGTACACAACTTTTTTAATTTCTCTTTTATGCATGCAGCTGGGTCTACTTTTTGCGGGAGTTACACCGATATTGCACAATTGCTCCCCCATCACATTCACCGAATTGCGTGATGGCAAAAAATAAAGCATGAATCCCGCAATCGCGCAGCCTGGATGCAACACTGCATCAGTGCACCTCTGCATGTGTTTCCTGGCTGTCTCACACACATACTGACACAATATTCTCTCCATTGATTATATTTTTACATGCATCAGGTGAGAGGCAGAAAATCCCTGGAAAGAAAGTTTGCCTCAACTGGATATCAAGCTTACAACCTCCACAGTCATGAGTCACATATGCTAACAACAGACCTACCTGGGCAGGCCTTTCGAACATAACTATCAATGAAACATTGATCATCGGTTATAGAGGAATGAATCTAGTCACAATAACTTTCATCAATCCTTGGAAAGAAATTTACTTGGGTTTTGACCGGAGATCCCCTGTTGTCACATCCTATTAACTACCGACTGCGCTAACAGGGCTCAGCCTTTACAAATAAAACTAGAAGGCCCTGAAGGGCCTGTATACGCTCTACTGGCAGAGAATTTGATTTTGCTTTTTCATGAAAATCTGACAAGAAATGCATACTTTGTCACGAAAACAAGAATTGGTAATTTTCAACTTGAAATCGTTTCTTTTCCCATACTGTTTGTTGGATTTATTTCAAAATAGATAGGGTTGAAGCTATTGGTGAGATTAATATGACTGTGCAAGTTTCACAAAAATCTAATTACAAATGCACATTTTATCCCGTAAACAAGAATTTGAAATTTTCAACTTGAAATGGCTACTTTTCCCATACTGTTTGTTGGATTTTTCTCAAAATCAATAGGGTTGAAGTTACTGATAAAATAAACAAACTGTGATTTTAATGAAAATCTGGCCACAAATGCAGACTTTATAGCATAAACAAGAATTAGAAATTTTCAACTTGAAATGGCTACTTTTCCCATACTGTTTGTTATAGTTTTCTCAAAATCAATATGGTTGAAGCTATTGATAAGATACACAAACTATTGATGAGATAAACAAACTGTGCAAGTTTCATGAAAATCAGGCAACAAATGTAGTCTTTATCACGTAAACAAGAATTTGAAATTTTCAACTTGAAATGGCTACTTTTCCCATACTGTTTGTTGTATTTTTTTTCAAAATCAATAGGGTTGAACCTATTGATGAGATAAACAAACTGTGCAAGTTTCACGAAAATCAGGCAACAAATGCAGACTTTATCGCGTAAACAAGAATTTGAAATTTTCAACTTGAAATGGCTACTTTTCCCATACTGTTTGTTGGATTTTTTTTCAAAATCAATAGGGTTGAAGCTATTGATGAGATAAACAAACTGTGCAAGTTTCATGAAAATTAGGCACAAAATGCAGACTTTATCGCGTAAACAAGAATTCGAAATTTTCAACTTGAAATGGCTACTTTTCCCATACTGTTTGTTGGATTTTTCTCAAAATCAATAGGGTTGAAGCTATTGATAAGATACACAAACTGTGCAAGTTTCACAAAAATCGGCAACAAATGCAGACTTTATGGCGTAAACAAGAAAAAGACTAACGGACGGACAGATGCACTGACGGACGACGGAAACCCCGCCACGACATAAGCTCTGCTGGCTGAAAGCCAGTAGAGCTAAAAACTGCATCTTACCTTTTGGTATTAAACAAAAACTCTGCCTGTTTAGTAATGACTTTGTTGAGGGACACTGGGTTTTCCTACAATATATATTTGGAAATAATTTAGAATTAAAAAAAAAATGTTGAGTACCAAGAAAACATTTCACCACATTTTGCAGTTGAAAATCAACAATGAAACACAAAAGATACCAAGTAGGTCAACTGAAACCATAATTTCTTTTATGTCTCTTTGCTCAATAACAAATTTCCTTTATCCTTTGACCCTTTACCACACAATCCCAAGTTTTAAGGACCCTGAAAAAGAAAGATTATTGGAAAGAAATTGGGCCAATTGAAGTAAAAGCAGAAAATGCTGGTTACTAGCATTTTCTCCTTTTCCCACAATATTTTCTATCCTTCCAGAAAAAAACTCAAATTTCTGAGTCACATTTGTTTTGACGTCTTTAAGTGCTTTAAGTTTGGAAAAGCCTACTATGTTGGGACTTAAT
This sequence comes from Tridacna crocea, assembly GCA_943736015.1. NCBI lineage: Eukaryota > Metazoa > Mollusca > Bivalvia > Cardiida > Cardiidae > Tridacna > Tridacna crocea. The sequence goes on along the minus strand of OX031067.1, from coordinate 23,765,777 downwards.
ACAGAATTAAGACTTTCAATTATCCATGGAAGGAAATTTTCTTTTGAAAAGTCATTGTTGGAAAAGGAGAGAAAAACTGGAAACCAGTATTTTCCACTTTACCAACATTGTTTTTTCTCATGTTTTCTTTGTAGTCTAGAAATGCTTTCAATATAGACGAATCTGCAGTACATGCAGTACATTTCTCTCATAGAATAAATCTTGATTTTTTTTTTCTTCAAGATTTGAACAAGTCGAAAATTTTGTCATCTGGTAGCATTAAACTTTGTAGTGTAGTGGTTTGAAGAGGTAATAAGAAATGCTACTGTTCAGTTAGAGTTAGAGAGAGAGTTAGAGAGAGAGTTAGAGAGAGAGAGAGAGTTAGAAAGAGAGTTAGAGAGAGAGAGAGAGAGAGAGAGAGAGAGAGAGAGAGAGAGAGTTAGAGAGAGTTAGAGAGAGAGAGAGAGAGAGAGTGTGAGAGAGGGTGAGAGAGAGGGTGAGAGAGAGGGGAGTGAGAAAATGCTGGTAAACAGCATTTTCTGCTTTTATTTTAACGTTACCTGGCAATATTCTTTGGCAAGTTCAAAGTCTCCTTTATCCAGGTACATCTGCCACACATCTCTGTAATCAAATAAGGCAAAACAGATCAAAACTTGACGACAAAATTTCAAACAAGGTAAAGATATAAACATTTTTTCAGACAAAATTATGTGACGAAAATTTTAGATTCACCTTTGAAAGTAGAAATATTGTAAGAAAAGGAGGATATCTGATGATCCTCTCTTTACACAATGATTCTCACCACAGTCTCATAGCCAAATGAAAGATTTGCCTTTTGATCAACTGAGAAATCTTCTATTTGTGTGTTAGTCACTTTTCCCATTACTGATCAAATTAAACTTTCTATGCACCTGTAGTTTACAGCTTTGGAAATGCATTTTGTCTGTGTGTGTGGGAGGGGGGGAAAGGAGGAAACACACTTTTCACATCATTCTTCATTATTGTTAAAAGATTACTCTTTTTTCCTCAAAAGCTTGAAAGATTACCTTGATTCTTTTGTAACTTTGTATTTGAAGACATTCTGAGATGTGTAAACAAAAATGGAGCCTTTAAGTGGATCTTTCACTAAGCCTAGCAACTTTCCATATCTCTGTGGAATAAAAAAAAGTAGTTTGGAGCCCCAATCATACATTATATGTTTAGTGACTATAAAAACAGCAAGCATGGTAAAATTATTGTGTACAATAGCATAGCTCTTCAAATTAAAGGTGCATTTTACACTTACTACAGGTCAACAATTTAATAAACAAACACATATAAAATATATATTGCAATTAAATAAAATAATCTGAAACAGGACACAGATTTTTGTTTTCACTGTCACTTTTTATTTGTAACTTGGTTTCTCCAGTTTGCTTACCTTACATGCTACCATCGCTGTCCAATTAATCTCAAGCTGTTGCGGGAGACTTGTTTTTTTAAACAAGGTACAAATGATATTGCTAAAACATCTAATACTCCACTAGACTTGCAAGTATACATAACAAACAAGAGCACAAAATATGGATGCCAATGCTCCTGTGCAATTGCTCTTTCAGTTATGATGAAAAAGAGATAACCCTGGCAAAAAATGTTTCAGAGGTAATATATATCGTCATAACAGAGAGATAAGAAAATTCTAAAGTGTACGCAAAACAACAAAAATAGTGATGACAGCTGTAACAGAAGCTCAGGGCTTCTTTTAAGACAGCCGGGTAAATGGAGCGATTGCATTTAACCCTTCCCCAAACAGTTGAGCAGCTCTTTGCAATAGACCATTGCTCCATTTCCCATAATGTTTTTCAATACCATACAAAAAAGGAGACTTGCATCTATTACTTTTAATTTTTGCTTGTTGCTTTTTTAATGCTAGATTTGGGCCATTCAAGAATTAACTTTTACAGTGGTGAATGAAAACAACTTGAAGCATTCACTACCAGAAGAATGGGTGCACCAGTGATATGCCCTATTCATCAACAACTCTTAAATCAATTCTAAATTCACATCACGAGCCATTTGGCATAGCTCTTTACCAGGTGACAAAATTTTACTATTTTCTAAATTGAGAGCATTTGAGGACAACAAAAATGTAGCTCCAATAATGAAATTGTCTTTAAAATGGAAGAAAAAATTGTGGAACAACACAACATGCTGGTTACAAGCATGTTCTCTTTTAGTCAGAAAGCTTTCCAAAATCCTTTTCTCTAAGAGTTCCTGAAATATAGGATTGTTTGGTAAAGTTTAACCCATTACCACCCAATCCCTACTTTTGACTCCCCTGAGAAAGAAGCCTTTTGAAAACACTATGGGAAAAGGAGAAAATGCTGGTAACCAGCATTTTCTCCTTTTCCCAGTGTTTTCTACCCTTTCCAGAACATATTTCTATTTTTTAGTCAACTTATTTTGTCGTCTGCAAATGCTTTCAATTTAGACCAGTCTAAATTTTTCTTGTGTGGTAAAAGGTTAATTGCTGAAACTATCCACTATACATGTATATGAAATATCCAGTAAAAGTTACAAGCTCACTTACATCAGAAAAGAAATCATCATAAATCTGCTGTTCATTCAGGAGACAGAAGGCTTTCAACCTAAAATAAAGACATGAGTAAAGTTAAGATTTTTTGGGAAATGATGAAAAGTTACAATTGTATCAAAATGTAATAGGGAGAAAAAAGAAGATGAGGCCTTTAGCTGGTGCAAAAGGAACATGGATGAAAACTTTCTCCCATAAAGTATTTGCAAAGAAAAACATTCTTACATGAAAAAAATTGATCTTGCCTTTTGAATATAATAGAAAACATTGTGGACATGGGTAAAAATGCTAGTGGAAAAGGTAAAAAAAAAAAGCCAATCCTATTCCTGTAATCTCGTCAGTGTAGCTGAGCACACATAATTATTTTTCAAAGAAGAAGGCCTAAGCTTTACCTGTATTTCATGTAAAAAATACTCCGAAATGATGCTGACAAGCAAATGTGACATTTTACCAAAATCATGCATAAGCTAGTGTGCACAATTTTTTTCCCACACAACATAGCTTAAGTCCAACATCAAGAACCTTCTTTCTGAGGGTAATAAAAAAAAAAATCCTGTAACATCTAGAAAGGACTAAATGACAACACATTCTTAGTTAGTTAGTAAGTGATACCTACTTGTCTGGAAAAAGGAGAAGACAGTGAAACTCCGTTAGAACCATAGCAAAAGGGTTCACAGTGAACTTTTCATTGGGTTCTTTAGGATACTTCATGAGTTTGTGATCGGTTGTCACGGTGTATGGGCCCAACTTTCCTGATGTGTCAATACTACCATAATATACCCCTGGACCTAGAACACCAATAACAACAACTACAATATTTAGTTCATAGTAATAATAACAACTGTTATATTTTAACCCTTTCCCAACCGACAAACTTTTGGACTAGACCAAATTGAAAGCATTTGCAGACGACAATTCAACTCTTGCTGAAAAGATGATTTCTGTCTATGATAGGGTAGAAAACATTGTGGGAAAAGGAGAAAATGCTGGCTACCAGCATTTTCTCCTTTTCCCACAATGTTTTCAAAAGGCTACTGTTCCAGACCCATAAAAATAAGCTATCAGCATATTATCCTTTTCCTGTAATGTTTTCAAAAAACTTCTCCTGAAGGAACTGTTTCATAAAGGGTTAATCCTTTATCACACAATGACAACTTTTGACAACTTTAAGAAAGAAGCCTTTGGAAAACATTGTGGGAAAAGGAAAAAATGCTGGTAACCATCATTTTCTACCTTTTTTTAACAATATTTTCAACTGTTTCAATGACACATTCCACCATCTGAGACACATCTTATTAGGCACCTGAAGACAATCTTGATTTGGAAGAGTATACAGTTTGTCATCTGTCATCTAGTAAAGAATGAACCTGATACAACAGCTGTATTTCATCTTGCATTGCTACCCCCCCCCCCCCAAAAAAAAAAATGTTGATTAATGCACCTGTCATCCATGCAAAAGACTTTGCAGTTTCTTTGCCTTTTGGAGTGTATGTTCGCAACTCACTGTAACCAAAGTTTCCAGGAAGTTCTTGAAATTGCACTGAAATTAGAAAAATACTATTATCCCATTACCACTCAATCCCTACTTTTGACGCCCCTGAGAAAGAAGCCTTTCGAAAACCCTGTGGGAAAAGGAGAAAATGCTGGTAACCAGCATTTTCTCCTTTTCCCACAGTGTTTTCTACCCTTTCCAGAACAAATTTCAATTTTTCAGTCACTTTTATTTTGTCGTCTGCAAATGCTTTCAATTTGGACCAGTCTAATATTTTCTCGTGTGGTAATGAGTTAAACCATTCCATCACCACATTTTCTTGAATGTTCCAAAAGAAACAAGCATATTGGTGCCAATGCTTGGCCCTCCAAAAAAGGGAGTAATTATGTCAAAAACATGTTGAGAGTTACAAGCCCTTGTGGTATTGTTCCTTTTTAATAGATAATGGATGGCTTGAAAACAAAAAGGCTACAGCCAAATTTGAATATTTCTTAAAACACTCTAGCTAAAAACTGTGGACAGGATTCTATAAACAGGATGAAGGCTTTTGAAAACATTTTTGGTGAAGGAAAAAATACTAGCAGCCAACACACTCTCCTTTTCCTAGAGAGTTTTTTATCTTTTCAGAACAAAATCCTTCATATGAGTCAACTAAGATTGTGGTGGTAAAAGGAGACAATTCTGGTAACGAGTATTTTTTTTTTTTTTTTCCTTTTTTTTTTTCCCACTGTATTTTGTTTGCATGAAACCTTTCTTATTTCTTATTAATCTTTTTTAAGCATAATTCAATTATTTGAGCTTATCTGATTTGATGCCTTCAAATTCTTTCACTAGGGACAAGGGTAAAATTGTCCTCTGGTATCAAGTTTATAGGAATTAAATTCTTCTTAAAACTATTTGTACAAAGGTTGGGGTCCGTATTCAACCATCATTCTGTATTCTTAGTCATGTTTGAGATATAGAGAACAACTTAATTTCAAATTAAACTAAGAAATTGTAACACTTTGAATTTTTTTAAGAATTTCTCCAGAATTAGACTAGGAACTTTTAAGCAAAGCTGTTGGCATACACAGTAACAGGGACTTACCATTTTCACCTTCAAATTGCTGGAAAAGTGGTAGAAACATTGGTGCCTCTGCAGTCTTTGATACAGACCCAATAAACTGATAGAGTTTCCTGCAAAGGAACAGAATACAACATCTGGGCCAGTTTTCACCAACTACATGTATTCTAAATAAATTTCTTTGTCTCATTCTAAAGAATTTTTTAGATCTAAAAGAAATCCAAAATGCTTCATAAAATGGTTTAGCTCATCCAGAATTAGACTAAGAATGAAATTAGGAATGGTAGGTGAATATGGGCCCAGGTTATGCTGCATTAACTCTTTACCAAACAATCCCTGGTTTTTACAACCCTGAGATAGCAGCCTTTTGAAAACATCGGGGGAAAAGGAGAAAATGCTGGTAACCAGCATTTTCTCCTTTTTCCACAATGTTTTCTACCCAGTTGTTAGCAAATTTTAATTTTGCAGTTGTGTTTAATTTGTAGTCTGCAATTGCTTTCAATATGAACTTTTCTAAAATTTTGTCGTTTGGTAAAGGGTTAACTTGCAGTTGTATGTGCCTGATGATTTGTGGAAAAATCTGACATCTGACAATACCAAAATTCTGGCAAAATATCCAAATCCTCCCAATTAAAAGAGATTACTTATTCTAAACGATCCTTAGCCCAACTGTTATCATGTGAACCATAGGTACTAGCATTTTCTCAATTTCCTACAATGCTTTCTACCATTTCTGATACAAATGCCATCATTTAATCCTTTCCCAAATGTCAAATTTTGGACCAGACCAGATTGAAAGCATTTTGCAGATGACAAATTAACAGTTGCTAAAAAGATGATTTTTATATATGATAGAGTACAAAACATTGTGGGAAAAGGAGAAAATGCTATTTACCAGCATTTTCTCCTTTTTCCACAATGTTTTCAAAAGGCTTCTATTCCTGACCCGTAAAAACCAGGGATTGTTTGGGAAAGGGTTAAAGTCTGCAAATACTTTGAATTTGGACCAGACTTAAATTTCATCATGTGTTAAAGAGTTAACAACAATGTTTTCAAAATGTTTTGCAGCAAATTGTTTTAGAAAGTAATAAAATAAGTGACCACAACTAAATCATGCATCTAAAGCCAAAAAAATAAAACAAAGTTTTGCAACATATTCATTTCAGGGAAAAAATACTATTAAGTGTGGAGATTAAAGATTACTCCTGCATTTAAGCCAAAATCAATGACCCTGGAAAAGAAGCCTTTTGAAAGCATTATGGGAAAAGGACAAAATCCTGGGAACCAGCAACTCGTCTTTTTCCCACAATGAGTTCTTCTATGTCAAGGGCAAATTTTGTCATATGAGCCAATTTTAATTTGTCATGTGCAGAAACTTCTAATTTGGGAGAGCCTAAATTTTCCTCCTTTAGTACGTAAGTAAACAAACACACAATTAACAAAGAAAAGAAAGTCTGATAAATCATATATTTACCCTGGTGTTGTGACCAGTATGTAATACTGGTACTCAGTCATGGACTCTGATGGCATTCTATCAAACTCTATGCCTGTGACTGGTTCCAAACTGTCTTTACCAGAACTACTCTCTCTTCCAATACTAGTTTCTTTTCCAAGATTATACACCTGAAACAGAGTTGAGGTACCAGTCAATTAACCCCCTAGACTTCTGAACACAATTTAATTCTTTATAAAGTTGAGGTACCAGTCAATTAACTCTTTACCAAACAATAAAATTTTAGATTGGCCAAAATTAGAAGCATTTGCAGACGACAAAACAAAAGTGACTGAGGAGTTGAAATTTGTGTTGGGAAGGGTAAAAAACATTGTGGGAAATGGAGAAAATGCTGCTTACAAGCATTTTCTTCTTTTCCCTCGATTTTTTCAAAAGGCTTTTTTCATAGGGTCGTTACAAGTGGGAATTGTGTGAGAAGGCTTAATACCCTCAACTCCCAACACAATCATGTTAACTCTATAACAAGCCAGAAGATTTTAGACTAATCATACTATTTGCAAATGACTGGATTTCACTTTCGAAGGGTTGAAAATTTGGTTAAATAAGGGTAAAAATACTGGTTTTTAGACAAGACCAAATTATCTAAAATACGCAGAAGTCCAGGAAATGGGACTTTAATGCTTTATCATGCATTATACCTTGAAAGTTGTCACATAGAACAGGTGCATTCTATGTAAAAGCTGGCTGCTTCTTGAGGTAAAATGGTCCTTTGAAAAGCACAAAATTGACCAAAACAAAACCTTTAGATCCAGATCAGCCCAATTTTCTTCTGCTACATGTCAGTTGGAATATGGAATTGTTATGTCAGTCTATGAAATTGGCCGCTTAGAACCAATTTTAACCCATTACCACACAATCCGTACTTTTGACGCCCCTGAGGTAGAGGCCTTTTGAAAACATTGTGGGAAAAGGAGAAAATGCTGGTAACCAGCATTTTCTCCTTTTCTCACAATGTTTTCTACCCTTCCCATAGCAAATTTTAACTTTTCAATGACATTTATTTTGTCATCTGCAAATGCTTTCAATTTGGACCAGTCTATAAATTTGTCATTTGGTAATGAGTTAAGTTTGAAGATATTTTACAAGGACTTTATATATGTACATTAACACTTTGCCACAACAATTCAGAACTATAACAACCTTAACATAACATTTTAGGCTTGTCCAAATCGAAACCATTTGCAGAGGACAAAATAAAAATGACTGAAAATTTGAAGTTTGTTATGTGAAAGAGTAGAAAACATTGTGGGAAAAAAAGAAAATGCTGGTTACCAGCATTTTCTCTTTTTCCCACAATGTTTTCAAAAGGCTTCTATGTCAAGTTCGTCAAAAGTCGTCATTGTGTTTTAAAACATGATGGGAAGAGGAGAAAATGCCGGTTACTAGCATTTTATCCTTTACCAACAATGTTTTAAACCTTTAACTCTTTACCACACAATCCCAACTTTTAGTGACCCTAAGAAAGGAGCCTTTTCAAAACATTGTGGGAAAAGAGAAAATGCTGGTAACCAGCATTTTCTCCTTTTCCCACAATGTTTTCTACCCTTCTCAAAACAAATTTAAATTTTTCAGTCACATTTTATTTGTCGTCTGCAAATGCTTTCAATTTGGAATAGTCAAAAATTTTCTCGTGTGATAAAGAGTTAAAGGATAAATTCCATCATTTATTTTGTCGTTTGCCAGTGCATTTGAACTGGAAATACCCAAAATTTTGTCATTTAGTAAGGAGTTGGTATATTTTAGTCCATGACATAAAGGTATTACTTCAAGATGAATTTGGCTTGGATGCCTTATCAAATACAGCTATGAAAAAGATTACTTCTAAGATCATACATCCAGTTCTAATGTTATCTTCATAGTCTTCAAAAATTATTCCATAGACAAAACTTTCAACTGGTCCAAAATGAAAGCATTTGTAGAGGATAAAATAGAAGTAATTCAAAAACAGATTTGTTTCCAGCAGGCTAGAAAACACTATAGGAAAAGGAGAAAATGTTGGTTACCAGCATTTTCTTATTTTCCCACAATGTTTTCGAGAGGCAGGATTGTGAAAAAGAAGGGATTGTATGGGAAAGGGATTTGTTGTCTGCAAACACCTTCAATTTGGACCAATCTAAGACTTTGTCCTTTGGTAAAGAGTTAATACGCTGGTTAGTTTGGTGAACGGATATGGAATTAAAGAACAGTTGGTGATATTATGAGATGTGAAATAATGAAAAAAAATAACCAGTTCTGGTTTGAAGCAAAATAAAATAGATCTAGTTCATCTATGATGGCCAGCACGTTACAAAACAGTCAAGATTTTGAATACCCTAAAGAAGAAGGCCACTGAACATTGTGTGAAAAGAAGAAAATGCTGGTGACAAGCATTTTCTCATTTTCCCACTATGTTTTCTACCTCATTTGGGAACTTCAGTGATTTTTTACTAAATTTCAATTTGTCATCTACAGATACTTTCAATTTTAAAGAGCCTGAAATTTGTTGTTTGGTAAAGAATTAACCTTTTCCCAAACAATCCCTGGTTTTTACGAGATAGAAACATTTTGAAAACATTGTGGGAAAAGGAGAAAATGCTGGTAACCAGCATTTTCTCCTTTTCCCACAATGTTTTCTACCCTCCCAGAACAAACTTCAGTTTTTGAGTCACATTAATTTGTCGTCTGCAAATGCTTTCAATTTGGATCAGTCTAAAATTTTGTCGTCTGGTAAAGAGTTAATTAAACAGAAACCTTATCACAGCAAAGACGGCTGCTGAAGCCATTACCACTCAATCCCTACTTTTGCCGCCCCTGAGAAATAAGCCTTTAGAAACCATTGTGGGAAAAGGAGAAAATGCTGGTAGCCAGCATTTTCTCCTTTTCCCACAATGTTTTCTACCCTTCACAAAACAAATTTCAAATTTTTAGTCACTTTTATTTTGTCGTCTGCAAATGCTTTCAATTTGGACCAGTCAAAAATTTTGTCATTTGGTAATGGGTTAAGCAAAACTATACATCACAATATGTACACAACACTTAAACTCTACACTCCATGATTGGAAAATCTTAAGTACTCTACTAAAGCTATCATTTCCTGGAGCCTGATTTTCTCCCAAGTGTTTAACTCTTTACCAAATGACATTATTTTTCAATTGTCCAAATCAGAAGCATTTGCAGACGACAGAAACAAGTGAATCAAAAATTGAAAGCTGTTTTGGGAAGGGTAGAATTGGTAGAAAACAGTGTGAGAAAAGGAGAAAATGCTGGTTACCAATATTTTCTCCTTTTCCCACAATGTTGTCAGAAGGCTTCATTCTCAGGGTCGTGAAAACTCGGGATTGTTTGGTAAAGGGTTAAGATAATTCTAACCAATTTTAATATGTAAGATTGCTTTTTAGCTCAACATGGTACAGTCTCACACATGGGACATTATCAAGCCAAACATTCTCACAAAAATGAGTGGAGAGTGATACCAAGAGGGTAGCTTCACTACCTTACAAATAAATAAGCCCAGATACACATTATCTAACATTATCCAGTTCTGAATTTGACCATTAAAAAATTGGATAGATACATTACTCAACTGTATGGCATTTCATGCTGTTTTCAAATTCATGCTGTTTTCAAAATTACATTATATTGTAACCAGATTATATATACCGGGTTTTATAATTCTGTTTTTTTTTTAACCCATTACCACACAATCCCTGCTTTTGATGCCCCTGAGAAAGAAGCCTTTAGAAAACATTTTGGGAAAAGGAGAAAATGCTGGTAACCAGCATTTTCTCCTTTTCCCATAATGCTCTCTACCCTTCACAAAACAAATTTCTAATTTGCAGTCACTATTATTTTGTAGTCTGCAAATGCTTTCCATTTGGACAAACCTAAAATTTTGTCGCTTACATTTTGCGCGGGTTTGTGTCATGTGACTGTCTTGTCTTTTGTTTTGAACAGAAGTCCACATCGCATGGGTTGTTAAGTTATTTATTCAATGGTGGAAATTTTAATTTGGTTTGTAGCAGCGCTCGTACATTCTTTTTAGTATGTTGAAAATGTCTGCAAGTCGTTTTTGTGAAGGTCCATTTAATTGTGAGAAGTTTGATGCCGTTTTGTGAAATGTAGTTGCTTCTGCGGCCAGAAACAGACAATTGCGAGTAAAACAGAATTAAACCCTTTACCATAGAACAAAATGTTAGGCTTGTCCAAATTCAAAGCATTTGCACACTATAAATCAAGTATTCCTAAAATTGCAGGATGTGTCTATAAAATAGTAAGAAAAATGTGCGAAAAAGAGAAAATGCTGATTATCAGCATTTTTCTCCTTTTCTCACATTGTTTTCAACAGGCTTCTTTCTCAGGGATGTTAAGACACTGGATTGTGTGGTAAAGGGTTTAACAAGATCTGATAAAAACTGTGGCAAACAGAGGCTGGAAATCACTTGTTTGTAGGTTGATAACAGGCAACCCTAAAATCTCGAGATACTTTAATTTACTTCATTAATGTTTTTAATTTTCAATATTTTTTTTTACTTTGTCACATTGTGGCAAATACTTGTTCATCAATCTGATTCTAAACTAGAGCTGTCTCTGAATGTGACAATACCCCCGCCAGCGCTTTGACAGAAACAGGCAATTGCTATTATTTTGTACATAGACAGACACACAGACTCACACACACACGGTCACACAAACAGACAGGCTGATTCCAACATGCCCCCGAAAACATTCGTTTTGCAGGGGTATAATAATTTCTCAGTTTGTCCTAGTGTTTTAGTTTTACTTCATAGAGTGTAGAGTATTGCCTTCACCTCAATAGCTTTATTCACTCGCAGCTAGTACCAAAGGGAAGAAAAGTACAAAGAACACATTAATATCCATTAAAATACATGCTCTTTGAAAAGGGAGTTTAATGCATTTGCAAACACTAATAATATCAACCCATATCAGCCTGTGCGGTCCACACAGGCTGACATGAGTCGAAACTTAATGCTATTGGTAAATTTTCTGTGTGTCTGATGATCATTCTAAATCATGATTCAGAGCTCCAGATAGAGGAAGTGATTTTGATTTAAAAATCAAAAACACTAATAATTCTCCACTAGAACACTATATTCTGGTTACTCATTAGAATCGTCCCAATGAGACGATTCTAATGAATACCCACAACATAGGATTTGGAAAAGAAATATTGGATTTGGAATACCATCACTCCCTCTTATCTGGAGCTCTGTTGATTTAGTTATTGACAAACAAAATGGATCTTATGGACTCATAATTATGTGATGACTTGCATGGTATGATACATTACAAATCGATAGTTGAGTGCAAAACTATCCTAAGTGCCTGTACAATGTACAGGCTCTTAGAATAGTGTTGCACTCACCTATCGAAATGTGTTAACCCTTTACAGCACAGCATAATTTTAGACCTGTCCGAATTGAAAGCATCTGCAAATGACAGTTTCAGTTTGGCCCATATAAAAAGGTTTTCCTTTGATAGGGTAAAAAACATTGTGGGAAAAGGAGAAAAAGGTGGTAACCAGCATTTTCTCCTTTTCCCACAATGTTTGCAAAAGCCTTCTCTTTCAGGGGCGTAAAAATTCGTCATTGTGTGGTAAAGGGCTAGATGCTTTTTTTGCAAAAGCGCTGCTGATTTAATGATTTACTCTTACCAGAAGACAATATTTAAGACCTATCCATATTGGAAGTATTTTGAAGACAAAAAGGTAGATTACATTGGTGACGTCTGTACATGAAAAAACAGAACAATCGATGAGAAAAGAAGAAAATGCTGATGATTGTCTTCAAAACGTTTTACATGTACAAGTTAAGTTCTTTATTTCTGATATTTATATGGTTTTTCAGCACACTGTAATCCTTCAGTATAATATACAGGCTTAGACAGCATTTCAGAAAAGTCAGGATCAGACTGCATTTCCTATGCCATCTGGTCTTGATCAATCCCTGTTTCTTCTTAGGCACTGACAGGGCTAGAGGTTAAGCTGATATATTTAAGCTGTTTCTAAAATTAAGGATAAGAAAAGCTAAGAGCCTTATCAAATCTTAAGCGTTTCTGACCCTAAAGAGGAATTTTTAAAACATTAAAGTGGTAGGAGAAGATGCTGTTCAGTAGAACTGTTGTCCTCCCTTCCCTTTCAAAAACATCATTAGTACTATGACAATTCTGTTGCCTCCAAATGCTTTCAATATGTAAAAATCTCAAATTTCATCAGCTGACAAACTCAGGATTCTGTGGGTTGAGTTAACTGGCAACAAAATATTTAACTCCTCTAATTAGAGGACATTTGCAGAGATCCAATTAAATGCGGTCAAAATGAACCCTTTGTCTTCGAAAGGATAGAAAACATTGTGGGAAAAGGAGAAAGTCCTAGTTTCAGCCTTTCTCCACTCCTATAATGTTGTCAAAAGTACATTTTCCTAAGGTTTAAACACACTTATTTCACACCAACTGAGAAACAAGTTCTTACAACTAATACTTATCCCTCTTGATTCTACCTCCTGGAAACTGCACCAGTACTCGCACTGAATACGTGAGCCAATGAACAATCCCTTTGTTGACACCAACTTCCGGGTATCAAAACTATGACCTAGGGTTACATTTTCCTTAGAGTTGTTAAAATATTCAGCTGTCTGGTGAAGGGTAGGGTTAACTAACCTGCTTTAGGTACTGATCAAGATTTCCCTGCCAAAACTTTGTGTCTTCATTTGCAGCCAGCTCTGTTTCAAAAATATATCCTGCAAGAAATGATGATAAAATACTATGTACAAAAAAAAAAAAAATCACATTTTAAGAAGTACATGTATGGCCTTTTCTCATTTCTCAGTTCATTCTCGCTTCTGCGTTCATGTACTAAAGTGGAAGGAATAAGCGCTCGCGACGTTTTCTTTCACCCTGGTTCTATTCTACTCTGTCAGATATTATGCATAACATCCTATCTTATATCGAAAGTATTTTTCTATCAAACAAGACGCAAAAATGCAACAAAAAAGAGAGTAATTTTCATAGTTTGAAAGAAAATATTTCATTAGATACAATAAAAAGCAAATTTTCAATGTTTTTCAACATTAAATACACCTAAATAAACCTAAAAAACATTGTGGAAAAATAACAAAATGCTGGTTACCTGCATTTTCTCCCGTTCCGTCAGTCAATGTTTTCACGTTCTTATTTCTCAGGGTTGTTAAAACTTGGAACTGTGTGGTAAAGAGTCAACACAGACAAATCTCATCCTTAGCCCTGTATTTAATAAGTCATCTGCAAATGCTTTAAACATGATGCAGTCTTAAATGTTTGCATGTTGTTCAGAGTTAATCCTTTAACTCTTTACCAAGCAATAAGTTTTTGGACTGGACCAAATTCAAAGCATCTACAGAAAACAAATAAAACCTTATTAATATGGTTACTTCTGACTCTGATAGGGTAGAAAATATTGTGGGAAAAGGAGAAAATGCAGATTACCAAAAACCCAAAGCCAATACATGTATAAAAACTTAAAGGTGAAAGATAATCTCTCTTATTTTCTGTGATATAGCCATTAAGAATTTCTTTATCTCACACACCTTTAAGGTAAGTTTTTGTGATGTTATAGGTACATAATTATGTGATGCCATTTGTTTAATGGGCCTCTTTCTCAGGCTCATTAAAAGTCTGGATTGTTTGGTAAAGAGTTAAAAGGATCCCATGTGGCATGGTGTTGCACTCCAAGATTCACATCCTGGGTACAATCCTCACTAGAAGCACCGAGCTTTTTGCTGGAGCATCCATGGGAAAGACAATTCAAACCATTGCCTAGTCCTGGTGAATGCATCAGAGGTGAGAGGTACAAAAACACTAGAAAGGAAGTTTGCCGCACCTGGTATCGAACCTGCAACCTCCAAGCCACGAGTCAAAAATGCTAACCACTAAGCGACTCAGCCAGGCTACTACTTACAGAATCAACTTACCTTTACTGGTTCCAATCAGTATTGCACCTGTTGTACCTTCATTAGTGTTCTGCCAGTTCCAGCCTACACTGTCTATGTGGTGACCCTATTCAATGTGAGACATGGTTATCGTGAAAAAAAAATTTATAAGATAACCTCCATTACTTTCAGTTATATAGCCATATACAGATTTCCTCACCTCACACATCTTTTGGTTAAGTTTTTTCGATATGATAGCACCATATGTGATTCCTTTTCAATGGTATTCTTGTATGTGATAGTCAAAACACATCAGAAACATGTTTTCCAGGCAATTCAAGAGTCAAAACTGATGATTGTGGTACAGTTTGAAATTTTTTTAAAGTTCATAAGTTCAAATTAATATAGTTAAAGGTCAGCTTCACTGGAAAAATTTTTGTAACGGCCACACACTTCTGTCAATAAAAGAAGTGGGTCAGTCTCATTTGTGAATATGTTGGTGTCCACTTAACATAATACAGGTCATTTAACACCCCCCCCCCCAAAAAAAAAAAAAAAAAAAAGGCAGTTAAAACTCTAAACTAAGTTAATGTAATATTGTGCATTCTACCAAATTGTATGCATTTGTAGACATGATTTTTCTTGAAGATTATTAAACATGGTGGGAAAATGAGAAAATGCCAGTAGCCATATTTTAGAAAGGAAACAACTACACCGATCTCTTACCTTAAGTTTTGATATTGCCTTTGGTTTCCTAGAATTTCTGGACAAGTACAAGTTTTCAGTCGACTCTAAACTAATGAGCACATGTCTACCAGTTGGGTCCAAAAATATTTTGTGAACCCTTTCTTCTCCTGGCTTGAATATCTCAACACCTGGAAAGTTTAACAGAGAATTAGCATCATATACACACAGCAGGAAATAAACTGACCCAAACTATTTGACAGAAAACTAAATTTACATTTTTTTCATCAGACTACCAAGTTTTCATTAACTCTTTACCAAACAACAATATTTCAGGTTTGTCTGAATCGAAAGCATTTGCAGACAACAAAATAAAAGTGACTGAAAATTTGAAATTTGTTTTGTGAATGGCAGAAAACATTGTGGGAACAGGAGAAAATGCTGGTTACCAGCATTTTCTCCTTTTCCCACAATGTTTTCTAAAGGCTTCTTTCTCAGGGGCGTCAAAAGTTGGGATTGTTTGGTAATGGGTTAATGAGCAACATTTTGTTATGAAATTAATACAATGGTTCTAGACTGCTTTCATGCATCAGATGGGTCCCCACATTAGACATTGAACAGCTACTTTTGGAAGAATGCTGGGAATTACATTTTTTCCACACAATATTTTTTATCCTTTTTGTGACAAATCCTACCATTACGGTCCGACATTTTTAATTTATAGTTTACATATACACATTGAAACAAACAAGTTTAAATTTTTTTGATTTTTTAACTTCAGGTTGCTAAGCGTGACTCACTGATCTAATGTGAACAGTTCATATCAAGATCAGACTGCACAGAATGTGCAGTCCGATCTTGGATGTACACAGTCCAGTATGAAGATATCTTTCCACCAAAAATACCCTTGTAATAGCAAAACTTTGGTTTTCAGCTTTTATAACTGACTGTTTACCAAACGACAAAATTTTATGTTTATCCAAATCGAAAGCATTTGCAGACGACAAAATAAAAGTGACCGAAAATTTAAAATTTGTTCTGTGAAGGGTAGAAAACATTGTGGAAAAAGGAGAAAATGCTGGTTACCAGCATTTTCTCCATTTCCCACAATGTTTTCTAAAGGTTTCTTTTTCAGGGTTGTCAAAAGTAGGGATTGTGTGGTAATGGGTAATGGTAATGTGTGGTAATGGGTTAAGTAATTTAGCAGCCACCAAAGTGCCATTCACAACTATAGTTGTTTTTTATGCCAGAGTAAACAAGATCAGGTTGCACAAAACATACAGTCTGAGTAACAGAGGAAATACATACGATCCAGTTCCTCTCTCTGCTCCAGGTCCTGTCTCATGAGTACACCATTGTTCATAGTCAACACCAGATAGTTGTTACAGACAACAAAGTGGGTTATAGGTGCATCAGGCCTGCACAAATGCATAGCAAAACCAAAACTTTAAGTATTGGGCACCCTAATGGGATGGTTTAACCCTTTCCCAAACAAGCCCTTGTTTTTACGTGTCTGGAGTACAAGTCTTTTGAAAACACCGTGGCAAAAGGAGAAATTGCTCATAACGAGCAATTTCTCCTTTTCCCACAGTGTTTTCCTCCCATTTGGAGAACTTTCTACCATTTATATTGAGTTTGAAATTGTCGTCTGCAAACTCTATCAGTTTGGAAGAGTCTAAAACTTGTTGTTTGGGAAAGGGTTAATACTCCTTAATGGTCGAAAAAACATACAGATTTGGCTAAGACTAAGGGCGTATTCTTTTCACCTGTTCTGGCACAATGTTCTGTGTTCTGGAATGCTGTTCTGGAATGTGGGAAAGGAATATTTCAGAACACATTACACTGTTCAGGATAACCTGTGTCTTAGCCCAATCTGTATGATTTTGGCAATGAAAGGAGTTGTTGCATGCATCCGATTCCTTAGGGTAGCCTGTCTTTAATTCTTTACCTCACAATCTCTGACTTTTAAAGACCCTGTGACAGAAGCCTTTTGAAAACAATGTAAAATAAGGAGAAAATGCTGGTAACCAGCATTTTCTCCTTTTCCAACGATGTTTTTTATCCTTCCCACAACAGTTTCCAATTTTTGAGCCATGTATATTCTGTCATCTGCAAATGATAGCGGAGGTGGAAGTAGAGGAGGAGGAGGAGGAGAAGAAGCAGCAGAAAAAGAAAAAGAAGGGAGGGAGGGAGGGAAAGAAAGAAAGATGATGACCATGATGATGATAAAAGTTTCACTAGTACCTGCTACATAACATATCTGCATTCAAAACTTATTTGCACCTGGTGATTTTAAAGATATACCTTTTGATACCTTGATTTTCAACATGAAAACCTTTGTTCAATATATGACAGTGAAAGCACTGTAACAAATGCTTTAGCATCAGTAAACAGCCATTTTTTGTTAAAACTTGGTAATGTTAGGTGAAGGCTTAAAGCCCTGTATTTTGGTCTTTTTCACTTCTAGTACTACTTACTTAAAGTCAATGTGCTTCTTACTAAATATTGGTACTTCCACATCATCAAATGGAGCATAGATGAATCCAGGAAGAAGCTGCAAGTAATAGAGATATATCATGATTTTCCCGTCAGTCACCAATCTATATTTGAGTCGTATTATGTCAACCTTTAACAACCCTTGGGAAGGTGCCTTTTGGTATTCTATCTTGTTGCTACAAAAGCCAGTATTATAGCAAGGCAGTATAGGTGTCCCCTTAATATACATGTACATGTGATATACATTTATATCTATCTATGGGATAGACCAGTATACTACACAAAGGCTTTCAACTAGGACAAGTCTACAATTTCGCCTTTCCCTCACATTTTTAATTTTGGACCTTTACCGCATAATTAGAACTTTTAACAACCTTGTTTGAAAAACAAAGCTTCTCAAACTACTGTGGAAAAAATTATTTTTCTCTTTATTCCACAATATATCCTACTCTTCCCAAAACAAATATCAGTGTTTGGGTCAGATTTGATATTTTTGTCGAAAAATTCTTTCAGTTTGGACAAGTCTTAGATTGTGTCATTTGATAATGAATTAATTGAACAAAGCAAAGGAAAAACTTTTCAAAACATTTGTGTGGCGAAAGAGAGGATGCTGGGAACCAGTATTTTCTCTTTCTTACACAATGTTTTTCTAACCTTTCAGAGGCAAATTCAAATTTCTAAGACATGTTTATTTTGTAATCTGCAACTGCTTTTGAATTGGGCGAGTCTAAAATTTTATTGACTGGTATGGTTTAAAAACTACATAGGACAACTTACAGGTTCCTGTACTGCCCTGGACACAGGAGGTTTGTGGGTTGTCTGTGACTGTTCATACTGATCCAGGATAGAAGCCATCTCTAATTACCTATATTAAATGAATAGTATCTTTGTAATAGCAAGCTTCTAGTCGTCAATAGTCTGTGTGAGTTTTGTGGAAACTTAACCCGTTACCACACAGCAAAATTTTAGACCTTTTCAAATTGAAAGCATTTGCACATGACAATTTCAAATTGGCTCAAATGGTGCAATTTTGCTTTGATAGGATAGAGAACTTAGTGGGAATAGGAGAAAATGCTGGTTTCCAGCATTTTCTCCTTTTCCAACAATGTTTTCCAAAGGTTTCTTCCTCAGGGGCATTATACGTCGTCATTGTGTGGTAAAGGGTTAAACAAAGACAAAATAGGTTTCCCTCTTTAGAGGGTGCATTACTTTTTATTTAAATTTCAGTTTCCACAGACATTAGACTAGCTCTATTATGAAAAAACTCTTTACCTGAAAATCCTGAGTGTAAGCAATCCTGAGGAAATAAGCCTTTGAGAACACTGTGAGAAAAGGAGAAAATGTAGGTGGTCAGCTTTTCTAATTTTTCCACAATGTTTTCTGTCCTTCCAAAGACAAATGCCATCAAATTAACTACATTTAATTTGTTGCCTGTAAAATTAATGCTTTCAATGTGTGCAAGTCTGAAATATTGTGTCAGGTAAGAATTAAATTGTGACGATGCACAGAAAGATTTTGCTGGGCAGTAGAAATTAAGGCATTTGTGTATGCATAATGTATAGTGATATCCACAGCAGTTGAATTGAATGTGGTCCAAATGGTTGTTTTTGTTTCTGAAAGGTTAGAAAACATAATCATTGTGGACAGCAGAAAATGCCAGGTATGAACAAGCATTTTCTTCTCCCTCAGTGTTTCCATAAGTGTTATTTCCCAGGTTATTTAACCCTTTACCCCATAAGGCATTTCTATGTTATCTCTAATTGACCCTAAATAACAGCAAGGATGAAGTTGTTTCTTATGTGTATACGACACCTTCTGATGGCATGGAAAACATTGTGGCAAAAGGTGAAATTGCTCGTGACGAGCAATTTCACCTTTTGCCACAATGTTTTCCAAAGGCTCCTACAAGTAATGCGTAGAAATGAGTATCTGTGGAGTAAAGGGTTAAACTTGGTCAAGGGATAAACACTCTAAAGAAGATGCCTGTTGTCTCCAGAGCAACATTTTTTTTTACGTTTTTGGCAAGGTTTTTATCTACTTGGTTTTATGTGCAGATAAATGTAACCAAAAGTGATTTAAATTTTTGACTGTCCGCCTCTGATACACAGGAAGTGGCCAAATATTAGAAGAAGCTCTGTGATAATCTCATTATTTAGACTACTTGGTCTTATACTGGTAGTATTCATTTTTCACATTTTTTTTGCATTCTGTCAAAGTCTGCCATCCCCTGTATCTAACAGAAAAATATTACTATTAAGAAATTGAATGAGAAAGTTTTCTTGGGCTTCTTTCTCTAGGTTGTAAAAATCCGGGATTGTTTGGTAAAGGGTTAAATCTTTAGTTACCCCTCAAAACTCAGGATAGAAGGTCCAAAATGACCCTCAAAAATTTCTTCAATTGGAGAAAACAATGGAAAACATTGTAGACAACAATTGTTATAGAAAGTAACTTAAGCTATTCTTGATATTCTTAAGAGTTATAAACATCATTACAAATTGGAAAATTCCTTGTTACCTTTTTTCACACAATCCTGACTTTTTACAGCCGTGAAAAAAGGAATGTTTTATAAGCATTTTTGGAAACGGTGTAAAAGCTAGTTAACAGCATTTTCTCCTTTTTCAAAAATCATTTTCTTTGTACCAAGTCTCATACCTTCAGCCACATTTAATTTGCCATCTGCAAATATTTTAGGTTTTGGCAAGTCTATATTTTTGATTTACAGATGTTTCGGTAATAGACAAGTTTGATAACATAGACTTAAAAGGAAATCGAATGGATGTTTCGGTAACAGTGCAATTACATTGTGTTATGTATCGTGATGTTCTTCACACCCAATAGATGGCTTCATTTTCTCCAAACTTTGTTATTTAACCCTTTACCATACAATCCCTGTTTTTTATGACTGAGATGGAAAGCTTTTGAAAACATTGTGGGAAAAGGTGAAAATGTTGGTATATAAGCTAGCATTTTCTCCTTTTCCTACAATGTTTTCTACCCTGCTGGAAACAAATTTCAGTATGAGTAGATTTATTTTGTTGTCTGCAAGTGCTTTCAACTTGGACCACTCCTAAATTTTGTTGTTTTGTAAAGTGTTAAAATCTTAGTTTGTAGCTCCCACTATGTTTCCTAATTAATACTTTTGTTATGTATCCTATTCAATGCTGTATGTATTAAATGTGTGGACTGCTTATCTCTTTCAGGGAAATAGGGTGGAAAGTGAAAAAAACCATCAAGGAATAAAAGGATGAAAAGTGCAAAAGTAAAATGTTTAAACAAAACAAACCCATTCATCAGGTGTAAAGAACATCAGAGAAAATAAACACTTTATAATCGTTTTGTTACCAAAACATCCAATCCATTTATCCTATAGGATGGTCCTCGATGGTACCGTGGTACTTAATTTTGCCGAAAGTTTACCAACAGAGAGGAAAGTCACATGTATCATTTTCTAATACTGTCATAAACCATTGCATGAAAAGTTACAATATATGTGCACTATCAAAGTTTCAGTCATGTTTTTCAAACAAAAATATCTAGGTCAAGCTAACATGTTGACTAAAGGTGCTCCGACGGGAGTCCGCTATAGTACCGCATTAACGCTTGTAATTTAGAAAATCATAAAAATATGAGATTTATATTCGAAATATGATTTAAGTACCGTAGTTCTTGTTTTCGGTGAGGACTACGCCGCCACAGCTGATGACCTTTTCTCGTAAAAAATGAATTGTCCGTTTATTGAAGCATTTGGGGTAATTATTTTCAAAACATAGAGAAAAAGTGTGCTTTATTATTGCAATTTGTGAATATTGAAAGTAACTTATCATTAATGAAAAAATATTTATTCCTTTTGACCGATGCGATACAAACATTTCTGCTTTCGATTTAACAGTGGTTAGGTGGCGTTATGTATGCAAATTAGGTATTTTCCAGATTACCGCGGCATCATAGATGACATGACCCCTTAAAATTTCAGATTCTGGGTGACATCTAGACCCCTTTGAGACACTTTGACCCCTTTGATTTGGAGACACTTAGACCCCTTTTTATATTTTTTAACCTAATTTTTCCTGTTAATCAGCATCATACTATTTGACTGTTTTATCATTTTTAGAATGGTTTTCAATAGTTTAGTTTTCCATTTAGCCATGTAATCAGGTGTAATTTTGGATATGTTCAATTCACACCTTTCCACCTGTTCATGACTGAATAGCTGTGATTTTTACAATAGATGAGTACTTTGCTAAAACATTTTTCTTGTTGTAAGTTATAACTTTGACATTACTGTTCAACTTACAAATCTAAAATTTGAAAACTGTTGTACAATATTAAAATCTTTGCTATTTGTTTCATGACTGAAAAGTTATCTTTATACCCTTTTACTATATAATCCTGAACTTAAAAAGATCCTGAGGGAGAGGGCTTTTGAAAACGTGAGAAAAGGAAAAAAATGCTTGAAGCCAGCATTGTTTCCTTTTCCCACAATGTTTTCAACCCTTTAAGAGGTATATTGTTATCATTTTAGCCACATTAAAGTTATTGTCTGCAAAGGCTTTCAATGTGGACAATTCCAAAATTTTATGGTGTTGTGAAGAACATAAATTGATGGATTTATTAATGATGACTGAAGGATTTAAAAGAGGTATAGATAGAAAGAAAGAAGGGCGTACAAATAAATACTAGGGGCATAAATTCAAATGATGAAAAAGGGATATCCCTGTATATTAATTTATTGTCCTTTATATCTTATCTATCCCCAGTCAAAGGTGTTAATTGGATAATGATACATCCTTTCAGCAATTTTTAACTCTGTACCAGACAATAAAACTTTTGACTTTGTCAAATCAAAAGAAGTGGCACATAATAAATGAAATATGGCTTATATTTGTTGGTTCTGTCTTTTGAAAACTGAAAATAACGGGGGAAAGGAGGAATTTTATTGATTTATGGTGGTCACTGGTCGTGTTGAACAGATTGAGTCTGTCAATTATTAATTGAAGCTTTATAAAATTTCTCATTCCCTTTTGCAAAAAAACTGCATATTGTAAATTTTGTTTATATCCATTCTTGGCCACTTCCAGCCTCAATCTTTACTAATAAAGTTCATTAACTCTACACCAAACAACAAAACTTTCGACTTGTCCAAATTGAAAGCATTTGCAGACGTCAAAATAAAAGTGACTGAAAATTTGAAATTTGTATTAAAGAGGAGAAAAAACATTGTGGAAAAAGGAGAAAATGCTGGTTACCAGCATTTTCTCCTTTTCCCACAATGTTTTCAAAAGGCTTCTTTCTCAGGGTGGTTAAAAGTCGGCACTGTGACGTAAAGGGTTCATACAAATTTATACAGGTAATTAATCTATGTACTAAAGTGATATACTTCAACTTGGTAGACTAAAATTTTGTTACCCATATTCTACTATAAATTTTAAAAAATGTGGAATTTTGAAAAAAAAAAAACAACAATCATCATACTATGGAAAAGAACCAACTACTTTAAAAAAAGAATCTGAAAATAGAAATCATGTTTAATTTTTCTGTTGACTGTTAGTAATTCAAAATCATTTCATCAACTACTGTATTTCTAGATTAATATATGGTCTCAAAAGTAAAAATACTTATTTTATGTTACAAGAAAAGATTTACAAGTAATACAATCCATAAACATAGTCAATTAATATGTAAATTTTCTTTTTGAAAATAGGGGTCTAAGTGTCTCACTAAAATAGGGGTCTATGTGTCTCAGGGGTCTAATTGTCACCCAAATTTTAAGGGGTCTAAATGGTCAGGGGTCGAAGTGTCTGACATCCATTTTACACACCCCTTTCCCCTGAAATATAGAATATTGCTCCACACAATGCTGCTAAGTAAAATCAGTGATTATCAAAGAATCATATGTGTCCATTCAATGATTTAGATGTTAAAAAGTATAGATTAGAAACACAGATTGAACGATGTTCTCATCTGGAAATGTATCTATATCCGAAACAATGACAGTCCGAAAGCCTGTAACTAATCGACTGACACGGTTCTGGGAGTTGCAAAGCGATTCAGTCTTAATTGTAAGACAGATAGAGTGAAGGGCATCTGGAATAAGACACATTGAGTTCATTGATACTGCGAAAACGTTGTCAAACGAGAAATTAGTGAATTAGGCCGAAATCTAACATAAGTTGTGTTCCTCCTTCCGGTAACAGGACGTTTCGCCCCCAAGACGTTTCCCCCCTGGTCGTTTCCCCCTGGTCGTTTCGCCTCTATTTTTCACCCCTAGTCGTTTCGCCCCCGGACCCTAGTCGTTTCGCCCCCAAACCATTTCCTCCCCTAGTCGTTTCGCCCCCAAAATAATTTAAAGAGAGAAGCAGAGAGACAATGAGTTGAAATTTTCAACTCGATAGTGAGAATAATGGTTCAAAGATTCTTGAATGATAGTGTATATTAAGAATTATTACATTAGATCTAATTAAAATCATAAAGTAATCGAGGCCACATGTACATAGTACATAAACCAACTAGCTTCTACAGAATCATAATTTAATGAAAAGAAGAAGAAAGTAAATATATATACATGTACATACATGTTTACCGATGTAAGTGTCCTTGATAGTCTTTTGATACAATCAACTGAAGTATTAAGGTTTTTCATCGATACCGTTAATCACCTTGTTTATTTGGTTGAGTTATTAATCACGCAATGTTTTTCGCGCAATGAATGTGACTAATGCTGAGGTGTGAAAACGCATGTTTTATGCAAAATTAAACTTCTTTAATTATATCTGCTAGATTTTTTTTTTTACCCAAAAAGTAAAATGAAAAATCATGACAAGAAAAAACTATTTGAATATATATACTGATATAACTGCCGTTGTATAGTTATGTAATAGAATCATCATTTCCAAAGGAAACGTAAATGTCGGTCAATAGTTTATACAGGTATATATAAAAAAGCCAATCCTAGATTAAGGTTAAAATTCAGAACAAAAAAAAAAAGGTAAAAGAATCATTTAGAACTGTATCTCCTTTTGTCACGATGCTGATCGTATAGCAGACAAAGATGATGCACCATATGACGCCGACCTGGATCTCGGTCTTTACCTCGATCTCTTTCACCTTCTAGGTTATCTTTTAAAAGAATAATGACACCCAAAATTGTTTTCTGCTTGAAAGAGTCCAGCGTGTTGTTGGTCAAAAGGCTACCACGTGCCGTCATAATCCTATTAGGCCACTGATTATCAACTCGTTAATTACGTATTACGCAATCTTTGTCAGTTTGACTTTGCTACTGTGAAGTCGCTTAATTGATTACGTAATCCTTTGTCACATTGTGCATTACTTTCAATATTGTCTGCACCAATTTTTATCAAAAGGTATAGATGCGTTTATATATCTTTATGTAGAAATACAAATGTGTAAAGAGATTTCACTGTCTTGATTTATCATTTATATTTCTGAGGTTCATCGTAAAAAGGGTTGATATTATACAGAAAAGTTGTGAACTTCAATCCAGATTGCGTCCTTCTGTCCGTCTCTCCGTCCGTCCAAAGTCATTTCTCCACAACTCCTGGACTAGATTGGATGAAACTTCATATATGAAGGATCTTGCACCGATGTATTGTTCTCGGTTTTCCAATTTGACGCTGTGTCATGGAAAAATGGGCTCTCTTGTAAAAAAAGAAAAAAAATATCCAATTTCTGCTAACATTTCCGTCAGTTTTCGTCAAAATTCCATGAATCTTCGCATCCATATTGTTTATGAAAAGTTTCAACATGTGCCCCCCCCCCCTTTTTTCTTAATCTATGTCAAACCATGTTACGGGAAAAGGGTGCTTAATGTCTGATAAGTTGTGTCCTTTATTGCCCTTAGTAAATTGAACATTGGCAAATGCTGTTTGGCAGACGGAACCAAACACAGGTAGCCTGTTTCACCCCCACCCTCCTCTCCTGGGACCAACTATTTACCGAAAGCCTTCACTTTCCTGTTCGGGGAGCACAATCCGTCTACGATGGCTTTGTTTTACTCTTTATCATTTCCATGTACAAATAACACAAAAAGGGGAGGTGTTTTGGTAAAATTCAATAACCGTTGATAGCCTGGTACTTGAAAGAAAGCAATTTAAAACAATGTGGAAAAAAGGTAAATGCTGGTTACCAGTTTTTACTCCTCTTTTCATTTAATTAGACTATTCAGAGACTAACATCACAATTTGAGCAACTCTTGATACTTCCTTTTTTTCTGTCAGTAACCGAAAAATTGGCCGATGTAAAGCTAGGAAGATGATTCTTTCATTAATAGAAGCCTTTTGCTTTCTTTTTAATGTAACAATTTTCACCCTTTTACCACACGAATAAGAATTAAATTTTTGATAAGGGTCTCGTTGTCCAAATTATGCAAATGCCAAACAAAAAAAATCATACTGTGTTTCTTAACATTGTCCTGCCATTAAATTTCGTTAAAGTTTTAAGGTGCAATTCAGCTTTTCTTGAACAGGGGGCGAAACGACTAGGGGGGAAACAACCAGGGGGGCGAAACGACCAGGGGGGGCGAAACGACCAGGGGGGAAACGACCTGGGGGGAAACGTCTTGGGGGCGAAACGACTAGGGGAGGAAATGGTTTTGGGGCGAAACGTCCCGGAACCCTCCTTCCTGGCTGTGCTTGATTACGGTTCGTCTAAAATGCGAAAAGAAGTCCTTTTCGCGAAAGGAAGTTAAAAATAATTGCTTTTCGCAAAAAAAGTTAAAAATAACCCCTTTTCGCGAAAAGTACTATAGATATTACAAAAATGAGTCAAAGGAGTCAGTCCTTTTCGTGAAAAGGATCATCAACCCTTGGAGAAAAATGGCAAAATGAGGTTCCAAACCAGTGACCTCTTTTTCTCCTTTTCCCACGATGATCCTACCCTTTCCAAAAAATAAAAAAATCCTTTTTTTTTTCAGTTACATAAGTGTTTTGTTTGCAGTTGCTTTCAATCTGAACATGTCTTGAATTTTGTCTTTTGGGAAAGGGTTAAGACACCCCTTTTCAGAACTCGGGGAAAGCATAGATAGGTGCATTTATCTATAAAGTAATGATGTTGAAAACGATGTACAAAAAGAAAAGTCCTAATGTTTCTTTTTCTTGAACTTATAAGTCCTTTTCGCGAAAAGAACTAACTCCTATGACTCCATGTCGTAAAATCTAAAGTCCTTTTGGCAAAATGGAGTCAAAATAGAATCTTTTCGCGAAAAGAAGTTTTTTTTCGCGAAAAGCAGTCTTTTTCGTATTTTAGATGTACCCTGCTTGATTATACCAACACGCGTACACCTGTGCGATACGGTTCAAGAAGGTGTCAGGAGGATTCGTCCCCTGAAGAATTCATCCCGTAGGGAAGTCGTCCCAAATGAAAATAAAGTCCTCAGAAAACAAGTTTTCCACTTATAGTAGCATATTTTTACCAAGATTTATCCTTATCAAACACAGTCATGTTCAACTGATTAATGACGGGTTTCTTTATTATCAATTACGTAATAAATAAAGTTGTTTTATAACCATTTCAATTGTCAATCAACTATGTGATCCGAATGTTTGTGATGATATCTGTTATCACTTTATGAAGGATTATTAGGCCAATATATAATTACAATTCAAAATTAAGTTAAGCAACAGATGATTAATCAAATTGTTTCAACCGAAGCAAAGGTTACTATGATGTCAGCCGAGAAAGCTTTGAAAACATTGTGGTTTTACTTGAAGAACAGGATGTTCTGTGAACAACACGCTAAATCAATATAGCTGGAGTTGGGTAATTTTGAGAGAGAGAGAGAGAGAGGAAAAATCGGCTGTGGAAATCCAATTTGTTCAAATCACAGCAAATTATAAGAGTGGTTTCCAAAAATGTCTTTTTTCCATAGGACATTTTTTTTCCTCCCTATTTGGAAAAAAAATATTTGCAGAAGAAAAATAAAATATTAATTAAAACATAACATTTTTCTTTTAAATGGTAGAAATTACTGTGGAAAAAGGATGAAATGTTTGTGTGGTAAAGGGTACTCAGTAATCTGAGTAAATTAAACACTCTTTATCTCGTCTTTCAAAGGGTAGAAATTACTGTGGAAATGTTTGTGTGGTAAAGTGTTTCAACAGGGTGACAGATGTTTCAGTAACAGACGAGTTCGGTAACATAGACTTTTAGAGTAAATCGATTGGATGTTTCGGTAAGAAAGTAATCATATTGTGTTTATGACCTGTGACACTTAATGTATGGCTTTGTTATGTTCAGAACTTTTACTTTTGCACTTTTCACCCAGTTATCTCTTGATAGATAGGTTCAAACCTTTTATTTTTTCACTTTCCACCCTCTTTCGCTGGAAAGATAGACAATCCACATGGTCAATACATACATCATGAAATGAGGTACATAACAAAAAAAATATAGATGAAACATGGCGGAAATTACAAATTAGATTTTTAAATAACGAAATAACGCCATGTGTTGGGTGTAAAGAACATCACGATACATAAACACTATATAATTGCTTTGTTACTGAAACATCCAATCGATTTACCTTATAAGTCTATGTTACCGAACTCATCTGTTACCCAAACATCCGTAAATCATCCATTTCTTAATACTCGTAAATTTATATGAGTGTTTTTGTTTGTTTTTTTTCTTTGGACCCTGCAAACAAATTTTCATTTCTACTCACAAAAAAATTGCTAGTGGTCGTAAAATCTACTGGCAAAATCAATTTTCTACTTGCATTTTGCGAGTTTGCTAGTGTTTACTTCGAACCCTGGATTTAACCAATTTGCAATGGAAATAGGGACGTTTTAACTAACCAAAAGGGCGACGTTTTGACTGTGGGACGTTTTATTTGGATACCGTCTCCGCATGTGCTTAAACTTTTGACTGAAGGGATTCCTCATATCCGTAAAAATATTCTTTATTTACTGAATACTACAATAATCATGAGGCAGGAATAAAGTATTATGACATAATGTAGACAATATCAGGTATACAAAGAATCGGCAAATTCTATGTTTTTGTCAAATATCATCCGGATAATGAAAATATTTCATAAAGAACGCCGCAAAAATCGGAGGGAGATTTCTGTGCGGAGTTAATCCATGGACAGGGAGATAAACAACCCTGGTTTTTACCCCAAGATAGAAGCCTTTTTCAAAACATTGTGGGAAAAGGAGAAAATGCTGGTAACCAGCATTTATTCCTTTACCAACAATGTTTTTTACCCTGCTTGAAACACATTTCAATTTTTGAGTTACATTTATTTTGTCATCTGCAAGTGCTAAAAAATTTGGACCAGTCTAAAATTTTGGCGTTTGGTAAAGAATTAATTCTTTATGATTTTCTAGCAGAAACAAAGCTATAGAAAACATCTTGTGAAAAGGAAAAAAAATCCTCATACAGTGCATTCCTCCAATTCTCATGACGATTGATTGATTGATTGATTGATTGGAGTTTGCCATTTTCACAGCTGAGGTTATATCATGGCAGTGAGTGCACCTATGCATGTATTTCCTGGCTTTCTCACACCTGTACTGACATAACTTTCTTTCAGGATCACTCGCTACATTCTCACATGCATCAGCCGTAAGAGGCCGGAATGAAAGTTTGACTCAAGCAGGTATCAAACTCACCACCATCGGGTCACAAGTTTGCTGACCACTGAGCTGCCCAGGTGAGCTAATCCCCGAGAAAAACAAAACTACAGAAAAGAGGGGAAAATGCGAATACACAACATTTTGGTAATGGGTTAAAACCAGTAAAAACTTGGGTTGGACTTGAAAAACATTCTTACATTTAGGTTTGCATGCTCGAATACTATGGCATTTCTTAAATCTGGCCGGCAATCCATTGGAATAAGATAAATCCTAAATCCTCAGCTCACAGCCGAGTTCTTCACCTTTTTGACAAGCATATTACCACTTACAACAATATTTCTTGAACTTTAGTCTGAGTACCAACGATAAAGGGTCTCATCCAGGCTCATGTGTTTTGGTGTGCTAGTCTGAACCCTGTAATGTTCCAAACCACTGGTCCATTTCTCTTTGTTTTTCAAATAAACCACTGAGTGTGGATGGTGGAAGACTCTTGCCTCATTTTTTGGTTAAATACTTCACAACTTCTTCCCAAAAAATATTAAGGTTTTCTGTCACATGCTTGGTGATTTCTCTCTTCTCCAACGAGGTAAACTAGTTTCTGCGTTTTGCACCTCCCTTCCATATTTACACTTCAAAAATGGAAAGAAAAGTTCATTAACCCTTGATTACCTCCATGAAAATAATGTGGAAACAAGAAGATATTGGAAACTAGCATTTTCTCCTTTTCTGACTGTGACAAATTTTTTTTTCTATCAAACACTAAACCCATTTTTGAACTACATTCCCAATATGTTTTCAACTCTGTCAAAGACAAATCTCATTGCTTGAACTACATTTCATTTGTTGTCTGCAATTCCTTTTTACTTCAGCAAGTTGAACTAGAGCTGTGACTTAATGTGACTTAATACCCCTGCCAGCCCTTTGACAGAAAAAGGTGTCAAATTCAAGGGGAGATAATTCTTCAACCAGGAAGAGTTGACACTTGAAAGGTGCATTTTGTAATCTTCGATATATGATTAATGTCTTCAAAAGGTTTCTTTTTCAGGGTTGTTAAAAGTTGGGATTGTGTGGTAAGGGTTTAAGAAGAACTCAATTATTAATCAAACATTCTTTAACTTATCGTTTGGCATGTGGTCCAAATGGCTCACAAAGTCTGCATTGGCGTTTGCTCTTATAAAAAAATCTCACTGGCCACAATGCTTTCAAAGGTTACCTCACTGCATGAAAAAAACTCCGCTGTGTTGGACGTAAAAGGGTTTTTGTAAATTACAGATTCGGTAAAATGGACATACTCTATGTAGATGCATTCTTATCTTGAATGTGTGAAGGATATATGTTTTCTTAACCTTTTTTTAGGTGGTCTAGTTTTAGCATTTGTTATATTTTGTAGGATTTTCGTTAATTATGATTTATTCTGATTGATAAAAACTTGAAGTCAAACACAGTTAAAGACAGGTGAAGGTGTGATAAATATTATACTGCATATTAATCTCTTTATTAAGGAGGCTGAGTGGAATACAGAAAATTGTACAGATATACCCATACTCGGAGTAATTCCCCTTGAATAAAGTTATTTAACCCTTTCCCAAACAATCCCTGGTTTTTACGGGTCTGGCATAGTAGCCTTTTGAAAACATTGTGGGAAAAGGAGAAAATGCTGGTTCTTACGGTCTGGAATGGTAGCCTTTTGAAAACATTGTGGGAACCAGCATTTTCTCCTTTTCCCACGATGTTTTCTACCCTATCGTAGACAGAAATCATCTTTTCGGGAAGAGTTGAATTGTCGTCTGCAAATGCTTTAAATTTGGTCTAGTCCAAAAGTTTGTCGCTCAGGAATGGGTTAAAAACCTGTTTTGATCACACCATTTGAAATGTGTCGAAATGACGGTGTTGAATTACCGGGTGTTCAAATGACTGCCATTCGATAGAAACAAGTTTTTACAACAATATTTATACCAACCTCTCTCAATTATGCTATTTTCTATATTTTCTTTCCAACTAACGTATAGTGTTGTATTGAACAAATTTCAAATTTTTCCCAGAATTCAAACTTTTATCCGAATATATCTACAATCCGGATACTGTACAGATAATTCCCGTTCATGTTTACTGTTTTATTGTCTTTGATATAGTTCATTTGCAAAGATTAGTCTCACTAATGAGACGCCCCGGTGATCTTTTTCGTATTTGGACATTTACTGTACACCGTACCGTCTCAAGTCCATCGTTATTTTTCCGGTAGCAAAATATACCGACTTTCGGTTTCGTCGGTTTTATCTGCATTGCAGCGAAATACAATTAAATTTTAGTACTAATCATGACCAAAAACAGATAATTAAACCGTTCATTACATAAAAAGCTTGTAGAAGTCATTTACAACATGTTTATCTCGGAAAAATCACGGACGAAATTTATCGTGCGTTGCGGCCATTTTGAATGTTTTCGGGAACGTAAACAAAACGAGTCACTGATGAAATGCACGTTTTTTTCTCACGATCAGCGTTTGAATTGAAAATATTTGTATTTCAAACGAAAGAATATTGAATACGCAAGCCACAGGTATGGTTAAATCCTAGTTTTGTGCTCTATTTGGGAAATTATAATCAAAATCTGTGCGGAGCTTTCAATTGATGTTGTCCGGATTGTCTCTGTACCAAGGGGCAGAGGCGACCAGTCGAAAAGTAACATCGCCCTTGGGGACAGTTATCTGTACTAATGCAAAGATATACACGTGTTTACTTGAAAAAAAAGAAACATGCGACTTACATCCCTTGGCACACGTGGACTCGTAAAGAAATCAAGGAAATAGTGTCATGTCTTCTCTACCAAGCTTAATTATTTGCCATTTCCGGTTTGTTCCTTTCGCATCAATTTTTGTTTGTAACACCAATTTACATTGCTTTTTCTCCTCAATTTGTTTAATTTGTTGCTACTATCGCTTATTTTCGTCAATTTTATCTGCAATTTTGCTTGGCTTTTTGTTCCAGGCTGATATTCATTCGAAATACAAGGGTCTTGCAAGAGAATGATGAACGACTAATGGTTAAAGGGAAACAACTCGTACAGAATTTTGTAATTAGTAATGCTACAGTTGCCTCCCTTATTGAAGAGGAAAGGGCTTATTTCAAACTGCTTCACGTCGTGAGTACGTGCATACCATTGAACGGTACGCCTACAAAATAAAGACTCCGCCCAAAACCTCGCTTTGGCTACTTTCGGAGGTACTTAATTACTGCAGCTAAAGTATGCGCATAGTATGTGCAGAAGGCGGGACATGGAACCGCCTCTTCCTGTCTCTGGTCCTTATATGCCTGTGCACCTTACAAAAAATGTCAGCCAAGAGCAAGCATAAAACCGAGGACGAATAAACACGGTTACGTCTGTAGAGTCGATCCGTTTGACGAACGATAATTTTCCATCTCGGTGTAACGAATTTCTTTCAGTTCATAAGGTCAAATTGTTAATTTTAACCGTTCTAAAAACGACATGCCACAAAAAACGGTCAAACTTATTATTTTTCTTAACAGGCGGCAGGTAGTCTCCCGTTTATTTCATGTTAATTATAACCGCCAATATTTGAATTTGGAATTCAATGTAAGATCGCGCTACAATAAAAATGCAACATTTGGTAACAGATATCATTGAGGTAATAGATGTTCAGTAAATGAAATTAATGAGTTATGATAACCACTACGACAACTTAACGCAAACTTACATACAAAACTACGTTTTCATTCAATGACGATATCGATATATATCGCTAAATATGGAAGGTCATTTTATAGCTCAAATTCAAAACATAAGTTGGCTTATCATGGTAGGAAGATAATGTTTAGTCAGTAAAATTAATCCCAATGGATATCAAACCGCTCCCGTTACAAACCCATAGAGCGCCAAATAAAGAAGAGATAACTTCAGTCTGAAAAAGGCTATCCAAACAATATAAATTAAGGTTTTAAAGTCGCATAAAATTGTACAGAAAGTCTGAGGAAAGTGGACGGTGTAGATCAAACATCAGACTGCACGTTCTGTGCAGTCTGATCATGATCTACAAAGACTGTAAAGGCAACTTTTATTATATATGGCACTTTGAAGTTTTCGTTTTTACGCGCCTTAGACATCAAACCTCTGTCGACGATTTGAACAGTGTACCGGAACTATATCTATCTGATAAAGAATTTAAAATCTATCCAAATAGGCTTAACCCTTTCGGCGCCATAGGCGAAAGCAGAGACTTTTGTGGACGGCATAATTCAAGATCAGACTGCACAGAACGTGCAGTCTGATCTTTGATCTATGTTATCCGCTGATGTAGTCAAATCTATACAAACAAAATCTTTGTAAGTTTCAATAGAATGTGTTTAGAGCCGTCCGCTGGAATTTGAATTTATTTATTTTGCACTGACAGGTTTACGAAACATGTTAATTGTGTAGACTCGGAATCAGATCGTACATTCTGTGAAGGGTCATTTTAAATTATGCCGTCCGCAAACCTCATACCTTTGCAAATGGCGATTTTCAAAGATTAAAACCTTTCTCGGTGATTCCATTCGGATTTCAAGTAGAAAAAGCAGGAAATAATCTTATTTAAAACTTAGATTCTAGTGTTTTGTATTAAAATCAATATCAATGACACTCTTTCGTTAAAATTAATTGAAATCTTCATCAAAAACAGATTAAAAACGTTACATGCACGTCACCTTTTTCCTAGTGTTGTGTTTAGTACTTTGATCCGTCAAGCGTCTAGGAGAAATGATGAAGGGCGGATCATTACAAGGGAGACTACTCTTGCTTTACTCGTACTATTAGACAGTACGAGTTTTCTCCCCTAGACCATATTTTTTTTTTTAAATCCCAGCTGCGATAGTTTTGCCGTACGAGTCTATGGGCATCATTTATTGGGTTGATTGATAAAATATATAATTCGACATTGTAATTAAAATGTATCTAATTGAGAAAAATGGCTATTTATCTATTTTTTTCGTCATATATGAATCAAGGAAAATCATGTTTGCACATAATTATGTAGACTACACCGTAGCTTATTTAAATCAATGAAAAATTTTGTCAAACAGTATGCTTGTATATGACTCTTTCTTATACATTTTAATCAAATAATTATCGTGCAATTTAACCCTTTACAAGACAGTCCCGATACTTAGGGACACTGTTTAGGCTTTTGGAAAACATAATGAGAATCTTGAGGAAAACTTCTGGTTGCATGCTATTTTCCTTTTGCCACAATAATTTCATATCCTTTGCAAAGTCCTTCTTTTGAGAAACTTTTGATCAAACACTATCTGTAAATGTTATTAATACTAAATAGTACAGAACTTTTATAGTTTGGCAGATTTGTTTAAAATTCAACCCTTATCCTACTAAGTAACAGATGAAACCTTCAAACTGATAGTAAAAACCTAAATTTGGCTATTTCAAAGGTATTTTTTTCAGGATCAGACATCCCCTTATAGGACAGTGTAGATCAATGATCAGACTGTTTGTTCTGTGCAGTCTGATCTTGATCAACACTATCTGCAAAAGGTCCTTGAGTTGCACTTACCAGCGTAAGAGTTGATACTATTCAAATATTTTCAATGATATCACAGCTGCAACCACTTCACCTATACATGCTCTCCCAGCATTTCTTTTCCAGCACTTCTCACTATGGTGTTCCTAAGTCATTGGCTGCTTTCCCACATAACCATCTAGGGCATCATACACAGGTTATTCAGAAGCAAGATAGGAATGTATCCTGTTGCAATGACTATCATAAATTCTCTTAGAGAAATTGGCAAGCTGGAATTTTGTACCAGCAACATGCTTGCTCAAATGTTGTTACCAGCTGAGCTACAGAGCATTTTCATCTTTTCCCACAATGTTTTCAAAAGCTGTCGATTTCTCAGAGGAGTTCTCCTTTTCTGGTCAAAAGCGTTTTCTTCTTTTCCAACAATGTTTTCAAAAGCCATCTCTTTATCTGAAAGACTTCTCTCCTTGTCACCAGCATTTTCTTCTTTTCCCCACAATGTTTTCAAAAACCTCCAATATTTCAACTCTTTACCAGACGGCAAAGTTTTGACCTTGCCCAACTTGAAAGTATATGCAGACAACAATTTAAATGCGACTAAAATAATGAAATTTGATCCTAATAGGGAAGAAAACACTGTGGGAAAAAGAGAAAACGCTGGTTACCAGCATTTTCTCCCTTTCCCACTGTGCTTTCAAAAGGCTTCTTCCTCAAGGGGTGTTAAAAGTCGTTATTGAGTGGTAAAGGGTTAAAAAGCCTTCTTTTTCTTCAAAGGCATCCTGTCTGGTTACCAACATTTTTTTCTTTTCCTACAATGTTTTAGAAAGCCTGCAGTATTTTCAAAAGCCTTCTCTACTTGGGGTTGTTAAAACTCAGGATTGTGTGGAATGGGGTAAAAGGAATGACAAGATAAAAAGATAGAAATTCATAAAACGAACCTTATTTATTCAACAATGCAGTTCTGTGCACATACATGTATTTTACAAAAATATTCAGTTCTCTGGGTGTAATTACTCTTTACCAACAACAGAATTTTAGACTGGTCCAAATTGAAAGCACTTGCAGACGACAATATAACTGTAACTAGAAATTTGAAATTTGTTTCCAGCAGGGTAGAAAACATTGTGGGAAAAGGAGAAAATGCTGGTTATCACCATTTTCTCCTTTTCCCACAATGTTTCAAAAGGCTTCTCCCTCAGGGTCATAAAAACCAGGGATTGTACAGTAAAGGGTTAAGAATTATCATTAAAACAAAGTGAAGTCAGTTAATTCATATTCCTGTTTAAACCTTTACCACAAAATCCCAACTTTTAACAACCCTGTGAAAGAGGCAGTTTTAAAACGTTATAAGAAAAGGAGAAGATTATGATAACCAGTATTTT
Source organism: Tridacna crocea (assembly GCA_943736015.1). Taxonomy (NCBI): domain Eukaryota; kingdom Metazoa; phylum Mollusca; class Bivalvia; order Cardiida; family Cardiidae; genus Tridacna; species Tridacna crocea. The sequence goes on along the minus strand of OX031067.1, from coordinate 23,729,577 downwards.
CTCCTTTTCCCACAATGTTTGCCACCCTGCTGAAAACAAATTTCAATTTTTGAGTTACATTTATTTTCTTGTCTGCAAAAGCTTTGATTTTGGACAAATCTAAAATTATGTAGTTGGTAAAGTTTAAAAAATTTGAATCAGTGTTTACATTCTCACTATTTCCTGTACCTGAAGCTAATACTTTAACAAGCAATACTGAAAGCATTTGCAACTGACAAAATATAGGTCAAGGGATGGTTACTGTTTTGAGTAGGGGAAAAACAACATGTAGGTCATCTACATTTTCCTCTTTTCCCATAATCTTTTCAAAAGCTTTATACCTAAGGGAAGCCAAGCCCTGGTAGCTCATTCGGTAGCACACAGGACTTGGGAACAAAAGGTCATGGGCTCGATCCCTGGCTCAACCAATTTCTTTTAGGGGATTGCTGATAGTCCTTGCCACAGGAATCATCATTCTCTTAACACTGGCTATTGTCCTGACAATGGTTATGTGGGAAAGCAGCCAGTGGTTTGGAAAAGAAAACTGTTTGGAATACTGATAAAAGAGACTCCAGGAAAGCATGAATAGGTGAACTGGCCACTGTGACATAACTGAAATAATACTGAAGGTGGCTCTAGTCACCATACAATCAAAACAATCAATTGTACCAGCAGGTATCAAACTTTTACCACATAATCCTGTTTTATGAACCCTGAGGATGAAGGCTTTAGAAAATAATGAGGAAAAGAGGGATTGTGTGGTAAAGAATTAATCCATGTCATTCATCCATAATTTAATTCTTCACCAAACAACAAAATTCTAGACTTGTCCAAACTGAAAGCATTTGCAGATAACAAAATAAACAAAACTCAAAAATTGAAATTTGTTTTCAGCAGGGTAGGAAACACTGTGGGAAAAAGAGAATATGCTGGTTACCAGCATTTTCTTCTTTTCCCACAACGTTTTCAGAAGCCTTCTTTATCAGAATTGTTAAAAGTCCGGATGGCTTGGTATAGGGTTAAAGCATTTGAAGAGGACAGTTTGAATTTAGCTTCAGGTTTTGAGATTTGAAAATATTGAACGATGAAAAGGAGAAAAACCTTAGATACCAGCATTTCCTCCTTTTCCATCAGTGTTTTCTGCTTTTTTAAATCATGAATCTCATAACTTTAGCTATATGTAATTTACAGAATGCAAAACCTTTTAACCCTTTACCAGACAAAAAAAATTTAGCCTTTGCCCAAATTGAAAGCATTTGCAGACAACAATTTCAAAGTGGTTACAATTGTGCAAATTTTCTTTGACAGGGTAGAAAACTTTGTGGGAAAAGGAGAAAATATGTGGTTACCAGCATTTTCTCCTTTTCCCGTGTCTTCCAAAGGCTGCTTTTCCAGGAGGATAAAAAGTCACCATTTTGTGTTTAAGGGTTAACCTGGACAATTTTGTAGTCTCAGTTATCATGAGTTAACCCTATTTCAAATAACAAAATTTTAGACTGGTCCAAATTGAAAGCACTTGCAGACGACAAAATAAAAACCTAACTGAAAAACTTAAAAGTGACTTAAAATTTGAAATTTGTTTTGTGAGGGGTAGAACACATTGTGGGAAAAGGAGAAAATGCTGGTAATGATTATCAGCATTTTCTCCTTTTCCCACAATGTTTTCTAAAGGCTTCTTTCTCAGGGTCGTCAAAAGTAGGGATTGTGTGGTAATGGGTTAAGTATCTTGTACGCAACAAGCCATCGTTTCTGAAGACATTCATTGTTTTCAAACCACCATTATAAATGGCATTTTCTCCTTTTCCAACAAGCTTTTTCTACCCTTTTTATGGCAAATTTCATCATTCCAACCACATTGTGTTTTACACATAAAGAAATCATCTACATGTATCCATGGGCTGACAATGCTTCAGAACCCTGTGACCAAAACAAAACATACAAAATGTTTTCTTCAGTCTGACAGTATGGTTTGATATCATGTTATAAAACTGACTTTAGATTTGTTGGTCAATAAGAAAAGGATCTATGTACAAAGCCTACATTCGATCCAAAGGGGAGCTTCGATGCCATTTTTTAAATGTTTCTCCTCTCCGAGACCCAATTACAAAATGACACCTGGGAAATCCTTCAGTCTACAGGTATATACAAAGCCAAGTGGTTGCATGCTTTCTCCAATGCTATTTTTGTTATTTGGTCTCCACAGCAGAGACTACATAACAATAGCATCGGAGCAAGCCTTCAGAGTCGGACTGAAGGTACACAGTCCCCCGCCTCAAAATATATCCTTGAGAACTCTATGTTCTTTTGAAACAACTATAGAAATAGGATGAAATACTACTATCCGGCAATTTTTGGTTTTTCCTATCATTTCATTTTTCCTATCCTATCAAGGACAGAAGTCATCTTTTGACCAACTTTTAGATTTGTCATCTTCTAAATTGCTTCCAATTTGAAGCAGGCCTAAAGTTTGTCATCTTCTAAATAGTTAAATGTTTACCAAACTTTTCCTCCATTTTTTGTGTTACTTACTTTTCAAAACTTAAATGAAGCGTTTAAAGAACAGAACTTTTACGCTTCTTCTACAAAGCCAAACTTTTATCCGAATATATGTACAACCCGGACACTGTGAAAATAAAACTCATCAATAATTCCAGTATTTTGTGGATTGTTTTACGGTTTATAGGTGAAGATATACGCGATTTTTTGTGTTGGATTATGAAATGTACGACTAAAAACAAGAAGCACCTGTTAAATCACAAGAAATCAAAGAAAACTATCTCGCCTCCTTGTGTTTGTTTATTTCTGGTTCCTTCATGTCGTTTCAACCGATATAATGTTAAAACATTATCATGTATTTTTTGTCCATTGTTTTATTTACTTTTTTGCTCCCATCCTTCGCCTATTTATTCCATTTTACCTGCGTTTGTGCTTGGTGTTTTGTTCTAAACTGTTTTTTTCTTTCACAATTTAGACCATTGCGATAGAATGATGAACTACCAATGGTCAATGGGAGACAACTCGTACAAAATTTTGTCATCAGTAATGTCAGAGTTGCTTCCCTTATTGAAGAGGAAAGGGCTTATTTCCGACTGCTTCACGTCCTTACCTTTGAAGATAGGTCTACAAGAGACAGGCTCCACCCAAAGCCTCGCTTTGGCTTTTTGCGGTAGTGCTAAATGACTGCGACTACAGTACCTGAATGGTAGAAGCAGTAGGCGGGACATGGAACCTCCTCCTCATGCCTGTGGTCCTTATATGCCTGTGCACCTTACAAAAAATGCCAGCAAAGAGCAAGCGTAAAACCGAGGACGAATAAACACGGTAACGTCTGTAGAGACGATCGGTTTGACAAGCGATGATTTTTCATGTAGCTGTAACGACTTTGAATCAGTTCGTATGGTAAAATTGTTAATTTTAATTATTCTAAAAACGACATGCCACCCGACAGAAAATAATTCAGTAAGACATATTATTTGTCAAAACAGCGGTAGGTAGTCTCCCTTTTATTTCATGACAATTTATAGCGCCAATATTTGAATTTGGGATTAAGGTTAGATTTCACTAGAATAACATCATTTGGTAACATATCTCTGAGGTAACAGATATTAATAAATCAAATTAGAGAGTATATGATACCACAATGATAAAATAACGCACACTCACCAACAAAAATATGTTTTCATTTACGGACAATGTCGACAGATACCGCTTAATATTGAAACGTTATCTTATAAACTAGTTCAAAACAAAACTTCTGGTTTGTAGAAATATATGAGGTAGATTCAAAATTGAGCCCTAAAGCTGTTCCCTATACTGACAACTATCTAGGGCGTCAAATAAACCCAACAGAAATGTTCAGTCTAGAATCTTCTCCCAAACAGTTACATTATCAAGGTTGCTTTTGTGAAGAATGTCTAAGCAAAGCGGACAGTGTAGATCAAGACCAGACTGAACGTTCTGTGTAGTCTGATCTTAATCTACACTGGTTGCAAAGACAACTATTATTGTATATGGCGCTTTGAAGTTTTTTCGCGCCTACATGTGGACCTCTTTCGATGGTTTAAATATATAGACTCTATAGTCCATTTTAAAAATGTTTCTTGTAGAGATTTTAACACTACATAGGTTCAACAAAACAAGCAGACTATGTAAACAGAGAATCAGATCGTATATTCTATGGAGAATAATACTGAATGCCATCCGCAAATCTCATAACTTTGCAAATGGCGATTTTCCAGGATTCAAAACTTTCTCGATGATTCCATTCGAATTTCAAGAAATAAAGCAGGAAATGTTCTTTCTTAAAAATTAGATTCTAGCGTTATTGTATCGAAATCAAAGTCAACGAAACTCTCTTGTTAAAATTAATTGAAATCTTCATCAAAAACAGATTAAAACCAATATTTCTTCTTTCTTAGTATGTCCCACCCTCTCTGGGAGCACTCTCCCTTTGGTTGGAGATGTCTAAATAAAAACCTGTAAAAAGAATATCCACTGCAAGGCACTAAGTAAAAAACATGTATTTACAAATAAGTGATAAAAGACATTGTTGTGTATGATTAATATTCAAATCGCTTAAAAGAGTTAGTATTAAGTTTGCTATATTATACGAAATAGATAAAATTTGATGATAAAATATTTAGTTTTGGTTTTATTGCTGGTTAGTTCTAGATTTTGAACTTTTAAAAGATGGTTTTACAAACTAAGATATCTATTTGTGCTTATAAAACTAATTTACAACCTGTTTTAAGATATTATTAATAATGTGCTAATTATTGTTTAAGAATAAGTAATAAGGATGTATCCAATGAAAATATAATAAAAAGAGAACATGCTCCCTCCTCTTGTTTCTTATCTTATGGAAAGTATATGCATGTCACCTTTACCCCAGTGTTGTGTTTAGTACTTTGATCCGTCAAGCGTCTAGGAGAAATGATGAAATGGGAGGGGGGGGGGAAGATCATTATAAGGGAGATTACTCTTGGTTTTCTCTTACTCTTAGGCAGTACGAGTTTTCTCCCCTAGACCACAATTTTAAAAAAAAAAAATCCCAACTGCGATAGTTTTGCATTACGGGTCTATAGGCTTCATTTATTGGGTCGATTGGTAAAGGATATAATTCGAAATCGTAAATAAACTGTATCTAATTGAGAAAAAAAATGACTATTTATTCATTTTTTTCGTCATATGTGAATCAAGGAAAATCTTATTTACACATAATTATGTAGATTACGCCGTAGCTTTAAGTCAATAGTATATGCTTGTATATGGTTATATTTCTTATACATTTTTTATCGAATAATTCTCATGCAATTTAACCCTTCACGTGACAGTCCGGATATTAAGGGACACTACTTAGGTTTTTGGAAAACATGTTTGGAATCTTGAGGAAAACTAGCTGCTGGTTACAAGCAATTTTCCTTCTGCCACAACGATTTCATATCCTTCGCAAAGTCTTTCTTTTGAGAAACTTTTGATCAAACAGTAGATCGCATCTGCAGATGCTATTTAAAACCAAAGACTACAAAACTTTAAATTTATAGTTTGGTAGATTTGTTGGTTAAGAATTTAACCCTTATCCTACTATGTAACCGAGATAAAACCTTCAAAGGCCTGATTTTTCTGTAACGGTAAAGAGAAGTTTTTAACAATTACCATTCAATCCTGCATTTTAGCTACCAACTGAAGAGAAAAAGCTAAGAAAAAGATTGTGAGAAAAGAAGAAAATAATGGTAACCAGCATGTTCTTAGTTTTCCACAATAATTTCTACCCTTTTTGATACAAGTTTTACTAATCTGAAGCTATATTATATTGTCTGCAACATCTTTCAATTATGAGCAGTTACAAAATTTTGTCATCTGGTTATAGTTAAAGAGGGTCTTGTCACAAACCATTTTGGGTAGGGAAACATCTAAATATAGAAAACTAGGTCACCAGGATTAACACCCCTTCTGTTCACTTTGCACTTGGTCACCAGTAGGTCAACAAACCTTTACCAGAATAATAAAAGTGCAGAGGTTCTCTTGCTTTATATGAAAAGGACTATGGATTATGTAAAGCAACCCTCTTTAACCCTTTACCAAACAACAAAATTTGGGATGTGACCAAATTGAAAGCATTTGCAAACGACGAATTAAACATTGATGAAATGATGATTTCTCTCTTTGATGGAGTAGAAAACACTGAGGGAAAAGGAGAAAATGCTGATTACCAGCATTTTCTCCTTTTCCAACAGTGTTTTCCAAAGACTTCTCGTCTTTGGTTGATTATGAGTAATTTCACCTTTTCCCACAGTGAAAACAACAATGAAATCCAATGAATAGTTTGAGAGAAGAAATTTTTCAAAGATTTTACTTTATACCATAAAAGGAAAATGAGTCTCCCATAAAAGCAATGTTTTTTGACGGATCATTTTTTTTTTTTTTTTTGTTTAGGGAATTCTATAAACCTCTACCTAAGGAACATTCTTGCAAAATAATAATGCTATCCAATTAGCGGTTGGGGAGGAGAAGATTTTTAAAGGTTTTTTACTTTGGTTGCCATGGCAACTAGAATTCTTCATGGAACACAATTATCATATTTTCATCGACTACTTTACAATGTTACGCATGAAATAGTTAAACAGTAAAAAAACACATTTTCATCTGCTTGACAAGATTCTTGTCATTCAGCCCATTGCAGAGGTGTATGGTGATAGTAACGAACGACAGCTCTGCTAGGAGATTGGGTCGTAGCATCAAAAGTAAAATTTACAGTAGCACTTTTGTTGCACTGTTTCATGGAGCTTGGAGGGCTAGAGTGTATATATAATTCATATTTACTTCAAATTTGGGCATTGAAGAATCACTTAGATGTGTTTTTATCGTATACTGAAGGGACTGTTTTGTATCGGTGAGGGAACAAAATCTTGGGGTCATGGCCGTGAACAGGCGATTTTGAGTGGACAATTTTTAGGGTACTTGTGTTTGTTAGTATTTAGCGAAAAATGCAATAGTTTGACATGCTGGTTTTTTCGCATCATTCTTTTTTTACTATGGGTGTACTTTTGGAATATAGAAACCCCAAGACTAACATTTTGCTATTTAGCCTTCTACAGAGCTGCAAATATGATGATTTTTTCTCTTTATTCAATGTAGCGAAAAAGCTGAGGTGTGATACCGTAATGTACCCCCCCCCCCCGATTGTTTTCAACATTTGGGATCTTTTCATGGAGGAAAATGCATAAATTCATTTTGGAAGATGTATGAATAAACATAGTTTAGAAGTACATTTGATTTCCCGTAGTTTTATCACGCATTTAACAAATGCGCAAACTAACAAACAAATAAAATGATAGAAAACGTTTTCGGTCGCTTCATTACATCTTGCTTTCCGCCATTTTGGAACTCGAGAAACTCTAGGTTGCAGCAGGGTTGAGAAGAGTCGAGTTCAAAAGGTCAAATTACGCCACTCGAGTCGAAACTCTACCCGTTCAGGAGAAACTCCACTGACTATAGTCGAAACCCGAGTGTGTCGTGAACTAGGCCATAGATAAAATTTAATGTTGGGCTCCAAAATTTTGTTGGAGGACGAGTTCTCCATAGAAATCATCCCCAGGGGATGACTTCTCCAAATAAATCGTCCCGAAGCAGTTCGACGATTTCTCCTGGGGACTATTTTGTGTCACTGGAGGAACATAAAATTGCATTGTCTGCGCATGTCATATTCTTCGAAGATTCCACCTGTCTTATATGACGCCTCACTCTCCCCGCTGTCGGGGAGACTGTAATATTACTCGCTATAAAGTGGCAATGGAGAAAATGGCTTTTACCAATACGTTTGAGGAAAATTTAGGCCTGTTTTTTCTCCAGATTTCTCTAAACTGCTGATCGTAGCTGAGTGAATCGCAGTATGTAGCGTTTTATGGAGTATACGTTTATTTTAGTATGAAATTCAAATTAATGGTTGTCGCGTAGAAATGTGGTCCGGTCCTGTGTACCCAGGATGCCCAAATTAGATAGATGAGTATTTGTAGAATGCCATCTGGCGGGAGATAATGCCAAAATGGAGTATTCGCTGAAGAAGAGTCCCGAAGGTATTATCACGGTGGGTACACGTACACCGGATATAGTAGAGTAATTGAGTAAATGTTTACAAATGGAAGAAATATTGCTCGCACCAAAGGAAAGAATTCATATATTATACCAGTGTTTGTAACATTCGTGTGTCATATAGTACTGCTTTGATAAGCTAAATGGTTAATCAGTCCTGTACTGTTGATGAATTACCAGAACTAGTTTTGTTTGTCGTCCGAAAGTCATGCTCACGCATATTTTTGACCTGACTGACCAAAATAATGGAATATTATCAGAACAGGGAATTTGACTGAAATTCTGAAGCGTACGATTTTTGTGTAATACATTAAGTATTATGTACATCAAAAATTTAGTTCGAAGAATTGCTTATCATGTAGTTATACGTACCAGAAGATTACCATCGGTGTACCGAGGATAGTTCCTTGCTGTACCGAGGATAGCTGTATTTTAGAAATTTGTGTACTGAGGATAGTAGTATAAGATGCTACAGAGCGAATTGTAATTTCTTGCTCACTACTAATTATTTGATGATATATGCCACCCAGAAAGCCAAGTATGTCAGGTATTCCGAAATAACAATAAATGTGAATTAAGAAATAAGGAAATTCTACCATTGGATGTTCACAGCTGACAAGATTTTTCTGTTCTTGACAATATAGGCTGCAATCAAAAGATACATGTGTATGTGTTTCAATCCCAGTCCTCAGCATTCATCCAGATCAGATTCAACGTGTGTTATATATATATATATATATATATATATATATATATATATATATATATATATATATATATATATATATATATATATTGGCTTATAAGCAGAAGACAACCAAACCTTTATATTCTTTGTTATTTAACTGATTTATAGAGATGCACCGCTTTGAAGTGTTGAAAGATATCGTGTGATCAGACAATAAATATGTGTCTTTTGATCTGATTTTACTACTTCATCGAACATGCTATAGATATGAGTTTATCATTTATGTATCTAAATATGCTTTTAATGAAGTTTGGGGTAATGAGTGTCATGGACTGTGTCAAGATGTTACAATTGCTTATTCGGACCTTACCCCATACTTTTCATGTAACTTATTATTCAGTTCATGTACATACGTGCCTGAACAGCCATTCTTGAACGTTATTGGAATACGTGTAAACTATGTCTATGTCGACTCATTGTCTCTTGTAATGAATGTTGGCAAGGTACTTAGACCACCAGCAATTCACTTTAACTTTGTAAACATGTAGACCGAGATCGCACAGCATGTATGAGGCCCCAAGAGTAGGTCAGGACTAAAGAATAGTTAAAACAAACACACATAAAGCTTTGTTTCTCTGAAAATATCAATTATATAGAAAAAATGATCTTGGTAAAATCTAAGATAAGATTAATATCACAGATTTATTCATGTTTTCCCGGAACTTAAAAAAAAAAATACAATGGTATAATGAGTACCTTTTGTATTGAATTAGAGACATGAACAAAAATAAAAATAAACATAGGTCCTAGCGGTAACTGAAAATATTGTATCTTGTAACAAAGCTCTATTAAACTCACTGTGCTAAATGAAATGTTATCATTGAAGATCCGTCGTGACTTCTAGACTTAACACTTCGTGGATGATTTGTCCGAAAAGTGTACTGTGGAGTCTGAGCTGTTCAAACAGTGTGAATTCTGAATTTCAAACTAGAAACTTATAATAAAGGAATAACTTCAGACTTCAAATGTCACACTTTCAACATATGTCACAAAGCCTTTACCGGTATTTAATAAAATCTGTAGTATTTCCATGATCAGCATACTGCGGACTCTCCAAACCTTAATCCTGAACCTGTTTTGTTAATTTTGGGTTATCCCAACTAAAAGCGTTTATATAAGCGAATAATAAACGTCTACAGACGGGTAATTAAAGCATAATATTAAGACAGAGCTGAAAAAAAATTGTCAATTGAAAAAAATTGCTCGTTACCTGGTTTGCTCATTTTTTGCAACGTTTTCAAAGTCATCAGTTGCAGACGGGTCTAAGGCCATTTGCATAAACATAAGGGCTAAAGCACCTATGTGTGTAACTCTTAACCACACATATCAAACCTGTTCATAATTAAACAATGGTTCAAACACTGTGAGAGAAGCTTGCTTAAAACATCATGGGAAAGTAGCTTTTGCGCGTAAATTTTACTCTTCTCCAGAAAATGTCCAAAGAGTATGTTTATTCTTGAGGCATAAAACCACAGCGGAGACTAAATACACTCCAGACTAAGTACAAGTACATATCCTTAGGTTCCTGCAGCACATACAAAATATGGTACAGTTATGCCAAAGTTATAGAAGACAATGCGAAAAATCTTCCAGTTAAGCTTTAACGAGGAGCGGCCGCCGACAGTACTTTCATACCGGCGAGGCAACAAACGGTCTCAAAGTACATACTTCATAGTATTCACAGGCGTTATCTTCCGCTGGGGGGCATCCATCAAATGCACACCTATCTGATTTGGGCATTCTGGGTACAGAACCAGATTGCTTTTCAAAACGGCGACAGTTAATTTGAGTTTCAAATTAAACGTTTACTCAATAAAACGCTACTTGGTACGATTCATTCAGCTATGGTAAGCTGGCATGTAACCTATGCACCGACCATTTATAAAACCAGCCTCTACAGGCTTTGGTAATAGCTTCGGTATAAGCTGAGACATTTTTTGATTAGTCTGTTGAAAAAGCCTGCACGAATCATGATTTCCCTGAAGTCTTTATTTAGAATTTGTATTCAAGGATGTGCTATAAAACAAGAGTATTTGGGGAAACCATTTCTTCCTTTTTGAAATAATTTGATTTTTAAGATATTTTGAGCGAAAAACAGGCTACATATTTTCCATAGATGTATTTTTGATAGCCATTTTCTCCCTTGCTACTTTCTTTTTTAAATCGGGTTATTAATATTTATCCTGTACACGATCTAGTGCGGCGTCATAGCAAACAGGTCGAATCGAGTGAATACCGGTAACTTGGTCTAAGCAACAAGGAGACTGTCTTCAAAAGTAGCCATAAATTGACCTACAGAAAACCTTTGAATTGGATTGTATAAGTACAGCTAGTATTACTTAGCTTATCTCTTTACAATAGGATTTATGGGCTTTATTAAGTTACCGCCATGAATATGCTTTCCTGCAACTGTCGCATATGTAAGAAGCGGCCTCATGCATCCCCTTTGTACAATATGCTAGCGCATCTTTACTTGATAATGTTAGGCTGCAATTTATGCAAGCAGGTTAGCTCTTGGCTAATCTCTTTAAATGCATCTGGATTAGAAGAACAAATAGATGTGTGTCTTTGAAAATACCATTTTTTGTAATGTCCTCCTAAAAACCTGCAACATCAGGATAGGAAATTTAGACACCAATCTAAGTGTAACATACATAAATACATTCAGTGGTTTATCAATATAGAGTTCACATGACACTATAGAATGGAACATTACTATCCCCGGTACACTATCTACTGTCCCCGGTACAGTAAAATACTATCCTCCGTACATTTCTTTCAAAACAACCGCTATCCTCGGTACACCATTGTCGACAAAAAACTTGCGGTTTCTGGCAATTTTCACCCGATACAGCAAAATTGCAATCATACAAAAAAATTAGAATAAAATATTAAGAAATTTGTCGACTCAGATTTTTGTATTATGAAAAGAACCGGCTTTGCAGATGAATTGTTCCTAGAAATCTCCGAAATCCGTCGTGAGCAGCCGACTTTTCTGACATTTTTTTTCAGACTTTCCATGGCTAAAAGCAGCATTCGTTGTAGACCTAACAATCTCTAAACATAGTAGAATCTGGGTTGACAAGGCAATAGTATATTAAAAGCTGTTGTTAAGAAATATTTGGAAACCTCTTACCTGCAGTCATACAATACACAGTTATTTTTACTCAATATGACGGCTATATCCGGTGTACGTGTACCCACCGTAATTATCCGAGATGCCAAGTCCAGAGAGGGGTGGTCGGGGCTTTTTATTTTTGGAAGGTCAGGATAACCGTTAGGAAAAACCTTACTTATACAAGCTATTTGATGGCCTCTAATGACGTCTCTTTGTTAATGCGCTTGCTTTTGACATACTTATTGCTATTGATGTAGAATGAATGAACAATGTTTTCTGATTGGTCAAAAATATGGAAATGTCCATTCTTCTGGCCCCTGCTGACCTTCAAGCATTGCTATCGCTAATCAATACTCTGGGATGTGGATTAGCAAACGAATATGACAGTGAGACAATCCTTTTCTTACACAAACCAGTAATCTAATATTTTTAAGCGTTACGGCATAATTCATTAGTCTATACGTGTGTCCTTTTCTTGTGACGGATAAATCTTATCAGCAACTGTTCCTATTCTATTAATGATTTGGATCAATATCTGATCTTTAAAACTATATCTAAGTGAAAGTTTAGTTTTTCAAAGATATGCAAAACAATGAGGAAAAAACAGTAGTCGCTGTTACGTATCATTCATTTCTCTTCACACTGAACCACATAAGAGGTGTTCAATATTTCGATAGGTGAGTGCAACACTATTCTAAGTGCCTGTACATTGTACAGGCACTTAGAATAGTGTTGCACTCGCCTATCGATTTGCATTTAGTGCTTCTATGCCGTCTATAGTTTTTTTTAAAGACACTTCTACAACTAGTTTCTGATATTGGAACATTTTTTTTTCCATTTCTGTTACAATAATTTCAGTAAACTATCAAACTTCGATTTTGCAAGAGAAATATACTTTGTTAGGTTTATTAGTCTGTTACAGGTCTACAATTTTGGGTATTAAAAGATTAAGATTAAAATTTATTTGATTAGCCCTTTACGATCTGAAACCTTTTTTGAATTTCTCGCTAAAGATCACGTTTGAAAACATTGTGCCAAAAAGGAAAAATTGCTTGTTACAAGCAATTTTTCTTTTTGTCACAATGCTTTTATACATTCTTTTAGGACTCTAATCTTTACATATTTTGGTTATCCTCATTTCACAGGAATTGCCAATATCATTAGCTGTCAATTTGTTTCAGGAAGTAGAGTGCTAATCTTTCAAGGAAGAATTATCAACCTTAAAGTATTTTCGAGACTAAGAGATTTACATAACACAAAATGGAGGCACACCATTTGACAATAACAATGCTTTTGGGAATAACTTTTATTTTATCTTTAGTTCAACTATCATCAGGTTGTACCATCTCACAGGGATGGCAAGACCTCACTATGGAAGAGAGGCTGGTGCTGTCTGACATCGTGGTGTATGGCAAGACAAAGCAGCATGTTGCAAACACTGTCAACGTTGGAGGTAAATCTATGTTTTTCATAGACGCTATATTTGAAGTGTATTGCGTGTTGAAATCCAATGAAGAAATTATCAATGAAGAAATCACAATTGCTGCAGTGGCACCGCGGGATGGGTGCTCTGGCACCAACAGTCACATGGGAATTGAAAGCGAGGCTATTGTGGGTCTGAGGAAAAGATCAGATGGAAAATTTGTCTATGATGAAGTCATGCCTACGTTGAGTGCAACCTTCAGCCCCTCCAGAGGTAATTTCTTCACAATCTCTCAAGTTTGTGGGATCCAACAGTGGCAGGCACCTACAGGGGCATTACAGAATAGGTGCCCTATTTGTGGTATAAGTAACTTCACAGAAGCAAGTCTGAATGCAGATGTAAATCAAGAGCTGTCACCCTGCGTCATTAATGGAATCAACTTTGGGAACGGCACTGACTGTGACTTGTTTCAGAATCAGCCGGACAACACAACAGTCTGTGTACCCACAACATACATTCAGACATGTCGACAGATTTTGGTATTTGAATCTTCAGTCACATGTGATTGTTCGACGGATAACAACCCTAACAGAAATGGGAATTATGTAGATGTAAGCTCAGCTAACCATGTCTTTTCCTTGTTAAACTCCATTGTTATGTGCCTCGGGCTGGTTCCACTGCTTACTAAATAAGGAAATAATTTGCTGCCTAGAACAGTTCACATTAGATGACTTTGAAAGTATTAATGTGAAATAGGAATTTTAACTCTTTACCAAATAAGATAATTTCAGACTTGTCCAAATAGAAAGCATTTGCTGATGACAAAAAAGTCTCAAGAATTAAACTTGCTTTTGGTTACCAGCATTTTCTCCTTTTCTCACATTGTTTTCAAGAGCCCTCTTTCTTAAGGTCGTTAAAACTTGTGATTGTGTGATATGGGGTGTAACATGAATCTATGTTAATCATCAAATGACAAAATTTTAAACTTTTCCAAAATGAAAACATCCACAGACTATGTGTAAAACGGAGATTTCAACTCTTTACCAAATGACAAAATTTTAGACGGATCCAAACTGAAAGCATTTGAAGACAACAAAGTAAAAGTGACTGAAAATTTGAAATCTGTTTTGTGAAGGGTAGAAAACATGGTGGGAAAAGGAGAAAATGTTGGTTACCAGCATTTTCTCCTTTTCCCACAATGTTTTCTAAAGGCTTTTTTCTCAGGGACGTCAAAAGAAGGGATTTTGTGTAAATGGGTTAACTCTTGGTATGGAAGAACAATATACAGTGCTCTTGCAAAGCAGGTTCTCCTTTACCAGGCAATTACCAATTACTTACCAGCATTTTCTCCTGTTCTATTTTTCACAGTAACTTCATAAGTCGGCATTGTGCCATAAAGAGATAAAAAGACCCAGTGGAAAGAAGTTTTTGAGAACTTTGTAGGAAAGGACAAAATGCTAGGAACCAGCATTTCTTCATTTCCTATGATGTTTTCTTCCCTACGATAGACAGGTTTCACATTTTGAGTTACATCAAATTTGTTGCTGTCACATGCTTTCAGTTTTGGCACATCTAAAACTTTGTTGTGTTGTATAGAATTCAGAGCAGAGTGTATGAATCAGCCTTATCTTAGATCCATTATCCGATTGAGATTTTCTTGTTACACAACAGCCAATCAGAACTTCGAACCAAGGAGAAATGCTAACTTCATGTATGATGATTGAACCATGTTTTATGATGCTATAAATATTATTTGAGTAATCCCACAGTCATGGCTCACCTGTTCATGTCTGTCTTTAATTTCACCAGTGCTAGGTCTTAACATTGAGGTATCTTGACCATGGACACTCCAATGAAAAAGCCTGCAACTCAAGTGATAATCAAAACTTTGACTCCTGTATTGTCAGTCTAAAGTCTTCACCACAGAGCCTAAATTTCTTTTAACTCCTTAATAAATGGAAAAAATGTAGACTGGTCTAAAACGAAAGTATTTGTAGACAACAAA
Organism: Tridacna crocea; assembly: GCA_943736015.1. NCBI lineage: Eukaryota > Metazoa > Mollusca > Bivalvia > Cardiida > Cardiidae > Tridacna > Tridacna crocea. The sequence goes on along the minus strand of OX031067.1, from coordinate 23,714,213 downwards.
AAAACAGATACTCAAGTGATAGGAGTAATATCAGAAAAGTAAGAAAATACTGTCAGAAAGGGAGGTAGTACCAGCATTTTCTCGTTTTCTCACAGTGTTTTCTGAACCTGTCTCCCTCATGGTTGTTAAAACTTGGAAGTGTTCAATAAAAAGCTAACAGTTAAAGGATTTTTACTATTACCTCTTTACCAAAGGAGCAAATAATGGACTTGTCCATATTCAAAGCATTTGCAGACGACAATTTAAACGGCTCATATGATGGAATTTTTCTTTGATAGAATAGAAAACATTGTGGAAAAAGGAGAAAATGCTGGTTATCAGCATTTTCTCCTTTTCCAACAAAGTTTTTTAAAAGGCAACTTTCTAGGAGTCCTTTAAAGTCCGAATTGGGTTGTAATGAGTTACAGAAAGGCTCATATAAGAATACTACTGAACAAAAACGACATCAAAGCAGGCATACCCGAAAAAAAAAAAAACAACAGAGGAACAAAATGACAAACAGAATGTGTTATGAATATAATGTATTCATATACATGTACCTCTAATGATGAGTGACGCAGAACATGAAAATTATCTTAATATTTGATACAAATAAAACTAGATCCACCAGTACATGTTTATTTCTTTCCATTACTTTTTCCAAGAGACAAAATTTTAGACTGGCCCAAATTGGAACGATTTATAGGTGATAAATTTAATGTGGCTAAAAAATTGTTGGGAAAGGAGAAAATGCTGGTTACCAGCATTTTCTCCTTTTCCAACAATGTTTTCTGAAGCATCTTTATTCAGGGACTTCAAAACATGACTGTTTGGCAAAGGTAAACTAAACACTTCCTGTAACAAAAATGCATTTTTTTTCTGTAAACAGCATTTTCTCCCCTCACCCATTCTACTGTTTTGTGATAAATAATCAACCTTTCGAGTCCCAATTATTATGTCACTAGGAAATGCTTTTACCTCAGCCTGGTAAAAAATTTGCTTTGTTAACTTGTTATACATCTATCTTTTTTTATAGAATTGTGTTGTAAACAGACTTTGACATTATTCAAGCAATATCACAGCAACAGCTCATTTACTTGTGACTTTGTTTCCTGGGTTTTATGAATACCATATCTGGGCTCTGCAGAGTCATAAGAGTTAGGTGGGAAAAGTCCACAATTGTTGGTTGTATTGGGGTTTAACGCCACTTCAATAGCTAAGGTCATATCATGGCGGTCAGTGACGCACATGTGTTTCCTGGCTTTCTCACACCGGTACTTACACAACTTTCTTTCCAAAGCCACCGACTACTTTTCTCACATGCTTCAGCAGAGGTGAGAGGCGAAAACACACCGGAAGGAAAGTTCGCCTCAACCGGGTATGAAAAGTCCACAAAATTTTAAGAGTTAAACAAGAGGGCCATGATGGCCCTATATCGCTCCACTGGTTTTTTAACTCTTCACCACACAAATTGAAGTGTTCCTCATCCTGAAAAACAGGGCTTTTGAAAAATGAACACTGTCAGTTAATACAAGCAGGTTTATTCATTGGAATGAAAAGTAATTCTTGGAAAAAAAGACCTGAGTGATAGAAACCGTACTTAGAATTTAATATTGCACTCATGTGAGCATAACTATTAGCAAAATGAATCACTCTTACTGAAAACAGAATATCTTCTATAAAAACAAACCTAAAATATCTAGCACCAATCATTTATCACTGTTGTTTGATAATCAAAGGAGGTAAAAATAGTGACAAATTTTTTATCCTATATAAGAAGTTATTTCCCTTGATTAATGTTGGAAATTGAAGATTTAAAAAGTGACTATATATGGAAGCCCATGTTAAACTTGTGATCCCTGGGATGCAGCCAATTTTGACCCCAGGACTATAATACGAGGAAACTTGTTAAAGGCCCATTAGATAAAGCTACATGCCAAATTCAGTTGCCCTGGGCCTTGTGGTATTTGAGAAGATTTTTAAAATTGTTAATTTTTTTTTCATTTTGTTGCCATGGCAACCAGAGATTTTTTGAAGGAATAAAATCCTTTCAAGAGAGTCTGAGGAGGACCATGGCAGGATCATTTCTGTAAAGTTTCATAAAATTTGGATGGGTAGTTCCAGAGAAGAATATGTTTGAAATAAAAGTTAACGCACCCATGCACAGACTGACGGATGGACGGACACACGACAGACGCCTGGCCATGACATAAGCCCCCTGGCCAAAGACCAGTGGAGCTAAAAAAACACAACAGAGGCTTTTAGAAAAATCATGGGTAAAGGAGAAAAGGCTGGTAACTTTATCCCTCTCCTTCAATGTCTTCAAACCTTTCAAGACAGATAGCATAGTTTGAGTCACATTCAATGTGGTGTGGTCAAACTACCCACATCTGAGGCAAGTCTATAGTTAACCCTTTACCAAACAATCCCTGCTTTTTACGACCCAGAGAAAAAAGCCTTCTGAAAACATAGTGGGAAAAGGAGAAAATGCTGGTAACCAGCATGTTCTCCTTTTCCCACAATGTTTTATTTCTTCTAAATGAAAGTTTCAATCATGAGTCACATTTGTCATCTGCAAATGCTTTCAATTTGGACAAGTCTAAAATTTTGTCGTTTGGTAAAGAGTTGAGTTGATAGGTCATGGTTTAATCTATAATTTCATAATGCAAATTCTATTTAGTTTTCCCATTTTAACTCTTTATCAAGCAACAAATTGTATACCTTTCCACACTAAACATTTCCTTAGGACAAGTACAGCTAAAAATGGTTAGCTATGCTTCCAAGAGGGTAGAAACATAGTTGGAAATTTTATGGAGAAAAAGCTGGTTACCAGAATTTTCTCCTCTTCTGACAATGTTTTTCCAGGCCTTCATCCTTAGGCTTGTTTGGTATAGGATTAAAAGATCCTATTCAAATGCATGAAAGCCGTATGTTTTGTACAAAGAAGGTTGAAAATATCTTCATAATGTTTCATACCAAGAAAGTAATTGTTTAACCCTTTACCACACAATGACGACTTTTTACAAACCTGCGGAAGAGGCCTTTTGAAAACTCCGTGGGAAAAGGAGAAAATGCTGGTAACCAGCATTTTCTCATTTTCACACAGTTTTCTACACCTTCAAAGGAATATTGCGCCATTCTACTATTTGTCATCTGCAAATGCTTTCAAGGTAGACAGGTCTAAACTTTTGTGTGTGAACCCTTTTCCAAACAATCCCTGGTTTTTACGGGTCTGGAATAGTAGACTTTTGAAAACATTGTGGGAAAAGGAGAAAATGCTGGTAACCAGCATTTCACTCTTTTCCAACAATGTTTTCTACCCTATCATAGACAGAAATCATCTTTTCAGCAAGAGTTGAATTATCGTCTGCAAATGCTTTCAATTTGGTCTAGTCTAAAAGTTTGTCATTTAGGACAGGGTTAAAGGGTTAACATGGATCAGTTTTTCTTACAAACTGGCTAAATTGTGAGGTAGAGTTGTCCTTTGAAATGCAGAAAGACTGATGTGCAGATTGATTTAGGAACTTTGCTATCTACCATTTTCTGGCAAAAGCAATTGTAACAAAACTACACGTACTACAAATGGGTGCCAACACTTAGGTGCAGTTGCTTTTAGTGAAAAATCTTAACCACAAAAAGGGGCATAACTGAGTCAGAACTTTTTTTATTGTTGCCTTCCCTTATTGTATAGGTTCACATTTTGGTTGTTAACTCCTTACCACATGGTAAAAATTTAGACTTGTCCAACTTGAAAACATTTGCAGATGACAATTGAAATTTGACTCAAATAATGATTTTTTTTTTTTGATAGGGAGAAAAACATTGTTGGTTACCAGCATTTTCTCCTTTTCCAACATTGTTTTCAAGAGGCTTCTTTCTCAGGGTCGTTAAAAGACAGGACTGTGTGGTAAAGAGTTAATAAATAGTCCAAGTTCGAAGCAATAACTTCTGTAATGGTCGACATCTTATAAGATTTTTTTTTTAAAACATTATAAAATGTTATATAGATGTTTTGCACAATGTAAACAATGCTAGGGCAGTGACAGCCGAGCCAATTCTGTATTCTCCCAAATTTGTGTGTGTGTGTTTTTCCCAAATTTCTTTCATGCCTTAACTCATCACCAAACGACAAAATTTTAGGTTTGTCCAAATCGAAAGCATTTGCAGACTACAAAATAAAAGCGACTGAAAATTTGAAATTTGTTTTGTGAGGAGTTGAAAACATTGTGGAAAAAGGAGAAAATGCTAATTACCAGCATTTTCTCCTTTTCCCACAATGTTTTTCTAAAGGCTTCTTTCTCAGGGTCGTCAAAAGTAGGGATTGTGTAGTAATGGGTTAACTATAGACACTCACCTGAAGTAGAAAAAAATATGGAAACACAGCTAAATCTTCATTAGCTTGCCTGTCATAGTCCTAGCATTGTTTGTGTGTGGTAAAATCTTTGAAATTTCACAACAAGGTATCCTCAAAAGTACCTAGGCATTTGCCTTCTTAGACTTAATTCAAATGAAAACAGCATGATAGAAGACATGAGAGAAGAAGACATTGTCAATTTTATGATCCCCTAGTTTGCACTGTTTGCCAAGATCTCTGTATATGACTAGGCATTAATGGGCCAAATATATACCTAAGCATTTGGTTAGTAAAATTAATAGTCCTAAATCTCTTGTATGTATTGTATAAACCTTTTCAAGTGTAGGTTTTTAAGTTGCAACACAAACATTATGGGGCTTTAGTCACATCAATCAATACAAAATATAATGTTGCATTTAAGTCCAGTAGCCTAAGAAAATTGGATATTGTGTGAGACTGAAGGTCTCGAGAGATGTCAAAATTTTCTGACACATTGAAAATTAAATACAAGCATCAGGAAATTAACTTAACATGATATTTCTTTTATTATAAACCTACAAATTTCATCCCGTATGCTCACACTTTATTCGAAAACAGCAATCAAAGTAAAAGAAATTATGGTGAAGTAGCTACTAACTTTGTTTCAACTCTTTAACAAATGACAAATTTTCGGATTGGACCAAATTCAAAGCATTTGCAAACAACAAATTGAATCTTGGTAATACATGTATGATGATTTCTGATTTTGATAGGGTAGAAAATATTGTGGGAAAAGGAGAAAATGCTGGTTACCAGCATTTTTTGTACTGGACCAAATTCAAAGCATCTGCAGACAACAAATTAAATCTTGGCAATATGATGATATCTGACTTTTATAGCATTTTTCCTTTCCCACAATTTTTTCTTAAGCTTCTTTCTAAGGGTCGTTAAAAGTTGGGATGGTGTGGTAAACAGTTAATGAATGGCAGATGAATATTATTACATTACATCTTGACCAACCAATTGCAAATACAAACATATTCCACCTGTGGGTTACATCATGATACACAGAAGGTTAAATAACAAAAGTACTCATAATTTGTGACCATCATGCAAAAAGGGATCTTCTGGGAACTACAAAAAATGTCAGCTCTGGTCAGACTGTGCAAATTGCGCAGGCTGACCAGGGTTGACACTTTTTCCTTAAATGGCATTATCTGTATGAATAGTGGTCATTGTACCTTGCTATACAATTATTTTTCAATTATCAACATAATCTGACCTGCACTATCGTTGATCTTTTTTCGTCTCTTTAATGTACAGAATTCCCAGATGGTCCCTTTTAGTGTGATGGGTCCCATATTCATAAAGCCATTTATTGATACATGCATTTGGTAATGTACTTAAATACAAATATATTTACTCTTAAACCTTTCCCAAACGACAAAATTTAGACTCTTCCAAACTGAAAAAGTTTGCAGACGACAATTTTAACTTTCATAACAATGGCAGAAAATTATCCGAAGGGGTAGAAAACACTGTGGGAAAAGGAGAAATTGTCGTTACGAGCAATTTTCCTTTTCCCACAGTGTTTTCAAAAGACTTGTACTTCAGACACGTAAAAACAAGGGCTTGTTTGGGAAAGGGTTAAAAAAAACAAATTCAGATTTTTTAGATTTACTACATGAATACTCGGAAAATGTATTCAAATAATATTCAAATAAGAATACAAGATACAATTACCTCAGACCAATCTGAGCATAGCATAGATTTAGATCAGTCTGCACAAAACTTGCAGTCTGATTTGGATCCACATCATCAACTTGCTTCATCAAGTCAAGAAAATTACAATCTTTTTGAAGTCCAGTTTATTGCATTTTGACCCTTCAAAAGAAGATCAGCTTACATACTTGCCCTTAAAAGAAGTGCAGATCAAACTTCAATTTTTTACAATATGATCTTAACTCTTTACCATATGAAATAAATGAAAGTGTTGGCAGATTACAGAAAATAAAGTGACTCAAATAACAAAAATTGTGTTAAGAAGAGAAGAAAAAATTAAGGGAAAGGAGGAAATACTGGTTACCCGTATTTCCTCCTGTTCCCAAATGTTTTCAAAATGCTTTTTCCTCAAGGATTGTTACAAACTTTGGACTATGTGGAATAGAAGAAATCTACACTATCTGCAATGGCAACAGAGATTGTCCCTGCGATCTTTCTGTCTAGTTTGTACAGTTTCATTTCACATACTGGAAAATCACAAATTTATTTCCACCCTGCACACTGGACATGTAGCATTATTCTGTAAAAGAAGAAAAAAATAAAGTTACAATCTGCATATTGCCAAAAAACGACTGAAACTGTTGAAAGTAGTGTAAAATCATGATTAAAACCTATCATAATCGAACAGAAGAGAAGCTTAATACAATACAAGTACACAGTTGTACATAGTCACAATAAGTGCAATTGTCAACAAGAAATAATACCAGATCTAGAGGGAGAATGACATAGGAAAAGACCTACACAGAACAATATATATGTGTGGCACTTTCAGCAAAGGTAAAAGGTAAGTTTCAGATAATTCAGCTTTTACTTGACAGTGCTACACATACAATTGTGCACTGAACGGTATGTAAACAAAACAAAATGAAACAAACAAATATAAAAAGAAAAGTATTTTGGACATGTAGGCTTTGGGTGTTTTTTTTCATACCATATTAAAAGTATTTGATTGTACCAGTTCTAACATTCTTGCCTTTGGATATATAAAACATTTGCTGTTTTAAGAACGGTTAAGATAAATCAAAGCTCATCAACTTACCGCAATCCATTGATCAATACAGTTTGAGTGGTATGAATGAAAGCAGGGCAGAATCTTCTGGGCATCTCCCTCCTCGTAATCACACATACAGATATGGCATTCTGACTCTGGGTCTCCACTGTTTGTTTTCTTGTAGGAGACTGTTGGAAGTCTGTTCATATCCCCCTTTGAAAGACCTTTCTTCTTTGCATCGCCTAACATTTCCCCTAAGCGTAAAAGCTCCTATAAAATTGAAAAAAAAAAAAAATACAACAGTATCACCCATTTACCAAACCATTTCCAGGATTTAACAACCTTGAGGAACTAAGCAATTGGTGACCTTGGTTATGACTATTTTCTTTTTTCCAACAATGTTTTTTTCCCCTTTAACTCCTTACCAAAAGATAAAATTGTAGGCCCGTCCAAACTGAAAGCATTTGAAGTATGGCTCCAAAATTGAAATTTGTCTTTGGAAGGGTAGAAAACATTGTGGGAAAAGGAGAAAATGCGGGTTACCAGGATTTTCTCCTTTTCCTACAATGTTTTCAAAAGGCTTCTTTCTCGGGATTGTTAAAAGTCGGGACTGTGTGGTAATTGGTTAACAGATATACGTTGTATTTCATCTTCTGAGCCACATTTGTTGTTCACTGTTTAAAAACATTGTGGGGAAAAGAGAAAATTCTGGTAACCAGCTTTTTCTCTTTTCCATACTGTTTTCTATCTTTTTAAAAAACTAATTTGCACTTCATTTCATTTACACTCTGTTATAATTTCAGTTTGGGTAAGTCTAAAAATTTGCCATTAAGAAGTACTCAAACATTATAAAAATTTACCCTTGTCCAAATTGAAACCACTTGCAGACAACAATTTCAATGTGGCTCAAATTGTGAAATTTTTCCTTGATAGGGTAGAAAACATTCTGGAAAAAGGAGAAAATGCTGGTTAACAGCATTTTCTCCTTGCAGCTTACCTGCGTATTCTCCTTTTTCAACAATTTTTTCAATCATATCAAGTTAAAAATCATCATTTGAATAACATTTAGTTTTGCTGTCTGCAAATGCTTTTAATTTTGTTAGGTCTAAAATTTAATTTTGGTGAACAGTAAACTCCGCAATGAAATTCCATTATATGACATGTAAAAAATCTTACTTCATAATCATTGCCTGCACTGTCTGGGGTCATCATAACATTCACATGAGCAAAGCCACGCCCTCTGCCTCGCCTTCTCCTTCGTACTGGGCTCTGCAAAAAATAACAACAGCCATGAGAAAAAGAGCTTAAGAAAACACTGAGTAAAGGAGAAAATGCTTGTAACAATTATTTTTGTTATTTTTTCCCACCATGTTTTCCACTATATGAAATTTATATCAACCGTTCCAAAGCATCATGTTGTTATTGGAGACCACCCCTTCATGCATGGCTTTGTCCGGATTACAATACAATACCTTACAATTGCATTAGGGAGGTATCTCTTTAACTCAGTGGTTATGGTATTGTTCTTTTAAAACTTGAAAAATGATGATATTTGCCTGTCATGGGTTCAAACTCTGCCACAGGTGGTTTGTTTTTCAGCTATGCATTTGTTGAGAACTTTCATGTTTGTAAGAGGGGGGCTTGTCAGGGATTGGCCATTGAGCAATTAATAAAATTTGTTTTCCAAAAATGGGCTTTCTGCCTTATAAGGCTTTGAGTCATCAATAAATAATGACTTCAAGAGGGGATGTGTTACTGGAGACCAATCCTTCATGCATGGCTTTGTCTTGATTTAACTCTTTACCAAACGAAAAAAAGTTAGACCGGTCCAAATTGAAAGCATTTGCAGACGACAAAATAAAAGTGACTGATAATTCGAAATTTGTTTTGGATAGGGAAGAAAACATTGTGGGAAAAGGAGAAAATGCTGGTAACCAGCATTTTCTCTCAATGTTTTCTGAAGGCTTCTTTCTTAGGGTCGTGAAAAGTCAGGAATGTGTGGTAAAGAGTTAAATACAATACCTGACAGCTGCATTAGGTAGATGTCTCTAAAGCTCAGTGGTTATGGTATTGGTTTTTTTGCCCATCATGGGTTCAAATCCTGCCAGAGGTGGTTTGTATTTCAGCTAGGCAATTGTTGAAAACTTTCGTGTTCATAAGACATCATACTAGATCATTTAGATTTGACCCATTACCACACAATCCCTACTTTTGACGCCCCTGAGAAAGAAGCCTTTTGAAAATACTGTGGGAAAAGGAGAAAATGCTGGTAACCAGCATTTTCTCCTTTTCCCACAGTGTTTTCTACCCTTCCAAGAACAAATTTCAATTTTTCAGTCACCTTTATTTTGTCGTCTGCAAATGCTTTCAATTTGGACCTGTCTAAAATTTTCTCGTGTGGTAAAGAGTTAACTAGGGATGGGAAAATATTAACTCTTTCCCACACAATCCCGAATTTAACACCCTGAAGAAAAAGCCTCATGAAAACATTGTGGAAAAAGGAGAAAATAATATAAAATTGTTTGATAATTGAACATTATACAAAGCTAGTGATCTCAGTTTATGGAATCAGTTTGTAAGAGACCCAATCCTCAGGTAAATTGGTCCTTTGAATGGAAAGGCATAAAAGCACCAATAGCAAAAAGTTTTGACCCAGTTCAACCTGCCATGACTGCCTAGGCTGTCCAATGTCAGTACTTTTTCCGGATGCATGTCATACAGCATGACTCACTTTTCATCATGACTGAGAACTGGATTTTTTTTCTTTCTTAACCCATTACCAGACGACAAAATTTTAACCCCGTCAAAATTGATAGCCTTTGCAGACGACAATTTTGATGTGGCTCAAACGGTGCAATTGTTTAGTGATAGGGTAGGAAACATTGTGGACAAGAGCGGCAAATTGTCGCAAGATACGCCCGTCTTACCCCAAGTTGTAAAGCTGGGGCATGCACCGGACAAAATTCAAATATGAAAAACAACAAAGGGCAATAACTCAAAAATTAAGCAAGCAAGAGTTGTGATTCCTGTGCACTGCACCCCCCATCGATGAGATCTATCCACCCATGAAATTTCATAACCCTAGCTTGTATAGTTTTGGAGATATGCTCCGGACAAAAATCAAGTATGAAAAATAACAAAGGGCAGTAACTCAAAAATTAAGCAAGCAAGACTTGATTCTTGTGCACTGCACTCCCCCTCGTTGAGATCTATCCACCCATGAAATTTCATAACCCTAGCTACTATAGTTTTGAAGATATGCTCCAGACAAAATCCAAGTATGAAAAACAACAAAGGGCAATAACTCAAAAATTAAGCGAGCAAGAGTTATGATTCCTGTGCACTGCACTCCCCCTCCATGAGATCCATCCACCCATGAAATTTCATAACCCTAGCTAGTATAGTTTTGGAGATATGCTCCGGACAAAATCCAAGTATGAAAAACAACAAAGGGCAATAACTCAAAAATAAAGCGAGCAAGAGTTATGATTCCTGTGCACTGCACTCCCCCTCAATGAGATCTATCCACCCATGAAATTTCATAACCCTAGCTTGTATAGTTTTGGAGATATGCTCTGGACAAAGAACTGGACGCCGCCTGGACGCCCGCCCACCCGCCGGCCCGCCCGCCGGCCCGCCATGGGTGATCCCATAATACGTCCCGTCTTCGACGGGCGTATAAAAAAGGAGAAAATGCTGGTTACAAGCATTTTCTTTTTTTCCCACAATGTTTTCAAAAGGCTTCTTTCCAAAGGTTGTCAAAAGTCATTATTGTGTGGTAAAGGGTTAACCCTTATTCTGCTAAATAACTGACATGAAACTTTCAAACCCATTCTAAAAACCCAAGGTTTGCAAATTTCAAAGGTATTTTTGAGTGAAAGATATCCTCTTATTGGACAGTATAGATCCAAGATCAGACTGCACATTCTGTGCAGTCTGATCTTGGTCTATGCTGTCCATTAAAGGTTAATGAGTCGCGCTTTGCAGCCTAAGGATTAAAAACTTGAAAGAAACAAAGATCAAAGTGGTTGCAGTCAGGCATGATAATAATAAAAGTTAAAATGTGTTTGAAGATAAAAACAAGTTATTTTCTTTCAACAATTACAGTATAATGAGGGAAAAAAGGTGAAATTTCTCCACAAGAAGTATTAGAGGAGACAATTATTCTAAAGCAAATTACTCACATTTCCCTGTAAGACCACACCTGAAATTATACAACAAAAGTATAATGAGAAAAACTTTCGTTAATTCTTTACGAAACAAGTAAATTTTAGACTGTTCCAAATTGAAAGCATTTGCAGACGTCAAAAAAAATGTAACTTAAAAATTGAAATCTGTTTTAGGAAGGGGAAAAAACATTGTGGGAAAAGGAGAAAATGCTCGTAACCAGCAATTTCTTCAATTCCCACAGTGTTTAGAAAAGGCTTCTATCTCAGGGTCATTAAAAGTGTGGATTGTGTGGTAAAGGGTTAAGTACTTCACAGATTAATTACTGAGTAATTTCAAATATCGAAACATGCAATACCTCAAACATACCTTTTACCTCAACAGCTCATTAAGAACAATTAAGTAAGAATATTGTCAGGTGCTAAGCTCTGGAGCAGTTACTTTTAAAACAAAAAAAAAAATTGATGAAAATTTCCAAAAAAAGGCACAAATATGTCATCAATATTGTGATGGCTATCTATACCTATTTTATGGGTTTCTCTTACAATAACTGACAACAAACCCAAGAAATAATATGGGACATTGTCATAGCCCTGGTGTTGTTATTGTCTGTTTTGTGCAAAATTGAAGACATTTTATAATATCTAGTTCATCTTCAGGAATGACAGACATATTAAAAAAATGACTGTAGTTTTACACATATTAAAACATGTCTTTAGTTTAACACAAAAAAGAAAACAACAACACCAGGGTACCGTTTTACTAACATTTCGTAAGTTTGTACGTAAGAATTTTCGTAACTTTACGCTTACGTTCAAACTTACGAAATTCGTAACTGCGTTTTACTAAACTTACGTAAGTTGAGAATAAGCGTACGTAAGTTTTTTCGTAACTCTTTAATCGGAGGTTCATAAAGACCGCGCACACTTTGCTATCTTCAAACGGAGGGGAAAAAAATGGCCGGATATCTCCCGCTCTGTGTCAACACATCGATCGTCAGCTGCATACGGAGATCTACGGTGCAAGGCGAAGGAAAGAAAACTGGACAAGAGTTGAGACCGCGGAGCTCCGTACTGCGTATTTGGAACGCCACTTCATTCTTGAGGGTCGTCTCACCAACTCTTTGACTCTCCGAGACAAGGAGTTGGCTTGGAGTGAAATTGTGAAGAGGTTCAGTCACCTTGCAAAAAGTATTTGCGAAAAGGGCCGACATCTTTGATTGAGTAAATAAATTCATGAGAGTCTGTACTGCCTAGTCTCCCTTAGATAGCTCCCCGTTTACCTGACGTAATCAGGTCAGTGACATCATCATTGATGACGAGATCGATGACATCACAATTATTATGGGCCTTTTGGTTGTTTCTGTTATTGTAATACACAATGGGTAGGAACAGTGGAGAATTATCACTGGAGTTAATAAGAATAATGGCCGTGGATTTATATATGAAAATGGTCACAAACTTGCTGATAAGTAAACTGTTGAGTTTAGATTCTACCTGATATGACTAGATCTATTTCAAATATTGTAAAGAAATTTTAAAACACTGGTTCATTTGAGAACAGGAGGCGAAATGGTCAACCGAAACTTGTGTTAGAGACTAAACATGTAGACAACTTGAGCATCTTGTAAAGGTAAACAGGAGGGATTCTTTAAGTGATATAACGTCAAAATTCGGTGAAAACAGAGAGATAGAGGATATTTGTTTTTTTCGGTGTAAGATCGAAATTTATTTCATCGAGTGGACACCATCGGTAATATTTTCACGAGTGGCGCAGCCACGAGTGAAAATATTACCGATGGTGTTCACGAGATGAAATAAATTTCGATCTTACACCGAAAAAAACAAATATTCTATTTATTTTATGCTTTTAACCCTTTCTTGGAGGAGCTTTATCAATATTCAGTACAGTTCTTTTCCCTTATTCCCCATGGCGTACCCCTCCCGCATAGCAACGTTACGTCAAGCGCGTGAAATGTAAGGTATATGACGTCATATTTCCCATCTGGTTGTTAGGCACGCGCAATTTACCTAGGCAACAAGAACGTGAAAATCGGTATTTTCACTGGTGGTACCAGCGTAAGATCGAAAAATATTTTCACTGCTATTTCTCGATATCCTACCGGAAAGCATGAAATAAATACGGGTATCCAGAAATACAGTTCAACACCATTTACGTCAGCATGGGTTCAAAAGAAGGGTTCTGAAGAAGAATGTTGTGGTCAAGAATGGGGAAAGGAGGAAACGGTTGTCTTAATGTTTAGAGAAGAGAAGGTGGGTCATCTGACAGGTGGTGGACCAGCCCCACGACTAGAAACTTGGGAAGAGCAAGTAAGCAATCACAGATTTCTTTTCCCCTCTGTAGAATTTACTACATGGATGTTTTTCAAAGCCATTGCCAAGTGTTGTTGAAAGACTGGAAATGTGGTTCGGAGAGTAGTCTCTATGATACGACTGAAATTAATTTACATGTAAAATGGTGTGTTGCAAAAGTTGGAAAATTTCCAGCCACTCTCTGTCTCTCTCTCTTTGTGCCTCTCACTCTCTGTCCTAACCCACATGATGAATACATCAACAAGATTTAAAATCATTATTGATTTTTTACTGTCAAACTGTTTAAGACTTCTTTCCTTTGATACATAGCATGTTAATTAGCTTTTTCAGTAAGCCTTTTCCTAAAAATCCTGTCTAAAAACAATCCAGAGATAGATCACTTCTGTTAACAATGTGGGAAAAGGAGAAATATGCTAATGAATAAAATTTTCTCCCTTTACCACAATGTTTCATACCTTTTCAAAGTTCAATGCAAAACAAAGTCATATTGAATTGACATCTGCATCTGTGTTTAATTAGGACTGGTATAAAATCTGGTAGTCTTTAAAGGGTTAAATTTACAGATTTTCATTTTTCTGAAACAGATCTAGATCTAAATATACTATCATGCTGCAACTATAGTTCAGTATCATTGTTCATTAAGCATAGACCTGCCTTAACTCTTTACCACACAATCCTGAGTTTGAATGACCCTGAAGAAGATGACCTTTGAAAACTTTGTGGAAAAAGGAGAAAATGCTGGTTACTAGCTTTTTGTTTTTCTTACAATTTTTTATGCTCTATAAAAGACAGAAATCATCATTTGAAGATGCATTCATTGTGTCATCTGAAAATGCTTTCAGTTTGGTTGAGTCCAAAATTTGTTGTTTGGTAAAGAGTTGAGGTTTTTTTTTTAATTTTTGAGAGGAGCAAAATGTTTTTAAAAACTATTTTCAAAAGTGAACATGGGAATTTTCAATGTGTAAGAAAGTAGAATATAATATCACGTACTGCTCCTTTACATCTCCAAATTATCTATATTTGGAAATATTTATTTGCAAAAACAGTACTGCATTGGTCGTTATTTACAGACAATTTGATACGTCATTTAAGTCTGTCAAATGTTTCAGTTGCATTATGTCTATTAATGATATGTTGAGAAGACCCGAGTCAAGTAGGAATAATTATTAAAAACTGCTGATGATCAACCACTGAATGTACAATTAAGTAATGTTTCCAAAGAAGGCAAACAGCAGTACTTATTTCAAGAAAAATTAATATTAGCCATTAACTATACTTCTTCTTTCGAGTATAAATACCTCCACTAGACTGGAGTACCACTGTTCAGTGTTTGTTTAGCCTGTTAGGCTATTTATTAATATTGTTGAGAAATTTTGAGAAGATTCAAAAATTTGATTGGTAATATATTTTAGAAATATAATGTAATTAAGTATTTTTTTACAATTGATTTTTTTTTTTAAATTTATTTAATAAGAATTTTCTTTTATTTAAAACCTATACATAACCTGCCCTATTTCGGCAGTATCACAGTATACCCCCACTGGTCTTATACTTCAGGTTAAAACACAAAAAAGATAGATAAACTAAAGTAAAAACATAAGGTTAATCATAAAACATAATCAGAAATAAAGTGTAAGTAGAAACGTAATAGCATGAGCGTTTATCTTCTCTTTCGAGGTAACAAGAGAGAGGAGATGCTATGTTAGATTGTATTAGTTAGAACCAAAAACGTTCTTTACATTTACACTATATTGAAATCTAAAATTTCTTGACAGAAATGTTGATTACCTTTTCAGGTGATAGACGTTATTGGGGATGTGGCCATATGGGGCTTTGATGGCATCGACACGTTTCGATACAACAATAGTAAGCTTTTTTTTTTCTATCAACAATGCTTGTCAAGTGAATTATTGATAATCTAAGAAACAAATGAAATCAATAACAATAGAGCTAATACAGAATGATCCCATGCAATGAAAATGCATTCACATATATCTTTTTTAAAAACACATTTAATAATGTGTAAAGTAACGCATGTGAGCTGGATTTAGAGTTGATGAGGTAGATGATATATCTTGTAAAAAAGAACCACAAGAATCTTTTTCAATGTTTTTTTTATTTCCATTTCATTTACACATACAGCAAATGAACACAAAATATGCTTTTTACCAAAATAGAACAAAACTTTAGTTGTGGAATAAAATCTTAATTATGGCAAAACCAGCAAAATTAGACAACAGGAAATATTACAGATACAGAGGACAAGGAAATTCTGCAGAAGATATTTGTATTTTTACAATGAAAGATATTTATTTCGGGTTAACATCATCAGCAATATTTTTAGGAGTGGCACAACCACAGGTGAACATGTTACCGAGGATGTTCATAGGATGAAATGACTTTCAATCTTTCAGTAAAATAAAGGAGAAATATTCCATTTATATCACGCTTTTTACCCTTTTTTCTAAATATCACATAATATTATACTCAAATCTTTCTAAATACTGAAGACTTTTACTTCAAATTCAGTATGCTAAGCAAACAGGGAAACCATTACAAAGGGCAGTTAACTCTCAAAACATTTTTGATATGGCCATACCCCTTTTTTCGACTAAAAATTTCTAATAATGAAGTCATTGCAGTTTGGTATTGGCACCCATATTAGGGTTATCCTGTCTTTGCTGCAGAATATAACTATTGTGTAAAGTTAGATGTGGTAAATAAATTTTTCACTTCTTCTCTTTAACAACATATCTTTTATGGAATTAGATTAACTGTGAATGAATTGAAATATCTTACTGAAAAGCAATTACAAAAATATAACCACCATATTTTATTGTTTGTTCTCATTCAAATACATGCGGCAGTAACTTTGGTCAAAGAAAATAAGTTTCCAATTACTGTAGTACAAATACAGTTAAATCTTTACCACACAATCCCGAATTTTAACAATCCTGTGGAAGCAGCTTTATGAAAACACTGTGGGAAAAGAAGATGCTGGTGACCAGCATTATTTCCTTTTCCAACAATGTTTTCTATCCAATTGAAGATAAATTTCATCATTTCAGCCACGCTTTCATTACCATCTGCAAATGCATTCAATTTGGACAAGGCTAAAATATTGTTGTTTGCTAAAGAGTTAAATGTTCCTGACATGTTGCAGAAAAAAATATTGACTTTAATTCTTAGCAATTAAAGGTATCTCAATAATCCTGTTGTTTATCGACCATGAGGAAAGAATTGCTTGTTTGTATATGAGTTTAACATCATTTCAATAGCTTAGATCTACAGGCCAGTTCACCTATGAATCTGTTTCCTGGCTTTCTTACACCTTCAGACACAAATTTCTGTCCAAGCCACTAACCACTTTTTTCACAAGCATCAGAGGTGGGAGACAAAATTCACCAGAAAGAGAGTTTGCTGCAACCAGATACCAAACTTGCAACCATCAGGTCACAAGTGTAATACTCTAACCACTGAACTACCCGTATGGGCTTCAGGAAAAAGAGGCATTTGAAAACACCGCCACAAAAAAGAGAAGCTGGAAAGGGACAGTTTCTCATTTCAGTACAATGATTTTTACCGTTTTAGACAGAAATTTCATCTGGTTTTGGCTAATTTAAATGTCTTATGCAAGTCCCTTCATTGTGGACAAGATATAGGAACAAACTCACAGTCGTGAAAACTTCGGACTGTACAGTAAAAGGTTTACTAAATTAATATGATGAATAATCAAATAAAACCCTGGAAAACGGCGATACGTCAACCACATAGGTACAAGTAATGAGCATGACCGACCTGCCAGATACTCGTGCAGGCTGAACTCCTCGAAATGCCATGTCCAAGACCCTTTCGCTGTAAAATTCTCCTTTGGCCAAAAATGTAGTGTGACCAGCAGCGGAAATTCATAAAAGAAGAAAGAAAATGTAAAACCAAAACAAACTGAAATATCCTAAACAAGTCCATCTTTAAAGAAATTGTCTGTAAGTAGACAGGACAGGATTCGATCCTTCATAAGGAAAAAATACAATACGAAAATACCTAACAGAAATTACTCTTAAAGCTTGTGTTTGTTTTGTTTATAAACATCAAGGTGAAGGTCGTAGGAAAGTGGAAGTTACTAGCATTCATGTGACCTCACAATGATGTCATATCAATACGTCACAGGTAGTGACGTATCTATTCGTTCTCAGCTTGATTATGTTTCATTTTGTGGTCACTAATTCTAGATATACTAGAAATACGATATTACAACCCTCTGCTATGCAGAACTTCACTTGACATATGTCATTATTCTTTATGAATTCGGACTGCAAGCCTATCGCTATTAAATCTTATCAGCTCTATGTCAGTGATTAAAATTGTTACTTTAGTCAATGGTGTCAACGCATGTTTTCTGTTGCGTATGGGTCGAATGTCCTCTTCAGCAAAGTATAACTAGATCTAGTCTCTTCTCTCGACCTGTACGTCTGTACGATCTCTTCTTCCGATAATTCCAGAAGTACATTTGGCCTTTCTCTGAAATGTCGATCTCGGCGGCTACGCGGTGGAAGTTATGCCTCCATAATTACGCGCTCACTTACGACCGATATTTTTGTACGTAAAGTTACGCAAGAAGTTACGTTCGAACTTAGCTACGAAAACTTTAGTAAAACGCAAAACTCGGAGTTACGTAAAAAGTTACGAAAATCTTAGTTACGTTTGCGTAAGTAGTTTAGTAAAACGGTCCCCTGGACTGTAACAACACCTTGATGTTTTCTTCGAAAATGGCCATGGTATAAATTAGAAAGGAACATGATAAAATAGTCAACTGTTCTAAAAAGTTAAAAAATCATGTACTGAATCCTGAAGTCATACCTGAATGTTGCTTGATGAGGATTTACACATAAACTGAACAAATCAACTTTAATTTGACTGCACAATCCTTTAGTAAAAGCCTTAACCCTTTTTAACACAATCCTGAGTGCTAATGACCTTGAGAAAGTAGGCTTGTACATGTACATTTGTCAAAAATTAGCAATATGTCAAAAAAGTTTTCAAAAGCAATGTTATTCCAGGCTTATTTAGTATATGTTCTAGATTAATTTTGACATACACTCAGCTTGATTTCACGCTTCGTTTAATTATCCTGAAATTGAGATTGTAGTTCTCTTACAACCGCAAAAAGCAATATCATAACAAGAAATGTTATTACAATGAAATATTGAGGAACTCAGCAAGGACTATCAATACATTTTTGTGTAAAGCTGTATATTGTTACATATGGCTGGCAACAAACGAAAAGACACATCTGCGTAAAGTGTCATCCCCCTATCAGCCTGTGCAGTCCTTGCAGGCTAATCCGAAACGACATTTTCCTTTTTTTATGTCATTTTCTGTTTTGCGCAAGTACACTCTAGCACAAAATCTAATGTAGTCATAAAGTGCCTTCTCAGATTAGCTTGCGCGGACTTTGCAGGCTGATCCTGTCCACGCAGGCTGATACAGAATGACACTTTACGTAAATGTCTGAAAGCCCCTTATTGTGTGATGCAAGCCACATGATATAAATGCTATAAGTGGAGTTTACTGTATATATATATATGTATATTTAATTTACCTAATTCTGAGTGTAGGTGTTGCAACATCTGCTGAATCTGAAAGTACAAAAACAATTAATGAACACTTTGATAAGTTATTGATCACATTGTCATCTTTTCCAACAATGTTTTCATAGGCCTTTTTCCTCTGGGCTGTAAAAAGAATGAGTTGTTACGCAAGGTCAAAACTTACTATGTTTACATAGATTGTGAAACAAATTCTAGGACCTATGGTAATCACTTTAAATGAATGTATTTCAGAAATGTAAACAGGACCTGTACCAAGATGAAGATAAGGTTGTTCAATATAATGACCCAGTTCATCACAGGATTTGAACCTGGAACTTTTGATGTGAGAGGCAAACAGCCTAAGTCTATGCTTGCTTGTAGCACTCTTTCACCATTTTCTGCATTGTTTTCTATCCTTTCAAAGACAAATCTCACCAAATGAACATTTTCTCCTTTCATAGTGTTTTCAAAAGCCTTCTCTGTTAGGGTTGTTAAAACTCCGAATTGTGTGGTAAGGATTAAATATACTGAGCGACTTAAAAAATGCAACAAAATATATTTTGAATTAAAATATGAAAATAATGTCTATTTACGTGGAACTTGCCAATGCTATCTCTGTAATGATAACCAATTTATACAGACTCAACAATGTCTCAATTCTGGACTCTAGTCAGTGCGAGCAGTCCAATTCAATGTTAAATGTTGTGGAGCATGTGAATTTTTATGGTTGACCAGATTCATTTGGTTACATGTTTATCATCTGCCGGACAACAGCCTTACTGAAAACAGGTAAAAAAATCAGAATTGCCATACTGGTTTGGAAATGCCGAGGCTCTCAAATGAACAGCGTAACCAGGCAATAGGGATGCTTAGAGCCGGGACACCATATACCTCCTTGATAGAGGAAATGGGTGGTCATACACATTATTGATTAAATGCTGAAAATACTTTTTAGGGGTTACTTAAATTCTGAACAATAACTCCGAAAATATGAAATGTTTTTGAATGATTTTTTTTAAAGTCCCCCCTGAGCTCATTTTATTATGTGTTGCGTTTTTAATGTCGCTCAGTATACTTTGAAATTCCAAACATATTCTTTTATTTGCACCTCCATCCCCAAAAACGAACAAAAAAGAAACCAATAACAAACTTGCCTCATTTTCTTCATAGCCAATATATCTTGGAGCTGCAAAATGACAAAAGGTACATTTCAATTTTTTACCAAGCAACAATTATGTTGACTCGTTCAAAGTGAAAGCATTTGCAGATGACAATTTACATGTGGCTCACATACAGGAATTAGTCTTTGATACGGAAAAAACACTGTGGAAAAAAGAAAAAAATGCTAATCACCAACATTTTCTCCTTTTCCCATAATGTTTTCAAAATGCTTCTTTCTCTGGGTCTCTAAAGTTCCGGGTTGTGTGGTAAAGGGTTAACTGTTAGTTAGGTATTTAACAGCTTTCAAAAGTATTAAAAAAACTGGGCTTTTTCGCAAGATTCTCTGATAACCAAATGTCAATAACTGATCCAGAAAACTCAACACTAAACAGATAAATTTGAACTTTGTTGTGGTTTGATTGATCAGTTTATGGTGCTTGATCTTCTTTCTTCATTAGTACGTTTTTTCTGTCATATCTTGAAGGCTCACTACATGTACTTTATCATGTATTTTCCTAGGTTTCATCATATCTGGGCTCTGAAGATTCTTGCCCAAGGAAACTCACAAGAAAAAAACTCAGATTCTCAGGTAAAGATAGACATTAAGACATTTACATTAATGTGAAGGTCTTAATATCTATCTTGACCTGAGACTTGGTTTTTTTTTTTCATGGTGGCCAGTGCACCTGTCCATGCTTTCCTGGTGTTTCTTTAGTGGGGGTATCATGTGGTACAATGATAAAGGCGTAGGATTTGTAATGTGAAGGTTTTAACTTTTAATATCTATCTTCACCTGACACTGAGCTTTTTCTGTGAGTGTCCGAAGCCAAGAACCTTCAGAGCCCAAGTCTTGTGCTTTTGAAACCAAGGCAAAACATGAAATAAGCTGTCATGACATGACCTTCACATTACAAACGCCTTTATCATTGTACCACAAGGTATCCCCACTAGAGAAACCAGGAAAGCATATGAAACAGCAATGATGTTGAAAAGGGCACTAAACACCATACAAAACAAAAACTAAAATTTGTCCACAGATTATTCAGAGAGGAGACAACTGTCCTTTTGCCTTGCATAAACAGGGGAGACTCTCAAACCTTAGTGTGCAGAGACCCAGTAGCTCAGTAGTAGGGAGCAGGACTTGAGAATAGATCATGGGTTCGATCCCTGGCTCAGCCAATTTCTTTCCGAAAACTGATAATAGTCACTGTGACAGGATTCATTGTTCTACCAGTCCTGACCATAGTTTTGACGATGGTTACATGGCAAAGCAGCCAGTAGCTATGAAAGAAAATTGTGCTTAGTACTAGCAAGTGAGACCTAGGAATGCATGGATAGGTGCACTGACCACCGCGATATTACTAAAATGTTGAGAACAGTGTTAACTCTTTACCAAACGACACAATTTTAGACAGGTCCATATTGAAAGCCTATAGAGACAAAATAAATGTAACTAAAGAATTGAAATTTGTTTTAGGAAGGGAAAAAAACATTGTGGGAAAAGGAGAAAATGCTGGTTACCAGCATTTTCTTGTTTTCCGTCAATTTTTTCAAAATGCTTCTTTCACAGGGGTGTTAAAAGTTGGGATTGTGTGGTAAAGGGTTAAACACCATACATTAATTCACCAATCAATCAAACCTTATTGAAATGTGTATTATGATAAGACATATTTCTCAATCAATGGGTCAATTTCTCTCTTGGAGGAGCACAGAGAAGACTTATCATAAGAACATTCGAGAGGTGGACAGTGTACATCTAAGATCAGAATGTATATTCTGTGCCTTCCAATCTTAACTCATTACCAAACGACACAATTAAAGGCTTGTTCAAATCGAAAGCATTTGCAGATGACAAAATTAAAGTGACTGAAAATGTGAAATTTGCTTTGTGAAGGGTAGAAAACATTGTGGGAAAAGGGGAAAATGCCGGTTACCAGCATTTTCTCCTTTTGCCACAATGTTTTCTAAAGGCTTATTTCTCAGGGTCGTCATAAGTAAGGATTGTGCGGTAATGGGTTGATCACCAGTTTCCCTAAGAGCTACTGACAAGCCTTCTGTGGCACAAACCTCTTGTTTGGTGTCCTCTGCTAGGCTGTGGTGGTGTTACCCACTGGTATGGAGGATGAGTTGATGGGTCCACAGGCTGCTCTAAGGATATGTCAAGAGGGTAACTGACATCTCTATGGGGACCTTCCGGCTGCTGTGCAAGGGCCAAGGCAAATTCTTTATCTAGCTCTTCCTGGTTCATGTAAAATGTTATAAATGGTAGTTAACTTTCCAAAATACAACTCTGTCAGCTATAAATTCTGAGGAAGAAGGCTTTTGAAAACAATGTGAGAAAAGGAGAAAATGTTTTAAACCAGCATTTTCTCCTTTATCCACACTGTCTTCTTCTCCTGACTATTCCCGTCATTTGAGCTACAACATCTAATTTACTGTATGCAAATGTTTTCAGTATAGACAAGTCCATGAACTGATTTCACCAATCAAATAATTTAATCAATATCAGAAAATAAATAAATTTCAATCATTTTTGAAATAGAAAAGTTTTGGACAAAGGAATATTGTTACAAAAATTCTATTCAAATTTTATTACTTTTTAGTACAAAACAAACCTGCATTGGTATCGCAATGATCTATGAATAAAAGTTTTGTAGGTTGGTGCCAGCCAAAAATTATTAGTAGCAATTTTTTTGACCTGGGTTCAGTCAATGAACCTAAACACTGTGGCTTGATTTTTTATCGTCCCATTTTCTGAGTACTTCATGACATATGTAAAGTATGATCAATACAAAGCTAGATCTACAACTTTGCAGCCTTTCAGTTCTTTAATTCTGAAAGTCCTATTACATGACATAAAGAGCCCAGTATTAAAATGTCAATAGTCAGCTACAAATTCCTTTGTGTGGAGGCAGATCAATGGTTTTAAGTTACTTAACTCTTTACCACTCGAGAAAATTTTAGACTGGTCAAAATTGAAAGCAGACGACAAAATAAAGGTGACTGACAAATTGAAAATTGTTCTGG
The DNA here is from genome assembly GCA_943736015.1 of Tridacna crocea. Classification (NCBI taxonomy): domain Eukaryota; kingdom Metazoa; phylum Mollusca; class Bivalvia; order Cardiida; family Cardiidae; genus Tridacna; species Tridacna crocea. The sequence goes on along the minus strand of OX031067.1, from coordinate 23,690,852 downwards.
GAAGGGTAGAAAACATTGTGGGAAAAGGAGAAAATGCTGGTTACCAGCATTATCTCCTTTTCCCACAGTGTTTTCAAAAGGCTTCTTTCTCAGGGGCGTCAAAAGTAGGGATTGTGTGGTAATGGGTTAAATTCAGTAGCACATGTAGTGCATGTAGTTTAATCTGATCGTTCACGATTGAGACAGGGCGGGACGGACGAATGGATGGATGAATGAACGGGATGGGATTGAATGGGATGGGATGGAATGAATGGATTGGAATGAATGAAAGAATATTGTTTTGTAACGCAGCTACAGCCCCAATTAGTTTTAACTGACCTGAGAAAGAAAGCTATTTCAAATGCTAGGAAAAGGTGAAAATGGTGGTAACCAGCATTTTCCAAACAGTTCAGTATTTTTAGAAAACACCAGGATTGATGCTGTCCAACATTACTTGATAAACACTATTAAAAAATATGACTGAGTGGTAAAGAGTTAACTTTTTACCAAATGACGTTTTAGACCAGTTCACCTTGAAACTACTTGAAGACAACCAATTTAAAATTGTTAAAAATTGACTGGATTTCTCTTTGAAAGGGTAGAAAACTTTGTTGCCAGCATTTTCTCCTTTTTTTCACAATGTTTTCAAAATCACAATTCCTTAGAGTTGTTGAAAAACAGGAATGTTCACTGTGGTGTTGATCTTCAATCAGCTTGATACATGTATGGCTTGCAACACATGAAAAGGGGTATTGGGACATTTGCGTAAAGTGTAGTCTCGGATCAGCCTGGGCAGTCCGCGCAGGCTGATCCGAGACGGCACTTTACGACTACATTAGATTTTGTGCTACAGTAGACTTGCACAAAACAGAAAATTACATAAAAGAAAGTGCTGTCTCGGATTAGCCTGTGCGGACTGCGCAGGCTGATTGGAAACAACACTTTACGCAAATGTCCGAATGTCCCTTTTTGTGTGTTGCAGGCCGTATAGTACCTGTAACCTCCTGGCTATTTCCTCATCTTTTTCCAACTGTTGAATTTGCTGAACAGCTTTGTCACTTGCAGGCGAGGTCAAATCAATCAAAATTGGACTTTGAATTCTCTCCATTGTTTTATCTGTCAAAATACATTTCTGATAAACAGTCTACAAAATATATTCAATTTCCCCTTTTTCGCTCTTTTACCATACAGCATTTTAGAAAATTCTAGACATGTCCAAAATTGAAAGCCACTGCAGATGTAAAATTGTATATTGCACAAATGATTAGATTTGTTTCTGAAAGTTTAGAAGACAATGTGGGAAAAGAAGAAACATTACCAGCATTGTCTCCTTCTCCCACAGTGCTTTCTAAAGTCTAAGTTCCAATGATTATTAAAATTTGTGATTGTATGCTATTGAGTTAAGCCATAATAAACATTTAATTAAACATTTAATTATAAAATTTTGACCAGCAAAATTTGGTTAATGAACCGCTCCCATCACATATTTGGTTTATAGATTACATGGTGCCGAACGCCATTTTGAATAATATTTCAATTATATCATGTTGCTCATGCACCTATCAATGCTTACTTGGAATTTCTCTTACCAGTACTTCACACAATACTTTTTCCAAGCCGCCGGCTACTTTCCCACATATACATAACCACGGTCAAAACAATGCTCAGTGTGAGAGAGTGATGAATCTAGTCACAATGACTATTATCGAGCCAGGATAGAACCAGACAACTTCTGTTCTCAAGTGTTGTACCCTACCAACAGAAATATCGGGGCTCGGCTATCAAGTAAATGGCATTTTCAATCAATGTGAAAGAGGTATAACTCTTTACCACACAAGAAAATTTTAGGCTGGTCCAAATTGAAAGCATTTGCAGACGACAACATTTACTTGACTCAAAAACTGAAATATGCTCTGGGAAGGGTAGAAAACACTGTGGGAAAAGGAGAAAATGCTGGTTACCAGCATTTTCTCCTTTTCCCACAGTGTTTTCAAAAGGCTTCTTTCTCAGGGGCGTCAAAATCTGTCCTTTGCAAATGTTTATGATATGAACAAGTCTTAAACTTTGTTGACTCTTAAAAAGTGACAAGTAAAGTAGTAATAATGCACTTAATATCATCTAAATCAAACAATCTAATCCTTTCAACACTTGTACTTTGCCGAATCTTCAGAATTTTCAAATAAAATTTGATTTTCAGTCTTCATAAACTGGTAAACTGATGGGAAGCTCTCCGTCAAAAAGAAAAATTAAAGCCCTTCTCCTCACAAAGAAACTTCCCACATTTACTAATGACCTCTAAGAAAACTATTCAAACTCAGAAATACCTTAACTCATTACCAGATGACAATATTATAGGCTTGTCCAAATCAAAAGCATTTCCAAAAGACAAAATAAAAGTGACTGAAACTTTGAAATTTGTTTGTGAAAGGTAGAAAACATTGTGGGAAAAGGATAACCAGCATTTTCTCCTTTTCCCACAATCTTTTCTAAAGGCTTCTTTCTCATTGTCATCAAAAGTAGGGATTGTGTGGTAATGTGTGAACCTTTTATTGGACAACAAAATTTTAAACTTGTCCAAATCTAGAGCAAATGCAGACAACAAAATATGCTGCCAAAATGATGGAATTTGCTCTACAAAAAGGAATTACCATTTCTGGATATGGAAAAAATGCTGGTGTTGCTGGAATACAGGAAATGTCATTTACCAGCGTTTTCTCCTTCTCCTACTATGTTTTCAAGAGACATCTGAACTGTTTAAAGACAGGATTGTCTAGTAAAGGGTTAATTCATGTTGAATATATAAATTTTACAAAAATATTTCAAAGTTATCTGCTGTTAAGACACATCTTTAACCCTTTCCCAAACAAGCTCTGGTTTTTATGTTTCTGCAGTAAAGGTCTTTTGAAAACACTGTGGGAAAAGAAGAAATTGCTCTTTACGAGCAATTTCTCCTTTTTCCACATTGTTTTCTACCCTTTTTGAGAACTTTCTGCCATTTTCTCAAAATCTGAAATTGTGGTCTGTAAACGCTTTCAGTTTGGAAGAGTCCAAAATTTGTCGTTTGGGAAAGGGTTAAAAGAAGGTCGTGTAAATTTGCCAGCAAACAGACAGAAGCCCTTGGAATAAACATCACTACATTTTTTACCAATGACAAATTTCTATTCTTTCATATGCTATCAGTACCAAAATGCAGGTCAAAATCCAGTACACTCAGCTATGGCATTTTTTTTTTTTTCCATGAACTTATCGGAAAAACAACATACCATTCAACAAAGCCTTTTGTACAGTTTTTCTATGTGCTACTCTTGCTTTATTAACAGTATTTCCTCTATTTGCTTTCTCTGGGGTTACATGTGATTGTGAATTCCATTCTGATCTGTATGTTGACACATCTGTATCTTTAGGTAAGGGTAGACGCATATGACGTGGGGATTTGTCAGCTGCACAGGGCAACAGATCAGTCTTTTTTCCTCTCGGAGATAGTTGACCAGTTGAAAGAACTGATGATGGGAAAGTAGACTTAAATGTCGGAGAAGCACCACAAGTATAGGTTTGAGCTTTTGGACTTAGCCTGAGCCCACATATATCACTGTGTCTTTCGTATGGTTCACTGTTCCCTTTGATGTGTGAATCTGTATTTGAACTTCCAAGAATATGTTGATTCTTTGATGTATGTTGACCTTTTATTCTGCTTTCCTTCCCTGAATGTTGTTCTGTCTTATAAGTATGATTTCCTTTCTTATGATTACAGGTTGTGAGTTTACTGAGGTTGTTATGGAGATTTTTTGACATCTTAAAATTTGAGCTTTTTTTCAATCTCTTAATTCTGAACCTGTGATCAACAATTTCATCATCAGATGATGATGATTCTGATGATGATGGCCAGCCAACTACTCTTACTCCATCTATTTCAACTTTTTTACCATCACCACTATGTTCATCTAAACAAATGCTCTTTCTTTTATGTTGCTCTTTGTTCTTATTACTACATGACTGAAATAAATTTCTGTCAGACTTGTCACTTTCTTCACTTCTTAACAGAGCAGAACTTTTCACAAAGTCTGACCTGGCATGCTTTGGCAGCTTAAACGGAGAAATTCTGTCTTGAAGTTTCTTTCTCTCAATGGCTTTGGCACGTTCTGCAGCAAAACTTGCATCACCTGGTAATGGTAGATGTTTTGTTTGTGCAGATATTTGTTTAGGTGACATACATGTCGACGATGCCATTGACTTTCCAGGTGATGAGCTGTGTGTAAATAAAGGGGAATTCCTTGAACCAACGCTGCATTTTGATCCTTCAATGTCACTACTTGTGGACTTCGCATGATGCACCAAATTGTTTCGGGACAGTGACCCCATGCCTTTTACTAACTTTCTGTTAAACACAGGGCTGAAATGAAAAGAAAAAGGTTAACCCTTTCCCAAACAAGCCCTTGTTTTTATGTGTCTGCAGTACAAGTCTTTTGAAAACACTGTGGGAAAAGGAGAAATTGCTTGTAACGAGAAATTTCTCCTTTTCCCACTGTGTTTTCTACCCATTTGGAGAACTTTCTGCCAGTTTTATCAAATTTGAAATTGTCGTATGCAAACTCTTTGAGTTTGGAAGAGTCTAAAATTTGTCATTTGGGAAAGGGTTATACTTTTTACCAAATGACTCTTTATCAAACAATACCGGCTTTTCATCTTAATGACCCCGAGACAGAAGCCCTTTGAAAACATTGCAGGAAAAAGTGAAAACGCTGGAAACCAGCATTTTCTTCTTTTCCCACCATGTTTTCCACCCTTTCCGGAACAAATTTTAATTTTTGAGTCGCTATTATTTTGTCGTCTGCAAATGCTTTCAGTTTGGACCCGTCTAAAATTGTGTCGTTTGGTAAAGAGTTAAAGATGACCCAAAACCTAAAATTTTGACTTTTGAAGAGTAGAAAAAATTGTGGGGGAAGTAGAAATTTCTGGTTACCAGCATTTTCTCCTTTTCCAATCATGTTTTTAAAGGCCTCTTTCTCAAGATCATTAAAAGTCAGGGTGATGTAGTAAGGGGTTAAAAAGGACAAAAGTATGAAATCACAAGTTCCTTCTTTACCCTTTTGCAAAAGTTAACAAATGAAAGCATCTACAAACAGCAGATCTAAAAGTACTACAAATGAACTTTCTATAGGCTCTTTGTCAGGATAGAAAACATTAAGGAAAAAGTCGAATTTAGTACTACTAGAAAATGCTGGTGATCAATATTTTCTACTTTTCCCACCATGCTTTAAAAAGGCTCTGGTTGCCATCTGATTCAGACAGGCACAACTATTTTATCCTTTACCAAACAATCCTGAGTTTAAACCAACTAAAGAGGAGGGCTTTCAAAAGCACTGTCGGAAAAAGAGAAAATGTTGTTTAAATATAATAACAGCACTTTCTCTTTTCCCACAATTTTTCCCCCATCAAACAAATTGTACATTTTCTGAATCATTTAATTTGCCCTCTGTAAATGTTCCAAATCTGAACAAGTCTGAATTTGTGTCCTTTAAGCAGACTTGAGCAGACTAAATCCTGTACCAAACAAGCCCTGGTTTTTACAAACCTGAGATAGAAATCTTTTGAAAACATTGTGGGAAAAGGAGAAAATGCTGGTAACCAGCATTTTCTCCTTTTCCTGCAACATTTTCTACCATGCCAAAAACAAATTTCAGTTTTTGAGTTATGTTTATCTTAATGTCTGCTTTCAATTTGGACCAGTCTGTAATTTTGTCTTTTGGTAAAGGGTTAAGCATAAGCGGTGAAAAAGAGCTATCATAGACATGAAGCTTTTTTTTTCCAACATTAAATTTCGTTTCATCTTTTACCTTGCAATGAAATTTTAGACTAATCCATTTTTTAAGCATTTGCTGACAAGCATTAAAAGTGTTCAAATGATTGGATTTGTTTTCAAAATCTAAAAAAAAAAAAATTGTGGGAAAAGGATAAAATGCTGGTTAGCAGCATTTTGTACTCCTCTGTTTCTTTTATTTCCACCAGGCCAAAGTAACTCAGTGGGTAGCGAACAGAAGGTCCCCAGTTCAATACAAAGGGTCCTGGTGGCTAAATTCTTTCCTAGGATTGATTGCTGAAGATAGTCATTGTGACAGGAATCATTCCTCTCTCACCCCAGACCATTGTTTCCATGTAGGCTTTGTCACAATCTGACAGCCATTGGCTTGGAAAGAATATTGTGCAGAGTATCAGTACAAGAAACTCCAGATAAGAATGGCTGCCACGATATAACTGAACCGATGTTGAAAACGGCGTTAAACACCATGCAATCAATATAACAATGTTTTCAAAAACCCCAATATGGATTATTAACCCATTACCACACAATCCCTACTTTTGATGCCCCTGAGAAAGAGACCTTTTGAAAACACTGTAGGAAAAGAAGAAAATGCTGGTAACCAGCATTTTCTCCTTTTCCCAGTGTTTTCTACCCTTCCCACAACAAATTTCAATTTTTCAGGCACCTTTTTTTTGTTGTCTGCAAAAGCTTTCAATTTGAACCAGTCTAAAATTTTGCCGTTTGGTACATGTAAAGAGTTAAAACATGGAATGGTTTGGAAAAGACATACCACAGGACAAAACTTCAGCCTGGATCAACTTGAAAGCATTTATATACAAGAAATTACATGTTTCTAAAATGATTATCTGTCTTTGATAGGATAGAAAACATCTGTGGGAAAAAAGAAAATGCTGGTTTCCAGCATTTTCTTTTTCCAGAATGTTTTTAAAAGCCTTCTCTTCAGGGTGGTTAAAACTTTGGATTGTATGGTAAACAGAGCTCCAGACAAGAGGAAGTGATAGTCTTCCAAAATCATTATTTCTCTCTAAAAGTAAAACCCTATGTTGTTGAGACATTTCTAATGAGTACCCACAACATAGGGTTTAATAGAGAATTATTAATGTTTTCAATTTTGAAATCAAAATCACTCCCTCTATCTGGAGCTCTGGGTAAAGAGCTAAAATCTCATCAGACAACCATCTGGAGGTTCCGGTCAATACTCACCTTGGTGTTCCATAAATGATTGAATCGTCTTCCTCCATGTCTTTCCTATGAAGTAATGTCAACTTTCTATCTGTGCTACAACCTCCAAGTGCTTAAAACAAAAATAAATCCGTATTATCATGGTTTGAACAATATGAGCTGTTGTGAATCCCAACTCCAACACAAAATGCTTTAATGCTTTGGGAAACTACATGCACAATTGGTCTACCTTAGATCAGTCAGGGTAGCTGAATTGAAAAATTACAACATACCATAACTCTAACAGCCTAATCTTTAGCCCTTTACCTCAAAACCCTTGAACAACCCTGAAATAGAAGGCTTTTGAAAATATTGTAGAAGAAGAGAATACACTGGTAACCAGCATTTTCTCCTTTGCCTACATTTTCAATCCTTGTAAAAGAGAGTTGTTTATTCTCCTTTTCCTATCACATTTTCAACAGATTTTACCTCAGGCTCCTAAAAACCAAGGATTGTTTGGTGAAGCATTAAGGTAATTTTTTGCTTTTGGGGATATTTATGGCTCTACTGAAAGATTACAATTTGGTACCCTTTATTTGGAGAGTTGCTCCAGTTATAGTTTTGTATTTGTATGTCCAAGAGCTACCCTTTTGAATCAACAATAAAGAACTGGAAGTTCTTCAGCTATAAAAATTAAACTGAAAAATGAGAATGTTTGCTCTCTTTGCTATAAAATCATGAATTCACTGACAGCAGGGATCCTACATAGATCCCTGCTGACAGTGATCAAATAAGCAATATGGACAAATGTCAAAGTGAGTTTCCTTTATACCAAATGACACAATTTTAGACTCAACGAATCTAAGACATCATAGACAAAAAACTAAATGATGATGATGACTTTGAAGGATTGAATTCCCTCCTTGCTCTAGGCATATGGTATGGACCATTAGAGAGAAAGAAACTGGTACAAGGATATTAGGGTACAGTCCCCTTGCCCTTTTTCCAATAGACCTTGGTTCTGTAATGTGCCTAGTGTAAAGCACCAATACATGCGAGGCTACTTCTCAGTTCCAAAACCAGTTCACCTCTAGTTGGGTGGGAAACACAAGGTGTCTCAGAACTCTGAAGGGTCTTGGTTGGGCCGAGTATTGAACCTCTTGCCTCAGGATTGAAAGTACAGTGTTTTACCACTGTCCTACCAGCTCAGAATAAGTCTTAGGTTATTGATGGAGTAGAAAACATTGCGGGTAAAAAGAGACAATCCTGTTAACTACCATTCCTTTTCTCCCAATGTCTTCAAGTCCTCCTAGGCTCTTTGCCTAGGGTTGAAATTCTGCTTTGTGTGCAAAAGGGTTAAAACATGCAATGAAATGGAATAAAAATCTTCATTTAACAAATGATGAAGTTTCGGAATTAACTTTAAAACACGACCTCCATTGTTGTCAGTATAATATACATGTACCCATCACAAATTTTCTTATCTTGACTCTTTACCACGCAATCCCTAATTTTAATGACTGAGTAAAAAGCCTTTGAAAACGTTCTGGAATAGCCTAGGAGAAAATGCTGGTAAGCAGCATTTTCTCCTTTTCCTACAGTGTTTTCTACGTCTTCAAAGCAAATTTCAATTGATTCACATTCATTTTGTCGTCCGCCAATGCTTTCAATTCTGACCAGTCTGAAATTTTGTTGTTTTGAACTACTGGGACTCAAATCTCATGACAGTGACATTTGATCTTTCCGACTTAACTTGTCTCCCAATTTTTCCTGCAATTCAGTCTCGTTTTTGGAAATAAATAGAATAATTATTAGATGTTCGTGATAAAGTCTGGAATAAATCTGGGTTATCTTAAACGTATAAATGATTTTCATTAAGTACCATCTCAGGGAAGGAGAATGAGAAACAATTTATGCTAGTTTCGTTTCAACCTTTTTCCGCGCAGTCATATTTTGGGTCCGGCTTATTCTTTCCAACAAAAAACGATACGAGTACCAGCCAGAGCGAGGTGAGCGTTTTTTTAATGAAGCGTATTATATACATTTTGACGGTTTGTTAACAACTACAAATATCTACGATACACTTTTTTAAAGTTTTTTACATTGTCTAATCCTCATTGTCATACACCCTTTTAGGAGGGAAGGGGGCTTCAGCTGGTACCCTTGTATCTCCCGAAACCGCTGAATAGGATTGATACAAAGTTCGATAAACAACTAGACAAAAAAGGGGGAAGGGCGCGGCGGGTGGTGCGCGGATAGAAGGGAGAACACTCTTCATGAATTTAAATTCGGACTGTGCGAGTATATTCCCCTAGACCATAAAATAAAAAAAACGCGACCAGCAGACGCCATGTATGATCAATCAGCATATCTGGTTTACGTAGTTAACATGTATTGACTGATCAAATTTGAAATCAAGCATTGTTAATTTCTTTGTTAGGTGCTTTTAAAAAAAATACGAAAATGTTCAAAACTGAAAAACCGCCTTCAGTGCAACGTGTATTTTTGTGTTGTATGTATGGGGGTCCACAATAAGCACGGTACGACAGTATAGCCATGGCCCCTCTATATAATTGTTTGATTGATTTTCGTTTTCATCGTTTCCAGAGGTTACCCTTACGGGTGGAACATCCACACACACACACATACACAAACCCATTCTAATTTAAGCCCGTTTCTGAAACATGGTCGACGTAAAGCATGCCTCATATCGGAAAAAAAACTATACAGTATTAGTACATGTAATTGTTTTGTTAGTTGGCTGTGGGGATCAAACCCACACCCTCAAGTGTTCCGAGATTTGTAGCTAACAAGTCTCATGCTCTACCCATGAAGCTATTTCAACCGACTACAGTTTATAGTAAATTTTAGACTTTTTCCAAACAGGAAGCATTTGCAGACACCAAAATAGTTGTGACTGAAAAATTGACATATGATATTGGAAGGGTAGGAAACATTTGTTGGAAACAGAGAAAAATGCTGGTAGTCCCTTATTTCCCACAATGTTTTAAAAAAGGCTTATTTCTTAGGGTCTGGATAGCGTGGTAAAAATTTCTCCTTCTGCCACAATCTTTTCAGAAGGCTTCTTTCACAGGGGTGCTAAAAGTTAGGATTGTGTGGTAAGGGGCTATGACAATAACTCATTGTTGTCTTTGAAAACAGCTGAGCTAAAATGGAAGCAGAAGAAACAGTTCACGTAGCTTTTATAACTTTATTCTATTTTGTACTATCTATCCTAGGAAATTAAAAGTAAACATAAATGTCAAGGTAATATCATCACACTTTTTTTGGTCATAATATTTACTAAAAAAAAGAAGAGAATAATTACAATTACTTGGGTTGACAAAACGTTTTTCAAGGATTCTCCTTTACCTGCAAAGTTTGAAAAAAATGTTTGTTTTTTTTTAACCCCTTACCAAACAATACCCAGTTGTAATGAGCCTGCGAAAGTCAATTTATTACACATTGCAGAAACATTTTCCAACCAACATTTTCTTCTCTATACCATGATGTTTTCTTCCCTTACACAGCAAAATTCTATCGTTTGAGCTACATTTAATAAATCTGATAGCTTTCAATTAGGATAAGTCTAAAATTAGTCATTTGGTAAAGAGTTCATTTATAAAATAAACAATAAATATGATGATTAAAGTAGCACTAATGGACTTGAGTTTACCATTATCAATACAGTATAACTGGTACAAACATAAACCATTTATCGTAATTCTATAGCAGAAAACAATCTTTAACAGTTGTCCAGCCTTTTGAAAACACTGTGGGAAAAGGAGAAAATGCTGGTAACCAGCATTTTCTCCTTTTCCCACAATGTTTTTTACCCTACCCAAACCAAATTTTAATTTTTCAGTCACCTTTATTTTGATGTCTGCAAATGCTTTCAATATGGACCAGTCTAAAATTTTCTCATCTGGTAAAGAGTTAAGGATTAACTCTTTTTATGTTATACGATTGCGACAAAGGGGCCATATTTCTTAAAAACAAGATCGAAATAACTGCAATTTCAAGGTTCCCCTGTATTTAGAATGTCTTTTCAAAGTGGATAGTGTAGATCAAAGATCAGACTGCACATTTGATGTACCCTGCCCATAATGGCAACTTAAGTTGTGAAAGATGCTTGAAGAGTTAACACTTTTATGCAAGAGGAATTTGTTCAAGTACTTTCCCAACTCTTAATCTTGCGACAAAACTTTAGATTTATCCATATTGAAAACATATGCAGACAGCAAATAAAATGTGACTTTATCTGAAATTGGTCAATAAAATGGTACAATAACATGCGGAAAAGTGAGATGGTGGTTACCAACATTTGTTCCTTTTCAAACAAGCAATGATGTGGTACAGAGTTTACACTGCAGTAACGAGTTATTCTTGCTGTTTTCAACACTTTCTTCTTTAGGGTTATTTACCCTTTACCACACAACATAATTTTAGACTCTTCCAAATGGAAAGCATTTACAATTGACAATGTCAATGTGGCTCAATGACGTGATTTTTGTTTGATAAGGTAGAAAACAGAGAGGGAAAAGGAGAAAATGCTGGTTACAAGCATTTTCTTCTTTTCCCATAATGTTTTCAAACGGCTTATCTTCAGGGTCGATTAAAGTCAGCATTGTGTGGGTAAAGGGTTAAAACATCTGATCCTTAAGATGGTAAGGGGTTAAATTTTCATGCTTGTCGATTGTTTTTTATTCTACAGCATCGCAAGATATCAAGCTTTTTATTTTGATAAACTGCACAGAAAAAAAAGTAGAATTTTGTTGAACGTAATATAAAGATAATGGATTTCCCAGGTTGCTTAATTTTACCTATCTTTTCTTCTTTTCCAAGCCAATTTACATCAGACCCAGTGGCACCATTTATGTTATTTTCACACCACAATACATAGTATGATGAAAATTCATACACCATGCAAACATCCCATCACAAGGTTTTAGCTTTGATACTCATGGCATAAAATTCTTCTTCTTTTCAACCTTGTCAAGGCCAGATCCGTTAAGTTGCATCCGCATTCATTTAGTTTTCCCTTTTGATAACAGCTCAAATGAAACCATTTCAAAACAGTTGGTGCATACAATAATGGTAGATAGATTTGTACAATCTATCCACATTTTTTATAGATTTGAAAAAAAAGTAGTTTTTTTTTTTTTACTTCTGAACTTAATTTTCAGCTAAATCATACAAAGTACAAACATTTATAGCACACCATGTATGCATTTGAAAAGCAGAAAAAACAATATAGCTTTTCATCAGAAAGAAAAACATGGTAACTGTTGAAAACATGGGAAAAGGAGCAACCGCTTAGAAGATCATTGATGTAAAAAGATGTCTTAATTGATCAATTTGAATGTGCAATGCTTGTGCAGGTACAGCTGGCTTTTGGGAATGAAAGAATGAATGTTGTTTTAATCTTGTCCCAAACAACAAGATTTTGGACTAAACCAAATTGAGAAGGTCAGCAGAACAGATATTAAATGTTCCACTCATGATGAGTTCTGTTTTTGATAGGGTAGAAAACATAGTGGAAAAAGGAGAAAATGCTGGTTACCAGCATTTTCTCCTTTTCCCAATATGCTTTCAAAAGGACTCTTCTCCTGGGTTGTAAAAACCAGGGATTGTTTGGGAATGGGTTAAGCCATACCCACAGCTTAGGTCACTTTGTGTACATATCAGGCAAAGCAACAACAACACACAGTAAGTACAAGTATCAAAGGATGATATTCTGGAATCGTTCATGTATAGAATAATGCAAGAAAAATGAAATATTGACAGTGAGAAACAGTCCACCAGAAAGGGTATAAACAGTTCATTGTTAAAAATCTACATGTGTATATGTGTTTCCTGTCTTTAACATAATCAAAGAATCCATATATGTTTGATTTTGATTTGTAATTCTGTGGGATTTGGGTCAGTATAAAATTACTCCACTCAATTATTTATTAAAAAGTTTTGATACTGTACTTTATACTTGCTGTGACAGATAGGTATGAGCTTTTACTCTATGAGAGAGATAAAGTTTACAATCTGCATCTATCTTATAATTAAAAGAACTTGGTCATTATGATCATTTTCAAACAGTTTAAATTCTACACTGGACAACATAAATATCAGCGTTAAGAATGATGTCAATCTTTCAAAGAATTAGTTTTAGGAAATTCCGAAGATCTGCTTCTATTTGGGAGAAGGGGGGGGGGGGGGGTAAGAAAATTTTATATACTGTTTTGTGGGAGACAACACAAAGATGACATTGTATAAATGGTACCCTCCTCGTAATTCGTTCATACTCCCTAAGCATTTGGAGCACATCTGTGACTTCACTACTGCCACTTATTTTACTTGCTGTGTAAAAAACATGAGTGTTTGTATATTTCTGAACATTGTGAACTTCTGTTTGTCATTCTCAAGCAGCAGCTGCTATATCAATGAAAATGCAGAGGCGGTGGAGGTGTTTCATGGCTTGAATCAGGTGCTGGGCTACGTCTTTTCTTGTTCCGTGACAGATCAACACCATTTGAATCGAAGTCTACAGGACTAGGAGTTTTTCTGTTCAAGTGATCCACATAACAAGGAAGAAAGTGGTGGATTAAAGATTCAAAGAAATTTTCCACAGACTTCCCAACTGAATATATATCTGATGTTGCCTGAAATGAAAAAAAAAAAAAAAAAAACATACTTAACTCATTACCACACAATCCCTACTTTTGACAACCTTGAGAAAGAAGCCTCTAGAAAACATTGTGGGAAAAGGAGAAAATGCTGGTAACCAGCATTTTCTCCTTTTCCCACAATGTTTCCTACCCTTCACAAAACAATTTTCAAATTTTCAGTCACTTTTATTTTGTCAACTGCAAATGCTTTCGATTTGGACAAACCAAAAATATTGTTGTGTAGTAATGAATTAAGTCTTAACTGCAGGCAAAATTGTGGACTTTCAAATTGTAAGTACAAGCATTTAGAGATGGCAAATTAGGATTTGAAGTCTCATAAGATATACGAATTTCATGAGGCAGTTTCATTATTATATAGTTACAATAGATGGGAAAACTAATGTCCCATAACAATAAAATACTAGACTGGTCCAAATTGAAAGCACTAGCAGACGACAAAATAAATGCAACTCAAACATTGACATTGGTTTCCAGTAGGGTAGAAAATATTGTGGGAAAAGAAGAAAAATGCTGGTCACCAGCATTTTCTCCTTTTCCCGTAATGTTTTCGACAGGCTTCTACCTCAGGGTCGTAAAAACCAGGGATTGTTTGGGAAAGGGTTAAAACCCCCGCTAGTATTTTGTACACAGACATGCAGACAGACACACGGACAGACATGCTGATTCCAGTATACCCCCCGAAAACATTCGTTTTGCGGGAGTATTATACCAAGCAAGTCATCATATAATGACGAAGCCGTTTTATCTGACTATCCCCAAATAAAATGGTCCTTAAAGATGTTGAAAATTCACAAGTTGCAAACAGTTTCAACCAATGCCAGCCTGCAAGGACCACACAGACTTGATCCTTTTTCATTAAATCTCTGTTTAACTTTTTACTAAATGGCAACATGTTAGACTGGTCCAACTTGAAAGCATTTGCACACAACAAAATAAAAGTGACTGAAAATTTGAAATTTGTTTTGGGAAGAGTAGAAAACATTGTTGGAAAAGGAGAAAATGCTGATTACCAGCATTTTCCCCATTTTCCACAATGTTTTCAAAAGGCTTCTTCCTCCGAGTAAAAACCAGGGATTGTTTGGGAAAGGATTAACAAGCATGGCCCATATATAAGTGACCTGTCACACACAAAGGGACCATCTGGGAAATGTGGCAAGTGTTTACCCGGATTGCACAAGCTGACCAGGGTTGACACTTTTCCCTTTTATGGTATTTTCTATATGAAATGTAGTCATTCTACCTTACTACACAATCATTTCTGAACCATCAACTTAAACTGACCTGCTCTACCTTTGATCTGTTTTCATCTACATGTAACTGATGTAAAGGACAATTCCCAGATTGTCCATTTTCTCATGACAGGTCACATATTCTGCCTTCAAATTTATTCTCACACAAACACATATCACTCCAGAACAACAATCATTTATCATGTGAGAGTCGAATACACTAATGTACTGAATGATAATGACCAGGAATCCCCTTTTCACAAATACTGGTAACAATCTCGCTCAAAATGAGATTGAAATATTGCCTGTTAGCTTAAGGCTAGAAATCCTGGAATCCTTCAATATCGTCTTTTCTTCATACTGAATTAAAGTATCAAATATGAAAATCCTAGGTCTACCAATAACTACTTTAAAACGATTTAACCACACAGTTCCATGCAAGGGAGGATGTATGGGAAAAGGGGGGATGCTGATGAATGGCATGGTCTCTTTATTCCATATCACTTTCAATCCTGTAAGATGCAAATCTAATCACTTGAATCACATTTAATTCTTTACCATATGATAAAGTTTTAGACTGGTCCAAATTAAAAGCTTTTGCAGATGTCAAAATAAACATAAAAAGGCTTCTATCTCAGGGTCTTAAAAACCAGTGATTGTTTGGTAAAGGGTTAATTCATCATCTGCAAATGCATTCAATTTGAAAAGTCACAACTGTACAAGAACACTTGCTTGTCCTAAAAGTCATCTTTAAATGTCATGCAAGGGGATAAATGATTTTTTTTTACACAACAGCTGAACTTTAAACTAAACCCCAAACTTAGGACTTGCCCGAACTGAAAGCAATTGCAGACGACAATTAATGTGTGGCTCAAATCATTGAATAAAGTCTTCGAAATGATAAAAAAAAACTTTTTTGGAGAAGGGAGAAAATGTTATTTACAATCATTTTCACCTTTTCCCACAATGTTTTCTAAAGCTTTTCTAAAGTAATCATTGCTAAAACTCTGATTTTTTGTAAAGGGTTAATACTTACAACATTGAACTTGAAGCAGTTTTTGAAGACAAGTTTCACATCGGATATGAAGTCCTCTATACAGTTATAATGGTTGAAATGACCCCGTCGTAACTTCAGCTTGATTGTTCCAAAATCCATTGGTTTCTGAATCATCTTGTAATAATTTGGGACCTACACAATGATTCACAAGGAGAATTAGAGGTGGGCACTTTCTATCATTACCACATGAATTTTCTTTTTGATATTGTTAAATACTGTTCAACATTTCACTTAAACTAGGCCTAGGCTCTAAGGTTTCTTGCCCAAAGATACTCCAGTGAAAAAGAAATAACTAGGATGCCAAAGCAGACAAGAACTGCCACAAGTAAAGAGACTTATAATAATGCATGTACTGCACATTATGTGTATAATCTTTTCAGTGCAAAAACAGGATTTTACAGTATATATAGATCAAAGATCTGACTGCACAGAATGTTCTTAATCACATAACCTCCCTTGTTTTCAGTGTAATATACTCTTTACAATTTTTTTTTATCTTATACACATTTGATATAATACTGTTTGATGTGATTTTTGATGTCAATTAATTTTTATTCATATTTCATAGAAGGAATGGGTTTTATGAAATTGCTGCAGGTGCATCTACAGATGATTTTGCATTTTCTGATCTATCATATCTGAAATATTGTTATGCAATTAAAAAAAAAAAATCTGTCATTTGTGGGTGTTTGCGATAAAACTTTTATTAAACTTGTCAAGAAAAAATGTTATGAAGCTTGCCATAGGCTTGCTGAAGAACATTTTCCCTATACATTTTTAATAGAATTTTATCTCAAAAGCCAACTCATTTCAGATCCTGTAAGTCTGATTAATCAAGCCTATAAAATGAAAAGAAAAGCAAAACTGAGTTTCCATGAATAGTATTGTCAGCTGTCACAATGGGTTGAGTTAATATAATTTGCACCATTGCAAAATACCAAATTCTTAGCCTAGTGACTAGACCACAGCAAAAGCAGAGAGCAAATTTTGTTCTTGAAACAGTAGAAAACACTGCAGGAACATGAGCTTGGCAAGCAGGGCATATAAGCCCAAAGGGGCTTGACAGTAAAATGGGTTAAGAAAAACAGATTTTAAAAGTCACATGCACAAAAACAAATCATAGAGATTCATTGTGGTACATTTGGACTTATTCCAATGAAAACTGTATAAGGAGTTGTACACACAAGAAACTTCCAATGGACGGACAGATGGACAACCAAGGCCATAACATAATATGACCCTTTAGGGCATATAAAAAGGCAAAATGCTGGTCACTAGCATTTTTCTTCTTTTCCCATACAAATGTATATAGTTTGCTTGCTCAGTGACGTTAAAAATTGACATTGTTTGGTAAAGGGCTGATCAAAATGGATGTAGCACACTAGTCTTTCTCACAGATAAAAATCAAGTTAGAAATATATAGCTAATGTTTATAAATTGAAGGGGACATGGGCTATACTTCTAGATCTATTGCCGGGATAAGACCTGACCACTACATTAACCCATTTCAACACAGCAATATTTTTTATATACCGGCCAAAATTGGCAGCATTTCTAGATGACCATGTAAATGTGATACAAATAATTAAATTCGCATTTGGATGGGTAGAAAACATTTTGGCAAATGTAGAAAATGTAAAGCCTTTCAGGGTCATTAAAAGTCAGGGCTGTTTTGGAAAGGGGTATGAAACCATAATGTTGTTTTATGTTTAAAGAAAAATACACATATGTACTTACTGATTTTGGAACAGGTTCATGGAATACTGTGGTGGTTTCCAAACAAAACAATTCTAGGAGGATTCTTTCACATACCTTAGGTAGAATAAAATATTTATGATAAATGATAGAGAACCAAATACCTTAACTCTTTTAGACTAGTCCGAACTGAAAGCATTTGCAGACAACTTAAATGTAGCTCAAATTATGAATTATGTCTTTGATAGGGTAAAAAACATTTTGGGAAACTGAGAAAATGCTAGTCACTACCATTTTCGCCTTTTCCCTCAATGCTTTCAAAACCCCTCTTCTTCAGGGTCCTTAGAACCTGGGATTGTGTAGTAAAGAGTTTATGCAGATTATCTCATCCCTCAAAGCTGTTACCAAACGATCTAGCACCTCTGAGGAAGAAGAAACCTTGCCATCCCTTCTTTTGTGATATTCTGATTTCAATTAACCCTTTATCAGATCACAAAATCTTAGACCTGTCCAAATTGAAAGCATTTGCAGATGACAAAATAATTGTGACTAAAAAATAGAATTTTGTTCTGGGAAGGGTAGAAAACAATTAAAATTTTGTTGTTGGGTAAAGGGTTAAGTATGTTTTTTCCCCTTTTTCATCTTTTGAAAATAGTACGAGGGAAGATAATTTCACAATAAATCGTAGCAGGGTCATGAAAATTGCACATGCACAACTTCATATATATAGGAACACTGTGTGTAATTTGAGTTCAGTACCTTAAAAAGTTTGGAGTATTTTGCTGTACAAATTTCTGTATATGTATACAGACAGGAGAACAGATGGCCATGGTGATTCCAGTATACTTCCCTCCACTTTGTTGTTGGGTATAAATATAACACAATCTCTCCCATCGCAAATCAAGGAAAACACACATTCTCATGGGTCTGACCAGTTACTGAAATACCACAGAACAACAAAATACCTTAATCTTGTTGTTGTTGTTATTGAAATATGATTACCAACCAAAATTGTTTTTGATGGGAAGTTAGATTTGTTTTGGAGATTCCACAATCTGAATTCTCACCTTAATTTCTTTATCCACTAAGCCATTGGGAGCCTTTCTCTTTCCAGTGGCTGTGATTTCATACTCTTTAAAGACTGGATTGTGAAGAACAAGGTCTTCGTCTGGTATACACATGGTGCAAGTCCACACCTCACTGCAATGGATCAGTTAAAAAGTCATGTAATCCTTTGGCTAAAGCAGGTCTCATTTCTCCTCAAACATATTGATAAAAGCTGTTTTCTACATTGCTACTTTATAGAGTGTAATATTACAGTCTGCCCGCTTTTTGGGCTAGTGATGCGTCATATAAGACGGGTCAAATCTTCGAAGAATGTGACATGCCCAGACAACGTCTACTGTTAAAAGTGGTATTCGTAGACAAAATGATCAGAGAAAATATAATAAATAATTCATCTCATCAGCTTGTAGTTAATATGGGGAAATATTTGTCTCAAAAGGGAAAGGTCTGTGAAAATAACTCGCATAAGGCACTCGCTGTTTTTGCATACCTTTCCCTTTTTTGGCAAGTTTTTCCCTATATTAACCACAAGCTGATGAAATAAACCTTATGTCAATGTAGAAAACTGTCTAGGCAAAAGGAAAAAATGCTGTTTATCCACATTTTCTTCTTTTCCACAATGTTTCCAAGATCTTCGTTCTTTAGGTTGTTAGAATTTGGTATCATGGTACTGGGTCAAATCGCCAAAATTAATGATGTTTCTACTTCATTTCAAACAACAGAATTTTAAACATGTGCAAACCGACAGTATTTACAAATGTACCGGCTTTAACCTTAAAACCTTGACCAAAATAAACCATAGTGTTAATGGCCCTGGAAAAAAAAGATTTTTGAAAACTTAAGAGCCAGAAGAGGGACATGGTTCCTAAAACAAATCCAATTTTTGAATCACATTCATTTTCTTGTCTGTAAATTCTTAAGATATTGGATATGTGCAGCTCAAAAGTTTAGTTGTTTGGTAAAGAGTTAACCCATTACCACACAATCCCTACTTTTGACGCCCCTGAGAAAGACGCCTTTTGAAAACACTGTGGGAAAAAGGAGAAAATGCTGGTAACCAGCATTTTCTCCTTTTCCCACAGTGTTTTCTACCCTTCCCAGAACAAATTTCTTTTTTTCAGTCACCTTTATTTTGTCGTCTGCAAATGCTTTCAATTTGGACCAGTCAAAAATTTTCTTGTGTGGTAAAGAGTTAACAAATATTTTGTGTTTGACACGGATAGAATCTGTCCTTGACAGTACAGTGAGCATTGTGTTGGGAAAGCAGAAAGTGCTGGTTATCAGCCTTTACTCTTTTTTGGTTACCATGTTAACAAAAAGTTGTCTTCCTGAATGTCAATAAAGCATGTGAGTGTTTCTCAAAGGTCTGGTACATCAACACATTATATAAATGTTGAGACAAATTTGCTTTGAACTTCTGATTTCCATTGCCACAAGGTATAACAAGCAGTCTTCTTTACTAGACACACACAAAAAAATAGCTTAAAAATCCACACCAAATATATTTATGTACACTGATCAAGGGGAGATTACAAGACAGAACTCAAACCACAGGATAGTTCACCGGATATACAAATGAGGGGAAACCAAACAGAACAGTACAAGCAATCAACAGAAAGAGGTTTGAGAAAATATGAGTTACCCAAATATAACTGAAATAATGAGAGCTATTATTTGCCAAGATAACTTAGAGCATATGGGAGAGTTCAAAATAAGAATCTTGTAAAAAATATGTGCTTGCTACCGCAACATAAGAGCATGTGAGGGTGAAACTGCGCATCTTTTTCAGCCTGTAAAAATTTTTGCAAGAGGTCTGTAAAATGTAAGCAATTGTCTGCAGGGGGCAGTTTTTTCACTAACCCTTTACCACACAATCCCAAATTTCAAATCACGATACCTGTATTTGTTAGCCGCAAATCCTTTAGATTTCAATGAACCATAAATTTTCTCCTCTGGTTTCCTTTTCACCAAACAACAAAATTTAAGACCTTACTAAATTGAAAGCAATTGCAGGCCACAAAAAATAAACTTTGTTTCAGAAGGGTAAAAATATTATGGGAAAAGGAGAAAAAGCTGATTACATCCATTTTCTTATCTCACAGTGCTTTCGAAAGCCTTTTCTTCAGGGCCATGTAATCCTTTACCAAACAATCCCTGGTTTTTACAACTCTGAGGCCGTGCCTTTTTAAAATATCGTAGGAAAAGAAGAAAA
Organism: Tridacna crocea; assembly: GCA_943736015.1. Lineage (NCBI taxonomy): Eukaryota > Metazoa > Mollusca > Bivalvia > Cardiida > Cardiidae > Tridacna > Tridacna crocea. The sequence goes on along the minus strand of OX031067.1, from coordinate 23,669,950 downwards.
TGCTGGTAACCAGCATTTTCTCCCTTTCCCACAATGTTTTCTTCCCACCTGGAAACAAATATCAATTTTTGAGTTACATTTATTTTGTCGTCTGTAAGTGTTTTCAATTTGGAGCAGTCTAAAATTTTGGCGTTTGGTAAAGGGTTAAGCTTGGGATGTAACGTGTGGTATATGGTTGACTGATAATTTCTCCTCAGAAAAGTTTCAATGTTAAGGTATCATGCTGACTCTTTTATTTTGGGTCCTACCATGTTTTCCAGCTTCCATAGTTAGCCTTGGCAAATATTGGAACAGAAGGTGTTGTTGGTATAAATCTTTACCACATTCTTGTGCTTAACAACCCCCATGAAGAGAGGTTTTGGAAAATATTGTGGGAAACCTGCATTTCCTCTTTATATATGATGTCAACACAATTTTTAAACAAAATCTTAGTCATATTGCTAGAGTACAACCTGTACACCTATCTATGCTATGTGAGTGGAGAAAGAATCCTACCAGAATGACTACATTTCCTATTTCCTACAATTTTTTACACCTTCAACCTTGTCATGGCTTTCAAAGACGAATATAACAATTTGAGTCATAAATAAAATGTCACTGAAAGGTGTTTTCAATTTTTATGTCTAAAATTTGATAATGTGGTAAAGGGAAAATAACTGTTCATGACACATATACTGTTCACAACATTTACTACAATTAATGACTGATATTTGTGGTTTTCCTCCATTTTTTCCCCCTTTAACATGTAGCTATATTTTTACTATTTTCTTAATGGTACAAAATTTACTTTTGGCTTTCTCTTCTGTTTCTACAACCATAAAATTACATGCAGTTAGAAGTCTTTTCAGTTCATGACATAAATCTGTATTTTTTATTTCTCTGCAAAAAATAACTTCAAGGAAAATATAAGGAGCAAAAACTCCTTTTCTGACATTTTCCAATGAGTTGAAAAAAAGGGCAATGCATGCATGTGCCAATGCTCGACTGTAGTTTCTTGATTTTCAGTGAAATTTCTATGTTGAAAAATAAGCAAATATGTGTAAAAAAATACTTTATTAGTAAATTGCCCTCTTTAATTGAGTTCCCCTTTTATAGTTAACAACTTGTTACAGTTCAAAATAAATATTTTCCATGATAACAGAGTTATTTGTTAAAGTTTTTGAAAAATTAAGTGAAAAAAAAAAAAAACAAACCTTGATTAACTATGTGATATTTTGATGGTTGCTTGCTCCTGTTGTGTGGGTTCCCTCTTTTGAAAGTTAACAACTTGTCCCAATTTGGAGTAATATCTTAAACCCTTTACTCCATAGATACTCAGTTCTACGCATTGCTTGTAGGGCCTTTGGAAAACATTGTGGCAAATGGTGAAATTTCTTGTCACGAGCAATTTCACCTTTCGTCACAATGTTTTCTAGGCTATCAAAAGGTGTCATATACCCATAAAAAATGGCTTCATCCTTGCTGTTATTTAGGATCAATTAGAGATACCATAGAAAGGCCCTATGGGGTAAAGGGTTAAAAGAGATTTAGGCTTTATCATAGCAGTCAGTGCACCTAGACATGTGTTTAGTGGATTTCTCACATCAGAAATGACACAAGCTTCTTCCCAAACTACTGACAACTTTTCTTACTTACAGCTTGTTCTCTTTTTACTTTGGTTTCTTCTCATTCAATTGGGAATCCCACAATGTAATACACATGTAATTTGTCAACTAAAATCCTTTCAAAATGGGCCAGTCTAAAATTTTGCCATCCAACAGTGTTAACAAAACAGTCCTTCACAACCTAACAGATTCACCGCTTAAAAAAGCAGCCAAATGAAATAGCAAATCAACCATATAATGGACAAAAGTATTTTTTAATGCAAAATAAGTTCCTTTTTTTTACCACATGATAGAATCAATAGAGACTAATTAAATGTTGGTTGAAAGGATGAACAAATCCCAAAAAGATTGTTGCTCAGAACATTTAACTCTTTACCAAACGACAAAATTTTAGACTGGTCCAAATTGAAAGCATTTGCAGACAACAAAATTAGAACGACTCAAAAATTAAAATTGGTTTCCAGAGGGGTAGAAAACATTGTGGGAAAAGTAGAAAATGCTGGTTACCAGCATTTTCTCCTTTTCCCACAATGTTTTCAAAAGGCTTAAATCACAGGGTCCTTAAAAGTCTGGATCATGTGGTAAAGGGTTAATGATAGTGTATTCTTCAGGGAGTATTTTGGTATACCGGTAGCTGTAGCTCATAATGTTCTGTTGATCACATTAATTTTCTTCAAACAACCTTTTAACCCTTTCCCAAACGAGAAACTTTTGGACTAGACCAAATTGAAAGCATTTGCAGATGACAATTCAACTCTTGCTGAAAAGATGATTTCTGTCTATGATAGATGTTACCAGCATTTTCTCCTTTTCCCACAATGTTTTCAAAAGGCTACTATTCCAGACCCGTAAAAACCAGGGATTGTTTGGGAAAGGGTTAAACTCTATAAAATTTCAGAGTAATATATAAAAATACTTCAGCTAAATATTCACATTCCTTTCCTCAATATTTCACCTCATTTGTGATCTTGCGATCTACTACAATGGGTCCAAAACATTTACTATTGAAGAGTTGCAGTGTATGTGTATCCCTCCACTGACATTGTTTTCAATATCCATTTACTTTGTGGCAACTTTACTTTTAACTGTTGTATATAAGTATTTCAGTTTCAAAACAATACAACTATACTGTAGCCTCATTATGAGATGTTGAATGTATTGATAAAGGAAGTTCAAATATTATCAACATTTTAGACATTAACCCTTTATTCCATAGATATTCATTTTGACGTATCAACAACAGACAGCATTTGAAAACATGCGAGAAAAAAATCTCATGTACTAAGGTTTTGCACAGAATGTAACATTTCCACATAGTTCTACGAAAAACAAGGCAAAAGTGACGAGGAAACATTTTTTCACCAAGTGTGTCCAAATTCCAGCATTTGAAATGACAAATGTGTTTCAAGCACCATTTTAGCCTAGGTTCATCTTGAACCATTTTCATCCTTTTCCTTAAAGTCCAAAGTTTTGAATACACTGAGGAAGAATGTTTTTGGAAAATATTTTTGGACAAAATGGCAACAGGCCATAATGATTTCTACTCTTTCAAACAAGAAATTCGATTGTTTGAGCCATAATACATTTGTCTCCTGCAGTTACCTTAAATTTGAACAAGTTTTTAGTTTTTTTTGTTGAGTAAAGAATTAACCCATTACCACACAATCCCTACTTTTGACGCCCCTGAAAAAGAAGCCTTCAGAAAACATTGTGGGAAAAGGAGAAAATGGTGGTAACCAACATTTTCTCCTTTTCCCACAATGTTTTCTACCCTTCACAAAACAATTTCAAATTTTCAGTCACTTTTATTTTGTCGTCTGCAAATGCTTTCGATTTGGACAAACCTAAAATGTTGTCGTTTGGTAATGAGTTAAATTCTTTCTGATGCTTTAGCAGAGAGATGTAGATCAGAAAACATTTAATGCCAAGTATCATTTTGGGTCTTTACCTCTATTTGAAAGACATTCTGATCAAATTAGACATAAAACCGCTGTCTTTGCATCTTTCAGTCACTATCAATGTCCATTTCACTTATTTTGACAGTCCTAAGCTAAGCCCTTCATGCAAACAATCCCGTGTTAAAACTTGAGCGCAGAAAACTTGAGAAAACAATGAGGAAAAAGCAGAAAATTGTCTATAAATGCCAGTTTGGGAAATAGTATAAAACTTTTTAAATGGATATAAATTACCATTTACACCTACAACATCATTTTTATGGGGGCGATTTTTCATATTTTTTTTCTTTTAAACAGGAAAAAAGAATCCACAAAAACAGTCAATATATCTATGTATCTAATAGACATTGCATAAGCACCAAAGATATAATAAACTGGAATATACCGTGATAGGTTATATATGAATCCAGATGATGCATAGGTGATTTGTTTATAGCCTTTCCTTAAAAAATAGATAGAACATCTCTATGAGTCATGCTCTGCCAAAAGGTGATTAACTCTTTACCAAATGACAAAAACAGACTGATCCAAATTGAAAGCAATTGCAGACGACAATTTAAATGTCTTCCAGAAGGAGAAAATTGTCTTAGAAAAGGTAGAAAACATAGTGTAATATGACAAAATGCTGGTTATCAGCATTTTCTTCTTTTCCCACTATGTTTTCTAAAGGTCTTCTTCTTCAGGATCATTAGTACTGGGACTGTGTACTACAGATTTAATGCATCTGTAAAACCTATTGACCCATTTTTCCCCATACAGGCCAACCTGGATTGAAACTATGTAGCATTGGTGAATTTCCTGCCTTTCCAAAACCCATTTGGCCTAATAATTGAGTAAACCTATTACCACTCAATCCCTACTTTTGACGACCCTGAGAAAGAAGCCTTTAGAAAACATTGTAGGAAAAGGAGAAAATGCTTGCATTTTCTCCTTTTCCCACAATGTTTTCTGCCCTTCACAAAACAAATTTCAAATTTTCAGTCACTTTTATTTTGTTGTCTGCAAATGCTTTCAATTTGGACAAGCCTACAATATTGTCATTTGGTAATGAGTTTAACAGCTCTATGAGGCATAAAGTTCCTTTTCCCAGATCAGAACTTAAATACTTATACTTAACCCTTTCCCAAACAAGCCCTGGTTTTTACGTGTCTGCAGTAAAAGTCGTTTGAAAACACTGTGGGAAAAGGAGAAATTGCTCGTAATGAGCAATTTCTCCTTTTCCCACAGTGTTTTCTACCCCTTTTTGAGAACTTTCTGCCATTTTCTCACAATCTAAACTTGTCGTCTGCAAACTCTTTCGGTGTGGAAGAGTCCAAACTTTGTCGTTTGGGAAAGGGTTAAGAAGCAAAACAATGACTATTTTTGTCAGGCAATTTAGATGCAGCTGTTCCTAATCTAATGAGATACTTCATTGTTTAATTGAAACAAAATGAAAGTATGTAGAAATGAAGAGGAAGTGTTACTGTGTAACAAAAAAGTATACAATGAAGTGGCACACGATCTTATACTCGGTGTACACTAAACATCATACAAAAGGACACGAGACTGGGAGTAGAGGGGTAGTTACAAACATGATTAAACGTATCTGGAAAGCTACTGATTGTCACACCTCCAGAGTACTTGAAATCTTATTATTAACATTTCTTTAACTCTTAACCAAACAATAAAATTTTAGACTTGTGCATATTGAGAGCATTTGGGAGCAACAAAATAAACAGGACTAAAAAATTTGACTTTAGAACAGTAGAAATTGTAGGTTTTATTCAAATTACCAACAAATACTGAATAACTGCTTTAGCCTTCAGTTGTCAGTCTTACGAACAAAGTCCGTAACAAAGAAACAAATGAATAAATGCATGGCAGAAATAAGGATCGGAGCGGGATTCGAACTCCGAACTCCCGGACGCAAAGCCAATACCCTAACCACTAAGCCAAAGAGATATCTCCCTGACGCAGTAGCCAGGTATTGTATTTAAATCGGGAGTATTCCATGCAGGAAGGAGTGGTCTCCCGTAACACACCCCCTCTTAGTCATCATTTATTGATGACTCAAAGCCTTATTAGGCAGGAAGTCCGATTTTGGACAACAAATGGGATTAATGGCTCAATGGCCAATCCCGGACGAGCCCCCATCTTACGAACGAAGTCCGTAACAAAGAAACAAATGAATAAATGCATGGCAGAAATAAGGATCGGAGCGGGATTCGAACTCCGAACTCCCGGACGCAAAGCCAATACCCTAACCACTGAGCCAAAGAGATATCTCCCTGACGCAGTAGCCAGGTATTGTATTTAAATCGGGAGTATTCCATGCAGGAAGGAGTGGTCTCCCGTAACATCAGAAACATTTTTCTTCTGAAAATTTTACTCCTACTTTGAAAAATTACCATTAATCCTTATTCAAACAATCCCAGGCTTTTACAATTTTGTGGAGGGAGGCTTTAGAAAATCATATGCTACAGGTACAAAATGCCATAAAGAATATTCAGTTATTTTCATTCTATTCCCTACCAGTTTTCTCTTCTTTCAAAAAATTTGCATAATTTAAGCCACAATGAATATGTCATATGCAAATACTTTCAAATTAGCCATGTCTAGGTTCAAATCCTGTGATGAAACGGCTCAGCCTAAGGATACACCCATATCACAGGACAAGTAATGGTTAACTCTTTACCACACAATCCCGACTTTTAACGACCCTGAAAAAGAAGCCTTCTGAAAACATTGAGGGAAAAGGAGAAAATGCTGGTAACAAGCAATTTCTCCTTTTCCCATCATGTTGTCTTCCCTTCCCAAAACATGATTCAATTTTCCAGTCACTTTTATTTTGTTGTCTGCAAATGCTTTCAATTTGGACCAGTCTAAAATTTTGTCGTTTGGTAACGAGTTAACCCTTTCCCAAGCGACAAATTTTAGACTCTTCCAAACCGAAAGAGTTTGCAGACGACAATTTTAACGTTCATAACAATGACAGAAAATTATCCGAAAGGGCAGAAAGCACTGTGGGAAAAGGAGAAATTGCTCGTTACGAGCAATTTCTCCTTTTCCCACAGTGTTTTCAAAAGACTTGTATTGCAGACATGTAAAAACAAGGGCTTGTTTGGGAAAGGGTTAAGGCTCCTAATGGTTGTAAAATAAAATGGGTTGGTTAACTCAGTATTGTGTGGTAAAGGGCTAAACAGAATTCAACTAGTACAGATACCTGGATGACAAGGTGCTACTCAGTGATGGAACATGACACTGAAGGTGGAAGACTTTTGGACATCTGTCGCAACATAACAAATCTCCACCATTATGGCATACCCCACAATAATCCTCCGACGGATCTGAAGGGTCATGTTTGGGATGAAGGTGATATGTGCTGAACCTATGACCACTTGGGTTCACCAGCCCTTTCATTAATTCATTCCTGTCTGTGTCCATCACCTACATGGAAAAAAAAGACATTCCATAACTTTTTCAATTTTTTCCTAACATTACAAACATTTCACAAGTGGCAAACAGTGTGAAACAAAGACCAGGCTGCATGTTTTATCCTAAACTACAATGTATGCAAAAGGCAGTCTAATCTTGATGCACATTTTGTTAAAACAAACAAATAAAGTTGGGCATTATACTCACAGGGTTGAACTGAAAACCTAATTTACTTTACCAGATCAGGAAATTTGGGCTTTTCTCAAATCAAACTTTATTTTTTTAAAATGTGGTACAAATGATGGAATTTGTCCAAGAAAGAGAAAAAGAAAGATGTGGGGTAGGGAGAAAATACTGCCTATTAGCATTTTTTCCTTTTCCAAGAATGTTTTCATTATTCTTCTGGGTAACTAAAACCCAGCCATGTTTGGTAAAGAGTCAAGTAACTAAAATACTACATCTTCTTACCGCAACATCTGGCATTGCTGGTGAAATTGAGGTACGAGTGCCACCATCAATCTGACTTGGACTTGGCGCGTGACTAGGTGGTGTGGCACTGTTTGCTGGTGGGGACTGAAGTCTTGGACTGGAGCTTGTATGGGGAATTCCAGAAGAGGAAGGTACCTGCATATCATCAGAGCTCCAGTTAAGAGGGAGTGATGGTATTCTAAATCCATTATTTCTCTTCCAAACCCTATGTTGTGGGTATTCATTAAAATCGTCTCAATGAGACAATTCTAATGAGTACCCATAACATAGGATTTAGTGGAGAATAACTAGTATTTCAAATTTTGAAATCAAAATCACTCCCTCTTTCTGAAGCTCTGTACTATAATTGTTACACTATCGGAATCATCTATGTTTTTATTACTGTACAGAGGCCATTTTCCCTGGACATCATAGATTAGCCCTCTACCGCATAATCTTATGTTTTAACTAGAGCTGTCACTGAATGGGACTTAATACCCCTGCAAGCGCTTTGACAGAAACAGGCGATTGCTAGTATTTTGTACACAGACGGACACAGGGACTGACAGGCTGATTCCAGTATATCCTCGTAACCATTCGTTTTCTGGGGGTATAATAACCCTGAGGAAGTAGGTTTATGAAAAAATTGTGGGAACAGGAGAAAATGTCAATAAAACAACATTTTCTATCTTTTCCACAATTATTCATATTGTTTCATAGAAATATGCCATTAATAGTGCTACATTTTTCATTGTCTGCTCTAAACAGAGTGGACAAGAGGTAGGTGTGGACAATTGCTAACCTTTGCTAACTCCTTACTAAATAACAAAAGTTTACAACCTTCCTATTGAAATTAATTGTCCATGCAACAGATAATGAGATTTTAAATGCTTCAAAGGACTGATTTAGTCAATGAAAGTTAAGAAAACATTGTTGAAAAAGAAGGAAATACTGGTTACTACATGAATGTTTGGTAAAGTATTCAAACCCCACTACAGTCAACTCTTTTAAAGCTAAGCCTTCATTTACTCGTGCAAACAATACATTTGTGAAGGCACAAACATTTTTTCTGTTGTATTTATCAAAACAATCGCCTTTTAACCTATCACCACAGTCAAAAAATCTTAAGATCCTTTAATATTAAGACTTTTGAAAATATTGTGGAAAAAGGTAAATTTTGGTTATCTGCATTTGCCCTATTTCCATGATGTTTTCTTGCCTAGAAACAAATTCAATCATTTGAGCTGTCACTTTTCATTTGCAAATGTTTTCAATTCAGACCAGTCTAAGATGTAATTGTGTAGTAAGTAGTGTCAGTAACCATTTCTCAACATGACTGTTCCTTATAGAAATCTTCATGTAACATGCACTAGCCTTTGATAGGCATATATTAACTAATGAGACATTTCTAAGGAGTACATACACCTTGGTTTTTCGGAAGAGCTAAAAAGACAATAAATACTCTATGAATTCCATGATAATCCCCTTGTCTGAACCATTTACCAAATAATGCCATGCTTTCACAACCTTGAAGAATTGGGCTTTGGAAAACTGCGAGTAATGCAACCAGAATTTTCTGCTTTTCCCACCTTGTTTTCTACCCTTACAGAGAGAGATTAATTTCAACAATGAGCCACATTTAATTTCTCATCTGCCTGCAACATCTTTGAATTTGAGAGAATGTTTTACTAAACAACCCTGGGTTTTCCCGACCCCTAGAAACAAGCTTTCTCCTTTTTCTACAATGTTTTCTACCCTGCTCAAAAAAAAAAAAAAAAAATGCAAGTACTTTTAGTAACCTGCATTTTCTCTTTTTCCCACATGGTTTTCTACCCTGCTCGGAAAAAAAAATGCTTCCGATTTGGATTAGTGTAAAATAAGGTCAGCTGGTAAAACCAGAGTTAAATACAAGTTTAACTTACATTGTTTGAAGGTTTATCTGCAACTTGACAAGATGACCCATAGTCTCTATCTTTTGGCTCTTGTTTGACTTGGATAGCCTTGGGATCTTGTCCTCTGAGATTTAGTGGATCAATGCTGAAATACAAAAACAATAATACATGTGGTTAAAGTCTGGAATAGAAAATAATGTGGAGAAATTACATAAAATGTAAAAAAAAGTCTACCTCAGGTCATCATCTGATAACAGTCTTTGTATTCTGATTATCCAAGAAAAGTTTTAACTGTTAAAGCACTAAACCAAGCTATGGTTGTTTTTGTCAACAATTTGAACCAAGATCTGATTGTACACAATATAAAGTCTGATCTTAGATCTATACTTTCTGCTACTGTGTTACATACACTGGCCAAAATAACCTATCAAGATGGTCCTTGGCCTTACAGTGTGCACCTGAGTGAAGTGATCTAGGATTGAAAAAGTCAAAGAGCTACTGATTGTGGTGTTGTAAAATACCCATGTGTCTTGCCTAAGGACATGAATCTCTACATCTTAACCCTTTCCCAAACAATCCCTGGTTTTTACGGGTCTGGAATAGTAGCCTTTTGAAAACATTGTGGGAAAAGGAGAAAATGCTGGTAACCAGCATTTTCTCCTTTTCCCACAATGTTTTCTACCTTATCATAGACAGAAATCATCTTTTCAGCAAAGAGATGAATTGTCGTCTGCAAATGCATTCAATTTGGTCTAGCCCAAAAGTTTGTTGTTTGGGAAAGGTTAACCACTGATCACACAGGAACCCAGCCAATACTTAATTGAAGGAAAAATAGTCCTAAAAAGGACTGAAAGCATGTAAAAGAGCCATTACTCCCTCTCAATATTCTCAATAGTGGTCATAAAAAGAGTGATCTATTTACAAATAAGGGCTTTAGCTCTTTCTGTATCAAGTATATATGGCTTGCAACACACGAAAAGGGGCATTCGGACATTTGCGTAAAGTGTCGTCTTTGATCAGCCTGCGCAGTCCGCGCAGGCTAATCCGAGACGGCACTTTACGACTACATTGGATTTTTTGCTACAGAGGACTTGTGCAAAACAGAAAATACCATGAAAACGTGAAGTGCCGTCTCGGATTAGCCTGCGCGGACTGCGCAGGCTAATCCGAGACGACACTTTACGCAAATGTCCAAACGCCCCTTTTCGTGTGTTGCAAGCCATATAATATATATGTGACCCAGCACATAAAAAGGGACAATCTGGGGATTCCATACATCAATTCAATGAAAACAGATCAACGATAGTGCTCGTCAGTTGAAGTTGTTAGTTCAAAAAGAAGTGTATTACAAGGTGCAATGACCACTATTCACACAGAAAATGTCATAAAGGGTAAAGTATCAACCCTAGTCAGCCAACACAATTCTCACAGTCTGACCAGGGTTGACAATTTTAGCAGCTCCCAGATGGTCTCTTTTAGAATGACGGGTCAAATATTATAAACTCAATCTATTTTGTCAGTTCCCAGATGGTCTCTTTTAGCATGATAAGTCACATATAATAAACTCAATCTGCTTTGTCAGCTGAAAATAAACACTGTAGAATAGAATGAATAGTGTTTTAAGGCCCGTCGACAACTTAGGTCATATTGGGCGCACTTACTTAGTAAACAATAATGTGAGGTGAAAATAACATACATGTCAAACAACACAAGACAAACATGATAAATGAGGAATGGATGAAACACAAAATGATGCCCCTTTTGTCGCCTTTTACGACATGCATGCTGTCACTTTTGTTCCGCCAGATGAAATGGCAGATGTGACGATCGCGGGACTGCAGTGGTTTATTCTTATACCCCCGATTAAACCACACGGGGTCCCACAGGCCAATTGATTCCCATTCCAAACCCTATTTACATCGAGAAAAAAATATAGGATTTGGAATAAGAACTACCCAGCCTGCTGCAATCCTACAAATTACGAGGAAAGCAGCCGTTTGTCTCTAATTTTAGTCGCCTTCTACGACATGCCATAGAGAAAGGCCGAGGTCCTATTCTATACAGTAAAAACCCCCGGGACCCCACGGGGAAATAAACACTGCAACTCAGAGACATTTGATATGCTCAGCAAGTGGATACTATAGGTCTAAGATCAGACTGGCCAATATTTGTGGCCTGATTAACCCTTTCCCAAACAATCCCTGGTTTTTACAGTTCTGAAATAGTAGCCTTTTGAAAACATTGTGGGAAAAGGAGAAAATGCTGGTAACCAGCATTTTCTCCTTTTCCCACAATGTTTTCTACCCTATCATAGACAGAAATCATCTCTTCAGCAAGAGTTGAATTGCTGTCTGCAAATGCTTTCAATTTAGTCAAGTCCAAAAGTTAGTCGTTTGGGAAAGGGTTAACCCTTTCTCTGCCAAATATAAAAGCTACACATCTTTCCATGGCTGTATAAACTACAAACTGAACCTCGAAAATTTTGCCGTAAAGGCTTAACCCATTACCAAACAACAATATTTTAGACTAGCATTTGCAGACAACAAAATAAAAGTGACTGAAAATTTGAATTTTGTTTTGTGAAGGGTAGAAAACATTGTGGGAAAAGGAGAAAATGCTGGTAACCAGCATTTTCTCCTTTTCCCACAATCTTTTCTAAAGGCTTATTTCTCAGGGGCATCAAAAGTAGGGATTGTGTGGTAATGGGTTAACCAAACGAGCAGATTACATAGATTGAAAATCAGACTGCATGTTTTGTGTCGTCCGATTTTGACTATGCAGTCTCAAAAAGCCCCCGTTTTCTTCTATGGCACCAAAGGGGATTCAACTTACTCAAACTTTCCTGATGGAAGAACTCTACTGCCCATCATCTGACTAGGGTTCGGAGGAGCAGCTGGTCTCTGCCCCATCATCTGGTTGCCAAAGATGGATCCCTGCTGTGGCCCTGAAATGAAGATAGACAACAAGATAACCACAGGGTCCTGTATGGGTCACCTAAGCAAACAAAAACAGGATCATTGCATAAGCAAAAGATAAGTACCTTTGAAATTTGGAGCTTGAATCTAAGTTTTTCTAAATTAACTCTTTACCACATGAGAAAATTTTAGACTGGTCCAAATTGAAAGCATTTGCAAATGACAAAATAAAGGTGACTGAAAAATTGAAATTTGTTCTGGGAAGGGTAGAAAACACTGTGGGAAAAGGAGAAAATGCTGGTTACCAGCATTTTCTCCTTTTCCCACAGTGTTTTCAAAAGGCTCAGGGCTATCAAAAGTAGGGATTGTGTGGTAATGGGTTAAGTGTGGCCAACCTTTTGTGCTATCTGCAAAATGTGCATAAAGAGATCTTCATAAAAATTTGGCTCAAAATGTTGACCTTGACCTTGTTTAATTACCTTGCATTTTGTAAATTTCTGAATTTGGATCAGCCTCATACATGTATTTTGTCTTCCTGTCAAAGAATGACTCGAACAACTTGTTTCCCTTGTCCTAATGAGCTACTAGATGAATTTCATTCAATCCAACACTTTCGGAGATCTTGTTAGCATAATTGTGGACATCAATCACAATTAACAGTTCTGTTGCACACTACATGCATGCAAGATAAAAATAGACCTATAATAATTTACTGCACAAGAATTACCTTTGGAACTATTTTGTGGCAGATAACTTTGAAAGCCATGTGAATCAAAGATGATTTGGTACATGTGGAAACATTGTGGCAGAGAGGTACTTTGATCACCATGGTAAAGTGGCTATAAACTTGTCTGAAGCAGTAAGAACAAACACCATTAGCATTTAATTCTGTTACACCCAAATCCAACTTATCCTGAGGAAAAAGGCTTTGGGGAAACATTGTAAGAAAAGAAGAAAATGCTGGAAACCAGCAATGCTTTCTACCCTTTCAAAGACATTTGCCATTTGGCCCATCTTTGACCCTTTACCAAACAATCCTTGGTTTTTACAACCCTGAGATAGAAGGCTTTAGAAAGCATTGTGTCACCAGCATTTTCTCCTTTTCCACAATGTTTTCTACCCTGCTGATTTAAAATTTGGTTGTTTGGTAAAGAGTAAAGTGTTCAGTTTCACTAGAACCACAATTATGATTATCCTTTACAAGAAGCCATAAAGATTATTTATTTCATGCATTTTGTTAGTTTATCAGCAAATGATGAATAATTATGGACTGAAAATTTCATTTCCACCTGGGAAATTAACTGATTTTATGAACTTATTCCCTTGTTATTTGCCCTTTCAACCACATTAGATCTATTTCAGTGATTGAATCAAGTTTACCTGTAACAAGAGGGCCAAGATGGCCTTAGATCGCTCACCTGAATTTTTAAGAGGACCATAGCCATTCTTTTTTTTTTGAGGTATTGAAACACTGGAAATAAAATCATTATTTTGCCAAGCAATTTTCAAAAGGACACCTGTCCTGTAAAGTCCCTTCAAAATCTGACCAGTAGTTTCAGAAAAGAAGAATTTTTAGGAGTTTCTTAATTTCCGTACAGTGCAAGTAGCCCCCATTCACCAGAGCCCTGTTTCTTGACCTATCAGAATTTCCCAAACAAATTTTGAAAAGGGTCTGATTCAGGAACATTTCTGTGAGACTATTTTAAAATCTGACCAGTGGTTTCAGAAAAAAAGAATTTTCAAGAATTTCTTCATGTCTGTATAGTGCAAGTAGCCCCAATTCACCAGAGGCATGTTTCTCGACAGATCAAAATTTCGCAAACAAGTTGTGAAAAGCGTCACCCAAGGAACAATGCTGTGAAATTATTTTAAAATCTGACAACGAGTTTCAGAGAAGAAGAATTTTCTAGAATTTCATCATTTCCATATAGTGCAAATAGCCCCCATTCACCAGAGCTATGTTTCTTGACGAATCGTATTTTCACAAACACTTTTTTAAAAGGGTCACCAAAGGAACATCTCTGTAAAATCATTTCAAAATCTGACCAGCCGTTGGGGAGAAGAAAAAAATTTAAGAATTTAAGAATTTCCCTATAGTGCAATTAGCACCCATTCACCAGAGCCACGTTTTTTTGACGGATCAAAAGTTTATGAACAATTTTTGAAAAGGGTCACTCAAAGAACATCTCTGTGAAATTATTTCAAAATCTGACCAGCGGTTTCAGAGAAGAAGAATTTTTAAGAATTTCTTCGTTTCTGTATAGTGCAAATAGCCCCCATTCACCAGTGCCATTTTTCTGAACTCTTTACCACACAACAATATTTTAGGTTTGGCAAAATTGAAAGGAATTGCAAAAGACAAAATAAAAGTGACTGAAATTTGAAATTTGTTTTGTAAAGGGTAGAAAACATTGTGCGAAAAGGAGAAGATGCTGGTTACCAGCATTTTCTCCTTTTCCACAATGTTTCCTAAAGGCTTCTTTCTCAGGGGCATCAAAAGTAGGGATTGTGTGGTAATGGGTTAACAGATCAAAATTTTGTGAACATTTTTTGAAAAGGGTCACCCAAGGAACTACGGATGACGGACACGGGGTAATCCTAAAAGCTGCCCTTGTGCATGTTGTGCTCATGTGAGCTAAAAAAATATATCCCTGCTTCCCATATCTCATTCCATCCTAAATTGCTGTCCGCTTTGTAAACAGCTTGAAACAGCTCATGCATCCCTTAACCTCATTGCACCAAGTTGGCTGCTTAGGTCTTCAAGTCCATGAGAATTATACAGCCAAAGAAATGCAGATACTATACATGTAAATGAAAGTGTATGGAAAAACTTTTTTTTGCTGAAAACAACAAACAAGAGGGCCAAGATGGCCCTGGACCGCTCACCTGAATTTTTGAGATGACCATAGCCTATTTTTTTTTTGAGGTATTGAAACATTGGAATCAAATTTATCATTTTGCTAATCAATTTTCAAAAGGTCACCTGTAAAAGTAATTTCGAAATCTGACCATCAGTTTCAAAAAGAAGAATTTTTAAGAATTCTTCATTTCTGTATAAGAGCAAGTATCCCCCATCCACGAGAGCCATGTTTCTTAATGGATCAAAATTTACGAACAAGTTTTGAAAAGGGTCACCCAAGGAACATTTCAGAAAATTTCTTTTAAAATCTGACCAAGGATTTCAGAGAAAGAGAATTTTCAAGAATTTCATCGTGCCCATATAGTGCAAGTAGCCCCCATTCACAAGACCAAGGATCACCCTCGGAACATCTCTGTCAAATTATTTTAAAATCTGACTAGGGGTTTCAGAGTAGAAGAATTTTCAAAAATTTCTTCATTTCCATATAGTGCAAGTAGCCCCAATTCACCAGAGCCATGTTTCTTGACGGATCAAAATTTTGTGAACAAGTTTTTAAAAGGGTCACCCAAGGATCATCTCTGTGAAATCATTTCAAAATCTGTCCAGCCGTTTCAGAGAAGAAGAATTTTTAAAAATTTCTTCATTTCCCTATAGTGCAAGTAGCCCCCATTCACCAGAGCCATGTTTCTTGACCAATCAAAATTTCGCAAACACTTTTTGAACAGGGTCACCCAAGGAACATCCCTGAGAAATTATTAAAAACTTATCTGACCAGCAGTTTCAAAGAAGAAATTTTTTTAAGAATTTCCTCATTTCCCTATAGTGCAAGTAGCCCCCATTCACCAGAGCCATGTTTCTTGACCAATCAAAATTTCGCGAACAATTTTTGAAAAGGGTCACTCAAGGAACAACTCTCTGAAATTATTTCAAAATCTGACCAGCGGTTTCAGAGAAGAAGATTTTTAAAGAATTCCTTCATTTCTGTATAGTGCAAGTAGCCCCCATTCACCAGAGCCATGTTTCTTGACCAATCAAAATTTCACGAACACTTTTTGAAAAGGGTCACCCAAGGAACAACTCTGTGAAATTATTTCAAAATCTGACCAGCGGTTTCAGAGAAGAAGATTTTTTAAGAATTCCTTCATTTCTGTATAGTGCAAGTAGCCCCCATTTACCAGAGCCACGTTTTTTGACGGATCAAAATTTCACGAACAATTTTTGAAAAGGGTCACCCAAGGAACATATCTGTGAAAGTATTTCAAAATCCGACCAGCGGTTTCAGAGAAGAAGATTTTTAAAGAATTCCTTGATTTCTGTATAGTGCAAGTAGCCCCCATTCACCAGAGCCACAATTTTTGACGGATCAAAATTTCACGAACAATTTTTGAAAAGGGTCACCCAAGGAACATATCTGTGAAATAATTTCAAAATCTGACCAGCGGTTTCAGAGGAGAAGAATTTTAAAGAATTTGCTAAAAAATTCCATTTGGTTGCCATGGCAACCAGAGTTTTTGACGGAATCAAATTCTGTGAACAATTTTTAAAGAGGACCTCCCAAGGAACATTCCTGCCAAGTTTGGTCCAAATTGGCCCAGTGGTTAGGAGGAGTTGATGTTTAAAGAATTGCTGACGACGCACGACGGACGACGGACAGCCAGTGACCCTAAAAGCTCCCCTTGAGCATGTTGTGCTCAGGTGAGCTAAAAAACGGAGTAAGAGGGAAATGGCAGTTAGAATTTGGGTATAGGGGTGAGCTGAAAACAAATTGTTTCTCTCATGAAATTGGCCAACAAGTTTTGTTACTTTTAACACTGTTTGGATAGAAAAAACCTTGTTCTACACACCAATGTATGCGAAAATGAGATTGAGTTCCAAATGATATATTTTGTAACTATTCACGATCAGTTAAAGAGAACTGAGATACAGGAGAAGTGGATATCCCCTATGTGCCTAACAAGCATTCAGTTACACCAATAGGGCTTATCGGCTACACTACATGCACAATGGCCACACCTACCTGTGCGACAATACTCCGCCAAATTCATTAGCGACTGGCTTGCTGTTGAATTATCTGTGACCCATAAAGGATCAGTTGTACTTGCAGGGATACAGAGCTGATCAGCAGAACCACCTGAATCAAGACATTGTGATTCTTGCTTTTGCAGTAATTCAACCTTAGGTTATTTTAGACAATCTTTCATGATCAGTGTTGTCCCTGAAACACCACCCATTTTATTATATTTTGACCCCAATAATTTCCAAATCCTGTCCTTAAAATGAAAAAGTTTGCATTGTGCTATCTATTTGCAGAGGCTTAAATTTACCCTGGCAGTGTAAGAAAGTGAAAAGAAAATGTAATGATCCAGACATTTGTTTCTGTTTTTCATTTTGTAGCAGGCTACTGTCATAAACAATGTGGCATGTGGTAAGAAATTACTTGTAACCTGCAATTTCAAATTTTCTGATTTATGCTTGTTCAAATATATATTTATCATTGGCCAGATTGGAATCTAGGCTGATCTGGAATCTGCCAAGACCAAATTAGAACAATAATTTTGTCTAGACCAAAATAGTTTATTTGATCTTTTTTTTAATTGTATTATTCCATACGTTTGTAACCAGGAGGTATTTTGAACTACCACAGTTTATTTGTTTTTCTCACAGTTGCTCTGTTTTCCAATTCTTTTTTTTTTTGGCCGAAGTGCAAACCATTCAAAATGTATTCTTACTCTCAATTTCTGGTAAAAGCTTCTTTTATTTCGGGGGTCTAAGTTAAATATATGGTTTATATGTAGTTGCTCTATATTCAATGAGAAAATATTCATATTTAGTCTTGGCAAATTGTGGAGCTGCCCAGCCAAACTGCAATCTTCTACTGGTCTGGACAGAATTCCAGTTTGGCCCAGGCAGATTCCCGATCTGCCTAGATTCCAGTTTGGACGACGATATATTCATCATCATGTGTCAACTCTTTATAAGAACCAGCAAACCTTCTTTGTCAGGATTGTGCTTGTTTATGTGTGGAATAGAATTTACCCATTACCATAAAATCCCTACTTTTGATGAGCCTGAGAAAGGAGCCTTTAGAAAACATTGTGGGAAAAACGGGAAAAAATGCTGGTAACCAGCATTTTCTCCTTGTCCCACGTTTTCTACCCTTCACAAATTTCAAATTTTCAGTCACTTTTTTGTTGGCTGTAATTGCTTTCGATTTGGACAAGCCTAAAATATTGTTGTTTGGTAATGAGTTAACCCTTTACCACATAATGCTGTATTTTAAAACCCTTATTATTAAGGTCATTTACACTTTCCAAAACACTGCGGAAAAAGAAGAAAAAGCTGTTGACCAGCATTTTCTCTTTTTCCAACAACGTTTACAACCCTCCAAAAGAATTTTTCCATCATTTGAGCCCCCATTTAATTTGCAAATTTATGCTTTTGATTAATACAAGAGTATAGTTTTGTTGTCTGGTACAGAGTTAGACCCAATGTTCATTACTGATATATATATCTTGCAAGGTCATTTGCTCTAAACTTGTTTCATTAACAGATAAAGAAATAAATCAATAAGCCCCACTGTTGCAATTGAAATGCCATTCTGGCCTAATTACCCCATTTTCTCTTTATCAAAATAATCCCCTGGGTTAAAGAACCACAAGATGAAGCCTGTTAAAAACATTGCGGGAAACAAACATAATGCAGGTCCACCATTCCCTAAATGTTTTCTAATCTTTCAGAGACAAATCATGAGCCACATATAACTTGCTGTCTGGAAATGCTTTCAACTAACTCTTCACAAAACAAGGAAAGTTTTATACTAGACTAACTGAAAGCATTATGCAGACGACAAATTAGCTGTACATCTTAAAGGCAACTGAAAACATTTTGTTGTCTGGTAAAGTGTCAAACTATAAAAGATCAACCGTTTACTCCATAGACACTCATTTCTAAGCATTGATTGTAGGAGCCTTTTGAAAACATTGTGGCAAAAGGTGAAATTGCTCATGATGAGCAATTTCACCTTTTGTCACAATGTTTTCTATGCTATCAAAAGGCGTCATATACACAAAAGAAACGGCTTCATCCTTACTGTTATTTAGGGTCCTTAGGATACCTTAGAAATTTATGCCTTATTGGGTAAAGGGTTAAGCACCAACTTACTAACACATCTCTAAGTTCTAATGATACTGAAGAAACATAACTTTTGAAAGCATTGCTGTTTAAAAAAAGAGAAAATGCTGGTAGCAAGCTTCTTCTTTTTCCTACAATGTTTTCTACCCCTTTTCAAAGAAAAACTCATCATTTGAGTCACTATAAAATCATCATCTAATCTTCACCAGCTTTCAATGTGCACAAGCCTAAAATTTTGTTGTTGGGTAACAAGTTTAATATTTATTCAGTGATGTCAAAGCCACAGCTTATTAACCCTTTCCCAAACAATCCCTGGTTTTTACGGGTCTGGAAGTTACTGGATCTGAGCCTAAATGTAAGAGTGTCCATGGGCAAGATGCTTCAAAGCCAATGACGTATATCAAATGTAAGCTATTTTACCCATTTTCTTATTTTTAACCAGCATTTTCTCCTTTTCCCACAATGTTTTCTACCCTTCACAAAACAAATTCCAAAATTTTGGTCACTTTTATTTTGTCATCTACAAATGCTTTCAATTTGAACAAACCTAAAATTTTGTCATTTGGTAATGAGTTAACATTTTTTATTAAAAAAGCAGATAATAGATTTCTACGCAGCGTCACTAAAATTTGGAATTACTTTGTAAAAGGTTAATCCTTTACCAAACAATCCCTGGTTTTAACGATCTCGAGATAGAAATCTTTTTAAAACATTGTAGGAAAAGGATAAAATACTGGTAACCAGCATTTTCTCCATTTCCCACAATGTTTTCTATCCTGCTGGGAAAAAAAAAATCAATTTTTGAGTTACCTTTATTTTCTGGTCTGTAAGTGCTTTCAATCTGGACCAGTCTAAATTTTTTTTTCATAAATGAAAACTCACCTCTTGCAGCTTGATAAGTTTGTTGTCTTATCTGTTGCTGTTGTTGTTGTTGTAGTTTTAATTGATGCTGCTGCTGCTGTTGTTGCTGCATAATGAGTCTTTGTCTAAGTAGAGGGTTTTCTGGAATGTAAGTTCCACTCGGCCTTACTTGATGGACTTGGCGAGATGGGTTGTTGTTGTTGTTATTATACAGATCCCTAATGGCCCCAGCATCAGAATTAAAAGGGGCTACTCTGTTGTGATGCTGCACTTGCTTTTGTTGTTGGGTCTGCAACATAAGCTTCTGCAAGAAAAGCTTTCTTTGTTCTTGGGTATAGTTCTTGTAGGTTTCTCTTACATGTACCGGTTGCTTGTTTAGGAGGTCGGCGATGTTCTGTGAAAAGTTTTCCTTGGTCAGATTGCGTAATGGGTTGTCTTGTTTCTCATTGCTCCCTGTGTGCTGTGGGTATGATTTACCATTGACATTTATAAATCCCATTTTGCTTACATTCTTTGTTAGAAAGCTAGCATCATTCTCATACTTAATGTCCAAGTCAAAAATTGATTGTTGTACACTAACATTTTGGGACTGTAAGTTTGTAAGGTTTTTCGACATCAGGCTTTTGGCATGTAAAATTGACAGATCATCACCGGATTTCAAAGCAGCTTCCACAAAGGAAACAGCATGCTTTGCTTTCTTGGCAAAAATATCTGCTTCCTTCTTTTTGTGACTTAAGTCTCTCAGCCTCCCATTGCAGACACCTTGCAGGAAATTCATCAGCTTCTTACACCAACCAATCAGCTCATCTGTTATAGTGCTAGCAACTTGACGTACTTCATTAAACACTTCAAGCTGTTGTTTTTTTATGTCTTTCTCTTTATTTGACATTTTCTCTGCCAATTCCTCATTCTTAGTTATTTTATCTTGCAATTTTTTTATGCTGTCAACTAAAGCTTCTTTCTGCTGATCTATTGTTTCTTCAATAAACTGATACTTGTGGTCTTTATGTTCATTTAGTTGACAGTCTCTGCAAGTCAGAGCTTCGCAAGTCAAGCAAAACAATTTCAACGGTTCAGTTTTATGGCTACTACAAAACATTTGTCGTTTTCCAGGACCAATTTCAGGAACTTCTTCCCCTTCTCCAGGCTCCATTTTAGTGCGAATAGTATGATCTTTTGTGATCCTCACCCTTTTGTGAGCTACAACACAGGGGTCACAAAGCCATTCTTGACACTCTAAACAAAAACTTGTAGCCTTCTGGTTCTCATCACATGACATACACATAGAAAACTTTTCTTCAGCTGGACCACCATCCTGGTGATCAGGGTCCAGTTTGCCTATGAGGGTTATCCCAACAAAAGGGTTCTTGACAACCTCATCTATTGAAAATTCTAGCTTGCATATTGAACAGGAAGGTTTCCTTGGTTGATTCTCATCAGCAGTGGTGGATGATGCTGCTGGAAATGGACAGACAAGGCTTAGTACAAGGTGAAGTTTGAACGACTTGGCTCAACGATAGCAACTTGTAGCAATTGCAGATTTCTCTGTTTTAGTAACAATGACTCGACTTTTACAAAAGCATCACTTCAGCTATATTTGTCATCTGCAACTGCTGTTACTTGGATTTTCCAAAAAATCTTTTGTCTAGTTAGGGATACAAGTTATTTAAAGCCTTTACCACACAATCCTGAATCTTTAACTCTTTACCACATGACAAAATTTTAGACTGGTTCAAATTGAAAGCATTTGCAGACGACAAAATAAAGGTGACTGAAAAATTGAAATTTGTTCTGGGAAGGGTAGAAAACACTGTGGGAAAAGGAGAAAATGCTGGTTACCAGCATTTTCTCCTTTTCCTACAGTATTTTCAAATGGATCCTTTTCCGGGGGCGTCAAAAGTAGGGATTGAGTGGTAATGGGTTAAAATCCTGAATGAGAAGGTCTTTGAAAGCATTGTGGAAAAACGAGAAAATGCCTGTAACCAGTATATTCTCTCCTTCCAAACATGTTTTCTATCCAACTATACACAGAAGTCATTATTAAACTTAAGCAACATTTCATTCCCTATCTGAAAATATTTTCAATTTGATACAAGCTAAAGATTTTGTCATTTGGAAAAGAGTTGATACTTTTACCACAAAATCCCAAGTTTTAACTCCCCTGAAGAGGAACACTTTTAACTCTT
Source organism: Tridacna crocea (assembly GCA_943736015.1). Lineage (NCBI taxonomy): Eukaryota > Metazoa > Mollusca > Bivalvia > Cardiida > Cardiidae > Tridacna > Tridacna crocea. The sequence goes on along the minus strand of OX031067.1, from coordinate 23,647,664 downwards.
TACCACACAAACCCCAGTTTTAACTACCCTTTGAAACAAAGCTTTTGAAAACATTGTGGGAAAAGGAGAAAATGCTGGTTACCAGAATTTTCTCCTTTTCCCACATTGTTTTGTACTCTTCCAAAATCAAATTTCAATTTTTGAGTCAGATTTATTTTGTTGTCTGCAAATGCTTTCAATTTGGGCTAGTTCAAAATTTTGCCATTTGGTTTAAGAGTTAAAAACATTGCTTGGAAAAAAGAAAATGCTGATTTTTCCTTTTCCCAGAGTTCTCTACCCTAGCAAGGACAAAAGTCATCATTTTGGCTACATTTACTTCACTATCTGGTTAACCCTTTACCTGATATGCCAATTTGAGGCTCTTCCATTTCAGCAGCAAATATAGTACAGGTAACTGTCCCCAAAGGCGATGTTACTTTTCGACTGGTGTACAGTAAATATCCAAATATGAAAAAGATCACCAGGGCGTCTCATTATTGAGACTACAGCAAATAAAGATATAATGTCAAAAGTATGGACAATTGAGGATACAAATATTTGACTGAGTGGAAAACATTGTGGGAAAAGGAGAAATTTTCTTGTTAGGAGCAATTTCTCCTTTTTCCACAATGTTTTCAAAAGCTGTCTGCTATTGATACATCAAAATGAGTATCTATGGAGTAAAGGGTTAAGACCAAAATTTTGATGTTTGACAGAGTTGAATACACATTCTCACCTGCTTCATATGGTTTAGGTGGCATACTCCCAGCAGCCGTACCTGGTCCACTGGGATTTTCATCTGAAAAAGCGAATCATCAACACATATTTTTTATGTTTAACTCTTTACCACACGAGAAAGTTTTAGACTGGTCCAAATTGAAAGCATTTGCAGACGACAAAATAAAAGTGACTGAAAAATTGAAATTTGTTCTGGGAAGGGTAGAAAACACTGTGGGAAAAGGAGAAAATGCTGGTTACCAGCATTTTCTCCTTTTCCCACAGTGTTTTCAAAAGGCTCCTTTCTCAGGGGCGTCAAAAGTAGGGATTGTGTGGTAATGGGTTAACCATTTTCTAATGGAAAAATATTTAGATTTGTCCAACAAAGCTGTTGCAGAAGACAAATTGAACCCTGCAAGTGTCACAAAAATCTCCCTACAAATACAGACTTTATCGCGTATATAAGAATTGGAAATTTTAAACTTGAAATGGCTCCTTTTCCCATACTATTTTGTTGAATTTTTTTTCAAAATCAATAGGGTTGAAGCTACTGATGAGATAAATAAATTGTGCAAGTTTCACGAAAATCTGACAATGAATGCAGACTTTATTGCATAAACAAGAAACAGACTAACAGACGTACAGCCTGGAACCCCGCCATGACATAAGCTCTGCTGGCTTTAAGCACAGGAATTTGACATTCTGTAACCAAATAAATGATAAAATATGAAACAAGAGGACCATGATGGTCCTATATTGCCCACCTGAGTACTAAGCAGTAAAGGTCTACAATGAAGATAAATACAAAATATCAAAGTTCATGGCCAAATAATTTTGATTTCCTTCTTTGTTCCTATGTTTCAAACTTGTGACCCCCAGGGAGGGGCCAGTTTTGACCCCAGGGGCATCATATGAACAATCTTGGTAGAAGTCCACTAGGAGATGCTACAAACCAAATATCAAAGCTCTGCACCATCTAGTTTCAGAGAAGATTTTTAAACTTTTCCTTCTTTGTTCCGATGTTTCAAACTTGTGACCCCCGGGGAGGGGCCAGTTTTGACCCCAGGGGCATCATATGAATAGTCTTGGTAAAGGTCTACTAGGAGATGCTACACACCAAATATCAAAGCTCTGCACCATCTAGTTTCAGAGAAGAAGATTTTCAAAGATTTTGCTATTTTTTTCCTTTTGGTTGCCATGGCAACCACAGTTATGCCTAGAATTCAATCTCTTGAACAAATTTGGTAGAGCTTCACTCCAGGAACATCCCTGCCAAGCTTCATCAAGATTGGCACAGTGGTTTAGGAGGAGATGTTTAACTCTTTACCACACCAGAAAATTTGAGACTGGTCCAAATTGAAAGCATTTGCAGATGACAAAATAAAGCTGACTGAAAAATTGAAATTTGTCCTGGGAAGGGTAGAAAACACAGAGGGAAAAGGAGAAAATGCTGGTTACCAGCATTTTCTCCTTTGCCCACAGTGTTTTCCAAAGGCTTCTTTCTCAGGGTCATACAAACAGGGATTGTGTGGTAATGGGTTAAAGAAATTGTGGACCACGGACATTAGGCGATCACAAAAGCTCACCATGAGCACTTCGTGCTCAGGTGAGCTTAAAATTAAATAAATCTCCCCTATATATATATTTTATATATAGGGAGTATTTTTTCATATTTATCAATTTTTTAACATTATAGAACGTCAAATTCCTGTGCTTTAAGCCAGCAGAGCTAAAAAACTGGGCAGAGCACTGGTAAAAGGATCACTACAAAGGTATGGATAGGTGTACTGGTCGCAGCAAAAAATGGATACAGAAGGCAGAACATTGATAAACACAGCAGTTAAATTGTCTAGGAAAGCACCGATTGTTGCACTGGTTGCCACAAACCAACTGAAATAATGTTGAAAAGGTCGAAAAAGGTAATCAAATAAACAATCGATCAATATCAAAAACAAAACATTGAAAAACAATTAAGTTATGTCCAGGTAATGGGATATAAAAGCAAAACATTGGTCATTTCGACCCCTCTTTCAAAATTGACATTGCCAATTACTTTTGCCCATTATTTGAATCAACATGTAAAACAAGACAAAAACAACCATCTTAATCAGGCACTGTAAAAAAGAATTACTGAGATACGACAAAGCTAACATTAATTTTAGATTAGTTTTATTTTAGGATCTCATCTATAAATAACACTTGGGAAAAATCGGTGTCGAAACGACCAAACTTTGCAAAAAAAAAAAGGCTTGTCACCGGTGGTCGTTACGACCAAAAAGTGTCGAAACGACTGGGTATCGAAATGACTTGGTGTCGAAATGACCGTCATTTATCGATATTTGTAATGAGACATAGTAACTACAAGTTTAAAGTCACCTTGTTGAACTTCTACTACACTACTTGAATATTCCTTCTTTGTTGGATCTTTTTCTTCATCCTCACTTTTTGGTTCCGTTTCTATCAGTTCCGTCAAACATGCGTCGCACACGCTGTGCAAGCACGGCAACAGTTTCGCTGGTTTCTCGGCACTAAAGGCCTCTCTGCAGAAATCGCATTGTAGTTTCTCAAAGTCATAATTACTGTTAAAATTAGAACTTCTCGGGTCAGCTTCTGCCATTGTATTTTAAGCGATCCGCATTCAGTAAGTTAAAGGCTGCAGTTAAATCTATTTATACATTTTCTGCGCCCGGAAGTGTGTAACACTGTAAACCTCAGATCTGCTATTTATAGCACACTTATTTTCTGTTCACACCGTGTAGCAGTGCGGCCTACACACAGCTAGAGTTTTACCAATACTGCTTGCTTGATGTAAAATTTCCGGGGATTTATATACAGCTAAACCAGTTTAACCGGTAATAACTGGTTTCGACCGGTTTCAAAGTGGTTTTTCTTGCCTTCAGATGAATTGGCGTACTGCCAACTTGTCTGAATTTTTTCATTGATTTGCTTCACATGTAAAGCCGTAGAGGGGATTGTATATGTGATTGTACAATCTACTTAAATTACGAAGGTAATTTAGTGATTTTTTTTAACAGGAGAGGGTGGGACGGGGGACTCGTTATAAATCTAGATCTATGACTTTGATCCATTGTGTTTTTTTCTCCATTTTTTGAGGATGGGTGTAGATCTAGACCTAGACATTAATTAGTACAAATAACTGTAGATCTAACCAAGGCGATTTTAATCTTTGACTGGTCGCTTCCAATGCACAGTTGATTTTAAACGTGTCTAGATCTGAAAAGGAGCACTGTAAACGTCTCTACTTCGACTAGCCTGGACGTGTAGATCTCTGTACCTTACTCATGTAAAGATCTACACAGCAAAAATATTCAGTCGATCAAGATCTAGACATGTAAAACATAGTCTGCAGGTGTTCGCGTGGGTTTTGTTTGTTCCTCGATAGTCATTTATCAGAAGCTAGCATTTAAATTACCTAGCAAGGAAACTATATGCACGTGTACAGCGTACGTGTGTGAATCATGACAGATCTAGATCTCGACCTTTTTGAAAGCCAAACCTTGACCTACGGCTGAGATAGATCTCATTGAACAATCTTTAAAATTGAGTGTTACGCTGGCTGTACACATAAACCATGGCAGGAAATCCTCTGGTTATGCACCGCTGATCAATGAATGATTTTAATCAGAATTAATTAGATCGAGATAGCAGGTTTAGGCTATATAAATACAAATCTAGATGTACACATTTTAAATATAGATCTAGTATATTCAGACCTAGTTAACGTGAAATCCCTACATAGGTTTAATTAGCAGTCCTTTCAAGAATTCATGCTAAGAGCAATCCCCGCTGATCAATAAACTATATATATATAGGTCTAGACCTTCTAGACTTTCATTGTCAGCTTTTTGTACAGCTGGTTCTGGGTTTCTTTGCATCAAGAATTCATGGTTTAGTCTCCACTGATATAAAAGTTCGATCTAGTTCTACACATTCTGAACAATGTCTAAGTGTTTACATCATACAGGAAATTTTGGCTGAGTAGCACTTGGTAATCAATGCAGATCTATCAAATAAAGATCTAACAGTTTGTAACTAGTCTAGTTTAACGCTGGGCGTGGCTATATATAGATCTAGCTGGGTTTGCATGTAGGCCTACGTATCAGGAACTTTTACAGTTCAGTTCTTGTTTATAAACTTAAGTTGTACTAGATCCACGTTTTTTTTTTTTTTATCTACAGCTGGATCTAGGTTTGAAGATCTATCAGGAAATCCCAATTCAACCCCCGCTAACAATCCTTAAAATCTCAGATCTAGACGCATTATTAATTGTTACCGCTCAGTCTGGGTTTAAATATATATCAGGAATTCGGTTCCTGCTGGTTACATGTATAAATTGGCCTAGATTATATTGCAATATCCAGCGCTGACTTTAAAAATTTTGTATCGGGAATGCCTGTTTCGATCCCCGCTGATAAACACAGATCGCTATATAGAGTAGACCCTCAAACGAGTGAAACTTTGGCTCTGGTACATGTTTACATTGTGTAGGCCTACATGTTACCAGTGTTGAAACCGGGGTTGGGCCCCCTTTGTTAGAATCAGATTTAGATGTACACGTAACGCTGTATCTGGGTTTGTGTCTGTTTTCAGTCTTGAAATCCGAGCTAAAATGCAGCCTATCAAAGCAGCCTAAAAATAGATCCTGAACAACAATAAATACGGCAAGTCGCTGATGAGAGGACGAAAGCCTCTTATCTGTAAGGACCAGCATACCGAGATTAATTAAAATTGGCATTACCATGGTTTCCAATAGATTAATTAAATTTACTATATTCTCAGACGTCTACTCTAGGAGTTAAGGAAATAAAATTCGAGATAACTGAGTGGCGCCACGGGAAAATGGGTTTACGCATATTTGTATGTATGTTAAGTATCTTGAGTCGTTGTATATTTATGGATCTATGTCATTTAAAACAGTCTCAATTAGAATAATGATATTTCGAAAACAGAAAATAGCTATTTAAGAATCGACTGATCAATATGCCATTCTGCGCAAGCTGAGACGAGTAGATAACTACCACAGGAATTTGGCATTCCATAATCATGAAAATATGATATTAATCTGAAAAAAAAAATCTCCAATATATATATATTAGAACGTTTCTTTAAACATGGGGGAGTATTTGTTTCATATTTAATGATATATTTTGATTAAAAATGTCAAATGCCCGTGATAAATACTGCAGAGGTATTAAGCTACCTTTTCCAAAGCATAACTGATGATCTAGCTAAATAACTTGTCGTGACTGTAGGCTATATAATTCAAGAGTTAAGTAGGACTATATGTACCTGACCTCACTGAAAATGTACTCCTCTTTGATAGCGACCCGTGTTTATAGATCCTTCTCCTAGTAGATGTACAGATAACTTTACCAAGAGGTAACTATAATTTTTGACTGGGTATACAGTACAGTACAGTAAATATCAAATGGGTGCACAGTAAATGTCAAAGAAAAGCAGCTCACCGTGAATTTATGCCTCTTTAATGAGACTAATCCTGCTCCCAGACCAACAAACGATATATTATAACTAAATGTAATTTAGGATTCTTTTAGAACAGACCCAGGAGACTTAATTAGCTGTTACAGGAAGCACATAGTCCTGCATACCCTGTATACATTGAGAACATTCTTGGAAGAGAATATTAGACTTTATATCATGCTTTCCGGTAGTTTATCGAGCAATATCGGTGAAATATTTTTCGATATTTCACGGTTAGACCAGTGAAAAATACCGATTTTACTTTCTAACTCTTCAATTGAAGGCTGAAACAGTTGTTCCCGCGCAGTAGTTATCTATGTAAAATGCGCATGTCATTCAACAAACAGAAGGTATGACGTCATTTACACAACTTTTCTTGCTCTAAAATAAGCGAAATTGTCAAGTGTTACTATGTTGAGGGAAAACAAAGTTCTGTGCTGGTTTTTTTTCATGAAATCCCTACAAAAAGGGGATATAAGCATAAAATTAATTTATTTATATAGATCTAGATCTATTTTTTTTTTCGGTGAAAGATCGAAATTCATTTCATCGAGTGAACATCTTCGGTAATATGTTCACGAGTGGCTGCCACTCGTGAAAATATTGATGACGTTCACTCGATGAAAGATCGAAATTTATTTCATCGAGAGAACATTTTCGGTCATATTTTCACGAGTGGCTGCGCTACTCGTGAAAATATTCCCGATGATGATCAGTCTTTTCATGAAATAAATTTCCATCTTTCAACGTAAAAAAGTAAATCTCCTATTTATACGTTTCAAGTTACTTTCACATTCAGATGTTTTAGTAAACCTACAGCTCGCTTGACTAAATATAGACTATTTCATTTTGTCAAACTCCATAATGACATATAACAAGTGTGCGCATGGCATGTTATAAGACCTTGAGAACTTATCCAAATGATCTATCAAACCAGTCTGACCTGGCTTGCATCCAGCTGATATATAGCTACCGATACACAGTTGTAAACACGAATAACGTATTGATTTGGAATGTGTTCAACGTTCAGTCGTGAACCAGTGATGATTTATGCTTTCCCGCCCTTTCTACGTACGTTTCTTCTTTTCTAATCTCCTGGTACTTTGTAAGCCATTTCAGCACAATGGTTAAAGATAGGGGCTTACAAGTATCAAGACGGTATACATCAAGATCGGACTGCAAAAAAGGTGCAGTCTGATCTTGAATAGTCTAGATCTAGATTCTAGATATAGATCTATCGCCTCTATGAGTATTCAAGCCTGTAAGATATAGATCTATAAGATCTAACGTGTGGTTTTTCGAGATAGATCTATATAAGGATCTGACATGAGTTGGCTTTTGAGATAAGATTTTATTAAACGAGTCTAGGGAAATGTTATTAAGCGAGCCTTGACGAGTTTAATAAAATATTATCTAAAACACCTACAACTGTCAGATTCTTTTTATCACATAACCATATTTCATAAAATGTAGATCAGATGATGCAAAAACATTCATAAATGCACCTGCAGTATTTTCCATGAGACCCATTCGCTTGTATGAAATGCGTACAAAATGACGTCAAGAAAAATGATGTCACACAAATGTGATATCAAACGTGTATAAGATATAGAAAATATTTGTTTTTTCGGTGAAAGATCAAAATTTATTTCATCGAGTGAACACCATCGGTAATATTTTCACGAGTTTCGCAGCACTGAAGTTTTTGAAAGATTAAGACAAGCAGGATTATAACTTTTTCCCCGGAAATGTATATTTTGCTAAAAGAAACCTGGGCCCGTATTCACCAACCATTCTTAAGAACATTCTTTGTCTTATTCTCCAGAATTTTCTACATTTGTAAGTAACACAACTTCTGATTGGCTAAACCATTTGGTTTAGCCAATCAGAAGTTGTGTTACTTACAAATTTTGAAAACCTTGGAGAATAAGACTAAGAATATTCTCAAGAATGGTTGGTGAATACGGGCCCAGGTATACTTAGGACACATGTATACTCAGTAAATAAGGTATCGAAACTAGTCCTTAAAAAATAGATAAAGTATAAAGTTTTGAAAGCCCCTAAAGACCAGAAAGGTATTTAAAAAAAAATATTATCTCTCACCAATTCAGTGATTGGGAAAGGATTTTTTGCAAAAGGACAATGTCCCTTTGGTCAGGAAATTCAATGTGACATTTTGAAAACCAATGTGACAATTTCAGCAAAACAAAAATTTTCATTGCCTTCATTTATTTGCTTAAAACACTGCACCATGCAAATACAAGTCATGTATATAGCTAATGCCTTGGTAGCTTATGTTTGTTTCTTGGCAACATAAATTATTTATCAAACATAGTCAAATTGTCAGTAGACCATCAGCTTTCATACAGAGTATATGATTCTAATTAAGAATGCTTCTTAACTATACTTATCTTAACTCTTTACCACACGACAAAATTTTAGACTAGTCCAAATTGAAAGCATTTGCAGACGACAAAATAAATGTGACTGAAAAATTGAATTTTGTTCTTGGAAGGGTAGAAAACACTGTGGGAAAAGGAGAAAATGCTGGTTACCAGCATTTTCTCCTTTTCCTACAGTGTTTTCAAAAGGCTTCTTTCTCAGGGGCGTCAAAAGTAGGGATTGTGTGGTAATGGGTTAAAGCAGTTAAGTAGTATTCTAGTCTCATTCAGCATGATATGCACTGTATGAAAGCTTATCAATGTCCACTAGAAATAAACTAGAAGGCCCTGAATATGCTCTACTGGCAGAGATTTTGCTTTTAAATAAAACATACATTAGGAATTCATTATGCAAAACGACAAAAAAATGACATTTTCAACTCAAAATGGCTACTTAACCACTCCTGTTTGTTGAATTTTTTCAAACTTAACAGGGTTAAAAACCTATTGATGGGATAAACAAGCTGAAAAATTAACAAAAATCTGATCACAAATAAATACTTTATCATGTAAACAAGCAATGAAATTGTTAAATTTGAAATGGCTACTTTTCCCATATTGTTTGTCGATTTTTTTTTAAAACCGATAGGTTAACTGTGTAAGCTTCACGGAAATCTGACCAAAATTGAAGACTTTGTCGCGTAAACAAGAAATGAAAGTTTTCAACTTGAAATTGCTACTTTTCCCATACTGTTCGTTGGATTTTTTTCAAAATCAATAGGGCTGAACCTATTGATAAGATAAACAAACTCTGCAAGTTTCATGGAAATCAGACCAAAAATACAGACTTTATCGCGTAAACAAGAAATGGAAATTTTAAACTTGAAATGGCTACTTTTCCCAAACTGTTTGTCAGATTTTTCCAAAATTAATAGGGTTAAAGCTATTGATGAGATAAACAAACTGTGTAAGTTTCGCGGAAATCTGACCAAAAATGAAGACTTTATCGCGTAAACAAGAAATGAAAGTTTTCAACTTAAAATGCCTACTTTTCCCATACTGTTTGTTGGATTTTTTTTTTCAAATCAATAGGGCTGAAGCTATTGATAAGATAAACAAACTGTGCAAGTTTCATTGAAATCTGACCAAAAATACAGACTTTATTGCGTATAACAAGAAATGGAAATTTTAAACTTGAAATGGGTATTTTTCCCATACTGTTTGTCGGATTTTTTTTTTCAAAATCGATAGGGTTAAAGCTATTGATGAGATAAACAAACTGTGTAAGTTTCACGAAAATCTGACGAAAAATGGAAGACTTTATCGCATAAACAAGAAAAATACTAACGGACGCATGGACAGACGGACAGACAGACAGACGTACGACGGAAACCACGCCATGACATAAGCTCTGCTGGCTTTCAGCCAGTAGAGCTAAAAACAAGAGCCGTCAGAGACGGGTTATGCTCCCCGAAGTGCTTGTCATAAAATGTATGAAATTGGAAAAAATATAACCCAAAGACAAATGTTACGATGATAATAATTGACGATATACAGCAGAATTCTTTTGGGGAGGATAGTAACTGAAATGTGAAATTTTGAAAAACTGACTCTAACTCTACCGTGAAGCCCCCTTTTCCCCTAAAACGTCTTAAAACGTGGAAAAATTACATTTTCTATTAATCAATAAGATATCTATCTGTTTATGAAATTTTGACAATGGTTTCCAGCTTTTCGGCGACGGCAAACGTTTGCTGAGTGTCACAGTCGGTGGATGTGCTTGAAGACATAGACGTAATCTGAGGGTGGGTCTGATCGTCTGTTTGAGTCTGTTGAACTTGATTAACGTTTGTTTTGAGAAAGAAACTACTTATTGAGCCCTGGCCTTCAGGCAACTTTAATTTCTTTTCCGGTGGCAATGTAAGACATTGAAAATCAAATTTTACTATTCAGTTTCAGAAGCTATACAGACGAATTGTTACAGAAGAATACAAAGTTTGAATGGAATGATAAGTGCGCAGAAAAACTCTCTATTCTGCACCAGTTTTAGCTTTTCCAGATACGAACATACCCTTTATTTTGAATTATGATGCTTCTCGGTCAGGGTTCGGGAACATTTTAGATCAGTTAGACTATTTAACGGAAGAGAACGGGTTGGAGAACAGTGACAGAGCATTACAATCGGCCAAAGGGCAATACACTGTCTCAGAGCTAGACTACTACGCAATGTAGTTTCAGGAACCAAGCAATTCAGTTCTTCTGGCCACTGATATAGCATTTATATTTGTTACAGTCCATCAAACACTGAAATCTATATAAACTAAATCGCCACATTTCAGAATGGTAGAATTGCTCGTTGGGCTCTTTGTTTACAAGGTTTTAGGTAGACCGTGCAGTATCGTAGAGGTGACTTGAATAATGCAGATGCACTTTTAAAAAAAAAATCATAAGAGGTTATTTCTATAAGGAGACAGAAAACCAGACAGTTTGCTCGCTTTCAACTGCAGGTAAGCACTTGGATAGTTTATATGGTCGCAAGCATGAATATTCAAAGGAATCATGACGTGAAGAAAGGGAGGCCGTTATCCATCACATTAACAGAATTGTGATCATATGCACAGATAAGAAATTGTGTGGAGCAATGTTTGAATATGGTAAGTCCATCGAGGATCCCACTATAAATAATGTAGAGGAATCAAGGCAGACAGAGGCTAATTATGCAAGTGATTTGAGTAAACTGCAAGAACAATATGCACCGACTATAAAGTTTTATACAGCTTGTTAAAAACAGGAGAGCTCCTGGCTACTGACAAAGAAAGCAAGAAAACAGTAAATTGTAAAGAATTTTATTAACCTGTAGATGGAATTTTGATTCATAAGTATCAGAGTAGAGGTATCTAAATGCCTACAGGAAAAAAGTTTATTAATCAAACAGCAATGCCAAAGAAATAACGAGTGAAAGTTATGGAAGAATGCCATGATCAGAATGGTCACTATGGTGTAAAGAAAACATTTGCTGATATTAAATCAAAATACCACTGACCTCGAATGTACCAGGAAAGTGAAGATTTTGAAAGTCGTGTGATACTTGTCAGCGAGCCAAATATAGTAGACACCACTAGGTATACCTCTCAATCCTTTACCTTCGATGAATGTTTTCGAAAGGATTCATTTAGATGTAATTGGACCACTTCAAAACACCATAGATGGCTTGAACACATACTTGTTTCTGTTGACAATCTATCAAGGTGGGTAGGTTTTCCATTTTGCAACCAGTCAGCATTGGAAATTGCGCGCAGTTTACGCGACGAAATTTCTTTTTGTTATGGCGCGCCACAGGCTATTGTAACAGATAGAGGTCAGAATTTTGTATCAAAATTGGTAAATGCTGTATTTGAAATTTACAATGACGCAAGATATGGAACTGCTACTTACAGTCCAAAGGCCAATGGAAGCTGTGGGTGCCAATATGCAACAGTCTTTGCGTATGTATACATACAGATAACCGAGTGGTCAGACTAATTCATAATCAAGTATGTAAACAGTAAATTACCGGCTAAACCAAACGGTTTAGCCAGTCAGAAGTCCCGTTACTTTCACGATCAGGAAATCCTGAAGAATAAGACCAAGAATGTTCTTAGGAATAATAGGTAAATACAGACCCTGGTCGTCTTCTTCTTAGTGAGGATCGATTATCTGTGTTAAGTGTCTCCAAAGCAGTGTGGGTCCGAGAAGTTGGCATCATGGGTGTGTTAACCCATTGCCACTCAATCCCTCCTTTTGACGACCCTGAGAAAGAAGCCTCATGAAAACATTGCGGAAAAAGGAGAAAATGCTGGTAGCTAGCATCTCCTTTTCCCACAATGTTTTCTACTCCTTACAAACTAATTTTTAATTTTCAGTCACTTTTATTTTGTCATCTGCAAATGCTTTCAATTTGTACAAGCCTAAAATATTGTCGTTTGGTAATGAGTTAAAGAGGTATAGTTGTCTGTGACAGAGCCAGGCTGCACTGTCAATGGCAATGTCCGTTGCCAGTCTAGTTGTCAATTCCTGCGACGAGTTTGATAGATACCACTCAACTGCTCTCTCTGCTGCACAGGATATTTCATTGGCTAATTGTCCCAAGTTTAAAACCATAATTGTACGTAATGCTAAGGGCAGCACAGTTGTGATCCTCAATGTGATATACTCGTACCATCTCCTAAAATGGTTTTGAGTTAATTGTACATAGCCCCAGCAACATAAGCACTCTCTAATTGAAAATTGTCCAGGTTATCTTCTTATCTACTCGTTTAATTTACAAATAATTGAGAGTTAAATTGCTCATTGTTCTCCTCACTGGTATGTGAGAAAATGACCTTCTCGTTTGTATTCGTTTGTGAAACGGCCGGTAGTAGGCGTCTAACCTTCTTCCTCTTTTGGAGCTCGACTTCTGTTGGGACCGTCTCATGATGCGTACTCCTTCATACATTACGTAACCATCTGGCAGCCAGGTACGTTCAGGCGAATGTTTATTTTTACAACAACACAAAATGATAATGATGACGACCGCTACAGCAAGGCTTAGGCTAACATAGGGCCATACAGACCCTGAAGGCTTAAGATCAGGGCATGTATTCACCAACCATTCTTGAGAATATTCTGAGTCTTATTCTCCAGGGTTTTCTACACATTGTAAGTAAAACAACTTCTGATTGGCTAAACCGAATGGTTTAGCCAATCAGAAGTTGTGTTACTTACAAATGTAGAAAATTCTAGAGAATAAGACAAAGAACGACAAAGACAAATGGCCAAAGTTGTTGATTCAGGGCCCGTATTCACCAACCATTCTTGAGAATATTCGTGTTATTCTTCAAGGTTTTCTACACATTGTAAGTAACACAACTTCTGATTGGCTAAACCGAATGGGTTAGCCAATCAGAAGATGTGTTACTTACAAATGTAGAGAATTCTGGAGAATAAGACAAAGAGCGTTCTTAAGAATGGTTGGTGAATCAACAACTTTGGCAATTTGAAGCCCCCAGAGTAAAGAGTTAAGGGGCATGCTGTCAATTTTACAAAGAGTTGGTGGTAAGTGAATGACATTATCAACGGGAAATTTTCCCGAAAGGGTTTCCAAACCGCGGTATCCGAGAAGTCAGCATTAATCAAGTCCGAATCGCTTCTTTCAGTGATATTGGATCTTACCTCAACAAAAGAGGTACATTTATCTGAAGCGACACAACCAGATGGAATAACTATTATCCTAAAGGGTGGATCTGACCTAAGCTCTTGAATGTCTGCTGCACACGCAAGGGAAAAGATCAGACGTGTTTTAGCCAAACCAACCACTTAGTTCTAAACAAGGATTGTGTCGGAGGCAAAAGAGTCTTAACAACTTCGGTCGTACAAAATGAAGAAACATCATTTCCTATATTCATCAAGCCTAAAGGATAGATCGCCTTGTACACTGCAAAACTGAAAGTTCACTTGACTGCAAATTTCAATTAGGTTATCTGTGATAAACAGATAATTTTTATTAACTATATCTATGAGAAAACCATTCTAATTTGTACCTAGCCAATAGACTCAACTTCTGCGAGCCATTGATAGGAAACAGGTGGTGGTACAGATACAGACTTAACTTTGTAAACTTCAAAGATTTGGTCTCAATAGTAGTACTTAGTGATTGGAGCTGTACATATTGGTCTTATTTCGGACGACGGACTAAGATACAAATTATCGATGTCATCATTCAATAGATTTTAATTTAGCCATTAACGGCAGCTGCGCGGTTCCAGCAGAATGATGGGGACAGCTAACGTCTGCCGGCTGAAATTTGCATACAAGTGACATCTGCAACAGACAGGTGTTTGCATGCAGGTGAGGTCTGCAACAAAACAGAACAGGACAATCCTTTTATTCAGACAGATAGGTGGTGGCGCTAAAAAAGCGTGATCGATTAATGCCCGTGTGGTGGCACCAAAAGGTAGTATGGATTGATCTCAGCGGTAATAAAATCAAAGCACCAATAGTGCCAATATCTAATTTTTTTGCGTGTGTGAAGCATAACATCTTCTTGTCCTATATTCCTTTACATGTATTTATCTTTTTTCAATGCTTTAACAGACGCTTTCATCATTTTCTTCCGTCTTCTTCATGCAGGTACATGTACATGTATTATCACGTTGTAGACCCATGTATTGTTGCTAGGGAAAGATTAAACTTGTTTGTCTAATTACAGTATATTCTCCTTTTGCCAAAATGTTTTTTCTTTTGCCAAAATGTTTTTTTTCTTTTGCCACGATGTTTTTTTTCCAAAATATTTTCTCCTTTTACCAAAATGTTTTCTTCTTTTGTCATAATGTTTTCTTCTTTTGCCATAATGTTTTTTTTTCATAATGTTTTTATCTTTTGTCATGTTTTTTGGGTATAATGTTTTTTTTTTTTATAATTTGTCAATGTTTTAAAAAAAAAAAAAAACATCGTTTTACTGTACCTTAGTTTGATCATCTTATATCACGTAACCAGCCTTTTGCTCTTTTGCCAAAATGTTTTTTCTTTCACAAAAACGTCCGTCGGTTTGTTTACATCCAGTAAGCCACTTTTTCTCCTTTAGCCAAAGTGTTAAAAAAACGCATTACAACTCATCTTTTGCTGTTCCTATTTGAGAACAGAATACAAACACGGGCTGATAGAGTATTTTTAGTTTTTAGCGCGTATGTCTGTCCTTCCGTACGTCTCTCTATCAAAAATGACAGACAGTTATGTTTAGGTGCATAAGGCAACTTTGTGCATCAGGCGACGAGATATAAATGAAAATTGTTCACAGTGGTGTTAAACCCTTTACACTCAATCAATAACTTAGTCACTCTGGTACGTTTATCTACATTCGAAAGGTTCCAAATTTCAAAACGGATATAATACTGCAAATGAATACATGTACAAACATGTTTTACATTTTCCCTAGCAACAATACATGGGTCTACAATGTGATAACACCTGCATGAACAAGACGGAAGAAAAGGTAGAAAGCGTCTGCTAAAGCACTGAAAGAAAAAATAATAAATACATGTAAAGGAATATAGGACAAAGAGATTTTATGCTTCACGCACGCCACAGCCGTAGATATCGACACTATTGATTGATGACATCGATAATTTGCATTTTAGTCCGTAGTCCGATATAAGGCCAGTACAGCTCAAATCACTACTGCTGGGCCCGTAATCATCAACCATTCTGAAGAACGTTCTTTGTCTATTTCTCCAGAATTTTCTGCATTTGTAAGTAACACAACTTCTGATTGGCTAAACCATTCGGTTTAGCCAATCAGAAGTTGTGTTACTTACAAATTTAGAAAACCTTGGAGAATGAGACTAAGAATATTCTCAAGAACGGTTGGTGAATACGGGCCCTTGTCTCTTTTTATCATAGGAATAGACAAGACAATGATAATTTTGCCATTCCAAAACAAGTGGTTCCCTTCAGATGTCTATAGCACATCCATAAGTCTTTCTTATGATCACAAATCAACGAGAGAGATTTAGGTGGAGCAACTTGAATATCGAATAATAATTTTCGCACAGGGTTTGTAGTTCGATCTTACTTAAATTTTGCCAGCTGCTAAAGAGTCTGTCTTGGCTTACAAATTGAAATTGTAAACCATCTTATTTTTATTTAACTAACGCCAAAATAAAAGTGGTTCTAATCAGACATTCTGAGTAAGAATGAATTTTTAATGCTTTGCATTTTAGCAAATAAGGAAAAAACGCAGAAAACGGAGCAACTGTGGAAAAAAAAAATAAATTGCTTTAATTAAATGTATCTCTCTGTTGTAAATATATGTAGATTAATATGATTGAACAAGAGCTTCGCAGAGCGGCGCATATACGCCCGAAGGGGCTTGTCAGTGAAATGAGTTGCATTGATGGATGGGCCATGAATGAAGAGTAGTTATTCTCCATGATGTGTGAAAAATGTTAAAGGGCAATTATTGAAAAAAATAAGGGTGGCAAAGTTACAAATTTTATGAATTGCTCTTATCCACAAGGTGTTCTATCAGTCTTTGAAGGTCCAAGATCATATCTTTTATATTTTAGAAATTATGGCCCAGACGAAAATTCAAAGTGAAATGGGCAGTAACTCAGAAGGATGGATGGCAGAGTTATGGTTTTTGTGCAATGCACTTCTTCATAATGTGTTCTATTAGTCTTTGAAGTTTCAAGATGATGGATTTTGAAGTTTGGAAGTTATGGTCTTTACAAAAATTCAAACTGAAAATAAACAAATGGCAATAACTCAAATAATAAAGGTGGCAGAGTTATGATTCATGTGCAATGCACTTCTCCATAATGGGTTCTATCGGTGTATGAACTTCCAAGTTAATAGCTTTGTTTGGAAGTTATGGCCTGGACAAAAATTCAAAGTGAAAATTAACAAATGGCAATAACTCAAAGAATAAGGGTGGCAGAGTTATGATTCATGTGCAGTGCACTTCTCCATAATGGGTTCTATCAGTGTATGAACTTCCAAGTTAATAGCTTTTATAGTTTGGAAGTTATGGCCTGGACAAAAATTCAAAGTGAAAATTAACAAAGGGCAATAACTCAAAAAATAAAAGTGGCAGAGTTATGCTTCATGTGCATTGCACCTCTCCATAATGGGTTCCATCAGTGTATGAAGTTCCAAGTTAATAGCTTTTATAGTTTAGAAGTAATGGCCTGGACAAAAATTCAAACTGAAAATTAACAAAGGGCAGTAACTCAAAAAATAACGGTGGCAGAGTTATGGTTCATGTGCACTGCACTTCTCCATAATGTGTTCTATCAGTGTATGTAGTTTCAAGTTGATACCTTTTATAGTTTGGAAGTTATGGCCTGAACAAAAATTCAAAGTGAAAATTAACAATGGGCAATTACTCAAAAATAAAAGTGGCAGAGTTATGGTTCATGTGCAATGCACTTCTCCATAATGGGTTCTATCAGTGTATAAAGTTCCAAGTTAATAGCTTTTATAATTTAGAAGTTATGACCTGGACAAAAATTCAAACTGAAAATTAACAAAGGGCAGTAACTCAAAAAATAACGGTGTCAGAGTTATGGTTCATGTGCACTGCACTTCTTCATAATGTATTCTATTAATGTATGTAGTTTCAAGTTGATACCTTTCATAGTATGGAAGTTATATCCTGAACAAAAATTCAAAGTGAAAAGTTGGTTATTTCAGAAATCAGGGGCAGATAATTTTAGAACGCAAACAGCGTACAGACGGACGGACGGACGACGGGTATAACATAATACGACCCTTCGGGCGTATAAAAAAAGGAAAACAACCTAGTTTACCTAGTTTGGTCTACACAAAATTCTAATTTGGTCTAGGCAGATTCCGGATCTGCGTAGATTCCAATCTGGTCTACGATATATACATAAAACCGTTTCTCGAAAGAATAATTGAGAAAGGTTCACCAGTGTCTTAGGTTAACTAACGTCATGACCCTGAAGATCGCGAAATAGAAATTGTTTGTATAAATGTGTGCGAACGATAATATCCCGAACATCCCTTCTGAAACTGTGTTACAGCCGACACAAAACAGACCCAAAGGGATGAGAAAATTGCAAGCCAGGTACGAAAACAAGATAATGAGTAAACAAATGACATTTTTATTTGTTTTTTCTTTACACCACTACTTGTTAGTTGGTTTGTAGTTGGGTTTACAGCAATAAATCCTCTAACCAAATAACAGATAACTTTATCAGGGCGAAATACAACACAGTCTGTTTCTCTGGGAATCTGGGAGCTAGGACATTTATCTTACTCTTTCCTTAATTATCACATATTTTTTATAAGTATCATCGTAGTAACTACGTTTTGCAATCAAAGATTGATACTTTCAGGGGAAGAAGCTTTTGTCTGAAAAGAGGGGAAGTGTGTTATTTGCTTTACTTTATCGCAATATGTCATTTTCATAATTACAACATGAATATTCGTGTTCAAAATTTACTCCAATTTGTTATTAGCTTGCGAGACCTAGATCTACTCGTAGACCCTGGATAAGACAAGTGTAAATAGCCTTTGCTATCCCTATCAAATTCATCAGCAGTCTTTGCAACTAACACTAGCTCCCAGTGCTATGCCTGTGGAAGTTTACATCATACGAGTTACGACCTGAAAGCAACAGTGCAAGATAATCCTCTTGAAATCTCATGCAATAGAATTTTTCAGTATGATAACGCATGGTGGCATATATTTCTGCTGCGAGATACCAGATAGCTTTTGTGATAATTTAACAGAACTATCGTGATATAACAAAGTTTCCTGGAAACACTATCAACATAAGTTTTCGCGGTAAAAATATCGCAATAATTTTAACTGTTACAATGATTTCTTTTTGCTTTTGCGTCCACAACTTACATTCACTGTAAGCCCTACATATAATTAGAAACTGTTTTGGGACATCCTGGTCTACACCCTTATGAATTCTACTTTTTTCTGAATGTTTTAAAGTTGTTATAAGAATTAAGGAGGCAATTCGAGTCGTTTTTGTGTTTAATAAACTTCTGTTCATTTCTAGCCTTGTCAAAATTTTAAGCTACAACTATAAATAAGTCGAATTTTTACCTACTGCAGTCTTGTGAAGTCAAAAACTACCGGGTTCATCCAAATGGTAAGGTAAATAATAACAAACTTTATCCTTTATAACAAGAGTTATTTCCCCTGATTAATGTTTAAATTGAAGTGACTATATTTTGAAGCCAATGTTAAACTTGTGATCCCTGGAATGGAGCCAATTTTGACCCCAGGCCTATAATATGAAGAAACTTGTTAAAGGTCCATTAGATACAGCTACATGCCAGATTCAGTAGCCCAAGGCCTTGTGGTTTCAGAGAAGATTTTTAAAAATGTTGTTTTTCCAGTTTTGTTGCCATAGCAACCGGAGTTTTTTAAGGAATCAAACTCTTTCAAGAAATTCTGAAGAGGACCAAGGTAGGATCATTTCTGTGAAGTTTCATCAATTTTGGATGGGTAGTTTCAGAGAAGAAGATGTTTAAAATAAAAGTTAACGCACAGACGGACGCACGGCGGACGCCGGGCCATGGCATAAGCCCGTTGGCCTTCGGCCAGTGGAGCTAAAAATGCCATCATAATACCGTGATCAGTCTAGGAGTGTCTCGAGGCTTATTTATAATGCTGTACTGGATAAACTATATATGGCACGGTCTATCGATATGTCATCATCATACCCCCACCCATAGGCTACTAATACAAATATGGAATAGATATAGCTGCGAGCGATAAAGTTCTACACCTATACATGGTGGGGAATCACGTGACACAACAACAACAGCAATGACCGTTATTTGAAAAAAATTCCCCAACATCAGGTAAGAAAATCTTCAATAATTCCGTTAATACGTGACCGATTTCAATTTGGTTTGAAGCAGAGAAGGCGGAAGGACTTCGGGGATTTGCTTGAAGTGTTAGAATTTTTAAACAACACCTGATAAAAAAGTTATTGACGAGCAAACAAATTATCCAGGGTAAAAAAATTGTTTGCTCGTCAATAACTTTTTTATCAGGTGTGTTACTTGACTTTCAGCACTGGATTCAATGTCTAGATCAAAGCTGGTTCTGACTGTAGATCTAAACAGGACTGTGTAACAATACAGACACTTACAGCCATTTAGAATGAATATTCCAGGTGATTGGTTGATGCTGCCAAGCCATGCAGGCAGCTGTTACGTAACATTTCCGGCAGTGTATTAAGCCCATTACTTATATTTGTTTTTTTTTTAACCTTTTGATCAGTTTTCAGTCATGAGCGCGTGAAGCCAGAAAAACCAACCACAGTATGTGCAGGAATTTGTACTACTAGGCCGTTTAGCATCATCTCCCGCTAGATACCATTTTATAAATACTCATCTATCTAAATTGGGCATCCTGGGTATTGAACCGAACCACTTTCCTACGCGACAACCGTTTCTTTGAATTTGAAATTAAAATAAACGTTACTTAATAAAACGCTACCTCGTGTAATTCACTCAGCTATAATCAGCAGTTTAGAGAAATCTGGAGCTAAAGCAGGTCTCATTTCTCCTCAGACGTATTGATAAATGCTATTTTCTACATTGCTACTTTATTACGGTCTGCCCGCTTTTGTGGCTGTTGATACGTCATGTAAGACAGGTAGAATCTTCGAAGAATATGACATGCGCAGAGGGCCGTTTGTGGAAAAGGGGGGGGGGGAAAGAAAGATGACTTCATTTTTGCTTCTAAAGACGTATTTACAGCAATAAATCCTCTAACCAAATAACTTACATTAGCGTTTATGTATTATCATTTTTATCAAACGAGTTAACTAAAACTGTGTTCCTCAGTCAAGAACATACTAGATCTACTATGCAAACTCTTATTCCCAACAATAGACTTTTTGGAATGGCCTAGCATACAATATCGTAATAAGCATACACCTGACAACATTCTCTAGTAGTATGTACACACCTATAAACAACCCATTGAAAAGTAACGGCCTGTTTTACTGTACAAGTATACTGTAGCTCTTTTTCAGATTTCGGTAGTTCACTCGAGAACTTGAATTACTGCTGTACAACCTGAGTCAAAGAACTCGAAGTTATGAAAAGATGACACGTGCTTGATTGGCAATAATACAAGACAAAGAAAAATAAAAATAATAATAATAAAAAGAGATGACAATCCCACTTTCTTCTTACCTCCTTCAGTCAAACCTTTAAAAAGTTTGAGAATAACTTAACAAATGTGTGAAGTTACTGTGCCAAAGATCTTTCTCAATCGGTCTCCAAGCCCAAGAAGAAACAGCAAATGCCTTTCTCTCCCTGTAAACATCACCGAAACGATGATCAGCAGTGAGGGGGGACATCATCACAAACATCAGGGTTTCGTACCACTTTTCGATAGCAATACCCCACATACAAGCCCAGTTATCATGTCTGATACTGATAAAGCTTGCACCCTCTGTGCTCATGCATCTTCAGATTTTGTAAGACACATGACCAGTAGGAAGCCGGGCACGAAACGTATTTGGTTTTTCAACAAATTCAGCGTCAAGTTCATTTACGACTTGTGGAGCAGACATAAATGTATTTCTGAAGTATATTGTTTTAATCTGCTCAAATCAGTCTGTTTCTCTTAGATTCAAGTGGTAGAGCCTATATGAAAATGGGTTGATAGACCCTGTCATTTTACCCGCATTACCACAGTTGATTTAAAGTTTTGGTATCCATAGTTGTGGGGTAGAGCATTGGTCTCATAACCATAACCGTCTGCTATAAAATATTCCTGATTCGAATTCTTGGAGTGGGTCTCAACTTCATCTGTCCACACATTTGGTGTTAGTACTGGTTGTGTAGGTTCAAGGAAGCGCAATCAAGAGAGGCTAATAGAAGTTGCAAGAACTTGTTTCTATACCAATGTAAAATAGGTATGTTTTAACTCAGACATAACCAAAGCTAAAGTAGTTCTAGAATTTATCAATTGTAGATCTACTAGATGAGGTAGAAAATTCAGATGGCAGAACGAATAATATTTAGGTATATATACATCATGATTATAACATGATTATTGATGGCACAGGTAAAACTTCAAAGATACTTCAGAAGTCAGAAGTCGTACAAAAATAAGTTTATTGCACATATAATAAGATCACAAAGGCAAAGTCCTTGACGACACGTAATAGAACCTGAATGAGAAAAAAATGTGTACAATTTCGAAAATATTAAAGAGGCAATAATACTCATTTTAAGCCAGTTTTAACTCATTTTGTATCTATTTTATCGAAATATAGTCATTCTTATATATCTATGCCAAATATTGCGCCTGACGGTTGCAAGGTTGCTTAGATTACGCCTGACAGAATATGCATTTCGCGGACTTGCGGCCTTCAATGTAAACAGACGGGTCGTTTCCGGATTTTGAATCGAGGATTTTCGATATCCGTTATACACTCGGGTAGATTCGTATGATGATCATGCATTCTGTAACATGACTATATTTGACCTTGGCCTTGATGCGGTAAATAAAGGAAAATGGATGCTTCTCTGTTGCAGCCTCTACTTAAAGACGGAGATCGAGGCCCATATGTAAGTTACACCGTATCCGACTCTAGGCGGAAACCAACGATAAATTTCCGTGAGTCACCACCATTGTTTACAGCTTCGGTCGTCAGCCAGTTTTCTTCTGGCCAATTTTCGGTTTTTTCACACAAACCCCCGTGTTTCTTTTTTCATTTATCCTTGTGTACACAAAGGACAGGTTTCTGTACCATTCTATTTTTCTTTTTGAAATTTAACAGCTTTTCTGCTCACCGGCTGTAGACAGGCATCTTTAAAACTTCCATTTCATAATAATTACCTACATCGTACAGTCCAAGTTATTTTTGGACAGAATTTGTCATAAAATAGAATGAAGTTCAAATTCCAGATTAGACTGCAAAATTTGAAGTCTGATCTTGATCCAAATTGGTAAAAAAATTACTGTACGGGTTAATCTTTACCACAAACTGTAAATTTAAACTAATTCACATTTAAAAATGCATCTTGAATGTTAGAGAGAAAACCACTGTTTAACTCTTTCCCAAAAAATCCCTGGTTTTTACGGGTCTGGAATAGTAGCCTTTTGAAAACATTATGGGAAAAGGAGAAGATGCTGTAACCAGCATTTTCTCCTTTTCTCACGATGTTTTCTACCCTATAATAGACAGAAATCATCTTTTCAGCAAGACTTGAAATGTAGTCTGCAAATGCTTTCAATTTGGTTTAGTCCAAAAGTTTGTCCTTTGGGAAAGGGTTAAGTAATCAATATATGAGGTGTATGGAATAGAGAGATAAGCAGGGGAATTTTAAAACCGGAAACGATCATACTGATGTAGAGAATGGCATCCACAGAAAGAAATGCATTTTCTATCCATCGTAACCCGTGCAACGCTACAACCATCAGGAACAACAAATTGGATATGGTATGAAATAAAGGTGAAATTGGTTAAAAAAAACTTGATGAAAACAAGTAAATAATGTGTCTTTAAAGCATTGCAAATATTAGATAATATTGATCTCAAATTATGGGGTTTGTTTGTGAAAGTTTAGAAAGCCTTGTTGGAAAAGGAGAAAATTCTGGTGAAGCAGCATTTTCTCAAACAAAAGTTTATAAAAATCTTTTCTGTCAAAGCCATCCATATTTGCATTTGTATGGTGAAGATTTAATCAAAATCTGGATACTCTGCAGTAAATCAATATTCAAAAATAAGACAAATTAAAGTTGTAATCAAGTCCGTTTTTTAAAAAAAAAATTTACCAAACATAATTATGATTTTATGACCATATAGAAAGAAAAGCTTTTGAAAACACCCTGGACAAAGAAGGAAATGCTGGTAATCTAAATCTGCTCATTTTCCTACTATAAGTTTAACCCTTTAACACTTAACCACACAATTACAACTTTTGACGACCCTAAAAGAGAAGGCTTTAGAAAACATTGTGGGAGGAGAAAATGCTGGTTACCTGCGTTTTCTCCTTCTCCCACACTGTTTTCTACCCTTCCCATGGCAAATTTTAACTTTTAAGTCACATTTATTTGTCATCTGCAAATGCTTTAAATTTGGACCAATCCAAAAATTTATCATTTGGTAAAGAGTTAAAAGACAAATACACACCACCATTTCAGCCTAATATCATTTTATCCCCCACAAAGAGTTTTTTATACGAGTGAGTCTTAACTCTTTACCAGATGATGAAATGTTATACCTGTCAAAACTGAAAATGTAACTCAAAAATCGGAATTTGTTCTGATCAGGGTAGAAAGCATTATGGGAATACGAGAAAATGCTGGTTACCAGCATTTTCCCTTCCCTTCCTCTCACAATGTTTTCAAAAGGCTTCTATCTCAGAGACGTGAAAACCAGGGATTGTTTGGTAAAGGGCTAAATCCTATCTTTTCATCAAGAATTAACCCTTCGTCATACAATCATGAGTTTTAACGACCATAACCTAAGAGGATTTTGGAAACACTGTAGGACTTGTACGCATATTGCCAGCAATTTCTAAGTTTCCAGTGTTTTCTGCCCTTTCATCAGCAAATCCTACCATTTGAGCTGTACTTAATTTATCTACAAATTCTTTTAATTCGGACAAGTTTAACATTGTGACCCCTCACGCAAAAAGGGACCATCTAGGAACTGCGACAAGTGTCGACCTTGTCAGAGGGCACAGATTGTGCAGGCTGATCGGGTCGACACTTTTCACTTTTATATTTTCTGTATGAAAAGTGACCATTCTGTTTTACTATACAATCATTTTTGGGAACTTTCGACTTAATTCTTTACCAAACAACAAAATTTTAGACTGGTCCAAATTGAAAGAAATGTGACTAAAGAATGTAAATTTGTTTTAGAAAGGGAAGAAAACATTGTGAGAAAAGGAGACAAGAGGACCATGATGGTCCTATATCGCTCACCTGAGTACCAAGCTCTATGTGAAATCCGAGAACCCAATTTCCACACTAGGGCCATAATTTGAAGTATTTTGGTAGAGGGCCACTAGATGATGCTACATGCATATATAAAAGCTCTAGCCCTTACAGTTTGGGACAAGAAGATTTTTAAAGTTTTTTCTTTCGGTTGCCATGGCAACCACAGTTCTTCATGGAATTCGAATCTTTGAAGTATTCTGAAAGGGCATCACCTAAGGATCATTTCTGTGAAGTTTCATTGAAATCTGATCGGCAGTTTCAGAGGAGAAGATTTTTTTTGTAATTGTTCACGGACGGACGGACACACGGACGGACGCTGGACAACGATCGATCACAATAGCTCACCCTGAGCACAATGTGCTCAAGTGAGCTAACTAGAGCCTTAATTTGAAGTATTTTGGTAGAGGGCCACTAGATGATGCTACATGCCAAATATGAAAGCTCTAGCCCTTAAGGTTTGGGACAAGAAGATTTTTGAAGATTTCCTTCTTTATCTCTATGTGAAATCTGAGAACCCACAACATAGGGCCAATTTCCACACCAGGGCCATTATTTGAAGTATTTTGGTAGAGGGCCACTAAATGATACTACATGCCATATATGAGAGCTCTAGCCCTTATGGTTTGGGACAAGAAGATATTTAAAGATTTCCTTCTTTATCTCTATGTGAAATCCGAGAACCCCAACAAAGGACCATTTTCCACACTAGGGCCATAATTTGACGTATTTTGGTAGAGGGTCACTAGATGATGCTACATGCCAAATATGAAAGCTCTAGCCCTTAAGGTTTGGGACAAGAAGATTTTTACAGATTTCCTTCTTTATCATTATGTGAAATCTGAGGACCCACAACATAAGGCCATTTTCAACACTAGGGCCATAATTTGAAGTATTTTGGTTGAGGGTCACTAGATGATGCTACATGCCAAATATGAAAGCTTCAGCCCTTAAGGTTTGGGACAAGAAGTTTTTTACAGATTTCCTTCTTTATCTCTATGTGAAATTGGAGAACCCATAACATAGGGCCAATTTCCACACTAGGGCCATTATTCGAAGTATTTTGGTAGAGGGCCACTAGATGATACTACATGCCATATATGAGAGCTCTAGCCCTTATGGTTTGGGACAAGAAGATTTTTAAAAATTTCCTTCTTTATCTCTATGTGAAATCCGAGAACCCACAACATGGGGCTATTTTCAAACTAGGGCCATAATTTGAAGTATTTTGGTAGAGGGCCACTAGATGATGCTACATGCCAAATATGAAAGCTCTAGCCCTTATGGTTTGGGACAAGAAGATTTTTAAAGATTTCCTTCTTTATCTCTATGTGAAATCCGAGAACCCACAGCATAGGGCCAATTTCTACACTAGGGCCATTATTTGAAGTCTTTTGGTAGAGGGCCACTAGATGATACTACATGCCATATATGAGAGCTCTAGCCTTTATGGTTTGGGACAAGAAGATTTTTAAAGATTTCCTTCTTTATCTCTATGTGAAATCCGAGAACCCACAACATAGGGCTATTTTCAACACTACAGCCATAATTTGAAGTATTTTGGTAGAGGGTCACTACATGATGCTACATCCCAAATATGAAAGCTCTAGCCCTTAAGGTTTGGGACAAGAAGATTTTTGAAGATTTCCTTCTTTATCTCTATGTGAAATCCGAGAACCCACAACATAGGGCCAATTTCCATACTAGGGCCATTATTTAAAGCATTTTAATAGGGGGCCACTAGATGATACTACATGCCATATATGAGAGCTCTAGCCTTTATGGTTTGGGACAAGAAGATTTTTAAAGATTTCCTTCTTTATCTCTATGTGAAATCCAAGAACCCACAACATAGGGCCATTTTCAACACTAGGGCCATAATTTGAAATATTTTGGTAGAGGGCCACTAGATGATGCTGCATGCCAAATATGAAAGCTCTAGCCCTTAAGGTTTGGGACATAAAGTTTTTTACAGATTTCCTTCTTTATCTCTATGTGGAATCGGAGAACCCACAACATAGGGCCAATTTCCACACTAGGGCCATTATTTGAAGTATTTTGGTAGAGGGCCACTAGATGATACTACATGCCATATATGAGAGCTCTAGCCCTTATGGTTTGGGACAAGAAGATTTTTAAAGATTTCCTTCTTTATCTCTATGTGAAATCCGAGAACCCACAACATAGGGCCATTTTCAAACTAGGGCCATTATTTGAAGTATTTGGTAGAGGGCCACTAGATGATGCTACATGCCAAATATGAAAGCTCTAGCCCTTACGGTTTGGGACAAGAAGATTTTTGAAGATTTCCTTCTTTATCTCTATGTGAAATCCGAGAACCCACAACATAGGGCCAATTTCTACACTACGGCCATTATTTGAAGTATTTTAATAGAGGGCCACTAGATGATACTACATGCCATATATGAGAGCTCTAGCCTTTATGGTTTGGGACAAGAAAATTTTTAAAGATTTCCTTCTTTATCTCCATGTGAAATCCAAGAACCCACAACATAGGGCCATTTTCAACACTAGGGCCATAATTTGAAGTATTTTGGTAAGGGGTCACTAGATGATGCTACATGCAAAATATGAGAGCTCTAGCCCTTACGGTTTGGGACAAGAAGATTTTTAAAGTTTTTTCTCTCGGTTGCCATGGCAACCAGAGTTCTCCATGGAATTCAAATCTTTGAAGTATTTTGAAAGTGCATCACCTAAGGATCATTTCTGTGAATTTTACTGAAATCTGTTGGGCGGTTTCAGAGGAGAAGAATTTTTAAGTAATTGTTCACGAATGGACGGACGGACGGACGGACGGACGCCGGACAACGATCAATCACAATAGCTCACCCTGAGCACTATGTGCTCAGGTGAGCTAAAAATGCTGGTTACCAGCATTTTCTCCTTTTCCCACAATGTTTTCAAAAGGCTTCTTTCACAAAGGTGTTAAAAGTCCGGATTGTGTGGTAAAGGGTTAAATTGACTTGCACTATCTCTGATCTATGTTCATCTAATTGATGTACAGATTTCCTAGATTGTCCCTTTTTGTGTGTTTTCTGGTAAAGAGTTCATCCTTCAACAAGCAATCCCATGTATTAATCACCTTGAGGAATTTATTTTCTCATGATGTCTTATATCTTACCAAGGACAATTTGTATCATATTCACCAAATTTCATTTCTTGTCAGCAAATGCTTTCAGATTCGACACATAAAAAAAGTTTTCATTTGGTTAAGAGTTGGATGATAACAGCATTCTGCAAAAAAAAAATTGACCTACTTCCCTGTGAGCTTGTCAGAAGTGTTAATTATAAGTTTTCTCTTTTTTCTTCACATATCTTTGAATATTAATAAGTATGAAGTTTTTTTTTTTCCATATCAAATTCATTCTCAACAAAAGCACATGTACACTTGTGGGTTCATCTTGTGTCCTCACCATTTCACATAAAATCTAGTCAGACGGGTATGTTGAAGCAAGAAATAATTACTCTGTTGCCACGCTGTCTAAAATTGCATTCGCTTGTTTTAATTCTGAAAGATAGTAAAGCTAATCATCCACATACATATAAACCAAGCTCTAGCAAAAGGGGGCTAGATGCATGACACAAAGTGAGTCATCACATTATCAACTATCAAGGATCCATAAAATCCATTAGGTTAACCCTTTACCTGATATGGTAATTTGAGGCTCTTCCGTTTCAGCAGCAAATAAAGATATGATGTCAAAAATATGGACCAACGAGGATACAAATATCTGACTGAGTGGAAAACATTGTAGGAAAAGGAGAAATTGCTCGTTACGAGCAATGTCTCCTTTTCCCACAATGTTTTAAAAAGCTGTCTGTTGTTGCTATGCATACGTACCTCAGTTGATACTTTTCGCAGTTGCATTTAGCTCCCTTTTCACAGACCAAGACTCACAAACATTGCTGAACAAGTAAACTTTTTGTTATACCTTGGTTCATATAGGTATATTTATTTCTATTTGCCTTCTTCCTTTAGTATATATAAATCACGCAAGCCATTCATAGCTTAACGTTTAGGCTGCTATGCCCAACTCGCTGACTTCTTGCAGACAGTATATAGACATTAAATCTACACTGTCTGATATGGAAATATTATTCCCAAAAACAAAACTTTGAAACAGCAAGATTTAGATTATTGCAATTGAATGGAAAATTTCATTTTAGTTATACAGCAAGATAAGGGTGAATACTCATTAGATGTCTGAAAATTCTTTCAGTTTTGACAAGTTTACGCTGCTTCTTGTGTGGTACAGAGTTACCCGTAATCCTTCACCACATAATCCCAAGTTTTAATGACCTTGTATGAAAAGTCTTTTATAAGGATCATAAAGTACAGTGCAGTTCTTTTTGGGTATTCCCGGTGGCATACCCCCTCCACATATCATAATGTTACATCAAGCACCAGAAATGAAAGGTAAATTACGTCAAATTTCCATCTAGTTGTCAGGCATGTGCATTTTATCTAGGTTTTTCACTTCAATTGAACAGTTAGAATGTGAAAAATCGGTATTTTCAGTGGTCCTAACCATGAAATATTGAAAAATTTTCCGTCACTATTTCTCATTAATCTACTGGAAAGCATGAATTATACAGTGTAATCTTGATCTTCACTGTCAGTAAATACATGTAAACTTACCATTCAGTAAGACTCTAAATTTGTCTGCAGGTACATTAAATGAAACTGGCTTAACTTCATGGTGATCATCTTCTTTAATTTTCATCTTAAGCTGAACACATGGTTCATTGATGTCCTGAAAAATTAACACCAATGCAATGACATCCATAGGTCTCCAAGGATATTGATGTTTAAGAAAATCATTCTCGTAATAAGATTTTAGTCAACTGAAATAGTTGCATTCACAGAAAAGAAACTTTCTTATGTGCTTGAAAATTTTCAGATGGAAACTGAGGAATAAAATAAGTTGCTGTTGAATTGTAAAATTCACTATGGAAAAACCCACTTTGCTAAAAATGTTGGCAAAGGGTGAAAAAGAGGTTTAAATGTAAAGACTTTTTGGAAGCTTTTAAGATGTTTTTTTTTTCTTTAAAGACAGCAACCTTGAGATCTCACCTTGTGAGGCCAGATCTACATACCTTATATGAATGGATTGTGACAATGTGCATGCTCACATGCACAATTACTCGATCATAATATTTCAGATCATACTGCAAAATATGTACTACAAGGCTTACTATAACTATCTTACAAAACTGAATTGATTAACAGGGCATGATGTTTTAATACACACGAGTCATGCTATGTAAAAAGGGGGCTTAATGCAAAAAAGTATCAACCCATGTCAGCCTGTGCAAACTGCGCAGGCTGACATGGTCCTAAGCTTTCCACTATCTTTAAATTTTCTGCTTTTAAAAGGATAATTCTACCTATTGATTCAGTTGGTTGTTTTACAAAATTGATTATATGTATAAATAGGTGACGTCTTGCTTGGTATAATGCATCACAGTGATGCATTAACCCATTACCACACAATCCCTACTGACGACCCTGAGAAAGAAGCCTCTAGAAAACATGGCGGGAAAAGGAGAAAATGCTGGTAACCAGCATTTTCTCCTTTTCCCACCATGTTTTCTACCCTTCCAAAACAAATTTCAAATTTTCAGTCACTTTTATTTTGTCGTCTGCAAATGCTTTCGATTTGGGCAAGCCTAAAATTTTGTTGTTTGGTAAATAGTTAAGCCCCCTTTTGCCAGAGCATGGCTCATATACAAATACAAAAACAGGCTTGGCTAAAAATCCAAGGATTGCAAGTTTGAATCACATAAGTATGTCATAATTTTTTCTAGGAGCTGCTGAAAGTTACTGCTAGTAAATGCATTGCTTTCTCCCTACTGAATATTGTTCAGATAATTTTTCATTTAGGAAGGCAGCCAGCAGCTTGATAAGAATCTTGTCTGCTTTTGCCTTCACCAGATGACAAGCTATAAAACTTAGTAGGTTTCAGACCATTTGCCTTGGACAAAAGCAACCAAAACACCAGGGAAGTTTTACAAAAGGTCAAGAAACATTGCTGGTGAAGACAGTGTGCTGGTTGGATGCATTTCCTGCTCTTTCCACACTGGTTTTTATCCTTTAACCCATTACCACACGAGAAAAATTCAGACTGGTCCAAATTGAAAGAATTTGCAGATAACAAAATAAAGGTGACCGAAAAATTGAAATTTGTTCTGGGAAGGGTAGAAAACACTGTGGGAAAAGGAAAAAATGCTGGTTACCAGCATTTTCTCCTTTTCCCACAGGGTTTTCAAAAGGCTTCTTTCTGAGGGGCGTCAAAAGTAGGGATTGTGTGGGAATCTGTTAAAACACAAATTGCATCATTTAAAATACAATTAATTCGTCAGCTAAAATTTTTTTCAATTCAGAATAGCCCAAAGTTTTGTCATCTGATAAACAGATATTTCACTGGACCTTAACCCAAGTTCGCTAATAATTACCTTTAACTTACAGGGACTTACCTTTAACTCACTGGAACTAATGATGTAATCTACTCGCCATTCAACACCTTCAAGTTTTGACACTTTAAACAAATTATACAAAAAATTAAAATAAGTCTGAATCAATCCAAGAGGGCATATTTGCCATATACCAAAAAACAAAATTTAAAACTTGTCTAAACTCAGTGTATTTACAGATGGCACACTAAATGTGGGCAAAGTTGTCATTAAAAAGTTGCATGGGTAGAAAACACTGCAGGAAAAAGAAAAAGTGCTGGTTACAAGCATTTTGTCCATTTTCCAAAATGTTTTCAAAAGCCTTATTTCCCAGGGTCACTAAAGCTTGGGATGTAGTGAGGAGTTATGCAACTTAAACCTTATTTTGGGATGCAAAAAGAAATGGGTTTTTGATCAGCCATCAACATAAGAGACTGATCTGTGTGATTAAAAAATGTATCTGCAAAAGGGGACAACCCATTTTTTTAAATATAGTTCATCACTGAATTCAGAGATGCAGCAGCTGACACAGTATCAGTAAAGAAGACAAAAAACAAAAAGAACTATTTCAATAGCATTGACTAATGAAATAATGTAATGCAATAGTAATGGATTAGGTAGCCTCTTGAGGTAATTTTTAGATATTCAGCCAAAGTTTCACAAAGCCATGAATCAATCATTCAATGTCATATCTGATCTCTTGAAAACAGACAGAGTTACTAATTCAGAATAATCAAGGAACTACCTAGACACCCAAAATTGCACATCAATGATCTGCCAGTCCGTTTTAACCTTTTACCACACAATGCTACCTTTTAACAACCCTGAAGAATAAGCCTTTTGAAAACCATGTAAGAAAAGGAGGAATTCTGCTTTTTCTCCTTTTCTTACAATGTTTTCTTCCCATTCCAAGGTAATGTTCAGCAACTGATCCACATTTTTTTCTGGTCTGCAAATCGATGGCTGAGTGCAACACTATCCTAAGTGCCTATACGAAGTATAGGCACTTAGGATAGTGTTGCACTCACCCATCGAAATGCATTTTAATTTGAACTAGTCTAAAATGTTGTCAGATGGTAAAGGGTTAAATAAGTTTCTTCAGTGAAGAAAGAAACATTATAAAGATGTTACAGTCAGGGTATTCAGAAGATGATGCACATAACCACAGGGCTATGATGACACCACAGTGTCTTCTTTGAAACCAAATGACTAAACCATTGTGACAAGCATAAATGGGTGATTTTTGTAGGCTGAATTTAACTCTCTGAGGGATGAAAACAGAGCTATGACAACACCACAAAGTCTTCTTCAACAACCAATGACCTTAACCATTGTGACAAGCATATATGGATAATTTTCGTTGGATTTTTTTAACCCTTAACAGACGAAAACAGGGCTATGACGATACCACAATATGTTCTTCGAATACGAATGAGTTACACCATTGTGACAAGCATAAATAAGTAATTTTTGTTGGCTTTTATTCAACTCTCTAACGGAACATATTTTTTGGGGGGGAGAAAGGATTAACATGGATTGTGTTCGGCCACTGAGTAAAAAAATACAAACTGATGGAAAGTGTAAAGTTCTGAAAAACCTCACTAACAAATTTCTAAACCTAAAACAGATAATAAGTTGAAGACTTACTGATTCAAACTGAAATTTTTTGCAGATAAAAACTTATATTTGTTTCAAATGATGGAAATTGTCTTTGAAAGAGTACAAAACATTGATGAACAAGGCGAAAATGTAGGTTACTATCAATTTGTCCTAATCCAAAGCTTTCTTTCTAAAGGCCATGAAAACTTTGAACTTTTTGGTAAAGAGTTAGGAAAATAAGAGAGAATAATTTGCTACTTAGAAACATAAAATCTTGAACAGTCCTTACATCTCAAACTCTCTTTCCTGAATTGATTCTGCAGCTGTCCCAAACCGTCGCCATATGATTTACACAGGGATGTGGCATGTTCTGAAAATAAAGGAAACAGAAAGCAAGATAACATAACCCTTTAACAAACTACAAAATTTTTAGATTCATACGAATTCAAAGCATTTGCAGAGGACACATTAAAAACTTACCTTTAAAAGAGAAGAAAACATTGTGGGAAAAGGAGAAAATGCTGGTTACCAGCATTTTCTCCATTTCCCACAGTGTTTTAAAAAGCTGTTTTCCTCTGGGTTGTTACAGCTTGGGATTATGTGGTAAATGGTTAACTTTGTAGATGATATAGACAATAATGGGATGTGTTGCTAAATGGGTGGAAAACATTGAGCAAAAATAAGAAAATGATGATTACAAGCATATTCTTCTTTTCAACAATGTTTTATTTTCAAAACCCTTCTTCCGTCAGGGTTGTTAAAACTCTGGATTGCAAGACACAGGATTTAGAAACTGTTTAACTCTTTACTCCATAGATACTCATTTCTACGCATTGCTTGTAGGAGCCTTTGGAAAACATTGTGACAAAAGCTAGAAATTGCTCATGACGAGAAATTTCACCTTTTGTCACAATGTTTTCTATGCTATCAAAAGGTGTCATATACACATAAGAAACAGCATCATCCTTGCTGTTATTAAGGGTCAATTAGAGATACCATAGAAATGCCTTATGGGGGTAAAGGGTTAAGGTTGGCTATACATTCAAAAGAAACTCCATAAAACCATGAATAGGTGCACTGGCCACAGGTTCATAACTTAAATAATACATTCAGAATTAAAACAAACTTGATTTATCAAGTGTAGATGCACACAATTTTATAAAAGTCTAAGATTTAAGATTTGGGTTAGAACAAGTTGATTGTTCAATAGAAGTAGCCAGTGGCCACTGAGACAATCTCAACCAATTTCCTTCGGTACAGGCTCTCAAGGAGAAGCCATCTGAAAACAGATCTGCTCTTCTTTCCACATTGTTTTCTACCATTTCAGAGATCTTTGGCCAATCTGTACCAACTATGATTTTGTCACCTGCAGATGTCTTTTAAGTTTGAAGAGTTACAAGAACAGTATGATGGTAAAGGTGTGAATTTCGTTAACGCTTTACAAAACGACAACATTTCCTACTAGTACATAACTAAAGGATGCTCAAATTGTTGTATTTGTTTAATAAAGTTTGTAAGTACTGTGGGAAAAGGAGAAAATGCTGTTTACCAGCATTTTCTTCTTTTCCCACAATTTTTTCAAAAGTCTTCTTCTGAAGGGTCGTTGAACTTAAAGATTATGAGGTAAAGGCTAAATTTAGTAAACTTAAGGTTTACAAGGACCAATTACCTTTTGGTAGACCTAGCTGTTGTAGCTCATTTGATAAAGAGTCACCATCCACATTATACTTTGCTGCACTAGAAATGATAAAATGGAGGGCTGCTACACTTGCTTTCACATCTCCTTCCTCTGAAATACCAGAAATATTCTAGAACTGTTCTTCAAACAGAGCAATAAAGCTTATGAGAGATCCTCATGTTTTTATTACCCTTAAAAAGGAAGCTTTTGAAAACATTGAAGAATAAGGAGAAAATGCTGGTTAACAGCCTATGTTTCCTTTTTCTTACAATGTTTTCTATCTTTTCTAAGACATCTTTCAACATTTGAGCACATTGTATAAAGTAATCTGCAAATGTTTTCAATTCATACAATTCTCAAGTTTTGTCCTACGACATCCAGGGCCCGAATTCACCAACCATTCTTAGGAACATTCTTGGTCTAAGTCTCCAGAATTTTCTACATTTGAAAGTAACACAAGGCCTGATTGGCTAAACCAAATGGTTTAACCTATCAGAAGTTGCATTACTTTCAAATTTAGAAATTCTTTGAGAATAAGACTACGAATATTCTTAAGAATGGTTGGTGAATACAGTCCCAGTTTTCAATACCAAAAGACACAAGTTTACAGTGTATGCAATTTTCATCCAAAGCAGAAAGTATTGATCCATGTCAGTCTGCCCACACTGCAGAAGCTGACATGGGTTGATACTTTTTGCCTTAACCCTTTACTCCATAGATACTCATTTCTACACATTGCTTGTAGGAGCCTTTGGAAAACATCGTGGCAAAAGGTGAAATTGCTCGTGACGAGCAACTTCACCTTTTGCCACAATGTTTCCTACACTATCAAAAGGTGTCAAATACACATAAGAAACGGCCTCATCCTTGCTGTTATTTAGGGTCAGTTAGAGATACCATAGAAACACCTCATGGGGTAAAGGGTTAAGCCCCCTTTTTACAGAGTGGCTCATATCTATTTCATTTGATCTTGTGTGACTCCCATGAGAAACATTGATTTTTCAAGTAATTGTGGATAACTAGTGGTGGACAAGCATAACTGCTCAAACAGACCACTTTCTGCTTAGGTAAGTTAAACGGACAAACTAGTCACATTAAATCTTTGCTACACACCAAAATTCTAGACTTGCCTGAATTGCCAGTATTTGCAGAGGACAATTAAATGATGCTCAAATTATATGATTTTTACTGAAATCAAAGAAAAAACTGGGAAAAGAGAAAAAAAGCTGGTTACTACCATTTTCTCCACTTCACACAATGTTTTCAAAAAGGCTTATTTCTCAGGTTGGTTAAAACACAGGAGGCTTAAAACCTCAAAATTATCTGAGAATGAAACTTACCAAACTTGGCATCTGAAGTTATTTTGTAAACTTTTCCATACTGAAAAAATAAGAAAAGGCAGGTTTTCTTTAGGATATGACAGTTTCAGAAATACATCCTATCTTATTATCATACATCAGCCAAGAATCTCTTCCTCTAACATTGTTCTTTCCTTCGCTTAGTACAGTATTGTAACTATTATACTGACAGAGCTCCAGATAAGAGGGAGCGATGGCTGATATCTTAAGTAATGTGCTTAATCCCTAATCATCCAATCATACCTTTTAATTACCCTGATGAAGAAGGCTTTTCGAACACTGTGGGAAAAGAAGAAAATGCTGAGTAGCCAGCGTTTTCTCCTTTTTGCACAGAGTTTTCTATCTTACTACAAACCCTTCGGTATGAGTCTTATTTGACATGTCGTCTGCAGATGCTTTCAATTTGGACAAGTCCAAGGTTTTGTTCTTTGGTAAAGAGTTAAAAACAAAGATCAAAATGTCGACTTTTCAGTGACAGTTTAGGAAATAGATCTGCAGAATGAGGCTAATATAAAAAAAGAAGAGACTGTCATAAATATAAAACCAAGCTCTACCCTCAACAGAAAATCACATTTCAATATCCAGTAAGGCTCAGTGGTTAAGTGTAGACCTTGTAACCCTGAGGCCCCTGATTACAGCCTTGCTGGAGTCAATGGTTTATTTCTTGAAGTGTTCTTGGGCAAGACACAGAGTCCAAGCCTAGAACTGATGAAACCCAAGATGTACATGAATATGTGAGCTGTTGCTATGATATGACTGAAATAATGTTGAAAGCTGGATACAACACCATTTCATCAATCAATAATTATCAAAATATTATTGAAAGGTCACATACATCTATGCCTTCCCCAAGCATGTCTTTAATAACTTGAACTACAAGCATCTTCATCTTGACAGAGGTCTGGTGTGAACATGTGAAAAAATTAAAAGTAAAAGCATATATTAGAGAAAAATAGATCACTTGCTTATGAAACTTATTCTTTGCTGAGCAAGAAAATATTAGGTTTTAAATCTTTACCAAATGGCCAAATTGTGAGCATTTGCAGTCAATGAAATAAATGTATCTCAAATGATGATTTCTGTCTCATAGAGTAGCGAGTAGAAGACATTTTGGGAAAAGGAGAAAATGTTGGTACCATAAGTCCAAAACCATAATAAACCAGCCCTGAAAATGTCACTGATTCAGCTATTCACTTCACTTTTTTTTTTCATGTTTATCATCACATGAATATATGATATTAATTGTACAGTTTCAATTTCCCAAAGACCAACTCAATCAATCAAAATATATAATGTTAATCTCATACAATAATGCCAAAGACTAATTCGAAATACATCAAGAGTAGGTAGGAGATGCTATTTGTTAACTAACAAAGTATTATCCTTTTTCTCACTAATACTGCCTGATGACAAAAATTTTAGACCTGACCGAATAAAAGGCTTTCTAGGCAATAAAGTGAAAATAGCTAAAATGATAGGAATTAATTTTGCAACAGAAGAAAATGATGTGGAGGAAACAAGCACAAAATGCTTGTAACCATCATTCTTACTTTTTGCTTCCCTTCAAAGACAGAAATTTCTACTGGTGGCAAAGTGCCAACACATGAAATAATTAATGCATGACCCTATAAATATCCATGACTTTACCAATATAAGATACATGAGTAGCCATATGAAAGAAAGCATAATTTGAAATATTTTACCAGTTTGGAAAGGATGCTGATCTCTGCTAATACCCAGTCAGGGCAATCTAAGTCTCCACAAAACCGGAACCTCTGAAAATATTTCAAATAGCATACTAAATAAATGGGAAAAGCCACCAATGAATATGAATAAATGAATATAAATGTACCATAGTACATGTATTTGAATAAAATCATTTGACATATCATTCCTTTGTACCCTTTCCCAAACAAGACTCTGATGTTGAAAGCATCTATGGATGACAAAATGACATTGGTACAAATGAACATAAGTTCTCTGATGTGGTATAAAAAAATTTACCTTTTTTTTAACTTTGTTTTCAAAAGGCTTCTTTCTCAGGGTCAGACCCATAATTATATGGTAAAAAGGTTATTGTGCAGACAACTTGGCAAAAATTCTTATAAAACAGGGTCATAATAACAGGAGCTAGATTTAAACCAAGGGAAGCTGAGGACCTGTCTAGAAGGTAAATAGATGTACTTGTAGCTTATTCCAAGTTTAACCCATTACCACTCAATCCCTACTTTTGATGCCCCCGAGAAAGAAGCCTTTTGAAAACATTGTGGGAAAAGGAGAAAATGCTGGTAACCAGCATTTTCTCCTTTTCCCACAATGTTTTCTACCCTTCACAAAACAAATTTCAAATTTTCAGTCACTTTTATTTTGTTGTCTGCAATTGCATTCAATTTGGACCAGTCTGAAATATTGTTTGGTAATGGACTAATGGGATAAGTTAATGATGTTACCAAGCTGTGTATATCTTCATCAATATGCACTGGTATGTATTGTGCTCCAAATGTAAACCATGGTTTCACTAATATCAAATTTGGAAATGTGGCAAACAAAGGATATTATACATGTTTTAGGAGAAAAATAATGTTTACTGACAAGTTACAAACCCTGGATATATTATCTTGAAATTCAAATGATCAACTATTATCTTAACCCTGTACCACACAATCCCCACTTTTAACGACCCTGAGAAAGAGAGCTTTCGAAAACATTGTAGGAAATGGAGAAAATGCTGGTACCAGCATTTTCTCATTTTCCTGCAATATTTTCTACCCTACCCAAATTAAATTTCAATTTTTGATTCACATTTATTTCGTCATCTGTAACTACTTTCAATTTGGACTAGTCTAAAATATGGTCATTTGGTAAAGAATTAAGCCAGACATGTCCTTAACAGATGACTTAGATCAGATGCACACAGTAAGTGTAATTAGACAATGTAAATTACCTGTATTGTGAACCTTCCTGGCTGAAAATGACTGGCAAAATAAGGATTCTAAAGCCAGTATATCAAGTCAGTAAAGTAATAAGGAATCTGACAGCAAAAGCAATCTAAAGAAAAATGTCTCTGTTCTTGTTTTAGCTGCATTTCAAAACTTAACAGTCTCAACACTTTTGTAGTCCCAGCACTGATTAAAAAAAAAATCAGTGATGTCACTCAATGTGTTTTGTCTGTAATACACATTCCGTAAGCATTCCAATAAAACCTTTGTCAACCCTGGAAATGCTAAATTAAGTAAATTTTCAGCTGAGTAAACACTGAAATATGAAGTTGAAAGTGTTTACTTCTAAAAAAATGAAAAAAGAAAAAAAAAAAAAGGGGGACAAATTTGATAGTTACAAGTCTGATCATGTGCAATGTAGTATTGATCTGTATCTATACCCTACATTCCCAATTATCAGTCCTACAGTCTTGGTCATATAATTTTAAGTAGATGAAAGAAATCTTATTAGAACCTGTGGCTGTTACAAGTAGAAAAACTACGCAGATTAGGTTCAAGTCAGAGGTCGATCATCACATTAAATGACCAAAACATTCTTCCCTCTAAAAATGCAAGAGTATAAGATGTGTATATTGAAAAAAAGAGCGAAAATGGAAAAAAAAAATATAGTGAGCGTGTCGGGGGATAACCATTTACAAGAGTTTATTGGGTAACGTTTTGACTAAGGACTAGGTACGTTTTAACTAGGGGACGTTGTAACCGGATACCGCTAACTGACTTCCCATTCTGGACTTTTCGGCATACTGCTCCAATACTAGAAAAGTAGAAAAAACAGTGCCATGGATCTAGTGAACACTGTGTTACAGTTATCGTTATGCATATAGATCGGACATTCTTAAAAAAAAAAGATTTTAAATAACGACAGTTCCACCTACCATTGTTTATAGCACGTTTGGTTGAATGGAAAGTGGATTAGTAATATCATCAGGAGACTAATCGAACAAAAAGTTTAAGGTCTTGCAATATACAAAACTCAGTTTTCCGCGACATGATTTACTCTAAGCTGCTGTCTTCCAGCATGGCCTGTAAATCAGATTCTCAAGGTTTTTACTTTCTAATCATATGTTTGAGAATTGAGTCGTTGCAAAAAGAAGTCCCATCTGCAAATCTAGTGTATTTCTGGGGGATAAAGATCTCCGTAATGGACAGTGTAGACACAAGATCAAACTACAAGTTCCGTTCAGTCTGATCATAATCTACATTGTTCGCGAATGATCCTTGAGTCACGCATAGCAGCCTAAGGGTTTATCAATTT
This sequence comes from Tridacna crocea, assembly GCA_943736015.1. Classification (NCBI taxonomy): domain Eukaryota; kingdom Metazoa; phylum Mollusca; class Bivalvia; order Cardiida; family Cardiidae; genus Tridacna; species Tridacna crocea. The sequence continues at coordinate 23,607,246 of OX031067.1, read as the reverse complement.
GATGGTGGGGTGTTTTGGTGTGGTAACGTATCATTGAGAAGAATATTCGTAAGTTTTGATTTGTATTCCCGGTTGCTTTAAGTATACTTCTACCACAAGTCTTCTTTTTAGTGAGCGAAGAATATCAAGAGGTAGGATACCAGCATTTTCTCCTTTTCTCACAATGTTTTCAGAAGGCTTTTTTTTAGGGTCGTAAAAACTCGGGATTGTTTGGTACAGGGTTAATTAATAAAATTGTCATTAATCAAGTGATTTCGTATTGGCCCGGTTACAGGTCCTCGGTCAGCCGTATTGGCCCTCGGCCTTCGGCCTCGGGCCAATACGGCTGACCGGGCCATTACGAAATCACTTGATTAATAACATTATAATATTGCGCGTTCTGTTAGGGCGATACACTGATTATATACTACATGTATACACAGGGATATACGGATCCCTTGGCTATACGATCACGATCTAGACTGTCCTAACAACAACTAATGTCACCCCTACATTGTCTTTCACTGTGGCATGTTCTGTGTAAATGTTACACTCATTCTCTTTTCGTTACAGAACTATATATGGGCTGCCTAGCCGTAACACTGTATTTTGCCGTGATTTATGGATCTGTTCAAACTACGATATCTTTGGACTCATTTCGAGCCGCCGTTTACGAACATGACGTCATATTTCCTGCGAACAGAACTCGGATTGTTACACGCCAAGAAGCACTAAAAGACATGATGAAGAACTTAAATATCTACGCCGATCAAGCGCTGAAAGCTTCCACCCAGGCAAATTCTTTCGTTTTATTTTGTTTGTATGGAGTATAAAGCCAGTTCTTAGCATTATATCAGTTGCTATGAAGTGGCCTCTGACACTGTGCTACAGGCAATCTTTCTTTTTACAATCTTCTCTATGAAGCCCACAGTCTTGTGTAAGGTTATATAGAAGGCGATTCGGGTTAAAAAAAAAACAACAGTCGTACCTACCCATGCAATCCTTTGATATTTTTTACAAACAATTCCGAATACAGTGTTGCAGATTCTATCTCTGACTAACTACAGTTGGCATCTCATTGGCTGAGACAGAACAGACGCAACAGTCTCGCCGTTGGACAAGTTCATTGAATTGTCTGTTATAGAAAATTTTATAGCAGGAATAGGTTAGTACGTATATTTCTTTGAAAAATCAGTGTGGCAAGTCCTGATTGTGTATACAAGCAACCAAAGCCTCTACTGTACTGTGTTCTGAAAAACTGACGTCACAAAATGCTTGAAATAATTTAATCTTTCTTTCAATTTACAGAATGCAACCATTATCGTGTTTCCTGAATATGGTCTATATGGTCTTGGCTGGACAAGAAAAACTATTTTGCCTTACCTCGAATGCATACCCGATCCGGATAATCTTATTTGGGCTCCCTGTGATAAGCCCACAGCCCTTAAAGATGTTGAAGTTCAAACATACTTAAGTTGTGTTGCAAAAAACAGTTCTATTTTTGTAGTGGCGAATATGAGCGCACGGCAACCATGTCTCCAAAGCGATCCTAGCTGTCCGATTGACGGAGTTTACCTACACAGTACAAATATTGTTTACAATCCAAAAGGACAGTTTGTAGCTCGATACTTTAAGTATAACTTGGATAAAGAGGAAACATATTTTGACAAACCAACAATAGTCAATTTCACAACTTTCGACACCCCTTTTGGTAGATTCGGAACATTTGCATCCTCTGATATTCTCTACAAGGACCCGGCTGTTACACTCGTTCGGAAAATGAATGTCACTAACATCGCTTATCCAAATGCTTGGAAAGAAGAGCTGCCTCTCATGTCTGCTATTGAATTCCACTCGGCATTCGCAGAGGGAATGTTAATCAATCTTCTTGCAGCCAATCTCCATATTCCTTCGCTTGGTTACTATGGTAGCGGTCTCTACTGGCCTACTGGAACATCAATTGATGGCTCCTATTTTTATAACGATTCTTTATCAAGCAAGGGCTATCTTGTTGTTGACTCTATGACGCCATTTTTACCACCAGATAATCAGATTGATAGGTTTCAGGACAATATTTCTACTATACCAGTACTGTCGCATCCCAACGAATCTCTCCGTAAAACTCACAAACTGGAAATAAATGGAGATGAGTACACGGCAGTGATTCTCAAACGAGCAGATGATTTCTTCAACCCACATGTTTGTCAAGGGGAGGTGTGCTGTGACGCTTCGATCGAAGGTCTCTTCCCGAAAGACGAAGTATACGCGTTTGGAGCTTTCGACGGTATACATTTAAATGGAGAAGAATACTACTTACAGGCTTGTGTCTTTATCAAATGCGCCAACAGTACTGCAGAGAGCTGTGGCTCTCCCGCCAAAATATCCAAAACCGATTTAGATAAAATGTCGTTCGTTGCTAATTTTTCATCGGGGATTGTTTTCCCTGAAGTGTTGACGTCGTATGGTACTAGTTTGGGGCTTGTCACAAAGATATGGTATTACCAAGGGTCCATAATTATTGATGCAGGGATATATGGAGCACCCCTGTCAATTGCAATGTTGAATAGAGTTTATTCTCGGGATAGAAAGATTCAGAAACCTTAAAATGAATTAACCGTTTACTCCATAGATACTCATTTCTACGCATTGCTTGTAGGAGCCTTTGGAAAACATTGTGGCAAAAGGTGAAATTGCTCGTGACGAGCAATTTCACCTTTTGTCACAATGTTTTCTACACTATCAAAAGGTATCATATACACATAAGAAACGGCTTCATCCTTGCTGTTATTTAGGGTCAATTAGAGCTACCATAGAAATGCCTTATGGGGTAAAGGGTTAACCGTTTACCAAGCTACCGCATGTATTATCGATCCACAGAAAAAAGTACTAACTCTTAACAAAACGAAAGAAAAAAAAATTTTAGAATGATTAAAATTGAAAGCTCTTGCAGATGACAAAATAAACTTGGCTCAGAAATTGAAATTTGTTCCCAGCAGGGTAGAAAATATCGTGGACACAGGAGAAAATGCTGGTCACCAGCATTTTCTCCTTTTCCTACAATGTTTTCAAAAGGCTATATATCTCAGGGTCGTAAAACCCAGTGATTGTTTGATAAAGGGCGAAATAATCGTTTTCTGCTTTTGCACAGTGTTTTGACAAGTTTTTTTTTTTCTTCGAAATCGTTGCAACAGCATCTTCACAACCAGTGTGACGATGACTACGTAGATCTTACTCGTACTATGAGGCTTGCGAAGATGCTGACAACAACAACAACAAACTTTATTCACACTTAGGTACAGATATACATCATGAGCGATGAAGAGATATAAACATATTATTTTCACATTACATTTAAGTTCTGAAACACGGGATTGTTTGATTAAGAGATAACCGACTTTAACATTACCATACTAAATAAATTTTAAAACCGATTCAACATTATTGCGGTATTTTCTTTTTTAATCTTAAAAAAATAATGTCCTGATAAATTGCATTTCCTGAAGCGATTTCCATTTTCCGATTTTCATAGCATACATGTAATTCCATAAGGGATCTAAACACAAATATGAAAAGTTCGTATATCATTCTATTAATCAAGAATTTATATAGAGTATAATAGATTTGCTCATTATCATTATTATTATTGTTTGTTTGTCTGGTTGTTTGTTTATTTTCAACTTTACACCTTCTTCAATATTTGATCAACCTGTTCCATATTGCCAGGAAAACGGCATGGGAAATGAAACGAAGAACACAATTAAAAATAATTAACTTTGCCCTCATATATTTCGGCTAATGCCTTTTTCAAGAAATCCCGCATGAAGATTGAAAATAGTCACAAAATGTGGCAGGCATTTATTTCATGTTGAATTTCTTGACAAGGGCATTAGCCAAAATATTCAAAACAAAGGAAGAAATTTTAGAATAAATTTAAAACAAACTAAGGTATCCCGAGGTGAAGTAGAACATCCCGTTCATTCATTCATTTATCTCGTAATTTTATGCGACTTTTAGAAGTTCCTGTATTTCACGAAACCTTTTACTTTCTTTACACTTTGTTTCCACTGATTTTCGTCAATAGAGAGTTCTGTGTAATAGGAACCGGTGCAATGCAGAGAAATGTCCCTCCCCTACAAAATGACCCGGGTCATTATTCTACGTAGAGAAATGACCCAAGAAGTCATTTCGCTACGTAGAGGTATGGCCCGGTAATTATTCTACGTAGAGAAATGATCCTCTGAGATCATTTTTCTAGGTAGAATAATGACCAGGGTCATTCTTCTACAAAGAGAAATGACCCATGGGTCATTTTGGTAGGGGAAGGTCATTTCTCTGCATTACACCGGTTTACATTAGGGAAAAAATGGTCAAAGGGAGGGAACTCGTATAAACCCACATCACTTATTTATTGGCAGAGTTACGTCCCTTCTATTTGTGGACAGCATAAAACCAAAGACGAATAAACATTATTGAAGTTTGTGAAGACGATCTTTATCAAAAAAAAAAAAAAATCGTTGGGCTGTCATTATTCTGATATAGTTTTAGACACTGATCAGTGTAGACGCTGCTACTTCTGAAAACTCATAACCGCAGATCAAAGAAATTAAAACCAATTGTAGTCGTGATAACTAGTATGTAAACAGGCGGTGGTCTCTCTTGTATTTCGTCACGCTTGTAAACAATGCGACCGCCAAAATTTAAATTGGAAGTAACAATCCGTTTATCACAGAAAGAGCCCACGCAGACTGTAAATATGACTTTTATAATAAAATTCATCAACGGACGAATGTATACGTTAAGTAAGTTTTCTTATGATACATTTTAAACTTATAAACCAACTACATGTTTTCGTTCAATTAGGTTTTCGAGGTTAGATCTATTAACTATATATCTTTATAATTTGGACTGAATTTTGGATTTCCGATCATATCTTTAATTATTGGCCGTAAAGTACAGGAGACAGAAATTTATTACATACCCGAATCCTCCAAGCTAATAGATGGAGATGAAAGCTATGTTATTTAGCGTTTTTATTGATGTTGATTCCACTTTACGTTTCGCCTATTTTTTGAGTGGAGGTGGTTATATAAGGGGGAGGCTTAACCGAATCCGTATGGTGAAAGGCGATGTTACACGAATTCTATAAGGGTGCAACAGCATCCTGCCCTTGGCAAAAAAATAACAGCGAGCAAAGCAACTTTAAGAATCAACACAGACTAAATTTAGGTGTACTTACGGACGCACGTGTGCAGTCTGATCTTAAATCTTCACGGTCCATTCAGTACATCTTTCCAACAGACAGATCCTTTGGAATACCGAAGATTGGCTTATAAAATCGGTTTGAAAATTCTACATTTTACTTATTTATCAGGATAAGAATTAACAGAGGGTCCGGGTTTTTCGATAAACCGTATGGGTATAAATTAACATAGCACCGGTTCAAAGTTTCGGTGTGACTGTGATTGTTGAAAAAAAGACTATTCCGAGAAACGGGGCGTGGTTAACAATAAGGGAGAGCACTCTTCATAACTAATGGAGAAACGAGTTTTTTCCCTTTGACCATAAAATAACAATGGAATCCGGCGGTGACCATTTCACCTTCCGAGACCCATCAACAATGATTTTTAGTCCTGAGCTTTAAATTCTGTCGTTTCCTTTATTCTGGTCCAATTTGATATATTAAAAAGTCTATTTTCTCCCCTAGATCTATTGCCTACTTTCTTTATTCACAGTTTTGCTGTAGATCATGATATATTAAAATTTGATTTTCTTATAACATGTAGGCTTAGTTGGCTGGTAAGGACAGGGGCCATTCGGCATATTCTGGGTGATGGTACAGCCATCAAATGTAGGTACAGAATCGACCGAGTTGTGACGAAGGACATGGGGCCTATCTTTGATTCGGGGGGTAGCTCTGACATTGTTGTTTTCGAGGCTCTGTCTCCGCTGTGCACAGCGCTTTACGCTTAGATAGACTTTATTTGACAAACAATATTACAATTACAGTATGTACACGTTAATGTTACCATTTGTTTTGAAGGTGGAGAGGGGTTTGTCAATCCTGTCTCAAGCGGAATTCGGGAACCTACCTCTGAAAAAAAATCAAGTTTACAGCGATTCTGACGCATTTTGAGACCAGTTGACCTAGTGAAACTCATATAAATAGATTGGGTCTTTCTTTAAAGACTATACTTGCTGAGTTACATAGATCTAGATCTACTGTTTACAATCAGTCGAAATAGTGGTCCGGCCATTGCCGACTATGCACAGTCTTTGTCAGGAAAACTAGACTGAAATTATCAGGTTGCCTATTAGGTCATCGCATTTGTTCTATCCGATGTGCGGCCTAGCTGTCTGCTATTTCGGCTCCCATTAAAACGATTTTGAAGGTTGGGGAAGTAATATATATTTTTCATTCATTTTGTGTTTTAAATTTTGTGGGGAAAAAATTCCATTGCGTACTTTAGGCCTGCCTAACTAGAAGGAATAAGGGTAGAAGGAAGGAAGGAAGGAAGGATATGAGAGGTAAGGAAAGGAGGTGGGTTTGATGCGAAGAAAGGGAAGGAAGGATCGAAGGAGGGATTTCTCTTTTCATTTTTTCTGTTTGGTTCAAGTTCTTTGATTAACAAGAAATCTGAAAATTTCCTTAAGAACAGGTTAAAAACGTAGAACCGAAATAGATGTAATCTAGACAAGCAGATGGATAGGAACAGCTCCGACTTAATTAGAAAATGTCCGATTTGTGTCCCAAAGAGTGCATAGTAAAAAGACCGCATCGTACATGAACAGTAAACTAGAGGAGCTCATTGGGCTGTGTATTGATCATACGAATCGAACGCGGCAAGAAAACTTCTGAGCATGCGCATGTAAATAAAATCCGCGAAAGTTAAACAGTATGAAATCATTAAAGAAACAAAATGCAAACAAATAGCCATTTGCTATGGACAGAGAGGACACAAAGTCTCTTGAACGTAACTCTATTTATCACATATCTCACGAACAGAAGTTAAGTCTGTTTGTATATTCTTTGAAGATGTATCACAGGAGAAATCTGGTTCGTCCAAATTTCTTTCGCGGTTAACATAGACTGGGAGATATTGGTTTTGGTCTTCAGTTACCATAGGCTTTCCATATGCTGAAAAATTATTAATAACTTTATCATTCAATCTTTAATTTGTAATTTGTGAAAAAGATGCTTCTTTAATGAATCAATAAGACCGTACATGAAGAAGTTTCATCTCCAAACAAATTAGAAACTTTTACTGTTTTCAAAGTTTTCTGTTTCAATATTTTTCTTATAAACCTGTTATTTTCCCCTCCTTATTTAACATCGTCCAAATTTCTATGCAGTTGTCCAGAGCTCCACTGTGTACTCAAAGGCAATTTTAATTTTGACTGGTCGCCTCGGTGTACACAGACAAGGCAAAATTAGTTGAAAGATCCTCAGAGATTTTTTGTGCAAGTCTGAACTCTTATAATTTCGTAAATAGAGCACTAAATTAAAGGTTTAACTCTACCAAACGACATGATTTTAGACTGGCCCATCTTGAAAGCATTTGCAGACGACAAATTAAAGATGAGTCATATGGCAGAATTTGTCCATGATAAAGTACAAAACAGTTGGGGGAAAGGAGAAAATGCTTGTTACCAGCATTTTCTCCTCTTCACAAAATAATTTCAAAAGGCTTCTTTCATAGGGTCGTTAAAACCTGGGATTATTTCGTAAAGAGTTAAACATACCTGTTGTTTTCATATTTGATAACTCTTTGTTTGAAATACAAATATTTTCAATTAAAATGCCAAGCATGGAGAAAACTATACTTTTCATCTGGTACTTGAGTTGTTTACGTTCCTGAAAACATGCGAATTGGCTGCCACACTGAATTTCCTCATTGATTTTTCCAAAATTTACATGTTATAAACAAACTCCTACAAGCTCTTTATGTAATGAAGGGTTAAATAATTTGTCATGATTGTTACTAAAAGTTAATTTCATTTTGCTGCAGTACAGATTAGTCTGATGAAACAGAAAGTTTGTGCAGCATTCTATATTTTCCATTGGAAAATTTAAGATGGACTTAAGACAGTTTGGTGTTAAGTAAATGTCCAAATATGAAAAAAAAACCACCCTACAGTCTTATTATTGAGACTACACTGTATACCTAACAAACTTTACATACTATTTCTTTGTGTCTAATTTCAGATTACAAGAGAGTAAAGTATAAGGCAGAGAGAAATGGAAACATTAAGAGTCAAGCAGAAGCCTGCAATATTATTGGAGAAATTTACTCAAGATATGGTATAAGATTATTTCTTAAACAGATTAAATGTAATTTTAGCATATTCATCAAAATGGTGCAGTTGTTGCATACTGGGGCATGTACTTTAAAAAGATATTATAAGGACATAGATTTCATGGGGAACAAGACAGTTCCCCAACATGAGTTTTCAAGACAGTCCCCTGACAGATTGGAGACAGTTCCCTGACATGTTTGAAGACAGTTCCCTGACACTTTTGTTGGATGTCAACCAACAAAAACAGCAAAATAAATATGGTAATGGATAAAATAAAAAAATATGTTTGATAAAGGATAATGGATAAATGATCTTTTGTGACTTATTGAAGTGTTTGTACATTTGACCGGGGAGTACATTTGGTCATCGTGGCAAAGTCTATAAGCGTAGTTCGATGAAACAACTTGACGGCTTATCGTCACAAAATAACAAAGTAAGTGGAAACAGACTACATTCACCAAGAAAATAGGGGAATGCACACAGCTAAAATGCAAATTATTGTGGTGTCCGTGGTCGTAAGGTAGAGCGTCGGCCTCATAACCTGAGTTTGATACCTGGGAGCGGGTGTCAACTTTGGGATTTTTCATTGGCCCACACATTCAGCGCGAGTACTTGTGTAGTTCCCAGGAAGCAGAATTGAGAGAGATTAGTATAAGTTGTAAGAACTTGTTTCTCAATCGATGTAAAATAAACATGTTTAAACTAAATTATTCAAAGAATTTATAGAATCAAACCCAAATACTCTCTATCTTTTTATAAACTTTGATGCTGGCTAAAAGTACTCTTAAAATTCTCTAATGTTTATGACAGTCGTGATTTGTTGTGAATTCAGGCATGAGACAATAACTTCCGTTATTCTCTATAGAAATATTCTTAACAAAGTACCGATAATTTGATCACAACATTAATTATATACGAATATTTCTAATTTCTCACGATTATTAGTCATAATTGTATAAATTCTACAGTATAAAAGGTCATTTGCCATGAAACTAAATTGTCGGGAAACTGCCTTCAAATCTGTCAGGGAACTGTCTCGAAAACTTGTGTTGGGGAACTGTCTTGAAACCGATTTCATGTAGTTTCTCATAATTTGTAATAATTGGTTGTTCATATTAGACACTGCTATAAAAGGTTGTATTAAAAGTATATGTTTTTCATGCTTTGCCTCAATATCACGAATTCTAAAGTTGGAAACAGTGATAATTACATATTGGAATATGGGTGTCCTATACCATTTATCACCATATATTTTCCTTTGTTGTTTATTAAACATCTGTCTCGTTATATTGAAAAATATGAAATATGACAAATTACTGGTATATTATCTAAATGTAATATGATGCTCTTCTGATGATCAGAGTGTCTAATTCTTATTAACCCTTTACCACACAATGCTGACTCTTAATGACCATAAAAAAGGAAGTCTTTTGAGAAAATTGTGGAAAAAAAAAAGAGAAAATGCTGGTTACCAGCATTTTCTCCAATTTCCACTATGTTTTCTACCTTATCAAACAAAAACCACATCGTTGAACCACTATGAAATAGTTTTCTGCAAATGGTTTCAAGTTGGATGGGTCTAAAATTTTGTTGTGTGGTACGGGGTTAAAAGATGAAAAACCTGTGGTTGACTATCATGTTAACAAATTACAAAATGACAAAATTTAAGGTTTGTCCAAATTAAAGCATTTGCAGACCACAAAATAAAACTGACTGGAATTTTCAAATTTGTTTTGTGAAGGATAGAAAACTGTGGGAAAAGGAGAAAATGCTGGTTACCAGCATTTTCTCCTTTTCCCACAATTTTTTCAAAAGGCCACAATGTTTTCTTTTCCCACAATGTTTTCAAAAGGCTTTTTCCCAGGGGTCATTAAAAGTTGGGATTATGTGGTAATGGGTTAAAGACCCCAAGAAAAATTCCTTTTGAAAACATTGTGCAAAAAAAAGAAAATGCTTGTAATAAACATTTCTTTTTCCAGAAATGTTTTCCGTCATTTCACAGATAAGTCTCAGGAATATTTCTTCTGTCATTCTGTGAGTGTTTCACTTTGGGCAAGACTTAAATTTTGTCATTTTGTTAAGAGTTAAGCTTCATTACTATACAAGAAATTCTCTAAATCAGAAATTGAAAGCATTTGTGAACTGTACAACAAATTCAAGTGTAGCTCAAAAAATGATTTTCTGGAAAATGCTAGTCACTATTTTTTCTTTTCCTTCTCCCACCTATTTTTCCAAAGGCCCACTTCTCTAAAGTTGTTAAAAACACGGGTTTATATGGTAAAAGGTTAAGTAAAAAATGACAAAATGTTGGTGGCTGTGTCATATGTTATTCAAATTAATATTTCAGAGAGATATGATGAAGCAATAGAGGAGCATCAGCAGGGTTTGATACTCAGTGAGGCTGAGAACTGTCCTATTGGTATAGCACTCGCTAATAGAAAACTGGGCGAATGTTACTGCAAGAAACAGATTTTTGATAGGGCCATTCCTCTTCATAAAAGATACCTGAGTTTAGCAAGGTAACATGGATGATTAAAGTATGGATGAAAGCTTTTGCATAACTGTTTACCAAAGATTTCTTTGTGTTAACTCTTTACCAAACGACAAAATTTTAGACTTGACCAAATTCAAAGCATCAGCAGACGACAAAATAAGAGTGACTCAAAAATTGAAACTTGACTTTAGAAGAATAGAAAACATTCTGGGAAAAGGAGAAAATGCTGGTTATCAGCGTTTTCTCCTTTTTCCACTATGTTTTCAGAAGGCTTCTTGTAAAAACCAGGGATTGTTTAGTAAAAGGTTAACTCTTTACCAGATGAAAATATCGTAGACTAGACCAAACTGAGGGCATTTGCAGAGGACAAATTCAGTGTAACACAATAGATGATTGTTGTCTTTGATAGGATAGAAAACATTGTGGGAAAAGAAGAAAATGCTGGTAACCAGCATTTTCTCCATTTCCAACATTATTGTCAAATGGCTTCATCCTCAGGGTCGTTAAAAGTCAGGATTGTGTGTTAAAGGGTTAAGTACCAAGAGGAAGAAGGTTATTGAAAATATAGAGGAACAGTATGAAAAAAACAGGTGTCCAGCATTTTCTCCTTTCTCAATAATGTTTTCTTACCTTTCATTGACACTTTTCATTATTTGAGACATTACTAGTATTATTAGTTGTGCTGTCTGTAAATCTATTCCGTTTTGAAAATTTTGTCATTTGGTAAAAGTTATTGGGTTTTAATTAACTCTTTCCCACAAGAGAAAATTTTAGACTGATCCAAATCGAAAGCATTTGCAGATGACAAAATAAAGGTGGCTCAAAAATAGAAATTTGTTCTGGCAAGGGTAGAAAACACTATGGGAAAAGGAGAAAATGCTGGTTAGCAGCATTTTCTCCTTTTCCCATAGTGTTTTCAAAAGGCTTCTTTCTCAGGGGTGTCAAAAGTAGGGATTGTGTGGTAAAGGGTTAAATGCAGTGACACTGCAAATGATTTTCTTGGCTCACCAAGACCACTTTTGAAAATGTTGTGACAAAATTATATGTTGCATCAGGGTGAAATTCCTACTTCTCCCAGGATGTTGCCAGATCTGTTCATATATTAACCCTTGTTTCATCAGGGTGCAATTCCTACTTATCCCAGGATGTTGTTACCAGATCTGTTCAATGTTCATGTAGTAAACCTTTATCCAAGAATCTCCAGCTTTAACAAACCGGCATGAGAATGGTCATTGAAAATATGGTGGAAAAAGAAGAACATACTAGTAATAAGTATTTTCTCCTTAATCCACTATGCTTTTCAGCCTCTCAGAGACAATTTTTTCCATTTTCAGCAGTTTTCAAAAAAACAAATGCTGCGGTATTATTATACCCCCGCAAAACAAATGTTTCCATGTGTCCGTCCCTCTGTGTGTCCATATGTGTACAAAATATCAGTAATTTTGTGTTTCAAACTACTCCTACGGTATTTCTTCAATTATATTGAAACTTTGCACATATACTGATCATATATTGAAGATTTGCAAGATGCAATTTTCATGTGTCAACTCCTCCTGGTTGAGGAATTATCTCCCCTTGAACTTTGATACATTTATGCCCTTTTTCAATGCTGTACTGAAAATGCAGCTGCAGCAGAGGATTTGCATCTGTATGTGGTGCTCTTATCAGAGCTCCCAACAGAGGGAGTGAACTTGATTTCAAAATTGAAAACATTAATTATTTTTCACTAAACCTTTGTTGTCATCAAGACGATTCTAATGAGTACACACAACATAGGGTTTCGAAGACAAATAATGGATTTAGAAGACCATCACTCCCTCTTATCTAGACCCCTGGTCTTATTTTATTTTTGTCAGAGAATGTGGTGATAAAGTGGAGGAGCAGAGAGCCTTAGCTACTCTAGGAGTTACCTATTTGGCTCAGTGTGAGTGTGAGCAAACACTAAAAGGAAAGAGAAATGCCTACAAATTAGCTGAGGAAGCCTTTATCAAAGGTTTGGAGGCTGCAGAAGAAATCAAAGCCACTTTGAAAGAGGTAGACTACAATGATATGAAGGGCAGGTTATTTCAGAACTTGGGTAAGTAGGACCTACTGCATATTTTATGTACTTCTGCCAAAGGTATTTAGACTTTAACCCTTCACCAGACAATATATGAATTTAGTTTATCACATAAGACCTTTCATAGCAATATATCAAACCTGTGACTTATTTTTGATAATAAGCTAGTGTATCACAGTTTTTTAGTCCCAGTTGTGATAGATTTCCTGTCATAAGCATGGGGAAATTGAGAAACCTACCAGAATTTCTGCCGGAACTTGTACTATGCGCTGTTTCGATGAAGAAAAGACATCACTTTTGTTAAGGCATATATGAGTGGACAGTTTTCGGTTTTCACGTTTAATAAAAGCCAAAGAATTTAGTGAAAGTTTTTAAGATGACGAAATTGCTCAATTAGTTGTACTTACCCCCTCCAGAGATTGTTTTACTCTACTTTTGCTCTATATACCATGGAGCTATCCACTTTTCTATGTGAACATTTGAAACTAGACTACATCTGTAAACCTGGACCTTTGAATAGTATATAGGCAAAAAGTGAACCTGCTGGATATTATATTGTCTGTCATTCTTTTTATGTGATAAATAGAATCTCAAATTTGTATTTATGTATTGTCATTTTTGTCAGACTCGTTGAATGTATTTGAGCCAAGGCTTACATTATACAAATTTAGTAAACTCATTTAATAAAAATGATAATACATTAACACTTATGTAAGATTCTCTTGATGACTAATTTGCAGTGACAACTTTATAGGGATGAAAATGGCCAAATGTAAATTTTTTTTTTTTTTAATTGAAATGAATGGCTCAAATGACACAACTTTTCTTTGAAAGGGTAGAAAACATTGTGGGAAAAGGAGAAAAAGCTGGTTGCAAGCATTTTCTCCTTTTCCCACAATGTTTTTGAAAGGCTTCTTCCTTAGGGTCGTTTAAAATTCTCATTGTGTTGGAAAGGGTTAATTTTGTTAAATCTGTGATGAAATGAACAAATGAAGTTAAACAGCCTTTTGTTTGATATCTGTTTTGTATCATTATTTCAGGTTTACTGTATGATGAAATGAACAAATGGGAGACAAGCAGCCAGTATTTTCAGAAAGCTCTTGCCATAAACAAGTAAGCCTGATGCCTTTTGCTTATTGTTACATTGCTATTTTATCCAGGGCTTTATTTATGGTTTGGGGAAGACACCCGGCGCCTGTTAAAAGGGTAGAAAATGCTTGACCAGGCCATAATTGAGGAAAATTTACTGTCTTGCAATATACAGTGGAGCTCCGTTATAACGCTGTCGGTGGGAGCCATGGTCGTCAACAGCGTTATATCCGGGGTTACGTTTATAACGCTGATTTCCACCCCCCCCCCCCCCCCCCCACACACACACACACACACACTACCCGCAGCCCATCCGCCAATCATTGCCAGACTACAGAACTATGGCTTATTAATTACAGTTTATCGCAAATTTATTCTGACAAAAATGAAATAGCAATGTTCCAAATACTAAAACTAAGACATGGCTATTTACGTTTAAACATTATTTATAGAACAATTTAGATTCTTTTCTACGTAACGCCTGAACTATTCCCAGTTAGTTTCTATCATCAAATAACGTTACAACTACGTAAAAGAGCTTATTTTACCATTAGGACCGTTTCTTTTAGAATTATTCAGCCGCTGTTTTGCTAAATTACTGCAAGGTTCGTTCCAAAATTAAATTAAACGGTATCGTTTTGGATTGCAGACGGTGCCGCCGCCATGTTTTTTTTTTAATCATGCTGACGATTGCATAACGAACCCTAATCGGCAATGACGAAAGAAATCTCTTTCATAATCAAACGAGATAAGACCCCCGTACATGATGAAAGTCACAGGGGAATTTAACCTACTATCCGTAAAGAAATCACATCAGTCGTTTATCCACACATTGTTTGCAGTAAAGTTTGCATTAGTGGTACATGTATGACGTAACACACCAATAATGCAAAGCGAAAGGGCTGTAAGTGCAAGCGTTTGTCGTACACAGTTAAACCGTTTCGCCTGAAAAATTTACACCTAGCTATGGGCTGACCTCCATTCAAAACTATGCAATCACGCAATAAGCCAGTATCTCTGTTGCTTTATATTTTCTGATACAACCCTTCTGCGTATCGTAATGATAATATGCAAGAGTACCCCAGTCGTGTCACGTGCACGTTGTGTAGACGGTAGAAAGAGAGTCATTCGGCTATTTTCTGATATCGCCGTTACGATCTACATACAGACAGACATATTGACGTAAAGTTTGTATAATGCAAGATTGTTTGCAAAGACAATTATGGGACGAGGGCCTTTTGTTACCTACTGTGCGTGTATTTGTCAAAGTAATTGTGCAAAGCCATAGGTGATAAATGTAATCAACAAGGTAAAGGTGTGAAAAATTGTCACGTTATGTGTACGGTATCGATTTTTTTTTTGACCGAGAGGTCTTTTTTTTTTTACATCGAAGATTCTTGTGAGAGCAACGGTGGATTCGGATCAGACTCGAAAATGGTCAACCCCCGAAATTTTGGGAGCCAAAGGACACCCGCGTTATAACGGAATCAGCGCTATAGCGCACTTCGTTGTAACGGGGTTCCACTGTATGTTGGTTTACATCATTATACATGTATGTGATATAGATGACATCATGTACTATCAATAGGCTTAGAAAACTGGAATTAATCTTTGCAATAACAACTACATGTACTCATATGAAACTGAATTTAACTGTTTAGTGAATACTGAACTCTTAACAAGTGTACAAACTTGTTGGAATGAAGTGGATAGAAGAAATTTAACTTTCAGCCCTAGCATGTAACTAGACCTAGAACATTGTGGAAAGAGAAGAAAACAAAGAACAAATCCAACAAGAATTTCATTTCTTAAACTTTAAGTGTATTCACACTTGTTCCAGTGCTAGATTCTAAACTGTAAGACAGGAATGCACCTCAATCCCTGCACCATCAAGATCTAGTTCAACTATTAAGGTTGTGTAGATCTATTTTCATTGTAGAAAATAACCAATTTATATTTATAATTTAGACTTGATCTTGGTCTAATTTCTTTCTTGAGGAATAAAATATGTCAAAGATCTTCATCAAAAGTTAAAACTTGATCCAGTAAGAAATCTGTGATTGCTGATCCACATCACTTTGCGCCTAAAAAAAATAAAATGAAACTTAATTGAGAGGAAAAAAGGGTATGCTACTGATGTACACTCATGATTGGTTTGCATATAAAGTCTGATACATTTTGAGGAAATCATTTACTGAAATAAAATGAGAGTGGATTTTTTTCATGTTAGTTTGTGACAAGTGTCGGAATATAATGATTAATAAAAATATAGCCTGAATATCCCTACTTTATGTTTTCATAATGCCTGAATGTGGAGAGAAATACAACTTTTTCCTAAATAGCAAAATTTGTCTGCAAGTGATCTAAAAATAGAACAAGACAAATCTCTTTTTCCAGTGTTTTTTCATATTATACCTTGAACATGTTCGGAATATTTACTAACAAAGGATTTTTTGTGTCTTTATTTCAAGGAAATATGGTCTATTAGAGAATCTTTACCTGTGTCAAAGTAGTTTGGTTGGCGTGTATCAGAAACATGGAAACTTGGGAGAGGCAAGAAAGTATGTTGATCAGTGTGTTGAAACAGCTCAGAAAATGAAGGCAAGAGACAATGAGGCTGATGCCCTTATGCTTAAATCAATGGTAAGGAAGGTTTACATGGTAGTGTGAATTGATGTGAAGTTTGAATTATTGGAACTGACCCTTATGTGATTATGGGAACATTTTACAAAAAGTTCAACACCCTAATTAAACCATTACCGTGCAATCCCTACTTTTGACGACCCTGAGAAAGAAGCCATTGGAAAACATTGTGGGAAAAGGAGAAAATGCTGGTAACCAGCATTTTCTCCTTTTCCCACAATGTTTTCTACCTTACACAATACAAATTTCAACTTCTCAATGGCTTTTATTTTGTTGTCTGCAAATGCTTTCCACGTTGACAAACCTAAAATTTTGTCGTTTGGTAATGAGTTAACTCGTTACAAAATTTTAGACCAGTCCAAATTGAAAGTGGTTGCAGACAACAAAATAAACATAATTAAAAGATTGAAGTTACCAGCACAGAGTAGAAAACATTGTGGGAAAAGGAGAAAATGCTGCTTACCAGCTTATCAGTTGAAGTTGATAATTCAAAAATGTTTGTATAACAAGGTACAATGACAAGTTTTCATGCAGAAAATATCATTAAAGTGGAAAGTGTCAACACTGGTCAACCTGTGCAGTTCCTGCAGTCTGACCAGGGTTGACACTTTTCGCAGTTCCCAGAAGTTCCCTTTTTGCTGTTGGGTCACATATGTTCTTTTTTTACTCTCTGTTTAAGATCCTGCTTCAAGAGAACAAGTTTCAGCAATCACGCCATTTCTTTAAGAAGGCACACAGAGTTGGGCCTCCAGCACAGAAAGAGAAATTCGAGAAATGTTACAAACATGGTTGGTACCAAATTGAAATCCAAAAGTTTAATAGGTTGCTTATAGTGATATTGCTTTAGTGTTTTCCATCTTTCGGGCTGTCTGTCCATCAGTTCATCTGATATTTATCTCCTGTAATAAAGAAGGTCACCTTCAATGGGGGATATCAGCTGTATTCAGGTGCTTTTTTTATTACTCCCAAAAAGAATTTCAAAGAAGATACTCAACCATTTACCAGACTGGAAAATTTTAGCCTCCTCCAAATTGAAAGCCTTTGCAGACGACAATTTCAGTGGGTCTCATATGGTCAAATTTTCTTAGAAAACTTTTTGGGAAAGGAGAAAATAATGGTTAGAAGCATTTTCTTCTTTTCCCACAATGTTTTCAAAAAGCTTTTCCAGGAGCATCTAAAGTCGGCATTGTGTGGTAAAGGCTTAAGCTGCAGTGTAGCCTTTCAGAGCATTCTATCCATGATTGCACTGACACATAGGATTACACCCATCAGTTTTGTCTGGTAATACTGAATTGTGAACAATGTTCCAGTTAAAATGCATTTAACCCTTTACCACACAATCCTGAATTAACGACCCTGAGAAGGAAAGCTTTTGAAAATATTGTAGGAAAAGGAGAAAATGCTGTTAACCAGCATTTTCTCCTTTTTCCACAATGTTTTCAACCCTTCGAAAATCAAATTTAAATTTTACGGTCATTTATTTTGTTGTGTACAAGCACTTTCAATTTGGACATGTCCAAAATTTTATCATTTTGTAAAGGGTTAAACTTACATCATTCCATCTAAAAGTATAGAAAGTATTGTGGCGATGACAGTCTATTATTGTATACTCAGTCCAGTCTTAGTGGCTGGTAGAAAAATGAAAGTTGCCAGGTCTATTTTTGTTTATCTGGTTTTAAAATTTATTTTTGTGCCAGCAACTTACAAAAACACTAAAGTAACAGGTAGTCATTTTCACATTATTTTCCATACTAAAAGGTGTGATTTAGATTGAAGTGCAATTTATCACCCACATTGTTTTCCTTGACATCTACTAGGCCAGTAGGCCTCAACCTCATTACCGAACGACAAAATTTTAGATTTGTCCAAATCAAAAGCATTTGCAGACAACAAAATAAAAGTGCCTGAAAATTTGAAATTTGTTTTGTAAAGGGTAAAAGTCATTGTGAGAAAAGGAGAAAATGCTGGTTACCAGCATTTTCTCCTTTTCTCACAATGTTTTCTAATGTCTTCTTTCTCAGGGTCGTCAAAAGTAGGGATTGTGTGGTAATGGGTTACTATGTAATAATAATCAAGTAATCATTTTGGCTGATAGGAAAATGACGAATTATACCCCCGCAAAATGAATGTTTTCGTTGGTATACTGGAATCGGCCTATGTCTCTGTCCATTTGTCTGTCTGTGTCTTATCATGTGTCCATCTGTGTACAAATAATTGCCTTTTTCTGTCAAAGCACTGGCGGGGGTATTAACCCTTTACTCCATAGATACTCATTTCTACACATTGCATGTAGGAGCCTTTGGAAAACATTGTGGCAAAAGGACATAAGAAACGGTTTCATCCTTGCTGTTATTTAGGTTCAATTAGAGATACCATAGAAATCCCTTATGGGGTAAAGGGTTAAGTCACATTCAGTGACAGCTCTAGTTTCAACCACTTACCATGGTCACAATGTCTTTCAAAGCAATCTGAGGACTTTTTTGTGTGAGGTTTGGAGCTGAAATGTTTATGTATTTATGATAAGGTACCTTTAACAAACTCATAATTGATATAATGCCAAGTTTGATATATGTAAAATACACTTTTTCTGATGACAGTTAAAATACTGCATCAAGGCACAGAGATGTTGACAGATATTTCTGAGACGGAACACAGCACTCATATAAATCTGTTTGACAAGATGGGAGATGCTGCATCAGAGTTGGGATTGTACAAGCAGGCTGTTTACTACTATGAGAAATTGGTGAGTAGAAGCAACAGCTTACATCCATATGTACTGATGATAGTGACTAGGTTTTTCAATTACATATCAATTTGCAGCCAAGTGTCCACATATTAAAGAGAAAAAAAATATCCATCAAGGAAAGGTGAACCTTTATTAATCTAATACTATTGTTAAAATCTTTATATCAGCATTTTCTCCTTTTCCCACAATTTTTTCTACCCTTCCTATATCAAATTTCAATTTTTCAGTCACATTTATTTTGTCTTCTGCAAATGCTTTCAATTTGGACCAGACTACAATTTTGTCATTTGGTAAAGTGTTAACTCACAATCTGAAGTTTTACAAACTTCAGGAAAGTATGCATTTTAATACATTGTGGAAATCAGCATTTTCTCCTTCTCACAAATTTTTCTCAACCCTTTCAAAGACAAATTACTATCATTTGAACAATTCCTCATTTTCTGTCTGAATGCTTACAATATGGATAGATCTAAAATTTCATCATCTGGTAAAGGTTTAACTCTACAGTATACCACAGGACAAAATTGTGGACCGGTCCAAATTCAAAGCATTTTTGGATGACAAATGTGGAAAACATAATTGAAAAAATATAGAGTGCTGCTCACCAGCATTTTCTCCTTTTCCCATAATGTCTTCTTCAAATTAAAGATGATTTCCCACGGTCAATAAAACTTGCACCTCTGTGGTAATTTGTTAACCCATGATCGCCACAAAATCCTGACTTAACGACCATGGGGAAAAGGCCATCTGAAAACATTGTGGGAAAAGGAGAAAATGCTGGTAACCAGCATTTTCTCCTTTTCCCACAATGTTTTCTACCCTTCCATAAGCAAATTGCAATTTTTGACTCAAATCTTTTTTCATTGTATGCAAATGCTTTTAATTTGGACAAGTCTAAAACTTTGTTGTCTGGTAAAGGGTTAAAAGAATACATTATTGGCTGACTTTGTTTGCAGTTACAAGCATCTATAGATACTGAGAAGGAGAAGAAAACATTAGCTACAGTACATGTATCCCTGGCGGAGACCTACAGAGATTGTAAGCAGTTTGATAAGGCAGTTAAGCACTATCAGCGTGAAATTGACTGTCGCTCTGAGCAAGAACAGGATCAGGTAATAGAGAAGTTGTGATGACCCTGAGGAAAAAAGGTCTTTGAAAACACCGTGGAAAAAGGAAAAAAAGGTGATATCCAGCTTGTTTCCTTTTCCTACTATATTTTCTGCCATTTCAAAGAGAGAAATCTTCGTATGGACCACATTTGATTTGTTGTTTGCAAATGCTCTCAGTATGTTGGATTCCAAAATTTTGTTGTTTTGAGAAAGAGTTAACCTTTTACCACACAATCCCAAGTTTTAAAGACCCTGAAAAAGAAGCCATTTGAAAACATTGTGGGAAAAGCAGAAAATGCTGGTTACCAGCATTTTCTCCTTTTCCAACAATGTTTTTCTATACAATGAACATGTACAATGTTTTCTATACTATCACTAACAAATTCCATCATTTTAACCACATCTGCAAATGCTTTCAACTTTGACAAGTCTACAGTTTTGTTGTGTGGTAAGGAGTTAACCCGACAACAAAAATTTACACTTGATTAAATGAAAAAGAATTTTCAGATAGCAAATGAATTATGGCCCAGATGATGGAGCTTGTCTTTGAACTGGTGGAAAACAGGAGCAAAGGGGAAAATGCTGGTTACCAGCATGTTTTCCTTTTCTAACAATGTAACAATGGTTTCAAAAGCCCTTGGGGTTTTTAAAAATTGCAATTGTCTTATAGAGGGCTGAATAAGCCAATTCTAAGCAAAAGTTTTAATGGACGATAGGGGATGTTCTTTGATTGGCTCTGATTTTACTGTTTCTTAAATTGCTGTACTTAGCATGCTTTTGACAAATATTTCTTAGTAGCAGTTAAAAAGACAAAAAATTGGATATGAGAGAGAACGTACAGTATCAAATTTGAATTGATCATTTGTAAGATATGACAAGTATTCGTCAGGCTGTCAGTTTTGGATAAAGGACAGTCTTATCTTGATTTTAAAGTGTTTTGGGATGCTGAAGTTTGCAGACAACAAATTGAAGTTCATACGATAGAAGAAGTCATTGTGACAAAAGAACACAATGCTGCAGCATTTTCTTATTTTTTCCTATGTTATGTTCAAAAGTCTTCTTTGGGTTGTTAAAACATGGGATTGTTTGGGAAAAGGTTAAGCTGGTGCAATAGAACCTAAATCTTTTTACATGTATTCAATGTTTACATCAGATTTGCAGGTCTTGGTTGAACATAGGTGCCATACAAGAACTACTCTATGATAGCTGTAGCGAACCCCAGGATTCATATGTTAAGGCCTTCAATTGTGCAAAGAGAGCAAAGAACAGAAAACTTCAGGTAACCGAGCATTATCTGTATCATAGACCCATGCTTATCTGGGGAATGGGTGGGGGACAGGGCATCCCCTTTTTTTCAAAATATAGGTAATAATAAGGAAATTTACTGTGAGTTTTAATAACATATACAAGCAAAAAGATTTTCAAGTCCCATTATTGACCCCTACTATGATTTAGATTTAAACAGGCTGCTTAATTTAAGTTTGGTGTCCCTCCCAATCATACTTTTCCACTTGGAGGTTGTATCAATATTAATTACATCATAATTTTCCATACATGAAACTTCAACAGAATTTTTTTAACCTTTTGTTGAAAATTTTAATTTCGGTTTGTTTACAGATGAATCCATATTTAGCTTCTTACCATTCCTGGCAGAGTACAAATGAGTAACATTGGTTACTAGCAGATGCTTTTTTCTCACAGATTTTCCTCTGTCCTTCCACCTCAGGGTCGTAAAGACATTGAATTGTTTTGTAAATTTTTTATATTTTATACTTCCAGATAGAATCCCTTGAAAATCTGATAGCTCTGTTTAAATGTCATAAGGTGCAAGCACAATTACAGGCAAGTGAAGAAAAGCTAAATGCCATTGTTAGCAAGTACCACATAACTGAGAGTGAGTCAGAGGAATACAGCAAGGATGAATTACTTGGGGATAAAGAGGATGACAGCGATGAAATGTCTGAACTTACAGAATCAGGTACAAATCCTGTGCTTACATATTAGTTCTTAGTCTTCTAAGCAAAATGGTCTCCTCTTTGGAAGTTTACATTTTAGATCAAGATCAGATTGCACAGAAGAAGTCTAGGATACACACAGGAAAATTACATATGCTTGTATGGTCTCATGAATTAATTAAGGTTACATATCAAAGACCATATATGTTAACCCTTTACCCCATAAGGCATTTCTATGGTATCTCTAATTGACCCTAAATGACAGCAAGGATGAAGCCATTTCTTATGTGTATATGACACCTTTTGATAGTGTAGAAAACATTGTGACAAAAGGTGAAATTGCTCGTCACAAGCAATTTCATCTTTTGCCACAATGTTTTCCAAAGGCTCCTACAAGCAATGTGTTGAAATGAGTATCTATGGAGTAAAGGGTTAAACTAGGTCTTAATGGGTTGACTTAACAAGCTGCTGGTATTCTGTGCAGTCTGATCTTGATCAATAATATCTGCTAAGCCTTGATTGTAACTCATGACCCTGTCTTGCTAATTGTTTAAATACTTGTTGCATAATTTAATTCCAGCTTAAAGATCAATGCTGAACCAAACTGCAAAATTTTAGACTTATTTAAATTTATAAACATTTGCAGACAACAAAAATGAATGTGACTCAAAAATAAGATTTGGTTTTGAATTGATAGAAAACATTGTGGAAAAAGGATAAAATGCTGCTTACCAGCATTTTCTCCTTTTCTCACCAATGTTTTCAAAAGCTTTCTTCCTAAGGGTTATTTAAACTTCTAATTTTGTATTTTGCGATTGTGTGGTAAAGGGTTGAACGTAGCTCAACAAAAGCTTATGAAAAAAGTAGCCAAAAAACATGAGGTTAATGACATAGAAGGTCCAATGAACCTTTCTTTTAAAGCACCTGTATTAAGCAACCACTTGTTTTAAGAGACAATTGTTTTGAATGTATATTCCTTTCTAAGTTAACTTAACTGCAACAGAAGACCAGCTTCTATGTGATTCCTTTTTTTGCTTCCTTCTGGTGGTCACTGTACCTACAGTAGACTAATTTAATTGTTGAATAAAAGAATTTTCATACTTTATTTTTTCCATGAAGAAGATGAGGAAGTACCCCCAAATACAGTTTCCAGGACAACAGTTAAAAGTGGTAGAACAACAAAACGTAAAGTGCTCAAGGTTTGACAGTTTCACTATGATTAAAGTCACATGTAGTGCATCACTGCACCTAAGATTTTGTTATGGTTTTTAGACAGCTACAGGCCATTTGACTTTTTTGCTCAGCTATTTTAAAAGAAAAGATAGAGTTATTGTCATAGCTCTGTTTTCTGCGGTGTCTTGCAAAAAATGATATTCCATATCTCTGTCACTACTGAATATATTAACTTCAGATTCAGAATAGTTTTTAAAGGGAAACTATACAACATAGAAAAATAATCATCAAAGTACATTGACACTTTTTTGCTCCTTTTTCTCTTCAAAATTTCTCTAAAAATCAATCTATTTTCTAAAAGAAATGGCAGCTTAGAATCGGTATGCTGGGGTCTTTTATTTCCCTGATCACGTAAAAAGCAACCTCAGAAGGGTATATGTAAGCCTGTGACAGGCATTCATGATAATTTGTGTACAAAATTCTATTCATGTCTCTATCAAAAGATGTTGTACTTTTCATATATAACTGAGAGTGAATATGATATACTGTATTGTAAGAAACTGTGTCATTGATTTTGACGACAGGATTTGATGTGAAAATCAAAATCACCTGACTATACAGATTACAGAGGAAAGATATTAAAATCAAATAAGCAGTGCTCTGGCATCTTGGTGAATAATTATACCAAGAAATTTATTACAGATTCATGGTTCCATTTTATCCAACAAACAACTGAATCAGGAGATAGATTGGTCCTTGGACATGCAGAAAGTTTACTAATAGATTAAAGATTTTGGCACATGTCAGTCGGTACAGATGCTGACCTGAATCGATAATTTTTGCAGATGCATTTACCCCCCATTTAACCCTTCACCAAGCCACAAACCTTAGACTTGTTCAAATTGCAAGCACTTGTAGATAACAAAATAAACATACCTCAATAATCGAAATTTGTTTCCAGCAGGGTAGAAAATATTGTGGGAAAAGGAGAAAATGCTGGTTACCAGCATTTTCTCCTTTTCCCACAATGTTTTCAGAGGGTTGTAAAAACCAGGGATTGTTTTGTAAAGGGTTAAAAGAGCATCGATCAAATGCATCTGAATACACTGATTACAGAGAAACTTGAAAGGAGAAACACCATTACACACAGCCTGTATTGATGGGAAACTTCAGGAAGTTTTGAAACTCCTCAACCAGGTAAGCTTCCATTTTCCTTACAATTTTTGTTTTGTCTGGTGTTTTCTCCGTTCACCTTTCAGAAACAATTCCTGGTTTTTAGGACTCTAAGAAAGAAGCCTTTTGAAAACATTGTCGGAAAAGGAGAAAATGCTGCTTTTCCCACAATGTATCTGCCCTTCCCAAGACAAATTCCAGTTTTTGAGTTGCATTGATTTTTATCATCTGCAAATGCTTTCAATTTGGATTAGTCAAAAATTTTGTCGTCTGGTGATTTATCCTAACAAAGATGTTTTTCAGGCAGGAGTTTTACAAATGACACCTGGACTACAACCTCTGAGTTAGCAGTTTACCTCATTAACTAACTTTAACTTGATTACAGATTTTCGTCAAGTCCTAACCCAAAGCAGTTTCAGAAGACCGATCAAGATGTGGCTCACATGTTGAAATTGGTCTTTGAAAGGGCCGGGCCTGGTAGGGCAGTGAGTAGCATACATGATTGACCTGTTACCACACAGCAAAATTTTAGATCTATCTAAATTGAAAGCACTTGCAGATGACAATTTCTAAGTGGCTCAAATGGTGCAATTTTGCTTTGATAGGGTAGAAAACTTTATGGGAAAAGGAGAAAATGCTGGTTACCAGCATTTTCTCCTTTTCCGACTATGTTTTCAAAAGGCCTCTTCATCAGGGTCGTTTAAAAGTCGTCACTGTGTGGTAATGGGTTAAAACCAGGAGTTGCTGGTTCTAATACCCAGCTCTGGAGTTTCATTCTCCCAAGACTGATGGTAGTCACTGTGACAGGATCCATTCCTGTCTTGTCTTTTCTCATTGTTTTGATGATGCTTTTGTGGGAACATTTATGAAATTTTGTCAAGTGGTAAAGACCTTAAAATACAGACAATCAATTGACAGGGTCATCCTGTAAATGTACGAGACAATGGAGGCTGGACACCACTTCATGAGGCTTCGAACTTCGGCTATGTTGATATTGTGAGGACTTTGGTGGAGCATGGTGCTAATGTGAATGACCGCGGTGGAACAGAATGTAATGGACTGACGCCAGTGATGGATGCAGCAAGTAATGGGATGATTGAGTGTGTAGAGATTTTACTGAAGCATGGGGCTAATATACATGCAAAAGATGACAATGTAATTTAATACTTTGTATCTCTCCTTTTGATACCTACCTCTCTCTTTGAAATTGACTTGTTCATATGGAAAGCAGTTTCAAGACAACACATGACTATTGCTGACATGATTTGATTTGTCTTTGATCAACCATGTTGGAAAAAGTTGAAGTGCGAGTTACCAGCATTTTTGTAAGCCCAAAGGGTTGTCTGTCCGTTAGAAATTTCATGTGTGCACAGCTCTTCCTGCAGTTTCCATTGGAATGACTCTAAACTTACCCAAATGAATCTCTGTGTAGTTATGCATGTGACGTAAAATTTGGATCTATGTAAGCGTTTTAACCAATTTCACTGACAAGCCGTTTCTGGCTTATATGTGCTATTCTGCAAGGCTCTTGTTTCCTATTCCCATAATGCTTTCATTGTTTTCACTCAGTAAGATACAAGGCTTGAAAGCCAGTGAGCTCATGGCTTAATTCTAAGCTCATCCAACTTCTTTCCACAGATTGATGATAGTTATTGCAACAAGAGTAAGTCCTCTCTCGCCATTGAACAGCTGTTCATTGATGCTTATGTAGTAAAGCAGCCTCAATCTTGGAAGCCCTTGTTCTGCTTATTCCATATACATGTGCTTACCTCACTTTTTATAGTGCCATAGGTCACCATTCTCTTTATTCCGTATATCATTGAATTTGTTTTTGGACATATAATAAAGATGTTTTTGTAGTCTTTAAGTCAAATACTGTTGATAATTGATGATATTGTAGTTAATGGGTCATGAGTTTTTTCAGGATTACCTTTACAGGATACATGTTTGTGATTGTGATAAGGCCATCTATAAAGAAATTTATAATTCCTGTCACTTGTCACTGATTTTTTTTTTTGCCATATCTTCTTACTAGAAAACAAAATATGGTTTCTATAAATTTTAGAAAGCATATGCAGATGACGAAGTAAATGTGACTGAAATATGCCATGTTGCCAGCATTTTCCCCTCAATGTTTTTAACTTCTTCATTCACAGAGTCATAAAATTACATGATCATTCGGTAAAGGATTCAATATGAATTTGTATTCCATCTTTACAGATGTTGACAGTACTGGATCACCTGAACGACTACTTTGAAAGGTCAGAAGATGAACTTACAGAATCGGAAAAATCAGAGTGCAGAACTATGATAGGTATCTTAAGAGATAAGATGCCATTCCATCGAGGTAAGGCACCACAATGGTATTTTTTGTTCCATCATTAGAACAACAATACTGATAATTTGAAGGCTTTTTGACAGATCAGTGGTGTAGAAGAAAAATATACTCTGCGCTTTGTGAATCCATTCAGAAATTGTGTTACTATCTAAATTTGGAATCGGAATATGCAGCAATTTAGAGTGGTTGGTGAATATGGACACTGTGCTAGGGTGAGCTTTGTCCCCCCATGTGCATCTGTTTATGTGTCTACTTTCTCAAACAATTTTGCTATACAGGACCAAATTTTACATGCAGATCTGTTACTTGGCCAAGATGGACATCATTTTTAAATTAAGCAAAAACTCTGAAAAATCTTCTCTGATTCCAAAAAACAGGTGAGTTTAAAACTTGGCTTTTTACTGATGTAAAACCCTCTGCAGGCAACAGAATTTCAGACTTGTCCATATTGAAGTCATGTGTAGATGACAAAAGCATTGTTTACTTGTGTTTTGGCCTTTGCCAACAATGTTTCCAAGGGCCTATTTCCTCTGGGTCATGAAAGCACAGAATGTTTTTGTATAGGGTAACCCTGTAGCATACAGTTTGGTATTTTGAGGACCATTAGACAGAAAGCTTTAGAAAATAGTTTGGAAAGAGAAGAATATGCTGGTCACCAGCATTTTCTTTTTTCCCCACAATGTTTTCCTATCTTTGAGCCATATTTATTTAATCATCTACAAATGCTTTCAGTGTAAACAAGTCTAAAATTTTGTTGTTTGATAACTCTTTACCAAATAACAAAAAGTTAGACTGGTCAACCTTGAAAACATTTGCAGAGGAAAAATTAGAAGTGTCTCATTTTATGAAATTTGTCTCTGAATGTTGTCTGCTCATGTCATATTCTTTGAAGATTTGACATGTCTCATATGACGCATCACTCTCCCTGACATTGGGGAGATTGCAGTAATACGCGCTATTTAGTAGCAATGGAGAAAATGGCTTTTATTTATGCGTTTAAGGAAAAAATCAGGCCTGTTTTAGCTCCAGATTTCTCTCAACTTCTGATCATAGCAGAAAGAATCGCACCAGGTACAGTTTTATTGAGTAAACGTTTATTTTAGTTTGAAATTCAAAGTAACGGTTGTCGTGTAGAAAAGTAGTCCGGTTCTACACCCATGATGCCCAAATTAGATAAATGAGTATTTGTACAATGCCATCTAGCGTGAGATAACGGTCTCTGAAAGAATAGAAAACCTTGTGGGAAAAGTAGAAAGTGCTAGTTACCAACATTTTCTTCTTTTCCCACAAGGTTTTTAAAAGCTTTCCCTCCTAGGGTGGTGAAAACCAAGGCTTGTTTGGTAAAGAGTTTACTAATGATATACTTTAAACAAATGTAGCTCCTCAAAAAGTAAACCTCACACAGAAAACTGCTCTAATACCTGAGACAGAGGCTGAAAAGTTTACGAAGACTACAGAGAAAAAGAGATCAAGAAACAGCTTTATATGTGATGACCTTGATTCCTTTGAAGATGATATTGATGTCTGTGAAAGTAGAAGGTAATTGCAGTAACCATTAGGCTGTCGAGCTTTGGTCATTTAAGAGATAATCTTTTTTCTATCCTGGTTTATCCTTCAGTAAACCACATTTGTGAGTTATTAGGCACAATATTGAAAATAATCCACAAGGGTGATAGCCTGAGTGGATTATTCATTGCACCTCATAACTCATAACATGGTTTATTGAACAAAATACCATGAAAGAAAGAAGATTATGTCAATTTTTACATGATCGACACTTAATGAAAGGTTACAAGTTCATAATTAGAGTAAAAACATGGGTGCAGATTATATTCCATTGAATAATTTACTTACTTTATACAGAATGACATCTCTCTATATAGAATGACTTCACTCTGTTTAGAATAATATAGACTTTACCATGCTTTTGTTGCACTGTGCTTATAGTGTTTATAGTTTATTTGTCATTTTAGAATACAAAATTATCAAGCTTAGTATTCAACAAGAATTACACAGTAATGAACAACATATGTTATTGCAATTATATGATGAAAACGTTTGGTTCTTTGCCAAATGACGAACTTGCCTGATATCAGTATACATGGCCAATATGGGAAAACCATCAGCCAATATCAAACAAAACATAGCCAGTATAACTAACAGGCCGCAGACTTTTAACCTGGCTGGAACGAAATTATTTGATTAATAATATGGTTTTTCTCCTTCTGTATAATATAAGTATCTCACTGACTGACATGTTCTGTCTTAGATGGATAGTTTTAGAAATACAACCAAGAATGAGTGCTGAATGTGGTCTCTGGTCCACTTATCAAATTTGATAAGTGATTGAGCCAGAACATTCTGATTATTAACAGTGTATGTAAATATTGATTTCTCTGTGGCTTGGTAGTTATGACATAAGCCAGTGCTTTCAAAACTGAAGGTATATGCTTATGTATTAGATCTTGCCAAAACTTTCAGTTTTATTAAAGCTTCATTAGAATTAAAGCTTACAAAAAAAACCCTAAAAATATAGAAAAATACTCTATGAGGGGTATTTTTTATCTTATACATAGCTTTGGAGATTCAATTAATACTAGTACAAAAAAGAGTATAGCAAATTCCATTCATTGCTTTATGACCCAGTTTCCGAAGTTTGATTCTGGGCTGGAGCTGGTTATGTATGGAGCACCCTTGGAGAGAGCATGTGTTCCAGGCAATAGTACTGCTGAACCCGTATTCATTTTCACCAACAATTCTTAAGAACATTCTTTGTCTTATTCTCCAGAATTTTCTATATTTGAAAGTAGCACAACTTTAATTGTTTTCAGCTAAACCAAATGGTTTAGCCAGTCAGAAGTTCATTTACTTTTACAGTCAAAAAAACTGAAAGAATAAGACAAAGACTGTTCTTAAGAATGGTTGGTGAATACCGGTCCAGGTACTAGTATATGGCCCAAAGATAACTCTTGAAGTAACTTTATCTAATTAGACAAGTTAATTTGGAAAAAAGTGGTTTTTTTTTGACATGTTGAACAACAGCAAAAATACCAGAAAGCGTAGCCCTTCTCCTGAGTACACACCACCAGACATCCCTGATGAATTATCAAGTGAACCTCATTTGAAAGATTTAACTCTAGATGATGGTAATGCTGCTCTTGTATACAAGAAAGCTATTGCAGGAATAGGTAGTTCTGCACAAAGATCTAGTCAATTAACAAGGGTGAGAGAATCATTTCCATACATCGATTTTTAGTTTTTGTATTTACATTGTAATTTGAGACCTTGATTTGAACACTTTATCATCATAAGCAATATAATTACATGTATGTATTGCAGATGATGACTGTTCAAAAACCTTCTGAAACATTGTTGATAAAGGAGAAAATACTGGTTTCCAGCATTCCTTTTATATGCAGTTTTTTTTTTTTAATCTTCTCAAAGGCTAATTGCTTTATATGCCCAGACTATCATAATATCCACTGACAAATCTTTTCAAATTTGATATGTAAAGAGTTAAAAAAAACTTTCAATAAACACTTTTTGTTTCTCACTCTTTGTAACTTGTGTTAAAGCATTACACACATATTATTTTGAACAAATTCCGTTTGAGATGTGAATAATTAGTAAGACTATAATTAGTAAAATTAAGATTTTGTAACTGTAAAAGTATTATTGTGAAGGTAAAAACCGTCTATATTCACCAACCATTCTTCAGAGGGTTCTTATTCTTACTCTTCATGATTTTCTAAATTTTAAAGTAACAAAACTTCTTATGGGCTAAACTAAATGGTTTAGCCAATTAGAAGTTGTTTTACTTACGAATTTAGAAAATCTTAATGAGTAAGTAAGACTAAGACTATTCTTAAGAATTGTTGGTCAGAATACAGACGCTGCTGGTAATGAATCATTGTAATGAGTAATCTCTTCCTTTGCCAATTTGTTTTTCAAAGTTGTGTTCTCAAAATGTATAAAGATGTGTACTGTTGCTAATGTGCTGACTTCAATAATTTTTGAAATAAATCTGGCTGCACCAATTACATTAACTCAAACTTCTTTTTGTGGCTCAAAATAAACTAAACAAGTGGATGGTATAGATTCAGGATCAGACTGCATGATTTGTTCAGCCTGATGTAAAAATAATGTGGTCTACAAAATCTCTTGTTTTTTGTATGGTGTTGGTAGCCTCGAAAAAATGAAGCATATACTGTACTATTTTACGTTATTTTTTCTCTGTTAAGTGTTCATTCATTCATGTGTTCATGGTATCCAACTTTCTTCACATACTAAGATAGTTATTGTCAGCACTGGCATATTGTCTGTTTCACTTTGCAAATTATTTCAAGATATTCTGTAATTACAATGTTAATAACTAGGTTTGTTTGATGCTTGCAGAAATCTCAAAAACAGTCTGCTAGAAAAGCAGCTCTTGTAGCAGAGGAGGACTATGTCCAAGATGATTGGTTAATCGATGACATGAAACCTTCAGCAAAGAGAAGAAAAATGAATGTAGACGGCTATAAATATACAAGTGAATTAACACTGAGCAGACAGACAGATAATACACATCATCCGCGGAGTAGTGCAAAGCAATTAAACAAAAGAAAAACAAAAAGGGGTGAATCACTAAGTGATATTGAAGAGGATAATGATTTGGAATTAGCATTGGAATCTGAGGATATACCTTCACCATGCGGATCAGAAATTAGTGATGTACCCTTGTCACCTTTAAGGGGTTCCCCAGTGCCATCAGTATTTGAGGACTTTACCACTGCACAACAAAATATACAACAGAGTGAAAATGAAAGTGCTAGTGGAAGTGCAAAGGAAATTTTATCTGTAGTCTTAACGAAAGATGGATCAAAAAGCTACAGTTATACAAAACAAAAAATAAACAGACAGATGAAATTGACTGATTTTGGTTCTGTTGTGCCTAAATCTATACCTAATGGTCTCCATTTTCAACCTGATACAGAGAGTAATCACTCCAGTGTGACACCTTGGAGTGCTTTTGTACCTCAGAGAGAGACTGTCTCTGCAAGTAGTGAGCCACAATCTACATCTAGTGTTATCAAGATTAAAGTCCAGATTCAGGATAAGTTATTACTGGTACCTGTCGTGGATAGGTAAGTTTGAAGTTGTCACTGCAAATTTGTTTCAGGGGTAAACAAATGATCATTGTAATTCTGTCAACCCTTTAGGAAACCATATTTACAGATGAAAGAATGAAAGAAAAAATGTGACCCAAAAATTTAAAATTATTTTTGGAAAGTTTTAAAACATTTTGCAAAAAAGAAAAAAATACTGGCTGCCAGTTTTTCCACAGTATTTTCCAAAGTTGTCTTCCTAAAGGATTAAATTCAAGTTTGCTGGTTGGAAAGGAGTGACTGTTTTTGTTTGTTTGTTTTTTTTCACTGTAATTAACAAGTTGTTTAAACACTTGACATATCATTCAGTTGCTTTATAGTTAAATGGTGGAGAATTTTCATAATAACAATGCAATTAAATACTAGTACCTGTTACAAAAGGATCTACAAAAATTACATGTGTATAGAAGTGTTCATCTATACATGATAGAGAAGGAATAGTCTCTGTACTTATAACTCTTTCATCATTTCATAATACATTTTTCTCGCATGACACAAATATAGGTCAGTTAACTCCATATATGTTGTTTCAGAGATAGAACCAAAACAGTTTCTTGGTTGATTGAAGAGGTAGCAACCAGGTACTCCAAGATGTTTGGACTAAAACCTCAACTAAATCTTGGTACAAAAGATGGGGCCCATTTTTCTCCAGAAGATCTGATCAGTTTAATCCTTTCCGACGGTGATAAGGTAGTCTGATACCATTTTTACTGAATATGTATCTTAAATTTTACCTCTTACACAATTTGAAGGAAGATGCACCTTTAATCTATGATTCCTGATTTTGAAACAACCAGTTTTACCTCCTAGAGCAAATTTTTTGGCAGCAAATTAAAATATCCTTGTAATAACAGATTAAGAACATTGATTAAGATTAAATACTTGAATTTAAACGAAACTTTGTGGCAAGAGGACAAATTATTCATCTGTGTACGTTCTATGTTTGTGCAAAGAACTCCTCCTCGGAAACGACCCTGAGGAAGGATGCTTTCAAAAACAATGTTGGAAAAGAGAAAGATGGTAACCAGCATTTTCTCCTATTCCCACAACGTTTTCTAAGCAAAAAAAAAATACCATAACTTAAGTAACTTAATTTGTTGTCTACAAATGCTTATAAAACAGTCTAAGATTTTTTTGTCATATAATGAGTTGAGCATTTTACCCTTCTCCAAATTATTCCAGCCTGATGATCCTGACAAAGAAATCTTTTGAAATGTTTGTGGTAAAAGTAGAAAATGCTGGGAACAAGCATTTTTTTCTTTTTATTCACCCGAAAGGTTGAATTATGTTATGGTCCCGGACATCTATCTATCCATTAATCTGCTTGCAATTTCTTTTGTGCGCAACTCCTTCATTTTCTATTAGAATAATTTGAAAATTACCACAATGAATCTCTATGTGTTGTGCATGTGACTCTTTACATTTGGATCTCTGTACTTGTTCTAGATTTTAATCTATTTTGCTGTCAAGCTCCTTCAGGCATATATGCTCTGCTCTGCAAAGCTCTCATACAACAATGTTTTCCATACTTCTCTCAGCATATTTCAAATTTTGAATCACATCTGTTTTGTCATCTGAAGATGCTTTCAATTTGGACAAATAAAAATTTTTGTCATTTGGTAAAGACTTAAATTACCGTTTCTAATTTGTTTGTAGATAGAGGGATTTTTGCAATCCTGGGATCTTCCACCAATGACACAACAGTACAAGATAGCTTGTAAATCTTCGAATACAGGTGAATATTTGATAACTCTGAGTGTATAATAATGCCTGTTTAATATTTAACACTGTTTTACTGTTTTTCGACTGTATTTTAGATTCTTCATGACAGTTTCTTCAGCCATTACCCTGTGGGTTGAATTGTTGGTATTTTTTCAATTATTTTTTAGATGACAGGTGGCAATATTTTAGCCATTACCAAATTGAAAACGTTTACAGAAGACCAATCGGCTGTAGCTCAAAAGATGATTTCTATCCCTGAAATTGTAGACATTATTGTGAATAGCGGACAAATGTTTGTTTCAAGCATTTTCTTTCTAAGACGTTTGCAGATGATTTTTTCGTCCGTGTATTTCCAATATGGCATTGTTTAGGAATGGATTAAGTTCATACTTCCATTCACAAATTAACAACAAAAAAATAAGATGAAATATAGAAGAGAAGGGCCACAAATATTATGGATCAAAGGTCTAGTAGCAACCTTAGGTAAACAGTGTTGTTGTTAAAATGCATTTATACTTATATCATACCATTTTAAAGTGTGCAAATTATTGAAAAAACAATAATCTGTTACTGTATGGTCGGTCAAAGGCAGTTATGTGGATGTTAAAACAAGGTGAAAAGCTGCAACTTTCTCCATTTTTGGTTATTTTTTAACCTGGCTTGAAATTTCATTTTTCTCCCAGCAACTAACAATTTAAAAGATATAGCTGGAGACATGTTTTTTTTTTTCCCATTTATATAAATGGGTGAATATTGTAAACTTTTCAGTAATGTACAAGAATATTGAGACAGTGATGCACAACTGTGAAGAAAGAACAGGAAAACTAAATCTTACAGATTTATCACTGCGACCCATGAGATTTCAG
Source organism: Tridacna crocea (assembly GCA_943736015.1). NCBI lineage: Eukaryota > Metazoa > Mollusca > Bivalvia > Cardiida > Cardiidae > Tridacna > Tridacna crocea. Next base: position 23,572,458 of record OX031067.1, on the reverse strand, counting down.
CCTGTTTTGAAGGCTATACAGCACCAGTCTTGTCTAAGAGAACTGGAACTTAAAGGTTAGTTTACGGAACCAGTTGATACATAAAACCTTTACTGTACAGAATTAACTTTACATCTTTGGGCATGATGCCTTTAGGAACAATTGCTTGTGACAAAGCTATTGCTCTTTTAGCCACAATATTTCTCATACTGTTAAAAATTGATATGCTGTATTTGATTGAAAAGAGAGGTCTTTTTTCATAATTCAAACTACATGTAGGGTTTTGCAGGGCTTGCAGCAGAATGGCTTTGAAAGCCAAGTTGCAAATAAGTAATAAATAATAATAATAAAAAATTGTCATACTGAAAAAATGTTGTTTTTTTTCATGTATACAGCTATCAAACTTCAGTTCTTCTTGATCATATGTGTTTCCCAAATACCTTTTAGAAGGTGTAAAATTATAAGTATTAAAAACTTACCTTGGAACTTCAGAGGTTTAACCTTGTATTAGACAATCCAATGTTTTAATGATGCAAAGAAAGAAAAGTTTTTGAAAAGGTGGGACAATGGGAAAACGCTGGTTACCAGCTTTTCTTATTTCCACAAAATTTTGTACCCTTTCAAAGGCAAACCCAGACATTGTGCCAAATTTTTTAATTTGTGAACTGCAAATACTGCAATCTCTCTGGCGTCTAAAAATTCTCTGGTAAATTCAAGGATAAGAGATGATGAGTACAAGGTCTCCAATTCACCAAGCACTCATACTCTAAATTTTGAAAGTAACAAATTTTGATTGGCTAAACTGTTTTCTGATCAGGAAAACTATTTTCTGGTTGGCTAAATCAAATAGTTTAGCAAGTCAGAAGTTGTGTTACTTTAGAATGTGGAAAGACTACGAACGTTCTTAAAAATGGTTGTTGAATACTAATGGGCTATTTTTCCTCTGCCCAAATTTTGTGTGAGAACTTTTGAGAACAGTTGCAACCAAATTAGATTCTTCTCCATTGCTGAGCAGTTTTGGACAATGTTTAGAACAAATATTGAAGTATCGATAATCATACACCTGTCATATTCTGCACTACTGTAGTCTGTAAACTATGACATTTTCTTAAAATTGTATCACCAACAAAGATATTTACTTTAAAATCTGGCTATTTGATCATCTATCAAAATGGCAATGCCTACCAATTTAGTGAGTGCTGACAGTCACATGTGGTACTTTCATTTACTATTTCAGGGAACCATTTAGGAGATCCTGGTTTAGAGAGTCTAAGTCGTGTTTTTGATACCCTACCCAATTTAACCTATCTGGGTCTCTCTTGTAATAATATCACTAAAGTTGGACTGTGCCATATTGCTGCAGGTATCAGTACGGATAAAGAGCCAGTTTTAAAGGTATCTTACATTGATTGATACGAAAGATGCTCTGAAAAATGGGTTTAACTCTTTACCAAAGACATATTCATAAATTAGTCTAAATTGAAAGCATTTGCAGACGACAAAATAAATGTGACTTAAAGATACTTTTTGCAGTTCCCAGAAGGTTCCTTTTTGTGTGAAAGGTCACATTTGTTTTTTAAATGTTTGATACAAAGACAATCTAGATACCAGTTCAAACTTTTGTTGAGTCTCGTAGCCTACAGCACATGACATAATTTGTTTGTTGTGAGGTTGAATCTCAGCTGTGCTGAGCTCTTCTCGATGGTTGATGATAGTCATCAGGATTCTGTTCTGTCACACTACTTTTTAAAGTGTCTGAGTAAATATTTATGAGGTAAAACAGCAAGTGGCTAGGACAGAGTTTATATAAAGTAAAGGTAAATGAAATTCCAAGAATTATGCTTTGACTGAAGTGATTATGAATGGAATAATGGATATAGTAGCATTCAACTAGAAAAATTGAACAAAGCTCAAACCATCATTTTAAATGCAAGCGTTTAGCTTCCCTTATATAAAAATTGCTGTTGTCTTCACATTAGTGATTACAGAAAAATGGAAAGCTGGGATTCATAGGTGAATGGGGCAGGGTACCTGTCTCAATCTGTCGGCCCATAGAGGCATTCTTGTATACTCTTCTTTTCATGCAATTTTGCTGAAATTTTGATGGAAGCCTTATTACCATTGAAACTTGGGCACTTTCAGTCTGTATTGAGACAAACATATGTTTACATGAGTTAATGGTTCTTGAATTTTTTTTCCCTGATCCATGGACAAGGTAACTGGCAGGGGAAGGACGTGTATAGTCGTTGGTCTGAGACAGTCGTTGTTTTATTTTGCATTCAAACTTTAACTGTTACAAGAACATGGTGTCATGATTATTTAATGTTACTGTATTATTTTCACAATTGCAGAGTCTTTCACACCTAGATGTCAGTTTTAACCCTTTCTTTGATGAAAGTCAAAAGGAGATGATTTCTGTGATAAAGATGATTCCCAGTTTAACTAAACTGTGTATAGCCTCCTGCAATCTTACCGCAGCTTTCTTCCAGAATGACAGAGCAATGATTGCCCAAGTCCTGAATGGTATTTTTATGTTGTTTATTGCATATTTCAACTTTTTATGTACTGAAAGTAAACTTAGCTGATACTAGCGTATGGGGTTTATTTTTTTTTTGAAAATGACAAAATTGAAGACTCATTCATATTGTAAGCATTTGCAGTCCAGATGTTCAGTGTTTCCCAAGTAATTGGACTTTCCCTGCAGATAATATTGTGGAAAAAGGAGAAAAATGCTGGTTCCTGGCATTTTCTTCCTATCCCATAATGTTTTTAGATGCTTTTCTATAAAGGAACAAGCACATGATTGTTTCATAAGGCTTGATGGATGACTGCATCCTTAGTTTTGATCAAAGCAAGTTCTTGTACATTTGACACAAAGAGAAAAAGTGTTTTAAAGAGTCGAAAAACATACTCATATTCTTTGAAATGATTGGGGAACAAAATATATATATATGTGTGTAACCATATTATGTGCAGTCATATTTTCATAAGAATGATGTCATGAAAATAGTTCCTGCTGGCAACCCTTTATTTACATGCCAAATTTGCACTTTTTTACTACCACTGATTGTAACTACAAGTAGTTTCTTAACATTTTTCATGGGAAAGTATATTTTGTAGCTTTTCAAAGGAAAGTGTATTTTGTAGTTTTTCACAGGTAAGTATTTTTTGTATAGTTAATAAGAGTTTTTGGGGAAAAAAAAGTTAATAGTAATAAATACATGTAACCCCCCTTCAGCAATGTTTTAAAAGTATTCTCACTGATAGAGATGTTTTTTTCTTAAAAGGGTTAACTCTGTAACACATGACAGAATTGTAGTCCAAATTGCGAGCATTTGTTGACAACAATTTACATGCGACTACGTTGATGTTATATGTCTTTAATAGGTTTGAAAACATTGTGGGAAAAGAAAATGCCGCCAGTTACCAGTATTTTCTCACTTTCCCTTGTTTTCAACAAGCTTTTTGCTCAGGGTCATTAAAACTTGTAGTTGTGTAGTAAAGAGTTAAGATGGTATTTTATCCTTTCTCAGATTCCAGGATACAACATATTGACATTTCATACAATCTGTTAGAGAATAGCGGTGTCTACTTTTTCCTGAGATGTCTAAATCCATGTAAGATGCTTACCCTGAATCTGTCCTCTACAGCTGTCAAAAGTTCAGCCCAGCTGCTAGAACATATCTGTGATTTTTTTTCCCAGGTAGTTATTAGGTGTAACATTATCCGTTCCAAATAGATCAAGTGAAAAATTCAGTCTGTATTTTTTATTATAGTTATTTAACCTTTACCACACATTCCTGACTTTTAACACTCCTGAGAAAGAAGCCTTCTGAAAATATTGTGAGAAAAGGAGAAAATGCTGGTAAGCAGAATTTTCTCCTTTTCCCACAATGTTGTCTTCCCTTCTTTTTATTGTTTTGTAAAAAGTCTCAGTTTTTTTGTGCAGATAACAAAAAAGGCTCAAATGATAACATTTGTGTTTGACATGGTAAAAAATATTGTGGCAGAGGGAGAAAATGCTAGGAATCAAAACGTGTCTTTTTCCCATAACATTTTCAATATCTTTCTTTATTATAGTTGTAAAAACACAGTGTGTTTTGGTTAAACCTGTACTACAAAATCTTGTGTTTAACTCTTTACCTTACAGTCCTGACTTTTAATGCCCGTGAGAAAGAAGTCTTTTGAAAACACTGTTAGAAAAGGAGAAAATGCTGGTAACCACAGTGTTCTCTACCCTTTTGAGACCAAATTTCAATTTTTCAGTCACATCTATTTTGTCATCTACAAATGCTATCATTTGGACCATTCAAAAATTTTCTTGTGTGGCAAAGAGTTAAGTGGCCCTGAGGCAGACAATATGAGACAAAGATAAACTGCTGGCTGGAAACAAGCATTTTATCTTTTCCCACAATGTTTTGTCATTTTTCTATGGACAACTTTTGAGCAATATTCAATTTGTCATCTGCAGATGCTTCAAGTTTGGCTCAATCTAAAGTTTTGTTACCTGGTAAAGGTTTATAGGTGCATCAAGTTTTTCATGATCCTGTCAAGCTCTGTACAAAATATATTCTTTACAGAGAGATAGTGCATACTTAATAGACTATACATGAGCAAAAAAGATGTAATTGCGAAAAGATGTCTATTGATGGTATTTCATTGATAGGATAGCTAGCCTGTTAAATTATATTGTTTGTTAGTAGCTTTCAAAGGCCTGTGGGCAAATTCTCACGATCAATAACATGTTGATTATAAAGGACTTTATACAAGATGGTAAAGAGATGTTATATCTGATCTCATAATAATAATAATATGTGGTATGGCACTCCTCATAGCAAAAATTATTTATCCAGTTATTTATATGCCAAAAACATAACATCATGGTTTCAATGAATGGAACCTTGCATCTTCTTAACCCATTACCACACAACCCCTACTTTTGACGCCCCTGAGAAAGAAGCCTTTAGAAAACATTGTGGTAAAAGGAGAAAATGCTGGTAACCAGCATTTTCTCCTTTTCCCACAATGTTTTCTACCCTTCACAAAACAAATTTCGAATTTTCAGTCACTTTTGTCTTAACGTCTGCAAATGCTTTCAATTCCGACAAGCCTAAAAATTGTCATTTGGGAAAGAAAAAATTGCAGTGTTTTGTGTCACAGGTAATTTCATGTAACCAGACATGCCTCTCCAAAGATGATTTAACCAATTACTGAAATGCGTATTATGAAATGTTTGATATGTGGCCTACTTTGACTCTGCAATCTAAATCATGATCAAAATACCTCTTCATATAAAGTGAATTTGTATTTACAACTTTTTAAAAGTCAAAAGTATCATTTCGCAGGGAAGAAGTTGTGTCATGTTGTACAAAGTTTTATAACTTTGATAAGTTTCCACATATTTTCAATGAAGCAGTTGTGTATTGTAAAATTTTGAACAGTGCAGAACACATATATTGTCATTGTAGGATGGATGTATGCTACAACATATGGAACTGTGCAATTTAAATGCTAAAGCATGGACATCTGATCAGCTAATGAGGTAATTATACTTCTGTGCAAAACAAACACACCTGGGCCTGTATTCACCAACCATTCTTTAGAAAGTACCTGGTCTCAGTCTCCAGAATTTAGAAAATTTTGAAAAATAAGACTGAAAATATTCTTGAAGGACGGTTGATTCTTAAGAATGGTTGGTGAATATGGACCCTAGTGTATATTCAAACCAGTCTGTCTGTCCATCCATCTATGCAGATACACTGAAAGTTTTGTCCAAACATGCTTTCTGAATGCAGTCTGCAGTCATACACTAAATCCTCCAATTTTCTGTTGATGACACTTTACATGTGTATTATCAAGAAACTTCAGATGTGCGAGATTTAATTTTCAGACGTGAGATAACCTTTGGCTTACATTTTCATATTTTAATGATCCGTAAGAAGACAGTTTATGGGGGAAAAATGTAGAAAAGGAGAAAATGCTGATTACCAGGATTCTCCCTTTTCCACAAAAGTTTTTTTTTTCCTTTTAAGAAATGGAGTTCAATTACTTGAGACATATTTACATTCTAATCTGCAAGTGATTTCCATAATTTATAAATTTTCTAATTTGTAACAAAACTAAGCACCAAAGAATTATCTCCCTTTGAAATGAAGAAATCTGTGAATAATACCCACATGGTATAACCCTTAACCCTTTCCCAAACAATCCCTGGTTTTTAGGGTCAGGAATAGAAGCCTTTTGAAAACATTGTGGGAAAAGGAGAAAATGCTGGTAACCAGCATTTTCTCCTTTTCCCACAATGTTTTCTACCCTACCAGATAGAAAAATCATCTTTTTAGCAACTGTTAATTTGTCATTTACATTGTAATCTGCAAATGATTTCCATAATTTAATTATAGGGTAAAAAATTTTGTAATTTGTTACAGAAGTAAGCAGCAAAGAATTATCTCCCTTTGAGCTGAAGAAATCTATGAATAATGCCCATATGGTATAACCCTTAAACTACCTCTCACAGTTGTACCGTTGCAGCCAGTGTAGATCAGGGTTGGGCTACACAAAACAGGCAGTCTGATCTTTGATTTGCATTGGCAGCTATGCTGAGACATCTTGGTTAAGGGCAATATTAAAATAAGAATTATTTGGGTCTTATTTCTAGTAAGAAAATATCCATTAGGTTTAACTAGTGCTCTCAGGGTTAACCCTTTACCTCATGACAAAATTTTAGAAAGCATGTTTGGACAACACTTTCAGTGTATCTGAAAGGATGCTATTTATCCTTGACATAGAAGAAAACATGGTGGGAAAAGGGAAAGAATGCTGGTTACCTGCATTTTCTGCTTTTCACGCAGTGTTTTCAACAGTTTTCTTCCTCAGGGTGTTTGAAAGTAGGTATTATATGGTAGTGGGTTAACCCTTTACCAAACAATCCCTGGCTTTCACGACCCTGAGATAGAAGCCTTTTGAAAACATTGTGGGAAAAGGAGAAATGCTTGTAACCAGCATTTTCTCCTTTTTCCACAATGTTTTTTACCCAGCTGGAGACAAATGTCAATTTTTGATTTATGTTTATTTTGTCGCCTGCAAGTGCTTTAAATATGGACCAGTGTAAATTTTTGTTGTTTGGTAAAGGATCAAACAGCAGCTCTGTCCTTCAAATATTTTCAAGGAGTATCATGTCACCCACTTGTGATAGCTGCAATTAGAGACGTTGTTAAACTTTGTATCTGACACCAAAATTATAGAATGGATCATTTAGACAGCTTTTGCAGACAGCAAATCAGCTGTGACTCATATGACAATGTTTGACTTTGTTGCTTTTGGAAACGTTGTGGGAACAAGAGTAAATGCTGATAACAGGCGTTTTGACCTTTTCCAACTTTGTTTTCATCCCTATTAAAATAAACTTCATCATTGAATCTGTTGCCTACAAATGCTAGAAAGTTGGTCAAGTAGAATATGTCATTGAAAGACTTATAACAACAGTTTAGCTCTGTACTACACAACCCTGACTTTTAATGACCCTGAGAAAGAAGGCTTTGAAAAACATTGTGGGGGAATAGGAGAAAATGTTGCTTTTCGGCATTTTCTCCTTTTCCCACATTTTCTACCCTTCCCAAATAGCATTTCAATTTTTGATACACATTTATTTTGTTGTCTGTAAATGCTTCCAATTTGGGCCAGTGAAATTTTGTTTTTTGGTAAAGAGTTAATATTGTTTCAGGTTGACAAAATCTGCATGTCAGCTACAGAGCTTGGACCTATCAGCCAACATGTACATCACCAACGATGCCATGAGAAATGTTATTCAGGGATCATGTCACACAGATTCTAAATTAGAGAAGCTGCTTCTAATGGACTGTGGAATAAAATCTCCCCTTAGCCTGGAACTGCTAGATGTAATTGTGGAAAAGATGGCAATGCCGTTTCCTTTAAGAGACCTTCAGTTTTCTTGTTATAAGCTTACACCCTTGGATTATGACAGTTTAGTGCATGTTTGGAAAGAAAAGTGGTCAGACATTGCAACAGTTAGTACTATTGATGATTCTGTAAAATTAGGTGTGACAGCTTAGGGGGAAAGGAAAGTAAGTGTCACAACCCTGAGAAAAAGATTTATTGAAAACATTGGGGGAAAAGGAGAAAATACTTTCCAGCATTTTCTCCTTGTCCCTGAATGTTGTTTCTTCCCTTTGGAATGCAAATCTTATGATTTGATATATGCAGATGCTTTTGACAAATGTAAAATTTTGTCTACTAGTAAATAGTTAACAAGTTTTTACCAGTCAACAAGATTGAAAGCATTTCCAGATGACAACTTGAATATAGCTCAAATGGAAATTTTTGGCTTTAACATGTTAGAAAAGATAGTGGGAAAAGAAGAAAGCGCTGGTTATCATCATTTAATCCATTTCTTACAATGTTTTCAAAAGGAACCTATTTAAGGGTCATTAAAACTCAGGGTTATGTGTTGAACAATGAAGTAAATGGAATGGATATTTTTGTTCAGCAATAAAAGCCCAGTGACATTGCAATTTCAAGGTTGTTTTGATGAAAGTACCTAACAAATTGACAGTTCAGATTCAAGATCAGATTGCATGCTTTGTGGTCAAAAGGAAGGGCACTTATTTCAGATCCAAGATTGTATGTTGAAATTTATAATGCATTATAAAATGGTATTACCTCATTCACATGTATTTGGTTTTGCTTCTTTTCAAAAGAATGTCACGGTGTTGTCTTGTTGTGGTATATGATGTTACTATGTAAAATTTTTGACATTTTCTGATACCACTGTCTCAAGGGCAGATATCCAGTAGGTCAGTCAGTAGCATAAAGAACCACTGGTTTGGAAAGAATATTGAGCACAGTGCTTCCTGAAGAAACTCCACAAAAGCATGATGTACCAAAACTGAAATAATGTTGAAAATAGTGTTAAACTCCATGCAGTCAATCAATCAACCTTTTAAAGGCATCCAGTTTCATGTCAAACTGAAGTTGAAAGCACATGCAATTGAGTGTTGGCATCAACATATGCTGCTCTTGTTAACACTGTTGGTCCTTAAACACACAGGATTGATTTAAATGACCCTGAGGAAAAAGTCGTATAATAACATTGTGGAGAAAAGGTGAAAATGCTGGTAACCAGCATTTTCACCTTTTCCCCACAATGTTTTCAATTTTGGACTTGTTCAAAATTTTACTATTTGGTAAAGAAATAAACTAATCAGTTCGAGACAAAGATGGATTCTAGGGACAAAATACCCCGTTCTTCATGCAAATCCTACTTTTTATATCCATGTATGAGACATGCCTCTTAAAAGGTTGTGGGAATAAGAGCCTGCTCCTTTTTCTGCAAAAGTTTCCATATTACTAAAATCTTACATAAGAGTAAACATACATTAACCTTTATGCCTCTTGTGCTACATGTGGTAATTTTGCAGATATTCTGTATAATAATAGTTGGTGGCATTGATGAACTCTTTATCAGACAACAATATCTTATACTTCCCCAAATTATAAGCATTTTCAGACAAGACAAATGAAGTGTGGCCAAGTTATTGTATCTGCTGGTGAAATGTTAAAAACTTTGTGGGAAAATGAGGAAATGTTGTTTTATGGATCCCAAATTATATGATAACTTGCTCTGTATCATAGATCACAGACACATGAACTCTTTATGAAATGAAAAAAAATTTGGACTTTACCAAATTGGAAGCATTTGCCAATGACAAAATAAAATGTAGCTTTAATGATGATTTTTGACTTGATAGGATAGAAAACACTGAGGGAAAAGGAGAACATGTAGGCTACCTGCATTTTCTCCCTTTCCCACAAAGTTTTCAAAATGCTCCTTTCTCAGGGCCGTTAAAAGTTAAAAAGGGATGGTGTGGTAAAGAGTTAAACCCTGCTTTAAATTTTGTCTGAACATTTATGTTAATGGAATTTTAGTTATAAGATACATTTATGAAATTTCAAAATAATCTATCTTTTCAAGTTCACCATGTTTTGTTTGACTACCCAGTTAACCCATTACCACACGACCCTGAGAAAGAAGCCTTTAGAAAACATTGTGGGAAAAGGAGAAAATGCTGGTAACCAGCATTTTCTCCTTTTCCCACAATGTTTTCTACCGTTCTCAAAACAAATTTCAATTTTTCAGTCACATTTTATTTGTTGTCTGCAAATGCTTTCAATTTGGATTAGTCAAAAAAAATTTTGTGTGGTAAAGAGTTAAGTCTTTCCAAGAATGTAAAATTGGATACAAGCCAATACATGTACTGAAAATATTGCAGGTTTGGCAGAAATAAATGTGGCTTTTATATTAGGATCAGTCTGTGATGAGGAAGGAAACTTTGCAGGGAAAGGAGAAACTGCTAAGTACAAACATTTTCTTCCTTTTCCATCATAATTTCCTCAGGATCATTAGAATATGGAATTGTTTGTAGGAGGGATAAGCCAGAGGTGTGGGAGAGCCATGCAGGATCCCAAATGCAAGTTTGACCAGTAGGATCTTAACATTCTACCAAATGACAAAATTTTAGACAAGTCAAAATTTGCATACAACATATCAAATGAAACTCAATTAACGATAACATTCTTCAAAAAGGTATAAAACATTGTGAGTAAAAGGAGAAAATGCTTGTTAAACCAGACTTTTCACCTTTTCCCTAAATCTTTTCAAAAGCTTTCTTTTTTCTCATAGTGATTTGTAAAGAGTTAATAGGGTTTCGAGTCATGCTCTAAAAAGGGGGCTTAACTCTTTTCCGAACATCAAAATTTTGGACTGGTCCAAGTTGAAAGCATTAGCAAACAACAAAATTTAAGTGATTCAAAAATTGATATTTCTTTTGGGAAAGGTAGAAAACATTGTGGGAAAAGGAGAAAATGCTGGTTACCAGAATTTTCTCCTTATTCCACAATATTTTCGAAAGGCTAGTTACCAGCATTTTCTCCTTTTTCCACAATGTTTTCGAATGGCTTCTTTCACAGAGTTGTAAAAACCAGGGATTGTTTGGTAAAGAGTTAATGCATTTATTAAAAGTGTCAACTAATGTCAGCCTAGGAAGGCTAACACATGTCAATTTTTTCTTCCATTTGTAAATTTTTTGCATGTTGAAAGACCATTTTACCTCCAGATCAAGTTGTTTTTAGACAAAATGGGTTTTACAGATCCAGAAGTAAGTGATGACTTGAATGGTATTGTCAATCACAGAGGTTCCATAAGCCTGCTCTTGCCAGAGCATGGCTCAATTGGTCCAATACCATTCCCAAACTGTCACAATCATTCCATTTATCATTTAATCCTTCACTGCACTTTTTTGAAGACAATGAAAATGGGGGAGAATATGCTAATGAATAGCGTTTTAAGGCCCGACGACAACTTAGGTCATATTGGGAGGTCATATTGGGCGCGCTTACTTAGTAAACAATGCAAGGTGAAAATAACATACATGTGCAACAACATAAGACAAACATGATAAATGAGGAATGGACAAAACACAAAATGATGCCCCTTTTGTCGCCTTTTACGACATGCATGCTGTCACATTTGTTCTGCCAGATGAAAAGGCAGGTGTGACGATCGCAGGACTGCAGTGGGTTATTCTTATAACTCCCAATTAAACCATGCAGGCTGGGTAGTTCTTGTTCCAAATCCTATATTTTTTTCTCGATGTAAACAGGGTTTGGAATGGGAATCAATTGGCTGGTGGGAGAATATGCTGTTAGCAATTTTTATTCTCTTTGTCCCACAATATTTTCTTAGCGAAAAAAACCTCCAAGATGTCAGCATTTTAGCCATACTTACTTTTAATTGTTGTCTACAAATGCTTTCACACCAAACCAGGGTAATCAGCATTTTTTCCTTTTTTCACAAAATTGTTATCTGTCTAAGACCTAATTATTTGTATGAACATTCAATTTAACATCGGCAGATAATTTGCAATTTTGTCATATGGTAAACTAAAGGCTTAACTCTTTATCACACAATCCCGACTTTTAACAACCTTGAAGAAGACAGCTTTTGAAAACGTGGGAAAAGGAGAAAATGCTGGTAACCAGCATTTTCTCCTTTCTCACAATGTTTTCTACCCTATCAAAGATAATTTCATCATTTCAGCTACCTTTGATTTGTCGTCTGCAAATACTTTCAATTTGGAGCAGTCCAAAATTTTGGTGTTTGGTAAAGAGTTAAATATGTACATATCAGTGGTACGATGTTTGATTTGTAAGCTTAACCCTTAACCTCATAAGGCATTTCTATGGTATCTCTAATTGACCCAAAATGACAGCAAGGATGAAGCTGTTTCGTATGTGTATATGAAACCTTTTGATAGCATAGAAAACATTGTGGCAAAAGGTGAAATTGCTAGTCACGAGCAATTTCACCTTTTGCCACAATGTTTTCTAAAGGCTCCTACAAGCAATGCGTAGAAATGAGTATCTATGGAGTAAAGGGTTAAAGACTGCTTTCAACAGAAGGACTAGGTGTTCCACAGAAATGTCCTTAGGCAGGACACTGCAGAGTCCTAGCATACCATGGGTAAAACCCTGAGTATACATCAGTAAGCTGTAACTGTACTGATAATATGACTGAAGTAATGTTGAAATCAGCATAAGTCACCACTCAACAATCAATCAATACCATTTATTCATGTAGTTGTTCTGCATGATATATGTTCATCTATTTCTTCAAGTGAAGGGTTAAATTGACAACAAAAGACTTATATATACAAAAGATTTTTTTTCTCTTCATTCCATGAATGACATCAAACCAATGTATCAAGCAAATAAAAATAAATACTCTCAACTAATAGACAAACATTTTGCCTACTCATTTGATTTTGTGATTCAATACTTCCTGAACAACTGAAATGGCAAAATTAATTTGAGCCTTGCTCTATTTCAAAGAAAATCATTTAGTGGCAAGACACAAAACAGGTAATCTTGTTCTATTTTTCTCGAAAAAAGAAAAAAAAAAAAAATGACTGGACACTCAACCACATCATTCAAAGTTTTAACAACAATCTTTTCAAAATGAAATGGAAAAAGGAGAAAATGATGTAAACAGAATTTTCTTCTTTTCACACAACGTTTTGTTCTGTTATAAAGACAGATCCAAACAATTAATCCACATTCGATTTGTCAGCCACAAATGCCTTCAATTTAGTCCTATACAAATTTTTTAATGTGATGGAAATGGCTTTATGAACCCCTAGTTCTAAAAAAGTTCACAAATCTAGCTCACTGTTATACCCTGCTTATGTGATTCACTGTTAAAGCACGATATGACTTATTGTTAAAAGCCTTTGTAAGTCACTTTTAAAACCTTATGTGACCCAGTGTTAACTCTTTACCCCACAAGCAAATTTTAGACCAGTCCAAATTGAAGGCATTTGCAGAAGACAAAATTAAGTGTGACTGAAAAATTGACATTTGGTTTAGGAAGGGTAGAAAACATTGTCATTGTGGGAAAAGGAGAAAATGCTGGTTACCAGCATTTTCTCTTTTTCCCATAATGTTTCAAAAGACTTTTTCTCGGGGCTGTTAAAAGTCAAGATTGTGTGGAAAAGAAATAAAAGCCCTTGTGGCCCACTGTTAAAAGATGTCTCTGTTAAATGTTTATGTGACTCACGATCTTTTATAAGTTTAATGACTCACTTTCTGTTAAAAAGCCTATCTAGCTCAGTGTAAAAAGCTTATGTGAGTCTCTGTTTAGATATTTATGTGATTAACTGTCAAAAATTTGTGATTCACTGTTAAAAGCTTTCACTGCCTTTAAAGAAATCTCATGGGACTCACTGTCTCTTATCTTAAAAGTTTTGAACGTATGTAACATGAACAATATATAAAAAACGTCCCAGGAGTATATAGACTTTTTCCATAACTCAGCTCTTTATAAACAGTGTAATACCAAACACTGACAACGTAACACTGATTACATCATAGATACATGCTATCAATGTCATTGAAACACAAAATTTGAGCTTCATGTTACAAAGGATTATACAAAATTATGATCTAGCCCACATCAGGTCACTTTGATGTCACAATGATAAATTGCCAAACTTTAACTTTTTCCATATAGTCACAGCCAACTCAAAGACGACAGGCAATCCATTTGTTACATATGGCAATGTAGATGTTGTTTTTTAAAGCAAAACACAATCTGCAATATTTCCTTCATGACATCTTGCGAAATGTCAAATCTCTGGCCTCAGGTTTTTATCTTAGTGCAGACAATCTACTCTGATACAGTATGAAAAATTAGCTGTCCATTGGCCTGCTATTCTTTACACAAACATTAATTCACAATAACAAAGATATTGTAGACTCCACCAGACTCGGATACTTCTGCCTTCTTTAGAGGACAGGATTCATGTAAATTTGTAATATGTAACAAATAACTTGGTTTACTGTCTATTGAACACATTTCTTTTTCATGGTAAAAGAAAGATGTTGAATTTGAAGCAAAACACACTAATATTCCACTACGTAGAAAAAAGTTTATGGTTGCTTTTCAATGTGACTTAAAAGTGACCTTAGGTTGTGTGCAGGGTCGCAGTGCGTCATTCAATTTAATCTTTACTCAATTAGTGTATTCTGATGATATTTGAAGCATCTATCAATAATATATCCAATGATACATCACTACAATAAAATGAAAGAGAACATTTGAGTTGTGGGAAAAGTTTACAAACTTCTTGGACAACCCTTGAACTTGTAAACATTTAACATTCAAAAAAAAAAACTTCCAACATACATATATCAGCTATCTCATTCTGTCAGTGCTCAATCTTTCTTATTTCAATTTTCTAAAAAAGTACACTAAAATAGAATTAGTTTAAAACCAGGAAGGTACAAGCTATCGAAGAAGTGGAGACAAGAAAAAAAAAGGACACACAGAATGTTTTCAACAGGAGAAATGAAATGTGTCAAAGAATACTTTATCTCTTTACAAACAACATAATTTCAGACTAGTCCAAATAGGAAGCATTTGCAGGTGACAAAATGCCACTAAAAATCTGAAATTTGTTTTGGGAAAGGAAGAAAACATTGTTGGAAAAGGTGAAAATGTTGGTTACCAGCATTTTCTCCTTTTCCTACAATGTATTAAGAAGGCTTCTTTGTCACGGTTGTTAAAAGTTGGGATTATGTGGTAATGGGTTAACAGTGTGCAACATTGATTCTTTATCAAACAATTCTTTGATTCCCTGGGGAAGAAAGCTACTGAAGCCATTGAGGGAAAAGGAGAAAAAATGCTGGTAAACAGCAATTTCTCCTTTCCCAACAATGTTTTCAATCCTTTTAAAGACAAATCATGTTATTTAAACCTTATTTATTTTATTGTCTGAAATTACCCTCAATTAGACTTCTCTAAAACTTTATCTCCAGGTCAACTATAAACATTATTACCACAAATTATAAGAAACAGTCATATTTCAAAAGGTTATCATGCTTTACAAAATTGTATTTCAATAGAATATAAAAGACTTAAAACAATGATTTATGATATTTCTAAAAATATTATTAAGGATTTGAAAGAAAAACACATTTACAATCAAAGAGTTGTAGTTTCTTCCCTCAGCTTTCCAACTGTTTTAAAATGAGATATCTGATACATTGAAAGTCCTTTAAACTTACATGATCAAGAAATAAATAAAACAAGAAGTAGGAAAAATACAAAAACATTAACTCTTTACCACACAATCCGAAATTTTAACAACCTTGAGAAAAAAGGCCTTTGAAAATATGATGAGAAAAGGATAAAATGCTGTCAACCAGCATTTTCTCCTGTCTCTATAATGTTTCAACACCACCACAGAACAAATTTCACATTTTGAGTTACCTTTAATTTATCGCCTGCAAATGCTTTGAATTTAGATAAGTCTAGAATTTTGTCATCTGGTAAAGAGTTAATTAAACAGAACAACTAACTGGACTATAAAAAATTAAAAATCAAAATATTGCACTAAACACATAAATGAAAACTGAAATCAATGATGAATGAAAGCTGCCAACTTAAAAGGTTCCTTCATATGTACAAGATTTCCGATATGACCTTCCAAACTAAATCTATGACACTGATGTTGCAATAGCGAAGTTATGCGAGACATTAGCAGCCCTTTTCTATCCCCTAAAATATAAATCCCATCACTTCAACTGCATCTTATTTTGTCATCTGCTGATGCTTATCTCATTACCAACCTTAAGAAAACATTGTGGGAAAAGGAGAAATGCTGATAATCAGCATTTTCTCCTTTTCCCACTATGTTTTCTACCCTTCTGAAGACAAATTTCAAATTTTCAGTAACTTTTATTTTGTTGTCTGCAAATGCTTTCAATTTGGACAAACCTAAAATTTTGTCATTTGGTAAAGAGTTAACCGAGAAATTGCTGTTCAAAACAAGAAAAAAACCTGTCTTTTTTTCTGGTAGAGCAAAGCTGAGCCTGTTAGCACAGTTGGTAATATAAAAGGCTGAAACTAAACGGGTTGTATCACCAGTGTGGCTTGGTTCTTCTGTAGGATTTCTGATAGCTATCGCTAAATAACCATATTTGTTGTCTGGTAAATTCACTAAATGGTGTTTTACACAGCAACATCATTTTAGTCATTTAGAAAAAGAGCTGAGCACTCTGTAAGAAGTTTTGTAATTACTTCAGGTGTGTTGGGGCTGCAAATTATGATTTGGAGCGATGTGCTGTGGTTGTGACATTGTGTAATGCAGGTGGTTGCTGGCAGCTGATACATGTAATAAACCATCCCTTCTTCCCATAGACATGAAATGTGAAACTTCTGAATCCTCCTGGAATAAATGGAAATAAAAAGTTTCAGGTTATATTACACTTCAACAACAGACTTCTCAACTCTATACCACAAAAAAAAAATAATAATAATTTCAGACTCATCCCACTCTAAACCATTTGCAGACAACAGAGCAAGTATAGAACAAATGCTGAGATGTTTTTGAAATGGTACAAAACATTGTGGAATAGGGAGAAAATGTTAGTCACCAAAGTTTTCTAGGATTATAACCCTTTTACAAACTATCCTCTGTTATAACTACCCAGAGGTAGAAGGCTTTTGAAAATGTGGATAGAAAAAAACTAGACTTTATACCCCTGCCAGCGCTTTGACAGTATTTTGTACACAGACAGACACATTGACAGACAGGCTGACTCCAGTATACCCCCAAAAACATTCGTTTTGCAGGGGTATAAAAAGTGCTTGTAACAAGCCAGTTGTCCTTTTCTCACACTTTCTACTCATTGAAAGAAAATTTCAATTACATGTATTTGAGGAAATATCAAATTTTCTTTTGGTAACTGCTTTCAGTTTGGACAAGTTTAAATTTTGAAGTATTGTTAGCAGTTCAGTAATAATACTTCATGACTATTCACAACTGACTGAACTTTTTACCAAACAGCAGAATTTTAGACTGGTCCATATTGAAAGCATTTGCAGACGACAAAACAAAGGTGACTGAAAAATTGAAATTTGTTTTGGGAAGGGTTGAAAACATTGTGGAAAAAGGAGAAAATGCTGGTTACCAGCATTTTCTCCTTTTCCCACAATGTTTTCAAAAGGCATCTTTTTCAGGGTCGTTAAAAGTCGGGATTGTGTGGTAAAGAGTTAAGAAGATGTGTTTGCTTCTTGATATTGTTTGGGTTAAAAATACAGATATTTCTAGTAGACCTGCCATGCTTTCCCAGAGTTTCTTGTCACCATTGTTTTGCATATCATTATTTCCAGGCCACTGGGTGCTTACCAATACAAACGCCATCAAAATATATTCAGTAGTACATAAGGAATGAATCCTGTTTCAATGAAATCTAGGACAGAAATTGCTCTAGCTGGCTATTGAACCAGTAATGTATAAAGCCTTATCTAGTAGGCAACTCTTAGCCTGCTATGATCCTTCAGCTATTACTTTAGTATCAGACTGCAAAGAACATGCAGTCTGATCACTGATTTACACTACTATCCCATTTTTTGAGACATCATAGTCAAGAGGAGAATACAAATAACTGATATCTAAACCCTTTTCCACTGCCGATAATAAAATCCAGTGAAACTCATGAAAGTTTTTGATCTTACAGGCTTGACTAAACAAGCAGATGGTTCAGACCCAGGGTCAGACTACATATCCTGTACTGTCTGATCTTGGTCTTTGCTGTCTCTAACTGCCCCCTTTTTTGCCTCTTGGTGTGAACAGATTAACCCCTTTCCACAAAAATCTCGAGTATTCACAACTCTGACTGGTAACCCTTCTGAAAACATTGTGGGAAAAGGAGATACTGCTGGTATAAAACCATGATGGGAAAAAGAAAAAATGCTGGTACGAGCATTTTCACCTTTTCCCACAATGTTTTTTACTTTTTCAGAGAAAAATTCAGTCATATAACCAACAGATGCTTCGTCATCTGCAAAATGCTATAAGTCTACAATTTCGTCATGTGAAATAGGGTTAAAAGGTAAATGCTAAAAAGTCATGAGAATACTATAGCCCATACATCAGACTCTTGCTTTATTTCCGTTAGGCCATTTTCTTGTTTGATGTCTAGTGGCTCATCTTTTATTGAATGAAATCGTCCACCTTCCCCTCGCACTCTGTTCATGGCATGGATATGGCGAGATTCATGTAGGTATTTCTGGAATGTAAGTGAATTCATTGTGATCAAAACTTGCCAACAGTAAAAGTGATTGATATAAAAAATAGGATACTATCATTCTTATTACATTGGGTGATATTTGATCAAACTGTCCTGTTCTGTTTTACCTTTTCATGTTTTTTTCCTCATTTTAAGCTTATCCATCTTTTTATTTTACAACCTGTGTGCAAATCTCCCAACTGACAGCTAAGTTGTTTAAAGGTGGTCTTTCTCTATCCTATTAGTATTGAAATATAACATGCCATGAACTATATAAATGACAACAAAATTTTAGTTGAAAAAATGGACGCTATTGCAGACAAAAACATTTAAGTTGTTCAAATGGTGACAGTTCTCTGTGAAAGTCATAAATATTTTTGGAAAAATGCTGTTACCAGTATTTCTTTCTTTCTCAATTTTTTTCTGAGCTTTCAAGGACAAATCCCATCATTTAGAACATATCTGTTTTATCGTCTGCAAATGCTTTCAATTTCAACAACTATAAAATTTTGTTTATGCAAAGATGAAGTAAATAAAATAGACATCGTCCATATTTTATTTTACCTTTCTAGTGCGAGGAATTCTTCCAGAAGCTTCAAGTTTTGCTCTAGCTTGTCGTCGTTTCAATATTCTGTGATACTGTTTTGCATTCACATAAAGCGGTTCTTCTTCCGATGACTCCTGTTTCTGGACTGCTGGTATACTGTTTGTGTTACCTCCAACAACCTGCTTTTAAATGGAAATATCATTGTTATCAACTCAGTAGTTCAACCTTTTAACTACTGGACATACAATAGTGATAACCAGCATTTTCTCCTTTGCCTACAATGTTTTCTACAATTTCAAAGACTAATCCCACTTTAAGGGCATTTATTTTTTTTTTGTGTTGGCAAAATCTTTCAATTCGGACCAATTAATAATTTGTTGTGTAGTTAAAGAGTTTAAGTTTAGTATCCTGTATTATCTTTTTTTGAGGTTATGTCCTTAGATTTAAAAAGATTTCTATTACTCTTGACCAAATGAATATCATGTCTAAATGTAGCATATAATGGGCTCTTAATTACTTGTGTCCCTTGCTTGAAGAAAAGAAAAATCGAGTCTGAATTAAGTTACAATGATTGTGAATAAAGTTCTTAAATTAATCACTCCAATTCATTGCTTTCTGGGCCTGTATTCACCAACCATTCTTAAGAACATTCTTTGTCTAATTCTCCAGAATTTCTACATGTGAAAGTACCACAACTTGGGATTGGCTAAACCAAATGGTGGTTTAGCCAATCAGAAGCTGTGTAACTTGGACAATCTTAGAGAATAAGACAAAGAACATTCTTAAGAGTGGTTGGTGGATACGGGCAGTGGTAATCTAGTGCTCATGCCTTGATGTGGGCAGTTTTAAAGGCTTGTCCATTCCTGCTCACCACAGACTCAATCCCACAGTCTCTTATGCAAAAACTGACAAGTCCACATCCTATGCCAAAACCACTGTCTCCCAAAAATAACACTTTGATTTGAGATATGATGCACTTACCATAATTTGTCCCCCTTGTAGCTGTACTAACTGAGGTTGAACTTGTTGTGCTGTGTCTGCAGACTGTACTAGTGCATTACCTGCAAATAGAAGGAATTATTATCCGATTAAATGTTACATTATTATCCTATTAAATTTTACACTCTTAACCAGACAACAGAAGTTAGGACTGATCCAAAATAAAGGTATTTGTAGACAAAATATCAAAAGTGGTTCAAACAGCAATTAAAATTTTCTTCTTTTCACACAATGCTTTCATAGGCCTTCTTCCACAAGGTCACTACAACATTTCATTTTTTGTTGAGAATATGGTAATAAATCTATTCCAGACAGACATCATTATGTTGTTATACCAAGAGATTCAAAGCATCTTGATGACAAAGCAAGAAATTATTTTGGGCACTTTCCCTTTACCTATAATGCTAAATCAGAGCTTCAGATAGAGAGAGTGATTTTGATCCCAAAATTGAAAATATTAATCATTCTCCACTAAACCCCATGTTATGGGTACTCATTAGAATTGTCTCATCGAGACGATTCTAATGAGTACCCACAACATAGGGTTTCGAAGAGAAATACTGGATTTAGAATACCATCACTCCCTCTTATCTGGAGTTCTGCTACATAATAAATGAGTTTTATTTTTTCAATGGTAACAAATACACTTCTGCTGCAGTCAAAGAGACATTTTTGTCAGAATCTAGAATTAATCCTTTATCACACAATGACGGTTCTTAACAACCCTGAGGAAGAAGCCTTTTGAAAACAGTGTTGAAAAAGGAGAAAATGCTGGTAACCAGCATTTCCTCCTTTTCCTACAAAGTTTCCTACCCTATCATACAAAAATTGCATTATTTGAGCCACTATGAAATATTTCTCTCTAAATGTTTTTGATTTTGAAAGGCCTAAAATTTTGCCTTGTGCCAAAGGGTTAAGTAGTGGACAGTGTACATCAGAGATTAGACTGCAAATTTTGTGCAGTCTGATCTGTAATCTAAACTGTCCACAAAAGTTTCTTGTAAGGTTCATGGAAAGGTGTGTGAAAATGTCATGTATACATCTAGATGGAAAAATAGGCGAAAAATAATGATGAGTCCTGTCTGTGAAAGCATGGAAAACAATTGGGGAAAAAAGAAGAAAATTACTAGCTTTTCTCCTTTTCCCACAACATTTTCATGTCAGATGTAAGAGTGATCTCTTACCTTGCATTTGGGTTTGTGCTACCTGTTGTATCTGGTTGTCTGTGGTTGGCATGGTAATGGTTTGGGCCTGGGGTTGTTGGTAGATAATTGTCTGTCCATCTGGGGCTTGTATCACTTGACCTAGTTGTCCTAGAAACTGGGTCAAGTTCTGTGGATTTATGATCTGAGGTTGGCCTAGAATTTGATTCTGAGGCTGTTGAAGTATTATCTGCATGTAGGCAAAAAAAAAGAAGTCAATACATATTTCAATATGTTATTCTCATCAAATCTTCACCAAAGGACAAAATTTCAGACTTTTCCCACTGTGACAGAATTTCAAGACAACAAAATGAAATGTGACCAAACTGACATTATCTGTCCTGGGAAAGGCAGAAAATGTTTTGAGAGGAGAAATGACACTAACCGGCACTTTCTCTTTGTCCCATACATTTTCAAAAGATGTCTTCCTCTGGCTATTCAAAACTTGGGATAATTTGGTGAGTGGTTTTAAAAGGGCCGTTTTATATATTTTTTCTGTGAACTTTGTAAAAGTCTTCATAATACATAAAATCATCATACTGGACAGTTACATTAACCCATTACCACACAATCCCTTCTTTTGACGCCCCTGAGAAAGAAGCCTTTTGAAAAACTATGGGAAAAGGAGAAAATGCTGGTAACCAGCATTTTCTCCTTTTCCCACAGTGTTTTCTACCCTTTCCAGAACAAATTTTTAATTTTTAGTCACCTTTGTCGTCTGCAAAATTTAATGCTTTCAATTTGGACCAAAATTTTGGTCTAAAATTTTCGTGTGTTAAAGAGTTAAATGAGTTAAATGAACAGATGCATATTTGGGATTCAAATGGCTGGTTGGTGCTTTACAATTGGTACTCTTTACAGAACAACAAGATTTTAGACTCTTTCATACTACAAAGATCATACTGAAAAGGTTTCCAGACAAATAAAAGTGGCCAAGATTTCATAGAGAACTAAATATTATTGGAAAAAGAGAAAATGTAAAGCATTTGCAGATGGCAGATTTGTATGCAACTCAAATCATGGGAATATCTTTGAAACATTATCTCTCACTAGATGGCATTTTGCAAATACACATCTATCTAATTCAGGCATTCTTTGTACAGAACCGGACTAATTTTCAAAACAACCCTTACTTTGAATGGCAAAAAAGTGATAAGTCATAATGTCAAACTGGCCAATACAATGAAATGAAACTAACCTGTTGTGGCTGTGAGAAGGCCTGGAATGTCTGGTTAGATGTGGGAACCGTCACATACTGCATCTGCCAGGGATAAATATATAATTAAATTAATTACTCCTTGAGTACCTTTACCTATCATACTTCCTCTTGTGGCCAGTGCAGATCAAGATTAGACTGTTTAAAACATGCAGTCTAAGCTTGGCTCTACAATGAGCAATTAGATGAGAAGTTAGCCATTTACCACACAATTCCTGGTGCGTATGAGATAGAAGCCTTTTGAAAAACATTGTGGGAAAAGGAGAAAATGCTTGCAACCAACATTTTCTCCTTCTCTCACAATGTTTTCTACCCTGCTGGAAAAAAAGTTCAATTTTTGAGTTAAGCTTCTTTTGTTGTCTGCATGTGTTTTCAACTTGGACCAGTCTAAATTTTTGCTGTTTGGTAATAAGCTATAGCCATAAAACAGCTATGAATTTCATGCATTTAACTCATTACCAAACAACAAAATTTTAGGCTTGTCCAAATCGAAAGCTAATGCAGACGACAAAATAAAAGTGACTGAAATTGTGAAATTTGTCTTGTGAAGGGTAGAAAACATTGTGGGAAAAGGAGAAAATGCTGGTTACCAGCATTTTCTCCTTTTCCCACAATGTTTTCTCAAGGCTTCTTTCTCAGGGTTGTCAAAAGTAGGGATTGTGTGGTAATGGGTTAAGTTATTTTGCCTACCTGTTGTCCATTTTGAATGCCCATTGTAGCTGGCTGACTTTGCGGGACTTGAACAATTATCTGCTGGCCAGTTGGTGTCTGTAATATTTGATTTTGTCCGCCTAGCTGTATTAGTTGCTGAAAGTAATAAAAAGTAAATTAGTTTGCTATGACCCACTTCTACAAAGGTAGTTTCAGACGACAAGGATTTTAACCCTTTACCACACATTCCTGAGTTAACCCTTTACCACACGACAAAATTTTAGACTGGTCTAAATTGAAAGCATTTGCAGGCAAAAAAATAACAGTACGTCAAAAATTGACATTGGTTTTCAGCAGAGTAGAAAACATTGTGGGAAAAGGAGAAAATGCTGGTTACCAGCATTTTCTCCTTTTCCCACAATGTTTTCAAAAGCCTTCTTTCTCAGGGTCGTTAAAAGTCGGGATTGTGTGGTAAAGAGTTAACAACTTTTACACTTTACCCCATAAGGCATTTCTGTGGTATCTCTAATTGACCCTAAGTAACAGCAAGGATGAAGCCATTTCTTATGTGTATACGAAACCTTTTGATAGCATAGAAAACAGTGTGACAAAAGGTGAAATTGTTCATCACGAGCAATTTCACTTTTTGCCAGAATGTTTTCCAAAGGCTCCTACAAGCAATGCGTAGAAATGTGTATCTATGGAGTAAAGGGTTAAACTCTTAGCCATGCAACAAAAATTTAGACAGGTTCAAATTAAAACATATGCAGAAGACAAAATTAGTAAGTGAAAACTGGTTTTGAGAAGGGTAGAAAAAAGTGTGGCAAAAGGAGAAAATGCTGTTAACAAGTATTTTCTCCTTTTCTCCCAATGTTTTCTGACTAAGACAAATTTCTACGTACAAGTCCCGATTCATTTATTGTCTGGTTGCCTCTGGATTGTCTCTGTACCCAGAGGTGACCAGTCGAAAAGTAACATCGCTTTTGGGGACAGTTATCTGTACTATTTTCAGATCTTGCAAGACAACCCATTTTCTTTTAACTCATTACCAAAGGACAAAATTTTAGATTTGTCCAAATTGAAAGCATTTGCAGGCAACAAAATAAAAGTGACAAAAAATTTGAAATTTGTTTTGTGAAGGGTAGAAAACAGTGTGGGAATAGGAGAAAAAGCTGGTTACCAGCATTTTTTTCCTTTCCCACACTATTTTCTGAAATCTTTTTTCTCAGGGTCATCAAAGGTACGGATTGTGTTGTAATGGGTTAAAGAACTTCTGACAAAATTGAAATTTTAATTTTGAAAATACAAGGACATTCTTGGAGGTATATCAAGTGATGACAAAAACCATTACATGTAAAAAACTCAATATCAGTCATTAAATTGAAGAAGAGAAATATTTTTATTACATTATCAAATAAGTAAGCAAGAATTACCTTTTTCTTATAAAAATAGACTACTGTATCTCTAGATTAAGTTTGAATGATTCTAAGTATATTTATACATGTATCTTATCCAATACAAACTGTCAAAATTTTACTTGTGAACACCTTGACAAAGTTAAATGAAATGTCACCAAAATGAGAATGATGTTGATAGTTAAAACAATTCAGTGTAAAATGACTGATCACTCAGTCTCAATATACTATAAATACATCAGTTGAGAACATCTAAAAATAGCAACAATAACAATAAAGCATGTGACATACAATATGACAGTTTGATTGGTTAATGGCTAATTAGTTTCCTGCGTAAGGAAAACTTCCCTGTTTAATTGGCCAAAATAGCAAGGGTATTTTTGTACACGCCAAACTGTATCTAATGACGCTAAAGTGACACTGACTTCTCAACCAATCATTTCAACTTCCTGATCACATGGTATAGACAACAATCTTGATTTGAACAATTTACTTCCACCAAAAAGTGCACTAAAGGCCTAACTTTATGATAATAAAAATTTTCTTAGTAAAACCCATTACCATACAATTCCGACTTCTGAAAATGCTGAGGAAAAGAGCTTTTGAAAACATTGGAGAAAAAGGAGAAAATGCTGGTCATCAGTCCTTACTCCTTTTTCCTACAACATTTTGTACATTTTTCTTCCATCATTTGATTCACATGTTATTTGTCAAATGCAACTGCTTTCATTTTTTTGAAGAATCTAAAATTTTGTTGCTTGGTAAAAAGCAAGTCTGTAATTTTTAACCCTTTACTCCATAGATACTCATTTTGATGTATCAACAACAGACAGCTTTTGAAAACATTGTGGGAAAAGGAGAAATTGCTCGTAACAAGCAATTTTTCTTTTTCCAACAATGTTTTCCATTCAATCAGATATTTGTATCCTCATTTGTCCATGTTTTTGAAATCATCTTTATTTGCTTCTGAAGTGGAAGAGCCTCAAATTTGCATATCAGGTACAGGGTAAATACTTGTCTAAGTTCAATGTATTAAATTTTGCAGAAAACAAATTAAATACTGCCAAAATGATAGCTTTTGTCTTTGACATGGTACAAAATATTGTGGGATAAAGAGAAAATTCTTGCTACCAGCAGTTTTCTCCTTTTTCCATCCTGTTTTCAATAGACTCTTCCTCAAGGTTGTAAAAATCATAGTTTTGTGGTAAAGGACTAAAAGAATTTGCAGACAAAGAAGGAAACGTGGACAAAAGTATTTGTCTGTGGAATGTAAGAAAACAGAAAAAAAGGGAAGAAGTGAAAGCACTGGAAACTGGTATTGTCCAAATTCCACATACATATTTGCTTTTAAAATTCTTTTGCCTCAGATGTTTCTTTTCAAGTTTGAATTAATAGTAAAAGATAAGTACATGTAGATGTCAATGTGTTTTCATTTTTGTGCAAAGAATTGTTCTTTTACCCCTACAACCTTATCTTAACCCTAAGGGGATGCACAGGAATGATACTGGAGGGAGTTACCTTAGACAAATCACTTCCGAGACCCAGTCTTGTAATGCTGAAACACATTTACAAGAAAGCTGTCACTATCATATGACAAAACTAATGTTGAAAATTGTGTAAAATACCACTTGTTCAATAAGATGTATGGGGTAAAGAAACTAGGGATTTGTCTTCAATTTATTTACATGTTACCAAACGACAAAACTTTAGACTTGTCCAAATTGGAAGCATTTGCAGATGACAAAATGAATGTTACTCAAAAATTGACTTAACCCATTACAACACAATCCCTACTTTTGATGCCCCTAAGAAAGAAGCCTTTTGAAAACACTAGGGGAAAAGGAGAAAATGCTGGTAACCAATTTCTCCTTTTCCCACAGTGTTTTCTACCCTTCCCGGACCAAATTTCTATTTTGTAGTCACCTTTATTTTGTCGTCTGCAAATGCTTTCAATTTGGAGCAGTCTAAAATTTTCCCGTGGGGTAAAGAGTTAAGAAGAATAGAAAATATTGTGGGAAAAGGAGAAAATGCTGGTTACCAGCATTTTGTACTTTTCCCACAATGTTTTCAAAAAGCCTCTTTCTCAGGGTTGTTAAAAGTCGGGACTGTGTGGTAATGGGTTAAACTGGGAAATATGGTTGTTGTGTTAATGGCTATCTGCAATAGAATGAAATGCATTTTCTATCTGCTGTAATCTGTGCAACCTAGCAACCTTCAGGGGTAATATTTGACATGAAGATACAAAAGTGATTATAGTTACATAAAGAAAAAAGAAAATGGTTAAGAACTGAATGAAAACTAGTGAAGATGTATGCTTAACCCATTACCACACAATCCCCACTTTTGACGACCCTGAGAAAGAAGCTTTTAGAAAACGCTGTGGGAAAAGGAGAAAATGCTGTTAACCAGCATTTTCTCCTTTTCCCACAATGTTTTCTACCCTTTACAAAACAAATCTCAAATTTTCAGTCACTCTTATTTTGTCGTCTGCAAATGCTTTCAACTTGGACGAGTCAAAAATTGTGTTGTTTGGTGAAGAGTTAACCCTTTATTCCACAAATACTCATTGCCATGCATTGCTTGTAGGAGCCTTTGGAAAACATTGTGGCAAAAGGTGAAATTGCTCGTGACAAGCAATTTCACCTTTTGTCACAATGTTTTCTATGCTATCAAAAGATGTCATATACACATAAGAAATGGCTTCATTGGGTTCAATTAGAAATACCATAGAGATGCCTTATGGGGTGAAGGGTTGACTATTAGTTTAGATTGAAACTTCTGCAGATGACAATTTTCAGTGACAGAATAACCTTAAATTATTTGAAAGGGTAGAAAAGATTTTTTCAGAAAGGGGAAAAGAATTGGTTACCAGCATTTTTTCCTTTTACCACATTGTTTTCAAAAATCTTTTTAACTTGTTTGTAAAAAAAGTGAGGATTGTGTGGTGAAGGGTTAATTTAAGCATTAATTTTGTTGACATCACAACAAGTATGTCTCAACTCATGATGGTTTTCATTCATTACCAAACAACAAAATTTTAGGTATGTTCTTATTGTAAGCACTTGCAGAGGACATAACAAAAGTGACTGAAAATTTGAAATTTGTTCTGTGAAGGACTGAAAACATTGTGGGAAAAGGGGAAAATGCTGGTTACCAGCATTTTCTCCTTTTCCCACAGTGTTTTCTTAAGTCTTCTTACTCAGGGTCATCAAAAGTAGGGATTGTCTGGTAATGGGTTAAACCACCCGGTCACTTCCTTGAATCCATACACGTAGCTCATTCCAAGGACTGATGAAAGTCATTGTAACAGGGTTCATTCCTTTCTCACCACTGGACATTGTTTCAATGATATTTACACAGCTCCGCACTGGATTGTTAAGTAAAAAATATAACCCTAAACGACACAATGCTGAATTTGAAAACAGACTTTTCAAAAAACATGGTGGGGAAAGGAGAAAAATACTGATATTAAACAACATTTTCTCCTTTTTGTACAATACTTTCTTTTACTTTTTGAGTCAGGTTCACTGTTTTATCTGAAAAACCTTTAAACTTAACAGACATGTCAAGGGTTTTAATCCTATACCAACCAATCTCAAATTTACAGAATCCTGGGATAACAAAACATTTAAAAACATTATTGGGAAAAGGAGAAGAAAACAGTGACCAACATTTTCTCCATTTGCCATGATGTTTTCTTCCCTAAAGCAAAGCTAAAGTTCATTTGCAAAAATTTTGAATTTGTCATCTGCAGGTGTTTTAAATCTGAAAGAGTTAATATTTGTCGTTTGGGAAAGAGTTAACCCATTACCACTCAATCCCTACTTTTGACGCCCCTGAGAAAGACGCCTTTTGAAAACACTGTAGGAAAAGGAGAAAATGCTGGTAACCAACATTTTCTCCTTTTCCCACAGTGTTTTCTACCCTTCCCAGAACAAATTTCAATTTTTCAGTCACCTTTATTTTATTGTCTGCAAATGCTCTCAATTTGGACCAGTCTAAAATTTTCTTGTGTGGTAAAGAGTTAATTAAGGTATTAGTCCCTACACTTCAAATGCAAAATGGAACAAAATACTGATATAATACTTCGCACATTTTTAACCTACTTAGTAATAGAAACTCCTTTGATGTCTATCTTGAAATCATTTGTTGACACTTTTGTTAGTTTCCAGAAAAGGAAAGTAATTATTATCTCCCTTTGTAATGAGAACACAGTGGTTTTATATTTATTAATGATCATTCTAAGAAGGGGAAAAAAGAGAAAGTGGCTTGGTTAAATTAGTACAATAATACTCATTTTTAATCATAGCAAATTTCGAAGGATAAAATTATAGTGGAAATAGCTGTTTTTCATTAGGAGTCTAATACCTTAACCCTTTCCCAAACAACAAAATTTTAGACTGGACCAAATTGACAGTATAAGACGATAAAATAAATGTAACCAAAGAATTAAGATTTCTTTTAGCAAGGGAAGAAAACATTGTGGGAAAAGGAGAAAATGCTGGTTACCAGCATTTTCTCCTTTTCCCACAATGTTTTCAAAAGGCTTCTTTCACAGGGATGTTAAAAGTCGGGATTGTGTGGTAAAGGGTTAAAAGAACTTAAAAAGGCAACACTATACCAGACTATACAAGAGACACTCTACAACACACAAGCTACACACTGTGCAATACCTGCGGCTGTTGCCCTTGTATAGCGGTAGGAAATTGGGTCGCTGTGGCTCCAACAGCGGCCCCCTGTTGTAGAAACTGAATTGGCAAACCCTGTACCATGATGGGTTGTGCTACCTGCTGAAATGCTTGTTGTGTGGTATCAAGAGTTACCGTTCCTGCTGCCATTTGAAACTGTTCCATTTTAAAATGGCCTTTTTGATATCGGATTCTTCATGATCTTTCAGTTGTACTGTTGATTCTCTTTCTAGATTCTAATGTTCACTGAAATTATACAAAATTTTATGAACAGAGTGTACTCAATGAAAAGTGTTTTTGTTTAATTGTTTGTATCATTTTCAGTGCCTGTTGCCTGGTTATCAGCATTTTCTTTATTTCACAATGTTTTCAAATGGCTTCTTTCTAAGGGTTTTTACAACCTAGGATTAAGTGGTAAGGAGTTAACTTCCAGATCAGCATAATGGCTTTTACCCTTGAAATGCACATTTTCTGTCAGTACTTATGATGCATATATTGCAGTTTTATATCTGAGCCACATTCTGGCAAAAGGCGTCTTAACCCTTTGGCTGCTTATCGCGACTCGCTGACCTTTTGCGGACAGCATAGATCAAGATCAGACTGCACAGAACATGCAGTCTGATCTTGGATCTATGTTGTCTGATCTAAAGATATTTTTCCCCGAAACATACCTTTGAAATAACAATTTTTGGGTATTTACTATCAAATTGAACATTTTAGTTCGGCAGCAGGATAAGGATGAATAATCTCCATATTGCATTATACAAAGCAAGTTGGCACATTATTGTTGATCTAATAACATCCACTTTATGTAACAAGCAACTTAATCATGAGGTAGACTTGTCCTACGACATACAAAAAATTGACTAATAGTGGAAAGTTTCAGCCCAAGTCAGCCTGTATCCACTGCGCATGTTGGCCTGGTTCAATACTTTTGTCAGATGCATTAACCCTTTACCACAAAATCCAGACTTTCAACACCCCTGTGAAAGAAGCCTTTTGAAAATATTGTGGGAAAAGGAGAAAATGCTGGTAACCAGCATTTTCTCCTTTTCCCACAATCTTTTCTACCCTTTCCAAATCAAATTTCGATTCTTCAGTCACATTTATTTTATCGTCTGCAAATGCTTTCAATTTGGACCAGTCCATAAATTTATTGTTTGGTAAAGAGTTAAGCCCCCTTTGGACTGAGCATGGTTAATCAGTTTTACACAATCCAGAGTTTAACAACTCTTGGAAGAATGCTTTTAGAAATTATTTTAAGGTAAAGGAGAAATTGCTGGTAACCAGCATTTTGTCCTTTTGCCACAATGTGTTCAAGACTATCTGATACAAATGTGTGCTATATAAATGTTGTTGTCTGCAAGTGCTTCCAAATTGGACCTGTGTATAATATTTTTATTTGGAAATGAGTTAAAATTATTGAACTTGCTCTTGCTAGGGTAGGAAGCATTGTGGGAAAAAGAGAAGTTTACTGTTTACCTGCATTTTTTTTGCAATTCTTATATTTCCTACTATTTCAAGGACAAATCTGATCATATGAGTCACATTTCATAACCTGTCAATAACGACTACTTTGGTCTTATTAGCATTTCTATTATTTAACTCTTAAGCAAACGACAAAAATTTCTAAGATGAGTCGAAACTAAAAGCATTTGCAGGTGACAAAATAAGTGCAACTGAAAATTCTAGATTTGTTTTACATATGGTAGAAAACATTATGGAAAAAGGAGAAAGTTCTGGTATTTAAAATGTAGACTACATTAATCTAATTAATTACCAAATGAGAAAAAAACTACTTAAGTCCAAATCAAAACTGTTTGCAGACAACAAAATCAAAGCGGCTGAAAATGGGAAGGGTGAAACATTGTGGGAAAATGCTGGTTACCAGCATTTTCTCCTTTTCCCACAATGTTTTCTAAAGGCAGGGTCGTCAAAAGTCAGGACTGTGTGGTAATGGGTTAAAAGGTGAATTAAGTGAAGGACCAACAGAAGCTCATAGCTTGGTCTCAGAATAGTAAGTAAACAGTAAGTAAATAATAATCAAGGCACTGAGCCTGGCCAAAGTGACTGAAATATGTACAACACAATTCTGAATTTTGACAATTCTAATAAGGATGGCTTGAAAACTTTGTGGGGAAACAGAAAAAATGCCGGTAACCAGCATGCATTCCTTTTCCTATAATGTGTTTTACTTTCATAAAAACAAACTTTCACTTGCTTTCAAATTTACCTTTTCCCAAACAATCCCTGGTTTTTACGACCCTGAAATAGAAGCCTTTTGAAAACATTGTGGAAAAAGGAGAAAATGCTGGTAACCAGCATTTTCTCCTTTTTCCACGATGTTTTCTTCCCTGCTGGAAACAAATTTCAACTTTTGCGTTACGTTTAATTTGTCGTCTGCAAGAGCTTTCAATTGGGACCAGTGTAAAATTCTGTCGTTTGGTGAAGAGTTAAACAAGCCTATAATACTGTTGTTGGTTAAAAAGTTAGGTGTACAATGTTGATGAAGATCACATTACTACAAAAGATGTGCAGTCTGATCTATGCTGTTTGCTATCGTATCACTTACTCTGGCAAAAACAGCTTTGCAAGAAGAAACTTTTAGTGCTGCTTTTTCCTAAATGCAAAGGTTCACTTCAATAATTATGCGTTCTCAGGGTCTAACAGAACCTCAGAATATTGAAATCACATTGTCTGCCAGACGAATGTAGTGACCTACATAGTACCAAAGCCTACTTTGATGACCTTTTTCCTTTCAAACACAATTTCGCTTATTACTTGCACGGTTTAGTTGTCTACTTTTCACGTTAAAGGTGTGATTAGCAAATACGGCGGGTTTGTCTATTAATGTTGTGTTAGCTTTTATCAGAAATGCAAAATCAGGTGAAATCACCCGGACTCGACAAAATTATCATAATGTCAACAATGGTCTAAATTTTTTTTTGCTTAAACTAGCGAATCTAAATTGAATTTCTCCACCAATCGCGTAACATGTTCTCTAATTAAACATATTTCATCAAAATAAGTAATAATTGGACTTACAGAGGTCCGTCAATATGCCGATTTCGTTTGATTGGCTATGAAAATCAACATAAAATGGACGGCGAATCATGTCCTAATGTAGACCCCTAACTCCAAACTATTGGTGCTGATAAACTGTGTTGATATTACCTTGGCATCTTACCCTATTTTCAAATTTAATGGATACATTTACGTTAGATTTACTTCACAATATATCTCATATGTATATTTGAATTATTAAAAATATTTCTAGGATAAAGTTTTGTAACAAATTCGATATATTGATAGAAAAATAACGATTCAAATATTTTTATCGTGTGAAGTTTTGAAAGATGTAATGGCAAAATATCTCGTCTGTCTCATTGTTTCTCCAATCAATACAAGTCTGTCATATCACGTGACGAACCTTAATTTCCTATCAAATGACATGAAATATTGTGTATATGGCTCAAGCTTTCAGCACAGAAAAAGTGGGCTGGGCATACACGATCAAGGGTCAAGTCACCGTTTGGTCCTGGGTAAGTGTTCAAACCGTAATCTTTTGGAAAATATGCGCGAAACGTAGGACATTTACCGTAGTGATATTTTCTGCTAGTCGACCGCAAAGAAATAGCTAGGTGAATTTGATTGGCTGGGGGTTCTCGTGGGAATCACCGTCCGTTTATGAAAATCGATGAATGGCTTTCTATTTTTAGAAACAAAGGTGTCAGTAATTTCGATAGTAAAACTTGCTAGTTTGTTTGTTTGTTTTTTTACCTACTGAAGGTGTTTTCAAAGCAGATACCCGAACTACGTATCTTTCTACATTGCAAATTACATTGCGTTGGTAATTTCATTTATTGATCGAGTGCATCATTAACCCTTTCCCAAACGCCTACTTTTGAACTCTTCCAAAATTGTTTGCAGACGACAGATTAAAATTTGATGTGCTTCAAGATGGAATATGTCTGGGAGAGGGTGGAAAACATTGTGGGAAAAGAAGAAACTACTAACCTGTATTTTGTCCTTTTCCACTATAATTTTGAAGGCCATTGTCCAGGGGTTCTTAAACTCAGGTTTGTGTGGTAAACAGTAAAGGAAGAACACAAGACAATTTTGTGGAAAACTTTGAAAAGGTCCCTGTGAATTGGGAAAACAGTTCCAATGGTCTAAAATCTGACTGATCTATACAAAAACATGTTCACCCTTTACCACAGAATAACAGCTTTAACAATCCACATAAAGAGATCTTCTGAAAACATTTTGGGAAAAGGAGAAAATGCTGGTAACCAGCATTTTCTCCTTTTCCCACAATGTTCTTCTTTTCATTAGGGCCATATTCAATTTGCCGCCTGTAAATGCTTTCAATGGGAGCAAGTTGGAAATTTTGTCGTCTGGGTTGCTATATAGAGGCAGTCGATCTTTTGTACAGTTTTGTATGTGATCATTGCACAAGCTGGCTGAACTCATAATTGAAACCCTGAACTCTGTACCAGACAATAAAATTGAGACAAGTCCAAATTAAAAACATTTGCAGCAGGGTAGAAAACATTGTGAGAAAAGAGAAAATGCATGTTCTCCTTTTCCCACAATGTTTTCAAAAGGCTTCAATCCCAGGGTTGTAAAAACCTAGGATTGTTTGGTAAAGGGATAAGAATGGTTGATGAATACAACATCAGGTCAGCTGCAAATTTTAGGGAGCCAATTCATATGGTCAACTAGGTCAAGGACACTGTGATGACCAATTATTGCCAAGAACTGTGGAGGCTGTCAATGGTCAAGACTTTAGGGTCATCACTGGTGGCGGTGGACATACACTTGTTATAAGAAGTAAGTAACTTTAACCCTTTACCAAACAATCCCTGGTTTTTACAACCCTGAAATAGAAGAAGCCTTTTGAAAACATTGTAGGGAAAAGGAGAAAATGCTGGTAACCAGCATTTTCTCCTTTTCCCACAATGTTTTCTACTTTGCTTGAAACAAATTTCAATTTT
The DNA here is from genome assembly GCA_943736015.1 of Tridacna crocea. NCBI lineage: Eukaryota > Metazoa > Mollusca > Bivalvia > Cardiida > Cardiidae > Tridacna > Tridacna crocea. The sequence continues at coordinate 23,538,116 of OX031067.1, read as the reverse complement.
TGAGTTACCTCTATTTTGTCGTCTGCAAGTGTTTTTAATTTGGACCAGTCTAGAATTTTATCCTTTGGTAAAGAGTTAACTCCATAATTTGTCAGGCATTTCAAAACTACATATTGAATATAATTGAGCCAGGCTCTGTCAAAAGGGGGCTTAATGCATCTTTGAAAATTATCGACCCAGGTCAACCTTGGCAGTCCGCACAAGCTGATCTGGGCCAAAACTTTTAGCTATCAGTAAATTTCTGTTTGTCAAAGGGATCAGGCTACCTCACGATTAAGTCGGTTATTTGAAAAGGTAGCTATTATGGATCCATAATTATGTGATGATTGGGACGGTATCATGTATCACAGTGATGCTTTAAAGGTAGGTATTTAGAATTTTCACATCACACCAAATTAAAAAAAATACATATCATTGAAATTTATATGAAAAAAAAACAATACAAATCATCAATTATTAAGAATCATAAAATTACAAAAAAAAAATTTTGATGGTATTCCCTTAAAAGGCTATGTAGCCTCTTAAGCTATTTTTAGATTTTGCGCAAAAAATCAATAAAGCATTTTGGGAATGTCAAATGACTGGCACGTTACTAATAACGCTTAAATTCTATTACATAACAAACATGTAATAATTATTTTCCATAATGTCTTCTTCGGACGGATGTTTGAAACTTTGTCTGTATTTTCCTGTATTTAAATGATAGAATTTATAATCTAAAAATAGTACATGTCTCCCGTTGGTGTTAACCTGGTTCGTAATAAATCTTATTTCTCGAGTTATCGGATGGTTTTCGACTACTTGGGTATTATGAACGCAAATTAAAAGGCTATGGGAGTATAAGGATGATTTTTTTGCATTTTTGAAAAATTTTCGTCCCAACAACTGAAGGGCCACCTTTAAGCCCTCTTTTGCGAGATCATGGCTCAATTGAAATGATGTGATTTGCCTTTCAAATGCTTGTCAAGATTTCCCATGATATTTTCAAAAGCCGTCTCCCATGGGATTAAAAGAAATGCATGGTTGTTTAGTAAAGAATCATAGCTTGAAGTCATACCTAAACTGAGTTTGTATATCTTATAACTTACAGGACAAGTGCAAAACTTCATTTTGATAGGTGAGTGCAACACTATTCTAAGTGCCTGTACATTGTACAGGCACTTGGAATAGTGATGCACTCACCTATTGATTTGTGGATACTCATTAGCACTGACTCTGTTCATCTTGCGTAAAATGAAAAATATGCATGTAAAAAAGAAGTACCGTACTAACACAATTTTTGCAGTTTGCTTGAAAGAAGAAATGTTTGACTCTTTACCACACAATCCTAACTTTTAACAACCCTGAGAAAGAAGCCTATAGAAAATATTGTGGAAAAAAAGAAGAAAATGCTGGTAATCCGCATTTTCTCCTTTTCCCATAATGTTTGCCACCCTTTCAAAGTCAAGTTTCAATTTTTAAGTCAAGTTTATTTTGTTGTCTGCTAATCCTTTCAATTTGGAAAAGCCTAAAATTTTGTTGTTTGGTAAAAAGTTAAGTTAATTTGTTGCAGATGATGGGTTAATACTAGGTTGTGGTTCCAATAATAAAGGTCAGTTAGGTCTTGCCCATCTTACAGATATAAATGTGTTTACGACAGTTCCAAGATTCACACCCGGAAGAGTGATTCAGGTGGCAGCTGGATGGGATTTTTCACTTGCTGTAACTGGTTTGAAAATTGTATTTTATCTCATTTTTGTTTGGTCTATAAAGAAGAGAGTACAATGAATCTGAAAGCAAGAGTCAGTGCCTTATCCCATTTATTTTTAAGGATTCCTGTGAGACAAATGGTGACCAATTAAATCCTTAAAACTTACATAGGTTGTTAACTCTTTACCACACAATCCCTTTGTGAAAGGAGCCTTTTGAATACATTGTGAGAAAAGGAGAAAATGCTGGTAACCAGCATTTTCTCCTTTTCCCACAATGTTTTCTTCCCTTTCTAAAACAAATTTCAATTCTTTGGTCACATTTATTTTGTCCTCTGCAAATGCTTTCAATTTGGACCATTCTAAAATTGTGTGGTTTTGGTAAAGAGTTAAATAATCAGTCCTGTCACTAAACAGTCCTGTACTTTGATGTCCCCAAGGAAGAATTTCTTTGAGAAAATAATGGATAAAGGAGAACATGCTGGTTAAAAGCATTCTCCCTTTTCCATACTGTTTTCTTCCCTTATAAAGGCAACTTCTATCATTTTAGACAAAAATCATTCAATGACATCTAATGCTTTTATTTTAAGGTAAGCCCTTTGTTGTCTGGTTTATGGTTAAGTGTCTTTCTTATGTACCAGTGCATTTAGCCAAATTGCTGTCATTTTGAATTATGATATGCTATCTGGAGAATATATAGTTTTCAATGTCATTTTATAGCTGCTAAAAGCTAGATTTTGACAAAAAATCACAAAAATACCGTAACATTTATTCGCCTCTGAGAAAATTTGAACCTGCAACAATCAAAACTCTGGTTCAGTAACTCTACCCTCTGAGCTATCGGCACAGTTGGTCATTTTATATGTTTAAAAAATGTTTATCCCTCTTACTCCATAACAGAGCAAGAGAATTTATTTTTGTTTTTTGATAAACCAAAAGAAGGGACAAACATGCCTTTGAAAACAATGTGGGAAAAAGAGAAAATGCCGATTACCAGCATTTTCTCCTTTTCCCACAATGTTTTCTTCTCTATCCTAAACAAAAATCATCACTTCAGTTACATTTACAGTAATTCGTCATCTGCAGATCTTTTCAATTTGGACCAGTCTAAAATTTTGTTTTCAGTAAAGAGTTAAAACCATTTGCAGGTGCATTAAGTCTCCCGTACCTAGAGAATGGCTGATGTAACTTTGTCTATTTCAGACCAGGGTGAAGTGTTTAGCTTTGGATCTAATGCCTTTGGACAGTTAGGAGACAGTTCCAGACCTCAAAAGTGTTCAACACCTGTATGTTTTGTCTTACTTTTACATGAACTCTATAGCGTACAGTCTCAAGTTTAAACAAATCTGAAGAAAAAGGCATTTGAACATTGTGGGAAACGGATAAAATACTGATAACCAGCATTTTGTCCTTTTCCCACAATATTTCCTGCCAAAACTGTGTTATTTTGAGCCATGCCTAATATCTTGTCTGAATTTACAAGCATTTAAATATGACAGATGCAGTCAAAATACTAATTTCTATGTTTGGAAAGGTAGAAAACATGGGAAAAGGGGAAAATGCTGATTACTGGCATTTCTCCTTTTCCCACAAGTTTTTCCAAAGCTGTCTCTGTCAGGAGTAGTTAACCCTTAAAGCGCTGGAACCAACTTAACTTGTGTTTGTGGACAGTGTAGATCAAGATCAGACTTCACAGAACGTGCAGTCTGATCTTAGATCTACACTGTCCACTATTTTGTTACATATTCTGGTCAAAAAAACCTTGATACAGCAATATTTCAGATGTTTTTCCTATTTAGAAATGTCTCTTGTATTAAATCAGCACTGTAAGGGTTAAAAGTTGTTGGTATAATGTATATGGTTAAAGACGTTTTAACTTTATTGTTAGGCACTGGCCTCTGTGGATCTAGGAATAGACTGCATATTCTGTTGCCAATGGCAGTAAGAGAGCAAATTTATGCTTTAGTTGCTATTTGCAGTATAAGTTTAATTGTTAAGTTGCCATTGGCAGTAAAATAGCTATAGTAAAGTTTCAATTTGGAGTAAAAGAACAGAAATTGACAGGAATAGGCAATAAAGTTGCCATTGGCAGGAATTATTGCAAAATCAAGTTGCCATTGGGTACAAGAGAGCAATTATTAAGTTGCCATTCTCAGTAAAACAGCAAGAATTAAGTTGCCCTTTGCCGTGAAAGAGCAAACAAAATTACACTTTAAATGAAAAGCCATTTCTTTTTTATCAAGCAAAACAAACCAATCTAAACCAAGACTACTGCTCACCATGACTGGGATACACAGACACTTGTTTTGTGGCAAATCGTCAATATACATGTAATGTATAGGACTAATAATATATCAAATGATATATGTGGCAAAATTTGCCACAAAATATTTCATGTGTTTGTATACTTAGATATAACTTGTTTTATATTTTTGCAGAGTAAAATCAAAGTTTTCAACAGTGAACACATAGTAAAAGTTGCAGCTGGTTTGAGGCATGCTGCTGCACTATCAGGTATACATATTGACAACAAAATGGACTGTCATCCTTGTTTGCTTGATATAGTTAATTCTTTAGAATTCAGTTGAATACAAGACTTGTCTATTTTGAAAGTGTTTACAGACAAAACATTAGATGTGGCTTAACCCATTACCACACAATCCCTACTTTTGACGACCCTGAGAAAGAAGCCCCTAGAAAACGTTGTGGGAAAAGGAGAAAATGCTGATAACCAGCATTTTCTCCTTTTCCCACAAAGTTTTCTACCCTTCACAAAACAAATTTCAAATTTTCAGCCACTTTTATTTTGTCGTCTGCAAATGCTTTCTATTTGGACAAACCTAAAATTTTGTCGATTGGTAATGAGTTAACCCCTCTACCAAATGATAATTTTTTTTTAGACTTGTCCAAGTTGAAACCATTTTTAGAAGACAGATAAGATGTGGCTCTAGTGATGGAGTGAAGGATCTGCTTTAGCTACAACTTCATTAGTATTTCAAATAATTACTGTGTAGCCTTTCACTTGTTGTAAACTTTTAGTTTTGGTTCTTTTTAGTTCAGAGTTGTGGTTTAAATTCCCAAACATTTCTATGTGCAAAATGTCCTTAATCGGTTATTTGCAAATTTTACATCCAGGTATACAGGAGCAGAAAGTTGTTTCAAGCATTTTTCTCCTATTTTCAAGTTGTTCTCAAAAAAGTCTTCCTGAATGTCATCAGCACAAGAATATATTGTGCTAGAGGGTTAAAAGGTTATAAGACATGATTTTTTTTTCATAGCAAACGGTGCTGTGTATTGCTGGGGTCATGCCAAAAAAGGTCAGTGTGGAAATGTTGGTGATGGAAATCAATCTTTAAAGATAACAACACCACAAAAAAGTACATGTTTTTTTGTATTTGTCTGATTCCAGTAATTGAACTATATCAGCTTTTCACCCTTTACCTTATTACAAAATTTTAGACCAGTCCAAAACTAAAGCCTATACAGAGGATATTGTAAATATGATTTAAATGATGTAATTTATGTTTGAAAAGGTAAAAAAAAAATGTTGGGAAAGGAGGAAATGCCGGTTATGTTTTTTTTACCTTTTCCCAGAAAGTTTTCAAAAGGCTTATTTTCACAGGGTTGCTAAAACTTAAGATTGTGTGGTTAAGGGAAGAATAAAACAAAGAACTCTTGCTCACTCTCTCCCTTTCTCTACCCTTTACCCACTCCTTTACTTTCAATTTGCAACAGTGTTGCAAAATTAGTATATTACTATTCACAGAAAAAAATCCATACTCTACAAAAAAATATATAGCACAGCATTATCCTGATTGTTTACTGCCATATTTCATCTAGCTCTTTTTCTCTTTTATCATATTTGTACTCTTTCCCAGCCAATAGAATTTTTTGACCTGTCCCAGTTGAAAAGATTTGCATAGACAAATTAAATGTGTCTCCATTAAACTGTTAAAAAATCTTTGAAAAAAAAGAAAAGAACAAACTGTTTACTAGTATTTTCTACTTTTCCTAAAACGTTTTCAAAACAGTCAGCCTAAAATTCATAGATACACAAGATTCTGATATAAAAGGGTAAATATCTACCATAGCAATCCCAAAAACTTAACTAAACATTGACTTCTCTCTTCTAAATTTTGAACCAGTTCTTAAAGTTAAACAAAGACCATTTCAAGCCTGTGTCTCAATTTTCATTACAGTACAGATGCCAGAAGAGACTGGTAAAATTAAGCAAATTGAGGCTGGCTCCTTCAACACAGTTGCATTATCAGGTAAACTTCTTTCCAAACCTGCAAATAACTGTCTGAATGCATTATCTCCCGCTTGATGGCATTCATCCAATACATATGTACTGATTTTTCAAAACGACAACAGTTACTTTGAATTTCAAAGTAAAATGAACGCTTACTCAGTAAAAAGCTACCTGGTGCGATTTATTCCGTTATGATCAGCTAGTAGGTAACCTATGCACTGGCCATTTATTAAAACAATCCATACAGGCTTGGGTTTAGTTTCAGTTTCAGCCCTACTTTTCCCAAGTTTCGAGGAATGGGTGATGCGTGATATAAGACAGGTCGAATCTTCAAAGAATATGAAATGCGCAGACAAGTGTCTTGAATGAACAGCTATATCTATATTTGCCTAGATGCATAGTTGAATCCATATAATTCTTTAACTCCCTTAATAGTTTAAACATATTTATTTTACATCGATTGAGAAACAAGTTCTGACAACTAATACTAATCTCTCTCGATTCTGCTTCCAGGGAACTACACCAGTATTCGCGCCGAAAGTGTGGGCCAATGAAAAATCCTAAAGTTGACACCCGCTCCCGGGAATCGAACTAAGGACCTTTTGGTTACGAGGCCGATGCTCTACCTCACGACCACGGACACCACTAACTCCCTTTCCTCCTCCCCCTAAAAAAAGAGTGATCCTTGGACATGTAGAAAATTTACAGATAGCAAAAAGTATTGACCCATGTCAGCCTTTGCAGTTGTGCAGGCTGACATAGGTCTATGCTCTTTGCACATGCATTAACTCATTAGTAAACGACAAAACTTTAGGTTTGTCCAAAGTATTTGTAGATGACTAAATAAGTGACTGAAAATTTGAAATTTATTGTGTGAAGGGTAGAATATATTATGGGAAAAGGCGAAAATGCTGGTTACCAACATCTTCTCCTTTTCCTACAATGTTTTCTAAAGGCTTCTTCCTCAGGGTCGTCAAAAGTAGGGATTGTGTGGTAATGGATTAAGCCCCCTTTTTTACAGGGCATGGTTCATTTCATTTGTATCGGGTTAAAGGCAATAAAAAACCAAAATACTTGTATGTTTCATTACAGAATCTGGAGAACTTCTTATATGGGGTTGCAACAAGAATGGTCAGACAACACAAAATCCTGACACAACTGTACAAGTGAATACACCAATTATTGTTCCACAAGAAATATTCAAAGGGAGAAAGGTTACAATCGTAAGGTCAGGATGGACACATCTTGTTGCACAAACAGGTTTATTTATGCTTCATATTTTTGTGTTAGGCTATGTATTTACTCTTTACAAAACAATCCTGAATTTTCACGACCCTGACTAAGATGGCTTTTGAAAACATTGTGGCAGGAGGTAAAAATGCTGGTTATGCAGAAAAATGCTGGTAAAGCATTTTTTCCTTTACCTACTACATTAGGTGCTCTATACCAGATAGCATTCCCCAGCTGAACAACATATACCAGTATTTTGTCATCTGCAACTGCTTACGATTATGACAAGTATAATTTAACATGTAGTAAAGAGTCAAGATATCTTCTGACGATCAATTTTGGTTTCTCTTGAAATTTAGAGACTTCTGGTCACAGTTTAGCATTAAATAGTGGATGGCAAAGATCAAACTGTGTAGAATCTAGGTATTGGACAGTTTAGATCAGAGATCAGCTTGTGCATTCTTGATCTACATACTCAACACAGCCTCTTAACCCTTTTTCATTTCACTGAATACGAATACCAACTCTTAGGCCACCTCCTATTTGTGGCATATAAATGCTTCTAATTTGGAAAAATCTAAAATTATGCCTGTCGGTAAAGAGTGAACCGGCAAATGGTAATCATCTGTTGTTGAAGTGAAAACTTCAAAGTACTCTAATTAGATTTTGAAACATATCCTAAGACCTCTTGTAAGATGGGACTGTTGAACTCTTAACTCTTTGCCTCACGACAGAGATGTAGACTTGTAAATATTGAGAGCTTTTACAATTTAACCTTTTACCTCATAAGGCATTTCTATGGTATCTCTAATTGACCCTAAATAACAGCAAGGATGAAGCCATTTCTTATGTATATACGACACCTTTTGATAGCATAGAAAACATTGTGACAAAAGGTAAAATTGCTCGTCACGAGCAATTTCACCTTTTGCCACAATGTTTTCCAAAGGCTCCTACAAGCTATGCGTAGAAATGAGTATCTATGGAGTAAAGGGTTAAATGTGGCTCCAAAGATGGAATTTGTCTAAAGAATGGTAGAAAGCATTGTAGGAAACATAGAAAGCTAGTTACTTGCATTTTCTTTTCTCACAATGTTTTGAAAAGGTTAAGACTTGGGATTATGTGGTACAGGGTTAATACAGGGAAACCTAAATATTCTGAAAAAAAAAAAAAGTGCCGTCGCACCAGCCATCTGATTGACCTAGACATTCTTACCTTAGCTAGTGCTTGAACTATGATGTAGTTAGTTCCAAGAGTTTATTCCTCTCATCACTTGATTCAAACTAAGAACCTTTGGTGTGAGAGGCCAACACTCTGCCCCTACACCACGTTCTACACCATGCTCTCTCAATGTAAATACTGTTGTGATCTGATTATACTTTGATCATTCTAGACTCTGGACATCTGTACAGCTGGGGTAGATGTGACTACGGTCAGTTAGGAAGAATGTTGCCTGAGGGAAGTTTGTATTCTCATATACCGGACTTGATTGAAACGACAGAAAAAATAGTAAACTTTCAGTGTGGCTCTGAGCACACTCTCTTTCTATCAGGTAATTTGTATTTAGCTTGGCTTTTTTCAAAGAAAATTTCAAGGTATTGCCTTAGCCCTTTGATCTTCAATGTTGTGCAAAAAACATTGACATTTAGCAATATCTTTGTGATTAACAAAGAGTTTTTACTTCAACCTCAGGCTAATTGTTATGGGGGGGGGGCAACTCTCAAAAATATTTTTGACATGCCCCCTTTTCTACTACAATGAAAAAGCAACTGTAGCAGAGAAATGGTACATTTAATTAAATGGAAGTTCTTGTAAATTTCTGTTAACCCTTTCCCAAACAATCCCTGGTTTTTACGGGTCAGGAATAGAAGCCTTTTGAAAACATTGTGGGAAAAGGAGAAAATGCTGGTAACCAGCATTTTCTCCTTTCCCACAATGTTTTCTACTCTATCATGTAGAAAAATCATCTTTTTAGCAACTGTTAATTTGTAATCTGCAAAATGCTTTCAATTTGGTCTGGGCCAAAATTTGCCGTTTCGGAAAGGGTTAACTATTTACCAGACAAGATTTTGCTGGGGCAATGCACTTAATCATTCTTTCCATGAATTTCTGTAACAATTGTTTTGCACACCGTTCTTTTCTAGCCACTGGCTACTTTCCTACACAAGTATCTCCGAGCTAATCCTGTCATGATAGCTCTCAGCAATCCACAGAAAGGTTTGGTTTTTTTTCATACCATGAGTGCAAAGTCTTTTTGTGGACTGCTCAGAACATGGATTTTAATCATTGGATCTATACTTGTTTAGTCAAGCTTGAGATAAAAGTCACCTGCATTTTAATAGATTGTATATTCAGGTACCAAAAAGGTCCAGTTTATGTAAGTTGGGCTTAAATAATTCTTGATATTTATTTGGTTTACCCACCACTGCCCAAATACTTTTATTTTTTGGAAAACATTGTGATAAAAGATACAATTGCTTGTAACAAGCTATAATTCATGCTTTGTTTTGCCACAATGTTTTTGATAAGTTTAGAGCATTAATTTTTTTTGCCATTCAAGATAAACTCTTAACCTGACGAAAAAATCAACCCTTAATGAAATTCAAAGCATATGTTACAAAAAACATGAAAATTGGCTCAAATACAGCAGGAAGCAATGTGGGAAAAGGAGAAAATGCTAGTTACCAGCATTTTCTCCTTTTCCCAATATGTTTTCAAAAGCAAAAAGCTGGATAATGGGTTAAATGTATTTGTGTGTAAACTGTGGAAGTTTCTGTCATGTGTAAAAATAGCAGGTGCACTAATGGGTGAACTAATTGCAGACAAACACAAATGTTACGCAGTTGGATGGAATGAACATGGTTTATGTGGAACTGGAGATGAAGAAAATGTTACAAGACTGCGACCTGTGGAAGTATTAAATGATCATCATGTGACAAAAATTGGCTGTGGAGGGGGACACTGTTTTGCGCTTACAACAAATGGACAAGAAAATGCCAAATAACACTCATTACAAAACAGAACCTGCCCATCATACTAGTTCAGTCAGTAGATCGGAAGAGTTTAAACTTCGACAAAACCATTCTATGATTTAATTAGACTTATGAAAAGTGCTACTGTAAACATTGTAGGAAATAAAGAAAATGCTACTAGCATTTTTATTTCTCACTATGGTTTCTACCATTTCAAAGAAATATCAATGATAAGAACTGAATTTAATTGGTTTTCAGTAAATACTTTTAAGTCAGACAAGGAACAGTGGCATTGATTGAATGCTGTTTTAACTCTTTACCACACGACAAAATTTTAGACTGGTTGAAATTGAAAGCATTTGCAGACGACAAAATAAAGGTGACTGAAAAATTGAATTTGTTCTTTGAAGGGTAGAAAACACATTGGGAAAAGGAGAAAATGCTGGTTACCAGCATTTTCTCCTTTTCCTACAGTGTTTTCAAAAAGCTTCTTTCTCAGAGGCGTCAAAAGTAGGGATTTTATGGTAATGGGTTAAACTGCTTTCATTATTATTCCTGTCATATGATAGCAATGTGCCCTTGGTTTAATCAGTACTAGGCTAGGGCTCTGAAGTGTCAAACAGTCTCTCCCAAGGTCAGTCCCACAAAAAATCTGGCGTTTCTAGTATGGCTGTTACTGGGGTCTCCAGGACAAGAGTCCTACAGTTCATCCCTGTGCCACACAGGACCCCATATATAGGCAAAGATGTTCAGTACTCGCACGGTAGTATTAAAGTGATTTCACTGGACGTTAAATTGTAGGTGTGAAATAATAGGCAATATGGGTTTTCTTACTATTTACATTATTAATGAACAGATTCATGCAAGTAATAATAAAGAGTGCATTTTCTCTTTTCACGCAATGTTTTCAAAAAGTTTTTTTTCCAGGGGTGTTAAAAGTCAGGATTGTGTGGTAAAGAGTTAATGCATTTCCATGATGCAAGAATGATACCAAGCAAGTCATCATTCAATTGTGGATCCATAAAAGCCATTTTGTCCAGCAACCAACAGAATCTGGGGGAGTTCTGGTCCTTTGACATGTAGAAAATTGATCATTAACCCTTTCCCGAACAATCCCTGGTTTTTACGGGTCAGGAATAGAACGACCCCTGAGATAGAAGCCTTTTGAAAACATTGTGGGAAAAGGAGAAAATGCTGGTAACCAGCATTTTCTCCTTTTCCCACAATGTTTTCTACCCTCTCATATAGAAAAATCATCTTTTTAGCAACTGTTAGTCATCTGCAAAATGCTTTCAATTTGGTCTGGTTCAAAATTTGCTGTTTGGGAAAGGGTTAAAAAGTTTCAGCACCTGTTTGCCTGCATAGGCTGACCGTGGTAGACTTTTGGCAAATGCAATAAGCCTCCTTTTCACAGACCATGTCCTATGTTTTGTAAGACACAGATAAGTCATGAACAATGTCATTATTGTTCAGAAAAAGTTTTTGAACAAAGATTTAGAAACCCAATAATTTTGATTATCATAGCAAGCATCATAAAATATCTTAGGATTGGCGGAGCATTTTCAAATGTTTTCAAAAGTCAGTTGTAAAAACTAGAGCTGTCACTGAATGAGACTCTATATCCCCACCAGCGCTTTGACAGTATGTTGTACGCAGACGGACACACAGATGGACACAGAGACAGACAGGCCGATTCCAGTATACCCCGAAAACATTTGTTTTGCGGGGGTATAACTACAACTCTTTGTATTGCACAGGAGCGCATTGTGCTTTTTGAGTGATACAAACAACACAATTCTCATACATGTACTTTTTTTTTTAATAAATTTTTTCTTTAAGTTACAAAAAAATAAACTTATAATCTTTGGATTGAAAAACGAAAGTCTTTTTGTTTCATATATATATCTAACTAAAGAAATAAATGAAAATAAATAATTAAAGTCCTATGCTAACTCTACCAAACAATTCTGAGTTTTAAGAACTCGGAGACAAGGCTTAAGAAAACACTGAGGAACAAGAGGGCCAAGATGGCCCTGGATCGCTCACCTGAATTTTTGAGATGACCATAGTCTATTTTTCTTTTTTTGAGGTATTGAAACATTGGAATCAAATTTATAATTTTGCCAAGCAATTTTCAAAAGGTCACCTGTAAAAGTCATTTCGAAATCTGACCATCAGTTTCAAAAAGAAGAATTTTTAAGAATTCTTCATTTCTGTAAAAGAGCAAGTAGCCCCCATCCACGAGAGCCATGTTTCTTGATGGATCAAAATTTACGAACAAGTTTTGAAAAGGGTCACCCAAGGAACATCTCTCTGAAATTATTTCAAAATCTGACCAGGGGTTTCAGAGAAGAGAGAATTTTAAAGAATTTCATCATGTCCGTATAGTGCAAGTAGCCCCCATTCACAAGAGCCATGTTTCTTGAGGGATCAAAATTATATGTACAGCTTTTGGAAAGGGTCACGCAAGGAACATCTCTGTCAGATTATTTTAAAATCTGACCACAGGTTTCAGAGAAGAAGAATTTTCAAGAATTTCTTAATTTCCATATAATGCAAGTAGCCCCCATTCACTAGAGCCATGTTTCTTGGCCAATCAAAATTTCACGAACAATTTTAGAAAAGGGTCACCCAAGGAACATCTCTGTGAAATTATTTCAAAATCTGTCCAGCCATTTCAGAGAAGAAGAATTTTCAAGAATTTCTTCATTTCTGTATAGTGCAAGTAGCCCCCATTCACCAGAGCCATGTTTCTTGACCAATCAAAATTTCGCGAACAATTTTTGAAAAGGGTAACCCATGGAACAAGTCTGTGAAATTATTTCAAAATCTAACCAGCTGTTTCAGAGAAGAAGAATTTTTAAGAATTTCTTCATTTCTGTACAGTGCAAGAAGCCCCCATTCACCAGAGCCATGTTTCTTGACCAATCAAAATTTCGCGAACACTTTTTGAAAAGGGTCACCCAAGGAACAACTCTGTGAAATTATTTCAAAATCTGACCAGCGGTTTCAGAGAAGAAGATTTTTTAAGAATTCCTTCATTTCTGTATAGTGCAAGAAGCCCCCATTCACCAGAGCCACAATTTTTGACGGATCAAAATTTCACGAACAATTTTTGAAAAGGGTCACCCAAGGAACATATCTGTAAAATTATTTCAAAATCCGACCAGCGGTTTCAGAGGAGAAGATTTTTAAAGAATTCCTTCTTTTCTGTATAGTGCAAGAAGCCCCCATTCACCAGAGCCACATTTTTTGACGAATCAAAATTTCACGAACAATTTTTGAAAAGGGTCACCCAAGGAACATATCTGTGAAATTATTTCAAAATCCGACCAGTGGTTTCAGAGGAGAAGATTTTTAAAGAATTTGCTAAAAAATTCCATTTGGTTGCCATGGCAACCAGAGTTTTTGATGGAATCAAATTCTGTGAACAATTTTTAAAGAGGACCTCCCAAGGAACATTCCTGCCAAGTTTTGTCCAAATCCGCCCAGCAGTTTAGGAGGAGTTGATGTTTAAAGAATTGTTGACGACGCACGACGGACGACGGACGACGCACGACGCACGACGGACGACGGACACCGGGTGATCCTAAAAGCTCCCCTTGAGCACGTTGTGCTCAGGTGAGCTAAAAAAGGGAAATACTGGTTACCAGCCTTTCTCCCTTTCCATTGATGTTTTCTGTTCTTTTTAACACATGAAAAAATTTGGAAAATGGAGCATTTCATTGTTACACATAAAGTCCCCTTTTCTTGCAAAGTTTTCCGAAAGCAGTTGATGGCAGGGGCATCAGGGCCTGTATTCACCAACCATTCTTAAGAACGTTCTTGGTCTTATTCTCCAGAATTTTCTACATTTGAAAGTAACATAACTTCTGATTGGCTAAACCATTTGGTTTAGCCAATCAGAAGTTGTGTTACTTACAAATTTAGAAAACCTTGGAGAATAAGACTAAGAATATTCTCAAGAATGGTTGGTGAATACGGGCCCAGATTTCATAGTTATGAAATGATACAAAGAAATACAGCACCACGGAAATAAAGAAAAGATGTCACTGAAAGTGACTTTATCTTTGTAAGGCTGAATCTGGATTTAATTGCTTCTGCAGACAGAATGTGCAATCTGACTCGGGATCTACACTATTTGTCTCTTTGCCAGGTATTCTGCAAAAAAATATATATTCATTTGCAGTATCTGCATCTATTACAATAACTCAAAATGTCCATTTAGCTCTTTACCACACAAGGAAATTTTTGACTGGTCCAAATTGAAAGCATTTGCAGTCGTCAAAATAAAAGTGACTGAACAATTAAAATTTGGGTTGAGAAGGGTAGAAAACATTGTGGGAAAAGGAGAAAATGCTGGTTACCAGCATTTTCTCCTTTTCCCACAATGTTTTCAGAAGGCTTGGGGGATTTTATCCTGCATCTGATCAGAAAAGCTCGCCTTTTGCACGTCTTGCTAAGGAGAGCTAAAAATGTACTATTTTTTGTAATTGGCTGATTAGTTGTGGAATGTCTTTGCCATAAAATATGAAGAAAATAAACATGTGTTCCAGACTACCAGTCAATATTATGTATGAAAAATGTCAACAGCAAAAATTACAGTTACAGCTTTTAACCTCGCTACACAAAAATACATAAAGAAAGAAAGAAGTTAGCATGTTGTTTGACACTTTGTAATAGTAAAACTCTGTACAATACATGTATATACCTATATCTTTGGAATATTCTGACAGTAAGTGACCATCATTCAACATATGCAATGGTTGTGTTTCTGCTTGAAAGGCAGATGTATTGAACACATTGGGACTGCATTTAATGTAAAAAGGATAAATCTAACAAAAAAATAATTGTAAACTGCAATGGCACAATGCTTTAGGAAGGTCAAGGAAATGTCTTTAAGTGAATCCCAAACTGCAAATTAAATACATTCCTTGTTGCATACCTTTCCTATTATTTTGGTTGAATGTTTTTTTTTTTACCTTAACCCTTTACCAGATGACAAAATTTAATACTTTCAGAAACCCAAAGCCTCTGCAGACAGCAATTAAATTAACTAAAAAATCAGAACTTGTTTTGGGAAGGCTAGAAAACATTGTGAGAAAAAGTGAAATATGCTGGTTACCAGCATTTTCTTGTTTTCCCACTATGTTTCCAAAAGCTTTCTTTCTCAAGGCCATTAAAATGATTACCAACCAAAAAAGTTTAGACTTGTTCAAATTAAAATCACTTGCAGGAAAGAAAATTAAGGTTGGATCAAATGATGGAATTTGTCTCTGACATGGTAGAAAATACTATGGGTAAAGGAGAAAAAGCTAGTTACCAGCATTTTTTCTCCTTTTCCTACAATATTTTCAAAAGCCTACATTTTCAGGGTTATTAAAACTCGGAATAATGTGTTAGTTAATAGTAATACAATAACAAGTATACCAAAACAAGAGGGCCATGATGGCCCTGTATCGCTCCACTGGCTAATTTGTAAAAACACTAGAAGCCAAACATTACATTTTTGGCCAACTGGTTTCAAACTTGAGGGCATCGAATTTTTTTCCATAAAAACCAAAAAAAGTTGTGACCCAATGGGCAAATCCAGTTTTGACCACAAAGCTATAATTACTTGAATCCTGGTGGAGGTCTACAAGATAAAGACCCATACCAAATAATACAGGTCTAGAATGCGTGGTTATAAACATGAAGATTTTCAAAGTTTTCTCAATAAAAGGCCCTGTAAAACATAAAATCCATGAGACAGGGCTAAATTTAGTGGTCCTAGTCTTTACTATGGTTAGTAACAAGATGACTTAGAAAGTCTTCATCACAAAAGCCCATGTAAAACTTGTGACCCCTGGTGTGGGGACAAACTTGACCCTAAGGCTATAATTTGGGCCCTCCTGGTAGAGGCCCACTAGATAAAGGTACATGCAAAATTTGGTAGCCCTAGGCCTTATAGCTAGGTACAAGTAGATTTTTAAAAAATTCCCAATATGAGCCCATGTAAAACTTGTGACCCCCAGCACAGGGCCAAATTTGACCCCAGGGCTACAATTTGGGCACCTTTGGTAGACAACCACTTGATAAAGCTAGATGCAAAATTGAGTAGCCCTAGGCCTTATGGCTTGGTACGAAAAGATTTTTAAAGTTTTCACTATATAAGCCCATATAAAACTTGTGACCCCGGGGGCCGGGCCAAATTTGACCTCTGGGCTATCATTTGGGTTCTCTGGGTAGAGGTCTACTAGATAAAGCTACATGCCAAATTTGGTAGCCCTAGGCCCTATGGCTAGGTACCAGAAGGATTTTAAGGTTTTCCCTATATAAGCCCATATAAAACTTGTGACCCCCGGGGTGGGGCCAATTTTGACCCCAGGGCTAATATTTGAAGGAACTTGGTAGAGGTCCACTAGATAAAGCTACATGCCAAATTTGGTAGCCCTAGGCCTTATGGTTTCAGAGAAGATGATTTTTAAAAATTTTCAATATTTTTCAGTTTTGTTGCCATGGCAACCAGAGTTTTGGAAGGAATAAAATTCTTTCAAGGAATTCTGAAGAGGACCATGGCATTTTTAAAAGATCCTGAAGAAGCAGGCTTCTGAAAACATTGTGAGAGAAGGCAAAAATGTGGGTAACCAGCCTTTTCACCTTTTCGGTTGAAGTTTTCTACTCTTCTTGCGGCAAATTGCATCATTAGAACCAAAATGAATTTGTTGTCAGCAAATGCTACCGACGTGGACTGCTTAAAGATTCTGTCTTTAACCCATTCCCAAACGACAAAATTTTAGACTGGTCCAAATTAGGAGCATTTGCAGACTAAAAAATAAAGGTTACTCAAAAACTGAAAATTGTTTCCAGCAGGGTAGAAAACGTTGTGGGAAAAGGAGAAAATGCTGGTTACCAGCATTTTCTCCTTTTCCCACAATGTTTTCAAGAGGCTTCAATCTCGGGGTCGTAAAAACCAGGGATTGTTTGGTAAAGGGTTAAATAAAAAGCTAATACATGAATACAAAATTACGACAAAAAAATTTAAACCCCAAAGTGCCTTTGACAACAAGTTACATTTGCTGACAGTGTTAATCAAAGGTCAGACTCCACAAAATATGCTGTCTGACCTCTGATCTACAATGTTTGCTCCACCAAGACATTTATCTGGTTCTTCTAGACTAAAATGTTTGCTAGTGATATTCAGTGTTGTATGTGGTAAAAGTGAAATGTAGTCTGCTGTAACACACAACACATAAAAATACTGCAGCAGATGATGATGGTGAGTGATACATTTATGGCAAAGTTTGAAATAACTGGACATATGTAAATTTGAGAGTCCTTCTTAGTTTCTACTATTTCAAAATCAGTGATAACTTGTACACATGTGGAACTCGAAAAAATAGTAGAACTACGAAATAATAAATCTATATTTTGTAGTTCTTCCATTACTGCAAGTGATTAGTTCTAAATCTGGATACATACGTTCGTTTTTTCCCAAAAATATTTCCAGTATATGGATATTTACATAAAAAAAAGAATTAACTCTTTACCACACAATCCCTTCTTCTAATGACACTGTAAAAGAAGGCTTTTAAACACATTGTGGGAAAAGAAGAAAATGCTGATAACCAGCATTTTCTCCTTTCTCCGAACAGTTTTCTTTCCTTCCAAAAAACAAATTTCTATTTTTTTAGTCACCTTTATCATCTGCAAAGTCTTTCATTTCCGACTAGTTGAAAACTTTGCCGTTAGGTACAGATTTAATAAGAAATATGTGTTGATCTATGTTAATTCTTTACCCAGATGCATAAATTCTAGATATATCTAAATTAAAAGCATTTTAAGACTTCTAATGTATTGTGGCTCATATGATGGAATTTGTATTATAATGCTTGAAAAATATTTTCGGCAACATTTTCTCCTTTACCTGAAACTTTTTTAAGTAAATGTTACTTTTTCCTAAGGGTCATTCTGGTATGGAGTTAAGGTCGGGTAGTCTAAATATTGCCTATAAATTCATATGAACAAATAACAATGTAAAGAATTCACAATAAAGTCTGTCCTATGCACTCTCTCATAATTGGATGATGCTAAAATGACAAGTTTTGTGTCTGAAAGGTTTTTAAACATTGTGGTACACTGGTAACCTGCATTTTCTCCTTTTCCCACAATATTTTGAAAAGCCTTTTCAACCCTTTACCAAGCAATCACTGGTCTTCATGACCCACAGAAAGAAGCCTTCTGAAAACATTGTGGAAACCAGCATTTTCTGCCTTTTTCACAAAGTTTTCTACCCTTTCCAAATCAATTTTCAACTTTTGATTCACATTTATTTTGTTGTCTACAAATAATCTGAATTTGGAACAGTCCAAAATTTTGTTGTTGGCTACAGAGTTAAAATCAATGAAAGAAGAGTTTGTATGTTAAAGAGATAAATCATTACCTCCTGCTGATGACTTCTTTTTTCTCACAAAGAGGGATTTTTGCAACATTTTTTATCCAATATATCTGTGCATTGAAGCTTTCTTCATCTTGTTAACCCATATTTTATGAAGGTATTTTTAAAGCTGTCTGCTGCAAGCCTGGTACAGGAGGCAACAGTTAAATCTTTACCACATGAAAAAAAATGTGGACTTGTTCAAATTGAAAGCATTTACAAACAACAAAATAAAAAAGTGACCTAAATGCTGGAATTTGTCTATGACAGGACAGAAAACATTACTCCTTTTCCCACAAGGTTTTCAAAAGGCTCCAACAACAAGGTCATGAAGACATAAGATTATGTTTTGAAGGTATAAATCTAAATAGCTAGATAACATTTGCTTGATGCGTAGATATTACGCATGACACTAAGATAATGTTAATTGACCTGTATTTAACACTGGGATTTTGATAACACTGATGACTGGTTCTAGCAGCCTTACACAAGAAGAGCATGTATTTCACTTTCCAAGTCTTGGAAACTCCTCAGGAAATAGTGCATGCTGTCTGCAGGTGGGACAGGTCCTCTCTCTCTCCACCCACTGGCTTATACACTGAAATATAAAAAGAATAAAAATCAACAATGTATATTCTAAACTCTGTACCAAATGAAAAAATATTGACTTGTACTTTGTATATACTGAAAAGATTTGTAGATAACTCTTTAAAAGTGGCTCACACAATTTTGACTTTCATATGACAGAAAACATTGTGTGAAATGGAGAAAATGCTGGTGATAGCATTGTAGCGCTATAACGAATATGCATATATAATTGATCCAATCAGAAAATACTTCAAGCACAGTTTCAATAAACTGTCTTCGACGCGGAGAGGTTTTGAAATTGATCGGACTTGCGCTTTGGCAAAAAACGCAAGGCTATTGTGTATAAATAGTACCTCCATTGAGGAGAGCTCTTCCTCCGAAACTGGAGACTTCTTCCTTCAAAATGGCGGCATCCAGGTTTGCAGAGCGTGGAAAAGACGATGTGAAAGCAATTGACACTGGAGTAAAGAATGTTTTTAAATGGGAATGGATGGAGTTTGAGATTGCAGGACAGCTGATTGGACAGTTCATTAGGAAGCTGTATTGAACTTTGTGTCAGAAGGAAGTGAATTACGCATCACATAGGGGAAAGGCATTGGAGTGCCACTGTCATATGAAAATCCACATGGACAAGTTAAAGACTCGTCAAACAAATTACAGCTTACCTACTTAGCTATCATTTTGTTATCCGTCTTAATCTGTCTTCTTCACATTTTAATTGAGAGTGGGTATAAATTTCTTACCCCACCCACTATCGCCAATTTTTTTTTTGGGGGGTGTCGACTTAGGTTTTTGGCCCCATTTTTTTTTTGCTATAGATTTTGAACTGTAATCATTGATCTGCAGCATTTTTGAAATGAAACCATAGATCTAAATAGTAAATAAGTATAAGTGAAAGGTTGAAAAAATGCTCTCAGGAGGTGAAGTTTAAGCACCTCAGAAATGCTATTTCCATTTTGCGGCTAGAAGGTGGGGTGCTGCCCCCTCAACCCAGACCCCCCTTCCATTTTCAGATTTTTTTTTCCTATTGGGCTCAGTCTCATGCCTGTGACAGTAAACCAGTCCACCCACCTTGTAATGGTAGGTATGTAGACATTCCAGCTCCTTAGTTTCCATAGCTGACAGGGCTTCGTGACAAATTACACATATATCTTCTTCATCATCACTTAAAACCTACAATAATATACAGACAAATCACTTACATTACACATATTATATACAGTATTTCTAGATTTGCACCGATTCCTTTACCAAATAATCCAATGTTTATATATGCCTCCAGTCCAATAAAGAAAGCTTTTGAATACATCTTTTCCCATATTGTTTTCCATACTTTCGAAGATAATTCCGATCAACATCAATGTCAGCCAATGCTTTCCACATAAAAAAAATTTTTTTGTCTGGTATACTTAAATGCAGATGACACAGGAGATATACTTGAAGAAAAAAAGAATCTTCCTGATATCAAAAATATTTTAGGATTACAGCAGCTACATGTAACAAGGGTAAGTAACACACTTTGAAACTTTAATTCAGTATAAAATCTTATTTCTATGGAGGAAACAAAACATAGAAATCTGGAATATTTTAAAATATGTATTAGTTTTGATTTCATCAATCAATTTTAAGTACATGTATGTACATTCATCCTTTACCACACAATCTTAAGTTCTAACAATTCTAATTAAAGCGTCTTTTGAAAACGATGTGCAAAACAGAAAATGCTGGTAACCAGCATTTTTTCTTTTTCCCACTGTTTTCTTCCCTTCTCAAAAAAAAAAAAAAAAAAACCAATATTTGAGTCAAACTTATTTTATCATCTGCAGAACCTTTCAATTTGGGAAAGTCTGAAATATTGTCCCTTAATAAAGAATTAAGCAGATACATGTGATTTTAAACCTTTGGGAGACAAGAGCAACACATATATGCTCAAAGAGGTTGGGTAATATAAAATTTTAATTTTCTTAATCTCACAGACAAATACAGACAACACTTCAAGACTATGACAAAATAAGAGGTCCATAACTACATGTCAGGGGAGATTAGGGCTCCACAAGACATTGATAACAGATTATTCTAAATCTGACAAGTCCTCACAATATAATCATGCTTTAACAGTTTACCAAACCACAAAGTTTTGGTACTCTCTAAAATTGAAAGTATCGCATGAAACAAAATAAAAGCAACTCAAGTGATGATTTCTATCTTTGATAGGGTAGAAAACATTGCTGAAAAGGGGGAAAATGCTGGTTACCAGCATTTTCTTCTTTTTCAACAATGTTTTCAAAAGCCTTCTACAGGGTTACAAAAATGCAGGATGGTGTGGTAAAGGCTCTACCACACCACCACATTAGAATAAATTAGCAGAAAAAATTACGACTCAATTGAATTGAACGTACTTGAAAAAGTAGAAAGCAGTGATAGTTACTAACATTCTAAAACCTTCGTCTTCAGTGCTGTTAATCCTAGGATTGTTTTGTAAAGGGTTAAACCATTTTCTAAAGTAATCTGCATTTTTTTTTAAAATAATTGTTTTAATACGTAATGAGTGAAAGAATACTAACTGGAACATTCTTTATAATAGGACTGGGTTTCATCCGTGGTATGTTCATGATATTCTTTGGTCCTGATGTACTTTGCGGGATGTGGAGCCCAGGAATGTACTGTAAATATTGACAAAATAGAAAATACCTTAACGCTTTCCCAAACAACAAAACTTTGGACAAGTTCAAAATGAAACCATTCGCAGACAACAAAATAAATGTGAATCAAAAATTAAAATTTGATTTGAAAAGGGTAGTAAACATTATGGGCAACGGAGAAAATGCTGATTACCAGCATTTTCTCCTTTTCCAACAATGTCTTCAAAAGGCTTCTATCTCGGGGTCGTAAAAACCAGGGACTTTCTGGTTAAGGGGTTAAGTTCACTCTTCATCATATGATAAGTTTAATCTTGTTGAAATAGACAGCATATGTAGACGAATATCAAGTTAACAAGAGTTTAGTCTTTGAAGAGGTATAATACATATCTGGAAAAGAAAATTACGCTGGCTTATTGCAACCATTTTCTCCCCTTTCATTAGTATTTCCAAAAGTCTGTTGATACTAATGTTCTATTCTAAGAATCTCTAAACCCTGTATCACAAGATCCCAAGTTTTAATGATCCTGACAGAAAAGACTTTTGAAAACATTGTTCGAAAAGGAGAAAATGCTGGTAACCAGCATGTTCTCCTATTTCCAAAATACTTTCTTAACATTCAGAAACAGAGTCCATTATATGAGCAACATTTCATTCATGTTGTCTGCAAATGTTTTCAATTTGGATGTGTTTAAAATTTTGTAGTTTGGTAAAGATTTAAAAAATACAACCTGTTTCATCTTTATAGGGCATTTTCATCAAGATAACCTTCAAAAAGGCATGAGTCTACTGAACAAGAGGGCCAAGATGGCCCTGGATCGCTCACCTGAATTTTTGAGAGGACCATAGCCTTTTTTTTTTTGAAGGTATTGAAACACTGGAAACAAAATCATTATTTTGCCAAGCAATTTTTTAAAGGTCACCTGTAAAAGTCCTTTCAAAATCTGATCGGCAGTTTCAGAAAAGAAGAATTTTTAGGAGTTTCTTAATTTCCGTACAGTGCAAGTAGCCCCCATTCACCAGAGCCATGTTTCTTGACCTATCAAAATTTCGCGAACAAATTTTGAAAAAGGTCATTCAAGGAATATTTCCGTGAAATAAATTTCAAATCTGACCAGCCGTTTCAGAGAAGAAGAATTCTCAAGAAATTCTTCATTTCCATATAGTGCAAGTAGCCCCTATTCACCAGAGCAATGTTTCTCGACGAATCAAACTTTCACGAACAATTTTTTAAAAGGGTCACCCAAGGAATATCTCTGTGAAATTATTTCACAATGTGACCAGCGGTTTCAGAGAAGAAGAATTTTTAAGAATTTCTTCATTGCCCTATAGTGCAAGTAGCCCCCATTCACCAGAGCCATGTTTCTTGACGATTCAAAATTTCACAAACAATTTTTGAAAAGGGTCACCCAAAGATCATCTCTGTGAAATTATTTCACAATGTGACCAGTGGTTTCAGAGAAGAAGAATTTTTAAGAATTTCTTCATTCCCTATAGCACAAGTAGCCCCCATTCACCAGAGCTATGTTTCTTGACGGATCAAAATTTCACGAACAATTTTTGAAAAGGGTCATCCAAAGAACATCTCTGTGAAATTATTTCAAAATCTGACCAGCAGTTTCAGAGAAGAATTTTTAGGAATTTCTTCATTTCCGTATAGTGCAAGAAGCCCCCATTCACCAGAGCCATGTTTCTTGACGGATCAAAACTTCGGGAACAGTTTTTGAAAAGGGTCATCCATGGAACATCTCTGTGAAATTATTTTAAAATCTGGCCAGCGGTTTCAGAGAAGAAGAATTTTTAAGAATTCCTTCATTTCTGTATAGTGCAAGAAGCCCCCATTCACCAGAAGCATGTTTCTTGATGGATCAAAATTTTGCGAACACTTTTTGAAAAGGGTCACCCAAAGAACATCTCTGTGAAATTATTTTAAAATCTGGCCAGCGGTTTCAGAGAAGAAGATTTTTAAAGAATTTCGTAAAAAACTCCATTTCGTTGCCATGGCAACCAGAGTTTTTGACGGAATCAAATTCTGTCGACAATTTTTAAAAAGGATCTCCCAAGGAACATTCCAGCCAAGTTTGGTCCAAATTGGCCCAGTGGTTTAGGAGGAGTTGATGTTTAAAGAATTGTTGACGACGGACACCGGGTGATCCTAAAAGCTCCCCTTGAGCATGTTGTGCTCAGGTGAGCTAAAAAGGCAGACTCGTGAAATTCAAACAACCCATAATCCCAGAGAAAGAAGGCCAAAGGCAAAACTGTGAGAAAAGACGTAAATATAAGCAACAGCAATGTCTCTTTTTCAAACAAAGTTTTCTATCCCTTCAAAGATGAATCTAATCATTTGAGCCATATTTCGTTTGCTGTGATTTGTCTGTTGAGAGTTTCATTCCAAACTTGTATGAGTCCCTACAGTCACATTTAAAGTGGAAAACAACTTGATTGTAGATAAATAAAGTTCTCTTATGTGGACTTCTGCTGAGGATGCAATGAACATGTTTGTGGTACATATGTTAAACTACAGGCAAGAAAAAACAACGAAACTTACTTTGTTTGGCTTCTTCTCAATAAAAAATTGGGCTCTCTCAATGATATTTTCTACACTGAGACCACTCAAACTGCCACGCTGTTTCCTGACCTTTGTCACTGCATCAATCACAGCTTTCCTTGAAAAATAGAAATAGTTGATAGTACTATTAGATTCCCCTGAATAGCTTTACCTCTCTAATCACATATTTCAAACCCCTTAGATTATAGGCTTTTAAAATCATTGAAGAAGACCTATAAAATATCGGTAACCATAGTTTTCTCTGGTACACAAAACATCATAAGTTTCTGGAAGACAAATTTCATCATTTTGTCAAAATGAAATTCCTTGACTGCAATAAGTGTTAATTTTAAAACAGTCACATTTTTTGATGCTTGGGAAAGGGAATATGACTTATTGAGAGAATTTGGTGTTGTCAAGGTAAACATTAAAGACACAGAGCACAATGTGGGAAGAGGAGAAAACATTGGTTAGGTTGACAGCATTTTTTCTTTTCTCGTATTTTTTTCAACAGGCTTCTTCTACCATTTGACCCACACTTAACATATCATATGCAAATGCATTCAATTCAGACACCATTTAAATCTTGTCATCTGGCAAAGCCTTAACCCTTTACTACACAATCCCAAGTTTTAACAACCCTGATGCTAGTGACCAGCATTTTCCCCTTTTCCCACAATGTTTTCTACTCTACCATAGATGAATTTCTTCTTTTAAATTGTTTGCAAATGTTTTCTGCTTTGACAAAAGTGTGTTTCTGTTGTGTCGTACAGACTTAAAGGCAGGTTCACATGTACATTAGCACTCTAGGAACAAATGCCTATTCATTCTAAAAATCGTAACATTAACATTGTCTTCACTGGGCTAACAAGATTTTTATCATCTCACCATACTTCAAAAACCATTCATCACTGAATATAAGTAACGTGATAGCTGGCAAACTATCGGTAAAAAAAGAAGACCAAACATTTTTTAGCCATATTTCCAGATGGACTACATAGCACTTAAGGTATTTCCAGATTTTGAACTTGAATTTCATGAAGGTTAGTGGAAGTGTAACATCAATAATGCATCCATTTTGTGGTATCATATTAAAATATGCGAGACAATGTCACATTTTATTCTATGAAAATAGATGGAGTTCTGGAATGCAAAGCAATCAATCATCAGTCATTTGAATGCCAAATTTTCATCTTTCACTCCCTTTAAACTTTTAATGTGTGTCAACTGTCGTCATGTTTTCTCAGAATAGCATATTTTGGAGTATCTATATGTGTTCAACGTAATCTTAATTTGCATAAAATCAAATATAAAAGAGCCCCTTCAAAAAAGCACTTACCTAACTTCAACTCTTTTTCCACACATTCCCTGATTAAAACGACCCTGAGAAAGAAGTCTTGAAAACATGGTGAGAAAAGGAGAAAATGCTGGTAACCAGCATATTCTCCTTTTTCCAAAAGGTTTTCCATCCGACTAAAGTCCATCATAATTATGAACCATATTTAAATTGTCGTCTGCAAATGCCTTCAATTTGGACAAGTATAAAATGTAGTTTGGTAAAGAGTTAAGACATTCTCTTACTTGTCTGATCCTGGGAACTCTTCCTGAAGCCTATACACCAGTCTCTCAAAGTTGGATAACTTTTGTTGTTGAGTACTAATGTTTGCTGGAGGAACTTGCTTTACAGGCTGTTCTTTGAATTGAGACTTTTTCTTCTTTGTTGTTACCTACAAAATAATTCGTACAGATACAAATAATGTAAGGGAGAGTACCATTGGCGATTGAAGATTCACATTTTTACTGTTTTTTGCATAACATAACATGCATAACATATTTTTTGGACAAGCTTAAAATACTGCTCTGTGCAAAAGAGTTCAATTGAGACAAGGTCTAAATTTTATCAAATAGTAAAAGGTTCATGCTCTTATTAATAATGTTTTCATATATATTACTTTGGTCTGCAAAATGTAAAAAATATAATGTTATAGTGTAAATTATCAATACAATCTGAAAAAAATTGGAGGATTTAATCATAATGAGGCTGGCTAAGTCAAATTTTCGCAAAGCCCAGTTAGCTGGCACTGATATTTTAGAACCCAACAAAATATTCCATACGTCTTGCAACTTGTAAGTTTTTAACCCATTACCACACAATACCTAGTTTTAACGACCTTAGAAAATTAAACTTGTGAAAACATAGTGGGAAAAGAAGAAATAGCAGGTAATCAGCATTTCCTCCTTTTCCCACAGTGTTTTCCATTCTTTCTGGTATGAATTACATCATTTTAGCAACATTTGATATATCATTCACTAAGGCTCTCCATTTGGACTAACCTAAAGTTTTGTTGTGTGGTGAATAGTTAAATAGTCTCTATGCATAGAATTCAAACTCTTAAAATACTTACTTTAACTCTACTAAACAACAACATTTTTGACTGTTCTAAATTGAAAGCGTTTGCAGAAGACAAAATTTAAGTGCCTCAAAAACTGAAACTTGCCCTTGAAAGGGTGGGAAACAATGTGGTATAAGGAGAAAATGCTGGTTACCAGCATTTTCTCCTTTTCCTATATGTTTTCAGAAGGCTTCTTTCTCAGAGTCGTAAAAACCTGGGACTGTGTGGTGAAGAGTTAAAGTCAAATGCTATATCACTTTGGCATTGTATGATTCACAAAATGAAAAGAAATAACAAACAAACAAAACCAAACCTTATAGTGCTGGATGTGACCTTGAAGAGTTGAACTTTTGAAAACAGTGTGGGAAAAGCAAATAATGCTGGTAATATGTATTATATTCTTTTCCAACAATGTTTTCAGCCCTTTCAAAGACAAATCTTATTATATGAGCAAAAATTTATTATGTTGTTTGCAAATGAAATGAATGGGGCCAAAAACTTGTCTTGTGGTAAATAGATGATTTTGGTCTTACTGGTGCATGAATGATCCATATGGGTAAGGTATTTCCTCATTCTTAACTCTTTATCAAACAACAAATTTATAGACAGGTCCAACTTGAAAGCATTTGCAGATGACAAAATAAATGTTACTGAAATATCCAAATTTGATTTGGGAAGGTTAGAAAGACATTGTGGGAAAAGGCTTCTACCTCAGGGTCGTCAAAAGTTGTCATTGTGTGGTAAAGGGTTAAAGCACTGGGTAAAGTTTTATGTAACATGAAGGCTTGATCTGTTAGGTACATGGTTAGATGCAAGATAAAATGCACTTTGAAAGAATTAAAACACACCATGCACCACTCCTCTTTCTCCTCTTCTTCTTCCTCTGCAGCTTCCACCTTGCAGTCATCTACCTTTGGCACTTTAGGTATTGGAATGTCGCATATTTCTGAATTACCTCCAGAATTGGTTTCTTTTGCTTTTTCATTTTTTTCTAAAATAAACACACAAGTCACATTAGAAATTGAAGCCATGTAATGTAAAATTTCCTTTGATATGTCACTATTTTCTTGACTTTTTACCACAAGAAAGCCTGTGCAGTTTGTGCTGGCTGATACTTTTTGCTCTTAGTCAATTTTCTGCATGTCCAAGGACTCTTCTATCTCATGATTTGATCAGTTATTAGACAAAACAGATGTCATGAATCCTTAATAATTATGTGATGACTTGCTTGAAACCATGCAGCATACAGGTGCATTAACTATTTACCAAACAACAAAATCTTAGTCTGGTCCAAATTGAAAGCACTTTCAGATGACAAAATAAATGTGACTCAAAAACTTTGTGCTGGGAAGGGTAGAAAACATTGAGGGAAGCAGAATAAAATGCTGGTAACCAGCATTTTCTCCTTTTCCACAATGTTTTGAAAGGCTTTCTTTCTCAGGGTCATTAAAAGTCAGGATTGTGTGGTAAAGGCTTAAGCCCCCTTTTGTCATAATGGTACTCAATATCTATCTAACATACAAAGAGCAAATCTACCTATTGCGTCCCCTTTTTCTTCAAGTAAAGGATCCTGTTTCCTCTTCATACCATGTTTTATAGCAGGAATTGCTTTTGGTGCCAAGGTTTCAGATATATTTTCTGCCTCCATGTCCCAGTCTTCTGTTGATGGTATCAGTGTAGGAGTACTGTCTTTCACAATCTGGCCTCGTAAATGTGGTGGTATATACACCTGCTTTTGTTCCTACAGTATGAAAATAAAGATAGTATGCATAGTGATTTGTGTCACAATAATGTTAACCCATTACCACACAATCCCTACTTTTGACTTTTCTTTTTTTTTTTACTTTTGAATTAATCCATTGTATTTCGTGACTGAATGAGTGAGTGAGTGTGCTAACTGGCTGGCTGACTGAATTCATTAATTCAGTCAGTAAAACCAATATCCATCATGCCATGGCTGCTAGTTCAGTCAGAAACATGCAGGGCTTGAACCAGGGTGTTGACAGTTCATTGTCCAGCTTGACCATTTTTTTTTGAAGACCAAGAAGAGTTTTTGCAACATATCTCTCAGCTATGAACATTGTTTCAATCAGTTCATGTGGGATAGCAGTTAGTGGCATTGGTAGAATACCGTGTGTGAAGTACTGGTAAAAGAAACTCTATGGAAGAATGCAATGGTGCACTGGTTGCCACAATGTAATTGATATAATGTTAAAAAATGCAGTGAAATCCACACAAGCAAATAATCTCTTTCATACCTTATTTTCTTTTAATGATTTTTTCCTGAATCTCGGAGGTATATCTGTCATTTGTGGGTCTTTCTTAGTAATGTCTTGCTTTTCTGATTGTATTGACTGTCCACATTTTTTGGGGGGAAAACTTCCAATAGGCTCAATGTGTTCTAATGGACTAGGTGATCTCCAAGTAAAGTTAGCAGCAATTGACCGTCTGCTTTTGGTGATGTCCTCTTTTCCTGATTGTACAGTTGAGCCCAATCTCTTAGAAGGTAAGCATTCATCATGTTTATCAAGTTCTGGTGGGTTGGATGTTCTCCATATTACATCATCAATATTTGATGTTTTAGTTCTATTAACTACTGGTTCATCCTGATGTGTCATTGTAACATTTCTTTCTGTCTTGTGCTCATAAATTTTCTCAGTAAATCTAGGAAAGAAGTCTTTGTGATCTTTGTTTTGCTCCATCTGAGATGAATTGAAGGCATTAATTTTCATGTTAACATCTGACAATGGTTTTCGTGTACTATCATTCCAAGGTGTTCTTAGCTTTGATACTGTTGGTCTGTTAACTTCACTTTGATATACTGATGTAGTTTTCTCTGCACTTTGTATTTTACCATAATTGTCAGATAAAGCTACACTGTCATTCACTGAGAATTTAGGGAGATCTCCTCCATCTGTAAGATCATGGTCAATTCCTGGGGGTCTAATGTGACAAGATGTACTAGATTTCAGCTTGGCTGTAGTGTAACAGATATCCTTGTTTTCTTTGTCACACTTTGAAGGATCCTGACTCATTGTGATATTTTTTACACTTGAGTTAGGGGTATGAGAATATGAGGTAGATGAAACTGAATTATTACAGGTTGCTGTGGCACTAGTGGATCTATCTATTGACATCACTGGGACTGAATTATAACTCTGAGTAACTTCATTACCAGGTAAATCATTTACTTGATGGACACCAGAGAGCAACCTGATATCTGCTGCTAAGGTAATGTTTGAAGACAAGGCACTGAGACCTACAGGACTACTGACAAAGTTTGGATGAGGGGAAATACTTTGGCCTACATCTTCAGCTTGCTGACCTTTCATGTACATCTGGAGAAGTTGAGTCTGTTGCATAGCAACACTTGTAAGCATTGTCTGGTTACTGGCAAGATGGGGATAAGCATGGATGAGCTGGCCCATAACAGCCTGGAAAAGTAATGGATCAAAGTGTCCCATTGTAGAAACTGGACAAGGTTTAGGTGACTCTACTGGAACTGTGATCTCCTTGCTGGCTGCTGATTTCAGTTTAACTTCAGAATCTGAATGCTGAATGTCTTGACTAGTTCCTGTTGCAGACATGACAATTTCCTTTGTGTCCACTGAACAACAACTCTGACCTGAAATCTGTTTGTCAGGCAAAAGTGTACTTTCTGTTTCTAAATCCTGTTTCACTTCATTATCATTCTCATGCAAACTATCTTCTTTTACATCTGTGTTTTTATAATTACTAGAAACCCTTCTCAGAGTGTGTTTCTCAGCATCAGTATCTAGGTCACATTGTTTCAACCCATTTATTGCATCCCTATTCTTTAACACAATTTTCTGTGATTCATCAAGCTCCAAACTATCATAGTGTTCACTATCATCACTGATTGGATCATATGTGTCTAATTCAGATATTGTATTATGTGAGATCTTTTCCAAAAGGTTTTGTGGTTCCTTCAGTTCATCAGCTTCAACAGCACCTATCTCATCACTGTCATCACTGATGTCATCATACAGATCCAAATTAGACACTCTGTTTTGTGGTTCCTTTGGTTCATCAGCTTCAACAGCACCTATCTCATCACTGTCATCACTGATGTCATCATACAGGTCCAATTTAGACAATCTGTTATTTGAGACCTTTTCCATAAAATTTTGTGATTCTGTCTGAGCTAAGCTGCCACTGTATAAATCTTCATCAGCACCCATCTCCTCACTGTCATCACTGACTGGATCAAATGTACTCACACCCATCTCCTCACTGTCATCACTGACTGGGTCATATATATCCAATTCAGTTATTTTATCGTGTGAGATCTTTTCAGCACCTACAGATTCATGTCTGTTTGTGTCATACTTAGCCAGATCTTTCCTCACTCTATCTTCATCTAACTCAGTACAACCCATAGATTTCAATGCAGACTGTGACTCATTTGAAGTCATTCTATTATGGGAATATTCAGCCCTCATCAACTTTGAAATTAAGTCTTTCTGCATAATATTTGTATCCTTTTTGCTATCATTAGCATCTGTGTACAATTCTTTCTTATCTTCTGTTTTTGACTCCATCCTGTTGATTTGCTTGTCTGCTTGGCTCATCTAAAATAGGATGGAATAAAGATGTAGAGGCTAAAAATAAGGGAAATATCATGGGGTTCAAAAAGCGATATCAACTTTGATCTACAGTAAATCTTTGTTGCTGACGAAGTTCTAATGAATACCTACAGCAAAGACTAAGAGATTATTGTTACAATGATGACTATAAGGGAAAGCAGCAAGTGGCTTGGGAAGAATACTGTGCAAGATACTAGTTATAAAAACTCCAGGAAAGCACTGATAGGTGCACTGACTGCCATGATATTACTGAGATAACATTAAAATGGCGGTAAACACGATACTAGCATACAAACAACAAAGACTTTAGCAAAGAACCTCCCTCCTATTGGGTGTCTGATATACATACAGATGTATTTGTATATGTATACCTATTGCCCATCACATAATTCATTGGCTACACTCATATGATAAGTTCTATGCAGGAAAACCAAGTTAATGGTAGCAGCCATGCTTTTTTTTAAAGAAGAACATTTTTTAAAGTTTTCCTACAATGCACATTCTGTGCAGTCTGATCTTGATCTATGCTATCCACAAAAGGTCCCTGTTTTCACATATGGCACCAAATGGGTTGATTTTCAGTGGAATTCTAAGTTGAAATAGGGACAAAACTGTGTTTAAAATACAATGATTACATGCCCTTGTTGCATGGGTGTCCCATTAAAAACTTGTCTGATTTATAAATAATTAATATAAATAGAGAAACTAAAAATGTCTAAAGTTTTTGGATGACAACATAGAACCAGCCAGGACTCTGACAATACCGTGATCTTCTTCTCGTAAACAGCCAAGTTCAAAATTTCTTGATATGATCATTTTCCCTTCGCCAAAATGTATCAATGTGGTTTGCATTAAGGTGAAACAGATACCTGCAGGAGATAACAAGAAAGTTTACCTGGAAATTATTATCATTATCTTCTTTTATTGGTTGTGATTTCCGCTGTGGACTGTTTGAGATATACTCTGGCTCTACTGGTAATCTCAATGGTGAAGTATGACTGGTACTGCTTGGAGAGGACAGTTTAGAGGACAGACATGTTGTCCCTGTAATTGTTTCTTGAGTCTGTCTTAATTCAAAGCAAGAACTTTGGAATGGTTGATCATCAACAGAGATATGACAGTTTCTATTTGGACTTTCCGTTAAACTTCTTGTCCCTGAAGACAATCTTGGAGAAGACTTGAATCGTAAAGCCATTCTCTCTGGGCTTTCTGCTAAACTTCTTGCTTCTGAAGACAGTTTATTGGTCTGACCTTGAGAGAACTCAGAAGATGGTCTACTCATCTGACTTGGGGTAGGGTTGAATGGAAAAATCATTTTCTCTGGACTTTTGGCTAAATTTCCGTCCTTTGATAATGATCTACTGATTTGTCTTGGGGAAGCCTTGATGGGGAAAACCATTCTCTCTGGACTTTTTGCTAAACTTCCAGCCTTTGATGACAGTGGACTAGCCTGACTTAGGGACACCTTCACTGGTGACGCCACAGTATAAGCAGCTGAACTAAGAGAGGAGTCTGTGGTTGAGGGCTTTTCATCTTTTAGAAGGTATTTTTTGAGATCTGGTAGCACATGAAGCGTTTTTTCCGAGTTGATCTTCAGAGTGGTTCTCAGTGATTCCACCTGTAAAAGTGTAAAGACTTCACATAATGGAAATGAGCCATGCTCTGTGAAAAGGGGGTTGCAACTGCAAGAAGTATCAACCCAGATCAACCTGCTCAGTCCGCAGTCGACTTTCTGTATACTGATTTTTCGGTCAGTTATTAGCCAAAGCGGATTTTATGGATCCCTAATTATGTGATGTCTTTCTTGGTACAATGTATTACAGAGATGCATTAACCCATTACCACACAATCCCTACTTTTGACGACCCTGAGAAAGAAGCCTTTAGAAAACATTGTCGGAAAAGGAGAAAATGCTGGTGACCAGCATTTTCTCCTTTTCCCACATTGTTTTCTACCCTTCGCAAAACAAATTTCAATTTTTCAGTCACTTTTATTTTGTTGTCTGCAATTGCTTTTGATTAAGACAAGCCTATGGATTATGTGATAAAGAGCTAACCCTTAACGCATTACCAAACAACTGAATTTTAGGCTTGTCCAAATTGAAAGCATTTGCAGATGACACAATAAAAGTGACTGAAAAGTTGAAATTTGTTTTGGGAAGGGTGAAAACATTGAGAGAAACAGAGAAAATGCTGGTTACCAGCATTTTCTTCTTTTTCAACCATGTTTTCTAAAGGCTTCTTTCTCAGGGTCGTCAAAAGTAGGGATTGTGTGGTAATGGTTTAAAGAAACACTCTACTGCTTTATTGGTGAAATATTGTGGGTAAAAGAGGAAATACTGGCAATCAGCACCCTTCCAACAGATATTGTCATTTGGACTACATGTATCATCTGCAGCAAGGTTTCACTATAGACTAGTCCAAATTTCTGTGGTTTGGTTATATCTTAACCCATTACCACACGAGAAAAATTTAGACTGGTCCAAATCGAAAGCCTTTGCAGACGACAAAATAAATGTGACTGAAAAATTGAAATTTGTTCTGGCAAGGGTAGAAAACACTGTGGGAAAAGGAGAAAATGCTGGTTACCAGCATTTTCTCCTTTTCCCACAGGGTTTTCAAAAGGCTTCTTTCTCAGGGGCATCAAAAGTAGGGATTGTGTGGTAATGGGTTAAAAGAGAAAGGCAGAGACAGTAAAATTATTTTTTTTATTGTACATCAATTCAGCAGATCTTTACCAAATTACCGCACAATCCCTGCTTTTGACAACCCTGAGAAAGAAGCCTTTTGAAAACATTGTGGGAAAAGGCAAATGTGTGTGATATCCTGCACCATGGAGATGTGTCAACCCTTTACCACATAATCTCAACTTTTAACCCCCTAATGAAAAAAGCCTTTTGAAAACATTGTGGAAAAAGGAAAAAATGCTGGTTTCCACAATATTTTCTTCCCTTCGTAAAACAAAATTAATTTCTTATTTAGTCACATTCATTTTGTTGTCTGCAAATGCTTTCAATTTGGACCAGTCTAAAATTTTGTCATTTGGTAAGGAGTTAAATAAGCACCCATTTTCACAAAGCATGGCTTATTTGCATGTATTTCTCCAGTATTTATGTAACAAGTCTTTACTAGGTATCAAAGTTGTAGACCTCTCCCAGCTAAAACCTTTTGCAGACGGTTAACTAAATGTGATTCAAAGTACGAAATTTTCTGTTGCATAAAGAATAACCCTTTACTCCATAGATACTCATTTTGACGTATCAACAGAAGACAGCTTTTGAAAACATTGTGGGAAAAGGAGAAATTGCTCGTAAAGAGCAATTTCTCCTTTTCCCACAATGTTTTCCACTCAATCAGATATTTGTATCCTCATTTGTCCATATTTTTGACATCCTACCTTT
This sequence comes from Tridacna crocea, assembly GCA_943736015.1. NCBI lineage: Eukaryota > Metazoa > Mollusca > Bivalvia > Cardiida > Cardiidae > Tridacna > Tridacna crocea. The sequence goes on along the minus strand of OX031067.1, from coordinate 23,503,383 downwards.
ATTTGCTGCTGAAACGAAAAAGCCTCACATTGGCACATCAGGCAAAGGGTTAAGAAGAAGTACTATTTTAAAGACAGACAAAAGAAAGTTAAATGAAAATGGCTTACCTCAACCATAGTTATTGTTTTTTCGATAGTTGAGATCTTGTTTCTGATCAAACCTCTGATTACATCCAAGTCATCACTGAAAAAAAAAAAAAGGAGTATAACCCATTCCTACTTTTGACGACCCTAAGAAAGAAGCCGTGAGAAAACATTGTGGGAAAAGGAGAAAATGATGGTAACCAGCATTTTCTTCTTTTCCCACAATCTTTTCTTCACAAAACAAATTTAAAATTTTCAGTCACTTTTGTCGTCTGCAAGTGCTTTCGATTTGGACTAGCCTAAAATATTGTCATTTGGTAATGAGTTAATACGACCATAAGCTTCACTAAAACTGTTGCAGGTCAAGAATATCTGAACATGTTACCTTCTCACTTGTTGTATAAAACATATTTAAAAGGCCATAAACTCTATTATAGTTAACCCTTAGTAACTTCCCTTTACCAAACATTCCAAATTTTTTACAACCCAAATAGGAATCTTTAGAAAACATCATGGGAAAAGGAGAAAATGCTAGTAACCAGCATTTTCTCCGTTTTCCGCAGCGTTTTTCTACTGTTCCTAAAACAGATTATGATTTTTGAATCATGCTTAACTTGTCGTCTGCAAATGCTTTCAAGATTGTCAAGTCTACATGTTGTTGTTTGGTAAAGAGTTAACCCAACATGCTGGAAACTGTACATGAAAAAGTTTCAATGACAGGAAGGCTCCCTTTAACCCTTTCCCAAACGACAAACTTTTTGACAAGACCAAATTGAAAGCTTTTGCAGACGACAATTCAACTCTTGCTGAAAAGATGATTTCTGTCTATGATGGGTAGAAAATATTGTGGGAAAAGGAGAAAATGCTGGTTACCAGCATTTTCTCCTTTTTCAACAATGTTTTCAATAGGCTACTATTCCAGACCCATAAAAACCTGGGATTGTTTGGGAAAGGGTTAAAAATCTGAGCCAAACTGGTTAACTTTTACCACCAAACAAAAATGTAGACACATACACAATTGAAAGTATTTGTAACATTTAGTTGTGAATGAAATGATGGAATTTGTCTTTGATAGTGTTGAAAACATTATGGATAGAGGAGAAAATGCTGGTTACAAACAAAACCAATTCAACAGAATGATCTGTAAGTGTATGACTACAAATCTTACACTTACCCACAATGGTTGGTTTCAAAGACAAAATCATTTGAATTAAATAGATAAAAATGTATTTTTATGTGTTGTTTCTGTGTAACACACAAATTCCACTTACCTGTCTTTGAAGAAATTAACCAAAACTTCAGATTGTTTCTCTAAAGCGTCTTTTTGCTGAACCAATTGATCAACCACCTCTTTTTCTTTGTATTTCATTAAATCCAACTGCAACAGAGAAATCATGTTAGAATCTTAACTCTTTACCAAACAATCCCTGGTTTTTACAACCCTGAGATGGAAACCTTTTAAATAATTTGTGGGAAAAGGAGAAAATGCTGGTAACCAGCATTTTCTCCTTTTGCCACAATGTTTTATACCCTGCTGGAAACAAATTTCAGTTTTGAGTTATGCTTATTTCATCGTCTTTGAGTGCTTTCAATTTGGACCAGTCTAAAATTTTGTTATTTTGGGAAAGGGTTAAAACAAGTGAAACTAGGTACTTTCCAGAATAACTCAAAGAGGGTTTTAACCCTTTCATTGCAAAATGTACATGTATATGGCTATTGCAATGGCTAAGAGAAAAAAACACCATGAAAGTCGGACTGATGTTTTCTAATAGAGTTGACATAATAATTTGACAGTACAAATTAAGATCAGACTGTACATTCTGATCTTGAACAATGCTATCTTCACATGCTGTTGTTTGTGCCACAGCACTAAAGGCCTTACAAAAATGACAATTACATGTATATGTAATAAGTATCCAACCGTCATCCATTCGCTTAACTCTTCACTTGGTGACACAATTACAGACCTGTACATACTAAAAGTAATTTCAAACAATATACCAGCAACTGAATATTGCATAAATGATTTGATGTCTATGAAAGAGTAGAAAGCGCCGTAGGACAGAGGAGAAAATGCTGGCTGTTGCAAAATAATATCTAATGTCTATCTCATTTCAAAATCAGAATAATGCGAACTGCCATTATCATTTCATGTTTTTTAATAAAGAAAGAACCCTTTAAAACATTTTACCCTGTTTATACAAGTTTCATTTTGGCTCAAATGTTGGAATTTGAGACTGAAAAGATAAGGAAACATTGAAGAAAAACGGCTACAAGCATTTTCTCCTTTTTCCCCAATAATGTACATGTATTTGATAACCTCCTTCCACAGAGTTGCTAAGACTCAGAGTTGTGCAAGGTTTACTGAGAGAAACACAGTTTACTAAGAATAGAAAACCACCTTTCTTTGGTATCTATACCATGTTTTGGAAATCAAAGAACAGTGCTTTTGTTATTCTCAGTAAACTGTGTTACAGTCTTGAGCTCTTTATCAACACAATATCACTGTTTGTCTGTTAACAAACCGTCCAGTGTGTCACTCTTTATCAAAACAACAAAATTTTGGCCTTGTCCAAATTGGAGGCATTTGCAGATGACAAAACAAATAACTAAAAACATGAAATGTGTCTTTCTTGAATAGAAAACATTGCCGGAAAAGCAGAAGTACTGGTTGACAGCATTTTCTTTTTGCCAAAATCTTTTCAAGGTGCATCTTCCTAAGAGTTGAGATTGTGTCAGTGCCTCCAATATAAGTGCTTTCAACATGCAGGTATACAATTTTGTAACAATGTTTTCTACAGGCTTCTTTCTCGGGGTTGTCAAAAGTAGCGATTGTGTGGTAATGGGTTAAATTCTTTTCAATTTTTGCTGACATTGAAAAAAATATGTGCCTTTTCGAAACCAAAATAGATCTATTTAATGTACTTGAATATGGACAGCTGTTATAATGGTGTCATGATCGATGTTGATGATGTCTATAAAAATCAGTGATAATGTCAACTAGAGCTATCACTGAACGTAAGTATATCCCCCAACAGCTCCTTGCCACAAAAACAGGTCTTTGTCACAGAATGCAGAATGGTTTAGTACAATAGTAAGAGTTGAAAAAAATTCAAATGGAAAAAATTCCGTAACAAATTACAGCAGGGTTATAAAAAAGGCACATGCACAACTTCATACATATAGGAACCTGTGTGCGAATTTGATTTCAGTACAAGTAAAAACTGTAGGAGTATTGCTCATGACAAATTTGTGTCTTCAGATGGATGGACAGCCACAGTGATGCCAGTATACCCCCCTCCACTAAGTTGTGGGGGGGGGGGTGGTTATAAAAATAAAAGTAAAAAACATTCAGAGGAAAATTATGACATTCATCAGCAAACTACAAGAATATAATTTACTGTCAGATTTCTATAAACAACTGGTAAGCATAAAAAGGTAGGCACTCATGATAAAATAAACTTTTTACGCACACACACACACACACATCAACAGAAAAATACAAACCTGCAATGATTTGACAAGCTCTACAAGTTCTTGCATATCCTTCTCAGGTTGATAACAAGAAGAGTCTACCATTGTGGCTGTGTCTTTTTTCTCAATGGATTTTACTGGGTCTTTTATTCTAACATTAACACCTACTGAATGCTTAAAAACATCATCTGTGGTTGTTGACTTTGTCACTACTTTTGGTTTCCTAGGCAACATAATTGGTCCATGACCAACTTCTTCCTTGCCCTCTGTATTTATAGCAACTTCACGAGTTTCGCATGAGTTTGTGCACATAGCAGAGTCTTTAAGTTTTACCCTCTTTGTTCCTACAGCTACACTAGTGACAGTTGGTGATGCTTGCACTGCCACTGACAAATCTACTTCGTCTAGAGGCTCTGGTGTGGGAAGGTAAAATATACCTGCTTTAGGCTTTTTGGTATCAGCTACTTCCCATACTGAATCACTGATATCTTTCTTGCCCCCAGGGACAAATACAGGGGCATCTGCTCTCATATTGGTGTCCAATGGCTTACTCAGTTCATGATTTATGAATGACTGATCGTCAAGTTTTTGTGACTCCTGGGAATCAGAATCCTGTTTTTCATACCTTGGTTGAAATATTGCACAATCTGGATTGAGGGATAAGTTTTTAGATACTAATGGAGTATCTGGAACATCTTCAAGTTTCATCAAGTTTATCTCTGATGGATAATCCAAGCCAAAATCTGGAACATCTGGATTTAGGTGATTAACACTTTGTTGTGAAGCTGACAAACTGTAGTCTGTAAATGATTCTATTGTATTGCTTCTAGAAATAGGATCTGGTTTAAGATCAGAGTCAGCATCACTGTCAGTTACACAGTCTACCTTTTCAGCTGGATCTATTATTCTGATTCCTCTTTTTGATGCTTTTATTTTAAAGGCTTCTACAGGATCACTCTGTGAACCTTCCAAACTCTGCATATCAGATTCTGACCCTTCAGACTGACTCCTCCATAGATCTTTGTGCTTAAAGACCGTTTTAAAATCAAAACTTTGACAAGAATCAGTGTTACTTTCCTCTATGCATGACCTATCAAGAGCTTTATGTGTGTGAATATCACTCAGCAATGCTGCTTTCTCACAAAATGGTTTGATATCATCATCAAGTTTGGTTCTGCAGTTTTTGTCATTACTGACAGCTACATCACAATGTGAGGTTTCTTGGCTAGGTTTCCTCTGTATCATTTCCTCTGCAATCTCTGATACATTTTTCTGAATCTCAGCTTTAAGATCTGGTTCTGGGATGCTCTGATCCAAAACATCAGTTGTCTTGTCAGCCTTCTGTTGGTCTTCTTTATGTATTTCAGTGTAAGCCCATGAGTAAAGTCTGGTCTTCCCCCCAGTCTGACTGCCACTACTGATGTCACTACTACAATTGTTTGAAACATTCTGCAGTTCATCTGTGCAGTGAATGGACTCTTCATAGAAGTTTTCACCATCAGTTTGAGTTTTTGGTTTATTAGACAAAATAATCAATGCTTCATTTACAGCTTTCTTTACTATAGCAAAGGCCATTTCTTCCACAAGAAGTTGATCCGATTTGGTGTTACTTTCTTTTCCTTGAGAAGTTTGATGTTCATCTAAGTAGTCAGTGGTGGCTCTGGAAATGTTTTCTGTTACTCCAACTACCTCCTCCTCCTGATCATCATTGTTACTTCCACTTTCAGACTCTGTCCATGAGGAGGACCCATAGTGACCAGAAAGAATCTCGTGATCTTCAATCTCTATTTCAAAACTGTCCTCATCTTCCTCATCTGACAGTTCATCTTCTATCTCTGCACACTGAACAAACTCAGTGGAAGATTCTTTTTCACTCTGTTTTACACTGTGGGAATGTTTGCTTATTTCATCTGTATTAAGGACTTTGTGATCAAGTGTATCTATATTTTGCCGATCGTTTTGTTGATTTTCTTTTATATCACTATCAGAACCATAAATACTGTCAAACTCTTTTAAAATCTGTTGTTTGACATATGATTTTACTTTTAATTTTTCAGCTGTATTCTGATTCATCTTGTTGCTTTCTGTCTGTAAGTTTGTATCAATGGTATCTAGTGGACTTCTCACATCAATTCCATGCTGTAAAGCTAGCTGTCTAAAGTCTGTTTTAACTTCGTCAACTGGAGAACATAAAGTAACAAATGAATATTAAGAGTAAAAATATTTTTTCAACAGTGACTTATACTCATAATCCATGCTCTGTAAAAAGGGACCTTGATGATCCTTGAAATGTCTGAGATATTATCCAGGAAAGTACTCTGACCAACCTTCAGGGGGGAATTGGGCATAAAATGTGGCCTCCAGAAAGTACATAAAGTTTTCATAATATTTGACCTAGAGACCGTATATAACATGATTACAATAGCTCACCTTCAGCACTTTGTACTCAGGTGAGCTTAAAAACTTGTAAAATTCTGACTACCAACATTTAAAAATCCATTATAAAACAATCCTGTGTTTCCATGAACCTAGGGAAAGAGACTATTGAAAACATTGTGGATATAAGGAAATATCCATCATTTTCTTCTTTACCCACAATGTTTTTCACCCTACCAGATCCCATCATTTGAGCACATTAAATGCGTCATCTGCAAATGCTGTCAACCTGGATGAGTCCAAAATTCCATTGCATGGTTAACCCTTTACTCCACAGAGACTCATTTCTACGCATTGCTTGCTGATATCCATCATTTTCTTCTTTACCCACAATGTTTTTCACCCTACCAGATCCCATCATTTGAGCACATTAAATGCGTCATCTGCAAATGCTGTCAACCTGGATGAGTCCAAAATTCCATTGCATGGTTAACCCTTTACTCCACAGAGACTCATTTCTACGCATTGCTTGTAGGAGCCTTTGGAAAACATTGTGGCAAAAGGTGAAATTGCTCGTCACGAGCAATTTCACCTTTTGCCACAATGTTTTCAATGCTAGCAAAAGGTGTCATAAACACATAAGAAATGGCTTCATCCTTGCTGTTATTTAGGGTCAATTAGAGATACCACAGAAATGCCTTATGGGGTAAAGGGTTAAGAGTTGAGGTTTGATATAATAATGCATCTGAAAATATTGTGCCAAAGGGAGAAATGGCAGGTGATTGCTAGATACAAAAACAGTCTTCATTTTGCATGATGTTTTCAAAAGTGATCTGCTTCAGGAAAAGAAAAATTGCCTACAGATTGCATGTTCTAAATCTATACCAAATGACAAAATTTTTGACTAGTCCAAATTGAAAGTATATGCAGAAGACAAAGAAATCTGACTCAGAAACTGAAAAAAAAAAAAAAAGATTTCTGATTACCGGCATTTCCTTTCCACGACCACAAATCAAATGTGGCTGAAATGCTGGAAATTGTCTTTGAAAGGTAGAAACACTGTAGGAACACTAAAGAAGAAATGCTGGTCACCAACATTTTCTCCTAGTTTAATAATGTTTAAAAAGAAAAAAAATCTTCCTTAGGGACTTTAAAAGTCAAAAATTTATGGTAAACTATTACAAGCTAAGATGGTAAATTACTAATTTGCAAATAATAATTGTATAGTAAAGTATCAATGCAAAATACTGTTTGCATCACCTAAAATCATAAATAGAGTGTTTTATTTCATGCTTTCCGGTAGGATATCGAGAAATAGCAGTGAAAATATTTATCAATCTTACACTGGTACCACCAGTGAAAATACCGATTTTCATTTTCTTGTTGTCGAGGTTAATTGTGCGTGCCTCACAACCAGATGGAAATATGACGTCAGTTACCTTACATTTCTTGCACTTGACGTAATATTGTAATGCATTGTTATGCTGGAGGGGTACGCCAAGGAATAACGGAAAAGAACCGTACTGGATTTTGATAAAGCTCCTCCCAGAAAGTGTTAACAGCATGAAATAAATAGAATATTTGTTTTTTTCCTATGAAAAATCAAAATTTATTTCATCTTGTGAACACCATCAGTAATATTTTCACTCGTGAAAATATTACCGATGGTGTCCACTCGATGAAATAAATTTCGATCTTTCACAAAAAAAAACATCCTCTAGATATTCACCTTTAGTCTTCATGGTGTTATCACTGAAAGGTCCAGTAGAGATATCCTCACAAGGTTTAGAGTGAGAATATGGAGATACAGAGGGGCTATATTGTACAACCCTGAAAAAAGATGAAAGGAAAAAAATTCAATTCAGAGTTTCAAAAGAAGATAATTTCAATTGAATGAGAAAAAAATCATTGTCTTGAACACACTAACTTGCCTCTGTACTGTTCGATAGAAACTATGTGGAAATATTGTTTAACGCTTTGCCACACAATCCCAACTTTTTAAAACTTCGAGAAAGAAGGTTTTTGAGCATTTTCTCCTTTTTCCACGACGTTTTCTCTCCTTTTAAAGACAAACCCCATCATTTGAGCCATGCAGAAATTGTTGTCTGCACATTCTTTCAATTTGGAAATATCCGAAATGTTGTTGTTTGGTTAAGAGTTAAGTAGCAGACAAGACATGACATAAAATAATGATTTTATGCCACAGAAAATTCAAAGAAGAGGGGACATTTATCCCGTATTATGAGATAAGATATTATGTGATCAAACTGATTCAAATACTATTCCACATACTAAACCCTTATAATTGTCATGTGGCTTTTAAAAATTCTTTGGGTCACTCAGAAACTTTGAAATGAATCAATAGCTGTGTAGCCCACTAAGGAAATACATGTACTGCATCTTGTGTAGTAAAGACTCTCTGTGTCCTTAAGAGTGAAAAGATGTTAAATTAACTGTTCACTGTACATGGTATGTACAATAACATCATTTACAAATCTGTCATAGTGGTCACCCCTATTAAGCAATAATTTAGTCGCTGAGGCCAATATTTCAACTCCAAAGGTGAAAAGTATATGTGATCTGCAACGCGAAAAGGGACAATCTGGGAATTCCTTACATCAATTAGAAGAAAACAGATCAAAGATATAGAGCAAGTTAATTCAAGTTGATCATTCAAAAATTATTGTATAGTAAGGCAGAATGACCACTTTTCATACAGAAAATATCATAAAAGCGCAAAGGCTCAACCCTGGTCAGCCTGCACAATTTGCGCAGTCTGACCAGGGTTGATATTTTCAGCTCCCAGAAGGTCCCTGTTTGCCTAATGGGTCAGAATATTATATTACCAATTGAGCTTTTAGGCATTGGTTAAAAAAATGAAATGTTTATATGCAGCACAACATACAATATATGTACAAACCTTGCAGGCACAGGGGGAGAGGCTATAGGCATAGGATGCCTGTTGAGTTTCAGACGGTCCACTATTCTAGTTGGAGGAGAGGGTGAGGCTCTGTGTTGTACACTAAACTGCGACATGTTACCAGGCTTGGCAAAAATACAAAACATACTTTATCAACATGGATTTAACCTTTTACCTCACAATCACAGGTTTTGACAACCCTGGAGAAAATGCCTTGTAAAAACATCGTGGGAAAGAATAAAATGCTGGTGACCAGCCATTTCTCTTTTTTCCCCACAATGTTTTCCAAGCTTTCACAGACTTATCACAGTTTTTGTACCATATTTTAACTCTTCACCACACAATCCCGACTTTTGACAACCCGGAGAAAAAAATCCTTTGAGAACATTGTTGGAAAATGAGAAAATGCTGGTAACCAGCATTTTCTCCTTTTCCCACATTGTTTTCTTCCCTTTCCAAATCAATTTTAAATTTTTGATTCACATTTATTTTGTCATCTGCAAATGCTTTTAATTTAGACAAGTCAAAAACTTTGTCGTTTGGTAAAGAGTTAATATGTAATCTGCAAATGCTAGTCAATTTGAATAACATTTTGCTGTGGGGAACAGAAACTTTAACCCTTCACTAATTTATGTAATGTTCCCTACAGTATGAGGAAGACAGCTTTTTCTACAAAATTTTCTTTCTAAGCAACAACAATTTGAAGCAAATATATGATGGATAACTTTGCAAACATCCTTGTAAACAACTGAAAATCCACCTGGAATAACAGTTTGATACATAAATGTGTGATAATGCTATGTTTTCATTTTAAAGTTTTCTTAAACTTTGGTAGCACTTGTAGTTGAATTAATCCTTTTTCTCACAGTCCAAAGTCTGAACAACCTTCCTTTTTCTCACAGTCCAAAGTCTGAACAACCTTGAGAAAGAAAGCATTTGAAAACATTGTGGGAAAGGAAAAAAACGCTAGTTTTCATTGATATGCAGCCTTTTCCCATTTTCTCACAACTTTTTTACCATGTCATAGAACTTCAGTTATTTTGTACTGATTTCAAATTTGTCATGAGCAGATATCATGAATTTGGAAGAATCTTTATCTAAGACTTATCTGTCACCTAGAAAAGGGTTAAAAAACAGACCAATCACAATATATACACTCACTGTGTGTTGATAGTGTAGAGGTGCTGGAGGAAAGCTAAACTGCTGGGGTACTGGCACTTGCTGAACTTGGTGAAAAAGTACATTTTGTCTGAAATTGAGATAAAGGTTATCTTTTTCATAAAATGCTTCAAGATTAAACATAATCATAAACATACATTTCTGCAATGATCAATTACCTTCATACTTTCAAATATTAATGATCCAAAGGAAAAAGACTTTTAAAATATTGTAAGAAATGGAAAAAATGCTGATAATCAGTATTTTCTCCTATTTACTACAATAAGAGAAATATCATATACTTTGAACCATTCAGAATTTTTCATCTGTACATACTTTCAAAACAGATGATTCTTTTTAAGAGTTATCACTATACCAACAATCCAGTCTGAAGGATCAATGATAAGAAGCTTTTTGAAATCACTGTGGGAAAGAAGAAAATGCTAGAAACCAGCATTTTATTCTATCCCCACAACGTTTTCTTCACTTTCAAAGATACTGACAGCCTTTTAGCTATGTTTCATTTCTGGGCATGCTTTTATTGCCAACAAGTCCAGAATTTTGTTGTTTGGGAAACCTTTAAAAAATACCAAAACTTAGACTGGCCCTACTTGAAAGCATTTCCATGGACAGAAAAATGTGGCTGAAATGATGGGAGTTGTCTTTGAGAGGAATTAAAACATTGTAGGAAAAGGAGAAAATACTGCTGAAAATGCTTGTGAACATCATGGGTAATATTTTCACAAGTGGTATAACAGCCACTTGTGAAAATATTGCCATGATTTTCATTCAATGAAATAAATATTGATCTTTCACTGAAAAAAAAAAATCTCTATATTCTGGTAATAAGTTACCCTGTATAGAATGTGGCAGGCTGGGGCACTGGTGCTACTTCCAACTCCGCATGTGTGGGATACATTGGTACACCTGAATGAAACTGGCCATCCGGGACCATCCCATAATACACTGGATTCATTTTACTACAAAAACAAAGACAAAACACAAGCAAATTCATCAATGCAATGTGCAAATCCAAACTAAACCTTTTGAGTTCTACAAAAGCATACTGGGCACTTACAGGCTTGAAAACAGACCTGAATTGTGATTTTTTTTTTCAACACTGAAACTGAAAGTAGACCACTTTTAAAGTTGAAAAAAGTATGTATAAACTTCAAAATTTTAGTTTTTTTTTTTCTAAAGAAAGATGGTGAAATAGTTTACAAAATATCTATTAAAAAGAATGTAGGTTAAGTAAATTAGTTTTTTTTTTTATAAAAAAGATCCCCAAGATGATGTGTTTAAACGATTCAAAATGGCTTAGTCAGCAGGTTACGATAAGATCCGGTTACGAAAGATCTTAACGAAGCGGTTCTCTCATACAAATCAAATATTATATTTCGAAACATAGTTGGTTATTTGCAACAGCGATATCTTTCCTGACTCACACTCTAATATGCTTTAATATCTATCCTAACGCAGGATTTAATAGGTTTATTTGCTTCCAGAAGACATTTTTGAAGCATCATTTTAAGGGTCGTACGAGGGGTTTAGATAAACCTAAATGCAAATCATGAAACTTGCAAAGTTTTCTGAGCGAAAAAACTATTTAAAATCTTTAGATCTGCACTTACCAACTCAGCGTGATCCCTGTCTCGTTGGCATACTATCTACTTATTTTTCAGCATTTTTGCGACACTTTGAATCAATCGCTTCTTTGTTGATCTAAGGTCTTCTTTCAAAATATTTCGCAGCTGCTGCTGGATGAAGCGCTCGTGCAGGAGGAACAAGACCGGTTTCCCGCTTACAATCTTTACTAGGCTAACCATGTGGAAAAGCGGATAAACAGTCTGAAATATAAACAATATTCCCTCGTCACAGCTCGGCCGTTTCCGTATCATCTAGCTTGAACGAATCGCCGCGAGGTTTGTCGAATGGTCAACCGCCGTGTCAACCCTTTCGCCTTTTACAAGTAAAGTGGCTAAATACAGTCGGCGTAAAGGCAAAAAAAAAAATCTACTTCAAAACTTTTTTGGTCGGTGTATTTACAAAATGCGGGATAGTGCAGATCTGATCCAAGATCAGACTGAAAATTCTGTGGTGTCACATCTTGATTTGTCTGGAAATTGATATAAACTTGTCCTTCGTGCCGAAAGTTTGCAAACTTGGACCTCCCTCCAAGACTCTCTGTACGATGACAGGTATTGAAAATTATTCCCTAGGGGTCAAAGCAATGAACGAAAAAAATTGTGAGAAATATAAAATATTTTGATGCGCTTAGCATTTCAATGGACTGTCGTTCTACTTACAGACACTTCATTGTACAAGTTCATTTATCCATTTATAATCTATAGGTGCACAGCTGATCTAAATCTCTTTCGTCATGAAGGCTTCAAGTTTCTATTTGCCTGCTTGATCTTTCAGACTTGCCAGGTAGACTTAATCTACTTTTAATTCTTTACCAAACGACAAAATTTTGGGCAGGTCCAAATTGAGTGCGCTTCCACACGTCAAAATAAACAGAAATCAAAAAATGATATTTATTTCCAGCAGGGTAGAAAACATTGTGGGAAAAGGAGAAAATGCTGGTTACCAGTAACCAGCATTTTCTCCTTTTCCCACAATATTCTTCAAAAGGCTGCCATCTCACAGTCGTAAAAACCAGGGGTTGTTTGGAAAAAGAGTTAAACCATTTTCTTACTCTTAAAGTATCGAATAAACGCAACCAACATTTCATGGCGAGAAACTAACAGAAAAATAAGAGTTACTCTCTAGAGGCCACATTTTCAACCCAATACTTGTGACACTTGGTCAAAATAGTTGTCTTGGTGATATGCCAAACGACTTTAAAATGGGTCCTATTGGGTCAAATCTTAGAAAAGCCTCTTAACTCTTTACCGAACGACAAAATTATAGTCTGGTCCAAATTGAAAGCATTTGCAGACGACAAAATAAAAGTGACTGAAAATTTGAGATTTGTTTTGTGAATGGTAGAAAACATTGTGGGAAAAGAAGAAAATGCTGGTTACCAGCATTTTCTCCTTTTCCCACAATGTTTCCTAAAAGCTTCCTTCTAACGGTCGTCAAAAGTAGGGATATTGTGGTAATGGGTTAATTGGTATGCTATAGAGGACACATTTTTAGTCCGATAGATCTACTCATGAAACTTGGTAAGAATCTTTGTCTTGATGATATCTAAAAAAACTAGGTCACCTGGGCAAAGTTTTTAAATATCTTGTATACAAGCAAGAGGCCTTATTTTATGTTTAGTAATCCCGAAAACTGGCCAGAATGTTTGTTTGTCTTGCTGAGAGGCCTATCCCAGATTAGTTTGGAAATGGGTCAAGTCTGGTAAAAAACTAGGTCACTGGGTCAAATCTTTGAATAACTCTATGTGTGCTCTAAACACAGGTTTCAAAGAGACATTTAATGGCTAGTGTAACATTTATTTTGTCATCTGTAAAAGCTTTCAATTTTCACAAAGCTAAACTTTTTCATCAACTGGTAAAGAATTGAAGACTAAATTTCTTGGAAATACATTTGAAAAGACAGATGTAGACGTATCATATTACGTCTGCCGAGAATTGTTCTTAATTCTCACGAGGTGCTATGTACTTCAATACCAATTTTAACTGTTTACCGAACAATCCCTGGTTTTACGACCCTGAGATGAAGCCTTTTGAAAACATTATGGGAAAAGTAGAAAATGCTGGTCTTCTCTTTCCACAATGTTCTCTACCCTGCTGGAAACAAATTTCAATTTCTGAGTTACGTTTATTCTGTCGTCTGCAAGTGCTTTCGATTTGGACCAGTCTAACATTGTGCCGTCTGGTAAAGAGTTAAAATTTTTACCTCCATAACTCTTTGCCACACAACATGGAATTTTGATGACCCGGAGAAAGAAGGCTTTTGAAAAAAAAAAAGAAAACCCTGGTAGCCAGCATTTTTTTCCTTTTCTCACATTTATTAATCCTGCCTTTCTATCTGAGAAAGCCAGAAAACACATCACCTAAGCTCTTAATCCTTTACGAGACGACAAAATTTTAGCCTTGACCAAATTGAAAGCATTTGCAGACGATAATTTCAGTGTGGCTCAAATGGTGTAATTTTTCTTTGATTACCAGCATTTTCTCCTTTTCCCATAATGTTTTCAAAAGGCTTCTTTTTCAGGAGCGTTAAAAGTCGGCATCGTCTGGTAATGGGTTAAGATGACAGTAGATAACTTGCACAGCATTTTTTAAAATCGGTTTGAGAATGTCTTGAAAGATAAAAATCAAAACAACAACAAAAAAAATACCACACGTGACATATCTTTTTTTTAACCCTTTCCCAAACGGCAAATTTTGAACCAGACCAAATTGAAAGCATTTTGCAGGTGACAAATTAACAGTAGCTAAAAAGATGATTTTACTATATGACAGGGTAGAAAACATTGTGGGGAAAAAGGAGAAAATGCTGGTTACCAGCATTTTCTCCTTTTCCCACAATTTTTTTTTTTTTTCAAAAAGCTTCTATTCCTGACCAGTAAAAACCAGGCATTGTTTGGGAAAGGGTTAAATGACTTAATGAAACTCGTTTACAAAAGAATGTTATCTGTTGTTATTAGCTTTAGGCTCTCCTAAGTCTATTTACCAGACGGCAAAATTTTAGACGTGCCCATTTTTTTTTCTTGATCAAATTGAAAGCATAATGCAGACGACAAATAAAATGGCGCTACAAAAGATGGAATTAGCTTTAGACAATAATTGAGGGGAATAGAAGATTGTGGAAAAAGAGAAAATGCTGGTTACCAGCATTTTCTCCTTTACTCCTTTACCCAAAATGTTTTCAAAATTCCCCTTTTCTAAGAGCGTTAAAACTCGGAATTATATTGTAAAGGATAAACAACCTTGTCATAGATACAATTTTATAAAATCTGATTCTAAAAGTGAGCTCATGTCAGATCCCATAGAAATTTTGCACGTTGTAAACGTTTTTTTGTGAAAGCGGAAATGCTTGGTTTTTGCAGTTCTGTTTTTAATGAAAAATGACATTCAACGTGCATTTTATGCGTTCTCAGTACTTCAACTTCGTCTTTATTTATTTGTTAATGTTTCCTCTTGCAGAAGGTTCTTTTAACCCTTTACTAAAGATTCCCTGGTTTCTACGACCCTGAGAAAGAAGCCTTTTGAAAACATAGTGGGAAAAGGAGAAAATGCTTGTAACCAGCAGGCTCGTTAAAAGTCGTCATTGTGTGGTAAAGGGTTAACTCATTACCAAACGACAATATTTTAGGCTTGTCCAAATCGGAATCATTTGCAGACGACAAAATAGAAGTGACTGAAAATTTGAAATTTGTTTTGTGAAGGGTAGAAAACATTGTGGGAAAAGGAGAAAATGCTGGTTACCAGCATTTTCTCCTTTTCCCACAATGTTTTCCGAAGACTTCTTTCTCAGGGACGTAAAAAGTAGGGATTGTTTGGTAAAGGATTAAACACCCTATAATATTGAAGACGATAGCAACCGAAATACATGTATAGAGTATGTATATACCTGTCCAAAACGGAAGCTGTTACCGGTACGTCATCAAAATAAAGCGCAATATTTTAATAAAACCTTTTCTTTTTAAAATCAGTCTCACTGGAGCAGAAAAAAGGTACGCAGAATTTTAAACCCCCGTTTTATTTTTTTTGTAAATCAGTAGAATTTGGACCCCGCAGAAAAAAGTACTTTACGGTACACCTAGTGGCCAGAAGTAAACAATGCCGCGGGGTAGGTAAAATGCATTTGAATTTAAATCATGCAATTCTAAACAATGGAAATTATTGTGAAGATTCGGCCTACAGTCTGTTACTGTACGGTTGGACCAAGTAAAAGTCGCTTGCAGAAAAATAAATTTGCAAATCTAGATAAAAGTAAACAAAAGATAGTACAACCTGGCAACCCTTAGCATAGATTTCATTCCTCTATTAGTGATTAAGGCATGGACCTACCGTACAATATCATATGGTAATATTCACGATAATTTACATTATTTCAAATAGTTTGATTTAAATTTAAATGCATTCTAATACCCGTGTTATTTACTTTTGGCAGAGCTTGCCTCTTCTGATTCATAAAAACGCCATCTTGTTTGTTTCAATGAAAGCTGTTCCAACTCTCGTAAAAAGAAAACCTGCTTAATTTAACGCGAAATTTGAAATTGTTTCACGAAAGGGAATAAGAACTCGGCTGAGTTATGTCAAAATCTAATCCGTGTTTTGTGCATGCCTTGCAGTTTTAGATAAGATTTATCTGATAGAGCGACACGGTTGTATGTTTACAACCCATTACAACACAATTCCAAGATTTAAAGATTCCGGAGAAAACGAGGAAAAAGGAGAAAATGATTGTAACCACCGTTTTCTCATATTACCACCATGTTTTCTGGTCTGTCAGAAAAAAAATTTGGTTAATTGGTATCGCTTTAAAATCTGCAGATGCTTTCAATTAGGAAGAGTTTCAAACTTGTCGTTTGGTACAGATTTAACTCTTTAAGCACCAAGGGTTCTGTATGGTGGCACGTAGGTACAGTGTGGGACTCGCAATCTAAAGGACCTGTGTTCGAGCCGCAATGGATCCATCGAGCTGTTTCGTGGAAATGTCCTTGGGCAAGACCTGCACTTCAGAGCCCTAGCATAGTAAAACCCAGGAAATAACATGAACATGTGAGCTATTGTCATGATATGACTGAAAAATGTTGAAAGCGGTGTAAAACACTTGTCAAACTTTCAATCTTCCAGCACCAAACAGTAGCCTATAAACTTAACGTATTTCGAAGGGTTGAAAATACAACCCACTAAACCCCTTGTCTGCGCATGTCATGTTCTTCGATTTGTAGAATGCCATCTAGCCGTTATCTGCGCATGTCATATTCTTCGAAGATTAGACCGGTCTTATATGACGCATCACCCATTCCCCGATACTTGGGAAAAGTAGGGCTTATACCGAAGCTAAACCCAAGCCTGTAGGGACTGTTTCAATAAATGGCCGGTGCATAGGTTACCTGCTAGCTGATCATAACTGAATAAATCGAACCAGGTAGCTTTTTACTGAGTAAACGTTTATTTTATTTCGAAATTCAAAGTAACGGTTGTCGTTTTGAAAAATTAGTCCCCTTATGTACCCAGAATGCCCATATTATATAGATGTGTATTTGTAGCTGGAGATAATGGCCTTCTAGCGGAAGATAACGACTATTTCAGCACTGAAACTTGAAAACAATTTCTATTTCACAGACTTGACAACACAAGCGGACGATGGTGACGTGAATCCTAGATCAGAATACGCATTCTGTGCATGCAGTCTAAACTTAATCATTATAAAGCGTTAGCAAAGAGTCACTGCTTTCTTCCATAGGACGTAACGGATTATCCGTGGTGTCCGTGGTTGTAGGGTAGAGCATCGACCTCGTAACCAGAAGGTCCCGAGTTCGAGAACCAGGAGCGGGTGTCAAGTTAGAGGATTTTCATTGGCCAAAAATTTTTGCGCACATACTGATGCAGTTTCAATTACAATTATGACCCCGGGGTCACATTTATCTGCTTGGCAGCTTCAAATTTTTGACGTTTGGTAATAAAGAGTATCTGTGACTTTGAAGAAAAGAAAAAAAAAAGAAATGAGCCGTGGTCTATGAAAAGTGAGTTTAATGCATTATACAAAGGAAGTCGTCACATTATGACTAATAATTATGGATCCATAAAAAACCATTATGTCTATCATTGTCTATCAGTATGTCTATCAATCGGATGATATCTGGGTCCGTATTCACCAACCATTCTTAAGAACATTCTTAGTCTTTTTCTTCAGAATTTTGTCAGTGTGAAAGTAACAGAACTGATGATTGGCTAAACCCCCTTTTTACAGAGCATGGATCAAATCCTAAATACAATTCTAATTGATTCATAACCTTCGACAGACAACTTTCTGGCCTTGCAGGAAACTACCATTAAACCATTGCGGTGAACGGAACAGTTTTTCGTGGCAAGCATTTTTTTTCACCAGCGTCTTTGGAGTTTTTTTTTTTTAGTATCGGTGTATCAGATTACCTGAATACAAGATAATAAATCTCACTTTGTAAGGATAAAATGGTCCGTTGAATTGAAAAGATTCACTTGCACTCACAGGTGCAGGTAAAACTGAGCGCTATCAATTAACGGAAACTTGCAACATTAGAATTTCTGTTTGGCGTCTAGGTTAATTATGCAACATTTTCTCGTGTTGTATCTACCTCGAAAAAAGAATGTTGAAAATAGAGTGGGGAAATGAGAAAATGCTAATGAACAGCATTTCTTCCTTATCCCTAAGACTTTTCCTATAGTCTCTCAGAGGCAAATTGTATCCATGAGAGGAGCAATGTTCATTAAAAAAAATCCGGTTTGTCCAAAGTTTCAACTTTCGGAGAGTCTGAATTTTGTATAGAGAGTAAACTACAATAATTTATAAATTGTCAGTTTACTTAAAAAACCTCGTAACTACAGCTTGAAACAACGCGACTCACAAACCTTCTGCGGACAGAATAGATCAAGATCAGACTGCACAGAACGCGCAGTCTGATCTTGGATCTACACTGTCCGATAAGGAGATATTATTCCCCTAAAACATGAATTTGAAATAGCAATATTTGGGTTATTAGTATCAAATTGAAAATAACATTTTAGTTATTTAGCAGGTTAAAGGTAAATATAGACAAATCTATATTAATCAATTAATTATATCTAAATCCAATTAACCCTTTCCCAATGACAAATTTTGGACTCTTCCAAACCAAAAGAGTTTGCAGAAAACAATCTTAGATTTTGAGAAAAAGGCAGAGAGTTCTCAAAAAGGGTAGAAAACACTGTGGGAAAAGGAGAAATTGCTCGTTACGAGCAATTTCTCCTTTTCCCACAGTGTTTTCAAAAGACATTTACTGCAGACACGTAAAAACCAAGGCTTGTTTGGGAAAGGGTTAATGACTAATTGTATGGTGTTTAACGCCGTTTTCAACATTATTTCAATTATATCGCGGTTACCAGTGCACCAATCCATGCTTTGCTGGAGTTTCTTTTACCAGTCTTCGCACAGTTTTCTTTCCAAACCCCTGGCCGCTTTCCCACTTGATCATTGTCGAAACAATGGTCAGCGGTGGGAGAGGAATGAATCCTGTCGAAGTGACTATCATCAATCCTGGGAAAGAGATTGGCTGAGCCAGGGGTCGAACCCTGGACCCCGTGTTCTGAAGTCCTGCATGCTACCGACTGAGCTAACGGGGCTCGGCAGACAAATCTAAACCTAGTTGTCTGGTAAAAAGGGTAAATAATTACTGGTTTGAGAAAATTTCACGTACAAAAAATTTATTGTATTCAGCGATGATTCGAAAAGATGGACGGGGCAGGTCGACCCCTGGCAAGTTAATTACCGCATGCCATCCAGATTTATTTGCTGATAAGCAAATTTTGACAGAGCTTTTCACTTCTGTTATCCGTAGTTTGTTAACCTTTCCTAATATTCCATAAATCGTATTTTATTAACCCTTTACCCCATAAGGCATTTCTATGGTATCTCTAATTGACCCTAAATAACAGCAAGGATGAAACTGTTTCTTATGTGTATATAACACCTTTTGATAGTGTAGAAAACATTGTGGCAAAAGGTGAAATTGCTCGTGACGAGCAATTTAACCTTTTGCCACAATGTTTTCCAAAGGCTCCTACAAGCAATGCGTAGAAATGAGTATCTATGGAGTAAAGGGTTAAAGGCCAAAGCGATGGTGAGATGGTATAACACATGTCTGCTATTCCGGAAGTCGGATTCGATTCATTATATAGCCTGGAAGCATTTTTCGTAAAAATCATCAGTAGCTAAATTAACCCATTACCACACAATCCCTACTTTTGATGCCCCTGAGAAAGAAACCTTTAGAAAACATTGTGGGAAAAGGAGAAAATGCTGGTAACCAGCATTTTCTCCTTTTCCTACAATTTTTTTCTACCCTTCACAAAACAAATTTCAAATTTTCAGTCACTTTTATTTTATCGTCTGCAAATGCTTTTGATTTCGGACAAACCTAAAATTTTGTCGTTTGGTAAAGAGATAACTAATAAATAATGATAATAAAAGGGACGAAATCAGAATTTTGTTTGTAGCATATAGATTAAGATCAGATAGAGCAGACAGAAAATACAGGTGAAATGAAACCATTTCTCTCCCAGTTAAAAATGCAGCATCTTCTAGGGGGAAACTGTTAACCCTTGTCCCACCAAAGAAGATATATGAAACTTTCAAGGCGATAGTATGACCCGAAATATTGCTGAATCAACCTTACTTTTTAGAGAGGTAAAAGACATTCTTATCGAACAGTGTAGATCCAAGATCAGACTGCAATAGATCAGCGAATCGCGCTCTGCAACATAAATGTTAAAACTAGTGCTATTTCTTATCAGGGCTTAAGGTATTACCATCCTAACGCTCATAGTTCAAAATGGAATGAAAATTGTTATTAGTTGATAAATAGGGATTTGTACTGATATAATATTTTTGCACATTTCTAACCGACTAGAAATTCCTTCCTGAAACTATTTGTTGGTATTTTTGTTAGTTTTCAGAAAAGGGAGGAAAAAATGAAAAAAAAAGTGGCTCGGTAAAAGTAGTACAACAACAATCATTTTTGTGGTATTTGTCGAATACAATACCACTATGAGTTCAAGATTGAATTTTAATAACCATGTATCTTATTTTGTGCAAAGCCGAAGGAAATAAACCCAGTTAAACTCCTTCTTTCTCAGGCAAATGTGTTTTTCGGTGGCACACAGATATGTAATTTGAAATGGCATTTTAGAATACATTGAGCAAGGCCATCGATCGTTGAGATACTTATTTTTGATTGAAAATAGGTTCTCTAGCTCATAGCCTTTTATTGGCGCAATGAAACAAATGTGCCTACTGACCCTGGGCTTCTTCGTGCCAAAACCAATTCGTTCCATGGCTTGTTCGTCCTATGATTGCGCGCTACTCCATTTGATTGCTCATGAATATTTATAGATCGAAGTAATTGATTGTAATCTTGGAAATTAAATATAAAAGGCTAAAGATATTTCAAAATTATAGTCTTATGGTACATGAGTACTCTCCTTTCAACCGAAAAGGTATTCATTTGCTTTTAAGCCAATATTTGAACAATATGTCTTTTCTTTCAAACTATTGATTTCACGTAATGGGTTTCCTTGACAAATACCACTTCAGCGTTCTCAACGCTTTGATTAATCATAGTAACTTTTAAAGGATAATATTAGGGTGGAAACAGCTGTTTTCCATTAGAATGGTACTACCTTAAGATAAAACTCTCAAGCCGAAAGTAAAACCTGGAATATTGCCATTTCAAATGTAAAAAAAAGTTGTATTCGCACGCTCTATGCAGACTGATTTTGATCTGCATTGTCCGGGATAGCTTGAAGTGAGTCGCACTTTGCAGCAAAAAGGTTAAAAGATGGTGCTATTTCTTATCAGGGCTTATCAGCAAAGCCGATCATTTACGGTTCCAGTTATACTGCTGCGAGCCGATGAATTCATCACTTATCAGCTGATATAGATTATAATGACAGCACTTACAGTCAGTAAGAATGACCTTTATCCAGTCAAACTCATCCGTGGCTGGAACCTACCTTAACCCTTTGGCTGCTAAGGTCGACTCACTGACCTTTTGTGGACAGTGTAAATCAAGATCAGACTGCACAGAACATGTAGTCTGATCTTGGATCTACACTGTCCGAAAGGGAGATATCATTTCTCAAAACATAACTTTGACATTGTAACATTTGGGCTTTTACTATCGAATTGAAAATTGTATTTTAGTTATTTAAGCGCGTTCTATCTGTACTTACCTTTTGCAGATAGTGCAGATCAAGATCAGACTGCACAGAACGTGCAGTCTAATCTTGGATCTACACTATCCGAAAGGGAGATATCATTTCCAAAACATAACTCTGAAATAATAACATTTGGGTTTTTACTATCGAATTGAAAATTTAGTTTTAGTTATTTAGCGGTATTAGAATTAAGTTTGATTACTTATGATGGAGCTGTTTGACTGACTTGACTTGTTGGTTTAGGACTGTCTACTCGTGACAAAACGGCAAAAATTTTAACTTTTCCAAATTCAAAGCAATTGAAGATGATGAAATAAACGAAACAATCTTTTGTAGCATTTTGTCCTTCATGGAAATGGTGGAGAATGTTGTCGGAAAAGCGCAAAATACTGCGGCAGCTTGCCAATTGCCAGCCTGCCAGCGGCAGCAATATTGGGCCCCGTTTTGTCAAAAGGTAGTTACAGACAAAATTTGCTTTAGTTTAACATAAATACAGTATAATGGCATACTATCATGATTACTTTGGAAAACTATTGCGATAAATCGGCAAAGTTTCCTGGAAATTTTATCTCGGGGAAAACGAGAAGATGGAATTTCCATGAAACTTTGATTTATCGTCGAAAGTTTTGTAGAATAATCACGACAGTTATCATACATCTCGCAGTGCTCAGATTAATGCCACTATACTATAGTTACGTAAAGCTAACGCACAGGCCTATTTTGTTCGTAACTACCTTATTAACCCTTTCCCAAACAAGCCCCTGTTTTACGTGTCTCCAGTACAAGTCTTTTGAAAACACGGTGGGAAAAAGAGAAATTGCTCGTAACGAGCAATTTCTCCTTTTCCCACAGTGTTTTCTGCCCGTTCGGATTATTTTCTGTCATTGTTATGAAAGTTAAAATTGTCGTCTGAAAACTCTTTCAGTTTGGAAGAGTCTAAAATTTGTCGTTTGGGCTGAAAGGGTTAAAACGGGGCCGATCAACAGCGTTTTTGTCCTTTTCCCACAATTTTTCTCTCAAGCTCGTTGAGACTAGGGGTTGTGTGGTGAAAGGTTGATCAAAGTATACGCATCAAGCTTAACTCTTTAACTAACTGAAATACCAAAACCATAAGGAAGTCGGCTTGTCCGAATTCGACTGACAAAGTGTGTCTTAAATGATGAAAATCGTCTTTGTTTGACAAGGTTGAAAATATAGTGGGAAAGAGAGAAAATGCCGGTTACGAGCATTTTCTCCTTTTCCCACGATGTTTCAACAGGGTTCTTTCTCCTTTTGGGTCGTAAAAAGTCATACAGTGCGTTTGTGTGGTACAGGGTGAATGAATTCTCCAAATAAAAGTGCATAATTCTCAGCATGAGCGTCTAAGTCTAGATAAAGTTATCGTCTGATATCATTGAGAGTGATAAATCGACGGAACTTAGTTCATGGTTTGTACTTACCCGGTCTAAATGGCTTGCAACACATGAAAAGGGGCATTCGGACATTTGCGTAAAGTGTCGTCTCGGATCAGCCTGCGCAGTCCGCGCAGGCTAATCCGAGACAACACTTTCCGTTTTGATGCAATTTTCTGTTTTGCACATGTCTACTGAAGGACAAAATCTAATGTAGTCGTAAAGTGCCGTCTCGGATAAGCCTGCGCGGACTGCGCAGGCTGATCCGAGACGACCGTTACGCAGATGTCCGAATGCCCCTTTTAGTGTGTTGCACTCCAAATAGCATTCCAGTTTCCAAGTTATAGTGGCCCCGCATGAGCGGCGGCACTATATTTTTATTCGGTTTTGAAAAGTACCTATGGGGGCAGCCATATTGTTGACTCGGATTCAAGTCATTTCGTACCTAGGCTATTTCGTACAACTCTTGATCTCTTCGTATCCAGCTATGTTTTATATTTTTTGATCATTTTTGTACTCACTTCGATCATTTCATACCCACTTTGGTCATATTATACTTAGTTTTCAATACTGTACCAATTTGGTAATTTAGAATTTAGTTTCGATACTATTTTTGGGGTTGTTTCTCGAATGACAACAGCTAAAATTCTTCTTGGGTCTAATAGAAATTATGTTAAATTTCGCCAAAAAATGGCTGCAACACGCGAAAAGGGGCATTCGGACATTTGCGTAAAGTGTCGTCTCGGATCAGCCTGCGCAATCCGCGCAGGCTAATCCGTAACGACACTTTCCGTTTTTATACAATTTTCTGTTTTGCGCAAGTTTACTGTGGCACAAAATCTATTGTAGTCGTAAATAGCCGTCTCGGATTAGCCTGCGCCAATTGCCCAGCTGATCCGAGACGACAATTTACGCAAGTGTACGGATGCCCCTTTTCGCGTGTTGTAAGCCATATATGAGTCATGTTCTGCCGAAAGGGGGCTTAAAACATAAATCGTGATGCATAATACCGGCCAAAGTCATTACAGTATTAACAGATCCATTATTTGCCGCTTTTTTAAATAACGGACCGAACCATGAAGTAGACTGGTCCTTGGACATACACAAAATTGACCAATAGTGAAAAGCATCGACCCAGGTCATCCTGCACGGACTTCGCAGGCTGTACTGATTCGATACTTTTTGCAGATGCATTAAACCCCTTTTTACGAGAGCATGGCTCATATCTATCTTCTTACGAACAAAGTCTGTAACAAAGAAACAAATGAACAAATGCATATAGCTCAAATACAAACCGCATCTGGCGGGATTCGTACCCATGCAGGACAGATATCCTTGTTTTCCGCGGATTAAAAGATCAATACCATAACCACTTAGCCAAAGAGATCTATGGCTCAGTGGTTACGGTATTGGTCTTTTGAAACAGTTCGTCTGTTTTAATTAACTCTTTACCAAATGACGAAATTTTAGACTGGTCCAAATATTGAAAGCACGAGCAGAAGACAAAATAAACGTAACTCCAAAATTGAAATTTATTTCCAGCAGGGTAGAAAACATTGTTGGAAAAGGAGAAAATGCTGGTTACCAGCATTTTCTACTTTTCCCACAATGTTTTCAAAAGGCTTCTATCTTAGGGTCGTAAAAACCAGGGATTGTTTGGTAAAGGGTTAAAGGTGCGAACACCTAATGACTTTTGAAGACAAGGTTCTAGCATGGTGTTGTGTTCAACCAGGGATCGTGTATATACGATCCCTGCTTCAACTGGTAGTCAAATCCTGCATATTTCCCCAGTGAAAAGTCCACTCGAAAGTTCACCTGAAAGTTCACCTATGGAACACAGTGATTTTGTTACCCTGTGACCTGCTGTACTTACTTTACCACCAATTTTAGTGTATTCGATATTAGCGTATTTCTAATTATCAAAACCTTTGATAGAGAGGCTTAAGTCATGGGCTATACTGTCAGTCCTTTGATTTTTTTTTTTAGACTGGAAATGGCCGAAAATAATATATTGACCGTGCTATTTCTGTGGGCATTCCTATATTTACCGGTAATGCTGTGTAAGGAACAAAGACCCAGGTGTAATTAACAATGTGATATAAAAGAACATCGTTAAAACAACCACAAACGATGTTTAACATCGACCCTTTACAAAAACATCCCTTGTTCCAACCGCTCTAAAACAAGCTGTTGAGACAAATTTAGAAAAAAGAAAAAATGCTGGTATAACTAGCTAGTTCTCCGTTTTACTCAGATTGTTTTCTACCCTCTAAATATTGTATCAAGCCTTTACTAAACAATCTGTCGTTTTTACGACCCTGAGATAGAAGTCTTTTGAAAACATTGTGGGAAAAGGAGAAAATGCTGGTTACCTGCATTTTCTTCTTTTTCCACTATGTTTCCTACCTTGCTGGAATTGAATTTCAATTTTTGAGGTTTTAATATGTTGTTGTCTGCAAAAATCTTTGAATTTGGTGGAGTCTAGAATTTTGTCGTTTGTTAAAGAGTTTACGGGCTATTTTCTTGCTTTCGTCTGCAATTGCTTCCACTTGGACGTAACTTAAGCAACACCTAGGTTGCTAAGGGCGACTGTATGTTCTTTTGCTTGGACTGTAGATAAAGATCAAGCTGCAAAGAAGCTGTAGTCTGATTTTGGATTTACAATGTCCGGCACGGTGATTTTTCCCCTACAACAAGAACTTTATGATCGCAATGTTGGTTGTATATCCTATTTAAGTAACAGTTGTAAGAGTTAACTCATTACCAAACGACAAAGTTTTAGGTTTGTCCAAATCCAAAGCATTTGCAGATGACAAAATAAGAGTGACTGAAAATTTGAGATTTGTTTCGTGAAGGATACAAAACATTGTGGAAAAGGAGAAAATGCTGATTACCAGCATTTTCTCCTTTCCCCACAATGTTTTTTAAAGGCTTATGTCTCAGGGTCGTCAAAAGTAGAGATTTTGTGGTAATGGGTTTAAAAAAATGTCGCCTGGTTTGGGGTATAACTTCAGTTCGAAAAAGGCAGAGCCATTCCCAGTAGGAAATCGCATCTGGATACAGATTTACCTAAACCCTTAACCTTCCAAATAAGAGAGGTAAACTTTCAACCCGATAGTACAAACCCATTTTTTATTTCAAAGTTATTTTTCATGGAAATAAATATCACCTAATCGGACAGTGTAGATCAAAGATCAGACTGCACGTTCTGTGCAGTCTGATCTTGATCTGCACTGTCCGCATAAGATCGTTGAGTCGCATTTAGCGACATAAGGGTTGATAAACGGCGATTGGCCGATAAGGCGGGCAGGGGAGATATCAAGTGTAAGTAATTTGTTATGGAATTTCAAATGCTTTTGTAGTAGGGTTGGAAAATAGAACAGTCGAATATTGGATACGGCTAAGGAATTACTTACGGCAGACAAGGTAAGAACATTTTATCAAGCAAACGTGTTAGTATATAATATATATTGCGCATACATTAATCTGTGTCCTACTAAATAGGTTAACCGTTTACCAAACAATCCTTGGTTTTCACGACCCTTGGAAAGATGGCTTTTGAAAACATTGAGGGAAAAGAAGAAAATGCTGGTAATCAGAATTTTCTTCTTATCCCAGAATGTTTTCTACCCTATCAGAGACCTAAAGCTTATTTGCACCCATTCTGAATTTGTCATCTGTGGATGCTCTCAGTTTGGAAGAGTCTAAAATTTGTCTTTTGGGAAAGAGTTAAATAACACTTTCAAGCCGATAGTGAAAACCTGAATAATGTCGTAATATCTTTGTATCAAACAGTGTGGAATCAAGATCAGACTGCACGTTCTGTGCAGTCTAATCTTGATCTACACTGTCCGCGAAAGGTCAGTGAGTCTCGCTTAGCAGCAAAAGGGTTGAATAATGTATGTATTTTTTTCTTTTGTTGCTACACTTCGCTGATTTGGATACTTAATCACTTTGATAGGCCTATATATAGTGGCAAACTTGGTAAGGTTGCAAAAAAGTAATGAGCCATGCTCTGTGAAAAGGGGTCTTAACTCTTTACCAAACGACAAAATTTTAGACTCGTCCAAATTGAAAGCATTTGCAGACGACAAAATAAAAGTGACTGAAAATTTGAAACTTGTTTTGTGAAGGGTAGAAAATATTGTGGGAAAAGGAGAAAATGCTGGCAACTAGTATTTTCTCCTTTTCTCACAATGTTTTCTAAAGACTTCTTTCTCAGGGTTGTCAAAAGTAGGGGTTGTGTGGTAAAGGGTTGAGGCATCTTCGTGATATATTGTACGAAAAAAAGTAATCACGCAATCTTGAATCCATAGAACTAGTCCAACAACCGACCAGATCATGAGGAAGTATGCTCCTTTGACATGCAGAGAATTTACAAATAGCAAAACGTTTCGACTTATGTCAGACTGAATAAGCAGACTGATTGACTGATTGATTTTATAGTGTTTAACGCTATTTTCAACATTATTTCAATTATATTTCGGCGGCCAGTGCACCTATCCATGCTTTCCTGGAGTTTCTGTTAGCAGTAGTTTTCTTTTTTTCATTTAAGCAACTTTTAATGTACTTTCTGTAAATGTTTAACTTGGGGCACTCTTAAATTTTGTCGCTGTTAAAAAAATGAAATGAAAACTTCCAGTCACGAGCTGAACGCCTCCCCCCCCCCCCCCCCAAAAAAAAATACGATTTCAAAGTTGATTTAATCGGAAAGAAATAACCGTATCGGACAGTTTAGATCAAAGATCAGACTGTACGTTTTGTGGAGTCTGATCTTGATTTATACTGTCCGCAATAGGACAATGGGTCTCGCTTAGCCCCTTAAGGGTTAACCTGTGACAAATCTGTAATGAATCAAAAAAAGAACACTTTATTAGCTGTATCGGTGGCTGGTACGCAGTTTTAAATTACTTTCCTGCAATTAACGACAGATATACAGAACTAATCCTTAACTTGGTAAATAAATGAAATGGAACTTGCAAGCCGACCGTAAAAACCCAAATAAGAAAAAATATTTCCGTACCGGTCAATTAAGGTACAGTCGTTCTGTGCAGTCTAATCTTAATCAACATTGTCCGTTCAAGATCACTGTGAGTCGTGTTTTGCAACCTTTGGGTGAAACTTTGATTTGCTGAGACTTGGCTCGGCATGCAAATTGTTTTAACCACTAGAAAGGCTTGTTTTCAAGATATCCCCAGTGTAATGCGAGATGTGCTTGCAGCCCTAGTCTAATTAACCTTTTCCCAAACGGCAAAATTTCAGACTGGTCCAAACTGAAAGCACTAGCAGACGACAAAATAAACATAACTTAAAAATTGAAATTTGTTTCTGACAGCGTAGAAAACATTGCGGGAAAAGGAGAAAATGCTGGGTGCCAGCATTTTCTCCTTTTCCCACAATGTTTTCAAAAGGCTTCTATCTTAGGATCGTAAAAACGAGGGATTGTTTGGTAAAGGGTTAATGAACTAAATGATGCAGGGGCGCACGGGCTCTTGACCATGTACTTGGGAGAGAGAAGGGCACGGTGTAAAGACAGAGAGAGAGAGAGAGAGAGAGAGAGAGAGAGAGAGAGAGAGAGAGAAAGATGATGGGACAAGGGGGAAGAGATGATGGGACAAGGGGGGAGAGAGACAGAGAGAAAGAAGAGACTCCCCCGACCCCTCCAGACTGCCTTGCTTTTGTCCAGGGCTGACAACTTTCACTAAAGGAGCACCCTGTCGAATATTTAGATCACAATCAAACGACACGACCTTTCAAAATGTAATATCCTGTTGCAGTATATAGGCCTATGAGTGTGGAGAATTCGTTTCGTTTTTTCCCACACACTTATTGTGTCTCATTCAATCTTTACCTAAGAACTAAACTTTACCATCGAATAGAAAGGATTTGCAAATTCAAGGCAGTTCCAAAATGATTTCTGAAATGGTAAAGGCATCGGAGGAGAAAAAGGAAAAAATGCTGGTTTCTAGGCAAGTACTGGCTAACACACAGAATAGATATGTCATTCTATTTGAAAAGGGGTTTTAATGCACTGCTGAACTAAATAGAAACGTTTTGCTATTGGTAAAATTTCTGCATGTCAGATGACCAGTCTTCATCACGATTCAGTTACTTATTCGACAAATCGGATTTCAAGGATCCATAATGATGTGATGTGATGATGTGATGTGCTATTATGCATCACGATGTATTAAAGTCCCTTTTCCCTCATATGTATGTGACCCATCCCGCCAAAAGGGACCATCTGGGAACTGCGAAAAGTGTCAACCCTGGTCAGCCTGCGCGAATTGCGCTAGCCGACCAGGGTTGATACTTTTCGCTTTAATGACATTTTCTGTATGAAAAGTGGTCGTTGTACCTTATTATACAATCAGTTTTGAATTATCAACTTAAACTGACCTGCACTATTGTTGGTCTGTTTTCATCTAACTGATGTACAGAATTCCCAGACGGTCCCTTTTTGCGTGATGGGTCACAAAGGTGTGAATGACATACTTTTCAAGCGGCACAAGAAACTAGAGTACGACATGTAAGGTTCCAAATTTTGTCGGCAGGTGCTTTTTCAGTAAACTTTTTGATAATTAAAGGCACATAAGTGTGTTTAAAACAGGGTTACCTACCCTTGTGGCATGGGTACATCTTTTGATAGTAACTTGTAGCCCTGGTTTGATGAAGGTATACCAGAAAAGGTCTCAGTTTGCGCTCAGATAACGTTAGGGCTGTGACTATACCTCATCGTTTAACTTTTTATCACCCGATGGAATTTAAGGCTTCTTCAAATTGAAAGCATTTGTAGAAGACAAATTAAAGGTGGCTCGATGCATTATCTCCCGCTAGATGGCATTCTACAAATAAGCATCTATCTAATTTGGACATCCTGGGTAAAGAACCGGAGTACTTTTCTAGGCGACAACCGCTACTTTGAATTTCAAACTAAAATAAACGTTTACTCCTTAAAACCTGGTCCGATTATTTTTCGAAACTATGATCAGCAGTTTAGAGAAATCTGGAGCTAAAACAGACCTGATTTCTCCTCAAACGTATTGACAAAAACCATTGCTACTTTATATTACGTAGTACTACAATCCCTCCAATATGCGTCATATAAGACCGTTCAAATCTTCGAAGAATATGGCAGCTCAGGTGACGAAATCTGTCCTTGAAAGGGTAGAAAACTTTGGTAAAAGGAGGAAATAATGGTTATGGGCCGTTAGAAGTCGGGACTGTGTGTTAAAGGGTTTAATAAAGCCACACTGAAATTCAACGAAGTTTTACCTGACCAGTCAGAATGAAATCCCTGAGGAAGACATCCTTTTCCAAATTGTCGTCGGAGAGGAAGAAAATGGGTGTAACCAGCATTTTCTTCTTTTCCAACAATGTTTTCCACCATTTAAAGACAAATTCCACCATTTAGGCCATATTTGACTTGTCATCTGCATAATGCTGTAAATTTTGACTAGCCCAAAGTGTTTTGTGTTACGTAATGTTAGTTTAACCAGAGTGAATTAACCGTTTACCAAACAATCCCTGGTTTTTACGACCCTGAGATAGAAGCTTTTTGAAAACAATGTGGGAAAAGGAGAAAATGATGGTTACCTGCATTTTCTCCTTTTCCCACAATGTTTCCCTGCCGGACACAAATTTCAGTTTTTGAGCTGCGTTTATTTTGTCGTCTGCAAGTGCTTTCAATTCGGACAAGAGCCTAAAATTTTGTCATCTGGTAAAGAGTTAAAGAAAGAAAAAGATCGCCCGTTTTGCAAGATTCATTTGCACGTCACTTTTAAAACGAATGTTTTATGATACATCTTGATAGTGTTTGATAAGCATGAAATGTGTGATTATCAGAAACTGTATGATATGTAGGAAGAAAACCGTGAAACTTCCAAGGTCGTTTACGAATATTTTTGAAGGAGGTGAATTTACATCTCTCGGTTTCTCCTCCGTCATGCTCTGAAACGGGGCTATTCAGATTCTTACATACAAGGGCGTAGCCCGAATAAAAGTACACGCAAAGGTACTATCGAACAAGGGGCAGAGTGCCGAGAAATGGGGGTGAGGGTAAGGGAGAAATGGAAGGTTGTGGGGGGGGGGGAAGGGGGGAAAGAGGGCTACCCCAGAAAATTGTTGCAGAATTGTAGAAGCTACCCTAGTATTTCTGGCCCCTGATGAGTTATTCTATGCAAAAAATAATGCCATAGCAAAAGCCTAGAGTTTCAAGATCGATTGATTGTATGGTGTTTACGCCATTTTCAACATTATTTCAGTTATATCGCGGCGGCAAGTGCACCTATCCATGCTTTCCTGGAGTTTCTGTTAGCAGTACTCCGCACAATATTTTGTTCAAGCCACTGGCTGCTTTCCCACATAATCATCGTCGAAACAATGATCAGCAGTGAGAGAGGAATTAATCCTGTCGCAATGGCTATCCTCAATCCTCAGAAAGAAATTGGCCGAGCCGGAGATTGAACTCATGACCCCCTGTTCTCAAGTCCTGTACACTATCGACTGAGTTCTACCATTTTCTCTTTTTTCCCAACAATGCTTACCAAAGACTTCTTCCTGACTGTTGCTAAAACTCTTGGATTTTGTGGTGAAAGTTGGTTTGCAACACACGAAAAGGAGCATTCGGTAATTTGCGTAAAGTGTCGTCTAGGATCAGCCAGTGCAGTCAGCGCAGGCTGATCCGAAACGACATTGTCCGTTTTTTATGTAATTTTCTGTTTTGCACAAGTCAATTGTAACACAAAATCTAACGAAGTCGTAAAGTGCGGTCTCCGATTAGTCTGCGTAGACTGCACAGGCTGATCCGAGACGACACTTTACGCAAATGTCTGAATGCCCCATTTCGCGTGTTGCAAGCCAGTTAGTCTGTATAATCATCTTTGTGGGAAGAATCTATGAACTGCACATTATCTGTGTGTGGGCAACACATGTAATTTGTATATAGTTTTTATCTTCAAAAACATTACTGCGATAAGTTTTATTTCTGGGCCCATGGAATATAAACACCAACCTTTACCGCATAATAAAGTTTTAGCTATCCACATTCCAAGTTTTTGCAGACGACAGATAAGTTTTGGCTCAAAAGAGAATTGTCTTCGAAATGGACGATAATGTTGGAAAAGGAGAAAATGCTGGTTACCAGTATTTTCATAATTTTCCACATTGTTTCTGGGGCTGTTTTGTTTTTCAGGGTCATGAAACACTAGACTATTTCGCTCAGAGCTGGAAACGACATTAATGCGAAAACCAACGGTGAATATGCTACATTTGTTCTACCTACCATGTTTCATTTGAATGGAATACTAGTACTTCGTGAATTTACCATAAAATTTTGTCCGCTACTGCTGCGGGTCTTATTAATCATATTCACCACTAATTAACCCATTACCACACAATCCCTACTTTTGACGCCCCTGAGAAAGAAGCCTTTTGAAAACACTGTGGGAAAAGGAGAAAATGCTGGTAACCAGCATTTTCTCCTTTTCCCACAGTGTTTTCTACCCTTTCCAGAACAAATTTCAATTTTTGAGTCGCCTTTATTTTGTCGTCTGCAAATGCTTTCAATTTGGACCAGTCTAAAATTTTCTCGTGTGGTAAAGAGTTAAGCAATAGGCTCTGAAAGATATATTGTTATGGAAAATCAGCAAGAAGGCACCATTTACCATCTTATTATAATTCAAAAATGGGTATGCATTTCCTTTTATTTCTCAGACGTTTGATGTAATTTTCTGTTTTTTTTCGCAAGTCAACTGAAAAACAAAATCTAACTTTGACGTAAAGCGTCATCTCGGATTAGCCTGTGCTGAATGTGCAGCCTCATCCGAGGCCACAGTTTACGCAAATGTCTAAACGGCCCTTTGACCCATTACCAAACAGCAAAATTTTAGACATATCAAAATTTACAGCATTTGTAGACGACAATTTCAGAGTGGTCCAAATGGTGCAGTTATGTTTTGATAGGGTAGAAAACTTTGTGGGAAAAGGAGAAAATGCTGGTTACCAGCATTTTCTCCTTTTCCCGCAAGGTTTTCTAAAGGTTTCTTTCTCAGGGGCGTCAAAAGTAGGGATTGTGTGGTAATGGGTTAAGCGTGTTGCAAGATATTTGGAGATGATCCTACCAAAACACTATTTTCAGATATCTTTTTTATTTTGTAGGAATAATACGTGCGTACACCTCATTTATATTCATTGTCGTCATTATTACATGTTTGTTAAAATGAGAGACAGCTTATTTTATAGATTTACTATCAATAGAGGCTTCCGTCTATGCCAATAATGATTCATTTATCTTTAAGCAAGTAGAGCAATAGAGGACCACCATGACCCTCCTGTTTTGACATACAAGAGCTCATTGGAGAGGTCATCAGACCTCTCCAACAGTGGGACTTTAAAAGGCAGACTGCCACAGAATACGCTGTCTAAATCCATTGTTCTTGCGAAATTGTTCTGATCCACAGTCTGTTTCGTCTTGGTTTTGTAAATAAAGCGAAATCATGAAAAAAAAAACGAAACAGGAAATAGACGTCTTTTATTTTTTTTATGACGAATTTCAGAAAAAAAAAATGTTTTGTTAATTTGCCATGGCTGCAAACGACCTCTCATATAATTGTAATTTTTCATTAAGCAAATAAATCGAAGCAGAAGAAAAGATTTTCGTTAACAAAGAGAAAGAATAGTGATGGACAAGATCATGCGACTTGAAAACGCGACAGGAGGGTCAAATGACAATCATATAAGGCATTATGAGGTTTCTCTGCGGCGGCTTTTTTACTTGTTTGTATATATGTACCAAAACATATTGAAATTAAAAGCCAATACAATGTTTTTGAAAACATTGATGCTGACCTCTCATGGCTTCTTTTGTACAGAAGCTAACTTGTTGAGAATATTACTTAGCATCTTATTACTCGGTGGTAAAATATTGCAGATGACAAAGTTTGTGGATATTTACGAGCGCACTTCAGCTTGCAGTACCCATCCCTTAGCAGACTAGTTTACCAAGGACAAATTTTAAATATTTTTGCTTTTGGCGACCCTTCTTCTTGTTGAATTATTTCTTTTTTCTTGCTCAATTCTCTTCTGACTAACTGTCTGTCCTCACTGAGCTTTGCTATTTGTTTGCAATGCACATCTGGGGTTGCTTAATACATGTAGAGTTGAGTTATTCCCGCAAACTTATACTGATATGCCACAGTATAAAATGCATGAAGGATAATTCTATTTGCCAGTCGGAAAAGCCAATAGAAATATAGAGAATTTTTCTTTTGAAAGCGAAACTAGACACACAAAAGAACACTTTTTATTCAGAAAGTGGATTGCACGTTGATGACTTTCACCATTTCACAGATATGCAGGTGTAAATGCATTAATCATAAGTTCCGGAAAGTGTCATTGCTTTATATAATTAACATGTTTTTTTTTTCAAACTCCGAATGGCTTACATAATCCTGTTTAGAAGAACGAACCGAACGACTTCTGGATCGCTACTCCGATTGGCCAAAGTTTTTGTTAGCGTTCCAGTTTTCTCAGAATATCATCGTCTGCAGATGTCGTGCACTTTAGTTAATTACACATCTCTCAGAATTCTCAAACGATACAGTTATTCTTTTAATTATTTTGTATGCATGCACAGCACAATATTCATATTTACATTACTAAATGAATATCTAGAATGGACGAATCTTGCTGTTTTCGTATATCGTCCGCTGTCAATATTTACATTGTTTGCACTCTTGAGGCCATATTTCCAGTCCAAAGCTCATAAAATTCGGTCCATATATTTTCTGAATAATACTGAGTGTGCGATCGAAAATAGGAGGCTTCAGGTAAAGAAACAGGCCGTTTGGGCAAACTTTAGAATAAGCTAACCACACTTCCTGTCAAATGCTCATGAAGCTTGGTCAGAATGCTTGTCCTTATATCTCGAACGAATTTGCAGTTTGAAATCTCCTGTAAAAAAGTAGGTAATGACATCGAAATTTGGTCCTAAAACTGTGTGTGCTTTCGGGGGGGGGGGGGGGGGGGGGAGGCAGATTTTAAGTTCATTCATCATGAAATTTGATCTGAATGTTTATCTTTGTTTGTCTTATATAATGCCCATTTTTGCTTGAAAAATGGGACCCAGAGTAAAAAAATACTTGAGTACATTTTTTTTTGAAGTTATTGAATGAGTTACTTGTAAAAAAAAAAGGAGAAAAGTGCTTTCTAAAAGCCACAATTCATCTTTAAACCATATGAAGCATGGTCTGAATATGTGCATGAAAGGGTCTGGGACTAGTCCAAAAATGAGTAACTTGGGATTATAAAGTGGATCACTTGTTCAACTCTTCTAGAAATTTTGTGTACACTCTAGAGATCATGTATAAAGTCCAGTGGTCAAGAAATAAATCCTCTGTCTTGATATATCCCGGGCCAATTTCAAAACGTGCAATATTTGGTTAAAAATATTTGGTTGAATATTTGATAAAACTCGACTGAGATATGATAAAGGCAAACACTCTGACTTACTTTCAAGAATTTTGGACAGAAAATGTGGCCTTTAGATCGTACACAAGGTTTTTCTAAGATTTGGCCTAGTTACCTAGTTATTGACCGGACATGACCTACTTTCAAATTCGTGTAAGACATCACCAAGACAAAATTTTGACTAATTTTCAAAATTTTTGGACCGAAAATGTGGCCATCATCAAGACAAACATTCTGTGTGTCTTTCAGTGTTTTGGAAAGAAAATGTGGCTTCCAGAGCGTGAAGGTTTTTTTCTAAGATTTGACCTAGTGATCTAGTTTCTGACCAGAAATGGCCCACTTTCGAATATTCGTTCGAGATATCATGGAGACGAACTCGTCTGAGATATCACGACAAACATTCTGACTAAGTTTCACAAGTTTCGGATCGAAAATGTGGCTTCTAGAGCGTACACATGGTAAAAGTTGACGACGCACGACGGACACCGGACACAGCACGATCATAAAAGCTGACCTTGAGCACTTGGTGCTAGGCTTAGCTAAAAACATTGTATGCACTCTTGAGATAATATTTTGTACCCTCTGTTGCTTAAACTTTGTCTTGATTTTTATCTTTTCAAAATTTGAAAGTTTGAAACTGCAGCGTTTTTTTGTGTGTCCAGTATTCTAAAAACTCGAACAAGAATGTTTGTTTTAATAAAATTTCAATAGTTTGAAAAATACGTAATTTCAGACACTCAAGTAGGTCAATAAAGTAGAATTGTCCACCTTTGTTGTTCAAACTGTTCCACTAACGGATCATGATGGCTGCCAGAACTAGAATAGACAAGAGGGATTTTTAATTAAATGAGATTGTTTCTATGGTAACATTCCACAGAAATTGAAAAAAAAAAAAACCACACACTTTTTTTCTGAATAAGATGACCACCAGAGTTAAATCATGCAGTCAGTGAAAGGATTTTAAAATGTCTCAAATGTCTCATCATACGGAGCCAACTAACATATTCAGAGCCTGTCCACATAATAGAAGCCCTTCTTTATTTTGATCATTCGTTGCGCTATTTCGTTTCATTTTTTACCAGCAGTGAATGTAACATTTAAAGACATTAATTCACGCTTTTGCGACAGCAAGACTCTCTTACTTACCAATTAGATGGCAATAATAGAATGAATTCAAGTCCTTGACGTATTAGTTAGGCTGCGGTCAACCCACGCCACAAATAATCAAGGCAACAATGTACACTTGTACCCTGAAAGACCAGAACACAGCATAGCATTCTGCTTTTTTGGAATTTCAGAGGCATAAAAACACGTGATTACAAATAATGACAAATTTACCTGTCTTTTGGTTGTTTTTCAGCCGACATTCTAAGAAACTGAGGACAAAACACAACATTTTCTTGACAGAGCCACTGGCTCCGAATACGAAGTTTCCTACCTGTGAAAATCTTGCTGTTGTTCTTCCAAGGGAGTAACCGTTTTATCATTTCAAAGAAAATCGCTTCAAAGTTTCGTGTTAACGTTAAATGGGATTTTATCACAATTGGGAACTGAATACTCTTGACTTTAAACGATAAGATTTGGGATCTTGGCATGTTTTTATGACTGTCTGCTTGAATTACATACTTCGTATATTTTTTTCTTTTTTCGTAAAAATCCCTTCCATCAGAAAAAGAGGTTTCCACTTTAATTCTTTTCCAAACGACGAAATTTCGGACATATCCAAATTGAGAGCATTTGCACGCGACATGTTAAATTTGACTGACATGTTTTCAATTTGTCTTTAAAATGATAAAAAAAAAAAAAACATTGTTGGAAAAGGAAAAGAAAAACAAATGCTGGTGACCAGCAATTCTCTTTTTCCCCACAATGTTTTCTATAGGGTTCTTTAATAATAGGACTGTTTGTTAAAGGGTTAAGAAAAATATATTTGCAACATTTATGTAATATGAAGCCGTTTTACAAAAACACATACAAGTTTGTAATTTCATAAAACCCTCACCGAACAATTCCGTTTTTTTGGCGACCCAGAGGAAACTGCTTTTACAAAAATCTTGGAAAAACAAAAAAAATGTTGGCAACCAGCATTTTCTCCTCTTTCAATAATTTTTTCCAACGTATGAAAAAAATATCCAAATCATTTGCCAAGGTGTAATTTGTCTTCTAAAATTCTTTCAATCTGGACCATTCTAAAAGCTTGCCGTTTTGTAAAGCAACCAAGAGGCAAGTCCAAATGCTTTAGATTCGAACAACTCTATATGCAAAGGCTTTCAAAGGATTTTTTTTTCGGTTCCATATTCTAATCATATCCATAGCCTGGATTTGGACATCGCAATTAGCTTGGTTGTGTTTCTTTTTACCCGATATTGACATGTATTTAGACAACCCTTACGGCCTGACCTAGGTCATGATATACACAGACTGTCTGTTTTTCTTACGGCGTGGGTCAGATTTCAATAAAAAGTCTGGATTTTCGCCTGGATTTGTATCTTATTAGCCTCCTTTCTCTATTTAACCCTTTACCACACAATCCCTACTTCTGAAGACCCTAACAAAAGTAGCCTCTTAAGAAGACATTGTGGGGAAAGGAGAAAATGCTGGTAACCAGCATTTTCTCCTTTTCCCACAATGTTTTCTACCCTTCCCAAGTCAAATTTCATTTTTTAATTCACATATATTTTGTCGTCTGCAAATGCTTTCAATTCGGGTTAGTCCAAAATTTTGTAGTTTGGTAAATAGTTAACGGCGATTTTGGGATGGGATCTAACATTCTTTCTTTTTTTAACAAAAAAGAAACTTAATCTAAGTGAGTCAAGCTCTAGCAAAAGAAGATTTAATGCATCTTCTCGATGTTATATATGTAATTATTACGTGATTACGGACCCATGATTTATTTTCCTTGTAAGCGACTAAATCCTGAGGTAGAATGGTCCTTCTATATGCAGCAAATTTATTTATCAATAGCAAAACGTTTCGACCCAGGTCAGCTTGCGCGGACTGTGCAGACTGACCTGTGTAGATACTTTTTGCTGATACATTAAAACTAGGCCTAATTAAAACAACCTTTTCATAGAGCATGGCCGAAGTGCATAAAGCTCTTTTGGGGATTTCATCTAAAGCATTCTTTTCCTTTGAAAAAAATAACAACAGTGCTCTATCAGTCCTGATACGAATTCTTAACCCTTTACCACACAAGAACGACTTTTAACGCCCCTGAAAGAGAAGGCTTTTGAAAACATTGTGGGAAAAGGAGAAAATGCTGGTTCCCAGCATTTTCTCCTTTTCCCACGATGTTTTCTACCCTATCAAAGAAAAATCTTTTTTATATGAGCCACATTAAAACTGTTATCAGCAAATGCTTTCAATTCCTACAGGTCTAAAATCTTGTCGTAAGGTAAAGGGTTAACAGATGCTGATACACAAATATAGTTGAAATGTAAGGATACAGCAGTTGCAGCTTGTTAATTAAATGATCTTAATTTTACTTGTGGTAATAAAAGTCTAATATTATTAGCAAATGGTTCTAATCGGATAACTTTCTTATTTGATTTCGATAAAAACAAGTAGAACCTTACTTAAATAGT
This sequence comes from Tridacna crocea, assembly GCA_943736015.1. Lineage (NCBI taxonomy): Eukaryota > Metazoa > Mollusca > Bivalvia > Cardiida > Cardiidae > Tridacna > Tridacna crocea. Next base: position 23,464,068 of record OX031067.1, on the reverse strand, counting down.
GTTGCATGAAATTGGCAAATGCACAAATAGGCCTAACACACTTTTTCCCAGTCATCTAACGCCTACTTAAAATCAAAGTACTGACAGACTGGCAAATGTGGAAATATCAGCCTTTGTGGAGATAAAACTTGGTTTATCCATATAAGATCGAAGGAAAATAAACAAATCCAGTTCGACCCGTTCTTATTAGGTTTTAAGTTCGAACCGGTCCGCTCCGGTGACTTTAGCAATCTCCCAGGCTTATTAACTAGCAATCTCCGAGCAGAGTTGTCGTTCGTTACTCTCACCATAAATGACAAGAACCATGCCAAACCGAGGAAAACATGTTTTGTTACTGTTTAACTGTTTCATGACAAAGGAAATAATTATGATTCTGGATATATTATAGGTGCATTCGAACAAATGAATTCACCTGTATACAATGGAACTATTTTTTCAAGCTTTCTTTCCTAATCAGAATCTTACGCCAGTTGTAATGAATGATGACACGCCGAAGGATCTAATTTTGTAAGATTGAAGAAAAAAAATCCTTCAAAAGACATTTAAGCTTTTCAGAAAATCCCTCTTTTCCACATTTCCTACCACTAAGTCTGATTGGCAGTATGCTGTTTGAACAGCACACACAACAATCGATGTTGGTCTCTCTTTTACCGGCGTTTTTGTCGTCATTTTGAGTTATGGTCATGTGACGAAAATATCACATGATGACGAACTACTTTCTGAGCCAACTACAGAGGTGAATGGGAATGGTCCGTAGTGCAAGAGAGTGGTTAACTAGTGAGGAAATGTCATGCTTCATTCTGTCTGTTGATCTTTAACTGAATAGACGGCAAATTTACAACAAATCAGTTCGATGATTTGACATAAGAATATTTTTTAGAGTTTACTTTCAGATTAACTTTACATTCTTTTTCAAGCAGGTTCTCGTTTGACGAACTCGTAGCTAGACGAGATCTACAACACCGGTCTGTGAAAAGCTCAAGGACAAAAAAAGTAATTCGGATAAGTAAAGATGAGCCTTATTTGCATAGGCAACTGACTTAATTTGCATATTCATTAGCAAACGTCCTATATCTTGTCGATAACATCTTGTTCAGTCTATGACTTTGTATGAACACATACTTCATAGAGATTCTGTAGTCATACATTGTTATATTCAACAATCACGATTTCTAACGGATAGAATTTTTTAGGTAGTATTTTGCGACGTTGTGTCCATTATCTACCGCTAGATGGCATTCTACAAATACAAATCTATTTTATTTGGACATTTTGGGTACAGAAAAGGACTACTTTTCTACGCGACAACCGTTACTTTTAATTTCTGACTAAAATGAATGTTTACCCAAAAAATGCAATCTGGTGCGATTCATTCAACTATGATCAGCTGGCATGTGACCTATACGTAGGTCACTTATTAAAACAGCACCTACATGCTTGGGTAATAGGCTGATAGCTTCGGTGTAAGCCCTACTTTTCCCAGGTATGAGGGGGTGGGTAATGCGTCATATAGCAGACATTTCGAATCTTCGAATAAACATACACAGACAACGACTTTGGGTCTTTTTGCTTATACATGTATTTGATTTTCAATATGTTAAACGACTTTTATAAATTGAATAGAGTTCAAAAGGCAGGATTTGTCATTGTAAATTTTTGAAGACAGCACAACAGGAAAATATAATGGTCACCAGAAGTTTCATCTGTTCCCTTAATCTTCTTTAGAATCGTTCATTTGTTTTCGCAGGATTGATAACAGTGCTCTTACGAAAGTCTGTAACTCTTTACCAAACGACATAATTTTAGACTAGTCCAAATCGGGAACATTTGCAGACTACAAAACTAATGTCAGTCAAAAATTGAAATTTGTTTTGGGAAGGGAAGAAAAAATTGTGGGAAAAGGAGAAAATGCTGGCAACTATAGTATTTTCTCCTTTTCCCACAAAGTTTTCAGAAGGCTTCTCTCTCCGGGTCGTGAAAACCAGAGATTGCTTGGCAAAGGGTTAATTACAAAAACGAAATCTCTAGAGGTGTAACCCATTACCACACAATCCCTACTATTGACGCCCCTGAGAAAGAAGCCTTTAGAAAACATTGTGGGAAAAGGAGAAAATGCTGGTAACTAGCATTTTCTCCTTTTCCCACAGTGTTTTCTACCCTTCACAAGACAAATTTCAATTATTCAGTCACTTTTATTTTGTAGTCTGCAAATGCTTTCAATTTGGACCAGTCTAAAACATTGTCGTGTGGTAATGGGTTAACCCTTTACCACGCGATCCCACCTTCAAGGATCTTGATAATGAAATCTGTTGAAAACATTATGGGTAAAGTAGAAAATGCTGGTTACCACAACGTTTTCCACATGCACTATCAAACACATTTAATTGCCTGCTACTACCCTTTTAAATTTGAGCAAGTCTTAAGTTTTGTCAGGTGCTAAAAATTTAGATCAGAAATCTGACTCCGAAAGCTTTTAACTATTTGAATTATTCATACTATTTCTAAACACCGAGATGAAGCCGAATTATCCCGATATGACAGGTCCTGACATTTTGATAAAATACTGAAATGACATCCAATAACTCTTTGCCAAACGACATCATTTTAGACTGGTCCAAAATGAAAGCATTTGCAGACGACAATTTAAATGTGACTCAAAAACTAAGATAAGTGTCCAGCAGGATAGAAAACATTGTGGGAAAAGGAGAACATTCTGGTTACCAGTATTTTCTCCTTTTCCCACAATGTTGTCAAAAGGCTTCTATCTCAGGGTTGTAAAAATCAGGGATTGTTTGGTGAAGGGATAATAGCAAATGTATTCCACCGCGATCTAGTTGTCTCATATCACTCGTAATCGGCCGCCATTATCTGCATAATGACTCCGTTTTCGGAGGGAGGTGTAAGCAACAGCAACAAAAATATCTTCTTAACTCATTACCACACAATCCCTACTTTTGACGACCCTGAGAAAGAAGCCTTTAGAAAACATTGTGGGAAAAGGAGAAAATGCTGGTAACCAGCATTTTCTCCTTTTCTCACAATGTTTTCTACCCTTCACAAAACAAAATTCAAATTTTCAGTCACTTTTAATTTGTCGTCTGCAAATGCTTTCAATTTGGACAAGTCTAAAATTTTGTCGTTTGGTAATGAGATAAAGAGTGCACGGTGTAAGAGAACTGGTATGTGAATATTAGTGAATAGTGATATTCTTTTGTAGTATAAAGAGTGGACGGTGTAAGAGAACTGGTACGTGAATATTAGTGAATAGTGATATTCTTTTGTAGTTTAACCCATTACCACACAATCCCTACTTTTTACGACCCTGAGAAAGAAGCCTTTAGAAAACATTGTGGGAAAAGGAGAAAATGCTGGTAACCAGCATTTTCACCTTTTCCCACAATGTTTTCTACTCTTAACAAAACACATTTCAAATTTTCTGTCACTTTTATTTTGTCGTTTGCAGATGCTTTCGATTTGGGCAAGCCTGTAAAATTCTAAAATACTATCATTTGGTCATGAATTGAAGAATGGACGGTGTGAGAAAACTTGTATGTGAATATTACTGAATAGTGATAATCTTCTGTAGTTTAATATGAAGAGAATAAATAAAATGTTAGCTCCCCAGCGACTGCTTCTACATTTCTTAACTGTTTTTACATATTGTTGAAAGGTTAACTTTTTAGTACATTATACTTATATGAATCATCCTCTGCAAAATGGGGGCTTAATGCATACCGCGCAGGCTGACCGGGGCCAAAAGTTTTCCCTATTGATCAATTTTCTGTATGTAAAAGTCGGTTATCTAAAAGAAATGGCTTTTTAGGATAGATTATTAGGGGATTACTTGCCTAGCATCATTTATCAAGCCCCCAAGTGCCAGAACATAAGTCATATTGTCGGTTTGCGTCCAAAACCCCGTAACTACAGCTTGTTTCAAGCTGTAGTTACGAGGTTTTGGAAGCAAACCGACGATATATTATTTCAAGATTCGATGTTACAGGGGCCCCTACAATAATTATATCCACAACTTTCATATATATTCATTTTAGTATATCAATACAAAGAATTGTGTAGTGTACGTGGTTGTGCTGTGTCCATGGTTGTGTGGTGTCCGTGGTTGTGCGGTGTCCGTGGTTGTGTGGTGTCCGTGGTTGTGAGGTAGTACATCGGTTTCGTAACCATAACGTCCAGAGTTCGATACCTGGGAGTGGGCGTCAACTTTGGGATCATTCACTGGCCCACATATTCCACGGGTGGTAAACGGGGCAACTAGCTCCAAAAAGAGTCAATAGTATTTTGTTGCCTCGTAACATACGGGTATTTGCGTGCTAGTTGCATAGATAGAAAATTTGTCAACAAAGGTAGGTTTCGAATACTTTAATTTCTATTTATTTCCTTAGCGGAGACCTTTTGAAAAATCCGGCAATGCAGTGCGATACAGAAATGACTAAACTTTATTCACAGCTAGCATATGTCATATAAGTGTGCAGCGCTTAGATAAAATCTTGGCCAAACTTTCGAACATCGAGCGGTAAAACTGTAAATCGGAGATATGAAACCACGGATTTCCTCATTGAACGTCCAATACATAGCCACTACAATACCTAATGCACTTTCCCTATTAATTTCAAGCCCAGGGAATATGAAATAACAAAAATTGAAAATTTTAGAAGTCGTGTATGTAGAATATTAGCTGAATTTGTGTGCGGGCTAGTTGCCTAGCTCGGGGGGTAGTTGAATAGACAAAGAGCCAGCTTTTTATTCATGTTGAGCTTAGTAATATTTGTCGTCTGCCAGCGCTTATATTTTCGACGCTGTCTAAATTTGTCATTCGGTCATCGGATGACTAAATAATACTTTTTATAATATTTTCAAGTGGGCGTGTCCGAGATACGGACACTCGTTTTCCCGATGTTTGAACAACTCACAAATACTGAGATCAACAAAATACACAAGGTTCCGCAGCTGCCATTTTTTCAAGCAACGGAATTTTATACTGACATCATGTTTGGGCTGCGTTCATTTCTGTTAAGGTTTCTGACATCTTTGGTATCCTTATTAGAAAATGGCACAGCCCAAACATGGACGACAGTGTAAACTGAAAAAATGCAGCTGCTAAAACGTGTGTAGGCTACTTTATATATACAATCCTAAGAATTGGCAATTTGTTAAAAGATTGGAGACCGAGTGCCTGTTGTTCTAATGAAAAACTGCAGGTGATGGGTGGCATCCTGATCATGCATGTAACTGATACATCCCCTTAAAGTACTTTAACTTGTGAAATTTGACATCTTTTCAGAAACTAGCAAAGATGTCAAAAAATCCAAATTTTCACGGTACACATGTTCAGAGTGTCCAAAGAGCTACTCAGCCAAATCAAGACTAAAAGAACTCTCGAAAAATGCTCAACAGGATCCATCATCGACAGTATCTAATATATGCCAAAGACACTTCAGCACGAAAACAATATTAAAAACTCATGTGGATTATGCACATTTGGGTGTTCGCAAATATGAATGCGACTGCTGTGGAAAGCAAGTAGCCACGAGAAAAAGAGTTTCAGATCACATGAGGCAGCATCACAGCGCCAAGAAGTTAACATGTGAAAGCTGCGGAAAAGCTTCGTCCACCATATTTTGAATGGGGTTTCATACCGTTTCAAAGAATCTTTCAGTTATATCACGGCGAAGTTCACCAACTCGTGTGCTTCCTGGATATCAACAGTACTACGCTGGGACCCTGAATGCCTTCTCCATGGACATACCCACGTGACCAGCGGCGCGGCCGGGACTCGAACCTGCGACCCTCGACACCTTTCAGGTCACGAGATAGCCGCTATTCCTATTTCAAGTAAAGCATAGGCATCCAATTACAAATTCCAAATTTTAGATAGTGTGAAAAGCACTTGCATATTACAAATTTTACTAAGCTCAAAATTTTGGAATGAAAAGAATATATAAATTGTGTGTTTGAAAATATGTTCAGAATCCTAGATATGTAAAATTACTTGTTGAATTACCCTGTACAGTGCTGATTTGGGGCAAATAGGTTAACTACTTCCTTGTCTATTCAACTACCCCCCGGGCTAGGCAACTAGCCCGCACACAAATTCAGCTAATATTCTGCATACAAGACTTCTAAAATTTTCAATTTTTGTTATTTCGTAATCACCTGGGCTTGAAATTAATAGGGAAAGTGCATCAGGTATTGTAGTGGGTATGTATTGGACGTTCAATGAGGAAATCCGTGGTTTCATATCTCCGATTTACAGTTTTACCGCTCGATGTTCGAAAGTTTGGCCAAGATTTTATCTAAGCGCTGCACACTTATATGACATATGCTAGCTGTGAATAAAGTTTAGTCATTTCTGTATCGCACTGCATTGCCGGATTTTTCAAAAGGTCTCCGCTAAGGAAATAAACAGAAATTAAAGTATTCGAAACCTACCTTTGTTGACAAATTTTCTATCTATGCAACTAGCACGCAAATACCCGTATGTTACAAGGCAACAAAATACTATTGACTCTTTTTGGAGCTAGTTGCCCCGTTTACCACCCGTGTATTCGGTGCGAGTACTTATGAAATTCCTAGGAAGCAGAATCGAGAGACATTAGTAAGGAACTTGTTTTTCAATCGATCTAAAAATACTTTTAAACCAACATAGACCGGATAGTCAGTTAGGCCGAAAAATGTAGAGAAGGATTGGCTGAAAAGAGAAAAATTATGCATTGGCAATTTAACTCTTTCACGAGGAATTCCGATTTTTAATGACACTGTGGAATAAACACTTGGAAAACACTATTTTAAAAGGAAAAACTATCGGTAACCAGCATCTTCCCCTTTTCCCATAATGTTTCGTTCCTCTTAATTCTTTGCCGAACGACAAAACCTTAGACTTGCCCAAATTGAAAGCATACGGTAAAAATCTAAATTTTGCTATTTCAAAAGTATGTTTTGGAGATGAATTTCTCTGTATTGGACACTGTAGATGCATGATCAGACTGTACGTCCTGTGCAGTCTGATCTTGATCTACACCCTTTGCACAAGATATTGGATTCGCGCTTGATTGATTGATTAAACTTGCGTTTATTTATCGTCGCTACCGGTTTCCCATACGGGCGACGCCCCCTGAAGACTGTTAGTATTGTTGCGGGGGAAAGTGCAGATACTTAAGATAGGTTTCGTCACCCATCTTAAGTTTCGCCTCGTTTTGTAACTCATTACCAAACGACAAAATTTTAGACTGGTTCAAATTAAAAGCATTTGCAGACGACAAAATAAAGGTGACTGAAAAATTGAAATTTGTTCTGGGAAGGGTAGAAAACACTGTGGGAAAAGGAGAAAATGCTGGTTACCAGCATTTTCTCCTTTTCCTACAGTGTTTTCAAAAAGCTTCTTTCTCAGGGGCGTCAAAAGTAGGGATTGTGTGGTAATGGGTTAATTAACGTGCTCGGTGTATAGAACCGTCACACGAGACCTCAGTTTAACATCTCATCCGAAAGACTATTTGCAATTTTAAATGGCCAGCCGTAGGAATCGAACCAACACCCACATGACCACGAGTCCTACGCTCTACCAACTGAGCTATGCGGGCTGGTCGATTTGCGCTTTACAGCTTAACCCTTTACCAAACAAACCCTGGTTTTACGTGTCTGCAGTACTAGTCTTTTGAAAACACTGTGGGAAAAGGAGAAATTGCTCGTAACGAGCAATTTCTCCTTTTCCCACAGTGTTTTCCTACCATTTGGAGAACTTTCTACCATTTTCATCGAGTTTGAAATGGTCGTCTGCAAACCCTTTCAATTTGGATGAGTCTTAAACTTGTTGTTTGGGAAAGGGTTAAGCGTTATTTTAAACTAACCCCTATCCCACCCTACCACATGCTAAACAGATAGATGTATGGTCGAATAAATTGATGTTGTCTGATTATACCATCCACCCAAAAATTCCTTGGGTAATTAATTATATCTCAGGTTCAACATTCAAGTTAGTTGTTCAGCTAGATAAGGGTTAATAGTGATGCTAGGAGCAGCAGATGGTACCTCAACTAGACAAGCCAATAAACAAAGTCCGTGTACATAATTATAATCTGTTTAGTTTATGTATCAGTATACAGTGATTAACGTCAGCTGTACGTGCAGCTGGAATCCCTTCCTCGTGTGTGTCTTATCTACTGATAAGCCATGATCTACTTGTCTATTAGTGCAACAATGATGCTATTATTTCTCTGCCACCAAAACTTAGACAAGGTCCTGTGTGACGGTGCTCTACACCAAGCACGTTAAAAATCGGGCGTAACTTAAGATAGGTTTCGTCATGTAGTTTGCACTAACCCCTCGTTAACGTACGAGGGTTTCAAGGCGTCACTTAGGTTAAAAATAATTTACGCTCATCAAGAAAGATTGACTGATTTTCCGTTATTTATCGTCGCCTCCGGTTGCAAATACGGGCGACGCCCGCAGAAGGCCTTTAGTTACGAGTTGCTTTAATTTAGTTGTCCCGTGCTTTAATGACAGATCAGGAAAAGACTCTTGGAAACAGTGTGGGAAATGAGGAAATGCTGGTTACCAGCCATATAATGACTGCCTACTGACTGACTGACTGATCGACTGAACGAACGAATGAACGAACTAGCAACTCGTAAATAAAAGCCTTCTGCGGGCGTCGCCCGTATTTGCAACCGGAGGCGACGATAAATACACGGAAAATCAGTCAATCTTTCTTGATGAGGATTAAATTATTTTCAACCTAAGTGACGCCATGAATAATTTAAACAATGTCTCTTTCATGACATGCGATCCATCCGCACGGTACATAGCAATTTCAAGATGAATTTTGTATATTGAAATTTAGAGATTGGCGAGATTCTTCTATCCGAGCCTTTACCAAAACGGTCCCGTGCTTTAATGACAGATAAGGAAAAGACTCTTGGAAACAGCGTGGGGAAATGAGGAACTAGATCACTTGGTCAAATTTAAGAAATACCCTGTGGGCACTCTAGAGGCCACATTTATTGCTCAATTAACTTGAAAACTGTTCCGAATGTTTGTCTTGATAATTTTTATGAGTTCTAAATTGGGTCAGTCGGCTGATAAATTTTGTCAACTTTAGGACATTTCTTGTTGACGCTCTAGAAGCCACATTTTATGCTCAATTGACGGAGCAATTGGTCAGAAATTGAATTACGCACGAGGAGTGAATTTCGCCTGTTGACTCATATGAGCGATCCAGGGCCATTATGGCCCTCTTGTTTTCAAATTATTAATTCCACACAGTTGCTTCCTTGACAAATGCCACATCAGCGTTCTCAACGCTTTGATTTGACAAGGGAAAGTACACTTAACTCATTTGTCATGGCGAAATCACCCTAAAAGCACATTTGATCACTGCGAGAAATTCACCATCGTGAATCATTTTGGAAAAAGAAAACAGTCATCCTAAATGTAGTCATATGACGTCATTCAAGGGGTATTTCTAAAGTTCACAGCCTCTAAACTTGTCACAGATGCATTTTCTGTATCGTACTTTGAAATCATGGGCACTAAGTGTAAATAAATGTTGTGATGTACAAATAAATGATAAATTATTGGGGAAAATGGTTTTTCGAAAAAATGTGACCCTTTTTCATTTTAATTCTGTTATTGACCCATTTCTTCGTCGGCTTAGAGAATGCTTAGGTCTGTAAAAGATTTCATAGCAGCAAAAAAGAAGTAATGAGCGAAAAATATTGATAGCAAACATGGATTATCGTGGATATAAGAATTCACGAAGTAATGAGAATCAACGATAATTATGTGATGACTTGCTTGGTATAATGTATCACAGTGATGTATTAAAGCCCACAATTTCCAGAGCATGGCTCATAAGCTTGATCCATGCTCTGTTAAGAGGCGTCCTAGAGCATCTGCGAAAAGTATCGACTCAGGTCAGCCTGCGCAGTCCGCGCAGGCTGACCTGGGTCGAATCTTTTCGTAACAGGTCAATTTTCTGTATGTCCAAGGACATCCTGTTTTGTGCTTTTATTGGTCACTCCTCACAATGTACGTCAGTGTGACGTCACAGGTAGTGATATCGGACCCTTGTTATAACGCCAGTGTGCGTGTTTGGTAAGACTGTCTTTTTTTTGTAATCGTTCCTTTAAATGATCTGATAAAGTTTTTAGACCTCCAAAGCGTACAATGCCAAGGGACTTTGTTTTTTGTCAAAGCTTTTGTTAACAACTTATAATAATGGAATAGACTTCGACCAACTATTAAAACCCAATCACTTTTTGATATTTGGTCAAAGTGTTTGTGCATATAGACATCTGCTTCCGGTCTAAAACATCAGAATATTAAATGTATTCATCTAATGTCTTTGATAGATACATGAGAGTCTTTGTAGTCCGTTTGTATCCACCCAAGCCAGCCTCATTCTATCTTCATATCGTACTTACTTTTCAATATAAGTTACGAAAATGCGCAGGTCCGATATCACTTCCTGTGACGTAGGTTGTTACCCTTGTTGGTAGTTAGACAAAATGAATTTTATGAATCCGTGATTATGTGATGGCTTGCTTGGTTTTATCAATCACAGAGATCCATTAAGTCCCCTTTTGTCCGAGAATGGTTCATTTGTTATTTTTTTTTTTTCTATAGAATTAGGAAAGTCATGAAAATGAAGTTTAATAATTAGGATAATGATAAATGTTATATACATGTATTTATACACGTACATTTTAACATATACCAATGAAAACATCCACCTGTAATGCTGGAATCAAATCTTGCAATCGAACTGATCTTAAGTGATCGGCGGCACATTGCCATAGATCAGAGATTATCATAAAATGTATGTCAGGCTGATGGTTCCGAACTATGGACCTTTTCGGTGGTTCTGATGGGTCCATTTGTAATGATTTTTGATCTTTAATCCACCTCCTTGCTTTCATGCTCACTTTTGGGGTTAGTTTTCGTGGTAGTGTCTTTGGGTAAGTTGCTGACTAAACATGCGTTGGAATTTTGCTTTTCAATTGTTAGACTTGGATACCATTCATTTTGTTCCTGATTTTAACTTATTTAAATTCAAAGAAAGTGTTCCTCAGCCCTCGTCGCCGGTGTAAAAGAAAAGAAAATTTATTAGAATATCTGGCAAAAAGTGTAAATCAAAGACTAGACTGTGCGTTCTGTGCATTCTGATCATATTCTACATTGTCAGCGTAGAGATAGCCCGGGCTGAGTGCTACAACGGTTAGAAACAAACAAAGGAGAAGTAAATCACTAAACAAACAGCACACCACACTACGAACTCCATAATTTACAAAGTGGTTCCCCGGTGCTTTCATCTCTTTGATTTATGGTGTTAGGATTTTCTTCTAAGACGATTATCAAAGTCCACTTATATCTTAAAATAACAAAGTAAAAATGTTGGTCTAGCCAAAAAATGTGTTCAATTTAAATCTAAAATCAAGTTAAATTAAAGGCCCTTGAAGGCCCTTTCACTTTTGCGCACTTGTAAAATAAAAGTACTCAATAATATGAAAAGCACTGAAAAGTACAATTTCATAAATGAAAATAATAAGAAAAAAAAACCCTTAGAGTGCTGAGTCACGATATGGATATTTCCAACAGAAGGAAGTAAAGAAAAAGTCAACCTATTGCAAGATCAAGACCGTTAACCCTTTCCCAAACAACAAATTTTAGACTCTTCCAAACTGAAAGAGTTTGCAGACGACAATTTTAACTTTCATAACAATGTCAGAAAATTATCCGAAGGGGCAGAAAACACTGTGGGAAAAGGAGAAATTGCTCGTTACGAGCAATTTCTACTTTTCCCGCAGTGTTTTCAAAAGATTTGTACTGCAGATACGTAAAAACAGGGGCTTGTTTGGGAAAGGGTTAACCCTTTACCAGGCAATGACGACTTTTTACGACCCCGAGGAAGAAGTCTATTGAAAACATTGTTTTTTACCTCATCAAAGCAAAACTACACCATTTGAGCCACTTTGGAATTGTCGTCTGCAAATGCTTTCAATTTGGTTAGGTCTATTATGCCGTCTGGTATAGGGTTAAGACCAGATTATGTTGAAAAGAAGCTGCTAGTGACCACACTGCACGCAAAATTTTGGTATACAACGATATTGTCAGCATAAGCAGAAAACAGATTATAAAACTGGCCAAAATGATAAGATTTAACTATGGAAAGACAGAAAACTATGTTGGAGTGGGAGAAAATGCTGGTAACCAGGTTTTATGACCTTGGAGAAGAATGCTCTTGGGGACATTGTTTGAAAGAGAGAAAATGCTGGTTATCAAATATTTTCCTCTTCCTACAATGTTTTCTGCTCCTTTGCACAAAGATTGTTATTTGAGCTACAATAAAAAAAGTTGTCTGCCAAGGTTTTAAATGTAAACAGATCGAACATCTTGTGGTTTGGTACAAAATTTATCAGACTATCTCGTGTTTCAACGAGTAGGAAGCAGAACGCTTTGATAGCATTGTGGAAAGAGAGATAACCAGCATATTCTCCTTTTACCCACAACGCTGTTGATAAAACCCTTGACGGCAACTGCAGCCCAGAAATTAAAAGTTACTCAAGTCACTGACGATTTGACTAACGTTTGTCACCTACAATTGTTTTGAGTTTGGACAAGTCTAAATTTCTGTACACTGGTAAACAGCTATTACGAAACAGAAAATGAAACAATTAAACTCCTTCACACACTGTCCCGACTTGAACGACCCTAGTGTAGACAGCTTTTGAAAACATTGTGGGAAAAGGAGAAAATGCTGGTAACCAGCATATTCTCCTTTTCTCACAACGTTTTCTACCATGCCACAGACAAATGTCATTATTTCAGTCACATTTAATTTGTCGTCTGCAAAAGCTTTCAATTTGGAAAAGTCTAAAATTTTGCCGTTTGGTAAAGAGTTAAAAATATAGTTACTTGTGACAAAACAATTATGTAAACCATCGCTAGCATGTTCACTCTTTCCCAGAAGTCAAAATTTATGGCTGGTCCAAATTTAACCCTTTCCCAAACAGTCCCTGGTTTTTACGGGTTTGGAATAGTAGCCTTTAGAAAACATTGTGGGAAAAGGAGAAAATGCTGTTAACCAGCATTTTCTCCTTTTCCCACACTGTTTTCTACCCTATCATAGACAGAAATAATCTTTTCAGCAAGAGTTGAATTGTCATCTGTAAATGCTTTCAATTTGGTCTAGTCCAAAATTTTGTCGTTTGGGAAAGGGTTAAAGCATTTGTGGACAACAGATTAAATGTTGCACAGATCATGAAATTTGTATCTGAAAGGGTAAAAAACATTGTCGGAAAAGAAGAAAATGTTTTCTCCTTTTCCCACAAAGTTTTCAAAAGTCTTTTTTCCATGGGGTCTTTCAAACTTTGGATTAGGCCTACTTGGGTGGTAAAGAGTTAACCCCTGACTGCTTGTAAGACATTTTCTCCTTGTAACAGATCATTTTAGCATCATCGTGGTAAAAGAAGGGAAAAAAAGTTGCAAAGCATGTCAGCTGTCGCCGAGATACGACTGAAGTAATGTTGAAAAACACCATTCAGTAAACAACTTTTACAAACATTGTGGGAAAATGCAGATCGAATTTATCATTATGTTCTCCTCTCAGAGTATTTTCTAACATTTAGAGAAATTCGTCGTTTTAACCACTTTGTAACTGTCGTCTGCAAATACTTCGGTCAAGTCCAAATTGTAATTTCGGAAAGATTTACAAAGTGAAAAGCCAATTACATTACACTGTAACTTATTTATACGACTTTTGAATAGACCACAGTTGAAAACAGTGTGGTCGATAGAAAAAAAAAAAACACCTTCTTTCTCCATGAGGCCTCTAATTTTATCACGAAATCTTCAGATTTTGTCATGTATTCCATCTTTAGGCCTATCCAAATTGATTATTCTTGTTTTTTTTTCTAAATGCTATTTTTAGCTGCTTCCACTGTGAGTTAGCCCCGATCAACGACAAAGGCGAAACCGGGAACGGACGCAGTAGACCAAGGTCAGACTCGGTCGTCTTACAAGATAAATATCTGTCCTAGATGCAGTGTATTGTGTTTTCGAACCGTGGAAAGAGGTGAAGTTCAGTTATAGTGTGTGACGCTGAATAAAAGAGTCATCTCTATATTAGATCATTACATAGACATAGACATAGACATATTTTTATTCGACATAAGCTTGTACAGCTTCTAGTCTATACATATAAATTGTTACAATACATATACAGACAAAAATGACAATGAACTAATTTACAAATGAATTCGTAACATGTTACTTGTAGGTTGACATTAGGAAGAGAGTTAGATAAGTGACACTGGTAAAAAGTAATTAATTAAACAAATATTAACAAATCTGATATAACCATCTACGAATGAAGACTTGTCCAAATTGAAAGTATTTGCGGGTTGCAGTTCAATTGTGACTCCAACATTTGGAGTCGACAATTAAATATGGTTGAGGAGCAAATTGTTTTCATGAGACAAAAAAAAAAGGATAATAATTATAATTATAATGGAAAAGAGAAGTAAGAGTGAAGGAAAAGTAAAATGCTGGCCGTCAGCAAATTCTTTCCATTCACAATGTCATACACATTAAAACATTGGAAATTAGCTCTTTTCCACGCTGGAAAATGTGGACTTGTCCAAAACTAAAAGCTTTTGCAATGGACAAATTAAGTTTGGATCAAATGCTTGGGTTTCTTTTAATGAGTTATCAAACACTGCGGGAAATGGAGAAAATGCTGGCTGCCAACAATTTCTCCACATCCGCAATGCTATACAAACCATAATATTCCGGACAATAACTCGTTATTACATGACAGAAAAGTAGACTTTTTCCAAAACTGTTATGAATAGCAGTTGAGAATGTAATGGCTCGAATGATCGAACTTGTGAACTGACTATTTTGAAAGTCGGACGATCGGTTGAAGGAAGGTAGGCCACTTTCATATGATATGTTGGCGATGAAATTTATACTGTGACCTTTTTTTTTGGTTGGTTCTCAGTTTTCTTTTCGAACCTAACAACGTGCGCTGCAGATAACCATCATTTAATACTCTTCACGAAGGAGGTACGCAAAATTTTTCGTTAGTTATAGAAGCGGCTATTTGCATTTTAAAAACCGCCTTTTTGTGGCAGAACTGTCCCCAAAGACGATTTTGGTGTTTGACCGGTAACCTCGCGGTGCAAGTAAATGACCAAGTATGAAAAGAAGCACTGTAAACGTCTCATTATTGAGACTGTTTTGCACCATTGCTTAAACGTGTTTAACTCTTTACCAAGTATGAAGCAATCCCGGTTTTTCAAGACCCTAAGTTTCATGCAGGTAACCAGAAATTTCTCCTTTTCCCACAATGTTTTCTGCTCTATCATTGACAAATTCCATCATTGAGCTAGATTGCAACTGTCGTCTGCAAAAGCATTCAGTTTGAACAGGTCTAAAATTTTGTCATTTGGTAATGAGTTAAAATCCATGGTCCATTGTCTGCGCATGTTATATACTGTGTTCTCCTTTCTCCATTCACCTAAGCATAAATAAGCTCACAAAATTCACATTTTCGGTCAAGGAATCAAAATTTTCGTGTAATGATCAAATATAAAATCTGAATCAAACTTGTAAATGAAAAAAGTCACTATAACTTGCATCAAAAGGTTCAATCCAAGGATTTTTTCAAACCTACCACGCCAACCTGAGTAGTATGGTCACTTTCTCATTTTTCCATTCATTTGATTGAAAGTTAAGGCCGGTCGCTAAAGACTGATGAATATTCTACACTCTAGTTCAGATGGACTAGCTTATTCATAGCAAAGGGTAAACACAACTCATTTAGGCGTATTTAATGTTGAAAAATATTGAAAATTTGCTTTTTAGCTCACCTGAGCACATAGTGCTCAGGGTGAGCTATTGTGATCGATCGTTGTCCGGCGTCTGTCCGTCCGTGTGTCCGTCCGTCTGTCCGTCCGTCCGTCCGTCCGTCCGTGAACAATTACTTAAAAATTCTTCTCCTCTGAAACCGCCCAACAGATTTCAGTGAAACTTCACAGAAATGATCCTTAGATGATGCACTTTCAAAATACTTCAAAGATTTGAATTCCATGGAGAACTCTGGTTGCCATGGCAACCGAGAGAAAAAAACTTTAAAAATCTTCTTGTCCCAAACCGTAAGGGCTAGAGCTCTCATATTTTGCATGTAGCATCATCTAGTGACCCTCTACCAAAATACTTCAAATTTTGGCCCTAGTTTGAAAATGGCCCTATGTTGTGGGTTCTTGGATTTCACATGGAGATAAAGAAGGAAATCTTTAAAAATTTTCTTGTCCCGAACCATAAAGGCTAGAGCTCTCATATATGGCATGTAGTATCATCTAGTGACCCTCTATTAAAATACTTCAAATAATGGCCCTAGTGTAGAAATTGGCCCTATGTTGTGGGTTCTCGGATTTCACATAGAGATAAAGAAGGAAATCTTTAAAAATCTTCTTGTCCCAAACCGTAAGGGCTAGAGCTTTCATATTTGGCATGTAGCATCATCTAGTGACCTTCTACCAAAATACTTCAAATTTTGGCCCTAGTTTGAAAATGGCCCTATGTTGTGGGTTCTCGGATTTCACATAGAGATAAAGAAGGAAATCTTTGAAAAAATCTTCTTGTCCCAAACCATAAGGGCTAGAGCTCTCATATATGGCATGTAGTATCATCCAGTGGCCCTCTACCAAAATACTTCAAATAATGGCCCTAGTGTGGAAATTGGCCCTATGTTGTGGGTTCTCCGATTCCACATAGAGATAAAGAAGGAAATCTGTAAAAAACTTTATGTCCCAAACCTTAAGGGCTAGAGCTTTCATATTTGGCATGCAGCATCATCTAGTGGCCCCCTACCAAAATACTTCAAATTATGGCCCTAATGTTGAAAATAGCCCTATGTTGTGGGTTCTTGGATTTCACATAGAGTTAAAGAAGGAAATCTTTAAAAATCTTCTTGTCCCAAACCATAAAGGCTAGAGCTCTCATATATGGCATGTAGTATCATCTAGTGGCCCCCTATTAAAATACTTCAAATAATGGCCCTAGTATGGAAATTGGCCCTATGTTGTGGGTTCTCGGATTTCACATAGAGATAAAGAAGGAAATCTTCAAAAATCTTCTTGTCCCAAACCTTTAGGGCTAGAGCTTTCATATTTGGCATGTAGCATCATCTAGTGGCCCTCTACCAAAATACTTCAAATTATGGCCCTAGTGTTGAAAATAGCCCTATGTTGTGGGTTCTCGGATTTCACATAGAGATAAAGAAGGAAATCTTTAAAAATCTTCTTGTCCCAAACTATAAAGGCTAGAGCTCTCATATATGGCATGTAGTATCATCTAGTGGCCCTCTACCAAAAGACTTCAAATAATGGCCTTAGTGTAGAAATTGGCCCTATGCTGTGGGTTCTCTGATTTCACATAGAGATAAAGAAGGAAATCTTCAAAAATCTTCTTGTCCCAAACCTTTAGGGCTAGAGCTTTCATATTTGGCATGTAGCATCATCTAGTGGCCCTCTACCAAAATACTTCAAATTTTGGCCCTAGTTTGAAAATGGCCCCATGTTGTGGGTTCTCGGATTTCACATAGAGATAAAGAAGGAAATCTTTGAAAAAATCTTCTTGTCCCAAACCATAAGGGCTAGAGCTCTCATATGTGGCATGTAGTATCATCTAGTGGCCCTCTACCAAAATACTTCAAATAATGGCCCTAGTGTGGAAATTGGCCCAATGTTATGGGTTCTCCGATTTCACATAGAGATAAAGAAGGAAATCTGTAAAAAACTTCTTGTCCCAAACCTTAAGGGCTAGAGCTTTCATATTTGGCATGTAGCATCATCTAGTGACCCTCTACCAAAATACTTCAAATTATGGCCCTAGTGTTGAAAATGGCCTTATGTTGTGGGTCCTCAGATTTCACATAATGATAAAGAAGGAAATCTGTAAAAATCTTCTTGTCCCAAACCTTAAGGGCTAGAGCTCTCATATTTGGCATGTAGCATCATCTAGTGACCCTCTACCAAAATACGTCAAATTATGGCCCTAGTGTGGAAAATGGTCCTATGTTGTGGGTTCTCGGATTTCACATAGAGATAAAGAAGGAAATCTTTAAATATCTTCTTGTCCCAAACCATAAGGGCTAGAGCTCTCATATATGGCATGTAGTATCATTTAGTGGCCCTCTACCAAAATACTTCAAATAATGGCCCTAGTGTGGAAATTGGCCCTATGTTGTGGGTTCTCAGATTTCACATAGAGATAAAGAAGGAAATCTTCAAAAATCTTCTTGTCCCAAACCTTAAGGGCTAGAGCTTTCATATTTGGCATGTAGCATCGTCTAGTGGCCCTCTACCAAAATACTTCAAATTAAGGCTCTAGTTAGCTCACCTGAGCACTTTCAAACTTCTCTTAAATATTTGTATAACCGGGTTTGGTTCAGAAAGATTATCTTCTTATCTAAACCAAGAAGACCTAAAGCTTTGGCCTTGCACTTCGATATTTGGTATTTATCTTCATTGTAAATCTTTACTGCTTGGTACTCAGGTGAGCGATATAGGACCATCATGGTCCTCTTGTTATTGTATGTACTGAAATATTTTATTTCAAACTGTGAAAATTACTCTCTTTTGTTGCATTTTTGCGTCTAATTTGATAGAAAAATACTATTGATTTAGGATAGGACGTTATGCATAATATCTGACAGAGTAGAATAGAACCAGGGTGGAACAAAACGTCACGAGCGCTTATTCCTTCTGCTTTAGTACATGAACGGAGAAGCGAGAATGAACGGACAAATGAGAATCGGCCATAGTCTTCGAAGATTTGTAGAATGTCATATAGAGGGAGAAAATGATCCAGGGTCACCAAGGAGCCCAGATCTCAAATATGGGGTCAAAAGCGACTTGTACCTAGCTCCTGGATCCAGGTGGAAATCATTTTTTAATTACTCGGTATCACCCATTCCTTCAATAAGAGTGAATATCGGTTTCCTACCCACAGACAGAGGCTACTGGAAGGAAAAGAGTGAATGGTAATGGAGCACACAGTTTACCTTTTCACCCGTTACCATATAGTCCTGAGTTTTAATGACCTTGAATATAGGCTTTTAACCCATTACCAAACGACAATATTTTAGACTGGTCCAAATTGAAAGCATTTGCAGACGACAAAATAAAAGTGACTGAAAGTTTGAAATTTGTTTTGTGAAGGGTAGAAAACATTGTGGGCAAAGGAGAAAATGCTGGTAACCAGCATTTTCTCCTTTTCCCACAATGTTTTCTAAAGGCTTCTTTCTCAGGGGCGTCAAAAGTAGGGATTGTGTGGTAATGGGTTAAGGGAACACCATGGAAAAAGAAGAAAGTGCTGGTTACCAGTGCAGTCTGATCTCTGATCAACATTGTCTATTTCTTTATTTGAGATTATGACATACACACTGGTTCTCCGTATGCTCCAAAAGTATACGAGTGGCCAGTGCAAAAATGTAACTTAATTCTTTATTTATTGACTAGTGAATTTAAGTTAACCCTTTACCGCACAATGACTCTGAGGAAAAAGCCTTTTGAAAACGTTCCTACAAGGTTTTCTACCCTATCAAAAAAAAATGCAACATTTGATCTACTATGAAATTGTCGTCTACAAATGGTTTCAATTTGAATATATGTATAAAATTTTGTTGTGTGGTAAAGGGTTAAGGACTTCAGTACTTTTGACATAGCAAATGATATCCTTAATTGATAAGATATGTCTTCCAAAGGATGGGTGATATTAATAGAATAACATTTTCGCCTTTGCTGGTGATACTTTCTCAAGAATAAATTGGTAAAAGAATGAAAAAAAAGTAAGAGCACACTGCTGCTAAAGAAAAGAATATTGATTACTGTTATATATTTCTTTTTGACAGCAAATAAGCTATGTGAAAACCCACCAAGTACACTACATCTTTATGTGTACAGTAATTAAAGGGTAATAACTACTAGGCTACTGTGTTTCAAACTCTTAACCAGTAGACAAGACTTAGGACTCTGTGTTAAATGTTGTTTTCAGCATTGTTTCAGGCATATCTCTGGTACACCTGTGCATGCTTTCCATTAGTTCCTTTTACCAGTTCGTCACATGGTATTCTTACCAAGCCACTTCATGTTTTTTCTTATAACCATCTTCCAAACATGATCACTGGTGAAAGACAAATAAATCCTGTTGTTATGACTCATGTCAATCCTTGGAAAGAAATTGGCTGTGCTTGGGAATCAAACCAACAACCACCTGGCTTTAAGCCCTTTATGTTAGCAACTGAGTTACCAGGCTTGACGGATTTTGTAGTCAAGTGTAGCACAAATTTCTTGATCTTTGCAACCATTGTGGAAAAAACATTTCTCCTTTTCCTACAATATTTCGAAAAGGCTTCTGCCTCAGGGTCGTGAAAACCAGGGACACTTTGGTAAAGCATTAAGAGAGTTAAGGACTACTTAATATTTTGGTATGTTAAATGTTTGGGCTATGACTTAAATATTTACTCTTTACAAGCTGACAAAATATTGGCCCAAAAATCTAATGGTATCTGCATACAACAAATGAAGCACACAAATCAAATATTGGAACTTTTTTTTGATAGGTAAGAAACAGTCAGGGAGAAGGACAAAATGCTGGTGGCCAGAATATGCATCTTTTGTACTTAATAGGGGCCTTTGAAACACTGGATTGTTCGGTAAAGATATAAAGAAGGATGAAAGAACTTGTTGAACAGTTTTGACAGTGTTGTGTATGTTGAAAACAAGCATTAATATAGAGCAGTGCTCCGTGAAAAAGCGCCTTAATGCATTTGCAAAAGTAATGACCCAGGTCAGCCTGCCCAGTCTGTGCAGGCCGACCTTTGTCGAAACTTTTTGATATTAGTAAATTTTTTGTAAGTAAAGGGACCAGCCTACCTCAAAATTGATTGTTTAACCCATTACCACACAATCCCTACTTTTGATGCCCCTGAGAAAGAGGCCTTTAGAAAACATTGTGGGAAAAGGAGAAAATGCTGGTAATCAGCATTTTCTCCTTTTCCTGCAATGTTTTCTACCCTTCACAAAACAAATTTCAAATTTTCAGTCACTTTTATTTTGTTGTGTGCAAATGCTTTCAATTTGGACAAGTCTATAATATTGTCGTTTGGTAATGAGTTAACTCTTTACCAAACGACAAAATGTTAGACTGGTCCAAATTGAAAGCATTTGCAGACAAAATTAATGCGACTCAAAAATTGAAATTTGTTTCCAGCAGGGTAGAAAAATTTGTGGAAAAAGGAGAAAATGCTAGTCAAACGCGGATCCAGATATCTTTCTCAGGAGGGGTCCCACCGAAAACGCACTCGACCTATTATATGATACTTTGGTTTCCGGATTTCAGTGGATGTAAGCCGTTTACAAAAAAAGTCAACGTTTCCAGTTCTAACCACAAGGAAGTCTCCACTTTTAGAACCTTTTTTTTTTTAAAGTTATGAATACATTTTACATAAATGCTGTGCAATATCAAACCAGTACCATTTCACGAATCCTGCAACCGCATTTTTGCCAAAATTCCGGGGTGGGGGTGGGGGGGGGGGGGGTCCGGATCTCCCATGCTGGTAACGAGCATTTTCTCCTTTTCCCACAATATTTTGGAAAGGTTTCTTTCTCAGGGTCATGAAAACCAGGGATTGTTTGGGAAAGGGTTAAGAAGTTGCTCTTATGGGGTCCTTAAAGATGTCATGACTTGGGCCGCTGTAAAAAAAATTTGCTGTGATTACATGCGAATGAATTCTAGGTATAGGTTCAAAATGACTTGACTTTGTCTCATTGAAAAAAAAGAAGAAGAGCTTCGTAAAGTGGTGGATATATGCCCGAAGGGGCTTGTCAGTGAAATGGGTCAAAATCTAGAACGCCTACAGAGATCCAAATTTTAAAAGTCACATGCACAACTACACATCATAGAGATTGGTTTTAGTAAGTTTCAAATCATCTTGATGGAAACTGGGAGGAGTTGCGCACACAAAAAATTGCTAAAAGACTGACGACCATGGCCATAACATAATACCGCCCTTCAGGTGTATAAATAATCAAAGTGCTGTCAGCACTGTAATCGGTTGACACTGAATAATCTCTGACCTCGCGATTCAACCTGTCTTCTACCTGTCCTGTGAACATTCTTATCCTCGCACCACAATATATTATATACGCTATTTCATATTATAAACACGCCACAATGATATTGTTCTTTTGTCATTCTCAGTGCTATTTCTGAACACCATTTGTTGTACGTTTTGTTGAAGGATTACGCATCACAAGGACTACGTGTTACATTTTGTTTGAGTCTTAAGTTTTAGTCCTGCAGAGGTTACTGCAAAGCTCTTTTATCACAGTAGGATTGGGGTTAAGCATTGTTTTATTTCCATAGGTTAGTGTTGAAATCAGTTATCAAGGAAGACCAGAATGAAAGACAGTATCAAAATTCTGTTTACTATAGCTGGTAAACAACATTTTCTTCATTTTTCCATAATGATTCCTACCCTTTCAGAGAAAACTACTTTCAGAGAAGCTACATTTAATTTGTAATGTGCAGATGCTAAGACTTTGGACCAGTTTACTTATTTGTTGTTCTACAAATATAAATAACCCTTAACCAAATGACAAAACTTTGGACTTAACAATGTTGAAAGAATTTGCAGAAGACAATATACTAGCATATGTAGCTGAAATTGTGCTTTGTGTCTAAGATAGGGTAGAAAACATTGTGGGAAAAGGAGAAAATGCTGGTTACCAGCATTTCCTTCCTTTCCCACAATGTTTTCAGAAGCCATCTCCTTAAGGGTCATTAAAGTTGGGATTGTGTAGCAAAGGGATAATTCTATAAACTAATATTTTTTTCCCCAGAGACTGGTAGCAAAAAGGTCCCAAGGTTTTTAAAAGAGTGCCATAATGTCTTCAACTGACAAGAGAGACGGGGAAAAAGTAGAGGACAGCAAAGAGTAAGTAGGACTTTTACAACAGACAAATTGTAGACTAGCTTTGACAATTTGAAGGCATAACGCTGAGAAAAATTATATGTGACTTAGAATCAGTATTTTGTCTTTGAAAGGGCAGAAAATGTTGCAAAAATTGTTTGGGTCAGGAGCATGGAATCCCAGCCCAACTGGAACAAACAGCCCAAATTACCGGGTATCTTTTTACAAAGAAAGTAATAAGAACTTATTCTTTTTTCAGTCCTTTGGTTAGAGGTCAAATTAAACTGTATCCGGGTCATTCAGAGGGAAGGAAAAGGCAGGTTATCTACCTCATTGTGATCATTATGCTTGTGATTCTACTGGTTTGTGCAATAGCAGTTGCAGTGTATCTGTATGAAGATGAGAAAAATCAAGACAAATCTGGGACAGCAGGCAGGCACAGTGACCCCTACAAGAATACAGGGGAGGTTGTGAGTGACCATGAAACTTGTTCACAAATTGGCAGGTAAATTTGATTAGTGTTGTGATGTCCAACCATGCTTGATCTAGTGCTTCTTTGATACCAGGGGAAAAATCTCCGACTTGTGTATCCTGAAAGTGAAAGTATCTGAAGGTAACAAGTGAAGTGTGACTCAGATAACATGTAGAGGATTTGTTTATGATATGGTAGAATAAGGTCTACAAACAGTTTGTTCTTTTTCCACAATATTTCAAAGAAAAAAATAGTCATTGCTGCCTAAGAAAAGCAAAGAACAGTTTTGTATAAAGGTTTAAAGTAGTTAAAGATAGTTTGGCTTGGGACTCTAACCTGCAGCCCCCTAGTTTAACTCTTTGCCACACAGTCCCAACTTTTCTGAAGCAGAAGCCTTTTGAAAATATTGTGGGGAACAGAAGAAAATGCTGGTAACCAGCATTTTACCCTTTTTCCTACAATATTTTCTAACCTCTCAGAAATTAATTTGTTTGAGTTAATATATTTATTTTGTTGGCTGCAAAATCTCTCAATTTGGAAAAGTCTAATATTTGTTGTTTTTGTCATACAGACCGAGCCACCTGGCTTTACCCTATACCAGAAGACAAAATTTTAGCCTTGTCAAAATGGAAAGCATTTGCAGACAATAATTTCAGTGTGGCTCAAATGGAATATACAGTAGAAAAAAATGTGGGATAAAGAGAAAAAGCTGTTTACCAGCATTTTCTTCTTTTCGCAAAATGTTTTCAAAAGGCTTCTTTTCTAGGAGGGTCAAAAGTAAGCACAGGGTTAACAAGCACTTGTCAAGGTTCACTGAAGGAGCACATGTGAAAAAAAAAATGGCAAAGCTGATGGCTCTGAGGTTTTTGATAGTAAACCTGAGGCTCTGAGGTTTTTTATGGTAAACCTGAGGCTCTGAGGTTTTTGATGGTAAACCTGAGGCTCTGAGGTTTTTGATGGTAAACTGGAGGCTCTGAGGTTTTTTATGGTAAACCGGAGGCTCTGAGGGATTTCTAATAGTAAACCTGAGGCTCTGAGCTTTTTTATGGTAAACCAGAGGCTCTGAGATTTTTTATGGTAAACCTAAGGCTTTGAGGTTTTTGATGGTAAACCTGAGGCTCTGAGGTTTTTTATGGTAAACCTAAGGCTCTGAGGGGTTTGATCCTTTTTCACTTGCTCTCGTTTTCTTTTACCCTTTACCAGATGAAAACAATTAAGCCTTGCACAAATTGAAAGCATTAGCAGACAACAATTTCATTGTGGCTCAATGTTGCAATTTTCCCTGATAGGGTAGAATACATTGTGGAAAAAGGAGAAAATACTGGTTACCAGCATTTTCTCCTTTTCCCACAATGTTTTCAGAAATTTCTTTCCCAGGGGCGTTAAAAGTTGTCATTGTATGGTAATGGGTTAAAAACCCTTTGACAAAGTGCAGCAGAGACTGAACTCAGGAAACCCAGGGTACATAAAAAATTATATTCAACTCTTTACCAAACAACCAAATCTTAGACTGGTCTAAATAGAATGCATTTTCAGAGGACAAAAAATGAAATTTTTGGGGGGGAGGGTAAAAAACATTGCTGGAAAAAGGAGAAAATACTGGTCACCAGCATTTTCTTCTTTTCACACAATGTTTTCTAAAAGGCCTCTTTCTCAGATTTGTGTAGACCGGGGATTGTTCGTTAAAGAGATAACTCTTTACCGAATGACAAAATTTTGGACCAGTTGAAAGCATTAGCAGACAACAAAATAAAATGTGAATCAAAAATTGAAATTTTATTTGGAAAGGGTAGAAAACATTGTGGGAAAAGGAGAAAATGTGGATTACCAGCATTTTCTCCTTT
This sequence comes from Tridacna crocea, assembly GCA_943736015.1. NCBI lineage: Eukaryota > Metazoa > Mollusca > Bivalvia > Cardiida > Cardiidae > Tridacna > Tridacna crocea. Next base: position 23,438,759 of record OX031067.1, on the reverse strand, counting down.
GCCCACAATGTTTTCAAAAGGCTTTTCTCAGATTTGTGAAAACCAGGGATAGTTTGTCAAAGAGTTAAGTCAAAACTGTGAACATGATATTACAGAAGTACCTACTTCCAGAGTGACATAAAACTCTGAGAACAATACTAAAAAGCAGACAAAATGTGTCCCAACAATTTTTCTCATTCCAGAGATATCCTATCACGATCAGGGACGGCAGTGGATGCAGCCATTGCAACACTTATATGTAATGGTGTTCTAACCCCTCACAGTATGGGGATAGGAGGAGGTAACTCTTACTATTCTTCAGCCATCCTCTAGCAAAAGGGAGTTTTTATGCAATTGGTGATGCAATTGGTAGTACAGAAATATCCTTTACCACACAATTCCAACTTTAACTCATTACCAAACAACAATATTTTAGGCTTGTCCAAATTGAAAGCGTTTGCAGAAGACAAAATAAAAGTGCCTGAAAATTTGAAATTTGTTTTGTGAAGGGTAGAAAACATTGTGGGAAAAGGAGAAAATGCTGGTTACCAGCATTTTCTCCTTTTCCCACAATGTTTCTAAAGGCTTCTTTCTCAGGTGCGTCAAAAGTAGGGATTGTGTGGTAATGGGTTAAACGACCCTGAGAAAGAAGCCTTTAAGAAAACATTGTAGGAAAAGGAAAAAATGTTGGTAACCAGAATTTTCTCATTTTCTACAATGTTTTCTATCCTGCTGGAAACAAATTTCAATTTTAGAGTTATGTTTATTTTGTCGTCTGCAAGTGCTTTCAATTTGGGCCAGTCTAAAATTTTGTGGTTTGGTAAAGAGATAATTTATTACATGTTTGTAGATCCATAAAGTGCATTGTGTCTTAACCCTTTACCACACAATGTTGACTTTTAATACCCCTGTTAAAGGAGCCTTTTGAAAACATTGTGGGAAATGGAGAAAATGCTGGTAACCAGCATTTTCTCCTTTTCCCACAATATTTTCTTCCCTTCCTTAACGCTTAACTCACAATCCCAACTTTTAACGATCCCTAGAAAGAAAGCTCTTGAAAACATTGTGGGAAAAGGAGAAAATGCTGGCAACCAGAATTTTCTTCTTTTCCCACATGTTTTCTACCCTTCCTAAATTTAATTTCAATTTCTGAGTCACACTTAATTTTTTGTCTGCAAATGCTTTCAGTTTGTAAAAGTCTAAAATTTTGTGGTTTGGTAAAGAGTGACACTTTAAACAGCTAGTAGTTAAACGCATGTTGCTGCTACATGCATTTAGACACTGGGAACAGGTGAACATGTGTTTAGACAATGGATTTCGCTATATATGTAACTCGACAGTACTTTACAATTGCACTTAGCATGCAAAAATTAACAACAGGGCCCTGCTATGTATAACTCCATGGCACTATCGCAACTTTTAATGACCCATCAAAGAAGGCTTTCGAAAACATCGTTGGAAAAATAGAAAGTGCTGGTAACCATCATTTTCTCCTTTTTATATGCCCGAAAGACGAATTTCTTTTTGAGTTTTGAGTTCCATTTGAATTGTTGGCTGCTTTTAATTTAGACCAAACCTTAATTTGTTGCCACGTAAAGAGCACTGGGTGCTGCTTTGTTAAGATACAGCTCCCACAATGTTTTCTACAGAATCAAAGCAAAATTCCATCATTTGAGCTTGAATTATCATCTGCAAATATTTCAATTTGGACTAGTCTTATACTTTGTTGTTGGTTGGTTGTTTCCATTTATTTATTGTCGCTACCGGCTGCCCATCAGAGCGAGGCCCCCGAAGACAGTTAGTTGTTACGGGGGATAGTGCAAGGATACAGGTCGAAACTACTGAGAGCTTCACCTGGTTCTTTAACGTGTTCGGCATATAGCACAGTCACACGGGACCTCGGTTTAATATCTCATCCGAAAGACTATTAGTAATTTTAGTTGGCCAGCTAGGGATTCGAACCCACAACCTGTAGTGACCCGAAACATTGTGTTCACGAGTCCTACGCTTTACCTACTGAGCTATATCGGCTGGTTTTTACTTTGTTGTTTGTTAAAGAGTCAAATAAGGAAGATTGAACGTTTAATATTTTTCAGGATGTTTTATGGTGATATATGACAAGAATGATCAGACATCTGAATTTATAGATGGTAGAGAAATAGGACCTCATGAAATGACTGCTGATGAATTTTATGCTATGAAAAAATATCAGAAGTGTAAGTACTAGCTGCTAATGAATGATTTTGAATTTTATACTGTTAACCCATTACAACACAATTCCTACTTTTGACGACCCTGAGAAAGAAGCCTTTTGAAAAGATTGTGGGAAAAGGAAAAAATGCTGGTAACCAGCATTTTCTCCTTTTCCCACAGTGTTTTCTACCCTTCACAAAACAAATTTCAAATTTTCAGTCACTTTTATTTTGTCGTACTTTTATTTTGTCGTCTGCAAATGCTTTCGATTTGAAAAAGCGTAAAATTTTGTTGTTTAGTAATGAGTTAATGAATACATGTGAATTTTATGCCCATGAAGAACCAGAATATTTACAAGCGTAAGTTCATGCAGTGAATGCTAACAAGTTTTTAGTTCATAAAAAGCCTATGAGCATTTACAGGTAAGAGTAACGGCAGTGAATGCTGATGCATTTTATCAGTGCAAGAATGTGCAATGAACACTTAGTAATTCTATACCTGTAAAGAGCCTACTCTAAGAATAACAAATGCAAACAAATTCTGTTCTCAGGATGACCTGAGCACCGTTGCAAGTAAACTTCACTCAATGAATGCTCATGAATTTATGCTCTTCTGAAACAAAAAGAGATCTTTCACAGACAGGTGTAAGTACATGTATGAATTACATGCTTATAAAAAGCCTGAAAATATGTAAAATGTACCATGTATGTACAATAATGTTTACCTGTTACACATTGAGGTTTTATCATAGCTGGAATAAGATTGTCTGTTTCTGCAGATCTGCCTGTTGACACAATTTTACTTTCCTTTTCTTCTCCAACATATTTCAAATAATTTGGCTGAACTTTAAACTCTTAGCCAGACTACAAAACTATCCAAATTGAAGGCTTTTGCAGACCAAAAAAAAAAAAATCGACTTAACTCTTTACCAAACAGCAAAATTTTAGACTCATCCAAATTGAAAGCGTTTGCAAACGTCAAAATAAAAGTGACTGAAATTTTGAAATTTGTATAGGAGAGAAAACGGTGTGGGAAAAGGAGAAAATGCTGTTTTCAATAGGCTTTATCTAAGGGTCATCAAAAGTTGGCATTGTATGGTAAAGGGTTAAAGGTAGCCCTTCAGATTTTGGGACGAAAATTTTACAAAAGAGCAAAAAAATCATCCTTATATTCCCAAAGCCTTTTAATTTTTATTCATAAAACCCCAGTAGTCGAAATCCGTCCGACAACACGAGAAATTAGAGATTTACTACGGCCAAGGTTGACACCAACGGGAGACACATTCTATTTTTAGATGATCAATTCGCTCATTTACTTACAGGAATACACAGAAGAAGCTTCAAACATAGCGTCCGAAGAAGACATTATGGAAAATAATTATTACATGTTTGTTATGACAGGGAATTTAAGCGTTATGAGTCACGTGCCAGTCACTTAACATTCCCACAATGCTTTATTGATTTTTGGCGCGAAATCTAAAAATAGCTTAAGAGGCTACGTAGCCTTTTAAGGGAATACCATCAAAAAAATTTTTTTTTGTAATTTTATGAATCTTAAATATTGATGATTTGAATTATTTTTTCATATGAATTTCAGTGATATATATATATTTTAATTTGGTGAGATGTAAAAATTCTAAATACCCACCTTTAAAGTACAATTTATGTTTGAAAAGCAAGAAAACTGTGAGAAAATAAGAAAAAAGTAGTTACCAATATTTTGTCCTTTTCCCAAAATGTTTATCATAAGATGTCCTCCACAAAGTCATTAAAAGTTGAGTTTGTGTTGTAAAAGGTCAGTAAGATCCCTCCTACTATAGAAACTTGCAGAAGCTTCTTTATGAACAGATAACTAGTTCAGTAGTCATGACCCCATCACATTTCTTACAGGGAACGCAAGAAGAGTTGGTATACCAGGGGAACTCAAAGCCTACAAAAAAGCTCACAACAAATATGGGAGGTTGAAATGGAAAGACCTTTTTCAGCCCACATTAGATTTTATGGAAAATGGCATGATTCTCCGAGAATCCACCTATAAAGCATTGCGTGGAATGAGTGATGTGATGAAAGGAGACAAATTGTCACTTGCAAATTTTACCACACTATGGTAGGTATACGAGGGTTGTTCGATATGTAATGTGTATTGTATGATATCTCAAAAGCATTGGACTCAAATAATGAAATGAACATTACATCCTTTCAAAGTATTCTTCGCGGTTTTAAATACATAATTTCAATCTCTGAATCTATTTCTGAAAAATTCACGGTACGCTGAGTTAGGTAGATCTCTGAGGCACTGGCTACTGGCTGAGCCAAGGCCTTGTAGGGACTTGTAGTGACTACCAGATAAGAACTGTTTAAGTTTCGGAAAAAGGAAAAAGTCGCATGGGGCTAGATGTGAAGAGTATGGTTGGTGTGGCAAGACGGTAACCTTCTCCGATTCCAAAAATTGCTTCAAAGGCTCAGATGTATGTGATGGAGCATTATCATGACATAGACGAACATGCCTAAATCCTGACACAGGGCGTCGTTTAAGATAATGTTTCTTGAGCTTTTTTTACCTATAACGTCTCGGTAATATCGACTTGTAATACCTTTGCCCTTCGGCACCTGAATTTGTACGGCTATACCATCACATGAGAAGAATATGTTCTTGTTTATACTGTTGGAAAGGTATTGAATAGAGCTATTCAAGCTTATCATCATCCACAAAATTGTGCAAAGCGTTATCGCGCTGCAGTACAATACACATTACATATTGAACAGCCCTCATAAGTAAGTGATTGATTGCATGGGGTTTGTTGCAACAGTCTTTCTAGTTATTTCACAGCATCAGCTGACTTATGCATGTGGGTCTGGGTTACCACTTTCCCAAATGACACATTCAGATGACAAAATCAGCAGTGGTACAAATGACCTTAAGCTCTCTGATAGGTTAGAAAACATTATGGGAAAAGGAGAAAATGCTGATTACCAACATTCTGTCCTTTTCCCAATGTTTCAAAAGCCTTCTGTCACAGGGTCATGAAAAGCGGGGATCGTTTGGTAAGGGGTTAAAGGATTTCACCAGTACTTATACTGGCCAGGGCTGTAAAATTGCTTGCCTAGGATCACTTCCTCAGAATCAAAAGCTTTATGTGGGTATAGAACCTGGGGCCCAACATATTCACCACTGATTCATACAGGACCTTGAATTTATAGCTATCAGTATCTTTACCAAACAATCCCAACTTTTAACGACCTGAGGAAGAATCCTCTTGAAAACACTGTAGGAAAGGGAGAAAATGCTAGTAACCAGCATTTTATCCTTTTCTCAAAATGTTTTCTACCCTGCTGGAATCAAATTTCATTTTTTGAGTTATTAGCGTTATCATTTGAGCATGAAGTGCTCAGGATGAGCTACTGTGATTGGTCACTGCTGTCTGCGTCCGTTGTCCATCCATCTGGTGTCCGTCCATTCACATTTTTTTGTTTACTCTCCAGCATCTACGAATATTAACCAATCAGCACCAAACTTGATCAAAATAAATATGTCCATAAGATCTCGGATGAGGTCAATTATGGGTCTAATTGGACCATGACAACTGGAGTTATTTGCCCTATTTACACTCTAGCATCTACAATTTTTCACCATTCAGCATCAAACTTGGTCAAAATATATATACCATAAGATCTCGGATGACTTTGATTATGGGTCTAATCCAATAAGAACAAGTGGAGTTATTTGCCCTTGGTTACCAGCATTTTCTTCTTTTCCCGTGTTGTTTTCAAAAGGTCTATACCTCAAAGTTGTAAAACCTGGGATTATTTGGTAAAGGGTTCATCTTTTGTAGTGAAGTTTTTTGTTCCAACAAAACAACCGGGGAACATCTTAAAACAGGAGAGAGGTACTACATGCCAAAGTTAAGAGAAACATTGCAAGGAGTGGCAGATTATGGACCAGACTACTTGTACAACGGACCAATCACTGCAAAAATTGTAGAAGAACTTCGAGCTGGAGGTAAATTTAGCTTTTTACCAGATAACTTTAGTTTAGGCTTGTTTCAGCATACTGATTTCATTTTAATATACTTTGAAAGATTTATGTTGATCCCCTTGACTTTTCTGGGAGACTGAATTCAGTTTATACTTCCTGTATACATGTACTTGTTCAACTTTTTACCAAAAGATAAAATTTCAGACTTGTCTGAATTGAAAGCATTTGCAGATGACAGTTTAATTGTTGCTTAATTGGTGGGATTTGTCATTTACAGGGAAGAAAGCCTTGTGGGAAAAGAAGAAAATGCTGGTTACTCACATATTCTTCTTTTCCTCACTATTTTTTCTAAAGTTTTTTTCCTAGGATTCATTAAAACTTGGAATTGTGTGGAAAAGGTTTAACTCATTACCAAACGACTATATTTTAGGCTTGTCCAAACCAAATGCATTAAATTTTGCAGACGACAAAATAAAAGTGACTAAAAATTTGAAATTTGATTTGTGAAGGGTAGAAAAGATTATGGGAAAAGGAGAAAATGCTGGTTACCAGCATTTTCTTCTTTTCCCACAATGTTTTCTAAAGGCTTCTTTCTCAGCGTCATCAAAAGTAGGGATTGTGTGGTAATGGGTTAATATTAGCTCCTTGGTCTATAAAGATGACCACTGAAACATTTCACTGTCTATTACAGGAAGCTTAATGCAGAGAACAGATTTTACCATGGGTTATGAACTTGTGACTGGAGCGTCTTTGAAGGTTAACTACGGCAACTATTCACTATATACAATGGGTAGAGCCACGGGTGGTCCAGTTCTGGCAGAAATATTGAATGTTCTTGATGGTTTGATCCTTAGAATTTTTATCATTTTTATCTACACTTTTTCTTAACTCTTTACCACACAATGCCGACTTTTAACAACCCTGACAAAAAAAATAATCCTTTGAAAACATTGTAGGAAAAGGAGAAAATGCTGGTAACCAGCATTTTTACCTTTTCCCACCATGTTTTCTACTCCTCTCAGATCAAATTTCTATTCCCATTCATTTCGATTCCCATTTATTTTGTCATCTGCAAATGCTTTCAATTTGGGCTAGTCCAAAATTTTGTCCTTTGGTAAAGAGTTAACTCTTTACAGCACAGTTCTGTCTTAAAGGATCCTAAGAAAAAAGCTTTTTGAAAACAATGTGGGAAAAGGAGAAAATGGTGGTAACCAACATTTTCTCCTTTTCCCACATTCTTTTCTGCTCTATCAAGGAAAAATTGTGTCGGGATTGTTTTGAAGAGGGTTACCTGTTTACCCGATAACAAAATGCAAGACTTGTCCAAACTGAACAGATTTAAAGAGAATATAACAACACTGGCCTAGATGGTGGGATTAGTCTTGCAAAGACCGTAGAACATTGTGTGAGAAGGAGAAAACGCAGATAACCACAATTGTCTCCTTTTCTTTAAATGTTTTCAAAACCATTCTTCATCATGGTCATAAAAGCACATAGGTTGTCTGGTCCACCCTTTCCAAAACAATCCCAAATTTTAAAGATCCTGATGATGAATGCTTTGAAAACATTCTGGGAAAAGGAAAATATGCTAGCAGGCAGCAACCAGCTTTTTCTCCTTTTCCCATGTTGTTTTTCTTCCCTTTCAAGGTGAAAATAATCAATCTTTCTTAAACCCTTTACCACACAATTATTACTTTTGACAATCCTGAGGTTGAAGCCTTTTGAAAACATTGTGGGAAAAGGAGAAAATGCTCACAACCAGCATTTTCTCCTTTTTCCACATTATTTTCTACTGTTCCAAAATTAAATTTTGATTTTTCAGTGACATTTATTGTGTCACCTACAAATGCTTTCAACTCGGACCAGTCTATAAATTTGTTGTTTGGTAAAGAGTTATTTTGTATAGAACTAAGAGTTCTTCAAAGGGTTGAATTTCAGAGATAAATTAAGGTTTTACTGCATATATATCCTTTTTGCTGCATGTTTTACTAAGGAGAAAAAAAATTTACTTCCAGGGTACAATTTTACCAAAGCCAACGTGGCAACAGACAAGAAAAAAGCTGAAGTCTACCACAAGATGATTGAATCTTTTAAGTTTGCCTATGCAGACCGACAGTTCTTAGAGGATCCAGATTTCAGTCAGATTGCAGATAAGGTGAGTCATCTATCTTTTGTTATTCAGCTCAAAAAGTTTACCCTTCTATCTCCACATTCATTATTTACCTCACAAAATAGGTAGACTTGTCCATAGTAAAAGCTTTTTATTAAGATAAGAAGTTCAGTCTTCTTTTTATAGGTTATAAAGAGAATGATTTCAAAGGAGCATGCTGCAGAAATCAGAGATAAAATAACAGAGGAGGCTCATACTGAACTATTCTACTACACCAGTCTGGCAGAGCCAAGCCAATCTGTAGACATGGGCACATCCCATGTGTCTGTCCTCAGCCCATATGGGGATGCTGTGTCTGTGACTTCTACGATAAATTGGTAGTAAGTAACTACATCTACAGTATTATGAGCTCATCAGCCTGTGTAGTACTAAATGTATTAACTCATTACCAAACGACAAAATTTTAGGTTGGTCCAAATGGAAAGTATTTGCAGAGGACAAACTAAAAGTGACTGAAAATTTAAAATTTGTTTTGTGAAGGGTAAAAAGCATTGTGGGAAAAGGAGAAAATGCTGGTTACCAACATTTTCTCCTTTTCCCACAATGTTTTTCAAGGCTTCTTTCTCAGGGTTGTCAAAAGTAGGGATTGTGTGGTAATGGTTTAGATATATCTGTATCAAATCACCAAATGATAGACTGATCCAAATTGAAAGCAGTTGCAGACAACAATATTGATGTGGCTCAAATAGGGAAAATTGTTTTTAAAGGGTAGAAAACATTGTGGGAAAAGTAGAAAATGCTGGTTACCAGCATTTTTACTTTTCCCCCCAATTTTTTTCCATAGGCTTTTTTCTGCAGGGTTGTTAAAACTTGAGACTGTGTGCTAGAGAGTCAAACATCCATGACAGTCTCAGTGCTTTAACTCTTTACCAAACAACAAATTTTTGGACTGGACTAAATTCATATCATCTGCAGACAATAAATTAAATCTTGGCAATATGATGATTTCTTACTAGGATTTGGGTAGAAAATATTGTGGGAAAAGGATAAAATGTAGGTTACCAGCAGTTAAAAGTCGGGAGTGTGTTAAAGAGTTAACCCTCTTTACATTAACCCATTACCACACTATCCCTACTTTTGACAACCCTGAGAAAGAAGCCTTTTGAAAACACTGTGGAAAAAGGAGAAAATGCTGGTAACCAGCATTTTCTCCTCTTCCCACAGTGTTTTCTACCCCTCCCAGAACAAATTTCAATTTTTCAATTACCTTTATATTGTTGTCTGCAAATGCTTTCAATTTTGACCAGTCTAAAATTTTTTCATGTGGTAAAGAGTTAATTAGCATTTTTATATGCCCAGGGGGTCATACTATGTTATGGTCCCGATTGTCTGTCTGTCCTTCCATCCATCTTTCTGACTGTTCGTCCATCTATCATCAATTACTTGTTTACGCAACTCCTCCTGTAGTTTTCATTGGAATAGCATGAATTGAAACTACTGTTGATTTGTCAAAATTGACAGGTGCAAATAAACTGCAGTTCTCTGATAGGAAGAAAAACATTTAGGGAATAGGAAGGAAAACAATTTCAATTTCATGTCATTTTTCATATGACCCACGTCAGCCTGCACAGGCTGACCTTGTTGAACCTTTTTCCTATAGGTCAATATTCTGTAATTTCGAAAGACCAGTCTACCTTACCACTTATTGGGTTGTTAGACAAACTGGATATTATGGATCTATGATCATGTGATTACCTGCTTGGTATTATAGATTCTAACATGACACGTGACTGTGGCTCTATAAACACAGTGCAAGTAAAACGTGGTAAAATCTGCGACAATCCATGTAGCGTGACGTCATTCAATGAGTGAGTTATTCAATGGAACATAATCTTCATCCGCGTTTTTACTTTTAGTTTGAATTTGTTTTCCTTTCATTAAGAATTGGCCATGTTAGAATCGAAATAATCTTCTTTCTATCGTGGTATATCGTTCAATAAACCACGTTGTGAGTTATGCGGCGCAATGAACAACCCACTTGGGCTATCGCCCTCGTTGATTATTTATTGTGCCTCATAACTCACAACTGTGGTTTATTGAACGATATACCACGATAGAAAGAAGATTATTTCTTAATCAACCAGCCGATATAGCTTAGTAGGTAGAGCGTAGGACTTGTGAACACAATGTTTTGGGTCACTACAGGTTGTGGGTTTTGGATCCCCAGCTGGCCAACTAAAATTACTAATAGTCTTTTGGATGAGACATTAAACCAAGGTCCCGTGTGATGGTGCTATATGCAGAGCATGTTATAGAGCCAGGCGAAGCTCTCAGTAGTTTCGACCTGTATCCTTGCACTATCTCTCGTAACAACTAACCGTCTTCTGGGGGCGTCGCTTAGATGGGCAACCAGTAGCGACGATAAATAAAGGGAAATAACCAAGTATAATAGATCATGCAGATGCATTGACCATTTACCACACAATGATGACTTTTAACAACCCTGAGGAAGAAGCCTTTAGAAAATGTTATTGGAAAAGGAGAAAATGCTGGTAACCAGCATTTTTTCCTTTACCCACAAAGTTTTCTACTCTATCAAAAAAATTGCATTATTTGAGCCACTGAAATTATCACATACAAGTGCTTTCGATTTGAGGTTTAACCTTCTTTTTCCAGAGCATATCTTATCAATGAGTTTAACCCTTTACAATACCATATTTTCTCCTTTTTCCACAATGATTTCTACCCTTCACCAAACAAATTTCAAGTTTTTAGTCACTTTTGTTTTCTTGTCTGCAAATTCTTTCGATTTGGACAAGCCTAAAATATTGTCATTTGTTAAAGAGTTAAACCCTCTTTTTGCCAGAGCATATCTTATTAACGAATTTAACCTTTTATCATACAAACCCTGGTTTTTACAACCCTGAGACAGAAGCCTACTGAAAACATTGTGGGAAAAGGAGAAAATGCTGGTAACCAGCATTTTCTCCTTTTCCCACAATGTTTTCTGGCCTGCTGGAAACAAATTTTAATTTTTTAGTTACATTTATTCTGTTGTCTGCTACTGCTTTGAATTTGGGCCAGTCTAAAATTTTGTTGCTTGGTAAATAGTTAAAATAGATTGTTACGGGAGACCACTCCTTCCCGCATGGCATTCTCCCGATTTAAATACAATACCTGGCTACTGCGTCAGGGAGATATCTCTTTGGCTCAGTGGTTAGGGTATTGGCCTTGCATCCAGGAGTTCGGGGTTCGAATCCCGCTCGGACCCTTATTTCTGCCATGCATTTATTCATTTGTTTCTTTGTTACGGACTTTGTTCGTAAGATGGGGGCTCGTCCGGGATTGGCCATTGAGCCATTAATCCCATTTGTTGTCCAAAATCGGACTTCCTGCCTAATAAGGCTTCGAGTCATCAATAAATGATGACTTTAAGAGGGGGTGTGTTACGGGAGACCACTCCTTCCCGCATGGCATTCTCCCGATTTAAATACAATACCTGGCTACTGCGTCAGGGAGATATCTCTTTGGCTCAGTGGTTAGGGTATTGGCCTTGCATCCGGGAGTTCGGGGTTCGAATCCCGCTCGGACCCTTATTTCTGCCATGCATTTATTCATTTGTTTCTTTGTTACGGACTTTGTTCGTAAGAAGATAAACAAACAGTTCCTTTTCTCTCTTTCTTTTTCAGCTTTGGTTGTATGGAGATGTCCAAGTCAACTGGCATTATATGGAACAATGAAATGGATGACTTCTCTGGACCTTCTGTAAGAAAACAGTAGAGCCGTGCTCTTGCAAAAGAGGGCTTAATGCATGTCAGTGATCCATTGTACCAACCAAGTCATCACATCATAAGGGATATGGCCTGCAATCTGCGAAAAATGCGTAAAATCTCATTACGGATCAACCTGCTCAATCCGTGCAGGCTAATCCGAAACGGCAATTTCCATTTTTATGTAATTTTCTGTTTTGAACAATTCTCCTGTAGCACAAAATCTAATGTAGTGGTAAAGTGCCGTCTCGGATTAGCCTGCGCGGACTGTGTAGGTTGATCCGAGACGACACTTTATGCAAATGTCTGAATGCCCTTTTTCACGTGTTGCAGGCCAGGTATAACATCCACTTAGTTAGTCCAATGTTATAACTGAATCTTGAGGACAAGGAGTTCTCAGATGTACAGGAAATTGATGGATAGCAAAAACTTTTGGCCCAGGTCAGCCTGCTCGGACTGCACAGGCTGACCTGGGTCAATATGTTTCACTGATGCATGAAGTGGTCTTTTTTTCAGAGCGTTGCTCAATTATAATGATATGGTTGAACTCTTAGGCTGCTAGTAGCATGATTCAAGGATCTTTGGCAGACACTCCAAGATCAAACTGCACAGAACATGCAGTCTGATCTTGGATCTGAACATTCCGATAAGGAGATATCTTTCACCCTGAAAAACATTAACTCTTTACCACATGACAAAATTTTAGACTGGTCCAAATTGAAAGCATTTGAAGACAACAAAATAAATGTAAACGAAAAATTAAAATGTGCTTTGGCAAGGGTAGAAAACACTGTGGGAAAAGGAGAAAATGCTGGTTACCAGCATTTTCTCCTTTTCCCACAATGTTTTCCAAAGTCTTCTTTCTCAGGATCGTCAAAAGTCGGGTTTGAGTGGTAATAGGTTAAATTTTGAAATAGCAATTTACTTTTACTGTGGGCTTGACAGTTTCACCAGGATAATGGTGACCCTTTACCATACAATCGTTGATCTTAACTTTACACCATATGAAATAAAATTTAGTCCAAATTGAAAGCTTTTTCATAAGACAAATTCATTGAGGCTTTGATGCCTCATACTCTCATGTTAAAAGGTAGAAGCTCATGAGGTTGGCCGAATTTACTTTATCCTTTAGGAAAATGTAGATGTTACACGATATTTACCGATGAGTTAGTGAAATGGCCCCTGGCTCTCAATTTAAAGATGGAAGCTGCCAAGATGGGCTGATTTGCCTTTACCAAATCAACGATGTTACATGATATTCTTTGCCAAGAAGTAAAGGGCTGTAATCCTTACAATCTTGATTTGCATAGTTAATTTATGCTCTATGGGTTACTAACAAAATGAAGAATCATTTTAACCCTTTACCACACGAAAAAGTTTTAGACTGGTCCATATTGAAAGCATTTGCAGACGACAAAATAAAGATGACTGAAAAATAGAAATTGGTTCTGGGAAGGGTAGAAAACACTGTGGGAAAAGGAGAAAATGCTGGTTACCAGCATTTTCTCCTTTTCCCATAGTGTTTTCAAAAGGCTTCTTTCTCAGGGGCGTCAAAAGTAGGGATAGTGTGGTAATGGGTTAAGGAAATAGAATTGACTTTTTTGGAAAAACTTGATAGAAATGGAGAAATTGCTTGTGATGAGAAGCTGTACTTGTTCCAATAATGTTTTCAAAGGCTATCTTTTTTAGGTGCTTGAGTAGTTATAGCTCAACACAAATCATGTTTACCTCTTTACCGAACAACAAAATTAAATGTAACTCAGATGACAATTTCTGTCTCTGATAGGATAGAAAACATCATGCAAAAAGGAGAAAATGCTAGTTACCAGCATTTTCTCCTTTTCCCATGATGTTTTCAAAAGCCTTCTTTCCCAGGGTTGTGAAAACCAGGGATTGGTTGTTAAAGAATTAAATGCCCTTCTTTTTAGGCAAAAACTAATCGATATGGCCAAGGCCGGCGACCTAGATCTTCAATGGCTCCTGGGATTGTTGTGGATAAACATGGGAAAGTGAAGTTTGTTGTGGGAGCATCTGGAGGCTCTAGGATAACAACAGCAGTAGCTCAGGTAAACTTTAGATGTAAAAAAAAACATATTTATACAAATTTACTCTTTACCACACAATGCCAACTTTTAACAACCCTTAGGAAGAAGCTTTTTTGAAAACATTGTGGGAAAAGGAGAAAATGCTGGTAACCAGCATTTTCTCCTTTTCCCTCAGTGTTTTTTTAACCTTCCTAAAACAAATTTCAATTTTTGAGTCACACTTAATTTGTTGTCTGCACATGCTTTCACTTTGGACCAGTTTAAAATTTTGTCGTTTGGTAAAGAGTTAAAGTGACTTGCATATCTTCATTTGCTCTCGAGGCAAGTATGCACAAAAGGTGCAATCTCATCTTTGATTTACACTATCCGCTTTGTTTACAAATTCTGCAGAGAAGCAGTCATAAATGGCTTCTATGTAACCCTCTACCAAACAACCCTGACTTTTAATAATCCTGAATGAGAAGGCTTTTAAAAAACTTTACGCGAAAAGAAGAAAGTGCTGATGACCACAATGTTTTCTGTCCTTTAACCCTTTCACACACAATCCCAACTAGTAATGACACTGAGAAAGAAGCTTTTTGAAAATATTGTAGAAAAAGGAGAAAATGCTGGTAACCAGCATTTTCTTGTTTTCCCACAATGTTTTCTTTACTTCACAAAACAAATTTCATATTTATAGTCACTTTTATTTTTTCATCTGCAAATGCTTTCGATTTGGATGGACCTAAAATTTTGCCGTTTGGTAATGAGTTAACTGAATATGTAGCCTGTAAATGCTTTCAAATTCCTCATTCTAGAATTTTGACATGTGACAAAGTATTAACAAAAATCTTTGTCTTACTGATTGAACTATTAAGGCTTCTCAGTAACTGGTCTAGACTTCCTGTTATAAACAGGTGACAGCGAAAATGTTGTGGATGGAGGACGATTTGGACAAAGTGATACATGAGAAGAGGTTTCATCATGAATTAGTCTCTGGCAATGCACTTGCCACTCTAGAGTTAGAGACTGGGTTCAATGAGGTAGGATTGGTTTTATGTTTGGTCTGAAGCCCTCTGGTTGGTCTTAAACCTTTTACCACACAACCATAAGTTTTATCGACCCTTGAAAGGAAGGGCTTTTGAAAACACTGTGATATATGGAGAAAGTGCTGATAACCAGTATTTCCTTCTTTCTTCACAGGTTTTTCAGCCTTTTCAAAGAGAAATATTATCAGTTCACCCACATTTGATTTGTTGTTAGCATATAAGTGCAAGGATGAAGCCGTTTTTTTATGGGACGTACATACCGGTATATGACACTTTTTGATAGCATAGAAAACATTGTGACAAAAGGTAAAATTGCTCCTCACGAGCAATTTTACCTTTTGCCACAATGTTTTCCAAAGACTCCTACAAACAATGCGTAGAAAGAGTATCTATGGAGTAAAGGTTTAACATAACTTATTCATCAGAGTAACCTCCCTTAGCAGGGAGAGGTTCAAAATGGCCCACTTTCAAAAAAGAAAAACCAGGTCCAATACGGCCCATTTCTCCTAGTCAAAGACTACTAATATTGCAAGAATTTCATGAGTTTGAATTTAGTAACTATTTTACTCTTTTCTTTTTCTGAAAAATAATTTTGATTTTTGAAATGTTTTAAAATCGGACTAGTCTAAAATTTTGCCATATGGTAAAGGGTTGACAGTTGGACTCCTTTATCACAAAATTAAAATGCAGACAATTCAAAGCAGACAGCAATTGTATCGTGGATCAAATAATGGATTTTTTCTTGGAGTAGACTATTGTCTTGTATACTTTTCTTTTTACTAAAGATATTTACTTTATATTCTCACATCTCACCAAATTAGAAAGTATATATATCACTAAAATTTATATGAAAAATCAATACAAATCATCCATAATTAAGAAAAATTAGAAAAAAAAAAATGATGGTGTTCCCTTAAAGGGCTATGTAGCCTCTTAACCCTTTACCACACAATCCCAACATTTAACACCCCTGTGAAAGAAGCCTTTTGAAACAATTGTGGAAAAAGGAGAAAATTCTGTTAACCAGCATTTTCTCCTTTTCCCACAATGTGACTAATTAAGAAATTAATTCATCTTCCCTTGATAAAACTGGAGCATCTTTTTTTTTTTAATCAATATTGCAGACAAATGAATGCATAACAGAGGAACTGGTGAAAAGACGTCATCAAATAACATCTAAAAAATACACTGGTATGTCAGTTGTGGAATCTATTTATGTGCACGAGGACGGTAGGGTTGAAGGAGTGCCAGACGATAGAAAAATACATCGTGCAAGTTGATTCGGCCCTTGTCGCTCATGAGCATTTTGTATGATGTAAGTGGGCAACACGGCAAGCTGTTGCATTTTCAGATTTGACCCATCATGCAAAATGGGAAAATCTGGGAATTCCATACATCAATTAAATGAAAACAGATCAAAGGAAGTGCAGGTAAATTTAAGTTGATAGTTCAAAAATGATTGTATAGTTAGGTAGAATGACCACTTTTCATACAGAAAATATGATATGATAAAAGTGAAAAGTGTCGACCCAGGT
Source organism: Tridacna crocea (assembly GCA_943736015.1). Lineage (NCBI taxonomy): Eukaryota > Metazoa > Mollusca > Bivalvia > Cardiida > Cardiidae > Tridacna > Tridacna crocea. The sequence continues at coordinate 23,422,124 of OX031067.1, read as the reverse complement.
AAGCCTGCACAGTCCATGCAGTCCGTATTTGCTTCATGGGTCACAAATAACAGTGTCTGTTGCAGGATTGTGGGATTCACACTAATTTTTTTCCGACCCTGCATAAATCCAGACCCAGTACAAGATAGTCTTGCCCCTGCTATTTTTTAATAAAATGGCATCATTACCAAAGCTGTTTTTCAACTTATTTATTAACTCTTTACCACACGATGAAAATGAAAACTTGTCCAAATTGAAAACATTTGCAGGTGACAATTCAAACGTGTCTCCGGTAACGATACTTGTCTTTGATAGGCAAGAAAACATAAAGGGAAAAGGAGAAAATGCTGGTTACCAGCATTTTCTCCTTTTCCCTTAATGTTTTCAAAAGGCCTCTTCCGCAGGGGTCGTTAAAAATTGGGATTGTGTGGTAAAGAGTTAATCAAAGTAACCTCCCTTAGCAGGGAGAGGTTCAAAATGGCCCACTTTCAAAAAAGAAAAACCTGATCCATTACGGCCCATTTCTCCTAGTCAGAGACTACTGATATTGCAAGAATTTTATGAGTATGAATTTTATAACTATTTTACTCTTTTCTATTTCTGAAAAATAATTTTGATTTTTAGAAAAGTATGCTGCAGAAACTGTCTTTTGACATGTAAAGATGTATAGTCTTGGACAGGAATAAATATCTGCAAAATAAGCTTTATGTTTTCTACCTGTCCTGCCTTTTGTTTGAAATTCCTCCTATTTTTCAGATGAAGGGGGAAAAAATTTTGTTGTCCGACAAACAATTTAGGTTAGCGAAAAAACTTCCCCCTTGCTCAACAGAACTTCTCCCTAAATTCTCAGGAGGGAGAAGTCACTTCTCCCTAAATTTCTTGGCTAGCTTGATCCCTGCAAATACCAATAGAACTTGTAACCTCTTTAACTCTTTACCAAACAACGAAATTAAGACTGTTCCAAATTGAAAGCACTTTCAGATGACAAAAGTAAAATAACACAAAAATTGAAATTTGTTTCAAGGAAGGTTGAAAATATTGTAGGAGGAGGAGAAAATGCTGGTTACCAACATTTTCTCCTCTTCTTGCAATGTTTTCAAAAGGCTTCTTTCAATATCAGGGTCATGAAAACAAGGGATTTTTTGGCAAAGGGTGAAACAAATTTGCAGCGGATGGTCAACATGTTTTAGAGAATAGAAAGCTGTTAGATAGGTAGACGATAATTTTAGAACAGGGACCAGAATGCTTTACATTAACCAAGGCTTTATATAGCAAGATAATTGCTGAAGATCCCCTTAATGCATATTTCAAGACATGACCCAAAATATTATAATGAGGTATAAATAATTTGCATGCTGCTTGGATGTATGAGGCTTTAAGAAAGAATATGTATACATGCAATTTTGTTCCCTTGCATCTGGGGCAGCTGATCAAGCTAACTTTTTGACACATAGAAAGGTACTTGAGAAGGAACTGTTGCTAAATTTTTGGCAATGTTTGGTTTAAGGGCATGTATTTTCAGACTTTATATTTTCATGCTTTAATTTTATTCATATGTTTTTTACAAGGTGCATTAAGGTTGATGAGATTATTTTAACTGTTTGATATTTTCACCATAGTTTCTGTGTGTGGCATATGTCCGAAAAATTGTGTCGGCCATGTTTTGGGTTGACTTTGGTTGAACCTACACAAACATGCTGGGAAAAGGTTTGGAAACATGGGTATAGGAAATAAAGTTGTACTAACCCTTCATCAGATAACAAAATTTTAGATATATCCCTATATAGTTGACACTTTGCCAAACGACAAAATTTAAGACCAGTCAAAGTTGAAAGCAATTGCAGATGACAAAATATTAGAAAGAGTTGAAAACATTGTAGGAAATGGAGAAAATGCTGGTTATCAGCATATTCTCCTTTTCCCAAAATGTTTTCAAAAGCCGTCTGTCTCAGGGTTGTTAAAAGTCTGCATTGTGTGGTAAAGGATAAGGCCTTTGCCAAAAATCCAAGATTCAACAAATCCCAGAAAGGTACCTTAAGAAAACAATGAAAAAAGGAGAAAATGCTGGTAATTATAACCAGCCTTTTTTCCTTTTCCCACATTGTTTTCAAATGGCTTCATCTCAGGGGCATTGAAAGTCATCAGGGTTTATGAGCTAAATCTTCCTTTTTCCACAATGTTTCCAAAATGGAGTGTGCCACTGTTGGTGACTCACAGCTGTTATCTCAATACCACACAAGCAAGACATAGACCTGTCCAAAGTGAAAGCATTTTCAGACAAGCATTTGTATATTGCTTAACTCTTTACCAAATGACAAAATTTCAGACCTGTCCAAATTGAAGGGATTTGCAGACAGCAAAATAAAGGTGACTCAAAAATTGAAACTTGACTTCCAAAGAGTAGAACACATTGTGGGAAAGGGAGAAAATGCTGGTTACTAGTATTTTTTTCCTTTTCCCACAGTGTTTTCAGAAGGCTTCTTTTTCAGGGTCATTAAAGCCAAGGATTGTTTGGTAAAGGGTTAAATGTAGAATTTGTCTAAGAGAGGGTAGAAGGGATTATGGAAGTAGAAAAAATACTGGTTACCAGCATTTTCTTTAGCCTCTTTTCCCACAAGGTTTTCAAAATGTTTCCTCCTCAAGGTTGTTAAAAGTCCTGATTGTGTAGTTAAGGATTGATCCATTTCTGTTTTAAGTTGCAGGGTATTAATGGTGGAAGTAAACGTCTTTCAGAATTATTTACTTTTTAACTCTTGAGCATTTGTCTTGTTTACAAAATGTATGTAGCTTTGCATGTTAGCCAGTATTGAAAACAGGTATTTTCATGATTTGTGTGATGCTTTTTATACTTCGATATTACTATTACATGTACATATATTTAGATGTTGCTATTGAATTTGAAATATGACAATGAATTGAAATACAGTAAAGTGCATTTTGATTAGTCTTCACAAGTCTGAGTAAGCCTGTGTTTTAACACTTTACCAATGACAAATTTATAGGCTGGTCCAAATTGAAAGCATTTGTAGACAACAAAATAAATGCGACTGAAAAAATTGATATCTGACTCGGGAAAGGTAGAAAACATTGTGGGAAAAGGAGAAAATGCTGATTATCAGCATTTTCTTCTTTTCCCACAATGTTTTCAAAAGGCTTTTTTCTCAAAGTCACTAAAAGTCGGGAATGTGTGGTAAAGAATTAACTCTTTACCAAATGACAATAGTTTACACAACATTGCCTAATTCAAAATCTTAACTCATTACCAGATGACAAAATTTTAGTCTTGTCCAAATTGAAAGCATTTGCAGACGACAAAATAAAAGAGACTGAAAATTTGAAATTTGTTTTGTGAAGGGCAGAAAACATTGTGGGAAAAGGAGAAATTGCTGGTTACCAGCATTTTCTCCTTTTCCACAATGTTTTCGAAAGGCTTCTTTCTCAGGGCCATCAAAAGTAGGGATTGTGTGGTAACGGGTTAAGCATTTGCAAACCACATGATGAACATGCCTTAAAAATTTAATTCTTTTTGAAATTTTATGCCAGGGATCCATTGACAATCATACTTACCCTTTACCAGACAAACCCGAGTTTTTATGATATGGGGAAAAGATATCTCTTTTTAAACACAGTGGGAAAAGGAAGGAAATATCGGTAACCAGTATTTATCCCCTTTCCCACAATGTTTTCTATCTTTTAAAAGACTGATCTGTCACTTGAGCCACATTCAAATATTTGTCAAGAAGTTCTTTCAATTTAACTCTTTACCACAGAATCCCGATTTTTAACGACTCTGAGAAAGATAGCGTTTGAAAACATGGTAGGAAAAGGAGAAAATGCTGGTAACAAGCATTTTGTCCTTTTCCCACAATGTTTTCTATCCTCTCCAAATAAAATTTCAATTTTTGATTCCCATTTATTTTATCGTCTGCAAATGCTTTCAATTTGGACTGTTCCAAAATTTTGGTGTTTAGTAAAGAACAGAACAGAACAGAACATAATTTTATTCAGATTTGTACATTACATACATCGTCTTACCCCAATACAAAAAGAAAAATGTAAAGAGTTCAATGAGTCCAAGATTTTTTTAATCATTTGGTATTTGCATTAATAGTAATTGTTAGTGGTCCGAAATGAGTCTCACTGTTTATGGTCTTTGACAATCTTTGATACCATTTCAGTATTATGTTTTTGCATTTCATCAGGTTGATCTTGAATTATTTCTGAATAAAATGTGTTCATGCAATGAATGATATTGTTTAAATATATGTTATGTACTGATCACAGCAAGATCATAAAAAGCACAGGTTTTCACTCTTCTGCTGTCAGTTATATAAAATTGGCTTTTTCTTGGTTTAACCCATTACCACTCAATCCCTTCTTTTGGCAATCCGGAGAAAGAAACCTTTAGAAAACATTTCGGGAAAAGGAGAAAATGCTGGTTACTAGCATTTTCTCCTTTTCCCACAATGTTTTCTTCCCTTCACAAAACAAATTTCAGATTGTTCATTCACTTTTATTTTGTCGTCTGCAAATGCTTTTGCTTTGGACAAACCTAAAATTTTGTGGTTTGGTAATTAGTTAATTCATTACCAAACAACCAAATTTTGGACTAGTCCAAATTGAAAGTATTTGCAGACGACAAAATAAATTAACTCAAAAAGTGAAAGTTGTTTCCAACAGGATAGAAAACAGTGTGTGAAAAGGAGAAATGCTGGTTACAAGCACTTTCTTCTTTTCCCACAATGTACTCAAAAGGCTTCTTGTACCTCAGGGTCGTAAAAACCAGGGATTGTTTGGTAAAGGGTTAAAAAGGAAGATTTTCATTAAATTTAAGTGATGACTTTGGTCCTAATTTGTCAACAGGCAATCAATGGTCTAGATCAACATAGAGACTGCACATTTTGTGCAGTCCGATCTTGATCTACATGGTCCACTGAAGGTATCTAAATTGCAGCTTGCAGTGATAGATTGAATAACAGCAAAGAGAAGATCTGCATCCTTGTGAATTTTACTGCAAGCCTTTTTTTACCAAGATATTAGGCATAGATTTGACTTTTTCTAGGTTTAAAAGGAAAATTCACGAAATCTAGATAATGACTTTGGTCTTATTTGATAAACACGCAGTGTATTGTGTAGATCAAAGATCAGACTGCACACTTTTTGCAGTCTGATCTTGATATACTCTGTCCACAAAAGATATCTAAATTGTCACTGGCAATGTAGAGTTAACTATAGCGAAGAAGGAAAAGATCTGTATTTGTGTAAATTTTACTACGACCTTTTCTTTCCAAAGATATTTTGAAGTACATGCTATTGAAGTATTAGTAGATCTAATTAAATAATTCTATCACTTTTGTTGTTTTGTGTTTTAAAATGTTCATACCCGTACATTTCATATTATTCTTGATCACCATGTTTCCCATTTGCCAGATAAATTGAGATAATGTAATATTTCTACCATCTTGTGCTAATATTTACGCATTACCAAACAACCCCGGGTTTTAACGACGCTGAAAAAAAAACCCTTTAACAATATTGTTGGAAAAGGAGTAGATCTAAATACTGGTAACCAACATTGTTTTCTTTTTTCTACAATGTTATCTATTCTTTATATTTATACATATGTAGGAGAAATCTATCTCAAGTTTGGCCAATAAACAGGATCATCTTTGGGTTCGAAGACAGAATGTAGAGGGACAACGAAGTTTAAAACCCAGAAATCACCATACACTGATCCTAATTTTGAATACAGATTACGTCTGTCACGAATATTCATACCAGCATCCATTTCAAAAGATGTCTGACCGGAAAACAGCAACTTAATTACTTTGTGCAAGTAATAAACACTCCAGCATGAAAAGAACAAAAGGGACACGAAGAGAAGTGTTAAAAATATCCACTGCAAATCTGCTTGCACATTTGACAGACTGTACATCCTCCTGAAAGGGGAAGTGGTCAAAAGTGGAACTTTGGGTAAAATGTAGTAGACGTAATACGGTGTCATATGACACAGACAGAAAATGGAGCCAATTACTGTCCAAAATAAAAAGACGATGAAATGTCGAAGATTTCTATATCCTATACATACATTCGTTAAAAAACAATGATGATCCCGTTTCAAAACACATATTTCACAGATGGGACAATGATGACATCTCGGTGGACGGGGCTTATCACATCGTATACAGTATGACCATGCAAAGTATGATGTCACAAAGCTTCGGGGACCTTCTGCTTCCGGTACAGGTCCTTGTAAATGCAGTGGGGCTGACTTGGATGGATAGGGCTTGTTGTATTTTGGTTGCTCCATTCCATGAATGGCAGGATCATACTTCGACTGTACCAATTTCACACAGAACCAGTTCGTCCAAACTTGAAAGGCAATGATGTACCCAAACCACTGTAAATATGGTATCACTTCCCTGTAGCCCCAGTTTGTATACAGCAATGGTAAGACGCCAATTTCACCCAGAAAGACCAAACTTACTGATGTGATAAGAAAAACTGGCTGGGTCACTCTACGTTGAAATGCTATGGAACCGCAAACGCTGTTTAAGATCCGAAAAATTATGCTTGGCATACTAACTGCATTGCTGCCCTACCGTTAGATCTGAAAGTTGTAAGAATGTGGAAATTAGGCATCCTTTCAGCCATTGTATAAAACTCTCAGCCGCAAATGAGTCTGCTTTTTGCAGACAGTGTAGATCAACATCAGATAATAAATTTAAACTTGTATTTTCAAGGTCTGCCATGGGATTAAAACCCATTACCACACAATCCCTACTTTTGACGCCTCTGAAACAGAAGCCTTTAGAAAACATTGTGGGAAAAGGAGAAAATGCTGGTAATCAGCATTTTCTCCTTTCCCACAATGTTTTCTACCATTCATAAAACAAATTCCAAATTTTCAGACACTTTTATTTTGTCGTCTGCAAATGCTCTCGATTTGGACAAACCCAAAATTTTGTCGTCTGGTAATGAGTTAAAAACTGACAATCAAGTCCTGTGGATTGTAGGCAGATTATTTTAACCTGCTGTCTATCTAGAACACGTGACTGCAGTCATTTGGCAGTGAACGATTCTATCCGTCACTCCATGCCACTGGTCAATATATTATACAGCACTTGGTGTTTTTTTTTCAGTAAAATAAATGCTTTGATAAGCAAAGAAACCAAGCAAAGAAACGACACAGGATATTTTGTATAGAAGAAAAAAGGGGTGCTGCTCTTTCTTTTATTTACCTGAAAGTCTTATGGCTGAAGTACATGCGTTGCACGATAGAATATCACACAGGACAAAAATAATGTATATACTGTGTTCTCCTTTCTCCGTTCACGTAAGCGTAAATAAGCTCACAAAATTCACATTTTCGGTCAAGGAATCAAATTTTTTGTGTAATGATCAAATATAAAATCTGAATTAAACTTGTAACTGAAAAAAGTCATTACAACTTGCATCAAAAGGTTCGATCCGGGGATTTTTTCAAACCTACCTCACCACCCTGGGTTGTATGGCCACTTTCTCATTTTTCCATACATTTGATTGAAAGTCAAGGCCGGTCGCTAAGGACAGATGAATATTCTGCACTCTAGATCAGACGGACTAGCTTATTCATAGTAAAGGGTAAACACAACCCATTAAGGCGTATTTACTGTTGAAAAACATTGAAAATTTGCTTATTATTGTATCTAATGAAATATTTTCTTTCAAACTATGAAAATTATTCTCTTTTGTAGCATTTTTGCATCTTATTTGATAGAAAAATACTTTCGATGTAGGATAGGATGTTATGCATAATATCTGACCTAGTAGAATAGAACCAGTGTGAAACAAAACGTCGCGAGTACTTATTCCTTCCGCTCTAGTACATGAACGGAGAAGCGAGAATGAACGGAGAAATGAGAAAAGGCCATACTGAAATACGGTTCCATATATTGCATGATGACGTCATAATGACGGAAGTAACTGGTCCAAATTTTACGCTTTAATATTCATCCGCCATCCATAATTTTTAAACGTTTGGTGTCCGTGGTTGTGAGATCGAGCGTCAACCTCGTAAACACAAAGTTCCGAGTTCGATAACCGGGTGCGGGTGTCAACTTCGGTCCACACATTCGGCGCGAGTACCGGTGTAGTTACTAGAAAGCATAATCGAGAGGTTAGTAAGTTGTACGAACTTGTTTCTCAATCAATCGACGTAAAATAAACTAAACTTAAAAAAAAAAAACGAAGTTACTGGCAACTTTATAATCACTGTTTTCTTAATTTTGATTACCTTTTCCGGATTAAATGCCAAATCGTTCAAAAGGTGTAGGTATATAATAAAAGGAATATTATGTTGTACATAGTGACTTTCCTGGTGCTTAAACTCGTATTTACTTCTCGCTGCATGAGTAAAATTCTGGCATCTCGGTCGACCTTCGGTCTCATGCTGCTTAACTCTTTACTAAACAATCCCTGGTTCTTACGACTCCGAGATAAAAGCCTTTTGAAATCAACGTGGTAAAAGGAGAAAATGCTGAATATGACTAAATATAAAAGTGAAATGACCCTTTACTTGACCATGATTAGATCTATCAGTTTTAACACTTGAATGGCAAAAATCTGATCGGTTCTAGATCTACCCATAGTTTGGTCAAAGTGCCTGTGTTAACAGTGTGAATCAAGATAAGACTTAACATATTGTGCAGTATGATCTTGGGTCTACCTTTTCAGATACAATGAAAATGTTTAAGGACAGTAGCTCTAGAATCTTATATGGCAATTTTAGATATCTTTTCATTTTTACTGATGCTATATAAAATATTCATTGGGTAGGCCCAAGTCATAGATCTAGACCTAGATGTTCAGCTGCTGTTCTAGATAGATATAGGGGTTGAGCCAAAAATCGCTCACAGTATGAGACTATACGTGCAGTCTGGTCTTGCCCACTCCACAAAATAGCATGAAGTTCTGCAGAGATCTAGATTTATTTCTAATAGACTGAAAAGTTTACATTTCTACCTGTGAAACAATGGACGATTATTTCTGTTTCTGTTGAAAAGCTTTCCCTACACGGTCCATTTGCTCAGCTTAAGATATACATACTCCATAGAAAGGCTTTATCTCTTTACCACTTATCCCTATTTTTGAGAATCTTGAGAAAGAAGCCTATAGAAAACATTGTGGGAAAAGGAGAACCAGCATTTTCTCCTTTTCCCACAATATTTTCTACCCTTCACAACACAAATATAAAATTTTCAGTAACTTTTATTTTGTCGTCTGCAAATGCTTTCAATTTGGACCAGTCTATAACTCTGTCGTTTGGTACAGAATTGTACAATTATACAGCAGAAGAAAGTTTTACCGTAAGTAGATCAATGTGAAGTTCAATAACATAATCCAAAACGTAAAACATAAATCAAAACCAGTGTTATAAAGCTATCCTCATGTGTCGAATTCGTGTTCCATTCCCTAATGAATACACAAAGGTTGAGTATTTACCCGTATATTGGAGCATATCTATGACAAAATTTTGGATTAGTCAGACTTGAATAGATTTGCAGACGACATTCGAGTACTAGACGTTTCTTAAACAGTGGGGACTCTCTCTGTAAAGTTTGAAAATATTTTTGGAAAAAGGTGAAAAGTCAGGTTACCAACACGTTTTTAGCGGATTTGCTATAGCAAATGCGCTTACTTTGATCGTTTTGACCGGAACCAAATACATCATCCGTAACGACGCATGCGCGCTTACTTTCAGTTTTGTTTTTACACGTATTTACAATCTGAACCAATCTTAACAACTTACGATCATTTGAAATGTTTCTGACTGACACAGTCACTCTGCCTTTTACATGGCTCATTTTCAGTTTTTCATATGTATACAGTACACGCGGAAAATCTTTATTTAGTCATTAACCCTTTACCAAACGACAAAATTTTAAACTGGTCCAAATTGAAAGCACTTGCAGACGACAAAATAAACGTGACTAAAAAACTGAAATTTGTTTCCAGAATGGTAGAAAACATTGAGGGAAAAGGAGAAAATGCTGGTTACCAGCATTTTCTCCTTTTCCCACAATGTTTTCCTAAGACTTCTATCCCAGGGTCGTAAAAACCAGGGATTGTTTGGTAAAGGGTTAAGCTTGTATAGACTTATCCCTTTATGATAATCCCTTATTCTGCCGACCCTTGGAAAGAAGCCTTGTACTATTGGAAACATCGCGAAAAAAGGGGAAATGCACGAAACTAGCATGTTCGACCTTTTTTTCCTCTAATCTATCAACGATAAATGGTACCACATCCGAGCAACTTTTTAATTAATTTCATCGTCTGCAACTGTTTTCAATTTGGTTTAATTCAAAATTTTGTCGACAGGTAAAGAGAGTCCAACATGTGTGTACAAAGCTTACAATAGCCTGTCTGTGCAAATAAATTTATACTTCTCCTCATTTATACTTTTATTCTCAAGATGCCAAGCGCGACTTACTGACCTTTTGCGGACAATGTAGATCAAGACGAGACTGCACAGAGTGTGAAGTCCGATCGTGGATATACACTACTATATGGAGATTTTGTTTTTCGAAAATATAAGTTTGAAATCGGATTATTCGGGTTTTTAATATCGGATTGAAAATTACATTTAATTTCTTTAGCAAGATAAGAGTTAATACACAGTTTCTTTAGCCCTTTCCCAAACGACAAATTTTGGACTCTTCCAAACTCAAAGAGTTTGCAGACGACAATTTTAGATTTTGAGAAAATGGCAGAAAGTTCTCAAAAAGGGTAGAAAACACTGTGGGAAAAGGAGAAATTGCTCGTTACGAGCAATTTCTCCTTTTCCCATAGTGTTTTCAAAAGACTTTCACTGCAGACACGTAAAATCCAGGGCTTGTTTGGGAAAGGGTTAAAACTTCGTTGCTAATGCAAATACCGTTTTTTCGCAGTAGTTCCTCCTACTTTGATGCGATTTTCTAATTTGTCCCCAAAATCCAACTCTAATCACTTATCACTATGACTAACAGTTAGTTTCAAACATATTAACATGAATGCATTATGAATTTGGAAAAAAGTCCCTATATACTTTGAAAATATTGTGTATTGAATTAACCTCCAACATGTATTACAACTGTGTACCAACCAACCCTCGTGTTTTAATGATCACGAACTACAAAACTTTTGAAAAAAAAATGCAGAAAAAGTAGAAAATGCTGGAAACTATCAAGCTCTCCGTTTTCCAACAACGTTTTCTAAAGATCCCAAAAGTGAATTAAAATATTTCAACTACATTGTATGTAGTGTCAAGTTAATTTGTCGTCTAAACAGGCTTTTAATTTCGTTAGGTTCAGTCACTTTGCTGTCCTGAAAAGGGTTAACCCTTAATTAACCATTTCCCAAACAAGCCCTTGTTTTTACGTGTCTGCAGTACAAGTCTTTTGAAAACACTGTGGGAAAAGGAGAAATTGCTCGTAACGAGCAATTTCTCCTTTTCCCACAGTGTTTTCTACCCATTTGGAGAACTTTCTGCCATTTTTATCAAATCTGAAATTGTCGTCTGCAAACTCTTTGAGTTTGGAAGAGTAAAAAATTGTCGTTTGGGAAAGGGTTAACCAGTTCCGAATTGTAGCGATCTTTGAAAACAAAGCGGGAAAAGGAGAAAATGCTGGTAACCGGCATTTTCTCCTTTTCCCACTTTGTCTTCTATCCTATCACAGACAATTTCCAATAACTGAACAACAGTTAAATTGTTATCTGCAAAAGATTTCATTTTGGACAAGTCTACTTTTTAGGTGTGCTGTAAAGCGTTAAAAGATCATTTAATATTTACGTGTTACAACCGGTCGAAGGTGCTACATACAAATCGATTAATATTGGTAAAAAAAACCCAATCAGCTTTTTTCGTTTGATTTACTACATACGAACAACGTGGTTTTAGCATGCAAGGCCGGTAACTAAGAGAGAGTGAGAGAAAAAAACAACATTGTTTTGTTTGTTTGTTGTAACAGAGGAAAATACATCTGTTTGATTCATGGTAAGGCACTTTTTTTTCTAGTTCGTCACACATCTGGTCTTACTTTCGTGTTTTCTGCACTCTCTTTTTTCTTCAGGCTTTCTTCTTCTTACTTCATGTAAGGTTAAATCAGTAATGAGCCTTGCTTTGTGAAAAGAGGGCTCAATGCAGTGTGGGGGGTGGGTTGGGTGTTGTCGACTAGGTCCACCAGATGGCTCACACTTGACCATGAACTAACCTAAGCAACACTAAAATTCTTTTAACAGATAGTATGGGTCTAGATCATACTGTGCATACCACATAGTCTGATCTAAGGTCTACATTATACTATATTTTGCTGAATATTTAAGCCAAGCCAGCCATAGTATTTTTTCTGTATGAAAACTAGAATGCTCGATCGCCTCAAATGAGCAAAGATTGACAGAATATTAGAACATGTTGATATATAATCCTATTAAGTACTTAATAAGTTAGAAGCCTACAAAGTGAAAACCCAAAATGTTTATAATTCAAAGGTATGGGCGGAGTAATATCTCCGGACAGTGTAGACAGTATAGACCCAAGATCAGGCTGGAAGCTTTATGCAATTTGATATTTGTCTACCGTCTGCAATGGGTCGTTGCGTCGCTTTAGCAGTCTCGTTTGTCACAATGTTTTCAAAACCATTCTTATGCAGAAGTTTCAAACATGCTTTTGCATGAAGGTAACAAAAGAGAGTTCAATCATTTCAGGTCACGTGAATTTCCATCTGAAAGAAGATGACGAAAAAGACATTCGACTGGGAAAAAAGAAACCAGCAGATATCAGACAGAGTGAAAGGCTGTTTCAACCGATGTGGGCTATGGTTTATGGCTAACCAGCCAATCGTGGACAAAACATCGCAATTCTGCTACCTCTTCGGACTGCTGGGTGTGGCTGGATGGGGCGTTACTATTGCAATACCATTTTTGTACAACAACTGTGAACCATGGAAAGAAACGGTTGCATCATTTGTTGGGTATTTCAGTGCGATCCAAGTTTTAGTGAATTGGTTTTGTATTAAATTTGTGGACTGCTCTTATAATCCTTTCATACACGGAACAAAGCCAGACGACATTGCTATAGGAGAAAACATTTGTGAGGCTAGAAATAAAAACAACAGGCTGTTTGAAAACGGTAATTCGGATTCTGACAAAGTAGCCAGTAGGAAAAGAAAGGACGCAACGGCTGTACCCATAGCAAGCGTAATGTATGTTGCAACGGAATTGCCAACGGGTCAAAATCCTTTGCCAAAAAGGACTGCGTATCCGTATTTCTCTTGGACGCCATGTTTAAGATGTAATAGACCACGCCCACCACGGTGTCACCACTGCCCTCTATGTGACGTTTGTGTCATGAAGCGAGATCACCATTGTTTCTTCGCCGGGACGTGCATAGGTTATCGAAACCAGCGTTATTTCAGTGTGTTCATTTTTTGGACGACAGTCGCAACTGTATTCGCTACAGCTCATGCTATACCTTTCTTTTATTACGAGGTTTTTCCAGGCACTCGGTGGTTCGACGCCATATTTCCATTCGCTATTTTGCGGGCATTGTTTGGATATATTTCAGGTAGCCACGCTTTGTTAATAGTTCTAGCGTGGTTGCTAATAGCTTTTCTAATGTTAAGTATCAGCTTCATCCAACGAGCGTATTCTTGGCTCGTAACGAGTACAACATCATTCGAACAGGAATTCAAAATGAATGTATTAGACACAAGGAATATTTCAGAAAAACTGAGAAGCGTGTTTGGAAAGTACTGGGTCTTAAATTTTTTAATACCATCACATTTTATCTTCGAGGTTGAAGAGGACCCGCTTGGATGGCCAACTATCAGAGCTTAGTATCTGTACCCTCTGAGATTTTCATTTTGTGTCAATCTACTTATTATTGTTTGACATATTAGATCTGTGACTGGCGCTCTAGAAAATGTGAGTTCAATGGAGTTCCGTGGAGCACGATACCAATTAAGCAAGTCATCTAGTAGCTGTGGATCCATGAAATCCATTTTCTCAGTTTTGACTTCTCACCAAATATCAAGCAACCGCAGCTGAGCTATGTTCTTAAGTGTGGGATGTCAGCGTTGAATTTTTAACTTTTTTTTACATATGTGAACAATCACGCAAAAAGGGACCATCTGGGAATCCTGTACATCAGTTAGATGAAAACAGATTGACGATAGTGCAATTCAATTTAAGTTGATAATTCAAAAATGATTGTACAACAAAGTACAATGACTACTTTTCATACAGAAATTGCCATTAAAGCGAAAAGATTTAACCCTGGTCAGCCTGCGCAATTCGCGCAGTCTGACCAGGTTGGCACTTCTCGCAGTTCCTAGAAGGTCCCTTTTTGTGTGATGGGTCACATATAAAGATATTCTGCTCGTGCCAGCTCGTATTTCAACGGCTGGAAAAGTATTTATTTGTTTTTTAAAAGATATTTTCACTGAAAAAATACTCAACACTCAACACCTAAATTGAACAAAGTTATAATTTTGCTTTCTTTTTTTAATCTTTTAGAAACTAGATCTAATACAGTTTACCTATTTCGGCGCCAAATATTCAAACCCGACCACTTGTTTGGTACCTTTTTTTCATCTTTTATGAATGACTGTACAAGCGGATGGTGCAGATTCAAGATCGGACTATATGTTCTTTGCAGTCTGATCTTGAATTTTGTGTTTTTAAAGCCACATGTTTTGGCATACAGGTTAACGAAAAGCGGTATTTTAAGTCTAGTTGAAAATGTCTAGGTTTTCAGCTAACTTGATTAGCGGTCCTCCTTTGTATCCGATAGGTATTGGAGAGAGAGTTTGGAGAGAGTTTGGACTCACAGAGAGACAGCGAGTGAGAGCAAAAGACAACCGCAAAACCATTCAACTCTCCATCATTTGCTTGCGATATATTACCAAGTTGATTCATCCCTGATCCCTGGGAATATTTTATGCATGGTGTTTTGTGATAAATCAAAAGCATCCGACAGAGTTCTGCACAAAGGCCTGGTTTTCTAATTTGATAAAATAGAAATCATTTGGTCTCTCCTGGTCTAAAGATTACCTATTCTTGTCGCCTGATCATTGTCAAGATGGCGGGGTCAATCCATTTCAATAAGTGCGGGCGTTCCACAAGGCTCTAGTCTGAGTACTTTGCCCTTCCTTTCGTATGTCAACGGCATTTCGGAATTTATTTCAAGTATATCTCTGCTATCCTCCGATGGCACCTCCCTAGCCCCCTCTGCTATACTTACACCCTCCAGCGAATGTACTTTAAACTACGATGTAATAATGATAATTATGACACTGGGCTAAACAATGCCTTATTACCCTGAATCCGTCTAAAACAGTTTACATGGTCTTTTCTAGCAACAGGAATATTCAGCTTCCAAATTTGGATTTTGGTGGTCCAAGTTTTTCAATGCAATAGCAATGATTGTCATACATAATGCTGTGATCACTTTATCTTGCTCTGTAATTACCGCTTTGGCACTAGATCTACACATTTGCATAATTCTGGCGGGGAAACCCGACAGGTAAGTAGCGTATCATCAGATTTGTATTTGTCTGTGTACAGAAGTCTTTTATCCAAAAATCTCTGAGATTAATTCAAGAGACAATTCTTATTGTGTGTACCGGTTTTATAAAAATAAACATTCTAACCACCTTTCATGAACATTGGTCAGAAATTTTGGCCTCCAAGATGTACAAAAGATTTTACCACGATTTGGCCTGTTTCGTATTCACCAACCAAATTGAATTTACTGTCTCATTCTTATGATCAGCCAAAACAAATGGTACAGTCAGTCAGAAGATATGTTACTTTTGAATTCACAAAATTCTTAAGAATAAGACAAAGAGCGTTTCTTAAGAATGTCTGGTAAATGTGGGCTCTAGTGACACAGTTTTTGACATAATGCGCCCATTTTATCACATATGAGTTATCATCAAGATATAGATTCTTACCAACTGTCATCAGTATTAAATAGAAAATAGGGTCTCTAGAGTGAACACTAGATTTTTATAAAAATGTACCTTGTGACCAAGTTTGTGATCCCAGGTGACCTAATTTTTAACTCAACCAAACTATCAACAAGAAAAAACACTAATTTTCATAAGTACAGGACAGAAAATGAGACCTCTATAGACTACATGTGGGATTTCAAAGATTGACTTTTAAGACCTATATCTGGCAGATATAACTCGTTTTCAAAGTCATCCGGGATAACATTAAGACAAATATTATGACTAACTTTCAACAGTATTGGACTGAAAATGTGGCCCAAAGCATGTACAGAAGGTTTTTTCTATAATTTAAAGTGTGTGAGCTAATTTCTGACCTGAAGTGACCTATTTTGAATAAAATAATTATGTGACCTAAAAAACGTACACAATGCTGTTCTATTAATTGACATAGATTCCTAGTTTTTAACGCTTTAAAACTCGTTCAAGGTATTATCAAGACATACTCTCTGACGAACTTTCATGAGTATTCAACAGGAAATTTGCCCTCTATATTGTACTTTGTTTTCAAAGATTCGACTTTTACTCTTTGACTGCTTGTAAGCCATTTTCACACTCGTCCAATATAACATCAAGACAAACTGCTTTACCATATTGTGAATTTTAAATGAAAATGTGGATTCAAGAGTGTGCACAAGGTTTGCCTAGGGTTTTCCTAGTGACCTAGTTTTTGACCTGATGTGAATCATTTTAAAACTCCCGTAAGATATCATCAAGACAAACACTCTGACTAATTTCCCAGAGCATTGGACCGAAAATGTGGCCTCTATCTAGAGTGTATCGGTATGTTTCGAAGATTTGACCCATTGAACTAGTTTTTGCCGAACATGATCTGTTTTTAAACTAGTCCATAATATTATCGAGACAGACATTTTGACTGGACTGAAAATATGCCCTCAAGAAAGTATACAAGGTTTTTCTAAGATTTGACTCAGTGACATGTATAGGTTTTGACCCATTTTAAGACAAGGTACTTTTTTCAAAATTAGACATGAATCGATTCCAAGTTAGGCGTGTTGTGATGTCCCCATAACACATAATTAGTCTGATCATTGAATCAAACAACTGGAATAGATCAACAGAATTAAAATGACCAAATTATTTCTAATACATTTGCATAGAAAAAGTTGCTTTCCTTGCTTGCAACGCTAATTTCTATCGTGCTGAAGTCTGTGATAACAGTAGTGAGCAAGGATTCCAAGAGAAGTAACCAATACATGTTTATTTCTGAAGAACCATGGCGTTCTATTTCTAAATATAATAATTTTACTTTTATTTCATTTATCCTCCACTCCTTTATTTTTACCGATTCCACGATGATATTCATTTGTTTTCGCAAATTAGTGAACAGCATCTGAACAGTTTGCAACATTGTCGGCAAACATGAACAAGTAATGTTCGGTATATTTTTGTTTATAAAAATACCATTTTTGCAACCACTTCATAACACAATACACATTTTATTTTTGAACGAATTAAAGATATTAGAACTACTTTTGACACCTTATCTGTTCCCAATATTGCATTCAAAGAAATCTGTCAAATCATTTTTTTTTTTTTTTTTTAAACACGAGGACACATTTTCATACGCAGATATCACTTGTAAAACTTGACAAAGTACCACGAGTCCCGTAGCTTTTGAAATATTGGAATAACTTCATATGATTAATTTTTCGAAGGCCTTAAGAAAATCTACTTATATAAATGATGGAAACGACATTACTATTTGGATGAATATTTTTTTTTATAATACTATTGTATAATAGCCCGTGACGAAAGTAGGTTGTCTATGGTGGGGTAATTATATCTGAATCCGGCCTGTGTATAATCAATTTTACCATTACCTGCCGCCCATTCATAACTATAACCTTAAATTAACAAGATGTCTGCTTGTAAAACAGTCATGTCTCCCCCCCCCCCCTACCCCCACATTGGTACAGGAAGTGGCACTATTAAAAAAACTGATATCAAAACGAGTATTTGACATCCGCTTTTTTCCCAAATCACTTTGATGCTTACTATATCCCCGATAATATACTAATGAAATGTTGGAGCCACAAGTTGAGCCACATATTATGATATTTGAGACACTTTCTTTTAGCAAATGGCTCAAGTGGCGAATAGCAGCGCGGACCCTCAATCATCTGGTGGTCACTGTGACCTTGACTTTTCACAGATTAACCTTAAAATCCATAGGGATCGTTTACACTCCGAGATGAATATCTGTACATAATTTAAAGAACCTATGTCAATTGTGTCTAGTTATCATCTGGACATGGTTTGGTTTATATATCATTAAGTTAAAGGCCACTGCGACCTTGGCGTTTGATGGATTAATCTCAAAATTCATAGGGATCATCTAAACTCTAAGACAAATATTTGTGCCAAATTTGAAGAACCTAAGTCAATTCTTTGTCTAGTTATCAGTCATCTGGACAAGGTTTGGTCTATACGAGTATATTAACATGTTTAAGGCCACTGCGACCTTGACGGATTGGTCTCAAAGTCTTTAGGGATCATTTACACTCCAAAACAAATGTCTGTGCCAAATTTGACGAACTTAGGTCAAGTCTGTGTCTAGTTGTCATACGGACAAGGTTTTCTCTATATATCAACATGTTGACAGTCACTGTGACCTGACATTTGACAAATGACCTCAACATCAATAGGGTTCATATGAACTCCGAGATGAATGTCTCTGCCAAATCTGAGGAACCAGTTTTTTTCTTATACCTAAATAGATCTTCGACTTTCTGCTGTAAATACTACCGAGCTACCGGAGTTAGGTCACGCCATGTTTGTACAAGGAGACCGACAGCATGTTTTCTGTTTACCCACATTGAACATGTAAATTGTCATCCAAGTTATTCTTTTCGTATGAAAGTGATCAGATATAGAAATGACGGAACTTTCTTTTTGTCTTCACTTCATTAACATTTTCCAAAGAGAAATTGTTGCGAATATTCGTAGTAGATTCATCAAGAGTACCGTTTCTAAAGTGTATATAAAGAAGAGCATTCATACAAGAACGGCAAATCACAAGTCCTCGGCAGACATTGTTTAAAGGTTCGTGAATAAAGGCACGGTAAAGAAAGCGTATTGTCATTTTATAGAGAGTGTAAACTAGACTGTACAAAGCACCATGTTCCCATCCTTGATCCATACTGTCTAATATTGTGCTGGACATAGACATTGTCTCTTCCCCATACTGCCATGGCGATTTTGAATACATTGTACATGAACGTAACGTAGCACACATTCACAAAAGCATTCCCAACATTATCACCATTGAAGTAGGCACATTCTTGGTTGTAATCTTAATCAAATGACAATTTTAGATTGGTCGTATTGAAAGTATTTGCTACAAATTAAGGATGGCCCAAATGGCAAAATTTGTCCTTGATAGAGTAAAAGACGTTGTGGTAAAAGAAAATACAATACCTTTGTTTTAAACCTAGTGCTGATATTTTTTTCAAGAGCATAAAGAAGTTTTTCTAAAAGTACTTCAATGTCCTGTTAACTCTCTCCCAGTTTTGATGGAATTGTGTCACAAGTAGCTTCGTGTTACCGGAATACAAAGCGAACGGATGTCTCACGTCTTGTGACCAAATGGTCATACACACTGGTGGTTCATGATTGCCAACATTCATGATTGCAATTCGTTCTTTTCGATTCTGAGCAAGATAAAGTGTCTTTCCGTCGGTTGTCATTCCCTCTATCCCTTCATCTTCAGGAAATAGCCAATCCCATTGCGTAATTCCGTTGTCAGTGTCGAAACAGAACAGTTTTTGACTATACAAGTCAAAAACATATATGTATTTGATCGACTCGTGCACTGCGATTGAATGAGGCCACCATGATTTGAAGCAAACATCTAAATGCAAACACCTTATTTCTTCATGATTCTTAATGAAGTGTACATCTTTATTGAAACATGTTGCAACAACTAATTCACCAGAACGTTTAATATCACTAATACCGTCAGCGCAGCCGAACTGTACGTTTTTTAACAATCGTAGACCTGTTACCGATCGCTTCCCACGGGGTTTTCTATATCGACAAACTCTGTAAACATTTAACTTAGTGGCAAAACCACAAGTCTTTAACAAAATGTAGACATTGTCATTTGAAAACCACACCATTTTATAGGCTTTGTACACTTTACCAGAAGAAAATATTGTTCTGAAGTGCTTGACACTCATGTCATATAATACAACGGAACCATCTTTGTTATTGATGAGGGCTAAATCATCTGAATCTACTGAACAGACATCTGTCACAAGGTAGTTTCCTGAGTGAACACTGTGCTTTTCATGCAAAACCAACACCCTGTTTGATTGTGATAAGTCCTGTGATGAAGTATTACTCACTAGCGAGGGGGACGAAAAATCAGTTGTAAATTCTTGTGATGATCTTGTAGATGGGGGAAACAATGAGATTTCAGAACAGACAGAATTTGATTCCGATATTTTTCTTTTTCGAATGCTCTTACTTTCGGCATACTTGTCATGATACGTCTTGTCTGTATTGTCGGTTTGTTGAAATTCCGATTTGTTTTTCCAGCTTATTCTCTCAAGAGACATGCTTCTGTCCTTAATCATAGATGATAAAGTGTCTTTTTTATCAGTCACACAAGATTCTGATTTTGTCCTTTCCCGACTCCTACCGGTTTTAAGTATACCTCTTTTCTGTTCACAAAAAATGTTTCTACAATGCTGTCTAAGCCTCTTACTCATATTGTACCTGACAAGATATGCTGGATTGAAATTATAATCCTCCCTGAAGGTAACCTTTGTTTGATAAGTCAGTGATGAACCTCTGGATAAAGGTTCGGATAATGGATCGGACTCCCCATCACTTTCCGAGAAAATGTCCATTTTTGGACTCGGTTCTGGTGAGCCTTTAGATCCGCAAACCTCTATGTATCCACTCGTACCTGATGAAAACGATTCGTTAGATTCCTTCCGCACTCGATGGTCGCAATATCGTTTTGTGCCTGCCTGATCAGTCGAATCAGTGGCGTTTTCATCGTTGATTTTAATGTGCATAAACTTTGAGACATTATTGATGTCAAACAGAGGCACACAAGAAACTGTAAGGCCTTTACATTTTTCTATGTCTTTCTCAATAGCATCTTTTGAGGTCTGGGGCAGTGGTGTACCTCTGAAATAATATACTTTTGTAATAAACGAATCAAACTTCGATTAAAATAATGACATAAATTTTGATTTTCATTCATAGTCGTTCATTACAGCAATCTGCGGTACAGAATACAACCGTCAAAAAGTCTTTGACACTGTTATTTCGTATTGTTTTCAATTGGGGTCTTAAATTTCATCGTCTGGTAAAGATTCTTGGGAAGTATGTGACGACGCGGACTCTCTGAAAAGAATGTAAGGTTCTGCTAGGTTTAGCTGTGGTAAGAATTGCGATCATATCTGCAGGTATCTACACAGAGTCGCAAAAATAATGGTTCAGACTCTTTTTTAAAAGGGGCAAAATGCTGGTTACAACTAGTCGTTCTATTATTTGCTACATTTTTTTAAAAGCCTTCTCCTCTCAAGGTAATTAAAGTTGGAGAACCTCTTATAATGTGTGACACAATACACTGACTGAACTATGACAAAATTAAGCATAAATTATCATAAACTCAAGAAAATAAAATCCACCCAAAATGGACTATGTCTATGCTAACAATCTTTTCAACGCGTTGTTAGATACTAGTATCTATATATGATCGCATAAGAAATTGTTTAAAAGAATTTATGAAGACAATTTACGTACCTTAATTTGTATTGTTCAAAAAGACGTTTGGCCTTACAGATAGGCCCCAATAACAGTCCCCTCTTGAGTTCAATGTCATCAAAGGTTTTCTGTCTGACAGTATCTAATTGCTCTTCAAGTTGTTGTTTCACACCATCTACCTGATGATTGATGCTTTCTTGTATTTGCATTATCTTTTCTCTTGTTTCCCTCATCGTATCAGATCCCCCATCATGACAGCTAGAATTTACCTCTGTAATTTAGTAATACCGTTATTCTTTTATATTTTATACCACGTAAAATCTTAAGTCTCTCAACTTATACCATAATGAAAACACTTTATAAGGTTAATTGATAAATAAATCAATCTAAAGATTTCTTTAAATTAGCTATTGATCAGTGCGATATGAATGAACTAACCAAAGACTCTTAATTCGGAGTGATAAGAGATATTTGAAGAAAACGTCGAGTTTACGATTTCACAGAGAGAAAATAAAGACAAAAAGGTTAAGCACATATGTTCTTATCTACACCCATGATTTAAGCTTTCTTTTAGTTTGCTTTTCGTTATTGAAGTGAATCTCTATAGTGGCTGATAATCGCCCACTTTTACGAATTACTTTTTTGAAAAATGTCAGTTTCAGAGAGGACAGAGAATGTAAAGGAACACGATTTCAAAATACAGACATAGACAAGTTGGAGAAGTTACATACAGGTAGTGTAAAACAAATATTAAGGGATTGAGCTAAATAGAGCTTAAGCATTTCAATTCGCATCTACAATTTCAATTTGACTTAGATAAAAATACAAAATTTGCGGCCCACTTTTATGACAAAATAATTCGATGAATAATTTCTATGGTTTGAAAGAAAGGCTTGTTTCATAATGGTCTGAACAATACATCATTCGAATTTTCTAAATCAGAGTCTTTAATGAACAAAGTTTGTGAACTATACACGTGTATAGTCATTATAGTGACATATTTTGAATTATCAATTGCTGAATTTGTTATTGTCATTTCTAAATTCAAGCGTTGTAAGTTGATACTTTAGACAAAAGTGATCGTCTTGATGACTATGCTCCTATTTACAAATTCTTATTTAATCCAAGAGAAAGTTTGTTCTTCTTACACATAATTTTAGTGGGAAGGAACCAAAGAAAAACTGCCGCAATGTGGGAAACTCTATAAGTCTCACAACCTGTAGGGCATAGTATACATACACATTGATATTTCAGAAAATATTCTATTTCTGACTCTTGTTACCAAATGGGGGTATTTCTACTAAATGACCTTGGATTGAAGTGTGGATCTGTTTAAAGCCTTTGTAAATAAATGAATGGTAAATGGTGACGTATTTATTTCCCTTTCAGCCGAAAACGTGTTTATAAGCTGTAATGCTAGAAGTCAGAGATTTAAATTATGCTGGTTAATATTTGCCAGGCGAATTTTCATACCTGCAGGAGTTGGATTATTTTGCAGTGTAAACTTTTCATAGAAGTCGGGATCAATCCTCCTAGCAAGATCTTCATAGTTGTGCTTCATCAACGTTTTCAGAAACACGGTGTACCATTGTTGTGCAGGCTGCCTACACTGCATTTGTTGTATAAGTAGTCCAGCACTCTTTGGGCAGCCATAATCTCGCCTCATCTCAGCGATACATTGTCTGTCATGTTCATTGATGACGCCCTCTGCCACTAAGTCTGCTGATATAGCGTCTGGGTCAATCTGTGTTTGCAGAATGCCATTGAAGATAGCTATAATCCACTGTTCTGTTTTTGGTGTAGATACTGGAGCCGTTTCTAACTTGAGCTTGTCCGCAATATCGTGATATTCTGTTCGATGGATATATAATAGTGGGGTATTTAGTTTGAAGACAAATTATCAGTCAGACTGTTAAAAACACGCTTCCCTCCAAAGTAGCTGACAAAATAGGTTTGAATTTGCCCGATTTTTTTTATTCTAAACTCCAAGACATACCATCTAGCCAATTTAGCTCGATAAAAAAGTTAGCTAGTACTGGCATTTAGAATCAGAATGTAATTGCTAACTACATCTTCTTAATGCACCTTTAATGCAGTCTGATCAACTTGCATCGTATACACCATGCAGAGGCCATGCGCAAGTGTGCGCCAGTGTGGCATTTTTAGCAACGGTGTCCAACGACCTAGGAACATTCTAGGAATGTTCTTGCGTTGGTATTTGGCTTAAAAAAACGTAACATCAATTCTTGAAACCGTACATGTTTAACCTTACCCGCTTTCTGTAAAGCCTCGACGAACATTCTCCACTTATAAGAATCTTCAACCCTTCTGATTTCCTCCAACAATCTTCCAACACCTTCTCTTTGACTGTCTTTACATGTCTCAAGAATTTCTGAATTCATCTCTGAAATAAAATTAAATGATCTTTTTTTAAAGGGAGAAATTAACCAGATAAAACACTACAACACAAAGCAAACATAGATACTGCAAACCAGCTGAAATAGATTATTTTACTCAAGTTTTCTTAAAAAAGGTAAGGGTTTTTTTACAATAAAAAGGACTAATGCTCTGTGAAAAGTGGATTTAACCCATCTGCAAAAAGCACAGAACTAAGTCGTTCTACGCAGGCTGACCTGACCGAAACTTTTTGCTATGATCAATCAATTTTCTCTGCGTAACAGGACCAGTCTTATTCATAATTCAGTCGGTTGTCAGCCAAAATCGGTCACACGAATCCATAATTATGAATTATCCTACTTAATAAAAGAAATAAAGAAAGCCAGTAGTAAAAATCCAAATTTTGCTGTTTGAAAGGTCTATTTGGAGGAGTAAATCGTCGGTTTGCTTCCAAAACCTCGTAACTACAGCTTGTTTCAAGCTGTAGTTACGAGGTTTTGGAAGGAAACCGACGATATATCTTCTTATCGGACAGTGTATATCTTTGTCTACGCTGTACATACGCATTAGGTCAGTGAGTCGCGCTTAGCAGCCTAGGAGTTTATGAATCGCGTGAAATAATGCATTACGAACGTGCATTAAACCCTTTTTTGCCAGAGCGCGGTTCAAATATAGTTAGCACTTTTCGACAGAACAATCATTTTATTGATATGAGGCTATCGAGTTGAAGAAACGTCTAACCATTTGGCAGTAAAGACATGATGTATGGCATTATATTCTCCAACTCGATTTTCTGTGCTATTTCCTCTTTCATGGCAAATGCATTGTTTTTGATCTGTTCTTCCAAACATTTAGTACCGTCTGCTTGTACATATACATCTGAAATGTGAGAGCGTTACATTAAATATAAAATGAAATAAAAAACAAAATAAAATTAACAAGGTAAACATTTCAATTTAAGGAGCACAGAATTAGTATGACAACTTATCAACACGTATCATTGATAGAAGTTTTCCTCAACAGTCATTTTGCTACTAAGGACCAAACGTGTATATTGCGAGATAACCATTTATAAGCAGTGCTTCACACATAGGAAGTGTTCCAAAGTTCTGTTTTCCTACTATGCTTCCCTGACTATTTTGGATCAAACAAAAACCATATCCCCCCCCCACACACACACACAATAGACAAAAAAGTTAACCGAGGTTTAGTCGCAAGCTTTTTGTCCAATATCAAAGTCCTCGTTGGTTGAAGAATGAAAATGTATACATATAAGTGAACATACTTTTAAAGGAAGACGGACAATTAAAAAAAAAAAAAAAAAAACGTACAAAAGATGATACAATAAACAAGACGAATGTATTATATTGTAAATCCGATTTTTGTGTTTACTTGAGAAAATAGAAACACTGTACCAAAGAGAATGGGAACGGTACACATCAAATCGTTTTATTATTTTTGACCAATCTATTTATAACGGGTAAGCTAGAGTTTGCATGGTGTCGCCAAACATATATACCTTGTGTTTGTCTCTCTAGTTGTTCTTGTACAACAGGACACTTTAACACTTCACAATCAAGCATGAAATCTGGTTCCATTTCATTCACAAGTAATTTGTACCCTTTCTTGTACAAGACTCGAAGGAATTCAAAATACCAATCCTTTGGTGACAAATGGCACTGTAATCTATTCAACAATACGGCTGTTGCTGCTTTGGACCCTTGTTGGTTTAGACAAGCCTGAAATGTTACGATCTCTATCCATTTTATTACACCGACACTTGAAGAACTCACATTGTAACATGAAAGTACCATTTGAAAGAGATAATTCCCTATTTCGTTGTATATAATGAGTTTTGCAAGCCACAGAAAAAATCAAAGAAGGTGCAAGCAACAAGTATGCTAATTTTACATATAGAAAAGAAAGCAACAGCATGTAAGATTTTCAGAACTGCACTTTGAACGGATATATTAAGTTTCCCCTCTTGTTGGTACTTGACGCTTGAAAAATAGGAATTCTTAAAACTGTGCAAAAGCTTAACTCTTAAAACAGAAGAGATGGCAAAAATATCAGACAGACAGACAGACAGACAGACAGATCTAACGAACACCAAACCAGCTGATCGACGATTCTAGTATACATGTTCTTCAAACGAACTTCGCTTTGTCCTCGGAGACTGTTTTTGCTATACCTTAATTTCTTGTAGATTAGCATCATCTATGACATTTCCCGCTCGAAGTGAGTCTACAACACAGTCTGGATTTATTTGTAACTCAAGGTAGGGACCAAAGACTTGCAGAATTCTTTTGGCGTGTTTACTACAATCGTCTGCCTTGTGGCCTTTCAATAGATCAGCCAGATAGGGATACCCTAAAAAAGGGAAGAAAAACACAGTTAAGTTTTGTTGGTGTTTGTTGACACAGTTGTTTGTTGTAGTTTAACCAAAGAAAAATCTTTTGCAAATCATTAAATGTTAAACTGACAATGGTTCAAACGTTGATTGGCGTTTTTCAAGCAGCAATCATTGGTATTTAAAGATAACCCATTTACTCATTTTAGACCAAATATAACCAATTTCGTCCATATTTAATCAACTTAGAGTAATTCTTGTGGCTATATCACAAATATTACACCTGGCGGTTGCGAGATTGTATAGATTACAAAGGACAGAAAATGTAATTTCGGACTTGGGTCGTATCCACTCATTCAACCGAGGGTACCGCATGATGCTGGCACGACTTTCGTCTTGCATATTCATGTAGCTGAAAAGAGAGTAGAAGTGAGATACACTACACAGGTCTACTGTTGCAAAAATCCATGTCACAAGAACCCAATAGCAATTTACTAGATGATGTCGGAAATTTACATCAAGATTGCACTGAAAGGATTTTTAAGACAGAAGAACCCTAAATTTCGTTTGTGCTCATTAATATAGATCTAGGGTTCTGGGTTTGCCGAAAGGATGGGAAGACATGATTCAACAAATAAACGAGCGGGCTATTTGTCGTGCTGAAACAACAAGCAGTCTATCTATTTTCAGATGGGGGTATTTAACACTCGTCACGACTCGGCCGATTCCAAACAGGTCTACATTTAACCTCGTCTGTATAAAGGTAGTTTCCATTTGAAATGCCAATGAAGTGATCTTATACATGGCGATGCCATTGTAAGTCGTTTAGCAACGGCATAAACAACGTCGATGACATTATCCACATCTATTTATCTGTCGACGAAAACTTCAATCGGAATTGATAAAAACGGGTTAAGGAATTAATGAAGGAACTGTTGGTCAACTGAAATAAAGTCAGACAGATTTCGATAGAATATTCAGACTCAAGTTTTCTTATTTAGGATGAGTCTCACAATCTTATTTTCATAAGGGTAAACCGGGCTATTTCCAGCGTTGACATGTACCAGAAAAAGCCGAGGGATTTGATGGCTCCCATCACTAGAGGTACATGTATGCCGAAAGGTATGGAACGCCTTTGCTGCCTCATTATACAGGAAATGTACCTGTTATCAGGTACATTCCTCATATCGTTATTTACAAACTTCATCCTTTTATGTCAAACGGTAGGTTTTCAAAGTCATAACAAATGTTATTATGTGCAAATTTAATAATGCAATGTCGAATGACAAGGCTGTTAAAGGCATTCTTTGTATCACTGTTTGCCGACTTCATCATGTAATATCAAACGGTAAGATTGTTGAGCTCATTTATTATTTTGTTATGCGAAAATATGTTAGGCCTACCTTTATTTCAAACGATAAGAATGTTAGATTTATTTGTTATTTAGCTACTTGTAACTTTCATTATAGTATGTCAAATGGTATATTTTTTCGGTTCATTTATCAATTCCTTACATATAAAACTAATGGAAAAACGTGAAACGGTACCTTTATTTAATGGGTTCTTTATATCGTTATGCGCAAAGGTCAGTATGCTTTCTAAAATGGTTAGGCTGTGGATTGCATTGTTGCGCTCATAAGGTACAAACGTCATTATGTTATGACTAATAAAAAAGTTTATTTTGTTCATTTTTATATCGTTATTTGCAAAAGTCAGTATGCTTTCTAAACTGGATAGGCTGTTGGGTGTATTGTTGCTATCATTTTGTACAAACGTCATTATGTTATGACGAATAAAAAGTTTATTCTGTTCATTCTTTATATCGTTATGTGCAAAAGTCAATATGCTTTCTAAACTGGTCAGGCTGTGGGGTGTATTGTTGCTTTCATTAGGTACAAACATCATTATGTTATGACGAATAAAAAGTTTAATCTGTTCATTCTTTATAATGTTATGTGCAAAAGTAAAATATGCTTTCTAAAATGGTGAGGCTGTGAGGTGCATTATAAGTATCATTTAGTGCAAACATCATTATATTATGACAAATAAAAAGTTCATTAGGTTCATTCTTTATTTCGTTATGAGCAAGTGTCATTATGTTTTGTCAAATATTTACATGTAAGTTTGAAGGAGCATTCTTCTTGCTATTATATCTGTTATATCAAACAATATTTTGTTTAGAACAAATATCATTTCATTGCGTGCATACGTCATTATGATATACCGGATTATAAATATGCTAGGTGCTTTCTAAATATCGATGTATACTGCCGAAGTCACGCTGTTATGTCAAACAACAATACTGGTATGTCCATTCTTTACATCAATAAGGGCAGATATCATTATGCTATGTTTAATTGTAAGTTTACGAAGTGCATTCGAGCACAACAATGCACCTAACAAACTTACCGTTCAAGAAACACCATAAAGGCATTTACACATAATGGAAAAGAAAGTGCTCTCAACCACTTGATCATTTAAGAAAATCTAATGACATTTGTTCCTATGAAACACAAAGACTGCACCTAACAAACGAACTATCGTACACAGAACCATGGCATTTGAACATAACGACATGAAGAAGGTGCCTAACAAACTTAAAGTTTGAGACAATACAGAAAATTCATCCATAACAATATAAGAATACCTAACAAACTAAGTATTTGACATTGCATAAGGTTATTTACACATAACTTGAGAAAAATGCACATAACAAACAGTCTATTTGAGACTATATAATGACATTTGTCCATAACAACGGTGAATAATGCAACTAACAAACTTTTTGTTGCAGACAACATAGACAACATGATGACGTTGGACATAAGAATGCACCTAACAAACTAATGAATTGACATAACAGAATGACGTTGGAACATAACAACATACAGAATGACTAATCAAACTTATAGTTTGGCAAAATACAATGACGTTTCGATACAACAATAAGAAGAATATTCATAACAAATAAATGGTTGGACATAACAAAATGACGTATGGACATAACGATAAGAAGAATGCACATACCAAATTAATGATTTGGCATAACATAATGACGTTTGGACATGACGATAAGAAGAATGCACGATACAAACTAATGGTTGGACATCTGGAAATAACGATAAAAAGAATGCACATATCAAATCAATGATTTGACAAGAAAATGACATTTGGACATAACGATAAGAAGAATGCACACAACAAACTTATGATTCAACATAACACACTGATGATAGGAGTTATGCCATAACATAAATACATCTGGGCATAACGATATGATGTTTGCACCTAACAATCATACAATTGAACATAATATAATGATATTTGCACAAAACGGTATGATGTAATGACCAAACAAATCAACCAGAGCCCGTATTCATCAACCATTCTTGAGAATATTCTTAGTGTTATTCTGCAAAGATTTCTGCATTTGTAAATAACATAACTTCTGATTGGCTAAACCGAATGGTTTAGCCAATCAGAATTTGTGTTACTTACAAATGCAGAAAATTCTGGAGAATAAGACAAAGAACGTTCTTAAGAATGGTTAGTGAATACGGGCCCAGATCTCATAACGACATGAAGAGTGTACCTGACAAAACTCTTATCTGGCATAATAGTATTACATTTGGTCGTACCTATAAGAAGAATGCACCTACCTATCACGTAATATATATGGAGAGAACTGACCTAATGAAATAAAGTTCAGTGTAATAAGGCAGTAAAGGCGTTCCATAGAAAGGCGTATGTAAATGACTCTAGTGATGCTCCTCCCCATTATTTACAATTTCGAGCTGACATAATTGTCTCTCGACCAAAATTCGTTTCAAATAACAAATCTTAAACTAATTTATTGATTTAAACACGTTTCTACATTCGGCTAAAACAATCTGACCCCTTTCCCATATGAATAATGTTGACATTGTGTTGAGCAGTGAGAGAGAGGTGAACTTTTAAGTGCCCAACATTGATTTGGTTGTTGTGCAGTCTAATAGTGATCAACAGTGGCTGCAAAGACATCTAAAGTTGCAAAAGGCGCTTTAGAGGTTAACCCATTACCAAACGACAATATTTTAGACTGGTCCAAATTGAAAGCATTTGCAGACGACAAAATAAAAGTGACTGAAAATTTGAATTTTGTTTTGTAAAGGGTTGAAAACATTGTGGGAAAAGGAGAAAATGCTAGTTACCTGCATTTTCTCCTTTTCCCACAATGCTTTCTAAAGGCTTCTTTCTTAGGGGCGTCAAAAGTAGGGATGTGTGATAATGTTTTAAGTGTATTTTATTTGAACATATTTGTAGATTTATTCATTAATTTTGCTTACCTGCTTGTTGTAGTGCCTCCATGAAAGCCTGCCATTTTCCTGGCGATCTACACTCAAGCAAACATTCCATCATTCTAAACGTTGCTTTACTGTCTGATCGTCGATAAAGTCTCTCCGTGTCGTTCACTTGGCCTGTTCAAAATGTTACAAGGATCAGGCCTTGGCTTCACAAAAAAATTTAAGTCTCTTATAATTAAAGTTGTCTTCGTTATTTCAGATGCATTTCACCCAAACTAACAAATTACAGAAACATTCTCAAATCCTAAGTCTACATGCGTTAGACTCAGCAAAGCAAAATAATGAACCGAATTCATTTTTACAGACTTTACTCCAATGTTTTGCTGAGTGCAGTGTGAAATGTTGCGTCAACTTTTTTCAAAGGTTTTTCAAGTTTAGTTAAATGCGTCTCAAGTAACAAACCCAACTTAAATTAGAAATGGAGTCCATCAGTAGCCTTATAAAGACTAAACTTTGTTCGTAAAATCCGACACAGGGCCCTTATCCACAAGCATTCTTAAAACAGTCTCCATCTAATTCTCAAGAAGTTTCTACGTTTGGCAGTAACACAACTTCTGCTATTTACTGGTTTAGCCATTCAGAAGTTACGTTACTTTCTCAATCTAGAATATTACTAAAAATGAAATTAAGGAGGGCTGTTCAATATAGACCTAGGATCCATATTCATCAACTGTTGTGTACTAAATTCTTGTAGTCTCATTTTAAATATGGAATTAACGAAATATAACTGACTAAACTGTGAAAAATTACGTTACGGTTTAAAAACCTCTGGAAGATTAGACTAGAAATACTGTTGAGAATGATCGATGCATATGGCCCTGATTCCCTCATTTATTGTGCCTTTGTTAGAATTATGAAAACGCCATAAGAATATGTATTTTTTGTGATACACTTTCGCAAAGTAATGGAAACAAAATTATCTAAATCCGCCCGTCCTCTTTGTTTTTTATCTGAGAATAAAGTGTCTTGGGTAGGTATATGTAGTTGATACCTCAGCCTCTTTTCAATCAATTTACATGGAATACAATAGCGTAAGTCTGTATTTCGATAAATGATAGTTGAAAACAAAATACCAACTCGTTATTTTCTTCGTTAAAAGTTTTCATTTATAAGATGGTTTTGAAAATCCTGAAAGAAAATAATTATCGAGTTATGGCCTTCAATATTATAACGAAACTGGCTGTACTTTTGTACAAAAATGCATACCGACATAGGTTAGTATTGGACAAGTTCTGGGCCTGCATTCACCCATCATTTTCAAGAATATTCCTAGTTTTAATCCCCAAGATTTTTTATGTTTGTAGGTAACACAACTTCTGATTGGCTAAACCGAACGGTTTAGCCAATCGAAAGTCGTTTCACTTTCAAATAAAGGAAATTCTGGAGAATTAGACAAGGAACGTTCTTAAGAATGGTTGGTGAATACGAGCCCTGATCACCTCACTGGGTGTGGCACTTTGTCGCCATTTTTCAAAACAAATCTTTTTCAAATTTAGATTTTTTTCATTCTTATATTTTTCATTTTTATGATTATTTTCTATATGAATTTATTTTTACCCCAATAGAATAGGTCTTGCCTTTATCATGGTATGTGACAATTCATATTCGGTCTAGATCTAGTTCATAGAAGACAGCAAACGGATAAATATTCAAATAATTATAAAGGTTTTGCTTTGGGTGTTCAAATATTTCTTGCCCAACGGTAAAATACAAGACCACAGTGAACATGTAAAACGAGCTTGGTTGGTCAGTGAAAGAAACAAACGACTTTTCAAATAACAATGAATCGCTAAAAGTAGTATTCACTTGACAAATCTAGCACTCTAAGAACAATTAAAGTCTAACCTGACGGGATAATTCCATACAGCCTCTGCAGTACCGACGGACCTTTGATCATACTTGATATCTCCATCCATAAAGCCTTTATGTTGGCTTCTATGATATCGTCCCTGATGTCATCGGCCATGTCAATCGTGTGTTGTAAATTCCTTCCGGTCTGAAAGGATTACACAGCAATTTAACGAAACACTTTTGCTCCTATTTCTTTTTAATAAAAGCTTCAAAATGTAGTGCCATTTTTTCGTGTTGCTAACCATGCGTCCACAGGCTAGACGCTAAGCACAAGTGCATGCGTGTGTTATGTGATGAACATGTAAAAGCTTTAGTGCCGAGGTATCAGACGTACGCGTACTATATAATATATATATAAAAAAAAAAGCACTTGTAACACGCTATTGAACGGTAGAAGTCCAAAATCTGTTTCTACTGATAAATTAACTGAAAAACTCGGTGGAAATTTTGCTATGTCATTTTGTCAGACCACATAAAGGAGTGATGCATACAACAAATACAAAAAAGTACAGGATCTGTAATTTTCCGCGGCTAGAAGAATGTGAAAAAGAAAATCGAGAAAATGCATTGCAACTAATGCCATTTTCTCTTACTGATTCAAACTCCCCTTGCAGAAGGCTACACGAGTTTCTGTCATGGCGTGGTTCCTACATCCGTCCGTTGTTTGGTGTCTGTCCGACGTCCGTCCAAGGTCCGTCTTTACTTTTGAACTTGTTTCGCTATAAAACCTACAGTCATATCGTATAAAATGCAATTTATTTATGTTATAAATCGTTTGAAAAACATGAAAAATGGAGGACGATAACAATAACAACAGGGCCAAGATGGCCCTGGATCGCTCACCTGATTTTTATTAGAGAACCATAGACATTTTTTTGCGGTATTGAAACTTTGGAAACAGAATCATTATTTTATCAAGCAATTTTGAAATGGTCGCTGGTAAAAGTAATTTCAAAATCTGTCACCACCCCTACAATCACCACCAATCGAACAAGAACACCACAAGCAGGTGCCAACAATTGGCTGTTATTTTCAATGGATAAAAGTTTCCTTGTTTTTTTTAAAGGGTCACCCTAGGAATATTTCGGTGAAATTATTTCAAAATCTGACAAGCCGTTCCAGACAAGAATAATTAATAATTTCCTCTTCATGTCCCTGTAGTGCAATCAACCACACCACCAGAGCCATGTTTCTTGACAGATCAACATTTTGTGAACATTTTTTTTAAACCCAAGGAACACTGATGTCAAATTATTTCAAAATCTGACGAGCTGTTTCAGAGAAGAAGAACTTTCAAGTTTTTTTTTTTCATTTCCGTATAGTGCAAGTAGCTCCTAGTCACCAGAGCCATGCTACTTGACAGATCAAAATTTCGCGAACAGATCGTGAAAAGGTTCACCCAAGGAACATTTCTGTGGAATTATTTCAAAATATAACCTGCCGTTTCAGAGAAGAAGGATTTTTAAGAATTTCTTCATTTCTGCATAGTGCATGTAGCCCCCATTCACCAGAGCCATGATTTTTGACGAATAAAAATTTGCCGACCAATTAATGAAAAGGGTCACCCAAGTAACATATCTGTGAAATAATTCAAAATCTGACCAGTGGTTTCAGCAGAGAAGATTTTTAAAGAATTTCTTGGAAAATTCCATTTGGTTGCCATGGCAAACAGAGTTTTAATGAAATCAAATTCTGTGAACACTTTTTAAAGAGGACCTCCAAAAATATTCCAGACAAGTTTGGTTCAAATCGGCCTAGCGGTTTAGGAGGAGATTTTTTAAAGAATTGTTGACGCTGCACGATGGATAATGGAAGACGGACATCGCACGTCGCACGACGGACAAAGCGTCACCCTAAAAGCTCCCCTTGAGTATGTTGTTCTGAGGTGAGCTAAAAAGGAAAGATGACAATAAACATTGTACCTTCCGTGTTCACGTGATAAAGTTCACATTCTTCATCGATGATTGAAACGTCGAGGGATTCTTTGTTTCATCAAGTAGCTGAGCCCTATAAAAATCCAATCAAGTTTTAGAAAAAGGAGCTGTTGGGTGAGTGTTTCTTGATTATGCATACCAGTCCACATTATTAATTGCATTTCGTAAACCTTGCAGGGATTGCTTATTACAATGAGCACTGAAACGTGTTGAAATTTGGCTTGATTCCGAAATATTTTGGAACACTATATACACTGAAAACATTCTCACAGGCATAATACACAGTTCAAAGTTTTTTTTATGATGTCTTTTTCTGTGCCATTGAAGGCTGTGTCATGCTTAGGCCTGGTTAATAACAAAAGAGTTATAAGATTTTTCCCTTAGACTATTTCTCATCATAATTAAACTCATGAAAGATTTCATAAAATCTTCAAAATTTCCAGAAATTGTGTTTAAAAACTAAACTTCATCATTTTCCCAGTTTGAGAAAGAGGAAGCGGGCTGCTGGAATGGTGTAGAGGTGTGAAGGAGGAACCAAGGCTGTTTTACTATATGCACCATGATAATCCTTTACATGATGGTTGACTGTTTTAACGCTACCAGATCGAGAAGAGAATGTTCAGCCGTTTCTTTCGTTTAATTTTTCTTCATGAGTAGTTCTAAATGGCTTGCCATCGTCATTAATTGCCAATATTATGATTCAGCTGAGTAAACAAGAGTACAACCGCATTTTCTATAGAAGAAAGATGGCAGTCTGAAGGGTAGCCGTATCCATCGCCGCCATTCATTTTGAAAATTTTTAGACCAATTAACTTCTATCAAAAGAAAATGTTCGACATTCGAAAGGGTTAATGAGACACGAAACTACACAAAATGCTTCCTACGGACGAGCAGACAGATAGACGGACGGACAGGGATGGCTGACAGACATACCAAATTCGCAATAATTAATGAGATGAACATTTGACCAGTGTTAAGTAGGAACAGCTCAGCAGATCTGGGAAGTATAGACCCGAAGAAAGTTGTCAAACAAATGTCACCTTTGACTCCTGCTGTGAGCATAAATTTCGAGCCTGGCGTCTGAAACCTCAGCTCTGCACCTTGTCTCATCAAGAGAAACATAATATGTGAAATACTTAAAAAATAGACCAAGAGTTAAAAGAGTTATGTGGAGGACACAATTTAGAAATAAATGACCTAAATACTGCAATCTTGGCCTTTGACCTCGTCGTTTAAACCCTATTTTGCAGATTTTCTGAAGCCAAGGTGCATTCATGTGTGAAATACAGACCAGCGTTTTAGACTGATGCTATACTTACCATTGTCAGTCATGGTAAACTAGAAGAAAAGAGCAGCCAAAGCGTCTAGAGAGAACGTAACGTTATGGAATGGAGGAGAATGTCGGCGTAGTTTTCATGACTGATAATTAAATTTCTAAAGTAGAAGGTTAGAAAACTATCGACCAACAAATTTAATGAGTAAATGATGAGCTAGTCACATAACCCCAATCGTTAGGCTTTCTCCGACATCTTGGTTTTTTTTTTCTTCGTTTTCGCTAGCGCAGGCATCAGCTATTCGTATGCCCTTTCTGGAATGAAAAATGATGAAAATACCGGCATCGTTTGAAACGGCTGTATACGCTGATCTTTTCTTTGCCAGCTAACAATTATGCCCGTAATCGGTATAGCTTTATGATTAATATATGAAGAAATATCAAAATTATAAGGAAATGTTACTGTTACTTGTTTGCAGTCCTATATCTAAAATGTGACTAAAGATTTGCAAATCCGAAACTTAGCTTTACATTTACTGCGCATGATCCGATAGTCAACTGAGTTACTGCAAAGTTTTAAAGTTCTTTTTTTTTTGTCACTTCTTGTAAGTTTTTCTCAGCTTGGGCATTGTAAAGGAGATTTATGATGTAGGCCTACTTGCTGTGTTTCATTTACGAGGAGTCCTACTTGGCACTTAAATCGCCGATCATGAGGTTCTATTTTTTCAAATGAAGTTCAACGCGCATGCGCTTTTAACGAATTTATAATGAATGTTCATATGAATGTTGTTATGTTAAAATAAATGTAAAATACAAAAAGACTAGTGAAAACTTTGCACTAAACTTGATGTCAGCTTGAAGTTAAATAATTTATCTGTCGATCGAAGGCCTTTTTAAAAGCTGTCAAGCATATTAAAGACGCGTAATAGATCTAGTTGAAAGATGACCGGTAGTGTGTTAATGGCCGCTGTGATTTGTGGGCGGAGAAAATTCCAAAAATAACATCGAAGCAAAGCCTTCAGATTGAAGCTAATCAACATAATATATTTTGTAACAAGATGTACTTACAAATGCATTTCTAACCAGCAACAAAACGCAATATATCCAGACTTTGAAAAATAACTAAAACCCGCTAGGTCTATCTTCACTCAAGACTGTAGATTTCCTAAATTTAGTTCCTGATTGCAGTTCGGTGCGTGGTTTCCCATCGGAAAAACCCCGTTCGGCAAACCTCGGATGATCCATTGATCCAGTTAAAACTTTACGGTATTAAACGAGCTGTGACGGGTGGGGGAATACCCATTTCCTTCCCGTATCTATAGATAAACCAGAGTGAACTTGCGAAGTTTAGCGCGTGAGTAGAACATGATAAATGTGGAAAAAAAAACTTTTCAGTAATCGACCTGAAATCTAGAACTTCTAAAAAAAATTTGTGATTGAAACGTCGTTAGGAAGAAGCCTTATGAAAACATTGTAGGAAAAGGAGAAATTGGTGTTAACGCAGTCCCAACCAAACTACAAGATTTTCTATTCTTTCAAAGACGAACTCAACCGTTTAAGTCACAATTACTATGCTAATGCTTTCAGTTACCAGAAAAGTTCGAAACATTGTAGGAAAATGAAAAAATGGATGTAAATGCATTCCCTACCAACGTACAATGTTTTCTATCCTTTCAAAGACGAAAACCACCGTTTGTGCCACAACTAATTTGCTAACGCTTTCAGTTTGAAGAAAAGTTTTGAAATTCTGCCGTTTGGTTATTTAAAAGCCAGTAACCCATTGTGTGAACTGTCGTAGTCCTATACACGGAAGAGTGTTAATCGTGACATAGAAGCACGTCTACATGTTATATGTATACTCTTGAACTTCAATATGAACTGTGGTCTGTGAAAAGGGGGCTTAACCCTTTCCCAAACAAGCCCTGGTTTTTACGTGTCTGTAGTACAAGTCTTTAGAAAACACTGTGGTAAAAGGAGAAATTGCTCGTAACGAGCAATTTCTCCTTTTCCCACAGTGCTTTCTGCACCTTCGGATAATTTTCTGCCAATGTTTTGAAAGTTAAAATTGTCGTCTGCAAACTCTTTCAGTTGGGGAGAGTCTAAAATTTGTCGTTTGGGAAAGGGTTAATACATCGCCAAGGTCGTTAAAACAAAGGAATGTGTGGTAGAGGATTAGAGACGACAAAATTGTAGAGTTTTCCAAGTTAAAAGTAACGTTAGTTACACGCTACAAAAAAGATGTAACTAAAACCATGAGATTTTGTCTGATAAGAGAAGTAAAAACAGAGGGCTGTTTTCCAGAATGTTCTCCTTTTGCCACGGTGGTTTCAAAAGTCTTTATCTCAGTGTTGACATTGATAAAACGGGATGGTTTCGTAAAAGGTTACTGAAACGCTCATGACGTAAAGCTGTTATTTTTTATCAAGCTTCTAATGAGGTTATGGATTTAAAGTACTCGATTTTTAACCAATACTAACACTGCAGAGGCTAAGGAGCACCACCAACCACTTCCAAAGACTAGGACCACTACCGAGGCTCAGTACTACTAACGATAACTACTTAGGCTTGATACCACTACAGACCACTACCAAGACTGGGACCACTACAGACCACTACTGAGGCACAGTACCAGTAACAAACGCTACCGAGGCTTGGTACCACTAAAGACCGCTTCCAAGACCGGGACCACTACAGACCATTACAGAGGCTTGGTAAAACTACTGACCACAACCGAGGCTGGGTACAACTACAGACCACAACCAAGGCTTGGTACCACTAAAGACCGCAACCGAGGCTGGGTACCACTACAGACCACTATCGACGCTTGGTACCACAACAGACCAATACCGAGGCTTGGTACCACTACAGACCACTACCGAGGCTTGGTACCACTACAGACCACTACCGAGGCCTGGTATCACTACAGATCACTTGCAAGGCCTGGTACCACTACAGACCACTACCGAGGCCTGGTACCACTACAGACCACTGCAGAGGTTTGGTACCACTACAAACCACTACCGAGGCTTGGTACCGCTACAGACCACTACCATGACTTAGTACCACAACAGACCACTACCGAGGCTTGGTACCACTACAGACCACAAACAAGACTGGTACCACTACAGACCACTATTGAGACTTAGTACCAATACAGACCACTACCGAGACTCAGTATCACTACAGACCACTACCATGACTTAGTACCACTACAGACAACTACCGAGGCTCAGTACGACTACAGACCACTACCATGACTTAGTACCACTACAGACAACTACCGAGGCTTGGTACCACTACAGACCACTACTGAGACATGGTACCACTACAGACCACTACCATGACTTAGTACCTGTACAGACAACTACCGAGGCTTGGTACCACTACAGACCACTTCCAAGACTTAGTACCACTACAGACCACTACCATGACTTAGTACCACTACAGATAACTACCGAGGCTCAGTACCACTACAGACCACTTCAGAGGCTCAGTACCACTACTGACCAGTACTATGACTTAGTACCACCACAAACCACTACCGAGACTTGGTACCACTACAGACCACTACCATGACTTAGTACCACTACAGAGCACTTCCGAGGCTCAGTACCACTACAGACCACTATCATGACTAAGTACCACTACAGACCACTACCGAGACTTAGTACCACTACAAACTACTACCATGACTTAGTACCACTACAGACCACTACCGAGGCTTGGTACCACTACAGAACACTACCAATACTTTTTACCACTACAGACAAAAAGCATGACTTAGTACCACTACAGACAACTACCATGACTTAGTACCCCTACAGACCACTACCGAGACTTGGTACCACTACAGACCACTACCGAGACTTTGTACCACTACAGACCAATACCGAGACTTTGTACCACTACAGACCACTACTGAGACTTGGTACTACTACAGACCACTACCATGATTTAGTACCACTACAGACCACTACCGAGGCTTGGTACCACTACAGACTACTACCAAGACTTTGTACCACTACAGACAACTACCATGACTTAGTACCATTACAGACTGCTACCGAAGCTTTGTTCCACTAACGACCTCTGCCAAAGCTGGGCACCATTTCCTACCTCTGCCCAGACTTGGCACCAATTCCGACCACTACAGGGTCTGGAAACCTCTACCTACCACAATGGAGCCTGCGGAACACTACTGACTGCCATCGAGATTAGGTTAAATTAACCCCTTGTCAGAACAGCCTTAAAGTTTCACGACCTTGAGCAAGACTGCTTTTAAAGAAAAACGTTGTTGAAAAAGCAGAAAATGCAGATAACTACATGTAGTTTTATTTTCTTATTCCTCAATGTTTCCTTCCTGACGACGGCAAATTTTGTTATTTTCGGCAACATAAATTCACTTCGCTCTATGCAAATGCCTTTCAAATGTTTAAAAGTCCAAATTAAAGGTGTCTGTCTGGTAAAAAGTTAAATCTATCACTAATGACTCAAGAAATTCGACTATATTTCGAGGTCTAGAAATAGATTTCGAATGTAATCGAGGTTGAATTCAGTCATGGTATAGTACCAGGCAATGCATGGTGTAGAACCAAGATCAGACTGCACGTTCTGTGCCATCTGATCTTGATCTACGACACCCACAAAAGTTACTTAAGTCGGCATTGATAGCAAGATAGCTAATGGGTTTCACTGGCGAGATAAAAAAATAATTACTTGACGCGGAATGTTTTATTGTGTAGACCGGTTTGTATTGTCAGATAAAACAGGCATGCGTTTAATCCTTTGACTTTCTGGCAAAAGTTAAATCCCTCTTTCGGACAGCGTAGGTCAAGATCAGACGGCTCAGAATGTGCCGTCTGATCTTGATTTACAATGTCCGATAATATGATAGACTTATGAAATATCTTGACAAAAGCATGCAAGATATTAGATTACCTTCCCTTTTGCGAACTGAAAATAGTTATATTAAACTTTTGTTCGGGACTGTAAGGGTCTAGAAGAATTCGATCCATTGAAATCAAACGATGACGGTTTTGTGTTTCGTATCGGCTGACAGGTGATAGCGATAGGTGGCACTTATCTGTAACGGTAAATTCATCAGGTAGGTTTATCTTTAGGATTCTTTTATTGTAAAATAGAACCATAAATGTAATGTACAGGTATGAATAAAATTCTCTTCTGTTCTGATTCAATTTTAGACAAAATTCTCTTGTAGATTTTTTTTTTCATCTGACTCATTACCACGTACCAAAATTTTGGAAATGTCCAATTTGAAAGCATTTGCAGACGACGGCAAAGTGAGCGTGACTGAGAAACTGAAAAGTTTTTCTTGAAGGAAGGAAAACGTCGTTGGACAAGGAGAAATGCTGGTAACCATCATTTTTGACACTACGCTTTCTATAGCTTCTTTCCTAAGATTGCTAAACTCGGGATTGTGTGGTAAAGGGTTAGCCTTTATTTTGACGACCCTGAGAAAGAAGTCTTTAGAAAACATTGTGGAAAAAGGAGAAAATGCTGGTAACCAGCATTTTCTCCTTTTCCCACAATGTTTTCTACTCTTCACAAAACAATTTTGAATTATCAGTCACTTTTATTTTGTCGTCTGCAGATGCTTTCGATTTGGACAAGCCTAAAGTATTGGTAATGAGTTAACTAGTTGAAATAATTTCTGGGTCTCCAAAGAACCTTTTATCCCAAAATGCCGAACTTTAACGGTCTTGAGAAAGAAAGCTTTTCCACAGTATTTTCTACTCTTCCCTGAACGAATTTTGATTCACAATGTGTCATCTGCAAATGCTCTGAGCAACCGGGTATCGAACCCACAACCTCCAGGCCGTGTTTTCGACTAGGGGATGTTAAGAGTAAACAGACGACAAAATTTTGAATTCATCAAAGGTAACGATTTTGTAAACGACAATAAGGCTCAGCTGCTGACACCTGTCTTTAACGAAAAAAACAAAGTTGCTCGTAAAGGGTAAAAAATGATTGCCAGCATTTTTGCTTTCACCAGTAATTATTGTTAAAAACTTTCTTCCTCAGAATCGTTAAGAATAAGGCATAATTAGGATTTAACTCGTTACCAAACCACAAATTTTGGACTCTTCCAAACTGAAAAAGTTTGCAGACGACAATTATAGATTTTTGAGAAAATGGCAGAAAATTCTCAAAAAGGGTAGAAACACTATGGGAAAAGTAGAAATTGGTCGTTATGAGCAATTTCTCCTTTTCCTGAAGTATTTTCAAAAGACTATACTGCAGACACGTAAAAACCAGGGCTTGTTTGGGATAGGGTTAAGTCGTTATCAACCAACAAAATTTTAGGTGTGTCCAAATCGAAAGCATTTGCAGACGATAAAGTAAAAGTGATTGAACATATGAAATTTGTATTGTGAAGGGTAGAAAACATTGTGGGAAAAGGAGAAAATGCTGGTTACCAGCATTTTCTCCCTTTTCCACAATAATTTCCAAAGGGCTTCTTTCTCAGGGTAGTCAAAAGTAGGGATTGTGTGGTAATGTGTTGTTAGATAGAAAACATTGTTGGATAAGGAGACAAACACACTATAGGTATCAGAATTTTCTCCTTTTACTAAAACGTGATCTCCTCATGATCGTCAAATCTTGGGATTGTGTTATATAGTAAGTGCATCACTGTGATGCAGTAATTGCTGTCGATCTGTGAAATCCATTTTGTCCAATAACCGACTGAATCATCAGGTAAAATTGTCCTTTGACATGCAAAAAATGACCAGTAACAAAAAGTTTCAACCCAAGTCAGCCTGTGCCGACTGCGCAGACTGACCCTGGCCAGTTCCTTTTGTGGTGCCTGGGGGTCGAAATTTTCTCCTTTTCTCACAATGTTTTCTTCCCATCTTAAAACAAATTTCAATTCTTTATTCACACTTATTCTGTCGTCTGCAAATGCTTTCAATTTGGACCAGTTCAAAGATGTGTTGTTTGGTAAAGAGTTAAAAATAGCCGCGAAAATCACAGTATCTGTATACATGATAGAGTAATGGCTTCGATCTACAATAGAAAGTTTTTGTAGCACAATAGAGTCAATAAATTCGTAAACTTTCAATAAAATCAACCATTTATCACCCACGTGATATTATAGAAATCCGGAGATCGAAAAGTGAATTAAATCAATAATGCGAGGCAGAGCTCCATATAAGAGGGGGTGATGGTATTCTAAATCCATTATTTCTTTTCAAAACCTTATGTTGTGGGTACTCATTAGAATCGTCTCGGTGAGACGATTCTAATGAGTATCCACAACATAGGGTTTGGTGGATGATAAGTAATATTTTGAATTTTCACATCAAAATCATTATCTCTATCTAGAGCTCTGGTGAGCTATCCCTAATAGCAAACAGAGGGCTGGGAGGGCAGGGAAGTTGGGGGGGGGGGGTTCCTGGTGAATGACAATTGCTGTAGGAAAACATTGCGACTAGATGCAGGGCCGTAGGAACAGGGGGGGGGGCCAGGGGGGGGGGCGGGCCTCCCCCCCAATAATTTGATCACCAATGAAATGACTGTGTTTGGCCAAATATTCAGCTGGACAATCGTTGTATATAAGGAGGATGAAATAATATGTCAGAGTAACTTAATGCAAAACGCTGATAGAAAATTTCAAACAAATTAATATAGTTCTAAACAAACGGAAAAGAGCCACAGAATTTTTTCATCTACTATTGTTTTCTGACATACACCAAACAATTTTCGACATCACATTTCATTCAGTGTGATTTTCTGCTTTCTTTTTTCTCCAAATCTTGTAATTCACCACACTGTTGAACAAATTTCCTTCTATTTCGGT
Source organism: Tridacna crocea (assembly GCA_943736015.1). Taxonomy (NCBI): domain Eukaryota; kingdom Metazoa; phylum Mollusca; class Bivalvia; order Cardiida; family Cardiidae; genus Tridacna; species Tridacna crocea. The sequence goes on along the minus strand of OX031067.1, from coordinate 23,378,405 downwards.
GGGTTATTTCTCACTGCATAACAAAACACACTATATGTCAAATCGGGACAAGCCAATTCTGAAAAGTTTGGCCCCCCCCAATCCAAAATTGCTTCCTACGTCCCTGAGATGATTCTTCATTTACAGTCATTGTAAGCAATTTCTCTAGTTGCTGCAATGTTTTCTTAGCTGGAAAAACTCTGCTAATGCAAACTGATTCTGTTACTGCATGTACTTTGATTCTTTGGCAGTTAAATAACCGATTGACCTATCGACTTTTTCCAACAATGAGGCCTACAGAATAAATAAGTTTTATTCGTCCGCCTAGAATTAAATTGTAAACAGATCGAGTAACTATCAAACAAACAGCTTCTATTTACACCTGATACTTAACTCTTTCAGTGCTAGGGACCACTATAATGATATTTGCGGACGCTGCACGTCAGGATCAGACTGTTAAGAGTGAAGCCTTACTCCAGTTTTTTCTTTCTTTCTGTCTTTCTTTCTTTCTTTCTTTCTTTCTTTCTTTCTTCATTTAACTCCCTTTCCCTCTCTTGTCTCTAACATTCTCTCTGTCTGCCATATGGTTTGTCTGCCCGTCTGTCAGTCCGTTTTCCTCCTGTCCTTCCGCCCGCCTGTCTGTCTGTCTGTCTGTCTGTCTGTCTGTCTGTCCACCTTTGTGTCTGTGTATCGCTCTCTCTCTGTCTCTCTGTCTGTCTCTCTCTATCTCTCTCTTTTCCCTTGTATCGCTCTGTCACTGTCTGTGTTGCTCTCTCTCTCTCTCTTTCTTTCTCTCTCTCTCTCTCTCCCTCTCTCTCTCTCTGTCTTTCTCTCTGTTTGCTGCATTCTCTCTTTACCTGTCTCTTTGTTAGTAGATCAAAGTTTCAAGGAACTATCCACTGTCTCTGTGCAACGGAATTTACTGAATCGTATTAAGTAAACACGATACAGTGACAAAAATCTTCATAGAAAGTGTAAACCGGTATGTAAATTTGATTTCCTCTCGAGTGTTTCTATTCTCGTTTTGTTTCTTTTGTGCAGTGTTTACTTTCACCAGAAGCTTCAATAGAATTAAACTGTCAAGCAATGTTTAAACATGTCTATTTTATCTTCGTGTGGGTTGCGTTTTTGTGTCAGACTAATAAAAAACACACTTATTCCTTAGGCTTCTGAGCGCGAATTACTGATCTTTTGCAGACAGTGTAGATCAAGATCAGACTGGGCCCGTATTCACCAACCATTCTTGAGAATATTCTTTGTCTTACTCTCCAAGGCTTTCTTAATTTGTAAGTAACACAACTTCTGATTGGCTAAACCAAATGGTTTAGCCAATCAGAAGTTGTGTTACTTACAAATGTAGAAAAATCTGCAGAATAAGACAAAGAGCGATATAAATCTTGGATCTACACAGTCCGAGAAGGAGATGTCTTTTTTCCTCCAAAATGTCTTTGAAAGAGCAAAACTTGACTTTTCACTGTCGGCTTTCAGAAAGTTCCATTAATTTTGAAGTTATTTAACAGGATAGGGTTGTAACATACTTAACGCTGTACCAAACGACAAATTTTCATACTTGTCAAAAGTAAGAATATTTGCAGACGACAAAATAAATATGACTTAAAAGTTGAAATTTGATATTGGAAGACAACATACATATTAACCCATTACCTCACAATCCCTACTTTTGACGACCTTGAGCAAGAAGCCTTTGGAAAGCATTGTGGGAAAAGGAGAAGATGCTGGTAACCAGCATTATTTTCTCCTTTTTCCATAATGTTTTCTTCTCTTCACAAAATAAATTTCAAATTTTTTGTCTCTTTTATTCTGTCATCTGCAAATGCTTTCAATTTGGACCAGCCTAAAATATTGTCGTTTGGTAATGAGTTAAAATCAAACTTATGGCTATAAACGTTGTCTAATCATAACGAAAACTAAGACATTTCATCGACAACTCTTTAACCCATTACCACACAATCCCTACTTTTGACACCCCAAGAAAGAAGCCTTTTGAAAACACTGTAGGAAAAGGAGAAAATGCTGGTAACCAGCATTTTCTCCTTTTCCCACAGAGTTTTTTACCCTTCCCAGATCAAATTTAAATTTTTCACAGTCACCTTTATCTTATTGTCTTCTAATGCTTTCAATTTGAAGCAGTCTAAAATTTTGTCGTGTGGTAAAGAGTTAACCAGGGTTCGTAATCACGAACCATTCTTAAGAACTTTCTTAGTCTTATTCTGCAAGATTTTCTGACTGTGAAAGTAACAGAACTTCTGAATGGCTAAATATCTGGTTCTTTGTCGTTCTTTGTCTTATTCTTCAAGATAGTCTGACTGTGGAAGTAACAGATCTTCTGATTGGCTAAAACAGGTGGTTTAGCCAATCAGAAGATCTGTTACTTTCAAAGTCGGACAATCTTGAAGAATAAGATAAAGACCGTTCTTAAGAATGGTGAATACGAGTCCAGCAGATGACACAAATTTAGACTGATCCAAAATGAAAATACATAAACATACGACAATTAAAAGTTACCGTTTAAAAAAGGAACAGATTCTGTCTTTCGAAGAATAAAAAACATTGCTTGAGAGGGAGAAAACGCTGGTAACCAGTATTTTCTCCCTTTCTAACATGAGTTCCGGAGCTTTCCTCCTTAAGAATTTTGAAAATCGAAAGTGCTTGGTAAAGGTCCATTGGCTTATGATCACGGCAACACCGCTATATAATTAAGAAAATATAAATAAAATTGACATTCAGGTAAACGAAGAGGTAATCGCATTCAAATAGACTATCTCCATTTTGTGTTCCAAGATTTTTATGGAGGCGTTTTCAATTGCAATCGACAATACTTTGTTATATTTATAAATGGCTATTAAATAAACTAATTGTAAGGTAGAAATATAAAATAGATTTGCGCATTAACTGTCTTCCTCTTTAAACTAATTTAGACAAATCAGACAAGATCCTGAAGAATAAGGCCTTTGAAAACATTGTTGAAAAAGGAGAAAGTGCTGGTAACCAGCATTTTGTCCTTTTCCCACAATGTTTTCTATTCTGTGATAGACATTTTTTATATTCTTTTGAATTACATTTATGTTTGCCGTCAGCAAATGACTCAATTTACAAGGCTTAAAAAGTTTGTCGTCAGATAGAGTTAAAACAACTTTTTGTTAACCCTTTGGCTGATAAGTGCGATTCGTCGACCTTTTGCAGACAGTATAGATCAAGATCAGGCGGCACAGAACGAGCAGTCTGATATTTGATCTACACTGTCCGATAAGGAGATATTTTCCCCTCAAAAATGTACCTTTGAAATGGCAAAATTTAGGCTTTAACTATCGGCTTGCCCCTTTACCAAACAATCTCTGGGTTTTTTTACGAAATTGAGATAGAAGGCTTTGAAAACATTGTGGGAAAAGGAGAAAATGCTGGTAACCAGCATTGTCTCCTTTTCCCCACATTGTTTTCTACCCTGCTGGAAACAAATTTCAATTTTTGAATTACAGTATGTTTGATTTGTCGTCTGCATGCGCTTTCAATTTGGACCAGTCTAAAATTTTTGTCGTTTGGTAAGGAATTAAAAGTTTCGATTCAGTTATATAGCAGGATAAGGGAAATGGAAAAAAAGATGTTAAAGTATCAACGTAGCTACATGTACTTAACAAAACATGGAGCTAACAAGTTCAAAAGATTGACCTACTCAATCATCATCCCTGAAATCTGACGTTTCTTATTCAAAGGGAGGGAATTTCCAAGTCTAGTACATATACTTCAGTCATATATCAATATATATATATAAAATAAGCAGTAGTTACGAGTTTTTTTTTTAAGTAAACCGACGATATCAAGAAAATTACGGTTCCCTATACTTTATTGTACATGAACAGAACTGTGTAAAAAAATAACCATAGTTTAGAGTTGATAGGTTTTCTTCTAAAGAAATGTGAATGGCGTGTTAAATAAGTTGAAATAAGCTAAAATATTTTGGGCCAGCAGGGCTTTGTATTCACAGACCGTTGATTACTGGCACAACACATTTCCACTGAGCTTTTAAGGCGTAATTTAAAGCGGGGCTTGCCTACAATGTTTAACATCGCGATGAACTAAGACAAAGAGGGCGAAACACGACCGACACACGTTTTCACAGTAATTTGCTAAAGACAAATATTTGTTTATCATTGTTGACAATTTGCTTACCCATCACATAGGAAGCAAGGCAGTTTTGTTAAATCGTAGGATCAATACTGAAACATAATGTCAAAACATTGTAAAAGAAGAAATTGCTCATTACTATTTAATTCTTCTATTGTCACATTTTCTTCCAGCAAGACAGAAGTAAAAAAAAATGTGGTGAGTGAAAATTTATCCGTGTTGTTGAATCATCTGACACTGAAGTCTCCCCTGAACATAAAGGTGTTGTAAGCGTCCAAATCAAAAGCATTTGAAGACATTTCATGTAAAGCTCTAATCGCAATTCCTGTCTGTGAAAGACTGAAAAACAATGTGGGAACAGGAGAAAATGCTGGTTACCAGCATTTTCTCCTTTTCTCACGATATTTTCTTTTTTTCACAGTTTCTGAAATATTGGACTGTTCGGATAAGGGTTCGAGCATGACGGGACATCGATAAAACAGATTATAAATCAATTATTATCAGTTGTTGATTCTTCAAAATTATAAATGCAAGTCTTCAAAGCGTCGAGACACAATCGGATAGATAAACGAACTTATTGTCGAGACACTGATAATTTTGACCGTTTACCCTTTTCAAAAAAGTTCTCTTGAAAACATTGAAGCAAAAGAATATTGAATCAGTAACCATGATTTTTTTTTCAAGTAATGTTTTCTACGTTGGTGAAGACAAATTCCAGTATCGAAATAATATTTTACCTTTTTCAGAATATGTGTTGATTGTATACGGGTAAGAAAGGAGTCCAACGGGCTTCATAGGTCACGGTGTAAAATTTAAAACTTGAAGGTCTCGGCTTCAACCAGACCGACTGACGGACGGACGCTTAGCCAGACAGACAGACAGCCAGCCAGCCTGCCAGAAATCGGCTTTAAGCGGACCAACAGACCGACGGATGGACCGACCGACAGACAGAGACACAAACGGAACACAAACAGAAACACAGAGACAGAGGGATATATTCAATTTTTAGACAGAAAATAGAAAAAGGGTCAGTTTGAAATCGATTTGTACATATCATCGTATTGTAAGGTGGAATTATAACGAGCTATTCTGATTTGAATGAACAAATATACGTGTATACATATCGATTAGTACTTGGGATGGCGCCTTGTTTCATGTTTGTTGAATGGTTTTAGGCTCTCGATTCTTTTATTTTGGATATAAACTTCGTGCCATCAACATGGACCGAGAGGTACTTCATCTCTTTAACCTTTTTACCAGGGCCCGTATTCATCAACCATTTTCGAGAATTTTCTTAGTCTTATTACTCAAGGTTCTCTAAATTTGTAAGTAACACATCTTCTGATTGGCTAAACCGACTGGTTCAGCCAATCAGAAGCTGTGTTACTTACAAATGTAGAGCATTCCTGAGAATAACACACACACACAAAAACCGTTCTCAAGAATGATTGATGAATACGGGCCCTGATGACAAAATTTTAGACTAGACAGTATTGTAGCACTTGCAGACGACAAATAATTAATGTTGCTTGTAATATGCGATTTGTAGAAAACACCGTCGAAAAGTAGGAAACGCTATTTATCAGCATTTCTTCTTTTTCCCTTAAATGTTTTTCGAGATGGTCAAAACCTTCGATTATTTGGTATAAGATCAATTCTGAAATTTTATACCAAGAAACATAACTTTCTATCCCTGTTTGCCTCAGTCTGTCTATCATTTGGACCATCTTTGGTTTATCTTCTGCAAATGCTTTCAATTCGAACACAACTGAACATTTCTCGTCCGGTAATGGGTTAGCACCTCGCCTCGAAATAAATGATTTCGACTTTTCTTCGAGATCTAAAAGTGATTTTCCTCAATAAGTTAAGATAGTTTGGATCAAAGCTCAGCAGTAGAAAGCGGACAGTGTAGATCCAGAATCAGACTGCACGTTCTGTGCAGTCTGATCTTGCTCTTCACTGTCCGCAAAAGATATATTTTATGTCACCATTTGAAGTGAAAGAGCTCAATACAATTTATAAATATTTATTCAGTTGTTACCGCTCAATTACTGAGGTGAAGATATCGAATTTCAATATTTTTCTAATACCGGTATTGTATATCTTCACTTTTCATCGTTGTTTTACACAGTATCAAAGTGTAAGCATGACTGTGCATTGTACTGCGCATGCTCATGCAATCCCACCTCTGTCTTATCAAACCGTTTGATAGGATCCTACGTGGCTCAGTGATTGAGTGTAGTACTCGTAACTCGGAAGCTCTGGGTCCAAGTTCACAGAGAACACTGAAGTTTTAGTTGGAATGTCCTTAGGCAAGACACACCAGAGCTCTTGCCTAGTGCAGGTGAAACCCAGGACATACAATGTGAACTGTCATCGAGATACGAATTCTCTATTCTTTACTGTCTTAGAAGAAAGAGACACGTTTTCATTTTAGTGATAACTGTCTTGTTTGGTATTTTTCTAGCGACGAACTAATAGTATTCAGTGCCATATTCAGTAGTTACAGGTTTTATAAGTAGTTTTATTATTATCTTTCCTATTTTTATTTCTTTAAGGAGATGGCTCGCTCGGGCGGTAAAAACAACAGCCTGAAACAACCTAAAGAGGAAGTTAATATCAAGTACATGCACCGCCCTCCGACAATCGCACCAAACTATGGTTTTCAAAGGCGATCCATGCTTCCGAAATCCAAAGTTTCAAGAGTACTTCTATATGACAATGCAACACAGGACCACATGTTAGACATCAAATTAGCTCACATCAACATTGAAAAAGAAAGAATATGTCGAATCATCAACTTACACAAACGTTCATTCTCTCACAGACAGTTAAAGAAACAACATTTGAAGCAGCAGCTGGCAAAGTCTGCCGGGGCAAAACCAAATAGCATTACAAAGCAAAAGGCTACAAGCAATAAAATGTCTAAAGCTTCGTCATTGTCCACAGGTATCAACAATATTCATTTGTCGACAGACAGTCAAAATACAGTTGAAAACATCTACAATGTGGAAGAAGCAGTGAATTTCAACCATAATCATGATTCGTCAGAGAAACTAACAGGTGCAAATGAGGAAATTTCAGAGAGCGTTAAATTGCCGCCAATTACAGACAACGACAAACGTCACGTGATCTTCAAGGTGAAGGACACTCACGGCAAAGTTAAAGTTTATCACACGGTTGATGATAATGGAATTCTAAATGATTTTATACCGATGCACACACTTTTTCCAAAACTTACAGACGATCCGCGATTCCGTAGTTTACAGGATTTATTGGTGCCTACTTATTATGGAAACGATACCGAACCGTAACTTACTACGTGTACTTTCAAAACGGCGCAGATCTGAGAAAAGCGGGTATGATGCATCTACGTGATGCTTAGTGCTGGATACGTAAAGTCCATTTGGCTTGTAACACGCGAAAAGGGACATTCGGACATCTGCGTAAAGTGTCGTCTCGGATCAGCCTGCGCAGTCTGCGCAGGCTGATCCGAGACGGCACTTTCCGTTTTTATGTTTGTTTATGTTTTGTTGAAGTCTACTGAGGATCAAAATCTAATGTAGACCTAAAGTGTCGTCTCGGATTAGCCTGCGCGGACTGCGCAGGCTGATCCGAGACGACACTTTACGCAGATGTCCGAATGTCCCTTTTCGCGTGTTGCAAGCCATTTAGTTTAACAATTGAATGGATCTGGAGATGGAATTATCTTAGGGCATCCAGAAATTTACAAATAGCGAAAAGTTTTAACCTATGCCAGTCTGTACGGACAGCGCAGGCTGACATGTGTCGATATTTTTTGCGGGTGTATCAAATCCCATTTCTTTTCGCGGAGGACAGCTCACCTATATTTCAAATTAATAACATCTGCAAGGAGCAAAATAAATGTTGCTCCAACTAATAGATTTGTTATGTGTTTTCAGCATTAAAATGATTAAACCTCCTTTGTCAGAGCAGCGACCAGGAATTCAATACAAAGTACAGTTTGTCAGAGTTTTTCAGCACATAATATTTTCTTCAGTTGCAATATTGTTATAACCTTTATATCTTTATTGAAAATAAAAGATCGGTAAAGTGTTTTCTGTTACGGTAGAAATAACTGTGCACTTTTTTATTGTATATATAATGGTTTTCAGAATTTGAGTTCGATAACCAGCTGGAAAAAAGATCTTCATGAAGCGTATTTTTCAAAATTTGTAGGAAATAGAAACGAAGCAATCCGGCAGAGAGATACTATCGACTATGTTAGCCGTTGCTGGGAAAAAGAGCTTAATATCGTCTTCCCATCCCCATTCCTATAAGGTTCCCAGTTATCCTGTATGAGTTGTTGTTCTTTTCTTGGACAAATATAGCACCAAGCACCGCGATGCTTCTTGGTTGGACCTAAATGGCTGTGACGCGCACCTGCAACTCATTTACATACGCTTGATAAGACTGAAGGCAGCCAATACTGTGAACCATAAAGTGCTGGAACCAACCTAAACTATTTTAACCCATTACCAAACGACAAAATTTTAGGTGTGTCAAAATTGAAAGCATTTGCAGACGTCAAAATAAATCTGATTAGAGAATTGAAATTTGTTTTAGGAAAGAAAGAAAACATTGTGGGAAAAGGAGAAAATGCTGGTTACCAGCATTTTCTCCTTTTCCCACAATGTTTTCTAAAGGCTTCTTTCTCAGGGTCGTGAAAAGTAGGGATTGTGTGGTGATGGGTTAATGGACAGCGCAGATCAAGACCAGTCTGCACTTTGACCAGATTGCACTGATCTTAGATCAACACTGTCTGCTATTTCATCACATAATCTGGCAAAATGAAATAAGAATATTTTTTTTATCCCAAATTGAAATTATCTATTTCATCAACCCCTTGGCTGCTAAGCGCGGACGGTGTAGATTATGATCAGACTGCACAAAACGTAGTCTGATCTATGATCTGCACTTTCCGATAAAGAGATATTATTTCCCAAGTTTTTATTATCGAATTCGACATTTTATTTTAGTTATTTAGCAAGATAAGTGTTAATTCAGCGCTGTAAGGGTTAAACCCTCTGAAATCAGAGGAGTCCAAAGTATAGATACAGGCAACACCCCATGGTTCTGTGATTTTGGTGAAACTATTTGAGCCGCTCTACATCAAAAAGGGGCTAAAGCATCTCCATGATGCATGATATTAAGCATCTTCGCGAGCCAAGGTTACGATCACTACGAGGATCTTACCTTGGCCGATCGAGCCCGATTTTCATATTCTCGGAATACGCCCACTATTGGATGTTTGTTATTGTCCCCCTTCAAATCTCATTTCTGGTAGCCGATACAATATCGTTTCACAAACCGCTTACGAATACAATAATTCAACATGAAGCAATAACCACAAAGGTAGGCCTACTTAGACATTCCATCTTTAGGTGCTGGGATATAGCCCAAGACCTCTTATTATTGACTGGTCATACTGAAACTTTCTCTACATATTGTTCGTCTATATTTTCGGTAATAAATCATTACATGTCGTGCATACATCCACGGAGGTACCCATGTTTACCTTCTATTTTTATTCGAAAGGTCGCGACCTTGTTCTATTTTTATTAAAGATGAAATGCTACGAGCGATTTGATTCGTGCATTTAGAGCTGGCTGCAATCAATGAAAATGTAAAAATCAAGCTCGATCCGCCAAGGGTAGAGTAGCGTAGTGGATCGTCACACTTGGCTTGCGAAGATGGATATCAAGCAAGCCATCACATAAGTATGGATCCGATACAGCTACTTTTTTAACAACTGACGTAATCATTAGGTTTACCGATCCTTTCACATACAAAAAAGTTGAGCAATATATAGCGAAGTTTCGGAAATGAGAAAATTTGCTTTTTATTGACAGTGCCCCCTCCACATTGAAAAAAAGTTGTGACTGACTGCATATGGAGACTCAAAGCTCGTTCAATATCTCGTATGCTTAGTTTACGTACCCTGCGTTTCTTTTTCGTCCTAGTATATATCAATACATGTTTCTAAATTGAAACATTAAGTACCCCAAAAGAAAGCATGCACAAATCTTTTAGTTTCAAAAAATCTTTCAAAAGCTTATATAATTCAGTTTGTCACCTTATTAAAAACTGGCTATTAGATAATTAATTCAGTCTATAATCTGGGCTGAAAATGTTAATTTTTGCATAATTCCATTTATATCTTCCCAAAAATTAATCATGAAAATCTGAACCGTTGTAGGGCAAAAAACTCCTACACCAATTTTTGATTTCTATTAACCATTAAAAAAGTTTATTGAATAAGCTTTTAATTTATATCAAGAATTTTTCGACTTGATGAATCGTTGAAACTTTGAGACTGGGCCGGATATCTTACTCAATTCATATTCAAAATATTTTCCTCTCAAAATGGATGAAATTAAAAAGCATATAGCTATACTTTTCCAGAGTCAAATTTGAATTTCAAAGCACTGTTTCAAAGCCTAAAATGAAGCACTTTATCAAAATATCAGTTTTTGTAAATTAAAGAAAAATATAGGTTTAAAATATTGGGGCCGGATTTGTATCTTTTAAAAATTCGAAACATTTTCGTAAAGAACGCTTTTATCTCAAATTTACTCATACGAAATCTTAAGTTTCTACATACCATAAGAAAAGTAATAACATAAAACTTGTTTCGTACAATTCAATACAAAAATAACAAATGTGTAAAGGGGGGGGGGGGAGCCCATTGGGGCTGGGAATTATAACTTACTTTTCGGGTCGGGTACGGCCGGGGATTACACATAACCTTACTCCATTATCTCCCGCTAGATGGCATTCTATAAATACTTTTTACTTCTTCTGACATGCGCAGACAACGAACCTTACTTTAATCGGCTGGTATTCCGCTTTATTGGCGAAATTAAGAATGATGGTATCAAAGCCGGACAGCAGTGTATGACTCAATTTCCGGCATTAAATTTACTTCTCAATATTTTTTTAATATTCCATTTTTTCTAACTTTACAATGGCCGGAGTTGTCCTTGAAACACTAAGCTGGAAAAAACTCTGTATTCTTGGAGTTTCTATGTTATTTCTTCTCCTAGCCTTCTTCCTCATCGGTGGACTGGTCGGTAAGTTTTTATTTTATTGCAGTTTTATTACAGGGATAGGTCGACTGTACTCTGTAGCGTTTCGGTCCTGAATTGCTTCGACCTGAATTGCTCTCTGTTTTACCAAAAAACTTACTTCATTTAAAATTGAGGAAAAAAGATAACATAAGTGAGAGGAAGTAATACAACTTTAGTGATTATAGAACATGCTAATGATTGTGTGGTATAATCTGCAGAAGTTCTATAGAAGGTTAAAATTACAATAATGATTAAGATTAAAAATCTAAGTCTAGTCATGAAGATAAAAACATGATTAAACACCATGGGCCAAATCTTCTCAACCTTGGGGTTAAATCTTATAGAAATAGTACTTTTGGGCTTAACAGGTCTTATGGGTCTCCCTAATCAGCGTCAGGAAATGTCAGGAAGCGTCACGAAGCGTCATGAAGCGTCACAAGCACAAATATTCCATTTTCACGTTGTTTTTGTAATAATAATGGAAGATCTAACACATTCTATCAGAATCTTATATATTAGAGTGTATTTTGACTCAAATATGGGATAAAACCACCTGCCGATTCAGCGTCACGAAATATGGCGGACAACTGTGGAAGCGTCAAAAGGTGTGAAGTCGAGAATAAGCGTCACGAAATATACATGTAGTAGATAAATTTAACGACTTAAAGAGCGGTAGGTAATAAAACAATTACCAAAATTAAAGAATGAGTATTTTCATGAATAATGACGTTAAATGTGGCAACAGCAGAAAAAAATATGATTTCACTTACCTTTCAAAATAATGCTTAATCCATAATCCCCATGAAGGCATATTTAGCGTCACGAGATCCAATCACTGTACTACGGGCTGGTAAGCCATATAATATTGAGCGTCACGAGATCCAATTACTGTATTACTGGCTAGAAAGCGACACAAAGTATTCATGCAGCGTCACGAGATCCGATCACTGTATTAAAGCTAGGTTAGAAAGCTACTCTAAATATTCAGCATCACGAGATCCGATGACTGTATTAAGGGTTAGACCCCGACTCTAAGTCTTCAGAGTCATGAGATCCGATGACTGTATTAGGGGTTAGAAAACGCTTCAAAGTATTCAGCGCCATGAGATCAGATCTCTGTATTAAAGGTTAGAAAGCAACTCAAAGTATTCAGCGTCACGGAAGCGTCACAAAGTATTCAGCGTCACGAGATCCGATCTCTGTATTAAAGGTTAGAAAGCCACTCAGAGTATTCAGCGTCACGAGATCCGATCACTGTTTTACGGACACCGACAGTATTCAGCATCATGAGATATAGTATTGAATATTACTAGTAAGACATAACGTCAATTGTTAAGCGTCAGGAGCTACAAAATCTCTCAGAAACATTGTTGTAATGTGTTTCAATACCTCGCATTTCATAACTTATGAGATCTCCTGTTCCTAGAACGTTTTCTCTACCATGAGAGAATCGCCATTCCATAAAACAAGATTTGGTTAGGTACTACAAGAGAACAGAAGCCTGTCATAGAAACATTGCGGGAATGTGATAAATAGAGTTTTTTCCGTATAACATTTTTGTTTAGGTTTCTCGCTGCTGATCATGATTTCCTCAATTGTAATACTCGATTGTAATCCAGTTGCTTGTGAACGTATATTTCTGCAAAGTCCTTGTGAAAGCAATTCAAGAAAAACATGAACAGGAGCACTGGTCGCCTTTATATAACTGACAAAAAGGATGCCTGGCCAAAATGCCTCGGAAATCAGTTATTTATCAGACAAAATGGCTTAAAATTGTATTAGCCTATTGTATCGTTACCTACGGTGATTGGAATTGCCCCAGCCAAGGCTGTTTTGCAGGAGGAATAGTAGAAGATAAGGGATGAAACCTATCTTAAGGTACGCCTTGTTCTTAAATGTGCTACGTGTAAAACATCATTACAGAACAGAACATTCTAATAATCCCAACGACGATTAGTAATTTTAGATGTCACCCTCAAAACGTCCGAAACTTGGCATTTTTTACACCTATGCTTAACCACTTCAGACTCGTCAGATCGGATTTCATATACAGTAAATCCATAATCTATATGGTGATATGGATTTGTTTTTAATAATAAGCACAGAACAAGATATTTGTAGTTATCAAATGAAGATTCAACTGTACAGTCTATACACTTTTATTTTTGACATGTTCTCAACGCATCATTATCTTTTCTGTTGGTTGCAAATAATAAAAACTAGTGAACTTTAATTATCGTCAATCTAGATGATTAATTGGTTTGTTAGCTATTTGATCAGCATGTCATTTTCCAATCAAAAAGGTGTGAAAAAGCACGCTCGCATTAATTGATACCTGTAGGTGATCCATTTAAATTAAAGTGTATTACATGTATATAGCAGGAAGGAGAAGAGTCGGGTTTTATTTTTATCACTTAAAGAAGAAATTGATTTGGACTAAAATGAAAAACTTATATATATGCTGAAAAAGAGCAATTTTGTCCCATTACCACACCATTTTTCTCAAATTTATGCATTGATGAGTACCATGGGTAGAAAAAACATAGTGAATGATATATGATGAATGTTTTTCCACCTCTATGGCCATTTTTATAACAATTGTTCTTAGAGAATGTAAATACATGTTCACCATGTCGCTTATCCGTATTTAATTTTTTTTTGTTTGAGTCTTGCAATGCAAATTACATTTTTTTCATAGATAATTTCTTGTATTCCAAGGCTTGTGCAGGGTTCTCCTTTGACCCGGGACTCCGGGTTTTGACGCTTGGATATCCAAAATTACCTGTTTCTGACGCTCAAAATAATCTGCCTAAGCGTCAATCTGACGCACGAGATTTCCAGTCAAAGGGTCATATAAATTAAATCGAATGCGTCCGACAGGAATGTAGACTATAATAAACATGATCAATATCAACCGTGTAAAGACGCAGCTCTGTTTATCACACGTAATCAAGCTGTCGAGTGGCGAGTCATTTATGAAAACATGATAAAGGTGCTAATCCAATTATCTAGTTTAAAATGACAGGTTTTCAAGTTAACTGCTAATCTAATTAACAAATTTATGTCAAAACATGCACTAGTGCTTGTAAAAGAATTAACAGATTTGAAAAAAAAGATCGCTAGAAAAAGCGTGAAAACCCATGACACAACAGAGATCAGCTTGACATCGTCCAATCAGAGGCACTTCAAACTATCTTTTCATCTTTACTAACAAATTCAATCAGTGAATTTATACTTATTTCTTCATGAAACAATAACTGTTTATAAATTAGGATTTTTTTTTCTAAGATGAATAGAATAGGATGGGGGAGGGGGGAGAGAAAGGATGGATGGACGTTAGGTCTTCTTGTCTTAAATAATTAGTGCTGAAAGAATAGTGAAAGAGTGAAAGAAAAAGAATTTAGACAAGAAAAGAAAACTTAAACCTTTAAAAATAACACTCTAACGGGCCTTTACATTCTCCCTTTTTCCACAATATTCTAGGCCAAGAAAGACAAATTCAGTCATCCCAGCCACATTTGAATTGTCGTCTGCAAATGTCTAAAATAATTATGATCTAGATAGTCAATTTTTTTTTTTAAAGTTCTTCTGTCCACTGCATTCCAAGGGTATTTTCTTATCTAATTTCCTACCCATAAACAAAGAATATAAATAGAAAATTTTCAGTATTTCACTCTTATTTCTCCATCATAATTTTTACCCTTGGACATCACTATTTGACTCTCGGAAATACCATTTTGACTCTTGAAAATTTGGGCTCAAGAGTCAATGACTCTTAGGATTCTGGACCTAGGGAGAACCCTGCTTGTGGTCTTTTGTAATATTGCATTGAATAACGTTCCATTGAATAGCAGTTCTGTGTTGGAAAAGGAGACCTTCTCCTTTGTGAAATGCGAGCTATTTATCCTCTTCCCACAATGCTTCTAAAAGACTTATTGAATCTCCTGAGGTCGAGTATTATTATCTTCGCAATATAGTCTAAGAATCTCGTGACGCTGAATACATGTTTATTGCCGCTAGTACATATATAGACATACAGTGGTACCAACAATTCTCGTGACGCTGATTTCATACTACATACTAAGGAGAGGCTGATCCGTGATACAGTGATACGATTGCATGACGCTGAAAACTATGTGTCTTACTAGGCTGTAGTACAGTGATTGGATCTAGTATGCCTGCATGAGGATTATGGATTAACTCTTTACCACACAATCCCGACTTTTAACGACCCTGAGAAAGAAGCCTTTTGAAAACATTGTGGGAAAAGGAGAAAATGCTGGTAACCAGCATTTTCTCCTTTTCCCACAATGTTTTCTACCCTTCCAATAACAAATTTCAATTTTTGAGCCACATCTGTTTTGTCGTCTGCAAATGCTTTCAATTTGGACAAGTCTAAAATTATACTGTGTGGTAAAGGGTTAAGCACTATTTGGAAAGGTAAGTAAAATCACCTTTTTTGTTGTTGTTGTTGTTGCCACTTTTAATGTCATTATTCATGAAAATACTCATTTTCTTTTTTGTTATTGTTCTATTAGATCTACCTACAGCTCTTAAATTTGTTAATTTTATCTAGTATATTTCGTGACGCTTATTCTCGACTTCACACCTCTTGACGCTTCCACAGTTGTCCGCCATATTTCATGACGCTGAATCGGCAGGTGGTTTTATCCCATATTTGAGTCAAAATACACTCTAATATATAAGATTCTGATAGAATGTGTTAGATCTTCCATTATTATTACAAAAACAACGTGAAAAATGGAATATTTGTGCCTGTGACGCTTCGTGACGCTTCCTGACATTTCCTGACGCTGATTAGGGAGACCGGGTCTTATCTCGGCAAGTTTTTCATACAGCGTCAGTTCAATTTAGTCTGTTTGCCTTTTTCACAGTATTGAGGATTGATTGTTTTGTGTGTAACGCTGTTTTCAACATTATTTCAGTTATATTGCGGTGGCCAGTGCACCTATCTATGCTTTCTAGGAGTTTCTTGTACCAGTACTCCCCACATATTCTTTCCAAGCTACTGGCTGCGTTTCCTCATACAAATGAAACAATGATCAGTGGTGACAGGGGAATGAATCCTGTTGCAATGATTATCACCAATCCTTGGTAAGAAATTTGCCGAGCTGGGGAAAGAACCCATGACCACTGTTCTTAAGACCTGTATGCTACTGACTGAGCTATTGGGGCTCAGGTTTTCACAGTATTAAAGAATCAAATGCATGTAACATGTGACCATTGAAATTTTATGGAGGCTCTTATTTCTGTGGGTCAGTCACCAATATCATTCAATCAAAATTGATAGAAGTTGAAAATACTGAGATACATTGGCAATGATTGCACTGTCACAGCAGTTGTATACTTTGATCACTTTGATGGCATAAAATTTTGGATCAGAACCTTTTGTAAAAGTTTAAAGGGGTATCTAACCAGATTTTGTTTCACATGTTGAGATGGTTTTGAAAAGGAGGGGAGTCCTATGACATTTCTATATACTACATGCAGTGTTGTGCCTAGGCCGTGGGATTGCGGGATTCCCACAATTTTTTTAACGATGTCTCTTAAAATTTAAGCCATTGCGGGATATTGGGCGCACTCACGAAAATCCGACAAATTTTCCCTATCTGAAGTCCATTTCGGTATTTACATACATGTACATTGCGTTAATTACAGCTGCACAAAGTAGACTGTGCCCACGGAATTTACTGAGATAAAGTTGCTTAGGGATATCGGATATTTAAACCAGTCTTACTGTTGTCAATAAAACAATATGGCGAAACGCCAGATGCGGTTGACCGACTCTATGTCGGGAAATGTTAAAAATAGAAAAGTTGCAGACAAAATTGAATCGCAGAGGACTGTTGAAAACCCCGAATTGATCGCGTCATCTGATCCTGACGGTGACCAGTCAACATCTACTGCGCAGATACCGAACCATCAGCTTCTTCGACCTCTGAGACAAGTAAGTAAAAGGACAGAAAAATTGGCTCATAAAATTTCCGTGGTTACAAGAGTCGGATGGAAGTATGAAATGTGTCCCCTAGATTTTTCTATTGTCCCCTTGAATTAAGATGGGGGAAACCTGTGTCCCCCAAAAATATTGGCCTAGGCACAACACTGACATGTATATCTCTCAAACTTACAGAATGATTCATCACTGAATTAAGTAAGGTCTTCAGAGGTAAATGGTCCGCCAAACCATCAAAGTAAATACAGAGACAGATTTCATTCATCATTTTTCCTAACATAACTTGTTGTCTGCCATTGCTTTCAATGTCATTCTAAACTGTTGTCAGTTTTGAATAGATAAACCATTCCATGATTCATTTTTACTAAATATTTATAATTGATTTAAGCTCCAAACCCCTCCAATGTCATCTATGTTACTGGAACAAAGTGTAAAAACAAGGCAGGTCGATCAACAAAGGAGTGGTTTATTCCAAGAGGAAGTGGCAACGAAGGGTGTTTGAATGTGGACAATCTGGATGATCCAAGTATATTTCAAGAGGGAGTCTCTGCAAACCAGGTAAAAATATTTGATGGCCAATACAGCTTAGATCTTTTAACCCATTCCCAAACGACAGATTTTAGACTCTTCTAAACTCAAAGAGTTTGCAGACAACAATTTCAAATTTGATAAAAATGGCAGAAAGTTCTCCAAATGGGTAGAAAACACTGTGAGAAAAGGAGAAATTGCTCATTACGAGCAATTTCTCCTTTTCCCACGGTGTTTTAAAAAGAATTGTACAGTAGACATTTAAAAACAAGGGCTTGTTTGGGAAAGGGTTAACATCATGATTTTGGTGATTTTTTACCACAGATCAAACATGTGAGCCTCGCTGCTGGAAAAGGAGGCTCATTGCATCTTTGTAAATAAGGCATTATACTTACCAAATTGTCCCATGGACTGGTATGGATGCATTTTGTCTGAAAACAGCTGAATCCAAAAGGTATGAGAAAAATAGGATGGTCCTTTGCCAAGTACAAATGCTACCAATGACAAAATGTTTCAACTTCAGCCTGCCACGACTGGGCAGACCGACATGATTTGATTCTTAATGCAAGTGCAGTAAATCTTGTTTAACTCTTTACAACACAACAAAATTTTGGATTCGTTCAAATTGAAAGCATTTGCAGATGAAATAAAGGTGACTGAAAAATTGAAATTTGTTCTGGGAAGAGTAGAAAACACTGTGGGAAAAGGAGAAAATGCTGGTTACCAGCATTTTCTCCTTTTTCCCACAGTGTTTACCAAAGGCTTCTTTCTCAGGGGCGTCAAAAGTAGCAGTTGTGTGGTGATGGGTTACTAACCATTTCAACAAATCTTTACCACACAGCAACATTTTAGACCATTAAAAATAAAAATTAAAAGCAGGTTACTGACATGAAAGCCTTTGTATACGAAAGGGTAGAAAACACTTTGTATGCGAAAGGGTAGAAAACATTTTTGAAAAAGGAGAAAATGCTGGTTACCAGTGTCATTAAAACTCAGGACTGTATGATAAAAAAGAGTTAAGGAAGATACCATGTGTAAAAATAAATGTGATAGCAGAATGGGAGTTTAAACATGGGGTATACACAGATCTAAGAATCCTTTGATTTTATTTACCTCCAGATTGTATTTGCTTTCTGGTTCCCACATATTCGAAATGGTAAACAGTTGGAGTTTAGTCCATGGCAACAAACCTTGCTGACAGTCATACAGATGGACATCAAGTATGATGAAAATGTCCCTGTAGGTAAGATCACTGTAAATGATGTAAATATTATTTTTGCTTATTGAACACTTCTTCATTATTGTTATGGCTAAGGCCAAATATTATATGTTATAACAAGCACTACAATGCAAGGGTTTTGAGTTTAAAATGGCCAAAAATATTCTGTACATAGAGAATGTCATAGTGTCAAATCAGTTTTTGATTTTTCATTCACAGTTATTTTGTCGTCTGTGAATGCTTTCAATTTGGACAAATCTAAGATTCTATAAATTTGTTACTTGGTAAAGACTTAATGCATCTCCATGATGCAGTATACCAGGCAGCTAATTACGGTATTAAATTTGATATGCAGAAAGTGGTCCAAATTCTAAAGCAAAATGTTTCAACTGATGTCAGCCTGTGGGGACTGTACAGGCTGACATTGGTTAAGGGTCCTGTGTGGCTCAGTGGTAAAGCGTAGGACTCTGAGGCCCTGGGTTTGAGCCTCACTGGCTCCACTGGGTTTTTCACAGGAGTGTCTTTGGGCAAGACACCTCAGGGCCTAGCCTGGTACTGGTGTACCCAGGAAAACATGAATATGTAAGCTGTTGCCATGATATGACTGAAATAATGTTGAAAGTGGCATAAAACAACATTCAAGCAAAGTGACATTGGTCAGTACTATTTACAGATGCATTAAACCTCCTTTTCATAAAGCATGTCACTAATTTTATTTCACAGCTGAAGATGCCGTCATTAATCTAGATGCGAGAATTGGATATAGGAACAAGGATGATGACGTCAATGATTGGAAGGAACTTGCAAGCTCCCTCGAAGAACGAAAATTAAAATGCACCATTGAGGAGGAACATGTATGTTGACAGTATCACATTCCTTTCTTTGATTATAAGAACATGTTGGCTTCTATAGCAGTTTAACAAATGAGCAATTTCTTGATTCCAAAGTCTGATTACCTATTTAATACTGTGCAGGCAAACAGCAGTATATTCAAATATTTCCCATAATTTTATTTACTGCTGGAAGACGATATTTGAGCCATGACTTAGTGAAAAGGGGGCTTAATACATCTTTGAAAAGTATCAGCCCCTGGTCAGCTTGCGCAGGCAGACCTACATTTAGGCCAACATTTTTCACTATTGGTCAATTTTCTGTATGTAAAAGGACCAGTATTCACAATAATTAAGTTGGTTGTTAAAAAAAACTGGCTATTATGGATTCATAATTATGTGATGACTTGCTTGGTTTCATGTGTCACTGAGATGCATTAACCCTTTACCCCATTAGGCATTTCTATGATATTTTTAATTGACCCTCCATAATAGCAAGGATGAAAACGTTACTAATGTGTATATGACACCTTTTGATAGTGTAGAAAACATCGTCACGAGCAATTTCACCTTTTGCCACAATGTTTTCCAAAGGCTCCTACAAGCAATACATATGAGTATCTATTGAGTAAAGGGTTAAGCTCTCTTTTGCCAGAGCAGGGCTCGTTTTCTTCCATTCAAATGATTTTGTCCTTTGTTGTTGATAACACAGAAAAAAGTTTTCAAAAGGAGATAAAATGCATGCTGTCCCTACTTCCTTGATTTCATCTCCAGCCTCTCATTTCAAGACAAAATCCCTGATCACCCTGAATGAGAACTTCAAGACACTGATATGAAAAAAATCTGGCATGCGGGTGATAAGGATGTGACAAAGTTGAACCCAAGGTACATCCGAAGTTGAAAGATAGTTGACAAGCATGTGCAAAGAGTCTAAATATTGGTCATTTAGGAAAGGATTATAACTGTGCAAGCTCTGTTAACCCATTACCACACAATCCCTACTTTTGACGCCCCTGAGAAAGAAGCCTTTAGAAAAGATTGTGGGAAAAGGAGAAAATGCTGGTAACCAGCATTTTCTCCTTTTCCCACAATCTTTTTTACCCTTCACAAAAGAAATTTCAAATTTTCAATCACTTTTATTTTGTTGTCTGCAAATGCTTTTAATTTGGACCAGTCTAAAATATTGTCATTTGGTAATGGGTTAATTGCCACATACAGTTTGAGATGTATGTACTTTGTTTTCTTGATTTGATGTGTTTCCTTTTTACATGTACTTTGCAGAAAAAAGATGGTTTCCACCATGAATGTGAATTGATACCATTTTTTGAACTAGGTAGTCTGCATCATGACTATTATTTGGTAAACCTTCGAATTCCAGTCGAACCGTACAAAGATTTCAACATGAACATTGGGAAAATAGAAGACATACATGTGGTGGTAAGTGGTTTATTGATAACATTCAATTCCTTCGGCTTGCCACCTAAAACTACTGAATAGTCCAAGGTAAGATGCTAAACTTTGGTCCCCTGTGATGGTGCTATACATTGAGCACATCAAAAACCCAGGCATAACAGACTTCAGGAAATAAGGTAGGTTACTGGTTCAAATCTTTGAAAAACTTGTTTACACTGTAGAGGCCACATTTTCAGTGCAATACTCATTGAAGTTTATCAGAATGCTTGAACTGGTAGCATCTCAGTCAAGTCTCTAGATAGGTCACCCCACATCCAGAAAATAGGATGGTGACACAAATCTTAGGGTTCAAAGTATTTGCAGGGGACATATGAAAAGTGACCCAAACGATAAAATTCACCACTTAAAGGGTAGAAAAACATTGTAGGAAAAGGAAAAGAATATTGCTTGTTACCAACATTTTCTCATTTTCCCACTGTGTTTTCAAAAGCATTATTCTTCAGGGTTGTTAAACCTTGGGACAGTGAGGTAAATGGTTAAAATAAACAAAACCAGTCTATGGTATTGGATATTTCAGGGTATCCACCAAAATGGAGGGTTTACTAAAGTCTGGGTCAGCATAAAGACAGTGATGTTCCCTCTTGTTCTTGCAGTCCTTGTTTTCTTTTGGAGGAGAATTAAATTGATGGTACGACCACCAAATCTGCTCGAAAGGTAAGGGATCCATTGATTGAATAATGTTATACACCAGTTTATTTCATTCATGTCACTGCCACAGCTCATATTAGTTGTTTCTTTCCTGGGTTTCACCAGTACAAGGCTAGGGCTCTGAAGTCTCTTGCCCAAAGACACTTCCAGGAAAAACATAGTGGATCAAGCTAGGCTTGAAACCAGGACCTCCAGGTCATGAGTCCCACATTTTACCACAGAGTCACATGAGGCCCCAGAAATGTAAGGGATTAAGGTGATTCATGTTAACTGACTAGGGGAGCTTGTGCCATGGGTTGGTCTTTCATCTGTCTCACTCCAATCCCCCCTCCCCTCATACGAGTATGAAAAACTCAAAGTCAGATCTTAGGAAAATCTTATTTACACTCTATAGGTTACATTTTCAGTTGAACAATCTTGAAAATTGGTCAGAATATTTGTCTTGATGATACCTTGCAAGAGATTTAAAGTTGGTCATTTCAGGTGAATTACAATGTCATTTGGTCAAATTCTTAGAAAAACCATGTGTATGCTTTAGAGGCCACACTTTCAGTCCAAAACTCATGAAAATTGGCCAGAATGTTTGTCTTGATTATATCTCAGACGAGTTAAAAAATGGGTCATGTTGAGTCAAAAACTAGTTCACTTGGCCAAATCTTTGAAAACCTTGTGTACTTTTAAGAAGCCTCTTTTGTTGTTGAATACTCATGAAACTTGGTCAGAATGTTTGTTTTGATAATTTCTTAAGCATGTTTGCAAGTGGATCATTTAGGGTCAGTAGCTAGGTCATTGAGTCAAATCTTTGATAAAAATCTTTTCCAGTCAAATATTTATGAAAATCTTGGTAAAATGTTTTTAATAATATTGTAAAATAGATTGAAAATAGGTCATGTTTGGTCAAAAGACTCAGTTGAGCGACTTCAGGCCCATCATGGCCCTCTTGTTTCTTGTTGATGAAGTTTAGTCTTTATTTGTAGTCAAAAGTTGTAAGCTGCTTACGTTACAATCCCCTGCTAAAAGCATAAATAGACAAAAAGTAACTCTACTTAACTTTGTAGTGGGACTTACGTTTGAAGATGATGTTGTTACGAGAGACCACTCCATGCACGGCTTCGTCCCAATTTGAATATGATAGCTTACCACTGCTTTGGGGAGATATCTCTGTGGCTCAGTGGTTATGGTATTGGTCTTTTAAACCTCGAAAATGATATTTGCTCGTCATGGATTCGAATCCTGCCAGAGGCTGTTTGTATTTCAGCTATGCATTTTTCATTTGTTTCCTTGGTGCGGACCTTTAATGTAAGATGGGGGCTCATTCGAGATTGGCCATTGAGCCATCAATCTCATTTTTTGTTCAAAAAATGGACTTTCTGCCTAGTAAGGCTTTGAGTCAACAATAAATGATGACTTCAAGAGGGATGGTGTTACGAGAGACCACTCCTTCATGCATGGCTTCGTCCCGATTTAAATACAATACCTTACAGCTGTGTTAGGGGGAGATATCTCTTTAGCTTAGTGCTGAGGGTATTGGCCTTTTGACTGGGCATTCTAGAGTTTGAATCCTGCCTGGTCCTTCATTTCTGCCATGCATTTGTTCATTTATTTCTTTGTTACGGACTTTGTTCGTAAGAATGTTGAAAACATTGCAGGGAAAGGAGAAAATACTGGTGCTGGTAACCAGTGCTGCCTTCTCTTCCCTTGCTGTTTTCAAAAGGCTTCTTTCCTGGAATGTTTAACTCTTTACCACACAACAAAATTTTAGACTGGTTCAAATTGAAAGCATTTGCAGACGATAAAATAAAGGCAACTGAAAAATTGAAATTTGTTCTGGGAAGGGTAGAAAACACTGTGGGAAAAGGAGAAAATGCTGGTTACCAGCATTTTCCCCTTTTCCCACAGTGTTTTCAAAAGGCTTCTTTCTCAGGGGCGTCAAAAGTAGGGATTGTGTGGTAATGGGTTAAATGAGCATTATCTGCTGTTTCCACAATGTTATCAAAAGCCTCTCTCCTCAAGATGGTTAAAAAAAAAAAGACTTTGATAGGGACTAATCAAAAAGATGTAGCTAAAAATTTGCTAGTATTTCAAGTACCCATACCATTCTACTTGCATCTTTCAGAACGCTGTTTGCCCTTGGAATTGCTATGGTTGCTCTGAATGGTAAGCATTTAATGTTGACATGTTTTTTCCTTTTCTTGTTTGAACTCTTTAAGAGTAGATAACAGAGTGGAAAAAGGAGAACTCTTGAGAGTAGAAAACATTCTGGAAACTGAGAAAATGCTTGGTACCTGCATTTTCTTACTTTCCTACAATGTTTTCAAAAGTTAGATTTCCCAGGGTTGTTAAAACTCAGGATCAATAGGTAAGTCTTGTTGGTTTCTCTCTAAATACTTATCATTAAGCCTTTCCAAACAAGCTGGAGTTTTATTTTGGGTAGAAGAGAAAGTGCTGGTAACCAGCATTTTTTCCTTTCCCCATAAGCAAGTTGGTACAAAGTTACATGTATGGATCAAAAAATCCATTTTGTTAAACAACTAACTGAATCAATAGGTAAACTGAATGTTTGACATGCAGATAATTGACATTTAGACAAAAGGTAGCTGATCTGGGTCTAAACTTTTTGGCAGATGCATTAAACCCTCTTTTCACAGAGCATGGCTTCTGTTTAGGTACTTGTACATTCCTATTTTAAAATTATTTCAAAAAATTTTCACTAGGTTTTGTCAAAAGTTACAGATGGAAATTGGGAGGAGACAATTCCCTCAACCTGATTAAAAAGAAACATCAATAATGTAATGTGATGGTGATTTTTAACCCTTTCCCAAACGACAAATTTTGGACCCTTCAAAACCGAAAGAGTTTGCAGATGACAATTTTAGATTTGGAGAAAATAGCAGAAAGTTCTCAAAAAGGGTAGAAAACACTGTGGGAAAAGGAGAAATTGCTTGTTACAAGCAATTTCTCCCTTTCCCACAGTGTTTTCGAAAGACTTTTACTGCAGACACTTAAAAGGAAAGGGTTAAATAGCCAATGTCTTAAAGAATGTTTTTGTTTTCTTTAATTGTCTTTAGTTCCACTTGAGTGGTTGTCTCTAGCAGTGGATATGCCATTCATGTTGATAGTGCAAGATATCAGACAGGGAATCTTTTATGCCATGTTGATGAGCTTTTGGATTATATTCACTGGAGAGCATATCATAGTGAGTCCTTTGAAAGTTTTTACTGAACAAGCATGCTAATATGTCTATTAAATCATTACCAGTCCACCAATATTTCACGCTTGTCCAAAACGAAAGCATTAGCAGACAAAAAAAATAAAAGTGACTGAAAATTTGAAATTTGTTTTGTGAAGGGTAGAAAACATTGTGGGAAAAGGAGAAAATGCTGGTTACCAGCATTTTCTCCTTTTCCCACAATGCTTCCTAAAGACTTCCTTCTCAAGGTCGTCAAAAGTAGGGACTGTGTGGTAATGGGTTAGCAAAATTTAATGCTTTGAGGAGTGTTGAGAAAAGAGTCATAACCCAAAATCTTTCCCAAAAAACAAAACATTGGACTTGGCAAAATTGAAAGCATTCGCAGAAGACAGATTAAATGTAGCTCAAAAGATGAATGTTGTGTTTGATAGCATACAAAACATAATGGGAAAATGATCATTTTTCTGACAGTATTTTCACAAGCCTTCTTCAGGGTCATTAGAATGTTATTATGTGGTAAAGGGTCAGTAAATATGAGCTTTTTGTTGTTAGCTCACCTGAGCACAACGTGCTCAAGGGGAGCTTTTAGGATCACCCTGTGTCTGTCGTTCGTCGTCCGTCATGCGTTGTCAACAATTCTTTAAACATCAACTCCTCCTAAACCGCTGGGCCAATTTGGACCAAACTTGGCTGGATTGTTCCTTGCGAGGTCCTCTTTAAAAATTGTTCACAGAATTTGATTACATCAAAAACTCTGGTTGCCATGGCAACCAAATGGAATTTTCAAAGAAATTCTTTAAAAATCTTCTTCTCTGAAACCGCTGGCCAGATTTTAAAATGATTTCATAGGGATGTTCCTTAGGTGACCCTTTCCAAAAATTGTTCATGAAATTTTGATCTGTCAAGAAAAATGGCTCTGGGGAATGGGGGCTACTTGCACTATACAGAAATAAAGAAATTCTTAAAAATTCTTCTTCTCTGAAACCCCTGGTCAGAATTTGAAATAATTTCTCAGGGATGTTCTTTTGGTGACCCTTTTCAAAATGTGTTCGCGAAATTTTGGTATGTCAAGAAACATGGCTCTAGTGAATGGGGGCTACTTGCACTATACAGAAATGAAGAAATACTTGAAAATTCTTCTTCTCTGAAACAGCTGGTCAGATTTTAAAATAATTTCACAGAGATATTCCTTGGGTGACCCTTTTCAAAAATTGTTTGTGAAATTTTGATCCATTGGGAAAGATGGCTCTGGTGAATGGGGGCTACTCACACTTTATGGAAATGAAGACATTCGTGAAAATTCTTCTTCTCTGAAACTGCAGGTCAGATTTTAGAATAATTTCACAGCAATGTTCCTTGGATGACCCTTATCAAAATATTTTCGCGAAATTTTGATCTGTCAAGAAACGTGGCTCTGGTGAATGGGGGCTACTCACACTATATAGACATGAAGAAATTATTGAAGATTCTTCTTCTCTGAAACCTCTGGCCACATTTTAAAATAATTTCACAGGGATGTTACTTGAATGACCCTTTTCAAAAATTGTTCGCTAAATTGTGATCCATCAAGAAACATGGCTCTGGTGAAAGGGGGCTACTTGCACTATACAGATATGAAGAAATTCTTAAAAATTCTTCTTTTCTGAAACCGATGGTCAGTTTTTGAAATGACTTTTACAGGTGACGTTTTGAAAATTGCTTGGCAAAATGTCCTCTCAAAAATTCAGGTGAGCCATCCAGGGCCATCTTGGCCCTCTTGTTTTTTAACCAGTGGAGTCATACAGGGCCATCATGGCTCTCTTGCTTTTACTTCAAAAAGATCTACTTGATATTTTGATTCCTCTAATGTACCTCTGCCTGTTGTATTCCTGTTTTTTTTTTTTTTTTTTTTTTGTGGGGGGGGAGGGGCTTGTCAAACACCCTCGGCACATTTCATTTAGATTTCCAATACAAAGGATGTCTTATAGCACTATCATTTCAGGCATTTTTAGAAAGTGCTCTCCATCACTGGATCAAATTGAATGTTTTCTTTGGACAAGTCTGATTTTACTGAAAACCATGATAATTACGACTGAATCAAATCAATTTTTCATTGCACATTTGCTGAATGAAGGAAAGAAGTTCACATTTTGTTGACATGATTTTCAAAGTCACTTGTGGCTTTGCTTATAACATGAGATATTTTATCCAAAGTTTTGTTACTTATCTCTTTACTGAACAATCCTGGTTTTTCACATCTTAGAGAAAGAGGGCTTCTGAAAATATTGTGGGAAAAGGATGAAATACTGGTAACCAATATTTTCTCCTTTTCCTAACATGTTTTCTACCCTTCCCAAAGCAAATTTCAATTTTGAGTCACTTTAATTATGTTGTCTGTTTATGCTTTCAATTTGGACCTGTCTAAAGGTTTGTCATCTGGTAAAGAATTAAAGCAATATTTTGGGGCAGAAAAATGATTTTTCTCCCCAATCTTACCTAAATTTATTCTGATTCGTCTAGATCTGTTACAGTAAATAATGAAGAATCGTTCACTCTATTGTTACAGTTTATTACAGTATTATTGAACAAATTGTGGCCATAGTACCTGTATAACTTAAGATTATTTTTAGCTCACCTGAGCACAACGTGCTCAAGGGGAGCTTTTAGGATCACGCGGTGTCCGTCAGTGCGTCGTGCATCGTGCGTCGTCAACAATTCTTTAAACATCAACTCCTCCTAAACCGCTGGGCGGATTTGGACCAAACTTGGCTGGAATGTTCCTTGGGAGGTCCTCTTTAAAAATTGTTCACAGAATTTGATTCTGTCAAAAACTCTGGTTGCCATGGCAACGAAATAGAATTTTTTAGGAAATTCTTTAGAAATCTTCTTCTCTGAAACCGCTGGCCAGATTTTAAAATAATTTCACAGAGATGTTCCTTGGGTGACCCTTTTCAAAAATTGTTTGCGAAATTTTGATACGTCAAGAAACATGGCTCTGGTGAATGGGGGCTTCTTGCACTATACAGAAATGATGAAATTCTTAAAAATTCTTCTTCTCTGAAACCACTGGCCAGATTTTAAAATAATTTCACACAGATTTTCCTTTGGTGACCCTTTTCAAAAGTTGTTCGTGAAATTTTGATCCGTCAAGAAACATGGCTCTGGTGAATGGGGGCTTCTTGCACTAAACAGAAATGAAGAAATTCTTAAAAATTCTTCTTCTCTGAAACCGATGGCCAGATTTTAAAATAATTTCACAGAGATATTCCTTGGGTGACCCTTTTCAAATAGTGTTCGCGAAATTTTGATTCGTCAAGAAACATGGCTCTGGTGAATGGGGGCTACTTGCGCTATAGGGAAATGGAGAAATTCTTAAAAATTCTTCTTCTCTGGAACGACTGGTCAGATTTTAAAATAATTTCACGGAGATGTTCCTTGGGTGACCCTTTTCAAAACTTGTTCGCGAAATTTTGATTCATCAATAACATGGCTCTGGTGAATGGGGGCTACTTGCACTATAGGGCAATGAAGAAATTCTTTAAAATTCTTCTTCTCTGAAATGGCTGGTCAGACTTTGGAAAATTTTCATAGAGATATTCCTTGGGTGACCCTTTTCAAAAATTGTTCATGAAAATTTGATTCGTCAAGAAACATTGCTCTGGTGAAATGTGGCTACTTGCACTATATGGAAATGAAGAAATTCTTGAAAATTATTCTCTGAAACAGCTGGTCAGATTTGAAAACTGTTTCACGGAAATATTCCTTGAATGGCCTTTTTCAAAATGTGTTCGTGAAATTTTGATAGGTCAAGAAACATGGCTCTAGTGAATGGGGGCTACTTGCACTGTACGGAAATTAAGAAACTCCTAAAAATTCTTCTTTTTTGAAACTGCTGGTCAGATTTTGAGAGGACTTTTACAGGTGACCTTTTAAAAATTGCTTGGCAAAATTATGATTTTGTTTCCAGTGTTTCAATACCTTCAAAAAAAAAAAAGGCTATGGTCCTCTCAGAAATTCAGGTGAGCGATCCAGGGCCATCTTGGCCGTCTTGTTATGAAAGCAATGTAAAACACCATGAATCATATCAGTAATAATATGGTTTAATTATTTTCAGGACCAAACAGAGAGGAATAAATTGGTGCTGTATTGGAAACATTTACTGGCTATTGTTGTGGGCTGTTTCTGTTTACTCCTCTTTGAAATCTGTGAAAGGTACAATGTAGACATTTCATTAATAACATATCAACAGAGGGGATTGATGCCTTCTTTCCCAATGGTTTTCTATACCTGCCGACATCTCCTTTATGAACTGTTTTATTTTGCAGAGGAATTGATCCAGATATGAGGTATAAACAGGTAACAAAATACAGGTATCAAATAGATTAATAGACATTCTAATGTTAAAGTTTAGTGGAATTGGTATATAATTTAGCTTGTTTACAAACTTTAATGTAGAAATTTATCATTGTCCCATTTAATTTATCAGCTACTGTAAAAGTATTTTTTTTGCACAATAGATGTATTTCTGTGCCAGAAATTTAAGACCTGCTCACCTTGAAAGTATTTTCAGTTGACTTATTAAATGTGGCTAGAATTAGAGGCCTTTCTTTTGAGAGGGAAGAAAGCATTGTTGGAGAAGGAGAAAATGCTGGTTAGTTGCATTTTGTTCTTTTCCCACAATGATTTTAAAAGGCTTCTTTCTCAGGTTCATTAAAACTTTGAGTTATGTGGTAAAGCTTCAATGTCAAGGAAGTACATTTAAAGTGCAATGACTGCTTGGAAACCTCTGAAGTATTGCCAAAACAGAGTTAAATACTAGACAAACAGATAACCAAACAAGTTGTTCTTCCATATGTTCAACATTTCATGTTTCTTTACAGAGGAGTACAGTTGTCCAACCCTTTTTATAGTATCTGGGTCACAGATGTTGGTATGAAGTTAGCAGTATCCTTTTTATGCTCATATAGAAGTAAAAAGATAAAAACCTACATCAAAGATTCATCTCATTATCATAGTCCTATTCTTGAAATATTCTTTAGGGGATATTCCTCTGAAAGGCTTATTTTCTTTATGGACTGTAAATTGCAATCTTTAATTAATATGGCTCTCAAAAATTACTTAATAGACAATAACATACTAATTCTTTAGTTAACTACAGAGAAGTAAACCCTCTACCATTACTAGTTGTATGGTCAGGTGGCAGGGGACTTGGAAACTTGTTCATGGTTGTGACGACATACAAGTAAACCCTCTACCATTACTAGTTGTACGGTCAGGTGGCAGGGGACTTGGAAACTTGTTTATGGTTGTGACACTTCATGTCAACCCAAGCCTTGATTCGCTACAATTGTGAACAAGATTCCAAGTCTCCTGCCACCTGTCAGAACATCAAATTTTGTTATACTGCAAAGTTTTACCATTTTAACATGTATTCCGGAAAATTTTCCTGTTTTGTGGTCTCATAAATTGAATCCGCTGATGAAATAAAATTTCCTGTCCGAGTAACACAATTTACTGAAAACTGACATGAGTGAGAACTGATGCCACTGAAACCTAGGTAAACATGCAGTTTGATGCATGAACTAGATAATGCTGCGATACATATTACACATATACTTATTTGAATGTGGTGATGCAGTAAGCCCCCTTTTACTAGAGGGACCATCTGATCTTTTTTTCCTGAACAAAGTATTAGCTTGCCTTCATCATCATTGCTGGTATCGCTGCGGCTTGTTACTTCTTCTTCCTGTGTTACATGATCTTCCTGGTTTTCCGGAATATCAGCAGTAAGAGAGCATCACTGTCATCCATGAGTTCTGGTCGACGGCAGTATATATCGGTATGTAGTGTACATTTTCTCATTATCCAGATGAATCATGCTTTGGCAAAAGAGTGCTTAATCTAATAGTATTTCTCTGTTGTCTAATACAAAGAAAGTTATTACATAAGAACATATCCATAAAATCCAGTTTGTCAAAGCACAGAATGACACATGAAGTAGATTGGTCCTTTGACCAGCAGAAAATTTACCATTAGCAAAAAGTTTCACTCTTTACCAAACAACAAACTTTTGGACTGGACCAAACTCAAAGCATCTGCATAAAACAAATTCAATCTAAGTAATATGATGGTTTCTGACTTTGATTGGGGTGGGAAAAAAGAAAATGCTGTTTACCAGCATTTTCTCCTTTTCCCACAATGTTTTCTGTAGGCTTCTTTCAGAGGGACATTAAAAGTTGATATTGTGTGGTAAACAGTTAAACTAATCAGTCACACCAAAAGTCAATGAACTTTGACACCCTGAACTCTTTACCATACAATCCCGACTTTTAATGACCCTAAGAAAATAGCCTTTAAAAACATTGTAGGAAAGGAGAAATTCACTTTGTTTAGCAGTCAACTGTGTTATGTAGGTAGACTGGTCCTTCAGCATACAGAAAATGCACTGATAGCAAAAAATTAAGGCCCAGGTCAGCCTCTGCGGACTGGGTCGAAAGTTTTGCAGACACATTAATAATCCTTTCTACAGAGCATGGCTCTTATGTTTGTGTAAACATTTATTCCAGGGATTGATCTACCGGTTCAAATTCCTCATGTTGGCCACTTTGTTCTGTGCTGCTTTGACAGTGGTGTTTTTCATTCTCAGTCAGCTGAGTGAAGGGAGATGGAAATGGGGAGATGAGGACCTGAATATCCAATATGCCAGTGCTTTCTTTACAGGTAGAACTGAAAAAAGATTTCTCTTGAATGACACAGTCTCCAAAGAGCCTGTACTTCTGGGTATTTAGTCCCCCACTGGTTTTACAATAGGGGACAATATTAGTTGTAGGGCCAGGTGGCAGGGGACTTGGAAACTTGTTCATGGCTGTGGTGATTCATGTTACCCCAAGTGGAAGGGGCAGCATGATTCACCACAGCTGTGAACAGGTTTCTAAGTCGGCTGCCACCTGACTGTACAACAAATTTATTAGACTGCAAAGTTTTACCATTCCAACATCTGATAAGTGAATTTTACATGTTTGTTTGGTTTAAGAAATTGAGTAAGCTGACGAAAAAGAATTTCTCTTGCGAGTGCCCTAGTTCAATGAAAATTCACGTTGCTTGGAGCTGATGTTACTGAAACCTTGGTAAAAAGTGCTAAAACATGCAGCTTTGCGCATAATCTTGATGTTAATCTTGATCAAAGCCATCATTTTGGATGTTGTGTTGATGCTGTAGTCATGAATAGGTTATTTGCCCTTGGCTTTACTCTTCCTTTTCTTTCAGATCAATCTAGATGCCCTGAGGTGGATGAAAACTATTGAAAAACCATAAAACACAACCTTAAAAAATGCCAATTCTACTGCCAGATTCAGTCGGGTCTTAGACTCAACATATTTTATGGACCAATAATTATGTGTTCACATGCTCTGTGTAATGCATCACAGTGAATTACACCAAGCAAGTGGTATGAATGATATGAAAAATATTGTGAGATTTTTCATATGAGGCACCTTTCTAAGTTCCAACAATTGCCTGCCTCAGTCTTACATAAAACATCACAAAACTTCTTTTCTTATTTATTGATCTCAGGAGAGAGATTGAGGGCTATTGGGTCTTGTTGTACATGTTTGATTTTATCTTCTACAGGTGTGTATGGGATGTGGAATGTTTATGTGATTGGGTTGTTGTCTCTGTATGCACCTTCCCACAAAAAGTTTAGTGCCCAAGGTAAGAAAATTTCTTTTAAAAGTGATTAAGGCTACAGTTTGTTTTTAACTGATTCTTTTTTAACTTGCATGGACCATTTATTTTAATAGTTCTGTATGCAACAACAAAATTTAATTTGAAAATATTTGCAGATGACAAAGAAAACTTGGTGCACATAATAATATCCATCTTTGATAAGATAGAATATTGTTGAAAAGGAAGAAAATACTGGCTATTGATGCCTAGATGATATATGTCTGTTTAACTGATTTAAGGTAATCTTTGTTTGTTACGATCTTAACTGTGTGTTAAGAAAATGTTTTACATGTCTATTCAGGTAGTATACAACTTCTTGTAAATTTCATAACCCTTTGAGTACCTGTGAATGAAATGGTATTTTTGAATCCATGAGAAAGACTCTAATAGCAGTTCATGGTAAGAATATCTCAACCTAGGAAGAAGTTAATCCTGTATAGTCATCCTAGCTGGTACCGCATCATGTTTGATACGGTGGTAATCCGGAAAATACCTAATTTCATATGTAGCACCACCTAACCACGTTTTATGCTCCCTGAAGGGCGAGCATATAGTCGCCGCTTCGTCTGTCCGTCCGTCCCTCCGTCCGTCCCTCCGTCCATTCGTGCTGCTACTTTAGGTTAAAGAGCCATTTTAGTAGACCACAGATACAGAAGGGGCCGTTTTTTACTAAGGGGCCATGGCCCCCTTGTTTATTTGCCCAAATGATGCCTAAGGGCCATATCAATTTGCCCATCATATTTATAAAACATGGCCCTTTAGTATATTGTCCAATGTTGGACAGTCCAAGGATGGACAGTACCGTTAAATTTCACTACTGCCACATGTGTCATTGATAATGAATAATTTCGTCTTCAACTGCTTATGTGATTTAAAAAATATAAACAAGAGTTACTGTTATTGGATCGTGTGACTGAAAAAATAGTTCTTGATTGGATAATTGAACGAATTGGTACCCAGGTTAAATTTAGGATTGGTTCCTAGCCTTTTGGACAGACAAGGGGCCAGTCAGCCATTTTAGCTCAATGTTAATTTTTTTCAAGACAAGAGAATGGAAAAAAAATGAACTAGAAAGGG
Organism: Tridacna crocea; assembly: GCA_943736015.1. NCBI lineage: Eukaryota > Metazoa > Mollusca > Bivalvia > Cardiida > Cardiidae > Tridacna > Tridacna crocea. The sequence continues at coordinate 23,344,549 of OX031067.1, read as the reverse complement.
AAAGAGAGAATGAAAGGTTATGAAGTTCTTTTGTTAATTTACTTTTTTTTTTAATATGACACTCTTCCATTTTCTTCCTGTATTAAATTGTTGTGATTCTTCAAATATTTAAAATGTAAAATGTTCATCTATTTGTTAGCATTTCTTGTTTAAACTGTTAAGTCTAAAATTTCATTTGAATTCAAAAGATTGATTTCAAATTTGTACTGCCCAATTCCTATCCAATTACCTTCATAATGAAGGGTTGTTCTGATGCTATTTATGACATAGTCTCCACTACCCTTCATCAAATACCTTCATAGAGTCATTCTGGATTATTACACTCCCACCGACTGTCCCCAGTCTTTTCAAATGGCCTAAAGGCTTAACTCTTTACCACACAAGAAAATAATAGACTGGTCCAAATTGAAAGCATTTGCAGACGACAAAATAATGATGAATGAAGAACTAAAATTTGGTTTGGGAAGGGTAGAAAACAGTGTGGGAAAAGGAGAAAATGCTGGTTACCAGCATTTTCTCCTTTTCCTACAGTGTTTTCAAAAGGCTTCTTTCTCAGGGTCGTTAAAAGTCGGGATTGTGTGGTAAAAAGTTAAGTTGCAATATTTCGACTGACTGCTTATAATGTGGTCATGGATTGCAATGTCACCTTTTCTCACATTGTTTTCCACAGCTATATATCTTTAGTGTGTCAAAATGCGGCATTATGTGGAAATGGGTTAACCTAATGTAGCGGCAGGTGCCCTTTAGAGGGGGGGGGGAAAGTGTGCAAACGATCTGAAAAATAAAATAGGCATTGTACTGTTTTCTTATTTAATGTTATAATGTTGCATGAAAACAACAAAGAAATAACTTTTTTTTTCCAATCTAGTTTTAACCTCAAATTTTAAAAATAGCCTAAAAGAATGATTTTAGCATTTGGAATAATAGACAAGACAAATCCTTTTTTTGTGTTAATTCCCACAACCAGGTACCCAGTCCAGCTATGAATACAATAAGAAATAGCTTTCAATGGAAAATTTTGCTACTTTTCTTTTGTTATAATGCTAAAGACATACTACAATACCATATTTAACCCTTTCCCAAATGAAAACATTTTAGACTGGTCCAAATTGAAAGCACTTGCAGACGACAAAATTAATGCTACTCAAAAAGCAAAAATTGCTTCCAGCAGGTAAGAAAAATTTGTGGTAAAAGGCTTCCATCTCGGGGTCGTATAACCAGTGATTGTTTGGTAGAGAGTTGAGGCTTAAGCTGCAATATTTCGACTGACTGCTAATAAACAAAACGTGGCAATGACATCAGTGCCAGTGTTTCTTTTTCTTCACTTTTTGGGGAAGGTTGACAAATTGATATGGCTCTTTGACATCATTTGGGCAAATAAACAAGGGGCCATGGCCCTTTAACCAAAAAGGGCCCCTTCTGTTTTTGTGGTCTATTAATATGGCCCTTTAACCCATTACCAGACGATAAAATTTTAGACTGGTCCAACTTTAAAAAACAAGTTGCAGACAGCATCGTAAAGTGCATTTAAAATGAAAAATAAGTACCATATAGGGTAGAAAAAATTGAGAAAAGGAGAAATTGCTTGTTACAAGCAATTTCACCTTTTCTCACAATGTTTCCACTGCTGTATATCTTAAGTGTGTCAAAATGCGGCATTATGTGGAAATGGGTTAACCTAATGTAGCGGCAGGTGCCCTAAAAGCAGGTGGCGATGGCATTGACCTACTTCAACTGTAAACAAAACATGGCAATGACATCAGTGCCAGTGTTTTTTTTTTCTTTACTTTTTGGAGAAGGTTGACAGATTGATATGGCCCTTTGACTTCATTTGGGCAAATAGACAAGGGGCCATGGCCCTTTAACCAAAAAGGGCCCCTTCTGTTTCTGTGGTCTATTAAAATGGCCCATTAACCCATTACCAGACAACAAAATTTTAGACTGGTCTAAATTTAAAAAAACAAGTTGCAGACGGCATTGTAAAGTGCATTCAAAATGAAAAATAAGTACCAAATTGCATAGAAAAGATTGTGAAAAAAGGAGAAATTGCTCTTTACGATATTCATGTCTTTTTGTTTCAAAAGAAAAAGGTGCCGAATTCCATCATGGGTACTTTTAATTCCACTGTTCAAATTAGGATTTTCTTTTCCTTCTATGTTGCTTTCAACATCATTTCAGTTCTATTGCAGAGACCAGTGCGCTTAGCTATGCTTTCCCGGTGTTTCTGTTCAGTAGTCTTATGCACAATAGTCCTACCGATGCAGTGGGTGCTTTTCCAGACAACCGTTATCGAAAAAAATGGATAAATAAATAAATGAAAATTAAATAAATAAATGAAAGATCAGCGGTAGGAGAGGAATCATTTTTGTTGCATAACTGATCATAAATCCTTGGAGAAAAATGGCAAAATGAGGTTCCGAACCATGCAGTGACCTCTTTTTCTCCTTTTCCTACAATGATCTTACCTTTCCCCCAAAAAAACTTCATTTTTTTCAGTTACATAAGTGTTTTGTTTGCATTTGCTTTCCATCTGAATTAGTCTTAAATTTTGTCGTTTGGGAAAGGGTTAAGACACCCCTTTTCAGAACTCTGTGAAAGCATAGATAGGTGCATTTATCTATAATGTAATGATGTTGAAAACATGTACAAAAAGAAAAATCCTAATTTGAGAAGGTTCCCTTTTCTTGAACTTACAAGTCCTTTTCGCAAAAAGGACTAACTCCTATGACTCCTTTTCATAAAATTTAAAGTCCTTTTCGCGAAAAGGAGTGAAAATAACTCCCTTTCGCGAAAAGGAGTTGTTTTCGCGAAAAGGAGTTCTTTTCGTATTTCAGACGTACCCTTTTGCAGTTTGGAGGAATGTGGAATCAATGAAGCTTGTTTCATTTCTTCTCAATAGGTAAATTGTGGGTGATAGAACAATCACATTATATATTTTTCACCAAAATCTAGCAATTTAATTGCAAAGTTCAGGGCTTCCCCTGAAAGTTTTAATTTTTGCGCCATCAAATTCGCCACTTCATAAAAATTGGGGCCAGTAGGAGCCAACTGAAGTAGCCACATAGTGCTTTAGATACTTCAGTTTATTGGCCAATGCTAAAGCTTCTAAATACATTGCTCAATAGTGCTACACACAAGCTTACTTATGTTTCTTTTTCCTCAATGGTTTCAAGGCTTTGAGCTGCAGGGACATAGAATTTGTTAAAATAAAACAGCTCCTTAATTCTATGACTGCCAATCTGTTAGAATTCCATCAGTTTTTAAGAAATTCAGGATAAAATTTGGGATTGTGTGGTGAAGGTTTACCACCTCATTTCTTTTATCCTGAAAATACTTATGTTTGATTTTTTTAAACGGTCTTTTTATTCTTGTCTTTTCTCTCAGTATGAGTGTCCTATATAGTAACTTGTTCCTGTGCTGTCACTAAGACAACGTGGTCTATAAAATGTAATCCCCCCCCCCCCCATCATTCAGCATTTTCACATCATAAAATCATCCGTGTTTTTCCTTATTATAAGACATATTTTAGCACCTACTTTAGAGTTTTATACATATATTTGTGTAAACTTGCTGTTTTAAGTCATCATCAATGCTAAAGACAGTCTGAAATGCTTTTGATCGGACAACGTCAAACTGACACGTTGTTGTGTCATGGGTTTTCACGCTTTTTCGACGATCCATTTTTTCATATCAGTTAATTTTCAGAAATTGTTTTTGGCATTATTGTGCATAAAATTTTCGGTATATGTAGCAATTTGATCCAAAATCTGTCATTTTTACGCTAGATAAGCAGATCAATACCATTATCATGTTTTTCATTAACAACATCGATAAATACACGCGATAAATTTCTAGCCAGTGAAAGGATGTAGACCAGGTAACCAGGTAAGGCATACTGAAGGCGTGGCTTTACAAATTATGGGCGGCGACTAAATCTTGTATCTGATAACTGGTTGGTTTGATATAGAGTGCTCAAAGGGGCGTGACGAAATATTGATATTTGATTGTTTATCAGTGGTGTGTATGCAATTATGGTGTATAATTTAGACAAGACCATTAATGAATGCCAGCCTGATAAGGTGTGATAAACAGTTATGCAGGCTTCCTTTATACTTGATACATACTGTGTATGTCAGAGGATAGTTTACAGACATTTACTTTTCGCCAATACATTCGCCAGTGCTTCATTTTTGGTGCCATTTTCTCTAAATTTTCGCATTTGGCGCCACTGGCGATCGACAGCGGGAGCCCTGAAAGTTTAACCTTTTGCAATGTCTTCTACCTTTCACACTTACTTTGAACTGTTGTCTGCAACCTCTTTCAATTAGAACCGGTTTAAAATTTTATGGACTGGTAAAGGGTTAAGACAATCGATAACGCACCATTAACTCTTTACCAAACAACGAAAACTTGGACGTGACTAAATTGAAAGCATTTGCAGACGACAAATTAAACATTGCTAAAATGACGATTTCTCTCTATGATGGAGTAGAAAACACTATCGGAAAAAGAGAAAATGCTGGTTACCAGCATTTTCTCCTTTTCCCACAGTATTTTCAAAAACCATCTTCTTATAGAATCGTTAAAAGTCGGGATTGTGTGGAAGAGTTAAAACTGTATCCCCAATTTTGTCTTTGTACCCCAAATTCAAAACCAAGCATATACCCCCGAATTAAAAACGCAGAGGGCATGTTGTGAAATATTTTAATTTGATTGATTATTTATTCAGCAAAATTATAAATTTCTATGCGCAGGATACAGAATAATTATACAAGTCAAAAGAGCTCTGTCAACCAAATATGTGTTAATGGAAATTATAAGATTTGAATGCTTGTGTAGTATGCATTAAGAAGTAACGGCATTATTTAGAATTATTCTGGCCTCTGAAATCTTCTACAGTTAACCCTTTACCACTGGTCCAAATTGAAAGCACTTGTAGATGACAAAATAAACGTTACCAAAAATTGAAAACTGTTTCCAGCAGGGTAGAAATCATTGTGGGAAAAGGAGAAAATGCTGGTTACGCATCTTCTCCTTTTCCCACAATGTTTTCAAAAGACTTCTATCTCAGGATCGTAAAAACCAGGGATTGTTTGGTAAAGGGTTAAGCAAGCGTTCTGTATTAAGGTCCTATTTTAAAGCCAATAAAATTCTAAGTGCCCTGCCTGGAACATTCCCAAAAATGGTAAAAGTCTATTAAATAAATAGCACTTGATGGTACACATTAACCTAGATGTGTTTAGTGTTCCTAATGTGTAAGTTTATGCACATGATTACTAGTAGATGTGTTATTGATTTTTTTTTCTCACACTGTCTTAGTCAGGTTCAGACAATTATTTGCACTAATAGTATGGGCACAAATCAGTAAATGCTGCCTGCCGGCGTGGTAACTGCCAGTTTTCACTCAAATTCGGCCAGTGGCAGCTCAGTGGCAGGCACTATTGGCAGGCAGCATTTTGGATGCCACCAGGATGCCGCTGAAGTTTTCAGAAAAAGTTAAAATTCTGTCTGCCACCAGCCGATTTTTTTCAATTGTGCCTGTCGTCAGGGTGCAGGGCAGGCGCATTTCGTAGTCGCTAGGTGGCTATCAAGCTGCAGACGGGCTTCAGTGCGATTATAACTTGGTCATCATGGGGTTCGAGGGCCTTCAATCTTCGATCTAGGCCTTCAATCTAGGAACTAACTGCCACTCTCCAACATCCAGCCTGCTACCGTTATGCTACCAACATGCCACCGTGCGATTTCAAAATATCTGCCGGAGGCAGGGAGGAGATCGAAAAGCAGATGGAAGGCCGCTGTCGGTGTTGGTAGGTGGCAGGACGGCGATCTGCCGAGTGCAGACTCCTGGGCCCCTGAATATAAATCTGACGCTATTCACAATAAGAAATTGTCATCATGGTGGTTCCAACAGCACCAGAGCGACTCGGAGACTTGTGTATTGCTGGGTTGGGCTCTGGTCCCTTGCGCTTCAGTGCTTGCGCTTTGTCCTACCCCTTGCCTTTAGGGGGCAACTTGTTGGAAGGAAAAAGTTCTTTAAAAAATTAGATCTATTTATCTTGTGGTTGATAATAATGATGAACACTTTGTAGTGATACAAGAGCAATCTAGCTATATATATTTACCGTAAACCAGCAGTCAGATTATCGGGAGGGCACCTGCCGGTGACAATTCAAACGCCCGATCGCCAGCTGGTGTCAGGTGTAAATGGTCGGTGTCCACCAGGTTGCCGGGCGGTGGCAGGTAAAATCTGACAGCTGCCAGCCTGTCATCCTACTGCCACCGGCTGATACCCTGATTGTCCCCACCCCTCGAACTTAAGAAACCGCCAGGCGCTTCCCGGCGGCTTTTTGGCATTTATTTATGACCACTCTCACCGATTTGTAAAAAATCGGCTGGTGGCATGTAATTGGAAGAATCCACTGATGTCTAAAAATCGGCAGGTGGCAGTTTCACATTGTGACCATAGTGTTAAAGGTAACTTTTGATTATCAGCAAGAACCCTTTTACTCTCTTTGTTAGGACACGTGATCACATAATGGGTTAGACATTAAGTGTAATTAGAACATTTAAAGTTGAGTGCTGACAGCATATGCTAGGTACTATCTTAGAAAGAATTTGTACAGGTGGACCTCAGCTTGCTACTAACCACCAATTGGCTTCTCCACTCAGATGGTCACTTCTTTATATTCGACTCATTCTAAAATCAGTTTTGTCCAAATTATACCCCTTTTACGACTTAGAATTTTCAAACACATTCCAGCATCTAAAAGATGAGTGTGGCACCCGCATGCAGTGCTGAGCTCTTGACATCTTATCTTGGAATAGCATCCATTAACCCATTACCACACAGTCCCTACAATCGACTGTTCATGATGTGAATATCAAATACACAACAGAGGTTTATTAAACTTTTACCAAATGGATTTTGCTTCTTGTCTTTGTTTCTTCTTACCATGTCAAAGTTGTCTTTAACATATGTAACATCTCCAAAAATAAATCTTAAAGGTGGGTACTTAGAATTTTCACATCACACCAAATCAAAAAATATATATATCACTGAAATTTGTATGAAAAAACAGTACAAATCATCAATAATTAAGAATCATAAAATTACCAAAAAAAAAAATTTTTTTTTTTATGGTATTCCCTTAAAAAGCTACATGTACGTAGCTTCAGATTTCACGCCAAAAATAAAAAAAATTGTGGGAGTGTTAAGTGACTGGCACGTGACTAATGACGCTTAAATTCCATTACATAACAAACATGTAATTATTTTTCATAATATCTTCTTCGGACGCTATGTTTGAAGCTTCGTCTGTGTATTTCCAGTATGTAAATCAGCGAGTTGTTTATGTAAAAATAGAACATGTTTCCCGTCGATGTCGACCTTGGCCTTAGTAAATCTCTAATTTCTTGTGTTGTCGATTGGTTTTCGACTACTGGGGTTTTATGAATGACGATTATAAGGCTTTAGGAGTATAAGGATGGTATTTTTGTATTTTTGTAAAATTTTCGTCCCAAATTCTGAAGGACCACCCATAAATTATCATCTGGTATGTAATCTAAGAAAAGTTCAGTCCTGGCGTTAAGATCACCTGCGATAAACAAAAGGAGGGGTGAAAGCGAAACTATTCCATCTGCATTTTGGAAAATTTTACACTTAGGGAAATAACTTCTCATTTCTATGGAAAGCATTGGTAGATCATCATTCTTAGATATGTAACGCTGAATTCATTTAAAAGCATCAGAAAAATTACTCCTAATGGTGGTTGAATGTTTTTCTAATAACTGTATGCCATCAGAGTTATCGTAAATATTACACAGGGTTCATACAGGCAAGTGCTGACTAAATTCAAGGACTTTTCAAGTACATAAAACTCTTTTCAATGACATTTTTTTCACAGAATACCTAACTTTTTTAAGCCAAAGACAGGTTTTCTTTAATTTTCTTAAACACAATGAGATTAGGAATGGTCAGTTCTGCCCCTGACGGCGACGCCGTAGTTGTACTTTCATTTTCTTTTTTACACTCGGACTCGTTTTTATGACTGAACATTTTACAAAATAGTCTGAAAACATTCCAGTCATGGACTTTCCACTTTCTTAATGCAACTCGCTTTTGCAATGAGATCAGAGCGCGCTTTCAGTTTCACACATGCAAGCAATATCGATTTCTTTTCTGCGAAGTTCTACGACAAAGGACTTTATAAATATCGTTTGTTTCCTTATTCTAATTTCTAGAAATCTGGAATTAAAACGTAAGTAAATCACTAAACCATGCAGACAATAACTTTATGAAAAGATAAATCACGTAAAGGGAGATAATGCTTACAATACTACTAGACCCCGGTCTATTACCGTATAAAGTAGGGATAGCACCTAAAAGCAGGGAACCGGTGTGAATACAGTCATTTTGTACCATAATACTTTCGTACCTAAAAGTGTCTTGCACATTTTCGTACTCGGAAGCGACGTAGATGTATTGACGTAGATGCATTTTTTGATGCAATTTTCTTGTTTTGTCTTTGCTAAAGCAATTTTAGTAGTATTTACTAATTGTCATGCAAAAAGCCTGAAATTCAAGTACTTTTCAAGGCTAGATATGAATTTTCCAGTACTGTTCAAGACAAAACTCTGTTTCAAGGACTTTTCAAGACTACCCCTCATTTTCAAGCACTTTTCAAGCCTGTGCGAACCTTGAAGTACCTTCCGGGGAGATATAATTATGTAAATCATAGGCGTAACTTCTATTATGCACACCACGCACATATATGCGTAATGTAAAAAAATCGAGAATAGGTCATAGGTTGCCTCTTTTCGCGTATTTTTCAGTTTGGACGTTTTCTAAAACAGCTAAGATCAGAAATATCTTGATTTTATGGCTCTGATTCCATTCAGTTGATTCCCAATTGCTCTCATCAACTGCCTCAAAAATGGCCAACTTCGGCATGCATACAATTTATTTTTTCCTGGTTAGGCCTATGTAAATACCACAACAATATCTATAACTATTTATAGTGTATGTCTTCAGCTATTCGTATTTCAATAAAGGTGCTTATTACTGAGATATTTTGTACACTTGGGACAACACAAATTTCATGAGTAAAGATTCATTTATGAAACAACTATAATCAATTTTGACACAAATATTAACTGCTACATACACTTGCATATGACAAGATCTTACAAATTACAAATTTTGTCCCTAGAATATTTGTTCAGAACTATTAGGAACAAAACCTAAAAGCATCAAATACCTAAAACTTCCATGCAGGTGATCAAAGCAGTTGAAAATTTGCATTTTCAAATAAATTATCATTGTCCAATCTGTTCTAAAGATGCAATCAAGGTGAATATGTTTAGAAAAACTTGTGCTATTGTTTAATAAACTTAACATCATTTTTGTACACTCAGGACAATTATGGATAGAAACATAAATTTGCAAGAGGCACAGTGTACATAATTTCAAAGTGTCATTGCCCTTCTACAAGTTCAAAAGGACTTAGTATAGAGATCTTTGGGAAATCACATTCATCTTTTGCAGTGTTGTAGATTGATAGGACTGAAGGAGCAAAATGATTTTAAAGTTTCATCCATTAACCCATTACAACACAGTCCCTACTTTTGACGACCCTGTCAAAGAAGCCTGTTGAAAACATTCTGGGAAAAGGAGAAAATGCTGGTAACCAGAATGTTTTCTACTCTTCACAAAACATATTTCAAATTTTCTGTCGCTTTTATTTTGTCGTCTCCAAATGGCTTTCAGACAAACCTATAATTTTGTCATATGGTAATGAGTAAATAGTTTTCAACCAAATCCTCAGTTGATGCTACTTATTAGGATTATTTCACTGAGATGATTATAATGAGTACCCACAACATGGAGTTCGGATGAGAATTAAGAGAATTAAGGGATCTGCAATGGCATAACCCTCTTTTGTCTGTACATTACAATAAAAAAATTAATACTGCTTTAACTTTTGTCTTAACTTAGCCTATTTTCAAATAAGATTATATCTAATTGCCAAGGTATTCATTGCTTCTAATTTCCTCTCCATATGATAACACCTTGTGCAGACTCGCACTCTTCTACATCTCATGTCTACATTTCTGTATTGTCTAGGAATATATTCCAAGCACATTGTGAATTTTTGGGCAGATGATGGATTTTGTTGTTGGAACATTTTTATATACATCATGTTTCGACAAAAACAAATGACAATTGGGAAATGGGGCCCTGGTTACTATAATGGTATCTGTCTTGTTGAGCATTACCAGGGAACAGTCTTAGAAAGTCTGGGAATGAAATTATTTTACCAGGGAACAGTCTTCTGGGAATGAAATTATTTTACCCTGCCATTTCTCTTTATATATCCCACTTTAGACAGCTTCTTTGCCTGGACCTTCTTACACCTCTGATAATGACCAAGACTCTTATCTGACCATTAATCATTAGACATTTGAATAAAATTAAGTTTTCACTTTAACTGTTCGTTTCTTGATGGTCTCCCTCACTTCAATCAATTTAACCACTGATTTTCTTTTAGATGTAATTGTTTAAAGTCTTTACCAAACTACAAAATTTTACCAAACGACAAAATTTTAGATATGTCCAAATTGAAAGCATTTGCAGATGACAAAATAAAAGTGACTGAAAGTTTGAAATTGGTTTTGTGAAGGGTAGAAAACATTCTGGGAAAAGGAGGAAAATACTGGTAACAGAAAAAACTGGTTACAAGAATGTTCTCCTTTTCCAACGGCTTCTTCCTCAGGGTCGTCAAAAGTAGGGATTGTGTGGTAATGGGTTAAGAAGATGATTAAATACTGTTTTAGTCCAACCTTCTGAAATTTTAGGTAAATTCTGTCTGAGCCTATCAGCTCTCTTTCTTGTAGAGCCATTTATAGGTGTATTTCCTGACCCCTCTTTCTGCACCTTACTTTGATTTGTGACTTATGACTGTGACCCTTTTCAGATTTTCTGTTTTCTTTTTTCCTTACGATTAAGTGTTTGTCAATTTAAGGTTTGTTGTATGTGGGATCATCTTTTCTCCTTTGCAAACAAACCATCTTTGTGTATGATTTGTTCTTTCTAACTTTCTGGCTTCCGGCTTTTCAGCACTTTCATGAAGAGATGTGTTATTTTTCAGTTTTAACCTGTACTCTTGTATTCTCAAGATTATGTCTTATAGCCTTTTTTTTTTCCACTATTATCAACTTTTTTTTTATTTCAATGTTCTTTTGAAAGGGAATTTGACCACAAGCTTATTCATGGTTCAAGTTCTATATTATTTGAGAATTTGTGTGAAAACTTGATTTTATGTCCCAAGTGTACAACATTAGCAGGTCTGCTCCATCTTCAGGATTAGATAGATGTATAGTTTATGTATCTTGATAAGAAATTACCATTATTTGAAAAAGAAAACTGTTTTTCCTTTTCTAGACACATCAAATGATGAAATGTAATTTGTTAAAATTATCCTGATTTTTCAAAATTCCTAACTGTCAATGTGAGTATTGAGCTTTTTCTTATCATACTTAAAGTAATGAATAACTCAACACTTCTTTTGTAGAATTACTTATGACAAAGACAAATTTGATCAATGAAGTGTGAAAACACATTCACTTAGAACCTAGACATATTTTCCTCACAGATAAGCAATGATAGTATATTGTAGCCCAGGAACTTTATAGTTAAGTGTAATTCAGGCTTGAAATTCAGGGTTTTGTTAAAATGTCACGCAAAAGCCATATACTTGGGACATTTTTGGGGTGTTTTGTCAAAAGATCTTTTTACTAGAGTAAGATATCACAACAAAACTTTGCATGCCTATTAACCATCAGGTAACTCATCTACAGGACTAAAAAGGTATTCAATTAAACCTCATGTTAGAGAAATATTTGAATGTTCCAGTTTGGCTTCATTTTTTTTAACACACCCTGGCATAGGGAGGATGGGTGATGGTCATATAAGATACATGTAGGTCTAAGCTTTGAAGAACACAGACCTGCAAGACAACTGTGGTAACTTATACTTTGTATGGTACTACACTTATGTGAATCAGTCCAGAGCAGAGGATTATTGATTTTTTGTGTATCTCAGTGAGGCAGCATTTCATAGTTCATGTATACATGTATTTGTTAACCTTTTCCTGAACAATCCCTGGTTTTTACATGTCTGCAGTACAAGTCTTTTGAAAACACTGGGCTGGTAACGAAATTTTCTGCCATTTTCGTCGAATTGAAAATTGTCATCTGCAAGCACTTTTAGTTTGGAAGAGTCTTAAATTTGTCGTTTGTGAAAGGGTTAATGGGCAGTTAAAACAAGGTTACATAAGTAAATTGACATGTTAAACAGTTTGAGCCACACCTTAGCCAATATTCCTATGAAGTTTGTAGGAAATCTGCCTTTTGGTTAATGAGTTTGTGTTTGAAGAAATTGTTGACGACTGATGGGCAGATGTCGGACACAAAGGTGACAGAGAAACCTCACCATGAGCTTGTGCTTGGATGAGGTAAAAATCTATTGGAGGGGAAAAGTATGGCATGTGTCCTTTGAGTTGCAGGACATGGGTCCGATGCAACTATGCTGGGCAAACAAGTTAATAGTGCAGTATGGACATGATGAATGAGATCATGAATGAGCCCTGCCAGGGTGGCTCAGTTGTGAGCGTGTCGGACTCTTGACCTGATGGTTGTGAGTTTGATACCCAGTTGAGGCAAACTTTCTTTCTGGCATTTTTTCGCCTCTCACCTCTGCTGAAACAAGTAAGAAAAGTCGTTGGTGGCTTTGGAAAGAAAGGTGTGTTAGTACTGATGTGAGGAAGCCAGGAAACACATGTGCGTCACAGACAGCCATGATATGACCTAAGCTGTTACAGTGGAGTTAAATCCTAATACAAACAATTACCAACCAATTAATTTTCTTCAGATTTTTATTTCATTTAAAACTCTGGTTGAAATTGTAAGGAATTTCTTGAAAAAATCTCTGAAATCAGTGCATCCATTCTGATTAAGTAGTTAGGCAGGAATGTTCCTTGGGTGACCCTATTCACAATTTACTTACAAATTTTGGATTTGTAAGAGAAGTTTTAAAAAAAATCTAGACAAACTACATTGTGATTTGTGTTTATTTAGAACCTTTTCAATAGATATAGGTAAGAAAATGATGTAATTTAAATGAACTTGACGTACAAAAGACTTTTCCTAAAAATAAATTTCTTCAAGAAATAATTATTTCATGGAACAAAATACGAAAACATCAACCAAACAGTAATATAAAAAAGGAAATCGTGTGGAATAATTCCGATATAAAATGCAATGGTAAAATAATTTATTATAAAGAATGGCACGAAAAAGGAATAAAATCATTAGAACACTTCTTCGAATCAAGCACAAATAAATACTTTAACTTCGAAACTTTCCGTAACAAATACAATTTAAAAAAAAGCGATTTCTTAAAATATTATAACATTATTGGAAATATTCAATTAGTGATGAAAGAAGCAGTTCAACATGAAAGTATAACTAATGGTGATAATGTTCTATTAAATAAATTAATGGAAACTAATCAAATTACAAAAACTCTTTATAAACTTCAAATACGAAAGCAGTCAACGTTAACAAAAGCAGAAAAGAAATGGCAACACCTTATTAAAGAAGAACTGAATTGGAAAAGCATATATATGAAATCTTTTGAAGTGACATCCGACACATATTTACGAAGTTTCCAGTACAAGTTTATTACGCGAATTATACCAACAAATGTTTTCCTTTATAAATGTAAAATTAAACCTTCAAATATTTGTGATTTTTGTTCCAGTTACCTTGAAACGTTGGAGCACTTATTTTTGGAATGTCGAGTCGTACAAATTTTATGGAATGAACTATAGAAGCTTTTTCAAGCGAACAAAATTAATGTCAAGTTGCATTTGAAAGAAATTTGTCTAGGAAGTTTTCAACATGGTGTAGATGACTATGTTATAAATTTTGTTTTACTTTTGATGAAATGTTTTATTTTTGACTCAAAAAATAAAAACAGATTACCAAAATTTCAAAATTTTAAACTGTTTTTAAATAATAGGATATTTTTGGAAAAGGAAACAGCCTTATCAAGGGATCAATTGAAATTATACGAGAAAAAATGGGGAAAATTCGTTGTATGACACCCATCTTTAACACCTTTCACATATCACAGTATGACTGAATCATAGCTCGTAAAAATACCTCCTTTTGTTTTTTTCGCTTTTGTTCCTTTTTCTACCTATAATGCACTCTGTCATTCTATCTTGGCTTTTGCCTTTTTTACATATAGAATAATGCATGGCATAATATATTAGATTATCTCTTACAGGGAGACACGGGTGTTTTGGTGTAAGTTTTAAATCCATATTTGACTGGTTTTGATCTATCTTAATGTATATAGTCCACATGGCAAATGATAGAACTTCAAGCTTTCTGATTCAAAGGTGAAAACTTTTTACGCTTAAATAGAAATATAAAGTAAATCTTATCAGCCAGTGTATTTTTTTTTTTTTACCGTTTTCATATCGAAATCAGAATATAAAAAATCACATTTAACTACAACTTGTCTTTAGACCTAGTTTTTGATGTTGATACTTCCGTTTATTTAGATTATAATTCCGTTAAATACATAGAAAACAAGTTTTTTTACTCCAAAACACCATGTGTATCTTCCATCATAAATACTGTATCATGTATGATGTTGTCGTCGTATTGTGTTATGGATATTGTTTTGTATGTATGAAAGAAATAAAGCTTAAAAAAAAAAAATGATGTTGCTATATACCATTATTAGCCTGACTATTGGAAGAATATGAAGAGCTATTGTACTCTCTGACATGTTGGCATCCGTTTGCTTAAGTTTTTATGTGCAACATCAGAATTCTATATCTACACAAGCTGGACATGCTTTTGACAGTGATACCTACGCCAAGTTTTTATACTTTGATTTGTAATCTAGTCAATTTTTTAACCTTTTTGTACGCCTGTCGAAGACGAGACATATTATGGGATTACCCGTGGCGTCCAGGCGGGCGGTGTCCAGTTCTTTGTCCGGAGCATATCACCAAAACTATACAACCTATGGTTATGAAATTTGTTAGTGGATAAATTTCATCCAGGGGGAGTGCAGTGCACATGAACCTTAACTTGTGCTTGCTTAGTTTTTCAGTTATTGCCCTTTGTGTATTTTCATACTTGAAATTTGTCTGGAGCATATCTCCAAAACTATACTAGCTATGGTTATGAAATTTCGTGGGTGGATAGATCTCATCAAGGGGGAAGTGCAGTGCACATGAACCATAACTCTGGCTTGCTTACTTTTTTAATTATTGCCCTTTGTTTATTTTCATACTTGAATTCTGTCAGAAGCATATCTCAAAAATTATACTAGCTATGGTTATGAAATTTCGTGGATGGTTACAACTTGGGGTAAGACGGGCATGTCTTGCGACAATTTGCCACTCTTGTTCGACTATGCTGGTATGAACCTGAAGTGCAGCATTGTTAGTTTTTTTCAAGTATTTTAGACCTGTTTGATACCATGGCTGTAATGGCAGGCTTATAACCTTACATGGCATACAATAAACTTTGCAAAAATTTTCATTTTATATTGCGCGTTAAATGACCTCTACTGTCAGTGTGCTGTAAAACCCCATTCATTTATTCATTCTTGAAACTGGATTCCAATCAATTTTTGCAGGGATGTTCTTTGGATCCATGAGCTTTATGACATTCATTTTGTAAATTTTAGTTCATTTAAATAGTTTCTTGCTGTTATGGGTAGGCATATTTTTTTTATTTTCTATATAGCAGAAACTTAAAAATTCTTCCTTGTAGAGCTTTGATCTTTCATATGTAGCATCTTCTAGTGGACCTCTACCAAAAATGATACGATGATCCTGGGGTCCAAACTGGCCCCGCCCTGGTGGTCACAAGTTTGAACATGGGAACAAAGAAGGAAAACTTTGAAATTCCTCTGTTCTGAAAAAAGACGGAAACTTCGTACATGTGTTCCTTATGATAGTCTGCCAATAACAATATTTTACCTTCTTTCATTAAATGTCATGTCATTGAAAAAAGGGGCTTGGTGTAAATTTTCACTATGGACCAATATCTCTTTCACTACAGGACAAAATGTAATTAAACTTCATCTTATTAAAGGTGGCCCTTCAGATTTTGGGACGAAAATTTTACGAAAATGCGAAAAAATCATCTTTATACTCCCATAGCCTTTTAATTTGCATTCATAAAACCCCAGTAGCCCAAAACCATCTGATAACACAAGAAATTAGAGATTTATTACGGACCATGTTGACACCATCGGGAGACACATTCTATTTTTAGATAATCAATTCTCTTATTTAATACAGGAAAACACAGACAAAGTTTCAAACATCCGTCTGAAGAAGACATTATGGAAAATAATTATTACGTGTTTGTTATGTAATGGAATTTAAGCGTTATTAGTCACATGCCAGTCACTTGACAAATCCACAATGCTTTATTGATTTTTGGCGCGAAATCTAAAAATAGCTTAAGAAGCTACATAGCCTTTTAACCCATTACCACACAATCCCTACTTTTGACGCCCCTGAGAAAGAAGCCTTTTGAAAACACTGTGGGAAAAGGAGAAAATGCTGGTAACCATCATTTTCTCCTTTCTCACAGTGTTTTCTACCCTTCCCAGAACAAATTTCAATTTTTCAGTCACCTTTATTTTGTTGTCTGTAAATGCTTTCAATTTGAACCAGTTTAAAATTTTGTCGTGTGGTAAAGAGTTAATGGAATACCATCAAAAAAAATTTTTTTTTGTAATTTTATGATTCTTAATTATTGATGATTTGTATTGTTTTTTCATATAGATTTTAATGATGCATATTTTTTTTTAACTCGGTGTGATGTGAAAATTCTAAGTACCCATCTTTAAGTGACAGACAATAGTTATTCGATTTCGTTTCATGAAACGGCATGTTATCAAAAAAGGGGACTAAATGTATAATTTCATCATGGACCAATTACAGTCAGTTCGCCCATCCATTCACCTTGACAGATATCTTCTAAAGTTCTTGGCATTTATGAAACTTCAAACATGTTTTCCTTAGGATAGTCTTTTGATATAATTTTCTTCTGTAAGATGTGTCACAGAAAAAGGGGTTACCTTGCACATACTGGACTTGTTGAGCCCAATAGATCAGTCAGTAATGTTGTGAGCTGTTGGTCTAGGGTTCCCAGTTTGCGCTGGCTTGATTACTGTCTCAGCCAACATCCTTTGACATTTGATCAAAAGTTACTGAGACAAGTCACCTTTGTGTCTTACCAAAGAACGAATGATGTTTTAATCTGTCATTCGACCACCATTTTGACCAGGAAATTAATGCCTGGCCTTCCAAGTTAATTCAATCCCTTACCATACAATCCTGATTTTCAATGACCCTGAATAAGAAAGGTTGTGAAAGCAATTTCAGAAAAGAAGAAAATGCTTTTTGCACTGTTACATACCCTGTCAGAATTATTTGGCCTTGAACTTTGATATTTGGTATTTATCTTCACTGTATACCTTTACTGCTTAGTACTCAGGTGAACAATATAGGACCATCATGGTCCTCCTGTTTAAAAAAGAATGCCTCTGGGCTCAAGAACGACCTAGCCTCACGGATCCAAAATTCAGAAAATACTTACCGTAATCTGAGCAACTTAAAAATTTTTCTAGTCCTAAACCATAAAGCCGAGGGCTTCCATATTTGACTTGTATCATCAGACTGACTTCCACAAAGTTTATTAAAGTGATACCCCTGGCTTCAAAAATTGCTTCACACCAGGAATCCAAAGTTTGGAAAAGCTCAATTAGAGCAATTTCAAAATTCCTCTTGTCCCAAACCATAAGCCTGTAGCGTATTCCATATTTGGCAAGTAGCATTACCATGGGTCTTAACAAGTTTAGGCCATGACTTGAAAAATGGATTTAAGTGTTTCCATAATTAATTTTATGTACCTCTACCAAGTTGGTGTTTGGATTGAAATAGAACTCTGTCCTCATTTACATAGGGATTACATGAATAGGTCAATTCAAAGGAGCTTGATCTTAGGAGAGTGATCAAGTGCCAGTGGCCCTCTTAATTTCTTGTCATTAAAGCCAATATTCAAAGGATAAGTGTACTGAAACTTACGCAGGTATTTTGTATTTTGTTTCAGTCATGGAATGACTTAAAAGTCACAAAGAGGGAAAAATGCAGCTCCACGAAGCTGAAGACACCCTAAAGTAACCAAAAACAATGTCAATGTTATTCGATGACGTCGTGACGTCATTAACCATGAGGTTAACAGTCAGGTTATTGTTAGACGCCTTAAAACAGTTCTGGGCATCACACAACTTTTAAAAATGAAAACTGGGAATAGCAGATTAAAGAATGAGATCCGCCAAATAAACTATTTCCAACAGAGTCCCGTGGTCATATACCTTTGTGACTTTAGGTTGGTCGAAAGGAAATGCTTATTGAATGTCCCCTACAACATGCCCCTTTGACTTAATTTGGTCTAAAAAGAGAAGTCCAATGAATGGCCCTTAACCCTTTCCCAAACGACAAACTTTTGGACTAGACCAAATTGAAAGCATTTGCAGATGACAATTCAACTCTTGCTGAAAAGATAATTTCTTTCTATGATAGGGTAGAAAACATTGTGGGAAAAGGAGAAAATGCTGGTTACCAGCATTTTCTCCTTTTCCCACAATGTTTTCAAAAGGCTACTATTGTAGACCCGTAAAAACCAGGGATTGTTTGGGAAAGGGTTAAAACATGGCCCTTTGACTGAATTTGGTTGAAAAATATTTGTCCATCAAATCCTACAATATGGCCCTCTGGTTTAATTTGGTCTAAAAGAGATGTCCATTGAATGGCCCCTACAGCATGGCCCCTTAACTGAATTTGGTCCAAAACGATTTGTCCGTTGAATGGCCCCTAAAACATGGCCCTCTAGCTGAATTAAGTCGAAAAGAGATGTCCATTGAATGGCCCCTAAAACATGGCCCCTTGACTGAATTTGGTCCAAAAAGATTTGTCCATTGAGTGGCCCCTAAAACATGGCCCTCTGGCTGAATTTAGTCGATAAGAGATGTCCATTGAATGGCCCCTAAAACGTGGCCCTTTGACTCAAAATAGTAGCACGAAAAAAAATGGCCCTTTAAGTAATGGCCCTTTAACCCATTACCAAACAACAAAATTTTAGGCTTGTCCAAATCGAAAGCATTTGCAGACGACAGAATAAAAGTGACTGAAAAATTGAGATTTGTCTTTTGAAGGGTAGAAAACATTGTGGGAAAAGGAGAAAATGCTGGTTACCAGCATTTTCTCCTTTTTAGCTCACCTGAGCACAACGTGCTCAGGGGGAGCTATTGTGACCGATCATCGTCCGGCGTCCGTCCGTCTGTCCGTCCGTCCGTTAACAATTTCTTTAAAAATCTTCTTCTCCAAAACCAAAAGGCCAATCTTGATAAAACTTGGCAGGAATGTTCCTTGGGTGAAGCTCTACAAAAATTGTTAAAAGAATTTAATTCCAACAAAAACTCTGGTTGCCATGGCAACAAAATGACTGAAAATGGAAAAAATCTTTAAAAATCTTCTTCTGACAAACCATAAGGCCGGGAGCATTCATATTTTGTATGAAGCATCATTGGGTGACCCTTTACCAAAATTGTTAAAATTATTCTCCTGGGGTCATATTTGGGCTTTGCCCGGGCGCACCCTATTTTACATAGAAACAAAGAAGGAAAGCTTTAAAAAATCTTCTTCTGACAAACCATAATGGCTAGAGCATTCATATTTGGTATGTAGCATTATCTGATGATCCCCTACCAAAATTGTTAAAATTATTCCTCTGCTGTCATATTTGGGCTCTGCCCGGGCGAACCCTATTTTAAAATCTTGAAAAATCTTCTTGTGACAAAACATAAGGTTGGGAGCATTCATATTTTGTTTGAAACATCATTGGGTGACCCACCAAAATTGTTAAAATCATTCCCATGGGGTCATATTTGGGCTTTGCCCGGGCGCACTCTATTTTACATAGAAATTTAGAAGGAAATCTTTAAAACTTCTGGTGACAAATCATAATGGCTAGAACATTCCTATTTAGTGTGTAGCATTAACTGATGATCTTCTACCAAAATTGTTGAAATTATCCTTCTGCGGTCATATTTGGGCTCTGCCCGGGCGCACCCTATTTTACAATCTTTAAAAATCTTCTTGTGACAAACCATAAGGCGGAGGGCGTTCATATTTTGTTTGAAGCATTATTGGGTGACCCCTTACCAAAATTGTTAAAATTATTCCCCTTGGGTCATATTTGGGCTTTGCCTGGGCACACCCTATTTTACATAGAAACAAAGAAGGAAACCTTTAATAAATCTTTTTCTGACAAACCGTAATGGCTAGAGCATTCATATTTGCTATGTAGCAAAATTTGATAATCTTCTACCAAAATTGCTAGAATTATCCTTCTGCAGTCATATTTGGGCTCTGCCCGGGCGCACCCTATTTTACATAGACACAAAGACGGAAATCTTTTAAAAATCTACTTGTGACAAACCATAAAGGCTAGAGCATTCATATTTTGCATGTAGCATCATCTAGTGACCCTTTATAAAAATAATTAAAATTATCCCCTTGGGGTCATATTTTGGCTCTGTGCCCTGGTGCACACTATTTCACATGGAATCATAGAAGGAAATTTTTAAAATCAATTCCATCTAAAAAGGAGAAATTGTTTGTAACAAGCAATTTCTCCTTTCTCACAATCTTTTCTACCATATAGATCACTTATTTTTCATTTTAGATACATTTTAAAATGTCGTCTGCAATTTGTTTCAATTTGGAACGGTCTAAAATTTTGTCATCTGGTAATGGCTAAACTACAAGTCAAAAAGGGAACAAGAAACTGTGAAGAGAAAAATTGATGATAAGCAGCAGCTTTTAGCTCCACTGGCCAAAGACAAAGAAGAAAATCTGTAAACATATTTTTGTGACAAACCCCAGGGTATGCCTTATTTGAAAAGAATTAATAGCCTGCCCTTGATAAACCATATAAGTTACAAATATACTCAGGTGAGCGATATAGGACCATCATGGTGCTCTTGTCCCACAATGTTTTCTAACAGCTTCTTTCTCAGGGGCGTCAAAAGTAGGGATTGTGTGGTAATGGGTTAAGTAATGTCTCTTTAACCTAAAACAGTGGACCGTCCGTCCGTCTGAAGCGATTTCTCCACAACCCTTGGACCAAATTGGATAAAACTTCATATATGAACTCCTTAGTGTAAGATGCCGATGTATTATTCCCGGATTTTCAATTTGACGCCGTGTCATGGAAAAAAGGGGCTTAATGCAAAATTGCAATTTTTACCAATATCTCATTCAGTTTTTGTCAAAATATCATGAAACTTCATGGTTATATTGTTTGTAGAAAGTTTTAGCATGTGCCCTTGCTATTTTCAATCTGGGCGTTTTTTAAGTTGACGTTCTGTCATGGAAAAAGGGGGCTTCTTGCAAAATTCCAATTTTTACTAATATTTCATTCAGTTTTGGTCAAAATTTCATTAAACTTCATGGTTTTTATATTGTTTTTTCAAAGTTTCACCATGTGCTCTTGTTTCTTTATCTATGTGTTTTTCAATTTGACCCTCTGTCATGGAAAAAGGGGGTTTCTTGTAAAATGAAAAAGGGGCCCTAATGCAAAATTGCAATTTTTACTAATATCTTGTTCAGTTTTTGTCAACATTTCATGGTTATATCTTGTTTTACAAGTTTCAGCATGTGCCCTTTGTTTTTGCAATCTATGAATTATTAATGCGCAAGTATGTCTTTCCTGGTTTCTCAAATTAAGGCTGCATCACGGAAAAAGGGGACTTCATGGAAAGAATTGTTTTTCACTAGGTTCTCCTTTATCAGTGCTCAAAACTTTGTGAAATTTCAAATCTGAACTTGTTGGAATGTTGCCCAGGTACCTCGCTTCCTTTTTCTAAATTTCAGGCTGCGTCTCGGAAAAAGGGGGCTTCATGTAAAAAATTGTTTTATGTACTATTTAATACGTGACTGCTCAAAATTTTATGAAATTTCGAATTTTGAATTATTATTCAAAAATGCCACAAACCACACACCCGTTGTATTTATTGCAATGATCCAATATTGTCTTATGGGAAAAGGGGGCTTAAAGGGGGCTTATTGGGCTTATTGTCCTCTACAAGTTTGTGTTGGCTATCTCTAAGATAGTAATTGCCTTTTCACTTCAGATTTTGGGGGGCATGAACAGGTTCTTCTAGGATAAAAGAAGTGAATTTATATCAGTTTCTTGTACTTTATGACAAGCACTTGTTCGGGGAGCATAACCCGTCTCTGACGGCTCTTGTTACTCTATCAGATCGAAAGCAGAAGTGTTTTTGTATCGCATCGGTCAAAAATAATAGATATTTCTTTGTTTTAGCAAACCTTTCCTCCATGTTTTGTAAATAATTACCTTCAACTCTTCAATAAACCAACAATTCATTTTTGACCAGTAAAGGTCATCTTATGCGGCATCATAGTCCTTGCCAGAACAAAAACCAAGTACTTAAATCATATTTTGAATACAAATCTCCTTTTTTTTTTTTTATGATTTTCCAAATTTCAAGTGTTAACTTGGTACCATAGCAGACTCCCTTTGGAGCACCTGTAGTCAACATGCTAGCTTGACCTAGATATTTTTGTCTGAAAAGCACGACCTAAGCTTTTATAGTGCACATTTATTGTAACTTTACATGCAAAAGTTCATCACAGTGTTAGAAAATAATACATGTGAGTTTCCTCTCTTGTAGTAAATTTTTGGCAAAATTAGGTACCATGGTACCATAGAGGACCATCTTATCACATGATGCAGAGTTTTAAAAAGGATTTCCAAAACATTGTATTTCACACTTTCAAGAGAAAGTTTACCATCTTAGTCAAACTGAATTTGTTTTCTACAAATGCTTGGAACTTGGACAACTCTGAAACTATTTGGTGTGACAAAGACTTACCCATTACCACAAAAAGAATCGCTACTTTTGACAACCCTTAGAAAGAACCCTTTGGAAAACATTGTAGGAAAAGAAGAAAATGTTGGTAACCAGGATTTTCTCCTTTTTCCACAATGCTTTTTACCTTTCACAAAACAAATTTCAAATTTTTGGTCACTTTTATTTTGTCATCTGCAAATGCTTTCAGTTTGGACAAATCTAAAATTTTGTCATTTGTTAATAAGTTAAGATCAACGATCAGACTGAATTGTCTGTCTGCAAAAGCAGCTGAAGTTGTGGCATCATTCCAAAGGCTGTGGGTGTACATTGTAGCTCTGTGGATAACATTTATTAGTTCCATCTTGATATGAGGCACTTGGTATCTTGGGGAGTGTCCTTGGGTAAGACAAGGCAGTGATGGCAAGCCAAGTGACCATTACCAGACAACGAAATTTTAGACTATTCTGCAGTGGAAGAAGTAAAAGGACAAATTATATGTGAAGCACTTGGTTTTTCCTTGGCGTGTCCTTGGGCAAGACACTTCAGAGTTAAGTGATGGCAAAAGCTGGTAATCCTTTACAAGGCAACAAAATTTACAAGTCTGCATCTACAGAACTTAAGAGGCTAAATCAAATGAGGCATAGATTTTGAGATTGTCTGTAAAAGGGTAGATAACATTGTAGCAAAAGAAGAAACTTCTGAAAGTAGCCTGATATTCTACAATCAATAAAGGGGTGAATACTGCTAATGACGGAGGCCTATTTTTGCATACTACACCTACTACTCTGTGCAACCAATGGTGATTGTCCTGAATTGATAATGAATAGGCGCAATGTCAGTGTGTTATGGCCCTTTTGTTTCTATTTTTAGATATCACAGAAGATAGCCAAGAGGAGGAAGTACAGTTGACGAGCCTACCTTCGACGTCGGAAGGGTCTTCTTTCCAGACTTTTGCCTCCAAGGCTGCTGCTGATTAACTTTCATGAGACAGATATAATAGTTTGTTGTGAAAAAGTGTGGTACAAGCCCATATTCCATAGTGGTACTCGAGAGCTGTGATTTTTTTTTTGTCTTTAAAATGTTGCAATTTGAAAACTTGAGTCATCTGGAATGTAATCAGCTTTTGGTCCCCTAAAGTGAGGTTTGTTGGAAATTAATTTATGTGCGGTGTATATGAAACACACCAGGAAGCTTAGCAGCGCACCTGTTTAGCAAGGTACCAGACTTCCAGATGATATGGGCTTATACAAGTAAATGTACAGTAAGTTTCTGTAAAAGACATGGCCAGATATTTATTTGATATTGTACTTTTTGGAAACAAATATAATCACTGATTGTACCATTGTTATAGTGTAGAATTAATTACATACACATAGTTGCGAAATTCCATGATAGCTCATTGCACTCAACAAATGATCTGTGCTCGAACTCAGTTAAATCGACATGGAGATTTGCCCAAAAAGACAAAGCTTTAAACTAGGGTATCTATTTTGCACCCTTACATGAATTGGTAGCTAAAAACATCTTTGCAAAATTTTGACGATGTAATATATTAACAATCAAAATTAATTAGCCCTTTACCTCACAGTCCAGACTTTAAATGGCCCTGAGAAGAAGGCTAGCTGAAAACTTGGGGGAATAAGGAGAAAATACTAGCTACTTGTATTTTCTCCTTTTCCTGTAGTGTTTTCTTCCACAACACAAACAAATTCCATTATGCTCGTCACATTAAATTTTGTTGTCTGCAAAAACTTTAAATTTAGCCAAGTCTTAATTTTGTTGTTTTGTGAAGACATAAGCTTTGACTCTTTACCAAACGACAAAATGTTTCTCTGGTCCAAATTGAAAGCACTTGCAGACAACAAAATAAACATAAGTCTGAAACTGAAATTTATTTCTAGCAGGATAGAAAACATAATGGGAAAAAGAGAAAATGCTGGTTACCAGCATTTTCTCCTTTTCCGACAATGTTTTCTAAAGGTTTCTATCTCAGGGTCATAAAAACCAGGGATTGTTTGGTAAGGGTAACAAAACAAGTGAAGTGAAAACCTTGTGGGAAATAAAAAACATGCTCGCTTTGTATCTTTACTTCTTTGCTACTATGATATATTTTCTCTTTTCCCGCCAGGAGTGGGGAGCCCAAATTGTTTACATTGATTCATCTGTCAATTTTTTGTGTCTGCTCCACATCTGCTTTACCTGAAAAAATTACACACATGTGTCCACTTTGATGGGACAACATGCAGA
Source organism: Tridacna crocea (assembly GCA_943736015.1). Lineage (NCBI taxonomy): Eukaryota > Metazoa > Mollusca > Bivalvia > Cardiida > Cardiidae > Tridacna > Tridacna crocea. The sequence continues at coordinate 23,319,261 of OX031067.1, read as the reverse complement.
GTGGAGGTTTCTTATACCACTCACTAAAGTCATCAGGTAAAGTGCACTGACTATTGGCACTAGTGAAAAACTCCCCTGAACCCTTCATAGGAATTTAAAAGTATTTCATACTCAATGCATCTGATTAATGTATTATACTGAGGCAATTACAATATGGAGTGCAACACGCGAAAAGGGTCATTCGGACATTTGCGTAAAGTGTCGTCTCTGATCAGTGTGTGCAGTCCGCACAGGCTAATCCGAAACGACACTTTCCGATTTTATGTGATTTTCTGTTTTACGCAAGTCTACTGTAGCAGAAAATCTAATGTAGTCGTAAAGTGTCGTCTCGGATTAGCCTGCGCAGGCTAATCCGAGACGACACTTTACGCAAATGTCCGAATGCACCTTTTCGTGTGTTGCACTCCATATGTTACTTCATGGTTTCCAGTAGGGCATCAAGAAATAGCTGTGAAAATATTTTTCGATATTCCACGGGTACGAGCAGTGAAAATACCGATTTTTATCCTCTAGTTACCATGGAAAAATGCACGTGACTCATAACCAGATTGAAATATGATGTCATTAACCTTACATTTCTCGCGCTTGACCTAATATTATAATGCGGTGCTATGCGGAGGTAGGGACACCAAGGGGTAAAACTGAAAAGAACTGCACAGGATTTTGATAAAGTTCCTCCTAGAAAGGGTTAAAAGCATGAAATAAATAGAATATTTGTTGTTGTTTTTTTTTTTTCGGTGAAAGATTGAAATTTACTTAATCTAGTGAACATCATCAGTAATACTTCTACTTGCTGCACCACTCATGAACATATTACTGATTATGTTCACTCAATGAAATAAATTCCGATCTTACAGCGAAAAAAACAAATATCCTCTATATCATGGATCTCTTAAAGTGATGTTACCTACCAATTGTTTGAGTCATGAAGTAGAATGGTCCTTTGATATGCACAAAATTGACCAATAGCAAAAAAGTTTCGCTCTGGGTCAGACTGAGTGGACTGTCCTGGCTAACCTGGGCTATAGTTTTTGCAGATACATTAACTCTTTACCACACAATCCCTACTTTTAACAACCCTGAGAAAGAAGCCTTTTGAAAACACTGTGGGAAAAGGAGAAAATGCTGGTAACCAGCATTTTCTCCTTTTCCCACAGTGTTTTCTACCCTTCCCAGACCAAATTTTAATTTTTCATTCACCTTTATTTTGTAATATGCAAATGCTTTCAATTTAGACTGGTCTAAAATTTTCTCGTGTGGTAATGAGTTAAACTGTTTCCCCCCCCCCCTTTTACATTACAGAGCATTGTCCATTTATATGTTACAAGTTTGCTTTTATGAGCCAAGCCAATGAACAAGTGCCAGTACCTAGGCAACACATTACAAGAATGTGGCATCTTTGTCTTTCAGACACATTTCTAGCTAGATCTGAGTTTTCATCATGTTTCATACCGTCATGTTGTCTTTTTGCATAATGTACATTTTTATACATTTTTGGTCATTTTTGTATAGATTTAGAATTTTTTATATACATGTAGATATAGTTTGGTAATTCTTTTCCCATTTTTACAGATTTTCAATGGTTGTTATTTGAATGTGTCTCAGTTATTATTTACAGATATTTGGTTAGTGATATAAGTAAGGATTGAACATGGAATACCAAGTGCATGAGAGTTAGAAAATGCTGTTTATTTTCAGATTTTCAACAAACAATTCAATGTTGTAATGATCCTCTGATAAAAAACTTTGAAAATATTGCAGGAAAAAGAGAAAATGCCAGCATTTTTCTCCTTCACCCACATTGTATTCTAGCCTTTAACCCTTTCCCAAATGGCAAATTTTGGACTAGACCAAATTGAAAGCATTCGCAGATGACAATTCAACTCTTGCTGAAAAGATGATTTCTGTCTATGATAGGGTAGAAAACATTGTGGGAAAAGGAGAAAATGCTGGTTACCAGCATTTTCTCCTTTTCCCACAATGTTTTCAAAAGGGTACTATTCCAGACCCGTAAAAACCAGGGATTGTTTGGGAAAGGGTTAAAAAGACTTATTACATCTTTTGAGCCTAATCTTAACCTTAGGCTGCCAAGTGTGACTCACTGACATTTTGTGGACAGTGTAGATCAAGATCAGATTACACAGCATGCAATCTGATCGTGGATATGCATTGTCCAATAAGGAGATATCTTTGCAAAAAATAAGATATAATTTGAATATTGTTTGGGTTCCATTGTTGGCTTAACCCTTTACCAAACAATCCCTGGTTTTTATGATCCTGAGGTAGAAACCTTTTAAAACATTGTGGGAGAAGAGCAAATGCTGGGTACTCCTTTTCCCACAATGTTTTCTTCCCTGTTGGAAATAAATTTCAGTTTGTGAGTTAAGTTTATTTTGTTGTTTGCAAGTGCTTTCTATTTGGACCAGTCTAAAATATTTTCGTTTGTAAATAGTTAAAAATGTTCAACTTACTGATCAGGATAAGGGTTAATATATTTGTTGCCCCTTTACAGCTTTGCAAATCAAAATATTTTGTGAGATTTACAAATACTTTTAAATCCTCCTTTATTGACAATTGATCATTGAAGCACTTATTCTACAATTTATACTAGAAAAAACAAGCCAATGAAATTTTTAGTAAAAGTTTTATTAGTTCATTTCAAATGTTTTTTTTTGTAAGAAAATGCAAAATGCTGATAGATATAAAGCCATAGGTGGAACCGTTGGCTTTCGCAAATTATATAGATCAAGATCAGTGTGCACAGAACATGCAATCTAATCTTGGATCTTTTCTGCTTGCTGTGACAGCATGCATGTCGTAAAAGGCGACAAAAGGGGCATCATTTTGTGTTTCATCCATTCCTCATTTATCATGTTTGTCTTATGTTGTTGCACATGTATGTTATTTTCACCTCGCATTATTGTTTACTAAGTAAGTGCGCCCAATATGACCTAAGTTGTCGACGGGCCATAAAACACTATTCATTCATTTCTGCTTGCTTGTTTAGTCAAGCCTACACAGTAACAATCTTACTAAAATGTTACGGATTGTATCATAAAAAGCTTCGAAAGACTTGGAGTTTATATGCTTGGCACTGGAAGAGTAAAGTTTAACCCTTTGGCAGCAAAGCACGACTAGATGACATTTTTGTGGATGGTGTAGATCAAGATCAGACTGCACAGAACCTGCAGTCTAATCTTTGATCTACACTGTCTGTTAAGGAGATATTATTCCCCTAAACATACCTTTGTAACAACAATATTTTGAGTTATTTTAATGGTATTGAAAATTTACCATTAATTTCTAGTTATATAACAGGATAATGGTTACAATAATTCTTTCTGCAACTTCAGGGCCTTTTCTTATCTGCAAGAGCGACGGTGTAGCAAACTGTAGAAGTCTTTATAAATGTCATTGTAAAGTTTTCGTAAATTAACATTTTATACTTCAATAGATTTGAAAATATGGTTGGAAAAGGTTTTTTTTTAAGTGCAAGTAACCTTTTGTTAGTTACTTTGTATTTAACGCTGGTCGACTGATAAACAAAAAGAAAAGATTGTGAAAGACTATGAATTTTTAAGTGCCAAAAAGGGAACGTCCCATCTTATAAAGCGTGGCTTAGTTATTCAGAATTTTCTACATCAATGTATTTTCTACAAAACATACACAAATAGATACTGTAGTTGTGCAATAAAAAAGATTGTGTTTTTTTTTCTGTCCATTGTTTCATCACTCGTCTGTAATAAGTTCCAAAGATTACGAGAGAGAGAGAGAGAGAACATCCCTGGTAAAACAGAAATAAAAAATCCATTCAATATTTTCAAGGTATAATGCATCATAGCTTTGCACAGCATTTGGGTCGTGACTATCAGATTCAGCTGAGAGGCGGCAACAAATTTTTCTTATCATGCTTTATCGGATATCTTCGTTCATTATACAAAAACAGAATACAAGCCAAGTAGACAAACGTAATATTTATTTTTTTTACTTGGTATTTGAAAGGTCTTCATGTGTAACCGTTAACCATTTCCCACTTCATCCTAAGTTTTAGCAACCCTGATGAAAAGCTTGAGCATTGAAAACTGGGATTCTATGTAACATATAATATGTATGTACATGTACGATCCCAGTTGAAAATAATTGTGGGAAAAGGAGAAAATACTAGTAATCAGCATTTTCCCCTTTCCCCACAATATTTACTTTCAAATTTGTCGTGTCCAAATGCAAATGAGTCTATAATTTTGTCATGTGGTAAAGACTTAATTACAGTGCTTTGGCCAAGAATTCATAGGAGATCCTGCCTGGCTCAGTAGAAAAGAGTAGGACTCTAGGATTTACGTAGGAGCGTCCTTGGGGAAGACACTTTAGAGCCCTGGCCTAGTACCATCGAAACCTGGGTCATACGCGACTACATTAATTATTATACTGCAAAGAAATTTCTCGTGATCTGATTGGTTAACATGCCGGGAACATAATATCATGTTCCCTGGCAAAAACCAGTTTCCCTTTTGAGTGCTCCGTAAACATCACTACACGTGCAATACATCATCCAAAATGGCGGCGCCGATCGATCACCAGACTGCACATTTATTCACCAAACTGCACGTTTTAGTGACGTCAGTTTCCAGTGACGTCAGTTTTCATTGAATTGGGGCACACAGAAGGGAATTTCTATTTCGTCGGCATTCCCGATTCGTGAAATTTTAAAACGGGAACATTTCGCTTAACGCGCTTTGAAAGGGTAAAACTTTGCAGTATAATAAATTCGTTGTACGGTCAGGTGGCAGGGGACTTGGAAACTTGTTCACGGCTGTGGTGAATCATGTCGCCACCTCCAGACCTCGCCTTCGGCTCGGGGCGACATGATTAGCCTAACCACAGCCGTGAACAAGTTTCCAAGTCCCCTGCCACCTGACCGTACAACTAATACTGTCGCAGTGATATGATTGAAGAAGTTTTGAAATCTGCGTAGAACACCGTTGATTTAATCGATCAAGAATGAGGGCCATTCCTCTAGTTAAGATCATCTCGCTTGCCAGATAAACCCTAAAGGTTACCAAATAATACACTTGTTCTTTTACCTATAGGTATATTCCTTTTTTATCCTTGATTCTTTCGGGAATGTTGCGATAAATATGATTTGATCTATGATTATATGCAAGATCCCCTTGTAATATTAAAGCAAATTTTGTTCTATATCATCAGAGAAATATGTTTATATCGGTTTGTAAAACAATCAAACTAGATTTTATTGACATATCATTTATGTAACATACTAGTGTAGTGCAAGAGTATCAATGATAAAAACCGAGTTAACCTTTTATCGGGACCAACGTAGTACTGGAGAGGAACCAAAGGAAATAACATAAGAATGGTCCTTATTCATACCTTCATTATGTAAAAAGCTAGAAGAGTTAAAGGCCCGTTCTAACCGATAAAGTTTTCCGGATCACAAGTGAGACTTTTGCTTTTCGTAATATTGTTATAAAACCTGGCACGCAGAGTCGAGGAATTTGAAGATTTTTTTCGTCGAAATGAAGCCTGGAACGAATAACGGATCTTAACAGGCTGCGTTCTCTGCCGATATAATTGAGGAGTACGATAAGAAGAGATAAGATCTCACACGTCAAGATCTTGGTCCGTTATTTCAGATTTGATGAGTATCACTACTTCTGATTGGCTAAATCATTTCCTTAATTTACTTTCAAATTCGGAAAATTCTTGAGGACTAGACATACAGTGTTCTTTAGAATATAGTTGGTGATTACAGACCATGGTCTCATTGTCTCTGTTTATTGCTTCTCGCTCTCTCCCCCTGCCCCCGCCCCCCCCCCCCCCTACCCTAGAAAAAATATCCATGCAACATGTGGATGGGATGAGTTTGATTCATGCGTGGATTGTTGTAGAAATTTTGTTTTTATTTGTTTTCCACGAAAACGCTTCGTCAAATATAAGTTCTCAACAGGGCTAAGCAAAAAATTGTCTACAATAGGTTATCTATTTTAACCCTTAACTTGGGCATAAGTTAGATGAAAATATCAAGCCAATAAAAAAAACACTAATTGTTGCTATTTCAAGGTTAGGTCTATGTTTTGTGAAAACAAAAGGTATTTTTAACCCTTGTCCTTCTGAATAACTCAAATGATACCTTCAAGTAGATAGTAAAGTCCCAAAAGGTTGCTATTTCAAGATAATTTTGGAGACGATAAATGTTTCCTTAACGGACAGTGTAGGTCAAAGATCAGACTGCACGTTGTGTGCAGTCTGATCTTGATCTACACTGTCCGCAAAAGGTCAGTGAGTCGCGCTTAGTAGCTTAACCCTTTCCCTAACGGCAAATTTTGGACCAGACCAAATTGAAAGCATTTTGCAGATGACAAATTAACAGTGGCTAAAAGGATGATTTCTTTATATGATAGGGTAGAAAACATTGTGGGAAAAGGAGAAAATGCTGGTTACCAGCATTTTCTTCTTTTCCCACAATGTTTTTTTGAAAAGGCTTCTGTTCCTGACCCGTAAAAACCAGGGATTGTTTGGGAAAGGGTGAAGGGTTAGCACTGAAATAGCCTACGGAGTCCACGCAGCTGCCTTGGAGTAAAATGTCAGAAATCTACAACTACTGATAACAACAAAACGCCCCTTTTCTCATGCTTCTTTTCTTCTTCGAATGCTATATCTCATTCTGAAGTGATGCAAGAAGCCGCACTTGTGTTTAAGTCATACTATAGCTAAAGGAGGCTTTCTGCGTCTCTGTGATGCATTATATAATCAAATAAGTCATCAGAAAATTATGGAAACATACAATCCATTTGCCTGACAACCAATCAAATTATGAGGTAGACTGGTCCTTTAGCATGCCGAAAATTGATCCTTGGAATGGAGTTTGGACCGAGGTCAGCTTACGAGGACTGTACGTGCATGTTAAACCCCCTTTTTCAACGAGCGTGGTTCATTTGTAATTGTATTATATAATGGAAGGATTTATCCCTTTTTCCTATGTGATGCCTTGGACCACTGCTGAAATAAGACATTTGAAAACAGTGTCACTGGTTGATAAATTGCGTAAAATGAGCAAATTTTCCCTTATTCACTATTTTTGCATGATTACATTTACGCATAATGGATAATTTTAGTGAAAATGCATTGGATTTGTTTATTATGTATATGCATCATTTTTCAACTCGCTAGAACAGTTTGTATTTTGCACAGTTGAAAGTTCGGTAGAAAGGTAGATCTTTCTACTAAACGGAGTCTGAGGGTATAAAAATAGCGCGCCAATAAATCAATGTTAAGATACATGCACAGGCTTTTCGTTATCTCTGGCAAAGCCTGCCAAAATGTCTTAGTTTTGAATCAGCATTATGTAATGTGAATAGGTCTACTTGTATAAAATAGTATACAGGTATCCCAGACCTACAATAAAATATAGCATACAAGATCTCTCTTAACCCTTTACCAAACAATGCCTGGTCTGTACGACCCAAAGGAAGAAGGTTTCTGAAAACATTGTGGGAAAAAGAAAAAATGCTGGTAACCAGGATTTTTTTTTTATCCTTTTACCACTACATTTTGTATGTACGCAGAGAAAGTCCCATCTTCTGTGATTTGCATTTAATTTGTGGTCTGGAGGGGTGTTCGATTTGGACAAGTCTAAAATAATAGCGTTTGGTAAAGAGTTCCATGCCCAATTTCAAACACTTTTAACCCTTTCTCAATCGACAAATTTTAGACTTCCAAACTGAAAGAGTTTGCAGACAACAATTTTGCGTAATACAGTACTGGTAAAAGAGACTCCAGGAAAGCATGGATAGGTCCACTGGCAATCGAGATATAACTGAAATATTCTTGAAAACAGCGTTAAACACAACTCAGTTAACATCTCATTATTGCATCTCGCCTGAATATCACGAAGCTATTTATAAAACTCATCTTTCTCTCAAAAGAAAATGCTGTACTGAGGGGGGAAAAAAACTCCAGATTTTGAGATATTTTATGTTGAAGTAGTAAAGCCTGTCTCAGGTGTGTGATACTTGGCAAATAACTGATAATACAGAATTGTTTTATCAGCGACTTGTTCCTAGTTAACTCTTTACCAGAAGACAAAATTTAGACAGGTCCATACTGAAAGCATTTGCGGACGACAAAATAGATGTTGGTTAGATGATAGAGATTTTTGTTTTAATGGTAGAAAACATAATTGGGAAAGAAGAACAAAAAAAAAACATGCAATAAATGCTGGTTATCAGTATTTCTTCGGCGAAGCTGAATGTGCTGGATATTGACTTATATTTTGATTCTGAAATAAAGGTGAATAAAAAGAAATTTGTGATTGGTCAAAAATGCATACGTGTTTATTCTACGGGACCCTGCGGGCAAATTTTACCCAGTCTATATTTTAAAAAGATACTCTTGTTCCTTATAATGTCTTCAAAAGGCAGCTGCAACAGAATCATTAAACTAAGTTCTGTTCTGAAAAGAGTTAGTTCATGAAATAAGAAAATAGATGATTCAGCCCTTTGATATGTTCTGATAACTGTTCGAAACACATGAGTCGTGTTCCGGTAAAGGAAAGTTTAATGCATCTCATCGAGACGATTCTAATGAGTTTCCACAACATAGTGTTCGGAAGGGAAATAGTGGATTTTGAATACCATCACTCCCCCTTATCTGGAACTCTGATAATGGATCCATAAAATCGATTTTGCGGTACAAAAAAAAACTAAATCATGCGGTAGACTGGTCCCTTTACAAATAGCAAAATCTTTCGACCCATGACAGCCTGCGAGACTGCGATAATTTTTGTAGATATATTTTAATCCCATTTTCACAGAGTATCGCTTAACCATATTCTCGTGTATTTCCTTGTGTTTTAACCCTTTACACTAAAGTTTTGGGAATTGTCAAAATTGAACACATCTTATATGACGAGCGAATAATTTTGGCCCAGATTGTCAGATATGTCATTGAAAAAGCCAGAAAACAGTGAGGGAAACTATCATTTTCTGCTTTTCCCACAATGTTTTCAACAGCCTCGTTTGTTGTCAGGAAGTACCAGGCGGAAGTATACAGTAAATTGTAACAAGAAGCAATAATACTGTGTTTATAAAGTAGTGCAGTGTGTTCCTTGGTTGTAATGTCAGGTACAAGATTTATGTCTTGTTGCTAGCCCAAGGCACAGAATGCGCGGTATAATCTGAGCCAAGTATAGATCAAAGAGGGTTTTATACAATACAGAGTTCTTTGCAACATAGCACCGTCATTGATTCTTTACCAGACAATATTTTTTTTAAAGATTTGTCCGATTTGAAAGCATTTGCAGACGACAGAAATTAAATACCATCAAAATGATTAAATTTGTTGTTGGAAAAAGAGTTCGAAAAGGAGAAAATGTAGGTAAAAAGCACTTTCTCTTTTCAAACAAGTTTGTCAAAAGGCCTTTTCTCAGAATCACTGAAGCTCAGAATTGGATGTCAAAGATTTAAGGCGTTTTATCTGTAACCGGAAGTTGCCGTGGCAGGGGTGTTCCAAATTCGATCTCTACTCGAGGCCATCTGGACTATAACTAGACAAACCCTACTCTTTCCCTTTAGAAATTTGTTGAATTTTATATAATGTTATTCGTCACCATCTTTAATCGTACATTGGAACTGCCCCCACAGCCAGCAATATGGACATTATATCATGGTTTTAATCTCTCGTCGGTCAAAACTCTTTCAGATGCAAAGTTATGGCAACTGGATATAGTCCTTTCTCACCAGAATAAAGCTTATGACATGGAAAGAGTACTTTTCTTTGCAGTGATTTATGTTAACCTTGGGAACAAATTGATATGCATCCTGACTGCCGTATCCAAACAACCAAAACAACAAACTCGTCGTTTTCCTCGATTCCAAAAAAACGACATGGCAATGTATTCGCTAAGTTTACTGTTTAGCGGTATATTTTTTTTTCGCTGATTTCAAGTAATCGTTAACCAAGCGTCTTATCTTTTTAACCGTTAAACTGCTGAGTAAGTGAGGGGAAAGTTTCAAGCCAGTAAAACCCATGATTTGGGCTTTTTAAAAGTTAATTTTTTTGGGGAAATATACTTCCTTAACGGACGGAGTAGACCCAAGATAAGACTGCACGTTATGTGCAGTCTGATCGTGATCTACAATGTCCTGAAAAGGTTCTTGAGTTGCGCTTAGTCGACTAAGGATTAAGTGATCTTGGCATATTTACGATCTCGCTCTCGAATTCCAGCATTCCATTCATTCCGGGCACCGTTCATGAACTAACCTGTACACCAAGTACAACAAGTATGTGGGCTTAGCCAAACATACGTCATCTAATATTGATACGATACCTCGAAGAACACTAAATTGAGTTACTGCTTGTTGATTAGCACATCTCTAGTCAAATAAAACCTAGCCATGATCTGGAAAAAGATAGCTTAAAGTACCTCCGTGATGCCCTATATATACTAAGTAAGAGGTAGACAGGTCCTTTAATATGCAGAAAATTGTCCGATAGCAAAATGTTTTGGCTCAGGTCAGCCTGCGCGAACTGCGCTGGCTGACCTTGGTCGAAACATTTTGCAGATGCCTTAAGCTTCCTTTCCACAGAGCATGGCTTAGCTGCACTGGCTTTTTTACCTGCTTCTTATATGAATTAATATACTCAAAATAAATAAATACACAGTACAAAATTTTTGTAACTATTTTTGTAGGGGAAGGACCGATTCTAGGTCGGCAGAACTTGTAGTACAATCATTTCAAATTTTATATAATATGTATAAACTAACATAGTAATTTGCGATTGGTTAAAAAGAGTGAATATGTTGATTATGCCTGTGTAATGCAGAGAAATGACCCTTCCCTACAAAATAACCCATCGGTCATATCTCTACGTAGAGGAATGGCCCGGGTCATTATTCTACTAAGAGAAATGAACCCAGAGGGTTATTTCTCTATGTAGAATAATGACCTGGGTCATTTCTCTTCGTAGTGAAATTACCAATGAGTCATTTCTCTAAGTAGTTAAATGACCCATGGGTCATTTTATAGGGGAGGGTCATTTCTCTGCATTACACCGGCCTTGCAGGCTTGCTTGCCCTTGAGCCTTACCCTAAAAACCGTAACTGTACTTGTACGTATGTTTTCTGACATATCAATATTTAGCTGTAACTGCTCCTTTTCCCATACCTCTGACGCCATCTATCTGTTTTAAAAGATATATGATGTTTTCATTTCTGATACATTTACCTTGGGCGTAATTCTATCTCTTTTCCAATACATGAATCTCGCCAGAAAGAAATAAACCCTTACCTTAGTGAATAACTTAAGTGAAACTGTCAAGCCGTTAGTAAAAATCTAAGTAATGCTACCTCAAACTTATTTATTTTTCTTTTTGGGAGAGAAAAATGTCTTCTCAACGGAAAGCGTAGATCCAAGATCAGACTGCACGTTCTGTGCAGTCTGATCTTGAATCTACGCTGTCCGCAAAAAGTCAGTAAGCCGTGCTTTGCATCTAAAAGGGTTTCACAGTTCATGATAAAGGTTCGAGTACTTAAAAGATAACTCAGATATTCAACTGATAAGGAACATGCAATGTAATTTACAGCTATCTGCTTCTATGTTCTTCCTTCACGATAAGAGTAAACGAAATATGGAAAAACATAAAACTGTTTGAGCTAGATTTAAAAAAAAAAACAGAGAGTGTAGGCTGGCAGATAATTCCCGGAATTCCTTCCCTTTTAAAGTGTAGAAGATAACCCGATTACGTTGCTTTTAACTTTGTGTCGTAACTAACAATAATCCATTTAATTAAATCAAGCTCTTTTTTAACAACTTTTTTTATATCTTGATGCACGTTCTAACACTGTACAAGACGATAAAAGTGTAGACATGTCCAAACTGATAGCACATGCAGATAACAAATCAAGCTTAACCCTTTCCCAAACGACAAACTTTTGGACTGGACCAAATTGAGCGCATTTGCAGACAACAATTCAACTCTTGCTGAAAAGACGATTTCTGTCTATGATAGGGTAGAAAACATTGTGGGAAAAGGAGAAAATGCTGGTTACCAGCATTTTCTCCTTTTCCCTCAATGTTTTCAAAAGGCTACTGTTCCATACCCGTAAAAACCAGGGATTGTTTGGGAAAGGGTTAAAACATTTTTTTTTCAAAGAGTTGATACAATTATGGGGAAAAGGTAAAATGCTATTCACTTCAGAGTTTTCAAAAACCTTCCCCAGGGTCGTTTCCCAAAGCTTTGTATTGTTTGGTAAAAAAGACAACTGACACCTTAACTGTTATCCTACTAAATAACTAAAATGAAATTTTCAACTCGATAGTAAAAACCAAAATATTGCCATTTCAAAGTTGTGTTATTGGGGAATAATGTATTCTTAACGGACATTGTAGATCCAAGATCAGACTGCACGTTCTGTGCAGTCTGATCTTGATCTACATTGTCCGCAAAAGGTACATGAGTTGCGCTTAGCAGTCAAAGGGTTAACTGCGAACAAGTAAACTTATCTCTGGATATGTTTTTTACAGTTTCTCTGTATAAACAGCAAGCCAGTGGCTGAAACAAATTTAACATCTAGACTGTTGCCTGGGTTGATCTTTATAAAACTGTTTTATGCTCAGTTCAGCTCTCAGCTCTGCATTAAATTCAGTTATAAATACAAACCTAAATTGATACAACTGATACAGGAAATGGTCAATAGTTGATAATGAGAGATCACACTTCAATATTTTAATAAGGATGATTACGTCACATCTGATCTGATAAAAATAGACGGTGTTACCTACTGCATCACAAGTGTCCAATTATTTGAAGGCCAAAATTACACCATTATCTTTCGCTAGGTAACATTTTTGAAGTTCAGACCTATCTGATTTGAGTAATCTTGACCAAAAGCGAAAGGTTTCGACTGCGCATGCCTGTGCCATTTCATTTTGATGATGCATAGCACCCGCCTTTTCACATATCATGGCCCAAATTATTCAGCCACGCCATTTTCTCTGTCAGTGCACATTATGTATTCACCAATTACCACACAATCCCTACTTTTGACGACACTGAGAAAGAAGCCTTTGGAAAACATTGTGGGAACAGGAGAAAATGCTGGTAACCAGCATTTTCTCCTTTTCCCACAATGTTTTCTACCCTTCAAAAAAACAAATTTCAAAATTTCAATCACTTTTATTTTGTCATCTGCAAATGCTTCAAATTTGGCCAAAATATTGTTGTTTGGTATTGACTTAATTTGTACCTTCAGTCCTCGTAGACTATTCAGAAAAAAATCTTTGAGATATATCGCACAGGTCAGCCTGCGTCGAAACCTTTCGCTTATGGTCCTTTCTATATACCAAGGGGCAAGTCTATCGAATGATACGGTAAGTTACAAATAGGATTTTATAAACCTACCATTTTGTCATCCTCGGATATCCCGGGGTCTCCCTATTATCTACGCTACATCGACCCCTGGGACAATTAATTGAATTTCCCTCGCTTTACCGCTGGCCGAATGCTGGCTTTTCATTGGTTCCATCATCATTTTGTGATGGGCGAGTGGACTGTAGGCTATGACGTTTCGTATCGATTTTCGGCGGCTGATTCAAAGTTTTATTAGTCATTTGTCCCAGGGGTCGATGTAGCGTAGCAAATAGGGAGACCCCGGGGTATCCGAGGATGCCATTTTGTGACAACTTGCTTGGTTATAAAATGCATCACGGGGTTACACTTTAAATCATCTGTGAAAAAGTATCGACCACAGGACCAGTCTACCTCGTGATCAAGGTGTCTTTATCGGATAGTGCAGATCGAAGATCAGACTGCACGTTCTCTGCAGTCTGATCTTGTTATACACTGTCCGCAAAAGGTTTGCAAATCTCAACCTTAAGCTTAAGGGTTAAGAAAAATGGTATCGACTTTCATTATAATACTTTCGTTTCTTGTAAAGATGAAAGAGCTAATCCGAGACGGCATGCTGTGTGGTTTTGTTATCAAGCGTTTCCATTCACTGTTGAGCAGATCTTCCACTGTAATGGAAACGGTTGAACCATATCACATGTTTGTTTTCTTATCACGGAAATTCTGTACTTTGCCGATGTGGACCCAGCTTTGAAAAATGTAAGAATGTGAATAGTTCTAGCATTCATCAACAAACAAACAAAAATCGACGGAGAGAGTACTGAAAAAAAATATGTAGCATTTCATTCCTACCATGAAATATCGATTACGTCATTCAAAATATCAGCAGACGCTCCTAGACTACTTCCACAAATTGTTTTCAATTTTCACGTGAAGCGCCTTATGAATCACATTAATCTCTGTGCTAGTCTGATCTGGTTTCCTGCTCCGAGCACAGGTAAGTTAATGAGTAGTCCAGGGTATTAAGGCAGGGTGCCAGGCAGAGGATTCTAAAGCATAGTTAGAATTCTTGGACGATTAGACTAGGCGAATAAATGCCAGCCATGATTTGAAATACATTGTCTATAGGTACGTGGTTCTTGTCTACTGCACCACGCTCGCTACTCACTCGTGTAATAATTTGATTTAGCGAGTCTGCCAGAATGACGTACTGGTCTATATCATAAGATTATTTACAAACAGAGTGTAAACACGGAGCGAAAACAAAAACAGTGAATAAGGAAGGATTGTAGATTCCTTTGATCGAATCAGGTAAGTAAATTAGTTATCACAGAATCTTGTTTTACGCCGAAATAGTTTTCTGCACCATAGAAATTACGCCAGTACAGGCAGATTAATATCGACCCTTCTCAAAGCTTCAAAGCAAAAATTGAACTTTTCACAAGACTTCTACCCGAAGTGTTGTTTAGGATGAACGATGTCTGTGTTGCGCCTATCGGTTAGTGGTCTGTCAACTTCAGTGTCTGTGCAACACCTTAGTCTCAATAATGATCTTTTTCATATTTGGACATTTACTGTACACAGAGGCGACCAGTCGAAAAGTAACATCGCCTTTGGGGACAACTATCTGTATTATGCAACACCTAAGAATGGTATAATAATGTTTCTTTAATGGTTTTCCACTAAACTGCCACCATGGAGTGCTCCAGACAGAGTGATTTTTATTTCAAAATTAAAAACATTAATTATTCTCCACTAAACCCCATGTTGTGGACCCGTACTCATTAGAAGCGTCTCATCGACGATTAAACATGGGGTTTAGATGAGAAATAATGGATTTACAATGCCATCACTCCCTCTTATCTGGAGCTCTGACAATTGTTACAACCAAAAAGACGACGATGGCGCTGAATCGCTTACATAAGCGTTTTAGTACAGACTACTAAGCGTTTGTACCTTGGAGTGGGAATTCAACACGTGAGTGTTTAGATCTATGTATTTGTCATGTTACATAACTTGACGAAAATCGTACTTGGCGAGTTTTTGTTGGGGCATTCAGAGAATTAGCTTAATTAATAGCTGAGACTGATATAGCATTGAAGGTGAGCAGACGTATGAACCCATGCATATCCAGCTAAATAACTAAAATGAAATTTTCATTTCGATAGTTAAAACCCAAATATCACTACTTAAAGATGAAGGCAAAGGTAGTACAGATAACTGTCCCCAAAGGCGATGTTACTTTTTGACTGGTCGCCTCTGGGTACAGAGACAATCCGGACAAAATCGGTTGAAGGTTCCGCACAGATTTTGTGCACACGTTTGAACTCTTATAATTTCGCAAATAGAGCACAAAACTAGGATTTAAACATACCTGTTGCTTGTGTGTTTCAATTTAAACGCCGAACGTGAGAAAAAACGTGTATTTCATCAGTTACTCGAGTTGTTTACGTTTCCGAAAACATACAAAATGGCCGCCACGCACTACAAATTTCGTTAGTGATTTTTCAGAGATAAACATGTTATAAACGACTTATACAAGCTCTTTATGTAATGAATGGTTTAACAATTTATTTTTGGTCATGTTTATTACTAAAAGTTAATTGCATTTCGCTGCAATACAGATAAAACCAACGAAACAGAAAGTCAGTATAGCGCTCTACATTTGCTACCAGAAAATTTACGATGGACTTGAGACGGTACGGTGCCAATTGTCTCACAAACAAAGAAATTGATATTTCCAAATCTAATGAATGGCTTGGATGTATCTAACAAGATACGAGAGTAGCAAGACTTTCTATAGGATGGCCATTAAATATGTTTGGGGTTTAAAATGTATGTCAAACAAAATATTGAAACATTTCGATTGAGCTTCATGAACATCGAACCATATCTTTTGCCACCAGGATGCACACAACGTTTTTCATAGATTTTTTCCAGTGACTCTTTTTTTTTTAACTGACGCGACTCATCGACAAACTTTCATTCTCTCAAGAGGCCACATTTTCAGACCAAAGATACATTTTACATGTTGATATGTAGAAATTAGGTCAAGTGTGGTCAAAAATTAGGTCACTGGGACAAGGCGTAGAAAACTTTGTTGTGCTTTGTACAGAGCACATTATCAGTCTAATTTTGATAGTATGTAGGAAAACTTTAAAAGTGAGTCAGTTCAGATGAAAAAGGAGTCACCAGGGTAACTTCAAACTGGGTCATGTTAGGTCTAAAGTGGGTTACTGGAACAAATCCTACAATTTTTACGTGCAATCTACTTACCACGTTTCAAAACTAGGTCACAAGGAAAAATCAAAGAAAAATCTCGTTTCCTCTCTGCAGACTACATTTTCAGTCTAGAACTCCTAAAACTTGGTAAGAACATTTTTTCCTTTAGGATTGTAAATTGCGGACACACTTTCTCCATTTTGTCAGTTTGTCAATAAGATCAGCTCATTATCAATTATTTCGATTTTATACTTAACCTTTAACGTCAAAATATACAGGGATGTGGGCGCCGCAGCCACAATGTAGTAATCGAGTACAATTTATGTACTTATAGATATCTATAAGTATTTATGTTTCTCAGTACTCATGTGTCTGCTATTTAACCCTTTTCCAAACAAGCCCTGATTTTCACAATCTTGAAAAAGAAAGCTTTTGAAAACATCGTGGAAAAGGAGAAAATGCTGGTAACCAACATTTTCTCCTTTTCACACAATGTTCTCTATCCTCCCTGAACAAATTTCAGTTTTTGAGTCACTTTAATTTTGTCGTCAGCAAATACTTTCAGTTTTGACCGGCCTAAAATTTTGTCCATTGGTAAAAACTTAATGAAGTTTTCCACCACATTTTTTGACTACATACTTGGTAAAATATATTAGGAAGATCTACTAACACTCCCCTACCCCCCCACCCCCACCCCCTGACGTCCTAGGACGCGCCTTGGTTATTAGAATTCTATACTTCTTAATTATCTGCACTGCACGTCTGATACATTTAAACTGAGGCTTACAATGAATGATCATCGCATCTGTCACCCGTAGATTTTAAAGCGTTGGTTTTGTAGCCCAGAGTATCTCAATTCTATTACTGCTTGTCACCAGGAGCATACAGGACCGGTAGCGTCCTTGTGTGAAACACTACAGATCCCCAGCCTAGCACTCGGTTTATATGGTGAGATGTAAGTGAACTGTTTCCGAGAATGAACTGGAAAACTGCTGAAAGCGGCAATAAAAATGTTATACAAACCCTGGGTTTTCGACGTTCCTAATGGCATCTCTAAAGCTGTGTGCCTAAATTTTGTGACGTAAGAAGTACATAGAGTGTGGAAAAGTAATAATTGACGTATACTCAGGTAATAAAGAATGACTTCGTTAGAGTTTTTACGGTTCGAGGGCGGGAATCTATGAATGAAAGTCATACATATAAGACGTGTATCCTGTTGTAATTGGTTCATTAATATATACCTCCCACAGGAATTGATTGATAGAATTTCCACATTACCCTAAGTTATTTTGTTTATAATTGGTACAGCGGATATTACTTCGGGTGAATCCGTTCGATATCCTTGATTTCATTGCCCCATTGATTGTGAGATTTTGATTTTGCTGTTGCAATTATCACTTATCCGAAAACTATAGTAAATTATATATATTCTTTTATATCCATATGAAATCATAACATGATAGGCTTCTAAAAGCAAAAGAATACACGTGAAGTAAAGCATGTAATTTAATTAGGGCATTTTACCTGAGAATTTCTCGATTTTATATTTTTTGTAAACATGATGGCTGATCGTGATGCCTGGTACAGGTTCATGTAATATGGCCGACCATCATGCTTGGTAAAGGACCTTGATGTGCCTATGTGCCGACCATGATCCCCGGGACAGGTTAACGTGATATTCCGACCATGATGCCCGAAGCCCGATACATGTTAACGTGATATGCCGACGATGATGCCCGGGACAGGTTAACGTGGTTTGCCGACCATGATGCCCGGTAAAGTTTAACATGGTATGCCGATCATGGTGCCAGGTACATGTTAACGTGATATTCCGATCATTAGGTTAACGTGATATGCTGACCATGATGCCCGGGAAAGGTTAACGTGATATTCCGATCATGATGCCTGGGACAGGTTAACGTGATATGTCGACCACAATGCCCGGTAAAGGTTAACGTTATATGCCGACCATTAAGGCTAACGTAATATACCGATCATAATGCCTTTTAAAGGTAGACATGGTATCCAGACAACAATGCTTGGGTCGAAACTTTTTCTAATGGTTAATTTTCAGAAAGTAAAAGGACCATTCTACCTCATGATTGAGAGTGTTGTTAGACAAACTGGATTTTATTGGTCCATAATTTAAATTATAAAAAAAAAACATGCAAGCTAAGTACATCAAGGAGATCCCCTTTTGCCAGAACACCTCTCAAATTGTTTGATTGGTGTTTAACATCTCTTTCAACAATATTTCAGTCTCATGAAGGCGACATCTTACTAAACTGACTTTGCCATGGTGTTTAACAACAGTGGCTTTAGCCTCTGCAGCAGCTTATCTTGCCCAAAACCGTGACTTCCTTGGTACAACTCCAAGAACGGTGATCGAACCAGAATCTATTGGTTATGATTTCAAGGCCTCCCCCCTTAGCCCGGTAGAAGACGCCTATTATCCCTTAGGCTGCTAAGCACGATTCACTGACCTTTTGCGTACAGTGTAGATCCAAGATCAGACTGCACAGAACGTGCAGTCTGATCTTGAATCTACACTGTCCGATAAGGAGATATCTATCTTTTAAAATAAAGGTTGAAATAACATTTTTACGATTTTGACTATCGAGTTGAAAGTATTATTTTACTTATTTAATAGGATAAGGGTTATTGGGTGTGTAGAATATATACTGGTTCTGAAAAAATAATTATAATACGATACACTTGTATACAACGGACTCTCTGTTCGAAAACAACAGACCAAACAGATGTAATATTATTTTAGCAGGGGTCAGCTGGAATACAGACCAATGTGTTTATTGTTATCTAGGCCCTGCCAATAATGCTTATCAGTAGAACACGTCGATTTCTTACCGCATGGTTAGGATCTAATTTACTGCATTATGTTTCGTTTCTGTGCTTGTTTTTGGCATTTACACTTACAGGGCTGCGGTGTTTGTGTATCTGTCTACCTCCTACCTCTGCCTTTGTCTGCCTGTCCGTCCGTCTGACCATCTTTCCATCCCTTCCTCTCTCTCTCTCTCTCTCTCTCTCTCTCTCTCTCTCTTTGCATTAAGTCACGCAGGACCTTTAGAATCTTTCAAAAACGGGATTATGACTAAACGGTTTAATTTTGATAATATACCTAATACAATAATGTCTTCAGTTATCCTCGTTGGTTCATCTCTATAGTATTACAATGGTCCTGATAAGGGAATTACTTGGATTTTATCCTTGATTTTCTTGCTCTGTACAGCTGTTTTCCTGTGACAATATTTCAAATTAATCTAGTTAGATTGTTTTACAAATCTATAAAACCGAAGTTTTGGTGATTAATCATTAAGAACAGGGTTTGATTTGAATTACATGTGGGCGTTAAACATATATCATAAATAATTGTTATAATTATGGCAACATCCTAAAGGGAACCACTGATAAAAACAAAGAAATATAGGTGACCACTTCGACTGGTGTCAGTCCGTTAAATCGAGCCTTTCCAGCAAAACAAAATCATCAAGTAAAACTGCAAAACGAAAGCTCTGTGTTCTTAATGTTCTGAATGCCTGTATTTCAGAAGAAGGGCAAATAACAACACATTTTTCTGTGATTTTACTGTGGTTCTGTACCTTGTTTATTAGAATGACTTAACTCTTTACCACACGAGAAAATTTTAGACTGGTCCAAAATGAAAGCATTTGCAGACGACAAAATAAAGGTGACGGAAATTTGAAATTTATTCCGGAAAGGCTAGAAAACACTGTGGGAAAAGGAGAAAATGCTGGTTACCAGCATTTTCTCCTTTTCCCACAGTGTTTTCAAAAGGCTTCTTTCTCGGGGGCGTCAAAAGTAGGGATTGTGTGGTAATGGGTTAAAATGCAGGGCCTGACTGCCAGGCTAGTGACCACTGTGCTTTGCGTTACCTTCAGTCTTTATCTGGCAAGGGAGATCATGTAAATGGCAAGAATGGCCCTCCCATTAGACGGTGTGCTGAAGAACACGTAAACAACTTCTCGTCACATTTCTAGAATATTTCAGTCTATTTCGACAGGTGTTACGCCTAACGTTCAACATTTTTTGTTTATTTTTAGAAACATCCCGTCTCCAAAAGTCAAGATAGGCCATCCATTCTCAACATTTGTGCCTTATAATTTTGATTTAACCTTTTACCACATGATCCGACTTTCAACGACCCTGAAAAATAAGCCTTTCGAAAACACTGTGGGACAAGGACAAAAATGCTGGTAACCAGCATTTTTTCCTTTTCCCAGAGTCTTTTCTACTCTTCTCAAAACAATCTATGAAATTTGAGACATATTTATTTTGTCGTCCGCAAATGCTTTCAATTTGGACTAGTCTTAAATTCAGTCATTTGGTAAACAGTTAAATGTTTAATCGTATGGTGGTTAACGCCGTTTTTAACATTATTTTATCTGTATTCCGGTTATAAGTGCGCCTATCTGTGCTTTATTCGACCCATCTTTGTTATAAAACTGATTTTTGCGCCAAATATTTGAACTTTACTGTATTCCTTCAATATCCACCCTTTTATCGTCGGTTTAGTTCGAAAATCTCGTAACTACAGTTTGTTACAAGCTGTAGTTACGAAGTTTCCGAAGTAAACCGACGATATGCTTTCGTTTTCAAGAGTCTCCTTTACCAACACTTCCTAGGCCATTGACTGCTTTCCAACATAACGATCGAAACGATAAAAGGCGGTGAGGATGGAAGGAACCCTGTCACAATGACTGTCATTAACTCTGAAAGAAATTGGCCGAGCTAGGGCTCGAATTAGCGACCCCTTGGTACCAAGTGTTGTACACTAGCGACTATCGATCTTGGCGTGTAGTTTTGATGTGAATTGTTTATGTTATATTCTTTGAAGATTCGACCTGTCTGCTATGACGCATCACTACCCTAGTTTTGGGGTGATTGTACTAATACGCTCTATAAAGTAGCAATGGAGAAAATGGCTTTTATCAATACGTTTGAGAAGAAATCAGGCCTGATTTAGCTCCAGACTTCTCTTACCTGCTGATCATAGCTAAATGAATCGCACTAGGTAGCGTTTTATTGAGTAAACGTATATTTTAGTTTGAAATTCAAAGTAACGGTTGTTGCATAGAAAAGTAGTCCGGTTCTGTACCCAGAATGCCCAAATTAGGTAGATGTATTCGTAGAATTCCATCTAGTGGGAGATGATGATATGGATTTAATTGTCGTCGAAAATTGCAGTTCCCGTGTACTGCAGGGTTTCAGACTTACAACCCGTAAATTATGAGCCCTATTTGCCACCACCGAATTTCTCTGGGTTCAGATGGGAAGGGAGAGGGGATTATTTAGGAAGAAGTCCAATGAAACCTAAAAGAACTGTTTTATCTGGGAGTATTAAACGGTAAAAAAAGGGGAATATACGTCTAGAATCATTTTAGAATGAGCCTTTGTATCTGCAAAATGTTATAACTGATTACTGCATAAATAAGCAATTTAACCCTTTACAATACAATTCCGAGTGTTATTGACCTTGGTAAAGACGGCTTTTGAAAACACTGTGGGAAAAGGAGAAAATGCTGGTAACCAGCATTTTCTCCTTTTCCCACAATGTTTTCTTTCCTTCCAGTAGCAAATTTCAATCTTTGAGTCACATTTACTTTCGTCTTCCTGCATATTTTTTTTCATATTGGACAAGTCCACAATTTTGCCGTTAGGTAAAGGGTTAAGTCACTTTAAAAGGGTGTGTCGGAGAAGAGAGGGATGTGGGTCGATCCAAGAGTGTATTTTTTTTTCTTTTTTCTATTTCCGTTGCAGAACTTATCCTAGTAACTGTATCGAATCTTCAAAGTTTAGATTGTAGTATAAGCGCAAGGTATCCCCACCAAGATTTATTTTCCAAGAAATAAACATTTAATTTCATCCAAACGTTATCTTGGAGCTAATCTGTTCGCTTCCTACAGTTTATTTACGGCTGGAAGTAAACCAACACCGTTTGCACCTGTTTTAACTTTAATTATTTTATCCCACCAGACGAACCTAAAATAAATCCGTCGAAAATTCCCAGGTGAGCCTCAACCCTTACACCGCCTCACAGATTGGCAGTTTGGGCTATTTTAGAGAGCACAGAACGTGCAGTCTGATCTTTGTTTTACAACATACGTAACTTGTTGATAAGTTATATGCAGAAGCTGGCCCCTAGTCCCGACCATTTTCTTAGTTTCAATCTTACGCTTATGTAGAGATGTAAAGTAATGCAATTTTATATTGGCTAAACCACTTGGTTCAGCCAATCAGAAGTTGCGTCACTTTCCGATTCAAAAAGTTCTTGAAAATAAGATTAGTAATAGTTCTTGGAATTAATCACAAATATGGATACTCTGTTTTTTAAACGCCTGTTAATTGAATTCCAGGTCGGGAAAAAATGCTGAATGTATTTATCTTGCATCGACAGATTCACACTACCATAAGAAAAGTTGTTTGAGGGCCTCGGCATGAGACGGATTTTTTTTGAAAATTAATCAGTTGTTCATTGTGGGAAATTTTTGTTTCATTCGCCATGAAATTTCCAAAAACTAATAGAAATTGTAACGATCGTGTCTTATCACTGAAAGCAGCATTGCTTGTTAATGGTATCCTATTTCATCATTAAAATTGCTTATACCATATTCTACCTGTTGATGGATTCAGATTAACACAGCTGAGTTTGACGTGAGTAAAGTCGAATTGCAGGCCGGTGTAATGCAGAGAAATGACCCTCCCCAACAAAATGACCTATGGGTCATTTCACTATGTAGAGAAATTACCCATGGGTCATTTTACAACGTAGAGAAATGACCGGAGTCATTATTCTACATAGAAAAATAACTCTCTGAGGTCATTTCTCTACGTAGAATAATGTCCCGGGTCATTCCTCTACGTAATGAAATGACCCATGGCTCATTTTGTAGGGGAGGGTCCTTTCTCTGCATTACACCGGTACTGCATTTACATGCTATTATACCTGTGATCTGTAGGTCGGTATGTGCTTTTTCTTTGCCATAATGTATGTAATCTGACCTTAACTTCTTATCCTATCTGTTTCTTTTCTTAACTCTTTACCACACGAGAAAATTGTAGACTGGTCCAAATTGAAAGCATTTGCAGACGACAAAATAAAGGTGATTTAAACATTGAAATTTGTTCTTGGAAGGGTAGAAAACACTGTGGGAAAAGGAGAAAATGCTGGTTACCAGCATTTTCTCCTTTTCCCACAGTGTTTTCAAAAGGCTTCTTTCTCGGGGGCGTCAAAAGTAGGGATTGTGTGGTAATGGGTTAACTCATTACCAAGCGACAAAATTTTAGGTTTGACAAAAACGTGGTTTGTCATATTCCGATTGAAATTTTCACCGACAAATAGACAGACAGGCACTCTTAAAACTTGGATTTCTTTTGGCGTTCTCGAGTTTTAGCCATTTCACTGACATACCCATTCGGGCGTATATATACGCCGTTCTGTGAAGCTCTTGTTCCTTAATGTTTTCAAAGTTTTTCTTCTCGATATTGTTGAAACTTGAGGTGTGTGAAAGGGTTACGGATAAAAAAGAACAAACAAAAAATGAGATGCTGAAAGCCAGGTAGAAAGAGATAATGACTCATACATAAATATCTTAGTTATCAAATTTTATTTTTTTTTAACTTTTGTAGAAGCCTATCTCATGACGCCAAGTCGGCAATTTTTTTACATTTCTCTACTGGAAATCTCTCTCTTTCTGCCCCTCTTTCTCTCTCTCTCTCTCTCTGATATTCATAATGCACCATTCTAGTGAATGGGTGAATGATTGCTTTTTCTCTCTCTCTTTCTCTCTCTCTCTGAAAATAAAAAAAGGATTAGAATTCATAGACCTATGCCATATTCATAATGCACGATTCTGTTGAATGGGTAAATGGTTGCTCTAAATGGTAAGTTTTGAAGTCTGTATCATTTTGAACCGTGCAAAATCTGCCAACTCGGCTTAATTGAAGTAAAGGGATTTCAGTAAATTCAGGTAATCTTGAAAGGTATTTCATGTAGCGTTAGTGAGATAGTTTTTAACCCTTAGGCTGCTCACTGGCCCTTTGCCGAGAGTATAGATCAAAGATCAGACTACATAGAACGTGCAGTCTGATCTTTTCCGATAAAGACCTGTTTTGTCCAAAAATTTACTTTTGAAATAGCAAATTTTTGTTTTTACCGTTGGCTTAAAAGTTTCATTAAAAAGCAGGATAAGGGTTAATCGGTTCACATTTTCACTTACAAGAATTACCTGTTAGACTTTCAAGAAAATATTTAGGTGTTTCTCCCTTTATACCTATCATTTTACATCATTATACCGGACTGAGGTATACCTCTACTTTCTATAGCTTGATAAGCAGGGAAACTTGTCGAGACAGACAGACAGACAGACAGACAAACCGACAGACAAGACAGACAGACAGACAGAGAAATCTGTTAACCCGTTACCAAACAATACCTGGTTTTTACGACCTGAAGATATGGGTCTTTTGAAAACATTGTAGGAAAAGGAGAAAATGCTGATAACCAGCATTTTCTCCTTTTCCCACAATGTCTTCTACCCTGCTTGAAACAAATTTCAATGTTTGAGTTACATTTATTTTGTCGCCTGCAAGTGCTCTCAATTTGGACAAGTCTAAAACTGTCTTGTTTGAGGAAGAGTTAAACATGGTTTTATTATTTTGCCTTTTTTTTTTCGTAATGAATATTAAGAAGTTATTTTCCAGAAATGATTTGTCATCTGCGGCGGTATTAATATTATTTTCACTGGCTGCGTACTTCTCGTTAAGTAAGTAGAGAAAAAATAATGCTGACTTAACAAGAATATGCGCCTCCTGATTTCTGGCACAAGTGCTTAAAGAAAATTCAGGAACATCGAATGGATAGAAACTATAGTAGCATTAGAAAAACTGTGGTAGACTGAAAATAAATAATATTGTTTTTCCACAATTTATTCATATCCTTTTTATTCTTTTTGATCTTCATTTTGATCTTATTTTCGAGTATTAGGTAAGAGATATGTATACATTTTAACTCTTTACCACACAATTCAGAGTTTTAACGAACCTGAAGAATAAGGCATTTGAAAACAATTTGTGAAAAGGGGAAAATGTTGGTTTCCAGCATTTTTTTCTTTCTCAGTAGTGTTTTCTACACTAACAAAGATAAAGTTCATTTTTTGATCCATATTTCCTTTGTTGTCTACAGATGCTTTCAGTTTGGACTAATCTAAGATTTTATCTTCTAGTAAAGGGTAGAAAAGAGGGGGATAATCGCCGTTATCATTTAGGACTATTGGAATCTCTGGTTCCATATCCCCCCTACTGGAAATTCCTTTTTTATCTACCAGTTACGTTACAAAACTTCAACAACTTTTGATTTCGAGATTTTTCGCTGCCAAAATAAACTCATTATTTTTTTTCTCTGTGTTATTTCAGGCACGCATGCTACAAAATGGCTCGTTTTAGATCAGAGTTGAGTGTTCCAATTAAGAGAGACGATATGGATTTTCACGACAGGCAAGTAAAAGTTTGGGAAGACATGGAAATGAAAATGGAGAAAAGAAAGAAGGAATGGAGCGAAGATTTTGATAAAATGAGGGATGAATTTTTCACATTAAAACCCGGTCTTGCCGACCGACGAGCAAGTACGATCGGACTAGATAAAATTGGAGCGTTAAAAACAGTATTTGAAGAAGGTTCGGATGGCAATCAGCGCTTTAAGGTCAGATTCGATGTCAGTGAATTCAAACCTGAGGAAATTCAAGTGAAAGTGCAAGATAATAAAGTAATGGTGTATGCTAAACACGAGGAGAGACATGCTAGTCAGTCAGTAAGTCGTGAATATAGCCGTCAAGTTGACATACCACCTAATGTCGATCAGGAGCAGCTTCAATGTATACTGTCACGTGACGGGATTCTAACGGTGGATGGTCCGGTTATTGGATCACAGCTAGTACCCCGTCAACAACTGTTGCCAATCCAACATGCAAACCAGCCAGCTGATCGGACACTTCAGCTTGCTACTCCAGTCAAGAATCCAATTATAACAGAACCTGATGGAACGAGAAAGCTGCGGTTGACTGTAGATGCTGGGGAATTTAAACCGGAAGAACTCATCGTGAAGACAATGGAGCGGAAGTTGGTTGTTCACGCGGAGCACGTGGAGAAAAGTGCTGGTAAAACACTTCATAAGGAATTCAATAAAGAATATGAACTACCTGAGAGTGTAGACCAAACTGGGATATCAGCTTACATAGGAGACGAGGGTAAACTAATTATAGAAGCACCGCTGAAACCACAAGTAAGAAAATATTCTGTAACGCAGAGTCAAGATGTCCGCAAAGTTGTTGTTACAAAAGAATCTACAGTTACAATCAATGACAGTTTAAACCGCCCAATGGTTACTATAAACGTCCATCCTCGCTAAGAGTTATATGATTACGCGATCACTTTTCATTATCAATGAATAACTGTGAAAATAAAAATTGGGATATTTTTTTTAGGATGAAATAACTGGATTAGCAGCGAACAAATTATACAATGTTTGTAGCAAAGACAGCTTGTCTTTAATATGGTGTAAGTGGAATTTATCCTACTAGGAAATTTGACAAGGCGCAAACCTTATTTGACTCAAAGACGGCTTCATTGGATTATTTGAAAGATATATAAATTTAAGATCTATATGTGAAACAGCTAGGAGTTATTTCATAAAAGCATCCCACAAATTAGTTATCGTGTACTTTGCTTAACTAGATTATTATAAATTAGTAAAATGTACTGTGTTAGCTATAGTTTATGGATGGCAGTGCCAGGTATAGATAACTGTGCCTTTAAATACTTGGGTACGTTAAAATACATTTCGTATTAACAATAGAAATATTTAAACTTTGTTTTGTCCAAAGTGCAAAATGGCATATCAAGAGAGTGAATGAATTTGTTGTTGTTTTCACGGTAACATAGGCCTGTACGAAAGCGGAACACTAGTCAGAGGGCTTTTAATTCATTACCAAACGACAAAATTTCAGACTTGTTCAAATTCAGAATATTTGCAGACGACAAAATAAACGTGATTGAAAATTTGAAACTTGACTTTACACGAGTAGAAAACATTGTGGAAATATGAGAAAACGTTGGTTACCAGTATTTTCTCTTTTTCCCACAATGTTTTCAAAAGGCTTCCTCTGCGTCGTAAAAAAAACAGGGATTGTTCGGTAAAGGGTTAAAGCACGTCCGTGATGTATCATATCAAGCAAGCAGTCTAACTACTGATTAAATAATGGAGTAAACTGGTCCAAAGTCAAAGCATTTACGAACAGTAAATGTTGGTCAAATGCTAATGGTCAGAAAACATAGGGAGAAAAGGCGAACATGCTGGTTGCGATCATTTTCTCCTTTTTTACCTAAATGATTTCAACGGCCTTCTTTATCAGGTTAGTTAAAACTTGGGACTATGTGGTAAAGGTGTAACCAATATATGATTCCATTTTTAGCTCCACTGGCCGAAGGCCAGCGGGCTTATGTCATGGGATGGTGTCCGTCGTGCGTCCCTCCGTCCGTGGGTCCGTTAACTTTTATTTCAAATATCTTCTTCTCTGAAACTACCCATCCAAATTTGATAAAACTTCACAGAAATTACCCTGCGATGGTCCTCTTTAGAATTTCTTGAAAGAATTTGATTCCTTCTAAAACTGGTTGCTATGGCAACAAAACTGATAAAAAAAATATTTTTAGAAATCTTCTTCTCTGAAACCACAAGGCTCAGGGTTACTAAATTTGGCATGTAGCTATTGGACCTTTAACAAGTTTCTTCATTTTATAGGCATGGAGTCAAAATTGACTCCATCCCAGGGATCACAAGTTTAACAAGGGCTTCCACATATATATTCACTTCAATTTAAACACTGATCAAGGAAAATAAGTCTTCTTATAAAGGATAAAGCTTATTACTATTTACCTCCGTTGATTATCAAACTGCAGTGATACGTGATCGGTGCTCTTTTTCAGGGTCATGAACACTTCAATTTGTGTGGTAAAGAGTTAAAAAGCCAGTGGAGCGATACAGGGCCATCATGGCCCTCTTGTAAATAGCTATGTTTTGGAATATGCGATGATGCGGACTAAATGAACCAAAGCAAACAGAAGTTAACGTGTCTTAGACATTTTACATGCTCTGAGGAAAGGGGACTTAATGGATCGGCAAAAACTTTATGGGTATATGACACCTTTTGATAGCATAGAAAACATTGTGACAAAAGGTGAAATTGCTCGTCACGAGCAATTTCATTTTGTCACAATGTTTTCCAAAGGCTCCTACAAGCAAGGCGTAGAAATGCGTAAAAATGAGAATCTATGGAGTAACTATAGTACCGAAACGTCTTGCTATCAATCTGTACATTAAAGGACCTGTCTACCTCATGATTTAGTCAGTTGTTAGACAAGATAGATTTTATGTATCCTTTTTATGTGATATCTTGTTTTGAACAATACGTTACGGAGATGCATTTTGCCCCCTTTTTGCCAGAGCATGGCTCATTTGAATCAGACCTAGAGAGCGATATGGAGACGTGCGTTCATGCATGTGTAGATGTATAATGGTGCATGTTTGAGTAAATTTTAGCAGAGTACATCCGTCATTTTTTCAATGCTTGAAATGTTCTTGTTACTTGTTCATCATGTGCAAATTTCATGATCATTTACAGTATTTATTTCATGTTTTCTTATAGAATTGGTTAGGTTATGTTTAGATATCACTATTAGAGTATGACGTCACATGCAGAATAATTATGTCATATTGTTAACTTGTTGTTTTGAGTTAATCACTTGGTAAGCAGCTATTACAAGCTTAGCTCTTTACCATACAATGACGACTTTCGATGATCCTGAGGTAGAAGCCTTTTGAAAACCATAGGGCACTCTAAGGGTCACAAGCAACAAGTTTAAGGGTCTTAACCCTTTACCCCATAAGGCATTTCCATAGTATCTCTAACTGACCCTAAATAAGAGCAAGGATGAAGCAGTTTCTTATGTGTATATGACACCTTTTGATAGTGTAGAAAACATTGTGGCAAAAGGTGAAATTGATCGTGACGAGCAATTTCACCTTTTGCCACAATGTTTTCCAAAGGCTCCTCCAAGCAATACGTAGAAATGATTATCTATGGAGTAAAGGGTTAAGTCAAACGGTTTTTGAGTAAGAGCTCAAAGAATAAAATAAAAAGTCTACAGGTGGACGGACAGACAGATATGGTGAAACCAGTATACACCCTTCTACTTTGTAGGTGGGGGAGAGGAAGGGAAAATGCTGCTTGCACTTGCTCTGTCTTCTTTCCAACAATGCTTTTAAAAGCCTTTTCCTCGGGATCGTGAAAACATGGGATTTACTGGTAAAGGATTAGATCTTGTCTGGTTGTTATGATAATATTTCAGTCATATTACAGCACTGATTTACCTATTCAAGTGTTTCCTTCGGTTCAACAGCGCTTGATGGGCCTTGCTGTGCTTCCGTGTGATGAACGTTAGGAAATGATCTTGGGATTTCCATGGTACCGGTATTTAATTACACTACTGGTGCCTAGCCTGGTATTCAGGTGCTGCATTTGACTCGGTCTTATAAAACAGGAATAGAGCAATGATTTTGATAAAGGTCCGAATGTCCCTGTTTGCTTGTTGCAAGCCATATAAAACCGCTGGTTCTGCAAATTTTCATCTTCAAATACTGGTTACAAAACTTCCCAGATCCTACTGAGTATTTAACAAATGACAAAATTTTGACTTGTCCAAACTGAGAGCATTTGGCAGATGAATGCTGCTCAAATGATGATTTTTGTCTTTGTAGGAGAAGAAAACATTGTGGGTAAAGGAGAAAACGCTGGTTTACTAGTATGTTCTGCTTTCGCCATAATGTTTTCAAAATACGTCTTTCTCAGGTTGGTTATATAAATTGATTCTGAATCTACACTGTCCGGTAAGGTCATATCCCCTGGATGTAGGACAAAGGCCCACAAGGACCTGGGACAAAAGCCTAGTTGGTCAAAAGCCCACTTTAAGTTATGAACATGTATTCAATTAAAGAAATTCATATATATGATGTGACTTGTCTGTAGAAGAGTAGACAACATTATGTGAACAGCAGAGAATGCCAGTAAGCAGCAATTTCTCCTTCTCTTTTTGTTTTCAAAAGTCCAGCATTTACTCCTTTTCTCACAATGTTTTCAAAAGGTTTCTTTCACATTGTTATTATAAGTATGGGAAATGTTGCAAAAAAGAAAATTCCAGACCTGAAATAGCAGAGCAAGTGGTTTTACTATAGGCTTGAAAGCTTCATTTTACTGAATTAGGGAGGTTAAGGGTTGGTATATTTGCAGTATTATGCAATAAAACCAGCTGTTTGTTTTGTGTTGCACCACATAAAGCTTATACAAAGCCCCTAATGCATATCTAAAGCAGAGTATATGCTTTGTACTTACATAAATTGGATGAGACGCTTCTACCTGATGTTCTTGCAAATTACAAGTGGTTGGCAGGATAGCGTTATTGATGTGAGCATTCCTGCACAATTATTCATCTCATACCTCAGATCATTATCTGCCGGAAGATTCTACAGCAGGAAGTATACTTAACATCTGAGAAAATTCCCTCTTTCCATACCATAGATGACACCAGAAGCTTTTGTGGACAGTGTAGATCAAAGATCAGACTGCACTGAACGTGCAGTCTGATCTTTGATCTACACTATCCACTGAGTTCTAGATTATGACAGGAACGTGTCTTGATCTGCCAATGGAAAAGTACTTCTAGCCTTTGAGGAAACACACTTTATTTATACAGTAATGAAAGAGTTGAGCACTGCTTTCAGATACAAAACACTTTCATTTGGGATGCAACTTACACAAGAGTTATATGGAGTCAATTTTTCGAATTTCAAATCTTAGCGTGCTAATAATAATTGAGATCACTTTTTCTAGATGGTATAGGTTATGATCAAACTGCAGAATACATGCAGTCTGATCACTGGGCTGCAGTTTTAAATCAGGGTGAGCCATGTTTTGGACAAAGGTGTATCTAGCAATTTGCTGTATAATGTGGATCCATCTTTACCAAACAATCCCTAGTTTTTACAGCCCTGAGATAGAGACCTTTTGAAAACATTGTGGGAAAAGGAGAAAATGCTGGAAACCAGCATTTTCTCCTTTTCCCACAATGTTTTCCATCCCGCTGGAAACAAATTTTAATTTTTGAGTTGCATGTATTAAACCTTCTGCAAGTGCTTTGAATTTGGACCAGTCTGAAATTTTGTTGTTCGGGAAAGGGTTAAGTCTACAATTTAGCTGATCATGAGGTAGGATGGTCCTCTGACGTAAAGAAAATTTACCGAAAGCAAAAAGTTTTGACTCGTGCCAGCCTACATGAACTGTGCCGGCTGACTTGAGTCGATGCATTTTCCAGATTAATCAACCCTTTATCAAGCGACAAAATTTTAGAACAATTCAAATTGAAAGCATTTGCAGACAACAAAATTAAAGTGAATGAAAATTTGAAATTTCTAGTGGGAAGGGAAGAAAACGTTGTGGGAAAAGGAGAAAATGCTGGTGACCAGCATTTTCTCCTTTTCCCACAATGTTTTCAGAAGGCTTCTTTCTTGGGGTCGTTAAAAGTCTGGACTGTGTGGTAAAGGGTTAAACCCTCTTTTCACAGAGCTTGGCTCATGTTTGATGAGAGGTGTACAGGCAAAATCTTAGAAATTATGTATGTATCTATTCAAATAAGCTGCATTCAGAAAAAAAAATTTAACAACAGTTGTATTAATTTTGAAACCTTTTCCAAACAATCTCATGTTTTAACAACACTGAGGAAGAAGGATTTTGAAAATATTATGTGAAAAGGAGAAAATTATAGTAAATAGCATTTCATGCACCCGAAGGGTGGTATTATGAAATGGCCATGGTCTTCTGTTAATCTGCCTGTTTGTCCGTCCTTCTGTCCATCTGTCTGTTCATCCATCTGTCTGTCCATTCATTAGCAATTTCTTGTGTGTGCAACTCCTACATTTCTCACTGGAAAAGGTTATAACTTACTACAATTAATCTCTCCGATGTGTAGGTGTGTATGTGACTCTCAAAATTTAGATCTCTGCAGGTGTTCTTGATTCTAACCTGGTGTTCTTGATTCTAACCTATTTCAGTGACAAGCCCCTTTGGACGTATATGCGCCACTCTGCAAAGCTCTTGTCTCTTTTGGTCCTTAAAGAGTACACACAAAGTTAGTTTGTTTTTTTCATGAACTGACCAAGTGACCTTCTAAATGCCTTACATTACCCATTTTCAAATATGTCCTATATACATCAAGACAAATATTCCGACCAACTTTCAAGAGTATTGGATCAAAACGTTACACAACATGACAGACTATGCATGACAAACAGAGTATGACCACAAAATCTCAACTTGAGCACTTCCTGGTCTGGTGAGCTAAAAATGAGTACCTGCTTATTACACAAGAAATTTGCCCTCATGTTTTCAAAGCTTTTGTGCAAAGACGGCAAAAGTTGCTGCAGGTGATTATGGCTTGCTGTGTATGATGGATAACCTCTTCTGTTACAAATTTTCATGTCAAAACTATCCCCTGTACCTGAGCCATGCTCTGGCAAAAGGGGGTTTCATGAATCTCCAAGAAGAATGATAGAAATTCATCATGTTTTCATGGATCCAAAATATCTAAGTCATGCTTTGACAGAAGGGGGCCTACTGCATCTCCCTGATCTATGGTACCAAGCTAGCTGTCCATACATATGAATCCAAAATATCTACTTTTTCAATAACTAACTCAATCATAAGACAGACTGGTCCTTGAGCATACAGAAATTGACAAATTTTGAAAAGTTTCGGTTCAGGTCAGCGTGTGCAACATGCGCAGGCTGACCTGGATTGATTCTTTTCACAAATGTGTTAAGCCCCCATTCACAGAGTACAGCTCATCTATTTTGTATAACAAACAACTGCATCATGGGATACACTGTTTCTTTGACATTAGAAAATTAATGAATAGCAAACAGTTTTGACCCGAGTAAGTGTGCACGAACTCCACAGGCTCACCAGGGTTGATACATGTACTTTTGTAAGTTCATTAAGCCCCCTTTTCATAGAGCATATGTATTTTCCCACAAAGTCGATAGTACATGTAAATCATGAGTTTCTGTATGCTTTAATTTTGAAATAGATGGGATTTAAACAGATGCTGGGAGCCACTTTTTCGAAAACTGGCAAAAACTGTCTATCACACTAAGTATTTGACCACCTTTCATCCACTTTCAGAGCGTTTATATGACAGCTTTATAAAATTTGCTGTCTCTCGGTTTGTTTTCTCATCCATCTGAAAATAAAAAAATAATTAAAAAAAAGCAATAAGGATTGCTAAGTGAAATAAGGGCATTGTATAAGGCTGTAAATGATCAGCTGTTATTGCTTTCAGAAAAAGATCCTCATTCTCAGTGAAAATAATACGTTAACCCATAAAGTGCTGGAACCAAGTTATGTTGTTTTTGCAGACAATGCAGATCAAGATCAGACTGCACAGTACAATGTACGTACAGTCTGATCTTGAATCTACACTGTCTGCTACTTTCTTGCATATTCTGGCCATAACAACATGAAAATTTGGTACTTGGATTCTTTTCATAATTAAAGCTGTCCATTATATTAATTCAGCAATGTAAGTGTTAAAATAGGGGCATTACTGAGTCAAAAACATTATGATGGTTATCTGCCCCTTTTGTATGGGCTCCCCTGTGGATATCTAACAACTGGTCTGAGGCTGAAGTAAATATCTTCAGTAATAAGATATAATAGAATGTCAAAGATTTTGCATGATGGTGACGCAGATGCAGGTCACATGGTTCAAGCAATACCTTGACATTTTCTTCAAAAAACTGCCCTGCTAAAAATGAGATTTGAATTGGTCAATGTACTTTTGTACTTAACTCTTTTACCACACAACTAAAATTTGGACCTTTAAAGACTGAATGCATATGTAGATCACAAATAAAAGTTCTTTTGAATACTGAGATATCTCTGTGACAGAGCAGAAAATATTGTGGGTAATGGAGAAAATGCTGGCTACCAGCATTTTCTCCTTTTCCAACAATGTTTTCAGAAGCCTCTTTTCTTGGATCATTAAAACTTGGGATTATGTGTTATAGGATTAATACATCATCTCTTGAACCAATTTGAGGCACATGACTTCAAAAACATCTTCGCAGTCTTCTGATAGCATTAGTTTTGGTCATATAGAATCTATATATGTTGAAACATTGTGCCAAAAGTAGCAGTTGCAACTGACTCCTTTTGAGCTATTCCTTGTTTTTATAAGGTCTTTATAAGCAATCTACTAGGCACAATATGCTTAAAAAAGACTTACATGATTACAGGTTGTGAGGAACAAGGCAAAAATTTTGAAAAAAAATTGTGTTGAGACAATTCACTTACCTTGCATCCAACCTGTTGACCCATACCTTCCACTTTCTCTGTGAATAACTTCACTTGATCCAGATTTAATTCCAACATATACCTGAAATAAGATGATCATTCAATTTAACATCTTGGTACATAACTACCAACCATCCTTAACTCATTACCAGACGACAAAATTTTAGACTGATCCAAATCGAAAGCATTCGCAGACAACAAAATAAAGGTGACCGAAAAATTAAAATTTAGTTTGGAAAGGGTAGAAAACACTGTGGGATATGGAGAAAATACTGGTTACTAGCATATTCTCCTTTTCCCACAGTGTTTTCCGAAGGCTTCTTTCTCAGGGTTGTTAAAAGTCGGGATTGTGCGGTAAAGAGTTAACTTGATTCTAAGTCTGATGCTAGATGGAGGAAGTAATGCAACTTCTGTTTGCTGATCAGAAGTTATGTTTCTTTAAGATTTAGAAGATTCTTGAGAATTAGACTAAGAATCTTCTTATGAATAGTTGGTTAACCCATTACCACTCAATCCCTACTTTTGACGCCCCTGAGTAAGAAGCCTTTTGAAAACACTGTGGGAAAAGGAGAAAATGCTGGTAACCAGCATTTTCTCCTTTTCCCACAGTGTTTTCTACCCTTTCCAGAACAAATTTCTATTTTTCAGTCACCTTTATTTTGTCGTCTGCAAATGCTTTCAATTTGGACCAGTCCAAAATTGTCTCGTGTGGTAATGAGTTAAGACAGGCCTATGTGGCTTTAGTACAAAGCAAATAATTACTCATTGGAAGCTAACAATCCATATCTACTTGATTCATTACCTAATGACAAAACATAAGACTTGCCTAAACTTTTGTGGTGCTGTAAGTACTTAAAAACTAGGATCAAGTTAATTCTCTGTCCATCTGTCACAATCTTAACCCTCTTTCCCCTTTACCAACTAAATATGTGAAATGAAACTTTCAAGGTGATAGTAAAACCAGTAATTTTGCTGATATATACAAAGGTATTTTTGGGAAAAAATACCACCTTATCGTGCAATGTAGATCCAAGATCAAACTGCATATTCTGTGCGTTCTGATCTTGATCTACACTGTCTGCAGCAGGTCCTCAAGCCATACATAGTAGCTGAAGGCTTAAGATCAACAGCATGGGCATGGCTAGAGTAATGCTCAATGAAAGTTCTGATCTGTAACTGTCACCAACCAAAGTATGAATCAAATCCATCCATTAGTATGGAAAATACAGGTTCTTTAAACGCTTTAAAGTAAAACTTTGACCTAGAGATCATAAGCATCAACATTGCTGAAAGCCACTATATATGGATTCACTTCCATCATCATAAAAATGCACCAAATCCATCTTACTGCTTAGAGACTGTGAGCTTTTACAGGCATTGATATGGAAAGACTCAAATGCCAATGCCAAGGGTACTGCAATAGCTCATGCTGGGCTTCGTCCAGGCAAGCTAAAAAAGTCATTTGAAAGAAGTAAATGGTTTACCCAGTTTATTGTCTTTAGCCCCTGGGATGCCAAGTCCACCACCAGGATCTTTTTCAGACAGTGTAGATCAAGATCAGACTGCACAGAATGTGCAATCTGACCTTGATCTACACTGTTAGATAAAAAGAAATTTTCTTCCAAAAATTACCACTCAAGTAGCAAAATTTGGATTTTTACTACAGACTTTTTACTAATTTAGCAGGATAAGGGGTGAAATTATTGTGATAGTGGTTTAACCCTTTCCCCAACGACAAACTTTTGGACTAGACCAAATTGAAAGCATTTGCAGACGACAATTCAACTCTTGCTAAAAAGATGATTTCTGTCTATGATAGGGTAGAAAACATTGTGGGAAAAGGAGAAAATGCTGGTTACAAGCATTTTCTCCTTTTCCCACAATGTTTTCAAAAGGCTACTATTCTAGACCCGTAAAAACCAGGGATTGTTTGGGAAAGGGTTAGAAGTCTCCATTTGTTTTATGTTACCTTGCAGATTCCACTATAACACAGGCTTTATCAGCAAATAACGGCTGTATTTCTGGCTTCAGTAGATGAACCAAACTGAAAGTAGAAACAAATTAGGTGTACATACAGAATCATTTTGTAACATGATATATCTAAATTTTACTTGCAATTCTAGATTAATCCTTTACCACACAATACCTGGTTTTTACAGACCTGAGATAGAAGCCTTGAGAAAACATTGTGGGAAAAGGAGAAAATGCTGGTAACCAGTATTTTCTCCTTTTCCTACAATGTTTTCTACCCTGCTGGAAACAAATTTCAATGTTTGAGTTATGTTTATTTTCTTGTCTACAAATGCTTTCAATTTGCACCAGTCTAAAAATTTCTTGACCCTTTACCACACAATCCAAAGTTTTAGCAACCTTGAGAAAGAAAGCATTTGAAACCCTTGTAGGAAATAGAAGAAAATACTGGCAATAAGCAATTTCTCTTTTCCCCACATGTTTTCTGACCTTTCATGAATAAACTTCAGTTTTTGAGGTATATTCAGTTTGTTGCCTGTGAACCCTTTCAATTGAGACAAGTCTAAAATTTTGTTGTTTGGTGAAGAGTAAACATATACATACCTATTTGAAAAATATACAGTCTGGAACAGTTTTTGATATTTACTCTTTTTCGGCATATCTGGTAAGGATCCAATTGGAAGAAAAGAGATTTTCACATCATCAAGGGTGATAGGTTCTATGTAAAAAAAATAAGAAAAAAATATACTTGTTTCGGTTTTATATCATCTTAACTCTTTACCACATGATAAAACATTCGACCCATCCAAATTCAAAGCATAATTATGCAGATAACAATTTCAACGTGGCCAAAATGATGAAACTTTCCTTTGACTGAGTATAAAACATTGCAGGAAAAGGAGAAAATGCTGGTTACCAGCATTTTCTCCTTTTCCCACAATGTTTTCAAAAGGCTTCCTTACCAGGGTCCTTTTAATTCAGCATTGTGTAGTAAAGGGTTAAACAGCTTTTCAGTGACAAAATTACAGTAGCCACAGCACAAATCCAGGATGTTTTCTTTTTATAATTATTACACATTATACTCTTTTTATAAGGCACTGGCTGCCTTGCAACATAGACAAAGTCTAAAGAATGATCAGCAGGGACCAAGAGAGACAACACATTGATCACATTAAGGTCTACAGCCTAACTCTCATATTAAAAGATGGAGGCTGCCTGGATTAGCTGAATAGCATTTCACAAATATTTTGATGTTGCATGATATTTACCAATGAGTTAAAGGTCTTATAACTCTTTACCAAACAATAAAATATCCGACTAGTCCAGATTGAATGCACTTGCAGATGGCAAAAAAAAACATATATCTTAGAAGTTGATTTTTTTTCCAGCAGGGTAGAAAACATTCTGGGAAAAGTAGAAAATGCTGGTTACCAGCATTTTCTCCTTTTCTCACAGTGTTTTCAAAAGGCTTCAATCTCAGGAACGTAAAAATCAGGGATTGTTTGGTAAAGGGTTAATTAATATATGTACATATGGGACATCAGGTTGTAGTAATTTTCTAAGTGAATGTATCTGCTTCAATCTGCATGTGAAAATTTGATATTGCTCCCAACTGAAGGTTCGGTGAAATGTGGAAATTTTCTTATGCAGCTTTGTATATCAAATATGACTAAAGTCCGAATGAAATCTTTCAGCACTAAGATTTACATATACATAATTGTGAAAGTATGATGATGAAGATCTGTAAAGATCAAATCTTGAATAAAGGATCTATCCATCTATCTACTAAGATTTACCATAAGTCTCCTCCAAATTTTCCTTTTGTTTTGTTCCATTGCTTTCAGCTACATCTGGGACGTTTGTCTGAGTTTGATCAGCCTTATCCTCCTGGTCAATCCCTATTGTCTCCTTCTCAACCTCCTCCTCTTCTTCAGTTATTTCTGAAGTATTCACATAAGCCCTCTACCACACAATCCCGACTTTTGATGAACCTTAGTAAGATGCCTTTTAAAAATATTGTGGGAAAAGGAGAAAATGCAGGTAACCAGCATTTAATCCTTTCCCACAATGTTTTCTACCCTTCTCAGAACAAATATCAATTTTTTATTCAAATCTATTTTGTTGTCTGCAAATGCTTTCAATTTGGACAAGTCTAAAATTTTGTCATTTGGTAAAGGGTTAATTGCTTGTTTTTCTTCCCTTTTACCACACTATCCCTATTGTTAATGTTCCTGGGAAAGGTGCCTTTAAAAAACATTGAGGAAAAGGGTGAAAATGCTGATAACCAGCATTTTCTCCTTTTCCCACAGTGTTGTCTCTTTTTAGCAGAAAATTCGGTTATTCTATCTACATTTATTCTTTTGTAAGTAAATCCTTTGAATTTGGTCAGGTCCAAAAACTTATTGCATCGAAAACAATAAGAAATATATAAAGAGAAACTGGCTCAAGTTTTTTGACAGATTTAACTCATTACCAAACAACAATATTCTAGGTTTGTCCAAATCGAAAGCATTTGCAGACGACAAAACAAAAGTGACTGAAAATTTGAAATTTGTTTTGTAAAGGGTAGAAAACATTGTGGGAAAAGGAGAAAATGCTGATTACCAGCATTTTCTCCTTTTCCCACAATGTTTTCTAGAGGCTTCTTTCTGAGGGTCGTCGAAAGAAGGAACTGTGTGGTAGTGGGTTAATTAAGTCAGTATGCTGTGGGCAATTTTAAGTAGCTTTGTACACATTGTTGGTCAAAATAAAAAAAAAAAAAATCAATGAATGAGAAAGAGGTACTTGATACTCAAGATCAGATTTGTATTTATATATTAACTTTCTCCCCACTTTGTTTGAACTGTCATAATAGGACAAAATGGACAGAAAGTAAGAAGCAGACACAACAATAAAAGTATGTATGGAAAAGTCGACTCACTGCCTCCTGATTCAAATTTACCGAAAATGAGTATGAAATCATACTTGTGAACTATGGACACACGTACTTAGTATGAATTATGGCTTGCCCAAACTGAAAGCATTTGCAGATGACAATTTCAACATGGCTTAAATGGTACAATTTTCTTTGATAGGATATAAAACATTGCGGGGAAAAGGAGAAAATGCTGG
The DNA here is from genome assembly GCA_943736015.1 of Tridacna crocea. Classification (NCBI taxonomy): domain Eukaryota; kingdom Metazoa; phylum Mollusca; class Bivalvia; order Cardiida; family Cardiidae; genus Tridacna; species Tridacna crocea. The sequence goes on along the minus strand of OX031067.1, from coordinate 23,279,098 downwards.
TTACCAGCATTTTCTCCTTTTCCCACAATGTTTTCAAAAGGTTTCTTTCCCAGAGTCAATATGAGTCGGCATTGTACAGTAATCGGTTGAAATGAAAGTTCACCTGTTAATGTTGGTCCTTTCCTCTCTTCTTCTTTGGGTTCAGGTTTTGGTTCAGGGAGGGAGTATGGTGCTTTGTATGTAATCTCATGAAACATGGACATCACATTGTATTCTGCCACATTACATGCTGTCTACAACAAAATCAATAGCAACCTGTATCACCTTACAGTTGCAATTTTATACCTGGGCACAATTAACTCTTAACCACACAGTCCCGACTTTTAACAACCATGTGAAAGAGGCCTTTTGAAAACATTGTAGGAAAAGGAGAATGATTTTTTCCCAGTCTCATTCATGCAAATTTTCTTCAGTTATACAGTTGGCATAAACTCAATGTTTTGTACTTGTTACTCATATTTAGATTCTAAAAGATTTAACAAAAAATAGCTCTTTCCCCACCCCCCCCCAAAAAAAAATAGCCCATGGTTGGGGTGTGAAAAGTTATTTTTTAAACTTTAAACTGTTTTCTAAACAATGCCAACCAGAATTTTCTCCTTTTCTCACACTATTTTCTACCCTATCAAGAACAAATTCAGTCATTTGGGCTGCCTTAAACTGTCATCTGCAAATACTTTCAATTTGGACCAGCCTGAAATTTTGTCGTCTGATTACAGGTTTAACAGTAATATATACGACATATTTTAAAGCATTGCAAACTATTGTAATAATGCCTTACCTTTGTATATTGGTTGTTACTTTTCTTAAAGAATGACTTCTCTTCACTCTGGATACCAAATGCAACATAGGGGCTAACTAAAATATCTCCCCAATACCCTCTTCTGTGATATTTCTCTCCATCCTTAAACATCAGATAAGAATTGGCTTTGACTTGATGATAATTTTATACAGTATATACTTAAACAATTACTTTACCCTAAAAGAATTCAAAAAGGAGAAAATGCCAGTAACCAACTCGTCTGTTTAGTTTATTTGTATGTTTGGCGCTTTCTATCACCAGAATACATATATCTCATTTCAGAAATCTATCATAATTATGTAATAGTATGAAAACGATACAACAAAGGATCAATATTCTAACATGAGCCTTAACCTTTTTCTACACAAACCCGACTTTTAACATCCTTGTGAAAGAAGCCTTTTGAAAACATTGTGGGGAAAGGAGAAAATGCTGGTAACCGGCATTTTCTCCCTTTCCCACAATGTTTTCTTCTCTTCTTAACCCATTACCACACAGTCCCTACTTTTGACGCCTCTGAGAAAGAAGCCTTTAGAAAACCTTGTGGGAAAAGGAGAAAATGCTGGTAACCAGCATTTTCTCCTTTTCCCACAATGTTTTCTACCCTTCACAAAACAAATTTCAAATTTTCAGTCACTTTCATTTTGTCGTCTGCAAATACTGTCAATTTGGACCAGTCTAAAATATTGTCGTTTGGTAATGGGTTAAAACAAATTTCAATTCTTTAGTCACATTTATTTTGGCATCTGCAAATGCTTTCAATTTGGACCAGTCTAAAATTTTGTTGTTTGGTAAAGAATTAATTCATCTTAACCAAGAGGTTTGTGGTTCTCATTTACAGTAAAACATTTATATTTCTCTATTCTGAATTCAAAGACTAGATTGTCCAACACACAAATGCATTGTACATACATGTTTCAGAATGAGTCCAGATGCAAGAGTCTTGTTTGGCACATCATAATCTGCTTCTCTCAAGTCAAATGCAATACCTGTCTCCCGCCATCTCTTGTACTCAAGTAAGTGTATAATATCTGCCTGTATATCAATACATATGAAAGTTTGTAATAAGAAGCAAAAAAAAAAAAGGGAACAAATGCAACTACATATACTATCTAAGTCTATTGTCTAAATGTATGTGGTTGTTTAATATCTTAGTATCTTCTAAATGTTTATGACTAGTAGGTACACTCTAAATGTACATATCTAATTACTACCAGGCTTACTAACAGGCTCTAACAGATTTCTCACTTAACTATTAACAATATAAATATAACATCATTTCAATGCACTTCAGTTTGTCTGTAGCAATGTATCTTTCATGATGAGCAGTTTCTGGCTTCATATTGTTTTCAACATCTCGTTACAATTTCTCTTTTTTTAAAAAGTATTTTTCTTCAAAATGAAATATGCTAACTGTATGTAATTACTGTAATAACTGTATGTATTTGTGTCTGAAAAGTCAGAAAACTTCATTGGCACAAACTTACCTCCCTTTGTGATAATCTCATCTGATAATCCCAGTCAAACACATTAAGTCTTGTATCATATCTGTTTCCCAAATACTTCCTCTGTCTTAGATCCCTATCATACAGAATGACATAAACATTTGAATTTATTCAGAGTTTTTTTTTTTAATTTACACAATCAAACAGGCAAGAGTGTGACAAACTCATGAAAAAAAGGTGTAGCACAAAACAAATAGATAGATAGATTTTATACACATGCATTGCGTACATAAAATACATATTTGTCATCTAATAGGTCACTTTAAAAAAAAGGAGTTTAAATAATCAAATACCATAACAAGACATGAGAGAGAAAAACAGGAAAAATAGCCGGAAAAGTGGAGAATGAGCATGTACGATTATGGTATTTAACATAGTGTACATTTTCCTTATAGATGACAAACAATAGAATGCACGTGCATTGATCACATAGCCAATTACAAAAGCCAATCAATCAACCAGCCATATTACTATATAACTATATAGTGTTGAAATATTTCATTAAACACTTAACACTTGATAAACAGTAAATGATAACTACAAAAATAAATTATTCAGCCCCTAGAAAACAATTAATGTGATGCAATTTGAATTCTACCTGATACTGACATAACCTTACTTTAACCTCATCTACAAATAATTATGGCAATTCAAATGTTTTCCTCACCAGTAGTTGGAGACCTCAAATATATTTGTGACTTCAGGGTTTCTCCAAAACTTGAAAATTGCCTCCAGAAAATCTCTCTCCTTAAACTGCAAATAAAAATCTTTTCAATATAACATGACCTGCAGCACATGAAAAAGGGGCATTTGGACATTTGCATAAAGTGTCGTCCCAGATCAGCCTGCACAGTTCGCCCAGGCTCTTCCAAGATGACACTTTCTAATTGTGTGTAATTTTCTGATTCATGTAAGTCTACTGTAAGCCTAAATCTAATATTCATGTAAAATGCTATCTCAGATTAGCCTGTACAGACTGTGCAGGCCGATCCAAGAAGACACTTTACACAAATGTCCAAATATCTCTTTTTGCATGTTGCATGCCAGATGATACAAAAAAACCAAGAAGTTATTAAAATGTTATATGTCTGATTCACAAGTTTTAGATCTTAAAAAGCAACAATACTACACTTTTAGGCCTCTACAAATGTTGAATCTATTCATATAGCAGTTAAACATTAAAACATTGCAATTTCTATTTCACTGATAACTCTAATTACTGTCATGTTTCAACAAATGGACAATGTATATCAAGACAAGACCACTGAAAACTTGCAGGCTGATCTTGGATCTTCCCTGATCTTTTGGAAAAAATTCCAACCATACTCTTTTCTACTGTCACTATAATAACTTTGTTCAGTTTATTTTAAGGTCTCAAATCTTTACCACATAATCCCGATTTTGAATGACCCTGAGAAAGAAGCCTTTTGAAAACATTGTGGGAAAAGGAGGAAATGCTGGTTACCAGCATTTCCTCCTTTTCCCACAATATTTTCTACCCTTCCAAAACCAAAGTTCAGTTTTTCTGTCACATTGATTTTTTCGTCTGCAAATGCTTTCAATTTGGACCAGTTCAGTATTGATGTTTGGTAAAGAGTTAAAAATTACTCTTCAGCAATTATTAAAGCCAAGTGTATGCAACTGATAATTCATATGTAGTGTAAGTGGTAAAATTGGTCTCTGTAAGGGTAAAAAATATTGTTGGAAAAAAGAAAACGGTGACTACCAATTTTCATGTTCACCTGCAGTATTTACAAAAACCTTACACCCTGAGTTGGGTAATGGTTTAATACAACATATACCAATGGAAGGTTTGAACTATTTCTACCCTCAACTAAAAGTGTGAGAAAATGATAAAGGGAGAAAGAATCTACATACCTTTAACAAACTGAGATCAAGGACAGGTAACATCTTTTCAAGGTAATCAAAATCTGTGACCATCCTGGAATAAGTAACAGACTGACATGATATTTAATTTCACTGTATTCACAATAATGATGTAAGAAAAAAGTACTTGTTAAGTTTCATTTTTTTCATTTTGCAGACAATCCACAGTAATCAACTTTTATCATGTGAAAACTCCTGAATGTATGATATGATATTTATTAGACAATAAAGATTTTATATATCCATAATTTTATGATTTCTTGCTCAGGGAGATGTAATAACTCTTTACCAAACAATCTCTGGTTTTCACAACACTGTCGAAGAAGCCTTTTGAAAAAAATCACGTGAAAAGTCCTGAAGCAGTATATGAATGCTTTACCTCACTATTCCAGCTTGTAACAAACCTAAGGATATGTATCATGAGACAGTTTTCATTTCAAAAAACAAACCAACAGAAAATATTTAAATATCTTTAACCTTTAAAAAGACAATAAAGAATTAGCCTCCTCCATTTCAAAAAAAAAAAATGCAGATGACAAATCAAATGTGTCTGAAAAAGATTGGCATTGTGTTTGAAAGGATAGAATATCATGGGAAAGGAAGAAAATGGTGGTTACTATTTCTCCTTATTGAGGTTGCCAAAATACAGAATTGTTTGATCAAGGGTTAGAATAAAGCACAATGAGTATGATGCTCTCACCTTTTACCAGATTACCAAAGTTTAAGACTCCTCTATATTGAAAGCATTTACAGATGATAAAACAAAATTAATGTGACTCAAGTGCCTAAAATGCTTAAATTTATCTTGGAAAGGGTCGAAAACCTTGTGGGAAAAGGAGAAAATGCTGGTTACCAGCATTTTCTCCTTTTCCCACACGGTTTTTAAAAAGTCTTCCATCTAAGGTCGCCATTAAGACTTTGGAACGTATGACAAAGGGGTTAACTCTTTACCACACAATCCCGACTTTTAACAACCCTGAGAAAGAAGCCTTTTGAAAACACTGTGGGAAAAGGAGAAAATGCTGGTAACTAGCATTTTCTCCTTTTCCCACAGTGTTTTCTACCCTTCCCAAACCAAATTTTAATTTTTCAATCACCTTTACTTTGTCGTCTGCAAATGCTTTCAATTTGGACCAGTCTAAAATTTTTGTGTGGTATAGAGTTAAGGGTGTATCCTTTGGGCAATGCAAAAACAATAGATACTACATTTCTGTAGTTAACTCACTTGATAAATTCACTGGCCATTTTTTCTACATACTCCTCAGATTGCTTCCTTACCAAGATGTTTCCATATAACTCCAAAAATAGTTCTGTTTTCTCTGAAATAATCATAAAATATAGTTAAAATAATTAGTCAATTACTGTTGCAACACATTTACGAAATTCACTTTGATATGTTTTTTTTGTATATAATTGAATGTGGCAGACCTATAACTTTTGATGACACAAAAATTAAAGAATTAACACCGAAACACTTTCATTGCAAAGGTTATAGTTGGATGTTTCATAATTTCTAAATACCAGAATTATGTTCCCATGTTATTGAGGAACTTTTGCCAGTATTAAAGACTCATAGAGCAAAAAGTCAACTCAGCAAATTCAACCAAAAGAAAATAAACCAAATGATATATATGACAATAATGATAGTGAGAAGAGTATCATTAATGTAATCCCTCATACAAATCTTATCAAGTAACTTTTTAAAAGCATAATCCTCCAAGTACAGTCAGTAACTGGACATTTTGAAAATCAAAGTGTATTTCACTGACATAACGAGTATCTCTTCGGGCATTTGCAGACAAATATAGAAATATTGAGAACATTACTCAAATATAGACATTTGCTTGAAGGGTAGAAAATATTGCTTGAAAAGCAAAAGTTGCTGGTTACCAGCATTTTCTCTTTTTTCTGCAATGCATTGAAAATTATTATTCTTTACAGTTGTTAAAACTCTGAATTGTTTGCTACAAGGAAAAGGTCATTGCCTTTCAATATACATGTATCTATAATAATGATATTATTTTATAAGTGGATACTTACCTTGCAGACCCATCCTGCTTTGTGGTTCAAGCATCAAGGTTAAAAACAACATATTTCTGGCATAAAGCTCTAGGTTATTCTCAAGGATATAAAACTGAAAAAAAAAAAACCAACTCTGTTCATTTGCTTCTGACGGACCAAGACTTAATTTCATATCAAAACTGTGGCACTGAATTAAGCCTTTACCACACAATGATGACTTGTAACGACCCTGAGGAAGAAGCCTTTAGACTGTTCCAAATTGAAAGCATTTGGAGAGGACAAGATAAACGTAACTAAAAAATTATAATTGGTTTCCAGCAGAGCAGTTAACAGTGGGGAAGGAGAAAATCCTGGTTATAATACTAGGATTTTCTTCTTTTCAAAAATGTTTTCAAAAGGCTTCTATCTCAGGGTCATGAACTCCAGGGATTGTTTGGTAAAAGGTTAAAGTAATCTTTTTCATTATGGTATAAATGTTTTAGATAAGCATCATAGTGATTCAGGATTCAGGATTTGTTCATGGGCATTCCTACATTTGCATATAATCTTTGCAAATTTTAACCTATATTTTTTCCAATATATTTTTAAGCAATATATGCAGAACATTATACTGTAGTAACATTCCTAGCGCTCGCATTTGATTGAAACAGCACGAGAAAATATATTTTTAAGCAATATATGCAGAACATTATACTGTAGTAACATTCCTAGCGCTCGCATTTGATTGAAATAGCACAAGAAAATATTATATCCCATGGGACTGAAGGTTGAGCCAAATGTCAACATTTCCTAGCGCTGTGAGCAAAAAGCAAATGCTTGTGCCAGGAAAATTACTACAGGACAATATTACTTTTGTCATATACCTACACTTTTCAACAACAAAATATTGCAAATTATTGGAATGTTATTCGAAAATTGAAAAAAAAAATTAAACAAATAATAGTGAAGTTACCAATAGCTTTGTTTCTATTCTTACGAACAAAGTCTGTAACAAAGAAACAAATGAACAAATGCACGGCAGAAATATAGGGATTCAATTTCGGACAAAAGACCAATACCTTAACCACTGAGCTAAAGAGATATCTCCCCATTACAGCTGTGAGGTATTGTTTTTAAAACAGAACAAAGCCATGCTTGAAGGAGTGGTCTCCCATAACACTATGAAAGGGGGATAAATATTACAGTGTAGAATTTTGACCAATCAAATTGCAAAAGTTTATAATTATATACCTATACCATATGTGAGTTACATCATCATACCATATTTAGAAGGGTATTTTGCGGTGTGAAGATAAGAGATTTTTTTCTGTCATGTGCGATTCTCTCTATAGATCTGCATGCAACACATATATTTGAGCCAGGATATTTCAGGTATATAGTAAACAAAAATATGGCCTCTAGACCCCATCTTCCCAGAGCAAAATATGAAATCTAGAGGAGACATAATGTTGACCTGCATTTTCCTTTTTGTCCAAAATGTTTTCAAATGCCTATAGGATTGTTAAAACCCTGGATAATGTAGTATATGGTAAACTTACATGGATCTTTTTCTTCTTGTGTCTGTAAGATTTAGCTATAGTAAGTAATACATGGCGTAGATCTCCAGCTCCAACCAGTAAAATTTTCACACAGTCTGCAAGTTGACATAAAAAAAAATCCAGAAGTGTTGCAGGCCAACAGATATCCTCCCTGGTGTAATATCACAAGTTGAGAATCAATATGGATTCAGCTAAGACTTTAGTAATGCTTAACCAATTACCACTGTTACAATCCCTACTTTTAACGACCTTAAGAAAGAAGCCTTTAGAAAACATTGTGGGAAAAGGAGAAAATGCTGGTAACCAGTAACCAAGTTTTCTACCCTTCACAAGACAAATTCAAAATTTTCAGTCACTTTTATTTTGTCGTCTGCAAATGCTTTCGATTTGGACAAAGCTAAGATTTTGCTGTTTGGTAATGAGTTAATAGAAGGGGGGGGAAACCAGTGTCTATCAGCTGATCAATCATGGAATACCTGAGTCTTTGCTGAATCCGAAAAGATTTTTGGGCGATAAAAGACGATGTTACAGGAATCCCATGACAATATTCTGCCCTTAAGCATCACTTTCAGATGAAACAAGAGGGCCATGAAGGTTCAAATCTTTCATTTTTTCACCTTCCACCCTTTTTCCCTTAATAGATAGGCAATCCACATGGTTAATACATACAGCATGGAACGAGGTGCATAACAAAAATATTATTTATAAAACATATAGTGGGAATTACAAATTAAGGTTTTAAAGAACGAAGATTTGAACAAAATAAAGCCGTGCACTGAAGAACGCCAGAATACATAAATACTATATAGTTGCTTTGTTACCGAAACATCAGTAAATCTTTGCATACCATCTAAATGGCATTACTTCGATCACCTTTTTATATTTTTGCTACATCATTCAGGACATAGCTTCAAAAGACCCTCATATTTATAGGAAAATGAATATAGGGTTGCATAGCATTCTCTTATTTTCGATACTTGACCCTAGAACAGAAACAATCCCAGTTGAACAGTTACATTCACTTTCGTATTACCACATTTATTGTCCCCTGAAGTTCAACCTTCTGTCTTCTGAATATTTTTCTTTGTACAATACACTGATGTGGTTCAGGATATAAGCAGCTATGATAAAAGCTAACACAAAGTAAAAAATCAGAAGGACAGAAGTATGCACCCACTTCAGTTGCAGGATCTTGACATTAGCTCCCTATCCTGAAGCACTATTTTAGACTGGACATTTTATGGTTTTGATTATTCATCCTTCTCAACATAATATTTAATTGTGAAAACAAAGAGTACAAACCTGAACAAGTGTCAGCCAGCTTTAAATTCTTCAAGTCTGACAGAGCACCTACAAACAATAAAATAGGAGGCACTGATTGTGGGATTTTTTTAACCCCGAACTCCTTCCCAACAGTCTGGTGCCTTATCTATTAGGCCATTGTTTTCATGAATAACTTACTTTATCCAATGTCTATTTGAGAAAACATAATAACTGTCTTTGAAAAAAAAAGATATCCATGAGACCAAGATTCTGCTGATGTTCGATTAAAATTGTTCTAGAAATATGTCTTTTACTAGCATTTGACCAAGGTAATAAATTTTCTCATACATACAGGTTAACATTGATTTTTTTAATTTATTTTTTTTTTTTTTTGTCAATCAGTACCTCGATCAAACATGAATTGACAATCAAGTTCCTCGAAAACTAGTCGGTCCGCCTTACAATGGGAATCAACACATGCATATGTCTGTTTAATAACGAGATTAAATAGGAAATTTAAACTGAAAGAATTTAAAAAATATATACCATCATCTTGCAGATCAATGGCTGGACTAAATCCCCACCAAGTAACAGCACCAAATGCGTCAGTCATTTTGTCTAAAATTCTTTTGGCATAACATGCATACACCGGTCACCATTTGTAAACAAAACAGTCTCGCAGTGAAGAAAAGTATGAAATTTTCTTGGTCAAATTGTGCGACGCTTGACATAAAGAATACCGACAAAATAAATTTTTAGCATTTTGCTGGAAATATTTACTCAAAATTAGACCTACATAAATTGTTATCTATTTGATTGAAACAATTAATATTTATTATTACAATGGCGTTCACAGTCGGCAAATCTCGGGACACTATCTCGGCCGATTTGCTGAATGATCTCGGGGTCTGTGTATTCCCCGGCCCCAATAAAAAAAAATAGGCTATAATTCCCGGCCCTAACGTCCCATATAGCTAAAATCCAGATATTTCATTTGTTGGTCAAATTTAATAAAATTAGCACCAAATCATTTAAAGCTTAGGTAATAACCTTTTTAATGGTATATAGAAACTTGACTTTTCACGCAAGTGTAGAACTTTGTTATAGCCTGCAATGCTCAGTTGGTAGAGCGTAGGACTCGTGATCATGAGGGCGTGTGTTCGATCCCCACGGCTGGCCACCTAAAATTACTAATAGTCTTTCGGGTGAGACGTTAAACCGAGGTCCCCTGTGACGGTGCTATACACCGAGCACGTTTAAGAACTGAATTAGGATGGGTTTCGTCCTGTATCTGCACTATCTCCCGTAACAATACTAACAGCCTTTGGGGGGGGGGGGTCGCCCATATGGGAAACCGGTGGCGACGATAAATAAACGCAAAATCAATCAACCTGATTCGACCAAACAGAAAGAATGCAGACGGTGGTCCATATGCCTAATCTAGATCTAGTACTGTAGCCTGTAACTGAACACGAAATCACAGTATTTCAACACTTAAGGCTCATAGATCTATAGTCTACTCTTATTCGATACATTGCCCACACCATTTGAAGCTTTAAGAGGCAATACCGAAGCTGTAGCTGACATGCAAACCTGTATAAAATTCATTTCTCCCTATTTCTTGATGTTTTCAATGGCATTTTTCTTGTAGGTCGTTTAGAAATAAGAATAGATTGTTCGGTAAAGAATATTTCAAGACCGTACACTACAAGCTTTTCTCTAAGACCGTTTAACGAATTTACTTCCAAAAGCGACCGTCTCTAAATCTGGTGGGATATTCATGCTGAGAGATACGAGATAGCTATTGCGAAAATTTAACAGAACTTTAGTGATAAAACAAAGTTTCCTGGAAGTCTTATGTCGATGATAAAAGTTTTCATTGTAAAAATATGGGAATAATTCTAACTGTTATATGATTTTTTTTTCCTTCATGCCCACAACTGACATTCACAGTACTATATAATTAGATATGGTTTCGGAACATCTTCGTATACAGCCTTATGAATTCTCCTTTTCCGTGGAGATTTAAAGTTATTGGTAAGAAGCATTTCGAATCGTCTTTGTGTTTAACAGACTTCGGTCCATTTCGAGTCTTGTCAAAATTTACTACCTAAAGGTGGCCTGTCAGATTTTGGGACGAAAATTTTACATAAATGCAAAAAAAATCATCCGTATACTCCCAAAGCCTTTTAATTGGCGTTCATAAAACCCCAGTAGTCGAAAACACATCCGACAACACGAAAAATTAGAGATTTACTACGGCCCAGGTTGACACCAACACGTTCTATGTTTAGATGGTTAATTCTCTCATTTACATACAGGAATACACAGACAAAGTTTCAAACATAGCGTACGAAGAAGACGTTATGGAAATAATTATAACATGTTTGTTATGTAATGGAATTTAAGCGTGATGAGTCACGTGCCAGTCACTTGACATTCCCACAACGCTTTATTGATTTGGTGCGAAATCTAAAAATACCTTAAGAGGCTACGTAGCCTTTTAAGGGAACACCATAAAAAAAGTAATTTTTTTTTTTTATGAGTCTTAATTATTGGCATCCTCGGATACCCCAGGGTCTCCCTATTTGCTACGCTACATCGACCCTGGGACAATTGACTAATAAAACTTTGAATCAGCCGCCGAAAATCGATACGAAACGTCATACCGTACAGTCCACTCGCCCATCACAAAATGATGATAGAACCAATGAAAAGCCAGCATTCGGCCAGCGGTAAAGCGAGCCACCGAAAATCGATACGAAACGTCATAGCGTACAGTACACTCGCCCATCACAAAATGATGATGGAACCAATGAAAAGCCAGCATTCAGCCAGCGGTAAAGCGAAGGAAATTCAACTAATTGTCCCAGGGGTCGATGTAGCGTAGCAAATAGGGAGACCCCGGGGTATCCGAGGATGAATTATTGGTGATTTGTATTATTTTTTCATATAAATTTCAGTGATAAATATATTTTTTTTAATTTGGCGAGATGTAAAAATTCTAAAGACCCATCTTTAAGCTATATTTGTAAATTATTCGAATTCTTACTTTCTGCATTCTTGTGAAGTCGAAAACTACACAGTTCATTCAAACGGAAGATTTTCTATTAACAGGTATAGAGAAACGGATGGAAGTCTCATGTCAGTTTCGTGAACGACTGAGAAATTTTGCGTTTAATTCTTATGTTTTTCATGGTAATATTTTCAGGGGACTGCTAGCTATCTCGATTAAATTTTCGGGAAACTTAATATATCGCGATAGTTTTAAACAATTATCGTGATAGCTATCTTATATCTCGTGGCAGGAATAAACAACCATACTTAAAGACATGACATCTTATGAATTATTTTCATGAAGGTGTTTTCTTTCGCTGTAAAGACAGACTACCACGTGATTTGTTCGAGATTGAAGATGGTTTGAGGTTTCATGTACATGTATAAGATCTATATTCTTTTAGCCTGGGTTTCAGTCCTTTATTTGTTTTTACAATTCACACATTACTTTATCAAAATTGACAGAAACAAGACCAATGTATTCGTTATGACCCATTTTGTTTTAACGAGAGCACCGGCTGTTGGGAAGAAAAGCGCGGGAACTAATGTCACGATGCCAAAAAGGAAAAGAGAAGATGATTGTAGAACAAATTAAATTATTCTGTATTTAACTTCTTAACTGTAATTTATTGCACCTTCACCGACGGAAAGCTCGTAGCTCTTAAAGATCCCTTTCTTTTGTTTTAAATAATCTTTGGTCAGTATAATTTTCTAGTGACGTAGTGGACCCGTTTAATCTTCGAACCTATTTGCCACGAGCATGCCTGCAGATTAACGCACTGTACGGCCTATTACAATTTCGGCCCTAAAACTTATTACGGATACTTAAACGGCTCTTTAATGCCCCACTTATATGTTTGTCTGTCCGCCTGCTAGGCTTTGAGTCCATTAATATTTTAGAGTTAAAAAACACTGACGTTAAACTAAGCAAAACCTATTTAACTCCTTACCAAACGACAAAATTTTAGACTGGTCCAAATTGAAAGTATTTGCAGACAACAAAATAAATGTGACTGAAAAATTGAAATTTGTTCTGGGAAGGGTAGAAAACACTTTGGGAAAAGGAGAAAGTGCTGGTTACCAGCATTTTCTCCTTTTTCCACAGTGTTTTCAAAAGGCTTCTTTATCAGGGGCGTCAAAAGTAGGGATTGTGTGGTAATGGGTTAAAGCTTCTATTGGATACATGCAGAGGCCTGGCTACCTGTATGCTAAAACGCAGTTGCGTACACTCTCCAGAAAAAGAAGGGAACATCACCAGAGGCCAGCTGTCAGCTTCTAAAATTCAATGATTTTTTGGGGGATAAGAAGATCCTTCGCACCCTACTTGAAAATTTTCTACACCCCACTCAACCTTTCACACCCTCTGTTGTACCTCTGTTTACAGTGTCAAGGAGAACTGGAGATCATAAGAACAAAAAGAAGACTGAGAATAAAGACAAAAATGTAGAGACAACTGCTAAGACTAGCTCACAGTTTTGCTGTTGGTTGATGAAGTCTGAACCAGAAAGTAGATTTGAAAAGGGGGTCGATGTCAAGGTAAAAATTACAAATCCATAAACTTCCATCATCCAAGCCAGTGCATCTGTCCATGCCTTCAGGGAGTTCCTTTTACCAGTACTTCACACAGTATTCTTCTCAAGCTGGTAGGTGCTTTCAGACAAAACTATCATCAAATGATAGGGGTGAACGATGAATCAACACTGTCACAATGACTATCATCAATCTTTAGAACGAAACTGTCCGAGCTATGGATTTGAACCAGCAACCGTCTTGTCATCAGGTCCTGGATGCAACCGGCAGCTCAATTGGATTTGGTTTGGTCAGAGACAAAGTAACATCTATACAGAGCTCCAGATAGAGGGAGTGATTTTGATTTTAAAATTGAAAATATCAGTTATTGTCCATTAAACCCTATGTCATGGGTGCTCATTAGAATCGTCTCATTGAGACAATTCTAATGAGTACTCACAAAATAGGCTTTTAAACAGATATAATACATAGGCTTTTAAACAGATATAATGACTAGAATACAATCACTGCCTTGTATCTGTCTGTACCAACCTTTTCACATAGCATAATTTGTAGGTTTATTAAAGATTTAGAAAGCACTTTTTAGCTGACCAGGACAGGGGGGTGGGGGGGGACACTATTGCACTGCCTCCATCATTGGCATTGGAGTTGGCTTCCACATCATGCAAAAATTAAGATCTCAAAGAAATTTACAACTATATGTACATGATGTGTGACTTGAAAACGTTTGACAGCTATTTAACTCTTTACCAAACAACAGAATTTTAGACTGGTCCAGATTGAAAGCACTTGCAGATGACAAAATGAATGTAACTCAATCATTGAAATTTGTTTCCAGCAGAGTAGAAAACATGGTGGGAAAAGATGAAAATGCTTATTACCAGCAATTTCTCCTTTTCCCACAATGTTCTCAAAAGGCTTCTATCGCAGCATTATAAAAAAAAAAAAAACCAGGCATTTTTTGGGAAAGGGTTAGTTGAGAATCAGTTTGTTTAGCTCACCTGAGCACAGAGTGCTCATGGAAGGCTTTTTGTGATCATCCTGTGACAATTGTCCAAGTCAACTTTTACCTTGTGTACGCTTTAGAGGCCACATTTTTTGTCTGATAATCATGAAACTTGGTCAGAATGTTTTATAACTTCTCACAAGATTGGGTCATGTTCCTTGGAAACTAGTTCAGTAGGTCAAATTTTAGAAAAACTTTGTGCGCACCCTAGAGACCACATTTTTAGTCCAATACTCTTGAAAGTTTGTCAGAATGTACATCTTGATGATATCAGAAACAGGTTAGAAAATGGGTTATGTGGGGTTAAAAACTAGATCACAAGGTGCAAGGTCAAATCTTAGACAAACCTTTTTCATGCTGTAGAGGCAACACTTTTAGTCTAATACTCTTGAAAGTTTGTCGGATTGTTTTTCTTGATGATATATTGGATGAGTTTGAAAATGGATCATGTTGGGTAAAAAACTTGGTTAGTCGGTCAAATCTCAGAAAAACCATGTGTTTGTAGAGGCCACATTTTTTGTCTGGTTCTCGTTAAACTTGCAAGTTGGTCTAAATGTTTGTCTTTGCAATATATTGGATGAGTTTGAAAATGGGTCATGTTTGGTCAAAAACTAGGTTACTAGGTCAAATCTTTTGAGAGAGAAAAACTTTGGGGCTCTCTAGAGACCACATTTCCAGTCCATGATGTTTGAAAGTTTATAGAATATTTGTCTTGATGTTATCTCAGGCAATTTGAAAATAGCTTAGGTTAGATTCAAATATGAAGAACAATATATTATCTTCCTTAGGGTGCATTTTCAGTCCAATAACAATAAAAATTATTAAGAATTTTTGTCTTCATGATTCCTTGGAAGAGTTTGAAAATGGGTCACATCTGGTAAAAAACTAGGTCACTAGGTCAGATTTTGAAAAAAAATTGTGTACACTCTAGAGGCCATATTTTTGTCCCAGCACTCACAAAAGTTGATCGTAATGCTTTTCTTTCTGATGTCTAGATTCAAGTTGAAAATGTGTCGCATCGGGTCAAAAACTAGGTCGTCAGTCCAAATCTCTGAAATACCTTGTGTATCCTTTAGAGTGTCATAATATCTTGGGAAAAGATTGGAAATGGGTATTGTGTGGTCAAATGGCTCAGGTGAGCCACTTAGGGCTATTAAGACCCTATTGTTTGTATTAAATACTGAAATCTGAAATATTGAATGCAAAAGTGAAAACGAAGTTGAGTGTGAAGTCCAGTTTTTGAGGGATGAATCCTAATTTGTTTGCTGTGTTTTCATCATTTCAGTTTGGTATAGAGGATCTTAGAGCCTGTCCTGAACAAACTGCGTGTTGGGATGGGGTGAGAAATTATCAGGTATGCATAATAATGTGCAACGATGGGCCACTAAAGTTCCAATGATCTATTACAGAGCAGCGAAATTTTCATATGCCAATCACAGGACACACCAGCAGATACTGAAAATAATACACTGTCATCACCTCTATATTGTATATGGTAAAATACAGGCTCTGTGCAATGTGCTATTTTCAGTAACAGTGTTCAGTGGTTGAGCAATGAAAATATAAGTGTTTTGTGATAGACTAATATAGGTTCAGAGGCCTGTTGTGAGTAATACTTACTCATTTACAAGTAATTACACATCTATTGCAGATAGTGTGACATGTAAACAGTTTAAGAATTGTATTTATTGCTTTAACTCATTACCAAACAACAAAATTTTAGGTTTGTCTAAATTGAAAGCATTTGCAGATGACAAAATAAAAGTGACTGAAAATGAAAATTTGTATTTTGAAGGGTAGAAAACATTGTAGGAAAGGAGAAAATGCTGGTTACTAGCATTTTCTCCTTTTCCCACAATGTTTTCTAAAGGCTTCTTTCTCAGGGTCATCAAAAGTAGGGATTGTGTAGAGATGAGCCTTTTTAAAGAATTGTGGAGAAAAAGAGAAAGTGCTGATAAACAGCATTTTCTCCTCAGTTAGCTTACAATATTTTCTACCTTTTCAATGGAATATTCTATTCATTGAGCCTTCTGCCCTCTGCAAACACTTTCAATATGGACCTGTCTTAAATTTTGCAGCGTGGCAAAGAGCTAAAAAAAGAGCAAAATTTCATTGATTTGTAACAGTATGACAAAGACTTACAACAGACAACGTGGTGTCCGTGGTCGGCCTCATAACCAAAGGGTCCTGAGTTCGATACCTGGGAGTGGGTGTCAACTTTGGGATTTTTCATTGGCCCACACATTCGGCGCGAGTACTGGTGTAGTTCCCAGGAAGCAGAATCGAGAGAGATTAGTATAAGTTGTAAGAGCTTGTTTCTCAATCGATGTAAAATAAATATGTTTAAACCAACAGACAACTTGGGAACTATCAGCGTAAGAAAAGGATAAACAGAATTAACAAGGGCAAACCTGTTATCATACAAACATGATATAATATAACATTGAGGAAGAAGGTCTTTGAAACATTATTGGCAAAGGAGAAAATGCTAGTTACCAGTATTCTCCTTTTCCCACAATGTTTTCTAATATTTGAGAGAACAAGTTCATTTTTATGAATTTTGAAGTTGTAGTCAGCAGATACTTTCATTTTGGACAAGTTTATAGAATGTCGTTCGGGAAAGGGTGAAATACACGTGAAATTATTTTGGTGAAACTGAAAATGCTTGTTGTGAGATAAGAAATGATATATTAACATTAAAAGCATTATTATTATTAAATCTTCAAAATGTAGTCTGAAATTTATATACTGTTTCTGTAAAAGTACAATTGAAGGTAAGCTTGCTGCTCCTCTGATTGACACACAATCACTTTTCCTGAAATGTTTTGTGTTCTCTCGGGAGTAAATCTTATCATTCTGAGCCACATTATTACTTTGTCATCTGCATTTACTTTTCTTTTTTTTTCTCTCTCAACTTTGTAAACTCTTAACTCAACAAAATTTTTGACTTGTCCACCTTAAAGCATTTGTCTTTGAAAGGGTAGAAAACATCATGGAATAAGGAGGAAATGGCCTATCATACCATAGCACCAGAAGCTTTTGTAGACGTGGAACTGTATTTGTGGCCATTGAGAACATGGAATTTACTTATGCTGAAGTGATCCTTTAGTGGACTTACCCGAGTTTTAACAACCTTCACAACCTTCACAAAAAAGCTGTTTGAAAATGTTTTCCCGGCAGTTTTTCTTACCCTTCCATAAATCAAATTTTAATTTTTTGGTCACATCAATATTTTGTCTGCATTTGCTTTCAGCTTTGGACAAGTCTAAAATTTCATGTGTGCTGTTTGGTAAAGAGTTAAGAGCATTTTCTCTTATCCTCAACTCTTCCAATATTCCAAGCACTTTTTTTTTCATCATGTTTGATGGACCATGTAGAACAAAAAGAGACAGTTATCCCTTTACCTAACAGTCTTAAGTTTTAACAACCTTGTGGAGATAGTCAAGGTCTTTGCAAAACCTTACGCACACTCTAGAGGTAACATTTTTAGGCCAAAACTTGTGGAAGTTTGTCAGAATGTTCATGTTGATGATATTGCAGATAACTTTGAAAGGGGTCATGTCAGGTAAAAAATTGGGTCACTAGGTCAGATCTTTGAAAAACAGTCCAATCCTCATGAAAGTTTGTTAGAGTGTCAGCCTAAATGGCTTGGAAGAGATTGGAAATCTGTCTGGTGTGGCCAAAAGGTTAAGATGAGTTACTTCAGGGCTATCATGGCCCACCTGTTTTATGGCTACCTATGTCTTTATCTCTTGATCTTTAAAATAAAAGACCTCTAAAGGCAAACTTGAGTGAATACTGGTAAAGTTACTTCATGTGGATGTATTTATCCATTTTCCACAATCATTAGTTGCTGCAGATAATTTTTTTTTTTACTTATTGAAATGCTAAAATTGTGGATACATAATGTCAATATGGATTTCAGGCAAGAAATTTTATGAGAGATCAAATGAAGGTGGGACACAGAGTGTTTTTCTATCACAGCAACACTAAAGAACCAGGAATAGTAGCCATTTGTAAAGTAAGTAGGGACGTGATTCACCACAGCCGTGAACAAGTTTCCAAGTCCCCTGCTACTGTACCTTACTGAACAACTAATATTTTGGTCTTAAAGTGCCATCTTGGATCAGCCTGCAAAGATTGCCCAGGCTGATCTGATATGACACTTTTTCAAAAAATGTCCGAACGCCCCTTTTCGCATGTTGTAAGCCATATAAATGAAATGTATGTTGTTTAAAAATGAACTGTAAGGTAGAATGGTTTTTTAGTTCCACTGGCCGAAGGCCAGTGGGCTTATGTCATGGCCCGGTGTCCGTCGTGCGTCCGTCTGTCTGTGCATGAGTCCGTCCGTCCGTCCGTGCGTTAACTTTTATTTCAAACATCTTCTTCTCTGAAACTACCCATCCAATTTTGATGAAACTTCACAGAAATGATCCTGCCATGGTCCTCTTCAAAATTCCTTGAAAGAATTTTATTCCTTCAAAAACTCTGGTTGCCATGGCAACAAAACTGAAAAATATTGAAAAATTTTAAAAATCTTCTTCTCTGAAACCATAAGGCCTAGGGATACCAAATTTGGCATGTGGCTTTATCTAGTGGACCTCTACTAAGTTCCTTCAAATATTAGCCCTGGGGTCAAAATTGGCCCCACCCCGGGGGTCACAAGTTTTATATGGGCTTATAAAGGGAAAACTTTAAAATCCTTCTGGTATCTAGCCATAGGGCCTAGGGCTACCAAATTTGGCATGTAGCTTTATCTAGTAGACCTCTACCCAGAGTGCCCAAATGATAGCCCAGAGGTCAAATTTGGCCTGGCCCTGGGGGTCACAAGTTTTATATGGCCTTATATAATGAAAACTTTAAAAATCTTTTTGTACCAAGCCATAAGGCCTACGGCTACTCAATTTTGCATCTAGCTTTATCAAGTGGTTGTCTACCAAAGGTGCCCAAATTGTAGCCCTGGGGTCAAATTTGGCCCTGTCCTGGGGGTCACAAGTTTTACATGGGCTCATATTTGGAATTTTTTAAAAATCTACTTGTACCTAGCTATAAGGCCTAGGGCTACCAAATTTTGCATGTAGCTTTATCTAGTGGGCCTCTACCAGGAGGGCCCAAATTATAGCCTTAGGGTCAAGTTTGTCTCCACACCAGGGGTCACAAGTTTTACATGGGCTTTTGTGATGAAGACTTTCTAAGTCATCTTGTTACTAACCATAATAAAGACTAGGACCACTAAATTTAGCCCTGTCTCATGGATTTTATGTTTTACAGGGCCTTTTATTGATAAAACTTTGAAAATCTTTTTGTTTATAACCACACATTCTAGACCTGTATTATTTGGTATTGGGCTTTATCTTGTAGACCTCCACCAGGATTCAAGTAATTATAGCTTTGTGGTCAAAACTGGATTTGCCCAAGGGTCACAACTTTTTTTGGTTTTTATGGAAAAAAATTGGATGCCCTCAAGTTTGAAACCAGTTGGCCAAATAATGTAATGTTTGGCTTGTAGTGTTTTTACGAATAAGCCAGTGGAGCGATACAGGGCCATCATGGCCTTCATATTGAAATATAGAACATGTATAAATAGTAAAGAAAATGACCCAGGCTAGCATACCCAGGCTGATATGACTGATATGATACGTCTCGCAGATCCATTAATTCTACCTTTTCACAGAGGAATCCCAAATATAAAATAGTGTATCTTTCTATGTAAGAAATTGATACATATTAAATTTTTCTGGTTGTTACAACAGATGTCATTTTTCCGTGTATCATAGTTCAGATTGGGGATGTACAATTCTATTTCAGGTAGTTAAAGAAAGCTATGTTGACCACACACAGTTTGATGGTAAAGACCCCCATTATGACAGGTCAGTCTTTTCATGTATCACTTCACAAGATATTTTGTTTTGGATATGTTAGATGGTGTTGTCAAAGTCATAATAATGTGTTATGGTTTGATTTTGTTTGGTATTTTAACCCCATTTTAACTCTTTACCACACTCTTTCTACTTTTAACACCCCAGTGAAAGAAGCCTCTTGAAAACATTATGAGAAAAGGAGAAAATGCTAGTAACCAGCATTTTCTGCTTTTCCCACAATGATTTCTACCCTGTCATATAGAAAAATCATCTTTTTAGCAACTGTTTATTTGTCACCTGCAAAATGCCTTCAATTTGGTCTGGTCCAAAATTTGCCATTTGGGAAAGGGTTAACTTAACTCAAATTTATACACAGTGTTCCTATATACATGAATTTGTGCTTGTGCAGTTTTCATGACCCTGCTGATTTGTTACGGTATTATCTCCCCTTTAACTTTTTTCAACTCTTACTTTTGTTCTAAAACATTCTGCAGTCTTTGACAACGACCTGTTTTTATGCCAAGGAGCTGGGGGGGGGGTATAATCACGTTTAGTGATAGCTCTATTTACGCCAATCCCGACTTGAAGCAATCCTGAGGAAGTAGTCTTTTGACAACATTGTAATAAAAAAGAGGAAAAGCTTGTAACTAGTATTTTCTCCTCGTCACACAATGTTTTGTACCCTAACAATCACAAATTTCGTCATTTAGACCATGCTTAAATGTCGTATGAAAATACTTTGAATTTAGACCAGTCTAAAGTTTGACATTTAGTAAATGCTTAAATGTCGTATGAAAATACTTTGAATTTAGACCAGTCTAAAGTTTGACATTTAGTAAATGCTTAAATTCGTATGAAAATACGAATGAATTTAGACCAGTCTAAAGTTTGACATTTAGTAAATGCTTAAATGTTGTATGAAAATACTTTGAATTTAGACCAGTCTAAAGTTTGACATTTAGTAAATGCTTAAATGTTGTATGAAAATACTTTGAATTTAGACCAGTCTAAAGTTTGACATTTAGTAAATGCTTAAATGTCGTATGAAAATACTTTGAATTTAGACCAGTCTGAAGTTTGACATTGAGTAAAGAGGTTAGGATTAAAAGTTTTTATGTGCAGCATCATTCATATTCACATAGAACTGTCTCATCTTCCCCCGTAGCTCTGCCACAAAAGAGAAACCTAAATGGTATATGGTAGATGTGAAATTTGACAGAATGTTAAAGAGATACATCAGTCTGGCAGAACTCAAAAAGCTGTATCTGGATCACAAACAGAATGGTGGACCTTTGAAGAACCTTGCCTTATTTACAAGGGCTAGACTCTCTGTTCAACCTATCACTGAAGGTAAACAGGAGCTACACTGCCTTTAACCCTTAACCAAAAATTCCCAAGTTCAAACCACTGGTACAGATATTTCCTTTGAAAACATTGCGGTAAAAGGAGAAAATGCTGGTAACCAGCATTTTCTCATTTTCCCACAATGTTTTCTACCTTTCCCTCAATTTTTGAAGTACACAAATCTTGTTGTCTACAATTACTTTCAATTCGGAGAACGCTAGAAGTTTGTTGTCTGGTTTATGTAAATTTGAAAGAGTCTCAGAGGACAGTAGAGAGACACTTCTGTTACAAGGTCTTCTTCAGATGAGCTTGTTAGATCTATGATTCTGAATGAAAGGTTTTATTGGATAATAGCTTCTCTCTGATGGTTTATGATATGTACAACCTGTCCAGGGATATATATTGCAATCACTGTTGTGTTTATCTGTTTCAGAGGAGTGGGACTTCATCTTGAGTCTGGAGAATAAGGAGACCTGATCTGGGAAAAGTTATAGCCATTGTAAAAACACTTTCATACAATCACTAACCCATCCATCCATTCCATCCATCCATCCATCCAACCATCCCTTCATTCATCCATCCCTCAATCAACACAACCATCACCATCTACCCGAATATTCACTCTTTTTCCGTAGATTTCTTTTCTTTTGAACTCTTTAGCTGAAGACAACTTCAAATTGAAAGCATTCGTAGATAAGAAATGAAGCGTGGCTGGAATTGTATAAGGAGACTTGATGTCGAAAAAGTGATGGCCAGTGTAAAAACTCATTCTAACAACCACCAATTCTTCCATCCCACTCACCAACCCATCCATCCGTCGCTCTTCCCCTGCCTCCCTGCCTCCCTCCCTCTATCCATCCATTCATCCATCCATCCATCCATCCTGTTAATGTAGATTTCTTATCCGTTTAACCCTTTACCTTGCGACAACCCCAAATTGAAATCATTTGCAGACAACATTTAACTCTTTACCACACGATACCTACTTTTGAGGACCCTGAGGAAGAAGCCTTTAAAAAATGTTGCGGGAAAAGGAGAAAATGCTGGTAACAAGCATTTTCTCTTTTTCCCACAATGTTTTCTAGCCTTCACAAAACAAATTTCAAATTTTCAGTCACTTTTATTTTGTTGTCTGTAAATGCTTTCAATTACGACAAGCCTAAGATATTGTTATTTGGTAATGAAGTGTGGCTTAAATGACTAGATTTGTTTTTGGTAGGATAGAGAACATTGTGGGAAAGGATGAAATACTGACTACCAGCATTTTATCCCTTTTTCACAATGTTTTCAAAACGATTCCTCTACTTGATAGTTAAAACCCGTGAATGTTTTGGTAAAGGATTACAAATACCTTATCTTAACCCTTTAACACTAGTCCAAATTGAAAGCATGTGCATATTACCAAGGAAATGTGGATGAAATGATAAACTTTGAAAGGATAGAAAACATGGTGGAGATAGGAGAAAATGCTGGTTACCAGCATTTTCTCCTTTTTCCACAATGTTTATAAAAGGCACCTTCTTCAGTTACATTTGTGGCCAGTGTAGATCAAGATCAGACTGCACAAAGCATACAGTCTGACCTTTAATTTACACTATCTGCTTTGCACAGACATTCTTGACAATGTAACCTTGACATTCTTTGTATGGTCTTTTTAGCTCACCTGAGCACAACGTGCTCAAGGGGAGCTTTTAGGGTCACTGGGTGTCCGTCAGGCGTTGTGCGTCGTCAACATTTCTGTAAACATCAGCTCCTCCTAAACGGCTTGGCCAATTTGGACCAAACTTGGCAGGAATGTTCCTTGGGAGGTCCTCTTTAAAAATTGTTCACAGAATTTGATTCCGTCAAAAACTCTGGTTGCCATGGCAACCAAATGGAATTTTTTAGCAGATTCTTTAAAAATCTTCTCCTCTGAAACCACTGGTCGGATTTTTAAATTATTTCACAGATATGTTCCTTGGTTGATCCTTTTCAAAAATTGTTCGTGAAATTTTGATCCGTGAAAAATTGTGGCTCTGGTGAATGGGGGCTACTTGCACTATACAGAAATCAAGAAATTCTTTAAAAATCTTCTCCTCTGAAACAGCTGGTCGGATTTTGAAATAATTTCACAGATATGTTCCTTGGGTGACCCTTTTCAAAAATTGTTCGTGAAATTTTGATCCGTCAAAAAATGTGGCTCTGGTGAATGGGGGCTACTTGCATTATACAGAAATGAAGGAATTCTTAAAAAATCTTCTTCTCTGAAACCGCTGGTCAGATTTTGAAATAATTTCACAGATGTGTTCCTTGGGTGACCCTTTTTAAAAAATGTTCACGAAATTTTGATTGGTCAAGAAACATGGCTCTGTTGAATGGGGGCTACTTGCACTATCGGGAAATGAGGAAATTCTTAAAAAATTTTCTTCTCTGAAACCGCTGGTCAGATTTTGAAAAATTTCTCAGGGATGTTCCTTGGGTGACCCTTTTCAAAAAGTGTTTGTGAAATTTTGATTGGTCAAGAAACATGGCTCTGGTGAATGGGGGCTACTTGCACTATAGGGAAATGAAGAAATTTTTAAAATTCTTCTTCCCTGAAACGGCTGGACAGATTTTGAAATGATTTCACAGAGATGATCCTTGCATAACCGTTTTCAAAAATTGTTCACAAAATTTTGATCCGTCAAGAAACATGGCTCTGGTGAATGGGGGCTACTTGCACTATATGGAAATGAAGAAATTCTTGAAAATTCTTCTTTTCTGAAACCCCTAGTCAGATTTTAAAATAATTTGACAGAGATATTCCTTGGTGATCCTTGCTCTTGTGAATGGGGGCTACTTGCACTATTTGGACATAATGAAATTCTTGAAAATTTTCTTTCTCTCAAACCCCTAGTCAGATTTTAAAAGAAATTTTCCGAAATGTTCCTTGGGTGACCCTTTTCAAAACTTGTTCGTAAATTTTGATCCATCAAGAAACATGGCTCTCGTGGATGGGGGATACTTGCTCTTACACAGAAATGAAGAATTCTTAAAAATTCTTCTTTTTGAAACTGATGGTCAGATTTCGAAATTAATTTTACAGGTGACCTTTTGAAAATTGCTTAGCAAAATTATAAATTTGGTTCCAGTGTTTCAATACCTCAGAAAAAAATAGGCTATGGTCATCTCAAAAATTCAGGTGAGCGATCCAGGGCCATCTTGGCCCTCTTGTTTTTTCTAGAATGTTGGTTTTATTCAGTGTTATATGGTAAAGTGTTTGTAAAGCAGCATTTCTGTCCTTTTCTGTCACTGGATAGTTTATAGAGGTATTAACCCATTACTACACTATTCCTACTTTTGACGCCCCTGAGAAAGAAGCCTTTTGAAAACATTGTGGGAAAAGGAGAAAATGCTGGTAACCAGCATTTTCTCCTTTTCCCACAAGTTTTTTTACCTTTCACAAAACAAAGTTCAAATTTTCAGTCACTTTTATTTTGTCGTCTGCAAATGCTTTCAATTTGGACAAACTTAAAATTTTGTCGATTGGTAATGAGTTAACCCATTGGCTTCTAAGTGCAACTTACTGACCTGTGGACAACATAGATCAAGATCTGACTACACAGAATGTGCAGTCTGATCATGGATCTACGCTGTCTAATAAAAAGGTACTTTTTCTCCACAGAAAACAATCAAAATAGAAAAAAATCGATTGTAACTGTCAGCTTGAAACTTTCATTCTAGTTATTTGGCAGGATAATTGTTAAGCCTTGGATCGCAAAATAACCAATGAGATATGACCCAATTAACTCTTTACCACACAATCCCGACTTTTAACGACTGAGAAAGAAAGCCTTTTAAAGCATTGTGGGAAAAGGAGAAAATGCTGGTAACCAGCATTTTCTCCCTTTCCAACAATGTTTTCTACCATTTCCAAATCAAATTTTAATTTTTGATTCACATTTATTTTGTCATCTGCAAATGCTTTTAAGTTTGGACAAGTCCAAAATTATTTTGTTTGGTAAAGAGTTAAAAATGATAGCAATTTCATGGTTGCTTTCATCTAGAGTCTATCTATAAGGACGTTTATGCTTTGTCATACAGTCCCAAGTTTTAGTAAACATGAAGAATAAAGCGTTTCAAATACTGTCAGGAAAGAAGACGACGGCAGTTGCCAACTTCTCTCTTTTTTTTCCCGTAATGTTTTCTATCCTTGCAAAGGCAAATTTAACCATTTAACCCATTACCACACAATCGCTACTTTTGACGACCCTGAGTAAGAAGCCTTTAGAAAACATTGTGGGAAAAGGAGAAATTGCTGGTAACCAGCATTTTCTCCTTTTCCCACAATGTTTTCCACCCTTCCCGAAACAAATTTCAATTTTTGCGCCACATTTATTTTGTCGTCTGCAAGTGCTTTCAATTTGGACAAATCTTAAATTTTGTCGTGTGGTAAAGAGTTAAACCACTCTTATTATGTTGTCTACATTTGCTGTGGATTTAGACAGGTTCAAGGATTTCTCATAAAACCTTTACCATTTGACAAAATTTTAGAGACTTGTCTAACCCTTTACTGCATAACAAGATTTTAGACCTGTCTGAATTGAAAGCATTAATTTTGCTGATGACTGTTTCAATGTGGCTCTCATGAAATTTTTATACTCCCGCAAAAGGAGTGTTTTCAGGAGTATACTGGAATCAGCCTGTCTGTCTATGTGTCTGTGTGTGTACAAAATACTAGCAATTGTGTGTTTCTGTCAAAGCGCTGGCGGGAGTATTAAGTCACATTCAGTGACAGCTCTAGATTTTCTTTGATAATGTAGAAAACATTGTGGGCAAAGGAGAAAATGCTGGTAACCAAGATTTTCTCCTTTTTCTCCCACAATGTTTTCAAAAGCCTTCTCTTTAATTGGTGTTATAAGTTATCATTGTGTGGTAAAGGGTGATAAGCACTTTCAGTTAACAAACAAGGCTCAAATTATGAGACATATCTGTGAAAGGGTAAAGGATATTGAGGGAAAGTGATAAAATGCTGGTTATAGCAATCTCTCCTTTTCTCTCAGTATCTTCAAAAGATGCCTTCGTGATGTGAAGTTAACCCTTTGCCTAACGAAGCCTGAAAGAAAACATTATGGGGACAGGAGAAAATGCTGGTAACCAGCATTTACTCCTTTACCACAATGTTTTCTACTCCTCTAAAGTCAAGTTTCAATTCTTGAGTCATGTTTATTTTGTCTTCTACAAATTTTAATGCTTTTAATTTGGACAAGTCTAAAATTTTGTTGTTTGGTAAAGAGTTACGGGCTTAGAAGGAAAATCATAAAAAGTGTATTAGTCATAATTATATGCACCTCTCTGGTATTGTGACCATATAATCATACCTTGTACAAATATGAATAAAAAGTTATTAGTTCAGATAGTGCTTATGTCTTTGATGTAGATCTTCCTTTCTGACTTTCCAAAATCATAAATATATGTGTGCTGAATGTGAAATTGAATCACTTCAAGTCAAACAGTAGGTCACTGGGTAAGAACTTAGAAAAACCTTGTATGCACTCTGTTTGATACTCAATGAAACATGGTCAGAACGTTTGTCTTGATAATATCTGGGACAGTTTGAAATCGAGTCACTTCCCCTAAAAAAATATGTCACAGGACCAAATCTTAGAAAAACCTTGTGTGTGCTCTGAAGGCCATATTGTTAGTCTGATATGAAATTTGCTCCGTCCTTATCTACTAGTATGTCACTAGTCAAAAAGTATGTCACTGGGGTAAATGTTAGGAAAACCTTACAGCCATATATTCAGACTGATACTCTTGAGTCTTGATCAGAATGTTTATAGGTGATAATATAGGGCACTAGTTTGAAATTGGATCACTTCCAGGCAAAAGTGAGTTGCCAGAGTAAGTTTTAGAAAAACTTCTTGTGTACTCTTGAGACCCCATTTTAATCATAATACTCCTGAAACTTTGTTAAATTATTTTGTATTGATGATATCTGGCAAGAGTTTGAAATTGGATCATTTGGGGACAAAAAGTAGGTCTCTGGGCCAAATCTTACAAAAAAACTTGTTTGCATTCTAGAGGCCATACATTCAGCCTGATACCCATTAATTGGTCAAAATGTTTCTCTTGATGATACTGTATCTTTAACAATTTTGAAATTGGGTCAAGTAGGATCAAAAAGTTGATCACTGGGTCAAATCTTGGAAAAAATCCTCTATGTAGTCTAGAGGCCACAATTTCAGCCTAATACTCATGAATCGAGATCAAAACATTTGTCTTGATATATTTGACAAGAAGAAGGTCTTTAACGCCCACATGTTTTACATTATCACAACCATTATCGCTTCAGTTTTTTCTGTCCTTGATAACTTTACTCAGTTGAGTTAAGGTCAAAGGCACTCTTGTTCTCTTTAATCGTTTACCTAAAAATTAAGAGATTCGATGGCACAAAGAAAGAAAGTCTGAGAAAAGGTTTTTGAAAAAATGTTAAGAAAATTTTATTTTTTGCCTGCCAATGCATTCAAGGTGGATAAATAAAAAAAAGTCCTTATGACTAGTGAAATTAGACCTCAACATGCAGCCTCATCCCTTTAACATCAAAAAGACACATACAGGCACACAGCAGAAACTATGCCATAACATCGGCTGTTCTAGTCTTCAGCTGTTAAAGCTAAAAATGAGTACAACTTGTAAATAAATTGCTATAGTGCTCTACTAGCTGCCTATTATCACACTTTTACCTTGCTTTAAACCGTTACCAAACACTGAAATGTTGGAACTGATCAATTGGAAAACATTTGCAGTCAACATTTTAATTGTAACTCGAGCGATGATTCCTGTCTTTGATAGGGTAGAAAACATTGTGGGAAAAGGAGAAAATGCTGGTTGCCAGCATTTTATCCTTTTCTCGCTATGTTTTCAGAGGCCTTCCTTCCCATGGTCGTGAAAACCAGGCATTGTTTGGTAAAGGGTTTAACATGTTTTTATCCATCAATAACTGATAATAAAACAATTAATGGCAGCTGTATCAGTTTCAACTTTCTCATGAAAAGTGCGCAAAATATCTTTGAAACGTTAAGTGTAAAAGAAAGGGAAAATTTAAAAGTAAAATTATCTTGTATTGTGCCCGCATTCCCTTTGGAAACCTCCAATCTGTTACTGTGTGTATTGGTAGGTCTGTTGCTGGTAGAAAAATGTTTAAACAAGGTAAAAATTTATGAAGTTGTGTGATCTTTAGTTTGCTTTTACATAAATTTAGGATTCATTTATTTGCTAGCCTCTAGCACTTTGGCCCACTGTACAATAAAAGTCTGTCATTTTCATAATTATTTTAATAGCTTTAAAAGATGTGATTTAAACATATTTTAATATATATGTTTAGTTTACTTTTGGTTGCTACTGGGCCTTTTATCCAGAACTATTTACCTGAACTTTTCAACCCTTCTCCACATAAAATTTTAGATTCAGCTATATTCAAAATAGCTGCTAACTACAAATAATACATGACTTGAGCATTGGGATTTGTCTGAAAGATTAGAAAACGTTATTGGAAAGG
Organism: Tridacna crocea; assembly: GCA_943736015.1. Lineage (NCBI taxonomy): Eukaryota > Metazoa > Mollusca > Bivalvia > Cardiida > Cardiidae > Tridacna > Tridacna crocea. Next base: position 23,249,767 of record OX031067.1, on the reverse strand, counting down.
GAGAAAATAATTTTTTTCTAGCATTTTGTTCTTTTCTGTCAATCCTTTCATATGCGCTTGTCCTCGGCTTTTTTTTAAACCATTGATTGTTATATTCATTGGGTAATATTGTGAATGAAGTGTACTAGTGATTTTGTCTTCATTTAATGGTCTAAGGGAGAAAACTCGTACAATTGTAAAAGTCATAGTTATGGAGAGTGATCTCCCTTGTTACGATTTCCGCCCCTTCTTCCTAGAAATCAAATGTCCGACGAAACTAACTGCAAGTAAGACACCGATCATTACTTTCCGTTTCCATCAACTAAATTTTTTTTTGCCTGAAAAATTCTTTATGAAATTTACCAGAATGTCTCAATGTTTTTCGCCGCGGGTTGTGTCCACATAATATTTGCCGTGGATTACAATGTATGGGAATGCTGCCTACATGAACTTGCGTTCAATGGCACCTAATTTCGGATAAACGTTCACACAATCACCAGATTTGTACACACATTTCGTAAAGTCAAGCTTTCAACGCATGGGGAACTATATATTTTTTATTCTCTACAAGTCGTGTAGAATAAAATTTCTGTATAAGAAGATAACCCGGCACTTTTTAGGGTGTTTGTCGATGACCTTGAGCGGAGGAAACCATGACCTAGATATTGCTTATTTCAATATTTAAATACGTGTGGAAATGTGAGTGTGCGAATTCCGATATATACTGAATGAATGTTTTATTTTCTGAATTAAGTTTACGTTCTGAATTAATCTTACCGTGATATATCAACCGTGAATGACATAATCAAATATTTCGCAATTGTTGTATTTAAATGTGATGAGATGCAAGGGAGACTACCGGCTAGTTACAAAATTCGTTCATATTACTTGACGGCTCTTTCAACTCCTTATGACATTGTGACAACTTCAGAATAAAAGCTTTTTAGAAAACTGTAACAAAATAAAGATAGATAACCCACTTAAAGTCTGTGGAGCGTTTTATTTTATACCGATCGTCTCTTTACGAGAGCCTCCAAAAGTGTAGTGCCGGTCTCTTATTCGTCTGCGGTTTTAGGCCGTTCACAAATACAAGGGAGACAACTCCGATATTACTAGGGACTTAAGTAAGTAGGAGTTTTCTCCCTTTGACCATTAATTTTCACAATGTAGCCAATCTTTCATGTGAATATTATTCCGATTTTTATTCTAATGGAAATCGGTCCAGGGCGAAAAGAGGATCAAAAGTGTTTGAAACTAAGGAAGGGAACATGATCATTAGGAAATGAATAGGCAACACTAAACAAAATTAATGTGTTTTGCATCAACAGACAATTCATTTTTTTTTTACTTTTGCTGCAGCTCAAACAATTGCAGTATCAGAGTACTAAAAACAAAACAATAACTCACCTCTACATATATTAACCCATTACCACACAATCCCTACTTTTGACGCCCCTGAGAAAGAAGCCTTTAGAAAACATTGTGGGAAAAGGAGAAAATGCTGGTAACCAGCATTTTCTCCTTTTCCCACAATGTTTTCTACTCTTCACAGAACAAATTTCAAATTTCCAGTCACTTTTATTTTGTCGTCTGCAAATGCTGTCGATTTGGACAAACTTACAATTTCGTCATTTGGTAATGAGTTAATAGAGCCATCAGTTATGTCAGTTCTCTGCTTATAGTCGGTCTCTGCTTATAGTCGGTCTATGCTTATAGTGTCATGAAGGGAGAAAAGATGGAGATCAGACTGATTTAGAAAATGTCCATTGTATAGAATACCACAATCATTTTGGAGGCATTCATGGACTGAATTTTTATTCATGTTGATAAACCATATGTATATATTTAAGCTTACACATATAGCACGGTTGATTAATTTGCTGCAAAATAGTTTTTACCATTATGGATCCAATCATGTTGATCCCTTTACCAGATGACAAAATTTTAGCTCTGTTCAAACTGAAAGCATTTGCAGACCATAATTTCAGTGTGGCTCATATGGTGCAATTTTGTTTATTGATAGGGTAGAAAACAATGTGGAAAAGAGATAAAATGCTGGTTACCAGCATTTTCTCCTTTTCCCTCAATGTTTTCAAAAGGCTTCTTTCTCAGGGTCATCAAAAGTCATTATTTTGAGGTAAAGGGTTTAACTGAGTTTCTAGCAGTAACAGTTAATACTAAGTTTTGATTCAACAGAATACATGGCTTTAAAATTAAGATGTAATAAAAAAAAATTAATAATCTGTGTGGAAGGCTTATGGCCCATATTGCATGCCAGATACACACTTAGAGCTGAAGCATACAACTCTCTGTCATCATTTAACCTTTTTTTTTATTTTATAAAACTATTTTCACTCTTGTATCTTCATCCCAAGTATTGCCCCTTATGGTTGCTATATTCTATAGTTTACTGCACACAGAAAATATTTTTCAATCTTTGGCTGCTAGCCATGGATGTTACAACCACAATTTCTGGATTTTAACCCCTTTACCATACAATCCCTACTTTTGATGCCCCTAAGAAAGAAGCCTTTAGAAAACATTGTGGGAAAAGGAGAAAATGCTGGTAACCAGCATTTTCTCCTTTTCCCACAAAGTTTTCTACCCTTCCCAGAACAAATTTCTTTTTTTCAGTCACCTCTATTTTGTCGTCTGCAAATGCTTTCAATTTGGACCAGTCTAACATTTTCTCGTTTGGTAAAGAGTTAATATTGAACCCCATGAGTGAAAGATTAGTCTGGATCGAACATGCAGTTCTGATCTAGATCTACAATGTCTGCTACAGTACAACATGGAGAATTCTATCGTATCATGTACTGTTTCCCTTGTGCACTGTTTTTGTTATCTCTTATTTTGTCATTTATGAATAATTGCATTTTCTATGAACCATGAATTGGTCTGCTAAAGATATCGACCCAGGTCAGCCTGCACATTCCGCGCAGGCTGACCTAAGCCAAAACTTTTTGCTATTTGTCTATTTTCTGTATGTATAATGATCATTCTACCATATGATTGAGTCAGTTTTTACCATGAATCCATTATAATGTGATGGCTTGCTTGGTATGTGTATCACACAGATACATTACGCATACAATGTATATCACAAATCTTTGCACACATCAAAATGTGCATGTGTTATTGCCATGGAAAGTGAATCAAAAGTGCACCTTTGTATTTTTCGCATGTATGACAATACTATGGATGCACTGAAACTCGCACCAACATTCTTTGGGTAGTATAAGTAAAGATAAAAAAATGGTTTTGTAAACTGTCACTGTCAAAGATTCAAACCGTACTGTCAGTACGGTGTTACACACCAAACAAGCAAACAAAAGCAGGAATTTTATAGCTGTGGAAGCATAGCTGTTTCCAGTTTGAAAAGTTTTGTAGGAAATGGTTTGAGAAAAATGTATTTTATTGCCTGCAGATGCATTTAAGTTGGGTAAGTAAAAAAATAAACCCACATGACTGGTAAAGACTGCAAGTTTTGTGAAAATCAGACCTCAAAATGCAGCCTTAACCCTTTCCCAAACAATCACTGGTTTTTTTCGACCCTGAAAGAGAAGCCTTTTAAAAACATTGTTGGAAAAGGAGAAAATGCTGGTAACCAGCATTTTCTCCTTTTCCCACAATGTTTTCTACCCTTAACAAATTCAAAATTTTCAATCACTCCTATTTTGTTGTCTGCAAATGCTTTTGATTTGGGCAAAACTTAATTTTGTCATTTGGTAATGAGTTAATCCTATAATATCAAAAAGACTCATACAGGGATACAGCAGCCATAAGCTGTTCTGGTCCTCAGCTGTTTGAGGTAAAAGTGAGTATAATTTGTAAATAAAACAGATCTATATTGCATTACTGGTTGTATATTTTCACACCTTTATGTTGCTTTAATCCATAGGCTGCTAAGAGCGAATCACTGCCATTTTGCGGTGTTACAAACAAATTCCGTAACAAAGAAACGAATGAACAAATGTACTGCAGAAATAAAGGACCGGGAAAGATTTGAAGCCTAAAATGCCCATACGAAAGATGAATACCTTAACCACTGAGCTAAAGAGATATCTATCCAATGCACTCGTTATGTATTTTATTTAACCCATTACCAGACAATCCCTACTTTTGACACCCCTGAGAAAGAAGCCTTTTGAAAAAACTGTAGGAAAAGGAGAAAATGCTGGTAAACTGGTATTTTCTACCCTTCCCAGAACAAATTTCAATTTTTCATTCTGCAAATGCTTTCAATTTGAACCAGTCTACAAGTTTGTCGTGTGGTAAAGAGTTAAATCGAGATGAAGCCATGCATGAAGAAGCGGTCTCCCAAAACAGAGGAAAATTTGGAACAAGATCAGACTGCATGGACTGTGTAGTCTGATCTTAGATCTACACTGTCCAATAAGGAGATATCTTTCCCCAAAAACATACCTTTGAAATTTAAAAACTTGGATTTTTCTGTCAACTTTACAGTTCATTTGAGTTTATTCAGCAGGATAAGGGTGAACTGTTCTGATAAGTTTCCATTCACCATGTCTGATAATAAAACACAATTGATGAGGCCTTTATCAATTTCAACCTTCTCATGAACAGTTGGAAAAAATATCTTTAACTCTTTACCAAAATTTTGGACTGGCCCAAATTGAAATTATTGGCAGACAACAAAATAAATGTGAATCAGAAATTGAAATTTGATTTGAAAAGGGTAGAAAACATTGTGGGAAAAGGAGAAAATGCTGGTTACCAGCATTTTCTCCTTTTCCCATAATGTTTTCAAAGGTTTCTTTCTCAGGGTCGTTAAAAGTCGGGATTGTGTGGTAAAGAGTTAAAGTATTCAGTGTAAAAAAGGGAAGATTTAAAAGCAAAATTATCATGTATTGTGCCTATGTACTTATCTCTTAGAATCCTCCGATCTGTTACTGTATGGTAGGTTTAACTATTTGTTGCTTTTGGATAAATGAATATTAAAACAAGGTAAAAATTTGTGAAGCTGTTTGATATTTTGTTTGCTTTTACATGAATTTAGGATTTGTTTTCATCTAGGGTCTAACACTTTGGCCCACTGTACAATAATAGTCTGTTGTTTTCAAAATAATTAAATTTCAATAGTTTTAATGATGTGATTTAACCCTTTCCCAAACAATCCCTGGTTTTTACGGGACTGGAATAGTAGCCTTTTGACAACATTGTGAGAAAAGGAGAAAATACTGGTAACCAGCATTTTCTCCTTTTCCCACAATGTTTTCTACCCTATCATAGACAGAAATTATCTTTTCAGCAAGAGTTGAATTGTCGTCTGCTAATGCTTTCAATTTGGTCTAGTCCAAAAGTTTGTCGTTTGGGAAAGGGTTAAATGCATTTAGATATATGCATAGTTAAATTTTAGCTGCTACTGGGCCTTTTATCCAGAACTATTTGCCTGGACTTTTTAACCCTTCTCTAAACAGAAATTTTGACTCCTCAATTCAATATAGCTGCTGACTAGAAATAATAGTGACTTGGTCATTGAGTTTTGTCTCAGAAAGAGTAGAGAACATTATTGGAAAAGTAATGAATGATGATTACTAGCATTCTTTCATTTTCCTTCAATGTTTTCAAAGGCCTTTGTCCCCAGCTTTTTTAAAAAAAGACATCGATTGTTTTATTTATTGGGCAATATAGTATTAGGAAGTGTACGTGGTATCTTGTCTTCATTTTATGGTCTAAGGGAGAAAACTTGTACAATTCTAAAAGCCAAAATTTATGGAGAGTGATCTCCCTTGCTGTTACGATTTCCGTCTCTTCTTCCTAAAAATAAAATGCCGGACGAACCTAACTGCATGTAAGACGGTGTTCAGTGCTCTCCGTTTCTGTCAACTAAATTTTTCTTATCTTATGCCAACTTAATTTCTTTAAGTAATTTACTAGAATTTCACAAGGTATTTAGATTCGGGCTTTTTCAACATAATTCAATATTCTATGGATTGAAATGCGTGAGGTTACGTTCAATGGCACCTAATTTCGGATAAACATCTACACAATCGTCAGATTTGTACACGTATTTCTTATGGTCACAAGCTTTCAACACATAGGGAACTATTTATTTTCAATTTCTCTCAAATCTAGAAAATTATTTTAGAATAAAAGGATAACTCGGCACGTTTTACGGCATCTTCGCAAGCCAAGGATACTAACTCCACTTTGTTCGTTACGTACCTTGGCCGCTCGCCTCTTTAAAAATCGAAACTCCCGCTGCGCCACCTACCGAATATCACAAGTTGCGTAACCTTTGCTGATGTTATTTCTAACCAATCAAGATGCTCGTAAAAAATTTGTTGGGCAATGCATCAAATATGGCTGCGCTTTCGGAATCATCAGATCAGAAACAAGACGAACAGACATACGATAATCCGCAATCATTTGGCTGTAGAACCCGTCCTAATAGATCTACTTCACATAATTGATCGTAAACTATATAAAACTTATCAAATATCGATCGTCTACTCTTTTTTGGCAAATTTTCGTCACAGACACGACAACTTTCGTTTTTGATGGGCGCCGCCATTGTTGTTTTCTGTTTTGCGAAAGATTTCTTGTTACAAATGGTTTGATTGGACGCGATGAGTTTTGATCGCATCCAATGAAATGGCGCAGCGGGAGCTTCGATTTTTAAAGAGGCGAGCGGCCAAGGGTACTACCTTAGTATCCTTGGCTTGCGAAGATGGTTTTACGGTGTTTGTCGATGACTTTCAGTTCAGCGGAGGAAACCATGACCTAGATCTTTTTTATTTTAAATAAATGTGGAAATATGTCTCTGCCAGTTAGGATATAATCTGAATGAATGTTTTATTATATGAATTAACTTTACGTTATGTATCAAATCTTACGACGAAAAAATGGTTAATTTTTCACGGTTGTGTTTGAATGTGATGATATGCAAGGAAGACCACCGGCTCGTTACAACATTTCCTTCATGTATTTTGACCGCCCTTTCATCTCTTTATGGCGTTGTGAAAACTTTAGAATAGTAGAGCTCTATTAATACAAAACTGTTACTAAAAAAGATATAAAACCCACTTCAACTCGGAGGAATGTTTTATTTTATGCCGATCATCTCTTTCGAGAGCCTTCAAACGTTTGTTGCCTGTTTCCAATTCGTCTTTGGTTTTAGCCTGTTCACAACTGTAAGGGAGGCAACTCCGATATTACTAAGGACTTAAGAAAGTACGAGTTTTCTCCCTTTGACCATTAATCGTTCACAACTTGGCAAGTCCTTTATATGAATATAATTTCAAATTTTATTCTAAGGAAAATCGGTTAAGAGCAAAAGGGAATTAAAAGTCGCCTGAAACTAAGGAAGTTAAACAAGATAAATAAGAAAAATGAATGGGTAACTAAATGAAATTCAATATTTTGCCTTACCGGCTAAATTTATCCACTTTGTTTCTTGTTGTTCTTTGGTTGCAATTCAAACAATATCAAAGTACTGCAAACAAAGAAATAACTTTTACAAATTGTACCAGAACAAGCAGGTATGCCAGTAAGACTCGGTCTCTACTTATAGTGCCATGTAAGGTGTCAAGATGAAAATCAGGTTACCTCAGAAAGTGACCTTTGTATAGAATACCACAAAAATTTTTCTGCAGGTGTTTATGAACATTTCATTCATGTTGACAAACCATGTATATTTTAAACCTTGCACATAAAGCACAGCTGATCAAGTTGGTATTTACCATCATAGGTTCCAATCACTTGGATCTCTTAACCCTTTACTAAACAATCCCTGTTTTTCACGAGACAGAGGTAAAAGCCTTCAGAAAACATTGTGGGAAAAGGAGAAAATGCTAGAATGTTTTCTACTCTTCTAAAGTCAAGTTCACATTTATTTTGTTGTCTGCATATGCTTTGAGTTTGGGCCAGTCTAAAATTTTGTGGTAAAGGGTTAAACTGAATTTTAAAAAGTAATTACTAAAGCTTGATCCACCAGCATTTTCTCCTTTTCCTTCAATGTTTTCTTCCCTGCTGGAAACAAATTTCAATTTTTGAGTTAAGTTTATTTTGTTGTCTACAAGTGCTTTCAATTTGGACTTTTCTAAAATTTTGTTAATAAATTGTTAAAGTTTGTTTTCTTGAACTCCAATAAACGAAAAGGACATTTTTATTGAGTCAAATTATTGTAAACACTGTGCAGTGTCAAGTCTACATGTAAATGGAGTATCTTTTATATCAGTGCAGGGTGAAAAGACAGTAGAGTTCTGTATATTATCTCACAAACAGTTAATGAGCTTTACCCATTACCACACAAACAAAAGAGCCATGCTCTGGCAAAAGGGGGTTTTAACACAGGTTCACTATGAATGATACCAAAGCAAGTGACCCCATACTAATGCATCTGAAAAGAACCACACTTTATAACAATCAACTGACTGAATAATGAGGTAAACAGCGCCTTGGTCATACAGACAAAAATAAAAGATTTTGGCCCTGTTTGGCCTTCTTTGACCATGAAGGCTGACATGGGTAAGGGTTGATACTCAAATGTCGTATTAACCCTGAGAAAGAGACCTGTAGAAAAATGTGAATGATTGGGGAAAAAATACTGTTTACCAGCATTCTATCCTTTTTCCACTCTGTTCTTTAACCCTTTACCAAACAACCCCTGTTTTTTACATCCCTGAGATATAAGCCTTTTGAAAATATTGTGGGAAAGGGAGAAAATGCTGGTAACCAGCATTTTCTCCTTTTCCCACAATATTTTCTACCCTGCTTGAAACAAATTTCATTTTTTGATTTATATCTAATTTGTTGTCTGGAAGAGCTTTCAATTTGGACCAGTCTAAAATTTCGTTGTTCGGTAAAGGTTTAACATTTAACCCTTTACCCCATAAGGCACTTCTATGTATCTGTAATTGACCCTAAATAACAGCAAGTATGAAGCTGTTTCTTATGTGTATATGACACCTTTTTGATAACATAGAAAACATTGTCGCAAAAGGTGAAATTGCTCCTCACGAGCAATTTCACCTTTTGCCACAATGTTTTCCAAAGGCTTCTACAAGCAATGCATAGAAATGAGTATCTATGGAGTAAAGGGTTAAGACAAATTGCATCATTTGAGCCATATGCTGTTTATGGTCTTTAAAATCCTTTCAATTTGGACAAGTCTAAAATTTTGTCATCTGGTTAAGAGATTTTTGTAAATAATTTATACTTAGGTTTTATATTGAACCCCATGGGTGACAGATTAGTCTGCACAGAATGAGGGGTCTGATCTAGATCTACATTGATTGCTACTGTACAACATGGAGAACTCTATCATAGCATGTACTGTGTGTCTTATGTACAGTTTTTGTTGTCTCCTATTATGTCATTTCTGCATAGATGCATTTTCTATGAGCCATGCTCTGTGAAAATGTGGCTTAAATCATACATCTGCAAAAGATACTAACATTTTGCCATGGGTTAATTTTCTGTTTGTCCAATGACCATTCTACCTCATGATTGAGTTGGTGATTACTATGGATCCATGACCATGTGATTGCTTGCATGTTATTTGTATCACACAGATGCATCATCATATGGATACAATCTACAAGGATATCACAAATATTAGTACACATTGTATTGCATATTTTTGTAATATGGATAGTGAATCAAAGGTGCAAAGTTCTGTGGTTTTTTTTGCAAATATGATAATAATATTGGTGCACTGAAACTAGCAGTGCTCTCTTTAGGTAGTATAAGAAAAGATTGATTGATTGAATGGTGTTTAACGTCGTTTTCAACATGATTTCAGTTATATCGTGGCGGCCAGTGCACTTATCCATGCTTTCCTGCAGTTTCTTTTACCCGTGAGTACTTAGCACAGTTTTCTTTCCAAGCCACTGGCTGCTTTCCCACATAATCATCATCAAAACAATGGTCAGCAGTGGCAGAGAAATGAGTCCTGTTGCAGTGACTATCATCAATCCTCAGAAAGAAATTGGCCAAGCCAGGGGTTGAAGCCAGGGATCGAACCCAGGATCCCGTGTTCTCAAGTCCTGCACTCTACAGACTGACCTACTGGGGCTCAGCAGTATAAGTAAAGAGAAAAAAGAGTGTTTCTGTACCTATGTGAACTGTCATTGTCAAATACATGTAATTGAAATACTGTTGACAAGATGTTACACACAAAACAAGTAAACAAACAGAGGTAATTTAAAGCTGTGGAAGCATAGCCTTTTGACATTGAAAATCATTGAGACGGATTTGAGAATATTGTTTTTTGCCTGCTGATGCATTCGGGTTTTGTAAGTCTAAATCCTTATGTCTTTGTAAAGACTGCCAGTTTTGTAAAACCTGACCTCAAAATATGGCATCATCCTTAACAACAAAAACACACATACAGGAATACAACAGAAACCATGCCATAACATTTAAGTTCTTGTAGTCTTTAGCTGTTAGAATTTAACCCTTTACTACACAACAAGATTTTAGACCTGTCCAAATTGAAAACATTTGCTAATGAGTTTCAGTGTGGTTCATGTGAAATGTGTTTTCTTTGACAGGATAGAAAACATTCCGGGAAAAGGAGAAAATGCTGGTAACCAGCATTTTCTCCTTTTCCCAGAATGTTTCCAAAAGCCATGTCTTTCAGAGGTGTAAAAAGTCGTCATTGTGTGGTAAAAGGTTAAAATGAGTTCAGCTTGCAAAAAAACAACAAGTTGGTCTATATTGCTTAACTGGATGCACCTTTACCTTGTTTAAGTTGTGTATATACCCACCTCTAAGAAACCTCCAGTCTGTGTTTGTATGTTTGTTTCTGGTGAAAAAGTGAATATTAAAACAAGGTAAATAAAATATTTGTCAGCTTTTCGATCTTTTGTTTGCTTCTTACATAAATTTAGGATTCATTTTCCTGCTAGACTCTTACATTTTGGCCCACTGTACAATAAGAGTCTTGTCATTTAGATAATAATTTCAACCGCTTTAATTGATGTGATTTAAATGCATTTAAATATATCCATAGTTTACTTGTAGTTGCTACTGGGCCTTTTATCCAGAACTATTTGCCTGGCCTTTTTAACCTTTCTCTAAACAAAATTTAAAACTCATCCAAATTCAAATAGCTGCTGACTACAAATAATGCATGACTTGAGCATTGTCATGTGATTTGTGTCTGAGAGACTAGGAAACATTGTTGGAAAAACAGACAATAATAATTACTAGAATTTTCTCCTTTTTCTTTAATGTTTTCAAAGGCTTTCGTCCTCAGCTGTTTAGAAACCATTGATGATTTATTCATTCGGCATTATAGTACTACGAAGAATATGTGGGATTGTGTCTTAATTTTTATGGTCCAAGGGAGAAAACTCGTACAGTTTTAAGGTCAAATTTATGGAGAGTGATCTCCCTTATTGTTACGATTTCCGCCTCTTCTATCCACAAATAAAATGATTGATGATCCTAAATTCATGTAAGACACAGATCTATACTTTCTGTTTCTGTCAACGGGTTTTTTTTTCTGAAAATTCTTTAAGAAATTTTTCAGAAGTTCGCCCGGGCAGTGTCCACATTATATAGGATATGGATTTAATCCTGCCTAGGGGCGTGAGGTTACGTTCAATGGCACCCAATTTCGGATAAACAACTCTACAATGGCCAGATTTGTTCACATATTTCTTATAGTCACAAGCATTCAACACACAATGAACTATTTATTTTCGCTTATCAACCAGTGCAAGTCAAATGTAGAGTATAATTCTTCAATAAAAGGACAACTGCCACGTTTTAGTGTGTAAACTTGTCGATGAACGGAAGAAACCATGACCCAGATTTTATGGAAACTTATTTATACGTGTGGAAATAAGTCTGTGCGACTTGCGATTAATACTGAATGAATGTTTTTTTTTTATCTGAATTAAGTAAACGTTCTGTATTACATCTTATCATGATAAACAAATGAATAATGTCATTTTCAAATTCTTTGCAGTTTTAGTGTTTTTAAAATGTGATGAGATGCAAGGGAGACTACCGACTCGTTACAAAATATCCTTCATATTTTTTTTTTACCGCTCTTACATTTCTTAATGATGTTGTTATGTCTTCAGAACAGTAGCTATTTACAAAACTGTCATCAAAAAAGATATCGCATTAAAACTGAGAAGAATCGTTTATCTTTTTTACCGATCGTCTCTTTCAGAGGACTGTCTCTAATTCGTCTTCGGTTTTAGGCTGTTCACAATTATAAGGGAGACAACTCCGATATTACTAAGGTTATAAGACAGTACGAGTTTTCTCCCTTTGACCATTAATTGTTCACAATTTGGCACGTCTTTCATATGAATATAATTTCAAGTTTTATTCTAATGCAAATCGATTTAGAGCGAAAAGGAGTTAAAAATCGTTTGAAACTAAGGAAGTTAAACAAGACCAATAAGAAAATAAATAGGAACTAAATGAAATTCAATGGGTTTTCAAACTTTTGCCTTACCAGCTAAATTTATCCACTTGTGGTTTTTTAGTTTGGTTGCAATTCAAACAATATCAAAGTACTGGAAACAAAGAAATACCTTACTTTACAAATAGTACCAGAACAAGCAAGTATGCCAGTTAAACTTCGTCTCTGCTTATAGTGTCATGTCAGGTGTAAAGATCAAAATCAGGTTGCTTCAGAAAGTGACCTTTGTATAGAATACCACAATAATTTTTCTGCAAGTGTTTATGGATATTTCATTCATGTTGATAAACTATGTATATTTCAAACCTTTCATGGCCTTGAACAGAAAACAAAGGGCAGTTGAGGACAACACAGGTTAAGACCAGACAGTGCAGAATAAGCCACCTGATCTTGGGTCTATACTTGTTTAGTCAAACATGTAACATAAAAGACCCACAAAGTTTATGTGAATTGTATAATCAGCCTTCTTAACCCTTTCCCAAACTAGCCCTTGTTTTTACGTGTCTGCAGTACAAGTCTTTTGAAAACACTGAGGGAAAAGGAGAAATTGCTCGTAACCAGCAATTTCTCCTTTTCCCAGTGTTTTCTACCCATTTAGAGAACTTTCTGCCATTTTTATTAAATTTGAAATTGTCGTCTGCAAACTCTTTGAGTTAGGAAGAGTCTAAACTTTATCGTTTGGGAAAGGGTTAAGAGATAAGGAATGTTTACTGACAGCTGAAAGAGTTAACCCATTACTACACAATCCCTACTTTTGACACCACTGAGAAAGGAGCCTTTAGAAAACATGGTGAAAAAAGGAGAAAATGCTGGTATCCAGCATTTTCTCCTTTTCCGACAGTGTTTTCTACCCTTCTCAAAACAAATTTCAAATTTTCAGTCACTTTTATTTTGTTGTCTGCAAATGCTTTTGATTTGGACAGACCTAAAATATTGTTGTTTGGTAAAGAGTTAACCAGCCATCAAATTGGCAAGTTTAAGTCTTGCCCTAACGCAAAATTTTGGACTTGTCCAAATTGAAAGCATTTGCTCACAACAAATTAAAAGTAGCTCAAATGATGATTTCTGTATTTGATTGGGTAGAAAACATTGTGGGAAAGGAGAAAATGCTGGTTACCAACATTTTCTCCACTTCCAACTATGTTTTCAAAAGTTTTTTTCCTTTGGATCATTAACCCATTATCACACAATCCTGACTTTTAATGACCCTGGGGAAAAAAGCCTTTTGAAAACATTGTGGAAATGGAGAAAATGCTGGTAACCAGCATTTTCTCCTTTACCACAATGTTTCCTACACCTCCATCAGCAAATCACAGTTTTTGAGTCAAATCTTTTTTGTCCTCTGCAAATGCTTTTAATTTGGACAAGTCTATAATTATGTCAGCTGGTAAAGGGTTAAAACTCTGAATTGAGTGGTAAAGGGTTTTAATGTCCCCCAGAGAAAAAAGGCTTTTGAAAACATTGTAGGAAAAAGGAGAAAATTGTCAGGGGTAACTAGCGGGTTTTTTTTTTTTCACTTTCCCATATTTTTTACCTTTCCAAAAACAAATTTCATTTTTTCTGCCACATTTGTTGTGTGGTCTGCAATAGTTTCTGCCGTCAGATTTATATTAGTTTAAAAAATTGTAAATTTTCAAAAAGCTATCTCTTTAACCAAACTGCAACATTTTAGACTTCTTCAAATTGAAAGCATTTGAGACGACAAAATAAACATGACTCAAAAATTGAAACTTAACTTTAAAAGAGCACAAAATATTGTTGGGAAAAGGAGAATATGCCAGTTACCAGCATCATTTCTCCTCTTCCCACAAAGCCTTCAGAAGGCTTCTTTGTCTGGGTCGTAAAAACCAGGGATTGTTTGGTAAAGGGTTAAGAATACTTTTCTAGCATTCTGTGACATTTTTTGTATGATGTGATAAAATCACTTATTGACTGGGCCATGTTTTGCTTGTGGTCTGTAAATACTTTCAATTTTGACAAGTCGTAAATTTTGTTTCCTGGTAAAGGAATAAGATTTTGTCATCTGGTTAAGAGATTTTTGTAAATAATTTATACTCAGGTTTTATATTGAACCCCATGGGTGAAAGGTTAGTCTACACAGAATGAGAGTTCTGATCTAGATCTACATTGACTGCTACAGTACAACATGGTGAATTCTATCATAGCATGTACTGTTTCCATTATGCACTGTTTCTTTTTTGTCTTTTATTATGTCATTTATGCATAGTTTTAGTTTCTGTGAGCCATGCTGTGTGAAAAGGGGGCTTAAGGTAGAGATTTGCAGAAAGCACTGACCCAGATCAGCCTGGCAGTCTGGGAAGGCAGAACTGGGCCAAAAACTTTTCCTAGTGGTCAATGTTTTGTAAATGCCTCTTACTAGCATTCTATCCTTTTTCCACACTGTTCTTTAACATTTAAACCATATCACAAGTCAACATCTGAGCCATATTCTGTTAATGGTTTACAAATGCTTCCAATTTGGACAAGTCTAAAATTTTGTTGTCTAGTAAAGGGTTAAAATTTGTCATCTGGTTAAGAGTTTTTTGTAAATAGTTTACACTTGTAGATGTATTTTACATTGAACCAAAATGGTGACAGATTAGTCTGCATAGACTGTGCCTTCTGATCTAGATGTTCAGTGTCTGCTATAGCACAACACTGATAATTCTTTCAAAGCATGCACTGGTTCCCTTATATACTGCATGTTTTGTTGTCTTTTAGTATGTCATTTATAAATACATGCATTTTATATAAGTAACTCTCTGTGAAAATAGGGGGCTTGAAGCATATGGCTTCTAAAAGTGTCAACCAAGGTCTTTATAACCCTTGTCTAAACAAAATTCTATATTCATCCAAATTCAAAACAGTAAACTGTTGCTATCTACACATAATACCTGTCCTGAGCATTGATATTTGTCTTTGAACTGCCAGTATTCAAATCATTTCTGCACAACAATTTCAACCTTGGTAAAATATTGGAAGCTGTCTTCAACAGGATAAAAATCCATTAAAAAGGGATTAAGTGCTTTTAGCTGAAAGTGGATAGGAGTAGTTGTATTTTCTGCTTTTGCAACACTTCATAAACTCTAGACCTATCCCAGAGAAAATTGTGAGGTAAAGGGCCATGTACTAACCTTACGAAACAAAAGTGTTGCGAAACAGTTTTAGATCCATTCTGGTCGAGTTTTATAAATTAAGGTAAGTCCCCAACCAAAGCACATGTAATTAAAAAAAAAAGTAGTTACCCAAACGATGAATATCCTATTACAAATAGTTTCTCCTTTTGCCAGAATATTAGTAAAACTTATCCCTTGCCTTGGATATTTTACTAAGTGACGATTTATAATCACCATGTATTGAATGAATTTATTAAAACTGAATCAGGCAATATAATATAAACGTGTACACGGGATTTTGTCTTCATTTAATGGTCTAAGGGAGAAAACTCGTACACTTTTAAAGTCAAATTTAGAGAGAGAGATTTCCCTTGGACTAACGATTTCCGCCCTTATCTCTCCATTGAAGAAAATGCCGGACGATACTAAATGCATGTAAGTCACAGATCAATACATTTGTTTCTGTCAACAACTTTTTTCTTGTCTGAATGATTTTTAAAAACCGTGGTTTTTAAAAGCTGTGTCCACGTTATATCAGATAAGGAGTGAATCCTACACACGGTCGTAATGTTACGTTCGATGGCACCTAATTTCGGACAAACGTCTAATGATCTGCACAATCGCCAGATTGTACACAAATTTCATATATTATAAGCTTTCAACACACGGAGAACTAATTTTCTACTTGTAAGTCAGATATGTAAGTATTGAATAAAAGGGTAACTCGGCAGTTTTTACCGGATGTTTTTCGATAAGTGTGAAATCGGTCGAACTAAAATGGTCAGGCGATTTATTTATTTTTTTATTTTTCGATGGTTGTTCGGTTTTAAAGAAATTGAAAACGGCCATTTAATATTTTTAGAAGTATACAGTGTAATATATTTCCTTATAGTTTTAATTTCAAGAGGTCATGCAAACTGTTTTTCATCTTGGAAACATCAAAACACATGTTCAACATGCGAACTATTTTTCGTCCGCTACCAAAAAATCCCGGGAATTTCTAGCAGGGGAATCTCACAAGGCCGTGAAATCTGAGCTTTTCAAAATTTTGATCATGAAAATGTTTCTAAAAACTCTATATTGATACATATCGAATTATTTCTTTTGTATATGTGCAAAAAAATCAATCCTTTTTCACAAGCCCTTTGATTTTTAATTAATAGCAAATTTTCCGAAACTCCTTACCATTTTATATTAAAAGATGGGAAAGAGTTTCTACTTATTTGCTTTTCAGTGTCTGAAAAAACTTGAACCTTATCTACAGCATATGGTATTAAATCTTACGGTCACTCAGGAAGCAAGCTGTTGCAAGCATTGCGGGAAAAGTAATTTTTTTTTCTCGAAACTCTTTAGCATGTAAGCTTAATTTTTGTTGTAAGATGCTAAAGAGTTTCTACCTTTATGTTCAAGAAACTGAAATTTTATCCAACAGTGATTTGTGTGCATGTAAGATGGTACAGAGTATCTACTTCTTATTCTTTCACAAAGACGAAGAGTTGAAAAAGGAATTTTTTTTTCAAAACACTTTACCATTTTAATGAAAATATTTTGGTAAAATGGTTGGGAGTTTCTACTCAATTTGCTTTTTGATGTCTTGAAATTGCAATATAATGTAACAGCATGCATTGCTGAGTACTAAAGACACTGAGGAAAAAAGATCTTTCAAACAATAGGGTAAAACTGTACAAAAAAAAATTGAATTTCAGAACTCTTTACAATTTTAGTAAAAATTTTTTGCTAAAATGGTTGGGAGTTTCTGCTCATTTGCTTTTTTATGCCTATAAACTGCAATATAATGTAACAGGATGCATTGCTAAGTACTATAAACACTGAGGAAAAAAGATCTTTCAAACAACAGGGTAAAATAGTACAAAAAAAAAATGGATTTCAAAACTCTTTACCATTTTAGTGAAAATATTTTGGTAAAATGGTTTCTGATACTGTTTATGGAGTTAATGCTTATTATGGATCTGAGTCATTTCATTTGTTTCCAGTAGTTTTGTTCCTGCTGTTTGAATAGCAACCAACATTGAAAATGTAATGAGGAAATTGTGCAGCCACGTAAAGCAAAACACATCCATTTACCTATTTATTTACAAATATTTATTTCTCTTTCTCCATATTTTCTCACGTATTTGCTTCCCTTTGTGCTCTTCATTCGAATAAAACCCGAATCAAGTTCTATGTTTCATTATACTGAAGACTGGCAAAATTGCAAACATTTAATGGTCTAAGGGAGAAAACTCGTACTTTCTTAAATCTGCGTAAATCCCAGAGTCGTCTCCCTTACAATTCTGAGCCGCCTAAAACCAAAGACGAATAGAATATGGTACACGCTCATAGTTTGTGGAGACGATCGGCATAAACAAAAACTCTTACGCTTACTTATAATGGATTATATAATGTTTTCACGATGGTAACGTAAATATTTACGTTTCTGAAGGATTGCTGTATAATCCTAAATCAAGAGAGGCGTAAAAGAATGATAATAATATTTTAAACCAGTCGGTAGTCTCCCTTGCATATCATCTCGTTTGTAAACGCAACAACCGCTACAATTCGAAGTTGTGAGTGACGATTTATTTATACTGTTAAGCAGAATGTAAACATAATTCGGATTATTAAACATTCAAACAACATATAAATAGGAAGACGAAATTCTATCTAATAGACTATGGCGCATATACTTAAATTTTTATAAAGTTAATGGGGATTCGCATTGTCTAGGTCACGGTTGGACTTAAAAGGCAAAGCGTTTAAAATATTTTTTACTATGTACTGATATCCATAGACTCCGGTATCACCGTATATTTGAGTGGCCTGAACTACTTTGACGTCAACCTAATTCGGATTATTAAACATTCAAACAACATATAAATCGGAAGACGAAATTCTATCTAATAGATTATTGCACGTATACTCAAATATTTATAAAGTAAATGGGGATTCACATTGTCTAGGTCACGGTTGAACTAAAAAGGCAAAGCGTTTAAAATATTTTTTACTATGTACTGATATCCATAGACTCCGGTATCACCGTATATACACCGGTACATTTGAGTGGCCGGAACTACTTTGAAGTCAACCTCACTGCCATCTATAGTTAAAACTGCACAACCATTTTAGTTCAAGCAAATCATGACCTGGATAACGAAGATATATTGTTTATTTAAAAACAGTGTAGGGTAGATCTTTTGGAGTTACGATTTATACTTAATGAACATTATATCATCCGAATTAAGTTAACCATCCTTGTAAAATCTTATCATGATAAACAAATTGTTGATGATATTTTGAAATTTTTCGCGGTAGCTGTGTTGACAATTTTAAGCGTTGAGATGCAGGGGAGACTACCGGCTCGTTACAAAATATCCTGCATATTATTTTACGGCTCTTTCAAGTCTTTATGACTTTACATTAGAACTGTACATAGCTATTTACAAAACTACCACAAAAAAGTTAGATAATCCATTTCTACCCAAAGGGGTTTTTTTTTTTATACCGATCATCGCTTAATAAAGCCTTTAAACGCGAAGTGCACTACGTCTTATTCGTGTTCGGTTTTAGGCTGTTTACAACTATAAGGGACGTAACTCTGATATTACTATGCACTTAAGTAAGTACGAGTTTTCTCCCTTTGACCATTAAATGTTCATAATTTTCCCCAGCATTCCATAGGTATACGATTTCTAGTTTTATTCAAATGGATACGTGTTAAAAGCATAAAGGGAAGAAAAAATGTATGAAAATAAAGAAGTAGACAGAATCAGTAAGAAAATGAATGCGTAAATAAATGAATTTGTTTTGCTTTTACTGGCTTAGATCTATCTTTTTTTTTAACTTTTCAATGCAAAGTTGTAGAACTTATCAAAGTACTAAAAACAAAGAAATAACTTACCTGTACACTCTTTCAGGGTTGTTAAAACACAGGATAGTGTGTTTAAGGGTTAAATGACCCCAGAGAAATAGGCTTTTGAAAACATCGTGGGAAAAGGAGAAAATTTTGGAAACTACATGTAGCTTTTGTTCATTTTCCCATAATATTTTTTGCCCCTTTAAAAACAAATTTCAATTTTTCATTCACATTTATTTTACTGTCTGCAAGTATTTTTAAATTTATCAAAGTCTTAAAATGTTGCAGTTTAGTCAGCTGTTAAGAATATTTTCCAAATAGTCTGCAACATTCTTTCTGTATGGAGCCATGAGATGATTTAAAACTTTCCTTACTTAGATAGTATGTTGTTGGTTTAAAATTAAAAAAGTATTCGCTCTTGTTTATTTGATGAAACTTGAAAAAGGGTGACTTTCAGTTCAAATGAAAAAAATAAATTTAGTTGTTTCATGAATAGCCATCAGTGTAGAAGAAAAAAAGACATTTATTAACTTGGTTACCACAAGATAGCAACAATATAGCCATGTGCAGAAGCCCAGTTTACACAGTTAACCCTTTAGCAAACAATCCCTGGATTCTTTTTATGACATTGAGGAAGAAGCCTTCGAAAAACACTGTGCGATAAGGAGAAAATGCTGTTAAACAGCATTTTCTCCTTTTCCCACAATGTTTTCTACTCTTCCATAGTCAAGTTTCAGTATTTGATTCATGTTTATTTTTTGTCATCTGCAAATGCTTTCAGTTTGGACCAGAATAAGAATTTTGTTGTTTTGTAAAGAGTAAGGTAAGGATACGTATTTAAGGGGTAGAGAAACACAGAGTGAACTTTGAGGATGATCTAGGTAAGATGTCGAGTATAATGTTCGATATTTTTAAGTATTAAGAACGAAAATTAATCCATGCAGAACAAACTGAAAAATCAATGAATTGTATCCTGTGATTTAGGAGTAATTGAAGGGATTTGATAGAGAACTCTGTAATCTGAAATCAAAAAGGACTATTTGTGGGAACTGGCTAGTCATTATCTAGTCTGGTCCCTATTCTCTCTATCCATAGCCCTGGTTCTCCTGGTCATGTAGTTCATGAGCGAATTTATCCTCTTCATGGGGATGTTGGCCCATTCTTCCATGAGGGCTGCTCCCAGTAGGGGCTGGCTTACAGGGGTAGGCTGGCATCATCAAACCTTGTTTATCCAGCTGGTCAGACAATTTGGTGGCCAGTCCAGTGGGTTGATATTGTTGATAGAGAGACACACATGACTGATCCTAACTATATTGGACCGAGCATTATCCTGCTGGAATGCAAGGTTGTTTTGCTGCAAAAATGGGACAACATAGGGTTGGAGGATTTCATCTCTATACCTTAAATTATCTGCTATCACAACCATTTATGATTTAACTCCATGTAAAACAGGGTGAACAACGACTAGCCAGTAAACCAAACTGCCTCAATGGGAATATTCTAGGGGCATATTCCGCCACCCAATCCATAAGGCACTGGTCTCAAGCAGTGGTAAAGGGCAGACCAACATACGGGCTACATGCCTGCAGACCAACATACGGGGTTACATGCCTGCAGACCAACATACGGGGTTACATGCCTGCAGACCAACATACGGGGTTACATGCCTGCAGACCAACTTCCTGCAATCGTTTCCCAACAAATTTTGCGTAGATAGAACTTTTAGAAACTGACTTTAGACGACCCTGAGAAAGAAAGCCTTTGAAAACATGTAGGAAAAGTAGAAAATGCTGGTAACCAGCAATTTCTCCTTTTCCCACAATGTTTTATACCCTTTCCAAATCAATTTTCAATTTTTGATTCACATATATTTTGTCATCTGCAAATGCTTTCAATTTGGACCAGTCTATAATTTTTTCTTTGGTAAAGAGTTAAAGAAAAGTGACTTTTTAGTATAGAAATTATTGTAAATACTGCAATGTCAAGTCATCATTTCACTAGAGAATCTTAAGACAGCAGTAAATCAAGCTCTAAATATCAGCAGCAGGTCATCAACAAGTTATCATCTAAAAAGCTTTAACTCTTTACTAAACGACCCTGAGATAGCAGCCTTTAAAAAACATTGTGGGAAAAGGAGAAAATGCTGGCAACTTGCATTTTCTCCTTTTCCTACAATGCTTTCTACCTTGCTGGGACATTTTTCTATTTTTGAGTTATTTTTGTTTTGTCCTCTGCAAGTGCTTTCAACTCCGACCAGTCTAAAATTTTGTCATTTGGTAAAGGCCTATATTGCTTTACTGCTTACACTTTTACCTTGCTTTAATCATGTACATACCTAACTACCACCAATCTGTTAATGTGTGTTTGTTGCTGGTGGAAAAATGTATATTAAAACAAGGTAAATATTTGTAAACTTTTTTACCTTTTGTTTGCTTTTTGCATAAATTTAGGATTCATTTTCTGCTAGCGTTTAACACTGACCCACTGTACAATAACAGTCTCATTTTCATGATAATTACAATAGTTTTAAATGATGTTATTTAAATGAATGTTAATGTATTAATAGTTTAATTTTAGTTGCCACTGGGCCTTTTGTCTAGAACTATCCCTTTTCTACTCAAAATTTTAGATTCATCCAAATTCAAAATAGCTGCTGACTACAAATAATACTTGAACATTGAGATTTGTCTCTGAAAAAGCAGAAAACATTATTGGAAAAGAAGAAAATAATAATTCCTAGCTTTTTCTCCCTTTTCTTCAATTCTTTCAAAGGCCTTTGTCCCCAGCTGATTTAAAAGCATTGACTGATTTATTTATTAGGCAATATAGTATGAAGAAGAGTAGGTGGGATTTTGTCTTCATTAAATGGTCTAAGGGAGAAAACTCGTACAATTTTAGATCCAAATACAATGTATATGGAGAGTGATCTCCCTTATTTGTACGATTTCTGCCTTGCCCATTCCCACAAATAAAATGCTAGCATGTAAACCACAAATCAGTATAATCCGTTTTTGTCAACTAATTTTTTTTGTCTGAAAATTTTGTAAGAAATTAATAGAAGTTTGTAAGTTATTCCGTCTCCAGCGGGCTGTGTCTGCGTAATATAGGATATGGATTGAATCCTGTCTAAGTGCACCTAATTTCGGATAAACGTATTCACAATCGCCAGATTCGTATACAGATTTCTTCTTAGTCACATATTTTCAACACTTGGGTAACTAGAGCTATTTTTTTCTCGTTTTTTTCTACAAGTAAAATGCAACTTTTGAATGGAAAGGATAACTCGGCACGTTTTAAGGTGTTGGTCGATGACCGTTAGTGAAGGAAACCATGACCTAGATAATTCGCATATTGTTTATTTCACAGTATATAAACGAACTGTACCCAAACCGGATCTTGCGAGTAAATTCCATGATTCGATTGGTGAAAACAGATGGGTGCCTCTGAATAATTGAGATCGACAGGTTGTTGTGACTTTCATGCAACTTGTAAACATTTGCATCATTGAATGAAATAATGTATCTTTCAAATAAACACATCATTTACCATTTTTGGCCGTGTAATTGCTGATAAAATGCAATACTCGTCTTCACTTCTTTTGCTCACTACTATACATGCTGTTTTCACAATGCAATTTATGTGTAATTCCGTCTTTTCATCCGATACCCATTTGTAAAGTTTTGTTTCTAAATGTATGCTCTTCATAAAACAGGCAATATATGCCGACAAAATTTGTTAAAATTACCTAAAAATGTATGGAAATTCTGCATGGCGAACGGTTTGATACTGTACCCTTCTTGCAAATATCAAGTAAATGATCTGTACGTTACTTGCGAGTTGGCTAAACGAATTCTTGTGAGTACCACACTGGGATTTCCATTGCTTTATACCTATACGAGAGCGAAGCATCCATTACGCATGTTACTAGAGTGATCAATACAAACTTTGTTTCGCAATTTATTCCTTACAATGTCATTTCAATGCAGTTGTACTGAAGAATCTTTGAAATTTTTGTGGCAAAAGGTGGAACTCCTCGTTACAAGCAATTTCACCCTTTGCCACGATACTTTGTATGCTGTATAAAATCTAATATACATATCACAAGTTAAAAATATTAGCTGTGGTTATATGTGAATCATTTCTAAGTATACGTTCAAAATGACACGACTTTGTCTCATTGGCCAAAAAGTAACAAGAGCTTCGCACAGCAGTGCATATACGCTCAAAGGGGGCTTGTTAGTGAAATGGGTTAAAATCTAGAACCCTACAGAGATCCAAATTTGAAAAGTCACATGCAAAACCACACATCATAGAGATTCATTGTAGTAAGTTTCAAATCATTCCGATGGAAACTGTGGGCACATACAAAAAATGCTAACGGTGACCGACCCTTCCATCGTATAAAAGAAATCAAAGTGCTGTCAGCACTGTAATCGGTCGACACTAAATAATCTCTAACCTAGCCATTCGACCCCTCGTCTACCCATCGTGTGTACAACCTTATCCTCGTACCACCACATATGAAATACGCTATTTTATATTATAAAAGTGGAACAATGATTTTGTTCTTTTGTCATTGTCAGTGCCATTTCTGAACACCATTCGTTGTATGTTTTGTTGAAGGATTACGTGTCACAAGGACTATGTGTCACTTTTTATTTGCATCTTTAGTTCATGCAGAGTGTACTGCACAGCTCTTTTATTACAGCAGGGTATGGATGGAGTTGTATTTTATTTCCATAAGTTAGTGTTGAAATCGGTGATCAAGGCGGACCAGAATAAAAAGACAATATCAAATATGAAACACGGGGAGATATACAACAGCTGCGACAGGTCATTGAACATCTATTCTTGTGGCTGTAAACCGTCACTGAAGATCGGGTTTTTGAGAGAAAAGCAGCCAAACATAATACTGTAGTATAAAAAGACTCGGTTTTATTCTGCTTCCTTTTCATGAGTTACAGGTGGCCCTTCAGATTTTGGGACAAAAATTTCACAAAAATACAAAAAAAAAATCTTTATACTCCAAAAGCCGTATAATTTTCTTTCATTAAACCCCAGTAGTCGAAAACCATCCGACAACAAGAGAAATAAGTGATTTACCACAGCCCAGGTCGACACCGACGGGACACACTGTCTATTTTTACAATTTGCTCATTTACATACTGGGAATACACAGACGAAGCTTCAAACATAGCGTCCGAAGAAGACATGATGGAAAATAAATACAAGTTTCTTATGAAATTTAAGCGTCACTAGTCACATGCCAGTCACTTATTTATAATTAACATTCCCACAATGCTTTTTTTATTTTTTGGCGCGAAATCTAAAAATAGCCTAATGGGCAAGGTAGCCTTTTAAGGGAATACCGCCCCCAATTTTTTTGTAATATTATGATTCTTAATTATTGATAATTTGTATTGTTTTTTCATATAAATTTCAGTGATATGTATATTATTTAATTTTGTGTGATGTGAAAAACCTATATACCCACCTTTAAGGAACAGAACTAATTCATGCAATAAAATTTCACAATTCGTATTCATCTGCTAATAGATGAAAAGAGGGATTCATCTGCTAATAGATAAAAAGAGGAATTACCCTTTCCTGATATGGCATCTTGGACTCATCCAATTTGGGAGCATTTTGGGAAAATTTACAGATCTGCTTAATAAAAGTATAATTTTCAAAAAAAGAATAGAAAATGTTACGAGAAAGGAAGAAATTGTTCGTTGAGTGTAATTTCTCGTCAAATTCTTACAATATTTTCTTAAGTGATTGACTGATGACTCATTTCTATCAGGAATAGGAATAACCACTATAATTCAGTATTTCGCATAAAACATTCAGATTCTTCAAGGAACTTGTGAATATCCCTCACTGGTGTCTTTCTTTATGGGGCTTTTTTAAAATGGCGACACATAAGCCTTGAAACTCACTGTCTTAGTATCATCATTAGGTAGCAGAGGCCTGTTGCATAGCTTCAAATCTTTTGGAATACTTTTGAAGTCTTCTTTTTTTTTTTATACGAAATTGTTTCTTTTCTTTGTGAGTCACATTCTGAAATTTTGATCTTGAGGTTTTTCCGTTATAGATTTCCAAATTATGATTTATTATATCACCAAAGCTTGTGGTTGACAGTTTGCTGTAACGGCATCTGAATTACTCCATTTTATAGATGAAAATGTACAGATTTATACCATCAGGCATCAGATTTGTTATCCCAAGAACCGTACAGAATATTTGAAAAAACTCCCAAGACATCGTACAGATAGATTTCGTAAACTCGCAAGTAAGGGTACGAATCACCAGCAAGAAACGTACAGTTGACCTACTTTACATAGAGGCATTAATTCTTATTTTTTATGTTCAAAATCGAACTTTAAAATGCCCAATGCCGCAAATGTCTTTTCTAATTAATTAATTGCACCGGTTCAAACTCAGAAAACGTGTTTCAGCCAGCCTTAACATGATAAAAGCTGATTTAAAATCGAGTCTACTGCAAATGACGCTGTAGCCTGCGGTGAGTATTGAGAATTTCAATGTTTTAAAGCTAAGAATGATTATGTAGCAGTTTATGTATTAACAATACAGGTGTGGCATAAACTATACATAAAGATTCACATAGTTTACATTCAGCAGTATAAAAGACGCAACAATTTTTATCTCGGCTGTCTCTAATGCAAAGTGGACATCACTGAAATTTACTCGCAATATCCGGTTGGGGTACAAATCGTTTATATACTGTGTATTTTATTCATACGTGTAGAAATATATCTGCGCGAGTTACAATTTACATACTGAATTAATCTTTTAACTTATCTAATAGATTACGTTCTGTGTTACAACTTATCATGATAACCCAACGGTTAATGACATTATCAATTTTTTCTCGGTTGTTGTGTTTTCAAACTGTAATGAGATGTAACGGAGGCTAACGGCTCGTTACTAAATATCCTTTAAATACAATTTGACCGCTCTTTTAACTCTTAATGACAATGTGGTAAATCAGAACAGTAGCTATTTACAAAACTGTCACCAAAAACGATAACCCATTTCAACTCAGCGAATGGTTTATTTTATACCGATCGTCTCTTTCGAGAGCCCCCAAAGGCGTATTGCCTGTCTCCAATTCGTCTTTGGTTTTAGGCTGTTCACAAATGTAAGGGAGGCAACTCCGATATTACTAAGGACTTTAGTCAGTACGAGTTTTCTCCCTTTGACCATTAATTTGTCCAAAATTTCGCCAGTCACTTTTATATTAACCCTTTCCCAAACAATCCCTGGTTTTTACGGGTCGGGAATAGAAGCCTTTTAAAAACATTTTGGGAAAAGGAGAAAATGCTGGTAACCAGCATTTTCTCCTTTTCCCACAATGTTTTCTACTCTATCATATAGAAAAATCATCTTTTTAGCAACTGTAAATTTGTCATCTGCAAAATGCTTTCAATTTGGTCTGGTCCAAAAATTGCCGTTTGGGAAAGGGTTAATAAAATTTCAAGTTTTATCCCAATGGAAATCGGTAAAGAGCGAAATGGGAATCAAAAGCGTTTGTTTAAAATAAGGAAGTTAAACAAGATCAATAAGAATGAATAGGTAACTTGGTTAGTCAAATCTGTAAAACAAAAGACCCTCTCAGTTTATGTGGATTATATAATGAGCCTTTCAAAGAGATTGCACATATTTACTGTGAGCTGAACACAAAGACGAAGAATTAATCAGTCATTAACCCTTTACCAGACAACAAAATTTTAATGTTGTCAAAATTGAAAGCATTTGCAGACGACAATTTCAGTGTACCTCAAATGGTGTATTTTTTTCTTTGATAGAGTAGAAAACATTGTGGGAAAAGGAGAAAATGCTGTTTACCAGCATTTTCTTCTTTTCTCTCAATATTTTCTGAAGGCTTCTTCTCTACGACTGTCAAAAGTCGGCATTGTGTGGTAAAGGGTTAAACAATCACAGTTTACTCTAAACTCTTTACCAAACCCAACATTGGACATGTCGAAATTGTCAAAAGCATTTGCGGACAACAAATAAAATATAGATCAAATGATGATTTCTGTGTTTGATTAGGTAGAAAACAATGTGGGAAAGGAAAAAAAACGCTGGTGACCAGCATTTTCTCTTTTCCAATAATGTCTTCAAATGCTTTTCCTCAGGGTCATTGAAACTCCGGATTGTGTGGTCATTGGTTTAAATGACTCCCAGAGAAAAAGGGCTTTTGGAAACATTGCACGAAAAAGGAGAAAATTGTGGTAACTAGCATTTTTTCATTTTCCTGATGTATTCTTCAGATGTCAATTTTTCAGTCACATTTATTGTGTTGTTTGCAACTGCTTTCAAGTTTATTATAGTCTAAGATATTGCAGTTTTGTAAAAAGTTAATTCTTTACCAAACTGCAAATACTTTCAATTTGGAGATGAGTAAAATATTGTCATTTGGCAAAGAGATAAATTTAAAATAGAGTTGAAAGAACATGCATAGGTATTCTTAGATTATTGGTATGTTTATGATATGTAATCATTGTGTGTCTATCCATTTCAGAAGAGTGGGACTGAATCTTGAGTCATGAAGAATATAGAGACATGATGTGAAGGAAGTGATGGTCATTCTGGTAGCACTCTCATCCATCTGTCCACCATAGCCTATTTGATGGATTTTTTTCATCATTTTAACCCAAAACCAAATAATTCAAAATTGAAAGTAATTGCAGACAATTGATTGTTTGATTGTTTGGTGTTTATGCCATTTTCAGCTTTGTTTCAATTCTACCATGGCAACCAGTCCACCTATCCATGCTTTCCTGGAGATTCTTTTACCACACCATATTCTTTCCAAGCAACAGTCTACATTCCCCCATAACCATCATAGAAACAATGGCCAACAGTGAGAGAGGAATGATTCCTGTTATAATGACTACCATTTATTGACCCTGCCAGAGCACTGTGCTTATTTTGGGAGTTTTCTTAGGCAAGAGACATCATAGTCCTAGCTATGTACTGTTGAAACAAAAGCCATACAAGAGTAGGCAAGCTACTGGAAATAATGTTTAACTCTTTACCTCAAAATCCCTACTTTTAACGACCCTGAGAAAGGAGCCTTTTGAAAACATTGTGGGAAAAGGAGAAAATGCTGGTTACCAGCATTTTCTCCTTTTCCCACAATGCTTTCTACCCTTCTCAAAACAAATTTCAACTTTTGGGCAACCTTTATTTTGTCATCTGCAAAATTTATGCTTTCATTAAAGATAAGTCTACAATTTTGCCGTTTGGTAAAGAGTTAACACCATGTAAAGCACCATTCAATCTTTTTATTGCACTAGTTAGTTTTGTGTATGCCTCAAAATTGCAGTTGTAGTAGTTTGTTATTTTCATGATTTCTTGGTTTTTCTAATTATTTATTTTAACGTTATAGCACCTTTTACAATTGAAGTTGCCATTGCAGCTAGTGTATGTCAAGACCAAGCTTCTCAGAATGTGCAGTCTGATCTTTGATTTGCACTGTCCGCTTTGCACAGACATTCTTGAAGATTGTAACCTTGGCATACTTCAAAGGATCTTTTTTACTTTTTTTCTAGAATATCAGGTTTACTACTCAGCACTCTTTCGTCAACCCTTTACCAAATAATCTCATGTTTTTATGACCCTGAGGGAGGATGTCTCTGAAAACATTTTGGGAGGAGAAAATGCTGGAGAACAGCATTTTCTCCTTTTCCTACAATGTTTTCTACCCTTCACAACCAGAATTTCAACTTTTGAGTCTCATAACTTCTGTCATCTGCAAATGCTCCCAATTTAAAGCAGTCTGAAATTTTATAATTTAGTAAAGAGTTGAGTACGTGAAAATTTTCTTGTATTTTTCAGTCACTTGATACTTGTCAAAGGCATACACCTTTGCAGTGCCAAATAAATAAAGAGATCGGACCCAAATAATTGCAATTTCATGGTTGCTTTTATCTCTAGTGTTTCTGTATTTACCCTTTATGACACAGTCACAGCTTTTAGCTACCATGACAAATAAAGCTTTTGAAAATATTACCGGAAACGAAGAACATACCTGTCACCATCATTTTCTCCTTTTCCCACAGAAGTTTTGTATATAAACCCTTAACTCTTTACCAAAGGACAGAATTATACACTGGTTCAAATTGAAAGCATTAAAATTTTGCAGACAACAAAAGAAATGTCTCATAAAAATTGAAATTAGGTTTGGGAAGGGTAGAAAACATTGTGGAAAAATGAGAAAATGCTGGTTACCAGCATTTTCCCCTTTTCCCACAATGATTTCAAAAGGCTTCTTTCTAAGGGTCATTCAAAGTCGGGATTATTTATTATTTTAAAAATTTTAGATTCATCCAAATTCAAAACAGCTGCTGACATCAAATAATACATGACCCGAGCATTGAGATTTATCTCTAAACGAGTAGAAAACATTGTCGGAAAAGCAGAAAATAATGATTACTGGCATTTTCTCCTTTTCCTGCAATCCTTTTGAAGGCCTTTGTCCCCAGCCTTTTTAAAAAAATATTGATTGTTGTATAGCATCTAATACATAACAGTGTATAAATTGCTTGTTACAGCCTGGTCAAAATGTCTTTTATGAAGCTATAATTCAGTCTGAATTCAAGTATTGTATTTTACGAGGGTGTTTTATATTTTTTATAATTTTCTCGGGAATAATAAGAACAGCTGTATCTAACAAACAAGAGGGCCATGATGGCCCTGTATCGCTCCACTGGCTTATAATTGATTGATTGATTGTATGATGTTTAATGCCATTTCAATGTTATTTCAGTTATATCGTGGCAGCCAGTGCACCAATCCATGTGTATCTCATCGAAACAATGGTCAGCAGTGGGAGAGAATGAATCTTGTTGCAAGACCATCATGGCAAGATGATATCTGTAAAGTTTGGTCAAAATTGGAAGAGTGGTTTCAATAGATTTCATAGCCCATGTAAAACCTCTGACCCATGGGGTGGGGTCAAATTCGACCCTAGTGGAATAATTTTGGTACTCTTGGTAAGACCTACCAGATGAAGCCACATACAAAATTTGGCAAACCCAGGCCTTATGACTCAATACAGGGAGATTTCTAAAGTTTTGTCTATATAAGCCCATATAAAAATTGTGACCCCTGGGGCGGGCTAATATTTTTTACCCCAGGGCTGTAAGTTGGGCACACTTGGTAGAGGCCCACTAGATAAAGCCACATGCAAAATTTGGTAGCACAAGGCCTTATGGCTAGGTACAAGGAGATTTCTTAAGTTTTCTCTATATAAGCCTATGTAAAACTCGTGACCCCCATGGTGTGTCCGTCCATCCGTGCGTTAGCTTTTATTTCCAACATCTTCTCTGAAAGTACTTATCCAATTTTGATGAAACTTCACAGAAATGATCCTGTTATGGTCCTCTTCAGAAGTCCTTGAAAGAATTTTATTCCTTCTTAAATTCTGGTTGCCATGGCAACAAAACTGAAAAATATTGAAAATTTTCAAAAATCATCTTCTCTGAAACCGTAAGGCCTAGGACTACCAAATTTGGCATATAGCTTTATCTAGTGGACCTCTACCAAGTTCCTTCGAATAATAGGCCTTGAGTCAAAATTGGCCCCACCCCAGGGGTCACATGTTTTATATAGGCTTATATAGGGAAAACTTTAAAATCCTTCTGGTACCTAGCCATAGGGCCTAGGGCTACCAAATTTTGCATGTATCTTTATCAAGTGGTTGTCTACCAGGACTGCCCAAATGATAGCCCAGGGGTCAAATTTGGCCCCATCCCAGGGCTCACAAGTTTTATATAGGCTTATATAGGGAAAACTTTAAAATCCTTCTGGTACCTAGCCATACGGCCTAGGGCTACTCAATTTTGCATATAGCTTTATCTAGGTGCCCAAATTAAAGCCCTGTGATTAGATTTGGCCCCGTCCTGGGGGTCACAAGTTTACATTGGCTCGTATTTGATTTTTTTTTTTTAAATCTACGTGTACCTAGCCATAAGGCCTAGGGCTATCAAATTTTGCATGTAGCTTTATCTAGTGGGCCTCTACCAGGAGGGCCCAAATTATAGCCTTGGGGTCAAGTTGCCCCCACACCAGGGGTCACAAGTTTTATATGGGCTTTTGTGGTGAAAACTTTCATCATGTTACTAAGCATAATAAAGACTAGGGCTACTAAATTTAGCCCTGTCTCATGGGTTTCATGTTTTACAGGGCCTTTTATTGAGAAATTTTGAAAATCTTCTTGTTTATAACCACACATTCTAGAATTGTATGATTTGGTATGGAGTTTTATATTGTGGACCTCCACCAGGATTCAAATAATTATAGCTTTTCAGTCAAAATTGGCTTTACCTGGGGGTCACAACTTTCTCATAGGATTAGATAGAAAATTTTTTGTATGTCCTCAGGTTTGAAGCCAATTGGTCAAATATTGTAATGTTTGGCCTGTAGTGTTTTCACTTATTAGCAAGTGGAGCGATACAGGGCCATCATGACCCTCTTGTTTTGAATAAATATGAGCTAAATTTATATTAACTCTTAACCAAATAATCCCTGGTTTTTATGACCCTGAGGTCAAAGCCTTTCGAAAATATTGTGGGAAAAGGAGAAAATGCTGGTTACCAGCATTTCCTCCTTTTCCCACACTGTTTTCTACCCTCCCAGAAACGAATTTCAATTTTTGAGTTACCTCTATTTTGTTGTGTGCGAGTGCTTTCAATTTAGACTAGTCCAAAATTTTGTCATTTGGTTAAGGGTTAAGCCTTGTGTAGAAAAAGAGAAGGTAATTGCATGATGGTTTTATTGGTGTTTATTAGCTCTACTGACTAAAGCCCAGGAGGGCTTATGTTATTGCATGTTTTCTTTGGCCTGTCCATCAGCTAGTTAATCTTTTAGTTCCTTGTATTTGCTGTTGGATTTTCATGAGATCACCACAGTTTATGTTATCAGTAACTTTGGCAAATTTGGATTCAAAGAAACTGTGACATAGTGAAGAATAACAACTCTTTACCACACGAGAATATTTTAGACTGGTCCAAATTGAAAGCATTTGCAGACAACAAAATAAAGGTGACTGAAAAATTAAAATTTGTTCTGGGAAGGGTAGAAACCACTGTGGGAAAAGGAGAAAATGCTGGTCACCAGCATTTTCTCCTTTTCCCAGTGTTTTCAAAAGGCGTCTTTCTCAGGGGCGTCAAAGGTAGGGATTGTGTGGTAATGGGTTAAAGTTGAAAATTTATATTCCTTGTTTACCTCAACAAAGAGATTTTTTTTGTGGCTAAAAGTTGGTGGTTTTCAGAAAAATTTCTGACCGATTTTTACTTTTTTTTAATAAGTAAAGGGGCATCACACCAGAGTTTGACCAAGATTTTTGTTCTAGGAAAGAAAAATTGATGTTTTATAAGGAAAGATCAGAAGGATTGGACCATGGACCTTTTGGTTGGGTAAAAACAACAAAAAAGAAAATAAAGAATTGCTGAAACAAATAACTTTCTCGTTCTCCAAAACCATTATTGGTGACTCTACCAACTTAAATATATCTGACAAACAACAACATACATATATGCAAGACTTGTCCAAATTGAAAGCATTTACAGTCAACAGAATAAACATAATTGAAATTTGTTTCCAGCAAGGTAGAAAACCTTGTGGGAAAAGGAGAAAATGCTGGTTACCAGCATTTTCTCCTTTTCCCACAATGTTTTCAAAAGGCTTCTTTTTCAGGCTTAATAAAAGCCAAGGGTTGTTTGGTAAAGGGTTAACTACAGGGCTATCCAATAAAATTTGTCAAAAATATATTGATACTTTGTTGTTGAATGATGGTTGTAAAGTTGCTTATGGAAAATAAATAAAATTTTGGTTATCCCCGGTGTTTTCTACCTGTATTTTTATCTGGGTTTTAATTTTAAAGCCATCATTGCATGCAAATAAAAATAAGCACTCTTTGTCAAGATTTTCCTTTAACTTGACAAATTAAAGTTTGTTTTCATACCTTAAAAATACCCTGGTCAGTAAATGCCAGTAAAGCAATTTGGGCCCTCATGGGTCATTTTTACAAACTTGTTATTTTTTATTGTTGATTATATTTGATCTGTATTTTGATTTATTGTCAGGCTCTGATTTCTACAGTAATGTTTCATTTGATCAGTAAATGAAGAAAAATTCTGGTTTTTTTTTTTTCTTTTTTATTTCATCTAAGCACAAAAATTAAGTGTTCAAGGGAAGCTTCGATGATGTGCAGTGTCTAATCTTCAGCGTGCCACGTGCATCCTTTGTTGTGCAGTGTCAGCAATTACCTTGTGTGGGCGCCAAAGGCCACATTTCAGCCCAGCACACATGAAAGTTGGTAAGAAAAACTGTTTTCATAATATCTTGGACAAGTTAAAAATTGGATGACATTCAGTCAGAAACTAGGTCATCGAGATAAATCTTTGGTAAAAACCTTACATGCAGTCTAAATACCATATTTTCTGTCAAGTAGTCATTAAAGTTGGTCAGATTGTTTGTCAGGATTATATGTTGCACAAGAAACAAATTGGGTCATTTATATTCATAAAGTTGGTCAAACGGACAAATCTGAGAAAAAATCCTAGTGTATACTCTGTAAGCCATAGCTTGTAGTCCAATATTCATGAAAGTCTGTCGGATTAGGCGACTTTTTCTTGATCTTGTCTCATAGGAGTTTGAAATTAACTAGTTCACTCTTGATCTGTCTGTCTTTTTTCCATAGTTTTCAAGACACATTGCTTTTCTTACAGCTCTACACTGATTTTATATTTATCAAAAATGCAGAAAAACCAATAAGTTGAGTATTTCATGAAATGGAGAAAACAAATTTGAACAATTAATCACAGGAATTTGACATTCTATAACCAAAATAAATGATCAAATATGAAAAAACCCATCTCCCATATGTAATATAAACACATGGAATGCAACGTCTCGATTGCCGGCGCTAGCACAAGACAGCCTTTCCCACCCCAAATCACCCGAAACAAACATTGGTCATAATTTCTTTTAGCCTAGCGATAGTCAACAGAAAAATGTACCTGTGACATTCGGCGATTCCTCAGTGGACACCTTTTAATCGGAGATATCCGTCATGTTTTACATTTTTTTTTTTAAATTTCTCTCCATCGAGGAGACCATTCGCTGACGTCACGGGAAGAGCCAGGAACCGTATTTTCGGATTACGTATTACTACTATTTTTTTCGTTTTTAGATATATTTATGGACATCACACAATACGTAAGATTTTTCTAAAAGTAACTAACAAAAGTATTTGCCGTATTCTCTTGTAAAGAGAAGATATTTGACTCTATACGTAATCCGAAAATACACTTCCTGGCCCTTCCTGGCTCTTCCCGTGACGTCAGCGAATGGTCTCTTCGATGGAGAGAAATTTTTTCATATTTGATCATTCATTTTGGTTATAGAATGTCAAATTCCTGTGAATTAATGGTCTGTGGGAGAGAACCAACACTTACCTGTTCTAAATTTATATCGGTTACAGTCCATCGAATTAGTAAAGACAGCCTGAAGTAAAAGACAAATTCAATGGTCTATCTTGAAGTTCATGGAGCCAACCAGCCCAGATTCATGGGTTTCTATATGAGCCATGCCCTTGCAAAAGCGGGGGGGGAGGGGGGCTAATGAATCTCCAAGATGCATGATACCAGCCACATTTTTTTTTTTTTTTTTAATTTAAGATAAAAAAAAAAAAGAATGCTAGATCTAGTTGCCAAAATTTTCTTCTTTTCCCACGATGTTTTCAAAAGCCCTTTTCTCTTGGGTCATTTAACCCTTTAACATACAATCCTGAGTTTTAACAACCCTGAAGGGTTGTAGACGCGAGTTATCTCTTTGTCTTTAGTAGGTCCTACTTTGATAAGGTCTTTAAATGTTTGCATTGCAACCAAAGTTAAAAAAAAAAAAATGAAATCCAGTTGTAACAAAACACATTCAGTTCCTTACCGATTTTGTTTACTTCTTAATGTTCATATTTTTTTCCGTTCCTATTTCGCTCTTAACCGGTATCCACCTAAATATACCTGGACTAAATTTGAATTAAAATTGTACTAGATCTATTTTTCTCCCTTAGATCTTTGTTGTTTTTTTTTAGATTACCCAATCACAAAAATATATTAATAAGTGTTTTTGTGTTATGTAGAAAGAGTGTGTAGCTCAGTGGTAGAGCACCCGATCTACAGTCCTGAAAATCCAAGTTCGAGTCCTGTAGCTTTTCATATCCGTTTTTTTTTTTTTCCTCCTTGTGACATTTTTTAATCAGATTTTAGTGTTGTCTCAAATACTTTCAATTTGGAGGGTCGATTTTTTTTTTTTTTTGTGGACTGGTAAAGGATTTAGTACATCGAACACGTTAGCTTGCCAGAAAGACCGTGAAAATTGAAATTATATATCAGGGGCATACAAATGAGTGAAACAAAGGAAACACTTCGAAAGATGAATTGTCACGCTCTTGTAGCTGAAACACCGTTTAGGAAACGGCGACAAAGAAATCAAACATACAAACACATCCAACTGTTTAAATTAGGGAATAATTTAGCAGCGCCATAGAAATAGTTCAGCCGAATCATTTTTTGCCACAGACTGTAAATGCAAGAGTTGCAAGTGCAAATCATTGTTAAAAACCAACAATTTGTACTTTTCCACAATGCTTTCTTACCTTTGAACGATAAACCTAGCTATTCCTGCCATCTAGTTTATCGTTTTCTAATGGACAAGTTTAAAAAGAAAATTGTCGTCTGGAAAAAACAGCTGGCAGTGTGAATGAAAGGACGTGCTTTGTGACTGGTAAAGCAAGATCAGAAACATTTGCAAAGGTGCACTGTTTGCACTGATGTTCACGACTCGTATTATAAATAGAGTGAAAGACAACATACAAACATTTACAGGTCCAATTTTGTCAAAGAAACCCTCTTTAATTTCGCCAAGGGTACGATAATTATGGGGCCGAACAGCTTTCACGAAAAATTTCTTGATTTCGACCACAAAAAACAAGCCACCAGAAAAGGGGACCGAAAGTTTAACTCATTATTTCGACGACTTTATATCATTTTCGGAGCTCCAAAAGCTCGCTGTGTTATCCACAGCAACTCCAATTAACTTTCTGCGGCATAAAATTACAAGAATTGCATCTCGTGTGCTTGCAAATTGAGATTTTTCCATGTGGTCCCTTTTTTCGTGCTGCAAAAGTTTTTCTTCAATATGGCCGTCTATCGGGCAAAACTTTCGCAGCACCTTAAAAGGGGAATTCTCCTTGTCGCGCATCGGTGTAGCTTTTTATCGGGTACTTTTTGCCATGCCGCGACTGGATTTGCACGATCTACACTGGCGCTTCAGGATATATTTATACCGCCAGCCTATTAAAAGGGGGGGAACCTAAATCGATTTCTCGTGCAAATTCACACTGCTAGCTGTTTTTCCAGACGACAATTTTCTTTTTAAACTTGTCCATTATAAAAAGATAAACTAGATGGCAGGAATATGTTTATCTTTCAAAGGGTGGAAGGCATTGTGGAAAAGTAGAAATTGTTGGTTTTTAACAATGATTTGCACTTGCAACTCTTGCATTTACAGTCTGTTGCAAAAAATGATTCGGTTGAACTCTTTCTATGGCGCTGCTAAATTATTCCCTAATTTATACAGTCGGATGTGTTTGTATGTTTGATTTCTTTGTCGCCGTTTCCTAAACGGTGTTTCAGCTACAAGAGCGTGACAATTCATCTTTTCAAGTGTTTCCTTTGTTTCACTCATTTGTATGCCCCTGATATATAATTTCAATTTTTACCTTTTTTAAGAAGGCGAGATTTTCATTCTCGCCTTCATATGTCAACGCTCGGCAGCTTGCTGCAAATGCCCCTGAACAGCATTATCAAAACGCATTTCAAATAGTTCGATACTTCTCGAGTACATTAGAATAAAATAATTTCGAGACCATTGTACATTTAATCAGAACAGCAAGAAGAAACTTCAAGTTTCTAGAAGGAATGAAATCGAATTCTTTAAAAGCATCGTTTTTGAAAAATGCAAAATACTTTGGATCAATTCATTGATACAATCACGTTGCTACAGCAACAAATAAACCGTAGCTATTGTAAGCCAATCGAAAGCTACGAACATGACGTCATTCGGACCTACTTCCACTTCACAACGCATAAACAACTAACCAGTGGGATCGTATATGTAAATTTAAGATCCCTGAACTAACCAATCGGATAGCTTCTTTGAATGACGTATCGCTGATAGACCTCTTTTGTGATTGGTATTATCAGATCTCAAGCTAGGATTTCAAGTTCAATACCCATGGCAAGAACAATCCCAAATAAAACTTGAAGCCTCAAATGTAGATCAAACCCAAGACTCCTGGCTTACCAACCCTTCTCTTTCCTCATAGATTGGCAAGACCGTACAAAATATGAATTTCTGCTTTTCCCACAATGTTTTCTACCTTGCTTTAAAACAAATTTTCAATGTTTGATTTACTTTTGTCATCTTCATGTGCTTTCAATTTGGACCAGTCCAAAATTTTGTTTACCAAACAATAAAATTTTAGACTAGTCCAAATTCGAAAAAGGACCAGACGACAAAATAATTGTGACTGAAAAATTGAAATTTGGTTTGGGAAGGGTAGAAAATATTGTGGTAAAAGGAAATGATGCTGGTTACCAGCATTTTCTCCTTTTCCCACAATGCTTTTAAAAAGTCTTCTTTCTCAGGGTCATTAAAAGTCAGCGTTGTGTGGTAAAAGGTCAAGACAAAAATGGTTTCATGTATTTACTCAGTGTCCAAAGCATGCAAGGCTGGGGATTTGTTGTTATTGTCAACCCTCGAATTTCGTACCCCACTTCAAAATTTTAGACTGGCCTAAATTTGAAAGCAAATGCAGACGACAATTTAATTGTTACACAAATTAGAGACTTTTCTTTGAAAGGGTTAAAAACATTGTGGGGAAAAGTGGAAAATCTTGGTCACCGGCATTTCCTCCTTTGTCAACATTGTTTTTAAACCCTTTTTCAAAGGTACGGACATCATAAAAAAAAAAAGTATTGTATAATGTGGTCAAGGGTTAACTGCACGAAATTCTCACTTTCATGAAACCTGACATCCCCCCATTTTGTGTTCAGTGTGATGGGGTGGGCTTATCTGGATGAATCTATTTATGTTGAATGGGTTTAACTCTATCAGTATATTTGACCCTTTACTTTACAACAACAAAAAATAAAACTTGTCCAAAGTGAAAGAATTTGCAGAAAAATAACTCAAATGTTTCTCAAATTATGTAAGTTTGCTTTGATAGAATAGAAAACAATGTGGAAAAAGGAGAAAATGCTGGTTACCAGCATCCTCCTTTTCCCACAATGTTTTCAAAAGCTTCTTTCTCTTGACTGAAAAAAATTATTATTGTAATGTAAAGGAGCATTTTCTCCTTTTTCTCACAATGTTTCAAAAAGGCTTCATTCTCATGATTTATAAAATTTACTATAAAATTTGTGAGGGTTAAGAAGTCAGTCCATTTAACTTGGAAGGTTCCATTTATCACTTCGCAATGCCTGTATATTCATATTAAGTTCTACCTCTGGAACAGTTCACTTTATTGAAATGTGGAAGAGTTCATTTATTGTTTACCCTTTCAGACTAGAAAAAACTTGGACTTGACCAAATTCTAAGCTTTTGACATAAAAAAAAAAAACGTGGAAGACTCCAATAATTAAAGTGAAGTTGGAAGAGTCCATTCTTTCTAAATTTATAGCTTACTCGTCATCGAATTTGGAAGAGTCCATTATATTCATTTATAGTTTTTTTTAAAGATAGAAGAGTCCATATTACTTTTTGTCTGGTCTCACTATCAACTGAAATTGGAAGAGTCTATTATTTATTTTCAGGGTGTTTTTTAAAATATGGAAGAGTCCATTCTACTTATTTTTTGGGGTCTCATCATTCATTCAATTTGGAAGAGTCGATTTCATTTTGAACAAGTTTTAGTATATAAATTATTGAAATTGGAAGGGTCCATTCTAGCTTTTTTCAATTCCATTGCTTATCATTGAATTTGGAGGAGTCCATTCCACTGAAATGCAGTTTCTTATCATTCTTTGAATTTGGACTAGTCCATTTCATAGAAAAAATTAATTTCTCTTACAATTTCTCAATTTAGAAGTGTCCATTATTCACTTTGGGTTACTTTTTATCTTTCAAGTTGGTATAGTCCATTTTAAATTGATTCTGTTGACTTGGAATTCATTGAATTTGGAAGGGTCCACTTAATTTTATCTGAAATTTTCTCTAAAAATCAAATATTCTGGAAGAGTCCATTTAATATATTTCTAGTTCTTTTACAAATCATTGAATTTTGGAAAGTCCATTTCATTAACAAGTGAATGAATTTGGATAAATCCATTCAATCATGTTTAAGACCCCCCTTACATTTCACTGAAATTGGAAGAGTCCATTTATTT
The DNA here is from genome assembly GCA_943736015.1 of Tridacna crocea. NCBI lineage: Eukaryota > Metazoa > Mollusca > Bivalvia > Cardiida > Cardiidae > Tridacna > Tridacna crocea. The sequence continues at coordinate 23,209,924 of OX031067.1, read as the reverse complement.
TCAGTGAGCCTATTTTGTAAAAACTATCCCAGTTGCCTTTTTTCGGCCTTGAAAAAATTATGTTTTAATTTCTTAGATTTGGATGAGTCGACTTATTCTGGATTTATTTCTCTCTCTCTCTCTCTTTTTAACCCTTCTCATAGTAGCTTTTAAACATCCGAGATTTGGACAAACCATATACTACACTGTAAAATCTTAGACTTGCCCACTTGAAAAGCATGTAGTGATGACCCTTTACCACACAATGACTTTTATTACCCCTGAAAGAGAAGGCTGAAAACATTGTGAGAAAAGGAGAAAATGCTGGTTGCCAGCATTTTCTCCTTTTCCCAAAATGTTTTCTATCCTAAGAAAAATATTTTTATATGAGCCACATTGAAACTTTCATCAGCAAATGCTTTCAATTGGGACTGGTCTAAAATTTGTTTGTGTGGTAAAGGGTTGAAAATATGCTCCAAAGATGGAAAGCTTTTTGGAAATGATGGAAAACATTGTGGGCGAAGGAGAAAATGATGTTTAACAGATCTCCTTTTCCATCGATGATTTCTAAACCTTCCATCATGGCTGGGAAAACACTATCATTGTAATGGGCTAGTTCATTTTGGAAAAATAAGCCATTTCATTGTTTTCTTTGCATGTGTGTTTATTTTAGAATGTGAGTGAATGTCAAATGTTTGTTGGGCCAGTCCAAATATTTTCCCTTTATACCTTCACCACACAATACCAGGTTTTAACGATATTGAAAAAGAAGACTTTGGAAACTATTGTGGGAAAAGGAGAAAATGCTGCATATTCTCCATTTTCCCAATATATTTTTTCCCCTCAGCGAATGAATTTCAATGTTTGATTCATGTTAATTTTGTTACTGCATGTGAATTGAGTTTGGACAGATCCATAACGTTGTCTTCTAAGAAAGATTTAACTTTGTATACATTGTTCGGTGTACTAAATCCTTTACCAGTCTACAAAAAAAATCAACCCGTCCAAATTGAAAGTACTTCGAGGCAACAACACTAAAATCTGGTTAAAAAATGTCACAAGGAGAGAAAAAAAAAAAGATGTGTAATTTACAAGACTCGAACTTAGATCTTTCAATCTGCTGGTCGAGTGCTCTACCACTGAGCTATGCACTCTTTCTACATGACACAGGAAACACTTATTAATATATTTTTGTGATTGGGTAATCTTTTTTTTTTAAAAAAAAGCTATAAGGGAGAAAACTAGTGCGATTTTAAGTCAAAGTTAGCCCGTATATTTAGGTGCAGTTAAGAGCGAAAGGAATGGAAAAAAATATGAAAATTATGCACCGAGTATACAAAAACGGTGAGGAACTGAATGCGTAAATAAATGAATGTATTTTGTTTCAAGTGGCTTGCCATTTTTTATAAACTTCTGGAATGCAGTGCAAACAGCTGTGCACAGTACTTATCAAAAACCATTCAGGTTTAATTTAACTCCGGATTGTATGGTAAAGGGTTGAATGACCATAGAGAAAAAGGCTTTTGAAAACATCGTGGGTAAAGAAGAAAACTTTGGCAACTAGCATCTTTTTAATCTTAAATTTAAAAAAAAATTGGGCTTGTATCTCCGAGATGCATTAAGCCCCCTTTTGCAAGAGCATGGCTCATATAGAAACCCATGAAGACTTGAATGATTGGTTCTATGAACTTCAAGATGGACTATTGTATTTGTGTTTTACTTTAGGCTGTCCTAATTCGATGGACTGTAACCGATATATTTCCGAACAGATATGTGTTGGTTCTCTCCCACAGACCATTAATTGTTCATTTTTTTCCCAGTTCATGAAATACTTAACTTATTGGTTTTTCTGTGTTTTTAATAAATACAAAACCAGTAAAGAGATGTAAGAAAAGCAACGTGTCTTGTAAACTATGATAGACCAAGAGTGAACTAATTTCAAACTCTTATGAGACAAGATCAAGAAAAAGTAGTCCCACAGACTTTCATGAGTATTGGACTACAAGCTATGGCCAACTTTATGAATTAAAATGACCTATTTTGTTTCTTGTGCAACATATAATCCTGACAAACAATCTGACCAACTTCAATGACTATTTGACTGAAAATATGGCATTTAGATTGCATGTAAGGTTTTTACCAAAGATTTATCTCGATATCCTGGTTTCTGACTGAATGTCATCCAATTTTTATCTTGTCCAAGATATTAAAAAGACAGTTTTTTCTGACCAACTTTCATGTGTGCTGGGCTGAAATGTGGCCTTTGGCGTCCCCATGAGGTAATTGCTGACACTGCACAACAAAGGATGCACGTGGCATGCTGGAGATTGGACACTGCACATCATCATCGAAGCTTCCCTTGAACACTTAATTTTTGTGCTTAGATGAAATAAAAAAGACACAAAAAACTGTATTTTTCTTCATTTACTGATCAAATGAAAAATTACTGTAGAAATCAGAGACTGAGAGCAATAAATCAAATTACAGATCAAATAATCAACAATAAAAAATAACAAGTTTGTAAAAATGACCCATGAGGGCCCAAAATGCTCTACTGGCAATTACTGACCAGAGTATTTTTAACGTGTTCTTGAAAACAAACTTTATTTTGTTAAGTTAAAAGAAAATCTTGACAAAGACTGCTTATTTTAATTTGCTTACAAAGATGGCTTTAAAATCAAAACCCAGATAAAAACAGAGGTAGAAAACAGGGGGGATAACTTTTTTTTTTCATAAGCAACATTACAGCCATGATTCAACAACAAAGTATCAATATATTTTTGACAAATTTTATTGGATAGCCCTGTAGTTAACCCTTTACCAAACAATCCCTTGGTTTTTTTAACCTTGAAAAAGAAGCCTTTTGAAAACATCGTGGGAAAAGGAGAAAATGCTGGTAACCAGCATTTTTTCCTTTTCCCACAATGTTTTCTACCTTGCTGGAAAGAAATTTCACTTTTTGAGTTACGTTCATTCTGTTGACTGCAGATGCTTTCTGGACAAGTCTAACATGTTGTTGTTTGGCAATAAACTTTATTGAATAAACTTGTTTGAACAACAAACTTGATTGATTGATTGGCAAAGAGTTTAAGCTGGTAGGGTCACCAATAATGGTTTTTTTGAAGAATGAGAAAATTATTTGTTTCAGCCATTCTGTTATTTCCTTTTGTTCTTTTTTATTTTTACTCAACCAAGAAGTCTATGGTCCAATCCTTATGACCTTTCCTCATTAAAGATCAGTTTTCCCCACCTAGAAAAAAACTTGGTCAAACTCTGGTGTGATGTCCCTTTTATTATGAGAAAAGTAGTAAAAGTAAGTCAGAATTTTTTCAGTAAACCACCAACTTTCAGCCACAAATGAACAAGAGGGCCATGATGGCCCTGTATCGCTCCACTGACTAATAAGTAAAAATACTACAAGCCAAACATTACAATATTTGGCCAGTTGGTTTCAAATTTGAGAAAATACAATTTTTATCTATAAAAGCCTACGAGAAAGTTATGACCCCTGTGCAAAGCCAATTTTAACCACAAAACTATTATTACTTGAATCCTGGTGGAGGTCCACAAGATAAAGCCTCATACAAAGTTATACATGTCAAAAACGTGTGGTTATAAACAAAAAGATTTTCAAAGTTTTCTCAATAAAAGACCTTGTAGAACATGAGACCCATGAGAAAAGGCTAAATTTTGTAGCCCTAGTCTTTACTACGGTTAGTAGCAATATGATTTATAAAGTTTGCACCACAAAAGCCCATGTAAAACTTGTGACCCCTGGTGTGGGGACAAACTTGATCCCAAGGCTATAATTTGGGCCCTCCTGGTAAAGGCCCACTAGATAAAGGTACATGCAAAATTTGGTAGTCTTACACCATATGGTCAGGTACAAGTAGACTTTTAAAGTTTTCCCAATAAGAGCCAGTGTAAAACTTGTGACCCCCAGGACAGAGCTAAATTAAATCCAAGGGCTATAATTTGGGCACCCTTGGTAGATAACCACTTGATAAAGCTAGATGCAAAATTGAGTAGCCCTAGGCCATATGGCTTGGTTGGAGAAGATTTTTAAAGTTTCCCCCATATAAGCCCTTATAAAACTTGTGACCCCAGGGCTGGGCCAAATTTGACCCCAGGGCTATCATCTGGGCACTCTTGACAGAAAATACATGCCAAATTTGGTTGCCGAAGGCCCTATTGCTAGGTACCAGAAGGATTTTAAAGTTTTCCCTATAAAAGCCCATGCAAAACTTGTGACTCTTGGGGTGAGGCCAAATTTGACCCCAGGGCTATAATTATTTGAAGCAACTTGGTAGAAGTCCATTAGATAAAGCTACAAACCAAATTTGGTAGCCCTAGGCCTTATGATTTCAGAGAAGAAGATTTTTAAAACAAGAGGGCCAAGATGGCCCTGGATCGCTCACCTGAATTTTTGAGATGACCATAGTCTTTTTTTTTTTTTGAGGTATTGAAACATTGGAATCAAATTTATAATTTTGCCAAGCAATTTTCAAAAGGTCACCTGTAAAAGTCATTTCGAAATCTGACCATCAGTTTCAAAAAGAAGAATTTTTAAGAATTCTTCATTTCTGTATAAGAGCAAGTAGCCCCCATCCATGAGAGCCATGTTTCTTGATGGATCAAAATTTACGAACAAGTTTTGAAAAGGGTCACCCAAGGAACATCTCTCTGAAATAATTTCAAAATCTGACCAGGGGTTTCAGAGAAAGAGAATTTTAAAGAATTTCATCATGTCCATATAGTGCAAGTAGCCCCCATTCACAAGAGCCATGTTTCTTGATGGATCAAAATTATATGTACAGCTTTTGGAAAGGGTCCCCCATCTCTGTCAGATTATTTTAAAATCTGACCACAGGTTTCAGAGAAGAAGAATTTTCAAGAATTTCTTCATTTCCATTAATTCTCTTTATGGTTATGGCATGTTTCTTGGCCAATCAAAATTTTGCGAACAATTTTAGAAAAGGGTCACCCAAGGAACGTCTCTGTGAAATTCTTTCAAAATCTGTCCAGCCATTTCAGAGAAGAAGAATTTTCAAGAATTTCTTTATTTCCATATAGTGCAAGTAGCCCCCATTCACCAGAGCCATGTTTCTTGACCAATCAAAATTTCGCGAACAATTTTTGGAAAGGGTAACCCAAGGAACAAGTCTGTGAAATTATTTCAAAATCTAACCAGCGGTTTCTGAGAAGAAGAATTTTTAAGAATTTCTTCATTTCTGTATAGTGCAAGAAGCCCCCATTCACCAGAGCCATGTTTCTCGACAGATCAAAATTTCGCGAACAATTTTTGAAAAGGGTCATCCAAGGAACATCTCTGTGAAATTATTTTAAAATCTGACCAGCTGTTACAGAGAAGAAAAATTTTTAAGAATTTCTTCATTTCTGTACAGTGCAAGAAGCCCCCGTTCACCAGAGCCATGTTTCTTGACGGATCAAAATTTCACGAACAGTTTTTGAAAAGGGTCACCTAAGGAACATCTGTGTGAAATTATTTTAAAATCTGGCCAGCGGTTTCAGAGAAGAAGAATTTTTAAGAATTTCATCATTTCTGTATAGTGCAAGAAGCCCCCATTCACCAGAGCCATGTTTCTTGACGGATCAAAATTTCACGAACAATTTTTGAAAAGGGTCACCCAAGGAACATCTGTGTGAAATTATTTTAAAATCTGGCCAGCGGTTTCAGAGAAGAAGATTTTTAAAGAATTTGCTAAAAAATTCCATTTCGTTGCCATGGCAACCAGAGTTTTTGACGGAATCAAATTCTGTGAACAATTTTTAAAGAGGACCTCCCAAGGAACATTCCAGCCAAGTTTGGTCCAAATCCGCCCAGCGGTTTAGGAGGAGTTGATGTTTAAAGAATTGTTGACGACGCACGACGCACGACGCACTGACGCACGACGCACGACGCACGACGGACGACGCACGACGGACGACGGACGACGGACACCGGGTGATCCTAAAAGCTCCCCTTGAGCACGTTGTGCTCAGGTGAGCTAAAAAAATCAATACTTTTAGGTTTTGTTGCCATGGCAACCAGAGTTTTTGAAGGAATCAGATTCTTTCAAGGAATTCTGAAGAGGACCAAGGCAGGATCATTTCTGCAAAGTTTCATCAAAATTGGATGCATAGTTTTAGAAAAGAAGATGTTTGAAATAAAAGTTAACGCACACATGTACGCACAAATGCATGACAGACACCAGGCCATGACATAAGCCCGCTGGCCTCTGGCCAGTGGAGCTAAAAATCTCTTAGTTGGGGTTAACAAGGAATATAAATTTTCAACTGTAAATGATTATTTTTCACTATGTCACAGTTTCTTTAAATTCAAATGTGCCAAAGTTACTTTTAACTCTTTACCACACGAGAAAAATTTAGCCTTGTCCAAATTTAAAGCTGTTACAGATGGCAATTTAAATGCAACTCGATGAGGAAATTTGTACTCAATAGGGTAGAAAACATTGTGGAAAAAGGAGAAAATGCTGGTTACCAGCATTTTCTCCTTTTCCCACAATGTTTTCAAAAGGTCTCTACCTTAGGGTAGTTAAAAGTCGGGATTGTGTGGTAAAGGGTTAACATAAACTGTGGTAGTCTCATTAAAATCTATCAACAAATACAAGGAACTAAAAGATTAACCAACTGATGGACAGGCCAAGGAAAACATGCAACAACATAAGCCTTCCTGGCCTTTAGTCAGAAGAGCTAATAAATACCAACAAGAGGGCCATGATGGCCCTATATTGTTTCAGTGGCTTTTTAACCCTTTACCCCCAACAACTGAAGTGTTCATAACCATGAAAAAGAAGGCATTCGAAAACAATGAACACTGTCAGGCAATACAAGCAGGTGAATTCATTGGCATGAAAGGTAAAGTTCTTGGGGGAAAAAAGCTGAATGATAGAAACCTTACTCTGAATTTAATATTCCTATCATGTGAGCATAACTACATGTATTAGCATCAAAAAGAATCACTCTTCCTGAAAACGGAATATTTTCTATAAAAAAAAAACTTAAAATCTAGCACCAATCATGTAATAATGCGGTTTGATAATCAAGGGAGGTAAATAGTAACAAACTTTATCCTTTATTAAAAAGAGTTATTTCCCTTGAAGAATGTTTAAATTGAAGTAACTATACATAGAAGCCCATGTAAAACTTGTGATCCCTGGAATGGAGCCAATTTTGACCCCAGGCCTAAAATACGAAGAAACTTATTAATGGTCCACCAGATAAAGCTACATGCCAAATTCAGTAGTGCTGGGCCTTGTGGTTTCAGAGAAGACATTTTTGGAAATGTTAATTTTTGTTCAGTTTTGTAGCCATAGCAACCAGAGTTTTAGTGTTCAAATCAAACTCTTTCAAAAATTCTGAAGAGGACCATGGCAGGATCATTTCTGTAAAGTTTCATCAAATTTGGATTACTCGTTTCAGAGAAGATGTTTGAATAAAAGTTAAAGCACGCATGCATGGTAGGACAGACGCACCACAGACACCGGGCCATGACATAAACCCTCTGGCCTTTGTCCAGTGGAGATAATAAAACCATCATTCCATTACATTCTCTTTTTCTGGACAAGTCTTAATAAAAATTTAGCTCATACAGTTATTCAAAACAATATAACTTCTTCAAAATAATCCTTATTTCAAGAATAATTACAGTAGCACCAAGGTTATTCTCTTTTTTTTTTCACCTTTCAAGATAATGACGACATCAGATATACAAATGTAAACATATATCTAATAAAGTATTGTTCACACAAATCATCAAGGAACCCTGAAAACATTATTTTCAAAAGAAGAATTCCAAAAAATGGTTGTAGAAAAACATTCTTCTTGGGCATAACAAGAGGACCATGATGCCCCCCCCCCCCCACTCCACCAAGTTGCTTTTGAATGACACACATTCTATCAAGTTTTCATCATTATTGGGTGGAAGATTTGGCCTCTAGCTTGTACCCTCGCTTTTTCAAGAATTTCCCTCAGTGACCTACTTTTTAGCCAAAAATAGCTCAATTTGCCATAGTAGATATTACTAGTACTAGCTCTGGCCCAAGTAAAATAATGGCCAACATTTTTTTCTTACAAAAAACAATAGACAAAATAAGAAAATAAATATGCACATGAATAATGAAAAAACTTTACTGTAAACTCATAGTTTCAAACTTTCATTCACATAATTATGTCAATAATAATATTAATTCGTCTATATATTTAATCTTATATTGTAGAAATATTGGGGGAAAAGGAACATTTGCTCTATACGATTTCCTTGGAGAGTGCTCATTTTCCCATAAGATTTGCATAAAAGCACAAAGTCTGATTTCTTGGTTTCTTTTGATGAAAGATTACTCTTTTAACATATAACACAATTTTGTTTTAACCTTACAATGCAGAAAATATTGAGGGGAAAAACGGAAAACTTGTCAAGCGCTACTTCCTGGGACAGTGCTCCTCTATCACAATATTGCATAATAATAATTACCAAAACAAAATTTCTGACCAGCATCTATAGGTGTAGCCTGTAGACCTTTTTCCATGATTTGACTTGGCGACCTAGTTTTTGACAAAATGCGACCCATTTTCAGTTTCATTTTATTAATTTTCAAGACAAAAATTCTGACAAGTTTTCATGAGTATTGGAAAGACTAACATGCAGACAAATTTTCAGAAATGCTCAAATGAAAATGGTGACTCAAAGCTACACAAGCCATTATAAAGATTTGATCTGGTGACCTAGTTTTTGATCAGATAAGACCCTTTTTTTTAAACTCATTAAGGTATCATTATAAAAAACACTCACTTTCACTTTGACCCATTTTCATGAGTATTTGACTGAAAATAGGATTTTCTAAGATTTGACCTAGTGACCTAGTTTTGGATCTGACATGACTCATTTTTTAACTGGTCCAGGATATCATCAGAACAAACATTCTGACCAACTTTCAAGAATTTTGGACTGAAAACGTAACCTCTAGAGCATACATAAGGTTTTTCTAAGATTTGACCCAGTGACCTAGTTTTTAAATTTCAATTCTTTATCCACATTCATTAGAACCAGTCAAAAATTTTGTTGTTTGGTAAAGACTTAACAAATGACATAATTTTAGACTAGTCCAAATTTGAAGCATTTGCAGATGACAAAATTTATGTGACTCAAAAATTGAAATTTGGGAAGAGAAGGAAACATTGTGGGAAAAAAGAAAAATGCTCGTTACCAGCATTTTCTCCTTTTCTACAATGTTTTCAGAAAGTATCTTCCTCAGTATCGTGAACACCAGGGATTGTTTGGGAAAGAGTTAAGTAAGTTTCAATCCTAGGTAATACAAGTACATGATTCATCTATAAAATAAAATTCCTTGAGTTTTTGTCAAAATATCACACTGTTTATCATTCTTTTACTTAAAAGTAGAATCAAAGGCTATGTTTCAAACAAATTGCACCTTCTTATTGTCCATTATTAAACTGGAGCAGTTTCGCTGAACCATTCTGATTATGTGAGAACATACTGAGAGATATCATTCAGACATAGCTGCTGATTCTTTTCCACCGTAGCCGGACCATCTACAAGAGAAAATGCATGTATACAGGTAATAAATACATTTATAGAATCAAATGCTTAGGGCTGTAGGCAAAAATTCATGCTAGATAGATAGAATGCAAAACATGTCTGATAATGATTGTACAATGGAACATTTAGCTCCTTGCTACACAATTCCAAGTTTTAAAGACCCTGAAAGTGAGGGCTTTTTAACCCTTTCCAAGACGACTAAAAGTGTTTGCAGATGACAATTTTGAATTTGATGAGAAAGGCAGAAAGTTTTCCAATATGCTAGAAAACACTGTGGGAAAAGGAGAAGTTGCTCGTTATGAGCAATTTCTCCTTTTCCCACAGTGTTTTCTAAAGACTTGTACTCCAGGCACATAAAAACCAGGGCTTGTTTGGGAAAGAGTTAAGGCTTTTTTGAAGAGAAAGTGAAGGATTTCTAAAACATAATGTGAAAAGGGGAACCATGTTTTCTGTCCTATTAATGACATAAATCATCATTTAACCCTTTACCATGCAATCTCAAGTTTTAACAACGCTAAGGAGAAGGCCTTTTGAAAATATAAGGAGAAAATGCTGGTAACCAGCATTTTCTCCTTTTCCCACAATGCTTTTCTTCCCTTTTCAAATCAGATTTCTATTTTTGAGTCGCATCTATTTTTCCATCTGCAAATGTTTTCAATGTAGACTAGTCTAAAATTTTGTTGTTTGGTTAAGAGTTTTTAAGCTGTCTGCAAATGCTATTAGTTTGGTCTTGTTGTTTGATGAAGGTTTAGAGAGAAACTCTGACAAGATTGGCCTAGAAAATGCAATGGTTGGGCATTTTAAAACCCTTACCATAAAATGACAGCACAATAGTGTCTGGCCAGTGTATGAGTATAGGTTTACATAATTGTTATACTTTACTCTACCTAGCGCTAAGCCCTGTATCTCAGTCAGCAGGTTTACATAATTGTTATACTTTACTCTACCTAGCGCTAAGCCCTGTGCCTCAGTCAGCAGGTTTACATAATTGTTATACTTTACTCTACCTAGCGCTAAGCCCTGTGCCTCAGTCAGCAGGTTTACATAATTATTATACTTTACTCTACCTAGCGCTAAGCCCTGTATCTCAGTCAGCAGGTTTACATAATTGTTATATTTTCTACCAGGCCTAAAGCCCTGTACCCCAGTCAATAGGGTACAGGATTTGAGACCTGGGGATTGCTGGTTCAAATCCCAAGCTTGACCAATTTCTTCCTGAGGATTGATGATTTTCATTGCTAAAGCATTCAGTGCTCTCTTATTGCTGATAAATGTTTTGACAATGGCCATGCGGGAAATCAGCAAGTTGCATGAGATTGTGTGAAGTGCTGATTTAACCCTTTACCAAACCACAAAATTCTAGAATGGTTCAAACTTAAAGCGTTAGCAGACAACAAAACAATTGTCACTAAAGAATTAAAATTTGTTTAGGGAGGGAAAACAACATTGAGGGAAAAGGAGAAAATGCTGGTTACCAGCATTTTCTCCTTTTCCCACAATGTTTTCAAAAGGCTTCTATCACAGGGCTGTTAATACACGGGATTGTGTGGTAAAGGATTAAGTAACTCAAGGAAAGCATCTATAGGTGCCATGACTGCTGAAATATAACTGAAATAAAGTTGAAAACAGCAGTCATCACCATACAAACAAACGTACTATGTGACAGCGCCAATAACATGTATTGTACGTCATGATGAATACTTACTAAGAGGAAAGAAGTCGTCCTTGAATACATTCACGTCCAGTCTAGCAGCCTCAATTGCTCTCTTCAGTGCAAATAAAGCAGAACAGCTCATACACATTGGTGGCTCTCCACAGGCTTTGGTTAAAACAAGAAATATTTAAGTCTTTACCACACAAAAAAGCTTAAGACTGGTCCAAATTAGAAGCAAACAATAAGCATTACTCAAAAAATTGAAATTTGTTTCCAGCAGGATTTCTCCTTTTCCCCACAATGTTTTCAAAAAGCTTCTTTCTCAGGGTTATAAAATCCAGGGATTGTTTGGTAAAGGTCTTATGTTGGCAATACTATACATACCAATAATTAGATCAAGTTACACAAATTATTTCAAACAATGAAGGAATATAACTGTACCAATTTTTCAACAAGAGGGCCATGATGGCCCTGTATCGCTTCACTGGCTAATAAGTAATAATGCTACAAGCCAAATATTACAATACTTGGCCAATTTGTTTCAAGCTTGAAGACATACAAATTTTTTTTCTATAAAATCCTATGAAAAAGTTATTAACCCTAGGCAAAGCCATTTTTGACCACAAAAAAAGCTATAATTCCTTGAATTCTGGTGGAGGTCCACAAGATAAAGCCCCATACCAAATTATACTGGTCTAGAATATGTGGTTATATACAAGAAGATTTTCAAAGTTTCCTCAATAAAAGGCCTTGTAAAAAATGAGACCCATGAGACAGAGCTAAATTTAGTAGCCCTAGGTCTTATCATGGTTACTGACATGAGGACTTATAAAGTTTTCACCAAAAAAGCCTACGTAAAACTTGTGACCCCTGGTGTTGGGACAAACTTGACCCCAATACCATCATTTGGGCCTCTTGGTAGAGGTCCACTAGATAAAACTACATGCAAAATTGGAAGTCTTAGGCCATATGGCTAGGTACAATTAAGTTTTTCCCATTTAAGCCCAAGTAAAACTTGTGACCCCATGGGACAGGGCCAAATTTGACCCCAAGCTATAAATTAGTAGTAACCAGCATTTTCTCCTTTTCCCACAATGTTTTCTACCTTGTTACAGAGCTTAAGTTCATTTGTACCAATTTTTGAACTTATCACCCGCAGATGTCATTTTTAATCTTGCACTTTTAGTTGTGTCAGTTAAGCAGATGACTTGTTATACAGAGCTAGTGCTTTTCAATCGAGGCTAGATTCTAAGATCATTCAATTGTGTGGAAACACACACTGCAACTGATATTCACTCACCTCTGAGAAATATTCTTGGAGTGAATAACTAAAAACAAACCTTTTTTAAACCCCTTTCCCTTTCATTGTTATGAAAAAGTTTACCTTTAGCACCCAAGACACCAACAGGATTTGGATTCTGCTTCACAAAGTTTACTCTGAAGTCCACTGGAATGTCCTTGGAAGTTGGTGGTTTGTACTCCTGCATAATAGAAAATGAGTCATCCTCTATGAAAAGGATGTTAAATGCATCTGCCAAAAGGTATCAATTCATGTCAGGCTGCACAGTGGATGACAAAAAAATCAAAGTGTTGTCAAAGCCCTCTTCTTATATCCCAAAAGGGTCCTATTATGTTAGGGCCCTCGTCATCCGTTTGTCTGTCTGTATGTCCATCCACCCGTCTGTTAGAAATTTCATGTGAACAAAACTCAAGAGTCAATTAATCTTTTACCACATACATTGTATTACCAAGCTTTAACCCTTTACCAAACAACAAAATTTTAGACTTGTCCAAAATGAAAGCATAATGCAGACAACAAAATAAATAGGACACAAAAATTTGAAATTTTACTTTAGAGGAGTAGAAAACATTGTGGGGAAAAAGGAGAAAATGCTGGTTACCAGCATTTTCTCCTTTTCCCAGGATGTTTTCAGAAGTCTTCTTCCTCTTGTTTATAAAAACAAGGGATTTATTGGTAAAGGGTTAAAAAACCTGAAACAATTAACATTTTGAAAATAAGAGAAAACACAGGTAACCAAAACATTTTCTCCCTGACAATATATTCTTCAAAGAACAGTCCCAATATTTTAGGTATACTTCAACTGTTGCCTGCAAAGGCTTTCAACTTGGGACAGTTTGAAAATTTGTTGTGTAGAAAGCAGTTAAAGATGTTTACTCTTTACCAAACAACAAAATCTTAGACTGTTCCAAATTGAATGCACTTGCAGACCACAAAATAAGCATACTCAAAAATTTGAATTTGTTTTCCAGCAGGGTAGAAAACATAGTGGGAAAAGGAGAAGATGCTGGTTACCAGCATTTTCTCCTTTTCCCACAATATTTTCAAAAGGCTTCTATCTCAAGGTGGTAAAAACCAGAGATTGTCTGGTTAAGGGTTAAATACCAACTTAAAAGCATTGTTGCTAAATGATAGAAAACACATTATACAAACATACCCATGTACTGTCTGTGACTAGAGCCCCAGTGTCAGGATCATATTTACACTCTTCAGTCAGCCAATATCCTAGGCCCATTACAAATGCCCCTTCTACCTGACCCACATCCAGGGCTGGGTTTGTACTGAGGAAATAGAGAATCCATCAGTTAAGTAAAATTTACTTCAGATTTTGTTCTATTTCATATTCAGCAGCTTATGAGATGGAGCTACATGTACCAGCTTCAATAATAATTGCGACCGGTCATCCAAAAGGGAACATCTGGGAACTGCAAAAAGTATTAACTCTAGTCAGAATGTATGGATTGAGCAGGCTGACCAGGGTCGACACTCTTGTCTTTTATTTTCTGCCTGAAAAGTGGACATTCTACTTCACTATACAATTATTTTTGAACTATCAACTTAAATTGAACTGCACTATTTTTTATCTGTTTTCATGTAGTTGATGAACAGAATTACCAGATTGTCCTTTTCCGCGTGATGGGTAACATATCCCTTAGTAGTCTTGTAGTCACTTGTTTACAGGATTGTTTACCTGATTGGTCAAAGTGAGGCTAACTCTGTTTTCAATTGCATTACCACAAGCTTACGTCTAGTGCTTATTTTGGACTGTGTAGGCTATTATGGTTTGGCACTTTTAACAGATGTATTTCAATTACTCATATGAATTTCAGTGAAAAAAAGGCACTGTGCAGAACATTCATGCACATTGGAGAGTGCTGATCCTTGATCTTGCTCTCAATTATAAACATTAGGACCACCCACTGGCTAATAAGTACCAACAATACACACCAAACATTACAATCGAGGCCAAATGGTTTCAAACAAGAAGACTCACAAAGTTTTCTCTACAAAAACCATGTGAAAGTTGTGATATGGGGGGAAAGTCCATTTTTGACCTATAATTATGAATTTGACCTATAATTATGAGTAACATTAACTTGAATTCTTGAACAGGTACAGATACAGCCACATAACCATATATTACAGGTCTGGGCCGTATGGTTATGATAAAGATTGGTTACCAACATTTTCTCCTTTTTCCAAAATGTTTTCAAAAGGCTTCTTCTCAGGGTTGTAAAAACCCTGGATTGTTTGGTGAAGGGTTAAGAACAAGTAGATTTTTTGTTGTTTTGACAATGGTCATGTACCAGTGGCTTTGGAAGAATAGCTTCTTATGTACTGGTAAAAACTATTCCAGAAAAGCATGGATAGATGGCCATCATGGTAACTAAAATTATATTGAAAAACCATACAAACAAATAACAACAACTACCTTTGGCCACAGTCAAACAAAATGTCTGATCTTAGGATCTCATGTTCACCAGTCAGAACATCAAATTCCACTTCAGTGATAGTTGCGCCATAACTATAGTAACGAAATGGTGTTTTCTGGCTGGGATTTGTCCTGTGAAGAAATAATCGGACACACTTCCTTCCCATCATAATTATCAGGCTAAAATTCATCTTCAATAACTAAATCAAAAGTCAACTTTAACTCTTTACCACACAATCCTGACTTTTAATGACCCTGTGAAAGAAAGCTTTTGAAAACATTGTGGGAAAAGGAGAAAATGCATTTCTCCTTTTCCCACAATATTTACTACCCCTTCCGAATCAAATTTCAACTTGTGATTCACATTTATTTTGTTATTTAGAGGGTTTAATGTATCTGCAAAAAGTATGGACCCACAATGCATCTGCAATAAGTATCAAACTACAAAACATTTATTTTAACTTTGCCTCTACCAGTCTTTCCCATGATTTTTAGCAGAAGTTAAGAGTGGTTTAACTGTTCACAACTACACTTCTAATGAAAGTTACAAAGTATTTGATTGGACGAAATAAACAGATCTTTTTTTAACCTACAAAAATCCCACATTTTCACAACTCTTTAATAGAAACCTTTCGAAAACATTGTGGGAAAAGGAGAAAATGCTGGTGACCAGCATTTTCTCCTTTTTCCACAATGTTTTCTACTCTTCTAAAACAAAATTTAATTTTTTTAATCATGTTAATTTTGTCCTCTGCAAATGCTTTCAATTTGAACCAATCTGAAATTTTGTGGTTTGGTAAACAGTTAACTGATGCCTGCTGATAGTTGCAAAATGGCTTTCCCTATATAAAAAATCTAAACTAATGCAAAAGGGTGAATATAACTCTACCTTGCTGTCCAATAAACTTACAAGAGTTTACCTACCAGAATCTTGAACTGAGGTCAATACCATCTTCATAACACTTATTGACCACTTTGATCCATGTTGGGTCAGTCATCTTTTCTCGTACGGGTGCCATTCGCTGATTCAGCATCTTACAGCATTCTATGACACCCTGTTTTGAAGTATAATCAGATCTTTGTGAGCAAAGGAAAATACGAGGTGCTTCTGCATTATGAAACAATATGAATGCACATACCACTTTGTACATTTTGTGTAGTCTGATCTTGACCTACAGTGGTTGCAAAGGCAACCAAAGTTGTAGAAGTTACTAAGTAGGTAAATGAACTGCATTAATGATACAGACAATTGGCCGTCTGACATTATCTGCTTATACAAGTTTGTGGCACACAACCATGATATATTGACCAGCCTGCATAGCTCAGTTTGTAAAGCATAGGACTTGTGATCATGAGGGTGAGGTTTCGATCTCCACAGCTGGCCATCTAAAATTTGTAATGGTCTTTCGGATGAGACTTTAAAAACCAAGGTCCCATGTGACGCTGCTATACACTGAGCACATTAAAGAACCAGGCAAAACTTGGGAAAGGTTTTGTCCTGTATCTGCACTATCTCCCGTAACAATACTTACAGCCTTCAGGGGGCATTGCCCATATGGGAAACCGGTGGCAATGATAGATAAATGCAAATTCAATCAATTAAATGCTGATGTATGGAGCTAGACCAGGACACATTGCTAACTGTAATGTGTAAATAGCATTGTGAAAGAAATGGGTATAGTTAACTCTTTACCATACAATCCTGACTTTTGACAAGCCTGAGAAAGAAACCTTTGGAAAACATTGTGGGAAAAGGAGAAATTTCTCCATTTCCAGCAGTTTTCTACCCTTCACAAAACATATTTCAAAATTTCAGTCACTTTTATTTTGTCCTCTGCAAATGCATCCTATTTGGACAAGCCTAAAATTTTGTTGTTAGGTAACAAGTTCATACTTACAGCGCAGCAGTTTTCACTGGTAATACTCCCCCCTGTAGTTATACCATTAGCTGTGATGAATGAATTGGTAGGGAGAACTTTAATCTTGTCCATTGGGATTCCAAACTCATAAGCACACACCTGTGCAACCTGAAATGAACAAGTTCAATGAACCAACTCTGTGTAGTTTTCAAGATAAGACTCAAAACATCAAAAATGTACTCGACCATGTAGCTTAAAATCACTCCAAATTAGCCATTTGGCATCAAATAAAAAAATAAAAAAATAATAAAATCTTGGCAAAGTGGGTTATTGTACACATTTATAAAGTTTTACGAAATTCCGTCCAATGGTATTGGAGATATTCACCCCAATGGACAATGCTAAAACTATATCCCCCTGCCTTCCACAAGGGATAATAACAAGTCAACCCCATAAAAAGCAACAGAGCTAATAGAAAATTCAAAAATCTTTCCTCAAGGCAGGTGCTTGCTTTATACAGGTTAACTATTTAAATTTCACATTTTCAGACTGCAATAGTGGTCGCTGCTTATTGGTTACCAGCATTTTCTCTTTTTCCTACAAGGTTTTCAAGAGGCTTCTTCCTCAGGATCACTATACTCGAGATTGTTTGGTAAATACTTAACTCATTACCAAATAAAAATATTTTGGACAGGTCCGAATTGAAAGAATTTGCAGACGACACAATAAAAGTGACTGAAAATTTGAAATTTGTTTTGTGAAGGGTAGAAAACATTGTTGGAAAAGGAGAAAATGCTGGTAACCAGTATTTTCTCCTTTTCCCACAATGTTTTCTTAAGGCTTCTTTCTCATGGGCGTCAAAATTAGGGATTGTGTGGTAATGGGTTAAGGCATTAATATTAACCTTCTACCATACAATACCTGGTTTTTACGACCCTAAAATAGAAGCCTTTCGAAAACATTGTGGGAAATGGAGAAAATGCTGGTAACCAGCATTTTCTCCTTTTCCCACAATGTTTTCCACCCTGCTGGAAACAAATTTCAATTTTTGAGCAATGTTTAATTTTGTTGTCTGCAAGTGCTTTAAATCTGGATTAGTCTAAAATTTTGTTGATTGGTAAAGAGTAAAAAAATATGTTGATTGAAATTTCATGTATGTCATGAATTTATATTTCTGTCATATTATCAGCTATATGCAATCTGATCTTTATCCACATAGTCCGTGACTATAGGGACCTTTGTTTGTTTGTACTGGAATTTAATGCCATTTTAACAGCTTAGGTCATATCACAGTGGTCAATGCACCAACACATTTATTCCTGGCTTTCTCAAGCCTGTAATGACAAAACTTCCTTTGCAATTCACTGACTACTTTTCTCACATGATTCAGACGTGAGATGCTAAACATTGCTGAAAAGACAGTTTGCCTTAGCTGCGTACAAGACCAGCAACAATGAGGTTATGCGTCAGACACCCCAACCACTAAGCTACCAGGGGGAGCTCTTTAATTGATTACCAAACAACAAAATTTTAGACTTATCCAAATTGAAAGCATTTGCTGACAACAAAATAAAAGAGACTCAAAATTTGAAATTTATTTTGTGAAGGGTACAAAACATTGTGGGAAAAGGAGAAAATGCTGGTTACCAGCATTTCTCCTTTTCCCACAATGTTTTCTAAAGGCTTCTTTCTCAGGGTTGTCAAAAGTAGGGATTGTGTGGTAATGGGTTAAGGATGTAAAATTTCTCAAAGCAGAGTAAGAGATGGTGAACAGTTCAAACCTTTGTATTAATGCCCTGTCCCAGTTCTACACCACCATGTGAAATGGCAACTGTTCCATCATTCCAGTAGATAGACACTTGGCAACCATAATGTACACCATTCCAGTCTATACCAAACTTTAGTGGCACCATTGATATGCCCTTTTTCTTCCACCGGTTTGCCTACAATATTCATAACACAAAAACAGGCTTACTTCTATTTCAGATCAGTTTTAGCAAGATGACAAAATTTTACCCCTTTTCCAATTGAAAGCATTTGCAGACGACAATTCTAACATGGCTCAAATGGTGCAACTGTTTATTTAAAAGGACAGAAAACATTTTGGGATAAGGAGAAAATGGTGGTTACCACAATGTTTTCAAAAGGCATGTTTCCAAGAGTCGTAAAAAGTCGTCATTGTGTGGTAAGGGTTAAAGACATGTGACTACATAGCCTTCAATAACATCTTGGTTACCCGCGTTTTCTCCTTTCCTACAATGCTTTAAAAAACCTCCTCCATTAGGATCATTAAAAGTTCGGATTGTGTTGTATAGGGACAACCATGTCCCTGATTGGCTGAGCTATGATACCCCAAGTTTGATAATCTATGTTTGTTACAAATCAAACAAATTAATCTGTGATTGCAAAATATATTTTTGGTAATTCAGGCACATTGGTCACTTGTTAACTTTTTACCACATGACAAAATTTCAGACTGGTCCAACTTGAAAGTACTTGTAGATAACAAAAAGTGAAATTTGTTTCCAGCAAAGAAGAAAACTTTGTGAGAAAAGGAGAAAGCTGGTTACCAGCATTTTCTCTTTTTCCCACATTTTCAAAGGCTTCTATCTCAGGGTAGTAAAAACCAGAAATTGTTTGGTTAAGGGTAAACAACAGTTTGTGTAGAACATGCAGTATAAATTTTGGTGTTTTGATTGTTCTATGTTTCACAGATTTTTTTGTACAAGAAAAAACTTTTATCTTGCCGATTAATATATATCCATGTCTTACAAACATGAAAGTTCACACAACAAATGCATAGGTGAAATACAAACCATATGTGGTGGGATTCCAACCCATGGTGGACAAATAACCTTGTTTTTTCAAGGTTTAAAAGACCAGTGCCATAACCACTGAGCGAAAGTGATATCTCCCCAATGCAGTTGTCAGGAAATGTATTTAACCCATTACCACACAACCCCTACTTTTGACGCCCCTGAGAAAGAAGCCTTTTGAAAACACTGTGGGAAAAGGAGAAAATGCTGGTTACCAGCATTTTCTCCTTTTCCCACAGTTTTCTACCCTTCTCAGAACAAATTTCAATTTTTCAGTCACCTTTATTTTGTCGTCTGCAAATGCTTTCAATTTGGACCAGTCTAAAATTTTCTTGTGTGGTAAAGATTTAAATCAGGACGAAGCCATTCTTGAAGGAGTGGTCTGCCGTAACACACCCCCCTCATAAAGTCATCATTTATTTATGACTCAAAGCCTAATTGGCAGAAAGTCTGTTTTTGGACAACAAATGGGATTAATGGCTCAATGGCTAATCCCAGACCATCCCCCATCTTACCAACATGTTAGTCCACAACAAATGCATGAATGAAACATAAAACGAATCTGGCGGGATGCTAACCCATGGTGGACAAATAACATTGTTTTTCGAGGTTTAAAGGACCAATACCATAACCACTGAGTTAACCCATTACCAAACGAGAAAAATTTAGACTGGTCCAAATTGAAAGCATTTGCAGACGACAAAATAAAGGTGACAGAAAAATTGAAATTTGTTCTGGGAAGGGTAGAAAACACTGTGGGAAAAGGAGAAAATGCTGGTTACCAGCATTTTCTCCTTTTCCCACAGTGTTTTCAAAAGGCTTCTTTCTCAGGGGCGTCAAAAGTAGGGATTGTGTGGTAATGGGTTAAACAGGTATCTTCCAAATGCAGTGGTCTGGTATTGTATTAATATTGGGACAAAGCCATGCATGAAGGAGTGGTCTCCCGTAACACAGAAATAAAAGATAATATATAACTCTGTTTGTTTTACCAAGGCATTGCTATTCACCTGATTAAACTCTGCAATTTGCTGCTGTCTTGTGGTAAATTGTGTATCAGCTTCCAGCATAGCAATCTGTGGTTTCAACAGACAATTAGTCAGGGTCATCTTGGTCAAGTCATCAACCTGAGTAAGAAAGTCCCTTTTTATAATGTAATTGTTTTAAAAGTAGAGATACCATAGAAATACCTTATGGGGTAAAGGGTTAACCCCTTACTACACAATGATAACTTTTAATGCCCCTGAAAGAGAAGGTATTTGAAAACATTGTGGGTTACCAGCATTTTCTCCTTTTACAACAATGTTTTCTACCCTATCAAAGAAAATCATTCCACATGGGCCAAATTGAAACTGTCACCTGAAATGCTTTCAATTTGGACAGGTCTAAAATTTTGTCATGCAGTAAACTATTAATAGTAAATGAGTTTAGTTTTATTTCATGCTTTTTGGGTAGTTTATCGAGAAATAACTGTCAAATATTGTTCAATATTTCACTGTTACAATGATTTTACCTTCTGACTCTTCATTTGAAGGCAGAAACAGTAGATCCCGTGCAGTACTTACCTACGTAAATAGCATGTGCCATTCAACTAGATGGAAATATTATGTAAATTTACCATACATTTCTCATGCTCCAACCCTTTACCAAACAATCCCTGATTTTCACGACCCTGAGAAAGAAGCCTTCTGAAAACATTGTGGGAAAAGGAGGAAATGCTGGTGAACAGCATTTTCTCCTTTTCCCACAATGTTTTCTACCCTTCCAAAAGAAATTTAAAATTATGATCATTTTTTTTTTTGTCGTCTGTAAATGGAAGTATAAATTTTTGTTGTTTGGTAAAGAGCTAAGTAATACTGTAATGTGTTGTTGTGCAGAGGGGGTATACCATAGGAAATTACAGAAAACAACTGTACAAGATTTTGACGTAAGTTCCACCAAAAAAGAAATATTGAAAAAACTGGGATATTAATTTTATTTTTTTCTGATGAAAGATGAAAATTTATTTCACCAAGTGAACATCAGTGGTAATATTTTCAGGAGTGGAACAGCCATGAGTGAATATATCACCAACAATGTTCAGTTAATGAAATAAATTTCTATCTTTCATGAAAAAATAAATACCAGTATCCTCTATACATTAGTAGTGGTAGTAGTAGTAAAATTGTCAAACTTTACCTGGCCTTGTGTACACATGTTCATTTTACGTATTACGATCTTTCATGAAAAAATAAATATCCTCTATACATTGGTAGTAGTAGTAAAAATGTCAAACTTTACCTGGCCTTGTGTATACATGTTCATTTCACGTATTACTGTAGCATCTTTATTTATACTCTTGGCCACATGTTCCATGATAGACTCCATGATAAAAATAGCTGGTAGGGATCCTGTAATGATTTTTGTTCCAATTTTCAACCCTTTACCAAACAATCCCTGGCTTTTACGACCCTAATAAAGAAGCCTTTTGAAAACATTGTGGGAAAAGGAGAAAATGCTGGTTACCAGCATTTTCTCCTTTTTCCACAATGTTTTCTACCCTACTGGAAACAAATATCAATTTTTGAGATACGTTTGTTTTGTCTTCTGCAAGTGCTTTCAATTTGGACCAGTCTTAATATTTGTTGTTTAGTTAAGAGTTAAGTTCTCAATATGGCTTTTGAAAACATTGTGGGAAAAAGAGAAAATGTTGGTGAGCAAAGATAAAGTTAACAGTTCATAAAAACACTGATTCCTCTTTTGAAAAAAGCAGCCTTTGCGAAGTACACAACATTTTAATCTATTGTCAGGTGACAACATTATAGAGCTGTCCAAATTGAAAGCATTAGCAGGCAAGTAATAGAATATGTCTATGATGACAGGAATCCTGTCCAGAAGGGTAAGAACATTGTGAGCCAAACAACAAAATGCTGGTTAACACTTTACCAAACCACAGAATTTTAGACTAGTCCAAAATGAGAGTAGTTGCAGACCCAAAATAACCGTTGCTCAAAAATTGGAATTTGTTTTGGGAAGGGTAGAAAACATTGTGGGAAAAGGAGAAAATGCTGGTAACCAGCATTTTCTCCTTTTCCCACATTGTTTTCAAAAAGGCTTCTTTCTCAGGGTCGTTAAAGGTCGGGATTGTGTGGTCAAAAAAAGCTTCTTTCTCAGGATCGTTAAAAGTCGGGATTGTGTGGTCAAAAAGGCTTCTTTCTCAGGGTTGTTAAAAGTCATGATTGTGTGGTAAAGGGTTAAAATAATTTACTCCTTTCCCACACTGCTATTAAAATCCTTAATCTTCATGGTTGTTATCAACATGGTTTTTTGGAAAAGGGTTAAACGGACCTAAATAAAAATAAAAGCCTTACATCCATCTACCAGAACTTGAAATGGATATAATCCAGTACTTCTCATCAAGGAAATCTCTTACATTTTCTTGAATAATGAAGATTACATGGCCTTCAACAAGTGAAAAGACGTCTTCGGACATTTGCATAAAGTGTGGTATCTGATCAGCCAGTGCAGTCCGCACAGGCTAATACAAAATGATATTTTCCGTTTCTATGTAATCTTCTGCTTTGCACAAGTGTTCTGTAGCAAAATATCTAATGTAGTAAAAGTAAAGTAACATCTGGGATTAGGCTGTGCAGACATTTAACTCATTACCAAACGACAATATTTTAGACTGGTTCAAATTGAAAGCATTTGCAGACGACAAAGGTGACTGAAAAACTGAAATTTGTTCAGGGAAGGGTAGAAAACATTGTGGGAAAAGGAGAAAATGCTGGCTACCAGCATTTTCTCCTTTTCCCACAATGTTTTCAAAAGGCTTCTTTCTCAGGGTCGTCAAAAGTCGGGTTTGTGTGGTAAAGAGTTAAGCTGATCCAAGACAACACTTTACACAAATATCCAAATGCCCCTTTTTGTGTGTTGCAGGCCATATAGAAATCTTCTTCCTCAAAAAATAGTTGTTAGCTTATCTTCAGCTATGAAACCTCTAACAATATTCATTACCTGGAGATCTAGTTGCTGTGTTTGCTGCTTTGTTGGTTTTCACTGCCACACACTCAATCTTCCAGTTAGGACAACTGTAAGCTATAGGAATACAAAAAAAGGAATCCTTAACTGTTTAGACACTATTTTCAATCTCTCAGTAAGTGTGATTTTCAGTTTTCTTTATCCCAGTATACATGTACATCACCAAAGCTGACAGTGTAGATTAAAGGTCAAACTGCACATTCTGTGTAGTCTGATCTTGATCTACACTAGCTTCAAAACCAACCATAGTGGTGATAGGCACTTTACAGTAAACAATGGTTAGCTTACATGCTGAAATGTATAACATATGGCATGAAATACAGTGTATGTAACAAATACCCAAACAGAAAGCATAATGTGTAAAATCATCAGCTGTATTTTTTTAAAATGCTAAATAAATTGGCTTTTTTATCAAAGATTATGAGTAATATTTCACTACCAATGTAGATAATGTTACTGAGTAGCTGGGTGCAGAAGTTGTGCTAATTTCAAATTCAGAAAACTCTTGATAATAAGATTAACATTGTTCTTAAGAATGACTGGTGAATACCGACTCTGTTTGCTTTAAAGCACTAACAACAATTTTACACAAAATCTGCTACACTCACCATTATCAGCCCAGATTTGCATTGATGGGAAGGAGTTATCATTTGGACTTATCCCACAGTCACCATAGTATGTTAGCTTAATGGCATTTAACTGTCCCACTTCAGTGAAACCAACCTGTAAACAGAGACAGTATTATCCTTTCACAAGACTGCGATTTCAAGGCTTTGTTTGCCTGTATAAAGCTACATAGTAATGTGCTCATCAATGATTAACTCTTTACCAAACAACAAAATTTTAGACAAGAAGAACTGAGAGCATTAACAGATAACACTAGAAGGCCCTGAAGAGCCTGAATATGCTCTACTGGCAGAGAGTTTGCTTTTAAATAAAGCATACGTAGGAATTCATTACGCAAAAAGACAAAAAAAAATGACATTTTCAACTCAAAATGGCTACTTTTCCATTACTGTTGGTTGAATTTTTTCAAACACAACAGGGTTAAAAAGCTATTGATGGGATAAACAAGCTGAAAAATTCATAAAATCTGACCACAAATAAATACTTTATCATGTAAACAGGCAATGAAATTGTTCAATTTGAAAAGACTACTTTTCCCATACTGTTTGTCAGATCTTTTTCAAAATTGATAGGGTTAAAGCTATTGATGAGATAAACAAACTCTGCAAGTTTCACAGAAATCTGACCAAAAATGAAGAATTTATCACGTAAACAAGAAATGAAAGTTTTCAACTTGAAATGGCTACTTTTCCCATACTCTGTGTTGGAATTTTTTCAAAATCAATAGGGTTGAAGCTATTGATAAGATAAACAAACTCTGCAAGCTTCACAGAAATCTGACCTAAAATGAAGACTTTATTGTGTAAACAAGAAAAGTAAATTCTAAACTTGAAATGGCTACTTTTCCCATACTCTTTGTTGTAATTTTTTCAAAATCAATAGGGTTGAAGCTATTGATAAGATAAACAAACTCTGCAAGTTTCATGGAAATCTGACCTAAAATGAAGACTTTATTGCGTAAACAAGAAATGTAAATTTTAAACTTGAAATGGCTACTTTTCCCATACTGTTTGTCGGATTTTTTTGAAAATCGATAGGGTTAAAGCTATTGATGAGATAAACAAACTGTGCAAGTTTCACGAAAATCTGATAACAAATGAAGACTTTATCGCGTAAACAAGAAATGTAAAATTTAAACTTGAAATGGCTACTTTTCCCATACTGTTTGTCAGATTTTTTTTAAAATCGATAGGGTTAAAGCTATTGATGAGATAAACAAACTGTGCAAGTTTCACGAAAATCCGATAACAAATGAAGACTTTACCGCGTAAACAAGAATTGGAAATTTTCAACTTGAAATGGCTACTTTTCCCATATTGTTTGTTGGATTTTTCTCAAAATCAATAGGGTTGAAGCTATTGATAAGATAAACAAACTGTGCAAGTTTCAAAAACATCTGACAACAAATGCAGACTTTATCGCGTAAACAAGAAAAAGACTAACGGACGGACAGACGGACGGACGGACAGACGGCTAGACGTACAGACGGACGGACGGACGACGGAAACCACGCCATGACATAAGCTCTGCTGGATGAAAGCCAGTAGAGCTAAAATTGAAAGTGACTGAAAAATTAGAATTTGTTTAGGGAGGGGTAGACAACAATGTGGGAAAGGAGAAAATGCTTGTTACAAGTATACCTACATTGTTTTCAAAATGCTTTTTTCTTAGGATCGTTAAAACTCAGGAGTGTGTGGTACAGGGTAACACTGGGTGTTTTCAAATAGACCTAATTCTTGACAAATCTATCCAAGGTTTTAACCAACTTGAGCAAGAAAGGCTTGTTATCATCCTTTTCTTCGTTTTCTTCAACATTTTCAACAGCCATCTTCAGGGTTGCTGTAAAGGGTAATATGGCCCTTGTAATCCTTTCCCAAAAGCAAATTTTTCAAATTTTTCACCTATCCAAACTCAAAGCAAGTGAAGAGGAAAAATTCTAAATTGGTACACTGAAGTTCATGTTTTCTGATACAGTAGGAAACAGCATTTTTTTGCTATTCCCATTTTGTTTTCAAAAGTCTTCTTCATTAAAACTAAGAATTTGGGGGTAAAGGGTTAAGTTATGACATATCTATATCGGCTCAAAAAGACCCCCGAAGGCTAGTCATGGAATCTGAAATTTGAAGAATATTGACAAATATTGGTAAATATGGTCCCTGAACGCGAATAAACACTGACCTGGTAAGTTGCGAGGAATGGAAATCTTTTACCCATTACTTTCATGTTGTCTCCAAGTGTCAGACGAAACTTCACTGGCCTTTGAATGAATGGAAAAAACAATGTTGTTTATCACTACGAAATGCAAAAATTTTGGACTTGCCCGAATTCACACTTGATTTGCATACAACAATTAAATCTGACTAGCACAATGGCGTTTGTCTTTGCAAGCTCATAAAATTGTAGGGACTGAAGAAAATGCTGATTACCAGCATTTTCCTTTTTCACACTTTTTTTTTTTTTAAAGGCCTTCCTCCTTGTCGTTAAAAGGTTTTTAAAAACACACACACACTCAAAGAGCTGTTGAAGAATACTTATCATGCAGTATGGCATAGACATTGGTGAAAAGGACTGATTCATAGATAACCATAAAATTCCCATCCTGTTTGCTTGCCGCTAGTTATAACACTACATGCATATATGCATTGTGTACATGTCCACTCACTCTGCATGCTAAGCTTGTTGCAAAGCCTTGCTAGCACATAAAGTCATTGACTATCCCCACTTTAACTCTTTACCACATGATAAAACTTTAGACTGGTCCAAATTGAAAGCATTTGCAGACGACAAAATAAAGATTACTGAAAAATTAAAATTTGGTTTGGGAAGGGTAGAAAACACTTTGGGAAAAGGAGAAAATGCTGCTTACCAGCATTTCCTCCTTTTCCCACAGTGTTTTCAAAGGGCTTCTTTCTCAGGGTCGTTAAAAGTCGGGTTCGTGTGGTAAAGAGTTAACAACCCCATGCCCTCTTCATTTTTTTTGTTCTCACTTTTTTATTTTCTTTTCTTAACTCTTTACCACACAATAAAATTTTAGACTTGTCAAGATTGAAAGCATTTGCAGACAACAAAAATAAATGTGAGCAAAAAATTGAAACTGTTTTGAAATCACAGAGTTGTAAAAACCAGGAATTGTTTAGTAAAGGGTTAAAGTGGGTTTTTGTAATCATCCTACAAACCAAACTGAAGTAAACCATGATCCGATATCCTTTCTGAAACTAATGAAAAACTTTCTTAATATCTTTTCAAACTTTTCTTTCATCAAAGACGCCATGGGTTTTCCAATCTTACCAAACAAACAAATAGTCTCCTTTTTGAAAATAATGTTTCACTGCGCAAAATTGTGCTTAAGTTGAACGTTAGCAATGACATTGAGAAAGAAGCCTTGGTAGCAATGTAACATGAGTATTGAATGAGGAATATTGACATACACATCTATGATTAATTCACATAGAATACATACTTAATCTTTTACAATATAACACATCTCAAGTTTTAACAACCCTCGCAATGAGCATTTTTCAAAGCATTATAGGAAAGGGAGTAAACCCTTGAAACCAGCATTTTCTCTTTTTCCCACAATTTCTATCGGTATGGATCATATCTACCTATATCTACTTAATCAAGCCACATTTGATGTACAAGTGTGCAAATTCATTGATTCCAAGTAAATATTTTGATTGTTTGCATAGTGTATAATGCCAATTTCATTACTTTTGTGATGGCCAGTTATCCATCCATACTTTAATAGAGTTTCTTCTCACCTGTTCTTGATAAATATTTATTCCAAGCCACTGGCTGCTCTTCTACCTATCCACTGTTGGGCATTGATCAGCAGACAGGTGAATCTAAACTTTTGTTGTTTTGTACAGAGTTAAAAACATACCTGTTTGACAGATTAGCAGCCAGTCCACATGCTGCTGCTATCCAACTATTCCTGGTAATTTTGGCTCCATAAGCTCCGCCCAGTCTTTTAACTTGGACATTAATGCTACAGAAGAGAGAGACAAAGATAAACAGATTGAATGTTCAGCAGCAACATTAAGCCTATAGTTCAAGAAACTATCTACTAAACAGATACATCTTTACCAAATCATAAAATTTTAGACTTTTCCAAAGTCACTGCATTTGCAGACTATAAAATAAATGTGACATAAAAACTAAACCTTGTACTTGGTTACCAGCATTTTCTCCTTTTCCTACAAAGTTTTCAAACGCTTCCTTTTTTACGATTGCTTACAGTATAGATTTGTGTGGTAAAGAATGAAGGGCCTGTCTAAGTATTTCATGGATACCTTTACATGGTGTTTACACTAGGCAATACTCCTGGTGTTTTCTTTGCTGTAGCTTCAGTATGCAGTATAACCTGCATATTGGACAAGATGTAATAATACTGTTACAGAGCTTGAATTCTTAAAGAGAAACTGTGATCTACCACTTACTATGCAAGAAGATAAAGCTGCGGTAAAGAATTAACCTCTCACAATACATGTTTTACATTTGAATCCCTTCATACAAAGAGAGAAAGACACAGCCAGAGTGGCAGAGACTGATGCAACGCACAGAGATAGAGACAAAAGGAAAAAAGGCAGGGAGGGAGGCAGGGAGAGAGCAAGAGAAAGTATGACACATCCTAATGTAATATATTGCAAATTGTATTAACTTTTACCACACAATCCCAAATTTTAATGACCCTGTAGGAGAAGGCTTTTGAAAACATTGTGGGATAAGAAGAAAATGCTGGTAACCAGCATTTCTCCATTTCCCACAACATTTCCTTCCCTATCCAAAACAAAAATCATCATTTCAGTTACATTAAACTTTTTCATCTGCAAATCCTTTCAATTTGGACTAGTCCATATTTTTGTTATTAGGTAAAGAGTCATCCTCGGATACCCTGGGGTCTCCCTATTTGCTACGCTACATCGACCCCTGGGACAATTCATTGAATTTCCCTCGCTTTACCGCTGGCCGAATGCTGGCTTTTCATTGGTTCCATCATCATTTTGTGATGGGCGAGTGGACTGTACACTACGACGTTTCGTATCGATTTTCGGCGGCTGATTTCAAAGTTTTATTAGTCAATTGTCCCAGGGGTCGATGTAGCGTAGCAAATAGGGAGACCCCGGGGTATCCGAGGATGGTAAAGAGTAAATAAGATAATAAAATAATTACATATCTAATCAAATACTCTGAAACTGGTATAAATTGTAGAACTTATTTTACAATCAGCCTCACATAAATATGTATAAATAGATCAATGGAAAGTTTTTGTTTCAATATGAACACATGACTAAGCCAACTACAATGACAGACCTGCTTTTAGGAAGACCTGTAACTTGCGCGATGGCATTCTGGCTGTAGTCTAACCATTGAGTAGTTGTGTAAACCTCCATTCCATCTTCTTTTGGCACACACAGACTTGCCTGTAGACAAGATATGTGATATTTGTAATATGCATTTAACTTTTTACCAAATGACAAAGTTAAGTAGAGCTGTCACTGAATGTGACTCAATACCCCAACCAGCACTTTGACTGAAAGTGTCAAGTTCAAGGGAAGATAATTCCTCAACAAGGAAGAGTTGACACTTGAAAATTACTTCTTGCAAATCTTTAATATATGTTCAGTATATGTGCAAAGTTACAATACAATTGAAGGAAAACTGTAGGAGGAGTTCAGGACACAAAATTACTAGTATATTTTAGACTGATCCAAATAAAAAGCACTTGCAGACAACAAAATAAAGGTAACTCAAAAATTGAAATTAACCCTTTCCCAAACGACAAATTTTAGACTCCTTGAAACTGAAAGAGTTTGCAGACGACAATTTCAAGTTTGATAAAAATAGCAGAAAGTTCTCCAAATGGGTAGAAAGCATTGCGGGAAAAGGAGAAATTGCTTGTTACAGGCAATTTCTCCTTTTCCCACAGTGTTTTCTGAAGACTTGTCCTGCAGACACGTAAAAACAAGGGCTTGTTTGGGAAAGGGTTAAATTTCTGCTGGGTAGAAAACCTTGTGGGAAAAGGAGAAAATGCTGGTTACCAGCATTTTCTTCTTTTCCCACAATCTTTTCAAAAGGCTTCTATCTTAGGGTCGTAAAACAAGGAATTGTTTGGTAAAGGGTTAATCTAATGCTGTTGCAGAGTTGCAGATGACAAATCAAAAACCATCACTAAAGAAATTTGTCTGTGAATGCATAGAAAACATAGCAAAACAAGAAAATGCCAGTTACTTGATAAGCCCAAGTAAAACGTGAGCCCTCAGGGTGAATCTACTTGTTCTGACTGGAATTAAATCCTTTAAAAACTTCGAAAGACCTTGACCTAAGGGACACTCCTGTGAAGATGGTAGCAATCAGCCAGGTAGTTTGGGAGGAGATATTACAAAGGAAAAAAACCAAGAGCTTTACAGATTGGCCCATATGAACCCAAAGCGGCTTGTCAGTGAAATGGGTTAAAATCATGAAAGCCTTAAGAGATCCAAATTTTAAAAGTCACATGCACAACTATACATCATAGAGATTTATGATGTTAAGTTTCAAGTTATTCCGAAGGAAACTACAGGAGTTGCGCTCAAAAGAAATTGCTGGTGGAAAGACAGACAGACATCTGGGGCCATAACATCATACGCCCCTTCAAACGTATCAACCCTTTACCAAATGACAAAATTTTAGACTGGTCCAAACTGAAAGCACTTGCAGACCATAAAATAAACGTAACTAAAAAATTGAACTTTGTTTCCAGCAGAGTAGAAAACGTGGGAAAAGGAGAAAATGCTGGTTACCAGCATTTTCTCCTTTTCCCACAAAATTTTCAAAAGCTTCTATCTCAAGGTCGTAAAAACCAGAGATTGATTCATAAAGGGTTAAAAGACAGGCAATGATACTTAAACTCTACCACACAACTGCAACTTTCAACAACCCTTAGGCGGACATTGTAGTAAAAAATGATCATGCAAGGCATTCTCTCCCTTTCAAACAATGAATTCAACTCTGTAAAATTAAGAAATTATCTTCTAAGCCCTACGAGTTATGTAGTCTCCAGATGTTTTCAATTTGGTCCATAATATTGTCATTTGGGGAAAAGGTAAGATAGAGATGATACCTGTGTTTCCATGTGAAAGTGAAACTGTGTTCCCATTGAGATGTTTCCATTTATGACCTTTGGAGATTGGGAAATAACAGCTTGAAAAAACAAAAAATAACAACATTAAGTGAGAGATAGATACTTTTAGAGACAAAATTTACTGCAAGACAGAAGAAGAGCCAAGACAATAGCCATTGGTCGATAGCCCAAAAAGAGAATGAGGAAACGATATGACTACGAGTCCAAATTCTTTCTTTTAAGAAATAAAGTTATTTTGATCATTCACATTGTAAAATATTCTTTATTAAGCACTTCCTCAAGTTCTCAAAGATTCTTAAAATAGTACCAGAGTTGTATTACATTGTCAATCAAGTAATTTTTCTATTGATGAAGTTCCAGATTCAAGGTCTGCTGTATTATCAAAAGGCCAAAGGCCTGTGACCAACGATGCAGACATAGGATCATTAAGTCAGCCAATCAGTGTTGCATCCAGGAATGCTGCCAAGAGGGGGAGATCCCCCATGGAATTTTCAAAATGGGGGGAGTAAAAAATTTCGGGGGTGGGTGAAAGAAAATTAATTCTACACAAAATATGTATTTTTCTGGTCAATTTCCTTTTTTGAATGGAAATGAATACCGTCTTTCATGGGCTGATAGGATATTTGCTAGATCTATATTTCTACGGCCGACAGGGGAGGGTTGATGCCTATTGGGTTGATCTTACCTTTTTTCTAACGCAAAACATTATTGATTCTCATTCTTGATTGATAATGCGCATCTATAGATGTACACATCAATTTCCGTTCACGATTACGATACATCCTCAGTAGTAAGTCAGAATCTTGGGCCGAACAAACTTAAGTTTATTCCCCGCTGTTTTCACTCAATTCTTTCCATAATATCATCGTATGAACCATCGGCGTCGGCAACAGAACCAATGAAAGTCTTGACATGTTTCCTTTCGGCGGAATACATGCCAAATCGCAAGTTTTCAAGCGCCGGGTTCTTCAATTCGTCAGCATTATGAAATTAAACATTCAATGCGCATGCGTAGATATATTGTTTCCCCGCTTCAACAGAAACTTCACTACGAAATCGGAAACCATCTGGAACAGTCTACCTGTATGTAAGCATTGTCGGACTTCCGATTATTTAATTGAAATGACTTGAAACCGGACCCGACTTTTTCAATTTTTCTTTTATGCGCGCAGCTGTGTCTTCTTTTTGCGGGAGTTACACCGATATTGCGCAATTGCTCCCCCATCACATTCACAAAATTGCGTGAAGGCAGAAAAAAAAAAGCGTGATTCCCGCAATCGCGCGGCCTGGATGCAACACTGCCAATGCAAAATTGTTTGATCAATGACATTTTATAAACTAACCGTCAGAATTTGTCTGACAGAAGATTTTTATGAAAAACGTGGAAAGAGAGGAAAATGCTGGTGATCACAAAAATTCCTCTTAATGACGAATCCTATCATTTGATCCACAATAAATATGCTGCCTACAAAGGTTTTTAATTGGGACAAGTCTGAATAATTTTCATTTGGTAACAAGTCAAACAGACTCATTGTCTGGTAACCAGCATTTTCTCCTTTTGTCAAAATGTTTTCCACTCTTTAAAAGACAAATTCCATCATTTAACCCTTTACCAAAGAATCTGTGGCTTTTACAACCCAGAAGAAGAAGTCTTCTGAAAACATTGTTTGAAAAGGACAAAATGCTGGTAACCAGAATTTTCCCCTTTTCCAACAATGTTTTCTACCCTTCAAAAGTCAAGTTTTAACTTTCGAGTAAGGTTTATTTTGTCATCTGCAAATGCTTTCAATTCAGAAAAGTCTAAAAATATTGTCATCTGGTGCAGAGTTAAGCTGTGATGCATTTTAACTTGTTCACTGCTAAGGCTTTCAATTTGGACCAATCTAAGTCATTGTTGTTGTATGGGAAAGAGTAAAACAGACTCACAATCAGGATCTCCAACCACAACATCATCACATGGTTTGGGGAAGAAAGATTTCTGATCTATGGCTTCCTGTAGGTCCAACAATGGCTTCTGGATATTTTTGTAAGTGACCTTGACTGCATAGACAGCACCTAGAGCTTCTCCATATGTCTCTGAAAGAGAACAGGATACAGAATTATTCTAAATTAGATAACATGCATCAACATGTACACTATTCAAAAATAAAAACAAAATATGGCCAACAACATGCAAAAGGGGGCACTCTGACATTTGCATAAATTGTTGTCTTCAATTAGGTTGCACAGCCAGCCCAGGCTAATCCGAAACAACACTTCCCATTTTTATGTAATTTTCTGTTTTGCGCAACTGTAGCACATAATCTATTGTAGGCATAAAGTGCCATCTCGGATTAGCCTGAGCAAACTGCAGAAGCTAATCTGAGACAACATTTTATGTAAATGTTTGAATGCCCTTTTTTCACGTGTTGCCATCCATACAGTGAATTATATTTGAGTCCTGCCTTGTGAGAAAAGGGAGTTTAATGCATCTACAACAAGTATCAACTAGGTTCAGCCTGTGCAGTCTACACAGGCTAATGTGGGTAAATATGTTTTATTAAAAGTCAATTTTCTGTCTGTCCAAGAACCAGTCTATCTCATGATTCAGTGGGTTGCAGTCTACACAGGCTAACCTGGATAGATACTTTTTACTGTGGGTCAATTTTCTATGTGTCCAAGGACTAGTCTATCTCATGATTCAGTGGGTTGCAAGACAAAATAGACTTTAGGGATCCTTGATTATATGTCTTGCTGGGTACAATGCATCACTGAGATGTATGAAATCCCATAATTCCAGAATGTAGCTTATTTCTTTAACCCTTTACCAAACAATCTCAGGTTTTAATGACCCTGGGAAAGGGTGCTTTGGAAAAAATTGTGGGAAAAAGAAAAAATGCTGGTAACCAGCATTTTCTCCTTTCCCCACAATGTTTTCTGCAATATTATGGAGCTAAAGTCCATTTGTACCAACAATGAATTTGTCACCTGCAGATGTGCTGTTTTTGAAAGAGTCT
This sequence comes from Tridacna crocea, assembly GCA_943736015.1. NCBI lineage: Eukaryota > Metazoa > Mollusca > Bivalvia > Cardiida > Cardiidae > Tridacna > Tridacna crocea. Next base: position 23,175,542 of record OX031067.1, on the reverse strand, counting down.
AGATTTCTTTTGTTTGGGAAAAGGTTAACTCTCTAACACACGGCAAAATTTAGACCAGTCCAACTTGAGAGCATTTGCAGATGAAAAAAAGGAATATGGGTCAAACTAGAGCTATCACTAAACGTGATCATACCCCCCACCAGCTCCTTGACACCAAACAGGTCTTTGTCACAGAATGCAGAATGGTTGAGTACAAAAGTAAGAGTTGAACAAGAGCAAATTGTCGCAAGATATGCCTGTCTTACCCAAAGTTGTTAAGCTGGGGCATGCACCGGACAGAATTCAAGTATGAAAAACGACAAAGGGCAATAACTCAAAAATTAAGCGAGCAAGAGTTATGATTCCTGTGCACTGCACTCCCCCTTGATGAGATCTATCCATCTATGAAATTTCATAACCCTAGCTAGTATAGTTTTGGTGATATTCACCGGACCAAATTCAAGTATTAAAAACGACAAAGGGCAATAACTCAAAAATTAAGTGAGCAAGAGTTATGATTCCTGTGCACAGCACTCCCCCTTGGTGAGATCTATCCACCCATATAATTTCATAACCCTAGCTAGTATAGTTTTGGAGATACCCTCCGGACAAAATCCAAGTATGAAAAATGACAAAGGGCAATAACTCAAAATTAAGCAAGCAAGAGTTATGATTCCTGTGCACTGCACTCCCCCTTGGTGAGATCTATCCACCCATAAAATTTCATAACCCTGGCTATTATAGTTTTGGAGATATGCTTCGGACAAAATTCAAGTATAAAAAAAAAAAAAAAACAACAAAGGGCAATAACTCAAACATTAAGCAAGCAAAAGTTGTAATTCCTGTGCACTGCACTCCCCCTCGATAAGATCTATCGACCCATGAAATTTCATAACCCTAGCTGGTATAGCTTTGGAGATACCATCCGGACAAAATTAAAGTATGAAAAACAACAAAGGGCAATAACTGAAAAATTAAGCAAGCAAGAGTTATGATTCCTGTGCACTGCACTCCCCCTCAATGAGATCTATCCACTCATGAAATTTCATAACCCTGGCTAGTATAGTTTTGGAGATATGCTTCGGACAAAATTCAGTATAAAAAAAACAACAAAGGGCAATAACTCAAAAATTAAGCGAGCAAGAGTTATAATTCTTGTGCACTGCACTCCCCCTCGATGAGATCTATCCACCCATGAAATTTCATAACCCTAGGTAGTATAGTTTTGGAGATATGCTCTGGACAAAATTTAAGTATGAAAAAGAAATTTGTCCAGAATCATCAAAGGGCCATAACTCCATGAAACCTTAATAAACCATAACCAAAATACGACATGCACATCTCTGGTTGATACTGAGTCTATTTGTGTAGTTTGAACCAAATCTGTCCAATAGTTGATGAGAAAAAGAGCGGACAAGAAATTTCGTGAAAGGGCCATAACTCAGTGAAAAATCAATGAACCATAACCAACATTTCATATGCACATCTCTGCTTGATACCGAGTTTACCTGTGAAGTTTGAATAAAATTCGTCCAAGAGTTCATGAGAAATAGAGCGGACAAAAAGCTACAGACCGACCGACGGACGGACCGACCGACCGACCGACAAGCTGACTCCTATATACCCCCCAAACAGAGTTTTGGGGGGTATAATGAAGACTTTTATCTTTTGAAATGGTAGAAAACATTTCCCATCAGTTTCTCTTTTACCAATAATGTTTTCCTATCCTTTCTACTTCACCATTTTTAAACACCTTATTCTTCAAGGCTGTTAAAATTTCCGGTGATGAAAATAATATCACTTGTAGTTATTCTAGTAAACTGATTATGTGAACATATAAATTACTAATTATTGTCATACCTGCCAGAACAATAGCAACAGGCTGTCCACAATAAGATATCTGATCACTGGCTAAAACCTGGAATATATGGATAAGGCATCATAAAGGATACAAGAAAATGATTTAACCAACAGAAACAGCACGAGGGTACAAAGTGACATTGTATTATTTAGCAAGAGTGAAAAGGCCAACTCTCTACCGAAAGATGACTCTAATTCTTTTGACAACAAAAAAAGTGGCCCATCAGGGCTGGAATATAATGCAAAAGGAAAAGTTAGAATTAATAGTAAATTTTTCTACATACTATCAGTTCTAAGCTATGTGTTTCTCTCCTTGATAGAGTTCAAACAGCCAACCATCATGATTACCTTTCAGATTTCATGTATATTTAAGTACCGGTAAACACTGAGTAGAAAGACATCCCCATCCTTTTTAATACTTTACCATACCATTGGATTTTAGGCTTATTAAACTTGCAACATTTGCAGAAGAAAAATGATTGAAATTGTTTTTTTTAGAAAAGTAGAAAATATTATAAAGCAATAGTTAATAGCATTTTCTCTATTTTACTAACAGTGTTTTCAAAAGCCTTATATTCATTGTTCCTGAATACTTGTGAATGTCTGATAACAGGATAGCAAAGTTAGATGAAAAGGAATTCAAAGTCCACAGTGACAAACAGGTTTTTGAAAACCTACCTGTTCAGGAGTTATACCAGGTAAAGCCCAATTGTTTATTCCTGGAATATCTTTTGCTGTGATCACTGAAATCACACCTGGTATTGCCTATATGAAATAAAACAGTCTTTTGAATCAGTAACAGGTTAAAGTGGCAGCCTGTATTAAAAAAAATATTCAACAAATGGTCTATTTTCCAACAGTATCTTCCATATCACTATTACTACTTTTCTGTAGGTCAAAAAGCAGTCTTTGAGGGCTATTGCAAAGAATACTGCATTGCTTGAACTTTTTACCAAATGACAAAATTTTGTTAGACTGGTCCATATTGAGAGCATTTGCAGATGACATATCAAACATACCTGAAATATTGCTGATCTTCAGTGAAATGTTAAAAATCTTGTGGTAACCAGCATTTTCTCCTTTTCCCACAAGGTTTTCAAACGTCTCCTTCTTCATAGTAGTTAAAACCAGGGATTGTTTGGTAAAGGGCTAAATTTCAACAAGAGCTTTGCAAAGAGCCCATAAACCCCCGAAAGGGCTTCTCAGAAAAGTGGGTTACAATCAAGAATGCCTTGAGAATGCCTAGACAAAATAGAGATTCATTGTGGAAAGCTTGGACTTATTCCATCGAAAACTGTAGGAGGAGATACGCTCACAAGAAATTGCTAATGGATGCAGAGACAGACAGAAAGACGGAACACCCGGCCATAACATAATATGACCCTTTGGGTGTTTAAAATGCTATAAAAGAAGTTATCTACATGTAGATGCCATTTTCCAACAATTAATTCTTTACTACATTGCAGTATTTCAGATTCCTTAAAAATATTTGCAGACAATAAAAAAGATGTGATTTGAAAATTGAAATTTCACTTTTGAAAGGTAGAGGATATTGTGCCATGCAATTCACAATTTAAATATGGATTCCTATAATCCATCTGTGTAACAAACAACTAGATCATGAGGTAGAATGATCCTTCCAAATGCAGAAAATATACAAAAGTGTCACTTAATGTGTCTAAACATCCATGCCACCACTTTGACAGAAACAGGCAGTTATTTGTATACAGACAGACACATGGACGGACACATACAGACAGACACACAGCCAGCCACATGGACAGACCAACAGATTGACACATGGGTAGACAGGCTGATTCCAGGATACCCCTGAAAACATTCCTTTTGTGGGGGTATAATAACTAAAAGTTTTGACCTTTGTTAGCCTACACATACTGCACATGCTGACATGGATCAATACTTCTTCCTCTTCTTGTTCTTCAGAAGCACTAAAACTCTATGTCACACAGCATGGCTAACTTGTCACTTCTACAGGAAAGAAACTAATTGTGAACTAAATGTGAACCATCACGCAAAAAGGGACCATATGGGAATTCAGCACATCAATTAGATGGAAACGATAGTGTAGGGCAGTTTAAGCTCATAATTCAATATTGATGGTATAACAAGGTTCAATGACCACTTTTCATACAGAAAATATCAATAAAGCCAAAAGTGTCAACCATGGTCAGCCTGCGCAATTCGCACAGTCTGACCAGAGTTGACACTTTATGTAGTTCCCAGATGGTCCCTTTTTGCGTGAAGGGTCACACTTCATAATGTAACATACCAATGCTGCCGAAGGATCAATGTTATCAATCAATGCATTTCCCACTGTGCTAAGTACAAAAGCAGCCTCTACTTGGTTTGGATATGCAGGCATATCGTCTACATACTCAGCTTCTCCAGTAGCCTAGGTAACAATATAAAACAATTCAAAATGATGTTGTGCTTTTGAAATAAAATCTAAAAATAAAACATTTTCTGGTTTTGATATCCCATTAGACAGAGATTTTACATTGCACAAGATGTTATAAAGGAAACACAGCATATAGTGTTTCCCTTTGATACATAATTATTGCATTAACAAATAAAACAAATGGATTGCTCATCACAGGAAATTTATTCATACCCATGGTGACTGCTGCGAAAAAAGTGAAGGTGCCTTTTCAATGTGGCTTTAAGCTGTGCAGCTTATGACATTTCAGGATGTTCCTAAACCCTTTACCAAACGACAACATTTTAGGTTTGTTCAAATCGAAAGCATTTGCAGGCGACAAAATAAAATGACTGAGAATTTGAAATTTGTTTTGTGAAGGGTAAAAAACACAAGGTTTTATAAAGACTTCTTTCTCAAAGTCATCAAAAATAGGGATTGTATGGTAATGAGGCGATATTTGTAGCATGTATCAAAGGTACTTGTACATCCATTAATATGCCATCAACTTTTGGTATAAAACTATATATAGATGAGTTATAGGAGAAGTGTACATATTCCTACAACAATACTCACACATGTACATATTTCATTTACAAAGCAGTACAAAGAGTTAGGTCTATCAACAATACCTGAGCATTGGCTTCAAGTTTTTTCAAAGGCTCTGTCACTGGATATTCAATTTTGTTGGTGTCATATGTCTGTTTCCCAGATGAAATAGGGCGTTCCAATATCAACTGTGAGGAGCCACTACGGAATCTGGTGCCAGCATGTGTACCGGCCACATGCAATACAAACTACAACAACAAGTGTGTCAGTTTAATTGAAATGGTTAATCCTCTATCAAACAATCTCATCTTTTAACGTCCCTGCTGGAGACAGTTTTCTGAAAACTTTGTGAGAACAGGAGAAAATGCTGGTCTCATTTTCCTACAATGGTTTCCACTATTTAAATGATAGGAATGATATTTTGAGCAAAGCTGAATTTGTCACCTGCACATATTTTACTTTGGTTGCATCTACATTTTGGCTGTTTGGTATAGGTTAAGTCTATTTACTCATTTCCTCTTGCAACAACAATGCAGCAGACAAGTCTGCTCCATAATCATGAAAAGTCCTTTATAATATAAACCAACATTAAAGTTAATGCCTTACCCAACAACATTTTCAAAAGTGGTTTGCTGCTGAAAAATTGCAAGAGATATTAAGTTAACCCATTACTGTCCAAAAACTTTTTTTTTTAAATTCCTAAATCCAGTATGAGTAACACAAAGCAGAATGTGTGTAGAGAAGGAGTGATCTTTTTCAAGAATGTTGAAGACAAAAACGTTCAGGAAAAAGGAGCATTTACCTGTTGTAATGTCTCGACACTTTACCATAAAAAAGTTTTAAAGACTCTGAAGAAGATTTTGGAAAACAATACAGGAATGGAGGAATGCTTATTACCAACATTTTCTGCTTTTCAAGCTTTGTTTTCTCCTGTTTGAAAGACAGCAATAATTTTTTTAACAGCATCATGTTATTTATTTCATTCAAATGCTTTCAATTTGGACAAGTCTAAAAGTTTTTTTCACACTAAATCTTTAAAATTGCTTATTCATTAAATGTTATACAGAAAATATATATCATCAATTCACTTTCACTCAAAAGACTGAAAAGATAATTTAAAATCTATGCTGGGGTATACACAATTAAAATATTACAATGAACCTTCCAGACAAATGAAGATCTTACTTTGTAGAAGAGAGCCACAGCTAGGTCTGTTCTGTATTTAACACTGGACAACACTGGTGAGCTGTCTGCTTTGATTTCTGATTGAAGTGTACTTAAAGCAGCTGAAAGAAATGATACTAGGGTTGTCACAGATCCATGTATGAAGATTTACCCCTACCCTCCAGCTTGCTTTTCACTGAATCAGGAAAAACATTCAAACTTTCTTAACCTTTTCCCAAACAAACCCTGGTAACCAGCATTTTCTCCTTTTCCCACCATGCTTTCTACCCTATCATAGACAGAAATCGTCTTTTCAGAAAGAGTTAAATTGTCGTCTGCTAATGCTTTCAATTTGGTCTACTCCGAAAGTTTGTTGTTTGGGAAAGGGTTAACTGGTAAACCATTTGGTTCAGCCAATATTTTATTCAGCCAAGTCAAAATGATTTAGCTAAAGCCATTATTTTCAACCAATCAGAAATTGTGTTGCTTTGAAATTCAATAAAATTCTTCAGAATTAGACTGATAATACTTTTATGAATGGTCGGGGTATACAGGCCCTGATCAAGATGTCAATCTGAAAACCTAGACATCCATCTGGTCTTAACCCATTACCAAACTATCCTAACTTTTAATGACCCTAAGAAAAAAAAGCCTATTGAAAACATTGTAGGAAAAGGAGAAAATGCTGGATACCACCATTTTCTTCTTTTCCAACAATGTTTTCTACAGTTCCAAAACCAAATTTCAATTTTTCAGTCACATCTATTTTGTCTGCAAATGCTTTCAATTTGAACTCGTCTAAAAATTTTCTTATGTGGTAAAGAGTTAAAGTAGAACAAAGTTGTGGTTATATCACACATGGTTACTATTAAATACGATCCCCAATACTTAGTTAACTCATTACCACAAGAGAAAATTTTAAACTGGTCCAAATTGAAAACATTTGCAGACGACAAAATAAAGGTGACTAAAAATAGAAATTTGTTCTGAAAAAGGTAGAAAACACTGTGGGAAAAGGAGACAAGAGGGCCAAGATGGCCCTGGATCGCTCACCTGAATTTTTGAGATGACCATAGTCTATTTTTTTTGAGGTATTGAAACATTGGAACCAAATTTATAATTTTGCCAAGCAATTTTCAAAAGGTCACCTGTAAAAGTCATTTCAAAATCTTTTTTAAGCTTTAATTGCCACGTCTATCGGTATGTGAGGGTCGTGGCCATCCCCCAACATACCTTACATATCATTGTTAGTAAATATTTTGTTAGTAGTACATATTTACAAATATCATTGTTTCCTTGTGTAATAGATTTTAAAATGTTTTCCAATTTTACAATTTCCCCATTCCAAAATTTCAAGTTAACTAAAATTCATTTCAAAATCTTACCATCAGTTTCAAAAAGAAGAATTTTTAAGAATTCTTCATTTCTGTATAAGAGCAAGTAGCCCCAATCCACGATAGCCATGTTTCTTGATGGATCAAAATTTACGAACAAGTTTTGAAAAGGGTCACCCAAGGAACATTTCCGAAAATTTCTTTTAAAATCTGACAAGGGGTTTCAGAGAAAGAGAATTTTCAAGAATTTCATCATGTCCATATAGTGCAAGTAGCCCCCATTCACCAGAGCCATGTTTCTTGATGGATCAAAATTTTGTGAACAATTTTTGAAAAGGGTCACCCAAGGATCATCTCTGTGAAATCATTTCAAAATCTGACCGGCCGTTTCAGAGAAGAAGATTTTTTAAGAATTCCTTCATTTCTGTATAGTGCAAGTAGCCCCCATTCACCAGAGCAACATTTTTTGACGGATCAAAATTTCACGAGCAATTTTTTAAAAGGGTCACCCAAGGAACATATCTGTGAAATTATCTCAAAATCTGACCAGCGGTTTCAGAAAAGAAGATTTTTTAAGAATTCCTTCATTTCTGTATAGTGCAAGTAGCCCCCATTCACCAGAGCCACATTTTTTGACGTATCAAAATTTCACATACAATTTTTGAAAAGGGTCACCCAAGGAACATATCTGTGAAATTGTTTCAAAATCCGACCAGCAGTTTCAGAGAAGAAGATTTTTTAAGAATTCCTTCATTTCTGTATAGTGCAAGTAGCCCCCATTCACCAGAGCCACATTTTTGGACGGATCAAAATTTCACGTACAATTTTTGAAAAGGGTCACCAAAGGAACATATCTGTGAAATTATTTCAAAATCCAACCAGCGGTTTAAGAAAAGACGATTTTTTAAGAATTCCTTCATTTCTGTAGAGTGCAGTGGCCCCCATTCACCAGAGCCACATTTTTTGACGGATCAAAATTTCACAAACAATTTTTGAAAAGGGTCACCCAAGGAACATATCTGTGAAATTATTTCAAAATCCGACCAGCAGTTTCAGAGAAGAAGATTTTTTAAGAATTCCTTCATTTCTGTATAGTGCAAGTAGCCCCCATTCACCAGAGCCACATTTTTGGACGGATCAAAATTTCACGAACAATTTTGAAAAGGGTCACCCAAGGAACATATCTGTGAAATTATTTCAAAATCCAACCAGCGGTTTCAGAGTAGCCCCCATTCACCAGAGCCACATTTTTGGACGGATCAATATGTCACGAACAATTTTTGAAAAGGGTCACCGAAGGATCATCTCTGTGAAATTATTTCAAAATCCAACCAGCGGTTTCAGAAAAGAAGATTTTTAAAGAATTCATTCATTTCTGTATAGTGCAAGTAGCCCCCATTCACCAGAGCAACATTTTTTGATGGATCAAAATTTCACAAACAATTTTTGAAAAGGGTCACCCAAGGAACATATCTGTGAAATTATTTCAAAATCTGACCAGCCGTTTCAGAGAAGAAGATTTTTTAAGAATTCCTTCATTTCTGTATAGTGCAAGTAGCCCCCATTCACCAGAGCCACATTTTTTGACGGATCAAAATTTCACTAACAATTTTTGAAAAGGGTCACCCAAGGAACATATCTGTGAAATTGTTTCAAAATCTGACCAGCGGTTTCAGAGGAGAAGATTTTTAAAGAATCTGCTAAAAAATTCCATTTGGTTGCCATGGCAACCAGAGTTTTTGATGGAATCAAATTCTGTGAACAGTTTTTAAAGAGGACCCCCAAAGGAACATTCCTGCCAAGTTTGGTCCAAATTGGCCCAGCGGTTTAGGAGGAGTTGATGTTTAAAGAATTGTTGACGACGTACGACGGATGACACACGACAGACACCGGATGATCCTAAAAGGTCCCCTTAAGCACGTTGTGCTCAGGTGAGCTAAAAATGCTGGTTACAAGCATTTTCTCCTTTTCCCATAGTGTTTTCAAAAGGCTTCTTTCTTAGGGATGTCAAAAGTAGGGATTGTGTGGCAATGGGTTAAGCCATTTTGGTACGAAGGAAAGTTCAACACTATATAAAAGCCATATGCTACAAATCACATATGCTAAGAGAAAAATCAAAATCATTAAAATCTCAAAACATTTTCATCAGGGCCTGTATTCACCAACTGTTCTTAAGAACATTCTAAGTCTTATTCTCAAGAGTTTTCTACAGTTGAAAGAAACACAACTTCTCATTGACTAAACCAAATGGTTTAGCCAATTAAAAGGTTTGTTACTTTTTTTCATCTTGAATTAGACTTGACTTAGAATACTCACTCTGTAATACTGTGGGGTTCAACAAAACTTTACCATTCAGATAAGCCTCTGTTTTAGATGCCCTGTCCTGAAGTAAAACAACAAACAGTTATGACTATGATGCTCAAAATTTTCATTTCATTGAAAGGCCATTAATTCTTTACCATACAATCCTGAGTTTTAAAAACCTGAAAAAAAGGTTTTTGAAAGCATTATCAGAAAAAGATAAAATGCCAGGAAACAGCATTTTCTACTTTTCCAACAAAATTTTCTTTTTTTAGCAAAGACAGTAAATCATCATTTAAGCAATATTTGTAGTCTGTAAATGCTTTCAATTTTGTAATTTGATAAAGAGTTACGTTAGTTCACTAGCATCAATTTTGCATCTATGTAAAGTCATAAAGTCTATCCCAGACAATTAAGAACTCTAAACCCAAACAAACTTTTAGGCTTACCCAATCTAAAAACATCTGAAGACAACATTTAAGAAATGCCTTGTCTTTGAAAGGTTAACATTGTAGTAAAGGGAGAAACTTTTTTTCTATTGTAGAGTCAGATCATCAATAATTTCTAGTTGCAACTGCTACTATTCTTTCAATTTTCTCTACAAAGTAAATTGCAGGCTGAATGCAAAACTATTACATCTGGGTTTTGGAAAACTGAACGGGAGATATCTGGGAAAAAGGACTGTTGGAATATCTTGACAACCAATTGCATCTTTTTTCCACATCTTTTCCAGAATATTGGTGTTTTATTTCTTTCTGTAAAACATTTGTCCCCAGTATAATTTGTAACAGCTTTCTTTAATTCTAAAATTATTCTGTACAATAACTGGTTAAAGCAATGAGATAAGCAGAAACATTTACTTACAAAAGAAGCACCCAGTCCGCCATATGCAATCACAGGCTCATCCTTCGGTGTAAAAGTAGCTTTGTCCATCTTGATTCTGAACCCTCCAGTCACGTAACTGTGAGCATTCTATGTACCACAAAAAAATGAACCACACTCTGACAAAAGGGGGCTTAATGCATCTCCATGATGCATTCAACCTATTAACCCTTTACTCCATAGATACTCATTTCTACGCACTGCTTGTCGGAGCCTTTGGAAAACATTGTGGTAAAAGGTGAAATTACTCATGACAGGCAATTTCACCTTTTGCCACAATGTTTTTATACTATCAAAAGGTGTCATAGACACATAAGAAATGGCTTCATCCTTGCTGTTATTTAGGGTCAATTAGAGATACCGCAGAAATGTCTTATGGGGTAAAGCGTTAAGCCATTGCATAATTAAGGATCCATAATAGCCACTTTTTTTAACAAAGGACTTTGTCATTAGGTAGAGTGATTTATTTCATGCTTTCCGGTAGGATATCCAGAAACAGCAGTAAAAATATTTTTCAATCTTACACTGGTACCACCAGTGAAAATACCGATTTTCACGTTCTTGTTGCCTAGGTAAATTGCGCGTGCCTAACAACCAGATGGGAAATATGACGTCATATACCTTACATTTCTCGCGCTTGACGTAACGTTGCTATGCGGGAGGGGTGCGCCACGGGGTATAAGCGAAAAGAACTGTACTGAATTTTGATAAAGCTCCTCCAAGAAAGGATTAAAAGCATGAAATGAATAGAATATTTGTTTTTTTCGATGAAAGATCGAAATTTATTTCATCTCGTGAACACCATCGGTAATATTTTCACGAGTGGCACAGCCACTGGTGAAAATACTAGAGCTATCACTTAACGTGATCATACCCCCCACCAGCTCCTTGCCACCAAACAGGTCTTTGTCACAGAACGTAGAATTGTTGAGTACAAAAGTAAGAGCTGAACATGAGCGGCAAATTGTCGCAAGATACGCCCGTCTTTCCCCAAGTTGTTAAGCTGGGGCATGCACCTGACCAAATTCAAGTATGAAAAACGACAAAGGGCAATAACTCAAAAATTAAGCGAGCAAGAGTTATGATTCCTGTGCACTGCACTCCCCCTTGATGAGATCTATCCATCCATGAAATTTCATAACCCTAGCTAGTATAGTTTTGGGGATACGCTCCGGACAAAATTCAAGTATGAAAAACAACAAAGGGTAATAACTCAAAAATTAAGGGAGCAAAAGTTATGATTCCTAAGCAGTGCACTCCCCCTTGATGAGATCTATCCACCCATGAAATTTCATAACCCTAGCTAGTATAGTTTTGGAGATATTCACTGGACCAAATTCAAGTATGAAAAACGACAAAGGGCAATAACTCAAAAATTAAGCAAGCAAGAGTTATGATTCCTGTGCACTGCACTCCCCCTTGATATGAGATCTATCCATCCATGAAATTTAATAACCCTAGCTAGTATAATTTGGGGATACGCTCCGGACAAAATTCAAGTATGATAAAAACAACAAAGGGCAATAACTCAAAAATTAACGGAGCAAAAGTTATGATTCCTAAGCAGTGCACTCCCCCTTGATGAGATCTATCCACCCATGAAATTTCATAACCCTAGCTAGTATAGTTTTGGAGATATTCACCGGACCAAATTCAAATATTAAAAACGACAAAGGGCAATAACTCAAAAATTAAGCAAGCAGGAGTTATGATTCCTGTGCACTGCACTCTCCTTGGTGAGATCTATCCAGCCATAAAATTTCATAATCCTAGCTAGTATAGTTTTGGAGATACGCTCCGGACCAAATTCAAGTATTAAAAACGACAAAGGGCAATAACTCAAAAATTAAGGAAGCAGGAGTTATAATTCCTGTGCACTGCACTCCCCCTTGGTGAGATCTATCCACCCATGAAATTTCATAACGCTATCTAGTACAGTTTTGGAGATACGCTCCGGACAAAATTCAAGTATAAAAAAAACCAACAAAGGGCAATAACTCAAAAATTAAGCTAGCAAGAGTTATGATTCCTGTGCACTGCACTCCCGCTCGATGAGATCTATCCACCCATGAAATTTCATAAGCCTAGCTAGTATAGTTTTGGAGATATGCTCCGGACAAAATTCAAGTATGAAAAAGAAATTTGTCCAGAATCATCAAAGGGCCGTAACTCCATGAAACCTATATAAACCATAACCAAAATAGGATATGCACATCTCTGCTTTATACTGAGTCTATTTGTGTAGTTTGAACCAAATCTGTCCCATAGTTCATGAGAAAGAGAGCGGACAAGAAATTTCACGAAAGGGCCATAACTCCGTGAAAAATCAATGAACCATAACCAACATTTTATATGCACATCTCTGCTTGATACTGAGTTTACCTGTGAAGTTTGAATAAAATTCGTCCAGTAGTTTATGAGAAATAGAGCGGACAAAAAGCTACAGACCGACCGACCGACGGACAGATGGACCAACGGACGGACCGACCGACAAGCTGACTCCTATATACCCCCCAAACAGAGTTTTGGGGGGTATAATTACTGATGGTGTCCACTCTATGAAATAAATTTCGATCTTTCACCCAAAAAAACAAATATCCTCTATCTCTTGACATACAAAAAATTGACTCAGCGGATGCTGGCTTTGGTAGTTACGCAGAAGCATTAAGCCCCACAGAGCATGGCTTATTTTACTATTTAATCTTTTACGAAATTACAAAATTCTTGGACCAAACTGAAAGCATTAAATGCTGGCAAACAACTTAAGGATAGCTTAAATGGTGAGATCTGTCCCTGACAGAGTAGTAATCATAGTAGGAGAAGGAGAAAATGCTTTTCTCTTCCCACAATGTTTTCAAATGTGATCTCTCCCAGGGTCATTAAAACTCAGGTTGTGTGACACATAATCCCACACAATCCTGAGCTTTGACAACTCTGAAGAAGGAGCCTTTCAAAAACCGAGCCTTCCAAAAACCTTGTGGGAAAAGGAGAAAATGCTGGTAACCAGCATTTTCTCCTTTTCCCACGAGGTTTTCTTAACTTACACTGACAATTAGTATCTTTTCAGCCACACATAATGTGTTGTCTGCAAATGGTCTCGATTTGGACCATCCTAAATTTTGTTGTCTGGTAAAGAGCTAATACATACAGACAAAAAAATTGACTTAACTCTTTACCAAACATTAAAATGACAGACTGGTCCAAATTGAAAGCATTTGCAGATGACAAAATTATTCTGACTGAAAGTTTGAAATTTGTTTTGGGAAAGTTAGAAAACATTGTGGGGAAAGGAGAAAATACTGGTTACCAGCATTTTCTCCTTTTCCCACAATGTTTTTAAAAGGCTTCTTCCTCAGGGGCGTTAAAAGTCGTCACTGTGTGGTAAAGGGTTAAATCTTTTACAGCCAAAACAGTCTTTAAACTCTTTGCAACACAACTTCATCTAAATAATATCTATACTGAAGACATTTGCAGATGACAAATGTACCATGCTCAAAGGATGAACTTAAAAAGGGTACAAAATACATGTATTGTAGAATAAAAAAAAAAACGTGGCTCAAATGTGGATGAAAACTATCTTGGAAAAGGCAGAAAACATTTTGGAAACATTTTGTTTACTAGCATTTTCTCCTTTTCCCACAATGTTTTCATTAGCTGTATTTCTCAGCCATAAAAATTCTCGATTGCTTGGTAGAAGGTTTATCAGCAGTTGACAGCTGACACAAGTCATGTGTCACTAGTTTATCACACAACAGTGATACAGACTTGCCCAAAATGAAAGCATTGCATTCTATGACAAATTCAATGCAGTAAAAAAAGATTACAAGTACTAAAATGGTAGAAAATCCTTGTGGGGAAAAGAAGAAAATGCTGATTACCAGCATTTTGTGCTTTTCCTACATGATTTTCAGAAGCTTACTACATCAAGGTCTTTAACCCATTACCACACAATCCCTACTTCTGACGACCCTGAGAAAGAACCCTTTTGAAAACTTTGTGGGAAAAGGAGAAAATGCTTGTAACCAGCATTTTCAATGTTTTCTACCCTTCACAAAACAAATTTCAAATTTTTAGTCACTGTTATTTTGTTGTCTGCAAATGCTTTCAATTTGGACAAGCCAGAAATTTTGCAATTTGGTAATGAATTAAAACCCAAAACTGCTTTTTACAACCTGCTTTTTACGACCAAGGGGAAGAAGCCGTCTGAAAATACCGTGGGAAAAGGAGAAAATGCTGGTAACCAGCATTTTCTCCTTTTCCCACAATATTTTCTACTCTTCTAAATTTTTGAGTCACATTTATTTTGCCATCTGCAAATGCTTTCAATTTAGACAAGTCTAAAATTTTGTCGTTTGGTAAAGAGTTAAACTAACCTGTGCACGTGGTTGAACTTTATAGAACTTGATCATCTCATCATCATCCAGCACAGTGAAGGAGAAATTGGTGATAAGCTTTGCAGTAATATCTGTGGTCAGGAAATTCTGGATATCTATGGAATCTCCCATGAATCCTAGCAGTAGAAGAAAAAATTATTATACGGCAAAGGAATTTCCTGTGATTTGATTGGTTAACACCTGGGAACATATATATCATGTTCCCTGGCAAAAACCATGTAAAGCCTTTTTCCCTTTTGAGTACCCTGTAAACATCACTACATGTGCAACACAACATCCAACATGGCGGCGTCAATCGATCACCAGACTGCACATTTGTGCACCAAACTGCATGTTTTAGTGGCGACCGTTTTCATCGACTTAGGGCACACAGAAGGGAATTTCTCTTTCATCGGCATACTCGATTCGTGACTTTATAAAACAGGAAAATTTCGCTTAACACACTTTGAAAGGGTAAAACTTTGCAGTATAATAACTTCGTTGTACGGTCAGGTGCAGGGGACTTGGAAACTTGTTCACCGCTGTGGTGTATCTCGCCTTAGGCTCAGGCCGACATGATTAACCACAGCCGTGAACAAGTTTCCCAGTCCCCTGCCCTCTGACCGTACAAGTAATACTGTTGTCATTATTAATTTTGTTTTGATGTATGAACAAGATAACTGAGAGAATGCACAGTATAAGTTATCTGAGGTAACAAGCCAAAGGGGTTTAACCCTTTACCAAACAGTCCCTAGTTTTCATGACTGTGGAGGAGAAGCCTTTTGAAAACATCATGGGAAAAGGAGGAAATGCTAGTAGCCAGCATTTTCTCCTCTTCCCACAGTGTTTTCTGTCCCTCCCAAAACAACTTCCAATTTTTGAGTCACATAAATTTTGTTGTCTGCAAATACTTTTAATATGGGCGAGTCTAAAACTTTGTTGTTTGGTAAAGAGTTGATAAATTTGGTATATAAAAGCAAATGATCAATCATACATGTATCTACATGCTGAAAATACATGTAGATAATATAAAATGCTTCCTTTTTCCTTTCAATCCATTTACCATATGATCATCAAAACATCAACTACTTTGGTGCTGTAATATATGAGCCATGCTGTGTGAAAAGGGGGCTTCATGCATCCTCAATAGTATCCATTCAGGTCAGCCTGTACAATCTGCACAGGCTGACCTCGGTTGAAATTTTTTTGCTATGGAATAACATGTGGCATATGCCATATGCCATAGCATAACATATGACAATAAAAGTATAGAATATTTCCCAACTCACCTGTCCAAATTTTGGCTTTCAGCACATGCAGCATCACAAATATATCTGATGGAAAGTCTCTGTGAATGTGTTTCATGACAATGTTTCCAGCCCATGTTGCTCTCTGAAAGGAAAACAAAAATAAAACAAGCCTTCAATTTCTTTTTTAACTTGTACAATAAGACAATTACATGTACCTAAGGATAAAAAATACAAGAACCATATATTTGGGTAATTTAAAGGTACAATACTGGCCAAAATACACAGACTGAAAATAAAGACAACATTAAATTATACCATTTGAAAGTATGGATACTATTACTTGTACAAATGGAAATTTTTGTGACAGTGAAATTTTTGTGATTCACGAATTTGAAAATTTTGTTAACTTTTCTATTGGCATATTCTACCTAAAGTGTACCAACAAACTGCATGAGTCTTGTATTCGTAAACATTTCCAAATGTCTGTTATGAGTAATTCATATCCTGATAAAAATTACGAGTCCAATAATGTATACAGCTTGCCAAAGTTCAATTCTGTAACATAAAAAAATATACATATATAGTAAAACTTGAACAAAAATTGGCAACAGAATTGTATAAATTTGGCAGCCAGTAAGCCTGTAGAGTAAACTAATACATTTACTTTTTTATATATCAACACACAACTTTCTTTAACAACCTGGAAGAATTAGTTATGTTTGATTTCTCAAAATATTCAAATCTTCAGCAAGGTAAATACAATTTCAGGTGTCTTGGCAGAAAGTGCAGATCAAGATAAAAAGGAGGTAATAAAGGATGTGGGTAAACTTATGAAGAAAAAAGACCCCTCGAGAACACACATGAAATTTATATGAAAGAATGCTACACATGTCTACTTTATCCATCCGAAATATTTAAGAAATTAACAGAGTCCAAAGGGGCGTTTCAGAGCTCTAAAGTATGGAGGGCTGGATGGGTCATAATTGCATAAATGATTTTGCTCTATCAATTGGATCCGATTTCTTTGTGAATTCTACGAGAAAATGTTTGAATATCCCAGAAACAATTACAATGAATCATTTTGAAGTGAAAAAATATTAACATATTGCGACAGACATTGTTAAAATCTCCTCTGTTTGAGCTGTAAAAAGACCCAAGTCTTTTGAATATTCATTTACGATTTTGATACAAAGAATTCCAACAAAATGAACAACTTAATATTTTCTTTTGAAAATTAGGTCTGCTGCATCATTTTCATATCGTATAAATTGTTAAAGGATGTATGGTGTATTGTTTAGAGAATAATTCAATTTTTGATTGACTGTGATTCATGATTATGAATATTTTTAAAAGGACTATCTTTATTCATTTTCATTGTCATTTTCAAGTTTAGAATCAGTCCAACGGTCTATCTGCACTGCGTCATCAACATGATTGAAAAATTCCTTTGATATCATGGGCTTTTGAGATTGATGTCGGTAATATGACCTAATTTTCAAAAGAAAATATCAAATTGTTCATTTTGTTGGAATTCTTTGTATCAAAATCGTAAATGAATGTTCGAAAGACTTGGGTCTTTTTACAGCTCAAACAGAGGAGCTTTTAACAATGTCTGTCGCAATATGTTAATATTTTTTCACTTCAAAATGATTCATTGTAATTGTTTCTGGGATATTCAAACATTTTCTCGTAGAATTCACAAAGAAATCGGATCCAATTGATAGAGCAAAATCATTTATGCAATTATGACCCATCCAGCCCTCCATACTTTAGAGCTCTGAAACGCCCCTTTGGACTCTGTTAATTTCTTAAATATTTCGGATGGATAAAGTAGACATGTGTAGCACTCTTTCATATAAATTTCATGTGTGTTCTCGAGGGGTCTTTTTTCTTCATAAGTTTGCCCACATCCTTTCCACTTTCTTGCCACTTAATTTGTTACAAGATGACATGATAATAATAGCTAGTCCAAATTGGAAGCATTTGCAGACGACAAAATTAAGGTGACTCGAAAATTGAATTTGTTTTGGGAAGGGTAGAAAACATTACTGGAAAAGGAGAAAATGCTGGTCACAAGCATTTTTTCCTTTTCCTACAATTTTTTCAGAGGGCTTCTTTTTCAGGGTCATGAAAATCTTTAGCAAATAACAAAATTTTACTCTTGTACAATTTAAAAGCATTTGCAGACCACATTTCATAGAATCAAAAACATCATGGGAAAAGGAGAAAATGCTGGTGACCAGCATTTTCTCCTTATCCCACAATGTTTTCAATGCCATTTTCATCAGGGACGTCACAATTCTGCATTGTGCATTAAGATTCAAAAGACTTACCCCTTATGATAACAAAAAAAAAATGAATCACATCCTATGGACAAGAGTAAGTACTCACATTTCTGACAGGTAGATTGGCCACACGTGACATGAGGTTTGCCATTTCACCAAAGAACAGCGATTCTTGTGTCATTCTTGTACAAAGATCAATCAGGTTGGTGAGAGTGATCCCAGCCCCAAATATCACATCTGTGTCGAACTACGTCAAGAAAAAAAAGGCCCCTTATCACCAATATTTCTTTAGAACATTCTTGGTCTTATTCTTCAAGGTTTTCTAAATTTGAATGTGTCACAACTCCTGATTGGCTAAACCAAATGGTTTTGCCTATCATTAGTTACAGTACTGTTAAGTTTTGACCATTCAGGACAGTCAGACTGAGACTGTTCTTAAGAATGCTTGTTGAATATAAGCTACAAAGTTTAGATATAACCTCTATTTCAAGAAAAACAAAGCATTAATTTGAAAGGTGAAAACATGTCCACTGCATAACCCATTTCTACCCAATTCCCAGTTTCCTTCAAAAGACTGCTTGTGAAAACATAGTGAGAAAAACAAAAAATGCCGGTAATCAGCATTTTTTTTCTTTCCAAATGACTTTTACACCCTATATAAGCTAGATCATCCAAAGTTATTTCTTGTTGTAAAGAATTAAAAGCACACATATGAAGACTGCAACTGGAATATTTAACATATTTCAGTTAAAAGTTATGGCTGAGTTTTGATAAATTGATGACAAAATCTTAGGAGGGAGATCAAAAAGAAAAAAAAAAAATTCTGAAGTTGTAGACATTTTGCACACACAAAAAAAAATCAAAGAGTAAATGAAGGATAACTGTGCCATTTATACAAGCAAACTTCCTGTTCTTTAACTCTTTACCACACAATCCCTACTCTTAATGACCCTGAGGAAGAAGCCTTTCGAAAACATTGTGGAAAAAGGAGAAAATGCTGATAAGCAGCATTTTCTCCTTTTCCCACAATGTTTACTAACTTGGAAAAAATTTGAATTTTTGAGTTACATTTATTTTGTTGTTTGCAAATGCTTTCAATTTGGACCAGTCTAAAATCCTGTTGTTTGGTAAAAGAGTTAACAATACTTTGATAATTTTTTGATATGATACAGTAGACTAACTTAGCCTTACAAATATGAATATTCTAGTCATTATAGCAACACATAATGAGTTTTCTGCAGGTATGTGCTAATTCTTTGCAACAGCAAAAAAATTCCAGACTTGTCCAAATTGAAAGCGATTGCATACGACAAAAAAAGTGACTCATAAGGATTGAAATTTGCTTTGGGAAGGGTGGAAAACATAGTCAGAAAAGGAGAAAATGCTGGAAACCCCTCCATGTTTTCAAAAGCATTCTTTCTGATGGTCATTAAAGGTCGGGATTTGGTGGTAAGGGGTTAATCCTTCGAATTCATTATCACTCTCGTATGGGATTTATCTTTGAAAGGATATAAAACATTGCAGGATAATGAGGAAAATGATAGGTACCAGTATTTTCTCCTAGAATGTTTCAAAAGCCTTTTCCATTGGAAATGTGTGGCAAAGAATTATTCACATGAGTGTCATCAGTCTTGTGCATGCATGGAAAAAAACATTTTTTGATAACAGGTTTATTAAAACAATAATAGCGAGACAAAAACAAGTTTAAAACTTACTGATATGTCATACATTTCCTGAAATGATGCCAAGTCAATAACCACATCATAGTTATCTGGGCCCAAATCTCCATATACACCTGTAAAACATGGAAATTATGAAAGTTGCTTGAAACTAGATTTGGTTCCATAATTTTACTTTTAATCCTTTAACACACAATGCCAACTTTTGACGCTCCTGGGAAAAAGGCCTTTTGAAAACATTATGGGAAAAGGTGAAAATGCTGGTAATCAGCATTTTCTCCTTTTCCCACAAAGTTTTCTACCCTATCTTAGCAAAATTGCACCATTTGAGCCACTTTGAAATTGATGTCTGCAAATGCTTTCAATTTGGATAGGTCTAAAATTTTGCTGTGTGTTAAGAGGTTAAAACAATAGGGCCATCAGCCCTAAAACAATCAGGCCAGAAAATTGATCTTGGATACATGTAGTTATTTAAGGTCTGAAAATGTGGCCCCAAGAGTAAACACACAGTTTTTCTGCAATATGTCCCATTGAAATACTTTATGACTCATTCTGACTTATTTCTATCTTATCCAAGAATATCATCAAGATAAACATGCTGACCATTTTTCATAAGTACTGGACTGAGAATGTGGCCTCCAGACTGTGAATTAGGTTTTTAAGGTTTGAGAAATAGTACAAAACTTTTGAAAGAAAATTTCTTGAGTATTAGAACTCACCAGAGGCAGTATTTCCAAACAAGAAATGGATGGATTTTCCTTTACTTTCATTCAAGATGCTAGTTATTTCCTCTTCAGTTGTTGGCCTATACCACTGGCTCTCAGCAAACACAATATGAGTTGAAAGAGAAGCAGGAGAACCAGCACAAGATCCACTACAAGCTCTCCCAGTCTTTTGGCACAGTTTACCTTTAAAGTCCTGAAAGGAATTTATCTCAATATCCTAATGACTAAGATACCCCAGTAACAGTTGCATTTACATATTAACTCTTTACCAGCCAACAAAATCTTAGACTGGTTCAAATTGGAAGCATCTGTAGACGACAAATTACATGCAGCACAAATTATTAAATTTCTTCCTGAAAATGTAGAAAAAATTGTGTGAAAAGGAGAAAATACTTGTAATCAGCATTTTCCCCTTTTCTCAAAATGTTTTCAAAAGTCCTTTTCCTTTGGGTCGTTAAAACTTGCTGATTGGGTGGTAAAGGGTTAAGTAAATGTGGGATAATTCCGTTTCATAATGAAATACTCTAAACAAATCAAAATTCTGTTTTTATAATTTGATTTAAATCCTAATGTATTCATTCAAGTAGAGTTTCTAAATAAGTCCTTTTGATGTAGAATTTATTACTTCTTCATTCTACAGAAATTATATTTTTTGAACTTTTCTGAAAACCTCCATAAATAACCACTTTACCAAACAACAAAATTTTGGACTTTGAAAGCATTTGCACACAACAAAATAAATCTTACTCTAAAATTGAAATTTGAATTTGGAAGGGTAGAAAACACTGTGGGAAAAGGAGAAAATGCTGGTATCAGCATTTTCTCCTTTTCTCAAACTGTTTTCAAAAGGCTTCTGTTACAGGGTTGTTAATAGTCGAGGCTGTGTGGTTAAAAGTTCAATGGATAATGAACACCATAAAAGAATTTAGACTTCTCCAAAAGAAAAGCATTTGCAGATGACAAATAAAACTTAACCATACAAATGCATTTTGTCTTTACAGATATACAAATTATTGGTTACCAGCATTTCCCCTTTTCACACAATGTTTTCAAAAGCCTATTTCATATGGCTTGTTAAAACAATGTATTGCATGTTAAAGAGTTTACCCCTGACAAGATGTAAGCCTTGTCCAAATTGAAATCATTTGCAGACAACAATTTCAATGTAGTTCAAATGGTGCAATCTTGCTTTGATAGGGTAGAAAACATTGTGGAAAAAGGAAAAAATGCCGGTCAGCATTTTCTTCTTTTCCCACAATGTGTTTAAAAGGCATCTTCTACAGGACCTTGAAAACCCAGGATTGTTTGGTAAAGGGTTTACTGAGTGGTAAAGAGTTCATCATTACCTCTATATCACTGATACTAGATTTGCACAACTTATCTGGAGCTGCCATGTCCTTGAAAGCATCCAATATAGGTCGAAACCCTGTAAAATTAATATGAGTCAACTTTTGTCAGCTCAGGCTGGTGCACCAGCTGACCTTGATTAACCCTTTAAAACACAGCAATGACTTTTAACGTTCCTGAGGAAGAAGCCTTTTGAAAGCATTGTTGGAAAAGGAGAAAATGCTGGTAACCAGCATTTTCTCCTTTTCCCACAAAGTTTTCTACTCTATCAAAAAATAAATGTGTCATTTGAGCCACTATGAAATTATCATCTACAAATGCTTTCAATTTGAATAGGTCTAAAATTCTGAAGTGCGGTACAGGGTTCAACCTTTAACAAAGGACAAAATTTTAGACTTGTCCAAATTGAAAGCACCTGCAGAAGACAAAATAAACATAGCTAACAAATTGAAATTTGTTTCCAGCATGTAGAAAACATTGTGAGAAAAAGACAAAATGCTGGTTACCAGCATTTTCTCCTTTTCTCACAATGTTTTCAATGATTTCTATCTCTGGGCTGTAAAAACCAGGGATTGTTTGGTAAAGGGTTAAAACTTTTTGCTATCAGAAATTATCTGAATCTCAGTGGACCATTTTTACTTCAGAATTCAGTCTCTTTTTAGACAAACTGTATCCATATAATGCAACAACTTGCTTATGATGCATTATGATGATGAGCTCAACCCCTTTTGCCACTCATACATGGCTTGCAACATGGGAAAAAGACACATCAGGATATATATATTAAGTGTTGTCTGTGCAGGCTAATCAGAGTTAGACCACGCTTGTAGGGACTTGACCAATCAGCGTTCTGTATTTCCATTGTATATATCGAAGATACAACTCCTGCAGTTGTATATCTGGATATACTATGCTAGTATATCCCGCACATGAATTCGGACAATTTTTGTTTGCAATGTCGAGTCGGGGCAAAATGTACCCTTCGCGGTAAAACAATTTTGAAATATGATTTGAACTGCGTATAACATTTTCATGTGTGAGTGCAATACTATTCAAAGTCTATACAAGTACATGTACAATCACTTAAAAAATAGTATTGCCTTCAACTAGCAATTAAGTACAGCAACCTCTTGAATGGAGTGTGTTTTAGGCGGTAGAAAAAAAGGCTCCAGTCTGGTTAAAAGTGTAATGTTCACATTTTGGCTTTAAAACATGCCATTGTCTTTACAACCATTTTTCTGAAACTTCAATCTGAGGAGGATTAAACACTTATTTTCACTAAGAAATTACAATAAATTCGACAGCTCTTTAGTTTGCATTGGCATTAAACATGTGGGTGCACCTACACATGAATACTACGGGTTGGTTTAGGAATGTTTAACCCTTAACTGCTTAATAAGTGAAATGAAACCTTCAAGCCAATAATAAAAGCCCAAATTTGGATATTTCAAAGATATTTAAGGGAAAATATCGCCTTATCGGAAAGTGTACATCCAAGATTAAATTGTACATGTTCTATGCTTTCTGATCTGTATCTAAATTGTCCACTAAAGGTCCTTGAGTCGCGTTTAGCAGCTTACAGATTAAGCTCAATGGCTCTATGTACAAAGTTTACAAGGTTTTCATGTACTGCCTTGACATTGCTTACAAAAATTGCTCGAAATTTACATATTAAACATAATTGCAAAAAAAAAATGAACAATACTTCTCAGCAACATTCCATGTGTTTCATAATAAAATAGACTAGTACTGTCTAATTACAAGAGACATATAGTAAGTTCTAAACGATGAACGTCCCTATTGTCTTTGACAATCTACATCAATCGAAACAACATTTTCAAAATTTTGCCGGCAAATACAATTTCGATCTTAACAATCCACAAATAGGTTAACTTTCATTAAAATCATAATAAATAATTTAACATTTTGATATAAATTAGTACCTTACTTATGCCTCTTTTGAACCAGCTGCAAAACTTTCATTTTAACAATTACAACAACTCAGTTTTGTAACAAGCTTTTTATCTACTATAAATATGAGCATATGTCATAAAAAGCATGAATAAATAGTCACGTGGTCTAAGTAAGATAGAAAATTTTGTGCCGTGATATATGGGAAATATACACTCGCTAACGCTCGTGTATATTTCCCATATACCACGGCACTCGTTTTCTATCCCTTACATAGCACAATTTGACTAGATTAGATTTTGTAATATGTACAGTATAATTGTGCAAAACACAAAATGACATAAAAATGGAAAATGTCATTTTGGATTAGCCTACATGGACTGACCTTTGTTCAGCCTTACTTCACACTTCACAATATATTCCTTCCAAGCCACTGGCTGGCTGCTTTCTCACATAAGTATCACAAGATCAATGATCAAAAACTTGTATTTTGAAATTATTTAATTCCAGAAAATGGTTAAGAACCTGCATTACAAATCTTGAGTTTAATCCTTGTGACATGATCTTAGGTGTATCAGACAAACTTGTTCCTGATAGCTTTTCAGTTCAGTGTGAGAAATATAAAAGTTTTGAAAAATGCTGTGCCAAAGAGAAAAACTGATGTAACTTCATTACGAGGCCTACGATGTTTGTCAACAGATGTAGACAAGCCATCAAAAAGGCTTAACTGTTGATCAAATTACAAAATATAAATCATTTGATAATGCTTGTCATAAACAGGGTAGAAATATTCTGGAAAAGGAAGAAAATGCTGTTTACTAGCTCTTTCTCCTTAACCCACAATTTTTTTTTTCTCTCGGGGGAATAACACTCGTGATAGTGTGGTAAAGGGTAAATATACCACACACTCTACATACCTGTACATCTACAGATAACTCCATCAAAGGAATCTTCGACTTGTTTCTTTGTTAACTTGGTTCCATAGAATTCTTTTAATCTAAAAGTAGAGTAGCAATTAATTTAGGAGATCACAGTCTACTAGGAAAAACAATTGTTGCATTTACAACATATCTAATTGTTGAAGCTACAACCTGTAACAGATCTGTTTGTGAATAATTTGGCTTTACAAGTCTACAATTTCAATTAAATTAGGAGCACTAAAATGAACAGCATTGCCTTCTTCTTCATGCTTATAGATCTAGACTATATATAGATTCTTTTTAATACACAACTTGCTCCTTCTTTGTTAGAAGTGGGGAGAAGTGGGTTTTATTTGATTTTCAACAGTTTATATCATATCATGGCAGAAATGCTAGTAACTACCATTTTCTCTTTTTCTTACAATGTTTTCAATCCTATGAAAGACAAATTACATAATTAGATGTCAATTGCTGTCTGCAAATGCTTTTAATTTTGACAAGTTTACAATTATCTTATGCGGTAGTTTACAATTATGTCATGTTGTAAAGAATTAACCCGTGACCAAATAAACCAGAATTTCAACAACCATGAGAAAGAAAGCCCTTGAAAACATTGCAGGAAAAAAAGAAAATGCTGGTAATCATCATTTTCTTCTTTTCCTGCAATGTTTTCTACCCTTTCCAACACCAAGTTCAAACTTTGAGTCACATTTATTTTGGCACCTGCAAACACCTTCAATTTAGACAAGTCTAAAATTTTGCTGTTTGGTATAGATAGGTCGACTGATTGTATGGGGTTATAAAAGACCATTTTCATCATTATTATTTTAGTTATATTGTTGGGGCCAGTGCACCTATCCATGCTTTCCTGGAGTTTCTTTTACAACTACTCCAAACAATATTCTTCCAAAGGCACTGGTTGCATGCTTTCCCACAAAACCATCATCGAAACAATGATCAGTGGTGAGAAAGCTATGAATCCTATTGCAATGACTATCATCAATCCTTGGAAAGAAATTTGTGGATCCAGGGATCAAATCAGCTACCCCTGTTTTTGGTTCCTATAGACTACCAAATGTGCTACCATTTCTTTTCTGTTTGGTAAAGAGTATAGGAAGTAATGAGGAAACAAAAAACTTTACTGATATGAAAACCTTACGCGAACATGTTCATGACTTGTCCTGGTGTGCAATAGCCACACTGTGAGCCATTGTAGTTGGCAATCTGCTGCTGAATAGGGTGAAGGCCCTTTTTCAAGTTACCAATGAAGTCTACAGTTCGAATCTCCATTCCGTCACAAGCATACAGAGGGATCAAGCACTAAAATTGTAAATACATCAAGCATAATCCTGCGATTATAGCTACATAGATCAGCAAACAGTATCAAACCAGTCTCTTCATGTGTCATGGAGAGAGGCAAGATATATAGGCACTTTAGTCCTGCTTTGCTGCCAATTTAGGTTTTACAGCGATACAGATTGGTGTATGTCTCTTCATGCAAGCTAAGAAAGATGATTATAGTTAATGCCTGGATGGTAGTTGCACATTATATTTGGTGGGATCAATGAGATTATGATAACAGCCAGACTTACCCTTGTAGATTCCCCTTGTTTATTTGTCTGGAGGTTGGGATTCCACAAAGGAGACAGTTATATAACAGAGGGAGATTAGCTGTACATATGTATAAGCAATTCAAGCCTGCCTTGCTGCTGAGCTAGCTTTAACTCTTTACCAAACGACAAAATTTTTGGTTTGTCCAAATCAAAAGCATTTGTAGACAATAAAATAAGAGTGACTGAAAATTTGAAATTTGTTTTGTGAAGGGTAGAAAACATTGCGGGAAAAGGAGAAAATGCTGGTTACCAGCATTTTCTCCTTTTCCCACAATGTTTTCTAAATACTTTTTTTCTCAGGGTCTTCAAAAGTAGGGATTGTGTGGTAATGGTTTAACAGCCATGCAGTTTGGTATATCTTTCTCCATGCAGGTTAACTCTTTACCAAAAGACAAAATTTTAGACAGGTCCAAATTGTCAGCACTTGCAGAGGACAAGATAAACATAACTCAAGAATTGAAATTTGCTTCCAGCAGGGTAGAAAACATTGTGGAAAAGGGAGAAATGCTGGTTACCAGAACTTATTCCTTTTCCCAAAATGTTTTCAAAAGGCTTACAACTATCTCAGGATTGTAAAAACCAGGGATTATTTGGGAAAGGCTTAACTCTTTACCACACGAGAAAACTTCAGACTGGTCCAAACTGAAAGCATTTGCAGACGACAAAATAAAGGTGACTGAAAAATTGAAATTTGTTCTGGGAAGGGTAGAAAATGCTGTGGGAAAAGGAGAAAATGCTGGTTACCAGCATTTTCTCCTTTTCCCACAGTGTTTTCAAAAGGCTTCTTTCTCAGGGGCGTCAAAAGTAGGGATTGTGTGGTAATGGGTTAAGCAAATTAGGTAAGAGTTAGTGCCTGGATGGGTGACCAAGCCATTGCATGTTACAAAGGCTGATCTAGGACAATGCTTTATGGTAATTTTTCTGACTGTCAAAGGGCCAGTCTGCCTGATAATTCATTTGGTTTAAACAAAATGGATTTTATGGATCGGTAATCATATGATAACTTGCTTGCAATAATATGAGCATATATCACAGGCATGCATGAAGCCCCCTTTTGGAAGAGCATCAGTCACATGAGTGTTTGATTGGTCAAACCTTCTAATCAGCTCCATGGTAGAGGAGATTATTGTTTAACCTTTCACCAGACAATGCTGGGTTATAACAACACTGAGAAAGAAAGCTTAATTTTGAAAATGTTGTGAAAAAAAAGAAAAAAAATGCTGGTAACCAGCATATCTTTTTCCTCATTATTTTCTTTCCTTTGAAAAACAAATATCAATTTTTTTTAAGTCAAGTGCATTTTGTCATTAATTATGGAAATGCTTTCAATTTGGAAAAGTAAAAAAAATCAAAGTACTGATAGTACTGAAGGCCAGGAAATTGAGGATACGAAACAATACAAGAGGTCAATTTTAATTAATACAAACAGGTAGACGGACAGGGATACAAGCGGATTCCACTAAGCCCCTGGAATTCTTGAATTCTTGGAATTCAACAGGAAATTTTGAACTGATACAAGAAAGCACCAGCCAGAAACTAATTAAGCCAGAGCTAGGCATGTGCTCACAGTTATGGGGTGCTTGATAATGGCTTAGAATACTTAGCAATTTGTCGTGCTTGTAAACAATCTCAAGTCAAAATTGAACTATTCAATCGGTGCAATACCAACTTTGGTTATATAAATTTTCTGAAAACATGTGAAGTCCTGAATGACGTTATTTTTCACATTTATGAGTCGTCTATTAACAGTAGCATATTTTCCCCAAAATTTATCCTAATCAAATGACAAGTTTCTTTATTGTCAGTAGATTGTATACATGTATTAAAAATGTTTTATCACTATTTTAATTGCCAAATGAACTACCTCTATTTAATTTCCATTGATGACCCACATGAAATTAGTAATCACTTCATGAAATATTATAGGACCAACATATAATTACAATTAAACACTGAGATTTATAAGCAACTTTTACAGATGATAAATTAAGGTGCTTCATCAAAAGCAAAATTCAACATGGTGTTAGCCGAAAGAGCCTTGAAAAACATGACGGTTTTGTCTCAAAATCAGGATGCTCTGTGGACAACACGCTTTTTAAATCAGCCTTACTTGTGTAACGTAATTTTGAGAGAGAGAGAAAATAGGTTGTTTGAAAGATATTTGTAGCTTGCACTAGTCTCCAATCCCCAGATTTTCAGAATTATCAACATTGAAAGTATCTTGCAGACAACTGAAGTGTTGCTAAAATGATGGTTTTATCAGTGGAATATAGTTCAGTTGGTAGTGAAGTACACTTTAAGAGTCCACAAGCTCGGTCAATTTCCTATTGAGGATTGATGATAGGTATTGTGATAGGGTACAATTCTCTCTCATCACATACTAAACATACAGGTCTCTGAAATCTAAGTCCTTTGAATCTCTGTAAATAAGTGGGGTTTTTTTGTTTTTTTTTTTTCAAAATATCCCTTAACCAAAAGACATTTTTTTTTCTGGAAAAAAAGTTGAAAGCAGTTGCAGAAGACAAATCAAATGTTAATAAAAAAGTAACATTCGTCTTTCAAATGCTAGAAAACAATGTGGGAAAAGGAGGAAATGCTTTTGTGGAAAAGGGTTTCAATATACTGTAACCAGAGATGTGATTCTATAAAACACACTTTATGGGATCGAACTAGTGACTTCACGATCGACAGCTGGACATGAATCTCTAATTGGGTGACGGAAAATGTACAAGTAGGAAAGGGCAGGAAAATATACGAGAGAGAGAGAGAGAGAGAAGAGAGAATGAAAAAAAATTTTCATACAATAAATCAAAATAATGGGCATATATGAATATAAAAAAATACATTAAATGAGAAGCGAACCACTACAGAAAAAAAAAAATATGCATTTATTTGGTTTCAAATCAAAGTCAATCAAATACACAAGTGTAATCTATTTGTGACAGGTGTAAAAGGTGTGAAATACATCCTATCAGTGTGAAACAGGCAGTTATAAACAATGGCAAAACTACCAAATAACTCTTGGATAAAGGTAACTAATACACATAATGTACGTACTAAAGACAAAAAAGTTTCAAAAATAATTTTTATAGGTAACTTGAATAACGATATGGATGAAATTTGATGTTGGGGTCGATTTCTCTAAAATTTTATTTGGGGACGATTTCACCAGATTTCTCCGGGGAATTCGTCTCCAAGCAGTTTGGGGACGATTTTTCAAGGGGCCGATTTCTCCAGCAGTCAGAAATTGCTATCACAACAGCGGGTGTTATGCAGAGAAGTGGACACGCTAGTGGGAAGTAGTTGATTTTTGTCGGTGAAAAAAGCACCACAGTCAAAGTACCCTAGATTTAGTCGATATATAAAAGAAAAAGTGATAAACGTAACACGGGCCAATATTCTATATGTACATGTAGTTTTCTTTATTTACAATCACATTTCAGCGGAGACGCGTTTTGTGACACATATGTTCAAATGTAAACACAACGTTATAGATATTAACCGTATAGCACGTAGGAATACACAACTGCCGGATAAAGCTAAGTTTATTAGGTTACCCCTGTATTAGGTCAATGTGAATGACGAAAACGGGATAAAAAACACACACTCGTCAGTTATTTAAGGGTAGTAATACCCTTGCAATTCCATGGTATTTTGCAGATGAAAGCTTTGAGGGAAACTAGTTGTTTTGGCAGACTCAGCGATATCGAGTGGACACACCATTCAACATTTTGTCTGAAAGTAGTCCGGAAAAGGCAGCTTACGATCCCTATAGGCAAGGGAATCCCTTGAGAGGGATTCCCTCGCCTAAAAATTTTTGATAAGGAGTTAAAGATGCCTGTCTACAGCCGGTGAGCAGAAACGCTGTTAAATTTCAAAAAGAAAAATAGAATGGTACAGAAATCTGTCCTTTGTGTACACAAGGATAAATTACTGACATATATCGTGTAAATTAAAAAAGAAACATGGGGGTTTGTGTGAAAAACCGAAAATTGGCCAGAAGAAAACTGGCTGACGATCGAAGCTGTAAACAATGGCGGTGACTCAGGGAAATTTATCGTTGGTTTCTGCCTAGAGTCGGATACGGTGTAACTTACATATAGGCCTCGTTCTCCTTCTAAAAATAGAGGCTGCAACAGAGAAGCATCCATTTTCATTTATTTACCGCATCAAGGCCAAGGTCAAATATAGTCACGTTACAGAATGCATGATCATCATAGGAATCTACCCGAGTGTACAACGGATATCGAAAATCTTCGATTCAAAATCTGGAAACGACCAGTCTGTTTACATTGAAGGCCGCAAAAGTCTGCGAAATGCATTTTCTATCAGGCGTAATCTAAGCAACCTTGCAACCGTCGGGTGCAATATTTGGCATAGATATATAAGAATGACTATATTTTGATAAAATAAAACCAAAATGAGTTAAAACTGGCTTAAAATGAGTATTATTGCCTCTTTAACTGACATCTTTTGGTGTAGTTTCTTGAGGAATCTGACTTATTAACCCTTAACCCATTACCAAACAACAATAATTTAAACTTGTCCAAATCGAAAGCATTAAATTTTGCAGACGACAAAATAAAAGTGACTGAAAATTTCAAATTTGTTTTGTGAAGGGTAGAAAACATTGTGGAAAACACACAAGGCTTCTTTCTCTGGTCGTCAAAAGTAGGGATTGTGTGGTAATGGGTTAACCAAATGACCAAGTCCCTGACTTTTTTAAATTCAAAGCATTTGCAGATGATAAATATGCCTCAAATGATGGTTTTTATTCTTGAAGAGGGGTTGTTAACCCATTACCACACAATGCCTGCTTTTGATGACCCTGAGACAGAAGCCTTTAGGAAACAGTGTGGAAAAAGGAGAAAATGCTGGTAACCAGCATTTCCTCCATTTCCCACAATGTTTTCTACACTTCCCAAAACAGATTTCAAATTTTCAGTCACTTTTATTTTGTCGTCTGCAATTGCTATCGATTTTGGACAAGCCAAAAATTTTGTCGTTTGGTAATGAGTTAACTCTTTACCACACGAGAAAATTTTAGACTGGTCCAAATTGAAAGCATTTGCAGACGACAAAATAAAGGTGATTGAAAAATTGAAATTTGTTCTGGGAAGGAGAGAAAACACTGTGGGAAAAGGAGAAAATGCTGGTAACCAGCATTTTCTCCTTTTCCCACAGTGTTTTCAAAAGGCATCTTTCTCAGGGGCGTCAAAAGTAGGGATTGTGTGGTAATGGTTTAAGCAGATCATTTCACTCACTTTCAACAATCAAAAATAAGGCAAACAACAGAAGTTTGTGGAACATAAATCTTGGCACATTTTGGGGTTCAAAATTCAAAGAAACAGGGGTTAAAAGAAAACCCTCATTGTCCCTGGAATTAACCCTGTACCATGCAAGTTTTAACAAAACTGAGGAAGATGCCTTTTGTAAAACATGGTGGAACAGGAAAAAATGCTGGTTACCAGCATTTTCCCCTTTCCACACAGTGTTTATTACCTCTTCAAAGACAAATGCTATCATTTGAAAAACATTTGAATCATGCATGTACATTCCTCCAATACAGACGCTTCAAAAATTATGTCTTATGGTAGAGGGTTAACTCTTTACCAAATGACAAAATTTTAGAGCAAACTGTTAGCGATTGCAGACAACAAAATAACAGAACCTCAAAAATTGAAATTTGTTTCCAGCAAAGTAGAAAACATAGTGGAGAAAATGCTAGTTACCAGCATTTTCTCCTTTTTCCACAATGTTTTCAAAAGGCTTTTTTCTCAGGGTCGTAAAAACCAGGGATTGTTTGGTAAAGGGTTAAAGGAGTAAACAAGAAAGTGACAAAGACCTTCATCTGTAGACAACAACAGAGGTTTCTTCTTTTTCCACAATGCCGTCTAAAGCTATATCCTGCATGGGGTATTAAAAGTCCTATTTCTACAGTAAATTTGAAAACATGAATGATACAAACCGAGTTCACTGCATAACTGAGTTTTTGCTCTGTGATGGGCTCAAACAATTTTGCCTCCACTAAGCATGTTCCACATCCCCCTTGGTAGCACATATGTTTTGTCCCGACAGAAATCCTTTGATCTCGTAACCATCCATTCAGTGCTGTTCCTGGGCTGTATTCGTTACCAACTACAAGTGAATATAGAGATCAATTGTAGGGGAGTTACAGTACCAACATCAAAATTTTACCTGGACCAATCAATCTTGAAAATATTCTTAGTCTTCTCCAAGGTTTTCCAAATTTGTAAGTAACACAAATTCTGATTGCCTAAACTGAACAATTTAGCCAATCAGAAGTTGTTTTACTTACAAATGTAGACAATTCTGGAGAATAAGACAAAGAACATTCATAAGAATGGTTGGTGAATATGGGCCCTAGGTCCCAAAATAAATGCTGGAGCTGAAACTGAGGCTTCCAACACCTTCCAAAGGACCTGACTGTCGCACACCCTTTACCATAACACAAAACAGAAGAGTTATCCGAATTGAAAGTGTTTGCAGACTGAAATAAACTCATTACCAAACGACAAAATTCTAGGTTTGTCCAACTCGAAAGCATTTGCAGATGACAAAATTAAAGTGGCTGAAAATTTGAAATTTGTTTTGTGAAGGTAGAAAACATTGTGGAAATGGAAGAAAATGCTGGTGACCAGCATTTTCTCCTTTTACTACAACGTGTTCTAAAGGCTTCTTTCTCAGAGTTGTCAAAAGTACGGATTGTGTGGTAACTGGTCAATTAACAGCGACTCAAATGATGGAACTTGTCTTTGATAGGATAGAAAATATTGCGGGAAAAGGAGAAAATGCTGGTTAGAAGTATTTTCTCTTTTTCCATAGAGTTTTCAAAAGACTTTTATCTTCAAGGTCATTGAAACTCAGGATTGTGTGGAAATAGGTTAATACATGCATAAAACAAGAATCAATTATGGCCCTATGATGCTCTACTGCCTTAGAAATATATAATGGTGCTATAAATGAAACTGGTATCAACAGAGACAATTAACCCTTCAGCACCATAGAGAACAAAAGGGACATTTGTGATAGTGAAAGGCAAAGATCAACATAAGACTGCACAGAACGTAAAGTCTTACCTTCTGTGCAGTCTGATCTTGGATCTATTCCATGCACTTGTTTAGTCAAGCCTGTGAGACAAAAATCCTTCCGAGTCTCAGTGAATCAGTGGATTCTATTCTCAGGCAATGAAAAGGATCAAGTTTATTTAATCCTTTACCAAACAATTGCTGGTTTTCATGATCCTGGATAGGAAAAGTTTTGACAACACTGAGGAAAAAGGAGAAAGCACTGATAACCAGCATTTTCTCCTTTTCACACAATGTTTTCTACCCTATCAGAGACCTGAAGCTCATTTGTACAAATTCTGATTTTTTTATCTTTAGATGCCCTCAGTTTGGAGTCTAAAATTTGTTGGTTGGGAAAATAGTAATGACAACCAAGGGAATTGATCACATGACAAAAACCAGAGTTACTTTTCTTAACCCTTTCCCAAACGACAAATTTTGGACTCTTCCAAACCAAAAGAGTTTGCAGATGACAATTCTAGATTTGGAGAAAATGGCGGAAAATTCTTAAAAAGGGTAGAAAACACTGTGGGAAAAGGAAAAATTGCTCATTACAAGCAATTTCTCCTTTTCCTGGTGTTTTCAAAAGACTAGCTTTTACTGCAGACACGTAAAAACCAGGGCTTGTTTGGGAGAGGGTTAAACATTACATGACCCCTAATCAAGCAATCAAAAATAGCTTTGTTCCTGTTCTGGATCAAATTACATCAACAATCAAAAAGAGGTCCACCAACGGATTTTTTTGGCCAATTTGCCAAAAAGACTCCATCTTTTTACATAAAAAGTGGTAGGTTTATTTCACCAGTGGAGATAAAGAGGGCCAAGGGCCCTAAAGTGCTCACCTGTGTAAAGTGATCTGAATCATATGAAGTTACTGACTGAAAATTTGCCATCTAGTGTGCACACAAGGTTTCTCTAGGTTTTTTAGGTGACCTTCATTGTGATCCTGTCGGACCCATTATACAATAATCACACAAAATTCATTAACTCTTTACCACACAATGCAGACTTTAAATGACCCCGAGAAACAAAGCTTTTGAAAACACTGTTGGAAAAGTAGAAAATGCCTACATTGCTTTCTACCCTTCCAAAACCAAATCTCAATTTCTGATTGATATTAATCTTATGTTGTTGTTTGCAAATGCTTTCAGTTTGAGCTGATCCAAAATTTTGTTGTTTGGTAAAGAGTAAATACCACTCTTTCTTACATTTCAGAGACAAAAAATAATCTTCTAAGGCTTACTAAATTTGTTATTTGAAAATGCTTTCGATTGTGAAATCTAAATTTTGTGGTTTGGAAAACAGTTTATCAAGCATTACTTGTAGATGTTAGGAAGGACTTTACACTGTGTCATACCTGTATATTTTTTCCCATTGACAGTGATTTCAATTGAAGATTTAAATGGGGCTTTAGCCCGGAACTTGAAGAAATGACCACAATTTACACATCTGGCAGCAAGGACCCCATTCAATGGTGGCTTTTCATCAGAGCTTGGAACATGACTGTAATGAGAAAAATTATATCACAGATCATCTACAGTACATCCCAACCTTTCACTAAACTTGAAAATTCTTAAATTATCCAAAGTTTACTACATCTATTCTAACTTTATACCAAATGACAAGAATTTAAACTGGTCCAAATTGAAAGGATATGCAGACAACAAATTAAATATAACCGAATTGATGATTTTTGTTTTGATCAGGTAGAAAACTTTGTGGGAAAAGGAGAAAATGCTGGCTACCAGCATATTCTCCTTTTCCCACAATGTTTTCAAAAGCCTTCTCTTACCAGGTTGTTAAACTGGGGTTTTTGTGATAATGGGTTAACTCATTCCACATGAAAAAATGTTACACTGGTCCAAATTCAAAGCATTAGCAGATCAATGAAAGATTATGTGTAGCAAGAATGATTGAATTCAAAGTGCCCCCGGGCTAGAAAAAAAAAATAATAGACTAGATCTAGATCTAGATCTAGGCTAGAATGTGGCTTACATGATGGGATCCGTCTTTCAAATAATAAATTGTACAAAATATCATAGGAAAAGCATAAAATATGCAATATGATTCCTGGTTCGAATATACTTGATTAAATCAAAATTATGTCGGGTGTTTTGGAACCTCTTTGAAAGCAGAATCGAGTAAAGCTAGAATGCAGACGCTAAGTGAGTGTTCTATGCATGTTTGTACTGTATCTGGTAAATATGACTTTATATGCCAAAGGGCTTCTTTTTGTTGACTTAAAGTGTTAAGAGTTAGTCACATATTTTCTTTTCGCGATATACTCAAAAAAGAAAACATCTAGATCTACATCTTATTTTGTATAAATGTTGATACAGATGGACGTGCAGAAGAAGGATCAGACGCTTGAAAAAAAGGACGATTCGTTTGTGTGTTTCTGTTCATCACATTAATCGAACAAGGCTGATAAACGAAATTACGATGTGTTCCAAAGCTACCGATTCGTGAATACCCGATAACGCCCTATGCCGACGGCTTGCTTGCTAAAACTTTTATGGCCCAAGTTCACCTTAAATTCAGTTTATTGTATTTTCAGCCTTTAAAAGAGCTATATTTGGGGCTGCAAGGGTTGAACTCTTTACTAAACGGCAGTATTTTAGACTTCTCCAAGTTGAAAGCATTTGCAGACGACAAAAACAAACGGGACTCAAAAATTGAAACTTGACTTAAAAAGAGTTGAAAAAAATATTGAGGGAAAAGGAGAAAATGCTGGTTACCAACTTTTTCTCCTTTTCTCACCATGTTTTAGAAGGTTTCTTTCTTCTGGGTTGTAAAAACCAGAGAATTTAAGGTAAAGAGTTAACTCGAGTAAGTCCGTGTTGAAAAATACGATTGCATAAAACTGAACACTGCCAAACTCTATTTTAAGTATGTCACGTGACAATAAAACGACTGGACATTACGGTTCACAATCTAGGACAAGTTCAGATATTTCTCCAAAACAGACTCACTGTTACACACAAATAACGTTGTCTCACACTTGGAAACGATTAGAATTGCTCTAGATCAGCAGCTATAGAACTAGAACTTTATCAATATGTTTAGATCTACAATACATGTATGCGCGACCTACTTTCGTCGATTTATAAATAGTGCCTAGTTAAGTAAGACTTGATCTACATGTTACATGAAAAGAAAGGGAGGAAGACACTATTTACAAGTCTTAGGCATCTCCAAGTACATTTACTGTAGTTTTCGCTGGCTGTAAGCACGAATTGTAGTCGTTATTTATTAGGAAAACTATGCTTAGCCAAGACTAGCTGTGTCTTTAGATCACTCAAAATCTTCTCAATAAATTGAATGCTTCTATTATGTCTGATGAAGACTAGAATTCGGAGAAGACATAGAAAGAAAGGTGTTGAGGAAAGCACAAACAGCTTACCTTGCTCTGCACACCGGACACTTTACTGTCACACGAAGTATAGACTTTTCCATATTTCATGAAAACAAATAAAGTGAAGCTTAACCGCCATACATCTATCATAAGAGTGTGACGGATGTCGCCAACGAGCGTCTTTCAGATAATGTTAATGAGAGAAAAGAAAACCTATTGCAGGGGTGGATCCAAAGAGGGGGTGGGTTCCAGGCGTCTGGACCACCCCTAGAAAATCATAAAAATTATAAAAGATCTTCCTGGTGTTGTTGTTTTTCATCATTCACTTCTAAATTCTTGAGAATAATATTTACGCAAATACATCAATTTAAATTTGTTCAAAACAGTATCTGTCTGTGTTGTATTGAAATTAAAGACCCGAAACTGTCTGTAAATCTATGTGAAAGATGTCACAATTAACTTGTATCCTAGTAGAGATCTATATTCGAAGGACTTGCAAAAAATATGCCGCTTTCTGTGAAAATGTGACAACACATCATCAGAGGATCTAACGAAGCCACAAACTGCTCAACACAAACTTGTAGACGAATATTTCGGCGGTTTACTTAAAATACTTGGTAACTACAGCTTGAAACAATATTAGTTGGAATCGAACTATAGCGACACAACTCTTGGATTAGAGGGCAAGCCAGTGCTGATTGATGTACAGAATCTTTGTTGATATATTTCAAGCTAATTGTGCTTATAATTGTGTATATCCTCGGGTGGACCACCCCTGAGAAAAGTTGGTGAATCTGCTCATGCATTTTCTTGTCTTAATCGAGGTTAGTTTATCTCCGAATGTACAGCGAGAGCTGAACTTGTGCTGAGGTCACGAATATACGTGTGACACGGTCACATGAACAGCAGCTGACATGTAATAAACAGCTTTGTCATTGAAGACGGCTTTTGAAAACAGAGAGAGCTTTCTATTTCCCTAAAACATTGTGCGTTTTTAGCTAGATCTACATCCAATTTGTCGTCTTCGTTTGCAAATATGGAAAAGTTTTGAAAGCGGTTTTTAAAACATTAAATGTATCGACGATACCGCACGACGATCCTGCATGCAGCTGTTGCGCTAAACCCAACGATTTTCGTCAGAATGTCATGTGACCGCAGAGAACCTTGAGATTTTAGGACGAAATTTTACACCCCCCCCCCACACACACACACACAATCATCCTTCTACTCCAAAAAGCCTTTAAATTTTCATTCATAAAACCCCAGTAGTCGAAAACCATCCGACAACAAGAGAAATTAGAGATCTACTACTGCCTAGGTCAACACCGACGGGAAACACGGTCTACTTTTTACATGAGCAACTTTCTCATTTACATACCAGAAATACACAGAGGTAGCTTGAAACATAGCGTCCTAGGAAGACATCATGGAAAATGCTTGTTATGTTATGGAATTTAAGCGTCATTAGTCACGTGCCAGTCATTGGACATTCTCAGAACGCATTTTTAGACTAGCGAAACTAGTCTATAGGCATCCAGTTTGAGCCAGACTCAAAGTAAACAAAAATCCCACAGTTGCCAAATACTGCCTCACAGAAAAATAACTCCTTACTGTTAGGAATCTTAATTAATTCAGTCATTATGACAACATGACTTGAAGCGCAGAATCTCTACCATCCCAATTTGAATTTTTCCACTTTCAAAGCAACAGACTGTACAAGATGTCATTGATAAGGTACATGATGCTTGCTTATATGTAAATTAAGTGACCTACATGTATATGCAAATCAGGTTCATATCCTACTGATTCCTATACTCCGCAGTACATAAAAGTATGAATGGATATGAAAATGATACACCCAGGTGACTCGCAGCAAATCACAGTTACACAAATCATCACTGGCCAGGGAACCCTTCTCGTTCCTCCATTCATTCATTGTTTAGATCGTTTTGAATGTGAAACTGATAAGTTTAACAGTTGTTTAACGTCTTGTATAATAACCCTTTACCACACAGTCCCGACTTTTCACATTAGAGGAGAAAACAATGCGGGAAAAGAAAGAACAAATGTTGGTTACAAGCATTTACCCCTTTTCTGATGTTATTTTCAACCCTTTTAGAAGTTTATTGCCTGTCAGTTTCAATATATTTTGGTACATGTAAACAAACGAGTAAAAAAAGTCGCCGCGTAGAAACCGGCTCATTATTATGCTTTACATGACGGTAATTTGACCTTCTTGCCGCGTTTTCAAGTTGCATATTCTTGTCCAGCAGTCTTCTTTCTTATTTTTAACGAAATTCTTATTTTTTTTTCTTCTGTTTGGAATATTTGCTGAATGGAAAAAAAAAAAACTACAATGATTAGAGAGGTTATCTGCAACCATGGCAAATTGCTAAATTACATATTTTCTGAAATTCGTCATTTATAAAAATAAACCACGTCTATTTCCTGTTTGTTTGTTTTTTTTAATTTCGCTTTATCTACAAAACCATGACGAAACAGACTGAATATCAGAACAATTACGCTAGAAGAGATAGAATAAGCAAATTCTGTGGCAGTCTGCCTTTTAAACTCACCCTTGTTGGAGAGGTCTGATGCTCTCTCCAATAATTGTCCCCAAAAGCGATGTTACTTTTTTACTGGTGGCCTCTATACGGTGCACAATAAATATCTAAATATGTAAGATATTACCGTAGCGTCTCATTACTGAGACTAAGGTCGACCCTGGACGTGAGCTCCCGTTGCCACCCACCCCCGGCCCAATGTTTACGGCCAACAAGTTTCAATAGAAAGCAGCAAATGAATAAAGGAGACGAAATATATGACTATTTGTGAATATGTTTTAACTTTGTTTGCATTTTATTACTGATATACTCTTTGATGACGGGGAATGGACGAATGGTTACAAGAATGGTAGGTGAACACGGACCCAGCAGCAACTCGACCATAATTATTTAAAGGTGGGTATTTAGAATTTTCAAATCGCGCCAAATTAAAAAATATATATGTCACGGAAATTTACGTGGAAAAACAATACAAATCATCTGTAATTAAGAATCATAAAACTTAAAAAGATTTGTGTGTGTGTTTGTGTTATTTCCTTAAAAGGCTACGTAGCCTCTTAAACTATTTTTAGATTTTCGGCCAAAATAAAAAAAAAAGCATTGTGACAATGTTAAGTGACTTGCACGTGACTAATGACTATTAAATTCCATACCATAACAAATATGTAATTATTTTCCATAATGTCTAGAACTTCGGATGCAATCCCTGGCTTGAAGCTTCATCTGTATATTTCCGGTATGTAAATGAGCGAGTTGCTCATGTAAAAATAGACTGTGTTTCCCTTCAGTGTCGACATGGGCTGTAGTAAATCTCTAGTTTATCTAGTTGTCGGATGGTTTTCGACTACTAGGGTTTAATGAATGAAACTTATAAGGCTTTGGGAGTATAAGGATGATTTTTTTGTAAATTTTCGCCCCAAAGGGCCACCTTTCAGATCCAGGTCAAATATTTTTGCAATTGGAACCATTCCTCTTTAACGGCTCGGAACAGTTTGTTAAGATCATCTGGCTCAATAAAACTGAGCACTGTGGTATGTGTTGGTAAAATCTATTTTCTGCTGAAAGAACTTTTATCAAGCAAATTTGTAAATCATACTGTAGAAATACGATTGTAGATCTACACGATTAAGGTTAATTCAATCGACAAAATTTGAGACTTGGCCAAATAAAAAACATTTGCAGAAGACAAATTAATGTGACTTAAAAGTTGAAGTTTATTTTGGGAAGGGTAGAAAACAAT
This sequence comes from Tridacna crocea, assembly GCA_943736015.1. NCBI lineage: Eukaryota > Metazoa > Mollusca > Bivalvia > Cardiida > Cardiidae > Tridacna > Tridacna crocea. The sequence continues at coordinate 23,134,686 of OX031067.1, read as the reverse complement.
GCGGAAAAGAAGAAAATGTTGGCTACTATCATTTTCTTCTTCCCCCGCCCCTACCCATGTTTTCCAAAAGTATTCTTTCTCACTAGTTGTTCAAAGTGGAGACTTATTATAGTAAATTCTATGATGAATGTAATAAATGTGCCAACCAGAGGAAACTCATTACTCGACCCTATTTTGATTCCAGGTGACCTAGAGTATTCAGACTGTGGCACATATCTACTGCCACAAGCAATAAGTGACCACTGCGCTACGTATATATCAATCCCTTTTCCTTACCAGACACAACCGTGCTTTGAAAGAACCATTTGGCTATACAGTATAGCTAATTATGAACTACTTAATCAAAAAATATTAGACTACAATTGGAATGTTTTGCTTAATTGTTCGATAGACGAATCTTGTGCTACTTTTACTAGGATCTTTATTGGTATGGTCAATGAATGTATTCCCCACAAAACAGTTTGTGTTCGGCCTGATGATCAACCATGGTATGATAATGCAATAAGACGGATATCACGTAAAAGAGACAGAATGAAAAGAACTGCAAAATCTTCAGGAAAAATCACCGATTGGTCAAAATATAAAAATCTTCGGAATACTGTAAACAATATGAAAAAACATGCGAAAGAAAGATTCTTTAATAATTTAGAAACAAACTTGCTGGCCCTCAATTGCAACGATAAAAGAGGTTTTTGGAAAATTATCAAACACTTTCTTAAAAAGGATACATCCGTTTCTTGTTTTCCACCATTATGCGAAATTTTATCGAATGGGGAGACAGTTTGGTATACTTCTACACAAGAAAAGGCAGACTGTTTAAACAATTACTTCACGTCGATATCGAAGGTAGATGATACCAATATTGTACTTCCAGGTATTCAGCTAAAGACGGCTAACAAATTAGTAATCGATGAGGTTACTAAATCAGAAATTGAAGATATCATCCAATCGATTAAAATTAACAAAGCCAGTGGTCCTGACAATATTAGTCATAGAATGCTCAAAGGGTGTATACATGCCATTAGTGAACTACTTTATGTTTTATTTAATCGATCTATTTCTGAAGGAGCTTTTCCCGATTTATGGAAGAGAGCGACCGTTACACCGCTATATAAAAAAGGTGATAAGTCTTTTCCGTCCAATTATAGGCCAGTTTCTCTTCTTAGTAGTTGTGGAAAGATCCTTGAGCGAATTATCTTTAAACACATGTACAATTTCTTGATGACAAATGGACTGTTATATAAATATCAATCTGGTTTTTTACCAAAACACTCAACAACCTACCAGCTTATAGATATATATCACCATATCTGTCAAGCAGTGGATCATGGTCAGTTCTCCTGCATTGTTTTCTGTGATATATCAAAGGCATTTGATAGGGTGTGGCACAGTGGTCTCTTATTCAAACTAGAAGAACATGGTTTAGGTGACGGACTACTTAAATGGTTTAAAAGTTATCTTGATAATAGAAAACAGAAAGTAGTGATTCAATCGTCAGAGTCGAGCCTCTCTCCGTTAAGGGCTGGTGTACCCCAGGGATCTGTTTTAGGGCCTCTCTTATTCCTTATTTATGTAAACGACATCACAGATTCCTTATTAAGCCTAACTCGACTATATGCCGATGACAGTTCCTTGTATTACTCTGCAACTTCATTAAGCGATATAGAGAGTATTGTAAATCATGATTTGAGAATAGTGTCACAATGCGCCAAACAATGTTTGATTGATTTTAATCCAGATAAAACTGAAGCAGTCATTTTTTCTACTAGGAAAGACTTTGATAGACCATCACTATTTTTCGGTAATACTAAGATAAAGATAGTAGATGAACATAAACATCTAGGATTAACTTTGAGTAGTACAGGTCAATGGAAGGACCATATAAACAACAATTTAAAAGCAGCATCCAAAATATTACAGATCATGCGAAGACTCCAATTTACTCTTACACGGGCAGCACTAAATCAAATTTATTTATCTTATGTCAGACCGATTCTAGAGTACTCCTCGATAGTATGGGATGGTTGTTCAGTTATGTGTTCTGATTCAATAGAAAAGCTTCAAAATGAAGCAGCGCGAATCGTAACAGGTCTTACAAGATCAGTATCTCTTGAAAATCTGTATAAAGAATGTGGTTGGGAAACATTATCTTCTAGAAGGAAAAATGCGAAACTATGTTTCATGTATAAAGTATCAAATAATTTTGTTCCTGAATATATAGATGATCTTATACCTCCAGTGGTTGGCGATAGGTCTCAATACCAACTAAGAAACAGTCAAAATTATGAAAATGTATATGCAAGAACACGATTGTTTCAAAAGTCCTGTATTCCTTCATCAATTTCTCTTTGAAATAATCTAGAGCAAGAAATTAGAAACTGCACCACATTTGGTTCCTTTAAGTTAAAATTACGTAGCTTGTCAAAACCAGATAGAATACCTAGTATCCACCTTATTGGAAATAGACGATTATCTGTCATTCATGCTAGAATAAGAAATAACTGCAGTAATTTAAATAATGATCTTTTTAGGAATCACTTGATATAAATCCGATCTGCGACTGCAGAAATGGCGTTGAGAATGCAGAACACTATTTTTTCCTATGTCGAAGGTATTCTGATATCAGAATCACGCTTTTTCAGTCAACAAGGGCTCTTCATCCTCTAAACATAAAGAAGTTGTTATTTGGCGATGAAAACTTGAATGATGATGAAAACTGCCTATTATTTGAATCAGTTCATTTATATATTAAACAGTCGGGCCGCTTTGAGTAACTATAACATGTTCAACAAGCAATTTCGTTGAAATGATATCCCCCGCCGAAAAAGACCTTTTTTGATACAAACGTATAAGAGGTATTGTGTTTTGCATGTACATGTGGCCTTTTTGTTATATGTCCATGATGAAATAAATTCATCAAAGGGTAATCAGTCGAAAAAAGCCTGTAATCTAAATGAAAATGTGCGAACAAAAATCCAAAGTAAAAATTTACAAAGGGCAATAACTCCAAAAATACTGAAGATAGAGTTATGGTTCTTGTGCACTGCACTTTTCCTCAATTAGTTCTATATGTGTATGAAATTTTAAGTTCCTAGCTTTTATACTTTTGGAGATATATGCCAGACAGAAATCCAAAATAAAAATTAACAAAGGGCAATAACTCAAAAATTACTAAACACAGAGTTTTGGTTTTTGTGAAGTGCACTTCTCCTTAATGAATTCTATAAGTGTATAAAGTTTGAAGTTCCTAGCCTTTGTACTTTTGGAGATATGCTCCGGACAAAATTCCAAAGTGAAAATTTACAAAGAGCAATAACTCAACAATTACAAGTTCCTACCTTTCATACTTTTGGAGATATGCTCCGGACAAAAATTCCAGAAGAAAATGTGCAAAGGGCAATAACTCCAAAAACACTGAAGATAGAGTAATAGTTCTTGTACACTGCACGCCTCCTTAATAAGATCTATCCACTTGTGAAGTTTGAAGTTGATATTTCAAATACTTTTGGAAATATGCTCCAGAAAAAAATCCAAAGTTAAAATTTACAAAGGGCAATAACTCCAAAAATACTGAAGACAGAATAATGGATCTTTCGCACTGCACGCCTCCTCAATGAGTTCTATATATGTGTGAAGTTTCAAGTTCCTAGCTTTTATACTTTTGGAGATATGCTCCAGACAAAAATTCCAGAAAAAAATGTACAAAGGGCAATTACTCCAAAAATATTGAAGATAGAGTAATGGTTCTTGTACACTGCACGCCTCCTTAATGAGATCTATTCACTTGTGAAGTTTCAAGTTCCTAACTTTCATACTTTTGGAGGTATGCTCCGAAAAAAAATTCAAAGTTAAAATTTACAAAGGGCAATAACTCCAAAATTATTGAAGACAGAGTAATGAATCTTTTGCACTGCATGCCTCCTCAATGAGTTCTATATGTGTGTGAAGTTTCGAGTTCCTACCTTTCATACTTTTGGAGATATGCTCCGGACAAAAATTCAAAGTAAAAATTTACAAAGGGCAATAACTCCAAAAATACTGAAGATAGAGTAATGGTTCTTGTACACTGCACGCCTCCTTAATGAGATCTATCCAGTTGTGAAGTTTCAAGTTCCTACCTTTCATACTTTTGGAGATATGCTACAGACAAAAATCCAAAGTTAAAATTTACAAAGGGCAATAACTCCAAAATTACTGAAGACAGAGTTATGGATCTTTCGCACTGCACGCCTCCTCAATGAGTTCTATATGTGTGTGAAGTTTCAAGTTCCTACCTTTCATACTTTTGGAGATATGCTCTGGACAAAAATTCAAAGTAAAAATTTACAAAGGGCAACAACTCTAAAAATACTGAAGATAGAGTAATGGTTCTTGTACACTGCACGCTTCCTTAATGAGATCTATCCACTTGTGAAGTTTCAAGTTCCTAGCTTTTATACTTTTGGAGATATGCTCCGGACAAAAATCCAAAGTTAAAATTTACAAAGGGCAATAACTCCAAAATTACTGAAGACAGAGTTATGGATCTTTTGCACTGCACGCCTCCTCAATGAGTTCTTTATGTGTGTGAAGTTTCGAGTTCCTACCTTTCATACTTTTGGAGATATGCTCCGGACAAAAATTCAAAGTAAAAATTTACAAAGGGCAATAACTCCAAAAATACTGACGATAGAGTAATGGTTCTTGTACACTGCACGCCTCCTTAATGAGATCTATCCACTTGTGAAGTTTCAAGTTCCTAGCTTTCATACTTTTGGAGATATGCTCCGGACAAAAAGCGGAAGGACGGAATGACGGAATGACGGAAGGACGGACGGAGACTATTACCATATCCCCCGCCGCCTTTCGGCGGGGGATAATTAAAAATACATACAGCCTTTTACTAATATGGCAGGCATTCATCACAGAGCATCACATCTAGTTTCTAATGCTTCCTTTTTCTTTACTTATTAGTTCTATTTCCATTTTACTTTTTTCCTATTTGTTCATTTTCCCTCTCTCTTCATCAATTTCTCCTTATTTCTGCCTGTTTTTTATGTACATTTTCTTTTCTTTTTCCTTCTTTATTTAGTTATTTACACTATTTCTTTATGTGCTTTGTTTCCATTATCTTTCAACTATTGTTAATTTGATTGTAGGGGAAGGGCCGAATCGAAGTTGTAAGAACTTGTGGCCCAACCCCATTCAGTCCATGAATAAATATGTTTAAACTATAGTGGAGACTGTGTAGTAATGATTAATTCAAAGAAATAGTTAGAATTGTCATAAAAGACGCGTGAAGAGCAACTGTTTTCTAATTGCTTGGACTTGCAAAATGGCCTCAAGAGGAAGTCGTTCGTTTGCACCAGGGCATTGTGTTGCAAGACTGAGCACTGTGCTATGTGTTGGCAAAATCTACTTTTATCCAGCAAATTTGAAAATCATTCTGTAAAAATACGACTGTACATCTATATGATTAAGATTAATTCAAACGACAAAATTTGAGACTTGGCCAACATTTGCAGAAGACAAATTAATGTGACTTAACCCATTACCACACAATCCCTACTTTTGACGCCCCTGACAAAGAAGCCTTTTGAAAACACTGTAGGAAAAGGAGAAAATGCTGGAAACCAGCATTTTCTCCTTTTCCCAAAGTGTTTTCTACCCTTCCCAGAACAAATTTCAATTTTTCAGTCACCTTTATTTTGTGGTCCGCAAATGCTTTCAATTTAAACCAGTCTAAAATTTTGTCGTGTGGTAAAGAGTTAAAAGTTGAAGTTTATTTTGGGGAGGATAGAAAACAATGCGGAAACGAAGAAATTGTTGGCTACCATAATTTTCTTCTTCCCCCCTCCCCCATCCCATATGTTTTCCCAAGTCTTCTTTCTCACTAGTTGTTCAAAGTCGAGACTGTGTAGTAAATGATTAATTCAAAGGAATAGTTCGAAATGTCCTAAAAGACGCGTGAAGAGCAACTGTTTTCTAATTGCTGGGACTTGCAAAATGGCCTCCAGAGGAAACAGTTCGTTTGCACTGTGTACTGTGTTGATCCGTTGTGAATAATCTCTGACGAATTAACTCTTTACCGCATTTGCAGACAACAAAATAAAGGTGACTGTAAAATTGAAATTTGTTTTGGGAAGGGTAGAAAACACTGTGCGGAAAGGAGAAAATGCCGGTTACCAGCATTTTCTCCTTTTCCTGCAGTGTCTTCAAAAGGCTTCTTTCTCAGGGGCGTCAAGAGTAGGGATTGTGTGGTAATGGGTTAAGATTTCAACATCAATATCGACATGCCCCATGCAGAGGCTTTATCTCCAAACGAAACCTTCAACTTTACATATATCAATGTTAATAAATGAGTGTGCAGGTTAGGGTATTAGGCCTATATAGCAACAAAAGACTGCAAGTGAATTGCCGAATCATCTCTATGACATGCATGACAAGAGGGCCATGGGGGCCCTGAGGTCGCTCACCTGAACATTTTGACCTATTATGATGCATTTTCTCTTACGAGATATTACGACAAATATTCTAACAAGCGTTCACTATTATTAAACTGAAACTTTGACCTCTAGAATTTAAACCAGCTTTTTCTAGTCTCATCCAAGATGACGTAAATTGTGGCGTCTAGAGTGTACATAAGGTTTTTATACAATGTGGCCCATTGGCCTAGCTTTTCTCCCGACCTGAACCATTTTCTAACTGATTTAAGCTATTACTAAAGCAAACATTCTGACCAAGTTTCATGAGTATTGGATTGAAAATGTGGCACCTTGAGCCTGTACAAGGTTTTCAAAGATTTGATTAAGTGAGTTATTGACCCGACGAGACCCATTTTCAAATTCATCCAAGGTATTATCAAGGAAAACATTCCGACCAAGTTTCATGAGTATTTGACTAAAAATGTACCTTATAGAGCGTACACATTTTTTTCTCAAAGATACGACCCAGTGATCATGTTTTTTTTTTTACCTGGCATGACCCATTTTCAAATTCGCTGTGATAACTTCATGACGACAAGCATTCTCACAAACTTTAATCAGTATTTTAATGACAATGTGGCCTCTAGAGGGTACATAAGGTTTTCCTAAGATTTGACCTAGTGTTCTAGTTTTTTACCTCACATGACCATTTTTTAAAATCGTCTGATATATGACCAAGGCAAACATTAAGACCATGTTTCAAAAGTACTGGACTAAAAATGTAACCTCTGGAGGCGTACACAAGGTTTTTCTTCGATTTAACTAAGTGACCTAGTTTTTGATCCGACATGACCCCCTTTCAAACTCGTCCGAGATATGATCAAGACACACATTCTGTCAAAGATTCATGAGCTCGTATCCGATCGAAAATGTGGCTTCTAGAGCGTACACAAGGCAATAGCTGACGACGTACACCCATATGGGACGCCGGATGCAGCACGATCACAATAGGTAAACATCGGGAGAAATTTCATTAGTATATCATTCTATAAAGTAGTATACATGTATGTGGTCTGTGGTCAGCTTGTTTCAGGTTTGCAAGGAGATCATTGAAACAGGCGTCTTAATCCTTTACTACTAATTCCCGAACCCAACGAAGAAGCCTTTTGAAAATTTTGTGCGAAAAGGAAAAAAATGCAGCATTTTCTCCTTTCCCTAAAGTTAACTCTTAGGCTGCTAAGCGCGACTCGCTGACCTTTTGTGAAAAGTGTAGATCAAGATCAGACTGAACAGAACAATACACTTTCCGATAAGGGGATGTTATGCCCCAAAATATAACTTTGAAATAGCAGTGTACGGGTTATTAATATCGAATTGAAAATTTAATTTTAATTATACAGCAGGAGAAGGTTTAACGTTTTCGATCTGTCCGATTGTGCATTTTTGTTTATTACACACACAGTTATTTTGTCGTCTGAGAAAGCTTTGAGTTTGGGTTGTTGAAAATTTTGTCGTTTGGTAAAGAGTCCTTTTGAATGCTAACAGGGCAGGTCTTAGGTCCTGTTCATCTGACCCTTTTGCCAAACTACCCTGATAAGAACGTCTTTGAGAACATTGTTGGAAAGGGAAGAAACGCTGGTAACGAATGTTTTCTCCGTGAATTACAATTTATTTACTCTTTTCAGGACGACTTAAATAGTTGGGCTTCATTTGTCTGCAGGTGCTTGAAATCAATGATGTGGAAGTCTAACATTCTGATAAAGTTCAATAATATAAAGGGACTTTCTAATACTACCGTCGCAACGAACGGCGTTATGCCTCATTCTCGCCGACGATCAAGCAAGACGGCATCGTCCAGTACTCTGGTAAGCACATGAACAAACAAAATCTAGGTTGTCGGCAAGGCTTCCGTTGACAATTTTTACATATAAGGCATGTTGAGTTAAAAGGGGGTTTAATGCATTTGCAAGCAGTATCGACTCGGGCTGGCCTGGATCGCAGCCTTTTGCTTTTGGTTTATTTTCTGCTTGCTAGAGAGCTAGTCTCAATAATGAGACGTTACGGTGATCTTTTTCATATTCGGACATTTACTGTACACCGACCAGTCGAAAAGTAACATCGCCTTTGGGGGCAGTTATCTGTACTAACCTCGGGTGGAGCCATCATATCCTCAGGTGTAACTGGTGGATTGATTAATATGCGTCAGATCGGTACATTCATCGCTCCGAAATACATCGGTTTACCGTTCTGAAAATTGTAAGGTTCCTCTTACAAAAGAAAACTTAAGTTTCATTTTTTTTAATCAAAATCTTTCTAACTAAATTTCAGTTGACAAATAGTTCGTACATTCTTTTTGTAACGTGGTTTATCAATTCCGATGGAAGTTTTCACCGAAAAAAAGACAGATGTGAATAACTTCATCGGGGTTGTTTATGTCTGTCAGTGGCGCGCTTTATATAGAATCACATGATTCTCATTTCAAAATGGAAATCTCCTGGATACGGACGAGGTTAGATGTAGGTACGGAATCGGCCGAGTTGTGAAGAGTGGTGTAACACCAAGCCCCATTATCTCCCGCTAGATGGCATTCTATAAGTAATCTTCGAAGAATGCGACATGCGCAGACAACGCACCAAGCCCCATTCTCTTGCACTCCGGCAATCTCCGAGCAGAGTTGTCGTTCGTTACTCTCACATACATCTCTGCGATGGGCTAAAGGTCTCAGTGTACAGTAAATACCACAGTTCCTGTGTTGTCGACAAACAACTACGACACCGACTTGAAAATTTCCTTCAAACACCACCCTGAAAACAAAGAGACCTGTTCTTAGTCTAAATGCAATGTACAATTGCTAATTAATCACAACAAATCGTATGAATACTGTAAGAAAAGCACAAAACCCACCTATCGCTCATAGCTATTTGGCATGGTTGCGGAAAATGCTCGAAATCGAGCGATTTTACGTTAAACTCAAAGTGCAGCAGAAAGCAGATTTGCATTGATGGCCTCTAACTGGCATGCTCTCTGTACAGTAAAATCAATTCAAAGTCTGTGGACATGTCAAAAAAATACCACGATTCCAGCTACTCTTTCCACAATTTTATGCCGCGCGCGTATTCCTACCTTTCAAAATAAGCACGCAAAAACAGAAAAAGTCCGCAAACCTACCACTTTGGATTCCTAGAGGCACAGGGTACCGGTAAACTGTGGAAGAGTCATGATCATCGATCTTTTAGTTTCGAATTTGCAAATGGGCTTTATTTCAGATTTTGAACCCATTCAGGGCACCAGTATCAATCCTTACCTTCAAATCTGCAGTCAAATCTTGCCTTTTCTTGATCCACTTCGAATATTCCACGCCTTACTGTACACCGATTCCAAATGACAAGAATCTTGTCCAACCGAGAAAAAGATGTTTTGTTACTGTTTAACTGTTTCGTGTGTAAAATTATTAGGTAGACAAAGGAAATATGATTCTGGATACATTGTAGGTGCGTTCAAACTGATTAATTTACCTGTATAAAATGGAACTATTTTTTTTAGCCTCTTTACTGATCAGAATCTTACTCCAAGTTTAACAAAAATGGCTGCGCCCATGAATGATGACAACAGTTTTCACACACCGATAAATATTAGGTTATTAGATTAAAAGACATGTTATAGTCCTTCAAATGACATTTAAGCTTTTCAGAAAATCCGTCTTTTTCACATTGCCCACCACTTAGTCTGATTGGCCGTATGCTGTTTCAACAGCAAACAAAGTAATCGATATTGGTCTTTCTTTCACCGGCGTTTGTGTCGCCATTTTGAGTTCTGGTCATGTGACGAAAGTATCACGTAATGACGGACTACTTTCTGAGCCCACTACAGAGGTGAATGTAATGATCCGGAGTGCAAGAGAGTGGCACTCAGGATCATCCGCATTCTCGTATATGAGAGTAACGAACGACAACTCTGCTCGGAGATTGACCAAGCCCTCATCACTTCATTATGGATCTTAGTCTGCCTGGTACCCCTCCGTACTTCAAGAATAACGTAGTGATAGGGGCAGGTAATCCAGAGTATATGGATATATGAAATCCATTTTGTCAAACAACCGATTGAATCATGAGATTAACCCTTTCCCCAATGATAAAATTTTAAACTGGTCCAAATTGAAAGCACTTGCAGATGACAAAGTAAACGTAACTCAAAAATTGAAATTTGTTTCGAGCAGGGTAAAAAACATTGTGGGAAAAGGAGAAAATGCTGGTTACCAGCATTTTCTCCTTTTCCCACAATGTTTTCAAAAGGCTTCTATCTCAGAGTCGTAAAAACCAGGGATTGTTTGGTAAAGGGTTAAATGGCCCTATTACATACAAAATTTAAGATGGCGAAAAGTTTCGGTTCTCAGTCCGCATAGGCTGACACGATCGATAATTTTCGCAAATGCATTAAGCCCCCTTTACACAGAGTAAGACTCACATACGTCACAGGGGATGTTTCAACGGGTTTTTCGTTGTTGTTGTTTTCCCTTTCCGTTGAGTACCTTCTCAAGCTTCCTCGAAGGGATCTTGTTAGGCAGATAGGCGATTAGAATGGATCAGACGAGCGAAAATCCGATCGTTACCGATAGGTCAATATTTGTAACAATTTGCGGAAAATGCATTTTCGAAAAATGTCGACCCACCGTCATCAGCTTAAATATCGTTAAGTACTCTGTGTTATCAGAGACCGCGTATAGCTAGATGAAGGCCGTTGTTTACCCTTTGCTACACAATCCCGCGTTTTAAAAACGAAGACAAAAATCCTTGTGAAATTTCACGATTTGAAACCATTTAGACCTGATATGCATCGTTTTCATCGACCACAGTCACTGTGAATGAAAATGATCGGCGAAAACGTACACACTTGAAAACGGTGCGCATATATAGTTGCAACTGCAGGTCCGATTGCATTTATGCACAAATACTTCTATGCAGACGATTGCAGTATTGCCCTTTCGTTTGTTGGTTCGTGTCAACCAGAGATAGGTCTAGTATATGATCCCTGTTTCTACTTTTGATGAAAACGCTAACGTAGACTTTATATATTATTTTTATCTAACTGTGCAGTGTGAGTCAGATAGGTCGTAGACAGGTTGGCTCATATCTAGAAAGTGGCAGTCTAGAATCTACTTTCGTTTTCAGTGCATTTCTGGAAAACAGCTTGTGCAATGTTGCGAAACCAACGGGATTGGTTTACAGCTTTATGCACGCCAGGGTTAATTTGGATCGAGATCTACTTCGGGTAGGAGGCATTTTGATAGTTTGTCAGTTTCAGTGGAGGGAGGGTGACAGTTTTTCGGTATAAGACCTGTTTAGTAAATTACCATATACGGCAAAATCGTATAGACTATTTTTTCAAGTTGAGAGTTTATGTAGATGACAGTTAACATATGTCTGAGTCATGCGAATTAGAATTGAAAGAGTACAAAACATTGTGGGAATAGAAAAGGAGTACAGGTCACCGGCATGAATTAGAATTGAAAGAGAACAAAACATTGTGGGAACTGAAAAGGAGTACAGGTCACCGGCATTTTTTCTTTCTTTTTTTATACATCCATGGAAGACAGGACGTACTACAGGATCACCAATGTGCTACGGGCAGGCAGGCGGGCGGCGTCCGCTTCTTTGACCGGAGCATAACTGTCATCTCAAGTTCGATTTACTTGAAACTTGGCATTTGTGTTTGCAATAATACAGAGTGCAGTGTGAAAGAACCATAACTGTACCTCATGCTGTCTGAGTTATTTCCCTTCGATTGTCATTTTACAGCTATTTGTGCTTGTCAAGTATATAAGACTGTCATCTCTGGTCAACCACTTCCTTTTTAGCTCCACTGGCCAAAGGCCAGTGGGCTTATGCCATGGCCCAATGTCCATCGTGTGTGCATGTGTGGGTCTGTCCGTCGGTGGTTTCTTGAAAGAATTTGATCCATTCAAAAACTGGTTGCCATGGCAACAAAACTGAAAAATATTGAAAATCTTCTCTGAAGTGATAAATTTTGAATGTGGCTTTATCTAGTGGACCTCTTCCAAGTTCCCTCAAATAATGGCCATAGGGTCAAAATTGGTTCCGCCCCGGGTTATAAGTTTTCTATGGGCTTATTTAGATTCCTTCTGGTACCTAGCCATAGGGCCTAGGGCTACCAAATTCGGCATGCATCTTAATCAAGTGGGCGTCTACCAAGAGTGCCCAAATTATAGCCCTGGGGTCAAATTTGGCCTGGCCTCGAGGGTCACTAGTTTTATATGGGCTTATATATGGAAAACTCAAAAATCTTCTTTTACCGATATGGCCTAGAGCTGCCAAATTTGGCATGTAGCTTTATCTAGTGGGTGTCTACAAAGGCTGCCATAATAATAGCCCTGGGGTTAAATTTGGTCCCGTCTCAGGGGGTCACAAGTTTTACATGAGTTTATATCGGGAAAACTTTAAAAATCTACTTGTACCTAGTTATAAGGCCTAGGACTACCAAATTTTGCATGCAGGTTTGCCTAGTGGGCCTCTACCAAGAGGCCTACCGGTAAATGATAATATTGGGATCAGGTCTGGCCCAACACTGGGGGTCACAAGTTTTACACGGGCATTTGTGGTGAAAACTTTATAAACCCTCTTGTTAGTAATTCATTAACATGTAATAAGACCTAGGGCTACTAAATTTAGCTCAGTTTCATGGGTCTCATGTTTGACAGGTCCTTTATTGAGGAAACTTTGAAAATCTTTTTGTTTATAACCACACATTCTAGACCTGTATTATTTGATATGGAGCTTTAATATCTTGTGGACCTCCACCAGGATTCAAGTAATTATAGCGTTGTGGGCAAAAATATGGCTTTGCCTGGGAGTCATAACTTTCTTGTATTTTTTTATAGAAAAAATTTTGTATATCTTCAAGTTTGAAACAAATTGGCCAAGTATCGTAATGTTTGGCTTGTAGGGTAAATTCAGCAAAAGTCGGACAAAAATCATTGGTGCTCACATAAACCGTCGTTGAGAGCTTGAACTTGTAGCAAATCATCGTCAGGTAATTTGATAATTCGTTCAGTATAGTTTGGTATTTTATAATTGGAACAATGATTAAATCAAAATTATCCTGAAAAATAGGAGAAAATGCGCTCATGTGCTAAACAGCATAATTCAGGTATCATCGTAAAACTTCGGACATACAATCATTCAAGTTCGGACAGGAAATTTTCCATGTTATGAGCAATTTAATCTTTTTCAACTAGGTTCTTTAGAAAGAAATAGGTCTCCTTCTAATGTGTTAAACAAATATCAGGGAAAAGTTAATCGAGCTCTTTTAAAGAGGGTAATTTTCATTTACGCCTCCCTCCTTTCCCTCTTTCCCCTTCAGAGCTTCTAAAGCCTCGTACATTACCAGCTCTGTAGAGATCATTGTTACTAATGAGAGAGAAACAGAATGCTTTGTTTCAAAACATTGAAATACATTTTGTTTCTTTTTAAATTGATAGATCCATTGCAAAGGTGTCCGTTTTCTATTGAGTCAAAATTTTTTTCCTGTCCAACTTTTAACAACTTAGCGAAAAGATCATTGATCTTCGGACACTGACCCTTAAAAAGAAGCCCTCTGAAAACATTGAGGGAAAAGGAGGAAATACTGGTAACCAGCATTGTCTCTTTTTCCCACAATGTTTTCTTTCCTTCCCAAAACCTATTTCAAATTTTCATTCACTTTTATTTTGTTGACTACAAATGCTTTCAATTCGGAAAATTTTGTTGTTTGGTAAAGAGTTAAGTCTAGGTTAGATCTGAATCAGGACTACTTGTTCTATTGTTGTGGTTTGTAACAATAGATCTAATATAAAGTTAATTTTACATGTTTAATTTCAGGAATGAAGTATCACTTCCTGTTTCACATCGTCACATGATGTAATCAAATACTTGGTTAAATTCGGACTTGCACAGACAAAATATGGGTAGGTTGAAACACTTTCTCTTCTACAAAAGCCTGCAAGGCTTGAAATGAAGTTAATGCTTTTTTTGTTTTTCAGAAAAAGGTTATAACATAAATTCAAACGTGCAATAATGGGAAAACAGGCGCATTGATGTGAAAAATCTTGTGATGATATGTTTTAAAAAATGTAATAACATTTTTAAAAGTAGAAGTAACGAGAAAAATATCATTTTTGCATGAGTTTTAAAACATGTAATACGGCAGAAAAGACAGTAACTTGAAAAATTTTGTAATCTAACATGACACAGGAATTTGGCTCTACAAGCACAGTGCAACAAAAGCATGTTAAAATCTATGTCATTTTTTATAGAGTGACGTCCTTCTGCAAAAAGTAAGTGGGTTCTGTCATGAGTGGGCTTTTGAGATAAGATTTTATTAAATGAGTCATGGGAAATGTTATTAAGCGAGTCTTTTGCGAGCTTGGTAACATTTTTCCATGACAATTTTAATAAAATTGTATCACAAAAGTTCATGAAGATCAGGTTCTTTTTATCACATAACGACATTTCACAAAATATAGATTAAATAATGTAAAAACATTCATAAATGCACCTGCAGTAATACACATAAGACCCATTCACTTCTGTGGGATACGTACAAAAATGACGTCAAAAATGACGTCACACAAATGTGATACCAAACTAGTATAAGATAAAAAAAATTCGTAATGTGTATTATTACACTGAAAACAAGGGAGATTATGTGATAAAATCTGTATCTGCATTTTTACTTGAAGTATGAACATTTTTCCTTTCATTTACAGTTGGTAATGTTAGATTTGAAATAATCTTCTTTCTATCATTGTTTATCGTTCAATAAACCATGTTGTGAGTAATGAGGCGCAATGAATAAAACCACTTAGGTAATGACTTGCCAGGTAACAGATGCATTTACCCTTCACCACACACCTTTGTTTTGATAACCCTGAACCATGAAAGCAATAGCGTTTCCACTCTCGCAAATTACTGTATAAATCATGTTACAGATTTGAAATTCACATAAATTTTGGTTACAGGTGACACCTCATGCAAGAAAAAATGTAAAAAAGAAAGCTATTATCCAATTATCTTGTGTAAAATGACAGGTTTTGAAGTTACTTTTGACAACTTTTAGTCAAATCATGCAGAAATACTTGTCAATGAATTAACAGACAGGAAAAATTGATCGGTCAAAAATAAGTGGTCCAAAACCATAAAGACAAAATGTTCCTTTTTACATTGTCATCGTCTTTTCAGCTTTTGGATGACTTCAAGCTGTGACTTTCCACAAATATGGTGAGATAAAAGACTTGATTGCTGCAAATCATCAATATGGATTGCTTTACCTGTAGTTAACCCATTACCACACAATCCCTACTTTTGACACTCCTGAGAAAGAAGCCTTTAGAAAACATTTTGAGAAAAGGAGAAAATGCTGGTAACCAGCATTTTCTCCTTTTCCCGCAATGTTTTCTACCCTTCACAAAACAAATTTTAAATTTTCAGTCACTTTTATTTTGTCATCTGCAAATGCTTTCAATTTGGACCAGTCTTAAATATTGTTGTTTGGTAATGAGTTAAGAACCATTATTGTTATACTCTCAAATACAAAATCTTAACCCCAGATTTACAGCTAAGAGTGTAAGTGTACCCTTGAAATAAAAAGGATATGTGAACACTGAAACAAATTGGGAAAAGAAGAAAATTCTGGTAACTAGCATTTTCTTCATTTCCCACCAGAGGGGGACTCATATTTCAATTGGTAAGGTTATCAATCACTTTTTTCCACAGCATCTGACAGTGATGGAGAAGAAGAATTGGAGCCAACATTTTCCTGTATGGAACAGCCCCCTCTCATCAAGCAGCTGAAAGCAATTCTGTCAGAGTATCCAGATAATGGACAAATTATCAAGGTAGGTAGCTTTAATTGTTTTGTTTCTATCTGTGGTTGTCAGGTAGAGTCTCACTCTCATAACCCTAAGGTCCTGAGTTGGATATAGGGGAGCAGGTGTCAACTCTGGGACTGATCATTGGACCACTTGTTTGGTGCAAGTACTGGTGTAGTTTCTAGGTAGCAGAATTAACCCTTTACCTGATATGCCAATTTGATGCTCTTCCATCGCAGCAGCAAATAAAGATATGATGTCAAAAATATTGACAAATGAGGATACAAATATCTGATTGAGTGGAAAACATTGTGGAAAAAGGAGAAATTGCTCGTTACGAGCAATTTCTCCTTTTCCCACAATGTTTTCAAAAGCTGTTTGGTCTTGATGCGTCAAAATGAGTATCTGTGGAGTAAAGGGTTAAGAGTGATTGGTATACCTGTAATATGCAAGAACTTTTCTTAACCCATTACCTCACGATCCCTACTTTTGACGCCCGAGAAAGAAGCCTTTAGAAAGCATTGTGGGAAAAGAATGTTTTCTACCTTTCACAAAACAAATTTCAAATTTTGGGTCACTTTTATGTTGTCGTCTGCAAATGCTTTCGATTTGGACAAACCTAAAATTTTGTCATTTGGTAATGAGTTAACTCTTTACCAAACGACAAAATTTGAGACTGGTCCAAATTGGAAGCATTTGCAAACGACAAAATAAATGTGACTAAAGAATTGAAATTCGTTGAAGGAAGGGAAGAAAACATTGTGGGAAAGGAGAAAATGCTGGTTACCAGCATTTTCTCCTTTTCCCACAATGTTTTCAAAATGCTTCTTTCACAGGAGTGTTAAAAGTCGGGATTATGTGGTAAAGGGTGAAGAGTGATTAGTATACATGTAATATGCAAGAACTTTTCTTAACTCTGTTCCAAATGACAAATTTATAGAGTGGTCCAAATTGAAAGCATTTGCAGACAACACAATAAATGTGACTGAAAAACTGAAATTTGATTTGGAAAGGGTAGAAAACATTGTGGGAAAAGGAGAAAATGCTGGTTACCAGCATTTTCTCCTTTTTCAACAATGTTTTCAAAAGGCTTTTACCTCAGGGTCGTCAAAAGTCATTGTTTGGTAATGGGTTAACTGATGTGAAATAAATCTGCATAAACTTACTGTTAACCCTCTACTCCATAGATACTCGTTTCTACGCATTGCTTGTAGGAGCTTTTGGAAAACATTGTGGCAAAAGGTGAAATTGCTCATGACGAGCAATTTCACCTTTTGTCACAATATTTTCTATGCTATCAAAAGGTGTCCTATACATATAAAAACGGCTTCATCCTTGCTGTTATTTAGGGTCAATTAGAGATACCATAGAGATGCCTTATGGGGTAAAGAGTTAACTAAACAATATTTTTAAATTCAAAGCTGTTGCAGACAATACATAAAATGTGGCTCAATGGATAAAACTTGACTCTGAAAGGGTAGAAAACATTGTTGGAGAAAGAAAAAAATGTTGGTTACTAGCATTCTGTCATTTTCCCATGGCGTTTTCAAAAGGTTTCTTCCCCAGAGTCAGTAAAATGATAGATATCTTTGTGCAGTTTTTGTTCAAGTTAGTTCTGTGTTTGACTCAAGCAGCCTTACATGCAGGTTCTGTGCAGTCTGTTCTAGATCTACACTGTCAGCATAATGAAATCTGTTCTTGATCTCCATTGTTTTCAAGGGTCCATGTTTTACTTTGTATGGTAATTCACATCGAATGATCAATAAAGCAGCTGAGAGGGAAGAGTAGGATCACACTGCACCTATGGGCAGGCTGGTCTTATATTACACTCTGCAAAGACCATAAATGGTCGTAAACAGCAGGTTAACTCTTTGCCACACAATCTTGACTTTTAACGACCTTTAAAGAGAAAGGTTTTGATAACCAGCATTTTCTCCTTTTTCCATAATGTTTACCCATACCAAAACTATTTCAATTTTTGATTAACATTCGATTTGTCATCTGCAAATGCTTTCAAGTTGGACTAGCCTAACATGTTATTGTTTGGTAAAGGGTTAAGGATTAATATGACTACAAAAAATGTTCGATTGATTGAATGATGATAATGCTGGTTCCAACATTATTTCAGTTACATTATGGTGACAGTTTACATAATCTTAGGCAAAGGGTGTGAAGTGCCTCGCAAAAAGATACTTCCACCAAAAATCCAGTGCTTCTAGTGAAGCTCAAACCTAAGTCTCTCTGGTAAGAGTCCTACACTTTACCATGGGGACACACAGGACCTTTCCTCTCATAGGCATTTGAGGCAACAAAGTAAATATGGCTTGAATCATTGTGCAGTCTCTGACAGGGTAAAAGACATTGTCAGAGATGGAAAGAGAGCTTGTCACTAGTAGCTTGTCACTAGTAGAACTCTGATTTCTACATTTCTACAAGGCTCCAGTAACCTTTTTCCTTTCGTCGTAAACAAGTGCACAGGATTGTTTGGTTGGCTTTGAATCTAATGATACCTGTATGCAGAGCTCCACATAGAGGGAGTGATTTATATTTCAAAATTTTAAATTTTAGTTATTCTCCACTAAACCCTATATTGAGGGTACTCATCAGAATGGTCTCATCAAGACAATTCTAATGAATACCCACAACATAGGGTTTTAAAGAGAAATACTGATTTGAGATTACCATCACTCTCTCTTATCTAAAGCTCAGTGTATGGCTTTTGTCTTGTTGTTCATAGGAACTTCTACAAAATGCTGAAGATGCTGGGGCAAATCAGGTGGAAATCATCTATGATAAAAGAACTATCAATCAAAAGGTTGAAAAGAAGAAAGAGTTCAGAAAATTTTTCAAGGTTTGCTCATACTTTTTTCTGTGGACTTTTATCCAGACAACATAATTTGGGACTAGACCAAATGGAAAGCATTTGCACACAACAAGTTTATGCAGCTAAAGTGATGGTATCTGTCTTTGATAGGGTAGAAAATACCAGTTTATATTCTGTTGTAAAGTATTTGCAATTAGAATTGGATAGCAATACGTTATTTCATGCTTTTCCATATTTTTCATCTGCTACTTGAAATAGTGAATTTGAAATAGGTGCTAAAGAGATGATGAAACTAGAAATTTCAGCAGGACAAGTGAGTAAAAAACATGTCCAAAACTCTGAATATGCAGATGTCAAATTTGTGAATTATGTTATATATTCATATTAACTCATTACCAAATGAGAAAATTTCAGGTTTGTCCAAATTGAAAGCACTAATTTTGCAGACGACAAAATAAAAGTGACTGAAAATTCTGAATTTGATTTGTGAAGGGTAGAAAAAATTGTGGGAAAAGGAGAAAATGCTGGTTACCAGCATTTTCTCCTTTTCCCACAATGTTTTCTAAAGGCTTCTTTCTCAGGGTCATCAAAAGTAGGGATTGTGTGGTAATGGGTAAAGAAATTTTGTAAATTTGGGAACAACACACATTCACACAAATAGTGGAGAGACATATTTTAACCCTTAAACTGCTAGATAAGTTTTAAGATGAAACTTTCAAGCTGAGGTTAGAAAAAAATCCAGATGGTATTATTTCAAAGCTTTTTTTTTTTGCAAAAAAATATGTCCTTATCAGATTGTATAAATCCCAGATTAGACTGCATATTCTGCCCGTTCTGATCTTGATCTACACTATCTGCAAAAGGTATGGTACTTGAGTTGTTCTAAGCAGCCAAAGGGTTAACTGTTTTACAGTATAGCTGTCGGATAGTTTCAGTTGGACAAGACATGGGGAGTCTCAATACCAAATCAACATGTCTGCATGATGTTTTTTCATAGAAATTGCATGTTTACCATTCATGTTTACAAAACGTGTAAAGCTGTTACAAAGTTTGTTGAAATCTGGTATTTTGCAATCACGAGATTATTACATGCTTTAGTTGAACTTGTATAATCCTCTATTAACCCTTTCCCGAACGACAAATTTTAGACTCTTCCAAATTGATTACATCTGCAGATGACAAATTCTGAATTGATACAAATCAGCTTTAGGTCTCTAATAGGGTAGATAACATGGTGGGAAAAGGAGAAAATGTTGATTACATGCACAATGTTTTCCAAAGGCTCCTACAAGCAATGGGTAGAAATGAGTATCTATGGAGTAGAGGGTTAAGATGCTCAGTCAAGAGGCCACATTTTCCATCTGATACTCCTGAAAATTGGTCAGAAAGTTTGTCTCGATAGTATTTCAGGCAAGTTTAGTTGATAATGGGTTGCATCAGGTTGAAAAGTATGTCACTTTGTCAAATCCTAAAAAACCTTGAGTGCAAATTAGAGCCATTTTTTTAGTTAAATACATATGAAAATTTGTCAGAACGTTTGTCTTGATAAATATTTCAGACAAGCCTGAAATTAGGTCTTGATGGGTAAAAAACTAGGTCATAAAGACAATCAGATGCTAATGAAAATTGGTCAGAATGTTTTTCATATCAGAGACAAGTTGTAATCTGATTCACAATGGGTCAAAAAGTAGGTAAAAGGGTTAAATCTTAGAGAAACTTTGTGTGTGCTCCAGAGGCCACAATTGCAGTACAAAGGAAAAATGTTCAGAATGCTTTTCTTGATGGAAAGGAGTCTTTAGTGGGTAAAATTCTTACCAGAATTTTGTCACTGGGTCAGATTTAAAAAAAAAAAAATCACAATATTTTTTCGTAATTTGGGAAACAGTTAGGTAAAGATTATAAACAGAAAGAAAATGATGAAATTTTTTAAACATTATATTCAGAGTATGTTGACTTCTATTCTATTTTTAGGGCCCAGCACTTTGTGTGAAAAACAATTCCTTGTTTAGTGAAAATGACTGGAAAGGAATCAAGATGATCGCTAGCAGTGTGAAAGAAAAGGACAAAATGAAAGTTGGACGATTTGGTCTTGGTTTTAAATCTGTGTTCCACATGACTGGTAGGTATTTCAAACTGGTAGAAGTGTCAGGATTCCATAACACTTTGCCAGATGGCGATAAAAGAATAGAGGCAATATTGAATGAATTTGCCAACCACGCATTATATTTGGCTGAAAAATGTGTCTCTAACTCTTTTCCAAATGATAAAAGTTTAGGTGGGTCCAACTTGAAAGCAGTTCCAGATGACAAAATTTGTAAATTATCACACAAATGATGGAATATGTATTAGATAATCTAGAAAAAGATCTGTGAAAAGGAGATATGGCTGATTACAAGCATGTCCTCTTTTCCCCCAATATTTTCAAAAGGCCTACTTCTCAGGTTTTTTAAACTCGGGGTTTTCTGGTTAAGGGTTAACAGGGTAGAAGACATTGTAGAAAAAGGATGAAATGCTGGCTTCCAACATTTTCAACCTTGACCCATTGAGGATTACTTAGTAGGATTTTTTTTATAAGGGTGAATTGACTGAATTTTAGAATCTGAAGTAAATGAAAAATATTTTCATTGGGAAAGCTGAATTTTAATATTCAAATTTGCAATTACATTATTTCGGCAAAATATTTTGACATGATATCACACAGGGTTTGAAACTTCAAACTATAATAATTTTTGAGAAGTTTTATCATATCCTTTACCAATCAATCCCTGGTTTCACGACCCTGAGGAAGAGGCCTTTTGAAAACATTGTTGGAAAAGGAGAAAATGCTGGTAACCAGCATTTCCTCCTTTTCCCACAATGTTTTTTCTACTCGGCTTAAAACAAACTTCAATTTTTGAGTCACATTAATTTTGTCATCTGCAAATGCTTTCAATTTGGACCAGTCTGAGATTTTGTCATTTGGTAAAGAGTTGAATTTACACAGTCTGCAAATTGACTTGGATCAGGTGTTAAATTTGGCATTTTATGGGTTAATGGCTAAATGGCTGAATAATTAATTTTGAAACAAAATTCTTTTGCATTTAAATTTTCCTCTGTGAATAAAGTCAATTACAGTAGATACCTGACACCTTTGCATAATGATGCCCATTTTCTCATATTTTCGTGAACCCCACAGATAATCAAAAAGACTAACAAGGCACAAATTTAATTTAGACATTTTGATAGACAAGAAATTATTCGAAATCATTTTTATACGCCTGAAGCTTCATATTATGTTGTGGCCCTGGTTGTCCGTCCATCCTCTCCATCCATTTGCAATTTCTTGTGTGCCCAACTCCTACTGACAGTTTTCATTGGAATAAGTTCAAACTTACCACAATCAGAGACATAAAATAAGTCTCATGACACGATTCTTATGAGTACCAACAGCATAGGTTTGGAAATAAAAAATGATCTCAGAATGTTGTTTCCCCTGTACATGTATGTAATTGCTTTATTGAATTAATCGTCTGCACATTGTCTACCAAACCATATCTGCTTGAATCCAACCCCCTTTGCATCTAGACCCATTATGCAATACAGTGTGCACTGAGTAAATTGGGGAAAAAAAAAGTACATGAAAAAAAAAAATATTGCTCGATGCTAGCATTCAATCACTAAAAATGTCTACGATACCTTTTAAGTTCTTTTCATGTTCTTCTTCAGAACATGTCCTCTAAATCCAGATATTGTCTTATATTCTTTTCTGCAGATAGGGCACACATAAACTATAAATGACTCTTGAGGATATTTAACTTCTGTATTATCATCCTCGGTGTATTCACCCAGATCCAAATCAAGATCATCGTCATCCCAAAATAAATAATCTTCCGCATTGTACTTAGCCATAAGTTAAGTTAGGGTCTCTCTGGTTTGAAATCTCTCTTGTTTTTTGATAGACTTCGTTGTGTGCCTTATAAAAAAGCTCATGTGATGACGTCGAATAAACTAATTAATAAACAAGTTTCAAGTTACATTTCTCCCTTGCCATGTCACATGTCCAGGTATACTTTCAGTAAACTTGTGTACTGTGTCAATGTGACAGATTACAACGGTCTGACACACGGTCGGTATTAGTTCACACCACTGTCTGACACGCAGAATTTCATTGGACAGGATATCGTAATGAACAATAAAAAAGGATCCATTCACCCTTTACCAAACGACAAAATTTTAGAGAGGTCCAAATAAAGGCATTTGCAGATGACAAAATGAATATTACTAAAGAATTAAAAATCGTTCTAGGTTGGGAAGAAAACATAGTGGGAAAAGGAGAAAATCCTGGTTAGTACCACAATATTTTCAAAAGGCTTCTTTCACAGGGGTTTTAAAAGTCGGGATTGTATGGTAAATGGTTAAAGAAACTTCTTGAACATTTACCGACGGAAATGGGATTTAAAAAAAAAAGACCTGAACAAAAAAAAATAATGATCGAGTGGTAAGTGTCATTCACATGGAATTAGATCTACTAGCAAGTTTCTTGAATCGGATGTCTAAGAATGTAATAGATGACGTCAGAGAGAGGGAGCAGGAAGTTGTAGCGATATAAAAGATATTTGAATAAAAATAACTTCAAAGAGCAATTTATAATAAGTCTCTAAATCTGGTGGGGGGGCTTAGATTTAGACTATTGATTAAAAAAGTTGAGGTGCTTAATAGATCTAGCCGTTAATTAAACTATCAGAAGGGCACCCATTGGAAGTGTGAAACGAGAACAAACCTATCAAATGCTTGTACAAACCATTTGTTAATTAATGTTACAAATAATAAGAAAATATTAACGTATAATTTATATCGGCATACAACATACTCTGATAAAAATTGCCTAGCAACGCAACACGAGGTATCTACCTGAAAATCGATAAGCAGGTGCGATTCAAGTATCGCCTTACCAGACTTTGCGATGTTTGAGGTAGCTTCCTATCTCTATGTATTGTATGTCTCTGCCACAATGAATCTCTATGATGTATAATTGTTCGGTGTGCGATAAAAAAGCCATAGGTAAAAAGGCATAGGTAAAAAGGCCATAGGTAAAAAAGCCAGAAGAAAAACGGTAAAAAGGCCATAGGTGATAAGGCCATAGGTAAAAAAGCCATAGCTAATTTAGTACCGGTATATATGGTTTATTAAGAAAAAAAGAACTAATTTAGTGGTATATGATGTAGAGAAAGCTTTTTGTTTCAGAAAATCTTTAGAAGTATTTTGGGAAAAGGAGAAGCCAATTTTTCCTTTTCACACAATGTTTTATATCCCATCTTGATGTGTTGTGTGCAGATTATTTCAATATGTAAGAGTCTGAAATTAGTTGTTTGAGAAGGGGAACCTCTCCAGTCTTCAGCTACTGACTTTTGAAAACATTTAAGGAAAAGGAGAAACTGCCAACAACAAACAAATTTTCCTTTTCACACATTTCCCTATATTGATGTGTTGTATGCAGATTTTTTCAATATTTAACCCTTTTTTAATTTCCCATGCAACACAATTTAAGACGGGCCTTCTTTTACTATTCTTGCTCATAACAAACAATATCTCCTTTTCCAACAATGTTTTATACCCTATCTGGATGTGTTTTATGCATGCTCTTTCAATATGAAAGAGTCTAAAATTAGTTGTCTAATAAGTGAAACTGGTCATACTTAACACTTTTGCACAACTGCAGATGATGACTTTAGAAAACATTTCAGGAAAAAGGGGAAACTGCTCAAAGAAAGAAATTTCCTACAATGTTTGCAATCATTGCATACCATTATCTTATACTTCAAAGTTTCCATGGAACAAACTTTCAATACAAAGAACAAACTAATTACAAACATGTGCAAACTGTCATTTCACAAGTCCAAGTTTTAATCATAATAATGCAATGCATTGGTCAATAACAGTTTGAAACAATAATGTTAAATTATGTAATAGGGCATTTCCTGCACTATTATTGGTTTCAATTAATTTATCAACAAGTACTTGTAGATAGATAAACAAATATAATTTCTATTAAATACAAATTATTTTGTTACCCATCCTTTTTATAAAATATATAAAATCAATCTTTATTTAGATACCACATATGCTTTACATGGTTAATTCTTTTAGTTTACATAATAAATGTAAAAAATTATGCACAAATATAAATGCACAAATCATCATAAATCATTTTCATTAAATATTTATATATATTAATATCATATTTAAAATGGTATTTTCTTAATAAGTCATATATACATGTACTAAATTAGCTCTGGCTTTTTTACCTATGGCCTTATTACCTATGGCTTTTTTATTGTTTTACTTGTGGCTTTTTTATCTATGGCCTTTTAACCTATGGCTTTTTTACCTCTGGCTTTTTTACCTAGATTCTAATTGTTCATGAGACTTTTGAAAAATTTGGATATCTGCAGGCATTCTAGATTTTAACCCATTTCACTGACAAGCTCCTTTGGGCATATATGCGCTGCTTTGCAAAGCTCTTACAAGTACATTTGCCAGTTGTTGAATTTGTGACTTACTTAATTGTCAGACTCCTATTTATGCAAAAGGATTGCTTATGATTAGTCAATCAGATAATTCTAACCAATCTGCAGCAAGTTTTCCTTGGTTGGCAAATATCTCTCTTTGTAGGGCATAGCTAATGTCAGAGCAAAAAATGGGTAAAATACAAACTACTCAAAGACAAACCTTATACTGAAGGGAACACTAATCTAAGTGACAGTATCGAAAGTTTTATGTTACATTTACTCAGAATTTATGCAGAGATTGTCTTGCATGAAATACTTGTTAATTTTGGATGCCAAAGTTTCCAGATGATATATGAACTTAAATTCTATTTAGGTTTTTATTCTTTTGGTAGGCATGGACATAAGTCCCTCATTGTGAGCAGTTTCTTCCATTACAGCCATGTTTCAAATTTCATTTACTGTAATTGAATCAATATGTATACATGGGATCAAGTTCTTACCCAGATTCAATCATTTGCAGAGGATATATTTAATAGGAGTTCAAATGTTCAGATTTGTCTCAGACAGGAAAGAAAATATGGAGAGAAAAGGAGAAAATGCTGGTTATCAGTGTCTTTTCTTTTTCCTACAATATTTTTAAAAGCTTTTTCTCTCAGTTGTTAAAAGTCTGGACTGTGTGGTAAAGGGTAAACACATACTGAAAAAATATTTTTGATTCCAATTTTCTGTTTTTAGATCATCCATGCATCATGAGTGGAGACAGAATTCTTCTTGTTGATCCAACAAGATCTAGCGACCAAGTCAACATTGAAATGAAATTGAAGGATTTAAAGAGAACTCGGGGCATGGATGTAGAGGCATTTTATGAGGCCTTTGGTCATGAACTTGGTTTGGACAAGACGACAATAAACCAAGGTCATTATTCTGGCACCGTGTTTTGGTTTCCACTTCGAGACGAGACCTCGCCAATTTCATCAACTTTGTATGATGAGGAAAAGATTTTGGACCTCTTCTTGTCATTCCAGAATGATTGCTCTGAAATACTTGTGTTTCTGCGTCATGTAGAATGTGTAAATTTATACACCAAAAGCCCTGCAGGTCAGACTAAAAGAGAAGCAGGAGCAGAAATAAATGAAAATACACTTTCAATCAGAGAGAAAAGAAAGAAATTTGTCTCAGCCGTATCACAGGCTTCTTTCCCAAACAATGAACCAATTATATGTTCATATAGTATGCAGATTAGAACAACCAACTGTAATGGCTGTTCAAATGACACAAAGTGGATTGTTGAACATTACTTTATGGGTAACAATTCTTCACAACAGTTGCAGACCTTGGCACAGAACCCTGACTTGAGTTTCAGCCCACTTGTTGGTGTTGCTATTCCAGTTACAGAATCCTGTCCAGAAAACTTTGAAGGTCACGTTTTTTGCTTTCTACCACTTCCAAGGGAAGGTACCAGACTTACAGGTCTACCAGTGCATGTAAATGGTTTTTTCTCACTTAGTCAGAACCGGCATCATTTGAAATGGGCTACTAGTGATCAGAGAGGTCAGAGGGTCAGAGATCCAGATATTCTGTGGAATCAAATGGTAATAGAAGAATGCCTTCCTGAAGCATACAAGAAGCTTTTGGAAACTTTGATCGATGAGGCTAATCAGGCAGGTAATACCAGAGAATGTGTTGACATTGTATATAGGTCAGTTCCTAATGAATCGGGGGTTCTGGAAAAATGGAAGGTGATCCCTAGACAGATTTGTGATTTTTTGAGAAGGTTGCCTTTCTTATATTCACATTCTCAAAGCAGATACCTTGTCCTCAATGAGGCAGTGTTTGCAACATTAAGAAATTTGCCCAAAACTGTAAGAGTAGACAAAGATGCCATTATTACAGTGCTATCAAAGATGAATGTCATGTATATTTCTACTGGGTTGGAAACATTTGAGAAGCTTGAGAGTTACAGTGCAGGAACGCTGAATGACCTTACACCAGAAACTTTTGCATCCATGCTTAAACAAGAAGCTCATGTACTAAATGACATGAGTAGAAGCCAGAGGTACTCAGTATTGTCTTATTTACTTCATGGCAATAATTATGAGTATCTAGAGGGGTTGCCTTTACTTGAGGTGGCCTCAGGAGATTGGTTAACCTATGGAAGGAAGCAACCAGTGTATGTGTGTGATAATGACAAAGAAGCAGAGCTATTTCCCGAGTTCAAGCAGTCCCTGATCTACCAGACTGAAGACCATGGAGATTTCATCTGGCAACATGTGAAGAACATGGCAAAAAGAGGTAAATTGACAGAAGCAGTCTGCCCAATGTTCCTTTTTTTCCTGTTTTTTCCTATTTTTATACGCCCGTCGAAGACGGGACGTATTATGGGATCACCCGTGGCGGGCGGGCGGGCGGGCGGGCGGGCGGCGTCCAGTTCTTTGTCCGGAGCATATCTCCAAAACTATACAAGCTAGGGTTATGAAATTTCATGGGTGGATAGATCTCATCGAGGCGGAGTGCAGTGCACAGGAATCATAACTCTTGCTTGCTTAATTTTTGAGTTATTGCCCTTTGTTGTTTTTCATACTTGAATTTTGTCCGGAGCATATCTCCAAAAGTATACTAGCTAGGGTTATGAAATTTCATGGGTGGATAGATCTCATCGAGGGGGAGTGCAGTGCACAAGAATCATAACTCTTGCTTGCTTAATTTTTGAGTTATTGCCCTTTGTTGTTTTTCATACTTGAATTTTGTCCGGAGCATATCTCCAAAACTATACTAGCTAGGGTTATGAAATTTCATGGGTGGATAGATCTCATTCAGGGGGAGTGCAGTGCACAAGAATCATAACTCTTGCTTGCTTAATTTTTGAGTTATTGCCCTTTGTTGTTTTTCACACTTGAATTTTGTCCGGAGCATATCTCCAAAACTATAGTAGCTAGGGTTATGAAATTTCATGGGTGGATAGATCTCACTATGGGGGAGTGCAGTGCACAAGAATCATAACTCTTGCTTGCTTAATTTTTGAGTTATTGCCCTTTGTTGTTTTTTACACTTGAATTTTGTCCGGTGAATATCTCCAAAACTATACTAGCTAGGGTTATGAAATTTCATGGGTGGATAGATCTCACCGAGGCAGAGTGCAGTGCACAGGAATCATAACTCTTGCTTGCTTAATTTTTGAGTTATTGCCCTTTGTCGTTTTTCATACTTGATTTTTGTCCGAAGCATATCTCCAATACTATACTACCTAGGGTTATGAAATTTCATGGGTGGATAGATCTCATCAAGGGGGAGTGCAGTGCACAGAAATCACAACTCTTGCTTGCTTAATTTTTGAGTTATTGCCCTTTGTTGTTTTTCATACTTGAATTTTGTCCGGAGCATATCTTCAGAACTATAGTAGCTAGGGTTATGAAATTTCATGGGTGGATAGATCTCACTGAGGGGGAGTGCAGTGCACAAGAATCATAACTCTTGCTTTCTTAATTTTTCAGTTATTGCCCTTTGTCATTTTTTATACTTGAATTTTGTCCGGTGAATATCTCCAAAACTATACTAGCTAGGGTTATGAAATTTCATGGGTGGATAGATCTCACCGAGGCGGAGTGCAGTGCACAGGAATCATAACTCTTGCTTGCTTAATTTTTGAGTTATTGCCCTTTGTCGTTTTTCATACTTGATTTTTGTCCGAAGCATATCTCTAAAACTATACTAGCTAGGGTTATGAAATTTCATGGGTGGATAGATCTCATCAAGGGGGAGTGCAGTGCACAGAAATCACAACTCTTGCTTGCTAAATTTTTGAGTTATTGCCCTTTGTTGTTTTTCATACTTGAATGTTGTCCGGTGCATGCCCCAGCTTTACAACTTGGGGTAAGACGGGCGTATCTTGCGACAATTTGCCGCTCTTGTTTTTTTTTAACTTCCTATTCGTATAATTATTTGGTGTCCATATCCTATATTTTTCATCAAAACTCCTATTTTTTTCAAAATGCTGCTGATAAAGTGCAATGATTTACAATGCAGTGTAAACATGTATTGTGTTGAAACTAATATCAATGCACTGAATATCTATAGCTATAGCATTAATAAGTGTTATCTGCATTGAAGGAAGGATTCACTTAGTTCATGCAGATATCAGTTTAACCCATTACCACACAATCCCTACTTTTGACGCCCCTGGAAAAGAAGCCGTTTGAAAACATTGTGGGAAAAGGAGAAAATGCTGGTAACCAGCATTTTCTCCTTTTCCCACAA
Source organism: Tridacna crocea (assembly GCA_943736015.1). Taxonomy (NCBI): domain Eukaryota; kingdom Metazoa; phylum Mollusca; class Bivalvia; order Cardiida; family Cardiidae; genus Tridacna; species Tridacna crocea. Next base: position 23,104,854 of record OX031067.1, on the reverse strand, counting down.
TGTTTTCTACCCTTCAAAAAGCAAATTTCAAATTTTCAGTCACTTTTATTTTGTCATCTGCAAATGCTTTCGATTTGGACAAACGTAAAATATTGTAGTTTTGCAATGAGTTAACATGTGTTATGGATTTGCCTTAACTTTTGTTTTGTGTTTGGACACCACAAGTACCAATGATAACCTGTCCAAAACAATATGTAACTTTGTGGACATTAGGTCAACTATTATCCTTTGATGTTCATTGAAAAATATTGTTTTGCTTTCTCAAGATATTCACAAAGCACATGGTCTAGTCAGGTTGAGTATTATATTATTCTAGTCAGTAATTTAAATGGCTTGTGCTGTTCAAACACATTTATTTGCTGACATAAAGCAATAAAGGAAATGAAAAGAAAATTACATTACTGGTAAATTGGATATCTATGTTGTAATAATAGGGGTGTGATTTAAAGGGCTGGCTGTAAGGGGAGGTGGAGGCCGGAGAAAATTCATCAGACTTTGGTAAAATTTGGATTTGCTTTCTTGCTTTTAGTCTATTACCTTTCAAGTTAATTGTACTTTCTAATGTTAATACAAGTCAGTTGTATGCTGATAATTTCCTATTTTACACCTATATTTTGTACATTAATTTCCTATATTTCTAAACCAAAAGTATATATGTTGCACCAAAATGCACTGGGCAGCTTTGCAGAAGTCTGAAGTCTATATTCACCAGTTATTCTCTAGAACATTCTTACTCTTATTCTCCAGACTTTTCTAAATTTAAAAGTAAGACAACTTTGGATTGGCTAAACCATTTGGTTTAGTCAATCAGAAGTTGTTTCATTTTTATTCTTAGAAAATCTTGAAAGGTGAGACTAGGAAAATTCTAAAGAATGGATGGTGAATACACACCCAGATAGTTTACATTTTCTAATTCAAAAGCTGTAATTTCTTTCCTAAAAACCCCAGTGATGGGTATGTACTTGAATTGCATTGAAAGCTTGAGCAAGACAACTTATTAATTGTGGCTAAGACAATGAGATAATTTTGTCTGTGTGAAAGGTATGAAACATTGTGGACAAATGAGGCAATGTGGGTTACCAGCATTTTCACCTTTCACACTATGTTTTCGTACGCTTTTTCCTCATGGTAGTTAAAACCTCAGAATTCTGTGGTTAGGGATTAAACTTTGTACAAAGGCTATGGTTGGTTATTTCCGTTTATTTATTGTCACTACCGGTTGCCCATCTGAGCGACGCCCCCAGAAGATGGTTAGTTGTTACGGGGGATAGTGCAGGGATACAGGTCGAAGCTACTGAGAGCTTCGCCTTGTTTTTTAACGTGCTCCGCTTATAGCACAGTCACACGGGACCTTGGTTTAATGTTTCATCGGAAAGACTATTAGTAATTTTAGTTGGCCAGCAGGTGATTTGAACCCACAACCTGTACTGACCCAAAACATTGTGTTCACGAGTCCTACCTTCTACCTACTGAGCTATATCGGATGGTTAAAAGGCTATGGTAGAAGTATGCTCCTATCCAGTCAGTGTTGTTTCTGGATGTAGGAATTTTTAAAATTATTTGGTATGATGCCCTGGAAAGAAGAAATAGGGGGGCATTTAGTTTTTGTCTAGTCTGTCCATCTTTCTTTCTGTCTCTCCATCAATCTAGTACTCTAACTCAAAAGCCATTTGACGTACGACCCTGAAACTTTATACAAGTGTTGCTCATGACCCAGAAGGGGCCTGTTGTTTTTGGGTCATATGGGTCAAAGCTGAAGGTCACCTGTAAACTTTGTTTGAAAATTGTTTCAGTGCCTTAACTCAATAGCTGTTTGTCCTAGGTGTTACGGGAGACTACTTCTTCATGCATAGCTTCATCCTGATTTAGATACAAAACCTGACTACTGCATCAGTAGAGATATCTCTTTGGCTCAGTGGTTATGGTATTGGTCTTTTAATCCTCAAAAGACAAGGTTATTTGTCCCTTCAAGGGTTTGAATCCTACAAGATGCAGTTTGTATTTGAGCTATGCATTTACATGTGTATTTGTTTCTTTTTTACGGACTTTTTTCGTAAGATGGGGCACGTCCATGATTGGCCATTGGGCCATTAATCCCATTTGTTGTCCAAAATCGGACTTCCTGCCTAATAAGGTTTCGAGTCATCAATAAATGATGACATCAAGAGGGGATGTGTTATGGGAGACTACTCCTTCGTGCATAGCTTTGTCCTGATTTAATTACAATACCTGACGACTGCATCAGAGAGATATCATTTTGGCTCAGTGGTTATGGTATTGGTCTTTTAACTAAACACGAGGATATTTGTCCTGTCAAGGGTTCGAACCCCACCAAATGTGGTTTGCATTTGAGCTATGGATTTATTTGTTTCTTTGTTTGTAAGACTAGGACCCCAAAACTTTATACAGTTGTTGCTCCTTACTCAAGGAGGTGCCCCGTTTTTTTTGGTCTTATTGGTTAAAGGTCAAGATCACAGGTGAACTTTGTTTAAAAAAATTATTTCCATTCTCTTATTGTGCTGCTTCAGTGACAAGGTGATGGTGGGTGGTATAATGTCAGCTTTGGAACAGTCCTAGTTGAATTCAAAGGTTGAAGTACTTGACATATACTGAATTTTTGACAAAATGAATATGAAAAAGATGAAGTAATGAAGGAAACCCAAAGGGAATGAAAAAAACCACCTCTCTATGTGATTTGAACCTGAGACTCCTGCTTGCTAGGCGAGCGTACTAATGATTAGATAGCTCGGCCCAAACGAGAAAGTCTATAGATTAATACTACATGTATTTACAATAACACATATTCCCATCTCCATAAATTAGACATGGTGTTCGTTATTTAGGGAAATAAGTTTTTAATGTAGTGGAAAAAATCAATTTGACTGCACTGTTTGCTCCTATTTATAAGTCACCATCAACACTTGAGTGACAATCCCGACAGAGGAGACACTTTTTCCTCATGCAGGAGGGTTACAAATGTTTAGGTATAAAATCCCAGATTGCCTGCACATTCAGTCTCTCTCTGAAGGCTATCACTGTAACAAGGGTAGTCATGTTGAGTTATGGTTAAATAGTTTACCAGTAAAGTGAACGTTGGTTAACTATAATCAAAATTTAATCTTGAAGAAAGTCAATGAAAGCTTTATGTAATTGCTAAGAAATAAGTTAACCCAGTCTCTCTCCGAACCAGAATTTTAACTTAGAGGTATAAGTTGACTAGTGTTTAAACACTTGGGTGCAGGTGAAAAAGTAGGCATAGGGTTAAATCTCAGAATAACCATGTAGTGTAGTTACCAGCATTTTCTCCTTTTGAGTTTTCCCACAATGTTTTCAAAAGGCTTCTCTTTCAGGTTCGTTAAAACTCTGAATTGTGTGGTAAAGAGTTAAGGTATTTCTAGATTTGAAGCCAGATATATCCAAAGGCTTTCTAAAATATCACATGATCAATAAGACAATAACATGCATTGATTATGTGTGATCATATTCAAATAATGATGATAGTGTCATATATGATCTCACCAAAATAACAGAATTACCAATGCCCAAACAACCATCCTATAATTTTAATGCCAAAATTACACATCTTTACTTGGTGTAACTGTCCATTTTTGTTACACTTGTAGAACAGTATTTGTAAAAGCTTTTAAAAACATTATGACTGCAAAAAAACCTAATGTACCATTAAGAAATTACGCAATTTAAACACATTTAATTGATTCTTTGACAGACTGAGAAAGCTGCTCCTGATATTAAAGCATGGTTAACCATGAGTTTTAGAGGATTTTAATTTGTCTCCTAAAATTTTTTTCCTGATTATTGAGGTAGAGAGGAGGTATAGGGTTGTAGGAACATAGTAATACAAGTAGATTTTTACACCAGTCCAAATTGAAAGCATTTGCAGACAACAAAATAAATGTGACTGAAAAATTGACATTGAGTTTGGGAAGGGTAGAAAACATTGTGGGAAAAGGAGAAAATGCTGGTTAGCAGCATTTTCTCCTTTTCCCACAATATTTTCAATGGCTTTTTTTCTCAGGATTGTTAACAGTCGGGATTGTTTGGTAAAGAGTTAAAGCCATTTATGTGTAAGTGTTAAGATTGGTCCACATTTCAGGCACATGTTGACAGAAAAAATTTGTGAAAGTAAAGAAAAAGAATTGAGATTTATGATATCTTTTTACATCACCGTTAAGAGCATTTTTTGGCTAGAGATTGCTCAATATTAGCAGGTCCTTCTTTTTAGATACTGTTTTCAAAGTTATCCGGTACAAATGTGAATGCCAACTCCTTTTGGAGAAAAGTAAGTTTAATTCTTTACCACATGTGAAAATATTAGACTGGTCCAAATTGAAAGCATTTGCAGATGACAAAATAAAGCTGATTGAAAAGTGAAATGTGGTCTGGGAGGGGTAGAAAACACTGTGGGAAAAGGAGAAATTGCTTGTAAGCAGGGTTTTCTCCTTTTCCCACAGTGTTTTCTAAAGGCTTCTTGCTCATGGTCGTCAAAAGTAGGGATTGTGTGGTAATGGGTTAAAGAATAATTTTGTGTATTTTCAGAGACTCATCAGCTGAGAAATCTCACCATTTCTGCATTGATGGATCTGCTGCATCAGTCTCTTCAAAGTAGAATAGGATCTTCTTTGACCATCAGTACCAAATCACAGCTAGACTGGCTTGAAAGAGTTTGGAGATTTGCAAGCACAAAGTCTTTGACTGTTGATCAGCTAGGAGATATATCTTTGGTTCCCCAGAGAAAGTCTGGGAACTGGAACAACATTGGTCAAATTCAGTTGCATCCAGTTTCAAATTTATTCTTGAAAGAAAATGGTATTCCTGTAGAAGTATGTGAATGTTTTACAGAGCTTGGTGTCACTGTTTTACCTGACATGCCATCATGGTTTCCTGAAAAAATCATTAGCTTGAATCTACACTCCTCTAGTACAAGATCACTCCCCATGCTGCTAGCGAAGATTTGGAAATCATCAAGAGGAAATGTAAGTGACAGATTCAACAGAGTAGTGTCCATGCAAAAAAGGGATCAGTTTGTCAACTTTATGAGTACAGTAAATGAACTTGATTGTTTTGGTCGAAGTCTGCTCTGTTCTCTAAAAATTTTCAGCACAGAAGTAGTTCCAGGAAGCATTAATTCATATACATCTGTTGGTGAGAACAAAGAGTTCATAATGGACACAGATATCCCAGTCAAACTTACAAAGACTTTCATTAGAGCTTCCTCTGAAAATCTTCAGCTACTGGAAAAACTTCAAGCAAAAGAAGTAGTGAAGCTGTCTCTGGTTGAGGTGATATTGAGTGATTTGAAAAATGGATCCAGCTACAGTGAAAAAGAGTGCAGGATATTCATGATGTATTTTCTGAAAAATATAGAAGCATTTAAGACATCACAGAAACTACTGGAATTAGCTGCAGAAATTAATTTCTTGAAATCAGACTCAGGAAGAAAGAGGCCAAAAGATTTGTTCAATCCAAATGATTCACTACTTAAACAAATATTTGCAGGCCAATTAGACAAATTTCCAAATAGTGAAAGCATGGCAGATTTCAACACGTCTGGTCTTATACAACTGGGTCTGAAGGAACTCAGTAAGATAGATGCACAAGACATAGCAGAATCTGCATACTACATACATCATTGGATTTCGTGTTCAGGGAAGCATGACATGTGTATTACAAAGTCCAGAGCAGTCTTAACCTTTTTGAATTCCAGCTCATCCATATTGTATCATTACTGTTACTCAAACACACTGCTTCATTATTTAAAGCAGTTGAAATTTATTGCTTGTTCACAAGAAAAGCCTAAACACTTTCCCCATTCACTGCCTTGGCACAAAGAAGAGTTCTGCACACCTCAGGAAGGTAGGGTGAGAACCTATGATAACGAATGTTTGGTCGGAGCTGTGATGCCCCTCGTAGACCCACACTTCAGCAATTTGGAGTCTGAATTTGCCTGGAATGCAAAACCACCTTGCAACGAAATCACCAACCAGCTTGTGTGTATCAAACAGTGCTACAGGCTGCAAGAAAGGTCCAATGTCCTGCCAATGTTGGTGAAAATCTACGACTTCATGATGGAGAATAAAGCAGACATATATCTCCATAAATTTGAAAAGGAAGGATTGATCTGGACAGGTGAAACCTTTGAACAACCTTCAAATGTTATCATTAGGTTAAGCACAGATGATATCCAAGACTTGAGACCATATTTCTTTACCATACCTCCTGACTTTGTTAAGTATGAACCTTTCTATGAAAAGGTAAGTTGTTATTCAGAGCAGAACGTGTCTGTACTCATTCAAGCCCTTGCCAAGATAAAAAAGAAATATGAGTGTAAGCAGGAAAAAGATACATTTGAACAGGACTGTGATATTGTTTCTAAAATAGTTGACAGACTTGCAGAAAGAAGGGATGAAGTGGGAAATGTAGACATTTTGTTACCCATTCAAACAGAAGTCCCCTTTCAGTTGACTTTTCATCCGGCTCCTAAATGCACGTTTGATAAGAATGCATCTTTGTATAAACATGAAGAAGGTGATAATACCATTATGTTTGTGAGCAACTTCATTTCATTGGATGCTGCTAAAGCACTCGGTGCAAAACCCCTCAGTAAACAGATTTTGTTGGGAACAGAAAGTATGGGAATAGAAGGATTTGGACAAAACGAGAAACTGACTGACAGAATACGAAAATTGATCACAGAAAGCTACACAGATGGACTTTCAGTGCCCAAAGAACTTGTCCAAAATGCTGATGATGCTGGAGCTACTGTTGTGAAGTTTTTATTGGATGAAAGAGAGCATGAAGATGCTAAGAAACTATTGCTCAGCAAAGAGATGGCAAGCTGTCAGGGCCCATCTATCGTGGTGTATAATGATGCAGTCTTTTCAGATACAGACTTCGAAAACATAAGAAAACTCAACGGGGCTACAAAAGAATTAGATCAAAAGAAAATTGGTAGATTTGGCTTGGGGTTTTGTGCAGTCTACAACCTGACTGATGTCCCAAGTTTTGTTAGCAGGTCAAACATTGTTATTTTTGATCCTCAAAAGTCTTTCTTAGGCGATGCTGTGGAAGATGGTAGCCCAGGTATTAAAATTAACTTTAGAAAGCCTGAAAACAGAAAACTTCTAAGATTACATCATGATCAGTTCAAACCTTTCCAAGAATTATTTGGATGCAATATTAACGATCTGCCTGATATTGGGTTTGATGGAACCATGTTTCGTCTTCCTTTAAGAACTCCTGAGCAAGCAGACAACAGTGCTATTAGCAGTGTGTCCTACAACAGAGATGAAGTAAAAGAGCTATTTTCAATGTTTATAGAAAATGCAGGCAATATGCTTTTATTTACACAAAATGTCAGACAACTGGAGTTACACTACATTCCTAAAAGAGCTAAATCTACCAAAGACCAGGAACTTTTGTTTTCAGTTTCTAAGAAAAATGAGAGTATATTGTATCCATTGCATGATACTATCTTAAGTAGAGCAACTATTGCTCTTTCAACCAACCAACACTTTCAAGAAGTGGAAAAATTCCAACTGAATATTCATACTAAAACCAAAGGTTCATTTTTAGTGTCTGATATCAAAGAAAATCAAAACTCTGAATCGGCTTGGTTTGTAGTTTGGGAAACTGGATTAAAAGAGAGCTTACAGATGTCAAAGACCATACAGGGACAAAGGGCTATTCCTCTTTCGGCTATTGCTGTGCCTATTGACTCGGCCTCTTCTACACCGTTACATATATTGGACAACAACAAATCATTGTATAATACAGGTCACATGTTTTGCTTTTTGCCTTTGCCAATAAAGACAAATCTATTTTTTCACATCAATGGCTCATTTGATGTAACATCAGATCGTCGTAGGCTTGTATCACTAAGTGATGATGATAAAACCAGTAGAAAAAGTAAGTGGAATGAATTTCTGCTATCAGATGCAAGTGTGAATGCATTCTTTTCTGTATTGCAGCACTTCAAAAAATGCTGTTGCAGCAGTTCCTATAGATTTGATGATCTGTGGCCTACAGACAGCCTACCAGTGGCAAGACCTTTCATTGATAGTTTCTACAAGCTGTTGGTTGATGAGCAGAAACCTTTATTTTATGGGCAAGGCAAATGGGCAGCATTTTCTGAAATAGTTTTTCTTGACCACAGCATCAGAAAACACCCTGATATTGGTGAAATTGCATTCAGGATGACTTCTACTATTGGAGAAAATCGTGGCAAAATCCTTGTTGACCTACCAAAGCCAGTGACAGATTGTCTGAAAAATGTCCACGACATCAGTCAGTCTTTCATTAAAGAAACAGAATTTCTTGAATTATTGTTGGAAAACCTTATGCATGATTACTGGACCGAACACAGTGGTGACAGAGTAATTCTCATTGCTTATGCACTTAAATCAAACAATTTTGCCATTCAAAACAAAATGAAGTGTTGCAAATGTATTCCAGTACAACCAAATGGTGCTCTAAAAAAGCCCAGTGAAGTTGTCAACCCAAATGGTAGGGTTTCTGACTTATTCATCATAGAAGACGAAGTCTTTCCACTGAAAGTTTTACAACAAAAAGATACCCTGGAGCAGTTGGTCGGACTTGGGATGATTGAAAATAAACTTCCAGCTGACATGCTTGTCAATAGATTTGCTACAATAGAACAAATTGCCACTGATAAATGCACCAGATGTGCAATTAATCGCTGCCAGTTACTTTTGAAATACTTAGCAGATGAAAGAGATAGTGTATGTAGGGACAAAAACACAGAAGAGAAGAAAAAGATTTCAGACATGTACATTCTACCAGTGCTAAGTCGGCCACAACAATGGCCGTTTTCATGGAATGCAGACAATGACTGTGAACTTAAACTAATTTGTAATGTCTCGTGTTGTGAGGAGCATCTCAAAGATGGTTCCCATCAGTTGCTTTTGGGCAAGCCATCTTCCTTGTACATCCAGGACCTTTCTGATCTAGGGGCCACTGTAATAAATGTTGTGGATGAAAATTTGGTAAAACACCAAGTTATTGGTCACACGTTTACTCATGTTTTCAATTTTCTAGATTTAAATATGACTCTGCCAACTTCTGTGGTTGTTCAGCATGCAATCAACTTATCTTCACAGTACCAGCATTCAGAACATTACCAGACATTGCAAAATGTTTTCCAACAATTGTATGATCTTCTGAAAAAAAGAATTAGGGATGCAGATGAAGTAGAAAAGGCTGAACTTAAACATGAACTAGGAAAATTAAAAGACAGACCAATTATTCTGATTGGAAAAAGTTTATTTTTGCCACAAAAAGTTGCTTTCCAAATAGAACAAGAGTGTCCTCCTCATTTGATGAAACTACCCCAACACTATGCTACCCTCCACAAAGAGCTTTTTGAAGTTTTAGGAGTCAAGGAAGCCTTCACGGTAGATGATGTTATAGAAGTTTTAAAAGAAAAGAAATACTTATGGAAAGACAAAGAATGTGAGGATATTGACATTGTGATAAAATTGCTTCAGAACCTTTGGAGTATCGATAAACAGATGCTATCTGGACATGAAGAAGACATAATTGCTCCAGATATCCATGGTTATTTGTACCCTATACATGAGCTGGTGTTTGCAGATGAAGAGTTTGAAACAAAAGAGTATATGCATATTCTTCACAAATCCATTTCTCAATCCCTAGCAGAATACCTTGGTTGCAAGCATAAACAAAGAAAATGCTTTGATCACATTTCCACTCGCATTGGAATTCCATTTGGTCAGAAAGAAAAACTGGTAACACGCTTAAAGAATCTGTTAGATGCATATCCTTGTGACTCCAGCATAATGAAAGAGTTGTTGCAGAATGCAGATGATGCTGATGCATCAGAAATCTGTTTTATTAAAGACTACAGAACACATACATCTGAAGGAATATTTGATTCTGCTTGTGAAAGCTTACAAGGCCCATCTCTCTGTATATTTAATGACAGTTATTTTACTGAGCAAGATCTACAGGGAATACATGATCTTGGCGAAGGTAGCAAACGAAAAGATCCAGCAAAAACAGGTCAGTATGGAGTAGGTTTCAATTCAGTGTATCATTTGACTGACACTCCATCTTTTGTTTCAAAGGGTCCTGGATTATCAGAAGAGGGCCTTTTAATTGTGTTTGATCCATTGTGCAATCACATACCAGGTGTTCAACAAGAAGAACCAGGGGTAAGAAGTAGAGTGAAAGACTTGCAAAGAGATTTTCCTGGAGCCTTAGCAGGCTTTGACATTCGGGAAAGTCTCTTTAAGGAAAATAAGGGTACTCTATTTCGTTTTCCATTAAGGATATCAGAATCTGAATTAAGCAGTATTACTCATTCAGAACAATCAATTAGCAAAATATTACAAGATATGTCACATGACATGTTTGAGTCCTTACTTTTTGTAAAAAATGTAGGTTGCATCAGAATTATGAATGTCACATCTGGGGAGCTGAAAGAGGAGTATTCTGTTTGGACAGAAATGTCTACAGAAAACAGGGAAAAAAGAAATAGTTTCTTTGACTACTTTAGAAAGAAATGCAAGGATCTAAAAAGTGACAAAAGCAAGCTACTGTTGGTTGAATGTAAGCAAATTTGCTATGAAATGAGAATTGTGGATAGTCGTGGTCGGCAGGAAAATTATAGAATTGTGCAAAGATTTGGATTCAACAACCCAGATGATGTACCAGACAGTGTTTGTAGTGACTTTAAGGATGGGCGCCTTGGATGTTTGCCATTTGGAGGTGTGGCCCACAGAATATCTGGAGACTTCAAAGTAAATACTGTTGCATCCATCACAGCAAGATTGAATGCATCTGTACACACACAAGGCAGTTATGGTAGTGGAGTAACATGTAGTTCAGACCACACATCTCTTAGATCAAAAGTGTTCTGCTTCCTACCTTTACCTGGTGGTACACCTTTACCTGTACATGTGAATGGCCATTTTGCATTGGATGATGCGCGACGTGACTTGCTTAAAGATGGATATAGACAGACTTGGAATGAGCTGTTGCTTAGCAAAGTGGTGGTTCCAGCTTACATTCAGTGTTTATTTTACTGGAGAAATTCTATGTCAGATGAAATAAGTGGCTTGAAAGGATGGCGTTCACTTACTGAAGCTATAGATAAGTACCATTCATCCTTTCCCTTGTTAAACCATGTCTTTAACCCGTACTGGAAATTTCTAATTACACAGCTCTATATCAATGTCATATCTTCTAAACATGCATTGTTTCCAATGGTAAAAGCTGAAGAAGAAAGTGACAAAAATGATGGATTTGAAACAAAACATAGAGATAATGAAGATTTAATATATTCCTGTGAGTGGGTTCCATTAGCTATGCAAGGAGAATGTTTCTTTGGTCATTTCAATACAATTTCTTTGGAAAACATAATGAATTTTACACATAAAATGAAGAAGGAGAGAAAACTGGGGTGTGTGTTAAAGGATCTTGGAATGAAAATCATTGAAACACCAGAAAGTGTGCAGAAAGTGATCAGAGATTGTGGAATAGATAATCCTGCCTGCACTTATCCAGATGATGTTGTAAGGTTCATAGCAACATATGCTAATACAGATGGGCCTTGTCAGATTGGACAACTTGGCGCTAGACTTGAAACAACTAAAATCAGAAAGGTAGATAATTTGGAACTGCTACTGACTTTCATGCAACAATCTGATATATATATCCAGACAATGCATTGCCTTCCAATTCTTCTAACAAATGCAAACCATTTGAAAGTATTCTCAACTGATCATCCTGTGTTCTGTTCAGAATATTGTTGGATGTTTCCCCATGAAAAAGATAAATTTGTCCACAATGAGTTGATCAGAGTCTACCCTGTAGATAAATTGGTTGAACAAGGATATGTCAAGCCCTTTTGCATTACATCATTTATTGATTTGATTCCAGACAAATTCAAACAAGTTTTATGTAGCAGAGATGCAAGTATTCCTTGGGAAGTAAACTCTGAGAGTTTTCCAAGTGTTGAATGGATTGCATGGTTTTGGAAATTTTTATCTGATTCCAATTCTGAAAATGATTTTGAAGAAAATGCAAAAAAGTTTTCAGATTGGGCATTAGTGCCAGCAACATCTGGCAATCAAGAATCATCATTGGTGCAAATTAGTAAATCTTTCCTTCTTGTAGATATCATCTCTTTCATAGAAAATGAAAAACTGAAAGCAGCTGTATCACAATTTCGGCCATGTTTGCTGGACAGAAAAGTTATTGAAAAGGTAAATTTCGTTGTCAACGAAAAGAAGAATAAAGACATATCCTTAAATACAATATTGAATTTAAAGAAACTGATCACAACTGTTACTTCACCAGGGAGACTGTTAGAATTCTTGTTTTTCAAAACCAGATGTGGTTTTTCTACGGATATTGTAACAGACACTGCAGTGTGTGTTTTAAAGTACTTTTCTCACTGTGTTGACAATACAGAGTTTCAAAATAATGAAACAGTGAAAAAAAAGCTCAAGTCTTTGCCCTTATATGTGACTCTAAGCAATAAATGTATCTCTTTAGACTCTGTAAGACAAGTATTTGTAATACCACCAGGCATGCCAGTTGTTGGTTTAGACATTTTAGCATCACAAATGAGTGTAGCTCTTCTTAGGGAAATTTCATCCCTAAGTGATTTGTACACCTATTTAAACCTGTCTGACATAGATGTCTCCAAGCTATATTCTGACTTTTTGTTGCCAAATATTTCAAAACTACCTCGAGGGTTTTGGTTTGAGCACATCCTTTACATCAGAGATCATGGATTAGTTACCATGGCTAGTAGAGATTCAGATAGTACCCAGGCTAAATTGTATGATCAATTGAGAAACCTGGATTTCATTGAGACAGACAGTGGCTACAAAAAATGCTCTGAGTTGTACGACCATGACCATGATATTTTCAAGCTGTTGTGCACTCAGGCTGAATTTTTACCAAAGAAATTTAGAAATTACAAATGGGTAAGATTTCTGACCACTCTCGGAATGCATGATAGTGTAACAGATGAGATTTTGATTGAATTTGCCAAGCGTGTAGCATCTATGGATATGTCTGATAAAAGTTTACAACAGAAATCGGCTAAATTAAGGAACCACTTTACCCAATATATTTCAATATGGAAGAAGAAAACCCTTCACACCCTGGCTACTGTTTGTTTCATTCTGCCAGTCAAACTGAAAATCTTTCATCAGACCTTATTTGCCCTGAAAGATGGTGGTAAATTGATATGCATGCAGGATTCTGTTGAGTCTAAACATGTAGAGTTGTGCTGGTCAACTTTAAATGTACTTCCGTTTTCTGTTCCTGAAAGTTTTCATCAGCACCTTGGAATTCATACCCAGCCACCTTTAAAAGAAGTCCTAAAACACTGTCAGAATGTCACAACTGAAATGAGAGAAAAACTTCCAAGAGGTCATGATCCTGACATAAGAGATTTGATGAACACATGGTACTCATTTCTTGAGAAACACTCGAATAATTCTCTCATAAAGGATATGCTGCAGCCTTTCCCAATCATTCACCTACCAGTTGAAGGAAAGATGGTGACAGTTGATGATATAGTGCTTGAGATAACATCAGCCAATGTCGTGAAGCCCTATCTTTACAAAGCACCAGTTGAGTATGGACCTCATTTTGCGTTGTTTTTGTCACTGGGGACTTCAAAGGAAGTTAAATGTTACCACTACCAGAACATTTTAAAGCAGATTATGCTTAAGGTGGGAAAGAACGAAATAAGCCCTCCAGAGTTAAGGACTGTTCAATTAGCTCTTTTTTGTTTGTTCGTTTCTTTGAAAAATCCTTCTGAGGGTGAATTCACCAATCAGAAATTGTTTCTCCCTAATTCTGATAAGCTCATGTATCCATCAACAGATCTTGTAGTCACTGATAATGGAGTTTTAAAAGAACGAATGGCAGAGGTGAAAGAAATAAACTACTTTATTGGATTTCATGAACTTGAGCTTAGACAAATAGATCCAGTTGAATTCGTTTCCAAACTACCCCAAAGGCTACGTCCAAAGTTGTTATCCAGAATTGTTTCTGAACGGTTTGACACTGAGAACATGGTTGTTGTAGAGAACAGTAGAGCTGCATCACAACTTGCATTGTTTATTCACTCTAATGAATTTGTTAGGGGTTTATGTAGGATTCTGAAAAGGGAGTGTGATCATACAGAACAAACATTTGATCCAGTAGCAGAGGTTCAGAGAATTAAAAAAAGCATACTGCAGATTAGTTTCATTGAAGTCATTAAGTTGAAAACCTACCTTTTGTATCAAGATAAAGTAGTAGATGGCTCTTACAGATCTAGGACTTGCTTTTTTGAAGAGATAAAGAAGAAAAATTCAAAGTCTGTAAATTTCTATTTTGAATTGCCACATCAGAATCTGAGCAAAAACCTTATTACCTTGATATGCAAGAATAATGGGCTTTCATATGCAATTGTGAAGTATACCAGGATACCATTTGACGCCATACTGATAGTAGTATCAATGATGCAGATGATGGATAATCCAGACGGTATTGCTTCTTTATTGGATGAAGAAAAATGCCCACCACTGGATGCAGACATTGGTCTGAATAGTTGCTCAGTATTTCCAAGCCCTGGTACATATGTTGAGGAAAGATTTCATCCTTTCTTGGAACAAGCTATGGATTATTTTGATGAAAGTGAATATTTGAGTGTTGCAATGGAACTAGAAGATCAGGAAATGGATACAGATGGCGAATCTGACGTCACTCCAGTTTACATCTATGTGCACATCATCAGGGAAGTAGGGCAAGACCTGGGAAACAGGTCAATTATTAACATCAAATACCATGTTGATGTTGGAGAAGATGAGATTGTATCAGTAGCCGGATACCGTTTGTATAGATTTGTTCGTCGCCAAAACCCAACCAGTGATTTAACAGCTTACACAGGAAAAACTCCTCTACAATTTTTGCCATTCGATGAAAACTGTAGAAGGATAAGAAATATGCTACAAGATGGATGGGCGCTTTCAGACGAAGATAGACGTAGAGTTTTTCGACGTATGTTGTTTGAGTGGCACCCTGATAGAAATCGAGGGTCTGAAGAATATGCCTCAAGAGTGTTTAACTACATAAAGCAATCAATCCTAAGACTAGAACAATATGGAAGGTTGGATAATGAAGATGAGGTCGATGGAAGATCAGGTGACTTCTCCAACTCAACTTTTAACTGCATGTACAACAATATTAACAGACGTGCTCAGTCTTATGCTCGAGCTTATCACCATAATCTAGATGAATACAATAGGAGTTACGGAACAGGGAACTTCAGTCACAGACGTGCAGCAAAGGCTGCTGTCAGGGATCCAACAGAGGCTAGACGATGGATGCAGCAGTCAAAAAGGGACTTTCAATCTGCCTCAACATTTATTACAGAAGCAGACAGTCCTAAGGCGTATAACTGGATATGCTACATGTGTCATCAGGTAAGAAAAATAGTACATATTGATAACTAACCCTTTGTCAAATAACCCTCAGGTTTTGACAAATCAAAGGAAAAACACTTCTGAAAGCATTATGGGAAAAAGTGAAAATTCTTTAACCCATTACCACTCAATCCCTACTTTTGACGCCCCTGAGAAAGAAGCCTTTTGAAAACACTGTGTGAAAAGGAGAAAATGCTGGTTACCAGCATTTTCTCCTTTTCCCACAGTGTTTTCTACCCTTCCCAGAACAAATTTCTATTTTTCAGTCACCTTTATTTTGTCGTCTGCAAATGCTTTCAATTTGGACCAGTCCAAAATTTTCTCGTGTGGTAATGAGTTAACAAGCACTTTTTCTGTTTATCTTTTTAAAGACAAATCCTATCATTTGAGAAAATGCCTTCGGGTTGTTTGTCTAAAATTTTGTGACTTGATTAACATTTAATGGCTTTTGTTTATCACTTGAGCACATTGTGGACCCAGACGGACTGATTGAATGGTATTTTTTATGCCACTTTCAACAATATTTCAGTAATGTCATGGGAATAGCTTACATAAGCATTTTTGACCTGGAACATTTACGAATAACAAAAAGGAAAAGAAAACCAGGTTTTAGCTCTACTGGCTGAAAGCCAGTAGAGCTTAACATCTCATGGCGGGGTTTCCGTCATCCGTCCGTCTGTCTGTCCGTCTGTTAGTCTTTTTCTTGTTTACAGGATAAAGTCTGCATTTGTTGTCAGATTTTTGTGAAACTTGCACAGTTTGTTTATCTCATCAATAGCTTTAACCCATTTGATTTTGAGAAAAATTTAACAAACAGTATGGGAAAAGTAGCCATTTCAAGTTGAAAATTTCAAATTCTTGTGTACACGATAAAATGTGCATTTGTAATCAAATTTTTGTGAAACTTGCACAGTTTATCTCATCAAAAGCTTCAACCCTATTGATTTTGAAAAAAAAAATCCAACAAATTGTATGGGAAAAGTAAACATTTCAAGTTGAAAATTTTTGATTCTTGTTTACGCGATAAAGTTTGCATTTCTTGTCAAATTTTCTTGAAAATCACACAGTTTGTTAATCTTATCAGTAGCTTTAACCCTATTGATTTTGAAAAAACAATATCAGAAAAGTAGCCAATTAACCCATTACCAAATGACAATATTTTAGACTGGTCCAAATTGAAAGCATTTGCAGGCGACAAAATAAAGGTGACTGAAAATTTTGAAATTTGTTTTTTGAAGGTTAGAAAACATAGTGGGAAAAGGAGAAAATGCTGGTTACCAGCATTTTCTCCTTTTCCCACAATGTTTTCTGAAGGCTTCTTTTTCAGGGGCGTCAAAAGTAGGGATTGTGTGGTAATGGGTTAAGTTCAAAATTTCCAAAATTTCAAATTCTTGTTTAAGTGATTAGGTCAGCCAGCACTTTTGGTTGGATTTTCACGAAACTTGCACTGTTGCTTTGTATTATAAACCGCTTGAACCTTATCGATTTAAAAAAAAATCTGGCAATCAGTTATGGAAATGTAACCATACAAAGTTGAAAATTTCCATTTCTTGTTTAGGCAATGAAGTTCACAGTGTTGATCCAATTCTTTTGAAGATTCATCAAGGGATTGAATATCTAGTTTGTCTTTTTGCATCATGAATTCATAATGTATGCTTTCATTTTCATAAAAGCAAAACTTAATTCTCTGTCAGTAGAGCATATTCAGGCCCTTCAGGGCCTTCTAGTTAATGAATGGTATGGCAGCAATAATGCTTTGAAGTAGCAGTTGCTCTGTCTGCCAACAGTGTCTAAATGAACCTTTAGAGAGACAGCTTTTGAAAGCATTTTGTGAAAAGATGAAAATGGTGGTAACCATACTTCACAATTTCTATCAACTCTAACAGGATTTTCAAAAAAAAGGTCAGTGGCACAGTAAGATGATGTGCAAAGCCATGATTATCATTTATCTTGTGTTATTTGTTGGGTAATATGGGCATGGCATCCCGCTAGTATAGATAACTGTCCCCAAAGGCCGTGTTACTTTTTGACTGGTCGCCTCGGAGATAATCAAGACTAAACCAGTTTAAAGTTCCGCACAGATTTTGTGCGCAAGTTTGAACTCTTATAACTTCGCAACTTGAACACAAAACTAGGATTTAAACATACCTGTTTAAAGTAGCCATTTCAAGTTGAAAATTTCCAGTTCTTGTTTATGGAATAAAATGTGCATTTGTAATTAGATTTTTGTGAAACTTGCACAGTTTGTTTATCTCACCAATAACTTCAACTCTATTGGTTTTGAAATAAATCCAACAAACAGTATGAGAAAAGAAACCACTTCATGTTGAAAATTACCAATTCTTGTTTCCGCGATAAAAGTCTGCATTTCTTGTTTGTCTTTTTGCGTCATGAATTCATAATGTATGCTAGCATAAAAGCAAAATTTAATTCTCTGCCAGTAGAGCATATTCACGCCCTTCAGGGCCCTATAGTTCTGAGATTTACATTTTATATACGAGTTCTACAAGCTTATTAGGTAATGATAGGTTTAATAATTTGTCTTCCGTCATGTTAGTTACAGTACTTCAATTGCATTTGCTGCACTACAGATTAAACCGACGACACGGAAAGGCAGTATAGCGCTTTATCCTTGCTGCTGGAAAATTTATGATGGACTTGAGACGGTACGGTGCACAAAAAATGTCCAAATATGAAAAAAATCAACGTAGCCTCTCATTATTGAGACTTAAGGCATCCCACCATCCCTGTCTAAAAGCTGCAGCCTAGGAGAGCTAATGTCATTGTTGGTTTCTGTTTTGTTCTTAACTCTTTACCACACAATCCTGACCTTTAAAGACCCTTAGAAAAAAGTCTATAGAAAACATTGTGGGTAACCAGCATTTTCTCCTTTTCCCACAATATTTTCTACCTTTATAAGTCAGAAATCATCACATTAACAAGATTTAATTTTTTTGTCTGCACATGCTTTGAATTTGGTCCATTCCAAAAATTTATATGGTAAAGACTTAAGGCATGCTACTATTTCCCAGCAACCAGTGGATATATAATGTTCAGTGCATTGACCCCTGCGCAAAGATTTGCAAAGGTGAAAGGTGGAGGGAGATAAAGAGGTATCTCAGACTACCATCTTTATCATATTGGTCAACTAAATTTAACAAGAATATTCTTAGAAGTATGGCATGCAAATTTACTTTTTGAAGTTTTGATTAAATCTTTTTTTCAGGCAAGTGAGAAGGCCATAAAAGCTGCCTGCTACTCAAGAAATGCCAATATTGTGTCCCTCCAAAATCATGACCTTGTGCATCCGGCATCTTCACTATCATCTGAACTGGCAGCTCTGGTGAGTGCCTTACATATTTGTATCAAGGAAAATCTATATTGAAAATTTCATCCCTATACCATACATTTATCTTTCATTTAATTCTTTACCACACAATCCCGACTTTTAACGAACGTAAAAAAGAAGCCTTTTGAAAACACCATGGGAAAAGAAGTTCCCACAATGTTTTCTACATTTCCCACAGCAACTTAGTGTTAATTTTTCAGTCCCTTTTATTTTGTTGTCTGCAAATGCTTTAATTTTAGACTAGCCTAAAATTTTGTCTTTTTGGTAAGAGTTAACCATATATCCATGCAATAACAGGTATGATTATTTATTTTTGGTATACCATGGATAATTATAGAACATTTTATGATATACTGTAGACTACCACAGATATTTAGAGAGCACGAGTGAATTTTCTGCGGATAAACATCACAATCGTATCATGACATAGTCCCCATCACTCATGGCGTCATTATGACAACTTTTTGTTGGTATTACCAGCTCAAAGATTTATTGATTCTCCCACCCTTGTTTGATATGTTTGATAACAACAACACTGTGTAGGTACATATACTGTATATATATACACATGTACCTCTACTCTGTCATATGTTTAACCCTTTACCACACAATCCAGAGTTTATAGGCCCTGTAGATTAAAGATTTTGAAAACATTATGGGAAAAGGTTAGAAGGTAAAAAGCTTTGTAGAAACACTGCTTAAAAAGGAGACTATGTATACCTTTATTGGTACACTACAATTTACCCGTTTCCCACAATGTTTGCACATTCCAGGGTAATATTAATGTATAAATAATGTGTTCTCAGCATTTTCTCCTTTTCCCACAATGTTTTCAAAAGCTTTCTTCCTCAAGGTTGTTAAAATTTAGAATTGTGTGGTAAAGACATATGTAGCTAGCTCATCCCTTTTTAGCTCACCTGAGTACAATGTGCTCAAGGGGAGCTTTTAGGATCACCCGGTGTCGGTCATCCGCTGTGCGTCGTCAACAATTCTTTAAACATCAACTCCTCCTAAACGGCTGGGCCAATTTGGACCGAACTTGCCTGGAAAGTTCCTTGGGAGGTCCTCTTTAAAAGCTGTTCACAAAATTTGATTCCGTCAAAAACTCTGGTTGCCATGGCAACTATGGAATTTTTTAGGAAATTCTTTAAAAATCTTCTCTGAAACCGCTGGCCAGATTTTAAAATAATTTCACAGAGATGTTCCTTGGGTGACCCTTTTCAAAAATTGTTTGCCAAATTTTGATCCGTCAAGAAACATGGCTGTGGTGAATGGGGGCTTCTTGCACTATACAGAAATGAAGAAATTCTTAAAAATTCTTCTTCTCTGAAACCGCTGGCCAGATTTTGAAATAATTTCACAGAGATGTTCCTTGGGTGACCCTTTTCAAAAATTGTTTGCCAAATTTTGATCCGTTAAGAAACATGGCTCTGGTGGATGGGGGTTTCTTGCACTATACAGAAATGAAGAAATTCTTAAAAATTCTTCTTCTCTCGAACGGCTGGTCAGATTTTGAAATAATTTCACTGAGATGTTTCTTGGGTGACCCTTTTCAAAAATTGTTCGTGAAATTTTGATTTGTCAAGAAACATGGCTCTGGTGAATGGCGGCTACTTGCACAATAGGGCAATGAAGAAATTCTTAAAAATTCTTCTTCTCTGAAACGGCTGGTCAGATTTTGGAATATTTTCACAGAGATATTCCTTGGGTGACCCTTTTCAAAAACTGTTTGTGAAAGTTTGATTCGTCGAGAAACATTGCTCTGGTGAATGGGGGCTACTTGCACTATATGGAAATGAAGAATTTCTTGAAAATTCTTCTTCTCTGAAATGGCTGGCCAGATTTGAAAATTATTTCACGGAAATATTCTTTGAATGACCTTTTTCAAAATTTGTTCGCGAAATTTTGATAGGTTAAGAAACATGGCTCTGGTGAATGGGGGCTACTTGCACTGTATGGAAATTAAGAAACTCCTAAAAATTCTTCTTTTCTGAAACTGCTGGTCAGATTTTGAAAGGACTTTTACACATGACCTTTTAAAAATTGCTTGGCAAAATAATGATTTTGTTTCCAGTGTTTCAATACCTTGAAAAAAAAAAAAAGGCTATGGTTCTCTCAAAAATTCAGGTGAGCAATGCAGCGCCATCTTGGCCCTCTTGTTATTTTTCTTTCTCATAATAATTATGGAAGTTTGTTAGAATGTTTATTATAATCTCTCGCAAGAGAATTAGAATGAATCACATTTGGTCAAAAGGCTCAGGTGAACATGGGCTCTCTTGTTATTTAGCTTTGCTGACCATGGTCTTTGGAGCTTTGTACTAAAATGCCTTCAAACAACTTCACATCATTGGTGATTCGTTACAAATTATCCACATTTTTTTTTTAGCTCACCTGAGCACAACGTGCTCAAGGGGAGCTTTTAGGGTCATTGGGTGTCCGTCGTCCGTCGTGCGTCGTCAACAATTCTTTAAACATCAACTCCTCCTAAACCGCAGGGCCAATTTGGACCAAACTTGGCAGGAATGTTCCTTTGGAGGTTCTCTTTAAAAAGTGTTCACAGAATATGATTCCATCAAAAACTCTGGTTGCCATGGCAACCAAATGGAATTTTTTAGCAAATTCTTTGAAAATCTTCTCCTCTGAAATCGCTAATCGAATTTTGAAATTATTTCACAGATATGTTCCTTGGGTGACCCTTTTCAAAAATTGTTCGTGAAATTTTGATCCGTCAAAAAATGTGGCTCTGGTGAATGGGGGCTACTTGCACTATACAGAAATGAAGGAATTCTTAAAAAATCTTCTCTGAAACCGCTGGTCAGATTTTGAAATAATTTCACAGAGTTGTTCCTAGTGTGACTCTTTTCAAAAATTGTTCGCGAAATTTTGATCCGTTAAGAAACATGGCTCTGGTGAATGGGGGCTACTTGCACTATAGGGAAATGAGGAAATTCTTAAAAATTTTTCTTCTCTGAAACCGCTGGTCAGATTTTGAAATAATTTCTCAGGGATGTTCCTTGGGTGACCCTTTTCAAAAGGTGTTTGGGAAATTTTGATTGGTCAAGAAACATGGCTCTGGTGAATGGGGGCTACTTGCACTGTAGGGAAATGAAGAAATTTTTAAAAATTCTTCTTCCCTGAAACGGCTGGACAGATTTTGAAATGATTTCACAGAGATGATCCATGGGTGACCCTTTTCAAAAACTGTTCACAAAATTTTGATCCGTCAAGAAACATGGCTCTGGTGAATGGGGGCTACTTGCACTATATGGAAATGAAGAAATTCTTGAAAATTCTTCTTCTCTGAAACCCCTGGTCAGATTTTAAAATAATTTGACAAGAGATGTTCCTTGGGTGATCCTTGCTCTTGTGAATTGGGGCTACTTGCACTATATGGACATGATGAAATTCTTGAAAATTCTCTTTCTCTGAAACCCCTGGTCAGATTTTAAAAGAAATTTTCCGAAATGTTCCTTGGGTGACCCTTTTCAAAACTTGTTCGTAAATTTTGATTCATCAAGAAACATGGCTCTCATGGATGGGGATACTTGCCCTTATACAGAAATGAAGAATTCTTAAAAATTCTTCTTTTTGAAACTGACGGTCAGATTTCGAAATGAATTTTACAGGTGACCTTTTGAAAATTGCTTAGCAAAATTATAAATTTGGTTCCAATGTTTCAATATCTCAAAAAAAAAAAAATAGCCTATGGTCATCTCAAAAATTTAGGTGAGCGATCCAGGGCCATCTTGGCCCTCTTGTTTATGTTCTGCTGAACAAGAAAAAAGACAACACATCTGATATTACCTTGCATTTTATTTGTACATTTAAATCAATATTTAATGAGCAGTATAGGACCATCTTTGTCCTCTTGTTTACATTTCTTTTGTTTCTCATTATTTTGAAAAATCTTTTCAGTTTACTTTCTAATAGAACAATAACTTTCTCTTCATTCCCTGTATATGTTATTCAACAACACAGACAACAAATTTTTTTAACAGGCATGTAAATGGTGGTAGTCTATTACTTACTCTTTTTTTTTCCTTGTAAATCCAACATTACAGTTTCTTCTAATGCGCATTTTGTTGGTATTTCATAGCTCTGGACAAAGCTCGTTCATGATGTAAAAAGTAGATAATCCATGACGTTGTGGCATTGAAAATTATAAAGTTAGATCTAGTAGATCTATTGTTAGAACTTAAATACCCTGGAAGTAAATTGAAAATTTAAAAAATTCATACCCAGTAAACTGCCAATGAGCTCTAAGACTTCATTGATTTTTTTAACTTTTTTTTTTTTAAAGCTATAACATTCAGAAAAAACAAACTTGGCTAGCATTTGAAGTTCTGACTCTGTGTAAAATTAGAAAGAAAAACACGAAATCTTGTATAGATCTACATGTTGGTTACATTAATTAGACAGCAAAAGTAGTTCTGTGACTGCATGAATTTTTCTTATCATGGAGCCATGAAAAAAAAAAAACAATCAGAACTCCCACTATTTATGAAAAAATCTGAAATTGAATTATTCACTCTTTACCAAATGAAAAAATATAAGACTAGTCCAAATTGAAAGCACTTGAAGAAGACAAAATAAATCTGACTCATATTTCAATGATTGGTTTTGGCAGGGTAGAAATCATTGTTGGAAAAAGAGAAAATACTGGTTACCAGCCATTTTCTCTTTTTACCAAAGTATTTTCAAAAGCCTTCCTTTTCTGGGTTTTGTAAAGTCAAGATTGTGTGTTAACAAAATAAGATAAACATTAACTCCTTTCAGCATACATATTATGCCTGTATCCTCACTCTTTTGGCTGTGGATATCAATTCTTTCAATTGGCTTGCATGCAGAAATGTGGTTTTTTTTTTTATTTTATAGGCCAACCAGATTGAGTCACATTTAGGAAGACACACAAGAATGCGATATCCAGAGAACAGGGCTTCAAATCCTAACATTCCAGCTGACACTTTTACAAAAAGTGATGCAGAGAGAGCCATAGAATTAGCTAAACAAATAATTGAGGCCTCAAATGACTTTTTAGGGTAGTTCTACATGTAGACCAAGAAAGTTAAATGTATGCTTTATTTTTGTACTTTGGTTATTCAGTAAATACAAAGTCTGTGCACATAAAAAGATTCTAAATATTTGTATACAAAGGAACAAGGGAGGCTGTATCTATACTGTGAGAGAAGCATGTTTTTGGGGAATTTGGAATAGCCTGTCCAATCAGTAGGCATACAGATAACCAATGCTGTGTCACATTCTCCTCTATTTCTATTGAAACTGAGACCACAATCAAGAAATCATGGCTGAGCAAGAGTTTAAGTTATGACAGTCTTCGTCTAACTCTTTACCAAATGACAAAATTTTACACTGGTCCAAATTAAGAGTGTTTGCAGAAGACAAAATGAATGTGACTAAAAGAATTGAAATTTGATTTAGGAAGGAAAGAAAACATTGTTGGAAAAGGAGAAAATGCTGGTTTCCAGCATTTTCTCCTTTTCCAATAATGATTCCAAAAGTCTTCTTTTACAGGTACGTTAAAAATCAGGATTGTTTGGTAAAGAGTTAACAGATTTTAGACCCTTCCATATCTGCACATGAGAAATTTGAAAAAGGTACAAATAAATTTAAGTTCTTTGACAAGTTAGAAACCATTGCAGGTATAGGAGAAAATGCTTGTTACCTACATTTTCCTCTTTTCCCACAATGTTTTCAAAAAGTCTCTTCTCAAGGGTAGTGAAAGAGTTAAGTGTTATATAACTATTTCTACCCAAGTCAGAATTTGCATGTGTAATTTGCATTAATTTAAACTGGCGCCTTCCTTGGCTGGGAACTTGGGTGGGATATTAAATGACCAGTGTTCAAGCTGATCTAGTTTTACATGGAAGTGCACTGTGCAAAAAGTATTTTTATGCTAGTTAACACCTGTATGATAACCATTCAAACCTTAACCCATTACCAAATAACAATATTTTAGGCTTATCCAAATCGAAAGCATTTGCAGATGACAAAATAAGTGACTGAAAATTTGAAAGTTGTTTTTTGGAAAGGTATAAGACGTTGTGGGAAAAAGGAGAAAATGCTGCTTACCAGCATTTTCTTCTTTTCCCACATTTTCAAATGGCTTCTTTTCCAGGACTGTCATAAGTGGGCATTGTGTGGTAAAGAGTTAAGTAAGTTTTCAATGCTTATTGAAAAAAAAAACCTACATAGAATGTAGGGCAGCTTGTGCCTGCATCTGTCTTTGTGTACATAACTTGTTTCTACTTTATTTCTAAGCAAAAACTGTTGTTGGTTTAAGATTTGTTTCATTTCCATACAGTATCTCAATAAACATTGAGTGGAATTCAACAAAACTTTAGCAAAGCTTCCCTCTTAAGAGATAGGGCAGCTTGTGCCTGCATCTTTCTTTGTGTACATAACTTGTTTCTACTTTATTTCTAAGTGAAAATTGTTGTTGGTTTAAGATTTGTTTGTTTCATTTCCATAGTTTCTCAATAAACATTGAGTGGAATTCAACAAAACTTTAACAAAGCTTCCCTCTTAAGAGATAAGCATTTTATGCATATGTTTAGAGTGAAGTCTATCTCTTGGGAGTTATGGCTCTTTGAAATGTCTTGCATAAAGAATAAATAATGTAATGATGTATATATTACAAAATTAATGTAGAACAATGTGATTTCATATAAAAGTTGCTTATGACCCAATGATGAGCCCTTTAGCTTTTTTGGGGGTCAAGGTTTAGGTGTTCATTGGAACATCTAGTTTAACTCTTTACTACACAAATCCGGACTTTTCACGTACCCGAGAAAGAAGCCTATAGAAAATATTGTGGGAAAAGGAGAAAATGCAGGTAACCAGCATTTTCTTCTTTTCCCACAATATTTTCTACCCTAAGAAAGACCGAAATTATCATATTACCAAGATTTAATTTGTTGTGTGCAGATGCCTTTAATTTAGTCCAGTCCAAAAATTTGTTGTTTGGTAAAGAGTTAAATGTATGTGCTCTAGGTCATTGGTCATTATCTAGACCCAGGCCAACTGATATTAACATCAGTTTTGCTTATGCTCAAGAGAGGATAGAAGGTTAATTTGTGTGTTGCTGGCTTTGTGTTTTGTACAGTTATTTTTTATTGCATATAATTGTCCATGTATGTTGGAAAACATGGTAGGATCTATAGCAAGAGAATGAATATAATGCATTGAATATTTTAAAGGAAATAAACAGTGCTCAAGGAAAAAGGGCTTCCATGCACCTCTGTGATGCCTAATACTAGGCACGTTGTCACATATAACTGATCTACATGTATGTAAGCCCCTTGTAACAGACAATGCCTTAAATTCAGTTGTAATATGACCACATTGCTTAACCCTTTATCATTCGACAAAATTTTAGACTGGTCTAAATTGAAAGCATTTGCAGACGACAAATTGAATGTAACCCAAATAATGATTTCTGTCTTTGGTAGGGTAGAAAAAATTGTGGGAAAAGGAGGAAATGCTGGTTACCAGCATTTTCTCCTTTTTCCACAATGTTTTCAAAAGGCTTCCTTGGGGGTCGTTAAAAGTCGGGATTGTGTGGTAAAGAGTTAATGCTTTACCGAACAATCCCTGGTTTTTACAACCCTGAGAGAGAAGCCTTTGAAAGCATTGTGGGAAAAGGAGAAAATGCTGGTTAGTAGCATTTTCTCCTTTTCCCACAATGTTTTCAGAGGGCTTCTTCCTCAGGTTTGTACAAATTATGGACTGTTTGGTTAAAGGTTAGATGGGTTTTCTGTTAGTGTTGTTAAAAGTCAGGATTGAGTGGTAAAGAGTTAAATCTTGCAGACCACTTATTAAAACAACATGTTTTCAAATTCATGTATTTTCATGAATTACAAGTACACGTTTTCACAAATTATTGCTTGAAAACTTTATCTTATACTGTTGACATATGTAAATTTATCTTGGCAAATAACAATAGTTCCTTTTGTTTGTAAATAAAAATGTTTTTTTTTTGTATTATTCAACATCCTGTTGTTTTACATGGTGGTAGAATGTGCCAGATGAACCAGAATGATTTTTTTGATTACCGTTTTAATAGAGGTTACTTGTGTTTTCCTTTGTATTTTAACTCTTTACCAAACACCAAAATTTTGGACTGTTCAAAATTCAAGGCATTTTGCAGAAGGCAAATTAAATGCGACTCGAATGAAATTCTGTGGGAAGGGAAGAAAACATTGTGGGAAAAAGGAGAAAATGCTGGTTACCAGCATTTTCTCTTTGTCTTGCAATTTGTTTTAAAAGGACTTTCATTGGAAAGTTGTTCAAACTCATGATTGTGTGGTAAAGGGTTACACCAAAATTTGATGATTCATGAGTGTCAAAGACAGAATCATGTTGGTTAATTGCAGTTATCGGCTTAGTGTGAATTTTGTTTCTATTTTGCAATTGGTTTGACAATCATTTATGGTAAGTATGGTTCATTATGCATTTTTTTTTGCGCTATTTTTTTATATGTACTCTATTTCCAATGTCTTTAGCAGACCATATTGTGCATCTTACAACAGACCAAATTTGAAAAACTTGCAGAAATAAAGCAGTTTACTCTGATCACAATGTAATGCTCTCCCCCCAATATTTTAACATCAATTATGCAAACTTTAAAAAAAACAGATTTTACTTCATTATCATTTTTTATTGGGAGGAGTGGAAAAGAATTAATGTGGAATCGGTCGATTCCTTCTCTCCAAATATATAGTCAGGTAGGTGGAGAAATCCTAGTAAAAGATCTTTTGTTCTTTAGAAAATATTGGACATTATGTTGGTTTTGTTGTCATCACACCTAAATGGATGACAAAGATTCACAAAAAAGGTTTAACTAGCTGTGTACAATTTCTTGTGCAATTGTAAACGGTTTCAGTCTCCTGGGAGAAACCAAAGCTTATTTTTTTTTTTTAGTTTGTATTAATCTCGTTATTTTGAAAATGAGAGTTGATTTTACTTAATTATTTGTGCTAAGGCATGTTCCAGATTAGTAGGTTCATGTATCAATAATTGCCTTGTTAATTTTTTAAGTTTATTAACCAAAATACACTAGATTTTAACAGGAATCATACATACAAAATATGATCCCTGATTTTATATCAAGGTATGTGTGAATGTATATGCTTTCATTCAAAAATAAAAGTTGACTTATTTTCGTTTTTACAAGTTTCTCGTTCATTTCAATTTTGATGTACCTTTATGTAAAATGACTCATAAAAACAGACACTGATATTTTCATGTCAGGAAACTCTAGTTGTCCAATCTACCTACCTTACAGGCTGTTTTGATGAAAGAAATTTGCTTAGTATTGGTATATACTTAGAGGTTATTACACGGCTGATGAGGGCCAGAGAGTGATATCGGCCCGCCACCTTGATATCTGCCCCGAGGGCTTTAGCCCGAGGGCAGATTTCGAGGTGGAGGGCCGATATCACTCTCCGGCCCTCATCAGCCGTGTAATAACCTCTTTATTACATTCAGAGATCAATTGCTCGACTTTTTTGGTTTTCTAGCAAGTTTGAATACTAAAAACAAAAATATTTGGTCTCCACTCGACATAACTTTTTTCCGCGGGTAAACGTCACGTTCATGACGTCATTCATCATCACTATCGTAGAGCTGCATATGTGCAGTATAGGACGCTTTAAATAAACAGTTCTTCATGTTTGTTCATTGTTAAAAAGATGTTGCCAATATTGTTTCTCAATCTAAATATTCAATTTAGTGTGATACGGATCAAAACTGAGAAACAGGATAAATAGAATAGATTGTTGATGCTTCGAATTATGAAACTTAATCAAGCTCGGTTCACCCGGCTCAATGGATAAAAATCGTAGAACTACTAGCCTATAGACTCTACACATTGCCTGATAAGTTTCCCAATCCAAGACAACAACAATCTATTCTCTATTTATCACGTATTTGTTGGTTTAACGATTCAACGTTGCCTGTAGTTTTGAAGATTTGTCCGCTAACGATTGACGGACCGATTCCGCCATTTTTTTTCAAAATGAATGTTTTGAGAACGTTAGTTTACGAGCGAGTGTTCTGTTGCTATAGATATAGAACAAATATCTTATCAACGGGCAGGATATCAGATATCAGCCCGTTGCCCCGTCATATCTGCCCTCGCGTGACACTGATATTACTCCATTTTCGGTGGAAAATGTTACTATTATTAGTAACAGAATGTAATAATGGTATATATCCAAAACTCAATCACACAACAAAATTTTACACCCAAGTCTTGTCCAGACTTCAAGATTGGGGCTGAATTCACCAAGACTTAACCCATTACCACACAATCCCTACTTTTGACGCCCCTGAGAAAGAAGCCTTCAGAAAACATGGTGGGAAAAGGAGAAAATGCTGGTAACCAGCATTTTCTCCTTTTCCCACAATGTTTTCTACCCTTCACAAAACAAATTTCAAATTTTCAGTCACTTTTATTTTGTCGTCTGCAAATGCTTTCAATTTGGACCAGTCTAAAATATTGTCGTTTGGTAATGGGTTAAATTCACCTAGGCCTTAATTTCTAGAATTTCGAACACTTCAAAGTAACACATTTTCTGATTGGCTCAACTCTTTACCACACAACAAATTTTAAGGCAACTTAAAATTTACAACATTTGCAAACGACAATGTAGATATGGCATAGAAAACTGGAGAAAAGCTAGAAAATATGGTGGGAAAAGGAGAAAATGCCGGTTTACAATATTTTCTCCTCCCACAATGTGTTCAAAAGCTTTCTTTCTCATGGCCATTAAAATATTAACTGTGCTATAGGTTTAAACAAATGGTTTAGCCAATCAGAAGTTGTATTTCTTTCTCAAAATATAGAAAACTCTAAGAAGGAAAGTAGGAATTGTTTGTAAATACAGACCGAAGTCTTGAGCAACTTCTATAGGACTGTTTATAAATATTACCTAACTCTTTCCCAAACAAAAAATTTTAGACTTGTCCAAAATCAAAGCATTTTGCAGATTAAATAAATGTTGCTCATATGACTTGTTTTGTCTCTGATGGGATGAAAAACAATGTGGGAAAAGGAGAAAATGCTGGTCACCAGCATTTTCGCCTTTTCTCATAATGTTTTCAAATGACCTCTTTCTCAAGGTCATTAAAAATGAGAATTGTGTGGTGAAGGGTTAACTCCAACTTGTACCAAACAACAAATTTCTGGACGTGTCCAAATTATGAGCATTTGTATGGTAGAACATACTAAGGTAAAAGAAGAAAATGCTGGGTAGATCCAGCATTTTATCTGTTTTCCACAATGTTTTCCAATGTCTCCCCCTCCTCACAGTCATTAAAACAAGATATAGTGATAAAAGGTTAATTGTCGATAAACCTCTGATTAGATACTTTCGGGTAGGCCCAAGCTACAAACAAGAGGGCCAAGATGGCCCTGGATCGCTCACCTGAATTTTTGAGATGACCATAGTCTTTTTTTTTTTTGAGGTATTGAAACATTGGAACCAAATTTATAATTTTGCCAAGCAATTTTCAAAAGGTCACCTGTAAAAGTCATTTCGAAATCTGACCATCAGTTTCAAAAAGAAGAATTTTTAAGAATTCTTCATTTCTGTATAAGAGCAAGTAGCCCTCATCCATGAGAGCCATGTTTCTTGATGGATCAAAATTTACGAACAAGTTTTGAAAAGGGTCACCAAAGGAACATCTCTCTGAAATAATTTCAAAATCTGACCAGGGGTTTCAGAGAAAGAGAATTTTAAAGAATTTCATCATGTCCATATAGTGCAAGTAGCCCCCATTCACAAGAGCCATGTTTCTTGATGGATCAAAATTATATGTACAGCTTTTGGAAAGGGTCCCCCAAGGAACATCTCTGTCAGATTATTTTAAAATCTGACCACAGGTTTCAGAGAAGAAGAATTTTCAAGAATTTCTTCATTTCCATATAGTGCAAGTAGCCCCCATTCACTAGAATGAATGAATGGTGTTTTTAAGGCCCGTCGACAACTTAGGTCATATTGGGCGCACTTACTTAGTAAACAATAATGTGAGGTGAAAATAACATACATGTGCAACAACATATATAAGACAAACATGATAAATGAGGAATGGATGAAACACAAAATGATGCCCCTTTTGTCGCCTTTTACGACATGCATGCTGTCACTTTTGTTCCGCCAGATGAAATGGCAGATGTGACGATCGCGGGACTGCAGTGGTTTATTCTTATACCCCCGATTAAACCACACGGGGTCCCACAGGCCGATTGATTCCCATTCCAAACCCTATTTACATCGAGAAAAAAATATAGGATTTGGAATAAGAACTACCCAGCCTGCTGCAATCCTACGAATTACGAGGAAAGCAGCCGTTTGTCTCTAATTTTAGTCGCCTTCTACGACATGCCATAGAGAAAGGCCGAGGTCCTATTCTATACAGTAAAAAAACCTGGGACCCCACGGGGACCATTCACTAGAGCCATGTTTCTTGGCCAATCAAAATTTTGCGAACAATTTTAGAAAAGGGTCACCCAAGTAACGTCTCTGTGAAATTATTTCAAAATCTGTCCAGCCATTTCAGAGAAGAAGAATTTTCAAGAATTTCTTCATTTCCGTATAGTGCAAGTAGCCCCCATTCACCAGAGCCATGTTTCTTGACCAATCAAAATTTCGCGAACAAATTTTGAAAAGGGTAACCCAAGGAACAAGTCTGTGAAATTATTTCAAAATCTAACCAGCGGTTTTTGAGAAGAAGAATTTTTAAGAATTTCTTCATTGCTGTATAGTGCAAGAAGCCCCCATTCACCAGAGCCATGTTTCTCGACAGATCAAAATTTCGCGAACAATTTTTGAAAAGGGTCATCCAAGGAACATCTCTGTGAAATTATTTTAAAATCTGACCAGCGGTTACAGAGAAGAATAATTTTTAAGAATTTCTTCATTTCTGTACAGTGCAAGAAGCCCCCATTCACCAGAGCCATGTTTCTTGACGGATCAAAATTTCACGAACAGTTTTTGAAAAGGGTCACCTAAGGAACATCTGTGTGAAATTATTTTAAAATCTGGCCAGCGGTTTCAGAGAAGAAGAATTTTTAAGAATTTCATCATTTCTGTATAGTGCAAGAAGCCCCCATTCACCAGAGCCATGTTTCTTGACGGATCAAAATTTCACGAACAATTTTTGAAAAGGGTCACCCAAGGAACATTTGTGTGAAATTATTTTAAAATCTGGCCAGCGGTTTCAGAGAAGAAGATTTTTAAAGAATTTGCTAAAAAATTCCATTTCGTTGCCATGGCAACCAGAGTTTTTGACGGAATCAAATTTTGTGAACAATTTGTAAAGAGGACCTCCCAAGGAACATTCTAGCCAAGTTTGGTCCAAATCCGCCCAGCAGTTTAGGAGGAGTTGATGTTTAAAGAATTGTTGACGACGCACGACGCACTGACGCACGACGGACGGTGATCCTAAAAGCTCCCCTTGAGCACGTTGTGCTCAGGTGAGCTAAAAAACCAGTGTCTGAATATCCTCGATATGAATGTGGGTTCAGTAATTGAATGAGACAAATTTCTGTTCAGATATGATGGGGGAGATTATATTCAGATCAGGATCCATGAAGTATTACATTAGAAAATACCCTTCATCGTAATGAACTAATCACATAATTCTGTTTTAACGACTCTGTAAGAAAATGCTTTTGAAAATTTAGTGAGAAGAGGAGAAAATACTAATAAACAGCAGTTTTCTCCTCCCACAATATTTTCTGCTGCTTTAACCCTTTACCAGACGACAAGATTTTAGCCTTGTCCAATTTGAAAGCAGTTGCAGACGACAATTTCAATCTGGATCAAATGCTGCAATTGTTCTTTGAAAGAGTAGAAAATATTGTGGAAAAAGGAGAAAATGCTGGTTACCAGCATTTTCTCGTTTTCCCACAATTTTTTCATAAGGCTTCTTTCCTTGGGGCATCAAAACTCGTCACTGTGTGGTAAAGGGTTAAAGGCAAATCACATTACCAGATACACAGCTAATTTGTTTTGTGCAGAATTCTTTGATTTGATAAAAATTTAATAATTGATCCAACAGAGATATTTGCACTGTAAACAGATAAATTGTTTACAATTTTTGGTGTGTGTAGCTGAAGACTGCATATCACTGGAACTATTGCTTATCCTTGCACAGGGTAAGTGAAACTCATAAGTAAGTGCACTTTCTCCTGATTATAACTGAAACAACAATGAAAAACGGCTTTAATACTACACATACTCTCAAGTTAACATGACCCTGAAATGAAATGCTTTTAAAACAAGAGGGCCAAGATGGCTCTGGATCGCTCACCTGAATTTCAAAATCTAATCAGCCATTTTAGACAAGAAGAATTTCTAAGAATTTCTTCATGTCTGTATAGTGTAAATAGTCCACAGCCATCAGAGTTATGTTTCTTGATGGATCAAAATTTCTTGAGCAATTTTTGAAAAGGGTCAGCCAAGAAACATTTCTGTGAAATTACTTCAAAATCTATTCAGCCCTTTCAGAGAAAAAGAATTTTTAAGACCAAATAGTGCAAGCAGTCCCCTTCACCAGAGCCATGTTTTTAGACAAATGAGTATTTTGCGAACAATTTTTGAAAAGGGTTACCAAAGGAACATTTCCGAGAGATTATTTCAAAATCTGATCAGCTGTTTAACCCATTACCACTCAATCCCTACTTTTGACGCCCCGGAGAAAGAAGCCTTCAGAAAACATTGTGTGAAAAGGAGAAAATGCTGGTAATGTTTTCTACCCTTCACAAAACAGATTTCAAATTTTCAGTCACTTTTATTTTGTCGTCTGCAAATGCTTTCCATTTGGACAAACCAAAAATTTTGTTATTTGGTATTGAGTTAAACACCATGCTGATGCAATCAATAGCACAGAATGATAATAAATAATCAACTTTCAAATCAGTAGTACCGGTACACTGCTTTATTATTTCATAGTAATGTATGGATTTTAAACAGTGAGTGAATGGAATGTCAACATCCAGCAAATAGAAGCAACAATTTAACCCTTTACCGAACAATCCCAGTTCAATTAATCCTTTCCCAATGACCAACTTTTAGACCTGGCTGTATTGAAAGTACTTGCACAAAAATTGAATATGGATATAATTATGGTGTTTTTCTATATTTCCCACAATGTTTTCAAAAGTCCTGTGATAAAGGGTTAAAAGCACTCTGTCTTATAATTACTTTTTATAATAAGAAAGGTGTGCTGTAGGACAAAATCATTGGTCTAGCACAGGTAATGAGTAAACTCCCACAAAAATCAACAAATTTAACAATGAAATCACAAGTAAACTTGACCCGATTATGAGCAATTAATATTTCAGCCATGCTCTGTGAAAAGGGGTTTAGTGTATCTAGCAAAGGTCAAGACCAAAGTCAGCCTGTTCAGCCTGCCCTGGGTCAAAACATTTGCTTTCAGTAAATAATCTGCATGTGCAGCAAACATTCTACCTCTGGATTCAGCCACTTACAAGACAAAATTTATTTCATGGATCCATAATTATGTGGTGGACTTGCTTCGTATACTACGTCACAGATAGGCATAAACTCTTTACAAAACGACAAAAATGTAGACTTGTCCAAATTGAAAGCATTTACAAACAAAAGTTTAGATGTAACTCTAATGATGGAACTTCTTGCAAGGAAAGATAAATTGTTCCCTGCGACATTTTCAAACAGCTTCTTCCCAACGGCCATTAACTCTTTACAACACAAGGAAATTTTAGACCAGTTCAGTTTGAAAGCATTTGCAGACGACATAATAAATGATAATTTTTGTTTTTAACCCATTACCACACAATCCTTTCTTTTTATGCCCCTGAGAAAGAAGCCGTTTGAAAACACTATGGGAAAAGGAGAAAATGCTGGTAACCAGCATTTTCTCCTTTTCCCAAAGTGCTTTCTACCCTTCCCAGAACAAATTTCTATTTTTTAGTCACCTTTATTTTGTCGTCTGCAAATGCTTTGAATTTTTAAAATTTTCTTGTGTGGTAAAGAGTTAATAGGGTAGAAAACATTGTGGGAAAAGGAGAAAATGCTGGTTACCAGCATTTTCTCTTTTTCTCACAAGGTTTTCAAAAAAGCTTCTCTCAGGGTCGTTAAAAGTCTGGATTGTCTGGTAAAGAATTAAAACTCCAGATTAGTAAAAGGGTTACACCCCCTTTGGCTAGAGCATGGCATTTCTACAATAAGAAACTAAACAACAAACGTTCTATCACATAGATTTCAACTATAACTGGATTAACAATGCTTTGAGACAGTAACTTATTAACTCCAACCCTGCTAAGTATGTCAAACAAAACCTTAAGCCAATAGTAAAACCCACAATTTCACTTTTGTAAAACTTAATTTCGGGGAAAATTATCTCCTTATCAGACAGTGCAGATCCAAGATCAGATTGCATGTTATGTGCAGTCTGATATTAATCTACACTTGTCTGCAAAAGGTCATTGAGTCAGACACACTTAGCAGCTTAAGGTCTGATAAAAATATTTTCACAATTTTTTCTGTTCTACACTATAGTTGCATAACAACACACACATGTAACAAATCTGTATGTCTATTAATTTCAAGTTTTGGTACCCTACAACTTTACATGTATTTAGGAAAAAAGTTAAACTCATTACCACACAATAAAGTTTTACACTTGTCCAAATTCAAAGCCATTGCAGCTAACAGCATACTGTGGCTCAAATGGTAAGATGTGTTTTTAAAAGGGTAAAAAACATATTGGGAAGAAGAGAAAATGCAGGTTACCTGCATTTTCTTCTTTTCCCAAAATGTTTTCTAAAGCTTCCTTCAGAACAGTCCTATAAAACTTGGGATAGTGTGGTAAATGGTTAAAATAATGATGATAAGAAGTTTCTCCTTCACACAATTCATACATGCAACAAATGTGATAATGAACAAGACTCCACCTAGGGTAAGCTTTTTACCAAATGGCAAAATTTCAGACTGCATCAAGTTAGAAACATTTCCAAAGTAACAACAAAGACAACAAAGTAAATATAAAAGTACATGTTGCCCAAATGATGGGTTTTGTCTTTGAAGGAACAGAAAACATTGAGAGAAAAAGAAAGGGAAAATGCTGGTTACCAACATCTCCATTTCCTACAATGTTTTCTAAAGCTTTCCTGAGATCATAAAACATGAGATTGTTAGGTTGTAGGGGTTAAAATGTCACAGCTCTGGGTATACAACATGCTTTCACAAATGGTTTTGATCTATCAAAATCAGACTGAAAAGAACATGCGGGCTGATTATGGATGGGTCTACATCTACCACCATATTAATTAAGCTTAACTGGAAGAAAAAACCCTTTTATTTACAAAAAGTAAGAAGATCAGACTGCAGAGGAGTAGTACATGTACATCATATTACTGTGTAAATGAACTCTGGAAAAAGGCAAGCATCTAAAGACTTGCATGTTACAGAGTTGGATATGACAAAGCTACCCTGTTTACAATGCAACACTACTGGCTATTACTAACATCATCTGTAACATATGTTACAAAGTCACAGAATTTGGCACATAAACATGAATAATACGACTAAATTACATCAATAATATTGTGATAGACTATGGACATTTACAGCAGTTCACTAAAAATCATCAGGTTGGCTATGTAGTTATTATTTCCCTTTGCTCTCTACTAAAGAACCAAACTTCAGACTTGTCCATCAAAAGCATTTGCAGGCAGCAAATTATGAGCATCAACTGAAGGCATTTGTTATTTAAAGACAGAAAGCATGGGAAAGGAAGAATATGATAATGAAAGAGTTTTCCACTGTTCCCACAATGTGTGAAAAACTTTAGTTCGAAGTGTCGCAAGATTATTTGGTAAAGGGTTAAAACACATGGAAAATAGATTTTGAAACAGATAAAAACCAATACAACAAAAATGTGCATTTTCAAACTACTTTTTCAGCACAGTAATTATTTCTTCAGCACATTATCTCAAGATGGTTGACAATGTTTGTAGGTCCAGAGTTTCAACCATGAAGACATGCTTACTGTTTATCCATTTGTTCCGTTCTATGAATTAACCCATTACCATACAATCCCTACTTTTGATGCCCCTGAGAAAATAGCCTTTAGAAAACATTGTGGGAAAAGGAGAAAATGCTGGTAACCAGCATTCCAGCATTTTCTCCTTTTCCCACAATGTTTTCTACCCTTCCCAGAACAAATTTCAATTTTTCAGTCACCTTTATTTTCTCGTCTGCAAATGCTTTCAATTTAGACCAGTCTAAAATATTGTTGTGTGGTAACAAGTTAAGTCAATGACATACATGTATTACAATAAGATTTTTCCATCTAGGTTTAGAAATGTATATATATTACTAACAAAATAATGATACAGGTGTCATGTGCAGGAGGTAAAAGAGTTGGACATCTTGACTTTATACATTTAATAAACAGTTTGCGATATGACAAAATTTTTGACAGGTCCATATGAAAACATTTGCACACGATACTGGTAATCAGCATTTTCTCCTTTTTTCCCACAAAAATGTCAAAAAGTCGTCCTTAAAGTCGTAAAAACTTGAAATTATGTAGTAAAAGTTTAACATGGCCATGTTTGTCAAACTCAGAGTACCGGTATGGTAAAATTACAATAACTTCTGCTGGTGATTGGCTGAAGAGATTTCTCAGCCAGTCGGAACTATTTCACTTGGTGCTAACAAATTAACATATAGTATATAAGAGAAACAAATGTTCAGACCCAAGCTGTTCTATCAGTGCTGACAGCTTTTGACTATCGCATGGATTTTACCTCATTACAACAGGACAAAAATTTTAGAATTGGAACCAGTTGCAGATGATAAGATATTATGTGACTCAAAAAATAAGATTTGAATAAAAACAGGTAAAAAATATTGTATTTTCTCCTTTTCCTACGATCTTTTCCTTCTCTGGGTCATTAAATCATTACCAAACGACAACATTTTAGATTTGTCCAAATCGAAAACATTTGCAGACGACAAGGAAGTGACTAAAAATTTGACATTTGTTTTCTGAAGGGTAGGAAACATTTTGGGAAAAAAAGAGAAAATGCTGGTTAGCAGCATTTTGTCCTTTTCCCAAAATGTTTTCTTAAAGGCTTCTTTCTCAGGATTGTCAAAAGTAGGGATTGTGTGGTAATGGGTTAAAAGTTGGAATGTGTGGTTCAGGATAAACAAGTTGTTCCAGCCTTTGTGATCCATTAAGGGCCTGATCCAGCCTTGTCATCTGCAACATCAGAGCTGTCTGAGGGATCTTGTGTACTTGACTTGTTCCTCCATATTCTTACAGTGTGATCACTGAAATAAAAATACAGAGGTATTACTCTAAGTATTCTGACAGGGTACAGATTCTGGGACACTGTCCCAATTGACCTGGAAAAATGAACCATCAAACAGTGAATAAGTGGGACAGTCTTCGTCTTTTTTAAATATTTCAGCACTAAATATATGCACTCAAGCTCTTTGGATAGTTGCAAAATATATTAAATTCTTACCATACAATAAAAATTTAGCCTTGTCCAAACTGAAAGTATTTGCAGATGACACATTAAATGCTTGATCTACTGAAAACTGGAAATTTGTCAGTCATAGGGTTAGAATCTCTGGTTACCAGCATTTTCCCCTTTTCCCTAAAGGTTTGTAAAAGGATCATTCCTTGGGACAGAAGGCTTTTGAAAACATAGGAACAAGAGAAAATGCTGGTAACCAGCATTTTTTCCTTTTCCCACAATGATAATGATTTTTACCCTTTCATGGACAAAAAACATCATTCAAATAACATTTTATTTGTCGTCTGCAAATGCCTTCCAAAATTTTGTCATTTGGGAAAGGGTTAAACTGTTTTGAGAATTAAACCGGAGTGCATTTGTCTCACTCATTTTGAAAATATTGCTTATCTCTGCAAATTTACAGAATAATCGTCTTACGTTTAAAAGTTACCTTAGAACTGTACAAAATGTATCACATGTATAAATCTGTTCCTTTTTCAAAAAATGATAACGTTTTATTCTTCCTTTTCAATTGGGTTCAATCCCTTCAGCTGAACCCCGGTAGCTCTGTCAGTAGCATACAGGACTTGAGAACAGTGGGCATGGGTATGATCACTGGTTTGGCCTATTACTTTCTTAGGATTGATGATAGTCATTGAGGCAGGATGCATTCCTCTCCAAACCCCTGACCAATATTTCGACCATAGTTATGTGGAAAAGCAGCGAGAGGCTTGGAAAGAAAATTGTGTGGATTACTGGTGAAAGAAACACCAAGAAAGCATTGATAGATGCAATGGCTCCAGTGATAAACCTGCAATGTTGAAGAGGCAGTTGAACACTACACAAGCAATCAATCGCTTGATGATACAATAATTTTTGCAAATGTTATCAAGCATCAAATGAAAATAGCAGACTTTATTGTGTCACAAAAAATGTAACTTTTCCACTAAGAAAGACTATAGGTACTATTTCCTAATTGTTGGAATTTCCAAGTTCTAAAACTTAAAAGAAAAAAAAATTTCAAACATGTCCTATATTTTGCAAATAAACCAAATAATCTACTTCTCTTCACAAGAGATGGTCAACATAAAACACTGTGCTAAAGAATGGTTGCAATCCATGTTTTCAGCAGCATTTCAGTTATTTAGGGGAAAAAATCTTCAAACATATTCTATATTTTACAAGTTCAAAGATATTCTGACCAAAAGTAACTATACTAGAGGCACTTGAGCCCCTGTATCGGTCCACAGGCCTGATTTTTCTGTAACTGTGAAGAGAAGTTTTTAACAATTACCATTCATTCCTGCATTTTAGGTCACTAAAGAAAAATAGCTATGAAAAACATTGTGAGAAAAGAAAATAATAGTAACCTGCATTTTCTTAGTTTTACAGAATAATTTCTACCCTTTTTGATACAAGTTTGACTAATTTGAAGATTTATCATGTTGTCTGCAACATCTTTCAATTACGACCAGTTATAAAAATTTTGTCTTCTGGTTATAGTTAACTCATTACCAAATGACAACATTTTAGGGTTGTCCAAATGACAAGCATTTGCAGATGAAATTATAAAAGTGACTGAAAATTTGAAAGTTTTGTGAAGGGTAGATAACATTGTGGGAAAAGGAGAAAATGCTGGTTACCAGCATTTTCTCCTTTTCCCACAATGTTTTCTAAAATCTTCTTTGTCAGGGACGTCAAAAGTAGGGACTGTGTAGTAATGGGTTAAAAAGGGTCTTGTTACAAACTATTTTGGGTGGGAAACATCAAAATATAGAAAATGTGTATTGTGGCAATTGTTTTATTGAAGTTGCAGATTCAGTTTGATTGGATAACAAAATGCCTTATCACAACAGTAAAGCCCTGTCCCTCTTTGTGCTAGGTCACCAGTAGGTCAACAAACCTTTACCAGAACTAATCAAAGTGCACAGGTTCTCTTGTTTTATATGAAAAGGATTATAGATTATGTAAAGCAACCATCTTTAACTCTTTACCAAACGACAAAATTTAGGATGTGACCAAACTGAAAGCATTTGCAGACAACAAATTAAACATTGATGAAATGATGATTTCTCTCTTTGATCGAGTAGAAAACACTGAGGGAAAAGGAGAAAATGCTGATTACCAGCATTTTCTCCTTTTCCAAGAGTGTTTTCCAAACACTTCTTCTTTAGGGTCGTTAAAAGTCAGGATTGTATGGTAAAGACTTACCACCATAGGAACTAACCTGCAATACAACAATGAAATCAAAACGAATAGTTTGAGAGAAGAAATTTTTCAAAGATTTTACTTTATACCATAAAAGGAAAATGAGTCTCCCATAAAAGCCATGTTTTTTGACAGATCTTTTTTTTTCTTTTTAAGAATTCTGTAGACCTCTATCTAAGGAACATTCCTGCAAAAAAATAATGCTATCCAATAAGTGGTTTGGGAGGAGAAGATTTTTAAAGGTTTTTTACTTTGGTTGCCATGGCAACCAGAATTATTCATGGAACACAATTATTGAAGGAATTTGAAAGAGAACCACCTAAGGAACATTCCTGTGAAATTTGGTAAAAATCCAGTCAATAGTTTCTGATGAGAAGTTTTTTAACCCATTACCACACAATCCCTACTTTTGACGCCCCTGAGAAAAGAAGCCTTTTGAAAACCCTGTGGGAAAAGGAGAAAATGCTGGTAACCAGCATTTTCTCCTTTTCCCACAGTGTTTTTTACCCTTCCCAGAACAAATTTCAATTTTTCAGTCACCTTTATTTTGTAGTCTGCAAATGCTTTCAATTTGGGCCAGTCTAAATTTTTCTCATGTGGTAAAGGGTTAAAGAAAAAGTTTACGGACACACGGATGGACGAACGCAAGACTGACACAACGCCATGACAATAGCTCGCTGGCCTTCGGCCAGTAGAGCTAAAAAATTGTAACTAGTATTGAACAACACTGAAAGCAACAAAAAAGTTCCACAAATTACATAAGATTTCTATGCTCTACTAAAGAATCCAGGTAACCAATTTTTTCAGCAACATTTCAGTTATTCCTTTACCAAACCACAAACTTTTGGACTTTTCTAAATACCAAGCATTTGAACACAACAAATCAGACTCAGCTGAAATGATGGAATTCATTTTTGAAGCAAAGAAAAACATTGTAGGAAATGCTGTTGCCAGCATTTTCTTCTTTTCCTATGATGTTTTCTGAAGCTCTCTTCCTCAGGGTTGTTAAAACTCAGGAATGTGTGGTGAAGCATTTAAGAGTCAACAAAACAATTTAGTAAAGAAATAGAGTGTTCATATTGTATGATTTCTTCCGCTCTTTGACGCACAACCAATAAGTCTATTGACCCAAGAAAGAGAACTTTTTTGAAAACATCGAGGAAAAATGAGCATATGCTGGTAACCTTGTTTTCCCCTCTTTCCACAATATTTTCTCCATTTTAAAATGCAAAGTCCAACAATTCAGCCGCATTTGATGTCAGAATAATTATGCTTTAAACCCTTTACCACACAATCCCAACTTTTAACAACCCTAGAAATGCTGACAGTATTTTATACAAAGACAGAAACACAGAGGGTCGGACACACAGATGGATGGACATATGGACAGCCAGGCTGATTCCAGTATACCCCCAAAAACATTAGTTTTGCGGGGGTATAACAACAATATAATTTCTTTCCCTTTCCGACACAAATTTCAAATTTATAGTCGCTATTATTTTGTCATCTGCAAATGCTTCCAATTTTGACCAATCTGAAACTTTGTTGTTTGGTAAAGAACTAATTTTGTCATCTGGAAAAGAGTTAAATGTTTCAGAATTATCAAAAAGCACCTGGAGTCGAGGCATCAAAAGGTGTTCAAAATAAGATATGGGAAGAAGCTTTCTGATAACTAAATATAAAATAATATAAATAACATAAAAAGGAGATTTTAGCTACAAAAAAAAAAGCTTTACACCAGGAAATATGGAAGCTGTGGGAAATAAACCATGCCAAAAATTTATAGGCTCACACCTTTGACTGGAATTTCAAAATTGTTGTAATTTCATAAAGCAATTTATGAAGCACCATGTACTTATATTTATTTATTTAGCTGCTCTTGGATCAATAAGTTTTGATCAAACAATTGCATTACTTTTCATCATGAAAATAGTACAGAAACAGTTCTTATAGAGCATATGAGAGGTCAGACATGCTATTATACTATTTCCCAAACGCATAGCTGTTCTAGCTAAACTTTTTACTCATACCTTTGCACACTTGCACAATAGCAGATAACTCGTTACTCAGCAATTTCTTTATTTCTCACAATGTTTTCAAAGACCTCTTCTCAGTTTCGTTAAAACTTGTGATCGCCTATCAACCCTTTACTGCACTATGCCAACTTGTAATGACTACAAGAGAGAATTTTCAATCTCCGTCAGATTATTTTTGTTATTTGAAAATGCTTTTAATTTGGATTAGTTGTAAACTTTATAATGTGATAAAGGGTTAAAGGACTGACTGTATGTTCAAGTGTGAAACCAACAACAACAGTTTCAAAGTTCCAGCATTACTACTAGCAACAATATCATTGTACTTTTCAATAGATGGGTGACAGATCTAGAGGTGATGATCTATACTGCCAGAATCTCACTCCACACTCGCTGAAAACAGGAACATGTTGAAACAGTTAGTTATATATCACTTAAAGTAGGTGCATTGTGTCTGTATCATTTATCTTTACAACACTGACACAAGTAAATTAATTGTTTCAAATGAGAAATTGTCTTATTTACCCCACTATTTTTCCCCCCGA
Organism: Tridacna crocea; assembly: GCA_943736015.1. Taxonomy (NCBI): domain Eukaryota; kingdom Metazoa; phylum Mollusca; class Bivalvia; order Cardiida; family Cardiidae; genus Tridacna; species Tridacna crocea. Next base: position 23,061,688 of record OX031067.1, on the reverse strand, counting down.
TTACATATACATATGGTCATCAATATAGAACATACAGTCAATTCGCAACATGAATCTTCAGCCAATACTTTGTATGCAAAAAGTTTGGCAAAATGAAACACTGCCCCAAATGAACACCCACCCCTCCACTGCTGGAAGTGTACATTTATTATCGTTAAAAATCACAGGGAAAATAATTGATAGAATTACAGCTACAGAGATTAATATAAATCATTTTACAACTTGCTTGACAAGAAGTGTAAAATGTGTATGTTACAAATCTTTTTTTTTTTTTATACATAAAACCTATCTTTGACAAGGTGGTTTAATGCTTTATCACAAAGTCTTGACTCATATCAGCCTGCATAAGCCAACACAGGTTCAAAGATTATTTTATTTGTGAGTTTACTGCATGTTCAAGGACCATTCTTCTGCATGGTTCAGTTGGCTGTTGGCCCTTTCCCAAATGACAAATTTTAGACTGTCCCAAACTCAAAGTGTTTGCAGATGACAATTTTGAATTTGATGAGAATGGCAGAAAAGTTTTGAGATAGGCTAGAAAACACTGTGTGAAAAGGAGAAATTGCTTGTTACGAGCAATTTCTCCTTTTCCCCCAGTGTTTTCTGAAGACTTGTACTGCAGACATGTAAAGACCAGGGCTTGTTTGAGAAAATGTTAACCCATTACTACACGAGAATAATTTAGACTGGTCCAAATTGAAAGCATTTGCAGACGACAAAATAGATGTGACTGAAAAATTGAAATTTGTTCTGGGAAGGGTAGAAAACCCTGTGGGAAAAGGAGAAAATGCTGGTTACCAGCATTTTCTCCTTTTCCCACAGGGTTTTCAAAAGGCTTCTTTCTCAGGGGCGTCAAAAGTAGGGATTGTGTGGTAATGGGTTAAACAATGTATGCCATCAATCCATATGACATGCTTGGTTATATAATGCATCACAGAGATGCATTAAACCTCGCTTTGCCAGAGCACCAGTCATGTAAGCTGAACTGGAAGTTCATGAACGGAAATGTACCAAACACAAAAATATGAAGGTCATACTGGTCATGTGACATGCCGAGAGTAAAAATTGTCACATTCATCAAAAGTCTATCATTTGCTTGCATGTCTCTGTCCATTTTGTCCAGTGGAAATTCTTTAACAAGCTCTACACTTCTGATTGGACGGAATAAACATCACCAAACAAATAGCGGATTCACCGAATAAAAACAGACATAAAACGGATATGGACAGACACAAACAGATAAAACTGACTTTTTATCTATTACTCTTCCATTAGCTCAGTGTGACCATGGTTTAACAACAGTTGTTTGTCTATTATTAGCCAGAACTGCCATAAATATAAATTTTTTAAAGAACAAAAAAAAAAAACCTGCCAAGTGATTAAAAAACTCAAAATCTTGAAATCTGAAGAACAAGTGCTTACTTTGAGGCAGTAAAGATGGATGTAGAATTTGTGGCAATTGAATTTATTGGACTTGTATGTGCTTTAATCTCCGCTATCTGCGTACAGGTGTCCGTCTGCCATAGCTTGAGGTATCCAGCACGACATCCGCTCAGCAATACATTCCCATCATTCATGAAGTCCATGGCACATATCCAGTCTTTGTGGGCAGCATTCAGGGACTATTGAAAATATCAAAAGGGACAAATAATGACCCTCTCAAGATTACAACAGTTTTTGCTATATTTTAGCAAATTTGAAGTAATCCTTTCCCCCAGGCCGGGGATCAATTTTGATCCCCCTGCAGTAACTTAACTCCTTACCACATGACAAAATTTTAGACTTGTCTAAATTGAAAGCATCTAGACAACAATATGAAAATGATTGAAAAAAGTGGAAATTGTTTTTGGAAGGGTAGAAAACATTGTGGGAAAAGAAGAAAATGCTGGTTATCAGCATTTCCTCCTTTTCCCACAATGTTTTCATGCTTCAATCCAAGGATATGTGTGGAATGTGTGGTGAAAGGTTAAACAGTCAGGATACAGATGACCCATAGATAAATCTGCATACGAATATTGTGGCTCCACTCAAGATTTTGAAGGTTTTCTCAATATAAACCAATTTGAAATTTATGATCATGGAAATGGACCAAATGTCACCAAAACGAGGTGACCTTTTGGATAAATTTGGTACACTAGACAATGGAACTTTGAAAATATAACAGCTTTAAGCCAATAGTTTGGAACGATAAGAAAATTGTGATACAAGGAATGAGCCATTCATCACCCCATGTCTGATATTCAACAATCTTGGAAGAAGTCCACATGATGAAAAGAACAATCAAGTAGTTCTGCTCTCTGAAAATGGTTCAAAACAAGGATATTTTCGAAGTTCTCACTAAATTAAGGATATGCAAACTTTGTGACCCAAGGCCAAAGCAGGTTTGACCATAGGGATATAATTTGAACAATCTTGGTAGAGGTCCACTAGATGATGATCCATGCCAAATTTTACAGTTCTAGCTATCTTGAAGTTAGGAACAAAATTTTCTACTAAATATAAATTGTACCCTATCACAGGGCCAATTTACATGTTACGTCTGGAAACTACTTTTTTTTTGTTATCTTGCATCCAACCACTTCTGGAAAACATTTTGCCAAAACAGAAATTACTTGTAACAAGCAGTTTCTCCTTTCGCTACAACACATTGGCCCTCGACGTATGCAAATTTTGATTCTAGGGCTAACAAACTTGGTAGTCATCCAATAGGTGAGGCTATGTGCTAAATCCAATAGCCGTAGGATTTATGGTTTTTCATCAGTTCAGAAAATTACTTTACAAGACCTTTTTTGAAGAAATTCTGAAGAGGGCCATAGCAAGAATATTTCTCTTCAGATTGGACAAAATTAGATGAGCAGTTTCAGAGAAGAAAATGTTTGAGGGAAAAAAAGTAAATAAACAGAGGGATGGTTGACAGACATATGGCTGTGACATAAGCTTGCTGACCTTTGGTAAGAGCAGCTGAAAACTAGCTAGCAAATTCATGTCTGTATGTTAATTCTTTCTGCCCAATAATGTCATAAAAACAACTGTGGAAAAATACCTGTACAAGCGACTGGTGCTGCAGATCCCACTTTTTGATACAAGTATCCCTAGACCCACTAAACAGGGTAGCTCCCTGTACGGCTAATGACTGTATACCATCATAATGGGGTGGCTCCAAATTGTATTTGGGGGTCAACACACCTGCTCCTTCAGGCATGACTTCAAATACCTTTACAAAACAACAAATATAAAAACATACAAATTGCTATACTTTTTATTCATTACATCCCTTTAGCTGTGTACAGCAGACCTCTTTCAAAATTACTTAAAAAAAATATAATCATAATGAATAAATGTATTCATATGAAACTAGTGCTGTGACTGAATGTGACTTCAAGATACCCCTGCCAGCACTTTGACAGAAACAGGCAATTATTTGTACACAGATGGATGGACACAAAGGCTGATTCCAGTATACCCCAAAAACAGTTGTTTTGCGGGGATATAAATATTGTGGACACAGGACAAATTCTTCTCTATTAGCAATATCATTATCATTGCCACATCATTTTCACAGTGATCTGCAGCATGACAAGCAAGACTGACAACAGGGCCATGATGGCCCTGAATCACTCACCTGAGCCTGCATACCTTTGAGAACATAGTACAAAGTGTGTTTAATGTTTTCTTCTAATATAAACTAATGACCTACTTTTTTACAAAAACTGTTTCATTTTAAAGATTGCATTGTGTATTATTTAGCCAAACATTCAAAAAAAGTTTCCTCAGTAACAAGCTGAAGATATCCTTAGGTTTTGCACACGGAGTTACTTTTTGCCCTGATGCGACTTATTTTCAAACATGTCCAAAATATCATCACGATCCACATTCAGACAAACTTTCATGAGCATCAGACTGAAAAAAAAAAAGGAATGTACAAAGTACGAAAAGTTTATGTTTTTTTGGTTTTATATTTGGTGTTTAACACTGTTGTAATAGCATAGGTTATATCACAGCAGTCAGTGCACCAACCCATGTGTTTCCTGGCTTTCTCACCCCTGTACTGACGATACTTTCTTTTCAAGCCACTGACCACTTTTCTCACATGCATCAGTTGTCAGGGTCAAAAAATTGACAAACAAGAGGGCCATGATGGCCCTGTATCGCTCCACTGGCTAATAAGTAAAAATGCTACAAGCCAAACATTACAATATTTGGCCAATTGGTTTCAAACTTGAGGACATACGAAATTTTTTCTATAAAATCCTACAAGAAAGTTGTGACTCCCAGGCAAAGCCAATTTTGACCGCAAAGCTATAATTACTTGAATCCTGGTGGAGGTCCACAAAATAATGCCCAATACCATATAATACAGGTCTAGAATGTGTGGATATAAACAAGAAGATTTTCCAAGTTTTCTCAATAAAAGGCCCTGTAAAACACAAACCTATGAGACAGGGCTAAATTTAGTAGCCCTACTATTCTTTATTATGGTTACTAACAAGATGAATGAGACAGTTTTCACCAGAAAAGCCCATGTAAAACTTGTGACCCCTGGTGTGGGAACAAACTGACCCAAGGCTATAATTTGGGCCCTCCTGGTAGAGACCCACTAGGTAAAGCTACATGCAAAATTTGGTAGCCCTAGGCCTTATGGCTAGGTACGAGTAGATTTCTCAAAATTTCACAATATGAGCCCATGTAATCTTGTTACCCCAGGACAGGGCCAAATTAAATCCCAGGGCTATAATTTGGGCACCTTTGGTGAACAACCACTTGATAAGGCTAGATGCAAAATTGAGTAGCCCTAGGCCTTATGGCTTGGTACAAAAAGATTTTATAAGTTTTCCCTATATACGCCCATAAAAAACTTGTGACCCTCAGGGCCCGGCCAAATTTGACCCCTGGGCTATCATTTGGGCACTCTTGGTAGACAATCACTTGATAGAGATACATGCCAAATTTAGTAGCCCTGGGCCCTATGGCTAGGTATCAGAAGGATTTTAAAGATTTCCATATAAAAGCCTATATAAAACTTGTGACCCCTGGGGCGGGGGCCAATTTTTGACCCCAGGGCTATTATTTGAAGGAACTTGGTAGAGGTCCACTAGATAAAGCTACACGCCAAATTTGGTAGCCCTAGGCCTCACGATTTCAGAGAAGAAGATTCTTTAAATAATTTTCAGTTTTGTTGCCATGGCAACCAGAGTTTTTGAAGGAATTGAATTCTTTCAAGGAATTCTGAAGAGGACCATGTCAGGATAATTTCTAAGTTTCATCATGGATGGGTAGTTGTAGAGAAGAAGATGTTTGAAATGAAAGTTAAGACACGCATTCACGATGGACAACGGACCATGACATAAGGCCTTTGGCCAGTGGAGCTAAAAACTTGCAAAACTGAGTATTGAATGCACAACCACAAGGTCATTAGTCAGATACTCTTATCACTGAGCTACCAGGCCAGGCTTAAGTTTTCAAAACAAGATAGCCATAATGGCCTTGTATCACCCTACTGGCTAATAGTAAAAACACCACAAGCCAAACATTACATTATACTTGAGCATCTGGCAGGATTCGAACCACTGCTGACAAGATCCACATTTTTTTCGAGATTTAAAAGACCAACACCAAACGCACTGGATGTTATCAGGAGAAATATGCTGATTAAGTTTCATGTGCACTTGACTTAAGTTATAGCCTCTATAGTGTACACACTGATTTTGTTAAGACTTATCCACGTAGCACACTTTTTTGCGGACACATCCATTTTTTGAACTTGTAAAACATATCAGTGAGACATATATTCTGATACTCAATTAATTGTAGCCTCTTGAGTGTACATGATGTTTATTTTAGATGTGACTGACCTACTTTTTACCCCATGAGAGCCATTTTTAACTTATCCGAGATATCAAAAACAAGACATATTTTCAGACAGTTTCATGAACATTAGACTGAAAATGTGGATTCCATAGTGTGCACCAGGTTTTTCTCAGATTTGTCACGTTAACTGTTTGCGAAACAATGATGACCTTTAATGACCCTGAGAAAGAATCCTTTTGAAAAGATTGTGGGAAAAGGAGAAAATGCTGGTGACCAGCACTTTTGCCTTTTCCCACAATGTTTTCTACCCTATCAAAGAAGCATTGCACCATTTGAGCCACATTGAGATTGTTGTCTGCAAATGCTTTCAATTTGGACATGGCTAAAATTTTTTAGTCTGGGAAAGGATTAATCTTCTTTTTAGCTGAAAGCGATCAATTTTTGAGAAAATGCTCGTCACCAGCATTTTCTCCTTTTCCAACAATGTTTTCTACCCTTTCTAAAACAACTTTAAATTTTTGAGCCATACCTATTTGGTAGTCTGCAAATGCTTCTTTGGACTACTGTACAATTTTGTTGTAAGGTAAAGACTTAACATTTATTCCTTCCAGAATCAATCCCACTACCTTGTAACGACCATGGGTAAGAAAACACTTTGGGAAAAAAGGAAATGATGGTAACCAGGATCATCTAAACATGGCAATCTTTAGTGAGGGGTTAATGTCTCCAAGGCAGGTCACTTTCTTACACATAGTGGGGGAAGCACTGTAGCTCCTTTTCTCAAAACGTTATAATAATACTCCAATAAGATTCTTTTCTTTGAGCTACAGTTTTTCTATCATATTTTTCTTTCCTTTGAAGTAAAATATTACCTTTATGTAATGATCTTTTGAGCCTGTGATCACCAGATCCCTGTCTTCATTCTGATCTACACCTATAACCATGATAGCCGCTTGATGGCCTCCACTTAACTTACCAATGGCAGCATACCTGAATTTAGAAATATACATGCACTGTGGTTTCTCTGGCTTGGTTAAAATTTGTCTGATTGAATTTTATTGAACAACTACCAGGAGCTCTCTTCAACTCTTTGTACAACACTTATACAAATTAGAAGCAAAGGCCCTGTAAAACATGAGACCCCTGTGACAGTGTTAAATTAGGTAGCCCTATGGTTTGTAACACGAAGAATTATAAAGCTTTCACCATGGAAGCCAATGAAAAACTTGGGACGCCTGCTGTGAGGCCAAACTTGACCCCAGGGGTGTAATTTGGGCTTTCTTGGTAGATACTCACTAAAATAAAGATAAAGCTACATGTAAAATTTGGTATCCTAGGCCTTTTAGCTAGGTACAAAAAGATTTTTAAAGTTTTCCCTATGGATAGTTTCAGAGAAGAAAATGTTTGAAATAAAAGTTAACACACAGACGGAAAGACGCATGATGAACACCGGGCTATGACGTAAGCCTGCTGGCCTTTGGTCAGTGGAGCTAAAAACCTAGAAACTTCTTATCATTGGTATATTTTGTTTATCCACGTTGATTTCAAATTTCACGTAATGTCCACAAAAATGTGGGGCAAATTTCATACATACAACAGTGAATCTATGCCCCAAGCTTAAATGGTTATCTGATAAAAAGAAACATGGTAAAGGGATTACATTGATCATGTCAAATGCTGTTTGAATATCACAAAATATCTCTAGCAGCACTCTAGTAATTTAACCCTTTACCAAACAACCTTGACTTCTAACAACCCCATTAAGGAGTCCCATTCATTTTCTTGTCTGCAAATGCTTATGATTTGGAGTATTCCAGAGATTTGTTGTTTGGTACAGAATTAATGCAACTGAGTGATGTATGCAAGGTCTAACAATAATGGATCCTTAACATCCACTTTACTTAACCCTTTACCAAACAATCCCTAGTTTTTACGACCTTGACAGAGAAGCCTTTTTCTCCATTTCCCACAATGTTTTCTAGCACCCTGCTGGAAACAAATTTCAATTTTTGAATTACATTTATTTTGTCGTCTGCGAATGCCTTCAACTTGAACAAGTCTAAAATTTTGAGTTAACACCTCTCTGCATCATGAGATAAAATGAACCTTAGACATGCAAAAAGTTTACAAAAAGAAAAGGGATTCAACCCATATCAGTCTGCGCTGACTACGCAGGGCTGACAAATGTCGATACTTTTTACAGATGCATTAAACCCCCTTTTCGTATGGTATGGCTAATTGTAACTAGTGGGGTCAAAACTCGAAAGACATACCGTCTCAGGTCCCATACACGAACAACATTACCCCCTGCACTGTACAGAAGACTGCCTGTTTTGTTCAGAGCTATATCATTAATATGATGTTCTCCCATAGGCAAGTCTATCTGGCGCGTTGAACTGTTCACTGGTCCATCTTGAGTTAACCCTGAGGAACTGAAATACAAATTTCATCCCAAAATATTTTGGAAGTTGCAATATTTTTTTCTTGGTTGGAATCTGAAATGACAAGCTAATATGTATTCATGGTTAACTCTTTACCCCATAAGGTATTTCTGTGGTATCTCTAATCGAAGCTAAATAACAGCAAGGATGAAGCCGTTTCTGATGTGTATACGAGACCTTTTGAAAGCATAGACAACACTGTGACAATAGGTGAAATTGCTCCACTCGAGCAATTTAACCTTTTGCCACAATGTTTTCCAAAGGCTCCTACAAGCAATGCATAGAAATGACTATCTATGGAGTAAAGAGTTCATAATAATACTTAAATATGTCTGAAAAATACTTGATTCTCTATGTACAAATACATTTATTTTACATTGATTAAGAAACAAATTCTTGCAACTTGGACGAATCTCTCGATTCTGCTTCCTGGAGACTACACCAGTGCTCGTGCCGAATGTGTGAGCAAATGCATTCCAAAGTTGATACCAGCTCAAGGTATCAACTTCTGGCACTGTACCTCACAACCATGAAGCACCATAATTTATTCTTTGACCCTGTACCAAATAAGCCAGTGTTTGAATGACCCTGAGACATTGTCTAAGTAATTTCTCAACAATGAAGATGACGATGGAGAAAATGACTCATATGACAACAGGGCTGCAAGAGTAACGTGATACTTCCAAAAAGAAAATGCATCACCGCATGCATTTACCTACCTCAATGTTTTGATACATTTACTGGGCTTTTCTCGAATATCCCATACACTAACATACGACTGTGACACTGTAAATACTATGCGATGTTTGGGACAATATCGTACCACATTCACATTATTTGGATGGCCAGCAAATGATAAGATCTCCTTCCCAACTTCTAGATCCCAGCATTTTGCTGTGCGATCTACAAATAAATATTTACAAATATTAACCTTCCCTACTTTGTAGTGGACCTTCTCTCGACAAATCTTGGTCTAAGTGAGATACTGCTCATTTTGAGCAATTTCCTTTCTGCCACAATAGGGGATGTGATCAATAAAATGCGAGGAGAAAATGCCCTCTGATTGGGATAGAAAATGAAGGATAAGGAGAAAACACTGGTTACCAGAATTTTCACTTTTACCTACAATGGTCCTTATTCCTTTGCCACACAATCCCAAGTTTTAACAGAAAGAAAACTTTTGAAAACAGTGTTAGAAAAAGAGAAAATGCTGCTAACCAGCAGTTTCTTCTTTTCCCACACTGTTTTCTTATATTTTACAGACAAATCCCATTGTTTGTGTTTGCCATATTTACTATGTTCTTTGGAAATGCTCCCATGCGGGATCTGTCTAAAATTGTGCCGTGTGGTAAGGAGTTAAACCCCTTCTTCTTCAGTCAATAAAACTCAGGACTGTGTTTTTCATGGTGAATGGATGACAATGTAATGGGTTCTCGTAGCATTGAATTAGTAGCTACTTATAGTAGAATTCAGTGTTATATTTTTCTGGTGTACTTGCAATGGTGTAAATTGCAAAGATATACAAGACAAAGAAGACAAATCTTTTGATAATATTACAGCTGACTTCAATATCTCCGTCATTAAAATTGTTTATGTTTTTTGAAATAAACACTTCTCTACAGGTTACAATAATTGCATTTTTACTGCTATTCCAAAGGTTAATTTGGTATTCCATGACGAGAACTGTTTCACCTTTACTGCTGGTAAACAATAATTCCTCTGTTGCTGTTACAGACAAGACAGCCTTGGAGTGCCCCTCAGCTGTGTGGGTACATGTCAGGGGATTGCCCACTTGTTTGGTGTTTATCCTGGCACTGGCTGGGACTATACTTCCTCTGTAAAACATAGAACCAGATTTCTAATTAACCATTTACCTCATAAGGCATTTCTATGGTATCACTAATTGACCCTAAATAACAGCAAGGATGAAGCTGTTTCTCATGTGTATATGACACCTTTTGATAGCATAGAAAACATTGCGGCAAAAGGTGAAATTGCTCGTCACGAGCAATTTCACCTTTTGCCACAATGTTTTCCAAAGGCTCTTACAAGCAATGCGTAGAAATGAGTATCTATGGAGTAAAGGGTTAACTCTTTACCAAACCACAAAATTTTAGGTTTTTCCAAATCGAAAGCATTAATTTTGCAGACGACAAAATAAAAGTGACTTAAAATTTGAAATCTGTTTTGTAAAGAGTAGAAAACATTGTGGGAAAAGGAGAAAATGCTGGTTACCGGCATTTTCTCCTTTTCCCACCATGTTTTAGGCTTCTTTTTCAGGGTCGTCAAAAGTAGGGATTGTGTGATAATGGGTTAATTTTTTACCACAAAATCCCTAGTTTTATTGTTTGTATTTGAGGTTAACACCATCTTCTTAGCTTAGCTCATACCACAGCGGACAGAGCACCTTGGCATGCCTGTCCAGGCTTTCTCACACCAGTACTGACACAACTTTCTTCCAATGACAGCCTGTTGCACATGCATCAGAGGTGACAGGTGCACAGGTCCCTGAGAGAGTAATTTTGTCTCCACCTAAAATCGGACTCCCAACCATCCGGTGATGAGTCAGATACACTAACCACTAAACTACCCTGCTGATCCCAATGACCCTGAAGAAGGAATCCTTCAAAAACATAATAGGAAAAGGAGAAAAACTCGTCACTAGCATTTTTCTCCTATTCATTAAAATGTTTTGTACCAATCAAAGACAGGAGGCATCATCGAGGCTTCATTTAACCCTTTACTACACAGCAAAATTTAAGACCCATCCAAATTGAATGCACGAACAGACAAAATTTCATAGTGGCTCAAATGACACAATTTTTCTTTGATGGGGTAGAAAACTTTGTGGGAAAACAAAAATACGCTGGTTAGAAGCATTTTCTCCTCTTCCAACTATATTTTCATAAGCCTTCTTTCTCAGGGTCATTAAAAAATGTCATTGTGTGGTTGTCTGCACCTTCTTACATTTTAATTGAGTCCAAAATTTCGTCATTTGATAAAGGGTTAACCATTATAAAATCTTGGGCTCTTCTATCCTTGCTTTTTTAACCTTTTATCACTGGATCCCCAGTTTTTAGCAATCCTAAGAGAGACGGCTTGTAAAAACAATGTGGGACAAGGATAAAATTAACATAATTTTAGCTATATGGTGGCGGCCAGTGCACCTACTCATAGTTTCCTGGAGTTTCTTTTACCAGTGCTCCATACAATATTCTTTTAACTCTTTACCACACGAGAAAATTTTAGACTGGTCCAAATTGAAAGCATTTGCAGACGACAAAATAAAGGTGACTGAAAAATTGAAATTTGTTTTGGGAAGGGTGGAAAACACTGTGGGAAAAAGAGAAAATGCTGGGTACATAAATTTAGATTCATGGTAAAAACTGTAAATAGACCACTTAGAATGATGGTATTTGTCTTCCAACTGGTAAAAAAATAGGAATTCACAGAGGTCCCAAACATTTTCGCCTTTTCCTGCAATGGTTTCAAAAGAATTCTTTCTAAGTGTTGTTTTAGTTGAGACTGTGTGGTCAAGAGTTAACCAGTAACTATCTCACCTTTTGGCATTCATATCAGATATACCCGTTGTGCTACTGGTCAAACGAGAAAATACATTGGTGTCTGACAGACGTTCTGACCTTCGATTTGGCTGTGGAGATGACGGTGGAGTGGTGTCAGAGGATGTGGCATTGTCTCTGAAAAAAAAAAAGAATGAAAAATTTAAATCAACCTTTGCAATTAATTGTATATGTATCGTCAGTAAGTAACATCTGGACCTTTGTTGAAAATCAAGAAAAAACAACCTAATACATGTATGCAATTAATTCGAATCTATTATCAAATATTTTAAATTGTTCTGGATGCCACCATGTCTCCGGAAGTGCTCTCTGATGGGACAAAGAATTTTGACTAAATGTCAACATAAAACAGAAAACAAGAATCAAAGCACTGACATGACCAGCATAGTGTCAGCTCCAAAACATTGAACTGACTCTCTTTAATAGCCATCAAATTATTATGATTGTCCTACTCTTTATCATAATAGTACAATTAAAAACAGTTTCAATTTCAATCCAGTAACATCAGAGGATATGGTTGCTTCTGAATCTAGACTACATTTACATACAAACTCTTCACCAAACAATCCCAACTTTTAACAACCCTGCAGAAAAGGGCTTTTGAAACCACTGTGGGAAGAGAAGAAAATGCTGGTAACCAGCATTTTTTCCTTTGCCCACAGAATTTTCCACCCTATTAATCCTTTACCCAATAAGGCATTTCTATGATGTCCCTAACTGATCCTAAATAACAGCAAGGATGAGACCGTTTTTTATGTGTATATGACATCTTTTGACAGCATAGAAAACATTGTGACAAAAGGTGAAATTGCTCGTGACGAGCAATTTCACCTTTTGCAACAATGTTTTCTAAAGGCTTCTATATGCAATGTAAAGAAATGAGTATCAATGGAGTAAAGGGTTAAACCACAAGCAACAACATGAGGCATATTTATTTGCAGTCTGGACATACTTTTCAATTGGACAAAGCTTAACTTTGTTGTGTGATAAAGTTAACTAGAAGTATGCCGGCAAGACAAAAAGTTCTTCAGCGCTTAGTCTACCTACACTGGTTTGTGCACAAGAGTTTACAAAATAAATAAAGGTTTATTATATCAAAGGAATAGTTGCCGAAACCTTCAAACAAATGCCAACACCAAAAACAACACTGACCTAAATCAAAATGAAGTTTATGTGTAGCTGAGTAACTAATAAAATACAATAACCTTTTGTATTAATAAAAGCACTTTTATGCCAAGGGGACCAATGATTAGAATCCTACCAACACCTCTCACTCCATCTTCGCGAGCCAAGGTTAAGATCACTATGTGGATCTTATCTTGGCGGATTGAGCCCGATTTTGAGATTCCTGCCATGCGCCCTCTATTGGATGCTGGTTATTACCCCCCTTTACATCATATTTCTAAAAGCCAATGTAATATCGTTTTACAAACTGCTTACGAATACACATGAAGCGATAAGCAGACATCCACGTGGGTTTCCATGCCTACCTTCTATTCGAAAGGTAGCGACACTGTTCTATTTTTATCAAAGATGAAATGCTACCAGCGATTTCATTTGTTGCAGTTAGAGCTGGCTGCATCCAATGAAAAAAGTGTATTGGGTGAATCTAAAAATCAAGCTCAATCCGCCAAGGGTAGAGTAATGGTAGTAAATTGTCACTCTTGGCTTGCGAAGATGCTCTCACTCCAGATACTGCAATTTTGTCCAATCAAAAATTTTTACTCTATCCAAACCATTGAGAACAACAGATGCTTTTGTGGACAGTGTAGATCAAAATCAGACTGCACAGAACATGCAGTCTGATCTATGATCTACACTGTCCAATGCTTTATGACCATGTCCAAACTGTCTCTTGATCTTGCTGCAGAAATGTACTTGTAGTTTTTGAAAAAATGCAGTATATTTATTCAATAATGAAAGAGTTAACAGCTCTCATCACAAAAAAAATAAAACCGTCCCCATAAAAAAGGCTATGAAAGCAATAATATTCAAAGCAATGGCAATCAGTATATGTATGTGGGCCATATGGGGGCTTAACCCTTTACCAGACGATGAAATTTTAGCTCTTTTCAAATTGAAAGCCTTTGCAAATGTCAATTTCAGTATGGCTCAAATGGTGCAGCTGTTTACTGATAGGATAGAAAACATTGTGGGAAAAGGAGAAAATACTGATCATCAGCATTTTCTCCTTTTCCCACAATGTTTTCAAAAAGCGTATTTCCATGGGTCGTCAAAAGTCATCATTGAGTGGTAAAGGTTAACCCATTACCACACAATCCCGACTTTTGACGACCCTGGGAAAGAAGCCTTCTGAAAACATTGAGGGAAAAGGAGAAAATGCTCGTAACCAGAATATTCTCCTCTTCCAGCAATGTTTTCTAACCTCCTAAAATCAAAATTCAGTGCTTGATTAACATTAATTTTGTCGTCTGCAAATGCTTTCAATTTGGACAAGTCCAACATTTTGTCGTAAGATAATGAGTGAACTCTTTACCAAACGACAAAATTATAGACTCAGGTCCATATTGAAAGGATTTGCTATTGTTCTATTTTTATCAAAGATGAAACGATACCAGCGATTTGATTTCATGTAGCTAGAGCTAGCTGCAACCAATGAAAATGCATATCGGGAGAATATTGAAATCAAGCTCGATCTTCTACGGGTAGATTAACATAGTGGATCGTCACCCTTGGCTTGCCAAGATGATGCTGGCCCTAGTCAATACTATTTGTAACCACTCCTTCACAGAGCAAAGCTCATATTAGATGTTTGTGACGGAAAGATAGCTTCAAAGGATTTTGCCTGAGTAATAATAAGCGTTTTTGAAACAGAAAATCTAAAATGTCAAGTGGTGTTGGATGTGCAAAGTGCAATATTTTGCAAAAGTTTTGAAACTGCAAAGTGAGCTTAACATGCCCCCTCTGGGTTGGTATTCACAAACCATTCTGAAAAAGATTTTTTGTCTTATTCTCTTCAATTTTCTAAATTTGAAAGTAACACAACATCTGATTGGCTAAACCATTTGGTTTAGCCAATCAAATGTGTTACTTTCAAAAAAGAGATAATCATGTGGAATAAGACTAAAAACAGTCTCAAGAATGGTGAATAGGGGCCCTAACTGCAAATGAACATCCATTTTGATTACCCGGCACTTACAAAGCGAAAATTAATTGATAATCAAAGATTATTTTAGCCAGAATATGTGAAAACAAAGCAAACAGTGACTAGGATCAGTGGTTGCTTATGGCAAATGAATACACAAAATGGTGCTGTGCTGTCGATACAGAGGGGTAAAATCTTAACTCTTTATGAGAAATCCCAACTTTTAATGACCCCAAGAAAGAGACCTTTTGAAAACATTGTGAGACAAGGAAAAATGCTGGTAACCAGCATTTTCTTCTTTTCCCACAATGCTTTCTTCCCTTCCCAAAACAAATTTTCAGTCACTATCATTTTGTCATCTTCAAATGCTTTCAATTTGGACCAGTCTAAAAATTTGACAATTGGTTAAGAGTTTACCCTTAACCATATAATCCCGACTTTTATCGACCCTGAGATAGGAGCCTTTTGAAAATATTGTGGGAAAAAGAGCAAATTCTGGTAACCAGCACTTTCTCCTTTTCCGACAATGTTTTCCACCCTGCTAGACACAAATTTCAATTTTTGAGTCATGTTTATTTTGTCGTCTGCAAATCTTTCAATTTGGACCAGTCTAAAATTTTGTCGTTTGGTAAAGAGTTAAACCTTATAACCACACAATCCTGGGTTTCAATGTTCCTGAAGGTGACAGCCTAAAAGAAAAACAGGGAAAAAGGATAATATGCTGGTAACCAGCAATAATTTTTTTTTCCCCAAAATGCTTTCACCCTTTCCATGTCAAATACTTCTTCTTAAGAAACAAAAATTTGACATTCGCAGATGGTTTCAATTCAGAGAGAAGTCTTGAATTCTGTTGTCTGGTAAAAAGTTAACCCTTTTAACAACCCTGTGCTAGAAAGCTTTTGAAAACATGGGAACCACCATTTTCTCTTTTTCCCCACAATGTTTTTGACCATATCAAAGACAGGAATCATCATTTGAGTTACATTTGATTTGTTGTCTGCAAATACTTTGAATTTGGTATAGCCTCAAATAATTTTGTTTGGCAAAGAGTTAAGACCCACAAGCAATACTCTAGTTGCAGTGTAAATTCAAGATCTGACTGCACAATCTCATCTCTATCTGCTTAAGCTGCCTGCAACAATAATGGGGAGAAATTGTGAAAAAAGCTACAGCCTTGAAATCCCAATATTTGCATATTTATCAACACCGAAATGTCAGTGTTTAGAATAGATGGAAATAGATGGGTTAAACACATAACATAATTACGTATGCAGAGTTGGACTCTTTCGAATGATCCTGCAAAAGAAAATACAGCAACAACTTAGCAGTTCATGACCAGTTAATGTCATGAAAACTGAGGAAAGGTTAGTATCAGACAAATTTTCCAATGTACTTCAGCTCTAAGACAACAATGAAAAATTTCGGATCCTTTCTTTAAGATTTCAACAAGCCTACCCTCATATCACTATTTCATGTACATAAATGTATAAAACACCTTGAAGTTCTCTTTAAAAAAAAATCAGGAGAAACTAGAGCGGTCACTGAATGTGATTTTATACCCCTGCCAGCACTTTGACAGTATTTTGTACACAGAGACACACAGACGGACACATGGATGGACAGGCTGATTCCAGTATACCCCCCAAAACATTTGTTTTGCAGGGGTATAATAATTCCAATTTAAATTTGGCAACTGTTTGACTCTTCTCTGAAAGATTCTGGTCGGGGGGGAAATCTTAAAATTTGTATTGGGTAGAACTGGGCTTATCTGGGGACATCGTAAGATAGAACTGTGGGTTGAGCAAAATGGAAAATAATATGTGAGACTTCTAACATTGTAATTTCTAGAATCAAATTTTAATCTGGCAATGGTATCTACCGAAATGTATAATCTCTGCAAGTTCCAAAGAATTAGAGTTAGACATTGCTACATAGAAAAGAATACCGGTAAGCTATAAACTCTCTTCCTAAAATGATAGATGGATTATCTTAACTCTTTACCAGAAGAAAAAAATTTAGCCTTGTCCATATTCAAAGCATTTGCAGACAACAATTTCAGTGTGGTTCAAATGGTGCAATTTTTCTTTAACAGGAGAACACATTGTGGGAAAAGGAGAAAATGCTGGTTACCATCATTTTCTCCTTTTTCCTAAATGTTTTCAAAAGGCTTCTTTCCCAAGGGTGTTAAAGGTCGGGAACGTGTGGTAAAGATTTAATTTCCAAGTGTTACCCTGTACTCTGATATTTGCTTTTCCAAATTTTCAATCTGATTTATCTTTCTACAGAAAAGTACAGTTTGAAAGAATCTAAAGTTCGAACAATAAATGAAACATGAAGGTCAAACATTTTTTTAAAACTTTACCATACAACAAAATTTTGGACTTGTCCAAACTAAAAGCATTTGCAGACAACAAAATCTATGTGAATCAAAAATTGAAAATTGATTTGTGAAGGGTAGAAAACATTGTGGGAAAAGTAGAAAATGCTGGTTACCTCTTTCTCAGGGTCATTAAAACTCTGGATTGTGTGGTAAAGAGTGAAAAAACTTACAGATGATTTACTCTATGACTGCTGACAAAATTCTAGATGTTCTTAAATTGGAAGCATTTTCAAGCAACAAATTATGGTGGAAGTTAATTTGATAAAGGGCCAATTCCCACAGTCGTTTCCATTGGAACTGAGAATTAGTGATTCTATATGTAGCGCACCACTGACAATCATTTAGCAACAACATAAAGAACCTCGATAAAGTTATGCACATCTGTCTATTTGTCCGTGAAAATTTAATCAGAATATGATAAACCATGTTAAAAATGAATATACAAACTGTTTGTCAACTGAAATATAGTAAGAAAGATTTTGATAGAAAATTGAAACTCAGTTTTCTTTTGTTAGAAGAGCCTTACAGTTTTCAGAACGGTAAACCAGTGCATTTCCAGGCAATGAATATACCGATCTGTTACAAATCAGTCCACCAGTTACAGCTGAGGGAGATGATGGTTCCCATCACCCAAGGTATGCTGAATACCCAAACCGAAGAAGCTCAGTCAGTTGTGTACAGGACAAGGTTAAACAAACATAGACTGTATTCAAGTATACTATTAAAATGTAGTCTGGAAATTGTGGTAACCCAGTCTATTCTGAAGTGCTATCCACAAAATGTAATCTCTTCAAAACTTCAAGTGCAAAATCTCTAAGAATAAGCTTTTATTCTAGATCATGTTCTATCATTTATCTTTCCTCTCAGTAAGACAGGTGGTTTACCCTTTTCTCTCCTTTTTCCACATTGCTCAGAACCACTGTAAGGACATTTTTGTAATTTTAACCGTATTTACTTTGCTGTAGGCTTCTCTACAAATTTTGTCTGGTAAATGGTTATATCTTTTCAGGTAGGTGTGGGGTAAGTAATTTTCCAAAGTTAAGTCTTAACCTAGGGGCAAAATTTTGATGTGTCCGATTCATGAAACATTTGCAGATAACAACATAAGTGTAATTCGAAATTTGAAATTAGTTTTTGGAAAGGTAGAAAATACATGTCACTGACATAAGCTGTAAGAAAAAGAGAAAAAAAATTAATATTGGTCACCAGCATTTTCTCCTTTTTCAACACTTCTTTAGGATTGTTAAAAGTCAGGATTATGTAAAGAGTTAAGCAGTATCTACAAAGATAGATTGCACTATTATGCACTGTTTGCTACTTCACACTGCTTTCATGAAACAAGAGGACCGCTGCCCCTACAGTGCTCACCCGAGTAACATAAGCTGGGATTCATGGAGTTAAAAAGATCTGGTGGTGATGATGTAGAATACATATGAAATTTATTCTGTGTGCATTATTGTGAATTACAGCTTTTTTTCTCAATATAACACTGTATGTCTTATTACATTAGTTAGCCCAAGTAACTGCAGCCACAGCTCTCATATTCATTTTTTCTTGGTTTCATCAGTACAAAACTAGTGTTGTAAAGTGTCTTGCCCAAGGACACTTCTATGAAAAACACAATGACTTAAATCCAAGGCCTACAGGTTGCAATTCCCACAATTTTACCACTGAGCCATGCAGGACCCCTCAAAAGGCTGTTGAAAAATGGCATTGTGTGGTACAGGATTAAGTACAGGACTGTCAGTTTAAGAACAGAAATACCACTAGTGATCTGGAGCTCCGATGTATAAAATCGTTATATCCAGGCTTAATCCCTTATTCTATTGAAGTGACAGTGACATAAAGATCGTGTGAAACAAGCAGTAAAACTGGATTAAATGTTTAATCTCTCCAGGTATTAATGATCTGCCAATGGTTGGTGCCAAAATATTTAATTGTTATATTAGCTTAACCCTTCAGACTACTGGCTTAATTCTAATTCACATAATAAATGCAATTTATAGAAATGCCCAATCTTTGCAAATTTCATTGATGCAACAATTAACTTTACCCAAGAGCAAAAATTTGCACTATGCCAAATTGAATCCACATGCAGATAACACCTATAATGTGGTAGGAATTTTTAGATTTGAATGTCTGTTTCTGACAATGTTTTCTACCCACCATACAAAGAAATGATCATTTAACCCATTACGACACAATCCCTACTTTTGACGCCCCGGAGAAAGAAGCCTTTAGAAAACATTGTGGGAAAAGAAGAAAATGCTGGTAACCAGCATTTTCTCCTTTTCCCACAATGTTTTCTACCCTTCAAAAATCAAATTTCAATTTTTCAGTCACTTTTATCTTGTCGTCTGCAAATGCTTTCAATTTGGGCAAGCCAAAAATATTGTTGTTTGGTAATGAGTTAACCCATTACCACACAATCCTATTTTTGATGACCCTGGGAAAGAAGCCTTCAGAAATCATTTTGCAAAATGGAGAAAATGCTGGTAACCAGCATTTTCTCCTTTTCCCACAATTTTTTCTACCCTTCACAAAACAAATTTCAAATTTTCAATCACTTTCGTTTTTTTATATGCAAATGCTTTCAATTTGGACAAGTCTAAAATATAGTTGTTTGGTAATGATTTGGATTTACCTTTATTTGCAAATACAGTACTTCAAATAATTATGGTCCAATCCCAAAAAGTCTTGTTTGCTAGACTATGGCAGACAGATCAGAAAACTATTTGACACAAAGAGAAATTGTTCAACTGATGCATTTGCTAAAAATGTTATTTCTTTGTACACCAATGAAACATTAGTGTTTATCTCATTCCTTTGTATTTTTCGTAACAAAGACCTTCAACTGATAAGTAAAATGTTACTATATTGAGTAGTTGGTCTACTCCATGGAGTGTTGGTATTATTCCTCTCTGTGACAGGATTATCTGCTGATGCTGGTGATATTGTCACAAAATCCAAGCTTATTTACATTTATTTGATGGTGATTAATGAATAAAATTCTTTGACCACTTTGGTAAGTGTTTCATCTGAGAAATGTTTATATAAGTCAGACAAAATCTTTGTTTGAGTCAGTCTTATATCAAAAATTATTTCTCATATTTGTGTAATTTTCAACATTTTTCGTAAGTCTAAAATTAGAATGTTAAGTTCAATTTCAAAGTCTATCATTAGCTCTAAAGGTGCAGTTTTGAAATAAGAAGACAAATTGCTTTTTCATTCAGGAAAAATAATCAGACTTCTAATTATGTGGTTATCAAGATTTCCTATCACAGCAATTTAGCAATTTAATCTTTGCAACAGTACAGATTTCTTTTCTATGCCATGACCTAATCAAAATTGGCCTTTGCCTTTAACCATGTCTAAGTATATTCCACCTAAACCAATTACAACTATTACAAATATTTTTGCAAGACACTTTACTCCATCAATATTTTAGTGTCAATAAATTTTGTTGTCTGAAATCCAATCATTTTCAACAAGAGACATGCTTATTCTAAGAATGTAGGTAAAAATGTCAGAGGTAAAAATGCCATAGGAAAAAATGTCATAGGTAAAAATGTCATAGGTAAAAATGTCAGAGTCAAAGTGGTTAATATGCCATAAGTAATGTCATAGGTAAAAATGTCAGATATATTTATCATAGCATAAATATATGGGGTTAGCTCAATTGGTCAAGGCTTAGCAAGTTCGAAATCTTGTCAGGGCTCACTTATTTCTGGCCTCTGAATCATCTGAGATAGCAGTCAGTCAAAATCAAGATTGGTATAATTATGGACTAACAGAGGAACTAAGATAACATATTATTGTCAAAGATACTTTTTCAGAAATGTTTTTACCAAGGTTTGCAATAAACTCAAAAACTGAAATTTGTTTCCAGCAGAGCAGAAACAGTGTGGGAAAAGGAGACAATGCTGGTTACCAGCATTTTTTCATTTTCCCACAATGTTTTTTTAGGCTATCTCAGGGTTGTTAAAACCAAGGGTTGTTTGGTAAATGGTTAAATCAGCAACATGTAATGTTATCTTTGCTGAATGAAACAGAAAATTATTTCACAGTATAGTATGGATACAATGAAGGTACATGTAAATAAATATATTATAAATAAATGTAAAAGACAACTGGTATATTATCAAATCTACAAAGAATGGCTTTACTTCAATGGATCTGGTGAGAGGCCAGTGTCACATGTTTTTTCATATCATGTACTTAGTATCTCTGACATTTTTACCTATGACATTTTTACCTATGGCATAATTACCACTTTGACTGACATTTTTACCTATGACATTTTTACTTCTGAAATTTTTACCGCACACCTATTCTAAAGGTCTCTACCTATTTGCTGGCAAAATTATGTAATCTGCCTTCTTTTACTCTATACCAAACAACAAAAAAGTTGAAAGCACTTGCAGACGTCAAAATAAACATAGCTCAAAAATTGAAATTTGTCTCCAGCAAGATAGAAATCATTGTGAGAAAAGGAGAAAATACCGGTTACCAGCATTTTCTCACAATGTTTTCAAAAGAAAGGCTTCTATCTCTGGGTCATAAAAAACAGGGACTGTTTGGTAAAGGGTTAAGATATTTCTTGTTCAAATCTTCAAGAGAAAGTCAGATCAGTCGTACCAATGTAGACTGTCATTTGTAGATACCAGTACATAAACTGTAGTTTGAATGTCACATTCTTCGAAGATTCGACTGTCTTATATGACGCATCACTAGCCCCGAAAGTGGGCAGACTGCAATATTACGCTCTAAAAAGTAGCAATGTAGAAAATAGCTTTTATCAATACGTTTGAGGAGAAACGAGACCTGCTTTTGCTCCAGATTTCTCTAAACTGCTGATCATAGCTGAGTGAATTGCACAAGGTAGAGTTTTATTGAGTAAACCTTTAGTTTAGTTTGAAAATCAAAGTAACGGTTGTCGCGTAGGAAAGTAGTTCGGTTCTGTACCCAGGATGCCCAAATCAGATATATGAGTATTTATAGAATGCCATCTAGCAGGAAATAATGGGTCAAAACTTTGTTATTTCCGAGAGGGTTTTAACAAACCTGAGAAAACAAGGTTTTCAAAACATTGTGGGAGAAGGAAAAAATGCTGGTAATGCTGATAGTTTGTTACTGGTATGTTGATATCCATTAATAGACCATTTATTATCTGATGCACTACTTTGAATGTCATATACATGTGTAGTACTTGTGTGTTCATTGTGTGGCTTATTCGCCCCACAATTGATCGCATGAGCCTCCAGCAGCAGAGGAGATAAAATTTGTCAACAAATAACCAAATTTTGCATATTTTCGTCCATTTTCCCTCCATTACATATCCGTTAGCCAGTCTGACCATGCCTTTAACCCTGGAATATTAAAAGTAACTGCAAGCTAGACAGGGTATTGTATGGAATATAACCAGATAGCAAGAAAGCAGCAGTCTGTTCATGGGTCCATACTTCCTGATTTAAAGGGCAATTATGCTCAGCATACATGTAAGACTCTATCATCAAAATATTTGGTTTTTGTTCAATTATTACTTAAATTTTATTGCAGTTTTAGTTAACATATTTATTTTACATTGAGAAACAAGTTCTTACAACTTATACTAATCTCTCTCGATTCTGCTTCCTGGAAACTACACCAGTACTCGCGCCGATTGTGTGGGCCACTGAAAAATCCCAAAGTTGACACCCGCTCCCGGGTATCGAACTCGGGACCTTTAGGTTATGAGGCCGACGCTCTACCTCACGACCACGGACACCACCAAAAGTTTTAAGTGACAAAAGAGACATTTTCTGAGATTCAGCAATGACTTGTATATGTAATCTAAGTAAACACTGTAACAACTTCTAAAGTTCATTTAAGCCATTTCTACACAACCCTACTTTTGACGGCCCTGAGAAAGAAGCCTTTTGAAAACACTGTACGAAAAGGAAAAAATGCTGGTAACCAGCATTTTCTCCTTTTCCCAGTGTTTTCTACCCTTCCCAGAACAATTTTCAATTTTTCAGTCACCTTTATTATGTCATCTGCAAATGCTTTTAATTTGAACCAGTGTAAAATTTTGTCGTGTGGTAATGAGTTAAGAAAGTATCTCACAGAATTTTTTCTTAAACAGTCTTCCTTCTTGCCATTTTACATCCGATAAGTTATGATGGCTTTTGTTTCTGAAACAGTAGAAAATATAGTGGAGGATAGCAAAAATGCTCAGTACTTCTTCTTTACAGTCCTAAACCCTTTACTACAAGATCCTGACTTTTAATAACCCTGATAGAGAGGGCTTTTGAAACGATAACAAACAATATTTTCTCCTCCTCCCACAATATTTCCTATCTTATAAAAGACAAGTATCTTGTTATTAGTCACTTGTTATTTTTTGTCTGCAAAATGTTTTCAATTTCTAAAATTGTGTTAGTTGGCAAAGGTTTAAACCACACTGTTTGTAAAGGGTTAACTCTTTCCAGAACAAGCCCTTGTTTTTACGTGTCTGCAGAAGAAGTCTTTTGAAAACACAGTGGGAAAAGGAGAAATTGTTCATAACGAGCAATTTCTCCTTTTCCCACAGTGTTTTCTACCCATTTGGAGAACTTTCTGCCATTTTTATCAAATTTGGCGTCTGCAAACTCTTGGAGTTTGGAGGAGTCTATAATTTGTCGTTTGGGAAAGGGTTAATTGAAGGGAGATAGAGAGTACTTTACCTGTGAAAGGATTAGTCTTTACTTTGACAATCTGGCTGTGAAATGTTGTGAATTATTTCGGTATGGGAAGTTTTGGAGGGTATTGGATATAAATCTTCCACATTATCAGCATGGACGAGTTATCAAAGATCTATTCTTAATCAACTGTTATCCACCATTTTTCTTTCTAGAGGATGAGTTGGTGAAAGTAAGAGGAATTTTTTTAAACTTAAAAGGTAAGCACAAAAACAATACTCTTTCGACTCATTACAAAATTTTAGACTTGTCCAATTTAAAGGCATTCACAGACTACAAAGAAAATGTTACTCAGTAATTGAAATTTGTCTTAGGAACAGTAGAAATGAATGTGGAAAAAGTGGTAAATACTAGTTACCAACATTTTTTCATTTTTCGCCGATGTTTTACACAATGTTTTCAAAACTAGCCCTTTTCCAAACAACCCTGAGTTTTGAAAAATAATGGGAAAAAAAAAGAAAATGCTGGGTATACTTTTCCCATGTTTTCAAGCATTTAATTGAAAAATTCACTTATATGAGCATCATCTAACTTGTCGTCTGCAAATGCTTTCAATTTGGAGGAGTCAAAGATATTGTTTGCTGAAGAACTCTTTACCAAACAAACCCTGGTTTTCGCAATCCTGGGACGGAAAGATTTTAAAACCCTTGTTGGAAATGGGGAAAATGCTGGTAACCAGCATTTTCTCCTTTTCCTACAAGGTTTTCTACCCTTTCAGAGACAAACTCCATGAATAGAGATACATTTAATTTGTCGTCTGCTTAATTATGTTTTCAATATAGACCAGTCTAATATTTTGTCCTGTGGTGAAGAGTTTATTATGATTTTTATCTATACACAGTTTCCATTTTTCATTAATGTTAATTTTGATAATGTGAATCACAACTTGATAAATGAAAAAGAAAAATAATATGTAAATTGTACATTTAACCCATTACTACATTACTACACTATCCAGATTTTAACTACACTGTCTTGGGGCTAGGGAGAAAAAATCTGGAAAATGAAGAAGATGCTGGTAGCCAGTATTTCCACCTCACCACACAATGTTTGCTACTCGTTCAAGAATCACAGCATTCAAGACACATGATTTGTGGTCTGTCAATGCTTTGAATATAGTTAAGTCCAATGTTTTGTATAGTATAGAAATAAATTTAACATCATTATCTGTATGACTGCATTTGTATATGATTAACCCTTTACCCCATAAGGCATTTCTATGGTATCTCTCACTGACCCTAAATAACAGCAAGGATGAAGCCGTTTTTTATGTGTATACGACACCTTTTGATAGCGTAGAAAACATTGGTGCAAAAGGTGAAATTGCTCCCGACGAGAAATTTCACCTTTTGCCAAAGTGTTTTCCAAAGGCTCCTACAAGCAATGCATAGAAATGAGTATCTATGGAGTAAAGTATTAACACTTCACCACACTTTCCCGACTTTTAATGACCCTGAGGAAGAAGCATATAGAAAACATTGTGGGAAAAGGAGAAAATGCCAGTAACCAGCACTTCCTCCTTTTCCCATAATATTTTCTACCCTATCAAAGTCAGAAATCATCATATTAACAAGATTCAATTTGTTGTCTGCAGATGCTAGCTAGCTTTGCATTTGGTCCATTCTAAAAATTTTGTCTATTGGTAAAGAGTGAAAGGGACACTTTTATTCTTTGCCTTCTACCACAAAATCCCATGATTAAATGAACCTTAGGTAAAAGCTTTTTGAAACAGATGAGCAGAAAGGAGAAAAAGCTGGTAAACAGCATTTTCTCCGTTTCCCATGATGTATTCTACCCCTCCAAAACCAAATATCAGTATCTGATTCATGTTTATTATGTCATCTGCAAATTCTTTCGATCCTTATCCTGCTAAGTAACTAAAATTGAAATTTTCCATTCCATAGGAACACCTCAAAAATTGTTATTTCAAAGTTATGTTTTGGAGAATAATATTTCTTTAACGGACACTGTAGTTCCAAGATCAGAATGCACATTTTATGCAGTCTGGTCTTGATCTATGATGTCAGCAAAAAGTCAGCAACTCATGCTTATCAGCCTTGGGGTTAATTTAGGCTAGTTAAAGTTTTGTTGTCTGGTAATGGGTTTATACATTAAAATTTATCCACCAAAACTGTTAGGTTAGCAGTTAGGTTACTGGCAGTCTAGTTACAGAATTTATAGAGGTTTTTCAATATTTTACAAACAAAAACAAACAAACAAGACTTTTTAATAAATCTTGCCAATCAATGTTCATTGAATGTCCCAACAGGAAATGAGCTCAGTGTTATTGAAAAATACTTCAGACAGACAAATAACTATAAATCAATGTGCTTCTATGGTTATTGACAGGTAGAATGTTGCATTAGAAAAACAATGAAACATCTAAAAGATGTTGTGTTCATTTACATCATGGGGTAACTTACTTGTTTCCTTATAACTGAAAAACAACCAAGCATGTTTTACTCTTTACTAAACAACAACATTTTAGTCTTATCCGACTGGAAAGCATTTACAGATGACAAAATAAATGTTACTCAAGCATTGAAAAAAATGTCTTGAGAAGGCTGGAAAATACAGTTCGAAAAGAGGAAAATGCTGGTTACCAGTATTTTCCTATCACCATAATGTTTTCAAAAGTCTTCTTTAGGATCATTAAATTTGGCATTGTATGGTACCAAGGTAGTTCATTTTTCAGTCAAAAGACAAAAACAGATGACCCTAGATCATATCTCCCTGAGCATTTTGTAGCCTTCTAGTAATACTGATAAATTTAGACCAGGTCAACAACTGTTTTTAATTTCTTTTTGACAAAGTGTCAGAATGCAGTACAGTGCAGATATCTGAAACAAGAACAGAGTTTTGCTAGTCTTTTTCACTTGTATTCACTCAGGTATTCACATTCATTTATCACTTCACTCCATCCAAATTTAACCAGCATTTTCTCTTTTTCCCACAATATTTTCTACCCTTTCTAAAATAAATTTCAACATTTGAGTCACATTTACTTTTGTCGTCTGCAAATGCCCTAAATTTTAACTAGTCTTCAATTCTGTGGATTGGTAAAAGGTCATTGATAAAATGACATTCATCAGAAACGTTTACTTCAAACATGATTGTGCTCTTATCTTTTCAGACAACTTATATCCAAAAGCACCATGTACGACAGACGCATGATGGCCACCTCAAACCGTCTCCAAGATGACCTCAGGACAACGATGAAAGCCTACAACCATGACAAGGAGAGATTGGTACATCAACTTTCAGGTTTAAACAACACTGACCGCTGTTCCTCAACCTTCTCTGTGGAATCGTCTGGAGACATATCTCCATCCATAAAAAGGAGACAATTTTTCCGAGCCCCAAATTTGGCTGCCAGTGGTGGAGGTGTGAGTGCATTTTCTGCGGCTAGCAGTGAAAGCTCGCACACATCAGTTGAAAAACGATGGAGAGACAGAAAAGAAGCTGAAAAAATCAAGAAGGAAAAGGATCTGCTGAAACTGCCTGTCATTCATTCAGCCAGTTCCAAGCGCTCAGAATGGGACTCTGGCAAACTCTGGCAATCAGAGTTACCAAGATCCCTGCCTGGAATTGAACCTCTTCCTGGTATAACAGCTGCCAAGGCATTTCTTGCAGAATCCATGAAAATACCAAGTATTTATGACCCACAACGAAGTGATACAGCCTTTGATTCACACAAATCAAAATCACCACGCAAAAAAGTGACTTTTGCTGATGAAAAACATAGCATCATTTATGAAAGTGACAAAGGTGGGGACAACACAAAAATAACAAGGGATTCAAAAAACTTTCAAAAAAATGGCGCACTGCCAGAACTCCAGCTTACACCAAACCAGTTTGTTCACACATCAAGACCAATGCGTCCCAGAAAAACATCACTCTTACCCCCCTTAAATATTACCATGGAAAATTTACGGAAAAACCCTCAAAAAGTGACCCAGGGGGTGAATGAGTGGAAGTCAGTGTATTCTACACTTATAAACCAAGAGCAAAAAAACAGGGCACTGGCAGATATACTTCAAGCTCTACGACTGAAAAAAATTGAAAATGAGCAAGCAATAAAGTATGGCGATTCTCCAAGATCAACCGACAAAGATACAATGATGGAAAGTTTACTGGCAATGAATGCTAATGACAAAATTCAGTACAGGAATGAATATGGCCAGGCAAGTACCCTGTCTTTTCTTTTCCCATTGACAGCTAAAGGTAGGTAATAAATTATGAAACATGACCTGTAATCACTATCAAGCTGACAGCAAAATCCATTTCAAACACCTCAAGTGTTTTATGGAAAACTCCATTATTGTTTGCAAAGAATTTGGTCGAGATAAACCATCAGTTCTCTGTATGGTCCTTCCCAAATTATTTTTACATATTTCCACAACAGTCCTCAAGACCTCAGAGTTAAATTCTTGGCCAAATAGAACCATCTGCAGAAAGCAACTTACAATAAATGTATTTCAAGTATTGGGATTTGTATTTGAAAGAGATGAAAAATTATTCGATTACGGCTGTATTTTCTACTTTTCCTAGTTTCAAAAATCATTTCTTCCACAGGGATCTGAATATACAAGATTGATTGATAAAGGCTAACCCTTAGAGCACTAATTCATGAGTTTGTATCAGGAAAAAAGCATCCAAATATGTTTCGTGTATTTTAAGGTTGTTTAGGCCAGAATATGTAACAAAGAAGTGGACAATGTAGATCCAAGATCAGATTGCCCATTCTGTGCAATCTGACCTTGATCTACCATATCTCCATTACAAATTCAAGTAGGTTAAATCTTTACCAAATAAAATTTTTTTTGACTGGTCCAAATTGAAAGCCTTCACAACAACAAAATAAATGTGACTAAAGAATTGAAATTTGTTTTAGAAAGGGAAGAAAACATTGTGGGAAAAGGAGAAAATGCTGGTAACCAGCATTTTCTCCCTCTCCCACAATGTTTTCTGCTCTATTAATGTTAGGAAAATTTGGGCCATTTCTGCAACATATAATTTGTTGTCTACATTTGTTTTCAATTTGGAAGAGTCCAAAATTTTTGTTGTATACTAACAAGTTCAAGGGGTAAACCCACTGTAGAAAGTTTACATGTTCTGAAGTAGGTAAAAACCTGAATACCTGACAAAGAAGAGCTTTCAATTCAAATAAACTCTGAAACCTTGATCTTACTTATCTCTTCACTAGAACACAAAATCTTCGACTTTCCCACATTCAAAGCCTTTGCAGGCAAAGTATCAAATGTGCATCAAGTTACATTTATTGGTCAGTGATAAGATATAAAATTATGTGGAAAAAGGTGACAATGCTCCCTAACAGAATTTTTCTCAATTTCCTACCATGTTTTAAAGGCAATTTTCTTTACCATTTTTAACTCTTTACCACACAATCCCAACTTTTAATGATCCTGTGAAAACATTGTGGCAAAAGGAGTGAATGCTGGTAATCAGCAATTCTCCTTTTCCCACAATGCTTTCTACCCTATCAAAGACAAAGATTATCATTTTAACTACATTTATTTTGTCTTCTGCAAACACTTTCAGTTTGGACTGGTCTAAAATTTCCTTGTGTGGTATAGAGTTACCAGAATTAAAAATTGGGACTTTGTGGTAAAGGCTTAAACCCTTGTTCAGTATTTACAATCTTAAAAAAATCATCCTTTAAACATACAGACAAGTCTCTTATCAAAGATAGCAGCTCTTCACTACTGATAAAACACTTCTAGTTTTTCTAATCAGTGCCCTTTTCCTTGGTAAAGTTGCCGAGGAGTCCAAGCCCAAACCAGTTGACATGATAGAAATCACTATGTGAGCTGTAATATCCAAAGTGTAAGCATTTGCAGCAACAATTTCAATGTGCCTCAAATAATTGAATTAGTTTCTGAAAGGTTAGAAAACATTGTGGAAAAAGGAGAAAAGGCTTCTTTCCTTGGGTTGTTAAGTCAGGATTGTGTGGAAAGGTCTTTAATATTGTTCAAATGATCAGACTTGTTTTTGGAAAAGTTGGCTGGTTGGTTGTGTTGGGGTTTAACGCCACTTTAACAGCTAAGGTCATATCATGGCGGTTGGTGACGCACATGTGTTTCCTGGCTTTCTCATACCAGTACTAACACTACTTTCTTTCCAAAGCCACCGACTACTTTTCTCACATGCTTCAGCAGAGGTGAGAGGCGAAAATACGCCGGACAGAAAGTTTGCCTCAACCAGGTATTGAACTCACAACCACCAGGTCATGAGTCCGACATGCTCACCACTGAGCCACCCGAGCGGGCTTTTGGAAAAGTAGAAAAACTTTTAGGATATAAGAAAATGCTAGTGACCATCATTTTCTTTTTTCCCCAAACAGTTTTCACAGGCTTTTTAGCTCACCTGAGCACAGTCCTCAAAGTGAGCTTTTGTGATTGTGCCTTTATTTTCAGAAATGTAATGGACTGGTACCCACACCAAGGGGCACTGCACCTCGTCAGTCCAACAGCCAAAATCTTCAGCACTATTTACAGCAGCTGTCTCGCACCAGGCGAATGCCACATCACATGACCATGGATGATTACAAGAGAACACACCTATATACAGTTACACCTATACCAGTGAATGCCTGACGAAACTAATCTAGGGGAGAGATCGCATTGCCTGCAAGCTTATAAAATTGAATTTTTACAATTTTTGCCAAATTAACACTTTACCTGACACCAAAATTTTAGCCTGGTCCAAATTGAAAGCATTTGCAAGCAACAATTTCAATTCCGCTTAAAAAGGTACAATTTTTCTTTGATATGGTAAAAAACATTGTGGGAAAAGGAGAAAATGCTGATAACAAGCATGCTAGTAACCAGCATTTTTTCTTTTTCCCACAATATTTTTTCTCTATCAATGGACAAATACTGTCACTTTAAAAACATTTGACATGTTGATAGAGATTCCTCCAATATCACAAATTTTGCCATTTGGAAAGGGTTAAATGAACTTTTTAAGTTACATCTGACACTCCAAGGGTTAATGTTCAATTGATCAATCCATTGGTCCCATACATTATAATTTCATAATAGCCACAAGGAAATACAAATATTTAATCATATTCTCTTGATTCTCTTGATTCTTTACCCAATGTGAAAACTTCGGACTCGTAAAAATTGACAGCAAATAATTTTGCAGATGACAAATCTGATGGAATTCAAAATCTGATAATTGCCTGCGGAAAGGCAGAAAACATCATGGGAAGAGGACAAAATGTTAGGCACCAGCACTTTCTCCTCTTGCCACTATAATGTTTTCAAAGGCCTTCTTCATCAGGGTCATTTAATGTCAGGATTATTTGGAAAAGGATTAAGTGGCATATTACCTGATTTTGTTTTGCAATTATGTGAAGAAGTCTAAGAGACACAGGCGATAAATTATTTGCAGGCATCTACGATTGCCTTATGATTCAATACAAGCAGAAAAATATCTTGTAGCCAAAAGAAATTACCTATTACATCAATTTTCTATCCCATTTGATGAGGGGTAGCTGTTTACCGAAAGCAAAAGACAGACTGAAGGTCACCTGCATTTGACCATTGAGCTGTAGACCATTCCAAAAACTGAAAATCTTTCAATCATTTTGAGCCAGAATATGTCATAAGAGAAACATGTTTGTTCAGACCGATCTGAACTTCTGGAAGTTAAAGTACTTAGGGTAGCTTAACTCATTACCAAATGACAAAATTTTATACTGGTCCAAATCGAAAGCATTTGCAGACGACTAAATAAAAGTGACTGAAAATTTGAAACTTGTTTTGTGAAGGTTTTTTTCAAAAGGCTTCTTTCCCAGGTCTTCAAAAGTCAGGATTGTGTGGTGATGGGTTAAGGCTTAAATACCAATAATCAATATACAAGCCAAATAAAGAAGTTTGTCCTTTTATGGTTAACTGTATATTCAATTAAATTTCATTTAAGGTCCTTGTCAATATATCAGTCACAAAAGACCTGAACCTTTATCATTTGATATAAGCTATTATAAAAGGGGTATGCTGTTGTTCCTAGCCAAAATATTTTAACCTTCTATTGAATCTATTGCTTTTGCATAAAAACAGTGAAATGTACCAAATGAAACAACTGATAGATTCTTTTCTTTGTTGTAACTATGTCCACAAAGCCTTTATTAACCCATTACCACACAATCCCTACTTGTGACGGCCCTGAGAAAGATGCCTTTAGAAAACATCGTGGGAAAAGGAGAACCAGCATTTTCTCCTTTTCCCACAAAGTTTTCTACCCTTCACAAAACAAATTTCAAATTTTCAGTCACTTTTATTTTTACGTCTGCAAATGCTTTCAATCTGGACAAGCCTCAAATATTGTCGTTTGGTAATGAGTTACCTCTTTACCACACAATCCCAAGATTTAACAACCCTGAGGCAGACAGCATTTGAAAACATTGTGGGAAACAAAGAAAAATGCTGGTAACCAGTATTCTTTCATCTTCCCACCATGTTTTCAACCTTATAAATCTCGTCATCTGAGTATCAAACTATTTGTTGTGTGCAACACTTTGAATTTGAACCAATTTGAAATCTGTCCTTTGGTGCAACTTTGATCTCTTACCTAATGCCTCAACAATTATTTCAATACCGGTATATTTGTATACACATTCGGCAAAAGAAAAGGATCAATTACATCTTCAGTGCCCAATACGTTCTGATAGTCTGGCCTAAAGTTGCCTTGAAAGGCAATATTTGGATTTTTTCACTTTCAAATCAAAATTCTCAATAATCATTTGAAAGATCAATTCTACAGGCATATTTTCCAGAACTTTCAGGCAAATTCTTTCAAATGAAAGCGAAAAAGTGATCTTCATTTCTAGAAAAGGTATAACATTTAAATCTTACAAAAGTAGCACAATTTTATTGAAACACGAAAATTTATTTACAATATTTACCAGTATTTTTTATCTTGTTATGTAACCATACAGATCTACTTAACCCTTTACCACATGCCGACTTTTACTGACCCTGTGAAAGAAGCCTTTTGAAAAGATTTTGGGAAAAGGAGAAATTGCTGGTTACCAGCATTTTCTCCTTTCCCACAATGGTTTCCACCCTTCCCAAAACAAATTTCAATTCTTCAGTCATTTTTGTTTCATTTTTCTGCAAATGCTTTCAATTTAGACCAGTCTAAAATTTTGTCGTTTGGTAAGGAGTTAACCTTCTGAGAGGTTGTATTTATTGTAATCAGTATTAAAGGTGTTTGTTAAAGTTTGTTTTCATATTCCTTTTTATGTACCTGAATTAGTTTCTCCTAATATGTATGTTGAAATAAACTGTGTGTTGATTGGAAACTTTATTGACTAGAATGGTGCTTTAATTACCTCATTCCCAAACGACAAAAGAATAGACTGATCCAAATTGAAAGCATTTGCAAACAACAAAATAAATATGACAGAAAAACTGAAATTTTGTTTGGGATTTAATGCGTTAATTCGGCAAAACTTATCACCAAGCGCTTACCACAGCACAGTAAGCATCTGCCTGATGTAAACAAGAATGTCCGAGTTCAATGTGTTACGGTAACCAAAAGAAAGTTAATCTTTATTAAAAATTTGATGCACCAAAATGACCCATTGTTTTAAATTTTTATGCATAATATGAGAAAATGGGGCGTTAATCTCGCAAGGGCGCAGCCTGGCCTAAACACTGTAATTTCCACTATGGGATGTTTTGAATGTGGGAGATTCTAAAATTTGTCCAGTGGAAAAGGGTTCAGCAAAACTCAGGGGTGTAACTGATGAACCATGTACCTCCCCCCTTTCTTACTACATAAATACATCAATTCTGAATTGATCTGTTAACCATATGACAAAATTTTAGACTCATCATAATTGAAAACACTTGATGTATGATGTCTACAACAGTGGACACCAAGAACGCAAGCAGAGGTCAACAAAACGATTACTTTAGGAACACCATGAAGTTTCAGTAAAGAAACTTTTAATATTTTTCATTTTTGTTGTAATGAAAACCAGAAATTCTAATGTAATACATAAGAAATTCTAAGCACAATTGTAGGATAATTTCATTGAAGATTGGTAAGAATTAGCCCAGTAGTTCCAGACAGGAAGATGCTTGAAATAAACGCTAACACATGCATAGATAGATGTATGGGCACTTGCCCAATGATATAAGCCAGTGATATAAGCCATGAAATAAGGTAGCTTGGCTTACATCAGTAGACCAGGAAAGAAGACAATGCTAACCTTTCACCATACAATCCCAAGTTTTTATGACCCTGAGAAGATATTTAAAAACATTGAGGGAAAAGGAGATGCTGGTTATCAGCATTTTTTCCTTTTCTACATTGTTTCCTAGACTGTCCGATATAAATCCAATCATTTGAACCATATTTTTTTTTTGTCTACAAGTGCTTTCAAATTGGAAAAGTCTAAAATTTTGTTGTCACATGGTAAAGAATTAGCAAAATATCTCCACAAGCAATTTCTCCAATTGTTATGATTTTTTCAACCACGTCTACCATGGTAATTGTGGTCTACTTTGGCTATGCATTTTGAAGCAGCACTGGATATACTGGAATTGAGGGCATTCTCATCACCATCATTACATGTTACTAAAGATATATGGCCTGCAAAACGCGAAAAGGAGTATTCAGACATTTGCGTTAAGTAATATCATGAATTAGCCTGCGCAGTTCACAATTTACGATTACATTAGATTTTGTGCTACAGTGGACTTGAGGAAAACAGAAAATTACATGAAAACGGAAAGCGTCATTTTGGATTGCCCTGCGCAGACTACACAGGCTAATCCAAGACGACACTTTACGCAGACGTTCGAATGCCCCTTTTCACTTGTTGCAGGCCAAGTAGTACTTACACAGAATTGGATCTTGCAGTAAGCAATGTAAAACTATTCTTCCGTCTAAGTACAGGAGATGGGGATGGACTGGGTTTTGGATAGTCCTTTCTTCTCATACTGGGAGAGACAGAGGAGAGTCTGAAATATAGATGCAAAGTCTTATTGTATTGTAAACTTTATCTTTCTGTTCACCAGTAAGCAACTAGAGGTATATAGTTTGTCAGAAATGGAATGGTATGACTATTATGATTCTAGATCTGTTACCTTTGACATCTTTTAAAACACAGTTAAACATAATTATATCAACTGTGGTCCTCAACTCTTTACTACATGTTACCAAAGAGTGACTGGTGCCCCTGAAAATAGTACTTTTTTCCTGTGAACTGTGTACATAAACACTGACTATGAACAGAACATGTACAAACACTTGAACACGTACAAAAACTTCTGACATTGCCTTAACCTTTGACCTAGACACAAGGTTGTTACATGTGATACATCACTTACATGTGTTTTGATAATTCTGCTGACGTCACTGGGAACTGACGTCACTGACATCTTGGTAATACACGCTAAAACGTACAGCTTGGCGCATTATTTTGATGTTTTGATCGGTTACCCCATTTTGGATGTTGTGTTGATAGTGTAGTCATGTATACAGGCTCCCGAAAGGGAAACTGCTTCCATGTTGGTTTTGCCAGTGTACATGATATAGATGTTCAGGACATATTATCCAATCAGATCACGAGAAATTTCTTTGCAGTATAATAAAAAAAGGACTTACTTTGAGGTACTATTTTGTCTAAGAGGTAAAATCTTGGGTGGGGGCATCAGAGTGCTGTCTGCCCCATTTGTTGCTGGAGCACTCATGGACATCACAGGAGGAATATTTGAGACAGACTCTTTTGCTTTTATCACAGGATGCTCATCAGGGATCTCCAGCACCGGGTTCAATAATGAGGGCTGATCCTCAACATATAGCAGATCATCCACAGTGGCTTGACGTCTACGAGCCTATATAAAGAGGATTTCACCGAGTAATATATCAGAGCTCCAGATAGAGTGAGTGATTTGGATTTAAAGATAAAAAAAATTTAAATATTCTCCACTTAAACCTATGTTATGGGTACCCATTAGAATCGTCTCAACAAGACAATTCTAATTAGTACTCACAACATAGGGTTTGAAAGAGAAATAATGGATTTAGAATACCATCAATCCTTCTTATCTGGAGCTCTGATACCACAACTCTTGACCACACAATAACAAGTATTAACGACCCTGAGGATGAAAGCTTTGAAAACATTGTGGGAAAAGGAGAAGCCTATGGAAAACACCATGGAAAAAGGAGAAAATGCTGGTTACCAGCATTTTCTCCTTTTCCTATAATGTTTTTTCTACCCTTCACAAAACAAATTTCAAATTTTTAGTCACTTTTGTTTTGTTGTATGCAAATGCTTTTGATTTGGACAGGCCAAAAATGTTGTTTGGTAATGGGTTAAACATATGAACTTGACTAACTCTCATTTATTCATACCTTTAAACTAAATCAATTACAAATTTACTATTTGAAAGAGATGAAGCTGATTAGAAAAAGATATCTTTTGTACATGTACAGGTTTGTATGGAAAATGTTATACAAAGATCATCTGAAAATTGTGGAAAACAGTGCATATTGATCAGTATCATTTACTGTAACTCCTCACAATCATTCATTTAAAATCTGATAATGTCCTTTTCCTACAATGTCAATTCAATCCCTTTTCTTGCTTTACAAAACCTCAAAATCTTAGGTTTGTCCAAATTTGCAAACAACAAAATAAAAGTGACTGAAAATTTGCCATTTGTTTTGTGAAGGGTAGAAATATTGTGAGCAAAGAAGAAAATGCTGGTAACAATCATTTTCTCCTTTTCCAACACTGTTTTCAGAAGGCTTCTTACCTGGGGTCATTAAAACTAGAGGTTGTTTGGTAAAGAGTTAACTCCTGAGCTATGTGTACTAAAAGAACTAACAAAAATTGTCTCAAGCAAAAACATCCCAACTATGAAGTAAGTGAAATGCTTTTTCCATTCATTTCAAAAGTACCCTACATACATTTCATTTTTCAGAACTTGCCTTTGCCTACACAAAGTGCGGGCACTCCTGCACACTCGAACATTAGACAGAAAAATTGGAATGAAAGGCATAAAGTTAGTAGTAAACTTAGAAAATCTTGTCAATTTAGAGAGGCATTGCAACTCACTAGTAAAATGGATTTCAGGCTTTTGTTAGTAATAAGCCATAATGTCTGGATGAAAAAAAATAAAACATTGCAACAGATTCTTCCACTTTAACCCATTAGCACCCAGTTTTCAACCTGTCCTTTTGCCCTTATGGGTCTATTTAGAAAAGGACAAAACTTTGGACCAGTCCATTAATTTTGCTGAAACCAAATTAATCCCTATCCTGCTCAATATCTTAAAACTTTCTAGCCAATAGTAAAAAACCTAAATGTAGCTATTTAACTCTTTACCCCATAAGGCATTTCTATGGTATCTCTAACTAACCCTAAATAACAGCAAGGATGAGGCCATTTCTTATGTGTATACGACACCTTTTGATAGCATAGAAAACATTGTGACAAAAGGTAAAATTGCTCGTCACTAGTAATTTCACCTTTTGCCACAATGTTTTCCAAAGGCTCCTGCAAGCAATACGTAGAAATGAGTATCAATGGTATAAAATGTTAAAAGTTGACTTGGGGAAAAGGTTCTCCCTAGGAATGAGCGAGATTCAAGATCGAAGTGCACCTTCTGTACAGTCTGATCTTGATCTACACTGTCCACAAAAGGTCCTTGAGTTGTGCTTAACAGCCAGAGTGTTAAATGAAGCTCAAATGCTTATTTCTGTCCTAGATAGAGTAGAAAATATTGTGAGAAAAGTAGTAAATGCTGCTTACCAGCGTTTCCTCCTTTTCTCATTTGTTTAACCCTTTACCATACAATGACAACTTTTAATGACCCAGTGGAAGAAATCTTTTGAAAACATTGTGGGAAAAGGAGAAAATGCTGGTAACAAGCATTTTCTCCTTTTCCCACAAAGTCTTCTACCCTATCAAAGCAAAAGTGCACCATTTGAGCCACTTTGAAATTGTCATCTGCTGATGCTTTCAATTCAGATAGGTCTAAAATTTTGCTGTGTTATAATGGGTTAAAAGCCTTCTGTTTCAGGGTTCTAAAAAATTTGGAACTGGGTAGTAAAAGGCTGGCAAAGTCTAATTCAAGGGCCACAACTGATAACAAATTTGGGAGGAAGGACATTCTTCTAAAGCAATATGTAAAACATTTTACTGCAAGGTGGAATTCATGTGAAAGTATCCACTTTACTCATGGCCTTCAAAAGCTGTCAACTCCAGACACATATAAATGCGCCATATTCTGGCAAAAGGGAGTTTCATGTATATACCAATCAAGTCATTACATAATTATGATTGATAAAATCTCTTTAGTCTCAGGACTGACTTGATCTAAAGGTAGACTAGTCTTAAGAATAGAATCTGAAGGCAGATTGGTCCTTGGACATGAAAAAATTTACAAATGGCAAAATGTTTCAATCCAGGTCAGCCTTACTGGGACTGCACAAGCTGATATTGGTTGATACTTTTTTCAAATGTATTATGCACCCTTTTTGCAGAGCATGATTCAGATCTGTATGAAAATGGCTTAAAAATTAGCCATGAAATGATGGCTTTACAGAGCTCCAGATACAGAGAGTGACTTTGATTTCAAAATTGAAAATATCAATTTTTCTCTACTAAACCCAACATTATGGGTACTCATTAGAACCATCTCATCGATGAGTACACACAACATAGGGTTTGGAAGAGAAATAAAGGATTTAGCGTACCATCACTCCCTCTTATTTGGAGCTCTGGATTAAAATATGGGCACAGAGATGCTACAAGTACATTACAGCAGACGCAAATTTTCTACCAGACATGAACAGGTAGGGAGAGGCCCCTAGTCCATCATGATGTTTTGGTGTTAATTGCAATTTTCAGCATTATGTCAGTAATATCACTGCAGCCAAGGGATCTATCTATGCATTCCTTTAAGTTTCATATACAAGTACTTTGCTGCAATCAACTTGTTACCAACACATGGTCAAAACAATTTTTATTGACCTGTCTAATGACTGATTGAGTGAGTCTGAGTGTGTGTTGTAAACACCATTTTCAACATCACTTTAGTTTGTTGCAGTGGTCAGTGCAGCTATCCATGCTTTCCTAGAGTTTCTTTTAGCAGTACTTCCCACAATATTGTTTCAAAGCCACTGGCTGCTTTCACACATAACCATCATCGAAACAACGGTCAGCAGTCAGAGAGGAATGAATCCTGTCTCAATGCCTATCATCATCCTTAGAAAGAAATTGGCAGCACTGTGGATCAAACCAGTGACCCTCTGTTCTAAAGTCAGGTATGCTACTGACTGAGCTATGGGGGCTTGGTAACTACCAATGGCCCTCAAATAAGCTATACATCCAACTCATGTTACCTTCATTTACAGGCTCTGTACAGTATCAATTCAGCTACCAAACTTAGGACATTAGACATCTTATTTTGTACAAGTTTCTGTCCTTATTGATTGACAGAGATTCACCAAGAGGTCCTTAATGATTGACAGGACTTCACCAACAGATCATATTTTTCCTTTTTTTTTATATAGAATAAATGAAGTCCATGATGTTTTCCAATGGTAAAAAGTCTTAAAAACACCTAAATCATTTCCTCTACTAAGAAATTTTTTAGTCATCTGGATGTGAGAGCACTATTTTGTTATGTTATGCATTTTAAGTTGATGAATAACAAACACTGATCTTGTAAAATACATCTAAAGTAAGTCTAACTTATAAATTTAAGCAAGAGAGATTTAAAATAAAATAAAGCAAAACTGTTTTAGTTGTTACTTGAAGAGAAAATACCAGTACCTCTCTCTGCACCCGCTTTGAAAAGCGCACTACTTTGGAAACTGTCTTCAAAGTCTACAAACATAGTATAGGTCAGGTCAAGGATTAATTATGATCATCATTTGTCATTACTATCTTTTGAAAACTTACAAACACAGATTTGGTAAAAAATTTCAGGTTTTAGAAAAACAATGTCAAAGGACACAATTTTATAAAAGTATATGAAATAGATTTTTCTGTAGAATATTAGTATATTTCAGTCCCTTGAAGGTACACTTTTTGGCAATATGTAAAGACAGTGGGACATCAATCACTCCTGAATTCTATTTTACTTCCTATCTGGCTCCCTCAAAAAACATTGTTTCAACTTCTCTTTTTTCATCTAAAATATCTCAGAAGGTATAAACCCTGAAAAAAAATTGATCATAACACCCAATCAAATGCAAAATTGCCCAAGATATCATTAGACTGCCTTCAATGAGCATTAGACAGAAATATGACCTCGGCAGTACACATTTCGGTTTTTCGAAGACATGTCACTCAGACCTCCTTTTTGACCAGATTTTTACAT
Organism: Tridacna crocea; assembly: GCA_943736015.1. Taxonomy (NCBI): domain Eukaryota; kingdom Metazoa; phylum Mollusca; class Bivalvia; order Cardiida; family Cardiidae; genus Tridacna; species Tridacna crocea. The sequence goes on along the minus strand of OX031067.1, from coordinate 23,021,274 downwards.
GGTTTTGAGCTCATCAGAAATATTATATTGACAAATATTCTGGCAAATTTTCATGAGTATTGGGCTACAGTAATATTTGGTTTCTATTCACACATGGTAGGTACACAATTGGTAATGTCCTTCTGGCTGACTATTGATGTCGCAGACTGCACAACTGTAGCCACCAGCAACATGATCACAAAGGCTCACATTGAGCCCTTAAAGCTCAGGTAAACCAAGAGCAAGACAGTGACCTCATAATCTACAAGGTATGTACATAAAGTTCATAGACAATGCTGAAAAAACTAGAAGGCCCTGAAGGGCCTGAATATGCTCTACTGGCAGAGAGTTTGCTTTTAAATAAAGCATACATAGGAATTCATTACGCAAAAAGACAAAAAAGTTGACATTTTCAACTCGAAATGGCTACTTTTCCATTACTGTTTGTTGAATTTTTTCAAACTCAAAAGGGTTAAAAAGCTATTGATGGGATAAACAAGCTGAAAAATTCATAAAAATCTGATCACAAATAAATACTTTATCATGTACGGTAATAATATTGTTCAATTTGAAATGGCTACTTTTCCCATACTGTTTGTCGGATTTTTTTCAAAATAAATAGGGTTAAAGCTATTGATGAGATAAATAAACTGTGTAAGTTTCACAGAAATCTGACCAAAAATGAAGACTTTATCACGTAAACAAGCAATGAAAATTTTCAACTTGAAATGGCTACTTTTCCCATACTGTTGGTTGGATTTTTTTCAAAATCAATAGGGTTGAAGCTATTGATAAGATAAACAAACTCTGCAAGTTTCATGGAAATCTGACCAAAAATACAGACTTAATCGCGTAAACAAGAAATGGAAATTTTAAACTTGAAATGGCCACTTTTCCCATACTGTTTGTCTGATTTTTTTCAAAATAAGTAGGGTTAAAGCTATCGATGAGACGAACAAACTGTGTAAGTTTCACAGAAATCTGACCAAAAATTAAGACTTTATCGCGTAAACAAGAAATGAAAGTTTTCAACTTGAAATGGCTACTTTTCCCATACTGTTTGTTGGATTTTTTTCAAAATCAATAGGGTTGAAGCTATTGATAAGATAAACAAACTCTGCAAGTTTCATGGAAATCTGACCAAAAATACAGACTTAATCATGTAAACAAGAAATGGAAATTTTAAACTTGAAATGGCTACTTTTCCCATACTGTTTGTCGGATTTTTTTCAAAATCAATAGGGTTAACGCTATCGATGAGATAAACAAACTGTGTAAGTTTCACGAAAATCTGACCAGAAATGAAGACTTAATCGCGTAAACAAGAAAAAGACTAACGGACGGACGGACAGACGGACGGACAGACAGACGGATGACGGAAACCACGCAATGACATAAGCTCTGCTGGCTGAAAGCCAGTAGAGCTAAAAAAAAACCCAGTAAGTTTATGTATAAGGCACAGGAAACTTGTAGCAACGCAACATAAAGACAAACTTTTCTCAGCTGACATGTGAAAAAAGGTGCCACTATCAACATTTGCTCATTAATCAGTCTTAGCCTGCTAATACCAAGAAGAACCTCGCACAGGCGTCAATGTTGTTATGGCACTGCGATATTGTTTTCTCAAATTGCATCGACAAGATCTGATGTTAAGTCCTTACTGTTGAATCAAACTAAACCTGTAATCAAGAGGTACTTTTGCCATAATATTATCCCAACATATTAACCATTAACCAGACCACAAAAATCTTAGACTTGTCCAAATTGAAAGCATTTGCAGACGCCAAAATAAATGTGGCTTAAAAATTGAAATTTATTTTGGGAAGGGTAGAAACCATTGTGGGAAAAGGAGAAAATGCTGGTTATCAGCATTTTCTCCTTTTCCCACAATGTTTTCAAAAGGCTTCTTTTTCAGGGTCGTTAAAAGTGGGGATTGTGTGGTAAAGAGTTAACACATTAATCAAGAAATTATGTTGATTACAACTGAATGACACACTATTTACCGGTACATCAAAATACTACTTCATCTCAGATGTGTTATTTATTACATAAAGTCCTTAAAATTCAAATAGTCATTGTAAGAGCTGCAGATGAATGTACTGTATTGCAATTTTCAAGGCTAATTCTTGACAGGAGATATGGTTAAGTAGCAGATTAAGAACCACACTGCACACTCTGCACAAGTTGGCGAAAATAAGTAAAGCTAGATTTAGCACTTTAAAGGTCCATAACTTGAAACAGTCATTTCAGTTTTTTGGAACTTGACAGGTAATGCAGCTGCAGCTTATCAAACTTTGTCATTATCATGTTGCATTAAAATGAAAAAAAAAAAATATGACACTTTGACCAGCTTAGTATAAGAAGCAGTTAGCATAATTGTACAACAATCGCAGAATACAGCAACGAAGTTTATCCACCAAATCTGATTAAATCATGATAGAACATTAATAAATAAGTGCATACAAAGGTGTTTTTCATGCAATTGATTAAATTATTACATAATGTGGACTCTTTTGATAGCATGTGGATTTAACTAAGAATTGTACAAATTAAGTGGCACAATAGTGGCTAAATAGATGATGCAGATGTTAAGATGTATTAAAATTTCAATCATACCATTCATATTAGTATTGAAACTACTGTCAAGATGACAATCTGTGATTGTATGGTCTATCCAAGTGTTAGCAACTGGCAGAAATATGAATGAATTTATTATCAGGCAAATAGTAACAAAAGTTACTGTGACCTGGCAACTTTAGACCCAGTTTTGAAATTAATTTCTCTGCTAGTGGCTATCACTTGGGCCAACTGTACGATAACAGATTGTCGTCTTCACAATAATTTCCACACTTTTTTTTTTTACACCTGCTATGTTTACTTTTGGCAGCTATTGATCATGTTCCTTGACTTTTTCTTGTGGGTTTACTTGAAGGACGCAGCGTATACAGACTCACACCAGCAAATACAGGTGAACTTAAAAGTGCCAAAAGGAGAGAGATCCGCTCCACTGGCCAGGAAACATGTAGGAACATGATCAATGATTTCAGACCAAGACTTGACGTCGTAATTGCCCAAAACGGACGTCATATAGAACATAGACTATAAAGATTGACTTTCAAAGGTACTAATACAAATTATATATAAATATAAGATTTGTTTTGTCTGCTATGAAGGTATGTATTCGCTTTAGTTGTGTGTTAAGTTTTGAAGAAACCAGAATGGTTTAGAATGGGGACAGATATTATGAAACACCCTGTATATAACATTTCAAAGAACAAATAACATTTGATAGACTTAGTAAATCACAAATCATACAATAAGAGGGATATGACAGCCCTAAGATCACTCACCTGAAATATGTCAATAATATGTGACCTGCCAAGCGAAAAAGGTCTATCTGGATATCATGTAAATCAATTAGATGAAAACAGATCATCGATCTTGAAGGTTGATTTAAGTTGATAGTTCAAAAATTATTACGAATATAACAAGATAGAATGACCAATTTTCATACGGAAAATATCATAAAAACAAAAAGTGTTGACCCTTGTCAGACTGTGCATTTTTCACAGTCTGATGAGGGTTGATACTTTTCGCAGTTCCCAGATGGTCCTTTTTTGCATAACAGGTCACATATGGTTATGGGTTGACACTTTCACTCATTGGAATGCTCTCATGCAAACATTATAAACAAAGCCAATTTATTAATTTCAAATTATGATTCTAAACCATTCCTTAAGTCAATTGATATATCCGTAACAGGTACAATTTTTTCCAAATGTGTTCAAGTACAGAAAATATATTTAAATTTGAATTATAAACATATGTAATAAGCCTTTACCAACAACTTTAAGAAAAGAGGCATTTGAAAATATAGCGGAAACAGGCAAAATGCTGGTAAACGGCATCTTCTCATGTTCCCTCAATACTTTCTTCTTTTCCAAAAGAAAATTCTGTGTTTGAGTAATATTTGTTGTCTGAAAATGCTTTTAATTAGGACCAGACTAAAATTTTGTCATACGGTAAAGGGTTAATAGGTTATGTATCAGGGTGTAGACTGTGACAACATATAGTACATGAGTTTACACTAGTATGATGGGTGTACAATTAGATGTTCCATTTACTTACCGGTAACAATCTACGAAAATCCTACATAACACATATAACAGTAATATTACACAAAAGTAATTAAGATACAGTATTTCAAAACCTGAACCCTTTACCACACAATCCTGAGTTTTAACAACTTTGAATAGTAGGCATGTGCAACTTCATATATATATAGAAAAATTGTGTGTAAATTTGAGTTCAGTACCTGAAAAAGTGTCAGGGTATTTAGCCAGCACAAATTTGTGTCTACGGACAGACACTACTTTGTGGAATAAAGGAGGCTGGTTACCATCATTTCCTCTTTTCTGGTCATTTAAGGCAAGTCTCACCATAATGTTATACTTACATAGAAACATTAAAGTTTATGTTACAATGGTTCACATGTGTGCAGCCCAAATTTTCATGAAAATCTGACCAAAATGCAATCCCAAAAGTACATGTAAACAATAAACAATACTTAAAGCAGGTGCACTACAAGTGGAATGTAGGACATTTTGGCCACGGACGTTTTGGCCTAGACATTTTGGCCAGTATGTTTAGACCATGGATGTTTTGGCCAGCTGAATATGCAAAGTAGGATGTTTTGGCCGAATGTTAATTTGTCAATTTTTGTCCCATTAAACATGGTTTATACTCAATTAAGGAAAAAAAAATATTTGATGATTACTTTAATTGCTAATTATCATCTCTGTTCATTAATAATGATTTGATAATTACATAAAATTTCTACTTGCAACAATATTTTGAAATAAACTAGTTTACTACAGAAGATTGCAAATCAATGTCAAATTATGTTTTGGCCAAGAGTTTTTCTTTTTTTTTTTAATGTAAGAATAGCATAAAATGAACTGAATACCCTTTTCTGCATAAAAAAAAATCTATATTTAGAAGCATAAAAAGTACATTTTATTGCACTTTTCTGTGATAAAAAGCATTTGGCCAAAACCTCCTACTTTAAACATTTAGCTGGCCAAAACTTCCATGGCCAAAATGTCCTGGCCAAAACATCTGTCCACCCTACAACTGACTGTCTCATCAGGAAAGAACTCAAAGGGCCATAAACCCTGTAATATCCTGTCCAGCAATCATGATCAATATTGTAGGTGCACAAATTCTCATCGCTGAAATGCTTCCACTAAAACTTCAATACAAATACAAAGACCTGGAGTTTTCAGTATTATAGCTCTAGTTCATGACGTATACATCATGCAAGTTTGTGAAAAATGGCTACGTAACCTCATATTTCAAATCTGATCAGCAAAAAATTATAATTTAGACAGTGTACAGTACACAAAATCACAAATACCTAAGTATCTGCTTCCAATATAGCTTATCCCCCCTCCATTGTGGAGGGTATGACAAGGTGAGGAAGTATGAATAAGTGCAGGACATCAATTGAAGAATTAATGGTATTGAACAGAATTTAAATAATTTCTCTACCTATATAGAAAATATAAAGATCAAAATGCATTGAAAAGAATTTAAGTAATTTCTCTACCTATATATAATGTATATAGATCTAAACACAAGTTATGACAATAAAATACCAGCTAAATTATATCTCTACACACTCACCAGTAATAATTTGCGGATTTCCTGAATTAATCAAAATTTCATAGATTATACTGGAGATGAAGGGCTGTGACAGAATTGTTTCTCAAAGGAAATTCAAATACAGAAAACATAAATTGCTAATGATTGTCAAAGTGAGATGGTTGCACTAAAAATACAAAAAATGTGTTAAAAATCTGCTTACAATGACATCAGATCATCCATGAGAAAACTTTTGATTTTGAAGGGTATCTGTACAACAGATGATTAAATCTTGGAGTAATTCTAATGCACCTGATATTGATAAAACAGGTCTTCACAAGAAAACGATGAAACACTTGACATTAGAAAACACATAAAATTAACTTCCATTTTACTTGATATGTTATTGCATATACAAGGGATATTATAAAAGTTTAATAATCACAGTCGGTTCTTTTTTTTTCACGTAAAATTATTAAAATTTGATGTGATGTCCATAAATATGTATGCAGACAATGTGCTTCATTTTACATGATGCATAATAATACAGTTTAAACACAGTCTCAAGTAAGTTCTGAAAACACAGAACAGAGCACTTCAATGTCAGTTTCTGGATAAAAAAAACAACATGATGTTTCAGCCTTCACAGTAAGATTTAGACTTCAGTACCTCTTGCCAACAATATACCTCTATTTCAGATCAAATGACCTGTTAGACACAGTTTCATACTAGGTCTGGTGATGACATCTTCTGGTCAATTACATTCAAGAGTATGTTTAACTCATTACCAATAGACAATTTTTTAGGTTAGTATAGAATAGAAAGCATTTGCAGATGACAAAATAAAAGTGACCGAAAATGTGAATTTTTTGTGAAGAGTAGAAAACATTGTGAGAAAAGGAGAAGCAACATTTTCCTAATATGACATGATTGTTACTTCTTCCTATTTGTATGCAGAAAATGTGTCTCTGAACCTTTTCAGCAGGACCATGTGATACAGGACCATTCCATACAGATTAGAAAACATTGATAAGCATGTATTTTCCTGTGGTACATGTCCATCCCAAAAACTCTTCCTTAGTCTCCAGATCAAACAACCACTTTATCCAGGTCACTTTTCATAAAGGAATCCTCTCTTTTTTTGTCATCTGACCACTCATTTTCTTCCTCTTTGCTGATCAGAATTCTTGATATCAATCTTGAACATAACCTGGGCATTTGAAGTTTAACATCTGCAATTGTTCTTCTTCAAAGAATAACCCAATGGTTGTTTGAGGCAACCAATGGTTTTTTAGTGTTCCCAACAAGTCATTAAGATCCTTAGCTATTTACCTTGAAGTTGTTCAAATCCATCTTTTAAATGATATCTGGTGGAATGTCCATTGCAGTGACATCATCAAGTTTATGCACCAAACTGCATGTTTTACTGATGATTCAGTGATACAAGTTCTGTGATGTCAGTTTTCATTGAATTGGAGCACTCAGAAGGGAAATTCCATTTTGTCAGTGTACACATTTCGTTAGACCATAGTTATTACAACAAGGAAATTTCATTTAATACATGTTGGAATGGTAAAACTTTGTTGTATGATTAATTCATTGTATGTTGAGGTGGCAGGGGACTTGGAAACTTGACAGTGGTGAATCATGTCACCACATCACAGCCATGAACAATTTTCCAGGTTCACTGCCACCTCACCGTAAAACTAATACTTCATAATTATGTAGCTGACATAGTGGATGTCTCAATTCGCGCATGGTCAGCAGTATGTGTTGTACATTTCAACAAGAGGGCCATGATGGCCCTGTATCGCTCCACTGGCTTTTTAACCCCTTACAACACAAATTGAAGTGTTCATGACCATGAAAAAGAAGGCCTTCAAAAACAATGAACTCTGTCAGGCAATACAAGCAGATTAATTTGTTGGCATGAAAGGTAAAATCCTTGGGAAAATTACCCGAGTGATAGAAACCTTACTCTGTATTTATCATTCACCTCATGTGAGCATAACTATTAGCATCAAAATGAATCACACTCCTTGAAAACAGAATATTTTCTATCAAAGAACTTAATGTCTAGCACCAATCATGTATCAATGCAGTTTGATAATCAAGGGAGGTAAGTAGTACCGAACTTTATCTTTCATTAAAAGAGTTATTTCTCTTGATTAATGTTTAAATTGAAGTGACTATACTTTGAAGCCCATGTTAAACTTGTGATCCCTGGAATGGAACCAATTTTGACCCCAGACTTACAATATAAAACTAGAATGTGTGGTTATAAACAAGAGGATTTTTTTAATCTTGCCCAATAAAAAGCCCTGTAAAACAAGTTTGCTCAATAAAAGGCCCTCTAAAATATGTGATCCATGAGACAGGTTTATCAAGTTTTCACTTTAAAAGCAAATGTAAAACTTGTGACCCCTGGGGTGGGGTCAAACTTGACCCCCAAAGTTAAAATTTGGGCCCTCTTGGTAGAGGCCCGTAAGATAAAGCTACACACAAAATTTGGTAGCCCTAGGCCTTATGGCTATGTACGAGTAGATTATTAAAGTTTCCCTATATAAGCCCATGTAAAACTTGTCACCCCCTGGGACGGGGCTAAATTTGACCCCAGGGCTATAATTTGGGCATCCCTTGGCAGAGACCCCCTAGATAAAGCTACATGCAAAATTTGATAGCCTTAGCCCTTATAGCTAGGTGCGAGAAGATTTTGAAAGTTTTTCCTATATAAGCCCATGTAAAATTTGTTACCCCCCGGGGTGGGGAAAAATTTGATCCCTGGGCTATAGTTTGAACAGCCTTGGTGGAGTAGATAAAGCTACATGCCAAATTTGGTAGCCCTAGGCCCTATGGCTAGGTGGAAGAAGAATTTTAAAGTTCTCCCAATATAAGCCCATGTAAAACTTGTTAGCCCCGGGGCAGAGCCAATTTTGACCCCAGGGCTATAATTTGGACAATGTTGGTAGAGGTCCACTAGATAAAACTACATGCCAAATTTGGTAGCCCTTGGCCCTATGCCTAGGTAGAAGAGGAATTTTAAAGTTCTCCCTAAATAAGCCCATGTAAAACTTGTGACCCCCGGGACGGGGCCAATTTTGACCCCAGGGCTATAATATGAAGAAACTTGGTAGAGGTCCACCAGATAAAGCTACATGCAAAATTTGGTAGCCCTAGGCCTTACGGTTTCAGACAAGAAGATTTTCAAAATTTTTCAGTTTTGTTGCCATGGCAACCAGTGTTTTAGAAGGAATTAAATTATTTCAAGAAATTCTGAAGAGGACCATGACAGGATCATTTCTGTGAAGTTTCATCAAAATTGGATGGGTAGTTTCAGAGAAGAAGATGTTTAAAGAAAAAGTTAACGCACGGACGGACAACGGACAACAGGCCATGACATAAGCACGCTGGCCTATGGCCAGTGGAGCTAAAAATGGATAAAATAATAACTTTAAAACTTAATTATTTTAAAAAAAGATTTTTTTTCAGATAATATTCATCATCATTTAATTAAAAGAATGATAGAATCTAAAAACTAGAAGGCCCTGAATATGCTCTACTGGCAGAGTTTGCTCTTAAGCTAGCATACATCATGAATTCATGATGCAAAAAGATTAACTAGATTTTCAATCCCTTGATGAATCCTCAAAAGAATTGGATCAACACTGTGAACTTGCCTAAACAAGAATTGGAAAATTTCAACTTTGAATGCTTACATTTCAAAAACTGATTGTCACATTTTTTTTTTTTTTAAACCAATAGAGTTCAAGCTGTTTATGATACAATGCAACTGTGCAAGTTTCGGGAAAATCCAACCAAAACTGCTGACCGAATCATGTAAACAAGAATTTGAAATTTTGAACTTTAACCCATTACCACACAATCCCTAATTTTGACTCCACTGAGAAAGAAGCCTTTAGAAAACATTGTAGGAAAAGGAGAAAATGCTGGTAACCAGCATTTTCTCCTTTTCCCACAATGTTTTCTACCCTTCACAAGACAAATTTCAAATTCTCAGTCACTTTATTTTAACATCTGCAAAATGCTTTTGATTTGGACAAACCTAAAATTTTGTCGTTTGGTAACGAGTTAAACTTTTCCGATATTGTTTATTGGATTTTTTTCAAAATCAATAGGGTTGAAGCTACTGATAAGATAAACTGTGTGATTTTTAGGAAAATTTTACATCAAGAAATGCAGACTTTATCACATAAAATAAAGAATAAAAAATGTTCAACTTGAAATGGCTACTATTCCCATACTGTTTGTTGGATTTTTTTCAAAATCAATAGGTTTGAAGCTATTGATGAGATAAACAAACTGTGCAAGTTTCACAAAAATCTGACAACAAATGCAGACTTTATAGCGTAAACAGGAAAAAGACTAACAGACGGACAGATGACGGAAACCCCGCCATGACATAAGCTCTGCTGGCCTTCAACCAGTAGAGATAAAAACTGCCTCTCTGTTTTGTTGTTTGTCTCATACTGTAGTTTACAATTTATTGGGACATCCCTTGTTAATGTATCAAACCTAGATCCATGGAGTAAGTTTATTTCCAGGACATCAGCTACTTTGATTCAAATGGTAATGGTTTAAAAGTACATAAGAATAAGATACAATATGGGCTGGTAGAATGCAATAAACACTTTACCACACAATCTCTTGTTTTAATGACCTTGTGGAAGGGGACTTTTGAAAACAATGTAGGAAAAGGAGAACAAGAGTGCCAAAATGGCCCTGTATTTCTCCACTGGTTAATATGTAGCAACACTAAAAGCCAAACATTACAACACTTGGCAAGTTGGTTTCAAACCAGAAGACATAGTACAATTCCCTCAATAGAATCCCATGAGAAAGTTATAACCCCATGGCAATGCCATTTTTGCCAACAGAGCTATAATTACTTGAACCCTAGTAGAGGTCCACAAGATAAAACTTGAGATATTGTGATAAAGGGTTAAATGATGTATGAATATTGGTGCTGATATGACATACTGGGAGAAATTAAAGTGACAAAAGGACAAATATACAAATTGCAGGTACCTAAACAAAGTTACTCACCAGGAGTGCTCGTAAATAATTCTGACATTGATAATAATGCAAATAATGATAGCTGGATTTCAAACTAGTGCTAAAGACTAATTCCAGAGGTAGTGCAAAGGATAGAATTATGCATTCTCATGATTCTAAATAAAAGAGGCATAGTAATAGCCATATTCTTGAATGAAAGGAACATTGAGTTGATTCTTGCTTCTTTCAAACCTGTTTTTTTTCTTTTTCTTTCCAAAACAGCTATCTACAGCAACAATAACAAAGGTCTCTGTTTGAGGATATATACAAAATCTTATGTTGTAGAATTTTTGCGGGGCCTTGCATTTGATTTGTATAGCATGAGAACATTTTGATATTGTGCGAGACAAAAGGTATGAACCAAATATTGTTACGTTCTTAGCCTCTTAAGACCATCCATTCAAAAACCAACCTTCTTATGTTGAAAAATGGTGGAGAACATGATAGACTTTGTTATGTATGAAATTTTGAACACCTCAGTGGTTGGCATATCTAATTAACTTGTGACCTGCTGGTTTGATATATGGTTGTGGCAATCTTTCTTTCTTTTGATTTTTTGCCTCTCACTCCTGATGCATGTGAGAAAATCAGTCAATGGCTCGAAAAGGAAGATGTGTCAGTACTGGTGTGAGAAAGCCAGGAAACACACGAGTAGGTGCACTAGCTGCCATTACATGACCTGTGCTATTAAAATGATGTTAAACTAAAATGCAAACCAAACATATGAAATTACAAGATAATAATTTACTGAACAAATTTCTATAATCCATAACTGCATGTAAGAAACCTCTTAGCAAGAGAGCAAATTGCATATTGAGAATTCTAACATGACATAAGAATTCCGCACTATAAACATGATGCAACAAAAGTGTGGCAAAATCTATGTTTTTCTATATAGAGTGATGTCATTCTATATAGAGTGACCTCATTCTGTATAAAGTATGTAAGTAAATTATTCAATGGAATATAATCTGCATCCGCACTTCAACCATAAGTATGAACTTGATTCCTTTCATTAACAGTTGGTCATATTAGAATCAAAATAATCTTCTATCGTGGTTAATCCCTCAATAAACTACCTTGTAAGTTATGGGGTGCAATGAAAAAACCACTCAGGCTAAGGCCCTCATGGATTATTTAAGTGCATCATAACTCACAACTGTGGTTTATTGAATGATAAACCACAATAGAGAGTAGATTAATTCTTAGATAAACACTTGTTTCCAAAGGACAACTCAATGACTATTGCAAATATTACAATATAATCTATGATTTACCTCAATAGAAGTAGATACATGTACATGCTATTTTTTTTTGATGAGGGTCATATATAACGATATGGTTTACTGATTTTGTAATAACAGCTCTCCTTTTCTTGATCTTTACTAATGCACAAAAATGTAATACGGATCATATTCATCACAATGCAAGATTATGCATACTATAATGTATTAACCCATTGAGCAAAAAATAAACAATATGTATCATTCAACTATTTATCAATTTTGAGGCTGTTTTGGAAAAATACAGTGAAGAGTAAGATCAGACAGCATATTATGTGCTATTTCATCTTTATCTACACAGCTCTTAAAGTAAAGTTGTACTTATTGCTCTATGGGCTAAATGTATTCTATCAAATACATGTAGTACCAAGATACCATAATGAGGAATGAGTACATTATGAAGCAACAGTATTTTTCATTTCAGTCATATAATGTCCTAAATACGTACAATAATACTTCTTTAACAAATCACCATTATGGCCACCAACTTACTTTCATTGATTCCAATTACAATTTTCTGAAATGCAGCTCAAAATATTTTCCAGTAACTGATCATTTATTTAGTATCTGTAACCTTGGCCCGACTATAGCCTCCAAATGAAGCTTTGCCAGTAATAAAATTACGATTCTTTATCCAAATAAAACTGATAAACCTGGCTCATTTACTTCTAGCTTTACTGTAGATTCTTTTTTTGTTATTTTTGTAGCATAGACCTTCAGCTATCCTGAATTGCTAGTGTGTATCATCTGCATATTGTCACTTTTTTTCAGAAAAAAGTGTCCTAAATCTAACTCATATGCTTTAGGAATTGCTGAGTTTTCTATTCCCCCGCCCCCCTCTCCCTGCCTCTGCTTATGAGTAAAGCAATCAGCTAAACTTAGCTTGGCATACAAATGATCTGCATTTTTTTAAATCGATCAATATGGGAAATATCACAAGCCTGCCTCTCAAATCACAGAAGTTACTAATAGCTAAATTTATTGCAAACTATTTGTCTTTTTCAACCCTTTACCAAACAATCCTGAGTTTTAACAACCTTTTGGAAGAAAGTTATTGCGCACATAGGAGAAAATGCCGATAACCAGCACTTTCTCCTTTCCTCAAAATGTTGTTTAACCTTTCAGCAGCAGACTACATCATTTAAGTCTTTTAGCATGTTGTCTGCAAATGGTTTAACCCTTCCCCAAATGATAAAATTTTAGACTGGTCCAAATTGAAAGCACTGTCAGAAGACAAAATGAACATAACTAAAAAAATGCAATTTGTTTCCAGTGGAAATGAAAACATTATGGAAAAAGGAGAAAAAGCTGGCTACCAGCATTTTCTCCTTTTCCAACAATGTTTTGAACAGGCTTCTACCTCATGGTCGTAAAAACCAGGGTTTGTTTGGTTAAGGGTTAAGCTTGGACATGTCTTATTTTGGTAAAGAGTTACGTAACAAAAACCTTGACTTTTACTACAGACTAAGACTGTAGGAACCTGCAGACTGTCAAGTTATCCTTAAGACGCCCGTGTGAACTTATTAGTTCCAGATCTAATGCCATAGATGGATGGCAAGGCAGATCTGAGGAAAAAGTGTAAATTTTTAGCCGTCCTTCCAATAGAAACTTTTAGGTTACCAATAACCTACAAAAATGTAGAAAATGCTTACAATAAGCAATTTCTCTATTTGCCAAGTGTCTTCAAAAAGCATTTAACTAGCATAGAGTAGATGAAGTAAATTTTGTCAATACCAAGGAAAGGGTTTAAATTCAGTACAGTTTTATACAGCATGATGCATTATGATCTTGCATGCCAGCCTACCTTCCCTCTGAATGTGGCTAAGTTTAGAGCTTGACGCAAAAATGATATTCTTCTCTTGTCCTTTCTCTTCTTTCTAATATATGTAATAATAAAGAATAACCGAAACATAAGCTTAGGAAAATTATGCAAGATCATCAATGAAGACTACTGCTAGCGACATGCAACCAAGTAAATACTAATTGTGACATGTCCTCATCATTACATTCAAGTATAAAAAGTTAAATTCTTTACCACACAATTCAAACTTTAACGACCCTGAAAAGGAAAGCTTTCAAAAACATAGTGGGAAAAGGAGAAAATGCTGGTAACAAGCATTTTTTCCTTTTCCCACAATGTTTTCAACCCTTCCAAAGTGAAAATTCAATTTTTGATTCATGTTTATTTTGTCGTCTGCAAATGCTTTCAATTTGGACAAGTCCAAAATTTTGTCGTTCGGTAAAAGTTAATGATTTAGCAAAAAGTGTAAGAGCATGAAAGCTAATCAGCTTTTTCATCCTATTGCTACAAATGCAATTTTCTACACACTTTCAAGTGACAGGTTTTAAAATAAGTAATGGAAAAAGAGCAGCTGCTTTATGTAGTCACTCCTTTTACCTCCATATTCTCTGTAGAATTTGTTAAAAAATTTCTTTCCATTGTTTCTCCATTTGTCTCACTTACATACTAAGCTGCCAATGAATAAGGCTATGAAGTAATGAGTCAACATTTTACCATATGAAAATGTTTTAGAATTGTCAAAATTGAAAGCATTTTCAAACAACAAATTTGACCCAAATTATGGAATAAAATGTGCGTGAAAAAGGGCACAAAAATATTGTTGGAAAATGAGAAAATAGCAGTTAGCAGCAATTTCTCCATTTAGCTTTGTTTCTTGGGATCATTTGAAAAGTAGGATTTTTGGAAAAGGGTTAACCCATTACCAAATAATTCAGAGATTTCATGACCCTGTACAAGTGGACTTTTAAAAACAAGGTGGAAAAAGGAGAAAATGCTGGTAACCTGCATTTTCTCCTTTTTCCACAATGTTTTCTACCCTATTAAAGCAAGATTTCATCATTTGAACAACATTGAAATTATCATCTGCAAATGCTTTAAATTTAGATAAGGCCAACATTTTGTCATTTGATACAGAGTTAATCAAGTGCCTTGCGCTGAAGAAGAAATCCTATGTGATTGTTCATGAACAAGGAGGTAAATAATGGTCCTCGACTGCTCATTAGACATATTCTAAATTTTTTTCCATTAGTAATTGCTTTACTTTTTCCATTTGTAATTGTTTTACTATTTACATTTGTATTTGTTTTATTTTTTCCATTTATAATGGTTTTCAAAGACTACACCCACAAGAATTGAGCAACAAAAACAAAAACAAATGTGGAGAGCACAGTATCTAATTTGCAGGTTAATATTTAACTCTTTACCCAGAAACAAAATTCTAGTCTTGCCCACACTGTAAGCATATTACATCAGGTAGAGTACTAAAATTTTGACGTGTCTATAATGATGAAGAGTAAAAAACATGATGGGCAAAAATAGAGAATGATAGTTACAAGCATTTCATTTTCCTGTAAAGGTCTTTGTCCCTGGGAATTATCCAATCACAGCATTGTTTTTCAACGATTTAAGCAGCAATCTTTCAGCTAAGTCTACTTATTCAAGAGAAAGCAAGATAATTGTCATTCAAAAAGCAAATGGCATGTGAATTTAAAGTCAGTTAAAAAGATACATTAAGCAATGCAAACATAAAATTTAAGTCGACCACAAGTGTAAGAAAAAAAAGTGATTAACTTTAGGAAAAGATGGACTTTTTTGGTATTAATCAACATTAAATTTCAAGGAATAAAACTCTTTGAGGATGATGCCGATACTTAAACAATGCACATATTATTATGTAAGCATTTTCATTCAACTTCCTGCTGATTTGACTTCAGACATTATCAGAAAACCATTCTTCTTACTTTTAATGAAAACGTAGCATTTTCAACACTTTACCAAACAATAAAATTTTAGACTGGTCTAAACTTAAACCATGACAACACTACAAATGTAGATTAATATGTAGGATTTTATTTGAAACTGAAAAATACCATGAGAACAGGAGAAAATACTGGTTACCAGCATTACTGCCTTTCCCAACAATGTTTTCAAAGGGCTTTTCTATCAGGATGTTTGAATACAGGATTGTTTGGTAAAAGATTGAACCTATAGGGTCTAAAGATGCAGATAAGAAACATAAAAGTCAAGTAAGTCCATCTTTTCATCCAAGATGTGATCACTAACAGCAAAATGAAGTAGAGCTGGGTGCCAACTCACCTTTTCTTTTTTGGCAGCTATTTCCCAGCTTGAGACAGCAGGAATGACTGGCTTCTGGGAGGTAGAATCTACACGGCTCTCAAACATGCTGTTGTTTCAATGGCAAACAGGAAATAGAGGAGAAAACAAAGTTCAGAAATGAGAATGTGTATCATATAACAGAAACACATGCTACAATAGCAGGCTATGCAAATAGGTTCTACAGTCTACAATTTTTTTTTTTATTTTTAAAAAGAATTCTAGGTGCACTTTAAGAGACTAAAATCACTATTAAGAATAAATAATGTTTCCAGAAACTTCAAAACTTTCTATTTTCTCACAGTTTCGTAATTTGGCAACTTTTCAGAAAAGAATATACTCGAAATAAAAGGGAAAAAAAAGGTTATTTAACATGATTCTGCAAATAAAGAATTTTCTGACAAATTTCACATTACTACAATTAAAACATACTCTACAATATCATTAAGATGAATGAATAGTCAGGGGAAATAAGTTAAGTGATATACTATGAAGAACTTCAAAAGTAAGATTTTTTGAGCAGGATACCTTGTCACTTATCAAACCATCCTTGGGATCAGCATTTTCTTATTAACTCTTTCCATATGATGGACAACACCAGTAGCTTTTCTGCACAGAGAAGATCATGATCAAACTGCATAGAATGTGCAGTCTGATGTCTGATCCACTCTGTCCACTGCTTATTCTGTATTATGACTGGACTCTCTCTTTATCTTGCACTGTATTTGTAGCTTTTGAGAAATTGCAATCTATTTATTCCAAAATAAAAGAGTTAACCCCTTACCATACAACCCTGACATTTAAAAACCTTGACAAAGAAGCCTTCTGAAAACATTGTGAGAAAAAAGAAAACACATTTTCTTCTTTTCCCACAATGTTTTCTACCATTCCTGAAACAAATTTTAATTTTTCAGTAATGTTCATTTTGTTGCTTAAAATCTTTTAGTTTGGTAAGGAATTAATGATGATGCAACATGAGCACTGAGCATAATAATCTGGAAGTTTATAAATTATAAAAGCTCTGGGTACTTCATCATCAAGACTTAGTACTAGGTTCAAGGATACTTCAAGCAGGTTCTAGGAAGGGTTTAGGCCAGTATTCACCAACTATTCTTCAGAATATTCTTGGTCTAAAACTAGATTTTGAAAGTAACACCATTTCTGACTGGCTAAACCATTTGGTTTAGCCAAAAACTGTTTAGCCAATCAGAAGGTGCGTTATCTCATTACCACACGAGAAAATTTTAGGCTTGTCCAAATCGAAAGCATTTGCAGACAATAAAATAAAAGCGACTGAAAATTTGAAATTTGTTTTGTGAAGGCTAGAAAACATTGTGGGAAAAGGAGAAAATGCTGGTTACCAGCATTTTCTCCTTTTCCCACAATGTTTTCTAAAGGCTTCTTTCTCAGGGGCGTCAAAAGTAGGGATTGTGCGGTAATGGGTTATTATCAAATTTTTGAGAACAAGACTAAGAATATTCTTAAGAATGTTTGGTGAATATGGATCCAGGGCAGCCAAATAGAACACAAGCAGCACCTACTGATACCAATGCTTGGCTGCCATTAATTTCACAAATAGATTGATTTGGTGAACATTTTTTGTCAAAAGAGGGGCATATCTGTGTCAAAAAAACAATTTTCACGGTTACCTGCCCCTGTGGCATGGATTCCCGTCTCAAGAGTTAACAACTAGTCTATGTCTGAAATAAACATCGTCAGTAGTGACACTGACAATACAAAATGTTAGACAAAGATAGTATAATATGTAAAAGTTTTTGCACCACTATGATGACAACACCAGGGCTATGACAAGTAGTACCCCTGTTTGTTCTTCAGAAATAGCCCAGGTAAAAATCCAACACCCTACGTGAAATTAGGAAAATGTTGATGAAAGAGGATAGGGTTAAAAAATTTCTAAAATGCAACAAATTGGATTCTCATTGAAGATTTTCTTTCTTTCAGATTTATTATTTCATTGACAAAATAACTATAATAACAATAATACATTTTAACCTTTTTGATTAAGTGACTATAAAACAATACAGACAAAACTATCCGAGTAATTTACCATTCCTTTGTGAACTCCTTAGCCAAAACACATCCACCTTTAAATGACCATATAAAAGCAAGCTTTTGAAAATATCATGGGACAATGCTTAAATACTGATAACCACTATTTTATTCCTTTTCACCCAATATTTTTTACCCTTTCAAAAGACAAACTCTACCATTTGAGCAAAACCAAAGTCATGATTCGCAAAAGTTTCAATTTGTATATGTCTATTTTTTTTCATATTTTAAAGGGCTGAAGGTTTTTTTTTATGTGTGGGGGAATATCAGCTTTTTGAATCAGTAATATTCATGCTAATTTCTTAAGTCTTTACACTACAACTGGTTAGTGAACTCGTCCAAATGAAAGTATATTGTAAACTGCTACGAAGTCTTCATCCCACATGATTTGTTAGCAAAATGCTTTGAATTTGGACAAGACCAAATTTTTTGTCTGGTAAAGGATTAATCAGAGCTCCAGACAGAAGGAATGATAATGATTTCTAAATTTGAAATATTAATTACTCTCTCCTTAACCCTAGGTTGTGGGTATTCATTAGAATCGTCTCATTGAGAGGATTCTAATGAGTACCACAAAATGGGGGTTTTGATGAGAAATAATGACTTTAGAATACCATCACTCCTTCTTATCTGGACCTCTATTAATATCCATTACAGATATTTGGCATATCAATTTCAGCAACATAGGCTTATTCATGTTTTCGGTTTTTGTTCCCATCACCTGAATCTAGTAAAAAGGACCCAAATGGAATGAAACTGGAATTTTGACTATGAAAAATCACTTTTTGATGTTGATATCAACCAAGAGTGCCAAGCTGATAATTGGTTGATATTTAAATGATGGCAGTTGTCTTTTAACAGGTAAAAAACATTGTGGAAAAGCAGACAATGCTGGTTATCAGTATTTTCTCCTTCTTGTGCAAATTTTTGTAAAGATTTGTTGTTTCATACTTTGTGCCAAACTACAAAATTTTGGACGAGACCAATTTGAAAGCGTTTGCAGACGACAAAACAGATATGACTCAAAAATTGAAATCTGATTTGGGAAGGGTAGAAATCATTGTGAGAAAAGGAGAAAATGCTGGTTACCATGTCAATGTTTTCAAAAGCTTTCTTTCTCAGGGTCTTCGAAAGTTGGAATTGTGTTGTACAGCATTAAAACATGGAACCTATAATTGATAAGGGGCTGACTGTTTACCAAATGAGTTAAGGCTAGTAGAATCGAAACCAAGATTGAGCAGGCAAATTTTATAATGGATACAAAATGCCATTTCTGAAAAGAGACCACCGAAACAATGAAATTGCTATCCAGGACCAATGACTTCTTCTCCCAAGTTTTCAAAAATGTATCTATTGGGTTGGAAACAGTATTTCTACACTTCTATAGAAAAAACCTTACTTGAATATCTGTATGCAAACAGCAAAAGTTTAATCACTATATTGTTAACATTATGGTAAATGAGGTATACATTCATAATTTCTTTTAATAGGTGTATGTCTTAAAACAAAAACATTCTTGATAAAATATGCATAACTATAACAATTTGTACAACTACAAAATCTATGTATAGGCCACATGAAATTGTGGAGGAAAACTTACTAAACACAGTCCACATGAAAAGTGGTTTTGTACGTAGCAAAAAATTTCAACAAAAGCGAAAAATAACTTGTCACAAGCATTTCCTGCTTTTACCAGTATATTATTTTCAGACATCTGCTGCAATATCTAACAGAACCACCTCATACAGGTGCCAATACTGCTGCACTTGCTAGATTTTCTGTGACAATTCTAAGTAATAAAGGGGACATAACTAAAAAATACTTGATAATTATCTTCCCTTGCTATAGAGGTTCCCCTTTTGATAGTTACAAACTTATCAAAGTCTGAAATAAATATCTTCAGTAATAACAGAGATATTATAAAAAGACAAAGTTTTTGCACAACAGACACCAGGGTCCGTATTCACCAACCATTCTTAAGAACGTTCTTTGTCTTATTCTTCAAGATTTCCTGTCTGTGAAAGTAACAAATGGTTTAGCCAATCAGAAGTTCTGTTACTTTCACATTGACGAAATTCTGAAGAATAAGACTAAGAATGTTCTTAAGAATGGATGGTGAATGCGGACCCAGGGCTATGACTATACCTGAGTATTTTATCCGAAAACAATCTAGGATCATGGGTTTGATCGCTTGCTCGGCCAATTTCTTTCTGAGGATTGATGATAGTCATTGCGACAGGGTTCATTCCTCTCCTATGGCAGACCATTGTTTCCATGATGCTTAATTGGAAAAGCAGCCAGTGGCTTTGAAAGAAAATTATGTGGAGTACTGGTAAGAGAGACCCCAGGAAAGCATGGATAGATGCACTGGTCACTGCAATATAACTGAAATAATGTTGAAAATGGCATTAAACATTTTAGAACCAGACAACAACTGAAAACAATCCAGCTTAAATGTCATCTATATGGGCTCAGCCTTTACTACAAAATACCCAGTTTAAATGACCATGTGAAACAAGACATTTGAAAACATTGGAGAATAAGGACAGAATGCTTGCAACCAGCATTGTCTCCTTTTTCAATTCTTTCTATCCTTTCACAGACAATTCCTATTTATCGAGCTATCTGGAATTTGTTGTCTGCAAGTACTTCCATTTGGAAAAGTCTAAACTTTTGTTGATTGGCTAACTCTTCACTCGATGACAAAGTTTTAGACTGGTCCAACTTGAAAGCATTAGCAGACAACAAAATTAAAGTGACTCAAAAATTGAAAATTGTTTTGAGAAGGGTAGAAAACATTGTGGGAAAAGGAGAAAATGCTGGTAACCAGCATTTTCTCCTTTTCCCACAAGTTTTCAGAAGCCTTCTTTCTCAGAGTCAGGAAACTCCGGGATTGTTTGGTAAAAGACTTAAGAGTAAGGCAATCAAAGATATAAATGTGTTCATAATGATACCACATAACCTTACAATTCAAAGAGCAGAAAATAAATGTTACATTTTCTATAAATATGCGAAAGACAAGCATGCACTAATCACAGACACTCATATTAGTATAGATAGAATACACCAAAAAATAGAATATAGAAATATTTCTAACAGCCATATAATGCTTTACAAA
The DNA here is from genome assembly GCA_943736015.1 of Tridacna crocea. Classification (NCBI taxonomy): domain Eukaryota; kingdom Metazoa; phylum Mollusca; class Bivalvia; order Cardiida; family Cardiidae; genus Tridacna; species Tridacna crocea. Next base: position 22,999,973 of record OX031067.1, on the reverse strand, counting down.
CTTAACAACTATTGCACTCTAACTTTCTAGGTGGTTATTCTCTCAATATTAAATTTAAAATGTCATCTACCACATTCTGCCATTTGGATCACCCATTACTCCAAAGGTATCTGTCCAGACAGATTTGGTCATTTTTGCCCTTGGTCATTTTGGCCTGGGTTGGTCTGCCTAATTTTGGAATGGATTGTTGATGGCACTTTTATAGTAATTCGATGCTATCGGGTTGATTGTAAGGGTCTTTGCAAAATTTTCTTCGGTCAAAAAATTTGCCATGATTACACCAACCTAGTATTACCGGTAATCTATGAGCTTAGGCCCTTTGTTACACAAAGGGAAACAATTCTGGTAGATATTTTCGTAACATTCTCTGAAGTTCTATGACTTATGTCAACTATCTGATTGAGATTGTCACTTTTTGCGTACAATTGGGGTATAATTTGATGGCATGGGTCATCCATCCTTTTACCATGTTTCAAAGTACACCAAGAATGACTATGGTAACCAAACAAGGTCTGATTGCTGCATTAAGGTCTGTTAAGTTGTGCTACCTACTACCTTCTATTTTGACTTCCATGTTCTATTGCACTCTCCAAAGATTAACAATAAATCAGGGTTATCATGACCAAACTATTGACAGTCAAAAACTTTGTCACAAAATTTAAGATAATCACGTTCCCCGGAGATCAACATGAGTTGGTCCTATGACGCCACACGCTTACCACAATTCTCTCATGGACATTATAGCTGATGTGTTTCACTACTTCAAAAACATAATGTAACTTCTGAGTTCCAGGATGTTTTGAAATTGTGGACATCATAGACATTGTTGTTCATGTAAATGCAGCATTACATTTTTGTGAATTTTCATTACACAATCATGTCTAAGACTAGAATAAAAAAGAGAAAAAAGAAGGCCATTTTGGCCCTGTGTTCTAACTGCATTACAGGTAAAAGCAATATTATGTAGAAAGATTTATCTGATAGCAGCCCATTTGGGTTTAATATTTCTTTCATACAGGGAGCAAGCCAAGCAAAACAACAGGGCCAAGATGGCCCTGGATCGCTCACCTGAATTTTTGAGATGACCATAGTCTATTTTTTTTTTCTTTTTTAGCGTTGAAACATTGGAACCAAATTTATAATTTTGCCAAGCAATTTTCAAAAGGTCACCTGTAAAAGTCATTTCGAAATCTGACCATCAGTTTCAAAAAGAAGAATTTTTAAGAATTCTTCATTTCTGTATAAGAGCAAGTAACCCCCATCCACGAGAGCCATGTTTCTTGATGGATCAAAATTTACGAACAAGTTTTGAAAAGGGTCACCCAAGGAACATCTCTCTGAAATTATTTCAAAATCTGACCAGGGGTTTCAGAGAAAGAGAATTTTAAAGAATTTCATCATGTCCGTATAGTGCAAGTAGCCCCCATTCACAAGAGCCATGTTTCTTGACGGATCAAAATTATATGTACAGCTTTTGGAAAGGGTCACCCAAGGAACATCTCTGTCAGATTATTTTAAAATCTGACCACGGGTTTCAGAGAAGAAGAATTTTCAAGAATTTCTTCATTTCCATCTAGTGCAAGTAGCCCCCATTCACTAGAGCCATGTTTCTTGGCAAATCAAAATTTCGCGAACAATTTTAGAAAAGGGTCACCCAAGGAATATCTCTCTGAAATTATTTCAAAATCTGGCCAGCGGTTTCAGAGAAGAAGAATTTTGAAGAATTTCTTCATTTCTGTATAGTGCAAGAAGCCCCCATTCACCAGAGCCATGTTTCTTGACGGATCAAAATTTCGCGAACAATTTTTGAAAAGGGTCACCCAAGGAACATCTGTGTGAAATTATTTTAAAATCTGGCCAGCGGTTTCAGAGAAGAAGAATTTTTAAGAATTTCTTCATTTCTGTATAGTGCAAGTAGCCCCCATTCACCAGAGCCATGTTTCTCGACCAATCAAAATTTCGCGAACAATTTTTGAAAAGGGTCACCCAATGAACATCTCTGTGAAATTATTTCAAAATCTGACCAGCGGTTTCAGAGAAGAAGATTTTTTAAGAATTCCTTCATTGCTGTACAGTGCAAGAAGCCCCCATTCACCAGAGCCACATTTTTTGACCAATCAAAATTTCACGAACAATTTTTGAAAAGGGTCACCCAAGGAACATATCTGTGAAATTATTTCAAAATCCGACCAGCGGTTTCAGAGGAGAAGATTTTTAAAGAATTCCTTCATTTCTGTATAGTGCAAGAAGCCCCCATTCACCAGAGCCACATTTTTTGACGAATCAAAATTTCACGAACAATTTTTGAAAAGGGTCACCCAAGGAAGATATCTGTGAAATTATTTCAAAATCTGACCAGCGGTTTCAGAGAAGAAGATTTTTTAAGAATTCCTTCATTGCTGTACAGTGCAAGAAGCCCCCATTCACCAGAGCCACATTTTTTGACCAATCAAAATTTCACAAACAATTTTTGAAAAGGGTCACCAAAGGAACATATCTGTGTAATTATTTCAAAATCCGACCAGCGGTTTCAGAGGAAAAGATTTTTAAAGAATTCCTTCATTTCTGTATAGTGCAAGAAGCCCCCATTCACCAGAGCCACATTTTTTGACGAATCAAAATTTCACGAACAATTTTTGAAAAGGGTCACCCAAGGAACATATCTGTGAAATTATTTTAAAATCCAACCAGCGGTTTCAGAGGAGAAGATTTTTAAAGAATTTGCTAAAAAATTCCATTTGGTTGCCATGGCAACCAGAGTTTTTGATGGAATCAAATTCTGTGAACAATTTTTAAAGAGGACCTCCCAAGGAATATTCCTGCCAAGTTTGGTCCAAATCCGCCCAGTGGTTTAGGAGGAGTTGATGTTTAAAGAATTGTTGACGACGCACGACGGACGACGGACACCGGGTGATCCTAAAAGCTCCCCTTGAGCACGTTGTGCTCAGGTGAGCTAAAAAAGAAAGGCAATATAACTGTCTGTTTAGAACATGCAAAGATGATTCATATGAAAATATCAAACTGAACTTTGTCAAACAGCTTTTTGCCAACAAAATTTCCAGAAATTTTGAAGCAGAAAAATAGTTATGTTTTTCCTGGTAACCATTTTTTTCCCTTTTTCCACCATATTTTTAATAGTTTATAGTTCAAATCCCATCATTTCATAGGTCTTTGAAAGCTTTCAATTTGTAGATGTCCAAAATGGACAAGAATCAACAACCAATTGCATCTGCCCATTGAATCTTAACCATGTAAGAACAGACCTATACCGGTATTCAAAAAAACTGCAGATGACAAGTAAAATGCTAATCTAGCGATGAGTTTGTCTTTGAACTGGTTGAGAACATTATGGAAAAAGGGGAAAATGTAGGCTACCAGAATTTATCGTTTTCCATATTCTTTTCACATTCTCCTTTCTCTTATTCTTAAAAAGCAAGAATTGAGTGGTAAAGTGTTCACTCTTTAACATTAGACAAAATTTTGGCCTAAATCAATTCGAAAGCATCCATAGAGGACAAATATGACTAAAATGTTAACACTAGTCAAGAATAAGGAGGAAAACAATAGCCGAAAAAGGTTCAATTCTTTCTCAGGATCATCTGTCCTTTACCATACAATTCGGAGTTCAAACGACACTTTAGAAAACACTGTCAGAAAAGGAATAATGCTGCTAACCAGCATTTTCTCCTTTTTCCAAAATGTTTGTAACTCTTTCACAAGCAAATCTGAAAATGCCAGCAACATTTAAATTATTGTCTACCATTGAAGCTTCTAAGTTGTTAATGTAAATATATATAAAAAAAATTTCAGGAACCTATGCCATGTCTATCTGCCTTGAAGTAAAAAAACAATGAGGACACACCAGCTTCAATTGAAACAGGGTTATCAGAATCTAAATGGTTCCTGCACTGCAGACAGAGATCAGAATGCATAACAGTCTGATCTTGGGCTTCAAACATGTCAGACTAATCCTTTGCCACACAATCCAGAGTTTTAACACTACTTTCTGAAAATGCCTTTCGCGAAATTGTGGGAAAAGGAGAAACTGCGTGTAATGTCATCTACCCTTTGGTAGAAACATCTCATCATAAGAGCCAACTTTTTTAATGTTATCTACAAAATTAGTGCTTTCTATTTGGAAAGGTAAAAATTTTTGCCATATTGTAATGTGTAAAGTGAGACGGTCTAACAAAAATGGTATCAACTCTTTACCAAACGTCAAAATTTTTGGACTAATCCAAACTGAAAGCATTTGCAGACGTAAAAACAAATGTGAAATAAAAATTGAATTTTGAATTGGAAAGGGTAGAAAACATTGTAGGAAAACGTGAAAATGCAGCATTTTTCTCCTTTTCACACAATGTTTTCAAAGGCTTTCTTTCTCAGGATCATTAAAAGCCAGGATTAACTCTTTACCACATAACAACAATGTTGACTGGTGAAATTGAAAGCATTTACAGACGACAATGGGAATGTGACTGAAAAAATCGAATTTGTTTTTGAAAGGGTTGATAAACAATGTGAGAAAAAGAGAAAATGCTTGTAACCAGCATTTTCTCCTTTTCACATAATGTTTTTAAAAGGCTTCTTTCACAAGGTAGTTCAAAGTCAGGATTGTGTGGTAAAAAGTTATACCCTTTACAACCCAATTCCAAATTTTGACAACCCTATAAACATTGCAGGAAAGGTCGAATGTATTGGTAATGCTCTGGCATATTAAGGGGGCTTTAATGCAACCCTGTGATGCATGATCCCAAACAAATACATAATTATGGACATATAAAACTCATTTTGTCTTACAACTAATTGAATCTTAAGATAGAATAGTCAGAAAGTTGATCAAGAGCAAAAGTAATCAACCCAGCTCCACCTGCACAGTCTGCACAGGTAAACTGGAGTAACTATTTTTGTTGAAAGCTTTAAAACCTCTTTTCAAAGAGCACAGTCCATTTCTATAGGTGAGTGCAACACTGTTCTAAGTACCTGTATATTTTACAGGCACTTTAAACAGTGTTGCATTCACATATGGATTTGAGCCATGCCCTTTGAAAAGGTGGCTTAATGCATCTGCAAAAAGTACATGTATCGACTCCAGTCCAACTGCACTAGCTGATCTGGGCAAAATTTTTGTGTTAAATTGTTCAATTTTCTGCATGTCCAAAAACCAGTCTATCTCATGATTCAGCCATTTGTTAAAAAAAAAGTAGCTGTTCTGGATTCAGAGATATGTGATGACCTGGCTGGTACAATGTATCATGGAGATGTAGAACACTCCCCCCCCCCTTTTTTTTTGAAAAGGTGGCTTAATGCATCTGCAAAAAGTACATGTATCGACTCCAGTCCAACTGCACTAGCTGATCTGGGCAAAATTTTTGTGTTAAATTGTTCAATTTTCTGCATGTCCAAAAACCAGTCTATCTCATGATTCAGCCATTTGTTAAAAAAAAAAAAGTAGCTGTTCTGGATTCAGAGATATGTGATGACCTGGCTGGTACAATGTATCATGGAGATGTAGAACACCCCCCCCCCCCTTTTTTTTTTTTGTTTTGTACGGGCACAATGTGGCTTATCATAATGAGAATAGCAGTAAAAAATAAGCATTTTTTCTACAACAAATTTCAGATGGAAAGAAGTCCTTAAAACTCTTTGGAAAAATGGTAAAAAGAGTCCAATATCTGTATCTTTTGAGTGATTGTGTCTTTACTGTAAGAACTGATGACTAGCTAACTAAGTTGGGTGACTACAGGTTATTTTGCTGTCAAACAGATACAAATGAAGACTGCAATAAAATATCGGTACAGACATAGCTTATACTAGTGCACAAATATTGGTAATTATTTATTACTCATTTAAGAACACAACTAAGTTTAAGAACACAACTGGTTAAAAGCTTTTGATAGAGTTGCATCCCTTGAATTTTCAGCTGCCAGAGACACAAACGTTTATAACTATTATTGTAATAGAAACAGCATATTTTATGAACAATAATGAAAAATAAAGTGATGAATTTAAGGTATGTACATAAGGAAGACTTCAAACAAACATACCATCAGGTGGTGATACAAATAATGAATAAATGGTCCAAACTTAAAGAATATGGGGACAACACTGGACAACACTCATATCACAGGTGAACAAAACTAAACAATGACAAAGTACCTACAGGGTGATATCACATCAAAATATCTTCTCAAACATACGCAACAGAAAGGACTAGAAAAATGCATTATTTATTTCATGCTTTCCAGTAGGATATCGAGAAATATTAGTGAAAATATTTTTCGTTCTTACACTGGTACCACCAGTGAAAATAACGATTTTCACGTTCTTGTTGCCTAGGTAAATTGGGCGTGCCTAACAACCAGATGGGAAATATGACGTCATATACCTTACATTTCTCGCGCTTGACGTAACGTTGCTATGTGGGAGGGGTATGCCACGGGGAATAAGGGAAAATAACTGTACTGAATTTTGATAAAGCTCCTCCTAGAAAGGGTTAAAAGCATGAAATAAATAGAATATTTGTTTTTTTCGGTGAAAGATCGAAATTTATTTCATCTTGTGAACACCATCGGTAATATTTTCACTCGTGGCTGCACCATACGTGAAAATATTACCGATGGTGTCCACTCGATGAAATAAATTTCAATCTTTCACCGAAAAAAACAAATATCCTCTATGTATCACTTTCTCTCCGAATCTTTATTTGGATGACAGCACTGCTGCTACTTGCCAATCAAAATTAATCAATGATGAAGATTACTGCCAAGCCAGCTCAAAAGTTGATAACCTTCATACCTTGTCAATGGCAAGCCATCAGTTTTAAACATTCGTCATTGTACATTGTTTTCCATATTCTTAATAACCGCTCTCCAAGATCTCTAACTACTTTGTAATTTCAAGCAAAAGGCCATTATAGCCTGAATCGCTCCATTGATAGTTACTGACCAGTATATTTCAATGTGTCACAAACAGTTAAAGTCATTCATAAGTTTTCTTACACACTTTAAGCTCCGAGCCATCAAGAGCATTCCCTTAACCCTTTACCACATGGCAGAATTTCATTCTCATCTCAATTGAGGAAATTCACAGAGGAAAATTGACATGTTTTCAGATAATGAAACTCGTTCTTGAATATGCAGAAAACATTGTCAGAAAAGGAGAAAATGCTGGTTACCAACATTTTCTCCTTTTCCTACAATGTTTCAAAAGCCTTCATTCTCAGGGTCGTTGAAAGGTGGGATTAAGTGGTAAAGGATTAATAGCTTTACCAAGGTGAAAGCATACAGCGCAGTCAATAGGTATGTTGAATTGTTTTAGTTAAGAATAACTCCTGCAAGATTCAAAGATAGCGGATAAAAAGTATGGACTTTTTTCTTTAAAAAGAACAACTTGTCAAATGGCTCCTTTCTGTAAGCTGTCTATATCAAGTTTTTTTTTTATTTGGCATTGGATTAATACAACTATGATAATCTAATCTGTGCAAGTAATCATGACGCACAATGGACACAGCACTGTCACAAAAGCTCACTTTCAGCATTTTGTGCTCAGGTGAGCTAAAAATGTGACATGCGTGACAAATGAAATACCTGGACAAGACCAGTGATATGAAAAGGGCAAAACTGTAAGAAACTGAGTGAGGACTGCCTTTATTCTTGCGAGAATTTATCATCCTGCACTACACTAGGTGTCAGATAGAAACTAGACCAGGGTTGAAGTGTATATGTCATTACAATGCAGCCGCAATTTCACACCACCTGAGATCTTCCACATGCAAGCAGTGGCAAAATGTGATTCATTAGCAAACCAAATACTTTACTCATCACAGCATTATCATGTATTATCTTTTTAAAAAGTAACACCAGATTTTTCATGTGGAAAGAGAGTGTCATTTATCTTGAATAATGACTAAAAATAGTATATGGAAACAATAGCACAATGTTGATCAAAATATGAACATTTTTCATATTTTCTTTCAAATGGTTATGCAAGCAAATATATTGATATATACTTGAGTAACTTATATGAATGTAGCTAAAATGAGACAATGGTGATGGCTGATTAACAAAGCATGAGAAAATAGCAACTAATAGGCCCCTTCAGGAAAACATGTGAAGCAATACAGAAAATGGTCAAGTAAGGCACCTTGGTTCCTTCATCATTTGCAGCTAATTCATTACCTCATTGGCCGCATTTGGACCACTTAAATTACATTTTGCATGCTTTGCTTTAACCCTTTATCACACAATCAAGAGTTTTAATGACAAGGAAGACACCACTTGAAAACATTGTGGGTAAATTGGAAAATGCTGGTAACCAGTCTTTTCTTCTTTTTCCACTGTTTTTGATTCTTACAGAGAGAAATTCCACAATTTTAGCCCCATATAATTTGGTATCAGCAAAAGCTTACAGTTTCAACAAGTCAAAATTTTTGATGTTTGGTAAAGGGAATTTGGACTGGACCAAATTCAAAGCATCTACAAACAACAAATTAAGTCTTAATATCATGATTTCTTGACTTTACTAGGGTAGAAAATACCATCATTTTCTCCTTTCCAACAATATTTTCTATAGGCTTCTTTCTTTGGGTCAATAAAAGTACAGCTTATGTGGTAAAGAGTTAAATGCTGTAACAAGCAGTGATGAGTAAAATTCATACTACCAATATATTTTTAGAAATCTTTCATGAACATTGTTGCGAGTATTTTCTTCTCATGAAACTATATTTACAGTTTTTCTTATTTCTTTTAACTAAAAGAGACATTTTGCTGCACACCATATTATTCCAACAAACAACTGCACACACAGACAACAATGACAATCTGATTGAAGTACTAGATTAGTTTTCAAAATAGTATTAACCCATTACCACACAATCCCTACTTTTGATGACCCTGAGAAAGAAGCCTTTAGAAAACATTGTGGGAAAAGGAGAACATGCTGGTAACCATCATGTTCTTTTTCCACAATGTTTTCTACTCTTCACAAAACAAATTTCAAATTTTCAGCTACTTTTGTCGTCTGCGAATGCTTTCGATTTGGACAAGCCCAAAATATTGTTGTTTGGTAATGAGTTAAAGAACGAAGTTTTGCCATGATATTTTGGAGTGCACTTTTTTCCCAGTACACCCCATTTTGTCTTTTTTCCTCATCATAATAGAGGCTGTAGTGTTTCATTCTTAACTGAAACTTATTAGGTTTATGAAAACCCATCCAAAACTTGACCATTTTATGCAACAAAATCCTTTTTATGATTGGTTGCTTTCTAGCACATAAAAGTACATGTAATGGGAAAATGAGGTATATATAACATATAGCTAATGTATCACAGACATATCAATATGACAAACTCAGCAAAATATTAAAAGACATTAGTTCAGCAGTTATAATGATGAAATTCAACCAGCAAAGTCTATGCTGTCTTTCACAACAAAATCCAAAGTGACACAAGAGTAAAAACTCTTTAGCAACTGGTCCCTTGATTAAGGTCCCTCACAAAGAGATTGACTGCTTTTGAAATCATTGTAGGAAAAGGAATAAATGCTTGCAGTCATCATTTTCTACCCTTCCTAATATGTATAGCACCATTTAAAACAAAAATGTCACCAAACAAGCCACATAAATTTGTTGTTTGAACTTTGCTTCATTGTGAAAAAGTCAAAAATTTTGTTGTCCATAAAAAATCAACCCTAAGGCTGCTGGGCATAGCTCACTGATCATTTGTGGATAGTATAGATCAAGATCAGATAACACAGAATGTGCAGTTTGATGTTGGATTTACACTGTCTAATACCAAGATATTTTCCCCTGTACACCTTTGAAATAGCAACCTTAGGGGTTTTACTCCTGCATTCAAAGTTCGCTTTTCAGTCATATAGCAGAATAGGGGTTAACTCTTTATCAGACGACAAAAAAAATATACTTACTCTCAATTACAGCATTAAACATTTTAAAGACAACTTATTCAATTTGACTTGAATGGTGAGATTTGTTTCTAAAAAGGAGAGAAAATATTATGGGAATAAGAGAAACTGGCAGTAACCAGCATTTTCTCATTTTCCCACTCTGTTTTCAAAAGCTACTCTCATGGCTGTGAGGACTAGATTGTTTGATAAAGAATATTTCAGTTCTTTTAGAAAGCCATTCGCTGTTTTTCCACTTGAAACCACTACTTCACTTTATGTTTGGATGATTCTTTAAAGGCAGATCTACATGGATTCTGATATTGGACTTGCTACTTTTGGTTGTCAAGGTAACATTTTGGTGAGCTTGTGTCATACCCAAAACACTTCTAGGGCTAGGAAACAGCACAATGCGACAAAAGCAATTAAACAAAAGTCACTGATTGTGTTTTTTTTTATCCGTAAGTTCGTGGTAAAGTTGGACACACCCCACCATTTGACATCATATATGGAAGGACAGCCAAAATGGAGAAAATAAGAACAGAAAAAAATGTGTTAATATTGTAGTAAAAGCATTAACCTTTTAACAGAAAAACAACTTTTAGACTTGTCCATATTATGTGGAAACCCAAGATCAAATTTAGCTGAATAGGACAACAAATTCTTGACTTATCCAAATAAAAAACTCTGCAGACCAAAAAAATTAGATATAGATCAAATGATGGGAACTGTCTTTAACTCTTTACCAAATGAGAAAATTTAGACCAGTCCAAATTGAAAGCATTTGCAGACAACAAAATATATGTAACTGGTTTCAGATGTTTACCAGCATTTTCTCCTTTTCCCACAATGTTTTCAAAAGGCTTCTTCCTCAAAGGTGTTAAAACTCGGGATTATGTGGTAAAGGTTTCAGTCTTTAAAAGAGGACAAATTTTTTATCCTTGTCCAAATTAAATGCATTTGCTGACAACTTCAATGTGGCTCAAACAGTGGAATTTTTTTTTGAAAAGGAAGAAAACATTGTGGGAAAAGGAGAAAATGTTGAATACAATACAAGCATTTACTCCTTTTTCCAAAGTGTTTTCAGAAGACTTCTTTTCTAGGGTTTTTAAAAGACAGCAATGTGCAGTAAAGTTTAACAGAGTATAATATGTAATAGGAGAAAGTGAACACACTGGTTACCAGCATTTTCTGCTTTTCTCACAATGTTTAAAAGGTTTTTTTTCTCTGCATTGTTAAGAATTGGATTGTGAGATAAAAGGTTAAATAAAAACTTAATTGAGTATATCATAAAGTTTGTCCTGGAAAGGCAAAGAAACACTGTAAAGAAAGAAAATCCTGGTGACCACCATTCCTCCTTCTCCCACTTTATTTTCTAAAGGCTTCTTCATAAGGTTATATATAGCACTAGGTTGTAAAAAGGCTAAAAAATGAATTCCAGTTATGGTTTAGATGTTCTGAAGTGAGTGTCAAGGTTCTGAATGGAGATGTACTTTCATATCATGTTTTGGAAGTATTTTTGCTGTGATGTTTTCACTGTATGGTGTACTCTTTACAACTTTTTTTATTCCTCTCTTTTTCAGCTTTCATTTTCTTTTGAGACAGTTCAAAAAGTGCACACAAGATTTACAGTCTATGTGCCTAATCTTGCTGATTAACCCTTTACCACCAAACCCCAGCTTTTAACAATCCTGAAAAAGAAGCCTTTTGAAAACACTATGGGAAAAGGAGAAAATGCTGGTAACCAGCATTTTCTCTTTTTTCCGAAATTTTTCTACCCCTTCCAAAATAATCTTTACAGTTGGGAGTCACATCTATTCTGTCACCTGCAAATACTTTCCAGTTAGACTAGTCTTAACCCTTTACCAAACAATCCCCAGGTTTTATGACCCTGAGATAGAGGCCTTTGAAAACATTGTAGGCAAAAGAGAAAACGCTGGTCTCCTTTTCCCATGTTTTCTACCCTGCCGAAACAAATTTCAATTTTCGAGTTATATTAATTTTGTCGTCTGCAAAAGCTTTAAATTTGGACCATTCTACAATTTTGTCATTTGGTAAAGGGTTGAATTTTGTCATTTGGTAAAGATTTTAAACCAGCTACCTGATATCTTGCTCAACCTACAGTAGTTAAACCTTATCACACAATCCAAAAGTTTAATGACCTTTAGAATGAAAGCTTTTTAAAAGATTGCAGAGAAGAAGAGTATGCTGGTAACCAGCATTTACTCCTTTTTCTCATCATGATTTCTAGCCTTTCATATACAAATCCCATCATTTAAGCCTTTACCAAAGGACAAAATTTTAAGACAAGTCTAAATTTAAAGCACTGGCAGAAGACAAATTAAATGAGACAGGATAAGGGCAGAAACATTTAGGGAAAAGGAGAAAATGCTGGAAACAGATACCAGCATTATCTCCTTTTCCTACAAGATTTCAAAAGCTTTCTTTCTCAGGGTCATTAGATCTTGATTTTGTGGTAAAAGCTTATGCTGCATTCAATTTTTCAACAGCAAATGCCTCAAACTCGAACCAGTATAAAATTTAGTCACATGGTAAAGGGTTAACTATTAGCTGCTCCTTTATCAATCTGATCAAAATCTATACATTACCACCTTAAAGATGATTGTTTTTCTTAAATAAATTTAGGGACAAAAAAATCTGGGAAGTCATAACTGAAAATCTCTGAACCAAAACATGTTGGCAGTATGCCTTGTCCTCCTTGTCAAGAAGCTTCTTAGGACATCACACAAAATATTCAATCAAATGTTTCATAAGAAATATCAAGATAAATTTGTGGACTCAAGGCCATGACATAAGCTCCCTAACCTTTGGCCAGCTAAGCTGAAATAAAAATAAGAGTCAGCACAAAGATGCCTGCTTTGTGTTGAAACAGTCTGCCTTGATCACAAATTCTCACACAACTTTTCTTTAACCTTTACAACTCCTCTAAAAAAATCTGATTTCAGATGATTTCACACTGATTTGTCAGAGAAAGAAAAAGTAAGAAAAATAACAAGAAAAAGGGACATAAAATATATCAACACCTCCCCAATATAAATACCTAGCCAACATGTTAGATATTTAATGGAAGAAAGGAGCACTATCGCCAAAAAACTATACTTTAAATGAAATGTTGAGAAAATATTAATTCTCCCAGGGTACACTGTTTCTTCTTTACCTTTCTTGGTTCTTTTCTATCTCTCAAGTTTGGGAGTTTCAATACTGTGCCAAAATTAACTGCAAAAATTATATCATATAAAAAAGCCCTTTATACAATAAATCAATAGTATAGACTGAGCGGTCAAAAAAGCCATTAACTCCATAAATCACCTTATATATGCTATAAAGATATATTCAGTTGGAATAAAAAACAAAATACACTGCAAGTTGAAGGATATCATATCTTCCAACATACTGGATAATTTCAAGACTATTTCAGTCATCAAATACAAACAAACAGCACCCTGTGTGATCAGTTCCCACCCAGTATATATTCTGACCTATTTGCAAATAATGTTAGTTTGTCCAAGTGACTTTTGTTTTGAACATAAAACTGGCAAAACAATATACAAGACAAAATGTAGCTTAGTTTGAAAGCACTTTCATCATAGGACACTTACTAATGTCATGGAATTTCTATATTTATGTTGGATACCATTGATTTTCGATATTCTCCAAAATTTGAGGCATGAACTTCTTTTTCATATTGTCATATTTTCAGAGGAAACTAAGAGAGTTCTACCCCTTATTTCTTTACCAAATTGTCCTCTGTTTTGCTGAACGTAAATGAATGGATTTCAAAGGAAGAAAATAAAAACTAGCAATTTTTCTTTAATCCAAATGTTTTCTACCCTTTCTGATGAAAGTCAATACACTGAACCCAGATCTGTTTTTTCATTTGCAAGTGTTTACAGTCTGGATAGGCCTGAAATTTTGTCATACGATAAAAAGTTTGCTGCAGAGAAAACTCAGGTATTGCAAACATAGCTCACACTTCACAAAGCATGTAGCCTGAAATTCCATTTGCATTAATATGTACCAATTGTTTTTATAGGAATACTTAGCTAAAATAGCTACTTTATAAGTAATAAAGGTAATCATTAGCTGTCCATTTCTTTTATTTTGTTTTTATATTTCAACATTATCTGTGGCAAAATGTGCTTGACCTGACTTCTAAACAGAACAATGAAGTTGATGGCAATTTTGCTCTGTACAATAGAGCATAGTTGATTTGAATGAAATATGAATGAAATGATGTTAGGCAAAAACATGTGCAACTTAAAATTCCTTGAAAAATTATAAATAAGCCAAATTACAGCATTCAAGACAGATACAACAATATATGGCCGATTCATACAGCTCCATGTTGTGCATTCAGTAAGGCAGTAACTCAGGAAATGATGTGATAATATATATATTATGGTGATTTGGGGAACTTATAATATTGAATAAATCCAAACCATCCTCTGTGCCCCATGTAGCGGGTAAGTGCTATACTAACACACTTGGTAATATTCTCATGACTGCCTACATTTATTTCCTCTCTCAACAAAACATAAAATCAGCATAAATGAAAAATTGCCAAAAGATATACTGTCAAATCCAAAGCTCTGGTTCATTCATCTACATAAAAAAAAAATACACCTACAACATTGGAAATTTTGGAAACGGTGACAAAAAAGAAAACTCACCGAAGTAACACATTTCTCCTTTTTCTTTTGGCAAGATTGCAAATAATAAAATTAATTACTTAATCCCTTTTTCTTCATAAAAACATTTACCAAACTTCATATTGGACATCATAACCCTGTTCTTCACGTAAGCTCCTTTTGACCCTAATTAAGTATATTGAAAAATGGATAAACTGCACTATATGAAATGTCTTTTTTGACAGGCAGTTTTCAAGATTCACTTGTAGCAAGAGGATCAAAGCGTGTCTTTATGTGAATGTTTATTGTGTAACTCTATTTATACTTTCTCAAATTATGTAAAATCTTTATAAGAATTTCAAAAAAATTAAAACAACTGCAGAAATAACATTTAACTCTTTACTAAACAACAAAATTGTAGACTTGTCTAAACTGAAAGCATTTGCAGGTCACAAAATAAACATGACTCAAAAATTGAATCTTGACTTTAGGAGAGTAGAAAACATTTGTCGGAAAAGTAAGAAATGCTAGTAACCAGCAGTTTCTCCTTTTCCCACAATGTTTTCAAAAGCTGTCTTTCTAAGGGTCCTTAAAAATCAGGATTGTGTGGTAAAGAGTTAAACTACTCACATTAGTATAAATTAGCTTAAATTTTATTGGGTATAATAGAGCTACAAAGAGTTTATATAAGCTATGGAATTAAGATAATTCCAATCACAGTCTTGCTGTGTTTCTTTTACCACAAATACAAAAAAAGAAAACAAATGAGAACAATTTGCAATTGGGAAGAAAATAAAACTCAAAGTGAACTGTAAGCATGTGAGTGACTAAATAAGGTTTGTCAACATTGCAGTTAGGATCAGATTGCAGAGTAAAAGCTGTCTAATTTTGAACACATGCTATTGAACAATTATGCAAAGAGAGAGTCTTATAGAAACAGTCATGAAATATTTCAAGATTTCTGTCTTTTAATTTACTAAAGTGAATATATACCCCTGTCAAAAAATTGCCAATTAATGATTATGGACATTTTGTGTACAGAAATGTTTGTGACTTAAAGACCATGTTAGTCGTTGGTATATTTGTGGTAAAAACTGCGAACAGAAAAGTTTGTGCATTTTTAAAATTCACGAAATAACGAAAAATTTCCACATCACCAAAATTTCCACTTATGAAGTAACTCCTCTACCATAATGCAAAGAGAGAGTCTTGTACTTTCAGTCATGATATATTACAAGATTTCTGTAAAAAATATACAGAATTTTAATACCTCTACCAAATAATTTCAACAATCCTGAGGAACAATCCTTTTGAACACATTTAGGGAAAAGGACAAAATGCTTGTAACTTCTCATCTACAAATGCTCTTGCTTTGTTCCAGTGTATAATATTTTTATTTGGCACGGAGTTAACTTAAAATGTCAAATTCATTTATTTCATAATCCAAAGTGAAATCATTTTACAAAAAACTTGGCTTATGATAGTTTTTAGCGGACCAAAAGAAACATTGTAATATCAGAATGTCATGAAAACCAATGAAACAACTAGAGTACAGCAGACCACATTCTTCATATTAGAGTATTTTTTTGTATTAATGGCATGTTCGTTCAAAATGTGAAACAAGAGAATGTCTTGATTTTTTTCTGGTCATCTGTATATCAACTGAGAAAGGCATCATTTGATAAAATAAGCAAGACATGTAAGATGGCTGCCAAAGGTCACTGACAGTTTTTTAACTCTCCCAGTTTTTTTTTTGGACATACTTATTCTCATTAGGGTTTAACACATGTGTACGGTGATTGGAAAGTGCTAATTTATTGCTATTTTGAGTAAATCTGACACCATGGGAACCTGGCAATACATGAAATATTGGAACAACACCGGTATTACTTTTGTTCATTACAATGAAAAAATGTTAAGAGGGACCCCAATAGGAACCTACATAATATTATCACTGCTTATAAAAAAATATGTTCTTACTTATGACACCATCAGATGGACTTCACTGTATTAATATCAACCAACACTTTTGACACAACAGGTTTGTATAAGATTTAGCCTTGTAAAGTTATCCTTAATGTTTAGGATTGTAGTTAGTTTCAATCTAGACTGGTGCATAGTTATTTTAGATCACTTAGCTGTTAAAGCAAAGCAGTCTACCTAGCTTAAAGCTAAAACACACAAAGAGAAATTTAGATAAGGGAAGTAACTCACCTGTCAACTGGAGAGCTGGATGTGGAACTAGCAGAACTCTCCATATCTACAATAAAGAATTTATCACTGAATTTGTAAATAATATGAAAGTGGAGACTACATGAGCCAAGAAGTAAAAGTATTAGAAGGATTTTTTTCAGGTCTTCTGCAGTTCTCAATTACAGTCTGAGTTTTGAGCAATAATTATAGTACTTAAAATAAATAAAGTTTTAAGAAGTTGAATACTCTATCTTACATGTGATTATTAACCCTTTACCAAACAATCTGACAAACAGTATTTTGAATATTTGAAAGAGCACTGCATGCAGGTGCCAAGGCTTGGCTGTGAGTGCTTCTTCCTTACTTAGTATTATGAGATAAAGATTTACGATTACTTAATCTTTAAAGCCTTTGAAGACAATATATCAAATATTGCTCAAAAGGCTGGATTTGACAATGAAAAGGTAAAAAGGATTGTGTGTGTGTGTGTGTGGGGGGGGGAGAGGGATACGTTCATAACCATCCTTTTTGTGTAGAGTATCAGCATTTTCTCTTTCTGCCACAATAGTTTCTAAAGCCTTCATTTAAAAATTGGTTTGTTCTGACAGTATTTACTTCTTAGCCCTTTACTAATCAATCCACAACTTACAGTCTTATGGGGGCATCACCTATATAGGCAGCTGTTGGTGATGAAATAAGAATAAAAATTTAATCAATTTCTTACCATCGACCTGGTTGGTCATAAGATTGTCTACTTCAATATCTGACCTGTCTACCATCATGTGCTTGAGCAAATCTTGTTGTATTGTATTGTTCAACTCTGTTTGGTGAAGTTTAGCCTGTAATTCTCTTGCCTCAGATTCCTTGGCAGAAAATGCTAAACCCTTGAAAACATAAAATTAAGTACCTATATTATATTTCATGTGTCTATTTTTAGAAATGTTATGGGTAAAGAAATGTCGTAATTCAAGCTGGGAGGAATTGTTTCCCTGTCACAGTGAATATTTTCCTCCTGCCAAAAATCTGTTAACTGACTTGAGATCATTAGTTTTAAAACTAGCATTCGTTGACAAAATAATCAGAGGACATATATAATTCATTTCATCAGCATGTGGCTAATATGGGGAAATATTTGCCTCGAAAGGAAAAGTTTGCGAAAATAACTTGTGCCGTAATTTTCGCATACCTTTCCCTTTTTGGTAAATATTTCCCCATATTAACCACAAGCTGATGAAATAAACTCTATCTACCCTTACACAATGCATGTTTGGTTTAAAAATACAGCTGATTAACCCTTTAACACACAATGACCACTTTTGACAACCCTGAGGTAGAAACCTTTTGAAAACATTGTGGGGAAAAAAAGAGCAGCTGGTAGCCAGCATTTTCTTTCTTCCCCCGCAATGTTTTCTATCTTTTTCTACTCTTCCTAAATCAAAATTCAATTTTGCAGTCACCATTTCTTTTGTTGTCTGCAAATGCTTAATTTGGTAAAGAGTTAAAGTATAAAATTGCTCTGATTGATAATGGCATACTGCTTTCGGGTCTTTTCTTGCACCATTAAATATATTTGAGCCATGCTGAGGTAAAAGGGGAGCTTACTTCATTTCTGAAAACCATAATACAAAACAAGTCATCACATAATTATGGATCCATAAAATCTGCTTTGTCTAATGATTGGCTGAATCATTAGGTTTATTGGTCCCTGGGCGTGCATGAAGACTGAGTAGCCAATAAAGTCTACAAGATATCATCCCATCAAGAATCAAATTCATTACAAATTCTGTTCTTAATAGTAAGTTAAAATCTATGTACAAGCTGCTTTAGGAAAGTCACCAGCACCAATAAAATAGCAGCAAAGCGGTCATTCAATTCCAAAAGACTGGAAACTAACAAACTCTCACCTTTGTAATGGATAAATTGATGAAATGTTCCAGCAGATATTTGGCTTCTTCTATAGTGATAGCACCAATAAGAGCTGAGGGATCTAGTGAGGCTGCATCTTCCTATAAAGACAGACAGTCGAGAAAATAATTATTACAATAAACACAAATATGACTATGAAATCTTCTTGGCTATCCTCTATGACTAGTAACAACCCAGCTATTGGATGAGTTATACAGAACATTGTGGGAAGAAGTAGTAAATGCTCATTACAAGCAATTTCTCTTTCTCTAACAAATATTTTCCGTACCAATCAAAAGGGTCAATTTCCTGTATATCAAATAATTGCTTTTTTTGCTGTCACATATCAAATGGGTTTTTGGGTAAGCCTTACCATAGTCTATGTAGCAATGGATCCAAAAAATTTCAGTCTTCGATAAAGCGAAATCTTTAATAAAATTACAGAGAAAACTCACTTCATCATTTTATTTCATAAAAGAGAGCTTAGTGCATAAATCCAAATCAAAAAGAGGCATAATTGTGTCCAAAAATATTTTGATGGTTACTAGTCCTTCGTCTATGAGTCCCCCTTTTGATACTTAACAACTCATCCTAGCTTGAAGTAAATATCTTCAGTAGTAACATAGTGGATACAAAATGTCAAAGGTTTTTTCATGACACAAATGACAGCAGTGCTATGGCAACATCTCGAAGTTTTATCTGAACAAAGCCAAGCTAATGATGAAAAATTACTTTAAACATGTTATTTTCATCTGGCTAAATGAAAAATTGGATCATAATCTGATTAACTCTTTACCACACAATGCTGACTTTTAACGACCCTTAGAAGAAGCCTTTTGAAAACATTGTGGGAAAAGGACAGAATGCTGGTAACCAGCATTTTCTCCTTTTCCCACAATGTTTTCAACTCAGTTGGAGGAAAGTTTCATCATTAGAGCTGAAATTGTAGTCTGCAATTGCTTTGAATTTGGATGGGTCTAACATTTTGTCGTATGGTAAAGAGTTAAAAGCCCGGAACATTTCTTAGGACCACAGGCAGGGACACAGTAGTTGATCCCTATACTCTGGATTTAAACTTTTTACTAATTTGTGAAAACAGTTATTTACTTTAGCTTCTTCAACCTGTACAATGTTACTCTGACACTCATTTATGTTGTCCTGGGCAAACTCTACTTGGTTGTTCAAGGACTCTATCAAATCTGTCACTTCTTTGATCTCCTCTTCAGGCTGTTCAAAAAGACAGAAAAACTAAAAATCAAACGATGAAGCCAACGGACGGCCATATATTCCGAGCTGTATAAAATTGAAGGCTAAGCACTTGACCCTCAAATAAGACTTCAGATATAGTTTCCATGTCTACACACTGATCAATCTTTACCCTTTCCCTTGCAATAAAATTTTAGACAGATCCAAATTGGAAGCATTTCCAAAGGACAGAGTAAATGTGGCATAAATAATGGGATTTGTGTGTGAAAGTAAAAAAAGCTTTGTAGAAAAAGAAGAAAATGCTAGTTTCCAGAATTTTCTCCTTTCACCACTATGTTTTCATCTTCGCGAGCCAAGGTTACGATCACTTCATGGATCTTACCTGGGCTGATCAAGCCCATTTTCCAGATTCCCTTGATACGCCCCCTATTGGATACTGTTTATTATTTCCCTTTACATCATATTTCTTATAGCCAATGAAATACCATTTTACAAACCACTTACAAATACAATAATTCAACATGAAGTAATAACAACAAACATACTTTGACATTCCATGGTCAGGTGCTGGGATATAACCTAAAACCTCTGATAATGGATTGATCATACTGAAACTTTCTGTAAATATTGTTTGTCTATGTTTTTTTTGGTAATAAATCATTACAGATTGTGCACATATCCACGGAGGTATTCATCTTTACCTTCTATTTTTATCCGAAAGGTCGCGACCTTGTTCTATTCTTATCAAAGATGAAATGCTATGAGCGATTTGATATGATGCAGTTAGAGCTTGCTGCAACCAATGAAGATGCATATTGGGGGAATGTCGAAATCGTGCTCGATCCGCCAAGGGTAGATTAGCTTAGTAGTTCATCACCCTTTCCTGCGAAGATACTATGTTTTCAAATGCTGTCTTTCTCAGGTTCATCAAAATTCAGATTCTGTGGTAAAGGGTAAATTTAAGAACTCTGAAGATTAGGGAAATATAGCATAATGAAAGGAGCATAATGGTTCACCTAGTGTCAGCATGATCTTGAAGCCTGGTGTCTTAATACCTCAGTTCTGCATATTGTCTTATCAAAGGCAACATAATGTGGGAAACATTTAACTCTACCAAAGCAAAAAAGCATAGACTTGTCAAAATTGAAAGCAATGGCAGACGACAAATTAATGTGGCTCAAAACTTTTGGGAAGGGTAGAAAACATTGTGGGGAAAGAAGACAATGCTGGTTACTGGCATTTTCTCCTTTTTCCACAATGTTTTCAAAAGGTTTTTTTCTCAGGGTTGTTAAAAGTTGGGATTGTGTAAAGAGTTGAAACTAGAAGGCCCTGAAGGGCCTGAATATGCTCTACTGGCAGAGAGTTTGCTTTCAAATAAAGCATACATAGGAATTCATTACGCAAAAATACAAAATAAATTGACATTTTCAACTCAAAATGGCTACTTTTCCATTACTGTTGGTTGAATTTTTTCGAACTCAACAGGGTTAAAAAGCTATAGATGGGATAAACAAGCTGAAAAATTCATAAAATCTGATCACAAATAAATACTTTATCATGTAAACAGGCAATGAAATTGTTCAATTTGAAAAGACTACTTTTCCCATACTGTTTGTCAGATTTTTTTCAAAATTGATAGGATTAAAGCTTTTGATGAGATTAACAAACTCTGCAAGTTTCACGGAAGTCTGACCAAAAATGAAGACTTAATCGCGTAAACAAGAAATGAAAGTTTTAAACTTGAAATGGCTACTTTTCCCATACTCTTTGTTGGAATTTTTTCAAAATCAATAGGGTAGAAGCTATTGATAAGATAAACAAACTCTGCAAGTTTCATGGAAATCTGACCTAAAATGAAGACTTTATTGCGTAAACAAGAAATGTAAATTTCAAACTTGAAATGGCTACTTTTCCCATACTGTATGTCGGATTTTTTTCAAAATCAATAGGGTCAAAGCTATTGATGAGATAAATAAACTGTGCGAGTTTCACGAATATCTGACAACAAATAAAGACTTTATCGCGTAAACAAGAATTGGAGATTTTCAACTTGAAATGGCTACTTTTCCCATACTGTTTGTCGGATTTTTCTCAAAATCAATAAGGTTGAAGCTATTGATGAGATAAACAAACTGTGCAAGTTTCACGAAAATCTGACGACAAATGAAGACTTTATCGCGTAAACAAGAATTGGAAATTTTCAAATTGAAATGGCTACTTTTCCCATACTGTTTGTCAGATTTTTCTCAAAATCAATAGGGTTGAAGCTATTGATGAGATAAACAAACTGTGCAAGTTTCACGAAAATCTGACGACAAATGAAGACTTTATCGCGTAAACAAGAATTGGAAATTTTCAACTTGAAATGGCTACTTTTCCAATATTGTTTGTTGGATTTTTCTCAAAATCAATAGGGTTGAAGCTATTGATGAGATAAACAAACTGTGCAAGTTTCACGAAAATCTGACAACAAATGCAGACTTTATCGCGTAAACAAGAAAAAGACTAACGGACGGACAGACGGACGGACAGACGGACGGACAGACGGACGGACGGACGACGGAAACCCCGCCATGACATAAGCTCTGCTGGCTGAAAGCCAGTAGAGCTAAAAAAAGAAAACAAATTTTGTACATTGTAACACCAAGAAGCCCACAAGTCATTCGTGAAACATTTTCACATCAAGATCAGCATTTTCTCCTTTTCCCAAAATGTTCCCAACAGCCCTCTATCATCAAAATTTGGGATTGTGCAGTAAAAGATTAAAATGTACAGGCCTAAAACTGCAAGTCTTGAATTGTTTGGGAAAGAGGATCTTGAAACTTAACTTACATTTCCTGCTGCAATCATTCCCTCTCTCCTCTTCATTTGTTTTTCCAGTTTTTTACCTAATTTTTCTCTATGCTGTAAAAATATAAATCAAATACAGATTTATTAATTCATTTCTGTACTATAAAATAGATTTAGTTGTATGTATACTATTTAACTCTTTACCACACAATCACAACTTTTATAGCCTCTGAAAGAGAAGGCTTTTGAAAACATTAAAGGAAAAGGAGTAAATGCTGGTTAGCAGCATTTTCTCCTTTTCCTACAATGTTTTCTACCCTTTCCAAAACAAATTTCAATTTTTAGGCCCCATTTATTTTGTCGTCTGCGAGTGCTTTCAATTTGGACAAATCTAGAATGTTGTCGTTCGGTAGAGTTAACACAGTTTTGACATTATTTCAGCTATATTATATATTATTTCTCAAGTCACTGGCTGCTCACCCACATAACCATAACCACAACAATGACCAGTGGTGAAAGAGGAATGAATCCGGTGTAAATTTTGTATGTGTCCATGAACCATTCTTCCCCATAATCCAGTTAGTTAACCCTTCTCCTACTGAATAAATCAAATTAAACTTTTCAGGCCAATAGTAAAAACCCAAACGATGCTATTTCAAGTATATCTTTTTAAAGAAAAATATCTCTATATCAGACAGTGTAGATTCAAGATCAGACTGCACATTTGCTTCGCATAATGAATCTCTCAAAGATACACTTTACCAGCCCACCCCACTTCAACCAGAGCAACAACATGCAAGATGTATCCATAGGTGATATGTAATTAATAATATGTTTACCTTCAGCCAGATATCCATGTCTTTCTCAATGTTAGCTACCGTCTGTTTTTTGTTTACGACAGTAGTTATATTTTTTTCAATCATGTCCCATTTATGCTTTGTTGCTTTGGCGTTAAACTCTGTTCTTCTTCTCCGCCTTACACCTGGCACTGAGGTTATAACAGGCCCTGAAAGCAAAATCACTGATCTCTTTATCACACAACAAAATTTCAGACAACAAAATTTCAGACTTGTCATAATTGAAAACATAAACAGACAAAAATGTACAAGTGGCTCTAATTATGGAATTTGCCTTTTACAGGGTAGAAAACATTCTGGTAAAAAGGAGAAAATACTAGTCGCCAGTATTTTCTCCTTTTTCCAGAATGTTTTAACAGGCTCTTTTTCAGGGCTGTTACAAGTTGGGATTATGTATTTAAAAGTACTGACTGTGTAGTTCAGAGTTAACTCTGTGCCAGAAAACAAAATTTCAGACTAATTAAAATTGAAGGCATTTTTGGTGACAAATCATGTGTGACAAATCTGAAAAGGACCTAAAACTTTGTGGATAAAGGAAAAAAGTGCTGGTTCAAATAAATGTGATCATAACCCTTTTAAAGAAACTAACTAAAAAAAAAAAAACCTTTGCATATTTGAACCTATTCAAGTATTATAAATAACAAGAATGTGTGTTTTCTCAATTATCATCATCCTAGTGTCAAAATGAAACTGATTAATCTTTAATACAACATGTTCATGTACAACAAAACTTTCCAGCGAGTAAAATTATAAACAGCCACTATCTTACAGGTATTTGTTTACAAACACCTAGCAACATAGGTATAATTATCTGTCATTATTAAAAATTCTCAGAAAAGATGGTAAATCAATGAAACATACATCTTATTGCATTTAAAAACAACAGCACAAAAAATGATACATGTATTAGAACAACAGAAAATCTTTTGTAAAATCACATCCTGAAAATCACATCAATTTACCTCTTTCCCACACAATCCCGACTTTTGACAGACGACCCAAGAATAGAAAGCTTTTGAAAATATTGTGGGAAGAGGAGAAAATGCTGGTAAACAGCATTTTCTACTTTTCCCACAATGCTTCCTTCCCTGTCACAGACAATTTTCTTCATTTTATTCACATTTAATTTCTTGTCTGTAAAAGCTTTTAAAAATTTGGACAAGTCTAAAATTTTGTAGATCTGTAAAGAGTTCAGAAATTACATAAACAATATCTTTCGTGAAATATCTTTTGTGAAACTGTAAGAAATTACATAAGTTAATTTCAAAGTAGCTAACAAAAAGCCACTGTTTTGTATTGCTTTAACCCTTTACCAGACAACAAAATTTTAGCCTTGTCCAAAGTGAAAGGATTTGCAGAAGACAATTTCAGTGTGGCTCAAATGGTGCAATTTTTCTTTGATAAGGTAGAAAACATTGTGGAAAAGGGAGAAAATGCTGGTTAACAGCATTTCCTCCTTTTCCCGTAACATTTTCAATAGGCTCCTTTAGTCAGCATTGTGCGCCATTTCCTCCTTTTCCCACAATGCATTCAAAATCCTTCTTCCCTAAGATGGTTAAATCATTGCACTGTTTTGTAAAAGCTTTATTAAGTGGTTTAACTCATTACCAAACGACAAAATTTTAGGTTTGCCCAAATCGAAAGCATTTGCAGATGACAAAATAAAAGTGAATGAAAATTTGAAATTTGTTTTGTAAAGGATAGAAAACATTGTGGGAAAAGGAGAAAATGCTGGTCACCATCAAAAATGCTGGTCACCAGCATTTTCTCCTTTTCCGAAAGTGTTTTCTAAAGGCGTCTTTCTCAAGGGTGTCAAAAGTAGGGATTGTGTGGTAACGGGTTAACAGAGGGTTTCTGCAATAATGTTACTATCACACTCTTCAAAAAAAAGAAAATTCCAAAATTTATCTAAGTTTAGTATATTTATATTTGAGTTATGCCCTAAGAAAAGGAGGCTTAATGCAACTTCAAAAAGTAGCAATCCAGATCAGCCTGCACAGGCTGACCTGGGTAAAATCTTGCTTTCAGTAAATTTTCCACATGTTCAAGGACAATCCAGTTGGTTATTAAAAGAATGGATTTTCAGAGCTCCAGATAAGGGGGAGTGATGCTATTCTTAATCCATAATTTCTCTTTCAAACCCAATGTTTTGGGTACTCATTTGAATCGTCTCAGTGAGACAATTCTAATGAGTACCCATAACATAGGGTTTGATGGAGAAAAATTAATATTTTCAATTCTAAAATCAAAACTACTCCCTTTATCTTGAGCTCTGAATTAACCCTTTCCCAAACAATCCCTGGTTTTTATGGGTCTGGAATAGTAGCCTTTTGAAAACATTGTGGGAAAAGGAGAAAATGCTGATAACCAGCATTTTCTCCTTTTCCCACAATGTTTTCTACCCTATCATAGACAGAAATCATCTTTTCAGCAAGAGTTGAATTGTCGTCTGCAAATGCTTTCAATTTGGTCTAGTCCAAAAGTTTGTCGTTTAGGAAACGGTTAAATAAGGACTTCCTTGATGCAATGCATCACTGATATGCATAAGAATCCCTTTTGCCCCCCTTTTGCCAGAACACCACTCGTATGTATTATACAGTGAAGCAGTCATAATATTGTGAGCACAGTAAGTATAAGTAAGTACATGTGTACTAAAAACCTTCTATACACAAACACACACACATAGATTATTGCTCATTATGATTACATAATTTACTCCTCAATCACACTAAACCCATCTTATCACCACAGAATTACCTTTCTTTGGTTGCTTGCCACTCTCTGTCTCTGCTATAAAAATATGAAATTATCAATGCTTTATGTCCTCTACCAAAACTTACCTTATGTCTGTATTTTTGTTTGTGTTTTTTGACTGATCTTTTGTGCAAATTACAAATGTTGTATATCTTTTAATGGTTTAATTTCAAAGGTATTACACTGAAAATGTTGCATCTACGGCCCACACAGTATCTTACTAGTTTTTTACTAGTGACCTACTTTTTCACCCAACATGACTAATTTCAAGCCCATTCCACATATCATCAAGACAAACATTTTGCTTGAATTTTATGAGCATGGGAAAGCAAATGCGGCCTCTAGAATGTATACAAGGTTTTCCTAAAATTGCTCCTTTTGACCTACATGTACCTTTTGATCCGATGTAACCCTGATTTGGGAATATTTGAAGACAAGTATTTTGACCAAGCTTCACAAGTAGTGGACTGAACATGTGGCCTTTTCCAAGACTTGTTGAAGTGTCCTACTCTTCGACCCAAGGAGACCAAATATCTAACCAACTTAAAATATAATCAAGACAAACATTCTCAAAGAATGACTGGACAACCTCAGGTAAATGTGCACACTGATAAGTACTGTCAGGATATGTTGTGAAATGTTCCAGCATAAACACCTTAGATATCACAATGGTCTTTTCTGACCAAAACTATACATACAATGCAAATTCTAGTTATTTAGTTGTCTAACAATTAACAGAAAAAAGGAGGACTCTGACTTACCAACTGGCACGGTTGTTGGTTTATCATACTTTCCAACACGGCCTGCTGCTCTTGTTGACATAGGTCTGTTTTTCTTACGCAACAATTCAACCTACAAAATGATACAAGTGAAGGATTAAAAAGGAATAAACAGATAGAAATCATTCAAATTTAACTCTCCCAAGTCACATCCATGGCTAAAATGTAATTTTTTATAACTGTATGCTAACTCTTAACAAAACAACAAAATTTTTCACCAGTTCAAATTGAACTCATTTGCAAATGACAAATGTCAACTGTGTTGATAAAACATGTCAAATGTTTTCTATAAAATTTTGGTGGGTCTAAGGTTAACCTGAGGGTTTAAAAAAAATGCATACCTCCTCCTGTTTTCTTTTTAAAACCACATCTTTCTGTGTTTTTTCTCTCTCAAGTGATCGGATCAACCCCTCTTTTTTGATTTGTTCCTTCTTGAGTAGAGATATCTCTTTACTTCTACGTAGTTCTGTCTGTTTATTCTTCTCTGTATCTTCTTTGATCTGTTTCATTAGCCGCACCTGAAAGTCATCAAGTCATTTGGCTGATCTAGTATTCTATGCTGTTATCAATAAAATCTGTATGATAATGTACTCAACTTGAACTAAATTTGTGGCACATATCTTTGGAAATGTTGTTGACAGATATGAATAAACCATCATGAACAAATATGAAAAACATGAAGGCAAAATGAGAAATTGTTGAGATCAAAGCAGATTCTAGTTTGCCCATGTTTTCAAAACCATTAAATTGCAAAGCAGAAAAGCTCATTTCCATAGATAATACTGAGTCCCACAAGTTTGGACATGTCTTTAAATTTGGATAGCTACAGAAATAAACACAAGAATTTTTCGCAAACTTTTTAACCTGTGCATGCACTATTTTAGTTCTTACATTCCAAATTTTTTGTGTCTCACCTCTGATGAATATGAGAAAGTAATCAGTCACTTAGAAAAGTTGTGTCAGTACTAGTGTGAGAAAACCAGGAAACACATTCGTAGGTGGACCGACCCCCATGATATGACCTAAGCTATTAAAACTATGTTAAACTCAATCAATTACAAAAAATTACCTTCAACAAAAAATGTTCGCATTATGAAAAGCCTTAGAATGCAGCTAGCAAATCTGTAATAAGATTCTAAAGTTGAGTTCAAATTTGAACTATTGGTAAGCTACTACCTTTGGTATTACACAGAACAGAAATTTGACATCCTTGATTCACTTTTATGACATTTATGATATATCAAGGATTTATGATTTGATTACAAATTGCATTGTACAGCAAGTTCATAAATATTGAACTCAAACCTTGGTTTTCTTCATTTCTCCAAGTTCATGTTGAAGAGTTTTCAACTGTTTTTCATAATGGGACTGGTTTTTTATTAGTTTGGCGTGTTCTTTTTTGGCAGCCTGCAACTTCTTCAGCTCTGTCTGCATCTCACCCAGTTTTCTCTCATATTTCTCCTGAACCTTCTTAGTTTGGTCATTGGAAGTATTTTCTACTTTACCTGTCATCAACAGTAATGCAGATTGTCAGATAACCCTTAATAACACAATTGAGTTTCAATAACCTTGAGAGAGGAGACTTTAGAAAACATTGTGGTAAAAGGAGAAAATGCTGGTAACCAGCATTTTCTCCTTTTACCACAATATTTTCTATCCTTCCAAAGACTACTATTACTATTTCAGCCATACTTTTTCTATTGTCTGGAAAAGCCTATAAAATAACCTAGTTCAAAATTTTGTCATCTGGTATACAGATAACTCAAGCTTCCAAACTAAATTCATCAGAAAAATTTAGACTGAAAAAACATTTTGTTTCTTTTTGGGTGACATGGAAAACATTTGAGAAAACGCCTTAACTTCTCCTTCAAGCGACTGCTTAGTTTCTGACAACATGATTAATGCCCCCCTTTTCAATTAGGACATCAAAAATACTTACCAGGTCGATTGAGTGGTATAGGACTTCAAAACAAGATCCTACAATAAATGCTAAAAAGGGACATTTCCCCTTTCACAAATATACCAGTATATTTCAAAACTAACCTAAGCTTGAGAGAACTTTATCTCTCTCTGCTTCTGTTTCCCTTATTTTAGTGACCAGAAGTTGAACTTTCTCCTCATACTGAGTTTTCATGGAATGTAATTTTTTCTGACTCTGTTCCAATTCCTCTATCAATCTCTGTTTGATGGAAATTTCGCAAGTCAGTTCTGCCAGATCCTCATGAATATTGTCTGAATCTGAAATGAATAAAAAAGTGATTCAGTAGTTCATATCATATAAGAGAGCTGACCCATAAATTAGTAAAAAGATAGCTTTTCATATTTTCATATGAGCCTTCTAGCAAGTTCAATTTATAAATATTTATTTAAATTTGAGTTGTCAGGGAAAACCTTGTTCTATTGCAAGTAACATGAATATTGTTACGCAACATACACCAATCTAATAGCTCTCTGAGCTGGTAAGATAAAAGGAGTCGATATGTTGCAATGTAGAGGTCAGTTTGGCCAAAAAATGTATCAAAGTAATGGTCTGTGAATATTTAGAGATCAGACTTCATGTTTTGTAATGTCTTATCTTGAGCTACATTGTATGCAAAAGCAAACAAAACCAGGTCTGGTGATCAAAAGTAAACTGTGTTCATTTTCATTCTCTTCATTGGTAAATTCTTGTATATAGTAAATAATACCAGTAAATAATACCACAAAATATATTTCAAGACTTATTTAAAGAGATGGAAATAAAAGCCCTTTTCTATCTTCTAGCACAAATCAAAATAAGAGAAACTACAGAAAACTCTTTTCAAATATATAATTAAAAAATTATAACAGAAAGATAGGCTACATAACAGAAAATGAGATTGCTTGTTGTCATTTTTGATTTAAACAAAAATGAGTAAGAAAATATTCAGATCTGAAAGAGCATTATTTGATCTACATAAATCTACAACTACCAAAAATGATAATTTACAATAATAATAGTAATAATTGAAAATAAACATTTAATACAAAAATGACATGACTAGGTAAGGAATTATACTGAAGATAAGATAGTGCTTTCTTCTTTGAACCACATCTAAAGCAATAAATGGCATCTCTTCCAGCAGGAAAGACAACACAAATAAATGAGTCATGCTCCAGCAAGAAAGGGCTCAACTCACTACCTAACGACAAAAATTCAGGTTTGTCCAAATCGAAATCATTTGCAGATGACAAAATAAAAGCGACTGAAAATTTGAAATTTGTTTTGTTAAGGGTAGAAAACATTGTGGGAAAAGGAGAAAATGCTGGTAACCAGCATTTTCTGCTTTTCCCACAATATTTTCTAAAGTCTTCTTTCTCAAGGTTGTCAAAAGTAGGGATTGTGTGGTAATGGGTTAATACATCTCCTTGATACAAGATACCAGGTCAATCCTCACATGGTCATGGATCCATAAAATCCACTGTATCTTACAACCGACTGAATCATAAAGTACACTGGTCCTTGCACATACAGAAAATTGACCTATTGCGAAAACTTTCAGCCCAGGCCGGCCTGCACATACTGTAAGGGCTGACCTTGCTCCATACTTTTCGTAGATGCATTACCACATTACCCCATTACCACACAACCCCTACATTTGACGCCCCTGAGAAAGAAGCCTTTTGAAAACACTGTGGGAAAAGGAGAAAATGATGGTAACCAGCATTTTCTCCTTTTCCCACAGTGTTTTCTACCCTTCCCAGAACAAATTTCAATTTTTCAGTCACCATTATTTTGTCGTCTGCAAATGCTTTCGATTTGCACAAGTCTAAAATATTGTCGTTTGATAATGAGTTAAGCAGCCTTTTCACAGAGCATGGCTCAAAAAGTACAGAAGATACATAACACCCTCCCAAGCAGTTGTTTTCAATTTTCAGCTGAAGGTTTTATCCACTCAAATTCTGTGAAAAGTTTTTTATTTCTATTTAGTTCTTTGGCTGGTATTTTCTATAACTCTTTACCACACGATCCCGACTTTTAACAACCCTCAGAAAGAAATCTTTTGAAAACATTGTAGAAAAATGAGAAAATGCTGGTCACCAGCATTTTCTCCTTTTCCCACAATTATTCCTCCCTGTCAAAGAAAAACTGCACTATCTGAGCCACAATGATATTGTTGTCTGCAAAATGCTTTTAATTTGGACCATGAAATTTGGAAAATAAAGTTTTGTCGTAGGGTAAAGAGTTAAATAGTCTACATCCCCCATTTAATGTGATAAATAGTCTATGGAAAAATGCTCTCATACTTTCCTAAAGCTCTTCAAAACTTTCTTAAGAATACAAAACCAAAGGTTATGAATATATTTTTTTTAGTTTCTTTCATTTTATAATTCAGGAAACACTTTATCCTTCATTTTATATGGCTTGCAACACGTGAAAAGGGTCATTCAGACATTTGCGTAAAGTGTCGTCTCGGATCAGCGTGTACAGTCTGCAGAGACTAATCCGAAACGACACTTTCCGATTTTATGTGATTTTCTGTTTTACGCAAGTCTACTGTAGCACAAAATCTAATGTAGTCATAAAGTGTCGTCTCGGATTAGCCTGCGCGGACTGCGCAGGCTAATCCGGGACGACACTTTACGCAAATGTCCGAATGCACCTTTTCATGTGTTGCACTCCATATAGACTTCAAATGGCACACAGAGTATTATCTAACACAGCTTTACCTGACCATACACTCCAGTAATCCAAAAATATCTTCACTGCAGTAAGCATTAGATAATAGCAATTCAAATCATTAAAGCAAAGTGATTTATCAATAAAAAACGTGTCTACAATGATCTTTTTGTTTTTTCTAGTTGTAACTTTACAGTTATATATTCATACAGTCAATAAAACAGATAAATATCTAATTTATGTTTCAAAGCAACAATCTCTGCAGGTTATATCAGACAATCTACCTTTCAGATATGTATATAACAGATGTATGCATTTTTTTCCTCCCCTTTATGTATGGAGAGGTTGTTTACAATTTCTATGAAATGGAAACAGCTTAATCAAACAGACAACCTGTTTTAATCTAAAATACACAACACATAACTTCAAAACCGACAAATTTCCTTGTGCCAAGTAAGCTGATACAGCTCTTGTCAAAGAACAGGCTCCTTAACCCTATACCAAATAATCCCTAGTTTTTACAACCCTGCAGAAGAATCTTTTTGAAAACATTGCAAGAAAAGGAGAACATGCTGGTAACCAGCATTTTCTCTTTTTCCAGCAATGTTTTCTACCCTGCTGGAAATAAATATCAATTTCGGAGTTACTTTTAATTTTTCATCTGCAAGTGTTTTCAATTCAATCCATTCTCGGATTTTGTTGTATGGTAGAGTTAATACAGTCAGGCAAGTGATAAATAGCTAGTAAATGGATACCGTAAACATGGCCCTATCCCCTAGCTAGCTATTCAATAAAATTTTGATCTCAAACATCAGAAACAGTTCAGTACACAATATCATTTTTACAATATATTCTTATCTACAATCATTCAACAGTTCTGAGGAAGTAAAATCAAGCAGCTTCATGGTTTGGTCCTCTGATTATTAACATATACTATTTTTAAATCTTACGCTTCAATTTTTACTGTTTTACTTGCTCTATACTTTTTCAGCTGTTACCTCTGGTTTTTCTTGTAAATCAGCACAATAAAACTATCCTAAACAATTGTTTCAGATCATCTCAGTAACAAATTGTTTATTACTTCAGAAAAAAATCCACTGATTTCCTACCTTTACCATCCGAGTCTGAATCAGTGCTTGTTTCATCTACATCATCATCCTCATAATCTTCTTCTTCATCTCCGTTTATCTAGAATAAGAAAAAAAACAACGTAATATATGAACTCTTAACCAAAATACCTAATTTTAGACTCAACCAAACTGAGAGCATTTGCTGACACAAAATAAATGTAGCTCATATGATTTATGTCTGCAATAGAGTAGAAAACATTGTGAAAAGAGGAGAATACTTGGCCACCAATATTCTCTCCCCTCCACCATGTGTTAAAAAGCCTTCTTCTTCAGTATCCATAAAAATAGGGATTGTGTAGTTAAGGGTTAACTGACAATGACATTGAAAGTCCAGAACCCAAAAGACCATGTAGACAACCGTTTGGTTAAGAGTTAAAAAGCTATTTCTCCATTTCTTGCAATACTTTCTGAAACTGCTCTCTGCAGAAACCCAAACCTTTATGTAGATGGGCTATAACTAGTGATAATTTACATGCCAACAAAGATGATGGCATTAGGGCTACAACAGTACCTTTATGTTTTCTTTGAACAAAGTGTAGATAGAAACAGAAAACTAAGTTTTACCCTACTAACCAGATCTACGTTTCCATTCTCGTCAAATATTTCCTCTTCATCCTTCTCCGACTTTTCTGATTTATCTTTCTCTACTATCTCTTCTTCCTCATTTTCCTCTGTCTTCTCTTTCTCCTCATTTGATGGCACATTCTCAGTCTCTCTGAAAAGAAGTAAAAGTCACTTTTTTTGTGTTTATTTTCATATTTCTGTTTAAAAAAAAGTGACCTACTATGGTCTTAATCCTTCACAATACCTGGTTTTTACAGCTCAGGGGAAGAGGCCTTCTGAAAACATTGTTGGAAAAGGAAAAAATGCTATTAACCAGCATTTTCTCCTTTTCAAACAATGTTTTCCACTATTCTTAAGTCAAATTTCAATTTTTGAGTCACATTCATTTTGTTGTCTGATAATGCTTTCACTTTGGACATGTCTAAAATTTTGTTGTTTGGTAAAGAGTTAAATGCTCTAACTGCCATGGACAAGTCAATATATTTGGATGTTTCTACCCATGAATATCAATCAGAATGAACAGTCAAAACTTTATTCTGTCCAACAGTACACACTGATGGCCAAACAGTGAAGGACAGACACCAAATTTATTATGATATCTCATTTTGTGGTTTTTGACACATGAGTTTCAAAAGATAACAAGATTAAAAAAAAAGCCCTCATCTGTTTTAAATATAAGACAAATGACATACTAAATTAGTAATTTACCCAATGACTTAAATATAAAGAAGTTTCAACATTATCAAAAAGAACATTACCCCAGTTTAGATATTGTATTTACTTAACCAATTACCAAACAATCCTAGGTTTTCACAACCCTGGAACAGAAGGCTTTTGAAAACAGTGGAAAAAGGACAAATGCTGAAAACCATCATTTTCTCCTTATCCCACAGTGTTATCTACCATATATAAAAGCTTACCATTATCTAAGGAATTTTTGAATTGATCATCTGCAGATGAATTTTATTTGTTAAAGCCTAAAATTTGTAGTAACCAGCATTTACTCCTTTTCCCACAATATTTTCTACTCTTCCCAAAACAAATTTTAATTTTTCAGTCACTTTTGTTTTGTCCTCTGCAAATGCTTTCAATTTGGACCAGTCTAATATTTTGTCATCTGGTAAATTTCACTTCTTACATTTTAAAGCATAGATAATACTATGATTCTGATAATGTGTTATAATGGTATCTTTCAAAGTTGCCAACCCTGCAAAAAAACATATTTTCACACTACAACAAAAGTTAACTCTTTACCACACGAGAAAATTTTAGACTGTTCCAAATTCAAAGCATTTACAGTGACTGAAAAATTAAAATTTGGTTTTAGAAGGGTAGAAAACATTGTGGGAAAAGGAGAAAATACTGGCTACCAGCATTTCCTTCTTTTCCGACAATGTTTTTATTTGCCTTCTTTCTCAGGGTCATCAAAAGTTGGGATTGTGTGGTTAAGGGTTATAACATTTGTGACTTACTGCTCACTGAGCCTTGACTGGGATCGTTTCATTATCTTCATTTTATTCACATCTTGTTTAGCCTCCTCAATCAGACTACTAATGCTGTTGTCTGGAGATATTGGTCCATCAAAACTTCGACTTGTACTTAGTGGGCTAAGTCCTAGACGGGAAGATGAGATGAGTCTCCCTCTCTTCATTGTACTCATCATAGACTCAGATTCTGCTAATTTAGTCCTGAAAAAAAATGCTAAAAGCTAATACTGAGATTTGAGGATCAATGTAAATATCTGATATGCATATACAGAGCTTCAGACGAAGACAGTGTTTGTGATTTCAAAATTGAAAATAATAATTATTCTCCACATAACTCTATATCATGGGTA
Organism: Tridacna crocea; assembly: GCA_943736015.1. NCBI lineage: Eukaryota > Metazoa > Mollusca > Bivalvia > Cardiida > Cardiidae > Tridacna > Tridacna crocea. The sequence continues at coordinate 22,964,768 of OX031067.1, read as the reverse complement.
CTCATTAGAATTGTCTCATTGAGACGACTCAAATGAGTACCCACAACATAGGTTTTGAAGAGAAATAATGCATGTAGAGTACTAACACTCCCTCTCATCTTGAGAAATAGTGGATACAGAATACCATCACACCCTCTTAACTGGAGCCCCGTATATATATACCCAAAGGAAAAAGAAACGCAGAGTAAAATAATATGGAATAACTTTTAAACAGCTTTGTCTATTTTCATGAAAATTGGTCAGGTTATTATCTCGGTCATTGTGTACTCAACACGGTAAGAAAAATTACCAAAGCATGTAACGTACCGTGTCACATAGTGCAAGAAGAGAAAAGCAAAAATTCCTTGCAGAATAAATCTGATTAATTCGTCAACACAGTTTTTCATATCATTCGATATTCTACAGATTTACACTCTGTTTTCAGTAGTTAAAATTCTATTTTAATTACCTGCGGTAATGGCACGGCTTACGGAAGTTCAGAAGGTTCAGGCTATTGCGTTACTAATGCAAGGTCAAACACAACGGCAGGTTGCTATGCAGTTTAGCGTGAATGTTTCTACCATAGAACGACTTGTTCGTTGTCTTGGAGAAACTGGAAGACTTGCCGACCGACCTCGAACAGGGCGTCCACGCGTAACGAGATGACGTCAGGACAGGGCTATACGTCTTGCCCACCTGCGTAATCGGTACGTTACTGCCACTGAAACTGCTAACAATACAATAGGCAATCATAACCGCATATTCAGCCCAAAACTGCGATGTAGACGTCCATGTGTTGGTCTGCCTCTCACTCGTCCACATCATGCGTGTCGAATGGCTTGGTTGGTGGCACATGGCCCCAGAATATTTCCAATGAGGCAATGGAGAAAGGTCTTTTTCACCGACGAGTCGCAATTCACCCTTTTTCGTCCGGATGGTCGACGTCGTATATACCGACGTCGTTGGGAACGTTTGGTGGTGGATCAGTTATGGTCTGGGGTGGAATATCTCACGGGGTTAAGTCAACGTTGGTTGTGTTGGGTGGGAATTTGACCGTCGTCAGGTATAGGGATGAAATCCTCCGCCCGTTTGCCGTTCCTTTAGTCCAACAACATAATCTCATTTTTCAACAAGACAATGCCCGACCTCATGTTGCGAGAGTTTGTACACAGTTTCTGGTGAATCATTACATTCAGCCGCTTGACTGGCCAGCCTATAGTCCAGATTTGTCCCCAAATGAACATCTTTGGGACGAACTGCACAGGAGGGTAAGGCGGCGTCAGAACACCCCCACCACGCTCGACCAACTGAGAAATGCCTTGTTGAAAGAGTGGAAGAATATCCCCATGAGAAAGATAAACACTCTTATGAATTCAATGCACAGGAGAATAAGGGCTGTGACAGCTGCAGGTGGTGGACATACCCAGTAGTGAGAACTATACGCCAATTTGAAATTACGTTTTTGTTGGGTATCGCCAAATTGGTTCAAATACCTCTAAATGTAAAGGTCAAAATCAAGTGAAATTTTCAGAAATAATTCATGAAAGGTAGTTCTTGATAGTGTAATAAACAAAATTTAATACCCTACATACAATTTACCATAAATGACTGCTAAATTGTACCCTGCGTTTCTTTTTCCTTTGGGTATATATGTTTATCTATAACTGAATTCTCTTCTGTATCACGCAAATTATTTTGTTCCTTTGTACTTAGTGGGCTGAATAACTGACTTTTTTTCATTTCAAAATAGTATGTACAGTAATTAATGAAACATTCATAAAATACTTACCTCGAATCAACAAGCTATAGCATATGAGGACTTAATTAGTATCTGCGTTGTCTTAGTCCAGTAAATAGTTCCTCAGTGTAATGTTTGACTCATGACCTTTATCATAGAGTTATGTCTTTGTCTTGAAGCAGATCTTTCTCAATTACATAGTGGCAAACAAAGAAATTACTTGTTACATCATCAAAGCTAACTCACACTGACTTTCCTCTTTTTACTTAGCACTCACTTCATTCCACAGGCTCAACATTCTAATGCTATAGGTGACATCTACCTGTGTTCTTTGTGTGTCATAAAAACCTTGACTTGATTGTCAAAAGTTTACATTGAGTCTCAATTGAAGTGTCTCACAGACCACTCCACCACATACAACTCCAAATATAAACATTTCAAAGTCAAAAGCTTCTCATTCAAAAATTACTGTTGGAAGTGCTTTTATTCTCAAAATGCCCAGTCTTCAATCTAACAGAAAAACTGGAAATTTAGAAAGAAAAAAAAGTGGATAGAAAATTCAGATTTTATTGTGCAAACAAGAAATTCCCTTTACTACACAAGGAGAAGTTTAAAAAGCCTTTATAAAGAAACCTTTTGAAAACATTGCAGGAAAAGAAGAAAATGCTTAGTAACCAGCATTTTCTCCTTTTCCCAAAGTGTGTTCTAATCTATCAGAGACAAATCAAAACATTTCATCCATAGATAATTTGTTTTTTGAAAATGCTTTCACTATTTAGTCAGGTCTCAAATTTTGCCATATGGTAAAGAGATAAAAATGTACATCTAAAATTCATACCTCAGATCCTCTAGTTCTGTAACATATCCCTGAACTAATTTTGACACTTCCTCACTACTTGGATCACCAGCAGCATTACCTAAACCTTGCACAGCTTTCTCAGCTAAAAGTTCTGAATTTCTAGCAGTGAGTCTTTCTATAGTCTCATTTAGAGTTTTTATTCTGGTCCGCAATTTATCATTTTCACTTTGTAACATTCTGTTTTCATGATACAAGTCACTGTTGGTCTCTACTCCTTCACTGTCTACCACTCTCTTTCCCTGAAAACATATTAAATTTGCTTACCAGTTTTATTCTATTGTAAACCAAGCGTTGAATTATTTTCCACATGAAAAAATTTTCAAGTAAAGTCAAATTATCAGACTAATCAAATTCCAATAAATTACTTGAATTGTTCTTTAAAAAGGCAGAGAACATTGTGGGAAACAGGGAAAATGCTGGTTACCCTCATTTTCTCCTTTTCCCACATTGATTTCAAAAGCCTTCTTGCTCAGGATTGTTAAATCCCTGGATTGACCACAATAATGAAACTCTTTTATGAATGATTCCCTGTTTTTACAACCGTGTGGAGGACAGCTTGGTGATATATCATTAAAAAAAACCCATCATTTTCTCTTTTTTCACGCTTATCCACCATTTTGGGGATGAATCACTCTTTTTGACCATAGTTAGATTAAATCCCTCTTCTCCGAGCCAAACCTAGAATCTCAGAAACTTATTTCAACACAGCCAAGACTAAAAATCCTATAGTCTTGTAATGCTTACCACTTGACAAAACCATAAAATCTTACAAAAAATACACAAAACTGTGAGCAGTTGCAGACAATTTTGCTTATCTGTCTTTGATAGGGTAGATAACATCGTGGGAAAAGGAGAAAATTCTGGTTACCAGGATTTTTTACTTTTCTCAAAATGCTTTCAAAAGCCTTTCTTTCAAAAGCGCTAAAACTAGTGATTGTATGGTAAAGTGTTAAGATGCAATAACAAAAATCTTACACTTTTATACTCCAAAAGTTCTTGTTGCAGCTCCATAATTTCCTGCCGTAACATTGCAAGTTGTTTACTGGCCTTGTCTTGATTGGCTATCACCTTGTTCTTAATATTACGAGCACGATTAGCATATCTTAAAGTATTGAGAGTTTCCATAAAGTCCCTGTCTGAGGGTGAGACACATGCTATCATTAATGTCCGACTATTTCCTCCGAGAGAATCTTGAAGAAGTCGAGTAAGTTTAGAGTCTCTATAAGGCACATGGGAACCTTTCTTTTCCTTATCCCCTAATGCTGAGATCACATTTCCTAATGCCAACTGAAAATAGATACAAATTGTTTCAACAAAATTCTGGCTTAAAAATTACTCCTTTACCATTGACTTTTCACCACAAGAGTGTGGTATGGGGTTAAGCTAATGATGCTCTACAGAGAGTCTAAAAACAGAAAATGTTGTGTGCAGGAAGGATATAAGTTAGCAATTTCTCAGTTAAATATATCATGCTAGTCCATAATTGTTATTCTGTCATTTTGATAATGTAAAAATTCACACACATTTAAAAAAATGTAATGGTATTTTGTGGGGCATTTATTTGGCTAAAACCACTGTAAGAGAAATAGAAAAAATGGACTTTAACCAGACTGTATAAGTTCAGGCAAATCTAGCAATACACATCCAAGGTCTTGTATGACACGATATAAGCCTGAATACTCAGTCAAATTTTGACATTTCCCACCACATCTACAAAGCAAAAGCTGAAGACTATTAGTTCACTTACAAGTCCACAGTTTATTGAGATACCCTCCTTAGCCCTGTCCCCTGTAGCACCTGTACGCTTTAACCTCTCTGAACCCGCGAGATCGACAAAATGGAACTTAGCAGTCAGAGTTTCAAATTCACTCAGTCTGTTACCATCTGCCAATTCCTTACCCTCAACTTCTATCATCATCTGTAATTGATTTATAAAAAAAGAAAACATTCATTATTCAAGCCAGCAATAGTCCCAAGTTGTCAGCATATTCCCTGTATTTACACCGACTTAAATATCTTAAAATTGTTCATAGAACAACCTAGGTCTGTATTCATCAACCATTCTGAAGAACGTTCTTTGTCTTATTCTCCAGTACATGTATTTTCAAACTTTGAAAAGTAACACAATGCCTGATTGGCTAAACCATTCTGTTTAGCCAATCAGGAGTTGTGTTACTTCCCAACTTAAACAATCATGAAGAATGTTCTTATGAATGGTTGGTTCCACTGGCCTCTAGTTTACTATTTCCTGAGGGACTAACTAACCATAACACCAATCATTCCATAATACTAATTCCTAAGACAATTATCAAAATTGAGTCACGCTCTGTAAAGGGGGGGGGGGGGGTTAATGTTTAATGCATTTGCGAAAAAATATGAATCCAGGTATGGCTGTGCAGTCTGCAAAGGCTGAACCGAGCAGAAACTTTCAGTTATTGGTTGATTTTCTGCATTTAACTCTTTACCACACGACAAAATAGCAGACTAATCCAAATGACTAATCCAAATTCAAAGTATTTGCAGACGACAATTTGAATGTGGCTAAAATGATGGAATTTGTCCCTGATAGATAAGAAAACATTCTGGGAAAAGGAGAAAATGCTGGTTACCAGTATTTTCTCCTTTTCCCACATTGTTTTCTAAAGGCTTCTTTTGCAGGATCGTTAAAACTCGGCATTGTGTGGTAAAGAGTTAAAAGGACCTGTCTACCTCATCTTATAGTCTGTTGTTCAACGAAATGGATTTTATGAATCCATTATTATAATTTTATGATCACTTGCTTGGTATTATGGAGAATCACCAAATGACAAAGTTTTAGACTGGTCCAAATAGAAAGCATTTGCAGACAACAAAATAAATGTGACTCCAGAATTGCAATTTGTTTTAGAGGGAAAGAAAACAGTGTGGGAAAAGGAGAAAATGCTAGTTACTGTACCTGCATTTTCTCCTTTTCCCAACATATTTTCAAAAGCTTTCTTTCAAAAAGGGATGTTAAAAGAAGTGATTGTGTGGTAAAGGGTTAAACAATCTGTATACACAGATTACTGACCTTAACCTATACCAGATCCAAAAAAGGTTGGCCTAATCTATATTTATAGTATAAGCAGACAAAAGATGAAATGTGGTTCAGACGAATCTGCCTTAGAAAAACTAAACAAGAGGGCCAAGATGGCCCTGGATCGCTCACCTGAATTTTTGAGAGGACCATAGCCTTTTTTTTTTTGAAGGTATTGAAACACTGGAAACAAAATCATTATTTTGCCAAGCAATTTTTAAAAGGTCACCTGTAAAAGTCCTTTCAAAATCTGACCAGCAGTTTCAGAAAAGAAGAATTTTTAGGAGTTTCTTAATTTCCGTACAGTACAAGTAGCCCCCATTCACCAGAGCCATGTTTCTTGACCTATCAAAATTTCGCACACAGATTTTGAAAAAGGTCATTCAAGCAATATTTCCGTGAAATAATTTTCAAATCTGACCAGCCGTTTCAGAGAAGAAAAATTTTCAAGAATTTCTTCATTTCCATGTAGTGAAAGTAGCCCCCATTCACCAGAGCAATGTTTCTTGACGAATCAAAATTTCACAAACAGTTTTTGAAAAGGATCATCCAAGGAATATCTCTATGAAAATTTTCCAAAATCTGACCAGCCGTTTCAGAGAAGAAGAATTTTTAAAAATTTCTTCATTGCCCTATAGTGCAAGTAGCCCCTATTCACCAGAGCCATGTTTCTTGACGGATCAAAATTTCACAAACAGTTTTTGAAAAGGGTTATCCAAGGAACATCTCTGTGAAATTATTTCAAAATCTGACCAGTGGTTTCAGAGAAGAAGAATTTTTAAGAATTTCTTCATTTCTGTAGAGTGCAAGTAGCCCCCATTCACCAGAGCCATGTTTCTTGACGAATCAAAATTTCGCGAACAGCTTTTGAAAAGGGTCACCCAAGGAACATCTTTGTGAAATTATTTTAAAATCTGGCCAGCGATTTCAGAGAAGAATATTTTTAAAGAATTTCCTAAAAAATTCCATTTCGTTGCCATGGCAACCAGAGTTTTTGACGGAATCAAATTCTGTGAACACTTTTTAAAGAGGACCTCCCAAGGAACATTCCAGCCAAGTTTGGTCCAAACTGGCCCAGCGGTTTAGGAGGAGTTGATGTTTAAAGAATTGTTAACGACGGACGACGGACACCAGGTGATCCTAAAAGCTCCCCTTGAGCATGTTGTGCTCAGGTGAGCTAAAAACAGTAACAGAAAAGAAAACAAGAGCAACCCATGAAAGTCCCAATATTAGTGAAAAATTTTAGTCATTTTTCTTTTGTCGTCTGCAAATGCTTTCGATTTGGACAACCTAAAGTTCTGTCGTTTGGTAATGAGTTAATACGTTAATTGGTTTACTGTCACCAGACTTAACTCTTTACCAAACAACAAAATTTTAGACTTGTCCAAATTATAAGCACAAAATAAATGTTACTCAATAATTGTAATTTGTTTCTATCAGGGCAGAAAACATTGTGGGAAAAGGATTTTCTCCTTTTCCCACAATGTTTTCAAAAGGCTTCTATTTCAGGGTCGTAAAAACCAGGGATTGTTTGGGAAAGGGTTAAGGAGTCAATGGTTATAATACAATTTCACTGCATCTCACCTCTGAGACTTCCTCCTTGACTACCCTGTGTTGTTTTATGTGTAAAGTAAATATAGCATGAGATCTGGACGAGGTTGCATTCATATTTGTACTGGCTGTAGAGCGAGACAGAGCACCTGTTTGTAGACACTGTATGGTCTGAAAGAAGATGCAGGAGCATATTAGTGTAAAATCATACAACAAACAAACACAGAACTACAATAGCCCAGTACCAAACAATACCTTATCTTCAAGACCCACAGAAAAAGTCCCCTAGACAGCATTATGGGAAAAGGAGTAAATGCTGGTAACCAGTATTTTCTCCTGTCTCCAAAACATTTATCTACTCCTTCAAAAAAACTGAAGTTTTTTTGTATGATTTTTGAATTTATTGTCTTCAGGTGCTTTCAATTTGGATGGGTCTATAGTTCTAGTCAGAACAGGGTTCAATGATAGGTCAAACAGGGCCTGTATTCACCAACCATTCTTAGGAATATTCTTAGTCTTATTCTCCAGAATTATCTAAACATGTAAGTAACACAACTTCTGACTGGCTACACCGAATGTTTTTGCCAATCAGAAGTTGTGATACTTTTAAATATAGAAAATTCTGGAAAATAACACGAAGAATTTTCTTAGGAATAATTGGTGAATACAGGCCCTGGTCACCATCCAGCAAGAATATTGTAAACAGGCAACAGAGTGAGGTATAAATGATACTTCAAAAGAAATTGTTTAGCTTCAATTTATATCCACATGGAAATATAACAACACTTGTGACAAATACATAAAATTTCTCTTATTAGCAAATTCTCCATTTGTTCATGTTTTTATGAGATTTGTGAGTGTATGATCTTCTTTTATCCTGATGCCTTCAAAATTTGAAAGTCAAAAGATAGGTTAACCTTTCACTAAACTATGATGATCTTTTACAACCCAAAGAGAAAAAGCTTTTGAAACATTATGAAAAAAGGTAAAAATGCTGGTTACTAGCTTTTTCTCCTTTTCCCACAATGTTTCCTACCCTCTAAGAGACAAGTCCTATCATTTTAGCTGCATCTAATTTGAAGTAGGCAAATCTGCGATGCTTTCAATTCAATTTTAAAATTCTGTCATGTGGTAAAGAGTTAAGAAGAACACATTACTTACTTCGTCCAGGGAATGGACAAGTTTTGTAGTGATGCCAACCACATATATCCCTCCTTCAGCATCCTCATGGATTTTCACATTTGACTTGCGACCCTGAAATGTAAAAACAGTAAAATTAAAAGCCCCTAAGATTAATTCTAATGTTCCTTAGGACAATTCAGATTAATCTACGACTGCATATGACATGTAGGTTGATCTTGGATTTTCATATCGAACAGTTTTCTGTGGACAGTCCTTTCAAAATAACCTTGGAATTCCTTAACTTGACATTGAGAGGATGATGGTACTTATAGGATATGAAGAAAAATAACTTGAACCATTTCAGTCATGACAAAAAAAATCATTGCCCTTAAAGTGCCCACCTGTGGTGTCTGTGGTTGTGAGGCAAAGCTTTGGCCTCTTAACCATAAGGTCTCATGTCTGATACCTTGAAGTGGATGTCAACTTTAGGACTGCTCATTGGCCCACACATTCAGTGCAAGAACTTGTGTAGTTTCCAGGAAGCAAAATCGGGGGAGATTAGTATGAGTTATAAGAACCTGTTCCAAATCGATGTAAAATACATATGTTTAAAATAAACTAAACCTGGAAAAACAATCTGGAATTCATACAGATGATGGTGATGTTAAACATATACAAAATGAATTCAGAGTGCATAATAGGAATTAATTTTTTTCTCACTATAAAACTTGTGTGTGCATCAGTTGACAGGTGTGAAGCTCCATAGTGATTGGTCAACACTATTTGTCCATCACACCACAATTTTTCAAGCTATTATTTGAATTCCACTGACCAATCAGATTGATTAATATATTCACTGCTGCATTAAAATTTCAATCTCACAGTGGGAAAATACAAAAAGATTTAACCTATTTTACTCACTTAATCTCTTCCAATTCGTTCCTTTCCCTGTAGTAGATTGGTGGTTAATTACTTGAGAACACAACAAAATAAACAACCTTATGCCATCCCAGTTCATAAATAATTATGTGAAAAACACAGATAAATGATAGGGAGACATAACTGCAAGAAATACAGTTGGATATCTTAACTAAGTTCAGTTATAGAAGGCAAAGTTTGTCAAAACTTAAGTGCATGTGTCTATTCTGTAATGTCAGGTCAAAATTAGTTCAATAATGTCATCAGAAAAGGTTGAAATAATAGTAACAATATGCATTCTCAAAAATGTCCTAATTCTTCTTGTCCAGGATTTTTCTAATTTTGAAAGTAACACAACCTCTGATTGGCTATACCAAATGGTTGAGTCAATCAGAAGTCCTGTTACTTTCAAATTCAAAAAATCTATGCAAAGAATAATACTCAGAATGTTTAGAAGAGTGGTTGTTGAATAGGGATCATGTAATCAAGGACAGAATACATACCCGACTTTCAGGGTCCCTAGTGGTATCCAATAAATCTAGAATTTCTTCATTGTACAACTGGAAGTAGAATAAAATCTCTTAACTCTTTATCATACAATCCAAAAATTTGACAACCATGAAGAATGAAGGCAAGTAATTAAAAGCATCATCATCACTGCGTTGTTATATGCAATGTCTTTTCCCAACAATATTTTGACAGATCAAACATGAAATGGGAAGGGTAGAAAACTCTATGGGAAAATAAGAAAATGCAGGTTACCAGAATTGTCTCCTTTTTCCACAATGTTTTCAAAAGCCTTCTCTTAAAGGGTCTTTAAAACTATGGGAAAGAGTTAACCCTTTACCACACAATACCGACTTTTATCGACCCTATACAAGAAGCCATCAGAAAACGTGGAAAAAGCGGAAAATGCTGGTAACCAGCATTTCTCCTTTTCCCACAATGTTTTCTACCCTTCCCAAAACAAATTTCATTTTTTCAGCCACATTTATTGTGTTGTCTGCAAATCCTTTCACTTTCTTGAGCATGAAGTATACCTGGTATGCATTTTTAGTCTAAAATGTCTTGGTCAGAGTGAAGACCACAGATCAGATCAAGATATACAATGGCAACAAAGGCAACTAAAATTTCAAAAAGCTCTTAACTCATTACCAAACGACAATATTTTAGACTGGTCCAAATTGAAAGCATTTGCAGACGACGAAATAAAAGTGACTGAAAATTTGAAAATTGTTTTGTGAAGGGTAGAAAACATTACGGGAAAAGGAGAAAATGCTGGTTACCAGCATTTTCTCCTTTTCCCACAGTGTTTTCTATAGGCTACTTTTTCAGGGGCATCAAAAGTAGGGACTGTTTGGGAATGGGTTAACCCTTTACCAAAAAATCTCTGGTTTTTACAACCCCAAAGAAGAAGCCTTTTGAAAACATTGTGGGAAAAGGAGAAAATGCAAATTTAAATTATTTTTATGTGGTATACAGATTTGAGGTCAGGGCTACAATACTTAACTCTTTACCAAACAACAAAATTTCTGGGTTCCAAATTGAAACCATACTGGTAAGCAGGCACATAATCAAAATGACACAAAAAATGAAATTTGCTTTGGAAAGGGTAAAAAACATTCTGGGAAATGGAAAAAAATGCTGGTTAGCAGCATTTTCTCCATTTCCCACAATTTTTTTATAAGGCTACTTTCACAGAGACATGAAAACCAGGAACTGTTTGGTAAAGAGTTAAAACTCTCATGAATGTACTCACCTCCATAAATTGAGCATTAACTTTAAAGTCAGGACTTGGCTCATTTTTCTCTAGAGCTTCTTTCTGTCTGTTTTCTATACCCCTGAATAAATGACCCACTGCCCGTGGAATGATACCAATTTCATCTTCTGGAATGTTAATATCAAATCCTGTTCCCATTGTGTAGGTCTTACCAGAGCCAGTCTGCAATAAAAAATGATAAACAGAAAATTAACAACAACACAATATGAAAAGGTTGGCAGACTTTGACTATTAACACCCTTTACCAGAACAATCACTGGCTTTTACTACCCTGAATAGAAGCCTTTGAAAACACTGTGGGAAAAAGAGAAAATGCTGCTTTTTGTTCACATGTTTTCCCTTCCTTTGGATCTTCTCCTCCTTTCCTTTATTTATGCTACATAATAATTATAAAGATTCAGGTGAGATTGATGTCTAGAATTACATGCAGTATGGTTTGAGAATGAAATCTGTAATAAACATACATCTAAAGTCTTCTATGAAGGTTCATCACATATCACATAATCTTGCACTTTATGTGAACCTTTTATTCATTTCATACATTATGTTCTATTCAATATCTATCAAATGTCACTCATATATCTGAAAAAAAAAAATTATTTCCTGGCTGTAATGACTGTATTCCATGCCATTCAGATACAATTTTTCTATTATCTCCTGTTACGTTTATTCATTGAGTACAATGAATCAGTAGAGTTGTCAGTGGAAGTTAACTCTTCTAGGAAATGGAGTATCATTAATATAAGACATCTTAGAGTATTCCATTTTGTAAAAAAAATGTCAATGGGGGAGTATGTCAAATTATCTGGCTTACCAGATAAAGAATAAAGGTCACAAACGAACAGACTGGTCTTTTTACCTATATTCCTTTGCTTTTATCCTTGTTTCCCTCAGAGAAGTTGGGTATAATCATAATATGATCTTTGATATAGATATTTAATGTCCCCATGTCATACTAAACTGAATGCTGTTCTTTGTCATCAGAGAAGTGCATAGACTGATTTGTAATACAATCTAACCAGATCTAGTTTTGATTTTATCTCCAGAAAGTATTTTTCTGCAAGAAAATCAAGGATAAAAACCAAGTAATCCCCTTATCAAGAGCAATGCAGTACTGAAGAGGAACCAAGATATATTACGGAAGAATGCCCTCCTCCATTTAGCACAGAATACATACATGATAGCTCCTTTTCCCAAATTTAAGCCTTATGCTGCTTAGATTCAAGGACCTTTTCAAGAACATGTAGATCAAGATCAGACTGCACAGAAAGTGAACTTAGTGAAGTCTGCTCTTGGATCTACACTGTCTGCTAAGGAGATGTCTTTCCCAAGAAATACCTTTGAAATAGCAGAATTAACCCATTACCACACAATCCCTACTTTTGACGCCCCTGAGAAAGAAGCCTTTTGAAAACACTGTAGAAAAAGGAGAAAATGCTGGTAACCAGCATTTTCTCCTTTTCCTACAGTGTTTTCTACCCTTTCCAGAACAAATTTCAATTTTTCATTCACCTTTATTTTGTCGTCTGCAAATGCTTTCAATTTGAACCAGTCTAAAATTTTGTCGTTTGGTAATGAGTTAAGCTTTTTTCCGTCAGCTTGAAAATTTTATTTCACTTATTTAGCAGGATAGGGTTAATAAGTCATCACTCCTTTTTTCCCAAGTCTCAAAGGTTGTCCACAGTAAAGAGTAAAAGGTCGGCATTAATACTGATCAGTTGCAGCTTCTCCCATATACCCTTTTATCAAATGATCCTGTTTTTGAATTACCTTGTGGAAAAAGGCCTTGAAAAATATTGTGGGTATTTTTTCTAGTAACCGGCATTTTTTTCTTTCCACACTGTTACCGCAATTTTACAATTTCAAAGAAAAAAATTACTTCTTTTTTGTCAACTGCAGACATAATTTATTACCTAGCGACAAAATTTGAGACTCACACAAATTGAAAGTATTAATTTTGCAGACAACAAAAAATAACGCTACTCAAATTTCGAAGGTTGTTTTGGCAAGGGTAGAAAACATGTTTCATACAGGCAAGTGCCGACTAAATTGAAGGACTTTTCAAGTACATAACACTCATTTTTAGGCCCATTTTTTTCACAAAATACCTAAGACAGGTCGGTCTTCCCTCAGGGTTTTTCCTCGGTTTTAAAAATTGGGGGAAGTGGGGGGGGGGGGGTGTTTTCATTGTGACCACCTTCCTCAGTAGCTGAAGGTCATTTTGTTAATTTAGGGGGTCGAAATAAACGGATCTCTTCGTCATCAACTTCAAGCACGATTTACAGTGCATTTCACCTTTAAACTCCAAGATAGAAAGTCGGTCAGTCATTTCTGATGGAAAGGTCAATTTCACATTTTGACAGACCAAACATTTTCGTCTGAATTGCTGCTTGTTGTGGCTTGATCGGCAGTTGTAGGAAGCAGACAATAGAAGAATGCTACACTTTTCTTCATTGTGACATTATCTTCTGCGAACAGCACAGATTGGTAATGTGTACTTTTATATACCGGAAGTTGCATAAAATATGCTCTGAAATTCAGAGAACCCAACCATGACTGACTGGGCCAATATTTGCGACACATGTCCATTATACTTTACGGCAATAATGCATAAACCAGTCTTATTCTGGAGACCCCAGTTGAGTTTTCAGTGGAAGTTAACTCTTCTAGGAAACTGAGTATCATTAATATATGACATCTTATGAGTATTTCATATTGTTAAAAAAAAACCCATTCATCTAAAATAAACCCTGTGGTAAAAAAATAGAGTGATGTTCGTCTGACATTGAACAGACTTGGATTTATGAGGTTTTATTCAATTTCATACATGGTTTAGATTATGGAAAATGCATCACCGATGATGCACTGTCATTTACTTTGGGGGTCATTTGATTTAAAATTGCATCTACGATGCAGGATTTGTGTGTCATGGAAAACCCTGTCTCTACTTTTCTGAAACAAAAAAAAAAACTCACTAGTCTAGTATAGGTCTAAGGTCAATATTCAGACAATCAGCTGAGGAAGACTTCTAAATTTTATAAATGGATTTGATACAGAACTGTCCCTGCCAGTAGATTACGTAACTTGACAAACTAGAGTTCACATTTCGATACTTGTGGAGGCAACAGGAGTGGGTGGGGGGATGGTCAGTTCTGCCACTGACGGCGGTGCCGTAGTTGTAGATCTAAATCTACTTTCATTTTCTTTTTTACACTCAGACTCGGTTTTTCTGACTGAACATTTTACGAAATAATCTGAAAACATTTCACTCATGGACTTTTCACTTTTCTTTTTTATCAAACTCGCTTTTGGAATGAGACCGGAGCGCGCTTTCGCCCATGCAAGCAATATCGATTTCTTTTCTTCAGCAACGACAAAAGGCTTTATATTTATCGTTCGTTTTCTTGACCCAAGGGTACTTTCTCGACCAATCCCGACGTAAAACACACTTCATCATTCTAATTTCTAGAAATCCGGAATTAAAACGTGGCTGTAAGTTATAACTAAATCACTAAACCTTGCAGACGACAACTTTACGAAACGATGAATAACGCAAAAGTAGATCAAATGCTTACTAGATCCCGGTCGATTATTATATTAAGTAGCGATAGGATCTATAAGCGGGGAACCGGTGTAAATACAGTCGTTTCGTCACAAAATTCCTTCGTACCTAATAAAACTGTTTTACACATTTCGTGTACTCGGAAGCCACGAAGATGTATAGGACTCCATTTGTTAATGTGATTTTCTTGTTTTGTCATAGCTAAAGCAATTTTTTATCGTATTTACTAATCGTCATGCAAAATGCCTGCAATTCAAGTACTTATTCAGGCTAGTTATGAATTTTCCAGTAATTTTCAAGACAAAACTGTTTCAAAGACTTTTCAAGACGACCCCTCATATTCAAGCACTTTCTTTTCAAGCCAGTGCGAACCTTTGAAAACACTGTGGGAAAAAGAGAAAATGCTGTTTAACATTTTTTTTTTCCTTTTCTCACAGTGTTTTCAAAAGGCTTCTTTTTTAGGGTTATTAACCCTTTACTCCATAGATACTCATTTCGACGCATTACTTGTAGGAGCCTTTGGAAAACATTGTGACAAAAGGTGAAATTGCTCGTGACGAGCAATTTCACCTTTTGTCACAATGTTTTCTATGCTATCAAAAGGTGTCATATACACATAAGAAACGACTTCATCCTTGCTGTTATTTTGGGTCAATTAGAGATACCATAGAAATGCCATATGGGGTAAAGGGTTAAAAGCCAAGGTTTTGTAGTAAAGGGTTAATACACTTTACCTTTATGCTTCCAGTCTTTACCATGCTGGACACATTATTAGTTGCTTTGATAATAAAAATCAGACTGTGCCTAACCTGCAGTCTGATCTTGGTTCTAAACTGTCTGGATTTTCTCGATACATGTATTTGACTGTCTGCACATGCCATATTCTTCGAAGATTCGACCTGTCAGCTATGACGCATCCCTCCCCCATTTTTGAGGGGATTGTAGTAATACACGCTATAAAGTAGCAATGGAGAAAATGGCTTTAATCAGTACCTTCCTGGAGGAATCAGGTCTGTTTTAGCTCCACGTTCCTATACACGCACCAGGTATCGTTTTATTGAGTAAACATTTATTTTAGTTTTAAAATACCAAGTAACACTTGTCGCGTAGAAATGTCCGGTTCTGTATCCAGAATGCCAAAATTAGACAGATTTGTATGAAGAATGCCACATAGCAGGAGATAATGCTTAATATTCCTGTTCACTGGGTAAATGTCAAAATAACTCCCAATTCCACAGTGTGTTGCTTACAAATTAATGATCCATATTCATGATGTCAGTTTGAAGAATGTAAAATCAATTTTATTAGTAGTTGCTGAAAGTTCCCTAAATTCCTTACTTAACCATCTACCAAACAATCTTATGTCTTAACAATCCTGAGGAAAAAGGCTTAAAAAAAAAAAAACCTTTGTGGTAACCAGAATTTTCTCCCTTTCCAACAATGTTTCAAACCCTGTCAATGAAAAATTCCACATTTTCAGGTAGATTTGTCACCTGCAGGTGCTTTGGAGTTAGAGAGTCCAAAATACTGTCTTGTTGTAAAGAGTTAACCCTTTACAAAGCAAAAAAAAAATTACACTGGTCCAAACTGAAATCACTTTTAAAAGTTGAAATTTGCTTCCACCAGGGTAGAAAACATTGTGGGAAAAGGAGAAAATGCCGGTAACAGTTACCAGCATTTTCTCCTTTTCCCACCATGTTTTCAAAAGGCTTCTATCTCAGGGTTGTAAAAACCAGGGATCGTTTGGTCAAACTAAAACTCGATGGTAGAAATTCATGTACCATGCAATAGTACTGTGCTTACCAGTATTTCTTGACCACCCAATCCCAACTGTTAAAAACTCAGTCAGCAACCAGCATTTCTCCTTTTCCCACAATGCTATAAATTTTCATGTGGAAAAATTTAAATGTAATTTGTAGTCTGCAAATGCTTCCAGTTTGGTCCACACTAAGTTGGGTTGTTTTGTAAAGGGTTAAGGAACAAGCGTGATTCAAGATATTTTCGGTCCCACCAAAAACACACTCATTTTACATTTTATTATATGATATTTTGATTTCCAGATTTCAGTGGATGTTAGGCATTTACAAGAAAAGTCAATGTTTCAAGATTCTATCCACGAGAAGGTCTCCACATTTAGAACCTTTTATTTATTTTTTTAAATTTATTTATGTATTTATTTTTTTTTAACTACTGTATTTATGTTAACCTAACCCTAACCCTATCCGCTATCATATTTTCATGTACACAACCTCCGATAACAACAGTTTTACAAAATTCCAGGGATGTCCAGACCCCTGGTCCCCCCCCTCCCCTCTGGATCTGCACATGGTCCCCCCACCCCCTCCCCTCTCGATCTGCACATGAGGAAACCCTAGCATCTCTCTCCTCTTTGCCACATGACAATAATTTACCTTGGTCCAAAGTAAGAGCCTTTGCAGACCACAAAATAAAAAGTGGGAGAAATAATCTGATTTGTTTCCTTGAGATTAGAAAGCATTGAATGCATGTCACCAGCTTTTTTTTTCCTTTTCACACAATGTTATCAAAAGTCTGAATTCCTGGCTCAACAGATTACCACACAATACCAACTTTTAACTTCCCTGAAAAAAAAGCCTTTTGAAAACACTGGCATTGGAAAAAGGAGGAAATGCTGGTAACCAGCATTTTCTCCTTTTCTGACAGTGTTTTCTTGCCTTTAAAGGAAAAAATGCATCATTTGAGCAACACAGAAATTATCATCTGCAAGTGCTTTCAATTTAGACAAGGCTAAATATTGTTGTCTGATAAAGGGTTAACCTATATCAGACAACCCCGACTTTTAATGACCCTAAGAAAGAAGCCTTTCTGAAAACCTTTGTGGAAAAAGGAGAAAATGCTGATAACCAGCATTTCCTCCTTTTCCCACAACATTTTCTACCCTTTCCCAAAACAAATTTCAATTTTTGAGCCACATTTATTTTTTTCGTCTGCAAATGCTTTCAATTAGAACCAGTCTAAAATATTGTAGTTTGGTAAAGGTTTAAATTCTTTGGCTGATACTCCAATACGATATAAAGATCTCCATATAGTTGTATTGGAAAAAGGGTAAGTTTACATCAGAAACATTTCGAGCAGTGACCCTGAACTTACATGTGAACCACAATAAAATACTTAACGTTAAACCCACAATGCTCGTGACCCTTTCTAAGCTAGACCTCCACAATTCAACAGGTTGAAACTTCTGTCTGTAATGATCTACCCAAAAATCTCAGTCTAACTTATCCCATGTGATGACTACTTATTCCTTTTTTCTGCAATGTTTTCTATATCATACGAAAAAGCCATGTCAAAATTATGTTCCTTTCTGTCACTTGTTTTAGATTGTGAAAAGTGTGTTGTCTAAATTAGTTTGTATTGTATTGGTTTACACAGAGAACTAAGTGAAGAGTAAAATTGGCCTTAAAATGGTGTATTATTGGGGTTAATGATAGCTATTACCCAAATATTGGCTAAAACGGGTAACTTAAAAGGGCAAGATTTATTTACATTGAACTTAAAATGATTTCTGACAAGCAGTTTCCGGTCTCCCATCAACGCTCATAGTCATATCTCTATCCATGTAAATGTCATGCTTCAAACATTACTGGAGGATATCCATTTATAGCCATATGTATTTATAGGAATTGTTATAAACAGCATCCATACTTTTTCAGTCTGGTAAAACATTTCAAATAATTTCCAGACTGGTATTTGCCAAAATTTAAAGTAAGCAAAGCATATAACTTAATGTAGATCAACAACCAAACTGCAGGTTTTATGCTGTTTGGTTTGAATCTACATGGTCTGTAGTTGAAGAAGGGACATAGATGCCCTTTACCATACAATGTGAATTTATGATGATCTTGAGAAGCTTCTCAAGATCATCATTTATATTCAAAAATATTGTTGGGAACGGAGAAAATTCTGGTAACCAGCATTTTCTACTTTTCGCACAATGTTTTCTCCCTTATCAAAGACATTCTCCACGGTTTTAGCTACATGTACATGTACATGTACATGTAATGTGGCTTCTGTACATAATTTTGCTTTGGACTTCGCTTTTTGTCATGTGGTAAAGGGTTTAGACTAGGCCTGTCATCTCTGGTACCATCCGATCTCTTTTGAAATGATTGACAAAAATCAGCTCCTGAAAGCACCATGATAGAGCTCTGGACAGGAAATGGTACAGAAAAGAAAGCATGACAATCGTCTTCCTATGTGGAACTCTTCAAGCCTTTTACAAAAGTTACACTTTGTAGCTCCAGTTGCAACATGCGACAAGAGTGAAATATGTAACACAGTCAGTCATGCATGCACAGTTTATACCTCCATGCAAATACATTTGATGAGAAATGAAAAATGACACCTATTAATTTACTCTTTTACTGTGTTAAAGGGACTACCAATCACTTTGACAATTGTAGGTTTTACTGACTTTTATCCTTTTTCATTGACTACAATCTTATGTTAATATCTAAAATTTAAAAAAAACCCAATTTTTGAGAATAAAAAGCACTTGTGTCAAAGCTGATGATGAGACATAAATAGAAAGTGTATCCCTTTCCCAGCCCCTGTATGCGTCACCTGATCAAATTAATGTCATGGGTATTTGTAAGTATAAATAACTGTCCCCAAAGGGCGATGTTATTTTTTGACTGGTCGCCTCTGGGAATTGAGACAATCAAGACAAATAGTTAAAAGCTCCTCAAAGATTTTGTGCACAAGTTTGAACTCTAATAATTCTGCAAATACAGCACAAAACTAGGATTTAAACATCAGATCTGTTGCTTAATAATAACCCTTTGTTGGAAATCTAAATGCTGAACATAAGAAAAAACATGCATTTTCATCTGTTGCTAGAGTTGTTTATGGTCCGAAAAAAATAGAAAATGGCTACCACGCTTGATAAATTTTGTTGGTGATTTTTGTGAGATTTACATGTTCTAAACGACTTCTGCAAGCTCTTTAGGCAATGAAAGGTTTAAACATTTGTCTTTGATCATGTTTGTTACTAAAAAGTTATTAACTGTTTATATTAACTCTTTACCAAACAACAAAATTTTAGACAGGTCCAAAATGAAAGCACTTGCAGATGATGTAGCAAAATTAACATAACTTAAAGAATGAAATTTGTTTCCAGCCAAGTAGAAAATATTGTGGGGAAAGGAGAAAATGCTGGTTACCAGCATTTTCTCACAATGCTTTCAACAGGCTTCTGTGTCAGGGTTGTAAAAACCAGGGATTGTTTGGTAAAAGGTTAAACTGCCGAAACAGACAGTGTAGCTCTGTCTTTGGTACCGGAAAATTTACGATAGACTTGAGGCGGTACAGTCACTGTGCACAATAAACGTCGAAGTATGGGGAAAAAAAGCGTCTCATTATTCAGACTTGGCTATTTGTCACATTCTCCTCCCCTGAATCGTCTGATATGGTGTACCACTAAATTAGTGATGATGGCATGTCAACATTTTCAAAATATATAATTATTATGGCTGAATACAACCAATAGAATTTCAAAGACTGAAACAAATCTTATGAATGAAATGAACAATACCTGAAAAACTATCATATTTGTTTGTAATAACTTACAACACTGTCTCTCAGGCTCTTTCATACTTTAACCCATTACTACACAATCCCTACTTTTGACACCCCTGAGAAAGAAGCCTTTAGAAAACATTGTGGGAAAAGGAGAAAATGCTGGTAACCAGCATTTTCTCCTTTTCTTACAATGTTTCTACCCTTCACAAAACAAATTTCAAATTTTCAGTCACTTTTATTTTGTCGTCTGCAAATGCTTTCAATTTGGACAAGTCTAAAATATTGTCGTTTGGTAATGGGTTAAACTCATTGAGAGCTACAGGATACAGCATGCGGTGGATTTATGCATTGTTTTTTAATTAACTAATATGGTCGAACGACTAGAATAACTGGCTGAGACATCTTTTTGTAATACTGTTACTAACAGGTTATAACAAGTGAACAGAATTCTGTCAAAAATGATAAATTCTCTTTCTGAGCCCAATTCTTTCATAAACTTGTGCAATATACCCTTCATCAGAACAAAATAAAATTGAATGATTTGTTAATGCAATATAGTTGGTAGTCCCTTTAAGCATGAAAATCAAATACATGTTGCTTGTAAAAATGATCATGCTTACCTGGCCATAGGCAAAAACTGTTGCATTGTAACCATCAAAACACCTGAAAGAGTGGAAAAAAGTGTTATTTTGGGTAGCAAAAACTAGTTTATATATTCATTATGTACTGCAATTCAAAAGCATTTCACACCATTACCATCCTTATTCTTTAGAAGTGTAATGACAACTCCATTTCACCCCTTACTACACAATCCTCAGTTCTATGGGTTTATGAAAATATTGTGGGAAAGTGACAGAATGCTGGTCACCTGCGTTTCTGCTCTCCCCACAATGTTTTCTACCCTGAAACTGAAATGACACTTTATGTACAGCCTTCTCAAATCAAATATAAAATGTGGAACCCAGAAGGACTTTGATAGAAAAAACATGTTCATATCAAAACCCAACAGAAACTGGATTAATCTTGTAAGGATCTATAGAGAGGGTCATCAAAGTTGCAGACGTAAGTTTGATAGCTACCCCGTTCTTGCAGTATGGATGTGATTGCCATTGTAAGGATGCAGAAGGATCACCAAAGGATACCCCAATTGCTTTTACCACACAATCCTGAGTTTTAACGACTGTGACAAAGAAGTATTTTGGAGCAAGATGTCTGTTTGTAAAACAGTCGTTCCCCATACTTCCAAATTGATACAGGAAGTGGCACAGTTCATTAATTGATATCAAAACACACGTTGTACTTCTGCTTTTTCCCGGTTGACTTCGATGCTTACTACGTCCCCGATAATATGCGAGTAAAATGTTGAAGCCACAAGTTGAGCTACATAATTATGATGATTTTTGAGACATTTCAATATTTTTTAAGCAAATGGCTCAAGTGGCGAACAGCAGCGTGGGCCCTGAATCATCTGGTGGTCACTGTGACTTTGACCTTTCACTGATTAACCTAAAATCAATAGGGATCACTTACACTCCAAGAGGTATATCTATGTACAGAATTTGCAGGACCTAGGTCAATTCTGTGTGTGGTTATCATCTGGACAGGGCTTGGTCTATATTTCTTTAAGTTGAAGGCCACTGCGATCTTGACCTTTGATGGATTCATCTCAAAATCATTAGGGATCATTTACATTTCAAGACAAATGTCTGTGCCATATTTGAAGAACCTAGGTCAATTCTGTGTCTAGTTATCATCCAGACAAGGTTTGGTCTATTTATCAACATGTTGACAGTCACCGTAATCTTGACCTTTGACCTATTGACCTCAAAATCAATGGGGATCATCTACATTCCGAGACAAATATCTGTGCCAAATTTGACAAATCTAGGTCAATTCTGTGTCTAGTTATCATCCGGACAATGTACGGTCTAATGACAAACCTACCTACTGACCGACCCCCCGTTATTAGCAAAGCAATGTATCCCCGCTTCATTGAACAGGGACATAGAATTGTAGGAAAAAGAAAAAATTCTGGTATGCAGTATTTTCTCCTCTGGTATGCAGTATTTTCTCCTTTTCCCACAATATTTTCTACACTAACAAAGGCAGAAGTCATTTTTTGAAATACCTTTAATTTGTTGACTTGTAAATGCTTTCAATTAGGTTTGAGTTAAACCCATTACTACACAATCCCTACTTTTGATGCCCCTGAGGAAGAAGCCTCTAGAAAACATTGTGGGAAAAGGAGAAAATGCTGGTAACCAGCATTTTCTCCTTTTCCCACGATGTTTTCTACCCTTCACAAAACAAATTTCAAATTTTCAGTCACTTTTATTTTGTCGTCTGCAAGTGCTTTCAATTTGAACAAGCCTAAAATATTGTCGTTTGGTAATGAGTTAAAATTATGATGTTTGGTGAAGAGTAATACTGTGTGTTTCCACAGCGACTCTCCTACATCTTGAATACATTCCAACAGAACTCATTTTGTCCCTAGTGCTGGACAATCTGCACTCTGAGCAAGAATGCATTAACTCTTTGCCAAACAACAAAAATTCAGATTTGCCAAAAATGAAAGCATTTTGAAGACATCAGTTTACTAACATGTGATTCAAATGACTGCTTATTTTCATCAAAATGTTGGAAAACATTGTGGTCACCTGCATTTTCTCCTTTTACCTCAAACTTTTCAAAAATCCTCCTTCTTAAGTTTGTTAAAAGTTTGGTCTATGTGGTAAAGGGTTAAGGATGCCAAAGCACTGAGTTTACTGGTACTCTTTTCATACAAAAAGAAATCACTGTTAGCCTGTGTCCCAGGCCATTCTTGGGTTCCCTGCAGTGTCCTTCCATGACCCCCCACAGCATTGATAGCATTCCTGCAAAGTCCTATGTTATTATAAGGATGCAGGAAGAACCCATATCCAACCTTAAGGCTGTTTTTAACCCTGCTTTATTGCTCTGATTTGACCATAACTATATGGATGATAATGCTTATTCATGGATCAGTGAAAGTGGGTACTCTACCTAAGATTTAAAAAAAAAAAAGGATTTAGCCCTTTACCATACCATGTACTGTTTTCAGAACCTACACCTAAGGCTGCAGAAAGAGGTCTTTATGAAAACATAGAGAAAAAAGAATGGGAAATGTTGGTGACCCCTATCTTCTCTTTTTCCCCACAATACTTTCTACTCTTTCACAGTGAAATTGTAACATTTATGCCACATTTGTCAAGTACAAATGCTTTCAGTATGATCAGTTTAAGATATTGTCATCAGGTTCAGAGTAAATTTCACACCTTAATGAATAGAGGTATTCAGCATCACCTGCCAAGCATGTAAAATTATGTATACATTATAATATCAACTCTTTACCAAATGACAAAATTTAATCTTTGTCAAAATCAAAGCATTTGCAGACAACAAAATAAGGTGACTGAATATTTGAAATTTGTTTTATGAAGGGTAGAAAACACTGTCGGAAAAGGAGAAAATGCTGGTTACGGTACCAGCATTTTCTCCTTTCCCCACAATGTTTTCTAAAGGCTTCTTTCTCCGGGTCATCAAAAGTAAGGAAAGTGTGGTAGTGGGTTAACTCTTTATCACACTATCCTGAGTTTTGAAAGCCTGAGGGAGAGTTCAAGCCTTTTGAAAACATTGTAGGAAAAGGAGAAAATGCTGGTAACCAGCATTTTCTCCTTTTCCCACAATTTTTTCCACCCAGTCAAAAACAGAAACCATCATTTGAGCTACATTTATTAATTTGTTTACAGCAAATGCCTTCTATATGAACAAGTATACTCTTAATCAGACTATCTCGTGTTCTGATTGCCCTATGAGAGAGCTCAAGCCTCTTTAAAACATTGGAGGAGAAGGAGAAAATGCTGGTAAGCAGCATTTTTTCCTTTTCCCACCATGTTTTTTACCCTTTCCAAAAAAATTCCAAATTTTCAGTCACATTTATCTTGTTGCCTACAAATGATTTCAGTTTGAACACGTATAAAATTTTGTGGTTTGGGAAAGAGTTAAAACCAACTTCCTCCCACTAAGCTCATTTAACTTGCACAGTTCTTCTACAGGCTTCACTAGGCATAACCATTTTCATAACTCAAGTTTTACTCAAGTTTTCACAACTGGAACTGTTTAACTCTTTCAAACCATTTGTTTCGTAATAACTAATTATATATCTTTTTACACTTAACTTAGCTTTTATTTTTAAATAAAAACTGCCGTTTCACCAACGACAGAAAAAGTCATATAAGCAGATTTATGTGAATGTTAGTGTAAGACAATCATACACTGTTTAAAAAAGGTTTGTTATGTTCTCGTCAATTTCCTCATTCACAAGAGCATCTTTCTTTTTTAATGGTGTATGATTTTGCTATATGAAGGTTCAGTGATAATATTTGGAGCCCAAAAAGAAAGCACCTATTATACATTTTTATCTATATACTTGAAAGTCATAAATACTCTATTAATAGTTCTAGCTGCAGTTAGAAACCATTCAGTAACAAGAGGGCCATGATGGCCCTGTATCGCTCCACTGGCTTTTTAACCCTTTATCATACAAATTGAAGTGTTCATGACCCTGAAAAGAGGGCTTACAAAAACAATGAACACCGTCAGGCAATACAAGCAGGTTTATTCATTGGCACAAAAGGTAAAGTTCTTGGGGAAAAAACTTGAATGTCAGAAACCTTACTTTGAATTTAAAATTCCACTCATGTGAGCATTTTATTAACATCAAAATGAATCACTCTCTCTGAAAACAGAATATTTTCTATAAAAGAAACTGAAATATCTGCCGCCAATCATGTATCACTGTAGTTTGATAATCAAGGGAGGTAAATAGTAACAAACTTTATGCTTTTATAACAAGAGTTACTTCCCTTGATTAATGTTTAAATTGAAGTGACTGTATATGGAAGCCCATATTAAAATTGTGATCTCTGGAACAAAGCCAATTTTTACCCATGGCTATAATATGAAGAAACTTGATAAAGGTCCATTACATAAAGCTACATACCGAATTCAGTACCCCTGGGCCTTCTGGTTTCAGAGAAAAAGATTTTTATTTTTTTTTTCAGTTTTGTTGCCATGGCAACCACAGTTTTTAAAGGAATAAAATTCTTTCAAGAAATTCTGAGGAGGACCAGGGCAGGATCATTTCTGTGAAGTTCTGTAAAATTTCGATGGGTAATTTCAGAGAAGATGTTTGAAATAAAAGTTAACACACACGCACAAACGGACGCAAGGCAAACACTAGGCCATGACATAAGCCCGCTGGCCTTTGGCCACTGGAGCTAAAAACAGCACATTAAAGCATTAATGCAAAATCGATTTTGTAACATTTTATACCCTTATGTATACCCTGGTATTGAGGATGAGTGTATGCAAGATTGGTAGCTCTAAGCAATATGGTCAGCAACAAGAAGACATAAAATTTTCATCGCATAAGCCAACAGTAGACTTTTCACACCTGAAAGCTCTGCAAATGTTACTCCAAGCTATATTTTGAAGAGACATGGTTGAGGTTATTGGCCAAAGCTATATACAAATTTTGGTATCCCTAGGGCTTAATGGTTTTGAACAAGAGTATTTTTAAAGATTCTCAGTATTTTTCATTTTTTTTGCATTGGTAACCAGATCTTAGATTGGAATTATATCCTTTGAAGAAATTCTGAAAAGGATAATAGGATCATTTCTATGAAGTTTGGTCCAAAATGGATGGGTAATTTTCACAGCAGATGTGAAAATAAAAGTTACTGCAAACATATGCAGCTAGAGAAGGACAAAGTACCATGACATATTAAGCTCACTGGACTTTGGGCACTGGTTCTAAAAATAACCGTCTGAGGAGGCCATGTGATGACAAAGCTTTTTCTGGCCACTTGAACTAAAAACTACTATGGTGTGAAATGATAAAAACTAACCCATCAATCAATTTCTCCACGCTGTCTCCGTAGATGTATTCTTGTGTTGTGCGCATGTCATACACAAAGTCGAAGGTGAATGCTTTGTCCTTACCCAGCAGGACCTGCTGCTCTTCCTCCATGACAGTTGTGCATACCTGACACATATCGATCTTCTCTCGTGCCAGTTGTGGTCGAATCCTGAAATTCAAAAATATACTGTCCACTGGGCTGCATTATCACATAACCTCTAGTAGACAGACATTGCTGCTGATGATTCTGAAAAAGTTCTGACATTGGGTCAAAGGTTTTTGCTATTTGTAAATTTTCTACATTAACAGGTCAAATGACCATTCTGCTTTATAATTCTGCCTGTTGTTAGAAAAACTGCATTGTATGGAACCACAATTATATGTGGAGTTAAATAGAAAACAGAGATGCATTTCACCCTCTTTTGCCAGCGCATGGCTCAAGTAACTCATTACCAAACAACAAAATTTTAGGCTAGTCCAAATCGAAAGCATTTGAAGACGACAAAATAAAAATGACAGAGACTTTGGAACATGTTTTGTAAAGGGTAGAAAACACTGTGGGAAAAGGAGAAAATGCTGGTTTTCAGCATTTTCTTCTTTTCCAATGTTTTCTGAAGGCTTCTTTCTGAGGGTCATCAAAAGTAAGGATTGTGTGATTATAGGTTAATAGTAAAGCAACAATGCTTCGACAATTACAAAAGATTTGTGAAAAATTTGTCTAGCAATAGCCATGGGAACTCAAACAAAAATGTCCTTTTAAAACCCCTTACCGTACAATGCCGACTTTTAACCCATTACCACACAATGCCTACTTCTGACGACCCTTAGAAAGAAGCCTTTAGAAAACATTGTGGGAAAAGGAAAAAATGCTGGTAACCAGCATTTTCTCCTTTTCCCACAGTGTTTTCTCCCATTTACAAAACAAATTTCAAATTTTCAGTCACTTTTATTTTATGGTCTGCAAATGCTATCGATTCGGACAAGCCTAAAATATTGTCGTTTCTTATATGAGTTAAGGACCCTTGGAAAAAAGCCTTTTGAAGACATTATGGGAAAAGGAGAAAACTCTGGTAACTGGCATTTTCCCACGATGTTTTCTACTCGATCAAAGGAAAGTTACTTCATTTGAGCCACTTTGAAATTGTTGTCTTTGTTCTTTAAGGGTGATTGTATATAACAATCCCTACTAAAGGATTCATGATTCTTGAACATCATATTCTTTAAATCACTTTTCCTGGAATGAACAATGTAGGTGAATGAACCCTGGATGCTTCATTAGCAGAATAAGCCTGTATAAATATATTGCATATACTAAAGTTCAAAGGTCACTCCAAAGAATGTGCTTTCAGATAACTCACAGGTGTGCACAAACTGATGCTTCCAATCTATTAAATTACCTGCCAAACAAAAGAGGTCTGTTTACATTATATACAACTGATCTCCTTGGTTACCAAAATCTTTACCTAGAATCTGCAGAATCAATTAAATTAGGACATCCACATCATAAATCTTTTTAACTTGTGCATAACTTTTGACTTAAATCTTAACCAGAAGACAGATTTGCCCAAATTGAATGCATATGCAGATGACAATTTAAACTAGGCTCAAATGGTAAAATTTGTTGTTGGGAAAAGGAGATAATACTGTAGTTGCCAACTAAAAAAAGGTCAAACCAGATAGTCATATTCCTTTTGATTAATTCTTTACCAAACAAAAAAATTTTCAACCATGATCCAGATACAAAGCAAATGCTGACGACATACTAATGTGACTCAAATAAGTGGATATGCTATTGATACTTGAAAGGATATAAAACACTGCAAGAAAAGGATAAACTGCTGGTTACAAGCATTTTCTTGTTTTTTCACAATGTTTTAACCCTTTACTCCATAGATACTCATTTCTACACATTGCTTGTAGGAGCCTTTGGTAAACATTGTGGCAAAAGGTGAAATTGCTCGTGACGAGCAATTTCACCTTTTGTCACAATGTTTTCTGTGCTATCAAATGGTGTCATATACATGTATAAGAAACGGCTTCATCCATGCTGTTATTTAGGTTCAATTAGAGATGCCATAGAAATGCCTTATGGGGTAAAGGGTTAAAGAGCCTTCCTCCTTAAAGATAAATCTTTTCTTATTTTCACTCTGTTTTTTTTTTAATCTATTTCAATTTTGTTTTAACCCTTTCCCACATGGCAGAATTTTAGACCTATCCAAACTGGAAGCATTTGCAGACAAAAATCTCTAAGTCGCTGAAATGATGCAATTTTTCTTTGATACTAAGGTTAGAAAACATTGCAGGAAAAGGAGAAAATGCTGGTTACTAGCATTTTCTATTTTTTCCCACAATGTTTTCAGAAGGCTTCTTTCACAGGGTCGTTAAAAGTCATCATTGTGTGGTAAAGGGTTAAGAAAGTATAATCAGTCTCATTTCTTCATGCCAAATGTTGCCCTCTGATGCCTGCAAGGAGGTACAGATTACGACCTATAGAAAATATCATTTTCTTCGGTTGATTGGGTATGAATTAGAAGGAAATTTATTTCCCTTCACTGTGCATGTAATGTCCGGGTTGTCACGTGCTTTACGTGTTTCTTGCTTACGCGTTGTCATTCAGCTCTGGACGACTGGCCTCTGTGGATGTGGCAAAATTCACTCTTGTTTCGATATAAGAAAAAGCATCGATGGTTCGGGACATATAAAGATCCATTCCAAAATTCATTTAAAACCCTTGCAATTCACTAGTCCAGGTGCTACCAGGCATTTCAATAAAACATTTATTGAACTTGTTGTTGTTCAGTTTGTTATGGACATGGAAGTAGGTTAAGGGAAATGTATTTCATTCTCTGGGGACCATCAAAAGGAAGCAATGTAAATTTAAAAATGTAATACTTGTTCTTATATACTCATTTTAATTCATTACCAAACAACAAAATTTTAGGTTTGTCCAAATCGAAAGCTCTTGCAGATGACAATATAAAAGTTACTGAAAATTAATTTTGAAATTTGTTTTGTGAGGGGTAGAAAACATTGTGGAACAAGAGCTTTGCAGAGCGGCGTATATACGCCCAAAGGGGTTTGTCAGTGAAATGAGTTGCATTGACGGATGGGGCATGAATGATGAGTAGTTATTCTCCATGATAGTATGTGAAAAATATTAAAGGGCAATAACTAAAAAAATAAGGGTGGCAAAGTTACAAATTTTGTGATTTGCTCTTATCCACATGGTGTTCTATCAGTCTTTGAAGGTCCAAGATTATATCTTTTATATTTTAGAAATTATGGCCCAGACGAAAATTGGAAGTGGAAACTACAAAGGGCAATAACTCAAAAAGAAGGATGGCAGAGTTATGGTTCTTGTGCAATGCGCTTCTTCATAATGTGTTCTATTAGTCTTTGAAGTTTCAAGATAATGGATTTTGAAGTTTGGAAGTTATGGTCTTTACAAAAATTCAAACTGAAAATTAACAAATGGCAATAACACAAAAAATAAAGGTGGCAGAGTTACGATTCATGTGCAATGCATTCCTCCATAATGGGTTCTATCAGTGTATGAAGTTCCATTAGTTAATAGCTTTTATAGTTTGGAAGTTATGGCCTAGACAAAAATTCAAACTGAAAATTAACAAAGGGCAATAACTCAAAAAATAAAACTGGCAGAGTTATGGTTAATGTGCAGTGCGCTTCTCCATAATGGGTTCTATCAGTGTATGAAGTTCCAAGTTAATAGCTTTTATAGTTTAGAAGTTATGGCCTGGACAAAAATTCAAACTGAAAATTAACAAAGGGCAGTAACTCAAAAAATAAAGGTGGCAGAGTTATGGTTCATATGCACTGCACTTCTCCATAATGTGTTCTATCAGTGTATGTAGTTTCAAGTTGATAACTTTCATAGTATGGAAGTTATGGCCTGGACAAAAATTCAAAGTGAAAAGTTGATTACTTCAGAAATCAGGGGCAGATAATTTTAGAGTGCAAACAGCGATCCAAATTCTAAGATCCAGGAGCACAACTAGACATTATGGAGATTCATTGTGGCAAGTTTCAAATAATTCCGATGGAAACTGTAGGAAGAGTTGCACACACAAGAAATTGCTAAAGGACGGACAGACGACCTGGGGTTTAACATAATACGACCCTTCGGGCATATAAAAAAGGAGAAGATGTTGCTTTTACCACAATGTTTTCTAAAGGCTTCTTTCTCAGGGTTGTCAAAAGTAGTGATTGTGTGGTAATGGGTTAAATCAAGTACAAATCCCTTTAAATGTTTAGTTTCTTCATCCAGTACACGATATTTGTTGACTACTTATCTAAATGTAAATGTATGTTTACACATCTGACCAATATCTAAACCATTTTATACACTTTAGTTTTAACAGCATTTAGTCTCTCTGGCTGTGAAAATGTCTTTTTGAGATTACTAAAAGGAAGATTGTGTGGTAAAGGGTTGATCATGGATGAGACTGTCCATGTTGGAGTTTTGCCAAGAATTTTTATACAGCAGATCATTGATTTGTCAGTCTGAAATGTTTAAAAATCAGTTGGTCTCGGTACATCCTCTACAAATGCTTTCCATTTGGAAACATCGAAAACTTATCCATATTTACATTTGGATACACTGGTATTATAATTGAAGACCAAGATAATTAGCCCGATACCACAAAGAAAAATTTTACACCTATCCAAATTCGAAGCATTTGCAGACGTTTTCAAAGAGGTTCAAATGGTGCAGATTTGCTTTAATAGGGTTAAAAACTTTGTGGGAAAAGGAGAAAATGCTAGCTACCAGCATTTTCTCCTTTTCCTACAATGTTTACAATAGGCCTCTTCCTCAGGTCGTTAAAAGTGTCCATTGTGTGGTAAAGGGTTAAGCATCATTCATGGCATTTCAACTTTCCTATGAATTTTCAAATGATCTTTCAAGTAAATTTATTACACAGTTAGACCTATTTAGTTTAGATTGTATAAGAAAAATGTTCACCCAAACCTTAGCAGCTCTTTTTATCATTACTCAAAGCTCCAGATATCTAGGGTGTGGTTTTGAATTCAAATTTGAAAATGTAAAGTTTTCTCTACTAACCCTTATATTGTGGGTATTTATAAGAATGGTCTCATCCAATCAAAGACGAATTCCATCATATGAGTCAAATTTAGGCTAAGTTCCCAAACAATCCCTATTTTTCACGACCCTTTTTGAAGAAAACTCTTTTGTGCTTTCTTCAAAAACAAATTCAAATTTTTGAGTCATATTAATTTGTAGTCTGCAAATGCTTTCAAATTGGACTAGTCAAAAATTATGTTGTTTGGTAAAGAGTTAAATTGCTGAAATTGAATGTTGTTTGCAAATGATTTTGGATAGTCAACACTTTTTGGTGTGATGAAGATTTAAAACATGAAGATTTGACATGACAGTATCATAAGTTCTGGTTACCTTCAGTCTGAAGGTCTGCTCCGATGCTTTTTTTGTTACTGGTCTCCGCATACCTTCAAAGCAACATTCATCAAAAGTATCTGGAATTAATATGATTTTACCCAGGTCACATCTTTTGGAATGGCTTTATGCAACAAAATTTCAAATTAAAGCTAATAAAATGGGCATGTATCGTTAGATAAATGATTAACCTTTATCATCACACAAACTGTGTTGCAAAATAAGAATTGAAGCAATGGAAATTTACTTTTTTTCCCCAACGTATATAAATCCAGTGTACTTTGCAAAAAACTTATATGGCGACTTCTGTTATACAGACATGCGGAATTTGAATTTTGTATAGTCTGGTTCTCTTCTGTAACAACATTTTTGTACAAGGACAGGTGCCTTTGTCAACAAGGGAATTTCCAAATGAACCGTCCTGAAGCATGTCAGAGATACTGCGATCTCTGCTGAGACAGGCGTATTGATAGTATCACCATGCTTTGATTTTTGGTGAAGTAGGTCAATGGACATTTACAATTTTACATTGAAAAGTACCGATTTTCATGACAGCAAGATTCTGATTTTAACTAACATTAGTGGGCATATATCTTTAGATTAATCATTTATCTAAAGATACATGCCCACTTTATTAGCTGTCATAGGAAATTATGTCGCACTGAGCCATTTGAAAAGATGCGGGTAAAATCATATTAGAATTCCAGACATGTTTGAGGAATGTTGCTTTGAAGATTTGTGGGGACTAGTAAGAAAAATTTTATCACATCAGAGCAAATCTTGAGACGGAAGGTAAAGGTCTGGTTAATCATATTACAATTACATTGTAAAAATATAATTTGATACCTGAGCGCAACACGCACGCTCGTTTTGTCATCTTCTTTTTCATCTGTCATTCTGAGCAATATGTTGATTCCACCGAGGCATTGATTGAAACTTGTAGTCCAACTTCACCTTTCACCATTTGGCATATCTATCCAACTTCTAAAAGCGTCCAAAATATGCCACAATGATTTTCATACGCACCCATGTCATTTGTCGCACATTAAGCACTACATAATGATTGCTAAAGAAATTAGATAATCGTCAAAGGCTAGATCAAATTCGGTCTGTTTATTCCTTGAACTGAAATTCAGGGATGCGACTTTTTTCACACCACCTGTGTTTCGAGGTCAGCCTTTGTATCACACTCCCAAAAGTAGGTAGGCTAAAAATCGAAATATTTCAACAAAATAGTCGAAATGGAAATCGTAATTGGTCTGCAACATTGACAGTGAAGTGAATCTAGGTAAAATTGATATATTGAATGGGACCATTTCAATAATTTGTGAATTAATATTATTCACTTTAAGTAATTTTCGTCATATCTTAGCCATTTCCACATCATTTAAACCTGCGCCATATTGTTTCAACCTTAAGATTTAAGGACTGATTGGACTGTATTCTACGCCGATTTCACAGTTGTCAACAATTAAATTACGTGCTATTGGGGATAGATCTATCCATGTGCACGATCCCTAATGCCATGTTATTTTACATTTAAGAAAAAGTTCATGCAGAAACGCTATATATATATAGGCAAGTTTTCAGTTTCTGACCAGAAAATATGGATACTAAAGGACAGCTTTCTGAATCAAAATTCATATATTTTAAATGGTTTCTAAGATGCAAGTCTTAAACAAAGAAAGGTTAGACAAAAGGTACGACAAAGAGTGAATTTACCCATCTTTTATCTGCATTTTTTTTTTTTTTTTTAATATGAATATATTTGATTCTGATTGTAATTTAAAGCTATTTGACTAAAACCACCGTTCTTCAGAAATTGCTATCATCAATATTGTGAAAGTGTTTATTTTTACCTACTACTAACGCCTCTGACTACTCACTTCAAGGTGGCCCTCAAAATTTTGGAACAAAATTTTTACAAAAACACACACAAAAAAAATCATTCTTATACTCCCAAAACTTTATAACTTCATAAACCCCAGTAGTCGAAAACCATCCATAAACAAGAAAAGTTAGAGATTTACAACAGCCCAGGTCGACACTGACGGGAAACACGGTCTATTTTTACAGGAGCAACTTGCTTACTTACTTACCGGAAATACACAGACGAAGCTTCAAATATAGCATCCGAAGAAGACATTATGGAAAATAGTTACATGTTTGTTGTTATGGAATTGAAGAGTCATTAGTCAAGTCATATTAGTCAAGTGCCAGTCACTAATTACCCACCTTTAATGCATGAATGCCCGGCTTCTCAACTTGAATAGTCGAAGGAAAATTTGTGCCTTGGCAATGGTAGGTAGATGTTAATTTAACACCATGTTCTGTGTCTGTCTGTCTGCATGTCGGTCTATCTGACTGCTGGCAATGGCATATAGATTTGGAAGTATGCGCTGACAGACCTCTGTCTGCCTGCCTGTCTGTCTTTCTCTCTCTCTCTCTCTCTCTCTCTCTCTCTCCCTCTCGTTTTTTGCTATTACTCCAAATTAAAACATTTCATCTAGCCTTCCTTTTAGTGCTTTCATATGGATACGCTACTTTAAGGCTGATAGATATATATTTTTCTACATTAATTTATTTAGGGGTTTTATACAGAAAATGATTAGAATGGAAGGTGTAAAAAAAGTTGTTGCCAGTTACGTGCGACGTCTAACGGAACATCAAGGGACGTAACTACAATAATGTTATGTGGGTGTCCGTTGTAAAATTGGGGCATTGGCAAAAATGTCGACTCTGGCTAACCGCACATTCTACGCAGGCTGACCTAGGCCGATTTTTTCTCTAATTACCAAATTTCTGTCATTTATAGGATCAGCCTACCCCATGATTTAGTCGGTTGTTTCAAAAAGTTGATACTATTATGGATGCACATTTATTTCATGGATTGCTTACCAGTATGATGCGTCATAGAGATGCATTATAGTCCCCTTTTGCCAGGGCAAGGAATAAAACTAATCTGTTAAACGTAATAGCAACCGTTATCTGTCATAGAACTTGTGCAGAACACATTTGCCATTTAGTTTAGTTATGTTAATAGAAAATATTAGTTAAGATAAAACTAAAAGTTACCTAAGGTTCCACAAAAATATCGTCATATGATAGTAATGCTTCCTTGTCCTTTCTTTGTTATTAATTTTATTAGGATCGTTAATTAGCTAATTGTGAAAAGGGTCATTAATTCAATTGACCCTAAAAACCTTTAAACCCTTTTAAACCCCGCCAGAAGATCTAGCTTTATCGGGACTTAAAAAAATTGCAGATAACAAATCAAATTTGGTTCAATGATGTGATTTGTCTGTAAATGTGTAGAAAACATAACTGGGAAAGGAGAAAAACCTCTTGACAAGCATTTTTTCCACCTTTTCCCAACGTTTTCAAAGCTCCTTGCCAACGGCCGTTAAAATCCTGAATTGTGAGGTAACCAGAGGTCAAACCCGTTTGACGAACCTCAGCTGCAGTCCCGATGAGTAATTTATTGGACTGTTTTATTGTGCATTTAATTCACTGATATCGTGTATAGAGTTGAAACATGCTATGTTTTAGCTTATCCTGTCCTACTACTGTTTGCATACTGTTTTATGCCATGCTTGAGCTTGGCTGTGACACACTTTTATACACAAACAGAAAGTATCTTGTCAAAGATCAAACATGAATACACACGTAAACTTAAAAAAAAAAAAAAAAAAACACTATACCTACGTTTTATACTTCAACAATTATTGTTTCATAGATTTCTAGTCAATCCAGATAATTTTTCCACCAATAATATTTTTTTAAAGTAAATCTGAAATCTTGACGTAACAATAAGTGCAAATAAAAAGATAAACACAATGAGCATAAATTAATAACAGGGCCAAATCTTCTTCTTCATTAGGCCATATCTTATTCTGTGGACCGAATCTTCTTGGGTCCGAATCTTCTCCAATTATATGGATCGAATCTTCTTGGGTCCGAATCTCCTTCCAACCGATGTAAAGCGTTTATTTACTACGATTTCCCAGCATGCCGTAGTTGTTTACATGGTTACGTCCTCTAAATGTTACTATTTCGTCTGTTGTAGGATTTAAAAAAAAAAAACACGAAAGCTCTGACATTTTAAAGAGACTAAAACCGTGCTCAACTTAAGTCATCAAAATGACAGACTTCAAGGAACTGGATTATCATCACCGACAGGACTGGAATCAAACGTCAACCGGAGTTGGACACCAGTATCGACCTGGATATTATTTCCCTAGTTCGCATTTTCATGTAAGAAAATGTATTTTTAGCATAAGATCACAGAACAAAACTAGGGTTTAACATTAACATAGGCTAATCTAGTTATTGGAATGTACTCTGGATTGTGTGGGTTAGGCCAAGAGGACACTGGATAGTGAGAAAATCTTAGTTTTAGCTCAAAAGTGAAAAAATTACCCTTTTCCCCCAACCATCACCACAGGTAAATAATAGCAATTCCACTGGCCCTGGATTTGTTTCCTGATCATCCCTGGGCTTATTTGCTGTGGGCTAGTGGAGAAACAATCACAGAAATTACATTGAAGCTATTCCCCAAATCGGGGAGAGGAGAATAGTATTCAGTTTAGCCAATCTGAAGTTCTGGCACTATCAAAATTTTGAAAAACTTGGAAAAAAGTCTGCTAAAGTTCTTGAGGATGTTGGTCAATATGGATCTTGGTTCAAAATTTGTAGCTCATATCATATTGCGAAAAGCTGTGTTGTCAGTTTTAATTTTACGTTAACATTATTCTGTGAAAAGGGGGCTTAATGCATCTGCAAAAAGGATTGACACAGACCAGCCTACTGGTCAATTTTCTGTATATTAAAAGACCAGTCTTTGACATGATTAAGTTGGATGCTTAAATAGTGGCTCTCATAGATCCATAATTATGTGATGATTTAGGCTGGTATTATGCTTATGCACCACAGAGATGCAGTTCATGCTATAGATACTCCAGTTCATGCTATAGACGCACCATGGGGCCTCATACTTGTAGATCTCCTTTCTCTTTCTGGCCCACTTTGAGGCTGACTTTGAAAAAATTGTTTACGACCAGCATTTTCTCCTTCTTCCATCATATTTTCTACCATTTTTCGAAGAAAATGACCATCATTTCAGTGATATCAACTTGTTGTTTGCAAATGTATCGAAATTTGACTGGTAAGTCCAAAATTTTTCCGTCTCTTAAGGGTAGAGTGTAAAAATGACAGAAAAGATACTGTAGTATGGTGTTGATGACACCATTACCTGGCCTTTTATCCAGTACCTGTCTCAAATTAATAGGTAATAACATGATAATGAATAGGGCTCCGTACCGGTACTCGATATATATCGAAAACCGGTATTTTACGTTCGATAGATATATCGGATCGAACGTTTCTGTATCGAACAAAATATCGATCATCAAAAGAAAATAAAAGTAAAGTATATAAATGCCCAGTTTAGTTGTTTTTAACGGCGAAATTCATTACGAGTTTACTTCAGGTAATCTCTAAAGTCGAGTAGTCGTAGAGGTAGGTGTGGCTACCTGGGAAACTTACAACCAATCAAAATGCGTCATTCTTTATTACTCGCCCTGTACCCGTTACACAATGGATGACAATTAGCTAATACCCCTATTCTCGTTCCCCCGTCATGTTGTTTGAAATC
Source organism: Tridacna crocea (assembly GCA_943736015.1). Classification (NCBI taxonomy): domain Eukaryota; kingdom Metazoa; phylum Mollusca; class Bivalvia; order Cardiida; family Cardiidae; genus Tridacna; species Tridacna crocea. The sequence continues at coordinate 22,927,623 of OX031067.1, read as the reverse complement.
TGCAAATTATGCATCAATCAGCAGATTGCAGACGAATTTACGCTGATAATTGGTCAATATAGTTGATTAAAGAAAGGTAATGAACATCTCGTGATGTGATCGAGAGGTAGCGATGGAAATAATTGAAGCTGTGACCTTTCAACCTTCCTAAGATTTTATTTGGTCGATCTTTTAATATTGCCGAAAAATGTGGCTCGAAAATCAAATCTCTTTTTCCATTAGATTATCTGAAATCAGTGTTCCGACTCGCGTAAATTATTGTGTAAATCATTTTATAGACTTGAAATTTGCATAACAAATGTTAATCACACGCGAGACCTCACGTAAGAAAAAACATGGACAAAAAAGGCCATTATCTGTTTATCGTGAGTAAAATAACAGGTTTTGATGCTAGTTCTAATCCTTATTGAGAAATCTATGTCGAATCATGCGAACATACCTATCCAGAAATTAACACGCATGAAAAATTGTTCGGTGAAAAAAAAAAACACGGAAACCCATGACACAACAAAATGTCTCCTTGACATTGTCTGATCAGAGTCCTCTTAGGCTGTCTTTTCAGCTTTTAATGAGTAGTAAATGTAGATCTAGTTAGAATTCATATTAATTTAGGCCTACATAATTATGAAATTTCAATACAATCTAGAAGTGTTAAATTTGCGGTATTTTGTTTTTCAGGTATGCTGAAAAAAGAACAAACACAATTTTCGCATTTTTTTTCTGTCTTTTCTTGAAAATTGAAATATCATATGATATATCGAATATCGATCATTTTGTATCGATACAAGTATCGTATCGATCAAACTGACCGATACGGAGCCCTAATAATGAATGATATTCCTAACGACGTCATTTGAGCTAAAAAAGTTTAAAGAAGGTGCAATATTTGAAATGAATTAATAACAAAGAAAGGACAAGGAAGCATTACTATCATATTACAATATTTTTGTGGTTAAGTAACTTTTAGTTTTACCTTAACTAATATTTTCTATTAACATAACTAAACTAAATGGCAAATGTGTTCTGCACAATTTCTATGACAGATAACGGTTGCTATGATGTTTAACAGATTAGTTTTATTCCTTACCCTGGCAAAAGGGGACTTAATGCATCTCTGTGACACATCATACCAAGCAATCCATGAAATAAATATGGATTTTTTGTCAGAGTATAGTTCATTTCATTTTGTTCTCATCAAGCCATTATGAACACTGTGCTGAAATAAGTTTTAATTTTTATATACTTCAGCCATCAATAAATGAGCCTGTTCCACCACCTCTAGCCCATCAAGATCAGATAACTCGGGATCAACATTTTGAGACAACAACTGGAAAAACATACGACAAAAAATACCCAACAACACTGTACTCTAATCCCATTCATAAAAAGGCTCCTGGTCACTGGAAAGTAGACTATGTAAAAGATTTAGCAGAAAAGGTAAGTTCATTCCTCAGAGACCAGAAATAATATGACTGATGATTGTCAAACAACAAAACATTAGATTTTACAGAGATAAAAGCAGTTGCAGACTGCAAGCTAAAAAGGGCTCAAATGATGTGATTTGCATACATACATAACACTAAACAGGGTAGAAAATGCTGTAGGAAAAGGACAAAATACTAGCTACCAGCATATTTTCCTTTTCCTGCAGTGTCCCTAAAGACATCTAGTTAAGGGTTCACAACTTTGAAATTCTATAATTTTCCTCTAATAGTAATACATGTACACAGCTGCAAGGAAATGATGCTTCCTTGTTAATATGTTTTGCTAGCCTTGATCTCAAGCCAGACCAGGGAACTACAATTACTTATTGACCTTTTATAAACATTGTGCCATATGAACAATTAAATTTGAAGATTTATCTAAATGAGACAGCTGCTCCCACTTTGTAACTCATCTGGTAAAGAGTTAAGCAGTACCTTAAATGTTCTCCTTTTATTAGCCAAAGATTCACAATATATAATTGCATGTTTGTTTCAGTTATCAAAAGGTGGATGGCGAAGACCACTTACCATGGGTAATCAAATTTCTGAAACCCACGAAAGGTTCAATAGTGCTCCAGGAATCAGACAAAAGTACCACTTTGATGATACAGCAGGACTTGGGTTGCCACAGAATTATACACTGCATGACCATCATGTAGAGGGACCTTCAAAGGTCATTTTTCATGTTTTTTCATGATCTGGGAATTCAATGCAGCAATCCACTTTGGATCAAAATTACTGAATATGTACGAGAATCATTCGAATATTATCTGGATTAAGTCTATAGATTTTTAATGAGTCATTATAATGCGGCAAATATCCACACATCATAAAATGATATTCATTATGTACAAAAGTGTAAAATATTTCAACAATCAAACGATGCATGTTAATTTTACACACAATCAAACATGCATAGGTGCCAGGAAGCGGCACATACGACGCAGCACATACGACGCCATCAACACCGTTGGAAAGTTATTAGGCAACATTACGTAATCTTTCTCAAAGTAGACACCCCCATACTCTATGCATCATCAGTGATGGCGTACCCACCAGCTGTACACATCCCTGTACCAGTGTCCGTGTGACCGAATTATTCCCTTTGGCCATGATAAATTTTTTGTATTTGTTTCTCAGAGCTCCTGGCCAAATTTTAATATGGACTGGATTTCCAGATGGTCAGTTGACACCATCTTTAACATTCAAAACTTTTACCCAAACTGTATTTAAACTTGATTTTCTGAAGCATCTAACCCTCAAATGAAGTTAAATTTACCCATGATGTAAGTAGCGCCAAATCTTGTGTTCTAATTACATAATCAGTCGCGAGCGAAACAATAGGTAGAAGAGAAGGGCGAGTATTGATACAATATTTTGTGCTGTGCTAGGAGCACATTCCCATGGCATTTTCAATGGCAATCGTTTTGTGAAAGAAGTATATAAAATAAGCATAGACAAGTGCGGATCAAATTCTAAAAGAGATTAATGCAAAATTTAGCAGGATTGCTTTGCAAATGGTTTTTTAAAAGGCAAAATCCGGATAATTTTTTAACAACTCTCGTATATGAAGGAATATAGTCATTATTTTTTCTGGGATAGATTTACATTTTTTTTACCGAAAAATCAATTTAATCCCACAACAGGCGTTACTGTACAAGTTAGTATTTACATGGTTGTAAACATTCCAAAGTGGGGCCCCCTTCAAAATGTTGAAAGGCCCCCTCTTCCAAAGATAGGAGCCCATGGACCCTATAGAAAATCCTAGAGGCTACAACATATGCTCAGCATGTTCTGGTTTAATGATTTCTGTTGGAGTTATGCCCCTTTGAATTTTTTGTCAATAAGTTTATTTTTCATGCTGATATCAGTTCTTTAGTACTTTAAGTGAACAATGGCATGGTAACTACTAGGCTGTTTCGTTGCTTGGTGAAAATAGTTAACTCTTTACCAAAGGACAAAAATTTTGGAGTAGTCCAAGTTGAGAGCAACTGCAAATGACAAAATAAACATGACTCAAGAATTGAAATTTGATTTGCAAGGGGTAGAAAACATTTTGGGAAAAGGAGAAAATGCTGGTTACCTGCATTTTCACCTTTCCCCACAATGTTTTCAAAGGCTTTCTTTCTCAGGGTCGTTGAAAGTGGGGATGGTGTGGTAGAGTTAAAAGGAGAAACACTTGAGAAAAAAAAAAGAAAGTATGTCTTTTGAATGGTTTAGAAAACAGCTGCCCTAGCTTTTTTCCACCATGTTTCAAAACATGGTCCACTGCAGGCAAGGGAACCGTTTGATCTGCAGAGTATTTAGAAAGGTTAAAAGTATGCATTTAATTTTTTCACTTCCAAGTAAATAAATTCAGCTTTTTTTTTCTGCAGTAATTTAGCCCTGTTCTGTGAAAAGAAAACTTAAACCTTTACTCCATAGATACTCATTTCTACGCATTGCTTGTAGGAACCTTTTGAAAACATTGTGGCAAAAGGTGAAATTGCTCGTGACAAGCAATTTCACCTTTTGTCACAATGTTTTCAATGCTATCAAAAGGTGTCATATACACATTAGAAATGACTTCATCCTTGCTGTTATTTAGGGTCAATTAGAGATAACATAGAAATGCCTTATGGGGTAAAGGGTTAATGCATTTGCAAAACCTACAGACCCATGCCAACATGCGCAGTCTGAGCAGGTTGACATGAACTGAAACTTTTTGCCATCTTCAAATTTTGGTCGTTTTACAAAAATGGATTTTACAGATCCTTAATCAGGCGATATCTTGCACAGTATAATGCATCACATAGATGTATAAAGCCTCCTTTGGCAAGAGCATGGGTCAATTTATATTGCAAATGTAATTGGTGTAGGTCTAAGATTAGCATGTGGTTGCAGCAATGTAAATCTGACATCTGACTTCATGTTCTTGGCAGTCTGATCTTGATCTTTACCATCTGAAAAAGTATGTCAGTTGTTCAAAATGAAAAAAAAAAAAAAAAAAGCCATGCTCTGAGAAAAGGGGGCTTAAAGCAGCTGCGAAATGTATCGACCCAGGTCAAGCTAAGCAGTCCATGCAGACTTACCTGGGCCTTTACTTTTTGCTATTGGTCAATTTTCTGTTTGTCAAAGGACCACTCTACATGTACCTCATGATTAATCCAATACTCCATAGATACTCATTTCTTCGCATTGCTTGTAGGAGCCTTTGGAAAATATTGTGGCAAAAGGTGAAATTGCTAGTGACAAGTAATTTCACGTTTTGTCACAATATTTTCTGTGCTATCAAAAGTTCTCATATACACATAAGAAATGGCTTTATCCTTGCTGTTATTTAGGGTCAATTAGAGATAACATAGAAATGCCTTATGGAGTAAAAGGTTAAGTTGGTTATTGAAAAAAGTGGCTTCTATGGTTCCATGATTATCTGATGAGTTTGGCTAGTATTGTGTACAACGGAGATGCATTAAGCCCCCTTTTGCCAAGGCACAACTCAAATAATTATCTGTATGCCTACAGTATGGACAAGCCACAACACAAAACCCAAAGTTACAAGGCGAGCCTTGGTTTGTTAGAGATAAAGGGATGTTACGTCTCCTAGATCCATATCTCTCCACAACTCAGAAAGATCACAGAGTTTTTCAACCAGCTGAATTAAAAAGATATCCTAAAAAAGATGCAGCAACCTACTGGCAGTGTGAGGATTATCCTAAAGCTTGGGGACATGGACTTAAAGAAAAGTAAGTCTGTGTTCTTGATAATAAATGAATAAATTGCATTAATGCTCTACAAATTAACTTTTTACCATACAATCACAACTTTTGACAACCCTGAAGTAAAGGGTTTTTCAAAACATTGTGGGAAAAGGAGAAAATGCTGGTAACCAGCATTTTCTCCTTTTCCCACTATGGTTTCTATCCTATCAATATAGAAATCATCATTTGAATTACATTTATCTTGAAAGCTTCAAATGCTTTTGATTTGGTGGGGTCCAAAATTTTGTTGTTTGGTAAAAGGATAATGCAAAAAAAACCTCAGAATAAATCAAACTTACTGACTGGTTAAGAAATGGATAGAGATTCAAATGCTGCAATGTTTTGGATGGTTTAGCCAGAGTATTTCACAAGAAAGTGACCAGTGTAGTTCTATGTCCAAGATTAGACTGCATTTTCTAATCAAGACTGTTCACATTATAGCCCTGGGGTCAGTCTCTATTCTACTGTAATGATTGGTTTCTATAACTTTGTGTAATTTCAAAGGGGCTATTGTTCTTGAATTGTTTACAGAGAGTTCAAAGGTTATATATGCAGATTAAGACTTTTTGTTTTTGATTCCGTTTTGTGAAAATGAATGATCACATAAGGAATTCTATGAGAAGAAAGCTAGTGTCACAAAACCTTACAAAGTAAGATCAGTTTACAAAAGTAATGCATATTTGATATATTTAAGTTTACATAAAAGACCACAAATCTTGCCAATACAGAGATCCCAAAGCCTTATATCTACATTTCTGAAGAGTGATATTGTTAAAACAGTGATTATGTAATCATTGTTTTAAAATGCATTTTAATACATAATTGGTTGAAGTTTATGGTAAAATTTGTTTAATCAAAAAAGTTATGAAACTTTTGGTATATTCTTTCAACTTCTCTGTTATTTTTCGATATATCTATGGTCAAATGAGCATGCTTGTACAGGTAACTTTTGAATTTTATTCTTAACCTTTTTTGTATTGAAATACCAGAATTATTGCAAATAACATTAGGCCTAACTGGAAACATCACAAAGAAGTGAATATGTTTTTTGAGTAATTTTGGGAAAAATAAGGAGGTACATTGTATTTTTTTAACAACCAAGTTTTCCTTTTCTTGCAATGTTTTCAAGAGGTGTCTACTGCAGGAAAAAAGATCAATAATTGAAAAAAATAGGTGTTTATTTTTTTCTGTATTTCATGAAAAATGACCATGGAAATAAACATATATTCCAGTCCATTACCAAAGACATCAGTGCCGAGAGAGCGCCCACCTATGAGAGACACAACTGTGTTTAGAACAGCCACCAAAGTTCCTCGCCCTCCCAAGGCTATGGTCCCTGTTCCACATGGTGGGCTCAGATCAGAACATACAGCACAGTTCAGTAGACCCTCGGATGCTAAAGTTAAAGAAGCAATGTACTGCCCTGTAGATACACCTTTCACATTACCAGGTACATTTAGTGTCACTTTTTCTAGCTTAACCCTTTCCCCATAAGGCATTTCTATGGTATATCTAAGGATGAAGCCATTTCTTATGTGTATATGACACTTTTTGATAGTTTGGAAAACATCGTGGCAAAAGGTGAAATTGCTCGTCACAAAGGCTCCTACAAACAATGCATAGAAATGAGTAAGGAGTAAAGGGTCAACTCATTACCAAATGACAATAATTTAGGCTTGTTCATATCAAAAGCATTTGCAGACGACAAAATAAAGGTGACTGAAAATTTGAAATTTCTTTTGTGAAGAGTAGAAAACATTGTGGGAAAAGGAGAAAATGCTGATTACCAGCATTTTCTCCTTTTCCTACAATATTTTCTAAAGGCTTCTTTCTCAGGGTCATCAAAATTAGGGATTGTTGGTAATGGGTTAACTGTAATAGTCAATGCAGATAAGATTTTTTTTATGTGGCCAAAATGGAAGATGTGGGGCATATTATTTTTAGTCAGTCTTTGTGTTTATTTGACTGCTTGTTTGTCTGTATAACTTCCTTCTTTTCAACTCTTTACTATACAAGCTAAATGTAGACATGTCCAGATTGTAAGCATTTACAGACAACAATTCAAATGTTGCTCAAATAATAGAAATTTTCTTCTGTTGGGTAGAAAGTATAGTTGGCAATAGAGGAAATGCTGGTTACCAGCATTTTCTTCTTTTCCCACAATGTTTTTCAAAAGGTTTCTCTCTCACGGTCGTTTAAACTCTGGATTGTGTGTTAAATGGTTAAACAACTCCAAGGTTTACTGTCAGATTAAGCCAAAATTTGTAATTGCCTGTTTATCAATTGCTTGTAGATGCCAGTTTGGTTTCCTGACCATCAAAATGGGATGTTTTGATGTTAAGTGAAAATTGAAAATTTCATAGTTTCCATCAGACAACTTCAATATTCATCAGGAGTTTTATGTAAAAGATAATATTTAAAATATAGTTCACTTGAGATTGCAAACTAAGTTACACTTGCCAAACTTGGAAGGAAAACCAAAAATTGAAAGACTGTAGAGACCAAATCATCAAACTTTTCACTGATGATGTGAAGACAGTTTCTCATATACTGTGAACAAGGTAATAATAGAAAATTATATCATCCTTTTTCTTTCTCATTGTAGTTCCAGGTACAAAATCCATTATGACTGCACCTAAAATGTACAATACAGAATACCAGCATATAGGAAGTGAGAAACCAATCATGGTGTGAATCAAGGCATGGACATGTTATCACAGAATGTCAAATATGAAGAAAAAATGTGTTTTGTAATACCCTAGTTAATTTTTGATGACGCGAAAATTTGTGAAAAAAAATTCAAAACTTTTTGAAGAGCTTTTATTGCAATAAAATATAAGAAAAAAAAACATTGTTTTAATCATATATGCACTGGAATTCACTTGTAAAGAATATTCTCAGTTGCACTTTATGAATATGTGAGAACCGTTATGATTCTATTCTACTGTTATCACATAGTCTAAAATGTTGTTTCTTTCTGTCTGTATTTTAGACTCTTCTGCTACTGGAAGCTTATATGAGGCAAGTCGAAACTAAAAGCATGTCAGAAATTTTCTCAATTGTGTTTCATCCAATGTATTTGACAAAACTTTGTATCATAATGTTCAAATTCAAAAGTCATCATTACATAAGTATTATGCTCTAATTTAAAGCAGTTGGTGATACCATCTTCCATTTTAATATAAAAAAATTATCATGAAGTCTTCTTTAACCCATTACCAAACGACTATATTTTAGACTGGTCCAAATTGAAAGCATATGCAGACGACAAAATAAGTGATTGAAAATTTGAAATTTGTTTTGTGAAGGGTAGAAAACATTGTGGGAAAAGGAGAAAATGCTGGCTACCAGCATTTTCTCCTTTTCCCACAATGTTTTCTAAAGGCTTCTTTCTCAGGGGCATCAAAAGTAGGGATTGTGTGGTAATGGGTTAAGTCTATTTTTGTGTATTTTTTAACAAAATACCAAAATATATGTAAAATAAATATATGAAATCAAGCTTTATCAAAGCTTTCCTGAATTCCAGTTCTGGACAATCTAATCTTTAACCCATTACCACACAATCCCTACTTTTGTCTCCCCTGAAAAAGAAGCCTTTAGAAAACACTGTGGGAAAAAGAGAAAATGCTGTTAACCAGCATTTTCTCCTTTTTCCGCAATGTTTTCTACCCTTCACAATACAAATTTCAAATTTTCAGTCACTTTCATGCTATCGTCTGCAAATGCTTTCCATTTGGACAAGCCTAAAACATTGTCGTTTGGTAGGTAATGAGTTACATGTAAATAATACTTGTCAATGATTTCTAATTTCTTTCCTTATTGAAGTAACAGTTAAGCTATTTTTGAAGCTAATGAAAATTGGCCACTATGTAAATTTAGAATAGTAGGTTGGTGAATTTAGGCCACTGTGATAACCCTTATCCTGCTAACTAACAGAATCAAATTTCCAATTAGTAAAAGTCCGAATATGGCCATCTCAAAGTTATGTTTTGGGGAATAATATCTTCTTATCGGACAGTGTACAATCAAGATCAGACTGCACATTCTGTGCAGTCTGATCTTGATCTACACTGTCCACAAAAGGTCAGTGAGTCATGCTTAGCAGCCTAGGGCTTAGAGTAGTTGTAAATATGGAATCTAGCAATATTGGTATCGACGTTGATGATTTTGTCATACAGGATATTGGAAAAAGTATATTACTTGTGATTTTGTTCAGGACTTTAAGTCAGTGCTTAGTAAATCATGATGAACATACTGTGTGAAGATAGTTTAGCTATACTGTTCTTTCTTATTGAAAGTTTTTTCCCCTGAATTTGTGCTTGACAACAATATTTCTGGAGCACTCTCATAGTTAAATAAAGATGTGTGTTGATCATGTAGACGTGCATGCATTCTTTTTATATTTATATTCCAATTTCTTATATTAATGACTTTTTTAAACTCATTACTTTTATCATGTTCAGCTGCAATTATGATCACATTGGTATGAAATTCTTGTTTTGCATTAAAACCAAATGCTATATTACTGTCATGTGTTGTCATCTTTCCTGCCTAATCTACATCTCGCTGTTGAACATTGCTTTGAGGACGTTACACAGGAAAGCAGCAAGTGGCCTAGAATGACCACTGTGCAAAGTATGAATAAAACTGCAAACTAGCATGGAAAGGTGCACTGGTCACCTCAATATGACTTAAATTATGCTAAAAAAGCATTAACTTTCAATGACCTGGTGAGAGGAGCCTTATGAAAACATTGCAGGAAAAGGAGAAAATGCTGGTCACCAGCATTTTCTCCTTTTCCAACAATATTTTCTATTGTTTGATATAGAATTTGCATTTGTAATAACAATTTGTTGTCTGAAAATGCTTTCAATTAAGACGAGGCTCAAATAGTTCTTAATCCTGAACATAACTTTGTCATCTCCAGTCCAATTGACTTGAAACTTGGCATTTGTGTTTGTTGCAGTAATGCAGAGTGCGATGTGAAAGAACCATAACTCTACCTCATACTGTCTCTAAGTTATTTCCCTTCCATTGTCATTTTTACAGCATTTTCTGCTCATCTGGAATATAATTTCGTCATATACAGCCTGAACTTCTTAAAATTTGATTTGCATAATCGTTGAAAATTTATAAATGGAGTGCAGTGCACAAGAACCATAACTCTTCCTAGCTCAAATTTTGAGTTATTTCCCCTTTGAATTTCATTTTTATAGCATTTCTTGCTTGTCCGGAGCAAAACTTTGTTATCTTAAGTAGGAATTACTTTAAATTTGGTGTGATAATTTGTTGCAATATTTTAAAGTGCAGTGTACAAGAATTGTAACTCTACCTCATGCTGTCTTTGAGTTATTTCCCTTTGAATGTAAGTTTTACAGCATTAAGTGCCTGTCCAGAATAGAACTTTGTCATCTCAAGTCAGAACACCTTCAAACTTGATGTACATGTTTGTTGCAATATTATGGACTACAGTACAGAAGAACAATAACTCTACCAAGCAGGAATTTTGAGTAATTCCACTTTGATCTTCATTTTTACAGTGTTGCTTGTATGGAACGGAACTTCGAAGTCTCAAATCAAATTGCGGCAATTGTTGTTGTTGAAGTAGTTTCCTCCGCTGAATTATTGGAGAACCTGAGGGAATTGTGTCTCTCAGTGATCTGGTTAAGTGGTGTATATAGTTGTCTCCAACGGCGACAGGAATAGCGCTGAATATATTTAGCACTGTATCCACAGAATTAACTATGTATGCCATGTAAATAGCAGTCTTTCTTATTCAATGGCAAATAACTCCAGTTGTTCTGGTCCGATAAGACCTATAATCGAACACATCCGAGATCTTATGGTCATATACATTTTGACCAAGTTTGGTGCTGATTGGTTGATATTTGTAGATGCTAGAGTGTAAACAAAGTGAAATACAGCAATTTTTCTAATTCAAGGGCAAATAACTCCAGATGTTCTGGTCCGATTAGACCCATAATCGAACTAATCCGAGATCTTATGGTCATATATACTTTGAACAAGGTTGGTGCTGATTATGAAACTTGTATGCCGTCCTTTTTGCTGACAATGCAGATCATTATGTCGGATAGATTTATAAAAGGTTTCTCAAAACAAACAATCTGACCGATTGAATTTTAGTTAATTTATCGTCGCCACCGGTTTCCCATTTGGGCGACGCCCCCTGTTACCTGGGATAGTGCAGATACAAGTCGAAACCCATCCTAAGTTTTGCATGGTTCTTTAACCTTTACCCCATAAGACATTTCTATGGTATCTGTAATTGACCCTAAACAACAGCAAGGATGAATCTGTTTCTTATGTGTATATGACACCTTTTGATAGTGTAGAAAACATTGTGGCAAAAGGTGAAATTGCTCGTGACGAGCAATTTCACCTTTTGCCACAATGTTTTCCGAAGGCTCTTACAAGCTATGTGAAGAAATGAGTATCTATGGAGTAAAGGGTTAACGTGCTCGGTGTAAAGCACTGTCACACGGGACCTCGGTTTAACGTTTCATCCGAAACACTTTTAGTAATTTTAGCAGTGGGGATCGAACCCACACCCTCATGATCAGGAGTCCTACTGTCTACCAACTGAGCTATGCGGGCTGGTAAAAAAATAATCTCATCTTAGATCATGAATGAATGAATGAATAGTGTTTTATGGCCCGTCGACAACTTAGGTCATCATCTTAGATCAGGGATCTTATAAACGATTCCTGTCTTAGACCAAATCGAATCTAAACGTCGCATTTCTTTTGGTAAAAAACAACATTTATATCGCAATATCAAGAGTTTACTCTATTAAACAGAGAATAGTCGACATCTTTGACTCTTTACCAAATGTCACAATTCTACAATTTTCAGAACTGAAAGCATTTGCAGATGAGAAAATGAATGCGACTCAAAAACTGAAACTTGATTTAAAAAGGTTAGAAAACCTGTTGGGAAAAGGAGAACAGCGTGATCTTCTTTAATGTTGTTATTAAACGTATTAGAAATTCTACAGACCGGTCCGTAATTTGTGTAAATTTATTAAAACCATTATTCAACTGATGTACGATTAAAAAAACAATCTCTGCAACTTATTACTGAGGAGACACCCCTTCTTTTCCTCTCTGTCTCCTTTACATTATGAACTCGAATAATGTTTGGCCAATTTCTTTTTTCATTTACATCTTGATATCTGTAAAAGGAAGCGAGTGAATGAACGTATTATATTCTATTGTCAACATTTCAAAGAATATTCTCAGAATCCTCTCTTTCAACGTTAAAAACTGGGACTGTATGGTAAAGGGTTAAAGTACCAGTTTCGGCCTTTATCACTCCGGGAAAAAAGAAAATGCTGATCATTTTTTCCTTCTTTACCCATAATTTACTTTTTTCTAAATATAAATATCTACATAAATGTAAATACCAACCTTTAACCTCCAACAAGCCCTGTCCATTGACAAAATTTTCAGCAGTTCATGTTCATTTGCAACTGCTGCTGTGCTCCACTCTTTCTTAGAAATAGGAAAACGTATCAGTATATTTGATTATGACTGTTTATCTATATGTATATGAGTAAGGTCAGTGCAAGATCCTCCATCCTCTGTCCTGTGACCTTAGAGACAGAATGATACTAGAGTGTTCTATGGAATTTCAGAACTGAATGGATGAATTATCTTCTGCATTATGACAATGGATTGGAGGTGGAGATGGTGGTAAAAATCCTGAAATAAAAATTGAATTATTCTTGTAGGGGTCACTTAACGCTTGGCTTCATAGAAAGGGCTACAGCTTGTTGGTTCAGATGTCAGTCTAGACGATTGTGTCGCTAGGTTTAACCCTAACACTAACCCTATACCATTTCAAATAGGATATTATGTCATGTATCTATCATCATAGCAACCAAAATGCTTAGTCCAGATAACTGTCCCCAAAGGCGATGTTACTTTTCGATTGGTCGCCTCTGGTGCACAATAAATGTCCAAATATGAAAAGAAAAAATCACCGTGTCGTCTCATTATTGAGACTACCAAAATACTCAGTTTTCTGTTCACTGACAACTCTCAAAGAGAGTTAACGGTACAGAAAACTAAGCATTCTAGTTGCTGTAGTAACAAATTGCGACTTAATATCATATTTGCAATGGTACATGTATCTATCGTATACCATGCTTCTGACATTATAATCCTGCTTACCGCTATGACTTTGTAATAGGTAAACACTTGCATTTTCTCAAACACATAATTTTTATCAAATCATTTAATTTAGTGTTGTACATGTATGTGTCAAATTAGTCAAAATTTTAAACTTGGGATGGTCTTGGAACATGAAGAATGGTCTTGGAATGAGAAACATTTTGACGCATGTTTCATGTAATCAGTCCAAATTTATATGGAAATTTAGAGGGCAAAATTTCTGTAGTGCAAGTCCAAAACGAGACTGTGAGCTGATCATCAAATATGAAATCATTATCTTAACATACCTATGCAATTTAATGCTGTGTGACATGGATGATGGTGTCAAAAGATGCATTTTTTAGGAATATAAACGGTGATATTTTTCTTATTTCTGATCCAAACATGATTTCAAGAGCTCTTTCGAAACGCCTCAGTGAGGCGGTTCTAATGAGCACCCAAAACCTATGTATTAAACAAAAATAAGAAAAATAGCCCATACCCCTGCACTTTTCACTATGGGCGTATTTGTTCTAGCGAAACCGGTTTCGGTTTCAGACCAGTTTCAGAAACCAGTCATTTTTTTTAATCGAAACTATTACGAAACCAGTTCGGATTTCTTCTTTTTTCGGAGTGAAACCGAAACTGGTTAGCGAAACCATCGAAACTGCCTGATAGGGTAGTTTCGATGGTCTGTCCAAATATAGGTACAAGTCACACCACAGGAATTTGACATCCTGCAACTAAAATAAATGATCAAATATGAAAAGAAAATCTCCCCTATATAATATAAACACGTGTTTATATTATATAGGGGGGATTTTTTTTTCATATTTGATCATTTATTTTGGTTATAGAATGTCAAATTCCTGTGATCACACTAAACAAAAATCAAAGCACTGAAAGCACTAATGGCAAAGGGCAGGTGGAAAGTGTATGGGCGTAGAACAATTTGTATTCAACCATTAAATACCAATTTAAAAAGTGGAAAAGAAAAGTTGTGTACTGCTGCACCTTTTTTTTTTATATTTTCCATGCATATTCAAACACTGTGAAGCAGAGAGAGGATGCATCCACATGCTGTATCCTCACGTTGCAAAAAATCAAACAATAGATACATATACTATTTTTTCCAAGTGCCTTTTATGAAGTTCAAGTCCATAGCAGTACAAGTAATAGTTGAAATAAAGGTTGCAATGATTTTCACCACATTCTGTGTGAATCCCCCCCCCCTCCACAAAAAAAAATAAATAAAACTGGTTTCAAACCACTTTAATTGTATATATTATCATTATTCAGTATTTTTCCAGGTTACGGTGTTAATCGGTTTTTTATTCACTCACTTTCCATTATTTTCTTTTCTTTTCTCTCTCTCTCTCTCTGTCTGTCTTTTGCAAAAGAATAAAAAAAGACCAGGACACCGTATGTGGATGAACCACATGTAGATGTCAATGGTCGGCTGCATAGATATTATAAAGTGTCAAAATATCTTAACTTTTAAAGTAAAAAGAGGCACTATAATTATTTCAAAAATTCTTTCTTTTCATTCCTGTCCTTGCTGTAGGCCTATGGCTTTCCATTTTGATAGTTAAATCTAATCCCAGTTTGATATGAATATCATCAGACATCATTGCACGACAACACAGACAATGCAGACGACGCAAGTGCTATGGAAATGTCTTAATGTTTCCCTTGAAAAGAGCGGGTCTAGAGATCCAAGCTATTCCACAGAATGAAAACCTGCACTTTGACTGTCAAGTTTTGTTTTTAAACTGCAATAAGGATGAAATTAACAACACAAAGGCAAACAGAAAAATGCACAGGAAAACCAGGTTCTCTTTTGACTGAAAAACTTTTTTTTTCCCGGAATTTCATTTATAAATACAATAAAACACTGTCACAATAATATTATACTGTCTTTAGCACTATTTTGGTATATGTAAACACTCTCTCATTTTCTATTTTACATCACGGATGAATAAATTGCAAGGTGTTCAGCAGTTTTGAAGGGTGTGTTGTTTAAAGGAAATCAGAAACGAGAGTTGCAGCGTCAGTAAATCAGACAGCGAACAGTGTGCATCTACAGATTTACATAATGTTCAGCTTTCAGGAAAAAGTCTGACACATGGTCACTAAGGCTAGGCGCTGTTAGCCCTGACGAACCACTGCAAGTTGATAGTCAAATAAAGCCCTGTTCATGCAAAAGCCTTGCTTGAAGTCATCAATGCTGCACTTCGGAATCCTATAATTATCCAAAATTAGTTTTCAATCCTCGGCCTTGTATGCCTTATTTGAATGACATAAACATGTTCAGTGTTAGTGGATGATGCCAAAATTTGCCTTTATTGTTGTTTATTAAGTAGAACAAATTGTTTGATGGACTTTCTCCGACAAGGGCAAAACAGACCTCCATTTTGAAACTTAGCAGTGAAACTGCTCGTTTTTTTATGAAACCAGAACTGGTTTTGGTTTTGTCAAAACCATAACAAAACCTGAAACCACAACCAAAACCAGTTTCGGTACAACAAATACGCCCTAGGTTCTTTTTTTTCAAAAAGACGATTCATCTCGGTTTTACCATAGTCTGTGGATGTAGCTCTTGCACTATACTTGACCTAAAAATAAAACAAAAACATGGGTAAGGCACAAAAACCACATCCATAAGTAGGCCAAAGTAATCATTGTAATCAGCTTATTGCTCTAACAGAATTACAAATTTTGAACATATTGTAAACATATGCAATGATACAAAATTTAAAAGACTTTTTCTTGTAAGCCGACACAATATTGCGTGTATAATAAACACTCAAACACAGAACCAGACACAACTGTTCACCTACCACAGTGTGACCAATACTTGAGGAAATTTATGTTCTTGCAATTTCTCCTTTTGGTGTCAGCTTTGTAATGACCATTTTTTACGGACATATTTTTGGATCAAGACAAGATGTTTTCAAAAATGCCCTGGTGTAACAGTCTTTTATAAACCTATCAACTCACCACCATATAGTTATGACTTGTTAACTCTTTCCCAAACGACAAATTTTAGACTATTCCAAACTGAAAGAGTTTGCAGACGACAATTTTAACTTTCACAACAATGGCAGACAATTATCCAAAGGGGCAGAAAACCTTGTAGGAAAAGGAGAAATTGCTCATTCTGAGCAATTTCTCCTTTTCCCACAGTGTTTTCAGAAGACTTGTACTGCAGACATGTAAAAACAAGGGCTTGTTTGGGAAAGGGTTAAAGCTCTAAACAAAACTGTCTCTGGAAATGTATTAGCACATTACAAATGCCTCCATTCCTGTGCAAATGTTCACTTTGTTTTCAAAACAGATGACTTTCTACAAATACTTTTACACTGTTCCATTTTTTTCAACTGATACAAAAAATGAGCCAGTATGGTAGTAAGCAGAACTCATTAAAATGCCAACACAATATTTAATATAGTTTAACAGTCCAGATGTCAGACAAGACTGTCCACCTAGCCTGGTGTGGCCAATATAGATAGGAGCAGTTTGTCTAGGCATGCCATTGGCCATTTTTTTTACCTGCATGCTCAATACAATATGGGTGTCAACCAAAGAGGCAAATATCAGATACATCATTGACCCTCGAGCTGTGCACATGTTTCCCACAACAACTCAAGGGTCGCTAATCAAATTTTAGGTGCATTTATTACTTTAGATAGCATTCTACTGACAAAATGTAGCTCAATTATATTGAAAAATGAGGCTCAATCCTTAAGAACAGAACTTTGGACAAAATACCTCTTGTCATAAGGTGACCCTATTCAAAACCAAGGTAAGAGCGAGTTTGCTAATGCCATTCCTGTAACATCAAGATCAGTTCGGCTAGACTCACACAACTTAAACCAAATCATAAAGTCAGCACTTACACAGCAGTGTGAAAAACACTGCTTTTCCCAAATCGTTTCAGCAATCTGAAGAATGCATGATAACTTGTGGAACACCACCGTTTACATTTGTTCAATAAACAACATTCACTAGTCTAGGTTCTGTTTCTCAGTAAGATGGTTCATTTTCGCTTTACCATGTTGTATGTGGCTCCAGTACTATTCTGTACCTAAAAACAGAATAAAAAGTAGAGGTAAGGAACTACAACCACATCCCCAAGTAGGCCAAAGAAATCATTCGATTCAGCTTATTGCTCTCACAATATTGCAAATTTTGAAAACAGTTTGATTATATTCACTAATGCTTTGTTTGTAGGCTGACACACTATTCTATTCTATATCATACAAATTCAAACACTGACCCAGACAAGACTGCTCACTTAGCACAGTGTGGCCAATATTTAAGGAAAAGTATGTTGTACATATTAATGGTCATTTTCTTGAATTGCTTATTTTGGTGTCAGCTTTGCAATGACCATTTTCACCGTCTTTCTGAGATCACGATCAGATGTTTTCAAACACACTCTGGCCACACAGTCTTTTATAAAAAACTAACCACCATACAGGTATGACAATGTATGGTAGAAGGTAGAGTTCATTATCCATATTAAAATGCTGACACAATATTTAATAAAGTTTAACAGTCCAGACATCAGACAAGACTGTCCACCTAGCACGGTGTGGCCAATATGGATAGGAGCAGTTTTTCTAGGCATGCCAATGGCCATTTTCTTACCTGCTCAATACAATATGGGTGTCAGCATGTAAATGGCCACCTAACTGTAACTTTGGGGTCACAATTTCAATGTTTTCTGACATGCCTTGGCCTAACAGTCTTATGTAGATCAAGAAGACAGGGATGCATTTTTTTTTTATAAAGAAAGTGTAATTTGTTGGGGGTGAGGTTTTGAAACAGACTGGGCCCCTGAGATCTTATATCCATATAAAATCTCTGGACCTGGGTTGCAAACACACTCCAAGACAGTACTATCTTAACCTGCAAATACATGCATCAGAAAAGGAAAGGCCTTTAATCCTCTCTGCACATTGGCCATTTCGGGTACATTTTTGCAGACCGGTACCTAGGTTATCAATGTGGTGATAGCACTGCACACAAAACCTCTGCAAAAGTTTGAACTAAACATGAAAAAACAAACAAACAAACATATACACAAACATATAAACAAACATATACACAAATATACAAACGAACATACAACAAACAAAGAAATACAATTTTGAATTTTGAAAATTTATGCCAAGATTTACAGGTTCAAGTATTTGTTATTTCATTCAAGCATGGAAGGAACCACCATCCTGACTTTGTATGAATAGAAGTACAAAATATTCATACTGTAGCTTCCAACAACAAATTTCAATTTTTCAATCACATTTATTTTGTCATCTGCAAACACTTTCAATTTGGACCTGTCTAGAATTTTGTTATTTGATTAAGAGTTAAAATTGTATGTTTCGTGTGGTATTAAAGATGCCCTAAACTACCTCAAATTTTGAAAGAGAAAAATTTAATGAAGTAAGTTGATATTTTGCTGGTAACCAGCATTTTCTCTTTTTCCTAACAATCTTTCTGCCAGTCTTTTTCCTTAGGGTTATTGAAACTCTGGGATGTGTGGTAAAGGGTTAAAGACCTAAGTGTGACCTGAATTTAATGTAGGCTAGTTTTCTAACTTTAAGTGAGGGAACATACTTTACAGATAGTTTCAAGAAAGAATTGCTAAAGACTTTAATTTAGTGTAGACTTGTATTATAAATATCCTGAAGACATTTATGTAGCAAAGAAAATGACATTTGCAACCTGAATTTAATGTAGGATAGTTTTAAGTCTACGTGAAGACACTTAAATAATAAATAATTTCAAGAGGGCACTGCTTTTGACCTGAATTTAATGAAGGCTAGTTTTTTAAGTTCACCAGGAGGAACTTTTGATATGCATTTCACACAGGTGCCTACAAATGGTTGAAAAATGGTATTGCTAGATATTTGAAAAATGTGTTTTCAAGAAACCTGAACGCATGGTAGGTAAATTTTTGAGCTTTCCAAACTTGTCAAATTACGTTTGATACCATGATTTGCATGTGACCTTACTGCTTACAACTTGTTGAAAAATAGGTATTGCCAGCAACCTGATCGTTGGAACTTCCATTTGTGCTATATAACCCCTGTCCCTGGTCACAATATATATATATATATATTTATAAATAAATAATGGAAGTTCCTACTGTCAGTCTACTGAACCTCACCTTCCTGTTTTTAAAGAAACTTTTAACCTTATACTTTGATTCATATCTAAATTAACATGTTACATATTTATATATGACAGATTTTTGAGAAACCTGAACGCATTGTAAGTTTTTGAGTTGAACATACTTGCTTTGTTACATATTTGACCCTACAAAGCAGATATGATTATGCAATTTACCAATAAGTTTGCCAGCAACCTGATTTTCATGTAAATTAAAAGTTGACTGAACTTGACACAACACTTTGATGTATTTGGGCTAACATTTCATGTAATGCATGTATACATGCAGCTATATGGTGGTACGTCCAAGAATTATATATAAGTTTCACAAGCTCAAGAAATTCTAACTTGATATTTGTTGTAGATTTGACCTCTTTCCAATTAGTTCAAGCAAGAAATATCTTCAAAAAAGATTGACTGCATAAATTTGCCAGCTAATAGGCAGGGACCTCAGTATAAACATGTATACATTTTTTACCAATCACAAATTTTTGTTTGTTCATTTTTCATCAATGCCAAAACCTAGGTCAAAAGTAAGCACGCACATTCAGCTAAGCCAAAGAACAGTTTTGCCAGCAACCTGATAGTTGAAACTTCCATTTGTACTATATAACCCCTATCCCTTGCCACATTGCATACTTTTAATATATAAATAAATAATGGAAGTTCCTACTGTCAGTCTACTGAACCTCACATGTTAAGCAAAATGCTAAGTAATTTGAATATTTTATGAGTTGATTAGAAAAAAGTTATAGTAATCGTTGTTTTGAGAATAAAAGGCTCTTCTGGGATTAAAAATAAAAATCAAATATTCCTATTAATGATTTATGAGAAGAACTATAATGCAAAAAAAGATTTTGTTTCCTCATTTTACGCCAATTTCACTTTGTACATTCAGGACCAAAATTCCAGTTTTCAAACTATTAAATCAGTACTGCCAAATGAAGCACATTGCAGACAAGGATTTTATATACAAAAAGTTGAAACAAAAAATACTCTACAACCCAACTTAGCTCTATGAATAAAGGTTCTATTGAGCCAAAGCAATTTAGAAAACAAACTAATTTAGAAAACAGCTAGAAACTGTTGACAACTCTGACCTACCTCCACTCTGTCGTCATGCTGAAATTTCCTACAACAAGCTCATATCTTTCCTGAAAGAGATTTAAAAGAAAAAAGATGATTTTTTTGAAATGATATCTTTAACTGAGAAAGACTTCTTTATAACAGACTCTTTAGCCCCCTTTTTCCATGACACTGCATTAAATAATACACCCCCACACAAATAAAACTGCCGACTAGTGTAAGGAACAGATGTGTGAAGTTTCATCAGTTATTGCCAAGGATTTAAGATGAGGGACAGACAAAAAGCATTAGTGATAAATAGGGATGGCAACAGTTTGTAAATTTGCTAACTGGTTAACTGTTCAACCTTTCAATCGGTTAACTGAATGACCATGTAAACACATTTATGACGAAGGTACCTGAGGTGCGTTCAACAGAGAGAGCGCTTTGAGCGCTCTCAAGCGCCTTCGTTCTGAACGCGGGCGCCCGATGTGGCGCTCGATAGCGCCCGCGTCCACACTTGATAGGAGTTTCACTTGTATTTCCAAGATGGCATCCAATAGCAGAAGTGTTATCCAAACGAGAGCATCTAATGAGAATCGAAACAATGAGGCGACTGGACAAAATTACACCATGCACGTCCCTTTAGATGTTTACTAAAGATGTTTGAATACAAGTTCAGTATTTTATTCGATTTTTTCTTCTTTTTATGAACACGGAGAATTAACAGATCTGTGATCGGAACAAAGAGATTCAGCATACCACCGTTTTCTTTGTTCATGCTTTTTTATCATTAAATAGTTTACTGAATTTTACAGATAACTCTGTCATGATGGCTAGTATTATGTCCCAGAAAGATTTTTTTTTTTTGGCGCCACTTTTGAAAAATAAGCGAGCGCTCGCTTGCGTTCAATTAACGAGGTGCATTATCGCCAGGCGCTCTATGAAGCGCCCACGATGTTGAACACACCTCTGGTCAATATGTCAACATTGATAACCGGTGCATAAGTAATGCATTCGCGTGACATTTACTATTTCAGTACTTATGCTCAAAAGAATCTATTGACGATCCCTCTCTCTCAGAAAATAGAATCAATTTTCCACAATGGTTTCTTTAGAGAACTAGATAATATCAGGCTATTTCAGTATTTCCACTGACACACAAATCATTTCGTAAATCGTGCAATAGAACTGAAATTAACGTAACAAAGTTTGGTTTCACACAATACCTTATGTTAGGGAAAAAAAAAAAAAACGAAAAATGGTTAATTTGTGTAAAATACTAGGATTTGAAGTTACTTGCTATCCCTATTAATAATTTATTGTCAAACCAGGCGGAACTACCCATCCATAAATTAACACACATGAAAAAATGCTCGATGCAAAAAACACGGAACCCAAGACAGAACAAAATGTTCCTTTCGACATTGTCCAATCAGAGTCACTTCAGACAGTCTTTTCAACTTTTTAAATGGTCTTGAGCAGTAAATTTCCGTAGATATATTCATATAGCAGACTTTTAATGCAGATGATGGTACAGTTATTGATCGTCAAATGAAGGGGCCATTGCTAAGTGGCTAAGTGAATCGGGTGTTAACCATCGCCAAACCGACAGGTTCAAATTTAGACCTTTCCAAATTCAAAGGCCTCTGCACTATATTACTGTTGTCGAAGATACTTATCGAAATGATAATGAACGAAGAGAAATTGCTGTGCTTACTTGACCAGTTTTATTGACTGTTAATTTCAATCCCTCTTACGCTGATTGGTCCATGCATATATTTGATTGGGGGCAGGCACCTAATGAAACAATCCAAGCAAATCAATTACGATACGCCAGTGCCTTTGATTTAAAGAAGACACCTGTTTATAAATGTTTATTATCGAAGACCGCAGACCAATTAGCGCATTAACAATGTGTACTGCACAGACATGTCAAACTGTGTATAACACCCTCGCCGCGTCTTGGCAACATGGATGTGTGTTTAATGCAGTTTTGGTTGTCAGAACCGGCAAAGTTCATATTTTTCACTATAATGATTATTTTGGTAAACTTTTGATAAAATATATATTTGTTTCTGGTTAACTGGTTTCCGATTTCCTAATTGGTTATTTCATCGGTTAACCGATGCCATCCCTAGTGATAAACAATTCAGGGATCCATGGTGATAAGATAAACAAAATTCCATGGTTCCTTGGCTGCTCTTCACTCAGTGTAATTATTCTTTTAATCATTTACCAAACAATCCCTGGTTTTTACCACTCAGTGGAAGAAGCTTCTGAAAACATTGTGGAAAAAGGAGAAAATGCTGGTAACCATTTCCTCCTTTTCCCACTATGTTTTCTACTCTTCTAAAGTTAATTTTCAATTCTTAAGTCACATTTATTTTGTCGTTTGCAACTGCTTTCAATTTGGACAAGTCTAAAATTTTGCCATTACCGGCAGGTAGAGCTAAAAATCTAAGCACAGGAAAAATGAATATTTGAGCTGTTGTTCGTGATATGACTGAAATATTGTTGAAAGCGGCTTAAAACACCATTCAAACAAACAAAAATCTAAGTAAATGGGCAGTTAAATTTAGGCAATAAAGCAGACAAAAAAAGATTTGAAAAATCATGCCTCACCTGTAAAGAAATATTTTAATCCTTTACCAAATAAGTTTTTCAAATAGTGAACAAACAATTCAAAATTGCACCAACTTGGGGTAGGAAGAATTTCGAAATCATTGTGTGAAAAGAAAAAAAATGCTGATAACCAACATTTTCTTTTTTTTCCACCCTTTTCACAGAATTCATAATTTTAGCTTCACTGGAAATTATATTTTAAATTTTGATAAATCTAAAGAAGTGAAGACCATAAGAAAGAAGGTGTTGTAAATATCCTGGCTTAAGGAAGAAAGAGAAATCCAATCATTCGATATGAAGAAGGCTACAAATTTGCCAAAAGAGTTAGTCAACACTTTGGAGAGAATAACAATTGTAAAATAGAAAGAAAGAGCAGGAAATGGAACCACCGCTTTAACTCGCATCATTTTATCATATGTTATCATACTCGTCAATCTACAGAAAAGAGGTTATCCCATAACCAAACATGCTAATATCAGATACATCATTGACCGGGATACCCTTGAGCTGTGCACATGTTCCCCATAGCAACTCAAGGGTCACTAATTAAATTCTAGGTGCAACTATTACTTTAGGTAGCATTCTATTGACAAAATGTAGCTCAATTCTAAAGAATAGAACTTTGGACAAAATACCAAGGTAAGAGTGAATTTGTTAATGCCATTCCTGTAACATCAAGATCAGCTTGCCTAGACTCACACAACTTAAAAAAAAAATGAAGTCAGCACTTACACAGCAGTGTGAAAAACACTGCTTTTCCCAAATTGTTTCAGCATTCTGAAGAATGTATGAGAACTTGTGGACCACCACCGTTTACATTTGTTCAATACACAACATTCACTAGTCTAGGTTCTGTTTCTCAATAAGATGGTTCATTTCCACTTTACCATATTGTATGTGGCTCCAGTACTATTCTGTACCTAAAAACAGAATAAAAAGTAGAGGTAAAGAACTAGAAACCACATCCCCAAGTAGGCCAAAGAAATCATTCGATTCAGCTTATTGCTCTCACAATATTGCAAATTTTGAAAACAGTATGATTATATTCACTAATGCTTTCTTTGTAGGCCGACACACTATTCTATTCTATATCATACAAATTCAAACACTGACCCAGACAAGACTGCTCACTTAGCACAGTGTGGCCAAAATTTAAGGAAAAGTATGTTGTACATATTAATGGTCATTTTCTTGAATTGCTCATTTTGGTGTCAGCTTTGCAATGACCATTTTCACCGTCTTTTTGAGATCACGATCAGATGTTTTCAAACACACTCTGGCCACACAACACAGTCTTGTAAAAACTAAGTACCATACAAGTATGGCAATTTACGGTAGAAGGTAGAATTCATTACCCATATTAAAATGCTGACAAAATATTTAATATAGTTTAACAGTCCAGACATCAGACAAGACTGTCCACCTAGCACGGTGTGGCCAATATGGATAGGAGCAGTTTTTCTAGGCATGCCAATGGCCATTTTCTTACCTGCTCAATACAATATGGGTGTCAGCATGTAAATGGCCATCTAAGTGTAACTTTGGGGTCACAATTTCAATGTTTTCTGACATGCCTTGGCCTAACAGTCTTATGTAGATCAAGGAGACAGGGATGCATTTTTTTTTTTATAAAGAAAGTGTAATTTGTTGGGGGTGAGGTTTTGAAACAGACTGGGCCCCTGAGATCTTATATCCATATAAAATCTCTGGACCTGGGTTGCAAACACACTCCAAGACAGTACTATCTTAACCTGCAAATACATGCATCAGAAAAGGAAAGGCCTTTAATCCTCTCTGCACATTGGCCATTTCGGGTACATTTTTGCAGACCGGTACCTAGGTTATCAATGTGGTGATAGCACTGCACACAAAACCTCTGCAAAAGTTTGAAATAAACATGAAAAAACAAACAAACAAATAAACACACACAAAAACAAACAAAAACATACAAACAAATACACAAAGAAACAAAATCAATTTTGAATTTTGGAAATTTATGCCAAGATTTGCGGGTATTCCTATTTCTTATTTCATTCAATCAGACATAATTTAGCATGAAAAGACAACAACAATCTTGTAATACAAGTAGAGGTGCAAGATATTCATAGTGTAAGCTTGAACTGTACAAAGTTTTAATAGCTTATATGACATAAAATCTTCTTTAACCCTTTACCAAACGACGAAATTTTAGACTTGTCCAAATTGGAAACACTTGCAGACGACAAAATAAATGTAACTCCAAATTTGAAATTTGTTTCCAGCAGCGTAGAAAACATTGCGGGAAAGGGAGAAAATGCTGGTTCCAGCATTTTCTCCTTTTCCCACAATGTTTTCTAACAGCTTCTATTTCTGGATTGTAAAAAACAGGGATTGTTTGGTAAAGGGTTAAACTACCTAAAATTTTGAACAATAAACATTTACTGAAAGAATTTCATATTTTGCACAGAGAGTTTGCAAACCGTCTATTTATAATGAAAATTCATGCAAATATAAACTTAAAATGGAGAGTCTTTACCTGATATGAATCTTTTTTTTTTTCTGCAGAAGACTTTTCAAACAACTTTATGGGTTACCTCAGTACAAAATTTAGACTAGTTCAAATTGAAAACTTTTACAGATGACAAATTAAGTGCAGCTCAAATTATTTAGTTTTGGAAGGCAGAAGGTATGGAAAAAGCTAATGATATACATTTTTTCTTTCACCCATAATGCTTTCAAAAGGCTTTTACCTGGGGATCATGGAAACTCTGGATTGTGTAGAAAAGGATTTAAGATAGTGTTGTTTGAGACATGAATTTAAAGAAAGCTAGCCTTATAATTTTACCCGTAGAAATTTATGTAATGTGTAGTTTAAAGATGTACCTATTGCTTTTGACTTGAATATAATGTTGGCTGGTTTTCTAAATTTACCTGACAAGAGTTTTGCTGATACCTGGAGTTAACATACCGATAGGTTTTTTTTAGAAGCTTACATGAAGAAAGTTTTGTAACAAATAACTTCAAGTTTAAAAGATGGTATTGCTTAGAACTTAAATTCAGTGCAAGCTAGTATTGTAAGTTTATCTTAAGAACCATACGTAACAGAGATTTGAAGATGATATCGCTTGAGATCTGAATTTAATGTAGTCTATGTTTAAAAGTTGACTCGAAGAAATTTATGTAGAAATGGTGTACAGGTAGTACTTTGACCTGGATTCAATATCGCTTGTTTTATGAGTTTATATGCAGAAACTAACATAAACCTAATTATGGTTTAAAGACAGCACTTCTGTCCTCTTGAATTTAATGAGGACTAGTTTTATAAGTTTACCTAAAAGAAATTTTGATTTGCATTTGACCCAAGTGCTTACAAAAAATTGAAAAATAAGCATTGCCAGCAACCTGATAATTGAAACTTCCATTTGTACAATAAAACCCCTGTCCCTGGTCACAATATAAGTGTATACAATGGCAGTTCCTACTATCAGTCTACTGAACCTCACCTGCCTATAGTAATATACTGTTAGAAGGATAATTGACTAGTATAAGTTTAACCCGATCCTTTGATTCATATCTAACCTAGCAGGTAACTTATTTATATTTGAAAGATGGGTTTTCAAATCAAAAAAAGAATGTATTGGAGTTAAGTTTTTAAGTTGACTAGGTCTGTAAAGTTATGCTTTGATACCATAAGTGTAAATTATGACCCAAGTGCTTACAAATAGTTGAAAAATGAATAGTGTGAAAAAAGTAAGCCCTGTCCCAGGCCGTAATATAAAACGGAAGTTCCTACTGTTAGTCAACTTAACCTCGTCTTACCTAAAAGAAATTCGGATTTGCTTTTGACCAAAGTGCTTACAAAAAATTGAAAAAAAAAGGGCATTGCCAGCAACCTGATAATTGAAACTTCCATCAAATTTTGTACTATAAAACCCCTGTCCCTGGCCACAATATAAGCGTATACAATTTTAAGTTGACTAGGTCTGTCAAGTTATGCTTTGATACCGTAAGTGTAAATTATGACCCAAGTGCTTACAAATAGTTGAAAAATAAATAGTGTGAAAAAAGTAGGCCCTGTCCCAGGCCGTAATATAAAACGGAAGTTCCTACTGTTAGTCAACTTAACCTTGTCTTACCTAAAAGAAATTTGGATTTGCTTTTGACCAAAGTGCTTACAAAAAATTGAAAAAAAGGGCATTGCCAGCAACCTGATAATTGAAACTTCCATTTATATTATAAAACCCCTGTCCCTGGCCACAATAAAAGTGTATTCAATTTTAAGTTGACTAGGTCTGTCAAGTTATGCTTTGATATTATAAGTGTAAATTATGACCCAAGTGCTTACAAATAGTTGAAAAATAAATAGTGTGAAAACAGTAAGCTCTATCCCAGGCCGTACTATAAAACGGAAGTTCCTACTGTTAGTCAACTTAACCTCGTCTTACCTAAAAGAAATTTGGATTTGCTTTTGACCAAAGTGCTTACAAAAAATTGAAAAAAAGGGCATTGCCAGCAACCTGATAATTGAAACTTCCATTTGTACTATAAAACCCCTGTCCCTGGCCACAATATAAGTGTATACAATGGCAGTTCCTACTATCAGTCTACTGAACCTCACCTGCCTATAGGAATATACTGTTAGAAGGATAATTGACCAGAAAACATTTAACCTGATCTTTTGATTCATATCTAACCTAGCAGATAACTTAATTATATTTGGAAGATGGGTTTTCAAAACAAAAAAGAATGCACTGGAGGTAGGTAAGTTTTTAAGTTGACCAGGCCTGTAAAATTATGCTTTGAAACCTTAAGTATAAATAATGACCCAAGTGCTTACAAATAGTTGAAATACAAATAGTGTGAAAAAAGTAACCCCTGCCCCAGGCCACAGTATATGAAATGGAAGTTCCTACTCTAAGTCAACTTAACCTCGCCTACCTATAGCACTTTGATGTCAGTATGACTTCTTTATAAGTAAACTTTTGGCTCGTATCTAACCTAGTGGGTAACATAATTATGTGAAAGATGGGTTTTTAAGAAACCTGAATCCCTTTTAAGTACAATGTAAGTTTATGAAACTTGTCAATTTATGCTTTGATTGATCAGTTTGCCACCATCCTGAATTTAATGTAGGTCATTTTAGAAAGGTGACTGAACTTGTCATAACTCTATGATGTATTTGAGCCAACAGTCCATATGCATGAATACATGCAACTTTATGTTGGTATTCCCAGGAATTTCATGCAAGTTTCACAAGCTCTAGAAATTTCATTTTGATATTTGTTATATTTGACCTGCTTACAATTATTTCTGAGAGCAGTTCTGCCAGCAAACTGATAAGTTGAAACTTTCATTTATGCTTTATAACCCCTGGCCACAATTTACAAGTATAACATGAAAAAGGCAAAGCCTCAATACGACTGACATGAATGATTTGTGGACTAAATATCTATTATTTCGAATGACGAGCTAGATTCTAGATCTTGAAATCATAGGGGTTTCGAGTTTGAATTCCGGCTATGCCAAAACTAATTTTGAGCGTTGTCAAAAGTGACAAGCATTTTTCTCTCTTAAATTTATACATGTATTATGTGAATCTTTCCACGAAAAAACAGCCTGTGTATGATGTAAGAATAGTATGATTAATGACATCACCATTTACTCCTGTAGATCATAGAGTATGGTTATACATAAATAGACACTTAATAACCTCAAAGTAAGTAAGAAATTAGATAATCTTTACTCATGAAACTGACAATGATTTTTAAGTAATCATCCAATTGGTAGATAATTATAGTCATTTTTGACCAATCAGGTACTTGTGCCAAAGATTGTGATATGTGTGATGCTGTTCGATTAACCAGAAGACACTGAATTTTTAGTCATCCCTATTTACATTTAGATTAAAACCCAGAACAAAATCAGAATTTCATTTTTAAAAATCTTGAATGGTGTTACAGAAAAACCACCTGCGCTCCATATAATGGAAGTTCCTACTGTCAATTTACTGAACCTCATAGATCTCTTAAATGGAATGTTTTTTGAATGTTATCACTTGAAATGAAAAAAATCACTGTAAGGGTTGTTTTAAAAAAATATTTCCAAATTTTGCTGTTTGAGATTTACAAAAAGATCTATAATGCAAAAAAGTTTTGTTTTGCCAGTTGAGCAATACAGGGCCATAAGGGCCCTCTTGTTTTTTGTTTTTGTTTTGTCATTTTACAATTAAAATTATAATGCTTTGATCAGAGTGAATATCTTGTACCTACTGTTCCAACTATTGAACCATTACAGCCAAATTAAGAGCAGTGCAGACGGGTATTCTATCCATTAAAATGATGAATAAAGAAATAGAAATACACAACAACCCAACTTAGCTCTATGAATAAAAGTTCAATTGAGCCAAAGCAGTATGAGTTTAGAAAACAAATTAATCAAGAAAACAGCTAGAAACTGAAAACTTTGACCTACCCCCAAACTGTCTTCAAACTGAATTTTCCTAAAGCGAGCTCATGCCTTTCCTGAAACATAATTGAAAGACAAAAACTGTGAATGAATGAATGAATGAATGAATGGCATTCTGTAGTGCACTGACAAGTATGATATTTTTTTGCCTACGAGTAAAAAGAACAAGTTATTATGTTGAGATGAAACCACTCATTTTTTTTGTGGACACAGTTTAACTCTTTACCAAATGGCAAAATGTTTGACTAGCCAAAACAGATGACAAAATAAATCTGATTCAAGAATCTAAACTTGTTTTGATATTAGTAAAAAACATTGTGGGAAAAGAAAAAAACGCTGGTTACAAGCATTTTCTTCTTTTCTCACAATGTTTTCAAAAGCTTTCTTCTTCAGGGCTGTTAAAACTCGGGATTGGATTGTAAAGGGTTACAGGTATTGAGGTTTGCATGCCAGCAAGAGATTGGTGGCAGTATACATGTATAGATGAACCATGCACTAGAAAAGGTGACTTAACTCTTTACCAAACAACAAAATTATGGACTAGTCAAAATTGAAAGCATTTGCAGACAAAATAAATGTGAAACCTGTCAGACAAATTATAGTGCTTTCAAATTTTCTTATCTCGATCTTCACTACACAATCCAGACTTTATCAAAAGCTGACAAAAATGCTTTAGAGAACACTAAAGTGAGAAGAGTAAATGCTGGTAACAAGTATCCTCTCCTTTTCTAAAATTTTGTTTTCTAGTATTATGGCTATTTCTATTCCTTTGCTGCACAAGAGTGACTTTTAACAATCCTGCTTTTGAAAACATTGTGGGTAAAGGAGAAAATGCTGGTTACCAGCATTTTCTCCTTTTCCCAGAATGTTTTCTACTCCATCAGGGAAAAATCATACCATATGAGCCACAATGAAACTGTCATCTGCAAATGCTTTCAATTCAGACAGGTCTAATATTTTGTTTATGCTGTAAAGGGTTAAAATACTAGACTGGAACACATCCCTTATGATGCTTGTATTTCTTAACCAAACTGGGATTTCTTTGCCATGTTTCCTTTTTTTTACGATCTAGTTTTGAGCGACAGTGGGAAAGCAACACCTTCTTGTTACAAGCAACTGTTTCCTCCATCATTATGTCCTATGAAGGCCTGGGTCAGTACTCACCGAACATTCCAAAGATTGTTTTCAGCCTAAATCTCCAGATTATTTAAAATTTGAAAGTAATGCAATATATGATTGGTTAAACCAATTGATTTACTTCTGAAGAACAGTGGTGGAATACAGATCCAGATCTTGGATAACAGTACTCTGCAGAAAATACAGTTCAAGTTCTCTCCAGGATTCTGAGGACCAATAATATTGTGAAAAAAGAACAATAAATTATTGCTTGTCATAAACAACTGTTTCCCCAATTATGACCTATGAAGTCTGATCTGGATCTATAGAACTGTAGATAACACAGTTCCAAGTCCTCCTTAGGACCAATTAGTCCAGTATCATACAATCTATCTTTTAATGACCTTAGAAAAAAAGAACCCTTTGAGAAATGAATGATTACTAACATTTTTTTCCTACTTTTTTCACACTGTTTTTCACCCTTTCAGAGAAAAAACTCATTATTTGATTCACTTTTAGCTCTTTACTACATAATCCCGAGGTTTGACAACCCTGAGGAAGTCAAGAGGCCTTTTGAAAACATTGAGAAAATGTAGAAAATGCTGGTAACCAACATTTTTGCTTTTCCCTTAATGTTTTCTTCCCTTTCAAAGAAAAGTTGCTTTATTTGTACAACAGTTAAAACTAGTTTATCATCTGAAAATGATTTAAGTTTGTACCTGAGTTAAAGTTTGATGTCTGGTAAAGCGTCTACATGTCAAAAATATGTGTGAAGCTTGCAGGGTCCTGCATTCCTAGATGACTAGGTGTAGAATTCCCTCCATGCTAGATCCTGTCTAGGGACAGCGGGTTTTGTGCAGTATTCAGATATACATGTCTGTAAGAAAAATTGAAAAAAATTAACCCTTTGGCTGCTAAGCACAACTAAAGAACCTTTTGTAGACAATGTAGATCAAGATCAGACTGCACAGAATGTACAGTCTGATCTTGGATCTACACTGTCTGATAAGGAGATGTCATTACCCAAAACATAACTTTGAAATAGCAATATTTGAGGTTTTTACTGTCAACTTGAAAATTTCAATTTACTTATTTAGCAGAATACAGGTTAAGGAGTTGCTAAAGAGGGAACAACTAACACACTATCACCTCCAGATGATAGCTTTTTTCCAGCACAGTAGTTCTGAAAACACTGTGGCAGATGGGGTAACTATATATGAGTAATTTCTGTCACTATGTTTCCATGTGTATTCAATCTAAATTCATTTCAATTATTCCTATTTTACTAAAGCATTTTCAAAACCTTTCCTTCCACATTTGCTTTGACTCAGTAGGCTACTAAACAAACAGAAATGACATTTTCAAGTGTTTGACTCATTACCAAACAACAATATTTTGCTTGTCCAAATTGAAAGCATTTGCAGACGACAAAATAAAAGTGCCTGAAAATTTAAAATTTATTTTGTGAAGGGTAACAAACATTGTTGGAAATGGAGAAAATGCTGGTTACCAGCATTTTCTCCTTTTTTCCCACAATATTTTCTAAAGGCTTCTTTCTCAGGGTGGTCAAAAGTAGGGATTGTGTGCTAATGGGTTAAGCGTAGTTCATACAATGGCATCATCTTAGGGTAGAAAACATGGGGAAAGGAGGAAATGATGGTTACCAGCACTCTTTCCTTTTCTCACAATGTTTTCTAAGGACATCCATCTCTGAATTGTTAAAACTCTAGACTACGTGATAATATATTATGTGCAGTCTGGGCCTTAATTACCAACCATTTTTGAGAATATTCTTGGTCCTTTTCTCCAAGTTATTCTGAATTTGTATGTAACACAACTTCTGATTGGCTTAACCATTCGGTTTAGCCAATCAGAAGTTGTGTTACTTACAGACGAAGAAAATTCTGGAGAATAAGACAAAGAACGTTATTAAGAATGGTTGGTGAATATGACTCCTGTGCTTGCTTGACCTGTGTGTTCGTGAAGTTACTACAATTGGTATGTATTATAATCTAATAGGTTAACTCATTACCACACGAGAAAATTTTGGGCTCGTCCAATTTGAAAGCATTTGCAGACGACAAAATAAAGTTGATTGAAAAATAGAAATTTGTTCTGGAAAGGGTAGAAAACACTGTGGGAAAAGGAGAAAATGCTGGTTACCAGCATTTTCTCCTTTTCCCACAGTGTTTTCAAAAGGCTTATTCCTCAGGGGCGTCAAAAGTAGGGATTGAGTGGTAATGGGTTACGTGTTCAACTTACCATGTTAATACAGTGTCATCTTGTAGACTTCTCTTAGTATAAAGTGTTTGTCATGCTGTCTAAGCAGTGCCTCTACAAAGCCAGGGTACCTTTAAGTATAAATAATAAAAGACCAGGAAAACCTATGTTTTAATGGGCTGGAGGTTGAGCAACAGTGTCTTGTGTAACAATTTCTATTATCCACCATTTGAGAGAAAACTAAGGTAATTAAAGGTCAAAACTGAAGGCATGTGACCATAAAATAAATGTGATCCAAAAGTTGACAATTCTTTTGAAAAGGGAAGAAAAACATTGAGGGAAAAGGAGAAAATGCTGGTTTTTACCAGCATTTTCTTTTTGCAGTATTTTTTAAAAGCTTATTTTCTTCGGGTGTTAAAAGTTGGAATGTGTGGTAAAGGATAATACTTTTGGTGCATTTACAAGCTATATGTTTTCAGTTGATAATTGTGAACAAAAGTGTAATTTTACACCAACTCCAACAGTATTTCATAACTTCTTTGCAGAGCCTCTCCCCCTGTATTGTAGTTGGTTGTGCACACAACATAAGACCAGGTCTCTGGTTCAAATCCTCGGTTTGGCCAATTTTTTTTCTCCAAAGTTTGATGACAGTCATTGCAACAAGATTCATTCATCTTTCAATTCTAATCAATGTTTTAAATCTTTACCAAACAACAAAATTTTAGACTTGTCCAAACTGAACACATTTGCAGAAGACAAAATAAACTGAAAGCATTTGCAGAATAACCATAACTAAAAAATTGAAATTTCTATCCAGCAAAGCAGAAAACATTGTAGGAAAAGGAGAAAAGGCTTCTATCTCAGGGTCGTAAAAACAAGGGATTGTCTGGTAAAGGGTTCAAGATTGTTATGTGGGAAAGCACACTGTGGCTTTGGAAGAATATAGTACAAAGTACTGGATAAAGAAGCATAAGGAAAGCATGAATATATTCACTAGCCCCACTGTATAACTGAAATATAGTTGAAAACTGTGTCAAATGACAAAATTTTTAGCTGTGCAAAATTTACAGCATAATAATTGCAGACAAGTCATATTAAATTTTGATCAAACAATGGCATTAATTTTGTCTTTGGAAATTATAAATAAGTGTTAAAAGGAAAATCCTGTAACCAGTTGTTTATTCCTTTCCCATAATACTTTTCAAAGCCTACCTCCTTTTCCCTCAATACTTTCCAAAACTAAACTCCCTCAACCGAGCACATGGGATTGTATTGTAAAGGATTAAATGACTTAAAATATATAGAAAACGCCTAACTTAAATATTTTTTTTATCATCTTTCTCTCTCTCTCTCTCTCTTCCTCCTAAAATTCCCACTCTCTCTCCCTAATTCTCTTTCTCTCTCCAAATTTCTACAGTTACTCGCGAAAATAAGATAAAATGGCTATGCTAGCTTCTGATCCTTTCTGCAGTATTGTGACCAGGGACAAGGGGGTAACAGAAGCACACATAACCATTTGAAATATCCTGAAGGAAAAAAAAAAGAGATTATTTTAATACTACATGGAATTATCTATATTATCCATATTGATTGGAAAAAGAAAAGCCATACTTTTGCATTACATCTTAGAGATAGTTTTCTTTATCATTCTGTCTCTCTCTCTCTGTCTCTCTCTCTCTCTCAGCAAATTTTTCAATCACTCTAATCCTCTTCCTCTCAGTATTCCACTGTTAAAAAATCTCTCTCTCTCTCTTTGTTTCTCTCTCTCTCCCTCTCTCCAAATTTCTCCTTTCCCACTCTCTCTCTTCAAGTTCCTACAGTTACTCATAAAAATAAAGACAAAATGGCTATGCTAGCTTCTGATCCTTTCTGCAGTATTGTGACCAGGGACAAGGGGTATCAGAAACACACATAGCCATTTGAAATATCCTTAAGGGAAAAAAAAGATTATTTTTATATTACAATAAATTAGCCAGGTTTTGCGAACTGATTGAAGAAACAAACACCTTACTTTTGTATTACATCTTTGAGACAGTTTTTCTTTATTTAATATCAGTCTCTCTCTCTTTCTGGGCAAATTTCTCTCACTTTTTCTCGTCCTCTTTCGGTATTTCACTCTTAAAAATATCTCTCTCTCTCTCTCTGTCTCTCTCCTCCAAATTTCTCCTTTCCCACTCTCTCTCTC
The DNA here is from genome assembly GCA_943736015.1 of Tridacna crocea. Taxonomy (NCBI): domain Eukaryota; kingdom Metazoa; phylum Mollusca; class Bivalvia; order Cardiida; family Cardiidae; genus Tridacna; species Tridacna crocea. Next base: position 22,892,393 of record OX031067.1, on the reverse strand, counting down.
TCTCTTCAAATTCCTATAGTTACTAATAAAATTAAAGACAAAATGGCTATGCTAGCTTCTGATCCTTTCTGCAGTATTGTGACCAGGGACAGGGGGTATCAGAAACACACATAGCCATTTGAAATATCTTTAAGGAAAAAAAAAAAGATTATTTCCATATTACATTAAATTAGCCAGGTTTTGCAAATTGATTGAAGAAACAAACACCTTACTTTTGTATTACATATTTGAGACAGTTTTCTTTCTTTAATATCAGTCTCTCTCTCTTTCTGGACAAATTTCTCTCACTTTTTCTTGTCCTCTTTCAGTATTTCACTCTTAAAAATCTCTCTGTCTCTCTCTCTCTCCAAATTTCTCCTTTCCCACTCTCTCTTTTCAAATTCCTATAGTTACTCACAAAAATTAAGATAAAATGGCTATGCTAGCTTCTGATCCTTTCTGCAGTATTGTGACCAGGGACAGGGGGTATCAGAAACACACATAACCATTTGAAATATCCTTAAGGGAAAAAAAAGATTATTTTAATATTACATTAAATTAGCCAGGTTTTGCAAATTGATTGAAGAAACAAAAGCCTTACTTTTGTATTACATCTTTGAGAGTTTTCTTTATTTAATAACAGTCTCTCTCTCTTTCTGGGCAAATTTCTCTCACTTTCTCTCGTCGTCTTTCAGTATTTCACTCTTAAAAATCTCTAAATCTCTCTGTCTCTCTCTCTCTCTCTCTCTCCAAATTTCACCTTTCCCACTCTCTCTTCAAATTCCTATAGTTACTCATAAAAATAAAGATAAAATGGCTATGCTAGCTTCTGATCCTTTCTGCAGTATTGTGACCAGGGACAGGGGGTATCAGAAGCAAACATAACCATTTGAAATATCCTAAAAGGAAAAAAAAGATTATTTTTATATTACATTAAATTAGCCAGGTTTTGCAAATTGATTTAAGAAACAAATGCCTTACTTTTTTATTACATCTTTTAGACAATTTTCTTTATTTAATAACAGTCTCTCTCTCTTTCTGGGCAAATTTCTCTCACTTTTTCTTGTCCTCTTTCAGTATTTCACTCTTAAAAATCTCTCTCTCTCTCTCCAAATTTCTCCTTTCCCACTCTCTCTCTTCAAATTCCTACAGATACTCACAAAAATAAAGATAAAATGGCTATGCTAGCTTCTGATCCTTTCTGCAGTATTGTGACCAGGGACGGGGGTATCAGAAACACACATAACCATTTGAAATATCCTTAACCCATTACCACACAATCCCTACTTTTTACAACCCTGAGAAAGAAGCCTTTTGAAAACACTATGGGAAAAGAAGAAAATGCTGGTAACCAGTATTTTCTCCTTTTCCGACAGTGTTTTCTATCCTTCCCAGAACAAATTTCTATTTTTTAGTCACCTTTATTTTGTCGTCTGCAAATGTTTTCAATTTCGACCAGTCTAATATTTTCTTGTGTGGTAAAGAGTTAAGGGAAAAAAAAAGATTTTAATATTACATTAAATTAGCCAGGTTTTGCAAATTGATTGACGGAACAAAAGCCTTACTTTTGTATTACATCTTTGAGACAGTTTTCTTTATTTAATAACAGTCTCTCTCTCTTTCTGGGCAAATTTCTCACTTTTTCTCGTCGTCTTTCAGTATTTCACTCTTAAAAATCTCTCTCTCTCTCTCTCTCTTTCTGTGTCTCTCTCTTCCTCTCTCCTCCAAATTTCTCCTTTCCCACTCTCTCTCTCTGTCTCTCTCTTCCTCTCTCCTCCAAATTTCTCCTTTCCCACTGTCTCAATTCCTATAGTTACTCATAAAAATAAAGACAAAATGGCTATGCTAGCTTCTGATCCTTTCTGCAGTATTGTGACCAGGGACAGGGGGTATCAGAAGCAAACATAACCATTTGAAATATCCTTAAGGGAAAAAAAAAAAAAAGATTTTAATATTACATTAAATTAGCCAGGTTTTGCAAATTGATTGAAGAAACAAACGCCTTACTTTTGTATTACATTTTTTAGACAGTTTTCTTTACTTAATAACAGCCTCTCTCTCTTTCTGGGCAAATTTCCCTCACTTTTTCTCGTCGTCTTACAGTATTTCACTCTTAAAAATCTCTCTCTATTTCTCTCTCTCTCTGTCTCTCTCTTCCTCTCTCCTACAAATTTCTTCTTTCCTACTCTCTCTTCAAATTCCTATAGTTACTCATAAAAATAAAGACAAAATGGCTATGCTAGCTTCTGATCCTTTCTGCAGTATTGTGACCAGGGACAGGGGGTATCAGAAGCAAACATAACCATTTGAAATATCCTTAAGGGAAAAAAAAGATTTTATTATTACATTAAATTAGCCAGGTTTTGCAAATTGATTTAAGAAACAAACACCTTACTTTTGTATTACATCTTTTAGACAATTTTCTTTATTTAATAACAGTCTCTCTCTCTTTCTGGGCAAATTTCTCTCACTTTTTCTCGTCGTCTTTCAGTATTTCACTCTTAAAATCTCTCTCTCTCTCTTGCTGTGTCTCTCTCTTCCTCTCTCCTCCAAATTTCTTCTTTCCCACTTTCTCTCTGTGTCTCTCTCTTCCTCTCTCCTCCAAATTTCTCCTTTCCTACTTTCTCTTCAAATTCCTATAGTTACTCATAAAAATAAAGACAAAATAGCTATGCTAGCTTCTGATCCTTTCTGCAGTATTGTGACCAGGGACAGGGGGTATCAGAAGCAAACATAACCATTTGAAATCCTTAAAGGTGGGTATCTAGAATTTTCACATCCCACTAAATTTAAAAATATATATATCTTTGAAATTTATATGAAAAAATACTTCAAATCATCAATAATTAAGAATCACAAAATTACTAAAAAAATTTTTTTTGGTGGTATTCCCTTAAAAGGCTACGTAGCCTCTTAAGCTATTTTTAGATTTCCCGCCAAAAATAAAAAAAACGCATTGTGGGAATGTTAAGTGACTGGCACGTGACTAATGACTCTGAAATTCCATAAAAAAACAAACATGTAATTATTTACCATGATGTCTTTTTCGTATGGTATGTTTGAAGCTTCTTCTGTATATTTCAGATGTGTAAATGGGCGAGTTACTCACTTAAAAATAGACCGTGTTTCCCGTCGGTGTCAACCTGGGCTATAGTAAAATCTCTAATTTCCCATGTTGTCGGATGGTTTTCGACCACTGAGGTTTTATGAATGACAATTATAAGGCTTTTGGAGTATAAGGATGATATTTTTGTGATTTTGTAAAATTTTTGTCCCAAATTCTGAAGGGCCACCTTTAAGGGGAAAAAAAGATTATTTTAATATTACACTAAATCAACCAGGTTTTGCAAATTGATTGAAGAAACAAACGCCTTACTTTTGTATTACATCTTTTAGACAGTTTTCTTTATTTAATAACAGCCTTTCTCTCTTTCTGGGCAAATTTCCCTCACTTTTTCTCATCTTCTTTCAGTATTTCACTCTTAAAAATCTCTCTCTATTTCTCTCTCTCTCTCTCCTCCAAATTTCTCCTTTCCCACTCTCTCTCTCTGTCTCTCCCTTCCTCTCTCCTACAAATTTCTCCTTTCCTACTCTCTCTTCAAATTCCTATAGTAACTCATAAAAATAAAGATAAAATGACTATGCTAGCTTCTGATCCTTTCTGCAGTATTGTGACCAGGGACAGGGGGTATCAGAAGCAAACATAACCATTTGAAATATCCTAAAGGGAAAAAAAAAGATTATTTTTATATTACATTAAATTAGCTAGGTTTTGCAAATTGATTGAAGAAACAAATGCCTTACTTTTGTATTACATCTTTGAGACAGTTTTCTTTATTTAATAAGTCTCTCTCTCTTTTTGGGCAAATTTCTCTCACTTTTTCTTGTCCTCTTTCAGTATTTCACTCTTAAAAATCTCTCTCTCTCTCTCTCTTCCTCCCTCCTCCAAATTTCTCCTTTCCCACTCTCTCTCTCTTTCTCTCTCTTCCTCTCTCCTCCAATTTTCTCCTTTCCCACTCTCTCTTAAAATTCCTATAGTTACTCATAAAAATAAAGACAAAATGGCTATGCTAGCTTCTGATCCTTTCTGCAGTATTGTGACCAGGGACAGGGGTATCAGAAGCAAACATAACCATTTGAAATATCCTTAAGGGAAAAAAAGATTTAAATATTGCATTAAATTAGCCAGGTTTTGCAAATTGATTGAAGAAACAAACGCCTTACTTTTGTATTACATCTTTGAGACAGTTTCTTTATTTAATATCAGTCTCTCTCTCTTTCTGGGCAAATTTCTCTCACTTTTTCTTGTCCTCTTTCAGTATTTCACTCTTAAAAATCTCTCTCTCTCTTTCTATTTCCAAATTTCTCCTTTCCCGCTCTCTCTCTTCAAAGTCCTACAGTTACTCACAAAAATAAAAACAAAATGGCTATGCTAGCTTCTTTCTGCAGTATTGTGACCAGGGACAGGGGGTATCAGAAACACACATAGCCATTTGAAATATTTTTAAGGAAAAAAAAGATTATTTTAATACTACATGGAAATAGCTAAGTTAAGCAGAAAACTGCAGGAAGAATTTATAAACACAGAAAATAAAAAGTGTAGTTTAAACTAGTAAATTCAAGTTTCTTATCAAAATATATATGAAGAAATCTTCTGAACTCTTGCCTAAATGATAAAATTTTGGACTTTACAAAATATAAAGCACTCACAGACAACAAATAATGTAATGCTTAAATGATGGGATTTGTCTGTAAAAGGGTTGAAGGCATTATGGAAAAGGGAGAAAATACTGGTTACAAGACAGTTAGGCTTTAAACTGGCAGTTAGGGTGTTGTGGCTTTTGCGAGGACTGGTAGACCTATAGATTGGGCACATGGTCACAGTGACCCAGTAAATAATTTTGGTTGGTGGTAAAAGAGCCTGTATTTGGGAGGAAAGGAAATATCACGCCAAAAACACTGGTGGGCTCAGGGTGATACTAAGCAGGGTACCACAATGAAGGATTTTTGGAGGAAATTCAGACAATAGATGTCATCAGAACTTTTAGGAAATGAAATGGAAGCTAAGAGTGTTAAGATTTTAGCTGCTTCAAATATTTAAGATATCTGAGTTAGGTTATCTGTTATTCTGTGATAGATTTTTATGTCATAATTCATTTTTTAACAGGAAAATTATCAGAAAGTTTGAACTTGGATTCCGAATATATATGATTATCCACACCAAGCCTTATCATTTTGTGACATTGGGAAAAGGAGAAATACTAGTTTACCAGTATTATCCCATAATGTTTTTGAAAGGATTCTGTCTTGGGGTAGTTAAATCTCAGAATTTTTTTGCGCACATTTAATCCTTTTTACCAGACGATAAAACAAAGGAAATTTCCAAAATAAAAAAGAGATAAGTGTGCTTAGGCAGCTTTAAAAGAAAAATATTGAAGATCTATTTTTATCATTTAAAAAAAAAATACAAAAATAGAAAGATTGCTATCACATTTATAAATCAATGGGTATTCAAAATATGTCTTAATTTCATCAATTGCAATAGCCCAGAAACCCAGTTTATTTCTGAATAGTAGTACTGGCCTTCAAAACCCAAGTGCAGTTCTTGACTCTCTGTCTGTCCAACTGGTAGCCTAAAACCAGATTAAAACTGCTAAACCCTTCAAAACCCACTCAGTCCATTTCTGTTCCCACATGTCAAACTTACATGTCCGAGTCAATATGCTTGTGTCTATATGCTCCTAATGTGGTGTGGAAACTGCTACACATGCAGACTGGGATGTGAATGTGATTTTGCCACTTAAAAAATCTCTTTTGAAGAGGCATAATGATGAATATCAACTGTCTGTGATTTTGAATATATGGATTCTTGAATTATGCATTTATGTGAATGCTATTATATATATATTAAATGTGTAGTGCACTGAGTAATCCAGCCTGTAGGTTCTTTAGAAATTAACAGTGTTTCTAGGCTTGTCACAAATGTAGAAAACAAGGCAAGGGTCATGATCTTTTGCATTCTACTTTAATCAATCAGAATATATGGTGCTTGCTTGTTAAGTTTTCTCTCACATGTTGGCTAATATGATCTAGTTTACTTTGGTCTGTATCTTTTTAAGTTTTGCCGATTAAAAATTGTTTGGATGTACCTGTGCATTTGTTTATAAGGTAAATGTACAATCTTACTTTTTAAACTGCTTTAGCAGAATTCTTAGGTTTTTCTTGCTCAAGTCTGTGTTTGTTACTGAGAGTGACCTGTTGATAGACACTATTGAGTGAGATTTTTTAACTTTGCTATTTTTTTCCATTAATTGTAGCTTTAGCTTTCTGCCTTATTCTTGATTAACTTGTGTGTCAACTTACTCCATGTAGTTTTCTATAATTATGGAGAACCATTATACATTGTACCAAGTATTCTGAAGAAGTAGAAAAAAGCTGCATAACAACCATTTACTGACCTACTGAAAATTTAGAGAGTTATCTAATTTTGGTTTGACAGGCAAAAGTAAGACTAATTTTACAAAATGACCTTGACAGACAAAAACAATAGAAACTTGAAAACTGTCTGAGGGACGAATTAGTAATGAACTGAAACTGCACTAGGGCAAAAAGTGACCAATCATTAAATCTCTGTCATTCTTATTTTAGATCCCTGTTTTCAAATTTGCATGAGTGTAGGAGTATTCTCTATGAGCAAGTACATGTAGAGCCTTAGTTATGATCTCCAAATATGACCTTGACCTTACTTTTATAGGAAAACTATTGTGAAAATCTATTTTAAAATCTATTTTAAAATCCAACCAAGTGTAAAGTCTAGGCTAAGGTAAGACCAATCCATTTATTGATATAATTATGAAGAAGTTTTAGCAGGGCAACATAGTGATGACTTTTTTTCTCTGACCTGTGATGGGCTTGACAAAAAAATCATATAAAGAGTTTGTTGTTGCTGTAGGTTTTCAAGAATTTAGTCTACTAATCCTAAATGGCAAGAAATTTGCCGAAGATATTGCTATATATATATATGAGTGTCTGACATGATTTGACAAGTTGACAAAAGTTAAAGGTTTTCACTTGCTGGAACTCAAAATATTCCAAAAACTGATTTCCCTGAAATAAGACATCGCAACACATTTAGACCAAGGCTTGCAGTAAATAAACCTTTTAATAAGCACCATGTCTTGGATTATGCCCAATATCTGTTCGATATTTTTTCCCCTTTAAAGTGTAAAATATCTTCATGCAAAACATTTTTGAAATGTCTTTAAACCAAAAGGAATTACTTTCAGACTTTTATAAATGACATACAGAAAAAAAAATTTTGATGGTAGTTTTGTAGATTAACTCTTTACTAAACAAACCTAAGATTTAACAACCTTTATAATATGTAAGGTTTGTGAAAACATTATGGAAAAATGTTTAAATGCTGATAGCCAGCATTTTTCCCCTTTTTCCATATTGATTTCTACCTGTTCACAAACAAATATCCTTTCAAAAACAGTAGGAACAGGAGAAAATGCTGGTAACAAGCAACTCTCCTTTTCCAGCAATGTTTTCTACCTATATAAAATCGGTTTTCATTGAGCGGCATTTAACCCTTTACTCCACTGATTATCATTTCTATGCATTGCTTGTAAGACCCTTTGAAAAACATTGTGGCAAAAGATGAAATCGCTCATGACGAGCAATTTGACCTTTTGTCACTATGTTTTCTATGCTATCAAAAGGTATCATATACACGGTGTCATATACACATCAGAAACAGCTTCATCCTTGCTGTTATTTATTGTCAATTAGAGATACCATAGAAATGTCTTATGGGGTAAACGGTTAAATTGTCCTCTGCAACAACTTTGAATCTGGACAATTGTAAAATATTGTTGTTTGGTAAAGAGTTCAAATACAAAATTTCAATTACAACCTCAAATAACTTGAAATAATAGGTACATAAAGAAAAAAATCAATGCATCAAAAATTATGCTTACAAATTTATGTGTATGTATCTGAGAACTGTTCATACTTACTAAAAAAATACCCATAAAGTGCTAGATAAATACATTGTACAGGAAAGGCAGAATTTGGTGAGCATCACTATAAATTGGGCAGTGTATATGCGAGAACAGCAATCCAGTTGATCTCAATCTACACTGGCCTAAAGAAATTATGGTTATGATAAACAGCACTTTAGGGGTTAAGATCCCTATCATTGCATGACCCTTGGAGTGGACATAGAAATATACAGAATGACACCTAACATCACTGCCTGTTCTCATTTGTTTTCGAGTTGACCAAGAACACTGTCAACTTTTCAATCAGCTCTGGAATCAACTCTTAAATTAAAATTGACTTCAAAGCTGTTTGATTGATCAGAGCCTAGTCATTCTGGAAGTATATTAGTCTGATCTTGATCTCTGACAGCTGTCAGTGCTTCCCATATGGTTTCTGGCAGTGATAGGATGAAACAAATCCACTGATGTAATTTTTCAAAATGGCCTTTTTTGAATTTAATATTGTATTTTTTTTTTATCAGAATCTGGAATTTTGAAAAGCTGACTTTACAAATGAAACACAGCTGCCCCTGAATAAATCGACAACTTTTCAAGATTGTCTTGATCTGTCATTGGCTCAGACAGCATCAGCTCCTTATTTGTAGACAATTTTGCATATGTCTGACCTGTTATTGACCTGGACTCAAACCAGTACTATGCTAGTTAATTCTGAACCTGTTTATAACCTTGTACTTGTGAGAAGATGATAGTTTTTTGGACCCAAACCAGTAATTATCAAACAATGAGATATTCATTGTTAGAGACCTGTCTACAAGGAGCTGGTGTTTCTTTACTCAGTGAAGATGAATTTCCTGTCATTTTTAACTGCCCCTGAATAGATCAGCAACCTTTCTGGCTTGCCTTGACCCGTCATTGGTGACAGTTTACTATAGCTCATATATAAAACAATAAAACACAATAAAAAAAACAATAAAACAATTCGATAGCAAGGCTCAAGTTTTTCCTGGATCCAACCCAGTAGTAAACTCTGCTCTGCATCTATGATTCCTGGCTACTAACCAGTGCAAGGAAATCACCCATAGAACAAAGACAGCTTTTCTGTGCCATGAATTTTACCATTTTTTATTATTTCTATACCACAATTTCATCCCAAACAAAATTTTGCCAAAATACCGAAAATTGTATTATTTTACCAAGCCATTTTCAGAATTTACATCAATAGATTGCAATTCATTCAATGAAGGTTTCATTCATGAAAAATCAATTCAGTGTTCTCTAACATTAGTCAGTCTCAAATTGGGTTTTGTTTTTGCTAATTTACTTTTTAACTTCCTTAACATCAAACACTGCAAAAGATATTGAAGTTATATTTTTTTTTTTTCTTAAATCTGGATTTAAGAACCTTAAGTTTATTTGTTGCATGAAACTTGAATGCAAAGTTATTTTCTGATTTAACTCATTACCAAACAACAAAGTTTCGGGCTTGTCCAAATCGAAAGCATTTGCAGATAACAAATTAAAAGTGATTGAAAATTCGAAATTTGCTTTGTGAAGGGTAGAAAACATTGTGGGAAAAGGAGAAAATGCTGGTTACCAGCATTTTCTTCTTTTCCCACAATGGTTTCTACAGGCTTCTTTCTCAGGGTCGTCAAAAGTAGGGATTGTGTGGTAATGGGTCAAGACCCTTAACATTCATAATTGCAGGACACAGATTATTTCTCATTTACATAATATTGAAATATCCTGAACCCTTTACAACATGACAAAATTTTAGACCTGTCCAAATTCAAAGCATTTGCAGAAGGCAACTAGAAATGAAATTCTCTCTGGAATTGTACAAAACAATGTGGGAATAGGAGAAAATGATGGTTTACAGCATTTTCTACTTTTCCTACAATGTCTTGAAAAGTTTTCTTCTTCAGGGTCGTTAAATATCAGGATTATGTGGTAAAGAGTTAACATAGACTACATAATTCACTGAGTCACAAGCAAAGTGTATAAAAAAATTAACCCTTTACCAAACAATTTCATTTAAACCCACCATGCTGAGGAGGGTTGTTGAAAACATGGTGAATAAAGAAGACAATGGTAGTTTATACCAGAATATCCTCCCTCTTTCACATTGTTTTCTACCATCTTAAAGACAGAAATAATATTCTAGGCTATAGATACACTGATTCTGCTGTTTGTAAATGCTTTGAAGAAAGTCTAGTCTGGCATTTTCTTGTTTGGGAAAGAGTTAAAGAAATGATTCAATGCATTGACAGCTACAGATGATATAAAAATGCAAACACTTTCCATTCTTACAGAAAAAAAATGAGTTTTTTTTACATATACATCTTGTTGTAGTAATGGAATAGATAAGCAAATTGATTTAAAAAAAAATCATTTGTGATAATTTGGGTTTAACTCTTTATCAAATGATCTCTTTTAAAACAACCTTTAAAAAGAAGGCTTTGAAAAGACTTGGAGAAGGAGAAAATGCTGGGAATCGGCATATTCTCCTTCTCTAAATGCTTTCCATTTGTTTTAAGACAAATATGAGTCGGGCTAAAATTAATTCATTGTCTGCAAAGGCTTCGTATTTGGACAAGTCTAAAATTTTATCATTTGATAAAGCGTTAAGATCTTTAAAATCAAATACTTTATGCTGATCATATCTTTAACTGTTTACTACACAGTCCCCAAAATTTTGAAGACCCTTGGAAACAGGACCTTTAAAACATTGTGGGAAAAAGGAGAAAATGCTGGTAACCAACATTTTCTCCTTTTTCCCATAATGGCTTATAATCTTTCTGAAAATATTCAACAAGTTTAGGCACATTTCATTCATTGAAAGCAAAATTTGTTTTCAATTTGGACCAGTCTAAAATTTTGTTGTGTGGTAAAGGGTTAATGGTTATAATAAATCCCCTTGGTTTCCTGACCCTCAAAGATGTTTTAAGCAAATGTGTGTCTGATAGACACACATCATGTTTAGATACTTCATGTATCACACCTATCAATTTGAAACACATGGTACTATTTTAAAGGGTTCATCTTTTGTTTTGTCATTAAGTATCTCTCTACTAATGGAATATTTTAAAAACCAAGACAACAAACCTCAAACTTTTGAAACTTTTACATGATATCTAAAGTAAATTTGTTCCAATTAACCCTAGGGCTGAAGTGCCAATGATTTCTAAGCCTAAAGAGTCAAAACCAATTTTGAATTATAAGTGTCAAAATCATAGCTTCAAGAGTTAAACCTTAAGTAAATCCTACCATGCAATTTCATGACTTAAAAAAATCCCGGTCACTTGTATACAAAATTAGCAAAAAATTAGGTTAAAACATTTTCTTCATGTTTGAATACAATAATTTTGTAATTCATATTTACATGTATTAGATAGATATTATTTAGTCCTCAGCTCTAACATTCTGCAAGTTGCTATTAGTACAAGAAATATGTTAATGTGTTATCAAATATTTCAAGCAGAAATATTGATTATCCATAAAGTTGCCCCATTTACTTATACTGGTAATAATTTAAAACATTTACAGTAATTCAGTAACAATAGAATAGAATGTGTGACTAATAAGAAATCATTAAAATTTTTCCCAAAAATCTGATGCAAACAGTTTGTCTTATAGACTGTAAATGTATGTTTCATAAATTTTGTAGTCTACAGTTTAAATAACTTGTGAGTAGTTAACTGAATAATACAAGGGGGACATAATCTACTTGATATTTATATTTTTGTTTTATTGTATGTTAGGCCAGAGGCCTTCATTCACAAAAAAGTGTTGTATTTTGTTGTATTTGTTTTTGATTATTTAAAGTTATTTACAGTGGTATATACTTTTGATTTCTATTCACCTATTATGTATTGCTGTATTAATTTAAAAATTAAAGTATAAACAAGAGTGCCATGATAGTCCTGGGTCTCTTGAGCCTTTACCACCCATCAAGACCCATTTCAAATTTAAAGATATCAAGATAAATATCTGAACAACTTTAAGGACTACTAGACTGAAAATGAGGCCTCTAGAGAGTACACAAGCTTTTTTAAGATTTGTCTCTGTGCTCTTTTACCCAACTTGGCCCATTCAAAAACTTAATGTAGATATCATTAAGGCAAATAAAATGACCAACTCACATGAGTTGTGGACTGAAAAGGTGACCTAAAGAGTGTAAATATGGTTAATCTGAGATATGTCAGTGACCTACTCTTGGACCTGATGTGGCTCAGCTTCAGATATGTGTAAGATATCATCAAGACAAACATTCTGATTAATTCTTATGAGTACTGGACTGAAAATGCAACCTACTTTTTTAGCCAACACATCCTAATTATCATCTATACAAACATTCCAGCTAATTATTCTGAGTTTTAACTGAAAATTTGGCTTCCAGAGTGTCCTCACAGTTTTTCAAAGATTTGGCTTGTTTACCTGGTTTTTGACCCAACACCATGTTTTGTCCAGTCTCAAATTAATCCAAGATTATCAAACATTCTGACTAATTTTATGAATTTTGGGCTGGACATATGACCTCTAGAACATACACAGGGCTTTTCAAAGATTTTACATGATGACCTACTTGTTGACTCTATGTTACCCATTTTGTAGTCCATAAATGATGTTGTCAAGATGAATATCTATTTAACTTTTACACGTATTATAGAGAATGATCTTTTAAAGATTTGACCTCATGACCTAGTTTTAACCTGACATGAGCTATTTTCAAAACGGTCCCAGGTATTATCAGGACCATCATTTTGATTAACTTACAATAGTATTGAAATGATAATGTGGCTATTAACAGATGTTTTTTCCATTATTTGAACTGGTGAATTAGTTTTTGACCCAATACTTTCAGAGATACCATCAAGACAAACATCTCAACTGAAGTTCATTTGTACTGAACTAAAAATGTAGCCCCTTGTGAGTACACAAGGTAAAAATTGAGGATGGTGACTGCCCATGGCCAATGCAAAACAATTACAAAAGCTCACAATGAGCGCTTAGTGCTCTAGTAGCACTCCAAGCCTTCACAGTATTGCACCTTTTTTAATTACTTATGCAAGCTTAAAACAATGTACTAAGGATTGCTTTTTATCTTTTTTTGTCTATTGTAACCAATTTTTACAGACAAAGACTTTACAGCTACATGCCATGATGACGCAATGCATTTTTGTACCTTTACTTTATTTACTTTATTTTAATCATTCATGGTTGATTTTAGGGAAGCATGTCACAGTCTGAAGACAAGAGCACAACCTTGTCAAAATCGTGGTAGAAATTGGAAATTTGATGCCAAGAGTTTTTTTTTTTTGCTGGAACAGTATAATAATATTGGCATATTGTCTCTCACCTGTTATGCCATTTAGTATCTCATTTAGTATACCATCAATTATCATTGTTCTAAAGATGAAAATCTCAAATATAAATCTCATTTTCTCCTATTATACATTTTACACAATATCAGGAATTTAAAGTATCTATTAAGTTTATAAGTTGACCTGTAAGTTCTGTAACTACCCTATGTACAGTGACTCTTACCTCAATTATGTCAACTTTTCATCAAACTGCACATCTACAAAGACAAAAAATAATCCTGTTGATTCCTCATACCCAGTTTCAACAAGGACACAGCATACTAATGCCACCACTCGGCTGTAAGTGCTTGACTCTCTGTGAAATTTTTAAGTCTGAAAAGGGGCATAATCTGTAAAAATACTGTGATGGTTATCGGGTCTGACTAATCACCGAAATACCACCTAAACACTGAAATATCCTGGTTTTTTTTTTTCCACAATTAAGTCAAATAACTGATATAATTGCGAAAAAATTGGTTTTTTTTTTGTTTTTAACACAAATTATCATGTTTATATTGATGAAAGGTGGTTAGTTTAAAACAAAATGACAAAATAACAACATACCATAGACGTCCGCCCTAATGGATGTTCACCGAAATACAAGCCCATTGTCCACCGAATTACCCGCACATCATAGTAAAATATGTTAATTCCATCTGATAACTCCCAAGTCTGTATTTTGTGTAATAAAGGTCAAGTATTTTGTAGTGTCAGGACTTGGGAGTATTTCCGTGATTGTTCTCTACGTGAATCAATGATCAACATATATTTTACAAACAACATTTTTCTTCAACATTAATCTTCTCTATAGTGATCATTAATAATTTAATATAGTCGTGTTTCATGTGAAAAAGAGCCAAATCTTGCAGAGTTGAATCCCTAAACAACAAATATTTACAACATCGAGCAGGTATTTCGGTGGACTTGTAAACATACGGCTATCTAGGTGTATTGTTTACGTCAGACCTAAATATGATATGTTGTTATTTTGTCATTATGATTTAAACTAACAGCCCTTCATCTCTTTTGACATTATTTGGGTCAAATTCCACAAAAAAGACAAATCTTTTGAACTTCAAAAGTAATAATAACATAGTAATAAACTAGAGGCGCTTGAGCGCCTGTATCGCTCCACAGGACTGATTTTTCTGTAACGGTGAAGAGAAGTTTTTAACAGTTAGCATTTATTCCTGCATTTTAGGTCATTAAAGAAAAATAGCTGTGAAAAACATTGTGTGAAAGGAAAATAATAGTAACCTGCATTTTCTTAGTTTTTACACAATAATTTCTACCCTTTTTGATACAAGTTTTATTAATTTGAAGATTTATTATGTTGTCGACAACATCTTTCAATTATATCCAGTTATAGAAATTTTGTCTTCTGGTTATAGTTAAAGAGGATCTTGTAACAAACCATTTTGGGTGGGGAAACATCAAAATATAGAAAATATGTATTGTGGCAATTGCTTTATTGAAGTTGAAGGATCAGTTTGATTGGACAATAAAATACCTTATCACAAAAGAAAAGCCCTGTCCCTCTTTGTACTAAGTCACCAGTAGGTCAACAAACCTTTACCAGAACTAGTAAAAGTGCAGAGGTTCTCTTGTTTTATATGAAAAGGATTATAGATTATGTAAAGCAACCATCTTTAACTCTTAACCAAACGACAAAATTTGGGATGTGACCAAATTGAAAGTATTTGCAGACAACAAATTAAGCATTGATGAAATGACGATTTTTTTCTTTGATAGCGTGGAAAACACTGAGGGAAAAGGAGAAAATGCTGATTACCAGCATTTTCTCCTTTTCCAAGAGTGTTTTCCAAAGACTCCTTCTTTAGGGTCGTGAAAAGTCAGGATTGTATGGTAAAGACTTACCATCATAGGAACTAACCTGCAATACAACAATGAAATCCAATGAATAGTTTGAGAGAAGAAATTTTTCAAATATTTTACTTTTTACCATAAAAGGAAAATGTCAGTCTCCCATAAAAGCCATGTTTTTTGAGGAATTATGTACACCTCTATCTAAGGAACATTCCTGCAAAATAATAATGCTGTCCAATTTATGGTTTGGGAGGAGAAGATTTTAAAGGTTTTTTACTTTGGTTGCTATGGCAACCAGAATTATTCATGGAACACAATTTTTTGAAGGAATTTGAAAGAGGACCACCTAAAGAACATTCCTGTGAAATTTGGTAAAAATCCAGTCCATAGTTTCTGAGAAGCTTTCAAAGAAAAAGTTGACACATACACGGACAAACGGACAGACGGACGACGGACACAACGCCATGACAATAGCTCGCTGGCCTACGGCCAGTGGAGCTAATGATAAAAGTCAAAGAGTATAATGCTGTTTAACCCATTACCACACAATCCCTACTTTTGATGCCCCTGAGAAAGAAGCCTTTTGAAAACACTGTGGGAAAAGGAGAAAATGCTGGTAACCAGCATTTTCTCCTTTTTCCCACAGTGTTTTCTACCCTTCCCAGAACAAATTTCAATTTTTCCGTCACCTTTATTTTCTGGTCTGCAAATACTTTCAGTTTGGACCAGTCTAACTTTTTCTCGTGTGGTAATGGGTTAAGAGGAAAAAATATGTTCATAAATATAAAAAGGGGCCTAGGTGTCTCCAGGACAAAGGGGTCGAAGTATCTCAAAGGGGTCTAGATGTCACCCAAAATCTGAAATTTTAAGGGGTCTAGATGGTCAGGGGTCCAAGTAGAGCAACGTTGGGTATTGTCGACCGTCGGCAGTTATCGTCAATTCTTTATTGTGTCCTTTAATTCCATGAAAGATGAACAAAACTCATTTTTATGATGAAAAATATGACATCAATATTTTATCTAATCACAGTGCCGGAAGTAAACAGTACTCTGTAAGTCCCAAAGAATCAGTAAAATTTTACAGTAATAAAATTTCCCCAACGTTAACGTCTACGATAAGGAGAGTGGTAGTTTTTGTCAGCGTGAAGGGTGTACTGAAACGTGCTCGACTGCTTGAAATCAAACTTAAATACGAGTTTCAGATATAATATAGTGTTTGCATCACAAAATTGAGCGTATTTTGCTCACCATAAAGCAGCTTATTCATGTGTCGATGACTGGCGATGCTAATTTGTGTGATCGGCTTTTATCGGCAGATTTAGACATGAATAAAAGAAATAAGAATTAATATATTTTTTATAGCCGCAATTCCTTTTTATCTTTTGGGTTACAGCTATGTCCAGACAAATTTTGTCTTGTAAACTCCAAAACGAGGTCAATACTCGTCAAATAACATGTCATAGGCCATAGAAATGGTGCGCAGCGGTGCAATGTCCAGACATCTTAGTCCATGATATTACCAATGTGTACCTGTTCGGCCTTCTTATGCGGTTGTACCTATGTTACGCGTCAAGTTTTTCTTTATTTGCTTTATATTAGATCTAATTCAGCTACGAGTACTGAATAAAACCCATAATGATGAGTTAAAAGAGGATTTTGATGTTAAATTCTTGAAAATTAAATACAATGTCGATAATAGACGAAGCCTGTCGATATCACCCGACGTACCCTTATGTAATGCTGGCGTTGTTTGCTACAATACGCAACTTTACAACATTATATTATACGTGTAGATCAGTAGAGTATCCGCAAAATAAACCACTGATAACTTCAATTTGTATTTAAAGCGGCTGTTATCGACACCACACTTTCCGATCTCTTAAAGTGTCGATAATACCCGCCGTTGCTCTACCTCACTCCCCTTGAAAGATGTCTGATGTTGTAAAGGGGTTATCTTGGTAAAAATTCCCAGATTTAAAAGTAATAAATGACCTCATTTTAATACTTATTTTCATGTCATAATTTTTTGTCCGGAATAATACTTCGTCTGCAAATACCCGAACCCGCTGTAGCCTCTTTGTTTGTACACAGGAATCGGACGTTTAGTTGGTGAAAATAGCTTAATGTCAGCCAAAGTGGTCACTCTCTATTATAAATATACAAGGAGTGCAACGGATCTCCCATAAAAATTCGACACGACTGTCACCCAAAATCATCGCTGAAAATGGGGTCAAATCAATATTAACCGACATAAACACACACCTACCGTGCTCTTAAATATCTAATCTGCAGATTTAGTAAGTCCCTACCTGCCCTGAGTCACTCTTTCCGTGTCATTCATCCGATTTTCCTAGGGCGATATTTAGCAAGAATCAGCCTCGGCGAATCCACCATGGTTCACCAACTTCCGGTTATCGGAGTGAATGGGGCAAAGTGTATTCCCCGGCCCTACCTGTCAAAATGGGCCATAATTCCCGGCCCTTGCTGCCCCCATTTAAAATCTTTTATTTTTCGTTGTATTATGCTCAGAATAGTATTAAAATGAAGCCTAGATGTCAGACTTTTATATAATATGAAACACAATATGGTCATTGCAAAACTTTTTGAAATATTGTCAATCAAAAGTGGGTAAGATTTTCGTATTTTCTTCCAGGTATTTTATGAAGTACTCAAATCCGGCCCCTATGCTAAATCTTTTATTTTTCGTAGTATTGTGCTCTAAAAAGTATTAAATTAAAGCCTAGATTTCAGACTTTCATATGATATGAAAATACAATATGGTCATTGCAAAACTGTCTGAAATATTGTCAATCAAAAGTAGATAAGATTTTTGTATTTTCTTCCAGGTATTGGATGAGTAACGCAAATCCGGCCCCTATGCTTAGTCTTTTATTTTTCATTGTGTTGTGCTCAAAATATTACTAAATTAAAGCCTAGAAATCAGGCTTTCATATGAACTTTGAAATTATATCATAATTTTTTATATTGTTTGAAAAGTTTAATTTCTATTATAGGGGCTGGATAGGTTGTTGGATTCGCACATAGAAATACAGTGTATTCCCTTCTAAAAATTTATAATGTTAAAAATCAAATTGCCCAATAATGCATGCGTCAATTTTTATTTTCTTAATATCATTCAAGAGCTTAAGTTAAGGACTTTATTGCGATATAATTTTTCTTAGAATCAAGGGAAAAACAAGTTTTAAATATAGGGGCCGGGTTTTAATCTCTAAAAAATTACAACACATTTTAGTAATAAAAAAGGACGAATTTCAAACGCTACACATGCTTGGAAAGTCAAGTTTCTACATACCATTAGAAAGGTTGTTAACTAAGCTTTAATTTGGTGCTAATCTTATTAGATTTGGCAAATAAATGAAATATTTAGCACCTGGGGCCGGATTTTATCACTAACAAATTACGACGCATTTCAGCAAAAAAAAAAAAACGAAGAATTTCAAATGGTTTTATCATAACTACATATGCATGAAAAATCAAGTTTCTATATACGGTACCATTGGAAAAGTTATTACCTAAACTTTAATTTGGTGCTAATTTTATTCAAATGTACCCGCCAATAAAATATTTAGCAAGGGGGCCGTTAGGGCCGGGAATTGCGGCATATTTTTGATTGGGGCCGGAGAATACACATACCTATACAGTCAAAAAAAAAAAAATATATATATATTTGATTTGCATCGATTGTGTTGATTATAAATATAACATGATTTTCCTTAGATTTGACTTGTACCTATGGAAATTTTATGAACATTTTCTGACGTGATTTATTGGAAAAAGTAAACAGACATTTCCATTCACTCCGATAACCGGAAGTTGGTGAACCATGGTAGATTCGCCGGGAGGCTGATTCTTGGTGAATATCGCCCTAGGGAAATACGATGAATGACACGGAAAGAGTGATTCACGGCAGGTAGGGACATATGCCCAAGACTCATACATTCGTTACGTCCCATACATTCGTTACGTCGTATATTTATAGAATTTTTTCGCGCACCCGACTAGATCTTTCCATCCGAGTATCGATACAGTTTTTGCCAAATGATGAAATATGTATTTACATTGAAGAAAAAAGCTGAAATGCGTAAAAAATAGATACAGTGTGGTTTTAAAATCGTACCTTATTTCAATATTTCTCTTTTTTTATTGAGAAACGTGCTATTTTATGATAAAATGGATCATTTGCCAATACCAAAACATGACGTAACCATTTCAGGTGCTCTTGTCTTCATTCTTTTGCACACGGGCCAAAGATACTGAAATAAAAAATACGGTTAAGTTCACCAGTTTTGATATCCACCACGCAACAAATCAATCTGGTGAGTGTATGTCTGATTGACGTTTCGCTTAACCCTATCATTATTTAAAGTATCTTTGATCTGATCGAGTTTGCTTTTTTTTCTTACCACTTTGGAAAAACAGTATAAATAAACGTATGCCGAGTTTCCATCTACTTTCTCAGTTGGATTAGGTGGAAGACGTTTGATGAACCTAACTGTAGCATGAATATTTACCCAGGAAATGACGTCAGTTTAATGTTGTAGTCTGACCAATCAGAGGGAACGAATGTATGAGTCCTGCGCTCAAGTGATTCAGCTCAAAACATACACAAGTAAAAACAAAGTTTAAGTTGTTGTTAAGTTGTTTTTGCCAGATTTTTTCGCGTTTGAGATCTGTAGATATGTCCAATGTCATATTTTTATAAAGTTTGATCAAATCAGCTACCAAGTGATAACTCGTATGCGCAAAAATATGGTGTTAGAGTAACGAATGTATGGGTCCACAGGCTAATAAATCGACAGATTAGATATTTAAGAGCACGGTAGATGTGTGTTTATGTCGGCTAATATTGATTTGACCCCATTTTCAGCGATGATTTTGGGTGACAGTCGTGTCGAATTTTTATGGGAAATCCGTTGCACTCCTTGTATATTTTATAATAGAGAGTGACCACTTCGGCTGACATTTAGCTATTTTCACCAACTAAACGTCCGATTCCTGTGGTTTGTAGAAGAAAAAAAAAAAAAGGAAATCAGGATTGTAAAGTAAATGATTCATAAAAGTCACTACAGTTAGATCTACCACACTTAATCAACATTAAATCATTGAGGAACACGATCTCTAAAGATTACGAACGGATAAAATACATTCTACTTACGCTTACATTTTTGGATCATGTTGTTTCGTCCATTTTTGCACACCATCCGCCTAAAGTTTGAGTAATCACGTGACTTTCGAGTAATCACGTGGTCGGGGTATGCCTAAAAACGACAAAACAGGACGGTACCTAGGCCCAAGCCTAAATACTAACATTAGAAAAATAGATGAATTTGTCATTATAAAAATGATATGTTTTTGAGCTCTCTACAGCCCCTTTGATCTTTATGAAACATTGTAGAAGTTACCTTACTGAAATCTAAAGGACGGAAAAAAAAAGAAAATGTAGATCTACCGACAAAAATTTACTCCACATGTTACAAGGGCAACAACCTACGTCACAGGAAGTGATATCGGGCGCGCATTTCCATAACTTTTATGTTTGCCAAATTGAAAGGTAAGTCCGGTATGAGGATGGAATGAGGTTAGTTTGGATGGATACAAACGGACTACAAAGACTCTATTGCATTGATTAATGACATTAGATGAGTACATTTAATATTATGATGTTTCAGACAAGAAACAGTTGTGGATGTCCACAAACACTTCGACCAAATATCAAAACGACGGTGGATGTAGATGGTCCTCGATGGTACCGCGGTATTTAATTTTACCGATAATTTTTTAACAGAGAGGAAACTCACATGTATTATTTTCGAATACTGTGATAAACTGTTGCATGTAAAGTTACAATAAATGTGCACGATCAAAGCTTCAGTCGTGTTTTTCAGACAGAAATATCTAGGTCAAGCTAACCTGTTGACTACAGGGCTCCGAAGGGAGTCCGCTATGATACCGCGGTAACACTTGAAATTTGGAAAATAGTAACAAATATGACATTTATATTCAAAAACTGATTTAATACCGTAGCTTTTGTTTCCGGCGAGGACTATGGCGCCACAGCAGTTGACCTTCACTCGTCAAAAGTGAATTGTCGGTTTTTTGAAGAGTTGGGGGTAATTAATTACAAAACATGGAGGAAAAGTGGAGGCATGAACTTTGCAATTTGTGAATATTAAAAGTAACTCATCATTAATGAAGATATGTCTAATATTTTTTAACCGATGCGATACAAAAACACTTCTGCTTTTGATTTGATAGAGTAAACATTGGTTAGGTGGCGCTACGTATGCAAATTAGGTATTTTCGGGATTACCGCGGTATCATAGATGACGCGGTACCAGCGAGGACAATATAGGTCATATTTAGTGACAAAACCGTAGAAATTTTCTTTTTAAACGATTCATTTTATCATTTTTTTTTTCACCAGCAATTAATCTATATTCAGGTTCGGGAGTGAGACACTTAGACCCCTGACCATTTAGACCCCTTAAAATTTCAGATTTAAGAAATAATGATTTCAATACTGCAATATGAATTCATTATGCAAGACGGGGTAAGGATACACCATCAAATGCTAATGAAGCACTTTCATATTATTTATTACTTTCAGAATCGTTTAATACGCTAAAATTTCTAATAACAGTGGGGGCACTTGAAGGAACTTCCTCGTCTCAGGACTCTTATTGGAGAACAAAAGGCCAAATGGGTCCAGTTAGACCAAATCTCATACTGGTCCAAGTTGACAATAATAATATTTTCACACCCACGTTTTTGGTCAGGGTAAAATTTATTACATATACAACAAACTTCAGACTCGTCCATTTCTTCATCTGAGGAATCTGAAGTGTCTTCAATTGGAAGTGGACCAACTTTCCCTTCACTTACACCAGATGTTGAAGGAATACGTGATATTTCATTGGTTTTATTTAGTTATAATTTTGCTATTTGACTTTCTTTTTTTATAGATATATCTTGAAGATGCTTCAAGTTAAATTCATTGGACAAATCTCCACATACTTTGAAAGGAGGGACAAAGAGTTTTTTTTAAATAACAGCTGTGATTTTCCTACTTTCTAAGAAACTGTTCATGTCTGATGACGGCTTACTTGCAGAAACATTCTTTTCCCTGTTGTCTTCATCTGGAATGGACTTTTCATAAATGGCCGCAGGAGCCATATCAACTAATTTAATTTTTTCTTTGTCAAAGGGAAAAATACATGCTTTACAAAATGCTGAGGATATATTATGGGGGGACATTGCTTTCAGATATGGTTTGGCTGTCAGCTGGGTTAATTCATACCATGTAATAGATATTCCTGGATTCTTCTGAAGGTACAACTGACACTCCCGGTAATAATAACTTAAATGGACCACACAACCCAACATCCAGTAATTGAGTCAAATGACTTGTATGAGGGGGCAAAACAAAGAGAATAACATTATTTTTTTTTTGCCCATTTAGACAGAGTCAAAGAGATATGTGACTTGCAAGCGCAGATCCAGGTATTTTTCTCAGAGGGGTCCCACCGAGAACGTACTCGTCTTATTATGTGATACTTTGATTTCCGGATTTCAGTGGATGTTAGCCGTTTACAAGAAAAGTCAATGTTTCCAGTTCTAACCACAAGGAGGTCTTCACATTTAGAACCTTTTTATTTATCTATTAATTTTATTTTAGTTTTTTATTTATGTATTTTTAGCTCACCTGAGCACAACGTGCTCAAGGTGAGCTTTTAGGATCCCCAGGTGTCTGTCGTCAACAATTCTTTAAACATAAACTCCTCCTAAACTGCTGGGCTGATTTGGATCAAACTTAATTGGAATATTTCTTGGGAGGTCCTCTTTAAAAACTGTTCACAGAATTTGATTCCATCAAAACCAAATGGAATTTTCTAAGAAATTCTTAGAAAAACTTTTTCTCTGAAACCGCTAGCCAGATTATAAAATAATTTAACAGAGATGTTCTTTGGGTGACCCTTTTCAATTTTGATCCGTCAAAAAACATTGCTCTGGTAAATGGGGGCTACTTGCACTATTCAGAAATGAAGAAATTCTTAAAAAACCCTCTTCTCTGAAACTGCTGGTGAGATTTTGAAATAATTTCAGAGATGTTCTTCGGGTGACCCTTTTAAAAAACTTGGTCGTGAAATTTTGATCCGTCAAGAAATATGGCTCTGGTGAATGGGGCCAGGCTACTTGCACTATATAGAGAAATGAAGAAATTCTTAGAAATTCTTATTCTCTCGAGCGGCTGGTCAGATTTTGAAATAATTTCACAGGGGTGTTCTGTGGGTGATCCTTTTAAGAAATTGTTCTTGAAATTTTGGTTCGTCAAAAACATGGCTCTGGTGAATGATGGCTACTTGCAATATATGGAAATGAAAAAATTCTTGAAAATTTTTCTTAAACCACTGGTCAGATTTTAAAATGATTTCACAGCAATATTCCTTTGGTGATCCTGTTCAAAAACTGTTCGCAAAATTTTGATCCATCGAGAAACATGGCTCTGGTGAATAGGAGCTTCTTGCACTATACGGACATTCTTACGAACGAAGTCCGTAACAAAGAAACAAATGAATAAATGCATGGCAGAAATAAGGATCGGAGCGGGATTCAAACTCCGAACTCCCGGATGCAAAGCCAATACCCTAACCACTGAGCCAAAGAGATATCTCCCTGACGCAGTTGCCAGGTATTGTATTTAAATCGGGAGTATGCCATGCAGGAAGGAGTGGTCTCTCGTAACACACCCCCTCTTAAAGTCATCATTTATTGATGACTCAAAGCCTTATTAGGCAGGAAGTCCGATTTTGGACTACAAATGGGACTAATGGCTCAATGGCCAATCCCGGACGAGCCCCCATCTTACGAACGAAGTCCGTAACAAAGAAACAAATGAATAAATGCATGGCAGAAATAAGGATCGGAGCGGGATTCGAACTCCGAACTCCCGGACGCAAAGCCAATACCCTAACCACTGAGCCAAAGAGATATCTCCCTGACGCAGTTGCCAGGTATTGTATTTAAATCGGGAGTATGCCATGCAGGAAGGAGTGGTCTCTCGTAACAACATGAAGAAATTCTTGAAAATTCTTCTTCTCTGAAAAAGCTTGTCAGATAATTTCACAGAACTGTTCCTTGAATGACCATTTTCAAAACTTTTTTGCGAAATTTTGATCCGTCAAGAAAACATGGCTCTGGTGAATGGGGGCTGCTTGCACTATATGGAAATTCAGACACTCCTAAACATTTTTTTTTCTAAAACTGCTGGTCAGATTTTGAAAGGACTTTTACAGGTGACCTTTTGAAAATTGCTTGGCATCTCAAAAATTCAGGTGAGCGATCTAGGGCCATCTTGGCCCCCTTGTCTTTTTTTTTTACTATTTATGTTAAACCTTTATTTCTTTCTTACATTTCATTGAAAAGAAATGTTGCTGCGGGTATACCTAATGCTGACCAAAGATCGACCAACACAAGTAACCTGACAGTGTAAATCATACAAGATACATAATTTGAACATTTGCCTTTTATGGTTCACCGCAAACATTTGGCAGATTAATTGTCTTTTTATCAACGCTTTTTGCATGGTTCAAATGCATTTAAATTATTTGTCAAAGAGATATCGACTCGTGCTGTATTTACGAACGCATTCGTTTTTACTGACTTTTGCATACAAATGGCAGAAATCTCAATAGATGTTTCAATGACGTAATTTTGTAACGCTGTATTTTTTCATACGATTTAAAGTAAGACATGAGAAAACCTGGCCGGATCTTTGATTTATGCTTTTGAATTATTCCTGGTACAGATACATATATTTTGTAAAAGCCCTGTGATCACTTTACAAGTGCATAGTATATTGCTGAATATCCGCTATTATTTTTTACAAGTACACGTCCCAGCACTTTAATTTTTCATAGCTGTTGCCTTTAGGACTATTAAGGATTAAACTAAATGCCTATTTTAATTCTAAATGACGCTTTCGACACATTTAATTACGATTGTACTATTTTACATAAATGCTGTGCAATATCAAACCGGTCCTATTCACGAATCCGATAACTACATTTTTGTCAAAATTCCAGGGGGGTCCAGACCCCCCCCCCCCCCCCATTCTGGATATGCGCATGACTTGTGACTATCAAATAGAATCGAGGAAACAGGCTTGGTTGGGCCATTTGAGACTGACATATATTTTGCAAAGTGACTCGTCAAGTATTCTTCAAAGACTGCCGAGTTGGACCAACCCTTGTCAGACATAGTACGACTGGCCCAGCAGGTGCCCCGTCCAACAAAGAACTACTCCAACGCTTTCCTGGAAATACATAATAAGGGGGAAACAAAATTTCCAAGGGCATTAACTCCTGCAATAATGATGATGTTTGCAGACCTGGGTGAGGTGGCATCCTGAGCTTTGGCCTCAGGTCCACAAACAACTTTTGGGGGGTTATGTTCAGTGCTGACACCAGTTTCATCAATATCATATATATGTTGTGGTGTTTCAGACAAATTGTTCTTTTGGATAATATCACCCAACTACTTTAAGTAATTTTCTTTTGCTTCCTCAGAGGTACCCTTTGCACGAGCCAGATGTAATTTTTGGGGCTTCAAAACTTTCAGTTCAGGCCATCTCCTGATGAATCCATAGAACCAGTTGTGACTGAGACAGTTTTCTACTTCCTTCCCCATAGATACAGCCAGATCTGCAGCAATGTACTGGATATTTGTCTTGGAGTATCCATACCCAATTGAGGCCATGTACTCTATGAAAGCTACTAGTTGCCTTTCCTCACTTCGTGAAAATAAAGTGGATGGTCCACGAGTAGCATCAAGTTCTACCAAGTTTCTTGTCCTGTCCCGCAGGGTTGACTCTGGAACATTGCATAAAAGTGCTGCCCTGTAGACTGATGTCCCAGACAGGGTGGTTTCATAATTATGCTCGTGATAAGTTTTCTTTATTGAACGACTTGGGTTTTATGGGATCCTGAAATGTGAATACGGTTTTGAAAACAAAAATATGGGATTCTGTTTATACAATGTCGACTTTTAATGACCCTAAAGAAGAAGTCTTTGGAAAACACTTTTGGAAAAGGAGAACATGCTGGTAATCAGCATTTTCTCCTTTTCCCTTTGTGTTTTTTACGCTATCAAAGAGAGAAATCATCATTTCATCAATGTTCAATTTGTTGTCTGCAAATGCTTTCAGTTTAGTCACATCCCAAATTTTGTCGTTTGGAAAAGAATTAAAGATGATTGCTTT
This sequence comes from Tridacna crocea, assembly GCA_943736015.1. NCBI lineage: Eukaryota > Metazoa > Mollusca > Bivalvia > Cardiida > Cardiidae > Tridacna > Tridacna crocea. The sequence continues at coordinate 22,865,944 of OX031067.1, read as the reverse complement.
ACATAATCTATAATCCTTTTCATATAAAACAAGAGAACCTCTGCACTTTTATTAGTTCTGGTAAAGGTTTGTTGATCCACTGGTGACCTAGTACAAAGAGGGACAGGGCTTTACTTTTGTGATAAGGCATTTTGTTATCCAAACAAACTGATCCTGCAACTTCAAAAAAGCAATTGCCACAATACATATTTTCTATATTTTGATGTTTCCTCACCCAAAACGGTTTGTGACAAGACCCTCTTTAACCCATTACAAAAAGACAATATTTTAGACTGGTCCAAATTGAAAGCATTTGCAGACAACAAACTAAAAGTGACTGAAAATTTGAAATTTGTTTTGTGAAGGGTAATAAACATTATGGGAAAAGGAGAAAATACTGGTTACCAGCATTTTCTCCTTTTCCCACAATGTTTTCTAAAGGTTTCTTTCTCAGGGGCATCAAATGTAGGGATTGGGTGGTAATGTGTTCACTATAACCAGAAGACAAAATTTTTATAACTGGTCATTATTGAAAGATGTTGCAGACAACATAATATATCTTCAAATTAGTAAAACTTGTATCAAAAATCAGGCCTGTGGAGCAATACAGGCGCTCAAGCGCCTCAAGTTCAAGTACTGCATTGAAATTTACACACGTTTGGGTACATATGAAATTGTGCATGTGCAATTTTCATGACTTTGCTTCCATTGGTTGCGGAACTATCTTCCCTTGAACTTTTTTACCTTTACAAATTTTAACTTTGGATTTTTGTCCAGAAGATAACTTCCTAAGTATTAAAGCTAGGTACTTCAAACTTCACACATAGTTAGATCACATTAGAGAGAAGTGCAGTGTACACACCATAACTCTATTCCAACTAATTTTTGAGTTATTGCTCTTTGAAAATTTTAACTTTTGATTTTTGTTCAGAGCATAACTTCCAAAGTATTAAAGAAAGTATTAAAGGTAGTAACTTCAAATTTTACACACAGCTAGATGACACTGAGGTTAAGTGCAGTGTACAAGAACCATTACTCTATACCAACTATTTTTTGCCCTTTGTAAATTTAAACTTTGGATTTTGTCCAGGTCATAACTTCCAATGTATTGAAGCTTGTTACTTCAAACTTCTCACACATCTAGATCAGATTGAGGAGAAGTGCAGTGTACAAGAACCATTACTCTATACCAACTGTTTTTTGAGTTAGTGTCCTCTGTAAATTTTGACTTTGGATTTTTGTCCAGGTCATAAGTTTCAGTGTATTGAAGCTAGTAACTTCAAACTTCACACACAGATTACAGAAAGGCAAAGTGCAGTGTACAAGAACTGTAACTCTATTCCAACTTTTTTTTTATTATTGCCCTTTGTAAATTTAACATTTTATTTATTTCAGTGGCATAATTTCCAAAGTAAAAAAGCTAGGAACTTCACACTTCATATGCATAAAGGCCACATAAATAAGACAAGCTCACTACTGATTTCAACTCCCTCTACAGACATGTACAACTTGTTTTCAGCTTACTGCAGGTTTCAACTCCCTCTACAAACATAAACAACTTGTTTTCAGCTTGCTACAGGTTTTAACCCACACTACAGTCATTCCTCTGACTTTGACCTGAAGACAGAAAATACAAGGAAAAGGTATAAATAATAAAACACAGCCTCTGTCGCAATATTTTTCCGTGGGGGAGATTCTGGGACATTGTCAAACTGAATTAAAAACTATCCCAAAATGCACTTAAAAGGGGCTTTGTCCCTTTCCAGTGTTCCATCAAAAGGGCGTCCATACACCAGCAAAAAGGTATCAGCTGCTGATCTGTGTCAAAACTTTCTGATACTGATCAATTTTCTGCTTGTATAAGGACCATTCTATCCACCAAAATTCAGCCTTTTGTTCAGATAAAATAGATTTCATAGACCTTATTAGTTGTATGGTCAGGTAGCAGTGGACTTGGAAACATGTTCACAGCTGTGGCAAATCATGTCACCCCAAACCAAAGGCGAGGTGGCAATATGATTCACCACAGCTGTGAACAAGTTTCCAAGTCCCCTGCCACCTGACAGTACAACAAATTTATTATGCTGCAAAGTTTTACCCTTTCAAAGTGCGTTAAGTGAAATTTTTCTGTTCTATAATTTCACAAATCGGGTATGCTGACAAAATAGGAATTCCCTTGTGAGTGCCCAAATTCAATGAAAACTGATGTCACTTGAAACTGACTTCACTTAACTGTGCAGTTTGGTGCATAAATGTGCAGTCTGGTGATCGATCGACGCCCCCATTGTAGATGTTGTGTTGCACATGTAGTGATGTTTACATTACGGGGCATTCAAAAGGAAAACTGGTTTTACGTGGTTTTTGCCAGGGAACCTGATATACGTTCCCGGCATGTTAACAATTCAGATCACAAGAAATTTCTTTGCAGTAGGATGACTATGTAATGAATTGCTTGGTATAATGCATCATTGAGATGCACTGAGACCCCTTTTCACAGAGCATGGTTCAAAAGTATTTGAGAAGTTGTCTCGAATACATTTTTGAGTTATTTACCCATATTTTGAAAATATCCCGTCTGTATATGTCAATAGGACAAGTATTTGCCTCTCTGAACAGTAATTGGCAGAACATGATCGACCCTTCTTTCACCTCAATTTTTTTAACTCTTACCCTTTTACTAAACAATCCCTGGTTTTCACAATCCTGAGATAGAAGCCTCACAAAAACATTGTGGGAAAAGGAGAGAAATGCTGGTACCCAGCATTTTCTCCTTTTCCCACAATATTTTCTACCTTGCTGGAAACAAATTTCGATTTTTGAATAACTATTATTTTGTCATCTGCAAGTGCTTTCAATTTTCGACCAATCTACAAGTTTGTCGATTGGTAAAGGTTTCACCAAACTACAAAGTTTATACTAGTCCAGATTCAAAGTATTTGTTGTTGGAAAAGATACTAAAAAAATGAACTTCTTTTTTTTTTGAAGGGTAGAAAAGATAGTTGGATATAGAGAAAAAGCTGCTTACAAAATTTAGTACACGGTGTCTGGAAAGTAAGGTAACACTTTTGTATATCTATAATATGGCCTAGAAAATTAGATAAAGAGGTAGAAATAGCCATGTAATGTATATAACATATGCAAGTTTTTGGTGCGGTAATTTCATTTAATTTTCTCAACAATATGCATTTTTATACAGACTTCAAATAAGAAGTACATTTTTGTCATTGGCGTCTTTTTAGTAATTAATGACGTTTTCAATTGTACTGCCTTTTATGCTCTTTCTTTTCCAAACACATACGATGAAATTGTCGATCACTTTAGGACACATTCAAATATCAATGATATTGAGTTTACTTGAAAGATTTTTAAAGAACATGTCTGTGTTGTCTGGGTAGGGATCGTAAACCTCCAACCTCAAAGTAATGCAAAGGAAGAGGTTATGCAGCTTGAGGTCGGGACGGTGTGCAGGTCACAATGTTCAGCAATCTGTGACCTCCTATCATTTTGATATCGTTTTCCTATCACCGAACGGACCATATAAAAGTCTATCACAGATTTAGACTTGTGTGCCCTAGCACTTCTGTCTGTGGGGTTATGTGAAGTCAAAGGTCAACAATCAGACAGCACAGATATAGATATATTGTTAAAAAACACTTAAAGTGAAACCAAGAAGATTGATATTGATAGGTAGGCCAAGGTAACTGACAATTCTATCCTGCATGTTCGGCAAGGAAAGAGCACTTGTGATCGGCCATCACTTTGAAAATGTCATTACTGGTACTGGTAAGTATTAAAATGACGCCAATGACCAAAAAAAGCACATTTGAATTTAAATCTGAATAGAAACGCAAAATATGATTAACATTGGATTAAATTACCAAACAAAAAAAAACTTAAATGTTTGATTTACATGTATCTATTTTGACCACTTTATCTTATACATTTTAAGCCAAAATATAAATGTATGAAAGAGTTACCTTACTTTCCAGACACCCTGTACTTTGTGTATGTGAAGCTCTGTCTGTCTGTCTGGGCCTATGAATTGTTCTCAGATATTGCATATTTTCTTGGCTTGATGCTGACAAGCTTGCACCATTAGAACAAACATCACTTGACTGGGAACCTGTAACCAAGTAAATAAAAAGTAATGTTTCTGAGTTTTAACTCTTTACCAAACGACAAAATTTATGATGTCTAAATTGAAAGCATTTGCAGACAACAAAAATGACTGTGACTCGGAAATTGAATGTTGACTTAAGTAGAGTAGAAAACCAGCATCTTCTCCTTTTCCCATAACTTTTTCAGAAGAAAAATGTTAGAAATAGAGAAAATTGGAAAAGATGTTGGAAACAAAGAAAATGCTGATACTACCACTTCATATTGTTGTGTACGTGAAGCTCTGTCTGCCTGTATCTGTGAATTCTTCTCAAATATTGCATATTTTCTTGGCCTGATGCTGACAAGCTTGCACCATTAGAACAAACATCACTGGACTGGGAATCTGTAACCAAAATTAATGTATAAAAAGTAATGTTTCAGGGTTTTAACCCTTTACCACTCAATGACAACTTTTAGAATGGCACTCAAAAGATCCCTTTGGAAAACATTGTGAGAAAAGGAGAAAATGCTGGAGACCAGCATTTTCCCCTTTTCCCACAATGTTTTCCAATCATTCACAGAAAAATTGCATTATTTGAGCATCATTTGAAATTGTGGCCAGCAAATGCTTTCAATTTCAATGGGTCTGAAATTTTGTTGTGTGGTAAAGGGTTACAGACAGTTCTGCTGGGTTGTAACTGATGGAGTGCCAAGAGAGAGGGAAATGACCTGCTCACCCCCATCCCCTCTCCCACATTCTTAATCCTTTCTGAGCCATAGAGGAAAAAGGGGGCTTGCGTGGCTAGCATAGATCTAGATCAGACTTCACATGTAGTGTGATCTTGGATATGTGCTGTTCACTTGTTTAATCATGCTTGTTATGAAAGACTACCTTACTTTCAGTGGGTTGTATTTTCGGCTGTCAACTAAGTTGAGTTAATTTATTTGGCACTATAAGAGTTGGGCAAATAGATCTTTCTCAAGCAAATCCTTGAGAGCTGAAGCAATTTTGAATTTTCAGTTTTTGCTTTAGCCCTATACCACAGAATCCTGAGTTTTAACAACCCTAGGAAAGAAGCCTTTTGAAAACATTGCTGGAAATTGAGAAAGCTGATTACCAGCATTTTCTTCTTTTCCCACAATATTTCTAAAAGGCCTCTTTCTCAGGTTTGTCATAGGAAAGGATAGTTTGGTAGAGGGTTAATTCTCAAAATCTATCTATGCATTAAATTCCAGTGTCTAGGTCATTATGAAGATAAAGAATAATATCATAAAAATTCATTCTCTTTGTAAACACTTTGCCGTGATATTCTAAGTCTTCACAACACAATCCTGACCTATAATGACCCTGAGAAAGAAGCCTTTTGAAAACATTGTGGGAAAAGGAGAAAATACTGGTAACCAGCATTTTCTTCTTTTCCCACAATGTTTACTACCCTTCCCAAACCAAATTTCAATTTTCAGTCCCCTTTATTTTGTTGTCTGCAAATGCTTTCAATTTGGACTGGTCTAAAATTTTATTGTGTGGTAATGAGTTAATCAATCAGTGATGAAAATTCTATCACATATCTTGTGCTTTTGGCAATGCACATACTTAAAAACAAGGCAATTTTGCTCAACATCCAAAACAAGATTGCAATCTGGGAAAAAAAACCCTGTGACAGGCTCTTTTAATATCTCGGTATATGTGATACTGTTGACAAACTATGAACCAAATCAGCATTTTAGTCTCATGCCAGCTGGCTGTCAGGAGACACTTCTTCTATGGTTAGAGTAAAAAGACTCCATAACCTTTTTGCAAACAATGCACATGTATATTTTTAAGATCAGACTGCACAGAACATGCAATCTAGTCTTATGTACAGTGTCCCATACAGAGATACAAATTTTTGTATCTCCAAAAACTAGCAATATTCAAAATTTTGCAATTACCATGAAGGTTTGTTCAACCTTTTGGAGACAAATGGTAAATCTGATATTAAGCCACATTATTCGGTTAAGAGTGATAGACAGTACTTAGATTGACGACTAAACAATCATCTCCTGGCTTGAAATAATGCTTAAACTCGGCACCTAGCATACGATAGGGATTTTGTGATGGTAAAAAGTCGTGAGGGACAATAAGGCTGTTAGAAAAAAGTCGGCATAAAAGCAAATTAACAGTGCACAGAAGCAGAAATTAGCCAGACCTTAGATATCATGCCTCCTTGTGTGCTGTAACCCCTCTTTAAATGAAAACAATCTTGAAATTGAAAACCGTATTTCGATGTCTATGATAATAAAAGGGTTATAAGCGAAAATGTTGTTTGCACGCCTGTGTAAGTTTGTGAAATCTTTGACAAACAGGAAAATGCTTATATATTTGTCCTTTTTGCTGACTTGCAAGCAGACCAACTGTCAAAGACTTTTACGACATAAAATCACAGCTAGATTAAAACACAGGAAATTGACATCCTATAATCAAAGTAAATGATAAAATGTGAACGCAAAGAATGCAACGTCTCGATTGTCAGCGCCAGCACAAGACAGCCTTTCCCACCCAAAATCACCCAGCGTCAGCGAATGGCTTCCTCGACGGATCAAAATTGTAAAAAAAAATTGTAAAACATGACAGATATCTCTGATTAATAAGTGTCTGCTGAGGTATTGCCGAATGTCGCAGACCTGTGCATTTTTGTGTTGTCTATCTCTAGGGTAAAGGAAATTACGATCAATGTTTGTTTCGTGGATGATTTGGGTGGGAAAGGCTGTCTTGTGCTGGCGCCATCAATTGAGCCGTTGCATTCCTTGTGTTTATATTATGTAGGGGAGGTTTTTTTTTTTTTATTATTTATTTTAGTTATAGAATGTCAAAGTCCTGTGATTAAAATAATTGTTCTTTTCAGGATGGCTTAAACTGTCTAAGAAGACGCATTAACCCTATACAATGTCGACTTTTAACGACCCTTGGAAAGAAGTCCTTTGAAAACATTGTTGGCACAAGAGAAAATGCTACTTTCCCACAGTACTTCTGGTATGAAAACAGGTGCTTGCCGGTAAGGATTTGGGTATTTTCAACTTTCGCTATTGACAAGTTCCAAGTTGAGAGAAAAACGGTGAAAATGCATGTACAAAGATCAAAATGACATGAAATCCCTTCAAGTTCCCCGCACGGATGCCATCAAGCGCTATCAGTTACAGTTTTTATTACGTAAACGATCACTAACCATACAGCTACATTCGAAGTGAGTCTTCATTAATTTTCTGCCGGTTGACAACTTTGTTTCCTGACCCGGAAATAATTGAAATAAGAAATCTTAAATCTGATTGGCAGACTACGGAGATGTGTCACACGGATTGACCAATCAAAAACAGGAAGAGATAAACGTTTGGAATTTTGATCGATTTATAGTCCAAGGGAGAAAACTCGTACTTCCTTACGTTCTTATGTCGAACAAAGTTGTCTCCCATATATATAGCAGGGACGGTATAAAACCCCAAACGAATAAAATGGGTAATATAATAAAAGTTTGGAAGAAAAGATCGGAATGAATACGATTTTTCGCTTATCTGGAAAAAAAAACTTTCACAAATAGAACCTATTTCGTTTGTGGATATCGACAATTTGATCTACAGAAATATGCTTATATAAGCTATTCTTCTAGATCTATTTCTTATTCTATGTTTTGACTATGACAAACGCGAAAATATATAGAACTCGAAGAGTTCAGATTGCCCACGTAGATTTATTTTTAAACACTCAAACTCGTGTGATTTTCTTAATATTTTTCTTTGTTCAAAGCAATATATATGTAATATGACAACACAGCTTATTTGACATAGATCACGAACAAACAGTGTCGAAAATCTCATGCCAAAATACATAAAGTTTACATGTACTTGTAAGTTAACCTCAAGTTCTTGGTTGTTGTGTTCACAAATGTGATGATGGCGGCCCAGCTTGGCACAGAGGTTAAATATTAACTCGAGGCCTCGGGTTTGTTCATCTTGAATTCACTTGAGTTTTCTATAGTATGAATAAAAAACGTTATAGAAGTGATGTTTGTTGACAGATGAGTTAATGGGCAACACGATTTTAAAAATTTTAAGTATTTCTAGGCAGAAAACAACAGGAAAATAAGGAAAGTTTCTGTCGTCCGAATTTCCTCCACTATTTTTAGATGTTTTATAAATTCGGATAGACAGAAATTAAGGTATAAATCGGAATAAACCTATGGGTAATGTTAGGGTTATTTCCTATCTGCCTTCCCAAAAGCCCTAGAGCTGTAAATATAACACATTTTGTTTTTTCGGAAATGGGCCGATAAAGTTCATTCAAATTTTGATTAGAGCGCTCTACTTAAAAACAAAATTGCAACCTGTCCGAATTTTACTCTGATAATTGACTAGTCCGGGTGTCCTCGCTTAAATGTGTCTGTAATTTTCCTATCGTGTCCGAATTCACCCGTTTTGCAGTAGGCTAAAAAAATCTTGCCTTCTTAACATCTTGGCTCATATTCACCTAGATATCTTGCTGATGACATGCATATAAGATAATAGCCCGAATCAATAAAACAGTCCTTGTGTCCGAGATTCGCCGCTACACCGCACAATTCGGTGATGTAAAAAACCGCCCGAATTTACCCATTTTCCCCCAACTGCACGTACAAGTCTGAGACAATATACATGTATCTTAAAGGCATTTTCTTCTAGAGACCTGACATAAATATATCTCCAGAACTTTAAACATTTATGATCAAATCCTAAGGGTTTATATATGATCTCTTCAGATCATCGTTAAAATCGTTTTATTCTGATCGTCGTTTCAAACGTTACACGTGTAGCGCGAATTATTCGTTTGTGGTTTTATGTTGTCCATTTATTATAAGGAAGCAACTCTGTATGGCTTAAGACTGAAATCAAGCAGGAGTTTTTTCCCTTAGACCATTAAAAATTAATAATTTCAGCCATCCTACCTTTCTTGTTTCTGATTGGTCAATCGAAAGCACACCTCTGTATTTCACCAATCAATGATACGATTAACAAAAGCTTTCGGGTCAGGAAGAGCATTTTCTGAATTCTGACCGCCTTGGGTAATGAAAACTAACAAACAAGGCCATCCGTGTGGGATAATATGTTCTTAGGTTTTCTTTATTACGCCAAAGAAATAGTTCTGGTAATCCCTCGCAATAGAAGAGATGTTATTACCTACATTTATCTGTTTAATGTCCAGGATTAGAAGAAGGATAGTAAGCAAAGGAAGAAAAAGGGGATTAAAAATGATGATAAGAAGAGGAAGAAAAAGAAGAAGATGAAGAAGAAACTAATAAATTGGACTTTGATTTGCTAAATATGCAGCAAATTAGGAGCATTGTCTATTTTTTGTAATTTTCATATAAAAATAAATATATACATGTATGTTTAGACCCAAACGAAGAGCAATACTCGTGTACAATACATAACCCTTTACGAAACAATCCCCGGTTTTTACGACCCGGAGGAAGAAGCCTTATGAATCGAGGGAAAAGGAGAACTGATTATCAGCATTTTCTCCTTATCCCACAATGTTTTCTACTATTTTAAAGAAATTTTTCAGTTTTTTAGTCACAATTTTTTGTTGTCTGCAAGTGCTTTCAATTTGGACAAGTCTAAGATTAATTGTCGTATGGTAAAGGGATAAAGCCAATAGAATCCCGGGTTGATGTATACCACTCAACATTTGCTAGGGATCACCATCTTAGATTCAGCTTATATGTGTGTGAGGCATGCATCAGGTATAGTTTTTCAATATGGAACATTGCCTCGCTGATGAAATAAATCATCCGAGGAAATGATGTTTTTTTTTTAAGCAGAACTGTATTTTTGTAGCAAATACCTGTATTGAAATATCTAAATTATCCCTATCTAATATTGAGTAGTATAGTCATGTACGCTCCCCAAAACTTATAAAAAGAGGCCCGGATATAGTCGTATAGTCGTGTACCTTAGACAAGCCATAAAGTACACAGTACCAGCCTGAACCAAATGGGGTGTACAATATCAACAAGTACATCTAATAGCTAGACCCATCACGGATCTACTCGTTTTAAAAAAAACAAACCCTATTGAATTAAAGTGGATGTCCTCATCCCTAATATCCATATATTAACCCTTTACCAAACAATCCCTGGTTTTCACGACCCTGAGATAGAAGCCTTATGAAAACATTGTGGGAAAAGGAGAAAATGCTGGTAACCAGCATTTTCTCCTTTTCCCACAATGTTTCTACCCTGCTGGAGACAAATTTCAATTTTTGAGTTACGTTTATTTTGTCGTCTGAAAGTGCTTTCAATTTGGACCAGTCTACAATTTTGTCGTTTGGTAAAGAGTTAACCCTTCCAATATGCGGACTGTCATTTAGGCTCCAGCTATGTTACTGGCTGGTAACCAGCATTTTCTCCTTTTTCCAAAGTTTTCTACCCTATCAAGAAAAATTGCACATTGGAACCACTATGAAATTGTCATCTGCAAATGCTTACAATTTGATAGGTCTAAAATGATGCCGTTTGGTAAAGGGTTAAAACTCTTACAGTTGCAAATATACAAAGTCGACATCTTTTGAAGGCTGAAAAAAAAAACTTGAATATCTTTTTTTTATCGTTTACATGGCTAAACAAACCCATGGACATTATATACAGATCTACTCTTAGATCCAAGGTCAGGCTGCATTTCCTGAGCTGTCTGATCTTGATCTACATCTTTACCATCTACAAAGCCCCACCTTGGTTTATTAATTCCATTGACAAATGATTTGGCTTACAACACACGAAAAGGGGCATCCAGGCATTTGCGTAAATTGTCGTCTCGGATCAGCACTCTGCGCAAGCTAATCCGAGATGGCATGTTACAATTACATTAGGTTTTGTGCTACAGTAGACTTGCAAAAAAAAACAAAACCCAGAGCTGTCACTGGATGTGATTTAACTCATTACCACATAATCCCTACTTTTGACGCCCCTGAGAAAGAAGCCTTTTGAAAACAATGTGGGAAAAGGAGTAAATGCTGGTTACAGGCAATTCCTCCTTTTACCTCAATGTTTTCAAAAGGCCTCTTTCCAAGGGTAGTTAGAAGTCAGCATTGTGTGGTAGAGGTTTAAAACTTCAGTAACTATTCACATATTATAATTTTCAGCGCCTGATTTAGTCAAACAGCATATTAACAGAGTCCATAACTCTTTCTCAGATAACAAAATGCTAGATACCAGCTTTTTCTCCTTTTCATAAAATGTTTTCAAAAACCTCCTTTCTTATGATTTTAAGATCCTCTATCTAACCATGAAGCTGCTACTAAGCAAGATTCAAGGACCATTTTCATGGACAGTGTAGTTCAAGATCAGACTGCACAGATCTTTGTTTTTCTAAGTCCAATACAGAAATTCTCTGTTATAGCAACATTTGGATGTTTTAACCTTTTACCAGGCGACATAATTTTAGCCCTGACCAAATTGAAAGCATTTTGCAGATGACAATTTCAATGTGGCTCAAATGGTGCAAATTTTCTTTGGTAGGGTAGAAAACATTGTGAGAAAAGGAGAAAATTGGTCACCAGCATTTTTTCCTTTTCCCACAATATTTAGTAAAGGCTTCTTTCTCAGGGTCGTCAAAAGTAGGAATTATGTCGTAATGGGTTAAATTGGCTTGAAAGTTTTTTAACCAATTACCACACAATCCAGTCACTTTTATATTGTTGTCTGCAAATGCTTTCAGTTTGGACCAACCTAAGATTTTGTTATTTGGTAATGAGTTAACTTATTTAGCAGAATAAAGGGTATTCTAACATGACACACGAATATGGTTCTATAAACACAGTGCAACGAAAGCGTGGTAAAATCTGAGACAATCCATGCAGAGTGACATCACTCTATATCAAGTGACATTTTTCAATGAGTGGGTTATTCAGTGGAACATAATGTTCATCCACATTTCTACTCTAACAGTCTAAGTTTGAACTTGTTTTCCTGAACTTGTTTTCCTTTCATTAAGAATTTTTGCCATGTTAGAATCAAAATAATCTTCTTTCTATCGTGGTTTATCGTTCAATAAACCACATTGACTTATGAAGTGCAATGAATAAACCACTCGGGCTATCGTCCTAGTGGATTATTTATTGTGCCTCATAACTCACTACTGTGGTTTATTGAACGATAAACCATGATAGAAAGAAGATTATTTCTTAAATAAACACAACAAGGATGATTAGGCTGAATATCAACTACAAAATTTTAGACTGGTCCAAATTAAAAGTGCTAGAAGACAACAAAATTAAGGACACTCAGAAATTGAAATTTGTTCAGTGAAGGGAGAAGACATTGCGGAAAAAGAAAATGCTGGTTACTAACATTTTCTCCTTTTCCCACAATGTTTTCAACAGGGTTGTTTTTCAAAGTTGTGAAAAACAGAGATTGTCTGAAAGAAGGTTAAGTATCTTGGTAGGTAAAATGTATTTCTATACTGCAAAGAAATTTCTTGTGATCTGATTGGATAATATGCCCAGAACATATATGTCTTGTACACTGGCAAAACCTATTTTAAAGCAGTTTCCCTGTCGGCAGCCTCATATCCATGACTACACTTTCAGCACAACATCCAACTTGGCACCGTCGATTTGTTGATAGGAGTTGTGGGCTTGTACACAAATATTTTGAGTATCAACTGTTTAGCCTGGAGAACATTTGAAGTTAAAAAAGCAGGTTGTAATGTAATGTAATGAGTTACCTTCCTTTTAATGTTACATACATCATAACATGTATTACTTAACACTTTCCCAAACAATCCCTGGTTTTTACGGGTCTGGAATAGATCAAGTAGGCTTTTGAAAACATTGTGGAAAAAGGAGAAAATTTTCTCCTTTTCCCACAATGTTTTCTACTCTATCAATGGACAGAAATCATCTTTTCAGCAAGAGTTGAATTGTTGTCTGCAAATGCTTTCAATTTGGTCTAGTCCAAAAATTTGTCGTTTGGGAAAGGGTTAAACAATTTGACATGAAATGAATGACCTCTATTACCATATGTTACACGCTTTCATCGTCCAAACTTAGCTTGTTGGTTTAAATTGGTAATATGTGGCGGTTGACACAGATTTATGATGCACTTTCTGAGGTCTGATCTTGATCAATGTCATCAGCAAACCCCTCTTATTTAGACTATGGCACAGTAAGGGTCAAACTTAACAGAATTTCCTTTCCGATTATGCCCAATGATATAAATACTCACTTTTTATTTATTATTTGCATAAAGGTCAGTTTCAGGTGAATTTATTCGAATAATATGATCTGAGCTATGCTTTGGGAAAAAGGTCTTAATGCATCTGCAAAAACTATCAACCCAGGTCAGCAGTTCATGCAGGCGGATCTGGGCCAAAACTCTTGCTATTGGTCAATTTTCTGTATGTCAAGGGACCAGTGTACCTTATGATACATCTGGTTGTCATACACAGAGAGTTTTGTGGATCCCTATTTATGCGATTTATTGCATGGCATAATACATCACAGATACATTAGGCCCCTGTTTGCCAGAACACAGCTCATATGTGAATGACATTGTGCAATCTTTAATCCATTACCACACAATCCCTACTTTTGATGCCCCTGAGAAACAAGCCTTTAGAAAACATTGTGGGAAAAGGAGAAAATGCTGGTAATCAGCATTTTATCCTTTTCCCACAATGTTTTCTACCCTTCACAAAACAAATTTCAAATTTTCAGTCACTTTTATTTTGTCGTCGGCAAATGCTTTCAATTTGGACCAGTCTAAAATATTGGTTTACCAAACAACAAAAAATTAGACTGGTCCAGACTGAAAGGGTTTGCAGACGACAAAATTAAATGTAAATGAAAAATTGAAGTTCGTATCTAGCAGGGTAGAAAACATTGTGGGAAAAGGAGAAAATGCTGGTTACCAGCATTTTCTCCTTTTCCCACAATGTTGTCAAAAAGGCTTATTACTCAGGGTCATAAAAAGTCGGGATTGTGTGGTAAAGAGTTAACACTTTACAGCACATTGCCAACTTTTAATGAGCCTGAGAGAGAAAGCTTCCAAAAACATTGTGAGAGAAGTAGAAAATGCTGGTTCTCCTGTTTTCTAACTTACCGGAGAAAAACTGCACCATCTGAACCTCATTGAAATTGTTGTCTGCCATGCTTTGAATTTTGGAAAAGGCTAAAATTTTGTTTTCTGTTAAAAGGATAATGCATGTCCAAGGATACTGGTCCCCCTTTATGCTCATACATTGATATCTTTCTTTGTAAAAGATCAATGTATGGTCATAAAGTATTATCTGCATTAATATTGCAGGGGTGTCATTGGATACCGTCCAACTCATTGTAGCCAGCTTTAGGACAGTGTGTGTACATATAGTAATTTGCCATCATGAAATTATTGTCATTGTATAGAATGCTAATGTGAATCAAGTGTATTAAAACAAGAGAGCCATCGATACAATTTACACCGCCACATCGCAAAACCCTGACAGTATGCAATAGGTCACATAATGACAAATATTCTGTGAAAATTTAATCCCAATTTTTAAAGAAACTGGGAGGAGTTGCATTCACAAGAAATGGACATGTGTATGGATGGACAAAGGGACAGATAGATGGATGGATGGACATACAGATGGAGAAGATAATGCCAATATACTTCGCCCCCAACTGTGTATGAAAATGTATTTGTATGCCAATAATACTTTAATGCGCATAATGTATGGTAAAACTATGTATTGGTTGATTGAATGGTGTCTCATGTCACTTTCAACATTATTTGTCATATCATGGCAGCAGCTCATAAAATTATTCATATTTTCCTGGTTTTCACCAGTACTAGACTAATGCTCTGAGGTCGTAAAACTATGTAAAAAAATAACTACTGTCAGTGAAACTATTTAAAAGAATTGTAAAAAGAAAAAGCATGACAATCTGAGGCCTCAGGATGATAAAAAACATCTTATCATTGTAATGTTCAGACAATCCATACAGTGATATATAGAAGATAAATTCAATTGCATTGTTGGAAAGTAAATGCACTGTTATTTGTAAACTGTCAACTGCTTATAAAGGAAAGCACCTAGAAGGTTTAGAAAGAATAAAGTGTTTAAAAGTGCTCTCTTATTTGCAATCTTTCATTTGCTTATGAGGGAAAGCAGCTAGTGGGTTTAGAAACAGTACAGTGTCTACAAATTATTCTAATTTGCAATATGCCATGTGTTTATTAAGGAAAGCAGCTAGCACATTTAGAAAGAAACAAGTGTTAAAAAATACAAGGTGGCAGACTGGAGAAAACATTGGCTGCAACCAAATAAACATCACTGGAACAAGAAAATTTATTTCTAATAAAATTCTGCCTTCACTCTGCATATCATGTCATGTCAAATCATTAATGAGAGATGTCTGTGAAATATTTTCATTGTCGGAAAAGGGGTTCAAGAGATATTGTAGTACATGTTGGTTTTAAATACAAACTTTAGCTTGTGATACCCTATTTTGAATGTGGTCCCATCAAGGTAAACATGTATGAATTAACTTATAAATTAAAGGCACAAATGATATGGAGTGCACAGGCAGACAGACACACAAATGTAAGAAGGATCTCAATTGGACTTTGAGAGCCATCATGAAAAATGCTGGTGTTGGATTTACCATTATGTAAATATCTGTAAATGACAAACCCTTACAATTTGGACAGATCTAAAATTCCATCATTTTGTAAAGAGTTCAACATTGACTTGATAGAGCTTGACTCCAAGTAAATTCTAAGTCAACATCTCACAATAAAAGCCTCTGGTGGATTTGATCAAAGTGAAAATCTTAGATTTAATAAATTTTGGAAACATGTCAAATTAAAATAAAACTGTATGAACGACACAAAATATCCCAAAAATTAATTGCTCAGACTTTTTTACCTGAAAAATGGGTAGTTTCCTTGCACTGTTCAGTATCCAGGATATTAAGGTAGTGTTGTAGACATTGGCAGGCGAGAACTAAGCAAAATAATCACTGGCTTTGGTTCAGGAAACATTTTCTTGTAACATAGACAAGGCACTACTTTAATTCTCCTACCTTTTAAGTTATAGCTTGGGTCAATGTCAGCGAGTCTAATTCTGATAGGGGTAAAAGTTTTTATGTATAAATCTTTGGGGGTGTTTAGATTCCCTTCCATATAAGTCATGTTTGAACAATTGTAGGCAAGATATCATTTTATGCAAGCTAATTTCTAGTATGGGTCCAGGCAAACACATAATGTTCTTTCTTACTGGTATGGGTTCAGCACCATAATGAACAATGGTAGAAATTGCTATACCTCTGACAAACTTGGGTTAAGTTTTTTTTGTCAGATTGTTAAATGCTACATCAATGAACTTATTAATGCCCCTCAAAAAGAAAAGGCAGTATAAGTAGCTTCTATTGAGCATGCAAGCAGTACAAGAAGCTTTTATTGACTTTCAAATTAAACACAGCTGCCCCTGAATAGACCGACAACTTTTCTAGCTTGCCTTGATCCGTCATTGGTGACAGCATAGACCCTTTATCTCTAGACTATTTTCAACCTGAAATTTACCTGGATTTCAGCTAGCAATAAAGTAGTTGTATAAAATATCTTTACTACAGTTATTCTAACTATTGACTCATACTGGTGAGAATCTTACTCTTCCCAAAAATTCATGGACAAAAAACAATGAAAACCCAAAATACAATATGGGTATGAATTCCTAATCAAGTTTTATATTTCATGTATACTTACTGGTGCAGCAAAATCACCCATTTGGCCAAGACAACTTGTCTGAGCAATTCATTTCAAAGACATTAACTTACTGATGTCATTTTAACAACCCTGAGAAAGAAGCCTTTTGAAAACGTTGTAGGAAAAGCAAAAAATGCTGGTAATTTTGTTGATTGGTAAAGATATCAATGCTATTACTAGAGGAATAGAATCTAATCTATGTAAGTTAACACGATAAGAAGAGCCAGATGTCTTTTATGTAGTTGGAGTTACATTACAACAGTTACTGTATCTCAGCTACACGTAGATATTAGCCAGATTTTTTTGTGCAGTTTTAGTTATGTTACAATTATAATTATCATTTGAACTAGATACCTGTTTGAATAAAATCTTCCATCAATATGATGATAAAGGATGATTGCATGTTATGTAAGACATCTGCATGTCATCTGATTATGGTAAACATTTGTGTGAATTATTTTTTTTCCCGATTTGGTAAGCAGTTCGGAGGTTAAACAAAAATTATGACACATGGATGGACAGACAGATACAGGCAAATTCAATGCAATCAACATATCTTTCCAAAATAAATTTTTGGGAGACATCGCCATGTACACCAATTTCTCATTGGAACAAGTGCATTTGAAACTTTTCTGTAAAACACTCAGCCATGGTTCATATATTGAGTACTAGTACGAGTCTACTTCAGTTTAATTATGTCAACAAAGATATGATGGCCTCTGGGAATTTTTAAGGAACATTTTCATGATATAATATTTAATATAATCTATAATATATACATATTTAATATAATCTATAATATACAATACAACATATATTATCTTATGCAGACATTAACCTCCGAGTATGTGAGGCCTTACCAGGGTCCAGACTTTGGCAAAAGGTCAAATTGTGGTATCTTTCTTCATGATTCACCTGGTATTTAGACACAATTAATTCAAACTGTGTGACAGCTTGCATTGTATAATGCATCACAAAGTTGCATGAAGCTCCCTTTCCCAAGAGTGCTGCTTACAGTATCAATATCTATTCAGTACTTGTAAGTGCCTTTTTGTGACGTTTTATAAGCAGTGCAGGTTCTGATGACATGATGAGTGTGATTGATCTTCAGAACTGGACAAAGTTCAAGAGATATTTATCAGCATCAAATTCTGTGTTTTCGAACTTATAACTGCTGCTATGACCTCAACCTTACAGACAGGTATGCAAACTTCTATTCTACACGCCATCAAGCATCAAGACTGATATTGTGTGGAAGAGTATTAAGACCAGGCAAAGGGTTCAAAAGATATAGAGCAGACCTTTATCTCCTTGCAGAATTGACATTGACATGCAGCTTTGATGCAGAACAACAGTATTATACTATGTAACAAATGTCTGTACATCAGACCTTAATATGGTCTTTAGAGAGATGCTTATTTCAAAATGGTTACTTATGTCACTTTCTGTAAAATATGTGTACTCATACGTTTCTTTTTGCAAAATATGTGTACCTGGGCTTTGACCTTAACAGCACAATTTGAACAACTTTGACCAGGGACCACATTATGATACTACTGTATTTATCATGCCATATGCTCCATAGTTTCAGACAGAAACAAAAAATATGAATAAATTTCTGAAACAGATTCCCACAGAACACAAAGTAAAACAGGTGACCCCTCTGCAGGTCCTCTTTGACCCAGAAACACATCTTAAACAACTTGGATTTAAAAGGAATATTTCATAAAGCTGAGACCAAATATCTGGCTCATGGCTAATAGTTCAAGACAAGGAAAGTAAAAAGAAAATGAAATTGTAACTCTGCAAAATAACTGACCCATGGTGGTTGGTTGGTTATTTCCGTTAATTTATTGTCGCTACCAGTTGCCCATCTGAGCGACGCCCCCAGAAGACGGTTGGTTGTTACAGGGGATAGTGCAAGGATACAGTTTGAAACTACTGAGAGCTTCGCCTGGTTCTTTAACATGCTAGGCGTATAACACCATCCCACGGGACCTCGGTTTAATGTCTCATCCAAAAGACTATTAGTAATTTTTCAGTTGGCCAACCGGATATTCGAACCCACAACCTATAGTGACCCGAAACATTGTGTTCACGAGTCCTACGCTCTACCTACTGAGCTGTATCGGCTGGTACTGACCCATGTGCAGGACCTGTTTTGATGATGTTATACAAGACCATGTGATGCTAAATAATATCAACATACCAGGCCTACTGGCTTTAGAGGAAGTTTTCATTATTTGTATAATAACTATTTTTATTTTTTGGAAATATGGTTATCCTGGGCATGGCAAACTTTTATTGCATATGACCAATTTTAATAACTTTACTGACCATCCCTTGATGCAACATACAAAATTACTGTGCTGTTGGCTCGTGATTCAAGATACATGTAGCAAAAAAAACAATAGAACTGTGTACAATACCAAACCCTTGGAAAAGGGCCATCTTTGACGCAGGACCCAAGAATATTCTTTTGATACTACTCACATAAATGTAAGACTTAAGGCAAAAAACGGTCGCGGTTTCAGCCAAGAAGATTTAAATAAAACCTTTAGAACTTTATATAGTTCAACAGACGTGGATATAGAAGCTGTCAGGATGGATGGACGCTTACTTGATTGATTGTATGGTATAAAATGGAGTTTTCATCATATATAGCTGCTGCCAGGCACCTATCCACGCTTTTCATAAGTTTCTTTTTACCAGTACTTTTAACAATATTTTTCCAAGTCACTGGCTGCTTTCCAACATAACCATTATTGAAACAATGATAAGCTGTGAATAAGGAATGAATCTGTAGCAATAATTATCATCAATCCTTGGAAAAAAATAGACAGATCTGGGGATCGAACCCGCGATCCATTATTCTTGTTTCCCATATGAAAACAGGGCTCAGTGGATAGATGGACATATACATATAAAAAAAGCAAAAACTATTTAAAATTACAGAACTACATGTACATGCTCAATGACAGACATTTCGAACACGGCCATCTTTGACCAAGGATGTAAGACTTTAAACAACTTTTAGATGAATACTGATCTTTTGATGCTATACACTAGATATTCAGGCTGTGGCCTAACATGCCCATTTTTCAGCAAAGAAGAATGAAACTAGAGCTGTTACTGAATGTAACCTTATGCCCCTGCCAGCGCTTTGACAGAAACAGGCAATTACAAGTATTCTGTACAGACAGACACACCGATGGACACACAGGTTGATACCAGTATACCCTCAAAATAATTTGTTTGGCAGGGGGATCAAAAAGAAATCTGTGACCCCATGTGCAGTACTTGAACAACCTTTTAGAACTACACATACAACAATAGACCTTCTGAACAGGGCCATGTGTTACACTCGTTCAGGAATTGAACAACTTAATCATAATGAATGATTAATTTATAAAGATACATACTTAATATTAAGAGCTTTTCCCTTACCATCCCTTTAGTTTCAACCAAAAAATTAAAAAAAAAAGTATATAAACCCAAGTACAACAATAGACCTTAGGAATGGGACCATCTTTGACCCCCATGTGCAGTACTTGAAAAACTTTGATGAATAAGTATCTTTTGATGCTAGATATTTAATTAATATTTAGTTTTTGACCTAACATTTCTAGTTTCAGCCAATAAGATTAAAATAATGATAGAACCCCCAGGGTACATGTACAAAAACAGACCTTGGGAACAGGTCAATCTTTGACCCCATGTGCAGGACTTGAACAACTTTGAAAATAATATTTTTTTTTTATTCTATATACTAAATATTAAGACTCTCACATATATTATGTCCATGGTTTCAGCCAAAAACATTAAACACAAGAGTGCCATCACCACAATATATACTGCCACATCACAAAAAACTGACAATATGCTATAGGTCACATGATAAGAAACATTCTGTGAAAATCTCATCCAAATCCGTCAAGAAATGTTGGAAGAGTTGCATTCAAAAGAAACAGACCTACGTACATACATACTGACAAAGGGACGGGCAGATGGAAGGACTGAGAGTGGGAGAAGATGACATAATATATGTTAAGTCTGGCAGTGTATAAAATAAAACCAACTCAGAGAACACCAAGTACAACAACAAACATTGGAAAAAACTCATTTGCAGAACTTGAACAACTTAGATTAATAATTATCTTTTTAATTTATAAACTAGATATTCAGAATGTTAAGTCTATAATTTCAATAGTGTAAGCCAAATAGACTTTAGAAATTATAGAACCTCAACTACAACAACAGACCATGAGAAAAGGGCCATCTTTACCCCATGTGCAGGAATTGAACAACTTCTACGAATAGTTATGTTTTGATGTTAAAAACTTACTATCTAGACTCTTTGGACTAACATCTTCATAACTTTGGCCAAAATTGTTTTTTAAAAAACTTACAGAACAAAATCAGACAAGAGACCTTGGGAACAGGGTAATCTTTGACCCCATGTGTAAGACTTTAATATCTAAGGAAATAATGATTATATGTTGCTTGATACTTACCCATCATCTCCAAAGGTTCAGCCACAGAGATTTAAAGGCCATCTTTTGACCCTATGTGCAACTAAGCTAGAAATGCTCCTGTAACGCTATGTACATGTACTGAATAATTAAACTTTAGACTTAAACTCTCTATAAAAGATTAATAGAACAAGACGGCTATGACAGCCCTGTATCGCTCCACTTGCTTATGAGTCAAAACTTTACGAGCCAAACATTACAATACTTGTCCAATTGGCTTTAAACTAGATGACATACAAAATTTTCTTCTAAGTAGTTTCAGAGAAGAAGTTTGAAATAAAAGTTAACACATGGATGGAAGGGAGACCGGACGGAGAGATGCACTACAGACAACAGGCCATGACATAAGCCCGCAGGCCTTCAGCCAGTGGAGCACTAACTTATCTTACTTCCAAAACAGATACATTGGCTTAGACAGCATTCAATAAAAGATCCTAAAAATACTCTCAATATACACTACTTCTAAGTTTGATCAAAATTGGATAGTAGTTTCAGAGAAGAAGACGTTTAAAATAAAATTTAACGCACACATGCATGGACAGACGACCCAACGGACAGACGCACGATGGACCCTGTGCCATGATATAAACCCGGTGGCCTTCAGCCAGTGGATCTAAAAATCATATTCACTTATGTTACTTCCAGCACAGAATCATCGGTTCAGAAAACATTCTATAAAAAAAATCCTAAAGTTTCCCTCGTTTATACCTTACTTCAAACACATGATGCATCTGTTCCAGACAGTATTCCACTAAAAATCCCGAATATTCCTTCATTCATAAGTTACTTCCAACACGAAAACTTCTGTTCTAAACAGTATCCTATTTAAAAAAATCCTAAAAATTCCCTCATTCATACATTACTTCCAACACATGATACATCAATTCAGACAACATTCTATAAAAACACTCTTATTATGCACTACTTCTAAATCAGTATCTGACAGTATTCTTTTAAAAAATCCAAAAATTGCTGTCATTCATGTTACTTCAAACACAGATTGACTACTTCTGTTCTAAACAGTATTCTATTAAAAAATCCTAAAATTCCCCTCATTCATACCTTACCTCAGACACACAATACATTGGTTCCAGATAGTATTCCACTAAAAAAATCCTGAAAATCCTGTACCGGACAGAATTCTCTATTAAAAAAATCCGAAAATTATTGTCATTCATTGGTACTGCTCAGAATTCTTTTAAAAAATCATGAAAATTCCACAATTTATATGTTACTTCCAATAAAGATACTTCTGTTCTAAGCATTATTCTATCAAAAAATCCTGAAAATTATTGTCATTCATATGTTACTTCCAACACAGATACTTCTGTTCTAAGCAGTATTCTATTTAAAAAATCCTGAACATTTCTTCATTCATATTTTACTTCCAACACTGATACATAAATTCTAAATAGAATTCTATAAAAAAAAAATCCTGAAAGTTCATCCAATACAGACACATCGTTTCTAGACAGCATTCCACTTTAAAATCCTTAAAAAAACTCATTTATACACTTCTCTCATCACAGATACAGTGTTCAATTGAAAAATCCTAACAATATTCTCACTCCTATGTTACTTCAAACACCGATACATTGGTTCCAGACAGCATTCTAATAAAAATTTAATAAAAAACCTACTTTCATTTATATGTTACTTCAGATACATTGGTTCAGACAGCATTCAATGAAAAAAATCCTAACAGTACTCTTATTAAGCGCTTCTTCTAATAGACATACAGGGTTCGAAATTCCCACATAATTATTTGCAAAATGCAAGCCAGAATTGGAAAATGCGAGTTGAAATTTCAAGCACTTGCAAAAAGATGCGAGTGCAAATTATTGAAGAACAGTTACCGAATGTACTAAATTTCATACATGTGAATACAAAAAAAAGCTAGTTCTTTTCGTTCTGGATAAACATCGGTCATATCGCACAGAGAATACCCTTCTACGGCTGTTGATAATTTTACATGTCGCCATTGAAGCTTCCAAGTTGTCGTTCGTTATCCGACTTTCGTGAGGCAAGTGCGTTCGTCTGCACTCCCAGCCGATACTGAAGTTTAGCGTTTTGTATACAGAAAAAACAGAAGGCGAATTCAGTCTCTGATTTGAAACAAAAACATTTGTCAATCTTTAATGAAAAGATAAATTATTATGCACAAATAGCTACGAGAAGCAAGTCGGACGTGGCGGACTCGCTAAACCAGTTACCAGACACGCAGATATTCGTATGTTACAAGTCCGTATTTCATTTATAAAATGGTCCACAATTGTAAGTTTTATAGAAATTAAACTTGGTATTAGAACAGAAATTCAATTGGAATTGAATTGATTGTTAAATGAGGGTTTTAATGTCAATTAACATTCCTTTTGTTTGGTTGTTGTCTCGGTTGACAGGTTACGCAATAGAATAGAACTGAACAGTTTGTACCGGCCATTTGTTCTTTACAATTGGTAGGCAAGCTGAGCTAAAAAATGCGTGTCCAGTTTTAATTTTGCAAGTGGAAATAAAGGCTACTTGCTAAAATTTGCAAGTGGATAAAAAAATGAAATTCGAACCCTGAGATATGTCAGTATCTGACAGAATTCTTTTTAAAAAATCCTAAAATTGCTGTCATTCATACATGTATGTTACTTCCAATACACAATCTATACTTCTGTTCTAAACAGTATTCTATTAAACTAAATACTAAAATTTTCCACATTCATATCTTACTTTCAAGACATGATACATTGGTTCCAGACAGTATTGCACTAAAAAATCTGTCAATTAATATGTTACTTCCAACACAAAATTTACACTTCTGTTCTAAAAGAATTCTATTAAAAAAATCCTAAATATTCCCTCATTCATGCTGGTTCAAACTCCGATACATCGGTTCCAGACAGTATTCCACTAAAAGATCCTGAAAATTCCTCCATTCATATGTTACTTCCAATATAGATACATCATTTCTAGACTGCGTTCCACTGAAAAATCCTAAAAAAAACCCCACTCACCTCACCCAACACAGATACAGTATTCAACTGAAAAATCCTAAAAATATTCTCACACATGTTATTTCAAACAACGATACATTGGTACCAGATAGTAATCCACTAAAAAGTTCTGAAAATTCCTTTATTCATATGTTAATCCAATACTGAAATATCATTTCTAGACAGCATTCCACTGTAAAATTCTTAAAAAAATCTCACTCGTAAACTTTTTCCAACACAGATACAATATTCTATTAAAAAATCCTAAAATTACCCTCATTCATATATTACTTCAAACACTGATACATCGGCTCCAGACACTATTCTGATTAAAAAAAAAAAAGAAGACTACAATACCAGTCTCATTCATACTACAAAGTGATACATTGGTTACAGACAATATTCTATTAAAAAATCCTAAAAATACAATCATTCATGCACTATTTCCAACCCAGATACATGAATTCTGGACAGTATTCCATAGGATATTTCGTTTCTGGACAGATTCCTTAAAAAAAAATCTTCAAACAGTGGTACACTGGTTGAGAACAATATTCTATTGCAATACAGGTCAAATTTCTTATAAAAGGTGCAATATTGGTATTATAAGTCTTCAGTGAATTCCCTAAACAATCAGAAATTGTTCTGTTTTTGTAAGAAAAGAATGGATTTGGTGTCCAACATTGTTTATATGCATTATTTTTCATATGACAGTCTGAAGGGGAAATACTACCAATGCCAAAATTAGGCAGGATTACAAAAATGAAATGCCACCAAAGACTTTTTCACACTCATTTGATTATATTTTTACCTTTAAAAGGTAATTAAGGTTATACTTCAATAAATAAATCTTGTTCATGGTTTGGCCAGCTGATGAAATCACAGAATTATGTCATATAAGTAAAGTAATACTCTAGTCAGCAAAATGGAGAGAACTTTTACATAAAAATATTGAACAGCAGTGTCCTTGAATAATAATTATATAGGGACTATTTTGTGTCTACCTAAATTGTGTGAGCTTAGAAAT
The DNA here is from genome assembly GCA_943736015.1 of Tridacna crocea. Taxonomy (NCBI): domain Eukaryota; kingdom Metazoa; phylum Mollusca; class Bivalvia; order Cardiida; family Cardiidae; genus Tridacna; species Tridacna crocea. The sequence continues at coordinate 22,840,572 of OX031067.1, read as the reverse complement.
TTGATTGACAGTGAAGTTGGTTCAAAGTAGACATGCATGAAGATTCCTCAATTTTCATCAAGGGCTATACAAGATATCAGTCTGGGCAGATGGATGGGCAAACAGACTGTGTAAGTATGAATTCAGTACCTGAAATACTGTTAGAGTATCTTGCCGGGCAAATATGTGTCTACAGACAGAGGGACGGACAAACAGCCAAGGCGATTCTATTTCTAAGGCCCTGATTGGCCACCTATTTCTTAGGCAACAGGTGGTGGGGGCCCAGCATGGAAACAAACTCAGAAACTATAATATTCATTGTTTCTTATTATTTCTTTTTTTCATTACTATTATCTTTTTTTTTTTTTTTTTTTTTGTCTTATATGTAAAATATTTCAATCTTTTTTAACTTTTTAAAATATATTTTACAGATTTTTTTTTTTCTTCTTTGCTGTTTTTTTTTTTTGTTTTTCTTTAAAAGCAAAAAGTTTGATAAAACATATGAGATCCATTCATTATTTCTTATTATTTCTTTTCTTCATTATGATGATTTTCATTTTATTTTTATTTTTTTCTTTTACGTAAAATATTTCAATCTTTTTGTACTTTTTTTTAATATATTTTGTAGATTTTTTTTGTTTTCTTTGCTGTTTTTTGTTGATCTTTTAATAGAACCAGTATGATAAAACATATAAGAGGTCCACAATGGGATGTACATTAAGTCTCCTTTTTCCATCACATTGCATTTCATTAAAAAAATATATATACACACATACACACAAACAGAGCAAGCCCCCTTTATAGAAAAAAAAAGTAGAATCATCAATCTATCCAATTAAAGACATGCATGAAGTTTAATCAATTTTCATCAAGGACTTTACAAGATATCGGTCTGGTCAGATTGATAGGCAAACAGACTAAGTATGAATTCAGTACCTGAAAAACTTAGGAGTATTTCATATGGCATATTTTTGTCTACAGATGGACGGTCAGATAGCTAGGCCAATCCCAGTTAATCCCCCTCCACTTTTTTAAGACAGGTGCCCCAACAGATAGACAACTATACCAAAGAAGGGCTGGTGGAGAAAGTTGATGCTTCATATCGGTCTCCTCCTCTGCTCCTGGGGACTCTTACCACCCATGCTCCACAGAGGTGAAGGCAGCCGACTATTTCTAAGGCCCCAAGAGGTAGGGACTTGGCATGGAAACAAACTTAGAAACTATAAAATTCATTATTTCCTATTATTTCTTTTTCCTTTTTTTTCTTTTTTTTTTTTTTTAATTTTCTTTTCTTATACATAAAATATTTCAATCTTTTTGTATTTTTTTTTTTTTTTATATTTTATAGTTTTTTTTCCGTCACTGCTGATTTTTGGGTGTTTTTTTTTCACAGGAAGCGGTATGATACAACATACCAAAGATCCATAATGGGATTGTACATATAAAATAAAGAAAGGTGAACAGATAGACATACATCTATACCAAAGAAGGGCTGGTGGAGAAGGGTGATGCTCCATATTGGTCTCCTCTGTTTCAAAGGACTCTTACAAACCATATGCCAAAGAGGTGAAATCAGCCACCTATTTCTAAGGCCCAAGTAGTATGGGCCCAGCATGGAAACAAACTTAAAAACTATATAATTCACTGTTTATTATTTCTTATCTTTTATTATTTTTTCCATTTTTTTTAAAGTTTTATTTTCTTATTCGTAAAATATCTCAATCTTTCTGTGCTTTTTTTTTTCAATACAATTTTATTGATTTTTTTTCTCCTTTGCTTTTTTTTCTTTTTGTAGCAAGCAGGTTGATTAAATGTAAGAGGTCCAAAATGGGATTGTACATCAAGTCTTCTTTTTCCATTACATGGCCTTTCTTTACATGAAAATAAAGAAAATATAAATCAAGCCCCCTTTTTCCATGACATGTAATATATAGAGTATTTTGCCAAGCAAATTTGTGTCTACAGATGGATGGACAGATAGCCAGGGCAATTCTAGTATACCCTCCTCCACTTTTTAAAGACTAGGGCCCCAACAGACAGACAGGTGAACAGATAGACAACTATACCAAAGAAGGGCTGGTGGAGAAGGGTGATGCTCCATATCGGTCTCCTCTGTTTCTGGGGACTCTTACCACCCATATGCCACAGAGGTGAAGACAGCCACCTATTTCTAAGGCCCCGAGAGGCGGGGGCCTGGCATGGAAACAAACTTAGAAACTATAAAATTCATTATTTCTTATTATTTCTTTTTTCATTATGATTATTTCCTTTTGATTTTTTTCTTTTACGTAAAATATTTCAATCTTTTTGTACTTTTTTAAAATATATTTTGTAGATTTTTTTTTCTTCTTTGCTGTTTTTTGCTGATTTTTTAATAGAACCAGTATGATAAAACATATAAGAGGTCCATAATGGGATGTACATTAAGTCTCTTTTTCCCATCACATTGCATTTCATTAAAAATATATATATACACACATACACACACAAACAGAGCAAGCCCCCTTTAAAGAAAAAAAAAGTAGAATCATCAATCTATCCAACTGAAGACATGCATGAAGTTTAATCAATTTTCATCAAGGACTTTACAAGATATCGGTCTGGTCAGATTGATGGGCATACAGACTAAGTATGAATTCAGTACCTGAAAAACTTAGAGTATTTCAAATGGCATATTTTTGTCTACAGATGGACGGTCAGAATGAATGAATGTTGTTTTATGGCGCATCGACAGCTTTGGTCATTTAGCGCGCATATCTATGTTAAAAGATAATAAACGTGGAGTTGTTTAAACTGAATAAAGTTTGAATGACAATAAAAGAATTGAATTAAGAAAATTTAATGCATAAAGGGCATCATCAAGTTACAGGGCAATCCCTATATACTCAAATGTTTTAAATGATAAGAACTGAATTAAGAAGAATGCATAAAGGGCATTATCGAGTTACAGGGCAATCCCTATATACTCAAAAGTTCTAAATGATAAGATTTAAGAATGTGATATAAAGGTTTAAACTCAATGCTGGTTTGATAAAAAGAAGTTTTTTAAATGAAAAAGAAATATGTGTCATTTATAATGTGCATAAAATATGTTATTGAGTGGCTGGGCATTCTGGACGGTCAGATAGCTAGGCCAATTCCGGTCTCCTCCTATATTTCTGGGGACTCTTACCACGCATGCGCCACAGAGATGAAGGCAGCCACCTATTTCTAAGGCCCCAAGAGGCAAGAACTTGGCATGGAAACAATCTTAGAAACTATGAAATTCATTATTTCCTATTATTTTTTTTATTTTTTTCTTTTTTTTTTAAATTTTCTTTTCTTGTACATAAAATATTTCAATCTTTTTGTATTTTTTTTATGTTTTATAGTTTTTTTTTTCTTCACTGCTGATTTTTGGGTGTTTTTTTTTTTCACAGGAAGCAGTATGATAAAACATACCAAAGATCCATAATGGGATTGTACATTTAAAACAAAGACAGGTGAACAGACAGACAGATAACTATACCAAAGAAGGGCTGGTGGAGAAGGGTGATGCACCTTATTGGTCTCCTCTGTTTCTGGGGACTCTTACCACCCATGCGCCACACAGATGAAGGCAGCCACCCATTTCTAAGGCCCCAAGAGGTAAGGACTTGGCATGGAAACAAACTTAGAAACTACGAAATTCATTATTTCCTATTATTTTTTTGAATTTTTTTCTTTTTTTTTTTTAAATTTTCTTTTCTTGTACATAAAATATTTCAATCTTTTTGTATCTTTTTTTATATTTTATAGTTTTTTTTTTCTTCACTGCTGATTTTTGGGTGTTTTTTTTTTCACAGGAAGCAGTATGATAAAACATACCAAAGATCCATAATGGGATTGTACATATAAAATAAAGATTGGTGAACAGATAGACAGACATCTATACTAAAGAAGGGCTGGTGGAGAAGGGTGATGCACCATATCGGTCTCCTCTATTTCTGGGGACTTTTACCAACCATATGCCACAGAGATGAAGGCGGCCACCTATTTCTAAGGCCCCGAGTGGCGGGGTCCTAGCATGGAAACAAACTTAGAAACTATAAAATTCATTATTTCCTATTATTTCTTTTTTATTATTTTCTTTTTTTTATTATTTTTTCCTTATACGTAAAATATTTCAATCTTTTTGTGTGTTTTTTTTTTTTTATATTTTATAGTTTTTTTTCTTCACTGCTGATTTTTGGGTGTTTTTTTTCACAGGAAGCAGTATGATAAAACATACCAAAGATCCATAATGGGATTGTACATATAAAATAAAAACAGGTGAACAGATAGACAGACATCTATACTAAACAAGGGCTGGTGGAGAAGGGTGATGCACCATACTGGTCTCCTCTGTTTCTGGGGACTCTTACAAACCATATGCCACAGAGGCGAAGGACACCACCTATTTCTAAGGCCCGAGTAGTATGGGACCTGCATGGAAACAAACTTAAAAACTATATAATTCACTGTTTATTATTTCTTATTTTTTATTATTTTTTCCATTTTTTTTAAAGTTTTATTTTCTTATACGTAAAATATCTCAATCTTTTTGTGCTTTTTTTTCCAATACAATTTTATAGATTTTTTTTTCTCTCTTGCTTTTTTTTCTTTTTATAGCAAGCAGGTTGAATAAAACGTAAGAGGTCCAAAATGGGATTGTACACCAAGTCTTCTTTTTCCATTACATGGCCTTTCTTTACATGAAAACAAAGAAAATATAAATCAAGCCCCCTTTTTCCATGACATGTAATATATAGAGTATTTTGCCTATCAAATTTGTGTCTACAGACAGATGGACAGATAGCCAGGGCAATTCTAGTATACTCTCCTCCACTTTTTAAAGACAAGGGCCCCAACAGACAGACAGATGAACAGATAGACAGACAACTATACCAAAGAAGGGCTGGTGGAGAAGGGTGATGCTCCATATCGGTCTCCTCTGTTTCTGGGGGCCTTGAAAAATTTAAGAGTATTTCAAATGGCATATTTTCATCTACTGAGAGATGGACAGATAGCCAGGCCAATTCCAGTTAATCCCCTTCCACTTTTTTAAGACAGGTGCCCTGACAGATAGACAACTATACCAAAGAAGGGCTGGTGGAGAAAGTTGATGCTCCAGATCGGTCTCCTGTTTCTGGGGACTCTTACCACTTACGCCACAGAGATGTAGGCAACCACCTATTTCTAAGGCCCCAAGTGGCGGGGGCCTAGCATGGAAACAAACTTAGAAACTATAAAATTCATTATTTCCTATTATTTCTTTTTATTAATTTCTTTTTTTTAATTTCTTTTTCCTTATACGTAAAATATTTCAATCTTTTTGTGTTTTTTTTTTATATTTTATAGTTTTTTTTCTTCACTGCTGATTTTTGGGTGTTTTTTTTTTCACAGGAAGCAGTGTGATAAAACAAACCAAAGATCCATAATGGGATTGTACATATAAAATAAAGATTGGTGAACAGATAGACAGACATCTATACCAAAGACGGGCTGGTGGAGAAGGGTGATGCACCATATTGGTCTCCTCTGTTTCTGGGGACTCTTACTAACCATATGCCACAGAGGCCAGAGAGGCCAAGGCAGCCACCTATTTCTAAGGCCCCGAGTGGTGCGGGCCCAGCATGGAAACAAACTTAAAACTATATAATCACTGTTTATTATTTCTTATTTTTTATTATTTTTTCCCTTTTTTTTCTTAAGTTTTATTTTCTTATACGTAAAATATCTCAATCTTTTTGTGCTTTTTTTTTTTCAATATAATTTTATTGATTTTTTTTCTCCTTTGCTTTTTTTTCTTTTTGTAGCAAGCAGGTTGATTAAATGTAAGAGGTCCAAAATGGGATTGTACATCAAGTCTTCTTTTTCCATTACATGGCCTTTCTTTACATTAAAACAAAGAAAATATAAATCAAGCCCCCTTTTTCCATGACATGTAATATATAATGTATTTTGCCAAGCAAATTTGTGTCTACAGATGGATGGACAGATAGCCAGGGCAATTCTAGTATACCCTCCTCCACTTTTTAAAGACTGGGGCCCCAACAGACAGACAGGGGAACAGATAAGCATACCAAAGAAGGGCTGGTGGAGAAGGGTGATGCTCCATATCAGTCTCCTCTGTTTCTGGGGACTCTTACCACCCATATGTCACAGAGGTGAAGGCAGCCACCTATTTCTAAGGCCCCGAGAGACGGGGGCCTTGCATGGAAACAAACTTAGAAACTATAAAATTCATTATTTCCTATTATTTCTTTTTTCATTACAATTATTTCCTTTTCATTTTTATTTTTTTCTTTTATGTAAAATATTTCTATCTTTTTGTAGTTTTTTTTAATATATTTTGTAGATTTTTTTTGTCTTCTTTGCTGTTTTTTGAGGTCCACAATGGGATGTACATTAAGTCTCCTTTTTCCATCACATTGCATTCCATTAAATGTATATATATACACACATACACACACACAAACATAGCAAGCCCCCTTTATAGGAAAAAAAAGTAGAATCATCAATCTATCCAACTGAAGACATGCATGAAGTTTAATCAATTTTCATCAAGGACTTTACAAGATATCGGTCTGGTCAGATTGATGGGCAAACAGACTAAGTATGAATTCAGTACCTGAAAAACTTAAGAGTATTTCAAATGGCATATTTTTGTCTACAGATGGACGGTCAGATAGCTAGGCCAATTCCGGTCTCCTCCTCCTGTTTCTGGGGACTCTTACCACCCATGTGCCACAGAGATGAAGGCAGCCACCTATTTCTAAGGCCCCAAGAGGCAAGGACTTGGCAGGAAACAAACATAGAAACTACGAAATTCATTATTTCCTATTATTTTTTAATTTTTTTTTTTAAATTTTCTTTTCTTGTACATAAGATATATTTCAATCTTTTTGTATTTTTTTTTTTTATAATTTATAGTTTTTTTTTCTTCACTGCTAATTTTTGGGTGTTTTTTTTTTCACAGCAAGCAGTATGATAAAACATACCAAAGATCCATAATGGGATTGTACATATAAAATAAAGATTGGTGAACAGATAGACAGACATCTATACTAAAGACGGGCTGGTGGAGAAGGGTGATGCACCATATTGGTCTCCTCTATTTCTGGGGACTTTTACCAATCATATGCCACAGAGATGAAGGCGGCCACCTATTTCTAAGGCCTCGAGTGGCGGGGGCCTAGCATGGAAACAAACTTAGAAACTATAAAATTCATCCTTTCCTATTATTTCTTTTTTATTATTTTCTTTTTTTCAATTTTTTTTCCTTATACATAAAATATTTCAATCTTTTTGTGCTTTTTTTTTAGATTTTATAGTTTTTTTTTCTTCACTGCTGATTTTTGGGTGTTTTTTTTTTTCACAGGAAGCAGTATGATAAAACATACCAAAGATCCAAAATGTGATTGTACATATAAAATAAAGACGGGTGAACAGATAGACAGACATCTATACCAAAGAAGGGCTGGTGGAGAAGGGTGATGCACCATATTGGTCTCCTCTGTTTCAAAGGATTCTTACAAACCATATGCCACAGAGGTGAAGGACGCCAGCTATTTCTAAGGCCTGAGTAGTATGGGCCCAGCATGGAAACAAACTTAAAAACTATATAATTCACTGTTTTTTATTTCTTATTTTTTCCATTTTTTTTTTTAAGTTTTATTTTCTTATACGTAAAATATCTCAATCTTTTTGTGCTTTTTTTTTTAAATACAATTTTATAATTTTTTTTTTCTCCTTTGTTTTTTTTCTTTTTATAGCAAGCAGGTTGATAAAACGTAAGAGGTCCGAAATGGTATTGTACATCAAGTCTTCTTTTTCCATTTAATGGCCTTTCTTTACATGAAAACAAAGAAAATATAAATCAAGCCCCCTTTTATCATGGCATGTAATAGAGTATTTTGCCTAGCAAATTTGTGTCTACAGACAGATGGACAGATAGCCAGGGCAATTCTAGTATACCCTCCTCCACTTTTTAAAGACAGGGGCCCAAACAGACAGACAGGGGAACAGACAGACAACTATACCAAAGAAGGGCTGGTGGAGAAGGGTGATGCTTCCATATCGGTCTCCTCTGTTTCTGGGGACTCTTACCACCCATATGCCACAGAGGTGAAGGCAGCCACCTATTTCTAAGGCCCCGAGAGGCGGGGGCCTAGCATTGAAATAAACTTAGAAACTATAAAATTCCTTATTTCCTATTATTTTTTTTTTTATTATTATTATTTCCTTTTTATTTTTCTTTTTTTCTTTCACGTAAAATATTTAAATTTTTATGTACTTTTTTAAAATATATTTTGTAGATTTTTTCGTCTTCTTTCCTGCTTTTTGTTGATTTTTTAATAGAACCAGTATGATAAAACATGTAAGAGGTCCACAATGGGATGTACATTAAGTCTTCTTTTTCCATCACATTGCATTTCATTAAAAATATATATATACACACATACACACACACACAAACAGAGCACGCCCCCTTTATAGAAAAAAAAGTAGAATCATCAATCTATCCAACTGAAGACATGCATGAAGTTTAATCAATTCTCATCAAGAACTTTACAAGATATCGGTCTGGTCAGATTGATGGGCAAACAGACTAAGTATGAATTCAGTACCTGAAAAACTTAAGAGTATTTCATATGGCATATTTTTGTCTACAGATGGACGGTCAGATAGCTAGGCCAATTCCAGTTAATCCCCCTCCACGTTTTTAAGACAGGTGCCCTGACAGATAGACAACTATACCAAAAAAGGGCTGGTGGAGAAAGTTGATGCTTCATATCAGTCTCCTCCTCTGTTTCTGGGGACTCTTACCACCCATGCGCCACAGAGGTGAAGCCAGCCACCTATTTCTAAGGCCCCAAGAGGCAAGAACTTGGCATGGAAACAAACTTAGGAACTATAAAATTCATTATTTCATATTATTTCTTTTTTATTTTTTCAATTCTTTTTTCCTTATGTGTAAAATATTTCAATCTTTTTGTATTTTTTTTTTTTTAAATTTTATAGTTTTTTTTTCTTCACTGCTGATTTTTGGGTGTTTTTTTTTTTACAGGAAGCAGTATGATAAAACATACCAAAGATCCATAATGGGATTGTACATATAAAATAAAGACAGGAGAACAGATAGACAGACATCTATACTAAAGAAGGGCTGGTGGAGAAGGGTGATGCACCATATTGGTCTCCTCTGTTTCAAAGGATTCTTACAAACCATATGCCACAGAGGTGAAGGACGCCAGCTATTTCTAAGGCCTGAGTAGTATGGGCCCAGCATGGAAACAAACTTAAAAACTATATAATTCACTGTTTATTATTTCTTATTTTTTCATTTTTTTTTTTTTTCTTATTTTTTCCATTTTTTTTTTAAGTTTTATTTTCTTATACGTAAAATATCTCAATCTTTTTGTGATTTTTTTTAAATACAATTTTATAGATTTTTTTTTCTCCTTTGCTTTTTTTCTTTTTATAGCAAGCTGGTTGATAAAACGTAAGAGGTCCAAAATGGGATTGTACATCACGTCTTTTTTTTCCATTACATGGCCTTTCTTTACATGAAAACAAAGAAAATATAAATCAAGCCCCCTTTTTCCATGACATGTAATATATAGAGTATTTTGCCTATCAAATTTGTGTCTACAGACAGATGGACAGATAGCCAGGGCAATTCTAGTACACTCTCCTCCACTTTTTAAAGACAAGGGCCCCAACAGACAGACAGATGAACAGATAGACAGACAACTATACCAAAGAAGGACTGGTGGAGAAGGGTGATGCTCCATATCGGTCTCTCTGTTTCTGGGGATTCTTACCACCCATATGCCACAGAGGTGAAGGCAGCCACCTATTTCTAAGGCCCCGAGTGGCGGGGGCCTGGCATGGAAACAAACTTTGAAACTATAAAATTCATTATTTCTTATTATTTCTTTTTTCATTATGATTATTTTCTTTTTATTTTCCTTTTTTTTCTTTTATGTAAAATATTTCACTCTTTTTTAATATATTTTGTAGATTTTTTTGTCTTCTTTGCCGTTTTTTGTTGATTTTTAAATAGAACAAGTATGATAAAACATATAAGAGGTCCACAATGGGATGTACATTAAGTCTCCTTTTTCCATCACATTGCATTTCATTAAAAATATATATATACACACACACACACACAGAACAAGCCCCCTTTATAGAAAAAAAAGTAGAATCATCAATCTATCCAACTGAAGATATCTGTATGGTCAGATGGATGGGCAAACAGGCTAAGTATGAATTCAGTTCCTGAAAAACTTAAAGAGTATTTCATATGGCATATTTTTGTCTACAGATGGACTGTCAGTTTCTGGGGAATATTACTACCCATACGCCACAGAGGTGAAGGCAGCCACCTATTTCTAAGGCCCCAAGAGACAGGGACTTGGCATGGAAACAAACTAAGAAACTATAAAATTAATTATTTTCTATTATTTCTTTTTTATTTTTTTATTTTTTTTTAAATTTTTTTTGTTGTACATAAAATATTTCTATCTTTTTGTATATTTTTTTTTATATTTTATATTTTTTTTTTCTTCACTGCTGATTTTTGGGTGTTTTTTTTTTTTCACAGGAAGCAGTATGATAAAGCATACCAAAGATCCATAATGTGATTGTACATATAAAATAAAGACAGGTGAACAGATAGACATACATCTATACCAAAGAAGGGCTGGTGGAGAAGGGTGATGCTCCATATCAGTCTCCTCTGTTTCTGGGGACTCTTACCAACCATATGCCACAGAGGTGAAGGCAGCCACCTATTTCTAAGGCCCCGAGTGGTGGGGGCCTAGCATGGAAACAAACTTAGAAAGTATAAAATTCTTTATTTCCTATTATTTAGTTTTTTCTTTTTTTTTTAAATTTTTTTCCTTATACCTAAAATATTTCAATCTTTTTGTATTTTTTTTATATTTTATGTTTTTTTTTTCCTTCACTGCTGATTTTTGGGTGTTTTTTCTTTTTCACAGGAAGCAGTATGATAAAACATACCAAAGATCCATAATGGGATTGTACATATAAAATAAAGACAGGTGAACAGATAGACAGACATCTATACCAAAGAAGGACTGGTGGAGAAGGGTGATGCTCCATATCAGTCTCCTCTGTTTCTTGGGACTCTTACCAACCATATGCCACAGAGGTGAAGGCAGCCACCTATTTCTAAGGCCCTGAGTGGCAGGGGCCTAGCATGGAAACAAACTTAGAAAGTATAAAATTCCTTATTTCCTATTATTTCTTTTTTATTTTTTTCTTTTTTTTTTAATTTTTTTTCCTTATGCGTAAAATATTTCAATCTTTTTGTATTTTTTTTATATTTTATAGTTTTTTTTCTTCACTGCCGATTTTGGGGTGTTTTTTTTTTCACAGGAAGCAGTATGATAAAACATACCAAAGATCCATAATGGGATTGTACATATAAAATAAAGACAGGTGAACAGATAGACAGACATCTATACTAAAGAAGGGCTGGCGGAGAAGGGTGATGCACCATATTGGTCTCCCACAGAGGCGAAGGACGCCACCTATTTCTGATGCCCTGACTAGTATGGGCCCAGCATGGAAACAAATGTAAAAACAAAGCAGCCACCTATTTCTAAGGCCCTGAGAGGCAGGGGCCTGGCATGGAAAAAAAGTTAGAAACTATAAAATTCATTATTTCTCATTATTTCTCTTTTATTATATTATTTCCTTTTTCTTTTTTACTTTTACAATATTTCAATCTTTTTGTACTTTTTTTTTAATATATTTTGTAAATTTTTTTGTCTTCTTTGCTGTTATTTGTTGATTTTTTTAATGGCAACCAGTATGGTAAAACATATAAGAGGTCCCTAATGGGATGTACATTAAGTCCCCTTTTTCCATCACATTTTATTTCATTAAAAATATACACACACACATACACACACACATACAGAGCAAGCCCCCTTTATAGAAAAAAAAAAAAGTAAAATCATAAATCTATCCAACTGAAGACATGCATGAAGTTTCATCAATATTTTTAAATAGCAACCAGTATGATAAATTATATAAGAGGTTCACAATGGGATGTACATTAAGTCTCCTTTTTCCTGAAGGCAGCCACCTATTTCTTAGGCCCCGAGTGGCAGGGGCCCAGCATGGAAACAAACTTTGAAATAATAAAATTAGGGGCCATGTCTGTGAAAACTAGAGCTGTCAGTGAATGTGAATTAATTCCCCTGCAAGTGCTTTGACATAAAAATTGTCAAGTTCAAGGAGAGAGAATTCCTCAACCAAGAAGAATTGACAGTTGAAAATTGCGCCTTGCAAATTTTCAATATATGTTCAATATATGTGCAAAGTTTCAATACAGTTTTGAAGGAAAACTGTAGGAAGAGTTAGCGACACAAAATTACTAGTATTTTGTACACAGATGGACACACGGATGGACACACGGACAGACAGGCTGATTCCAGTATACCCCAAAAACATTTGTTAAGCGGGGGTTTTGCAGGGTGTTTTGTGGTGGTATAACAAATAATGGAATCAAAACATTTGTGGGATGTTTAGTCGGGGTATAACAAATAATCGAATTAAAACATTGTCAATGTCAACCTCCCCAAAAACTTTCTTTAAAATTCCACAGGAGGATGGACAGCCATGGCAATTCCAGTATACCCCCATTAACTTTGTTGTGGGGAGGTATAATAAAGGTAATCTCTAGTCTAATCTTGGTCTAGAATGAAGCAACAGTCAGCATGAACGTGGATTTAAGATCAGACTGCACTTATCAGGCTTAACACCGTGAATGTTAAAAAAAAATGGAATTTTTCAATGACTGGGCAGAAAACATTGTTGGAAATTTTAGAAAATGCTGCTTTCTCCTTTTTACGCTGTGTTGTCATAAACCCTCTGTCTCAGTGTTGTTAAAACAGGATCGAAAGGTAAAAGGATAAACCTGAAGTTGAAGGCCACATAAGGAGATTATTCCAAGTGGCACAAGCAATTTCGTTGAAATGGTATCACCCGCCGAGAAAAGATTACACGTTAAGTATCCTTTTTACAGGACTTGGCATTTCATGTAAGAGAAAAGAAATAAAGAAAATATACATAAAACACCTTTTCCCATGACACATCATTATATATTTAGAAAAAAAATTGCATCAACGGACTATCCAACGGAGGGCATGCATGAAGTTTGACCATTTTTGTCCAGGACTTTAGAAGACATCCCTCTCACAATACACCCCATCACATTGTTGCCATTGCAAGCAGCTAGCTAGAGACTACTAAAGTGTTGGAATTTGTAGCACCTGCCTTGGTAGCTCAATGGATATATTGTGGTACTTGTGATCTGAAAGGTTTATGAACAGACTGATGGATGGACAGATGGATGAACGATGGACTCATTGGTTATTGGGTTTGATCAACCAATAAGAATATTAAGTTTCATGAAACAATGTCCATAAGTTGGAGAAACATTGATAAAAAATCAAATTTGACATGAAGCCCCCCTTTTCCATGATACAGCGATAAAGTGCAAAACCCTGACAACATGCCCAGTCACATGGTCTGTGAAAATCTCATCCAGATCTATTGAGATATGTGCAATAAAAAATTAAATTTGACATGAAGCCCCCTTTTTCCATGATACAGCAATAAATTGCAAAGCCCTGACAACATGCCCAGTTGGGAATACATTGATAAAAAATTTGACATGAAGCTCCCTTTTCCCATGATACAGCAATGAATTGCAAACCCGACAACATGCCCAAGGTCACATGATCTCTGAAAATCTCATCAAAATCTGTTGAGATATGTGCGATAAAACAATAAATTTGACATGAGGCCCCTTTTTCCAAAATACAGCAATAAATTGTAAAACCCTGACAACATGCCTAAGGTCACATGATCGGTGAAAATTTCATCCAAATCTGTTGAGATATGTCCAGTAATTAAAGAGATGTTGGTGAAAAATGGAATTTAACATGAAGCCGCCTTATTCCATGATGCAGCTACAAATCCCAAAACCTTGACATGGGAGGCTTTGCTTTCACAAGAAATCGAATGACATAAAATATGAAAGCCCCCTTTTTCCATGACGCAGCTACAAATCGCAAAACCCTGACAATATACAAAAGGTCACATGATGAGAAACTTACTGTGAAAATTCCATCCAAATCTGCCAAGAAATGTGGGAAGCGTTGCGTTCACAAGAAATAGAATGAAATATAACATGAGGCCCACTTTTTCCATGACACAGCTACAAATTGCAAAACCTTGACAGCATGCAATAGGTCACATGATGAGAAACATTCTGTGAAAATTCGATTCAAATCTGTATAGAAATGTGGGAGGAGTTGCATTCAAAAGAAATGGAATGAAGTATAACATGAAGCCCCCTTTTTTCCATGGCACAGCATTACAAAAACAAAGATATATAACTGTTGTGGTGTTGCTAGGTCAATCTGGGTTAAACCTTTTTTCCTGCATTGGCTAACTGTGGTTGATAGATGTGAGAAGTTCAATGTGAAAACTCTGTATAGTTTTCAAGATAAGACTCAAAACATCAAAAGTGTACTCAACCAGGTGACTTAAAATTGCTCCCAGTCAGCCATTTTGCATCAAATCACAAAAACAAAAAAGTGTTGCAGCAGAATGGGTTATTGTACACATATATAGCAGAATGGGTTATTGTACACATATATAAAGTTTTATGAAATTCCGCCCAATGGTATTGGCGATATTCACGGGGACAGGCACATGGACGGACGGACAAACAGGCACATGAACGGACGGACAAACAGGCACATGAACGGACGGACAACGTTAAACCTATATCCCTCAGCCTACGGTGGGGGATAATAATCTCTATGTACAACATATTCTGTGAGGTATTCTTGTGAGAATAGCTTTGAAATTGCATTATCTATCAGGACCAAAATCACTACAAATCTTGGTGATTTGGCAGCAAGTTTAATCACCTCTAGGAACATACCCTCTGTTGATAACCTGTTGATGACAGCATGACGCTGGCATGTCACTATCACACAAGTGGGGTGTGATGGGACAATTCTGGCAATCTTCAGAACATCACTAACGACAAGCCGTTGGTATTCCATCCCAAAGTGGGGCGTAACCTCGACAGTCTGTGGTCACAACACACAATACATCTTCTTTTCTAGGATAAAACCACGGAAACATCAGGTGTATGAGAATGTTAACCCATTTTTAGGGCGAAAACACCCTCTGATTACCAGCTACACTTCACCAGGAGGAACCCAGCAAACACTGTGATGATTGCAAGGATGGGGCCTTAACAAGAGACTTAGGCCGATCTTACTTAAGTAGATTCTGAATTTGTATTATCTGACCTTTCATGAATTGCATAAAAGAGACTGGTTACTAAAAATCATGAGCCAAGTACAACTTTAAGTTCATATTGCAGATATGGTAGATCAAGTTCAGACTGCACAGAGCATGCAGTATCATCTGTGATGTGCAATGCCCAACGGTTTGTTTGGATTCTGGTGAAATCAACCTTGAAATTACACCATCTATGTCTGTTCTATTAATATTAATGGTCCTTTTCTTATTTGGCAGGCACTTTCAAGGGTCAAGCTTATACCATTACCCCTCACCCCTTTTAGGAAATTTCAACTACTCTAACTTGAACACTGCTGGAGAAATGAAGACCAAGCTTGTTTATGTTATGCCTTAAATGTAGAAAGACTTATACATGAAAATACTGTTAAACAAATGGAACAACAGGCCCATGTGGGCCTTAATCGCTCTACCAGCAACTACTGACCAGTAAAGTCAAAGAAGCAGTTAAATTTATGCTAAATTTTCCTTCAGTATCATCAGCTTCAAGCCATAGGGAAAATTTTTCTAATTCCTTTAACCCTTTACCACACAATGACAAATTTTGACGACCCTTGGAAACAATGTGGTAATAGGAGAAAATGTTGGTAAGCAGCATTTTCTCCTTTTCCTGCAATGTTTTCTATCCTATCAATAAATAGTTGCGCCATTTGAGTCATATTGAAATTGTCGTCTGCAAATGCTTTCATTTTGAAAAGGGCTAAAATTTTGTTGTCTGGTAAAGGGTTAAAGCAATATTTAGGAAATTTCTGTAATTTTCTAACATCCATTAGTCACTAATGCCAAAATAAAACAAGAGGGCCAAGATGGCCCTGGATCGCTCACCTGAATTTTTGAGAGGACAATAGCCAATTTTGTTTGGAGGTATTGAACACTGGAAACAAAATCATTAATTTGCCAAGCAATTTTTAAAAGGTCACCTGTAAAAGTCCTTTCAAAATCTGACCAGCAGTTTCAGAAAAGAACACTTTTTAGGAGTTTCTTAATTTCCGTACAGTGCAAGTAGCCCTCATTCACCAGAGCCATGTTTCTTGACCTATCAAAATTTCGCGAACAAATTTTGAAAAAGGGTCATTCAAGGAACATTTCTGTGAAATTATTTCAAAGTCTGACCAGCTGTTTCGGAGAAGAAGAATTTTCAAGAATTTCTTCATTTCCATATAGCGCAAGTAGCTCCCATTCACTAGAGCCATGTTTCTTGACAAATCAAAATTTCACAAACAATTTTTTGAAAAAGGGTCACCCAAGGAACATCTCTGTGAAATTATTTCAAAATCTGACCAGCAATTTCAGAGAAGAGGAATTTTTAAGAATTTCTTCATTTCCGTATAGTGCAAGTAGCCCCCATTCACCAGAGCTATGTTTCTTGACGGATCAAAATTTCGCGAACAATTTTTGAAAAGGGTCACCCAAGAACATCTCTGATGAAGGGGGGGGGGGGGGGGGGTAAAGTTGTAAAAAATCTTAAAAGCATGTTGTAAACAAAAAAAAAGTAGAATTTTTTTCTATCAATTTCACAAAACCTTTCCAAAACTTTCAATTTGCTCTGTTTAGTATCAGGGAAATTCCAGTCAAAAAAGTGCAGAGTCGATTACTCAATGGGAGACAGAATAGTGGAAGTCTTATGTCTTGAGTGAAAAGACCATGATTTTCGGTTTCTCAGCACAAAAGAGGAGATATACTGCCTCTAAAGTTGGATCAAAACAAACCGGAATGGTAATTGATCTTTCAGGGGTAGATTATTGTAAAAAAAAAATTATCCTCTCAAGCTTTATTTTCTCTATCAGAGATATCAAAGCTCCTAGTACATTAATTGTCACCAGCAAGTTTAAAAAGAAATTATTTTACGGTAAGAATCAAAACAGTTAGTGCAATGGTAAGTAAAAATATGCAAGCCATATACTGATTTGGATCCAGGAAAAACTCTTCAAGTAAGATGTATTTTGAATTTGGTAGGACTGAAGATTATCTCAGTGAGTATTAGGTAATAACAAGGGCCAATGTCAGCTACTCTAATACTGGTAAGAGTCTAGGGAATCTATCCATACATTTAAGGAAGAGTTTGAGTTACACCATTTTAAGTCCTGGTTGGGACACTTTTAGGCAAGATTTGTCACACAAGCTCATTAATTTCCAAGGTCCTGGAAAAAATTCCCCTGAAAAATATATTTGGTTATAACTAGCCTTGTACTGGTCTTTACACATCTTTTTGCAGTCTAATCTTGATCTCTGCGACATGTTAAATTTATTTAAATCACAATCTTTGATTAGAAGGTGAAAAAAAGTCCATTGGTAGGGTCTGTAAAAATGGTCTGCCCCGTGGGTGATTTACTTGATAATTACTTTCCATTTCTTCAGTTTGAAGAAATACTACAGATGTGTAAGATTTACTTTACACTTTGAGCACAGCTGTCCCTGAATAGACCGACAACTTTTCTAGCTTGCCTTGATCCGTCCTTGGTGACAGCATTCTCACCCAATCTGTGGACAGTTGCCAATCTGCCACTATCCTAGACTTTGGCCAGTACTAGTCTAGCTTGTATAAAATATCTTGCTAACTATAACTGTACAAACCATGACTTATTCTGATGGAAATCTTACCCTCCCCAAAATTTATGGATAGAGAAAGAGAAGGACTGTTGTAACGAATTCTCTACAATTATCTGCATTGAATAGAGACAAATAAATCATGCTGGGATTACTTTCCTACAATCATCTACCCCTTAATAGGTCAACAAGCTTTCTGGAATGCCTTGATCCATCATTGGTGACAATCTATTTCAACTTTTCTGTTCATAATATGAAAATCTGTTAGATTTTAGAAGATACAACTCCTAAATTGACATAACATTTCTCACTCATTTCAGCAAAATAATGGAATAAAGTCTGTTAAAATGACATTTTTAAGTCAATTATCTTGATTGGTTGGTTGTATTGGAGTTTAACGCCACTTTAACAGACGCGCTGACCACCGACCCACCTGGGGTGCTAATTATTTTGATAAGCTGTGTCTGAAACATTGAGTCATCATGGGATTGGAGAATGTTTCTAAAGCCTGCAAATGTTAAAGAAGTTTGACTGAAATGATCAAGTCAACTTAAATCAGACACCGAGTCCGTTAGTGGATCAGAGCAAAATAAGAGTTTAGGCTTTTTGTGAAACTGGGTCCAGGTTTTTGCAAAACTGGCATCAGATTTTTGCAATTTCAGCTCAAGAATAATCTTAGGTTTTCTGTCCTGAGTAAGAATAATTCTTTATAATTTACCTCTGAGTTTACACACTACTTTCATTTGGCCCATTTGTTTCTTAAGACAGGCAATTTTTGTCATAATATGAAAATGAAAATATGAAAAAAGTATGGAAAAATGCATTGACAACAATCACATTTGACTTTAGAGAAAGTTTCCATTGCTTGTCTCTGCCATTGCAAAAGGAAACACTTCTTGGTGAGTAATTTTTTCGTTTGCCTATTAAGTGTTTTTATTTGTAATCTTGTCTTCATTTTGTGTGAAATAAGACTCACACTTATTCCTCATTTCTCTGGCAGCATAAAAATCAGAGTAGACAAAAACATAATGTGGGGATAATGGCATAAGCTTGACCTCCTTACTCTTAATCCTTTACTGACTAAAGCTTTGAAAAAATTGTGAGAAAAGAAAATGCTGGTTACCATTGCAAAGAAAAATCCATCAAACCTTCAATTTGTGAGTAAACAAGTCCAGATTTTTTCTGTCATTTGGTTAAGAGTTAACCCATTACCACACAATCCCTACTTTTGAAGACCCTTAGAAAGAAACCTTTTGAAAACATTGTGGGAAAAGGAGAAAATGCTGGTAACCAGCATTTTCTCTTTTTCTCACAATGCTTTTTACCCTTGACAAAACAAATTTCAAATTTTCAGTCACTTTCATTTTGTCGTCTGCAAATGCTTTTGATGTAGACTAACCTAAAAATTTGTTGTGTGGTAATGAGTTAACCCTTTACACAAAAATTTGTGAATTTAAAATCCTAATTGAGGAAGTTGAGGAAACCAGAGGCCCTTGAGGGCCTGAATTGCTCTACTGGCTTTAAGTTTGCTTTCTAGTATTTTCTAGCATACAATCATTGATGCTAAAAGGAAAAAGACGAAAACACTGACAAAACATGCTTGGGGGTGGGACCTGTAATTGGGCTTGAATCCACTAATACAGCATAATATGTAGCCCAAACAATTAGTGAAAACCACTTTGGAAATCTGACAAAGATTTAGTACTTGTTAGATTGCTGCTCATTATGACAAAAGTTTTGATTTCATGCAGGTTACATGAACCAAAAATGTAGACTTTGTTGAATACCCAGGACTTTTAGTAATAAAATGGCTCCTTTACCCTAAATGATACTGCATTTTCTTCATTTTCAAAAGCGTAAAATCCCTTGATGATTATACGAATGATCTGTGCAAGTTGCCATACAATTGGATCAAAATTGCCTACTCAATCAAGTAAACAAGAAGTGCAACTCAAAATGGCAATTTTTTCTAATGGGTTTGGGTTGATGATAAAAATAACTTTTGCAAGTTTCAAGAAAATTTTACAACAAATGTAGTCTTAAATTGTGTAAGTAAGAATAACAATTGTTGTTTACCTTTAAATGACTACTTTTCCCTTCCATATTGTCACATTTTTTTTTCAAAATCAATATAGTAAAAGCTATTGAAATAACAACTGATCTGTGCAAGTTTTACAAAAATCTGACCCACAAAGGTAGGTTTTATTGTGAAAACAATGCAAATATTCTACTTCCAATGCCTAATTTACCCTTTGAATCATCAGGTCATTTTCAAAATCAATAGGGTTCAAGCTAATGATGATATAAAGGAACTGAGCATGTTTCACAAAAATCCAGCCGCAAAATGTGGACCTCATCCCATCAACAAGAATTGTAAATTTGCAACTTTTTATGGCTACTTTTCCCAAATTGGGAATTTGTTTCAAAATCAATAGGGTGTTAAGGCTGTTGATGGTATGGACAGAATGACTAGGAAAACCACACCATGATGTAAGCTCTGCTGGTCTTTGACCAACAGAGCTAAAAATTCAGAGTATGCAGTATTTTATTTGCTTCTTTATTGTTTTTTTTCTTTTGAAATACAAAGCTTATCAATGGAATCACAAGGAATTTCTGATTTGCAAATACTTTCACTTTCAATTTTTGTATTGTTTGGAAATAGTTAATGTGCCTGCCAAATATGAAAAGGATATCTCAAACCAATATACAAGACACAGATATTGCAACTTCAAGGTTTCTTTCACCATCATTCTTCACAAACTGTCAAACAGTGTACATCAAAAATGGGACTGCATGTTCTGTACAGTCTGATCTTAATCTACACTCTGCAATAGGAACTGAAAGTTGTACTTGACTCTAAAAAATCCAAAATCTACTTTACTGAGGATCATCCTAAGTCTCCAATTAGATCTCACACTCACAGTCATGATAATAGTCTGAATTCCTCATGGTGAAGAGTAGCATGCATACCAGGGGCATTTTCCCCCCAAAAATGGGGTAACACTCTCACAGACCCAATGTTACCTGGTTTTGTCCCAGTTCAAGAAGATGGATTGCATGTTCTGACCAAAGGCTACCGAGGTTCAGCCCTAGTTTGTGACGGACTACCGCAGGTTTGCCACCAGTGATGTTCCAGAGCTTGACAGAGTCGTCCCATCTCACCACACTGGTGTGTTGGTGCCACACCGTTGACTTGCTGGCATTCACAGGTGATCAAAACAGACTGTGCCCCTAGAGGCGATTCAAGTTAGTTCCAAATTACCAAGGTATATCTCTGTTTTGGCCCTGATAGAAGGCTGCTTTCACAACAGAAGGGTTTAAGTGCCTGTCATATAAATAAAACGACAAATTGAGCAAGAAAAACATGGTAGTCATACATCGCTCACCTAGTTGATAAGAGCTTAGTAACAACTGCATGACTAAAGGCAAGACTCATACTAGCTCAGAGTTTGAATCTTGATTGTTCTATCTTCATTAAGTAATAGCAAAATGTGTTGTAAATGAATAGTACTGTTATAATCTAAAACCTATTGCCAGCTGAAATTCCACAAACATAGCTCAGAGTGTTGAAGAAACTGTAGGTTTCACTCCTGCTGTTTATAATAACAGTGTACATGACAATGTTACTCAATGAAGGTGAGCAGATCATCTCCATATTAAGATATTTATCACAGTAAAGTTTCACAGACATAACTCATAGAATGTTAAAAACTACAGAACCAAGAGAAGAATTTTGAAGATCTTCCAACAGAACACAATGTAAACATGAGACCCCTGGGACTGGACAATCTTTAAAATCTTTGGGTACAATCTGAACATCTTTGACAATGGATCAACCTATGTAGTAGACACATATCAAACATCAACATTATATGTTTTGGGGTATCAGGCAAGATTTTTTCCGACCATTTTCCTCTTATTACTCCATTGTTGACCTGTGACCAATATGGCAGGACATTATTTTACCACAGGGACATATAAGAAGAACTTCGACCAACAACTATCTAGTCATGCTAAATATCAAGTATAAACATTCCAGGCCTTGTGGTCCTAGAAAAGAAAACCTGCCTGTAGCACAAAACATAGAATCCATAGACAAAAACTGTCATCATACAGCACAGTTTGCATGTATAAGTTAATTGTCAGGGGAAGGACGTGGGGCAGTGCCCTGAAACAGCAACAGGGTCCCAGCCTAGGGCAGAAAACCCAAGACTAACTCAATAGCGTGGGTAAAAAAAGTATCCATCACCAAACTAAATATGAAACCACTTAAACATTTGATCTTGAAAAAATAAATGCTCTAGAACAATTTAAACATGAAATTTCGTCCATGACCCAGACTTTAAAATCATAATTGCTGAGAGAAACCTTGGATCTCTATCACAAATAAAAACCAAAGTCATCATACAGTTTTGAAAATGTGGTTTCTTAAAAAATTTTGAAGTAAACTTTTAATGACCAATGTGAAATTTGAAAGTGAGCTGGAAATGATTAGCATTTAAAGATCCATACAAAACTACCAAAAATGTACAAAGTTAACAGTGGGTATAACAAAAATAAATATAAAGCTAAACCTAACAATGCAACGCTACAACAAAACTATGAACTTAATCTATCATTTACTTTGGAAAATACGAGCTCTTAAAAAACTTACAGAAAGTATAACTGATGTACAGTATTAAAGTCTACAATCTGGACTTTAAGATCATGGGCATTGCACTGCTGACAGAAACTCTGAACCTACCTGTATATCTATCATTGTAACAAATATGAACCAATCCATATGGTTTAGAAAGTCTAAGCTCTTAAAAATCTTAAATGTAAAAATTGTTCACATTATTAAAATCATTTTGAATAAACTTTTGATTGACATGTTTAGAGGAGTTTGGGCATTAAATTCAATTTTCTTTCATCCATTAGTGTTGGGGGCAGTTTTTGGAATTGTGGTTGAACAGACATACAGTAGATGTTGGACAATAAGCAATCACAATGGCTCACATGAAGCACTTCGTGTTCAGGTGAGTTTACAGGAAGTAAAGGTATAATTAAAGCAATTTCAAAGCTACTCTCACCAGAATACCTCACAAAATATCTTTGTACATAAAAGTAGGGACTGCATCCCTGTGCAGCCTGATCTAGATCTACGAGGGCTATCCCATTGAATCATAGACAATCAAGAGTGACAATAAAACTGAGGGGCACAGTTTCTATTCATCATCTTATTTACTGTTTACCAAACAACAAAATTTTAGACTGGTCCAAATTTAAAGCACTTGCTGATGACAAAATAAACGTAACTAAAACATTGAAATTTAATTCCAGCCGTGTGTTAAACATTGTGGGCAAAGGAGAAAATGCTGGTTACCAACATTTTCTCCTTTTCCCACAATGTATTCAAACAGCTTCTACCTCAGGATCTTAAAAAACCTGGTTTTGATTGGTAAAGGGTTAACCTTGGATTACTATTTGCTGAAAAGATCATTAAGATATAAAGTATAGTCATTAACTTAAACATTATGAAATAGATCACAAATTGCCAACCAGTGCACATTGTGAAGTTAACATCTACATGTAACAGTAAGCTTATGCTCTTTAGAAATAGCACATCACTGCTCTAAAATATAGCACATCACAGCTCTAAAATATATATACTTGTAAAAGTATTGCAATCAGACATTAAGAAACCGTTTTATAACAAGTGTCTATGATTCAATAGGACAACCCTTGTACACTGTCTGCTACATGGGAAAATAGCTTACTAAGAACTAAACAGCAGATGGTTTTTATGGAGTAACAGATGCACATCTCAAACCTTGCTGAGGACTACTTATTCACATCAAATTATGAATATCACGTCCTATCAAAATTTGTAATTCTATCACTGAAACATACACATTAGGAATGGTGGTAGACTGTCATTGTTTTTGTCTGTATAGTGTGCACAGGAAACACACAACCACAGCAACTCCTAAAAGTCATGTTTTCTCTTTGAACATGCTTGAGCTCCAATCTCACATGTTTTTTAACAAGTCATATTCTAGCTGACAGGTAACATATACCTTTGTCATCCATTGGATAATTATGGTTAACAAAAGTTTTCTTTGGCGAGTGCGAACATTAAGACCTCCCATATACAATTTCACATAGGCTGGGTACAGATACATTACTTAAACGTATTCCTATGTCTTACACAGGCAAGTATGGATAACCAATATTTGAGGAGATATTTTTTGCCAGATGACACAAACAGAGTTGGATGTTAAAAACAGGCCCAAACCCTATAAGTCAGGTAGAGTTGTCCTTTATCAGTCTTACAAATGTGGAAGCAATCCAAAGTTCAACTCTGGTTTTCTAATCATCTTTTTAAACCATTCAAAATATATGTCATAATTCAGGACAACATAATGGCCTCTTCCTTCCACAGTGCCAACCATTTATACTGTAACCTGTTGGTTGAGTGCTTAAAATCAATTACATGTACATGTCATAATTCAGGAAAATATAATGGCCTCCTCCTCCCCTACAGCCAAACCCTTACCACCTTTTTTTCGTACCAAATATCATTGTATTACTATTGGTATTTTAAATTTTGTTGTTTAATTGTTTTTCTTGTCATAATTCAAGGAGATATTGGCCTCATCCTCCTCTCTGAAGCCAAACTCTTATCACCTTTATTTACCACCAACTGTCATTGTATTACTATTTGTACTCTAAATTTTGTTGTTTGCTTTTTCTTGTCAAAATTTAGGGAAATATTATGGCCTCCTCCTCCCCTACAGCCAAACCCTTACCACCTTTTATCCTACGAAATGTTTTTGTATTAATATTTTATTTTCTCAATTTTGTTTGTTTTTTTGTGTTATAACTCAGAGATATATCATGACCTCCTCCTGCCCTACAGCCAAACACTTACCACCTTTACCATTACCTAGATCCAAACCAGTGAGCAGCTCATATGTATAAAAACTTGGATTTAATTGTTGTAACCATGACCAATGACAATGACAATTCAGCCTTTTCCATTATTTATGGATAAAACCTTTACCATAACCAGTATTAGAGTAGCTGACATTGGCCCTTGTTCAGAACCTAATACTTGTCCTTATGGTTGCAAGTTCTACCATTTAATGTTAAGCACAATGTCATGTCCTTTATGAAGACTTTTTTCCAAGACTCAAACCAGAAGCAGCAAATAAAATATCTTGTTCTTGTTTTTTTATTGTTCTAATCATGAAAGGCAGATGTACTGGTGATAATTAATTGTGGTACATTGGCCTTTATTATAACCAGTCATTGTTTCCATGACTGCTAGTACGACCATTTATGTAAAATACACACACTTTGAAGAAATTTTCCTGGACCCAAACCAGTAAGTAGAACATATAAAATATCTTGCCTGATGTCATTCTTGTAACCATGATCTGTACTGGTGGGAATCTAACTTTTCCCACAATTTCTGAATAAATCCTAGACTGTTTCCAGTAATAGGGAAGCTGACATTGGCCCTCAATATACCTTTATACTTATCGGCTAAATTGAGTCATACTAAATTTAATACAATCCAACGAGGCATATTATTCAACAAGGGACATAACTCTGCCAGTGTTTCACTTGAAAAGGATATGCTGACACTAAGCACAGCTTGATGTCTTGCCGATGACTCCTGAATAATTGTATGAAGATAAGAAGTGCATACAAAATTAATAAAATAGCAATTAAAAGTACCCATAACACTGCATTTATTTACTAAAAAGGGACATGCTCACACTAAGGACATCTGACTCCTATACAATTTCATCAACAATAAGCAAAGTCATGAGGAAAAAAAAAGAGCTGAAAAATCAAATGTAGCATAGAAAAATTTATAACTCTGCAAATAGTCATTGCAAAGGGATATGCTGACAGTATGCACAATCAGTTATTGAATGTAAGGTCCTGTAAAATTTCACTGAAAATGGGCAAGGGATTTAACCCATTACCACACAATCCCTACTTTTGACGCCCCTGAGAAAGAAGCCTTTAGAAAACATTGTGGGAAAAGGAGAAAATGCTGGAAACCAGCATTTTCTCCGTTTCCCACAATGTTTTCTACCTTTCACAAAACAAATTTCAATTTTTCAGTCACTTTTATTTTTTCATCTGCAAATTCCTTCGATTTGGACCAGTCTAAAATTTTGTCGTTTGGTAATGAGTTAAGAAGAGACGAGCACCAAATTGAATGTAACTGTAAATATACAAAGGACTACATATTGCAAAACTCATGGCATAGGGACAGGCTGATTCTATGCACAACCACATATTGATTATGTGAAATAGCATCAACAGTGTGATGAAATGATATCTCATAAAAAAAAAAGACAAACCTACTGATTGCAAAGTAACTAAGGGTTTGAATATTGGCTTTGTTGGTATCAATAAATATATCTTTGAGGGTGTGCAGTTATGCATATTTTAATTGTGTAAAGGGATAGTAGTATATGATTATAAATGGGTATGTTCAGTGATACTTTAATCGTTAACAGGGGCAATTGTATGGATATATCAATAGTGTGTTCATATATTGATATTTAAATTGTTGAAAGCATAATTATCATTGAGTGGGTTATCATATTTGCTATGTTATTATCCATGAGTTGGTTCAGTTAAATACATTTTAATTGATGAATGGAGCTATAATATTTACATCTTATCATCCATGATTGAGTTTAGTTATAGACATTTTTATTGTATTTTATAGTATACATATGTGTAAGCATTAAAAAGAGGCAAAAGTATATACATGGTTGAGGCCCACAAGATAAAACTACATGCAAAATTTGGAAGCTGCAGGCTCTATGGTTAAGTACCAGAAGAATTTTGAAGTTTTCCCTATTTAAGCCTAGGTAAAACTTTTGACCCCAAGGGCCAAATTTCAACCCAGGGCTATAATTTGATGAAACTTAACCCATTACCACACAATCCCTACTTTTGACGACCCTGAGAAAGGAGCCTTTAACCTGCATTTTCTCCTTTTCCCACAATGTTCTCTACTCTTCACAAATTAAATTTCAAATCTTCAGTCACTTATTTTGTCATCTGCAAATGCTTTCGATTTGGGCAAGCCTAAAATATTGTCTTGAAGTAATGAGTTAATATAGATCCATTAGATAAATCTATATAATCATCAGATATTTTGAAATCTGAAAAGGCAAGTTTTTGGTGGCATTCTTTTGATCAGAGAGACAGAGCATTATTTCTATCAGTTATACAATTGGTTCTCGGTAAATATTTACAGAATGATAATTATTGTCTTTTCTAATACTGAATAAAGAACCCTAGAAAATTAATCTGACACAAAATTATAATGCATCACAATATTGCACCTTCCATAGTAATGACATTTTGCTAATGGTTGTCCTGATAGAAAACGGCATGTAAAAAATTGTGTTTACCCTTAACTCATTACCAAATGACAATATTTTAGACTTGTCCAAATTGAAAGCATTTGTAGACGACAAAATAAAAGTGACTGAAAATTTGAAATTTGTTTTGTGAAGGGTAGAAAACATGGTGGGAAAAGGAGAAAATGCTGGTTACCAGCATTTTCTCCTTTTCCCACAATGTTTTCTAAAGGCTTCTTTCTGAGGGGCGTCAAAAGTAGGGATTGTGTGGTAATGGGTTAATAGTCGGCCCTAATCAATCTCTACCACCTTGAACAATTCAACACAAACTTTTCAGTCTACATGAGATACATAAGTTGACTTTCGGTAATATTTTTGTTACAAAAATCCTAGAAAGGTGGACATGGCCAGCATTTTCTACTTTTCCTGCAATGTTTTCCATCCTATCAAAGACTGAAATCATTGTTTGAGCTAGATTTGACTTTTTGCCTTCAGATGCCTTTGTCTAGGTAACAAAAAATCGTAATTTTGAGGCATGACCCTGTAAAAGAAAGCTTAGAAAAACATTGTGGTAAAAGAATAAAATGCTGGTTACCAGCATTTTCTCCTCCAACAACCTTTTCCAGCCTTTCCACACATGATTTTTAACTTGGCTGTATTAACTCTTTACCACATGGTAAAATTTTACACTGGTCCAAATTGGAAGCATTTGCAGACGACAAAATGAAGGTGATTCTAAAACTAAAATTTGGTTTGGGAAGGGTAGAAAACACTGTGGGAAGAGGAGAAAATGCTGATTACCAGCATTTGCTCCTTTTCCCACAGTGTTTTCAAAAGGCCTCTTTCTCAGGGTCGTGAAAAGTCCAAATTGTGTGCTAAAGATTTAAGTCTACCAAGCGACAAAGTTTTAGACTGGTCCAAATGGAAGGCATTTGCAGACGACTAATTAAATTCTGCCCAAGTGATGATTTGAATCTGTTACAGGGAAGAAAACATTGTGGAAAAGGGAGAAAATGCTGGTTACCAGCATTTTCTCCTATTCCCACTATGTTCTCAAAAGGCTTCTTCCTTGGGGTTGATAAAAGTGAGGATTGTGTGGTAAAGAGTTAACAGAAAATGACGAGCTAATGCCCTAGTCCTGGCACCACCTGCATCACATACTTGACAAACTCCATAGAAATCTAACAAAGTTGTTATCTTTTATGTGAAAAAAAAAACCTATGTACTCGAGTTTAATGAGTTTTTAACAGGATAGCTTTTCCCTCACTGTTTTCAACCCTACCAAACCCTGGCTAGGCATAAAAAAATGCATATATACACTGAGAGATGGACAATGGAAATGCCATCACTAAAGGGAATTAGGAAGTTTAATGTATCTGCAAAAAGTTTCAACCAATGTCAACCTGCTCAGTTCTTTAAACCTGACATGGGATTAAACTTTTTGCATTTTCTGCATCTCTAAGGACCATTCTTCCTAATGATTCAACCAATTCTCCCAATTTTTTTAACACTTAATAGATCTTATGGATCCAAAATGATGTGATGTCTTCCTACATATAATACATCTGCGGGCCAGCCACATTTTCTTTCCATTACTTATGAAAGGTAGTCAGAAGATTTGTCATGATGATATCTCGATGGCTGAGTGCAACACTATCCTAAGTGCCTATACAAAGTATAGGCACTTAGGATAGTGTTGCACTCACCCATCGATCTGCACAAGTTTGAAAATGAGCTATGTTTAGCTGAAATGTATGTAACTTAAACAAGAAAAGCCTGTATACACTCTAGAGGCCATGTTTTCAGTCCAATTTGTTAGAATGCTTGTCATAACTCTTTACCAAACCACAATATTTTGGTCTTGTCAAAATTGCAAGCATTTGCAGATAACAAAATTGATGTGACTCAAAAATTGAAAGCTGATTTGAGTAGGGTAGAAAACATTGAGGAAAAAGGAGAAAATGCTGGTTACCAGCATTTTCTCCTTTTCCCACAATGTTTTCAAAAGCTTTCTTTTTTCAGGATCATTTAAAATCAGAACTGTGTTGTAAAGAGTTAATAATTTGAATGAATGAATGAATAGCGTTTTAAGGCCTGTCGACAACTTAGGTCATATTAGGCGCACTTACTTAGTAAACAATAATGCAAGGTGAAAATAAGATACATGTGCAACAACATAAGACAATCATGATAAATAAGGAATGGACAAAACACAAAATGATGCCCCTTTTGTCGCCTTTTTCAACATGCATGCTGTCACATTTGTTCCGCCAGATGAAATGGCAGATGTGACATCGCGGGACTGCAGTGGTTTATTCTTATACCCCCGATTAAACCACACGGGGTCCCACAGGCCAATTGATTCCCATTCAAAACCCTATTTACACCAAGAAAAAAAATAGAGAAAAAAATATAGGATTTTGAACAAGAACTACCCAGCCTGCTGCAATCCTATGAATTACGAGGAAAGCAGCCGTTCGTCTCTAATTTTAGTCGCCTTCTACGACATGCCATAGAGAAAGGCCGAGGTCCTATTCTATACAGTAAAAAAAAAAACCCTGGGACCCCACGGGGATAATAATGTGAGACAATCATATCTCAGAAGAGATTTAAAAAAGGGCATGTTTGGCAAAATGGCTCAGGCCGAGGGACTTCAGGGCTAACCTTTATTATTAAGTTTTCTGAGGTATTTGGTTGATGGGTAATGAGTCAAAACTTTACCAAAAAATCACGAGTTTTAACATCTCTGAGTAAGACAGCTTTTGAAAACTTTGTAGGAAAAGGAGGCAAAGCTGGTAACCAACATTTTCTTTTTTTCTCCTTTTCCCACAATGTTCTCCACACTATAAAAGACAAGTCCCACCAATAGAGCCAAACTCTGGACATGTCTTAAGTTTTTATTGTCTGGTAAAGAGTCAACAATACTAAAAGATGATAAAAGATGATACTTGCATGATTCTGTAAGGGTAAGTGTTGGTGCTTTTGTCACACTGTTACTGTGTAAGTCATCAAATTTGATTTGACCTCTTAAAAATCGAATATTAGAACATCCTCTTATTATCTGGAAAAATAAAAAAACTAAAATATACCTCTGGGAAAAAGTTAACTTTTTATCACACATTCCTAACTTTTAACGACCCTTAGAAGGAAGTCTTTTGAAAACATTGTTGGAAAAGGAGAAAATGCTGGTAACCAGCATTTTCTCCTTTTTCGACAGTGCTTTCCACCGTTCCCAAACCATTTTTCATTTTTTTTCAGTCACATATATTTTGTTGTCTGCAAATGCTTTCAAATTGGACCAGTCTGAAATCTTGTCATTTGGTAAAGAGTTAAGCATATTCCATCTCATTCAGATAAAACAATTCTTTTGCCCAAATGTATCAATTTTCTTTTAATATCTATTTTTAGTGTTCAATCTTTTCCTGAACAATCTCTGGCTTTCTTGACCCTGAAAAAATAGCCTTTTGAAAACACTGTGGGGAAAGGAGAACCAGCATTTTCTCCTTTTCCCATAAAGTTTTCTACCCTCCCAGAACAAATTTCAATTTTTGAGTCACATTAATTTTGTTGTCTGCAAAGGTTTTCAATTTGGACCAGCCTAACATTTTGTTGTATGGTAAAGAGTTAAATGAATGGATGAAATGCACAACACAATATAAAGTCATATGCCGTGTTATTTTGTTCTTTGTTTACCTCTTTTTTAAAGAATATAAAATAGGGTTAACTTTTGCCCTTGGTATAATTAGTACATAAAGTCTAACCCCTATAATTATGTATTATTCTTTTCATATTTTCCTTTTTACTTCAATTTTTTTACTAGAGAACAAAATTGTATACCTGTCCAATTAGAAATTATTCGGAGGAAGCAAAGAAAATATGGCAAAAGGGTAGCAAACTTCATTGAAAAAAAGGGGTTCTATTGACATAAAAAGACAATGTTTTGATAACACTGAGTATCACTTGAGCTACACTAATTTTGTAGTCTGCAAGTGCTTTCAATCAGTTGGTGTCCAAATTTCTTTCATGCTACAAAGGGTTAAACAGATAATGATGATATCATTTTTCATTTCAGAATGACCAGCCTATTTAGAAACTTTGTTTGCTCCATTTATCACCATGGCTCCATTTTACAAACAAAATTTTTCAAGTTTTTACGTAACTCTAAGGAAAATGGTTATATGCATTTTCCTCGTTAAAGTAAGTTCATTGAAGAAGTTTCACTTAGACAAGATGTGTTTGTGAAACACAAATGCCCCCATACAGGCAAACTTTTTTAGTGTCGATTTTTAATGTCAATATGTTGTTTAAAGAACTATTTCTGACCTCCCTGTCCCTTAGAAAAAAGAACATTTCAAAACTCTTGAGTACAGCAGACAGCATGATTATATTCATCCAGTTACCACATGCTTGGCCATACCATGTAGTTTAGAGCAAGGCTCTTAATGTCATCTGCTTCAATCACAGGAATTCAACAAAGTTACAGGAATTCAACAAAGTTAGTTTATGGCTAAGCTTAATTGACACATATTTGTGAGCAGCATAAATTGCAATAATAAAATTAAAACACATTCGGCAGCAAAAGTGGTCTTAAAATTGCACCAACTTGTGTTTTTTGAAGATTGTGCATGACAGATTCGAATAACCCCATAGTCTGGATCACTTGTCCCTAACCCTATGTTATCAGGTAAGCAAAAAAGCAATGTTTTGGGCAAGTGCCATACACATTTTTAGAAAATTATCTTAATATAGACAATATTTGGATTTCTGACAAAAGAATTTTTGTGAAAGGAATTGTAAAAATGGCCAATGTGTTAGTAACTGGCAGAATTACTGTCAAACCCAACAAATTCTCTTTTGTTAACTTGCTGATTTCCAGATGACTGCTGCTTGGATAATTCTAAAAGAAAACTATAACTACCAATACTTTCTTCTTTTTTCGTAAAACTGCATTATTATGATTAAATTGTAGTAAAGAACTTTCTCAAGAATTTACATGACATATAAACAAGATAGTGGGAATAACTTACAATGGTTTCATTACATTCAATGTGGAAGTTTTGTAGACCATGGGTAGAGTCAATTTCATTTCTCTTTCCTTCAACCATCTCTCTAGGATTGTATCAAGCTGTAGTTACAAAATTAACACAATAACAGGTTTAGATAGTTTAAGACTGTGCTTGCTTTTGGAAATACGTATGAACTCTTTACCACACAATCTTGACTTTTAACGACCCTGAGAAACAAAGCCTTTGAAAACATTATAGGAAAAGGAGAAAATGCTGTTTACCAGCATTTTCTCCTTTTCCCACAATGTTTTCTACCCTATCCAAATCAGATTTCAAATTTTGATACACATTTATTTTGCCGTCTGCAAATGCTTTCAATTTGGACTTGCCCAAAATTTTGTTGTTTGGTAAAGAGTTAACTATACAAAGGGTGAAGAGTAGCTATGTCTTTATTTCCTCTGCATGAATTTTTAACACATTGTGAAAAAGAGGTAATTGCTCAGAAAATTACAAATTCCATTGTCAGTATGTTCTCTTCGAATATTTTGCACCCATTTCAAATTTCTATCTTCCAAAAGTAATTGATCATGCGAATGAGTTTAATTCTTTTTCCGACGACAAAATTTTAGATGGTCCAAAATCAAAGCAATTGCAGACAACAAAATATATGTAACCCAAAAATTGAAATTCATTTCTAGCAGGGTAGAAAACATTGTGGGAAAGGAGAAAATACTGGTTACCACAATTTTTTCCTTCAATTCCCACAATGTTTTCAAAAGGCTTCTTTCTCAGGGTTGTTAAAAGTTGGGTTTGTGTGGTTAAGAGTTAAACACTGTAAGTAAATACTTCTGCATGACTGTAAACAGGCAATTCTTTACCTCTTTCAATTTTCTTTTGAAGTTTTTACATGAGATGACAGAGCTCTGGTTAGAGGGAGTGATTTTGATTCAAAAGTGAAAATATATATCGACCCCCACTAAACTTTATGTTATGGGTACTCATTAGAATGTCTCATCTCATGGGGTTTGGAAGAGAAATAATGGATTTAGAATACCATTACTCCCTCTTATCTGGAGCTATGGATTAAACAGGTTTTTTCTAAATTAATTAAGCACATACTTGTTGCTGGATAACTTCAGCAGTGTTTGGATGTTCCACTTGTAGAAGTTGTCATGCAAGTTGGTTCACCACACCAACTTTGGAAGCATTTGTATTGATCATATTCAAAGCCTTCAAAAAGGTGCTTCATGATGGCAAGCTCTTCAATGTCGTCAGTTACAATCATAGTAGTGAGCAGTTTATCCTAGAATAACCAAGAAAAAATTTTATGGGTTGACAATATTAATTTGGATATATGATGGTTTTTCACTTAAAAATCAAATACTCTCACATATGGTATTTAAGCTTTGGAAGACAACATATGAAATGCTGCTCCAACGTTTGAATCTGTCTTTCAAATAAATAGAAAATGGTGGAACAGAAAATACAGGTTACCAGCATTGTCTTCTTTCCCTCAATCTTTTCAAAAGCCTTCTACCTCAATGTAGCATAAACACAAAATTGATCATTTGTAACTGGTTGCACAAAATTACCTTCTGGATGATGCAACACAATGTCGGCTTCATTGAAGAGTTCGTACGAGGAATGCATCCAATAATCTTTGTTTTCTAATCTTAGCAAGTTCCAGTAGTTCTTGGTAATGTCTGTTGATGCTACCCAATGTACACTGTACAGACTCAGACTCTATCCTGTAATACAACATAAATTGATGAAATAAAGGATATAACTTGTTCCTTTCGGTGAACAATCAAAAGTTATCAAATGAACATCATCAGTAATATTTTCAGGACTGGCAAAGTGCCCCAAGTGAAAACATTAGCAATAATTTTCATATCATGACATAAATTCTAGGGATGGCAACGGTTAACCAGTTAACCTAATGAATGACTGATTAAACGGTTAGGAAATCGGAAACTGGTTAACCAGAAACAAATATATACATTATCAAAAGTTTACAAAAATAATCATTTTAATTAAAAAAATACAAAGTTAACTTTGCCGGTTCTGACAACCAAAACTGCATCATACGCACATCCATGTCGCCAAGACGCGGCAAAGGTGTGATATACAGTTTGACATGTCTGTGCAATATATTAAACATCGTTAATTCGCTAATTAGTCCCCAGTCTCTGATAATAAACAATGAAAACTGTGTCCTCTTTGGATCAAAGGCACTGGCTTATCATTATTGATTTGCTTGGATTATTTCATTAAGTACCCGCCCCCAATCAAATATATGCATGGATAGATCAATCTGCGTAAGAGAGTTTGAAATTTATAAGTCAATCAATCTGTGTTCAAGCAGGCACTGTGGTTTCTCTTCGTTCGTTCATTATCACTTCGATAAGTATCTTCGAAATATCATAGTATAGTGCAGAGGCTTTGAATTTGGGAGAGTCTAAAATTTAAACCTGTCGTTTGGGTGATGGCTAACACACGATCACTTTGCGATGGCCGCTTTGTTTGATGATGAATAAGCATACCATCATCTGTATGATTCAGTTTGTAGATTCTGTGAAGTTGGAAATAGCAGTATTCCCACTAGTTTTTTTTTTCTTTCGATGCATCACAAAAGTCTGCTATTAATATATCTATGGAAATTTATTGATTAAAATCATTAAAAAGCTGAAAAGACGATCTGAAGTGACGCTGATCGAACCATGTCGAAAATTTTTGTTCCGTCATGGGTTTCGGTGTTTTTTGCATCGAGCAATTTTTCATGTGTTTTAATTTATGGATAGGCCCGATGTCCGCCTGATTTGACAATAATTCATCAGAAGGGATAGCAAGTAACTTCAAATCCTGGTATTTTACACAAGTTAAGCAGATAATGGTTTGGTGGTTTTTTTTTTGTTCTTTCTAACCTGAGGTCTCATGTGAAATCAAACTTTTTTACGTGAATTTCACTTCTCTTTGGGTGATTTACACAATAATTTGCGTATGGAAACACTGAAATGGCCTGATAATTTCTAGTCCTCTATAGAAAATATTGTGGAAAATTGATTTTATTGCCGAGAGAGGGAGAGAGATCGTCGATAGATTGGCCGTCTTTTGCGCCAAAGTACAGAAATAGTAAACATCACAGGAATGCATTACTCAAGCACCGTTTGTCAATGTTGACATATCAAACAGGTACCCTCATCTTGAATGTTTCTACATGGTCGTTTGGTTAACTAGTTAACCGATCGAAAGATTGAACGGTTTACCGGTTAGCAAATTTACTAACCGTTGCCATCCCTAATAAATTCTGATCTTTAACCAAAAAACCTCCCCAGATATCCTATTTATTTCATGCTTCCAAGCCCCTGTTAAATTGGGACCAAAATCCAGTAGAGCTGTTTTAGTTGACACATGGCATGACCCCTGACACAACAGTGAATTGCAAAATTACACAAAGCATGCGAACCGAATGCATGTACTTCGTATTTCCCTCTGGTTGAATGGCACATGCTTTTTACATAGGCAACTTATACGCAGCACTACTGTTTCCCCCTTTAACTGAACAGTTAGAAAATAGGAGATCAGTATTTTTCACTGGTCTTAACCATGAAATACAAGCCATAATCCAACAGTACTTTTTGACAAGTTACTGAAGAGCATAAATAAAACTCAATAATCAAGACCATGTTCCATTCACTCTTTGTAACAAACAATCGATGGCTACATTTCTCTCTATCCTTTCAAAATCTGCGCTACTCTAAGGTCAAATATACTCTTGCTTGAAAATGTATCAAAAATATATTCCTTTCCGCTTACATTTATACATGTATTGGATAAACATCTACTTAATGAAGATGACACATGGTGTACATTGAGGGCTCACCTGCTCTCCCAAGTTAGCAGCCTATTCATGCAAGGCTTCTATCACTGTCTAGTATTTCTTCAGTTCATCTGTCACATCCTTGGTTTTTTTCAAGAAGGACTGATTATTGGCTTCATCATGACCCACATCATCACTAGAGACCATGCACAATGTATCATGCATCCATGTGTCTATGTCGTCAGCGTCAACAAAAAAACTGAAAGATGAAGGAGATCATAGATGATTAGGATATATTTGTAATGCATTTAGATTTCATGCTTAGGTTAATCTATGCATATCCATTTACTACACAATCTGTGTTTAAGTAAGCCTGAAGCAGAAGTTGTTTGAAAACATTGTGGGAAAACAAGAAAATGCTGGTAACATGCATTTTCTCCTTTTCCCAAAATGTTTTCTACCCCATCAAAGGATGAAATCATCACTTGAGCTAAAGTTGTTGCCTGCAAATCCTTTCAATTTGGTTGAGTAAAAAATTTTGTTGTTTGGTCAACCCTCTTGGGAACTTAGATCGTACTAAATACATTGTCAAGATGAGGCTCGACAAGTCAAGACAAGACATGGTAACATAAATACTTTTACATGGTGTGAATTAAATTTGCCTGCAATTTGCTGGTAACCAGCATTTTCTCCTTTTCCAACAATGTTTTCTACCCTATCATAGACAGAAATCATCTTTTCAGCAAGAGTTGAATTGTCGTCTGCAAATGCTTTCAAACTGGTCTAGTCCAAAAGTTTGTCGTTTAGGAAAGGGTTAAATTTGCCTGCAATTTGCTGGTAACCAGCATTTTTTCCTTTTCCCACAATGTTTTCTACCCTGTCATAGACAGAAATCATCTTTTCAGCAAGAGTTGAATTGTCATCTGCAAATGCTTTCAATCTGGTCTAGTCCAAAAGTTTGTCGTTTGGGAAGGGGTCAAATTTGCCTGCAATTTGACCTAATAGTTTATTACTGTTGGCAGCTAGTGGATCTTTAATCTTGAATCTTTTAATGGCCCTGAGAAAAATAGCCTTTGAAAACATTGTAGGAAAAGGAGAAAATGCTGGTAACCAGCATTTTCTCCTTTTCCTACAATGTTTTCTTCCCATTCCAAATCAAATTTCAGTTTTTAATCACATTTATTTTGTTGTCTGCAAATGCTTTCAATTTGGTCCAAAATTTTGCCATTTGGTATAGAGTTAACCTTGAATCCATGAATCCATCACCAGTGACTGTAAAAAACTACAAAATCGACAAGGTATATTTTATCACCTTTTACCTATCAACATTGCTTTTTTACCTACTGCATTCATTTTCAACTTTTATAACTTGATTTTATGGCTGATTACTGATTACCCATACCTGATAGAAGTACACAGCTTCATTTGAGACATTTTTTCTGATGGCTTCCAGATCTATGAGGCTTACCCACTGCTAGTTGATCTTGTTAATGTGCTCTTGGATCTTGTCTGCGCCGAAATTGCCAGCCAAAATGAGATCATTACCAGCTTGTAATACAGACTACGGACGGGTACATGTCTGGCTGTCATCTCATCCTCCATACTCTGTAGATCAATACCATCTTATAATGAAGGTTTGATTTGACTAACACTGCCAGTTAATGCCAGTTACTGCTAGCTGGAATCTATCTTAGGGTTACATAAGGTTAAATGCTGACATCTTTACCATAGCCGCAGAGGACAATGAGATCATTAAGTTCTGTTAACATAAAACATAAGGAACTTTGTTTGGTATAACCCAAAATCTATGTATTCAAACCCCATAGGTTATCAGTCATATATAATATGCAAAATAGCGTAAACCATGATAAACATATGTAGCCATGATAACCAACCTTTTGTCTGTTAAGTAAGAGATGAACGCTAGTAGGACCACTACCCAAATCTGGAGCAGACATGAGCCATTTTTTCTCTTTAATCCATCCTTCTTCATCAGCCATGTCACAGTAGAACTGCCAGAGTTTGCAGTACTCAAGGAGCCAATTTTTTCTCTCCTCTGCCAATCTCGAGTTCATCATACACAATCTCCATTGTATTGATGGGATCTTTGACGATCTCTGGGTCGCTTGGTCTGTAGCCTAAATCAAAACCATCCAAATGTAAAATTCTTCCTAGAACTAAAAGATTAAAAAAAGCTGATATTGTGATAGAATGTTCGATCATTTAACCCATTACCACACAATCCCTATTTTTGACGCCCCTGAGAACGAGGCCTTTTGAAAACACTGTGGGAAAAGAAGAAAATGCTGGTAACCAGCATTTTCTCCTTTTCCCACAGTGTTTTCTACCCTTCCCGGAATAAATTTCAATTTTTCACTCACCTTTATTTTGTCGTCTGCAAATGCTTTTAATTTGAACCAGTCTAAAATTTTGACGTGTGGTAAAGAGTTAACCCTTTACCACACTATGACAACTTTTAACACACATGAAAGAGAGTTTTTTAAATTGGCTCACGGGAACAATCTGTCTGGAATTGGGACATTTGCGAGTCAAAACATACTTTATACAAGTCAAAGAGTTTAAATTAAAGTTTTGTCCTAACCTTAATTTCTTCCATCCAGTCAAGTATATAGAGCATTTCCTGGAAGATCTGTTGTAGTTGTAGGGAGAGTTCCATGCACATTCTTCTAGTCCGTAACAGTTCCAATAAGTAGTTCCAGAGATCTATGACTTTGTCTTTCCTATACAAACAGATAAAGAGAGAAAATTTGTTAGAAAATTTGTACAGTGTTCTTTCCTGTAAGGCAACTCCAGACATTTTATCAGGCAGGTTTGTGAACAGTGTAGATCGAAGATGCTGTCTACTATTTTGTAAATTATACAAGGGCAATGCTTTACTTCTCTCTGCTAACAAAAAATCTATTTATCTAAATGCACATTCTCTGCTAACAAAAAATGTATTCATCGTGACAATTCTAATGAGTACCCACAACATAATGTTTTAAAGAGAAATAATGGATATAAATACCATCACTCCCTCTTTTCTGGAGCTCTGCAGAAATGTAATCAAAAGTTGAATACAGAAGTAACATTAACTCATTACCAAACGACAAAATTTTAGGCTTGTCCAAATCGAAGGCATTTGCGGAAGACAAAATAAAGGTGACTGGAAATTTGAAATTTGTTGTATGAAGCAGAAAACATTTTGGAACAAGAGCGGCAAATTGTCGCAAGATACACCCGTCTTACCCCAAGTTGTAAAGCTGGGGCATGCACCGGACAAAATTCAAGTATGAAAAACAACAAAGGGCAATAACTCAAAAATTAAGCAAGCAAGATTTGTGATTTCTGTGCACTGCACTCCCCCTTGATGAGATCTATCCACCCATGAAATTTCATAACCCTAGCTAGTATAGTTTTAGAGATATGCTTCGGACAAAAATCAAGTATGAAAAACGACAAAGGGCAATAACTCAAAAATTAAGCAAGCAAGAGTTATGATTCCTGTGCACTGCACTCCGCCTCGGTGAGATCTATCCACCCATGAAATTTCATAACCGTAGCTAGTATAGTTTTGGAGATATTCACCGGACAAAATACAAAATTCAAGTATGAAAAACAACAAAGGGCAATAACTCAAAAATTAAGCAAGCAAGAGTTATGATTCTTGTGCACTGCACTCCCCCTCGATGAGATCTATCCACCCATGAAATTTCATAACCCTAGCTAGTATAGTTTTGGAGATATGCTCCGGACAAAATTCAAGTATGAAAAACAACAATGGGCAATAACTCAAAAATTAAGCAAGCAAGAGTTATGATTCCTGTGCACTGCACTCCGCCTCAATGAGATCTATCCACCCACGAAATTTCATAACCCTAGCTTGTATAGTTTTGGAGATATGCTCCGGACAAAATTCAAGTATGAAAAACAACAAAGGGCAATAACTCAAAAATTAAGCAAGCAAGAGTTATGATTCCTGTGCACTGCACTCCGCCTCAATGAGATCTATCCACCCATGAAATTTCATAACCCTAGCTTGTATAGTTTTGGAGATATGCTCCGGACAAAGAAATGGACGCCGCCCGCCCGCCTGCCCGCCCGCCACGGGTGATCCCATAATACGTCCCGTCTTCGACGGGCGTATAAAAAGGAGAAAATGCTGGTTACCAGCATTTTCTCCTTTTCCCACAATGTTTTCTGAAGGCTTTTCTCCTTGGGTCTTCAATAGCAGGGATTGCGTGGTAATGGGTTAATCCAGTCAATGGCTCGAAACTGTGTCATACACATGGTATAAATTATGCTAACAATTTTAATTTGGATTGGTTCCCTGCGGAACGGCTAAACATTTACTATACATACTTTGGTGGTTTCTCTGCGGT
Organism: Tridacna crocea; assembly: GCA_943736015.1. NCBI lineage: Eukaryota > Metazoa > Mollusca > Bivalvia > Cardiida > Cardiidae > Tridacna > Tridacna crocea. The sequence continues at coordinate 22,800,074 of OX031067.1, read as the reverse complement.
TCTGTAATCTTTAAAGGCTACAAGCTGTTGCTGGACACCAACCAGCCAGTTAGCAAATTGCTATTCAGAATCATAATGGTCTGTACAATCCATTCCAAATGGTCAGAGGTGAAGGTTTCATGGTCCTGGACATTTCGCTTGGTGTCAAGGGTGTTGTCAATGACCTTAAGGAAAACAGTACGAAAGAAATGAATCTATGAAATAATGTTACTCCTGTGTAATCCTAACAGCAGCTCTCACTATGTTAATTGCTTTTGTGGCCCATGTAGATCAAGATCAGGCTGCACAAAATGTGCAATCCAATCACTGATCTACACTGCCCACTTTGCAGAGACATTCTGGGAAAGGGCAACCTTGAAATTGCTTTTATTACAGCTTTATTTCTAGAATAGAAATACCAGTTGACTTTACTTACTGCTCTCAGAGTTAAGACGTGTACCTATCCTAACAAAGAAAGAATATTTTATCGATTGCCGACTCAGTTTTGTTAGACTTTTGTACACTTAAACCTCTATGAAAAGTTTTCAAACAGACCATTCTGTAAAAAAGAAAGTGTATCATTCAGTATTCAAAGTGCAAGACTTTTGATGTTTAACTCTTTTTTCAGCATCTTTACCAAACGACAAAATTTTGGACTAGTCCAAATTGAAAGCATTTGCAGACGACAAAACATTGAGGGAAAGGGAGAAAATGCTGGTTATCAGCAATTTCTCCTTTTTTCCAACAATATTTTCAAAAGCCTTCTCCCTCATGGTCGTTAAAATTAAAGATTGTGTGGTAAAGAGATAAAATTATCACTTTGCCTCTAAAATTTACAATCCACCTAGCTTACCTTTCCAATATGTTTGCCCTGTACAGTTTCAGCTTTCATCTTGTAGAAGTAAAGGTAGAATGTGACCACACAGGTAATGATGGACGTGTCATCAGATTACTCCATGTTGACATCTGAAAGGCTAGACAGGAAAATATGTAAATTGTAAATGAAGTTACTCAAGGAAAAAAGCTGTAAAAATTCCATACAAAGGACAATTTACCTTTCACTACTTTAGTTGCTTTTGAGGCAAATGTGGATCAAAATCAGACTGCACAAAACATGTAGTCTGACCATTAATATTCTTTGTCCATTTGCAGAAATGTTCTAGACAACTATTTTCTCCTTTTTACCCGTTTTCAAAAGACCTCTATTTGAGCATTATTACCTGTATGGTCAGGTGGCAGGGGACTTGGAAACTTGTTCACGGCTGTGGTGAATCATGTCGCCCCAAGCCAAAGGCGAGGTGGGGATATGATTTGACACAGCCGTGAACAAGTTTTCAAGTCCCCTGCCACCTGACTGTACAACGAATTTATTATACTGCAAAGTTTTACCCTTTCAAAGCGTGTTAAGCGAAATTTTCCTGTATTATAATCTCACGAATCGAGTATGCTGACGAAACAAAAATTCCCTTCTGAGTGCCCCAATTCAACGAAAACTGACGTCACTGGAAACTGATATCACTAAAACGTGCAGTTTGGTGTATAAATGTGCAGTCTGGTGGTCGATCGACGCCGCCATTTTGGATGTTGTGTTGCATGTGCAGTGATGTTTACGTGGCACTCAAAAGGGAAACTGGCTTTACCTGGTTTTTGCCAGGGAACATGATATATGTTCCCGGCATGTTAACCAATCAGATCACAAGAAATTTCTTTGCAGTATAATAACATTGTATCTTTGGATAGTGTGATAAAGTGATGAAAAGTTCTGACTCCTGCAAAGCACTGGTAAAGAAACTCCATGAATATTACTGAAATAATGTTGAAATCAGCATTCAAAACCATTAACTCTTTACTAAATGAGAAAATTTTAGAATGGTCAAAATTGAAATCAAAATTGCAGGCGATAAGATAAACATAATCAAAAATTGAAATTTGTTTTCAGCAGGGTAGAAAACATTGTGGGAAAAGGAAAAAATGCTGGTAACCATGGAGATATTCACCCCAATGGACACATGGACCGACGGACAAACAGGATGAGGGACAATGCTAAAACTATATTCCTCTGCCCCCGGCCATGGATAACTTGGTACTTTATTAGCCCATTTTAACCCTTTACTCCATAGATACTCGTTTCTACGAATCCCTTGTAGGAGGTTTTGAAAAACATTGTGGCAAAAGGTGAAATTGCTCGTAACGAGCAATTTCACCTTTTGTCACAATCTTTTCTATGCTATCAAAAGGTGTCATATACACATAAGAAACGGCTTCATCCTTGCTGTTATTTAAGGTCAATTTGAGATACCATAGAAATGCTTTATGGGGTAAAGGGTTAAACTTGTGACATTTGGGGAGGGGCAACTTTTGACCATCTTGGTAGATGTCAATTAAATAAAGCTACTTGCCAGGATGAATATAGTTTCTCCAAAGATTTCAGAAACAGTTAATGCATGCACAGATGGACACAATGAACATCAGGCCATGACATAATCCTGCTGGCCTTCAGTCAGTAGAGATTACCAGCATTTTATCCTTTTCATACAGTTTTCTCAAAAGCCTTCATCCCTAGGGACATGAAACCATCAGATCATCTGTTGAAGGACTAATATGTCACAGCCAAACTCTAGCAAAAGGAAATTTCTCACATTCTCAATGACACGTTATACTAAGCAAGTTATCATGGATCCATAAAGTCCATTAATCTAACAACCAGCCCAATCATGACTTAGAATGGTCCTTTGAAATACTTCAAGATATTGAGAAGTTTGGACCCATATAAGCCACGTAGGCTGACCCCATTTTTGCAGATGTATTAACCCATTACCACACAATCCCTACTTTTGACGCTCCTGAGAGAGAAGCCTTCAGAAAAAATAGTGGGAAAGGAAGAAAATGCTGGTAACCAGCATTTTCTTCTTTTCCCACAATGTTTTCTATTCTTCACAAAAGAAATTTCAAATTTCCAGTTACTTTTATTTTGTCATCTGCAAATGCTTTCGATTTGGACAAGCCAAAAATTTTGTCGTTTGGTAAAGAGTTAAACCCCTTTTCATGGAGTATGGTCCATAAACCTTTCTTTGTTTGATACCTACCAGTATGAGGATCCATCTGGTACAAATTCTATATACCAGTACTTCAGTTCATTGATGGACAGTGCCTGAAAGGAATGATTTGCTGAAGTGAGAATATTTTTAGTTCAATTTTCAGAACTGGGGAAATGTTCACCAGGTGTCTTAAATATATAGGATCTGACATGAGTGGGCTTTGGAGATAGATTTTATTAAACAAGTCTAGGGAAATGTTATTAAGGGAGCCTTTGGCAAGCTTAATAACATTTTCCTTGACTAGTTTAACCCATTACCACACAATCCCTACTTTTGATGACCCTGAGAAAGACGCCTTTAGAAAACATTGTGGGAAAAGGAGAAAATGATGGTAACCAGCATTTTCTCCTTTTCCCACAATTTTTTCTACCCTTCACAAAACAAATTTCAAATTTTCAGTCACTTTTATTGTGTAGTCTGCAAATGCTTTCAATTTGGGCAAGCCTAAAATATTGTCGTTTGGTAATGAGTTAATAAAATTTTATATCGAACGCCCACAAATGTCCGATTCATTTTATCACATAAAGATACTTCACGAAATGTAGATCAGATGATTAAAAAAAACCTTTATAAATGCACCCGCTGTAATTTCTATGAGAATCATTCACTTCTATGAAATGCGTGCAAAATGACATAAAAAATGACGTCATGCAAATGTGATAACAAACGTGTGTAAGACAAGAAAATTAGTAATGGTAACCAGCATTTTCTCCTTTTCTAACAATATTTTCTAAGCTTCCCAGAACAAATTTCAATTCTTGAGTCACATTAATTTTGTCATCTGCAAATGGTTTGATTTGGACTAGTCTGAAATTTTGTTGTTTGGTAAAAGATTAAAGAACGCAATGAAGCAAGAGAAAGGCAATGCATTTCTTGACTAAGAAGACAGTGTACTTACAAGAAAAATGCTCTATTCTTTGTAAACACTTTAACAACTGACAAATTGCCAAATATCATGTTCATAAAGATAAAGCTCTAACCATGAAGTCAAAAAGTTTCTTAATTGATGAATTGATCGATTGAATGGAGTTTAGCACCACTTTCAACTCAATTTCAGACAGATCACTGAAACAGCTCACTTATTCTCATGTATGTCCTGGGTTCCACCAGTACAAGACTATGGCTCTAGACACTTTTTCCCATGAAAAACCCATAGCTTCAATTAAGGTTACAGGTTGATAATTCTGCAACTAGGGGGAAGGTCATCTCTATTTCAGTCTGAAGGTTTGCTCCATTGCTATTTTTGTAACCGGTCTCCACAAAACTTCAAAGCAACCTTCATCATCCACGCCTGGAACTAATATGTCTGTTTAATGTAAGTTGTTTACAAATTACACTGGATTTATTAACAATGGGGGATAAAGGTGAATTTCCATTGATTTGATTGGTATTTTGCAGCACAGTTTCTGTGATGTTAAAGATTAATCATTTATCTAATGATCAATGCCTATTTCATTAGCCGACATTGGAAATTTTGTGGAATAGCTCCGTTTGAAAAGATGCAATAAAATCGTATTAAATTCCAGATACTTTTGATGAATGTTGCTTTGAAAGTATGCAGAGAGCAGTAACAAAAATACTATCGGAGCAGACCTTCAGACTGAAGGTAGGTCATCTCGTGCCACGTGTCGCGCCTCACGCCATTTTTATTTTTGTATTAGAAGCAGTGGCTCTCATCTTAATTTGATATGGTAACCTAATGAGGTCTACAAACATGCACATATATGTTAAACACATGCAACAATATTAAACCAAGACCGAGCACTACTGGTTGGGATGCTATTACGGAATCGACCTAGGCTAGGCATGGTAAGTTATCTCGTGTCGCACAATGCTTTCCAACCGACTGAATAAATCGAGTACCGGTTTAGTTACAACGTAAGAACAAATTCAGACAGTACTCACAGAGAATAATGCCAAAGTTCCAGTCTGTGGCAAAAATCGCTGTACTCCCAGTAAGATCTCGGCAGGAACCAGTGAGTGAAGAGATTATTTCTCAACACTCAACGGGCGCTGACGTCACAGCTCCGAAGAGACCTAAAGATTCACTCGTCGCTAATCGGCCGATTCCGTAAGACTATATAATGTATCTACCGTGTTTTGCCGAATGTCGAAGACAATTTTAGCTCCTCCCCAAGGGTTTTAAATAGGGTCATTTATAAACGCGACAATCGAAGATTTGGCGGACCCACGGGTGTCAACATGTTCAGCGCTCTTAAGAAAACAACTTGGTTAAATGTTTATCACACCCCCCCCCCCCCTTTTTTTTTTGCTGCATTCATCTTGTCGTCTCCAAATGCTGCCAATTTGAAGCAGTTGATTTGTGTGTGTGTGTGGTAACTTAGACTACAGGAGATCTAGATCTATATGGCTGCAGCTTGTGACGAGATATTTTCTTTTTTTTCCAAAATGTTTTTATTTCTTAATTATAGATAGATCTAGACTACGAATCCTTTTCATTATACGTTAAGGGAAAAAAGAGGCCTTTAAAAACAGCATTTTCCCCTTTTGCAACAATGTTATTTTACCTTTCACCAATGATTCCCTCATTGCAGCCCAGCCGGGTAGCTCAGTGGTTAGGGTATCTGACTCGTGACCGAAAAGTATCGATACCCAGTTGAGGCAATCTTTATTTCCAGTAATTTTTTAGCACATTGCCTCTGATGCATGCGAGAAAAGTGGTCGTGGCTTGGGGAGAAAGTTGTGTCAGTACTGGTGTGAGGAAGCAGGAAAACAGATGCGTGGGTGATGAGACCTAAACGTTATTTAACTCATTACCAAACGACAATATTTTAGGCATGTACAAATCGAAAGCATTTGCAGACGACAAAATAAAAGTGACTGAAATTTCGAAATTTGTTTTGTGAAGAATAGCAAACATTGTGGGAAAAGGAGAAAATGCTCGTTACCAGCATTTTCTCCTTTTCCCACAATGTTTTCTAAAGGCTTCTTTCTCAGGGTCGTCAAAAGTAGGGATTGTGTGGTAATGGGTGGCGTTATACTGTAAAAACAAAACTTCAGCCCCTGTGGATATATCGAGTCCTGCAAATGTTTTCAAACCAAGCAAGTCTAGAATTTTGTCTTCTAGTAAAGAGTTAAAAGTAACGTTATTGTGTAAATAATGGGTTTGGAAAGTGAGAAGTAGTTGTTCTTGGGACTTTGTGTGACATGTATATTTATCCATTTTTTTTTCACCTATTCACTATTTCAAACGCTTGAAACACAATGTTTGTCAGCAGATTAAAGTGGTGTTCCCATTTGCAACTTTATTTTTACTTCATTTATCTCTTTCAATGTTTGCGTCAGTGCGTCCCTACGGCTGCAAAGTGCAACTCAACGAACTTTGCGACCAGTGTAGGTCAAGATCAGACTGCAAAAAAAATACAGTCTGATCATGGGTTTAGACTGTCTGATAAGGAGATAAATTACTATCAACTTGAAATGTTCATTTAAATCGTTACCAAACGACAAAATTGTGGATTTGACCAAAATAAAAGCCTTTGCAGACGACAGAAATAAATGTACCGTTGCTCAAGTTGTGATGTCTTTCTTTAAGAGGGTAGAAAGCATTGTAGAAAAAGGAGAAAATGCTGATAACCGGCATTTTTCCCTTTTCCCCCAATGCTTTCAGAGGCTTTCTTATTCAGGGTCGTTAAAACTCGAGATCGTATGGTAAAGGGTTAACCTATGTAACAGGATAAGAGTTAAAATTGGAAAGGGTCAAGACACAGGGCCGGGTAGGTGAGAGCTATCAATATTGTGTTTATAACAATATTACACTGTATGTTTGTGGTTCTTCAAATTTTTGGCCATGATTAGACCCTTAGGTTATGCAAAAATGTTTCGGACAGTAATCACAGGTCACGTGCATATGTACGTAAGCTAACCAAATGAATTTTCTGGCCGTTCTTATTTTAGAAATGAGCATTAAGTCAGTTAAACGTAGTAAGCCAAATATCACAAAACAAAAATATAATCCATCTATCAAATGGAATGATACAAAAACAGACGAATTTAGAATGTTGTCGCTATGAAAGCAGACGATTTCTTAATTTTAGAAGTCTCACTTTGACAGTCGGAAAACTTTTATCTCAAAAAAGCTAACATGTTTGTTCGGAAAACTTTTATCTCAAAAAAGCTAACATGTTTGTTCTAACCGCTTTTGGCTTAAATGCGCAAAAACCAAAAAATGCTTTTCTCAGTCACAGAATAAAAAGTCTTTGTTTATCCAAACATGACTGTTAAGAAGCCAGTCGCAAATTCAGTTCGATAATTTTTTTCACGGTCATGATCCTTTAAATTTTCAGATGAACCCTTTACCGCGCAATCCCGACTTTTAACTACCCTAAGAAAGAAGCCTTCTGAAACCATTGTGGGAAAAGGTGAAATGCTGGTAACCAGCATTTTCTCCTTTTCCCGCAATGTTTTCTATCCTGTCAAAGAAAAAAAGGTTTCATTTGAGTCAAAATGAAAGTGTTATCAGTAAATGCCTTCAATTCTGACAAGTCTAAAATTTTGTTGTGCAGTAAAGGGTTAAAGTCCCTTGTTTTGTGTCCTCGTTATCTCCCAGCATCCACTCAATAAAGTTAAATGAGGAAATTCTCCATCAAGAACATTTGTTGTCACACTTATGGCCCTTTGAATTTTTTTAAAATCTCATAGTTTGTTTCTGCAATATTTTCCTATGAGCAGTGGATACCTAAAATTCATGTGCAATATCCTACAGAGAGGAAATTAACACACTCAACATGATGTCTACAAATATTTAGAATTGGAGGAAGTCTAACATTTGTTGGCTGGTGAACGATCAGACTGCACCTGAATCTGTATAGTCTGATCGTAATCTATACCGTCCGAAAAAGTCCCTGTTTAGCCTTTGGTGTAAAAAAGAGTAAATGTTAGCTATCACATTAATTTAAAATTACGCCTTTAAAAGTCAGCGATTTGAAACGCTTTGATTTCATATGCGAGTAAATCGAATAAAAAGGGCATTGCCTCGCCCAATACTCTCCCCTCTGCTGCGATTTTGCTTGCGTTGGTTTACATGGTTTCAAATAAAGTATGAAGGAGTGATTTGATGGACAAGTATTTCTGTCATTATCTCCCTCTAGATGGCATTCTGAAATATCCATCTATCTAATCTGGGCATCCTAGGTAAAGAACCGGACTTCTTTTCTACTCGACAACCGTTACTTTGAATTTCAAACTAAAAGAAACGTTTACGCAATAAAACGCTACCTGGTGCGATTCATTCAGCTATGATCAGCAGTATAGAGAAATCTGATACTAAAACAGGCCTGATTTTTCTGAAAAAGTATTGATAAAAGTCATTTTCTCCATTGCTACTTCATAGCGCGTATTACTACAATCTCACCAATATCGGGGAGAGTGATGCGTCATATAAGACAGTCGAATCTTTGAAGAATATGACATGCGCAGACAACGGTATTTCTGAACACGGCGAAAATCAGTCCTGGTGCTAAATCTCACATGCACATTAAAAACAACAACAACAAAAAGGTGTTTATATGCATTCCTCTACAGAGGATATCGTAATAAATTATCATTTAAAGCACAGGCGTTTGTCTTATGACGAATTTAGCGAGTAAAACGTTAGTTTAAACATATTTTATTCATCAGTATTAGATACAAATTTTACAAAACAAGAAGAAATACAAATATATGATAAATATACTGAGGAAAAGGATAAGAACGGAAGCTAAGCTTATAAAGTTCTTCTCCTAGAGTAAAACGTTGCTGCAAAGGAAAGCTATAGTGTATCTAAAAAGCACTTCTATTTTAGGAAGCAATGTTTTCCAAAGACGGGCTACAAAACGAGTTTTGTCATCCGCAGCAAAATATTCTGTTTACCTCTTTCGTTGGGAAACTAAGTCGTTTCAAGATTTTAATCCTTAATTTTCTATAAACGACTCGATGCCCTTTTGCAGACAGTGTAGATCAAGATCAAACGGCATAGAACGTGCCGGGTCTACATTGTTCGATAAGATTTTATTTTTTCACTCAAAACTTAGTTTGAAATAACAAAACTTTGGTGATGACTATCAGCTTAGAAGTTTCAATTTTACTTATTATGCAGGTTAAGGGTTTACGTAGATTTTCACTGCACTAGAAGAAGAAGAAGATTATGATGATGACGATAATGATGGGGATGATGATGATGATGATGATGATCAGGTAGTGGTCGATGTACATCAAGGATCATAGTGCTACATGCAAAGGCTACAAATTATCTTGGTAATAGTGCAATGAAAGAATTAACCCATCACCACACCGATCCCTACTTTTGATGACCCTGAGAAAGAAGCCTTCAGAAAACTTTGTGGGAAAAGGAGAAAATGCTGGCAACCAGCATTTTCTCCTTTTCCCACAATGTTTTCTACCCTTCACAAAACAAATTTCAAATTTTCTGTCAATTTTATTATGTCGTCTGGAAATGCAAAATATTGTCGTTTGGTAATCAGTTAAACAAAGAAAAGGATCTGGGTGCAAAGGAAGGGAAGTAACTCTTTACATACATCATTAATATAGCGGTTGAAAAGTAGTGGAAACCAGAATGAGTAATATTTGAAGAAAATGAAAGCTCTTAACTAAAGTATGTTACAGATATTAGGGAAAAACAAGCAATTACTTATTATCATAACAATCAACTGCTTTTCCCCAACGCCATGCCCTGCTGGAAAAAAAAAAATAAGCAAAGAAATTAAAACAGGCGAGTGAATAGGTTGAAAATAATTTTCGAAAAAAAAAAAATCTAGAATGTTGTTTATTTACTTGAAGCTGTAAAAGAATGGATGATCACGGAAAAACCCTCTGTGCATATTTCGAGGCAATATGACTTTGAGGTCGGGGTGTCTTAATTTGAAAAAAAAAAAAGCAGAACATAGCTCCAAAGTATCTCCATTGCACGGTTTGATGCTGCCAAAAGGCCTATGTGAGCGACTTCAGGGCCATTATGGCTCTTTTGCTTATCTCCTACTCTTAACCCTTTCCCAAACAACAAATTTTGGACCCTTCCAAACCGAAAGAGTTTGCAGACGACAATTTTAGATTTGGTGAAAATTGCAGAAAGTTCTCAAAAAGGGTAGAAAACACTGTGGGAAAAGGAGAAATTGCTCGTTACGAGCAATTTCTCCTTTCCCCTCAGTGTTTTCAAATACTTTTACTGCAGACACGTAAAAAACCAGGGCTTGTTTGGGAAAGGGTTAAAACATCTCTCCGAACACTCTTCTAATTTTTGCGTCGTCTATTTTTACGACTTAGTCATTCTACACAAAAACGCGTCTTGTTTGCTAATTACCATTCCATTTGTTTTTTCCCCACCTTATATTGATGTCTTTATAATACACTCTTTAAGAAATTTGAAAAAAGGAGGGCATGGGCTCCCACTGTTTTCCTTTTTTTTTTTTTCATAAATTCCTTGAAAGGACTGGAAATTCGCTTAACCCTTTACCCCATATGGCATTTCTAAGGTATCTCAAATTGACCCTAAAATAACAGCAATGATATAGCCGTTTCTTATGTGTATAAGACACCTTTTGATAGCATAGAAAACATTGTGACAAAAGGTGAAATTGCTCGTCACGAGCAATTTCACCTTTTGCCACAATGTTTTTAAAAGGCTCTTACAAGCAATGCGTACGAATGAGTATCTATGGAGTAAACGCTTAAGTATTCTCTGTAAAGGATGAAATTAATCCGCTACTTTTAAACTTCACTATAGTTAGCTTCCTTTACTTCTTATTTTTTGCGTTTGAATATATTCTAAGCATAGTTTCTTTTTTCTACCTTTTAGTCTTTTTTTCTTATTCTTACATGTGACTTATTCTGTCCTATGACATGAGTTCTGAAGGCATAGCATAACCAAAATCTCGGAAAAATACACCACCCGGAAGATATACATGTATATGACATACAAGTTAAAGACGTATATCAAGTAGAAGGGATATCTTTTTTTCCATTTACAAATTTACATCAAAATGACTTCCACATATTTATCTTTAAATATGTGAGTAGATTTATAATATTTCTTTTCAATGAAGCAATTCAGGCACAGAGATCGTGAAGCTGACAGATCGAATTATTGATTGTTTATTCGTTAAAAAGTATAAATCCGCCTTACCAAAATGAACTATGGAATATAGTACAGAGGAGTAATAATATTTGTTAGAATTATGCTTAATCTGGAAAAACAGGTTTTGTGTGTGTTGATGAGCTGGGGGGGGGGGGGGTATATCTTACCACAAAATTTTGCGAAATTTTAGCATTTTATTCTCCCTGATTTATGAAAGTTATAACGATTTTGTATTAGCCCTTTACCGCACAACCCCAAGTTTTGATGAAAACGCGAGAAAAGTAGAAAATGCTTGTAACTAGCATTTTCTCCTTTTTCATCAATGTTTTGTAACCTTCGGAGGACAAACCTTTTTTTTTTCACATTTTATTGTTGTCTTCAAATGTTTTATATTTTTACAGGAATAACTTTTTCGACCGGTAAAGAAGAAACCCTATACCACACGACAAAATCTTAACCTTGTCCAAATAGAAAGCATTTGCAGACGATTATTTCAATGTGGTTAATATAGTGTACTGTTTCTTTGAAAGGGTAGAAAACATTGTGGGAAAAGGAGAAACTGCTTATTTCCAGCATTTTTTCCTTTGCCTACAATGTTTTCAAAAGGCTCCTTTTCCAGGGTCGTTTAAAGTCGACATTGTGTGGTAAAGAGTTAATGCTACTCTCGGACTCTCGAGGAGGGAAGCACTTACGAAAATGGGAGAGACATAGAGTTCATCTTAACCCCAAGGCTCCTAAGCGAGATCTATTGACCCTTTGCGGACAATGTAGATCAAGATCAGACTGCCCAGAACGTGCAGTCTGATCTTGGATCTACACTGTCCAATTAAGAGACATTATTTCCGAAATAGATAGCTTTGAAATAGTAATGTTTGGGTTTTTACTATCGATCTGAAAATTTTATTACAGTTATGTAGCAAGATAAGAGTTAAATCATTACCAAACGACAATATTTAAGGCTTGTCAAAATCAAAGGCATTTGCAGACGAAAATTTGTTTTTTGAAATGTAGAAAACATTGTGTGAAAAGGAGAAAATGATGATTACAAGCGTTTTCTCCTTTTCCTACAATGTTTTCTAAAGGCAGCTTTCTCAGGGTCGTCAAAGGTATGGACTGTGTGGTAATGGGTTAATACAATAATGGTGAAGAATAAAACTAAAATACATTGAACCTCTACTGGTATAAAAATTGACTTGTAGCTTAACGTGACGCATTTATTTGGATTAATAAGGATTTTTATCTGAGATGAAGGAGACCTTGCGGTGGTACATACAGTGTATAACCCCATAAAGAACAGGCTTTTGTAACCATGGCAACTAAGAGACAGATAGCAGAGCAGGTACATAAATTATCTCGTCACCCTAAGTGAAGGAAAGGCATATTCTGTTACTGTATATGGAAAAAAATGGAAAGTTCATAGTCAAGATCTGCCTAGCCAAATCGTAAGGCGTCGGCCATGTGGTCTGGTAGTCGCCTGTTCGAACACGCAACCCTGACATGGCAAAAACTCATTTTGAGGATTTAAGAAAGTCGTTGCGACAGGATATAGTTCCTGTCCTCTTTGATATTCGAGTTAGTTTTTGTGGAAAAACAGCGAATGCCTTTGACAATACTTTGCACTTAGTTTTTATGCTTGCTTTATAGTACATGTATATATAAAATTCCTCTTGAAACGGCGTTAAACATAAACAGCTTTAAAGGTCATCTCACTGAATGTAAAGACAGTTCCTAGCTTGACAAGATTATAATGTAGATATTACCGTGACATACCCGTTGTGACGAATAAAAATATTAAAAAAGTGTATTGTAACTTTAAATAAAACATTTCAGCATCATTGGTGAAAGCATGTAATTTTGCCAACGGTTTTTTTTTCAGTGAATCCATTAGATTAAACTCTTTCTGAATTTCAGTGATTCTGTAATCAGATATTGACATGAAGTGAAAGAAGTAGTTCCGGGCATTACCTGCTTATTTCCCAAGTAAATGACTTTGACACCAGTTACAGATTTACACGCAACCATGTACACATCATTATTTGGATACGATTTTCATAACAAATAATAAAAAAAATTCTTGTATGTTGTGAAACTTTTTCCAAAGTTTTTTCTTTATCTTCAGATACAAATTTTGACGAACGACGATCATCTATCTTTCCTGAAAAAGAGAGACAAGACCGGGTACTTGCACAAACCACCTAGAATCAGGCCGAATTATGGCAAACCCAACAAGAGCTTCCTGCCGAAAACCAAAATATCACGTGTCCTTCTTTACGACAATTCAATGCAGGACCAAATGCTGGATGTGAGACGGAACTATATTGAAAGGCAGAAAAAAAGAGTAACACAGATCTTTGAAAAGAATAAATATGCCTTCCAGGACAAATTATCAATCCGACAGAAATGGCACGACTCGTGGGATCACCGTTATCAGATAATGAAAGAGGCGTTCATTGCCAAATATGGGACGAAGTACATGCCTGTGCCTACGCCAGACGAAGAAAAAATAGATCCATTCCTGATAAATGCCCGCATTGCTCCACCTTTGAACATTCTAGTTTACTACATTGCTGGACTTGAAGAAGAAAAACAGAAAAAGAAGTTGGACATTGACAACGTGAGAAAGAAAATAAGCAGTCTAATTGATAAATTGAAACCTGGCAATGATATTTATACACGGTCCATCGAAGACCCGAGATTTCGAACTTTAGAAGAGACCTTAACCACTCCAGGGTTTAAATCAGATGGTTATCTGCAATTAAGTCCTGTGTATGCCAAAGTTCCAAACCACAAGAAATGGAAACCAGCAAAACGTGAACCGATCATTTTGCCGAGTTTTTATGCCAAACTGAGAGCTGAATCGCGGGAGTCATCCGATTCTAATACTTCCGGAGAGTCGTCTGCAAAGAAAAGAGATTCAACCCTACCGGAAGTAGACTGTGATGAATACTCCTTATCGACAATGTCACCTGACGATGATGCCACTGATCATGAAACATTATAATAATGTACCATTTTAGTTACTAAGCCGTATATATACATGTTAGACCTAAACGGTTGGTTGGTTGTGTTGGGGTTTAACGCCACTTTAACAGCTAAGGTCATATCATGGCGGTCGGTGACGCACATGTGTTTCCTGGCTTTCTCACACCGGTACTTACACTACTTTCTTTCCAAAGTCACCGATTACTTTTCTCACATGCTTCAGCAGAGGTGAGAGGCGAAAATACGCCGGAAAGAAAGTTTGCCTCAACCGGGTATCGAACTCACAACCACCAGGTCATGAGTCCGACACGCTCACCACTGAGCCACCCGGGCGGGCAGACCTAAACGGACACAGTGGAATAAGTTGTGTACTTCTTTCCAAACTTTGCCATTTGAACAAGCGAACGTAAAGGTTAAGGCAAGCACTAACCCACATTTAACTCATCAGTAAACGGCGATAAAGTTTTAGAACAATCCAAACTTACAAACATTTTCAAGCCACAATTTAAATTTGGCTGAAATAATGAAAAAAAAAAGTGGGAAATGAGAAAAATACTGGTTTAAGCCTCTTCTCCTCATCCCACAATGTTTTCGATAGTCTTCTTCGTAGGAGACATTAAAAACTCAGGAGTTTGTTTAGAGAGAGTAAAATAATCAACAAAAAGGTAACACAGCATCTGATTGGCTAAGCCAATTGGCTTAGCCAATCAGATGTTGTTTTACTTCTAATTTAGAAAATATTGAATCACCACTGTCCGATAAGGATATGTTATTTTTCTCTAATCTAAAGCTAACTCTGAAAACGGAATACTCAGGCTTTTACCATTTACTTAACGCCCAAATAGTTTATCATATCGGCGGTTTACTTAAAAAAACCTCGTACCTACAGCTTGATTCAAGCCGTAGTTACGAGGTTTTTGAAGTAAACCGACGATATGCACTAGTTTCTGAATCCAAACTACTCATGTCTAATCAGGAAGAAGAAAAGACTATTTTTTTCCTGTTTTATAATATTCATGCAGACTGGGAAAATACTTTTCAGCTGTTTAGACAGCTAAAGTCCGTCTAGTAGGCCTATATATTCCTTATAACCCTTACAACGGTCAAAGGTAAATCAGAGGGGCGTTCAATCCCGATATTGTACGACCCCGTAAAAAAAAGGCTTTTGAAAATGTTGATTGTGGAAAAAGGAAAAAAAATCTTGTAGCAAGAATTTTCTCCTTCCTTTTTTACCCATCGCAAAGTTCATCATTTGAGTCAAATTGAAACCTTCATGTTCAGATAGCTTTTAACCCTTTAGCTGCAGATCGTACTCACTGACCTTTTGCGGACAGTGTAGATCAAGATCAGACTGCACAACACGTGCAGTCTGATCTTTGATCTATACTGTCCGAGGAGGAGATATCTCTTCCCAAAACTTAACTTTGAAATAGCAACCTTTGAGTTTCTACTGTCCGCTTTAATGATTGTTTAACATACACAGCAGGATAAGGGTTAATTGCACAAGTTTATGTTTTGTCGTGTGGTAAAAAGTTCAGAGTACGAGCACAGAGAAATAGACGTAGGCTTTACCGCTATGTATCAAGGTGCATAGCTGTCATCCTAATGGAAGGGACGTAACTTTCATATGAATTGATTACCTCCCTTTGAAATAATTTGATTGGTGCAGAATGTAAGGCGACTATTAATCGGCTGCATCAGTCGAAATTATAACGTTGAGTAGGTGAGAATGACTGCAGTCATACGGAAGGTAAAACATATTGATAGATTTTTTTTTGCATAGACAAAGTTTTACGTTTGTTTCTGTATTTCAAATATTGTTTCTAAACATCGTACTTATAGGGAAAATTTGTGATTTAAACAACTTTGAGTAGCGATAATGTCCGGGTTCAAGAGGTCAGAGCGGCGTTATACTTCATCAGATGTGTATTTCAATGTAAACAGCGATAACACGCACTGTAAACATGAACAACGGAAACTTTGCATAAATAGCACAAAGGTCTAGATACCGTATGTGCATAGAAGATTGATAAATTTCGAAAAATCTTTTTTTTTTGCAGCTTATTTTTGTGATCTCTCGATATAACTGCCCTGTCTGTCCACCTCTCTCTCCCCCTTTCTCCCCCTCCTCTCTCTCTCTAACCTGCTTTGAAAACCCTGCTTCTCCATGAAAAAAACTGAATTAATTAATTAACCCTTTACCACACATTCCCTACTTTTGACGACCCTGACAAAGAAGCCTTCAGAAAACATTGTGGGAAAAGGAGAAAATGCTGGTAACCAGCATTTTCTCCTTTTCCCACAATGTTTTCTACCCTTTCCAAATAAAATTTCAAATTTCTGACTCACATTTAATTTGTCGTCTGCAGATACCTTCAATTTGGACCAGTCTAAAATTTTGTCGTTTGGCAAAGGGTTTATCTTCACCGGGAAAAATTGATTTTACGGGTATCCTTCTAGTGGCGAACACCAGTTTTCCGATGAAGAGTGTAGACAGCGATCAATCTGCATGTCAGTACAGTCTGATCTTGGATACTCTCTTCAATTAACCCGCAGCTGTTTATTAAAGCATTATTGCACTCATCTAATGCTAACAAATGGATCCTGGTGGATTGTTGCTCCCGTTGATTAGTTGAATTGAGCAAGCAGACGACAAAATGCTAGACCTGTCCATATTGAAAGCAATTGCAGACGACATATTGTACGCTGCTCAAATGATTTAAGACTGCATGCCTAGCAAACTCTATTTTATAGTAGAATTGATTGATTTATTGCATAGCTTTTAACGCCGATTTTATCATTATTTCAGTTATATTGCGGCGGCCAGTACACATATCCATGCTTTCATGGTTTCCTTGAGTTTCTTGGACTAGTGCTTAGGAAATATATTCTTTCCAAGCCACTGGCTGCTTTCCCACATATCAGTTGTCGAACTAATAGTCAGCAGTGAGAGTTTGTGGGTGAATAACAGTAGGCCTAAAGCTAGTTACCAGTGTTTTCTTCTTATCCTGGGATGTTTTTTGTCCCAAGAGATTTCTGTATCAAAGTTATGGCAAGGGATTGTTTAGTGAAGGATTCGAGTGACTCTTCAGGGGTACCAAGAGTTACATATCACCTTAGTTCTTCAACCCTGTACCACAAAATCCCTACTTTTGACGATCCTGAGAAAGAAGCCTATGGAAGACATTGTGGAAAAAGGAGAAAATACTGATTACCGATATTTTCTCCTTTTCTCACAATGTTTTCAAAAGGCTTTTTCCTCTGGGTCGTAAAAACCAGGGATTGTTTGGTAAAGGGTTAAAAATTGAAAAAAAAAAAATAATCATTTGCTCCAACTTTAATTTGTCGTATGCATATGTTTTAAGTTTGAGCAAGTCACGAATTTTGTCGTTTGGTAAGAAGTTTCTAACGTATAGGGCTTGAAACCAAGGGATTGCTGGTTGAGTACCCACCATGGCCAAAAAATTCTTTATAGCCAATAGGACAGGATTCATTTCACTCTCACTGCCAGGTTTCTACCAGGTTTGTGTCGGGGAAAGGAATCGACTTGGGTCCTTATTCTGAAGTCAAGTTTCAATTTTTGAGTCACATTTATATTGTCGTCTGTAAATGCTTTAAATTTAGACAAGATTGAAATTTTGTCGTTTGGTGAAGAGTTAAGCCGAGTATTTAGCAAAGCAGTCTATCCAAGCCATCGATTCCTTTCCCAGACAAAAACCAGGGCCCTTATTCACCAACCATTCTTCAGAAAATTCTTAGTCTTATTCTTCAGAATTTTGTC
The DNA here is from genome assembly GCA_943736015.1 of Tridacna crocea. Classification (NCBI taxonomy): domain Eukaryota; kingdom Metazoa; phylum Mollusca; class Bivalvia; order Cardiida; family Cardiidae; genus Tridacna; species Tridacna crocea. Next base: position 22,782,142 of record OX031067.1, on the reverse strand, counting down.
AATGTGAAAGTAACTGAACTTCTGATTGTCTAAACCGAATGGTTTAGCCAATCAGAAGTTCTACTTTTACACTGACAAAATTCTGAAGAATAAGACTAAGAATTTTCTTAAGAATGTTTGGTGGATACAGGCCCTGGTTTTGTCTGGGAAAGGAATCGATGGCTTGGATAGACTGCTTTGCTAAATACTCGGCTTAACTCTTCACCAAACGACAAAATTTGAGTCTTGTCTAAATTTAAAGCATTTGCAGGCGACAATATAAATGTGACTCAAAATGTGAAACTTGACTTTAGAAGAGTAGAAAACATTGTGGGAAAAGGAGAAAATGCTGGTTGCCAGCATTTTCTCCTTTTCCACAATGTTTCAAGAAGGTTTCTTCCTCTGGGTCTTAAAGACCAGGGATTATTTGGTAAAGGGTTAAGAGAAATTCCAAGGCCCGTGGGTATGTGCACTTGCTACAGTGATATGACTGAAATGGTGCTAAAATGACCGACCGCGCGACCGACCGACCGACCGACCGTGCGACCGACTGTTTGACTGACCGACTAAGCAACTACTGACCAAATAAACTAACCAGTCAACAAACAAATCATAACCCCCGTTCCCCATAAAATGATCCTCTATAATAGTGACTTTGACATGCCTCACTTGTGATATAGAATTTTAATGCATCGTTTGTTTTTAATTGCAACTATTAACACAGTTTTCTCTGAACAAATGAAAAAATCAAACATTTCAAAGACGACGGAATATTAATCTTTTTTTTTCAAATGGAAAGCAGCCGCACACAAAAAATATATATGGCTAAAGTGATGAAATTTGTCTACGAACAAGAAAACATCGCGGGAAAAGGAGAAAATGGTAGCAACAGAGTTGCCCAGACGGACCTTAGTAGATACTTTTTGCGAATGCATTCTGCCACCTTTTCACATATTGTGGTTCATTCGGATTCTACACTTACCACTGTATCAAACAATCCCTGGTTTTCTCGTCCTGGAGAGAGAAGCCTTCAGAAAACATTGTGAGAAAAGGAGAAAATGCTGGTAACCAGCATTTTCTGCTTTTACCACAATGTTTTAATTTCTTCCGTCCCAAAACCAATTTCAATTTCTGATTCACACTAAATTTGTCATCTGCAAATGTTGCGAATTTGGAGTAGTCTTAAATTATGTCGTTAGGTAAAGACTTCTAAAACGTCGAGATTGTTTCAATTGTGTATGTTGTAGGCCAGATTGAAATCTAGGCAGATCCGGAATCTGCCCAGGCATATCTGGAATCTGCCTAGACCAAATCAGAATTATGATTTTGTGTAGACCAAAATCGATTGTTTTCTATTTTTTTTATTTCAGTCATAATTATTGTTTTTACAACTGAGAGGTATTTTTAATTAGCAATTTATTTTTTTCACCACAATTGCTCTGTGTTCCACATTTTCTTTTTGCTGAAGTGCAAAACATTCAGAATCTATTATTACTGTGAATTTCTTATTAAAACGTCTTTAATTTTGTCGTGTAAGTTAAATAAGATGCTTTATATGTAGTCGCACTATATTATATGACAAAATATTTTAGTCTGGTTTAGATAGATTGTGGATCTGCCTCGCCAAACTGGAACCCTAATGTGGTCTAGACAGTATTCCAGTTTGGCCGTATCTGGAACACGACACATACACACACAAAAATCCATAATAAATTAATAATCTCACAGAAGGGGTATGGCAAATCCCCATATCATTACGTACTTACGCATACTTGTACATCGCCGTTCAAAAAATTACTTAAGTTCTATTTAGGTATATCTCACAAAAGAGAAAAAAAAAATGGTTTAACCCTTCCGCTGTTTTACAGTATCTTGCTTTGAATAGAAGAAAACTCTATTTTATAGCAGAATTGACTAATTGATTGCATAGTTTTTAACTATGAATCAGAAAAAGCCAGAATTTTAGATACATCGTACATTTGTCGTATGGAGTTTCGCCGCACGGCGCGTCTGATACGGTAACTAGGCGACGGCTGCACTGTTCGGCGCAGTACATCACATCGCCAGCATAGTGCATAAACGTGTTCCCGCAGTTACTGTACATCAGTGCGAGCTCAAAGCTCAAAGCTCAAAGCTCAAAGTCCTAGCCATGATAACTAGAGTCAGTCTTCCGATTACAATGTATAAGACACCCATTTCCCCTACGCCTTTGGTCCGCATTGCTCTCTAGAACAAGGAGAATGAATCCAATATTGAACCATAGCACATGATATTGCTTTTAACTCTTTACCAAACGACAAAATTGTAGAATGGTCCAAATTGAAAGCATTTGCAGACGGAAAAAAAAAACGTGACCAAAAAAAAGAAACTTGACTTTTTGCAATAGGAAGAGCAACGCCTTAACCCATTACCACACAATCCCTACTTTTGACGACCCCGAGAAAGAAGCCTTTAGAAAACCTTGTGGGAAAAGGAGAAATGCTGGTAACCAGCATTTGCTCCTTTTCCCAGAGTGTTTTTCGAAGGCTTTTTTCTTGAAGTCGTTAAAACCAGGGACTGTTTAGTAAATGGTAAGTCTTTTGCTTGTATACAGAGCGCAATGTATCTTCGGCTACATACGGTGCTTGAAAAAAAGTTCCACGCCAGGTCGCTTCTTTCCGGGGATTACTAGTAATGATAGACGTTGTGACTGAATTCTCTGTCACTGCAGAGCGATGTTTCAACGATGATTATTTGAAAAAGCAGCTAACGGTAGTGGTCTTGAAAGAGTACCGTGCGAATAATTTGTAAAAGAAACTCTAGGAAAGCACTGATAAACTGCACTGACCGCCGCATAGAAAATACTGAAATGGTGTAAAACACTTAAGTATGATACCAGCTGGAACATAAATTATGATTTTAGCTTAACATTTTATTTGATAGAAATGAATGAAAAATAATGAAATCAAAACAAAATTATATTGATAGAACTTGACAGTTGAGCTGTAAATCGGGTCCAATATTAATTATAGATCGAAATTATCTGAGTGGCGCCCTGGCCTGGAAAAAAGGGGGTTAATGCATCTCCAGGACGCATAATACTGAGCGAGTCATAACATATTTCTGTATTTATAGGTCCATTTTGTGAATTAAACTGCGGAATCATGAAGTTGAATGGTCCTTGGACATGGGAAAAAGTTTGAATAGCATTAGTCGATACATTTTGTAGGAGCTGCTAAGTGCGACTCGCTGACCTTTTGCGGACCGTGTAGATCAAGATCAGACTGCACAGAACGTGCAGTCTGATCTTAGATCTACACTGTCCGATAAGGAGATATTATTCATCAACGCATGACTTTGAAATAGAAACATTTAGGTTTCTACTATCGAAATGACAGTTTCATTTTAGTTATGTAGCAGGATAAATGTTTAAGCTACTTTTCACGGAGCATTTCTCATTTGAATATATTGTTATCTCTGTCAGCGCAAAATACATAGGCTTGATCTCTTTTGCCGGTATAATACAGAGAAATGACCTTCCCCTACAAAATGACCCATAGGTCATTTCACTACGTAGGGGAATGACCCGGGTCATTCTTCTACGTAGTGAAATGACCCAAAGGGTTATTTCTTTACGTAGAATATTGACCCGGGTCATTTCTCTACGTAGTGAAATGACCTATGGGTCATTTTGAAGGGGAGGGTAATTTCTATGCATTACACCGGCTAAAGACACAATCCCCTGAAATCCAGGAAAATATTTTCATATTACAGGCAAGACCATACCAGCGGACAGTATAGAAACAAGATCGGACTGCAGGTTCTGTGAAGTCTGAAATTGATTTATGCTGTTCGCAAAAGACCCTGTATTTGCTCAGTATAATTGAAAATTTCTTCAAAATAGCGAAATCTAAAGGGTTGGGATTTTTTAGACATTTCGGTGGTTAAAGATCATGCAGACAGATATGATATTTATTTATTTGTTTTTATTGTGTTTAAAGCCGTTTTCAATGTTACATTTTTATTTCTTTTACGTGGCGGCGCCCAGTGCAACAACCCATGCTGTCCTGGAGTTACTTTTACCAAAACTTCACATGTAGCGTTTCACAGTTTCCCTCATAAACATGGTCGAAACAATAGTCAACGGTGAAATAAGATTGAGTCCTGACGCAGTGATTGTCATCAATCCTCGGAAAGAAATTAGGCGAGCCAAGGACTTAATCCTTTTACCAAACGATCCCTGGTTTTAACGACCCTGAGATAGAGGCCTTTTGTAAACATTGTGGGAAAAGGAAAAAATGCTGGTAATCAGCATTTTCTCCTTTTCCCACTCTGTTTATCATCCTGCTGAAAACATATTGGAGAATGGAACAGCCATGTTCAGATCGGATGATGGGGTTTGTCCTTGACAGATAGGGTAGTGGTTACCCGGATTTCCTCCTTTTGCCATAAAGATAAATCCTTTTCGGCCCGAGGAAAATTGAATTAACCAAAAATACACTTAACAAAAAAACCTTTTAGTCAAAAATTAGGAAGTGAGTATTAGTTAATTCTACTTTTTGTACAGTCTGTTCCAGATCTACTTTATCCGAAAAAAAAAAAGTATTTGATGTATTTATCTTCGGCTACTTGTCTTTTTAACAACAACAACATCCCCCCCCACCCAAGATTTTGGACTGGTCCAAATGTAAAGCCAGAGCTCCAGGTAAAGGGATTTCAAAATTGAAAATATGAATTATTCTCCAATTAACCCTATGTTGTCGGTATTCATTAGAATCGTCTCGATGAGACGATTCTAATGAGTACCCACAACATAGGGTTTTAAAGAGAAATAATGGATTTAGAATACCATCACTCCTTCTTTTCTGGAGCTCTGAAAGCATTTGCAGACAACTGATTAAATGTTAAGATTATAGCATGTGTTCTTGAAAGGGTAAAAAACATTTTTTGCAAAAAAAAAAGCAGAAAAAAAAAAAATCAACCAGCATTTTCTCCTTTCCCACATTTTTTTTCGAAAAGATTTCTTCATGAAGGCAGTTTACATTCGGATTTGTGTAGTTAAAAAGGATAACGATACATGTACATGTATACATTCATGAGCAATGCTCTGCGAAACGGGCGGGTTACTGCATCCGCAAAAAGTGTCGATTTGTGCAGGTTGACCAGAATCGAAACTTTTTGCAATCGGTTAAATTTTTTGCACATCTCAGGATCAGTCTACCTCGTTATTAAGTCGGTTTTTGAAACAAATAACATTCCATGGGTCAATAATCATGACGTATAGTGACTTGCTCAGTAAAATAAATTACGGAAAAGCGTTAATTGAAACATACTTTATTCTACAAAAATACAATATACAAGTCATGTTCATGAAGAATTCAAATGCATTAAATTGACAAGAATAATCCTGTAGAAATGTATTGGAACGGAAGCAATTCTCCAATTTCCGGAAATGCGTTAAACCCCCTTTCCCCAAAGCATGGCTCATATGTACATGAATAAACTGTACCTAAGGATATCCGTATGTAGTTGCTAACCCATTATCTCCCGCTAGATGACATTCTAATCTTCGAAGAATATGACATGCGCAAACAACGGTTGCTAACCCTTTAAGCTTCAGAGGCGAAAAGAGCTTTTGCGTAGGGTGTAGACTGGGATCAGACTGCACTTTAACCCATTACCACACAATCCCTACTTTTGATGCCCCTGAGAAAGAAGCCTTTTGAAAACCTGTGGGAAAAGGAGAAAATGCTGGTAAACAGCATTTTCTCCTTTTCCCACAGTGGTTTCTACCCTTCCCAGAACAAATTTCAATTTTTCACTCACCTTTATTTTGTTGTCTGCAAATGCTTTCAATTTGGACCAGTCTAAAATTTTCTTGTGTGGTAAAGAGTTCAGTGTTGTCAAATTTGGATTTGTTTGCTATTTTAGTGTACACGATAAAAAAAAAATCAGTTATAATGATTTGTACTAGTAACATTATTATTCGAATGTCATTCATTTCAGGCGAACACAGTACAACTTCTGTTACGATGTTTAAGTACAACGTCAGCCCAGAAGGGAACGGAGACGATTGTGAACAAGAATGTGCGACTTTTGGAACGGCCCACAGATACCGACAGCCCGAGACCCCTCGTTATCATGCTCGGGTGGCTGTACGCTAAACCGAAGTATTTACAGAAATACACCGATATTTATCTGAAGGAGGGGTTCGATATCATGCATATACAGGTAGCATTTTTGTTTGTTTATTAATTTCTATCAGTGAATTACTGTGATTTCACAGTGAATAACACCACTAGTGATGATTTGGCATACCTCGGGTGATGGGAGCCATCAAATCCCTCGGCTGTATCTGGTGGGTTGATACGCACCAGATCGGTACATACCCGGAAATGCGCCGGTTTACCGTTCTGAAAATTGTAAGGCTTCTCTTGCAAAAGAAAACTTCAGTTTCAGTTTTCTATAGAAGTCTTTCCAAATATATTTCAGTTGTGTTGATAAAGAGTTCGCATATTCATTATTTTATCAATTCCGATTGAAGTTTTCACCTACAGATAAACAGATGGGAATAACTTCATCGAGGATGTTTATGTCGTTGCTAAACGACTGGCATCGGTGCTACATGTATAAGATTACGTATTTCGCAGTTCAAACGAAAACGACAGTTATACGGACGAGGTTAGATGTAGACGTTCGTTTGGTAAAGGGTTAAACAGCTTTTTCGGGCAGCGTCGACCGTACAGTCTGATGTTAGATATACAGTACAATCTAATTTAAGCAAGTAGTCAATGCAGGGGTATCCAGCTTATGGATTAGCCATCCCGTTCCTTTGACTTGCATCCGTCAGGTCCAGCTATAAGGCATTAAACACCTTGGCCTATTTGTTGTCTAGGAGTGGAATTCCACATTCCAGAAATGGTTATCCAAAGCCTAATTAAGGGCTTGCAAAGACAGTGACAAAATGTCATAGATAGAAACAGACCACATACTCGCTATATGGTCCATACCAAATTAATCGTTATTTTTATTTTTCCGCAAATTTCGCTTTTTCCTCGTTTTGGAAAAACAGCCAATTTAGTGACCATCGAGTTAGAAATGAAACTAAAATTAGTAACTTGCACAAAAATCTTTACATACCATGATAAATAAAGCAGAAGATACAAAAAAAATACTAAAGATTTTACTACATCCTATGACATTTGAAATATTCTTCAAATCTTGGGCATAAGATATATACAAATTTGAATGATAATAATATGACAGTTTGCTTTCAGTTCAATTTCGCTATACCTTGAAAAAAAAATCAATTTCGCAAACGTCGTTGAAATATTCTACTTCCATAGATCATATCTGTCTCCGGTATTGACATGCTTTAAGAGTAAAATTGAACTTAATTGATTTATTAACGAGTTTAATCAGATTTGGGTCGCTTGTGCATGCGTTTGATTAATAATTTAGCACAAATACTTTTAATTGATCGTTTGTCTTCTTTTCTACACAGTGACGTGTTAATATCTTCGGGGATATGATCAAATCACGGCAGGCCCGTTAATCGTACGTTCATCTCGGTTTAGGTACGTTGTCATTCCGTCCAATTACAAGACGAGATAGATAAACTATTTGTAGCAGGTTGAAACTTCTAGAGCACCCTTCACGTCCTGTCCCGTCTATGACTTTCCTAAAAATAGATCGTAAAAGGTTGCTACTGCGTCTAAACCACAATCTGAGTCCGTTTAGTAATACTGTTCGAAGGTAGTGAGGACGGGTTTGGTGTGACGGGGGTACCAGAAACGTGTAGTGCAATCAGTTGCAAGGTCCATATTCACCAACCATTCTTAAGAACATTCTTAGTCTTATTCTTCAGAATTTCGTCAGTGTGAAAGGAACAGAACTTCTGATTGGCTAAACCATATGGTTTAGCCAATCAGAAGTTCTGTTACTTTCACAGTCAGAAAATCACAGTAAGAAAATCTTGAACAATAAGACAAAGAACTTTGTTAAGAATGGTTGGAGAATATGGACTCAGGGTGTGAGAATAAACGAAGTAGAAACCGCTAAGGACGTAATTGCAACGAGAACAAAGTAATTACTAGTATTTGGTTAACCCTTTCCTAAACAATCCCTGGATCTTACGGGTATGGAATAGTAGCCTTTTGAAAACATTGTTGGAAAAGGAGAAAATGCTGGTAACCAGCATTTTCTCCTTTTCCCACAATGTTTTCTACCCTATCATAGACAGAAATAATCTTTTCAGCAAGAGTTGAATTGTGGTCTGCAAGTGCTTTCAATTTGGTTCAGTCCAAAAGTTTGTCGTTTGTGAAAGAGTTAAGGGTTTCTAACAAAAGGGCAGTTTTGATACCATATTGGCAAAAGGAGAAATTGTTCTTACAAGCTCTCTGTTCTTTTACCTTCAAAGTTCCCACGCTTCTTTCTTAACGACTGTTCATATATTAAATCTTGCTCAATGCAAAGCATCCGCGATTCATCAAGATGTTACTTTAGTCGTCTATCGCAAACTCGCTTCAGGAAGTAACATGTAGATCTTTAAGGATAAATTTTATTTAACCCTTATCTTACTTAATAAACTAAATAAAATGTTCACGATCATAGTCTGAACCCAAATAAAGCTTTTTCAAACGTTCTCTTGTTTTGGAGAAAAATACCCCCTTCACGGACAGAGTAAATCTAAGATCAGACTGCACGGTCTGTACAGTCTGATCTTGATCTATACTGTCCGCAAAAGGTCACTTAGTCACACTTAGCGGCCTAAGGGTAAATGACGTCCATTTTGTTATAAAACCCTTTATAAGATATCCGCAGTCTTAACGTTCGTAAGGGAGAAATTTTTGAAAACATGGTGGGAAAAGGAGAAAATGCTGGTAACCAGTATTTTCTCCTTTTCCCACAATGTTTTCTATCCCCTTCTAAAAATGAATTCGATCATTTGAACCGTATATTGAAAGGCCTGTAATTTTCATCATGTAAAGTATGTATCAAGTCTTTCTTGAAAAGAATTTTTTTTTTCAATGACCCGTATTCCGAGTTTTTTAAAAAAAATCTTAGGATGGCACTGGAAAACATTGTGGGAAAAGGAGAAAATGCTGGTAACCAGCAATTTTTCGTTTTTCCATAAAGTTTCCTACCGTTTCAGAGACGAAACCCATTATTTGAACCACTTTTTAACTTGTCATCTGCAAACGCTTTTAAATGGGACGAGTCAAATATTTTGTCGTTTAGTACAGGTTTAATTGTGGCCATTTAGCTTTAAGCTAAAATTTATATCAGGTTTGCTGTGGTCAATTGCATGTACACAAAGTATATATCTCATAAATTTGAGCAAATGCTGTGATAATTTCTTCGCTGAAATGTAACGTTAACCTAAAACTTATCTTTAGGCTTATTACAACTACATAACATTTTGTTCTAAGGTGACCTCGCAGATGACCTCCAACTTTGAACCTTTTATCGTCCAAGACAGTTTTAGACTCGGCAGACGATGTCTTTAACCTTTTACTGCACAATGCCGAACTTGGACAACCCTTGAAAAGAAGTCTATTGAAAAACCTTGAGGGAAAAGGAGAAAATGCTGGTAACCAGCATTTTCTTCTTTTTTCATATTTTCTACGCTTGCAAAGAGAAATTGCAGCATTCGTACTACAGTGGACTTGTTGTCTGCAAATTGTTTCAGTTTGGACAGGGCTAAAATTTTGTTGTGTTGTAAAGGGTTAAATAGATGGAAAAGGGTGTTGGAAAAGGAGAAAATGCTACGATGTATTATAATTGGCTCGCAACACCCAAAAAGATGTATTCGAACATTTGCGTAAACTCTCCTCTCGGATCATCCTGCCTAGTCCGCACAGATTAATCCAAGACGGCACTTCACGACTAGATTAGGTTCTGTGGTACAGTAGACTTGTGCAAAACAGAAAATTGATAAAAACGGAAAGTGTCGTCTCGGAATATGCCTGCGCAGACTGCGTAGGTTGGTCCCAGACCCCAGTTTACGCAAATATCCGAATGCGCCTTTCCGCGTTTTGCAAGCCATATGGCCTTCAACACGCGAAAAGGGGCATTCGGACGTTTGCGTAAAGTGTCGTCTCGGATCAGCTGTCTGCGCAGACTAATCCAAAACGGCACTTTCCGTTCTAATGTGATTTTCTGTTTCGCGAAAGTCTATACTGTAGCACAAAATCTAATGTAGTCGTAAAGTGCCGTCTTGGATTAGCCTGCGCGGACTGCGCAGGCTGATCCGAGACGGCACTTAACGCAAATGTCCGAATGCCCCTTTCCGCGTGTTGCAAGTCATATCATATCAGAGAACTCTGGCTTATTTTTATAAATGTCGCAATATTCGCTTACAAATACCTTCAGTTTCTGAGGGTTTATAATTTGTCGGTTGGGAAAGGCTTTCAGAACGATTCGTTGTCATAGTCCGGTCTGTTAGCTCAAAAATGTTTACCAGCCGGACGAAAGTGTGAACATTTTATATGATGTAAACAATAAGTTTCTAAAACGAAAAAAAAAGGGTGTGCCCGATTTTAAGGCCCTAGATCAATTTTTATTGCGACACAGGTCTATAGTAGCTGATCTATAAAAATAATTATAGCAAAAGAAGAAGGATAGGAAAGAAGTTGCAAGCCTTTCAACGCAATTTCTGAAGTTTGTCTCAATTTACATGTTTTCTTTTACTAGGTGCAGTTGAGGCAAATATTGGTATCAGCTCGAGTGCAGGAAATGATGAAGGGCGTACTTGATTTGTGCCAAGATGGCGACCGGAAGTCACAGCCAATATTTGTTCACGGATTCTCGGTCGGCGGTTACATTTACGCGGAACTCCTTGTTCACACGTTTCAGAATCCAAAGCAGTATGGAGATTTTCCGGGACGACTTTGTGGTCACATCTTTGATAGTCCAGTCGATTTTACAAACATCCCTCGAGGTGTCGCAAGAGCGTCCACCAGTAATGCCTTGTTACAGAGCACCATCAAATCATCATTGGAACTATATTTAAAATCAGCAAAGCAATCCTCTAAAGACTACATTCGAGCATCCATTGCCTGGAAAGCAAATGATTACAGAATACCGACAAAAATAATTTATTCTTTAGCTGACCCGGTTTGTGACCCGGAACTAATTGAAAGTATCGTTTCTGATTGGATAAAAAGAGGAATCGATGCTGAAAGTGAATCATGGGAAAAAGCACCGCACGTAAGCGTGTTTAGAAACCATCCGGAACAATACACGAAATCTGTGATAGACTTTATACGTCGAAACAGACCCAATCGAGACCCAGAGAGTGCAATAGGAAGAGCAACGCCTTAAAATAACTATCGTACGAGTATATAGTATAAGAAATTTAATATTCTTATCGTCCAACATTGAATTCGATTGGATGAGTACAGCGCACAATCAGCTCATATTATGGACGTGTCACGACGCGTTATAAATATTTCATTATATTCCTGTAAATTAATTACTGGCAGTTCACAGTGAATTACACCACTAGTGATGAAAATTATGGTATCAGCACTAGTGGTAACATAGTTCTAGAATGTTTGCCGGTGTAATGCAGAGAAATGACTCCCATTACAAAATGACCCACGGGTCATTTCTGGACGTAGAGGAATGACCCACGGGTCATTCCTCTACGTCGAAAAATGACCGTGGGTCATTTTGTAATGGAGGTCATTTCTTTGTATTACACCGGAACTACTCTTTCCTGTATCGCTTATATTACACCATTCTTGATAATTATCAGAATTTAATTTATCATGTTAGCAAAAAGGCAGTAGATTTCAATTTATTTTAATCTTACACTTGCAGATAATATGAATGGTTTAGAGTAAGGACATAATATTATGAAACGCTCGGTAATTTGCTTATGGTGTATGTAAACTTATAGGTAAGTAAACTTTGCCATGACAGCAAGAAGTGTTGCAAATAAACACTATGAGTGTTGATCTGGAAAAAATGGGGTTTGTCATGTATTATATAGCTTTCAACACATGAAAAGGGGCATTCAAACATTTGCGTAAAGTGTCGTCTCGGATTAGGCTGCGCAGTCCGCGCAGGCTAATCCGAGATGGCACTTTACAACCACATTAGATTTTCTGCTACTGAAGACTTGTGAGAAACAGAAAATTACATAAAAAGAGAAAGCTTCGTTTCAGATTAGCCTGCGTGGATTGCGCTGGCTGATCCGAGTCGACGTTTTACGCAAGTGTCCGAATAGTCCTTTTCGTGTGTTGCAGACCAATTATTACAAATATGAATCTTGCTTTGTGAAAAAGGGGCCTAATTGCATCTGCAAAAAGTATCGACCAAGGGTAAGCCTGCGCAGTCGGTGCAGGCTTACCTGAGTTGAAAGTTTTTTTTTATGTTTGCGGATATCCTGCATGTTAAAGGGTCAATGTACCTCGTGATTCAGTGGTTTGGTATACAGAATGGACTCTAGGGAACCAATATACTGTGATAACTTGCTTCAGGTTACTTGGTATAATTCATCATTATAAGCAATAAAGCATGTGGTCGTTGTTTACAAATCGACAGAATCATGGGGTGGAATGGCCCTTTGACATGTAGAAAACTGAACTGTTTACCAGACAATCCAGACTTTTAGCGACCATGGGAGAAGAAGCCTTTCGAAAACATTGTGGGAAAAGGAGAAAATGCTGGTAACCAGCATTTTCTCCTTTTCCCAAAATGTTTTCTACCCTTCCCCATAAAAAAAGTTTTTAACTTTTGGTCACATTCATTTTGTTGTCTGCAAATCCTTTCAATTTGGACAAGTGTAAAGTTTTGTCGTTTGGTAAAGTGTTAAAAAAATGTTTCGCCTGCGCTGAACTACAAGTATGTATTATCTACACTTTCCTACACTTGAAAGTATCGCATCTTCTGATTTGCAGAACCAAATGATCTAGCCAATCAGATGTTGCGTAACTTTCTAATTCTATAAATATGAGTATTCAGGCAGGTAATTAAGTTAACATGACACTATAAATGAATGTAACTTAGCTTTTTTAAAAACATTTTTTCAGTAATATCACGGCTAAATGAATGTAACTTAGTTTTTTAAACATTTTTTCAGTAATATCACGGCTGTCAGTGCACCTGTCCGTGCTTTCATAGATTTTTTTTTCTTTCACCAGTATCTGGCACAACTTTATTTTCCTTCCGCTTGCTGCTCTGCTACACAAGTATCACCAAAACATTATTCAGCAGTAGGAAATCTCCCGGAGCGCGATCAAAACGTTTCAAGGGAGATAATTTACAAGGCTTTAAATGACCAAGTGGCAGCAAGAGTTATTCATCTTTATAAAATTTCTAACCGCATAAAATCGTGTACGATTGTTTAGGTCTAATCGCAAAAAAAAAAAATAAAATACTGGCTTATAGGCTAGAATTAAAGAGAAGAGCAAGACAGACCGAGATTAGACATTAAAACCTGGACATTGTGATCTTGATCTACATCGTCCACAAAAGCATTTTAGCCACTTGATGGAATTAATCTTCGATCAAATGAATTTGAACATTTTTAAATCCAAATTTTCCCGATATAGAATTGTAGCAAATACGCACTATACAACTGAAATCATGTTGAAAAAGGCGTTGAAAAAGCAAACATGCAACCTATATTACGGAATTCTGATGGGGCCACCAAAGATTTCGCATGTCTACACATGCGAGGTTTTGAGATTTTGCCACATTCTCACATGTCACTCAACTGATGTACATACGAGATTTGTCGCATGTAGAGACATGCGAAGATTTGGGTGGCCCCATCAGGTTTCCGTACTACATACCGATTGGTAAACCGGCTTTGGACAGCAAATTTATACAAATACCAGTTGTACTTTACATAGAGTTGGTATTTGCAAAAGCTACAAAAATGTTGAGTGGGTCCATTAGCGCATCAATAAAGGTAAACGAGCCATCCTCTGGCAATAGAGGGCTTAATGCATCCACGTGACGCATGAAACCAAACAAGTTTTCGCATAACTGTGAATTCGTTTAGTCATATACTAGTAATAGACTGGATCTAGGAGTGGATAGATAGATAGATTGATTGATTGATTGATTGATGTTTAACGCCTTTTCCAATGTTATTTTAGTTATATCAAGGCGGCCAGTGCACCTATACATGCTTTCCTGGATTTTCTTTTACCAGTATTTCGCACAATATTTTTTAACAAAACACTGGCTGCTTTCCCACATAACCGTCGTCGAAACAATGGCCAGCGTGGAGAGAGGAATGAAACCTATCGCAATTACTATCATCAGCGGTGAGAAATTGGCAGGGTCGGGGATCGAAATAGCAACTTTTGTTCTCAAGTCCTGTATGCTACCGACTGAGCAACACCGGGGCTTGGTGGATCTTGGGGATAGTATGATCCTTTGACATGCAGAAAATTGACAACGATTGGAAAGTGTCGACCAAAAGTGTCTAGAAAAAGTATCCACCCAGGTCAGCCTGCGCAGTCCGCGCAGGCTGACCTCGATGGATACTTTTTGCAGATGCTTCAGACCCCCTTTTCACAAAATGTGGCTTGACTGTTTATGGTTCTGTCTCCAAATATTATCATAATCAACTTCTATCACTCTACTGTTTCCGTTAAGTCATAATTATGGTTTACTTTTTCTAGGAGTCATTGATTTATCAGAATCTGTTCATTTACATTCCACAACACGTAAACCATTCTTTAGTCCCTTCACTCTGCACCAGACAACAGAAGTTTTAGACCAGTCCAAACAGAAAGCGTTTGAAAACGACAAATCTATCATGGTTACTAAAACTTGATGTTTCTTTTGAACCCATTAGCACACAATCCCTACTTTTGACAACCCTGAGAAAGAAGCATTTAGAAAACATTTTGGGAAGAGGAGAAAATGCTGGTAACCAGCATTTTCTCCTTTTCACACAATGTTTTCTACCCTTCACAAAACAAATTTTAAATTTTCAGTCACTTATATTTTGTCGTCTGCAAATGATTTCGATTTGGACAAACCTAAAATATTGTCATTTGGTAATGAGTAAACTATTGTTAGAGATATACAGATTTACTTTCTTTACTCATTACCATACTCTCCAGGTTTTTAACGACCCGTGAAGAAAGAGCCCTTTGAAGACCTTGTGGGTAAAGGATGAAAATGATGGTAACCGGCATTTTGTCCTTTTCCTAGAAGGTTTTCTATTCTCAGACAGATAATCGCCATCATTTCAGCTAAATTTAATATTTCGTCTGCAAATGCTTTCAATTTAGATAAGTCTAAAGTTTTTGTCGTTTGGTAAAATGCTTTGTGTTCGGATTGATCTGTCTTTGTCGTTTGGTAAACAGTAACACCAGCAGTTCGTTTAGAGAGGACTTAGATAGATACTGAGAGAAAACAAATATTTAACTTCAAATAAAACTCAATCATAAAAACGTGTTGTTTGGTCACTTCTGTAACGTTTGGGTATTGTTTTGTCCGAAACGTTACCTTTTTAACACTTAACCTTTTACCACACAATGATGACTTTTGACGAACTTGAGGTAGAAGCCTTTTGAAAACATTTTGCGAAAAGGAGAAAATGCTCCTTTTCCCACGATGTTTTCTACCCTTCCCTAATCAAATTGCGATCCTTCAGTCACATTTATTTTGTCGTCTGCAAATGCATTCAATTTTGACTAGTCTTTAAATTTGTCGTTTGGTAAAAGCTTAACCTGACTACAAAATTCGAAAGTCGGCTGTGTTAAAAGTATCTGCAGACGACGGATTAAACGTGGCTAAAATTCTTAGGTTTCGTCTGAAAAAGGGTAGAAAAAATTGTGGGAAAAGGAGAAAATGCTGGTAACCAGAATTTTCTCCTTTTTCCACATTTTTTCAAAAACAGTTTTCTATCTCTCGTTGTATTGTGAAAGGGTTGATTCATGAATACTGTGAAAGAACATTTTACTCGTTTTTGTGATAAAAGCGGTCAGAGAATGATGTTGGGCATTTTGAGATATTTAGAGCTTGGATTTCTCTTGTTTTACTGTCAAGGTTTGTACTTTTCTTCTTTGGTGTTTAACCCATTACCACACAGTCCCTACTTTTGACGCCCCTGAGAAAAAAGCCTTTAGAAAACATTGTGGGAAAAGGAGAAAATGCTGGTAACCAGCATTTTCTCCTTTTCCCACAATTTTTTCTACCTCTCACAAAACCAATTTCAAATTTTAAGTCACTCATATTTTGTCATCTGCAAATGCTTTCAATTTTGACCAGTCTAAAATTTTGTTGTTTGCTAATGAGTTAAACCCCTTTTCAACATAATTTCAGTTATTCCGTAGTGGCTAGTACAGCTTTCCATTCTAAGTACATTTAAAAACGCAACACTAATTGTAGGTCTAAAATAAGCCGGAAAATAGTTTTGACCAAAACGTTCCTTGCCGCATATAAAGAAGTCACATGATTAAGATCGAGATTAGCAACACCATACATTTATCAAATCTCACCGAGTTCGTCTCATTGAGAATAGTGTTAGGTTACTTCCAGTACCACCTCTTCTACGACTAATACAACTTATTCTACTGTTTAACTGTTTACCAAACGACAAATTTATAGACTGGTCAAAATTGAAAGCATTTGCAGACGAAAAAATCAGTATGGCTTAAAAATCGAAATTTGATTTGGGAAGGGTAGAAAACTTTGTGGGGAAAGAAGAAAACGCTACTTACCAGCATTTTCACCTTTTCCCACAATGTTTTCCAAAGGCTTCTACCTTAGGGTCGTCAAAAGTCGTCATTGTGTGATAAAGGGTTAACACCAACTTCTCCCACCACCACCACCCCATCACCCCCACTGCCACTAACCACAATGCTTTTTTCTATCAGCACTTCATCTTCTACGACCACTACTTCTAATTCTACGGTGTTACACCCACTCCTCCTACCATCACCACCACTACTACCATCAGCACCCTCACCACCACCATCACTACCCACAGTGCTTTTTCTACCACTACTACATTTTCTACGACTGGTACTACTTATTCTACTGTTTAACACCTACTCCTACTACAACCGCCCCCACCACCACTTTCCACAATGCTTTTTCTATGTACAGCACTACATCTTCTACACCCACTGCCACTTACTCTACTGTTTTACACTTACTCCTCCTACCACCAACACTATCACTATCTCCACCGCCACCACTACCTACAATGCTTCTTCTACCACTACTTCATCCACAGCTGTTTAACTCTTTACCAAGCAATCCCTGGTTTTTACGGCCCTAGCCTTTTGAAAACACTGTGGGAAAAGGAGAAAATGCTGGTAACCAGCATTTTCTCCTTTTCCCACAATGTTTTCTATCCTACTGGAAACAAATTTTTATTTTTGACTTGTGTTTATTTTGTCATCTGCAACTGCTCTGACTTTGGATCAGTCTAAAATTTTGATGTTTGGGAAAAGGTTAAAAACATTTTACTGCTCGTCCTTATACGACGACAGAAGCAGCAACACAACGACAACTGCAACCACTGCGACTACTACTAGCACCTGTACTACTAAAACCACTATTTTTTATACCAAGTTAAGTGAAACAACTGAGAAAACAGATGTGACGAAAAGTGTGTGATACATGATACTTATAGGGCTCCGTATATTACTACGACCGAAAATGCCACTGTCCTTGTCTTATTTTTCCTTTCAGTTAACTCGGTCCATTGCAGTTTCCTTCCGCCGTTGACGGACACGTTGGAAAACGAAACAGTGCTTAATGTTACAGGTAACATTTGTGTGTGTACATATGTTAAACACCGATCGAATGGCTCTTTTCCGAATGTTGAACAATACAATGTATTTAGCATTGTTGCTTGATATTGTGTTTATTATTTCAGGTTTCTTTAATTATCACAACGGTGTGGAAGTAGCGGTAGTCATGGAGAATGTCACGTGGTACACTGCAACTCAAGCTTGCATGGACCTGGGCTATGGCAAGTTAGATAACGCTCATAAATATCACATGAGGACAAGTCTTACAGCTGCATTACTTAAGGAAACACCAGGGTAAGCAGACGAGTTTTTTTGTTTTGTGTTTACCCATCTTTTCAATATTTTTTCTGTCATTTAATTTTTCAATGGTTCCAAAATTATTTTTTCTGGCATTGACTAATACGTGGTCTCATCACACATAAGCAGACTGTCATCTTCTCAATAATTTCCATACCCTTTTCCAAGCATTTTAACCCCCACATTATTTACTTTATGCTGATACTATGGGATTTAAAAGTAAAACAGTCAGTTAGGAAGACGAGCCTTACGAAGGTAAGGACAAAGGAGTACGCAAATGTTTCAGTTAAATTTCATCTACTAATCCATTTATTAGTGTAAACTTATTCACTTTACATCGATTGTAACACAAGTATTTACAATTCATTGGTCCCTGAAAACTTAACTATTGCTATCACCGTGATGCGGATGACCACACTCAAAACTTTTGGTGTAACAGGCCGACACTCTGCCACCACAGTACTATTTCCTACAATTCATATGGGCCAGGCTTCGTGTTAAGTAAGCTGAATGCACCTGCAAAAGGTATCGACTCATGTCAGCCTGCGCAGTTCGCGCAGGCTGACATGGATCGAAACCTTTTGCTTTCTGTAAATTTTCTGTATGGCCAAGGTCAATGCTATGGATCAGTAGTTTTATGATCTCTTACTTGGTATATAGGATCAAAAAGATGAACCAAACCCCGTGTTGCCAGAGCATAGCTCAATTGTTATTTTAGGTAAGGAAATACTTCTCTATGGACAGGTTTGTACAAACCGGACGTTAGCATAGCTCAATTGATATTCCAGGTACGGAAATACTGCTTTATGGACAGGTCTGTACAAACCGGATGTTAGCGTGAACGTATGGATCTCCGTGAACTACGGCCATCAATGCGATGTAATCGAGTTTCCAGATTTTGACGAAGTGAACGCCGAGCACCAGTGCGCTGTAAACGTATATGACAACATGGGCAATATACCTTCGTTACGCACAAGGAATTGTTCCACTTTATTAGGATTTCAGTGCGTAAAGTGGGTTGCGGGTAA
This sequence comes from Tridacna crocea, assembly GCA_943736015.1. Classification (NCBI taxonomy): domain Eukaryota; kingdom Metazoa; phylum Mollusca; class Bivalvia; order Cardiida; family Cardiidae; genus Tridacna; species Tridacna crocea. Next base: position 22,763,121 of record OX031067.1, on the reverse strand, counting down.
ATGTTCTTTATTTTTGAAATTGTAAACTTTGTTTAATCCAATCTTCACCAAACAATCTCATCCTTTAACTCTTTACCAAAAGGCAAAATGTTAATTAAGTCCAAGTTAAAAGCATTCGCAGACGCCAAGTGAGTTCAAACAATTTATGCAAAAGAGAAAAAAACATAGCAAGTATCCAGCATTTTCTCCTTTTCGATTGTTTAAAAAAGCCTTCTTTTGACGGTTAAAGTCCAAGAGGAAGATGTTATTCGAAAAAAAACATGAAAAAAAGGGAAAGTACTGGTGAGTGGCTCTTAATTTGTAGTCTGAAAGTGGTGTCAGTGTTTTTAAAAGACTTTTTTTCTCGGATTGAGACTTTTGTGTATCAGGTTAATTTGATAATGCTGTAAGCCAAAAACTACAATATAAACTCCACAGTTCTTTTTGTCTGGTGGTCTAGTGAAGCTTTTATTTCAGGGCCAAATACTCGGTCTTTTTCGACGGCTCTCAATACATTCATTTAAAACTTACAAAGATTTTGACTGGATAGGCTTGACTACATGAGCGAAGGGTATAGATCAATGATGAGATTGCATTTTCAGTGCAGTCTGATCTTGACCTATGCTGTCTGCAAAAGTCACTGTTTTCGCCTATGGCGCTGAAAGAGTAAAGATGTATTTGCAGAATTAAATATATTTACAGCAATCATATTTGCAGCAATCGAAAAAGGTCGATTTGATGTAATTGGCTTTGTATCTTATCATCGGTTCTAACTTGTTAATTTTCTCTTGAAAGAAGGAGAAGAAGAGGAAGAAACAGATAACAGAAACAGAAAACAGAAAGAGAGGAAGATGTTAAAATCTCATTTCATCTTGTTCACAGATTTGTCAAATTACACACAATATGATGGGTATATCGTGCAAGGAGAGCCACCGAAGACCGGAACTCATGTCAATTCGTTTAACTTGGCGACGTGCCTCGATTATTGTGACTCAAGGGCGTTTTGCATTGGTTTTACGTACAACACAACGAATAATAAATGCTCAAGTTACTTTTACATCGAGTTTGGCGAGGCCTTTGTAAACTATTCTTTGACCTACATAGGGGATAACGTGAATCATTATACAAAAACGGGAGTGGCAGGTAATGCATTTCAATCTCTATTTTTTGAGTCAATAAAGTAAAATAAGAGCTTTTGTAGTAGATAAAATCTTCACTTTTTTCCAAGTTTGAAACACTTGGAGACGACTATCAACTCTTTACCAAACGACAGAATTTTGGACTTCTCTAATTTGAAAGAAATTGCTGACAACAAATAAAATCAACCTCAAACGATATGATTTGCCTTAAATCTATTGAAAACATTGTAGGTAAAGAAGAGAATTCTGGTTATCGGAATTTTTCATGTCTTAATTCATAATTTAACTCGACATCGTTTAGCAAAGGGTTTGATTAAGTACGACCCTCATGTTAGAGATGGGCAAGTCTGTTTTAGAAAGAACTTTGGTTTGGAATGTAATATTCTACTTAGTATAGTTCTTTTTATTGCTTAAATGAAGATTTCTTTAGCTTTTCCAAAAAAAAAAAAACAAACAAAAGTTTCTATTAGTGTTTATCGTGAGGCAATAACTGGCAGAACATCAATGCAAATTAAAGTAATAGAAACTTAAATATTTCAAACAACTTAACCCGAATCTTGAATAAGGTTTAATTAATTACAATGCATATTTAACCCTCCACCACATAATCCCAATCTTCAACCCTGAAAAAGAAACAGTTTTGAAACATGGAGGGAAAAGGACAATATACTGGTAACAACATTTCTTCCTTTCAGAATTTTCTATCCTTATCAAAACAAATTTTAATTTTACAGGCACATTCATTTTGTTGCCTGCAAATGCTTTCAAACTCGACAAGTCAAACATTTTGTTCTTTGGTAAAGAGTTAAAACTTTCGAAGCAAGAGATATTCTGTTATCATACACATCTTCAGGTACTTTGGTAGAGGATGCAGACAGCTCAGTGTTACAGGGAAATGTATCCTTTGAGTGTCCAGCTGTGTCAACTTCTACTCATTCATTTTTTACCCCAACATCATCGATGGCGTCAAGAACAGCAACTTCATCTTACCCCTCTGGTTCAAGTCCATTTCCTAGCTCAACAATGAAGCCGACAACTTCTTCAGAAGTACCAATTACATCTTTAGCTTCAAGCCTGATACCATCAGTTGAACAGTTGAATAAAACAAGTTCATCCGACATTTCTAGTCCATCGTCATTGGCTGGCGTATCCATTTCATCAACTCTATCTGATACGTCCAGTACTGCGATATGGTCTGAATGGTTTACATCAGGGATGTCGTCGACTTCAAATCTATTCACGAAAGTTTCTTTTGGATCATCCAGTGCAGTGATATCAACTGAAAAATCAACTTTATCGACTTCGAATATTCCCTCAACCTCGCTTAACCCATCAGATGTGTCTAGTGGCTCGACATCGTCTTACGTTAGCCAATCAAGGTTGTCTGATACTTCTAGATTATTGGTTTCAGAATCTAGCACCTCTGTGACCTCTGAGACTGACACAATATCAACATCGCCGAAGTCGACGTCAACATCACCACCAGCATCAACATCGTGGTTATCATCAGAAACAATAACAACAACAACTAAATCATTGACATCAGCATCAGCAACATTATCGTCAGCAACAACATCTTCAATATCATCGTCGCCGTGGTTGTCGTCTTCATCGTCCTCCTCATCACTATCCACACCACCAACATCATCGCCGTCGTCGTCATCAACAACAAAAACCATGTCTTTGTCATCAACATCAGCAACAATATCGTCGGTGTCATTAACTACACAATCAATAGCAACATCTTCACAATCAGCGATAATTTCATCAATAGGTACAGCGGAAACGGCATCTTCCATATCATTATCAACATCTGCAGCACTATCAACTGATGTGTCATCAACAATACCCATATCACCTCCTTCATCATCTACAGTATCATTATCAACATCACCTGAGGTTGGTACATCGACGACATCTGATACAAGTCGTATTTCAACGACTGCTACCAAGACATTTACAGTGAGGTCATTCACCTTAACATTTCTACCAACGTTTACGAATTTACCTGATGCACCGACGTACATTGCTCCGTCCCGCATAACGTCTCACGATCGGCACAGCACAACTTTGTCAAATTTTTTGTCTGAATACTTTAATATAACATTTACTAGTGCGTCAACGCGTGATGAATCATCCATACCACAATCACCTACTGCCTCCCTCACAACAGAATCTTTTTTGTCATCCAGTCTGGAAAAGCCTTCAGGATCATCGAGTGTTTCAGTACCGACAGATCCATCTAGCACTGCAGTACCTTCATCTGAAACTTCATCTGCTTCTTTGATCTCCTCAACAGAAAGTGAATCTCAAATCACTGAGATTTCCACAGAACTACTCATATCAACATCACAAACGATTTGTGGATGTAGGGATTATTGTCCAAGTCAAACGATTCAGAACGATACAGAAATTGATGAAGTCGTCAATCTTCTAGTCAGAAACTTAACTATCAACCCAAGAGAAACGAATAAGTATAAACAATCACTGATGTGTGTAGAAGACGATCGGGTCTCTTCTAAAGCAATTGCTGCTATATCCGTGTCGATTGTCTCGATTCTTTTTGGTTCTATCGTAGTCAGCGATTTATGCTTACTGTTGAATTTGTTTAAACAAACAAGGATTGATCATATGGGATGAGGAAGGTGATTCACTTTCCTGAAATTCGCATAGATTACATTTAGTTTTAATAGATGAATAATATTATTCAGTTTTTTAAATGTTTGATATCTACCTCAAATAAAGTATAATTTCTCAAACCATACGCATGTTCAAGATATTTGAGGGCATTATATGTCGAAAACTACGGCATATGACCATCAGCTGGTTCAGCTGATTGTGTATTTGCTTTGTATCTAGACTGTTTCCCTTTTTTCGAAAGAACAGTGGGAACAAGAGAAACTTTGGTAATTCTTACGATGTTATGGATTTTTTTTTTTGATTGTGTGTTTAAAATCAGTTTCGTTTCACATTCTTCATTCTTTTATTTGTGTCGCTGACAAAATATCATGGCATAAGTATATGCGTGTCATGTTCATGTCATTTTTTTTTAATTCTCTTAAGTTCAAATGTTTCGTTTGAAAGTTACGCATATTAAGCATTTCCTAACGACAAGATTCTAGACTCATGTGAACTGAAAACATTTGCGGACGATGGCAGAAGCATTTTCTCCTTTACCAAAGTTTTAAATACATTCCTTCTCAGAGTAGTTAGAATTTGGGTTTGTGTCATTATTTTATTGGAGATCGCAAATATTCGGTATTCCACGCAAGAATACGTAACCAATGTAGTAATCTCAACCACGACCTCTTCATCTAATTACATAATACCGGACCCAAGCTGTATATGTGGACACGAAGTTGAAGATACAGATTATTACTTTTTTCATTGCACTCGATATACTGCTTCACGAATAAAACTCTTCCGCGACTTACACCGCTTCCACCCTTTAAGTACAAGGCTACTACTTCTATGTTCATCGGATTTTAGTTTTGAGGACAATGCTAAAATTTTCGCTCTACGCAAGTGTTTATAAGGGAATCTGAAAGGTTTACAAAATCCGTGCAGCTACAACAACTCATTGGTCGCCCGGCAGAAGCCGGCGACCTTATATTTAATATAGTTCAGAAGAGATGTTCATGGAGAGTGTAGGTACTTCCGGTTGAAATCTTTCATCATATTCGCCAGGTTTAATTTGGTAAAATAGGTGTGAATGTTTGTGAAATAGTTGTGTGGGGTTTTCTTCACCTTTTTTGAGGTTGTTTACTTGTTTTTAAACCGATAAAGAATCGTGAAAGAATTATTAACGGTCTGCTGCGCAACATTTTGTGAAACAATTAATGTTCTTGTGCAGAATGCATCTATTTTTAACGCAAATGAACTCGTCCAGTCACATGATCTTAGGAACCAATGGAAATGCAGAACTGCTCCTACTCTTTACCGTTGTCAGCGCATGATTCGAGTATTTATAGAATGCTATCTAGCGGGAGATAATGACTCTTTAACGGTAGGCCTAAAGAGCGGAATGGAAATATTTTAGAGCAATGGACGGAATGGAAAAGAAAATACGCATGGAAATATATTATGCCTGTTTATTAAATAAAATAACAATAATGATTTGAAACATGTTTTTTTTCTACCCATTAAAGGTAATTTACAAGTAAAAACCAAAAATTATGTTTTTGTACCGCTGAAAAAATGTACTTGTAGGGATATTTTTCCTTTATGCACGTATTCCTAGATGGCGAAATGAAAAATTTACCAACAGTATATTGTACCTAAAGTGTTACAGGTCTTTAATGTATTTTCTTATGGGTAGTTAATTGAAGAAAATGATTAGAATTTCTTTATGCTTATAAGTACAAAATTAATGTTAAAACCTTTTAACCCTTTCCAAACGACAAACTTTTGGACTAGACCAAATTGAAAGCATTAGCAGACGAAATTTCAACACTTGCTGAAAAGATGATTTCTGTCTATGATAGGGTAGAAAACATTGTGGGAAAAGCAGAAAATGCTGGTTACCAGCATTTTCTTCTTTTCCCACAATGTTTTCAAAAGGCTACTATTCTAGATCCGTAAAAACCAGGGATTGTTAGGGAAAGGGTTAAATTTCCTTTGTGGGGGACTGGCGCAATGGAAAAGAAAGTACGCAGTAGACATTATACATTTGTTACTATATAAAGTAAATATGTATGATTTCAAACGTGTGTATTTGTACTCATATACATGTATCTTTAGCTAGGGTATATCTACAGGAATATTGAAAAATAAAGTTTTTACGGTTTAAAAAATATATTTGTAGCAATATTTCCTTCTTTAAGCAGGTAATCTCAGAAGGGGAAATGGAAAAATTACCAAGTTCGAGCAAGTACAATATAATGCACCCAACACAGGTCTTAAAGTTCAAATTGACTTTTAAAATGGATAATAACTTGATTTGAATATCAGCTTACATGCATTAGACTGCGTGAATCTAGGATCAGACTTCAATTTTGGTAAGTCTGATCTTGATCTACACCCTCTTCAGATATTTCACTGATCGGCTTTGGTTACATGTATCATCTTATAAACATTAGATTGCGTGAATCTAGAATCAGATTGTAATTTTGGTAAGTCTGAACTTGATCTACACCGTCCTCAGATATTTCACTGACTGGCTTTGGTTACATTAATCAGTTTAGATGCCAGCTTACATGTTTAGCAATATCCGTAATTATTACTTATTTTGTCAGGTTATATATGAATTCATATACATGTACGTAGTTCAGCGTGTTGATCAGTGTATTGGACTGTGTAGATCTAGGATCAGAGAGCATTTCTTGTAAGACTGATCTTAATCTACACTGTCCTCAGAAACTTCACCTACAGAATTTGGTTGCAATTATCAGTATACATGTATATGTTTTATCATTCGCAGTTGATTATTTGTATAAATGTACATTGTACATGAAGTCTTTTTTTTTTTTTAATTTCAGATATTCGAAATGTTATCAGACTTTCCTCCTATTCATGAATGTAATTGAAAATTTTTCAGGAAAGAAAACTGCTGAAGATTGAGTAGTTCGAACCGTTAATTTTCAGACTTTGTGGATTAGCGATCAGAATGCACATTGCGTGCTGTCTGGTCCTGATGCACAACATTTGCAATACCATTTTAGGCGCGCTCAGCAGCAGATAGTTTTGGTGATGTCTGAATTCTTGTATGTCAACGGTTTTGGTTTTTAAACGTAAACAACGTAATTTGTAAATATCTTTTCCATTATTCCTTCGGAAAACATGAAGTATTTCATGTAATGCCGACACACACTTATTTTTTTCCAAATTATACTAATATACATGCATTTTTGTCTTTTCTCATGTCTTGCATATCTTGTTAAACTGTGTTTTGTATTGGCTATACATAGATAATACAAGAAATAAATGTGAAAAGGGTCGGGACGAAAGCATATTGCTTATATAGTTCCCCACCCCAAGCTAAATCACATGATACGCCAATACTATCAAATAATATCAAGAAGAGAAAAGATTATCATAAAAAACAGAAAGTAATGAATGTAAAGAACAAAAAGGCTTCATTATCTGAAAAAGTAAAAAGAAAAAAGGAATGGTGATTGGTGATTGAGTGATTGAGCAGAGTGGCAACAAAAGATACAAAATTATACTTGTACATGTATATAATTTATATGTTCTCGACAGTGACGTGTTACATTGTCAAAAAAGAGGACTTTTAATGTATTGGATTAAAACTAAGAGAATCTCTTGCTTTTATCAATGTATTCATGAACTGCATTGAAGATCTGTTTGTTTTCGACAAGGGAGATTTCATTGTCTCCATAAAGAACTGTATCAATATTAAAAGCAGATTTTGCACTAATATGTTGTCCGAGTGTTGTTCGAATGATAAAACCTGCATTCAAAGAAGTAGTGTGTATTAGATTCAACTTCCCCGCAACGACAAAAAGGAGAAGCCACAATATTTTTTCCAGAAGATTCTTGTTTTAGATCGCTACATTTACATGTATTTCTAAGTCGAGTATGAATAATTTGCATTTTTCTCTCCCCATAAAAATACATTTTACAAGAAGTGGGGTTGTCTATGTTCAGCAAACGTTTAAACGACGAGAGAGAGAGAGTCAGATTCGATCTCTTGTAGCTTGTGGCAAAAAGTTCCATGCGTTTACACCTGATTGCAGAAAGGAATTCATATAAACGCTAGTTCTACAAACTATGTTTGCCAAGTCATTAGAATTACGAAGACGTCGTGTTACTTCCAATAGTGGGCGGGACAAAAGAGCATTTGTAGTTTGGAACTAGACCATTGACCATTTTTAAAAAAAGAATGAGTTTATAGTTGATAATATATATAATAAAGATGATATTACTTGAAAAGTTATAAGATAAATAAGCTGAAACTTTTTTCCCCCATACCTATTGAGTACCCAGATCATTAAACTTCTTCTTAATTACCATTGCACGGGACCGGCGCAATGGAAAAAGAAACTTCACAAGGGAAATATAACTTGAATGTAAGCTGTAAAATGAACTATTTAGTAACCACATGTATATTTTGTAATCATTGACCAATTATAAGGTATACATGTATCTCCAATTATAAACGAAATACAATATTTTTGTACTCATGGCTGAAAAAAATGTATATACTCTCTCAAAAAAGAAACGCAACATACAGAAAATAGGAAATTTACTTCATATATTATTTTCATAATTTATGATATAAATAATTTACACAGGAATGCAAAAATTGGCACACGTCTTGTTCATGAGTTCTTTTACCTTGGAATATCACAGTTTGTCACATATTGTCAATAAACTCACTCATAAATTGTCAATATCTGGTATAATATTTCAAAAAGATAATCTGATGTTGCGTTTCTTTTTTGAGAGAGTATATTTGTAGCATTTTTTTTAATTATGCGGTTATTCTCAGATGGCGAAATTGAATACTGGCATAAAAGTAGAATAAAATGTAAAACGGGCATTTGAACGTTTTGCAGTGCGAAAGCCCATACTTTATTTTGACAGTTGGTCATATGGCAAATTTATGACATTGTAGGTCACTGTTGTCATGTCAATTTCATTGGAAAACAATAGATCTAGCTATCTTTATCACAAATGAAAAAATAACTGAAAAAATTGGAGTCAGACCAGTTCTGTTGTCTACACATTTCTCAGTTTAATAATGGGAAAAAAAAATCATTTTCGGGCGACCTTGACGCCCTTGCGTCTTCTTTTTCTCTTGTGATTCATATACAACAGTTGTGTGATACACGACCTGGCGTCACTTGCTCGACAAGCGGTAGGTCTATCCCGAGAACATATCTTCCATCAGTGTTTTTTTTTATTTATTTTTCTTTTTTCCTTTTGATTGACTTATTTCTTTAACAAATTTTCATTTGTATGCATGTTGTTTCCGTTCATGACCGGAAAGACACTGTCTTCTCTACATGCTAGCCTGAACGTTATTTATTGTATGGTTTTCTTTTTAATATTTCCGGTATTACTGAAGACCTTATTCTGTGTAAGTTAAACAAAAGGGAATGGCCAAAACTAAGTTGTGAGAACTTGTGGCCAGACCCTTTTGCTTTATTTGGATGATTACTGTCTTTGTTATATAGAAAACTATGTATACAATTGGCAATAAAATATGTTTAAATTAAACTTGGGTTTGTGTGGTAAATTTTAAATGCCGGAACTTCTTCTGGTTGAATGGGTGGAAAACATTGTGAGAACAGGAGAAAATGCTGAGTATCAGCATTTCTCCTTTTCCCAGAACGTTTCCAATAGCCTTACTTCCAAATGGTCTTCAGAGTTTGTGATTCTATTGTATAGTGCGTATGCCTGTCAGATTCTGGAATCGACAGACATTCGGATGTCATTTCAACACCTGAATAGTTTAGCTTCGGCGTGTCCAAACAACAACAACAACAACAACAACAACAACAACTTCTACAGAGTGTGTTCAGCTCCAATGCGTACTGCATATGTGCGTGTCTCTGTTTTTGTGCGACCCTCGAGAAGAGATGTGGATAAAGGAGAAAACTCTGGTACCCCATTTCTAATTGCATTGTTTGACCTGTTTTTCTACGACTCCGGAGAAGAATTGTGGAAAAAGGAGACAATCCTGGGTACCATACCATGCATTCTCTCGTGTTTGCACAATACATATCCTTGGTTTACTTCGATAACCTCGTAACTAAAGCTTGTTACAAGTTGTAGATACTAGCTTTTTGAAGTAAACCGACGATATTATTTTTAATTATTACCGGGAAAAATCACATCATTCTAGGCACATTTGACGGCTAATATAGACGTAAGCTTAACCCTTTACCAAACGACAAAGTTCTAGACTTGTCCAAATTGAAAGCATTTACAGATGATAGAATAAATGTTACTCAAAAATTGAATTTTTTTCCAGCAGGATAGAAAACATTGTGGGAAAAGGAGAAAATGCTAGTTACCAGCATTTTCTCCTTTTCCCACAACGTTTCAAAAGGTTTCTATCTCAGGGTCGTTAAAACCAGGGATTTTTTGGTAAAAGGTTAACTTATATAATATATATTTCCAAGTGCAGTTGCGTCCATTACTACATTAAATATGGACGTGTCAAAATTGTCGTCTATCTGAGAGTTAAATCATCACGTTGAAAGACAACGTTTTATAGTGTTAAATCATTACGTCCTTCGTTATAATTGGCCTGCAACACGCGAAAAAGGGCATTTGAACAGTTGCGTAAAGTGTCGTTTCGGATCAGACTGCGCAGTCAGCGCAGACTGATCCGAGACGGCACTTTCCGTTTTTACGTAGATTTCCGTTTTGAACAAGTCTGCTGAAGCACAAAAGCGGAAGCGGACCCCGCAGGCTGATCTGAGACGACACTTTATGCATATACCAGAATCCCCCTTTTCGCGTGTTGCCAGCCATTTGTTATTACGACTTAATATTTCATTCGTCGTGGTTATTTTCCACAAAGAGATGAATAAATAAGAAAACACTAGCCGCTTGTTGTGTCCTAGATACCTGGGATGAGAAACATCGTGCCACTCTTTTTATTATGAAGGAGTGCTTTTATTACAGAATAAAGTTTCATTTCGAAATAATCTGTAAAAGTGTTAACCCTTTACTCCATAGATACTCATTTCTACGCAAGAAATTTCACCTTTTGCCACAATGTTTTCTACACTATCAGATATACATATACACATAAGAAACAGTTTCACCCCGTTATTTAGGGTCAATTAGAGATACCATAGAAATGCCTTATGGGGTAAAGGGTTAACTTGTGACCTAAAGCAAATTTTAAATAGTCCAAATTCAAAGCTTATACAGGCGACAATTTAAAAGTTGCTCAAATGAAAATATTTCCATTTGAAGATATAGAAAATTTTGTGGTTACCAACATTTTCTCCCTTTTCCTAAATGTTTTCAAAAGCCTTCTCAGGGTCCTTAAAACTCAAGATTGTGCATTAACCCTTTACCAAATAATCCCTGGTTTTTACGGCCCAGAGGAAAAAAGTCTTCTGAAAACATTGTGAGAAAACGACCGTTCCTCACAATGTCTTTTTTTTATTCTTAGAAAGTCAAGTTTCAATTTTTGAGTTACGTCTATTTTTTCGTCTGCAAATGCTTTCAATTTGAACAAGTCAAATTTTGTCATTTGGAAAAGAGTTAAGGAGTTAAACCAGGGCTTATTTGGAAAGAAAACACTTAATAAAGGTTATTCATATTGAGAATTGCGACGTTATTTTACGTAGTATACGAATTTTACAAGTGACGTTTACGTTCTTTAGTCAGGATTTTCGTAATAGAGAGGATTCTAAAACAGAAACATCATCAGCCTCCATTTCCAAATCAAACAGTACCGCATGGCTCTGTGCTGAAGGGTAGGACTCCTGACCTGATGGTTCAGGGTTCGAACTTCGCTCAAAACACCACGATTTTCGTGGAAGTGCCCATTTGGCAAGACATATTAGACCCAAAGCATAGTTCTAGTAAAAACCTAGGACTGGTAGTCTGGACATACATGAATAATTGGAGTGCTGTCATCGTTGCATGACTGATCTAATGTTGAAAGCTGCATAAAACACCAATCAATCAATCGATCAATCGTTGCCTTTAAAAATATTTAATTAATCATTGCAAACGAAAGTTTCACATACATAAACGCCTGATTGTTGTATTACATTAGGGCAGTAGCGCAGTGGGTAGCGAACAGACTTAACTTTTCCCAAACGACAAACTTTTGGACTAGACCAAATTGAAAGCATTTGCATACGACAATTCAACTCATGCTGAAAAGATGATTTCTGTCTATGATAGGGTAGAAAACATGGTAGGAAAAGGAGAAAATGCTGGTTACCAGCTTTTTCTCCTTTTCCCACCATGTTTTCTAAAGGCTACTATTCCAGACCCGGAAAAACCAGGGATTGTTTGGGAAAGGGTTATCTCAGAGCAGGTTCTGTTTCAATACAACAGCTGGAGAAAGAGATTAACTGCGGACTGAAATAGTTGTTACGACACGATTCATATCCTCTTTCACCATCGATCATTGTTTCGATGATAGTTATTTTGCAACACAGTCGATGGCTTGAAAGATATTATGCGAAGCGCTGGTTAGAAAAACTTCGGGAGATCATGGATTGCTGCACTGGCCGCCGCGATATGAATAAAACGATGTCAAAAACGATGTTAATAATCTTACATACAAACAAATACGTGTACAGAAAGACATCTATATTTAGATATAAAACATCGGTAAAGCATGCCTTCTGGGGACGTTTTGACTCGGTGACGGAAATGAAATGTCGGCTACAATTAATTAATAAACCATGTTGTCTAGAAGGTAATTTTGCGTGCTCTTGTTGATATCATGGATTAAGATTAAATTACCATAGAAAGTTTAGTCTGAGCTTTGGTGTGCACAGTAGTGTATCCTGTTTAGAATTGGGCCTTATATGACTCTTGAATCGTAACACCTCGGTTCTTCTCACCGTATGAAAACTGAAAGTTTCACTGATTATCTGTACAAAGGGTTCACCCTTAAGTGCCTTTAACAACAATTATGGTTTTTAGAACTATATAAATCAAGATAAGACTCTACAGAACTTGCAGTCTGATAATAGATTTCACTTTGCGCTTTTTCATGACATACTTTGGCCAAAAAACATTTGAAATGTAATGTAAGGAGTTTTTTTTCTGACCGAAACATGGTCATCGAGTTTATTTGGTGTTTTAAGGGTTGTTAGTGAGTGTATGTGTCATTATATATGATATAAATACAGAAAAAAAAGCAGTCTACAGGCAACTTGAGACAGACGCACAGACATCAGTTTAAGACAAATAAGCAACAAATAAGCTGTTGGGATACTCAGTCGTTTTGAAAGGAATCTTTGAATTTTATCTTGACACAATGAGGTGTGCGCCTATAGCTATTGCTTTGTGTTTTCTGTGGATTTGTAACGCACGATCTATACCTGGTACGTACTTTTCTTTTCAACTTTTTTTTTTCACTTGTAGCTGTTATAACCTGTTTCTGGCCAATGGCCCTGAGAAGAAGAAGAAGAAGAAGAAAAAGAAGAAGAAGAAGAAGAAGAAGTGGTAGTAGTACAAGAAGAAGAAATGAATGGAACTCTGACAGGATATGAAAAAAACGATGATAACCAGCATTATTTCATGTTATCGTAGTGTTTTTCAACATTTCCAAGACATTTATTTGAGTCACATGTAATTTGTCTGAGTCTAAAACTTTATCTAGTAGAGGGTTGATTGGTTTCTAAAATTGCTATATCTAATATCTTCAGTGGTAATGATATCATTATATAGTGACGATATCACTTTTTGCACATATTGGGCCATGCTCTTGGAACACAGAGTTTAATGTATCTCTGGGATGGATGATACTAAGTACATACATAACTTCGTATATATATAGGAACCCTGTGTGTAAATTTGAGTTCAGTACGTGAGAAACTGTAGGAGTATTGTTGAAGACAGATTTGTGTCAACGGACAGACGGACGGACGGACGGACAGCCACCTATGGCGATTTCAGTATACCCCTCTTGACTTCATTGTGGATTTGTTACGGAATTATCTCCCCTTGAACTCTTACTTTTGTACTAAACCATTCTGCACTCTGTAACAAAGACCTGTTTTTGCGACAAGGAGCTGGTGGGGGTATAATCACGTTTAGTGATGGCTCTAGTTTCATATAGTCGATTATCTTCTACTTACACCTAACTACCATGCTATGTAATTTGGCTTTGCAGGATGCACAGATGAACACGTATGGATAGTTGACGGCAGTGTAGATTGTAAATACCTGTACACGGTAAGCTTTTGGGGACTACATTTGAAACCAGAATACTATTGCACAAAATATCCACTTACGAACTGTTGTGCTACATGTGCAGATCTTGGCTACGTTAAAGGAAAGAAACGTAGTCAATCAAACACACCACAGAATACTACTAAAGCTACAGTGGAAATAACTACACCGACGACAACAATGCAAGCAATGGAGAAACTCGTACCCGTTGAAGTCAAACCTCCTGGTACTGCCACGTATGTAGTGAGCGTCCAGCCACTGATTCAGCCATGACTCAGTTGATAATAAGACTTCAAACTTATATTTTATTCCTTACTAGTAACCCCATCTTTAAACGATCCTGGGGAAGAAGGCTTTTGAAAACATTATGAGAAAAAGAGAGAATACTGGTACTCAGCATTCTCTCCTTTCCTCAAAAAGTTTTTTTTTGCCTTTCAGAGACATGCCCAGTCAAATAGGCTATAGATAAGTGGTCGTCTGCAAACTAAATTTGGACAAGTATATATCTTGTCGATTGGTGAATAGCTACACCAAACAAAAGGTGAAAGGTGTTTAGCCATTCTAAAACAAAAAAAAAAAAAACCAAAAAAACAAAGAAGCTTCAAAGGCGACAGGCAGGAACAATGCCAAGAATTTAACAACCTAAACCTACGATCTAAAAAAGAAAACTCACGAGCAGTGGACATAGCAAAAGGTACCACCCAAGTGTTTCTCCGGATTAAAGTAATCATGGCTGTAAGAGTTGCATGGATTGTATAAGGGATCTCACCGACGATTTTCTCCGGATTAAAAATTCCTAGACCTATGCCTTTCACACTTGTGTGGATTGTGTCAGAAATCTCAACCACGTGTTTCTTCGGATAAGAGTAACCATCCCTTTCAAAGTTGCATGGATTGTATAAGGGATCTCAAAGTGATTCGTGGTATCTAATTGAGACTCATTTCGTAGAATATTGTGTAACTACATACTTCATCAATGATTTTAAGCATAATTTCGTATTTTCAGTAGTTTATTGAGAATTGATTATTTCATGGTTACGGCCCGTGAAAAATACCAATTTCATGTTATTTAACTCTTCCCTTGGAAACGGAAACGGTAGTCCCGTACACTAGTTACCTGGGTAAACAGCGCGTGCCATTCAACCAGATGGAACCATAAGGAGCAGTCACATCATGACGTTCTGGTCAAAGTTTTCTGACGTTTGAGGATACGTTGTTGGTCGCCCATGGTCGCTTGGATAGCGCCAGAAGAGCGTTGTGTGAACGCTAGTGAACGTCGGTGATCGTCGGTGATCGCCGGGAATCGGCGGAGAACGCTAGTCCGGAAAAAAAGTTTTGAACATGCACAAAAGTTCTCACTGACACCAACGTTCTTCAACGTTTAATTTTAAACGCTGAAGATCGTTAAAGAACGTTGTGGGACGTTTTACTAACGTTCATCGAGCATTGGACGCGTTCGGCTATCGCTAGTCAGTCTTTACGGTAGCGTTACTTGGTTGTTACTAATCGTTTGCTTTGCAGTGAACGACTCGCTGGCGACCTGTCAACGACCGCTGAACAGTCTCCTAGCCCATGCAGCGTGAGACAAAATTGAAACAAACGTCCTTTTGGCGTTCATTTAGCGTCATTCGAGCGTTTCCCGAACGTCCATGCATATGGAGGTATCAGAGGTATCTTACTTGGTCGCTGTTACACACTTCTCGTGCGTTAGATACACGCTAGTCATGCATTAGGCACACGTTAATAACACGCCAGATGTGAAATCCTCATTCCAGAACGCTCAAAAATCGAACGATTGAAACGCTCAGAGAACGTTTAGCAGAACGTCATGGTGTGATGGCGCCTTTAGGGAGCCGTAGTTTGATTCCTGGCGCCCATAAACTATATTTTATAAACAAGGGATTTAACTGTATGAAGCCTTTTACTCATCCCCGGTTACGATGATGAAATATCTCTCATCCAACAACACATCTGAACTAGCACCATTGTAATGTTTCTCATCGGCTTGATGGTTTCATTTCCCTTATTTATCAGGGTTTGAGTTAAAATCTTTCTTAGATTCGGTGCACTACATTTTCATCTGTGAAAGTTTAGAAATTTGAAACTGAAAGAGTGAACCCTTATATATGAATGCCGTCTTTTAAACGATCCTGGGAAGCCTTTCAAAAAAAGTGTGAGAAAGGAGAAAATGCTGGTAGCTGCTCCTTCTCCCAAAATGTTTTCTATTCTTTAAAAAGAATGCACCATTTGAGTCACATTGAAATTGTCATCTGCAGATGTTTTTAATTTGGACAAGGCTAAAATTCTGTTGTCTGGCAAAGGGTTAATCCTTTCCCACACAATGACGATTTTTGACGGTCCTTGGAAAGAAGCCTTTTAAAACATTGTTGGAAAAGGAGAAAATGCTGGAAACCAGCATTTTCTCCTTTTCCAGTAATGTTTTCTACCTTGTCAATAAACAATCGCACCATTTGAGCCACATTGGCGTCTGCAGATGCTTTCACTTTGGACAAGCGACTAGAATTATATTGTCTGGCAAGTTTAAAAGAAAGGAAAGACCACGAACCTTCAAGAGTGAGGCCCGAATCATAGGATTAAATGTATAAAATTACATTTCAGCTAAACTTCGAGAAAAAGGGATTTAATGCATCTGTGCAGGCAGATATGAATCGACACTTTTTGGTTTTAGTAAATCTCCAGTGTGTCCATGGATCGTTCTACCTCATGATCCTATCCGTTGTCACTGAGATAAAGTGGAGTGATGGACCAATAGTTACATTGTAACTTGCTTGGTAACCATAATGCATCACGAAGATGCATTAAACCTCCTTTTCCATTGTTCTTCTGATTTACGTATCTTTTTATTGAAACAACAACAACAACAATAAAACCTGAACTCTTTATTAAACGAAAAAAATTCCAGACTTGTACAAATTGACTATTTAACCCGTTACCACACGGCAAAATTTTAGACCTATCCAAATTGAAAGCATTTGCAGACAACAATTTCAGAGTGGCTTAAATGGTGCTTAAATATTGCAATTTTGCTTTGATAGGGAAGAAAACTTAGTGAGAAAAGGAGAAAATGCTGGTTACCAGCATTTTCTCCTTTTCCAACACTGTTTTGCAAAAGGTGTTTTTCTCATGGTCGTTAAAAATCGTCATTGTGTGGCAAAGGGTTAAAATTATACATAAATTATAAAGACAAATGTCTTTGTTGTGCTATTAGGTTTGTCTCATTCCGTTTCATGTCTATAAATTTGCATTCCTGTGCTATATATTATTTGTCGTCATAGTATTTAATTTCATTAAAAATAATTAAACATTTTTCCTGATATTGTATTCTTGCCTGTCTTTGCATGTATACGTAAAAATGCAACAAACATCAAAGGCAAACATTTAGCTTTAATAAGATTGACTTTTGTTTATTTACTGTCTTCATCGGTTGCCCGAAATGCTTATGCTCCGAGAAGCCCATTAGTAAGGTTACGGTAGACAGCAAGCGACACGACGAAACCCATCCTACGTTACATCAGGGTCCGTAATCAGCAACCATTCTTAAGAACGTTCTTAGTCATATTCTTCAAGATTTTCTGGCTCTGAAAGTAACAGAACTTCTGACTGGTCAAATCATTTTTAGCCAATCGGAAGTTTTGTTACCTTCACATTGATGAAAGTCTGCAGAATAAGACTAAGGACGTTCTGAAGAATGGTTGATGAATGCGAACCCTGGGTCCGTATTCACCAACCATTCTTAAGACTATTCTTTGTCTTGTTCTTCAAGATTTTCCAACTGTGAAAGTAACAGAACTTCTGATTGGCTAAACCAAATGGTTTAGCCAATCAGAAGTTCTGTTACTTTCACACTGACAAAATTCTGAAGAATAAGACTAAGAATGTTCTTAAGAATGGTTGCTCTATGTCACTGTCAAACGGGACCTTGGTTTAACAACTCATCGAAAAGACTATTAGTAACTTTAGATGGCCAGTCGTAGTGAATAGGTTTGCTGATCAGCTGAGCTGGTGTTCAAGTTTTAAGGCCAAAATTACTTTAAAAGATAATAAGAATTAGTGAGAAAATACGCTAAAAAAGAGATTAATTGATTAAAGGGTGTTTTACGCCGCTTTCAACGTGATTTCATGTATATCACGACCAAATCCACAATTTCGTTTACATGTCCTGGAAAGTAACAGTTGTATGCTAATGTTCTGACAACCCAGTGCTTCTAATAAGGCTAGATTCCGAGGCCTCCAAGTAATGATTCTTCTACTTAATCTCTTAACCACTTAACAACCAGGACCGAAATAGGAGGAGAGAGATAGTTTAAAAAAAAACCCTTTACATGTACATATCCTTTATGAACTAAATTAATAACTCACTTTTCAGACTGTTGATGGTTTCGGAGGCCTTCAAAGTAATTTGATACCGACGGAAGCTTCAAGTCAACCGATTTCTGTCGCTTATTTCTGATGGTAAGTGTGGCAAGCTAGATCACGCTGACCTCTTTGTTAATACATATCGTCTTGTTTCAAGCTGTAGTTACGATGTTTTTGAAGTAAACCGATGATATGAGCCATGGTCATTGAAAAGGGGCTTTAATGCATCTGCAAAAAGTGTCGATCAGGCTTACCTGGATCGAAATTTCGTGTTATTTGTAAATTTGTAGTAACCCGTGTGGATGAGCTTCCTTGTGGTTTAAAACCACGGCCATAGCTTCTCTTCTAACTTTGCTGTACCTTTCTGAGATGTCCTTATCTTTTTGGCGAACAGTGATGAAGACTACTTTTCCGGGTCTCCATCAATAGGGTTCTTTAGCAATTTAACATTAGTTCTACATCTTACAAGAAGAAATGTCCAACACGCGACAGTTACATGTAATTCTTAATATGCAGCTCTAAAATATCTATCAAATAGCGAAGCTGAAGAAAATAAACAGTAGAGATGTAATTCAAAGAAAGTGCCGGAATAAGTAAAGGCCTAGCGAAGTCCGCAAGACAAGGTGGCCGCTAGAATCGTCCTATACCTTGGTAGAGACACGACAAGTCCGACAAAACAGTATGAGCATTGAGACAGTAAGGCCATGCCAATGTATCACGTGATACACTACAGAAAAGCATTCGACCCGAAAACTGACCGAAAAGCGATTGCAATAGTTAACCTCAGCACGGACAATGTGGTAGCAATGTAGTCGCCGTAGCAGACCGTAGACACACAAAGAAAAATCGTAGGAGCGCCAGTGGTCGCCAACCAGAATGACCTGGTGTAACTTTTAAGAATGTCCAACACCATGTACACAGTTTGATATATTTCGGAATAATTATTATAAGGAGTAGAAACAACACTGATATCTACTGCTTTAATTCAAGACTTATTATGTGTTTCTAAATTGTGCTCTATAGGCTATACTCAATTTTGTAAAGTTCAACAAAAAATGTCACAAAATACATTGATTGGGTTGAATGGGACAGTGAGGGGTGCGAAGAGACATCTTTATATCAGACCTGATCTAATTAGAATTATATATTTATAAATTTGAAAAAAAAAAAAAAAAAACCACACTTATATTGAGTCTAGAATACACGAAATTCTATCTAATAAAACTGCAGAAAATGCTTCTTTTCATTCTTACCTATGAGCAGAACCTCATGCGGAAAAGGGAGTTGGAATCTTTAGTCCTGAGAATGTTTTGCAATTCAATAACATCTTAGACAATAGCTTTTATTGGTAGACGTATTAGTTAAGGAGGTGACTTCGAAAGATACTCAACAAAGCCATTTACTTAAGCAACATAGCATCTTACAGAGTTCTCGACTTCTTCGATTGACTGCTTTCGGTTTCGGTATTTTGGTTTCCTTCCACTCTATTGGACCCCTCTATTAAACTGCTCATTTTCGTAATGATTTCTTGAGGATTGAAATGCGCAATTTGCTTAAATGTATGAGTTACAGCCTGTTAATTAGTAGGAAGTTTATACATTGTTTAATCGACTGAAATGTCAGCATCGTTAGAATAAAAGTTGACAAAATTGTAATCAAAACGAGACATTTTACTATATAATTATTATTATAGAGTGACGTCATTCTGTATTAAGTAAGTAAGTTATTCAATGGAATATAATCTGCATCCGCGTTTTAACTCTAATGAAATTGTTTTCCTTTCATTCACCGTTGGTTATATAATAGAATCGAAATAATGTTCTTTCTGTCGTCAGATATAAGGCTCAATGAATAAACCGCTCGGGGCCATTGTCCTTTAGGATTCTTAATTGTGCCTCATAACTCACAACTGTGGTTTATTTAAGAATTCTAACATGACACGCGACTTTGGCTCTATAAACACAGTGCAAGGAAAACGTGGTAAAATCTGCGACAATCCATGCAGAGTGACGTCATCCTATACCGAGTGACGTCATTCAATGAGTGAGTTATTCAATGGAACATAATCTTCATCCGCGTTTTTGCTCTTAGTTTGAACTTGTTTTCCTTTCATTAAGAATTGGCCATGTTAGAATCGAAATAATCTTCTTTCTATCGTGGTATATCGTTCAATAAACCACGTTGTGAGTTATGAGGCGCAATGAATAACCCACTTGGGCTATCGCCCTCGTGGATTATTTATTGTGCCTCATAACTCACAACTGTGGTTTATTGAACGATATACCACGATAGAAAGAAGATTATTTCTTAAATAATCTTCATTTTATCGTGGTTTATCGTCCATTAGTGCATAAAATGTGCCTTTTCCGGCCGTTATAAGCATGTATTAAGGGGTAAAAATCGGGCGTTAACGAGAGAAAACGTGTATTAATCAGTAAATTCAGGCGCCGTTAACGCCCGGCTTTGTACTATCAATATCTTCGATTCAGGCGTACCTTGTATACCAAGTTTGTCCTTGTCAGATTTTTCCTAGTCTCCGACCATCAAACTGTTTAGAATTTTGGATCCTTGTCATGTCATGTCTTTGAAGATATTAGTACACACCACAAACAAAATTTTGCACAGGATCTCAGTTTAATCGAGATCTGAACAAAACTTCACCCGTGAAATTATTCTAAACCAGCTACATCCCACCCACTTTTTAACGTGATCGGTCCGCCTCGCTTGATGTAGATCGAACCCTCTGTCGTCTTTCAGTTACAGAAATTCATATTCACTCATTCATCCTAGTTGTAATCGTCCAAACGTGTGCAAGTTTATTCCTCATATGACCGTTTTGTATCAAAAATCAGTAAAAGTGTATTTACACCGAGAGAATCAAAACTGGCATATAGGACTAATGGCCCTTCACTGCTCGTAACAAAAACTTCTTCGCCGACTTCCGGTTTTGACCCATTTACGTACAATACATTTGAAGTTCGCTTATTTACATTTCTATGGAAATATTTTTGCTATATTTGCAAATTATTGTTAAGATACCTTTACTTTATGCAATAATAGCATTAATTCACGTTTTTTTCGGTCGGTAACATTCGCAGAGGCCCTCGTGCCTTGCACTCGGGCGTTAAAGCATTTTTCGGGCCTCTGCGAATGTCAACGACCGAAAAATCGTGAATTAACTCTATAACGAATAACTTACTTGCTTACTTTATACAGATTGACGTCGCTCTTTACAGAATGACGTCACTCTTTATATAATAATGAGTTTTAAGCATTCAGGCTTGAAACCTCTAGGGACAGCATAAATTTCCTTGCTGCTCATTTAAGTCCTTTCCCGTTTTTCTATTGCTCGATCTCTTTTCCATCGTTCTTTGAAGGTCAAGCTGTGTCAAGCAATTCAGTAAACCAAATCCTTGCCATCGTTACAAAAGAAACCCCACCGCTCCCACCCTTGCCTTATTTTTGTGAATAAAGTTTCTTGTAGTAGTTATATCAATATAAATAATTTTTGCACAGTGATTTGCTTTAGTAAGTCTCGTTTCAGGAGTACCCATACTTTCAATCAGAACTCCGAAGTCGCAGCTCCCTAATCTCTTTGTGTCTGGCGGGATGTACATGTACCTCCACCAACTGGTATCGATCTTGGTTGTAAAGTAGTTTAAATTTTTAACTTAGCTTGTTTGCACAGTAACACTGTGGGTCTCTGACTATGGAGGGGAATATCCGCCAAAATTCTATTTGTCTACATGACATTCTTATTTGTTATTATTACAAGTTCATTTGTTTCTTTCTTACATCTTGTATGAATATTGTATTTAATATTTCATTATTGCTACTGCATACTGTTTTGTGACAATTTCATGTTTCTATCTTCCTATTGCCTGCATGATTATTGCAACTTGATACTGGCTAAATTGTGTTTGTGTTTATTATGAATTGTTGACTCTTCCTTGTTATTTCCTACTCCGTTATCGAATTTGATATTCTTCCAAGTGCTTAGTGCATGTTTGTGAGAAATTAACTGTCCTTTAGACCAATAATAATTTTGGCGGATAGCGGACAAAATGCTATTCTTAGGCAGGGGAGATAACCGTGTCCTCTTTACAATTCTATCTATAATCAAGTTAAAAAATTATGGATCCCCGAGCATCTACTCTTCAATTTTGAGGTAGCCGGTGTCTAGGTAAATCTTTCATTTGATGTAACCAAAGACACTTATTTATAAAATGAAAACTTGGACCCTCGGAAATTGCTTCAAATAGCAGAGTGCTTAGAGAATGGCAGGGTTTTAAATATTTCGAATAAATTAACATCAATCATTACACAAATGCTAGTGCAGTTGTCTCAGCGGATGTCAGACACTTAGACCCCTGACCATTTAGACCCCTTAAAATTTGGGTGACAATTAGACCCCTGAGACACATAGACCCCTATTTTAGTGAGACACTTAGACCCCTATTTTCAAAAAGAAAATTCACATATTAATTGACTATGTTTATGGATTGTATTACTTGTAAATCTTGTCTTGAAACAAAAAATAATATTGATACAGAAATGAACTAACAGTCAACGGAAAATTTAAATAGGCACCTCTATTTTTAGTTCTTTTCCTTGGTATGCTAAATGCTTTTGTTTTTCAAAACTCCACATAATGTTTGGTATTTTTAGTAGAATATGGGTATCAAACTTTTGTCTGGTTAGTTAAAGTCAATGTATGACTTTAGTACATAGATTAATTACCTTTATGAATTTTTATGAACCCTTTACCACACAGTGCCGACTTTTGACGACCCTGAGAAAGAAGCCTTTTGAAAACATTGTGGGAAAAGAAGAAAATGCTGGTAACCAGCATTGTCTCCTTTTCCAACTATGTTTTCCATCCTCTTCCATATAAACTTTGAATTTTAGTCACTTTTATTTTGACCTCTGCAAAATATTATGCTTTCAATATATTTGGACCACTGAGTCTAAAATTTTGTCGCTTACTATAGAGCTAATAAGCCATAATAGTAATAATAGTAAAGGTTGAGGCAGAAAGAGTTAAGGGGTCTCTGAAAGGATGTTTCATGATCCAATTAACACTTTTGACTGGGGATAGATAAGATAAGGACAATAAATTAATACAAAGGGATATCCCTTTTTTCACGGTCCGACGAATCACCGAAATACCGAATACCACCGAAACACCGAAATACCCCTAATTTTTTATTACTGTGTTATGATTACTATTGAAATTCAACAGATTTATCTTTTTTTGTGGAATTTGACCCAAATAATGGCAATAGAGATGAAGGGCTGTTAGTTTAAATCATAATGAAAAAATAACAACGTATCATTGGGACCCGACGTAAACAATGCACCGAGACAGACGTATGTCCACCGAAATACCCGATCGACGTTGTAAATATTTGCTGATCTAGGGATTCAACCTCCGCAAGATTTGGCTCTTTTTCACATAAAACACGATTAGTTAAAGTAATGATCACTATAGAGAAGATTAATGTAGAAGATTGCAGAAAAATGTCGTTAGTATACATTGATCATTGATTCACGTGAAGAACAATCACCGAAATACTCGCTTGTCAAGTCCTGACACACGGAAATACATGACCTTTAGTACACAAAATACAAACTTGGGAGTCATCAGATGGAATTATCACCTATATTTCATTTCTTTAAAGCATAAACACAAAGTATGCAAGTGCGTTCCATTTGCGAACGAAGTAAATGCACCTAAATTAGCATAGCGTGATGTATCCATCGTCACGCGCGTGTCGCATTTGACAATATTTTCTGGTTTTTCCACTATATTTACGGACCTATGGGGTGAACTGGAATTAAATCTATTTTATTTAGATCGTAATCGATATATGGATTATCGTCAGTAGACGTGGAATTTAGACAGACAGGTCTACAAATTAAGACCGGGTAACATGTGTACCCGATTCAAAATGGCGGCCAGATGTCTTTCTAGATCCGTTAATTTTTAATTTCATTCTCCAAATATCACAAAAGAAAACCAATTTTTCCGAGCATATTTATGAATATAGATCTGACACATCAACCTTGTAAAACAGCTACTGTAGTAGCAACATAAACTTCCTGAATCGATGCATTTTACTACGTCGTGTGGGTATCGGTGGACAACGGCCTCGTATTTCGGAGAACATCCATTACAGCGGACGTCAATGGTATGTTGTTATTTTGTCCTTTTGTTTTAAATTAACTACCTTTCATCAATATAAACATTAGTTTGTGTCAAAAAACACACACACACAAAAAAAAACGACAAAATTTTCGCACATATATCAGTTATTTGACTTAATTGTTAAAAAAAAAAATGGGGTATTTCGGTGTTTCGGTGGTATTTCGGTATTTCGGTGATTCGTCGGACCCCTTTTTTCATCATTTGAATTTATAAATGCTCTTAGTATTTATCTATCCACCCTTCTTTCTTTCTACCTATATCTCTTTTCAATCCTTCAGTCGTCATTAATAAATCAAATAAAAATAAAAATAATGAAATTATGGAATCGTCCACATTGAAAGCATTTGCAGACAATAAGTTAAATGTGGTTAAAATGATACAATATGCCTCTAAAAGGGTTGAAAACATTGTGGGAAAAGGAGACAATGCTGGCTGCAAGCATTTTCTCCTTTTCTCATGTTTTTAAAAGCCCTCACCCTCGGGATCTTTTGGAGTCAGGATTATGTGGTTAAAGGGTACAAGGAGAACTTCTCAGTCATGAAAAAAAAAAGAAAAGATTTTTATATTGTACAACAGCTTTCAAATTTTAGATTTGTAAGTTGAAATTTTGTGAAGGGTAGAAAACATTGTGGGAAAAGGAGAAAATGCTGGTTACCAGCATTTTCTCCTTTTCCCACAATGTTTTGTAAAGGCTTCTTTCACAGGGTCGTCAAAAGTAGGGATTGTGTGGTAATGGGTTAAATCATAGTTAGTATAGGAGAAAATGCTGGTAAGCAGGATCTTCTCCTCTTCCCCCAGTGCTGTCTAACTTTCCCAAATCCAATTTGTTATTTCTATGATCTTTTTCATAAAGGTGTGAATAGGAAAATACAGGTAAATTAAACAACAATGAAAAAATCCAACAATATTTCATAAAGGTGTGAATTGGAAAATACAGGTAAACGAACAATAAAAAAAAGCCAGGTTACTGCAAGAACTATTTATAAAAAAAAATACACCTAATTTTCATAAAGATGTGAATTGAAAAACAAATTCTAATTTTTTTTAAATAGAGGTAAATTAAACAACAATGATTAAAAAAAGACCAAAAACGATCTATGTCCCAAAAATGAAAATAGGGGTCTAAGTGTCTCCAGTGTTAAGGGGTCAAAATGTCTCAAAGGGGTCTAGTTGTCACCCAAAAATCAATATTTTAAGGGGTCTAAATAGTCAGGGGTCTAAGTGTCTCACTCCCGTCTCAGCTAATTTGTAAACGTACACGAATCACTGGATTACCAGACTATTGAGAGACAACCTCGCTGATCACAATTTTAACATTTGAAACACGGAGTGAAATTTTGGACAGTGAACTCTTGATGAAAGGGTTAAAAGTATAGTGCAAGAGTATCCCAATATTAGCTACCTAACAGTTTCCAGTATGATGATCGCCGAAGAGCGCTGTCTGAAGGAATGCAGAATAAGAATTGCTGTCAGAAATGCAGACCCAGAAAGAGTGCTTTCTAGAGGACTGTTCTTGACTGCCTGTGTACAGCGCAGGACATATAGCATGAGAGGCCCTCAGGCATTTTGGCATATTGATGGAAATTAGAATTTATAGGTAAACCTGACAAGTAACATTATTATAAATCATTATCTGTTCTTTAATATCTCTTCTCTTGACATTAATTTACATGCAACTGATTTCCAAACGACAATATTTTAGGCTTGTCCAAATTGAAAGCACTTGTAGAGGATATATCAAACATGACTGAAAAACTTAAATTTGTTTTTGGAAGGGTTGAAAAAATTGTAGGAAAGGAGAAAATGCTGGTTACCAGCACTTTCTCCTTTTCCCACAATGTTTTCAAAGGGCATCTTTCTCAAGGTCGTTAAAAGTCAGGATTGTGTGGTAAAGAGTGGAATTAGATTTAGAAGTATTGTAGAAAATGGATCAAAGCCTCTGATAAAGATAGATGAGGCTTGGAGTCATGTTGTGTGAAAAAGAAGTTCACAACCATCGAACTCGTCCAGTCTAAAAAGTCATAGCTTGTTAGGGGTCAATATAGTTGGTTAACCCTTTACCAAACAACAAATTTTTTGACCAGTCCAAATTCAAAGCAGATGAAAAAATAAAGGTAAATCAAAAACTGAAATTTGTTTCCACTTTCCAGCAGGGTAGAAAACATTTAGGGAAAAGAAGAAAATGCTGGTTACCAGCATTTTCTCCTTTTGCCACAATGCTTTCAAAAGGCTTCTACCCCAGGGTTGTAAAAACCAAGGATTGTTTGGTAAAGGGTTAAACAATTTTGTTTAGATTTGAAAGTGAACTTCTTTGAAATTTAGAGTTTTTAAAGGAATTCAATTCTGTGAACTATGTTTTGAAGAAGACCTCCAGAGTTACATTTCTGCAAATACTGGTTGATTATATAATTGGCCTTGGAGTTAGGGAGATGTTTCTAACCATTCTTTAGTAATTAATGACCAATCGGCAACAGACACAGGCTCCCCTTGGGCACCTTGTAATGAGAAGAGCTAAACAGAGATAATACTACCTAGCACTTTCTGGCAATCTCTTTAGTGTTACATTGTAACATCCATTCATTGGCCTGGTCATCCATCCAGGTACAAACTCAATGTACATTGCATAACTATCACAGAGGAAAATACATTATATTTATAGCACATCATTGTAAAGATAGCTCCACAGCAACGCAGGTTTGAAGTGCTTATACATCTAACCCCTCTCTGTGTCAATATACCATAGGGATTTGATCAATTTATTTTTAATTTTTAATTAAATCCTTAATTCTGCAGAGTTGAGAATGTCTATGATGTGCATGTGAGTTTTTTGTTTAGTTCCATAATACCACATACCCCAGCACATAGTAAAGAAGGCATTTCAAAACAGTATCAGACAAGATTGCTCATACATTTCAGCAGTTTGAACTATTCCTGCCTTGACTTCAAGTCAGTGGAGTAATATAAATAAAATTCAACACATGCAGCTTAAAAGATTTGTAAATGGGAAATCAAAGAAGCTTTAAATGTCCTGGAAAAGTTAAAAATTTACACATGAAATTAAGAGTTCATAGAGGTATGTACTTGTCAACACACATAAAATTGTTTTCTGCTTTCACTTAACACTTTACTTCATAGATACTCATTTCTACGCATTGCTTGTAGAAGCCTTGGGAAAACATTGTGGCTAAAGGTGAAATTGCTCGTAATGAGCAATTTCACCTTTTGCCACTATGTTTCCTACACTATCAAAAGGTGTCATATACAGATAAGAAATGGCTTCATCCTTGCTGTTATTTAGAGTCAATTAGAGATATCATAGAAATGCCTTATGGGGTAAAGGGTTAAACATTTTTTTTTTCATAAAGTAGAATCAGATGTATTTTGATTTCAGATGGTGGATGGTAACTTATTCATGGAGGAATAAGTGGATTCCAAAGAATGCCAGTCTTTTTAAAAGTGAACAACAGTAAATGTCCTACCGATAAATGCTTTCCTGGAGGCTGCACAGACCGACGGTTTGAAACACAGAGTTTGATCTGATAAGGTGGTGAAAATGTCCATGTGGCAGAATATATGCTTAGAATGAGGGGATTCCAAAACAAACTATTTATTGCAGGACTCGGTGTACACAGTCAAAGGTGTGTATTTGTTTATAATTGCATGTTATTTAATAGCTAGTGTTTACAAACATTAACTTTAGTGTAAAAAGGAAAATTTAAAATTCTTCTTTGAAACTGGAAGGCATATAGCTTTGATATTTGTTAGCTCACCTTAGCACAAAGTGCTAAAAGTGAGCTATTGTGATTGCCCTATGTCTGGCGTCTGTCGTCCATAGTCCAGCATCCATCGTCCGCCAACAATTTCTTTCAACATCATCTCCTAAGCCACTTGGCCAATCTTGATGACTCTTGGCAGGGATATTCCTTTGGTGAAACTTTACCAAAGTTGTTCAAGGAATTGAATTTCACTCATAAGCTATAGTCTAAGGCAGGGCTCCGGAAATTTTTCGATCGGTCCAGGCCATACCCACCCACCCCCCACCCCCCGCGCCGACCTATTCCCCACCCCACCCCCACCCCAGGTTTCTCTATTTTTGTTCAAATTTACACAATTGAGAATGACTCTTAAGGTGAGCGTTCCAGGGCCAATGGCCCTCTTGTTACATTATGTAGTATCTCTGTGAGTATTGAAGGTATTTACTTGAAACTGGGCATAAGTGATAACTATCAAAAGAACATATGCCATTAAAGTAGACAATTCAAAATATTTTTGACAAAATTAGACCCCTACAGGTTCAAATATTTACTGAAAGTCAAGTAACTACAGCCCAGTGTTGGCACCCACAAGTGGTGCTCTTATTAATCATCTCAGCAGGAAGTACAAAGTGAGCTACATGTATTAGGGATTTAGCTGTCTTGCATTCCCCAATGTGAATATAATATATACAAAATCTGTCTGTCTTCATCCAATCCAGAGAGACTTCCATGCAAAATATAAACCAAAATTACAAATACAAAAAGGGCTTAATGGAATGAATATTGTATCAAGGGTAATTATAACTGAAATTGGTTAGACTATAAGAATAGTTTGAAGTTTTATCAAATATGTACAGGGGTCACAGAAATTTGACCCGGAATGCTGTACCATAAACTGCAAAATGGGCAATGCCTTAACCCATTACCACACAATCCCTACTTTTGACGCCCCTGAGAAAGAAGCCTTTAGAAAACATGGTGGGAAAAGGAGAAAATGCTGGTAACCAGCATTTTCTCCTTTCCCACAATGTTTTCTACCCTTCACAAAACAAATTTCACATTTTCAGTCACTTTTATTTTGTCGTCTGCAAATGCTTTCAATTTTGACCAGTCTAAAATATTGTTGTTTGGTAATGGGTTAACTCTTTACCAAACAACAAAGTTTTGGACTAGTCCAAATGGAAAGCATTTGCAGATGACAGAATAGATGTGACTCAAATATTGTAATCTGATTTGGGAACGGTAGAAAAAGATTGTGGTAACAAGCATTTTCTCCTTTTCCCACCATGGTTTCTAAACTTTCAAAGAAAACATCCTAACTTGTGTAATTGAATTTGTCATCTGCAACTGCTTTCAATTTGGACCAGTCCAAAATTTTGTTTGCTTGGTAAAGAGTTCAGCAAAAATGAAACTGAGAAACTTTGGATAAATAATGATAACCTGTTGGGTTACCACATCTTATGTTAAATAACAAGTCATTTATATAAGGATCTTGATGTGAAAACAGTGTTTTATTTTTCTTTATAGTTTTGAGCGACTATGGAGAGAACTATGGAATTGTGTGAATACAACATTCTACTATCTATTTTACTGATTGGAGGACCAGGAAATTTTGCAAACAGACTATGAAGTACATCTGTTAATGATACAAGACCATTAAGACAGATTTTGTGCTGCAATGCAGAGATGCCCTTTTCAAACTGAAAATAATAGAACTTCCATGCAACTTTGGTTAGGTGGTCGACTTAACTCATAACCAAACAACAAAATTTTAGGTTTTTTCCGAATTGAGGATTTGCAGAAGACAAAATAAAAGTGACTGCAAATTTGAAATTCGTTTTGTGAAGGGTAGAAAACATTGCAGGAAAAGGAGAAAAATGCTTGTGACCAGCATTTTTAACTTTTCCCACAATGTTTTCAAAAGTTTTCTTTCTCAGGGTTGTCAAAAGTCGGTATTGTGTGGTAAAAGGTTACAGATTTTGAACCAAATGTAGAAGTAAGTTATGTACACCGGGTAACAAAGTTGTCCGTAATAAGATGATTGATTGGTCGATAGGCAATATGGAATTTAGACTGTGATGTATTTTAGCAGCAACAAGATGCTTCTTAATTTGGTAATTAAGTATGGTTGAATACTTAATTTAGGAATTCAGGAAATGTTACCTGAATTCCAATTTGAATATTTCCGTTCAGAAGTCAAAGATATACATGTATTTAGCAATGAACAGACATGTACAACAATTTTCACAGATTTCACCAGCAACTTACTAACTCTTTATCCCCAACTTTTTGTACATGAAGTATGTTTTTTTTTTTTTTCAGATAGTGATTCATTTGATGTTAATAGTTATGCTCACATGAGTGGAATTTTAAATTCAAAGTGAGGTTTTTGTCATTGAGATTTTTTCCCCCAATGCCTTTTTTATGCCAATGAATAAAACTGCTTGTACTGCCTGACATTGTTCATTGTTTTCAAAATCCCTCTTTTTCAGGGTCATGAACGCTTAAATTTGTGTGTTGTTGCACATTAACGAGGAAAGAGAGGAAATTGCTTTTGTGAGAAAACCAATAAAAATCGTCAACAAAGTCAGCCGATGCTGTCATAGTATTGAAATCGTACTGAAAGTGGGGTAAAACACCCTAACCCAGTACCACACAACCCCTACTTTTGATGCCGCTGAGAAGGAAGCCTTTAGAAATCATTGTGGGAAAAGGAGAAAATGCTGGTAACCAGCATTTTCTCCTTTTCCCACAATGTTTTCTACCCTTCACAAAACAAAGTTCAACTTTTCAGTCACTTTTATTTTGACGTCTGCAAATGCTTTCGATTTGGACAAACTTAAAATTTTGTCGTTTGGTAATGAGTTAAAAGGGCTGCAAAAAAATGTTCATCTGTGCCGAGACAGCGACAAACTCGGATTTGCCGTGACCAGGATTTGAACGCGAGATGTCGCGGCCATAACGCGAAGTACTAACTACTATACGATCACGGCGCTCATTACTGAACTTAGATTATCTCAGTCTTTGAAACTTTTAAAACATGAAAGAAACAGACGCTTTGCTACAGAATCCCGAGTTTCCCAATATGTCTTAGGGTTTAACACCCTTTTTAACATTATTTCAGTTGTATCGCGGCACTGAGCCAGGCCGGGTAGCTCAGTGGTTAGCGTATCAGACTCATGACTTGGAGGTTGCGGGTCTGATAACCGATTGCGGAGAACATTATTTCCAGCGATTTTTCGCGTATTACTTCCGATGCATTTGAGAAAAGTAGTCAGTGGCTTTGGACAGAAATTTGTGTCAGTACTGGTGTGAAACCGTCAGGAAACACATCGGTGGTTACTGACCGGTATTGCATCAATTCCCGCATAATGATCCCGCGCGCTTTCGTAAAATATGCTATAAAATTATATCGTGAGAATTACACATATCGTGAGAATGACATACTCAAAGGGAGAAACTATTATTATAAAAGCGCCCTCTGGTATCATAATATGACTTGCCGTATGCATGTAAATGCTATTCTTGATAGTGACTACTTCGTTCGTCTTATTTCAACTACGTAACATAGTTTCACCTCAATATTATCACAAAACCGCCTAGTTTTCGCCAGAATATGCACAAACAAGTAGAATGCAGCATTCTAATGATAAGCAAAACACACATAGGAAACAAAAAGAATTTTCGGAATAAGGAAGTAAGATGAATGAAATTCATATTGTCAAGAAGGATAAAATGAATAGAAGTACGCATTACTAAATAACAACTTTATGGAATACACACTCAAAGAAGACAAATAGAATTAGCATCAAAATCATGAACTAGCAATAATGACGCATGAGATGTAATATACAAGTAAGATGTAAGAAAGAAAACAAATCAGCATGTAATTTGCACAAATAAGAATGTCATGTAGACAAATAGAATTTTGGCGGATATTCCCCTCCATATCTGACACCAGGGTTCACTTGTTGTTGCTATCTAATTATTTGTAAGTTACTGAGAGGGGCTGTGGCCAGATTTCGCCAATCAAAGATTTAATTCTTTTGCTCTGAATTGCTTTGAAATGACTTGTCAAATAATATTAGTAAATTATCTAAGTGTTTAATTAGTTTGTGTTTGTCCTCTATAACGTAAATTTTACCACGCGTTCCTTGCACTGTGTTTATAGAGCCGAATTCACGTGTCATGTTAGAATGGAGTATATACAATAAGAATTTGACATTTATAAGCACATATACTTATTCAGTCATAAATTAAGTCTAAAGTAACATTTAGATCTTAAACATGTCATTACTGTATGAATTTATACTTCCTTTCACCAGAAAAAGCTCTTATGCATGCCCTTTTATCGACTATTCACGAGTATAATTCATGAATATTCATTTATGGACAACTGCTTTTCTGATTCAACCGAGAACTACCTGTGTGTAGTACGTGTCGGCGTTTCTTTTTTGTTCTTGCACAAAAACTTGGTTCCTTCATAGTTTCTGCCATCTGTTTTTTTCACTGTCTGAAAAAGTGACAATGTTTTGGTTTTGCTTCCCTCAATATTAGTCTTACCAGATTTATGGTCTTTCCCGGACAGTAAGACAGACTTTACAGATATCTTTCTATAGGTACAGATCTGTGAGAGAAGCAATGGAGAAATGGAAAGGGAAAGTTGCTTTGGTAACGGGTGCGTCTGCTGGAATCGGATTAGCTGTTACTGAGAGACTTGTGAAACACGGACTGAGAGTAGTGGGCTGTGCAAGGAATATTGAACGTATCGAGGTAGATCTACTGATATTTAGATTGTTGGCTTTCGTTGAAATAGAAGTTTAAGAAATGAGAAGGGTTTGTGTATCATAAGGTTTACCTACAGAGAAGGCTGTATGTATTAAATGGTTGAAGTACCGAAGTGTTTAGGTAACAAAGGATTAACTCTTTGGCCGCTGATCGCGACTCACTGACCTTTTGCGGACAGTGTAGATCAAAGATC
The DNA here is from genome assembly GCA_943736015.1 of Tridacna crocea. Lineage (NCBI taxonomy): Eukaryota > Metazoa > Mollusca > Bivalvia > Cardiida > Cardiidae > Tridacna > Tridacna crocea. The sequence continues at coordinate 22,729,836 of OX031067.1, read as the reverse complement.
AGACTGTACGTGCCTGATCTTTGATCTACAATGTCAGAGAAGTAGATATTTCTCCAAAAATAACTTTTAAATAGCATGCCTTGAGTTTCTACCATCCGCTTTAAGGTATCGTTTATCTCACATAGCAGGATAAGGGTTAGGGTGTCAAAGGATTTGGGTACCAAGGAGTTTGAGTACCGAAGGGTTAATGTGTCAAAGGGTCTAAGAAATTAGGATTAGAGATTTGAGTATCAAGGGTTCTAAGTAACAAAGGGCTTGGGTATTAAACGGTTAATATGCAGAAAGATTGAGGTATCAAAGCCCTTAATTGTAAATAAGTTTAGGCATCATAGAATCTAACCATCGAAGAGTTTAGGTATCGAAATGTTTATGTATTAAAGGGTTTCAGCACCGGGTTTAAGCACCAAAGAATTTAGGTATTCAAAAGTAAAACAAAAATGCTTCCAATTTGGACTAGCCAAAAATTTTGTCGTTTGATTATGAGTTAAAGAAGGAAACAGCTCGTAAGGTATCCAAGCAGAGCTATATTATAGAATAGAGTAAAATGATTTGATTTTGTTACAGGTTCTGGCAAAATTCTGTCCTGGTTCACTGCGCGCAATGCAATGTGATGTGTCGAAGGAAGAACAAGTTGTGGCCATGTTTGATGAAATACGAACCTTATATGGGGGCCTGGATATACTAATAAACAACGCCGGTCTAGGACATAACGAACCGTTACTAACAGGATCGTCTGACCAGTGGAAACATATGTTCGATGTAATTTTTATCCTAGAAGTCAATCGCCAGTGTTCATATAATATCTGACATAAAATAACATTTGAGATAAAACGTTATATTTTACGAGTCTCGAAGAAATATTATTATTAATCAAGCCTTTTGCGAGTTTTGACACTTTTTTTTTTCGGCGACGAGTGTAATTAAATCTTACCACAAAAGCCATCGAAAATCTGTTTCTTTTTATCACACTGCTGTATCTCAAAAAATATAATTGATATTGTGTAAAAACATTGGCTCACATGTACTTCTACTGGAATGTTCATGAATCATATGCGCTTCTTTGATAGGTGTGTACATCAAGGACGAAAAATAGTTCCAAATGAACTTGCATATAATTATTTTGTCTTGTAATTAATGATGAAATTTGCAGCTTTGTCACGATCAGTTTTAGAGGGAAATCAGGGTCAGTAGTGTTTTCGAAATGAGGTGTGTAATTTAAGAGCTTTGACTGAATATATTTACAATTTACTCATCTCAAACGGTTGTAAGATAAAATAATTCGTCCAGGCTGTATAACACTAAAGAAACAGTAATTAAAACGTATGTTGCACAATTAACTTTAGGTTTGTTTAAAGGTATTTGTTTTAATTCTTTTGTGAAACAAGCTCTAACAACTTGAGCTGTATTTACGAGGTTTTTGAAGTACACCGACGTTACATTTTTCAGTGATAACCTTAACCTATATTTGCGCCGTGATATAGACAGTTCCAAAGCTTCACCCCGCTTACAATAGTTTTTATCATCACTCAAGAATTTACTTTCAGCGTTTGAGATTCTGATGCAAAATAACATTTATTATTTTCTGTATTTATGTACATCAAAGGTCAATGTGGTAGGTCTAATGGTTTGTTGCCGAGAAGCGGTGAAATCGATGATGAAACATGGAGCACATGAAGGACAAATAGTCCTAGTTGGAAGGTATCACGACCCTTATTTTATATCTACGATCAGGGTCCTTATTCACCAAGAGCATTCTTACTTCTATTCTTTAGAATTTTGTCAATAGGAAAGTAAAAAAACTTCTAATTGGCTAAACCATTCAGTTTAGCCAATCAGAAGTTCTGTTGCTTTCACAGTCTGAAAAAGTCAAAGAAGGTCCTTAAGAATGGTCGGTGAATACGGACCCAGTTGCTTTAATAGTGATTTACGAAGTTTTCAACGATGTTTCAACTACATCAGTGCGACATCTTACGGATAGAAGTCTAGGCATTATATTGCCTTGCTGAAGGATACGCTCAGCACTGCCATTGTCTTTTGTATTCAAGTAAAACTTTATTTCAAATTATTTTCTGTTTTCAACTCTTAACCACTCAATTCCGTCTTTTCACGATCCTGAAGAAGATATTAAACTATAAAGTAAATATTCTCATTTTGTAAACTTCGACCAATTCCTGGGAGGAATCTTTTCCTTCTAAAAGCCTTCCTGGACACACCTAACTGTAAAGATAATACTCACACTGTAATCTTAATGATATTCTTGATGGTTACAGCATGTCCGGTCACAGAGTTTTAGACAGGCCGTCAACCCACGTATACTCTGCTACCAAGTTCGCAGTTCGAGCCATTGCACAGGGGCTGCGCCAGGAACTCAGGGCTAGGAAGTCCTTGATTCGAGTAACGGTAATATTGTCCTTTTGCTATCCGATGTTGAACCCTTTTGGTGTATAAAACGGAGTTTTTTTTGCAGATAGCATAGATCCGAATCAGGTAATGTTACGAAATGTTAACTCTTACTTAGCTGAAAAAAACTATACACCACTAATAAAGAACGCAGCACCCCTTGTGCACGTATATTCATATTATATAACTTATTTCATTAATGGATATTACTGTTGAAAAATTAAAGTTTGCAGTACCATAATGGTATATATGACTATGTAGGGGTATGTTAATGCTGTGTATAAGACCCGGAGGCCTGTGTACCGTACAAATAAACTTTGTGACTGTGGAATTAAACGCCTAAAAAGTGCGGTTTTCAGAGTTCCTTAGGTCGGTAAAATCTCGGACAGTGCTGTTACAAGATCCGTTTCTACGTTCTGATCAGTCTTCATCTACACTGTCCACAAAAGCGCCTTGGGTCGCACTTTGAAGCCTAAGGGGCATGGCCGAAGATCGCAAGCGACAGAAATTTCTTTTCGTTATTTCCCCCCTGTTCCATATACATGTAGCTTTATCTACAGTATTTCACAATCATGGTGGTACTGTATAACGGGAAGTTACCCTATAACTTCCGATCCTTAATCGTTTACAAAAAGAGGTAACTTTTGAATACCTTCGTTGTTATTATGTCTCTGCAGATAATTTTAATGCTAAAAAGAGCTATGCTCTTTGAAAAAGGGGTTTAATGAGAAAAGTATCGTTCTATATCAGCTTAGGCTGTGAACTACCCACTTTTCTTTGCAGATATTGAGTCCGGGACTGGTAGATACAGAATTCTACCACAGACTGTATCAAAAAGACCCAGAAAACTACAAGAAAGTATACAGTGAACACACGGTAACCTTTACTATTTGCCAAACAATTTTCTGTGCTTATGATGAAGAAGGTTTTTGAAAACATTATGGAACAAGACGTTCGAGTCTAATCCCCCTTTTTTTACAGTGGTTTCCGTCCTTTCAGAATAAATAAAAAGGTAAAATAAATTAATAGAATATCGAATTTATACATAAATCACATCATGTGTGACATATTGTCGATGAAGAAACAACAAAACATCGAGAAACATTTTAAAGTTAAAAAAAAAAAGCAAGTTGTTATCAAGGTTATACCATAATAACTTACGTTTATGTAAACGTTTCATGTTATTGTATTAACAACGGCTTCTTTATGCCACCGAGTCCTACAGATCTCGAAGCATAAGGTAATCATGTAGTATCAAAGTTTTTTGTACATTGTCAGTCTCTTTGCCGTCTACACATGTCACAATGTTTGATTTTATCCATGGTTTACTACGTAAATGATGTTGTCCATACACAGAGGGTAAAAACATCTTGATTATAATTGTTTGACGATTTCTGACAGCACTTTTGTCTATTTTAACCACTGTGTTGTTGGAATCATTGTCTTTCCTTACTTTAAATGGCCATTTCCTCCTCGTGTTATATATCTCATTCCGTGTACTGGAAAGTTTCTTATAAAGCATCATAGCAAATAGAGAATATATTTATATCGAATGCTTTAAAGAAGCAAGATGTGACATAAAATGTTATGATAATATTTAATATTTAACCAGTCCAGTGGTGTTTGAAAGTTTAGTAGCATTCGAGATGCATCAAGTGTATGTTTAAATTATATATCGCTATTTATATACAAGAAAACACCCAACATGCATGATGGTAATAATATCCAGTAAATAGGAAACTCAACTTCAACGAGTAAAAAGTAAGGGTATCACTTCCGATGAACTCGAGTTTATACTTAAAAAAAAGGAGGAACAGAATAAATGCGTGAAAGGAAGTGGAATACCAATCACTTGATAAAACGATGACTTGAAATGATGATTGTGATTGATGATGACGATGATGGTAGTGGCAACGTCGATAAAAATGATGATTCAAAGATTGCATTGATAGCATGGAGAAGCAACTTACAAATAAAGAACGCTATAATCAGGATTACATCACGAGAGTACAAATATCTATTAATGTTTCATGAGATTGTTTAAAAAACGGCTTCTTTACGCCATCGAGTCCTAGAGATCTCGAAGAATAAGGCAATCATGTTGTTTCTTAGGTTTTTCGATATTATCAGTCTCTTGGCTTTCTGTACTTTTAATAATACTCGTTTTTACGCCAGCTTTACCTATCAAGTGTTGTTGCCCACCACCACCAGCACCATGATCACGACGGTGATGTTCATCATCAACATCATCATCATCATCATCATTTTTAAATTTGCATCCTGGGAATATTTTTTATAATTATTATGTTTTTGCAGCCTATTCAACCGAAGGAAGTCGTAGATGCCTTGCTTTTTGTTATGACTACTCCCCTTCGTACTCAGGTACAACCTTTATTAGACAACAAAATTTTATCAGAACTGAAAGCATTTACATTCGACAAATAAGATACGCTAAAAATAATGGGATTTGTATTTGAATGGATTGAAAACGTTGTGGGAAAAAAGAAAATACACAGTTCTTTAACATTTAAACATGAAATTCATTGTTTGCGTTTATCTTTCCACATATTTTCCACTGCAATCTAATGTAAAACTGAAAGACTCTAGATCAAACTTTACATTCTATAAAGTCTGATCTTTATCTATGCTATTAACCCCCCCCCACCCATGGCGCTGAAACGGTTAAACATATTCAGACTATTATTAAAGCTGAATTGTCTTTCCTACAGGTACACGATGTTTTGATGAATCCAACAGAAGCGAAGTTGTAGAGAAAGGGCCAAATGGTGCATGCAAAACAAGGCAGACGAATAGGATAGAAATATTACAGATATCGGCATTAATGACAGCTTTTTATTGATAAGCACTGATTATACGTTTGTACTATTTATTATCGAAGAAGCCACGCTTAATATGAATGTTCATTCAAAAGATATTGACAGTGTACAGAGAACAAACTCGATTGTAACATCCCTAATCCTTCGTTGAGAAAATCAAATTGCACAGTCACTTGTAAGCAGTTAGTAGATCTCAGGTGACTGCACAAGCGAACATTTCTCAAAGTGCCCTGCCAAACGAAGGATAGTGCAGATTTTAGTCGACTTTGCTACCAAACATTGACATGATTTCACAAAATAATAATAAGAAATGTCTATACATTTTCCCTTGAGTTTTTCATATAGAGTTTTGAAATAAAAACGGCATTATTTGAAACAAAATCATCTTTATTATTTGTAGCAAGGTCAACTGAGCAAAGCATCCCTATTGCTATAGGGTAGGTTCACAGTGTACATATGTGTTTCTGTAATGCTTTGTACGGTATTTCATTTCATAGTAACTATCGAAACAAATGAGAAAGCACCAGCTTGACCTATAAATGAGAAAGAAACTTCTTGACTTATATTTTTTTATCAACCAAGTGGCAGAATGTCCCTGTACACACTGATCAACGTGAGCCGCGGACACCATGTGTTCTCGGTACACCAGATCGAATTTTCCATGGAAGAACCGGAGGTGGTGTAAGTATTTTCATTTTTATGGGCCTGATTAACCTAGATAGAAATGTTGATTTACAGCAATGTCAAGACGAATGATTGATCTGTTTACACACATACTAGGGAATAATAATACCATCATATAAGCGAGCTGTGACTTTATGAGCAACTGGGGTATTATTGTTTTGAAGTTTCTTGCCGATTTTCGGACAAAATCCTCTAACCACTGTCCATTTTACAAGTTTGTATGATAAGATAAATGTATTCCCTAAAGGAACACAAAATTTCACGTTGTAATGTCCATCCAAAGCGAAGATATACGCTTTTGAATGGACCTGGGTAGAGGAAAATATGCTAACAAGACACCATTTTCATTTTCAGAGTATGTACATGGACACCAGATCAGAAAAAGCTTGTGGTAACTGGACACCAACCTTTAAATCATCAATATTTCTGCCTGAAACTCGATGCATGGGCTGTATACGAAGATTATTTCTGTAAACAATATGTCACTACGGTCCATTACCTGATAAAGAGCATGTTCAACGCAATTTCATTACTTGTAACACTAGCTTTTTTGAAATATTTGCAATGTTACGGCAATTTACGAAGTAGACCTACGATACTTGATCACAATTGACCGGTCATTGCCTCCAATGTTGGTGCAAGACATGTTCTTTTTTTTACAGCGTTTCAGTTTTATGAATAACCCATTACCACGCAATCACAAGCTTTAATGTCCCTGGGAAAGGTGGCTTCGCAAAACATTGTCTATAAAGAAAACCCCTATTAACTTATACAGAGTGTACATTATTTACCACATTTGGCCTGATTCTTAGTTTAAAAAAAATTCAAATCCGCTTGGCAAACTGCCAGCGGGCTCTAAGAATGGCGTTCTTCGTACATTTGCATGCGTGCGTTTTTTCGTCTACGCGTTTATTTCTATTTTTTTTATTTAATTGACTCCTCCTCAGAAACCACCAAGTGGAAATCAACAAAATTCAACGTGGATGATTCCATAAATTTCTTTCGAGATACTTCGATCCTTTAAAAAAGATGGCTTATGTGGAAGGAGCTTATTTTCCGTGTACGGCGCGTTGTGGAAACTGTAAAATTTGTCCTCTCAAAAGAACTCAATCACGAGATTGGCATTGGGTAGCTTTCTATCACATTCCTTCAATAAATTTTGATCTGCTGAAAATCATGGCTTTTGTTGGTGGGACTTATTTTCTCTTTGTGTCATAAAGCGGAAGTACTTGCAGCTCTTTAAATAAATTCATTGATAATACATGTATGTAGATCTACATGTTTTTCATAACACAGATGATCACTGATAATGTTTCATTTTATCCAATATGCTGGGTGATCATGATATATATGAGATATTAATCTTTATTGTTACAAACTTACATAGTTTTTGGAAATGCAGCATTAGTGCTCAGAAATAGTTACAGTTCAACCTATATTAATCAATTACCAAAGGGACGGTCAAAAGAGCTTGCCAAAGGCAGGTGCTTGCTTGATACAGATGAATGTCTGTGCATTGCTATTTGTCGGGAACTACATGTATGCTTGTTTATTCAGGTTGCTTGCTTAATACAGGTGGCCAACATGCCAGGTTTAACTGTATTTCGTATTGCTGAAATTTATTGGAGGGGTCATCAGAGTTCAAATTGCAGACTGCCACAGAATTTGCTGTCTAATTCTATTTCTTCGAGCGTAATTGTTCTGATACACAGTCTGTTTCGTCATGGTTTTGTAAATAAAGCGAAATAAAAAAACCGAAACAGGAAATAGACGCGGTTTATTTTTTATAAATGACGAATTTCAGAAAAGATTTAATTTAGTAATTTGCCATGCCTGCAATTAACTTCTCTAATAATTTCCTAACACACTACGTACAAAACTATTTCTGAGCACTAATGCTGCATTTCAAAGAACTATGTAAGTTTGTAACAATAAAGATTAATATCTCATATATCATGATCACCCAGCATATTGGATAAAGTGAAACATTATCAGTGATCATCTGTTTTATGAAATACATGTAGATCTACATACATGTATTATCAATGAATTTATTTAAGGGCTGCAAGTACTTCCGCTTTATGACACAAAGAGAAAATAAGTCCCACCAACAAAAGCCATGTTTTTCAGCAGATCAAAATTTATTGAAGGAATGTGATAGAAAGCTACCCAATGCCAATCTCGTGATTGAGTTCTTTTGAGAGGACAAATTTTACAATTTTCACAACGCGCCATACACGGAAAATAAGAACCTTCCACATAAGCCATCTTTTTTAAAGGATCGAAGTATCTCGAAAGAAATGGAATCATCCACGTTGAATTTTGTTGATTTCCACTTGGTGGTTTTTGAGGAGAAGTCAATTAAATAAAAAAATAGAAATAAACGCGTAGACGAACAAACGCACGCATGCAAATGTACAAAGGGTAGAATGCCATTCTAAGAGCCCGCTGGCAGTTTGCCAAGCGGATTTGAAAATTATTTAAACTAAGAATCAGGCCAGATGTGGTAAATAATGTACACTCTGTATAAGTTAATAGGGGTTTTTCTTTATAGACAATGTTTTGTGAAGCCATCTTTCCCAGGGACATTAAAGCTCGTGATCGTGTGGTAATGGGTTAATACGCCATTCATAAAACTGAAACGCTGTAAAAAAAAAAAAAGATCATGTCTTGCACCAACATTGGAGGCAATGACCGGTCAATTGTGATCAAGCATCGTAGGTCTACTTCGTAAATTGTCGTAACATTGCAAATATTTAAAAAAAACTAGTGTTACAAGTAATGAAGTTGCGTTGAACATGCTCTTTATCAGGTAATGGACCATAGTGACATAATGTTCACAAAAATAGTCTTTGTATACAGCCCATGCATCGAGTTTCAGGCAGAAATATTGATGATTTAAAAGTTGGTGTCCAGTTACCGCAAGCTTTTTCTGATCTGGTGTCCATGTACATACTCTGAAAATGAAAATGGTGTCTTGTTAGCATATTTTCCTCTACCCAGGTCCATTCAAAAGCGTATATCTTCGCTTTGGATGGACATTACAACGTGAAATTTTGTGTTCCTTTAGGGAATACATTTATCTTATCATACAAACTTGTAAAATGAACAATGGTTAGGGGATTTTGTCCGAAAATCGGCAACAAACTTCAAAACAATAATATCCCAGTTGCTCATAAACCCACAGCTCGCTTATATGATGGTATTATTATTCCCTAGTATGTGTGTAAACAGATCAATCATTCCTCTTGACATTGCTGTAAATCAACATTTCTATCTAGGTTAATCAGGTCCATAAAAATGAAAATACTTACACCACCTCCGGTTCTTCCATGGAAAATTCGATCTGGTGTACCGAGAACACATAGTGTCCGCGGCTCACGTTGATCAGTGTGCTGTATAGAGCTCTAAATCACTAACAATGCAAAGTTCCGGTCATACACTGTAATACTTGAATGTATCTAGTATCTATCCAGTTATTTCCTTCTGAGGTAACTCTGTACCTGATGACAATATATTTATTTGTTTTTCTTTTCTATATTGCAAGTCATTTAGTCGACGGTAAAACAGATGTACCTAAGTAATTGAATTGGCATTTAATTGGCAGAAAATTTCCTGAAGAAAGGAGATGAAACTAAGTCGCATTTTCTCTTTTTTCCTTGAATGTTTTCATAAACATCCATGGCCAGGTTAACGAAACACACGAGATTCTTTGGCAAAGATTAAATAGCAGTATATTGGCGCCAAACTTATTTGCCCTAAAAAAGGCACATTTACTGCTTTTGCAGCGCAAGTTGGGGTTTAGTGCATATACATCATTACATGATTTGGGTTAAAAAGAAAAAACAGTTTGTCTTACAACTGGCTGTACTGTTAAGGTAGAATGTTCCTTCGACATACAATTACAGAAGTATTTGACCCAGGTCAGGTTGGGCTTTTTGCACTTTAAATTATGAATTTGTGAACTGGTCTCTTTTGAGGAAAGCGTTGCAGCAAATAGACCGAAATTGCTCTTATTTTTTCATTTATCTAATGCTGATTACAATTTTGATAACGTATTGACTATTCATATTTCATTTGAGCAGTCAATAACTTTTTTCAGCCCAGCTTTCTCAAGACATGGCCATTCTAGCAAAAAACGTTTGGCCGGTTAAGGTTTTTCAGTCACTGTTGTTTTTGATAACTGAGATTTTATTGTACTTGTTTTAACAAAGTTATTATTACGATTACTTTGAAAGACGTCTGTTTTTTCTTTTTATTTCAAGTCGAACGCCAATGGCGTATTCATGCATCCCTGGAGTATATTTCATTGTAATATAAAACAATAACCTTTCTGTGCCGCTCATTGGTTTTCCAAAGAAAGTCTAAATTATTTTGAGGAGTATAGGAAACCATAAAAAAAAGCATACGACAGTTTATGTATCGAATCCAAGATTTGGCGTCGTTTAGTGCCTTATATGTGTGGCATACTCAATGTTATTAGTAGATTACCTCTGTATCCAAGACATAGTTTAAGAACCAAATGCATGCAACAATATTTATATTTGACTCTAAAAATGAAATGAGTCTTTTGAAGGGAAAAGACTCTAAAGATGAAATGAATCTTTTGAAGGGAAGAAAACATTTTGGAAAAGGGAGAAAATGCTGGCAACCAGAATTTTCTCCTATTCAGGCTTTGCTTATAAAAAAGTTCTCCACGAACTTTGAAATACAGGATTGTTTAATTTTTTTTTTCAAGATACCTTAAACATCCTTTGTTTAAAGAGCATAGCTCAAATGGTAATGTGTCAATATCTTGCCAGCAAAAATGCTCGTTGTGATATCAAGGGAAACGATTAGGTCAAGACAAATATAAAAAGCAGTGTTTTTATTTCCCTTCTCTGATCGAACGGTGTGGCGTATGACCAACATTGCTTTATTATTTTGCGGTGGCCACCTTCATTTTCCAGTCCGTCAAACAATACTCGTCTCAGGCCAATTTCTGCTTACACACATGTATATAAATGGCCGAGAAATAATCTTTAACATTTAGAGCAGAACAATGTATCGACGATGATTACAGGTAGAATATTATAAGAACTACTGGTAAATGAAAATCCGAGAAAGCATGGACAGATGCGCTTGCGCTACTATATAACTGACATAATGTAAAAAATGGCGTTAAACTTAGAAATAAAAAGCGAATTAGCTATTAGAGGAGAATGAATCCCGCCATTATAGTACTGTCTCCTGACCGAATTCTTTTATTTTTTACATTGATTTCGGCATAGTATAAACATATATAGAAGAGCAATGCTTTGGCAAAAGGGGGCTTAATGCATCTCCATGATGCATGATACCAAGCAGGCGAGCACATACTTATGGATTCATAATAGTCACATTTTTTAATAGCCAAGGTAATCATGGTTGACACTGGGCCCTGGACATACAGAAAATAGACCGATATTGTAAAGTTTCAGCCCAAGTCAGCCTGAGTGGACTGCAAGGCTAACCTGGATTGCTAGCAGATGCATTGACTCCCCTTTTCACAGAGCATGACTGATATACAATTAGAAAAGAGTGCAAATTGGATCTTAGTAACGCATTATTCCAAGCAAGACGTCGTGTAAGATGTATACATTTCGCACAAAGAGAAGTTGAATCATGAGGAAGAGTAGGCTTTTGATATCGAAGGCTGACCTTAATCGATACTTTTTGCAGATGCAATATACTACATAGAGCAATTCCGTGCAATTTGATACCACATTTCCGGTAACAATACCCAATACTTTTATGATGATGATGATGACGGTTGTGGCAATGTCGATGAAGATACAAAAAAGTATGGAGAAACATTTCAAAGTAAAAAAAAAAGAAGTTCTTGTCAAGGTTATACCACAATAACTTACGTATATGTAAACATTTCATGTTATTGTTTTAATAACGGCTTCTTTATGCCATCGAGTCCTACAGATCTTGAAGCATAAGGTAATCATGTAGTATCAAAGTTTTTTGTGCATTGTCAGTCTCTTTGCCGTCTACGCATGTCACAATATTTGATCTTACCCAAGATTTACTACGTAAATGACGGTGTCCATATACAGAGGGTAAAAACATCTTGATTATGATTGTTTGACTATTTCTGACAGTACTTTTTACCATTTTAACCAATGTTTTTGGAATCATTGTCTTTGCTTACTTTGAATGGCTATTTCCTCCATGTGTTATATGTCTCATTCTGTGTACTGGAAAGTTTCTTATAAAGCATCATAGCAAATAAAGAATATATTTATATCGTATGTTTTAAAGAAGCACGATGTGACATAAAACGCTATAATAATATTTAATATTGAACCAATCGGATGGTGTTTGAAAGTTTAGTTGCTTTTGTGTCCAGTGTACATTGATATAAGGTTTGAGCATCTGGTTTATGTTTATTATATATCGCTATTTATGTACAAGGAAACACCCATGCATGATGGTAGTAGTCTCCAGCAAAAAGGAAACTCAACTTCAAGGAGTAAAAAGTGAAGGTATCACTTTAAATGAACTCAAGTTTATACTTTAAAAAAGGTGGGACAGAACAAGTGCGTGAAAGGAAGTGGAATACCAGTGACTTGATAAAACGATGACTTGGAATGATGATTGTGATTGATGATGACGATGATGGTAGTGGCAACGTCGATAAAGATGATGATTCAAAGATTAGCATGGATAGCATTGAGAAACAACTTACAAATAAAGAACGCTATAATCAGGATTACATCACGAGAGAACAAATATCTGTTGATGTTTCATGAGATTGTTTAAAAAACGGCTTCTTTACGCCATCGAGTCCTACAGATCTCGAAGAATAAGGCAATCATGTTGTTTATTAGGTTTTTCGATATTGTCAGTCTCAAATTTTTGAGCAACAGCTAAATTGTCGCCTGCAAATACGTTCCAAGTGATCAAGTCTGAAAAAGGCAAAGCGTTAATTAACGTACCTACCAAGAAGCTGAGGGAGACCCTTGCCAAAACGTTTAATCCCTATCCTGTTAAAACTGAAATAAAATGGCCCTTTCATGTCGATAGTAAAACCACATTTTTATCTTTTTTTTTAATCAAAGCCATGTTTGGGAAAAAGATATCTCCTTATCGGACTGTGAAGATCCAAGTCCAAGCTGCACGTTTTGTGCGGTCTGATCTTTATCTACACTGACTGAGGGGGGAGGGGATGGGGGGAGAATTGTAAGTAATCTAGGGCAATCTAACCGGGGCATGTATGTTCATCAGTCTTAGGGAATGACAAAAAAAGGTCTTTACTGAGATACAAGTAATTGCTTGAAGATAATAAAGATGTAATTTATGTTTACTGAAATAGGTTACGAAAATAAATCACCATAAAAAAAAAAATGAAGTGATCCGTAAGTAATAACCAATATAGATATAATTTATCTACAGTTACCTCGCAAGTTATTTATGAGACAGGCTTGTGTCATGGGATATAAAACATCAAAGTCAAAAAACCTATTTTGGGATGTTTTACATATCTGCCGAGGTCGATAACCTATCATTCAATAACAGACACGCAACTTTAACATCATCTAATGTTCGAACTTTGGAAATATTGGCATAAATCCTCGACATACTTTGATATCACAATAACAGAGGAGGTTTGAGAACAAAGCATTCTTAGTCTTTTTTGCTAGATTCAGAGAGAAACACAACTTCTGATTGGCTAAACTGGCCAGACAGAAGTTCTGTTACTTCAAATTTAGAAAATTATTGAGAATACGACCAAGATGTTATCCAGAACGGTTGATAAATTTATACGAGTCCAGAGTCCGTATTCACCAAGTATTCTGATTTTCATTCTATGTCTAATTGGAGCTTTCAAAACTATTGCAACTTATGGTTGGCTTAACCATTTGGTTTAGCCAGTCAGAAATTGTCTGAATCGAAATTTAGAGAACTCTTGGGAGTTAGCCTGGGAAAGTTAGTGAAAAAATACAGGCTGAGGTGTGTCTTGTGGTATCTAGTCATCGGATTGCTGTGAAACAAATTGATCACAACTATGGTTGCGCTGGCTTTACAGTGGACCGGTAAAGGATCCAAACCACAACTTCTAGGTCTTTGAAGAGCAAAATACTGTAAATTTCCCTTTATTTTGCATGTTTTTAGGTTTGCTTAGCACCTTTTCCAACACAATTCAAGTTATATCGCAGCAGCCAGTACACCTATCCATGTTTCACCAGTACTTTGAACAGTTCTTCTGAAGCCACAAGCTGCTTTTTTCATTGACAAAAAGTTTAGAAGTCAGAGAGAAATAAATTCTGGCCAAACACTATCATCAGCACTAGGAAAGAACTTGAACGACCAGATGGGGATCGAACCAGAAGCCCACTCTCCCGGGTTTAAGCTCTGTACGTTACAGACTTAGCAGCGGGCTTGGCAAAGGGTCGTTCATTTAACTTTTCACTCCATAGATACTCATTTTAACGTACATGTATCAACAACAGACAGCTTTTGAAAACATTATGGGAAAAGGAGAAATTGCTCGTAATGCTTGAGTAGACTGATCCGTTGAAAAGCATATAGATGACCAATAGCGAAGAGTTTCGATTCAGGTCAGCCTGCGCGGACTGCGCAGGCTGACTTAAATCGAAACTTTTCGCAATTGCATAGAGCCCCCTTTTGCCAGAGCAGGACACTGATAGATTATCGTGATAAGCTCGGGTAGATATCTAGATGGGACGGAAATACCGTATGACAATGAGTTATTGTTAGTTTTTTGAATACGCTATTGTATAAAGTTGTATCTCATTTTTGAGCTGACACACTTTACCAAACATTCATATGTTAAACGACCTTGCTGAAAAAACGGCTTTTGAAAACTTCGTTGGAAAAGGAGAAAAAGAAGCATTTTCTCTTTTTTCCCCACGATGTTTTCTATCAGCTTAAAGTTTGAAATAAACTTGTAACCTAGATAAGATGTTCCAACTACAAATGCTTCCTTATTTTATCTACTGTAATATTTTGGCGTGTGGTAAAGAGTTAACCCTTCTCTGTGCATCTTGGCATCCTATGACTGTTTACAAAAAGAAACCAAATCAAGATCAGCATACACGCACGTGCAACCTGATCTTGATCTTATATTTTCGACATTTATTCATCTAATAGTTTAACCTTTTACCAGAGGACACAATTTTGGACTCGTCTAAATAAGCATTTACAGAAGAAAAAGAAATAGATTTATCTTAACCCTTTTCCAAACAAGCCCTTGTTTTTACGTGTCTGCAGTACAAGTCTATTGAAAACACTGTGGGAAAAGGAGAAATTGCTCGTAACGAGCAATTTCTCCTTTTCCCACAGTGTTTTCTACCGATTTGGAGAACTTTTTTGCCATTTTTATCAAATTTGAAATTGTCCTCTGCAAACTCTTTCTCTTTGAGTTCGGAAGAGTCTAAAATTTGTCGTTTGGGAAAGGGTTAAATGATGGAATTTGGATTAGAAATAACTGAAAACATTGTGAAAAAAAAACGATTAGTGCTGATTACCAACATTATGTCGTCTTCTCACAATGCTTTCAAACTACTTTTTCCAAGGCATCGAGAAAGCTCGAAGTTCTTTGGTAAAGGGCTTAACTGTGTCTGATCATTCTAAAATCAAACAGTGATTCCTAAAAGCATCGTTTATTTCGTTGATGATTTTAATCAAGCAGAATTAGGATGAGATACACCTACTCAATTTATCATGTTGTTGAATTTTAATAGAGTTTAGTTACAAACACAACGCTTTAATTGCAAAATAGACGGTCCGTGTGGGAAAAAATCTGCATTGATTTGCCGTAAACTAAATGTTATAGATACCATTTCTGATTTTGGACAATATAGTGGATGATTTGTATCAAGTGTCAATTGACACCGTATCCATTTTCTTTTTTGGGGTATCAGTTTGATAACCTTTACGCAATGAGCTGATTTCGATTGAATTTTACAGTCCTTTGTTTCTACTGTTATCTCACTGTTGTTATCTTATTACCAAATGACAAATTAATAGACTGGTACAAATGGAAAGCACTTGCAGAAGACAAAATAATTATATGTAACTGAAAAGTTAAAATTTGCCATGGGAAGGGTAGAAAACATTGGGGAAAAAGAAGAAAATGCTGGTGACCAGCATTTTCTCCTTTTCCCACAATGTTTTCAAAAGGCTCCTACCTCATGGTCGTCAAAAGTAGGGATTTCGTGGTAATGAGTTAAAGACCATTTTAACGGCTAAAAGGCCAAATATTTCACCCATGCTCTGTGAAAAGGGGGCTCAGGCACCTGCGCAGTACCCGCAGTTTGATCTAAAATGTTCAACTTTTAGTACATTTTCTGCAAGTAAAAGGACAATTTTACTTCGTGATTAAGACATTTTTAACAGAAAATGTATATCATAGATCTATAATCATGTAATGACCTGCTTGAAAAAAGTGCACAAGATGATCATATAAACGCTGCCTCTTTCGAAGGCTGAAAAAAATAAAAACTACACCAAGAATCAGAAATTGGATGATACCTATGTCACCGGTACAGCGACAAAACAAGTAACTGAACAAAAGATGAAACAATTACTTAATAAAACACCATTTTCTGACCTTCTTCCAAATGATAACGTATTTTAACGACATTGAGATAGAAAGCTATTCAAAAGAAGAATTAAACATTTATATTATCACAGAGGGAAATATAAGAACCGTGGTGATATCTACGTCACAGAAAACCACAAACCTTAAATGTACGTAGAGAAAACAATAAATTGAAGAAAATATCCAACCATTACTTAAAAACACAATTTCTTTGAACTCTTTACCAATTCAGAGTGTTTCAACAAACCCGAGAAGAATGGCTTTTAGAAAGAAGAATTAAACACAAATTTTGAACAGAAAATCATGAAAACTGGAGTGAAACCTACGTCACTAAAACCCACAGACATTTTATGAACAAGATGAGAACGATTAAGTGAACAAAATATTTAACGATTCTCCAATAGCAAAAATTCTTTTCATTCTCTATACAATCCAATTTCTATCTATACTGCGCAGTAAAGCTGTTTGTATGGTGAGTTAAGAGATTCATTTTTAAGACTTAAGTGAGTTAAGAGATTCATTTTTTCACAGAGCAAAAGATGAGAACTTGGGTAATCGCTATATCAATAGGTAGCACAAAAAATGAAACGTGCAAGGAGAAAACAGCTAATTAAACAAACGATTCAACGATAATTTAGGAAAAACATTTTAGTCTTTTCTAATTTTGAAACTGTTTGATATTTTAACGACCTTGACAAGTTAAGCTTTTTGAAAGAAGAGTAGAACGTTTCTGTAAACTCAGGGCGAAAAATGAATTATGGAATGATACCTACATCATTCACAAGCGTGAATTGTCTATCGGGAGAAAAAAATACTGCTCAATACCACATTTATTCTTAACTTTTAAACAAAGGATCATGCGTTTTAACCCTTTCCCAAATGACAAACTTTTGGCCTGACTAGACCAAACTGAAAGCATTTGCAGACGACAATTCAACTCTTGCTAAAAAGATTTCTGTCTATGATAGGGTAGAAAACATTGTGGGAAAAGGAGAAAATGCTGATTACCAGTATTTTCTCCTTTTCCCACAATGTTTTCCAAACGCTACTATTCCAGACCCGTAAAAACCAGGGATTGTTTGGGAAAGGGTTAACGAACATGAGAAAAGAGGAGAAAAGAATGTTAATATTACCGCCAAGATAATTTGGATGCTGTCTACATTACTAAAAAAAAAACCATGAAATACACTGGGAAAGACCAAGAAGATGAACCAGCATTTTCAAAAATCCAACTATTACTTACTAATGCCTTTTTTCCCTATTAATTTCACAAAAATGCTTTGAATATATGAATTGAAAATGTAATTAGCTGTTGATTATCTAAAAGTGCTGGGGTAGGGGAACGTAGTTCCAGGTTCAGCAGTGCAAGTGTAAGATTTGCTATCATAAGCCGAGAACAAAGATTCGATTCTTTTACCTTCCGGTCTTGATTTATGTCATCTGTAAAAGCTATTTTAGACTTCGCCGCTAAATGAGGCAATAGCGACTAGTTATTTTATTGTTGAATAAGATAAGATGTACTAGAAGACTCTACAACATGACAGAAGGTACAGGACAAGTGTAAACGCTACATTTACAGTTTCCTGAATTTGTCACAACGTTTCCAAACTTGCAATGACGAATTTTCTGTCCCAACAGGGAGAATGAGCTGTAATGGTTAACCATTGATTGTCCACATATTGTTCAAATTAGTCGACATATGATATTGAAAATGTTTACAAGTGAATGAGATTAATACGTCGTTTGACGATATCTTTTATTGGAATTGCGTCACAATGTTCAATCAAAACATCAACCCGCCTCTATTTTACTCCTATCTTGAGTTTTTCTTCAAGCATTGTGATCCCGCATTTTAATTCCAGCTGAATAATTGCTGGATATTTTTCCATGAAATTTAAGCTAGAAGGTAGCCAGTAGGTTGGAAAGAATGTTGTTCAAAGTACAAGTAAAAGAAACGTCAATAAATCATAGAAAAATATGTGCTCTGACCGCCTCGATAAAACTGAATTAACGTTTATAAACGGTATTTCATACAAAACAACCAAAACTACACCAGTCCACCACCAATCATAACTATTTCGATGTCGTTAATCATTTTAACCCCAAAAGCACCTTTCACAACTATAGTTGCCCCCTGCGGCCATTGTAGAACAAGATCAGACTGCACAAAAAGTTCAGTCTAATGATTTATTGACACTGCCCACTTAGCTGAAACTGTATAGGCAATAAGTAGACATCAAAGTGCGGGTCTGATTCTCGACAGAAAATATCCATTGGGTTTCTTACAACATAGTTAGGGTTAAATCAAGACATCCACTTCTAAGCCACATGCTTCTTGTTTCCAACCACTTTTGAATGAGCTGATGATCATAATTTTTGTCACTAGTCTAGATGAACATATCTTTATTGTCTTTTGCGCACGTAACAGACGATACTCAAATGTTGGGATAATTAGCTTTTAAAAGGGAAGATACGTGATGGGAAAAGTAGAAAATACGTGTGTAGTGGTTTCCAGGATTTGTTTTCTGTCAGTGTCGATAAAACATAGAATCGTGTTTGGTAACTTTTAGCCCCAACAGTTCCTATCCTTCTATGGGAATGTTTGTTTTCTCTCATTACCTTTGAATGCTTAGAGGTAAATATAAGCAAAATCGTCTGGATGTAAGAAAAATATCATCAACATGTATTCAAGTTTAATAATATACAAAATATTTCGAAAAAGTAACGTTAGTGTTACTTTTTTTTTTAAAACCTTAATTCATCAACAAATCAATTAAAATGTATATGAAAGGCCTAATATTACTTCATTAAAATTCATACATCACTGTTAGATATGACAGGGATAAATTACTTCAATATCATGTAACAATTTAATGAATACCTTACATTTTGCGACGTTAAAATCTTTGCGTTTCTCCATCCTTTTGATTGTATATAAAGTTTGAACATACATGATTCATCACAACCTTTTTTTCAAACCAAGGCACATCGTTTCATATTACTAGTTTGGCAAGAATGTTTTCAAAATATTTGATAGTGTAGAGTCAAGGTCAGACTGCAGGTTCTATACAATCCGATCCTAGTCTATTATGCTCCCAAAAACAGTCGTTATGACCACGAACTGGTGCAGTTTTTGAAAACTTAGGGCTTTAAGAGATGGAGTCGATCAAGGCAGGGCAAATGTTCACAGACCATGTATTCTTAGTTTTTAACTGTTTTGTCTTAAAGGGGAAAAAAATCTGAGATTTTAAACCAGTTAGAATTAAAAATCTTACGATATAGAAATTAGGAAAATTCTTAGGAAAAAGACTCATAATACTGTTAAGAATTGTTGGAGAATACCCAGAACGTACAGAATGTAAGCAGAGGCGTAGCTGCCTGTACGCAAAACCGCAGTTGCGTACACTTAAAAAAAAAAGATGGAACATCACTAGAGGCCACCAAATAGCTTCTAAAATTTAATGATTTCCTGTGGAAAATTATCCCACCCTCTCTCGACTCTTCGTAATCCTGTTAAGGTAAGACCTGTGTAATGCACTTCCGGTGAAAATTCTAATTGGTTGATAAATAAGGGTAAATAAGGATTTGTGCAGAAATAATATTTTTGCACATTTCTAACGGATCCAAATTCCGTTTATGTCCATCTTGAAATTAGTTTTTGATACTTTTGTAAGTTTTCTAAAAAGGGAGGTAATTATTATCTCTTTTTTGAATTGAGAACATAGTGGTTTTAGATTTATAAATGATAATTCAAAGAAGGAAAAAAATGGAAAAAAAAAATGAATTGGTGAAAGTAGTTCAATAATACTCATTTTTAATTATAGCTAATTTTGCAGGATGATATTTTAGTGGAAATAGCTGTTTTCCCTTACAGGTCTTACCTTAACCACACTACGGAATTTTAGACTGGTTGAAAGTGAAAATATTTGCAGACAACATATTTATTGTGAGAGAAATTTAAAAAAATCCTCGATATGATTAAAAGAAAAAAACATTGTAGGAAACAATGTTTTCAAAGGTCCTTTTCCTTGAAAGTCGTCAAAATCCGGAATGTGTGGTAACTGATTGATACCATCGGTATAACTTAAGCGCACACCTTTTTGGGGGCCTAGATACGGTCCTGGTAAGGTCTTGTTACTTATAATATCATAGTCCAATAGTTTGTGAGGTAATCTGGTGCAGTCTTCTATAAGAATAAAAAAATACTATGTTTCTTCCACCGACTCAGTTTACCCAAGTCGTTACTTCTTTTGACAGACATACAGAGTTATCACAAAAACACTGGCACCACCTTGTTTTTCTGACTAAAGCTAGACATTTCTGTACCTGATTTTATTGTGTTAACCTTCGAGTTTTTAATGCTTCTCTTTACAACACCTTTTCCATTTAGATTTTGCTTGCCACGATCAAGCAAAGCATTCTCTGACGACACACAAGTGTCAGCTGACATTTCGGAACTCGCGTAGCCTTCACTGATCTCGCTTACTAACGTAAAATCTCGTTGTATTTGATTTAAACATGTAGATTTTTTCAGTTCTTCATGCCCGTCGATATCCGAATATCGTCCCGAGTCGTGACTTTCTGTCATGCTTTTTAAACTTTTGAGGTCATCAGTGTTCATACTATTACCAAGACGAGAAGATTCCCCCTGATTGTTTATGCAGCAACAAGCATCTAAGAAGCCATGTTCAGGACACTCCTTGTTTGGATTTAGACCGGAAGTCTCATAAAGCACAATAAAATTTCCGTCCGGATCACGTGTAGAGTATACATTACCGTTCACATGGATCACTTCACAGTTAATTCTGATGGTTTCAATACTCTTTATGTTAAAGCTAACGTAAGCTGAATCTACTGGCACTGGATAAATGTATTGAGATCGCTTGAGAGACAGTTGTATGTCAAGGCCAGGCTGGCGATATATTTGAAAAATGCAAAATTCGGGTTTGTTCGTCTCAATCTCAGTTTCAGTCACCAGTCTATAAAATTCCACCATTGCAGAGAAATTTCGCACATACATATTAATTCTGAGATGTTCGTCGTCAAGCAAGACAGGGCAAACGACAAAAAGTGGTAAGTCATCGGCAAGCTTGTAGAATTCCTGTTTGGCAAGAGAAGTATTTGGGGCATTTTTACACTGTAGTTCAACTTTGTGATGAAATGTCCATGGTCCTTTTTTGAGCACCTTTTCCATGTCAAGTGCACATGGATGCCCTGTTTCTTTCATAAAAAGCATTAAACTTATCGCAGGTGTTATGAGGCATCCATGTTTTGATTTGACTTTCAGAGTTTTCTTCGTTTTTTCCGGTCCTATTCTTTCCTCGATAGCAATGATCTGATGTGACGGGTCCACCCATCCCGTGACGGATGACACTATTCGGTCTAACACGTGACTTTTCCCGCGTGGTGTCACAAGAGTTAGTTTACATTTGTAGGGATTGTCTATTTCCGCATTAAGTTCCCCCGCATCCATGACTGCCCTTATAAATCTCTCATGCTATTACCTAAAAAGTAACTCCAGCAAAACGTTCAATTTCACGCTAAAACACTTACACTTCCGCAAACAAACAGACTGAGCTAAATTCCTTTATCGATCTTTTCTTCTTATCCGACATCCATTGATGGTTTTCTTTTTATCTCACATAATGTTAACTCTTCTATTAGAACTAACAGTATACCTTGACGAGAGGTGGCGTTAAATCCAACGCAAATTGATCGAGTATGATCAGCACCAGATCAAAAGACCAGCAACATAATAACTTTCTCCAACCGTCACAAAGCTTTAAACGAGTCAATTGATTTTGAGTCTGCAAAATTAACTTTGCTTTGTAATATAATCCACTGCATTTTCCGCGACCAAATCGTCACTTTTATATTGATTGTTTGACTACCGAGTTTTCAATTCAGCAGTCGTCCTGACATGCAGCTAGTTAACCATCATCTGGTATTGATCAAGAGTGTCTTTTACCACCTGAAAAAGACAAAAGTAAAACGAATGAGAAGAAAAAAAAAATGTTTCCATGAATACATTATGGTATATGTTCCGGATCAATTACTTTGATTATTGTCTTAAAACATCTTAAATATAACAGCCCGACTTCCAAACTTAGGTTTTTTTCTCAGAGTAAATGGGTGTTTTTTCGCGGAAATTTACACGTATACGTGTATGGTTTTGCAGAATCCTCACAATAACTTGCGAGCTTTCGAGGTGTAATATAAAGAATTTGAGATTCGTTGGCTTCCATTAAAGTCTTTTCAAAAGATGTTACCCAGGGGCTCGCTTGTAACAATTTTTTACACTCGTTTAATAAAGTTTTATCATTGTCTCTCAAATACCAACTTCACATGTAAGATCATATATACAGGGTGACCCAAAATGAGTGCAACCCATATCATAGCGAATAAAATCGTGAAAAATAATCCAATTCGTTTCATGTTGCAGATTCAACTAGAGGAGAGGATAACAAACAGGGAAATTAAACAGCCAGTACTAAAAATGCCTTGGACAACTGAACAAAAAATATTTTGTGTTGAGACCTATTTTAAGACGAAATCGTTTGAAATCGGTGCAGGCAAGATTCCGAAGGGACTTTAACGACTATCCTGATAAAAGTCCGATTTACCGATGGGCTAAGTTTTTGCATCCTCGGATACCCCGTGGTCTCCCTATTTGCTACGCTACATCGACCCCTGGGACAATAAATTGATTTTCCCTCGCTTTACCGCTGGCCGAATGCTGGCTTTTCATTGGTTCCATCATCATTTTGTGATGGGCGAGTGGACTGTACGCTATGACGTTTCGTATCGATTCTCGGCGGCTGATTCAAAGTTTTATTAGTCAATTGTCCCAGGGGTCGATGTAGCGTAACAAATAGGGAGACCCCGGGTATCCGAGGATGCAGTTTTTGCACAGTACCCGATCTCCTGAACTTATATAGCCATCGGTAAATCTGAATTTTATCAGAATAAACGTTAAAATTAAACTCCCTTCAACCGATTTTATTCGCTATGATATGGGTTGCACTCATTTTGGATCTCCCTGTTCATTCAGGTGCATTAAAATGACGGTTTCTTCTACTGCTTTGTTCTCATTACTTTGCATTATAATGCTAGCTATTTCAATGATCTGGACAAAACTGTTTTGGATTTTGGGATAGTTTTTTAAGCTCTATATCTCATTTCACGTCTCATTTGATATGATAGCGCTTTCGCGCACACAACATCCAGTTCCCCTTTCCGCCCCTTAAGAAAAAGAGGTGCTGAAAAGATTCATCTGTCTATGTATTAAGTCACCTCCATCCCCAACCCAATTAAAAGACTGGAAAGATTTAAAGATGGTGGTACCTAACTGAACATGGCTCGAGTCGACATGAATCTCTTATCTTTCACTTATTATCCATCTTTGGTTATTGCACTCTCTATTTGCCAATGGCACCATAACAAACATTTTCTGACGGCAAGATCAAGAAAAGGCTGTCGAGAACGTGCAGTCTGTATTTTGATCCACACCATCCGCTACCAGATACTAAATTTAGGCCTAGATTATCTTCAATATTAATTTATGAAAAGCTCCTTTTAGGCCGTGAAAACGATTTTTATTGTAATGCAAGGCAAAAGGATTAACACATAACTACCATTCAGTTTCAAACGATACATCCATTACGAATTTTTTGTCATTTTACACAAGTTTTACATTTTGTCAAAGCTCTGTTGTCACAGGACTCATTTCTAAAACATTGCTGGGACGGATTTCTTTGTGAATTTAAATGCCAACATTGACGATCATGACAAAACTGCAATAGATATCGTCTAACACATCATGATTCATAAACTTTAAGATACAGTTACGTAATAAAAAAGAGAATGGCATTCGTTTGCCTTTTAGGTAAAATTTCATCAGATTCGACGACAAAAGAAAACTTTTAAGCTCTCATAAGAAACCTTAACCCAGCCGTTGTATGCGTAAACCCCTATGCTGATAAGAGCGACAGAAAACACCGTTGCAGACACTGTAGATCAAGATCAGATTGCACAAGAACATGGCAGACAGTGTAGATCAATACTACAGTCCTATACTGTTATATTTTTCAGCATAAAGGAACTTTCTTTTAAAATTCTTAAAATTGGACGTTTTCGCTGAATTTATTTATTAGTTTAAAAGTAAAAAATAAAGAACAGGTCTTCACTAGAATTAGCGTGTGCCAAGTCTCATTAAGAAGCCTAATTAATCATTCATAGGTAAGAGCGTGAAAAAACTCACTGGAAATAAACATTGTACGTGTAAATTACTTGTGGCCCATCACGCAAAAAGGGACCATCTGGGAATTCTGTACATTAATTAAATGAAAACAGATCAACTATAGTGTACAGGCCAGTTTAAGTTGATAGTTAAAAAAAGATTGTATAACAAGGCACAATGACAACTTTTCATACAGACAATGTCATTACTTAACCCTTTACCCCATAAGGCATTTCTATGGTATCTCTAAATGATCCTAAATGACAGCAAGGATGAAGCCGTTTCTTATGTGTAAATGACACCTTTTCATAGCATAGAAAACATTGTGACAAAAGGTGAAATTGCTCGTCACGAGCAATTTCACCTTTTGCCACAATGTTTTCCAAAGGCTCCTACAAGCAATGTGTAAAAATGAGTATCTATGGAGTAAAGGGTTAATGCGAAAAGTGTAATTCCTGGTCAGCTTGAGCAATTCACGCAGTCTGATCAGGGTTGACACTTTTCGCAGTTTCCAGAAGGTCTCTTTTTGCGTGATGAGTCATATTTGTTTTAACTCTTCGGCTCCGAGAAAACTGTAAGAACTTTTGTGGACAGTGTCTGTCAAGATTAGGTTGCACATTCTGTACAGTTTGATCTAACTTATTCACTAACCGATATGGTGATTTAGATATGTTTTTTAAAACGAATTCGATATCACATCCCTTTGGTTTCTACTAGATATTTTTATTTGATTTTTGTATAAAGTAGGGTAAACGGGATTGGGTTGAGAACTTTCTTCAACTTCAACCTTCTCGACACACTTACGGTCAATGGAATTTGTAATTTTAACCCTTTATCACCTAGTCTCGAATTTTACCCATCCTGAGAATGACAGCTTTTGGACTTTGTAATGTATTTTAACGGTAACACAGTACCCATTTTACTGTAAAAAATAAATGTATGAATATTTGCCATACGGAAACTGGCTCATTTACAACGAAAATTAACTCAACAACCAAGGAGTTGTTTTTTGATGCAAGTCTTAAATCAGATATATGTATACAAATTATATACAGAGTGTATGAGAGATGGGTAACTTTAATGGAAAATATTTTTTTCAACAAAAAAATAAGGGAGCACGTAATTAAATACAATATGAACAATGCTCTGGTGGCGAAAAAGATGCTAAATGCATCGCCATGAGTCTTGATACCAAGCAAGTCAGTACGTACAGAGCTCCAGATAAGAGAGAGTAATGGTAAGTTAAATCCATTATCTCTTGTGGGTACTCATTAGAATCGTCTCGATAAGACGATTCTTATGAGTACCCATAACATAGGTTTTAGTAGAGAATAATTTTCTTTTTTAACCCTTTCCCAAACGACAAATTTTTGACTCTTCCAAACCAAAAAAGTTTGCAGACGACACTTTTAGATTTGAGGAAAATGGCAGAAAGTTCTCTTAAAGGATAGAAAACACTGTGGGAAAAGGAGAAATTGCTCGTTACGAGCAATTTCTCCTTTTTCCACAGTGTTTCCAAAAGACTTTTACTGCAGACACGTAAAAACCAGGGATTGTTTGGGAAAGGGTTAATTTTGAAATCAAAATCACTCTCTCTACCTGGAACTCTGACGTAATTATGGATCCATAAAATCCACTTTGTCTAATATTGGACCGAATCATGTGGTAGACATTAGTCCTTTGACATGCAGAAAATTTACAAATAGCAAAAAGTTTCGACGCATGTCAGCCTGCGCGGATTGCGCAGGCTGACATGCGTAGAAACATTTTGCAATTGCACTATGCCCCATTTTTACCGACCATAGCTCATATGATTTTTCAGGTCTGGCCACGTTTTATCATTTATTATTCGTAGTATTATAAAAGCCACACACATAACACTGTAACACAATACGAAGTTACTGCATTTTAAATATCCTTTAATGTCGGTGTTAACAATGAGGTAATCTTTATACATACTACGTTTATATGTCTATTGTTATGTTCTTTGTGAAGAAAATTTCTGCGTCTTTAAAGGCTTTTTATCTTCATACCTATCTTGAGAATGTTCAAGCAGGTATCTTAAACATACTGAACAGAAGATGAAGAAGAAGAAGGAAAAAAAAAAACAGTTGCAGCAATTCCGGCCTTTTTTCAACACAACAATATCGATGATTCAAACTTAGAGCTTAAAAGAGGCATTTGATATAGTGGGAGAAGAAAGGAGGGTCGGAACTGTCGCAATTTAACCCATTACAACACAATCCCTACTTTTGACGCCCCTGAGAAAAGAAGCCTTTTGAAAACACTGTGGGAAAAGGAGAAAATGCTGGTAACCAGCATTTTCTCCTTTTCCCACAGTGTTTTCTACCCTTCCCAGAACAAATTTAAATTTTTCAGTCACTTTTATTTTGTCGTCTGCAAATGCTTTCAATTTGGACCAGTCTAAAATTTCCTTGTGTGGTAAAGGTTGTTCGACAAGCAGTCCCCTCCTTCAACCGGTATCTCACCAAAACGGATACTGTGGACAAAAGATAGAACTGTACCCTTTCTACATAGTAAATTTTAGTAACTGTAAGTATAAACATCAATTGATAAATGTTTGTTATTATTGTAAAAGACAGAGAGAGACAGAGACAGACAGACAGACAGACAGACAGAAAGAAACAGAGAAACAGACAGAGACAGAAGTAGTAGCCAATGAGGCTTATTTCACAGAGAGACCAAAATTCAGAGATATCGAACCTTTTTCGTAATTTCCTTGTCACATGTAACTCATTTAATCTAAACATCTATGTTTTCCTCGACAGACACAGAATAATCTATTTACATCCTGTTATCTTCCTCCCAACAGTTTCCTGTAGTAATTCACCCTTAATCTTCAAGTTACCAAAGAATCCTTTGTTTTAACAGATCCAAGGAATATGGCTTGTGAGTCTGTTGGAATAGGGGAAATGCTGATAAACAGCATACATTTTTTCTTGTTTTTCTCACAGTGTTGTCTATGCATTTGGAGGCAACATTACCATATGAGCCAAATTTAAATCCTTTAAAACTGCTATGAATTTGGACGAGTCTAAAATTTTGTCCTTTAGTAAACAGTTAACCCATTACCACACAATCCCTACTTTTGACGACCCTGGGAAAGAGGCCTTTAGAAAACATTGTGGGAAAAGGAGAAAATGCTGGTAACCAGCATTTTCTTCTTTTCCCACAATGTTTTCTACCTTCACAAAAAAAAAACCAAACAAAAAAAAATCAAATTTTCAGTCACTTTTATTTTGTCGTCTGCAAATGCTTTCGATTTGGACAAACCTAAAATTTTGTCGTTTGGTAATGAGTTAAACTGCTAAATTTATTCCAACCAACATTTTAAACCTATACATAGATACTTTAAATGTACTTTTCGCTTTACAAATCACACCCTATCGGACAGTATAGATCCAAGATCAGACTACACGTTTTGTGCAGTCTGATCTTGGATCTACACTGTCCGCAAAAGCTTTTTGATTCGCGCCTAGCGGCTGAAGGGTTCAACTGTCACAATATTTACCACACACAAACATCTCCCCTATCTCCTCATTGTTCACTGACGCTCTGTCTCCCACTACAATAGAATATTTAACCGATACATTCACGGGGTATGGAACCTTTGTTGTTACCCTTCACGTATGTCGCCAAACAATCCCCTGATCTTAACGACCTTGGAAAAGAAGGCTGTCGAAAGCATTGTGGGAACAGAAGAATATGCCTGTAGACACCATATGGTCCTTTTCCCCGAAACGTTTTATTTCTAACTCTTTCAAAAAGAAATCCAATTTACTCGTGGTCTGTTTCATTTTTTTTGTCGCAATATTTGTGTGTTGATTGATCTATGAGCAAAGTCTTTCTTTTCTAACGACTTTGAGAAAGACTGGTTTTAAAGAATATTGTGAAAAAAGGAGACAAGTACCGTAAACAGCATTTTTTTCTTTTCAAACAATGTTTTCTAACCTTTTGAATTCAATCTTCATCACTAGAGGTGTGTTTGATTTATCATCAGCTAGTGCCTTAGATTTAACAATTTTAAAAGTTTGTTTTGGATAAAGAGCAAAGACAGATTTTTGAGGAAATTTACAAGTAGGAAACTTTCGAAATCATTGCGAAAAGTAGACTTATTGCTCATGGAAGCACTGTCTCCTATTGCGATAGATATTTTTTTCAGTTCATTTCTTGTGCAATGTCTGCAACAAATGGTATTTTTGTATCGTGTAATTCAAATGCTATTTCTCTAACAGGTTAAACGCCACACTTGTGACAGTTCTGTGTTATTCGTATGTTACAGCATGGGCCGATGGCCTGAATACTTGATGAATTAACTACAGTATGTCTGCTTCTTTTCCTAGGATGTATTAATGCGACCTAATGCAGATATTCCAATGTTTAATCCGCAATGGATTATCCAGAATTATAAAGGGTGGGTGTATTCGCTAACTGCATCTTTACAAAACCACTCGGTCTGAACGTTACTCGAGCTTGAGCTCGTCGTTGTTCTGTTACATAGCAAATTATTGTTCTGTCCCTCACCTATCTTAACGTAAACCCTGCTTGTTTAGCGAACTCTATGCTATTCTTGGTTCTGCTTTAGCAAAATGTTATTGTATTTCTTTCATGTTTTCCATTACTATCAAATTCTTTCCGAAAAGACTAGAAAAATATCAACGGGTATATCCATGCAGGCTGATCTTTACTTACATTGTCATCAGAACTAGACATGGTTGAGGATCTTTTGCATTAAATCATTTTTATTTGAACTTTTTAATAGTTAAACTGCTATATAAGTTCCAAAATTTAAACAAAAAATAAAATTTCAAATACTGTGCCATTCAACAAAAAAAAAAAAAAACCCGGTGCACCGAACAGTGAATGTCTAAAGTTAAAACTGCAGGTTCTGTGGATGGATGGATGGATGGGTGGATTGATGGAAGGATAGATAGACTTACAGGCGGACGTAGGGGTCGAACAATGAATGTATCAGTGTATCCATGAATGGCTTCTTTGATCTATTAATGGTTGAACTTAATGTCTAAAATAACCTGTCTGTGTATCAGTGGATAGTATTTTTACGAGGTAGGGTTTCTACATTTGGCACCAAAATGAGTTAAACTATTTAAATATTATGGCCCGCAACACACGAAAAGGAGCATTCGGACATTTGCGTAGAGTGTCGTCTCGGATCAGCCTGCACAGTTCATGCAGGCTCGTCCAAAACAGCACTTTCTGTTTTATGCATTTTTTCTGTTTTGCGCAGCTATTCTGTAGTATAAAATCTAATGTAGTTGTAAAGTGCCGTATCGGATTAGCCTGCGCGGACTACGCAGGCTGATCCGAGACGACACTTTACGCCGATGTCCGAGTGCCCCTTTTCCCATGTTGCAAGCCAATTAAAATGTTGAAAATGAATTATTTGTAAATTGACATATAAATACGTAACTTTGTATTTTCTGTAAACAAAGGGAAAAAAGCATGTGGCTTATCAAATGGTATTGAAAACGAAAAAAGGAAACACCGCCACCAAGATAATAACGAATGAAGGGAATTATAACAATATTATTGAGTCAGGTTCTCAGAAAAGGGGACTTAATACATCTGCAAAAGCTATCAACCCGCGCTGGCTGATGTGAGTCGAAACTTGTTCTTTTTCATTATTTGTAAAGTTTCTGCTTCTCAAAGAACAATTGTTAAACTAAATGTGATCCATGACGCAAAAAGGGACTTTCTGGGAACTGCTAAAAATGTCAACCCTGATCTGACTGAGCGAATTCCTGTATAAAAAGTGGTCATTGTATCTAGTTTTACAATAATTTTTGAATTATCAACTTAAACTGACCTGCACTATCGTTGATCTGTTTTCATTTAATTGATGTACAGAATTCCAAGATGGTCCCTTTTTGTGTGATGGGTTATTTCATTGTTTCATAATTATGTGATAATTTGCTTCGTGTTCTGCATCACGGAGATGCATTAAGTCTCCTTTTGACGGAGGATAGCTCAATTTTAAATGATCTCTTTGATACTGCCTATCCAACCGATACAAACGTTTACTCTTAACCCTTTAACTGCTTAGCGCGACTCACTGACCTTTTGCGGACGGTATAGATCAAGATCAGACTGCACAAAACGTGCAGTCTGATCTTGGATCAATACAGTCCGATAAGGAGATAATATTTCCAAAAATATAGGTTTGAAACAGCAACATTTTGTTTTTTAATTTGAATTTAAAAATTCCAATTTAGTTATTTAGCGGGTTGAGGATTAAGTCAACATACTCCAAACGTATGAAAACCGATTACAATACAATTTAAGGCATTTAAAATCATTAAATAGTTTGTAATTGAATATAATTAGAGACATATGCCTTTTCGTATTTAATCTTAAACCTTTACCAAACAATTCCCTCTTTGAAAACATTGTGAGAAAACGAGAAAATGCTTGTAACAGCATTTTGTCCTTTTTTTACAGTGTTTTATGGCTTAAGATAGACAATTTCTATCAGTTCAGCCACAATGAAGTTGATGTCTGCAATTCCGTGCCATTTGGTAAAGTTTGACCTGTTGATGTTTGGTTAAACGTTAAAGAGGTGATTCGATGAAACGGACCTGTCCATGACGGAAAGCCAGCCAAATTATACCATAAGATATTCCAATCCACGGTTGACTTTCGTCCGAAAATGTAATACAATTGACAGGCAGTGTACATTTAAATCGAAGATCAGACTTTAAAATATATAACGGACTATATAACTGCTAATAAGGAATGACATATAACGTTCATCCAAACATCTGAACTTTCCCCCCGGCCATAAAAACGTCATCTTCGCGAGCCAAGGTTACGATCACTACGTGGATATTACCTTGGCTGATAGAGCCCGATTTCGAGATTCCTGCGATGCGCCCTCTATAGGATGCTGGTTGTTACCTCCTTTACATCATATTTCTAAAAGCCAATGAAATATCGTTTTACAAACCGCTTACGAATACACATGAAGCGATAAGCAGACATCCACGTGGGTTTGCATGTTTACCTTCTATTCGAAAGGTAGCGACCTTGTTCTATTTTTATCAAAGATGAAATGCTACGATCGATTTCATTCGTTGCAGTTAGAGCTGGCTGCATCCAATGAAAAAGAGTGTCGGGGGTGTCGGGGGAATGTAAAAATGAAGCTCGATCGGCCAAGGGTAGAGTAGCGTAGTGAATCGTCAGCCTTGGCTTGCGAAGATGTAAAAACGTAAAAAGTTGAATAACCGAAAGAAATTTGATGGTTCAGATCGTTCTTTATCCTATCATTTGCAGTAACTTCGACTCGATAACAAGGTTCCTAGATAATATGGCCTGCAACACGCAAACAGGGGCATTCGGACATCTGCGTAAAGTGTCGTCTCGGATTAGCCTGCGCAGACCGCGCAGGCTAATCCGAGATGACACTTTCCCTTCTTCTGCTATTTTCTGTTTTGTTAAAGTCAACTGTTGGACAAAATCGAATGTAAGCGTAAAGTGCCGTCTCGGATTAGCCTGCGCGGACTGCGCAGGCTAATCCGAGACGACACTTTACGCAGATGTCCGAATGCCCTTTTTAGCGTGTTGCAGGCCATATGTTGTTGTCCGTTTGCCATGTGACCGTAGAATTTCGCACCTGCCAAGTCTCCTACTTTTTGCCCAGCATCGCAATAATTCATCTCATCGAAAATTGTAGCTTGTTGTTAAATACCTGTAAAAATTTATTTTGTTTGCTTACTTGTTATAACCCAAAAGACATGAAAATTCTATATTTGCCTTCTATCGTGGATAAACGTCACGTTTTTGACATAAGCAATACCATGCATGTTACCATTATATAGTAGCTGCATTAGACTATCTTTACTGTTATGGTGAAAAAAAATGTCAATATGAACGTTAATGCGAAAGAAAGAAAGAAAGAAGATGAATAGATAGTTGATGTCTTAAATTTGGAAAGTTTACCGGGCATTGTCATTCGATTCGCCTTCCGCTTACCGGATAAAATTCTAAACATAATAGATGGTTGAAGTCTTATATTTGGAAAGTTTACCGGGCTTTGTCATTCGATTCGCCTTCCGCTTACCGGATAAAATTCTAACACATCCAAGACACCGACCATTTCCTATAGTCATACAGAAAAAAAAAATTCCCCATATTTTATATTTATAACATAGCGTTTTTTTTTTCTTTCAATGTACACTGATCTATCTCATTATCCCTTCTAAAGAATGAAACAAAAAACATACTACTTTTTTGTCCAAAAAGCCTACCTGTAGTGTTATGTTTAGTTATACCCTTTATCGTCAATTAAAATATATAATCATATCAAACTGATTCTAAGAGATGACCGCTTGTATATCAGTTATGCTGTAATATCGATCACATTCTTAAAAGAATATTCAGAATTAAAGTAGATTCAGATCTATCATCTTTTTTGAGAATTTCTGGAGCTTTTCCAAACTGATGACCGATAAAGATACGACAAATGTATTGCTAGGCTATTAATATCTTTGTCTCCGGTCGCCTTTGTTAAGTATTGGATAAATGATAACATTGTTAACCCTCTAGCAGACGACAAAAATTTAGCTATGTCCAAATTGAAAGCGGCTGCGAACGACAAATTTAATGTTACTCAAATAATGGTGTTGTCCGTAGGACGATAAGTATAACGTCAGTTTGCTTCCAAAACCTCGTAACTACAGCTTGAAACAAGCTGTAGTTACGAGGTTTTGGAAGCAAAGCAACAATAACCAGTATTTCTTTTTTCTTTTCAACGCTGTTTTCACTTGTGAAATATGTGACCAACCATAGCAGTGTTTCATATAATCATATCAGATAGTATAGAGATAAACATAAAAGAACTTGATGAGTATCTTAAAAGAGAAGTACATTAAAAAGGAATCTAGATGAATGAAACTCATTTGTAACAGGTCCATTATGGTTGTGAGTGTGATGATTATGTACATCCGTTTGTGTGCAGGTGTATCTACATAATATACAAGCACTTATTTTATATGGTAGGAATATGTTGATTACGAAATCATAATTTGTTACTCGTTACTCATGTAAAACCCATCGATTAAAAACATGTTTGTAAAATGGGCCATAGGCATGAATTACTCAAATAAATTAGCAAACCGTATCTTCTCTATGGTATCTGCTTTAATCCACTGAAGGAAGAAGTTTTCATCCTTTGACTAAGAACAACAGGAACGAATATGTAAATGTGATACCAACACGTTTGAACAACCACGAAGGACAACAAAAACAGGGTCCGTATTCACCAATCATTCTTCAGAACGTCCTTTGTCGAATTCTGCCAGACTTTCCAAGTTTGAAAGTAAAACAACTTCTAGCTGGCTGAATTAAATGATTTATGTAATATTTGGACAAAATTGAATAAAAATAAGGCTGTTTTTGAAAATGGTTGGTGAATACGGGCACAGTTTTAGGAAGTACTTTTAAAAAAATCCAATACGGACGACAGGAAGGAATATGTCATTCTGATCCCTGCGCTATCTAGAAACCACTAAGGACAAGAACGAAATGTAAATGTGATACCAGCAGTTTTGTAAACAACCAAGGACGAGATGAGCGACGTGATGCCACCTTTTTGGACAATAGCGACGAAGCACAACACAACGACTAAAATGACAATGACAATGACTTGGTTTATATTACATCGATTGAGAAACAAGTTCTTACAACTGATACAAACCCTCTTACGATTCTTCTTCCTGGGAACTTCACCAGTACTCGTGCCGAATGTGTGGGTCAATGAAAAATCTAAAAGTTGACACCGGCTCCAGGGTATCGAACCTTGCAACAACAGACAACACAATAATGGTTTAAAGTCTTAATGATTTCTCGTATTGCAGCAGACATCTATTGACAAAAAAAAACAAAAGGATATTTTGCTGCTCAAAAGGGTAAATTTGTTCTTTTGCTTCAACCTCTCCACACACATTCAAGTATTTAACCGGGCTAATGCGTGCTCACTTTTTTTTCCATAAATTATGACATTAACCCTGTTCCACACACATACCAGTTTTAACGATTCTGAAGGAGAAGCTTTTGAAAACATTGTGGAAAAAGAAGAAAATGCTGGTTACCAGCATTTTCTTCTTTTTCCATAATGTTTTCTGCTGTATCAATGACAAACTCCATCATTTCAGCCATATCTAATTTCCCGTCTACAAATGTTCTCAATTGAGAAACATTGCTGTCATGGGGAAAAGGGTGATTCTTAACACAATACAATACAAAAAACTTTATTCTACTTCCCAAGTACAATAGAGTATAAAAGGAAGAAATCAAGATCATAATTAGATGAGCAAAGTGTATAATATTGTCGTTTTACTTCAACAACCTCGTGGCTACAGCTTGAAACAAGCTGTAGTAACGAAGTTTTTGAGGTAAACCGACGATAGAACATTTAAGTCGTCCGCTGCAGATTCGTTTAAGGAAATAATGAAGTATGAAAATTAATTACCTTAGAGTCAAGTTTGGAAATTCGTACGTCCACGATACGCTACATAATTAAAATGACATTCATGAGTCAAAATCTACCACCTTTTGTTACGAGTTAAGAGCTACGAAATGATCAATTGATGTTCAGAAATCTAACCCTTTTTAAACCCTGCACACTCAGGTTACAATTTTGCAGCGGGAAGTTTTTTAGGTAATTTCAGTGAAATATTTATGTATGGGTGAAAAGGCGACTTGATGCATCTGTAGAAAGTATCGACTCGTGTCAGCCTGCTCAGTCCGCACAGGCTGGCCTGGTTCGACAGTTTCTGCTATTTGTAAATTTTCTGAATATAGAAGGACCATTAACCCTTAGGCTCCACTGACCTTTTTTAACTGGCAAAAAATAAATTTATCGCCAAGTGGACAAACAAAAAGCAAAAGAATCGTAGGGGATACCAACAAACCAATAGCATAAGTAGATTAGGGAATACACAAACCAAAAGCATAAGTAGCCTAGGGATTACCAACGAACCAATAGCATAAGTAGTGTAGGAAATACATACAAACTAATAGCATGAATAGAGTAGGAAATACCAAAAGCTAGACATGCAAATACATGTATCTTATTGGAATGACTTTGAAACATTGTTCGAAAAGTGGTACATGTGTCTTCGTTTTACATAAAAAAGGGCATAAGTAGGGTAGGGAATACCAAAAGCTAGACATGCAAATATCTTATTGGAATGACTTTGAAACATTGTTGGAAAAGTAGTACATGTGTCCTCATTTTACATAAAAAAGGTCTTTCTGAATGCAGTTGTTTGCGTCGACAGCATAATAATTATAATTAAAATCGTATACTGTCCTTTTTCAAGATTATTTCTAGATTTGACCATTTGTCGCAAGGGATCCCCATCTGTGTCAAAGATGGATAAAGTTTATCTACAAAAAGTAGTCGATGTTTTTTTTTTTTCATTTTCTAGTCATTCTTTTTCCTTAGTAAGAATCTAGAAGAATTTGAATCATAAAAGTGATTCTTTATTGTGAATGGAATAGCAGGGCAAAGATTCGATGCTGTAAAACAGTAATAAATGCAACGCCAAAGAGGTGACATATAGCTTAGTTTACCATTGATTTTTTCATAGATTATGAGAATGAGATGTCAGTTTTCACACGTTTATAATAATTACCCGATTTTGACCCTACCCTTGACAAAATTTCAGTCTGAAAAGTTAAGAAAACGGGGAAATTGCTCAAAACCTGATATATCGTCTACAAAGTCCACGGCCTTGTAAGATATTTCGACAAAATGACTACGGGTTTGCTATGTGTGTGAATTTCCCCGCTTTCCAAAACCTTTAACGTACGACTATTCCCACATTTAAGGGAAAACGCTGTTCTTTTACTCAATAATCCCACAACCTAAGGCCCCTGAAGATAAGGGGTTTGAAAACATTGCTGTTAAACAGCATTTTCCTCTTTTCCAGCAATGGTTTCAAACACCTTTAAAAGACGATTCCCTTCCATTGAATCACATTTTATTTGCTTTCTGTAAATGCTGTGAATTTGGATTAGTCTAAAATGTTGTCGTCTCGTAAAAGAGTTAACGACTTTGTACTCTAAAATCCCACAGCTAAAGGGCCACATGATTGATTTGCCACGCCCCCTTCCGAATCTGTCAACAGGGTTGTTTGTACTTTGATGGTTCTTTTGAAAATATTCGAACTAAGGATATAATTTTCTCCCCCGGTTGCTGTTAGCTTTTTCTAAACAATCCGCGGACTTTGTAACAAACAGATGTATTCATTCGCGTACTCTTGACTCAATAATTTTATAACATTATAAATGCTGTCATCTCAACTTTGGTACTCGTAAAAACTACAAGTTCTGACTTGGCATGTTTTGCTATGTATGGCCTTTTTAAAAAAATACAAAACTCTTTTTCTTTCTTCAAAACCCTGGAGAAGAGGGCTTTAGTCAAGCCAAAAGGAGACAATGCTGCGGATGGCAACCATCGTTTTCTCTTTTTCCTCCTTTGGTTTTCCACCTAATCAGAAAAATCCTTCGTAATTCAAAGTATGTTAACTACAAATACCTTCAATAAGGACAAGTCTAAATGTCGCTCTTTGGTAAAGAGTTAAGCACTATATATCGGACGAGAAAATATCTATTCTTCTATTTCTGTGAACCTTTGGAAAAATTTAGACATTGAGAAATCAACAGGTAAAATACGGCGACTTTCACCCAGCTGAAGCTAGACTGAATGAAACTTTACCTTGCCTTCATGATCATAACAATCATACAACGGTGATAGCCTATTGATTCATCCAGAATATGTCTTTTGGTTTGCCGTTATAAGTAAGGTTAGAACTCTGAAATGTCTTACTATAGGAAAATCTATGGAAACAAATCCAAACTTACAATGAGCAAGGCTTAAAACCTGGGTCTCAAAAACCAAAGTTCAGCACTGAGCCACGCTATAGACGTCTTTGGCTGAAAGATAAAATGTGTGTGTCGGTGTGGGTGTGTGTGTGTGTGTGTGAGAGAGAGACAGAGAGAGAGAGAGAGAGAGAGAGAGAGAGAGGGGGGCAGGGGCAGACAGACAGACAGATAAAAAGGCAGAGAAACAGAACGATCAAAAGAGAACACAAGGCACTATACTATTATTATTCTATCAATATAGTTTTCTTTGTTGTCTTCTTTTGACTCAGCGGTTAAATAATTTTTTTACAACATATGGTTTATTGGTTATCGGAAAGACGTAAAATTCATTTAACCCTTTCCCAAACGACAAATTTTAGACTCTTCCAAACTGAGAGAGTTTGCAGACAACAATTTTAACTTTCATAACAATGGCAGAAAATTATCCGAAGGGGCAGAAAACATTGTGGAAAAAGGAGAAATTGCTCGTTACGAGCAATTTCTCCTTTTCCCACAGTGTTTTCAAAAGACTTGTACTGCAGACACGTAAAAACAGGAGCTTGTTTGGGAAAGGGTTAACCCTTTGGGTGCTAAGTGACACCCAATAAGTATTTTTTTCCGAGACAGAGTAAATGAAGAAAAGACTGTATGTAACATCCAGTCTGATCTTTAATCTACACTCTCCGATACAGAGAGACTTTTTAAACACACAAACAAACTCACACAAAGAAATCGTAACGTTTCGGTATTCTGAAAGTGAATCAAATTTTTTCCTTAACCCTTTCCCAAACAAGCCCTGGTTTTTAAGTGTCTGCAGTAAAAGTCTTTTGAAAACAGTGTGGGAAAAGTAGAAATTGCTCGTAACGAGCAATTTCTCCTTTTCCCACTCTGTTTTCTACCCTTTTTGAGAACTTTCAGCCATTTTCAAAATCTCCAAATCTAAAATGGTCCAAATCTAAAATAGTCGTATGCAAACTTTTTTGGTTTGGAAGAGTCCAAAACTCTTCGTTTGGGAAAAGATTAAACCAATTGCACGGGTCGAGTGTGAGAGAAGAGTCAAGTGACTATGCTTTGTAACCAAATGAATGAAATCGTAAAGTCATAAAATTCTCAAAATTGTTTAACTTGGGAAATAAAACTGTGTTTTACTTTCCCATCAGCCCTTTCGGCGCAAATATTAAAATTCCACGTTCTCTATCAATCGCAACGATCATGATAAGACTGCACAAAACATACCATCTAATCTGCACAAACGTGTAGCTAGTTGTGGGGTACATACTGTCCAAATACATGTACTGTATGAAATATTGTGACAAAAGGCGCCTCATACATTGAATTCAATACGGACATTTTTACAGGCCATACATACCTTTTTCTACTCTCTGGAATTGTAAAAAGTTCAGACGACAAAACTTTTGACAAAATGGCAGACTACATAGACTGAGCTTTAAAATGGATCAAGTGAATGAACATTCGAAATGGTAGAAAACACTGTGAGAAAAGGAGAAAATGCTTATAAATGTCTTTTTCACGTGACAAAATGTAGACCCATCCATACTTAAAGCGAATACACACAGCAAATCAGATTCTGCTAAAAGCGGTGGTATTTGCCTCTGAAAGACTATAAAACATTGTGGAAAAAGAAGAAAATGCTGGTTGCCAGCATTTTCTTCTTTTTCCACGATGTTTTCATAAAAAGCTTTCTCCCCAAGGATCGTTAAAAATCGGTATTGTGTACTAAACACCATTTTCCTTATGGTCGTAAAATTGATCTCTTTCGTAGAGGGCCAAGAAAAAGGTTTCCCCTAATAAAAAAATCTTTCATTCAGAATTGAATGAAATGTAAGCAATCACTATCAGGGTATTCATGCACATATTTGACTTGTAATCCGTGCCATTGTTGTTGGAGTAATTTCCCTTTTTTTGAATAATACCTGTCAATCTTTTTTTCTTAAACCCTTTCAGGAACACTGGCACAAATATTGGCTTTGCGGATAGCTTAGTCAAGATCAGACTGCACGGAACCTTTAGTCTCATCTTGATCTATACCATCCGATTGTTTAGTCAAGTCTTTCAGATAAAAATCTCTGAAATTAAATGGATTGTACGTAAAACTGTTGCAAGAGGTCGGTTATAGATATCTTGCTCTGAAAGAGTTCGTTTCTTGTATGTTTCAACTATCTATGTCCATTTCTTTTAAGGATAGGATAGAACATCCTAATGGTATTCGTGTAACATCGACTTTCATGGCCAAAATCGTACGTATTCGGCCAAAGTCGGGTAATCTGTAATCACTGCGGGAAACCTGCGTCTATGGGCCGATCAATTACGCATTACCCGAGCTGTAGCCGAATCCGTACGTTTGGCGTTGAATGGCGATGTTACACGAATCCCAATAGGGTGCCCTATACTTAATAACCATTAATTTGTAGACTTTAACATAATCTGGTTTGAGCTGCTCTTTGGCAAAAGGCGAGGGGTTTGATGCAGCTCCGTGATGCATGATACAAGGCAAGTTATTACCAAAGTATGGATCAATGACATCAACTCTGTCTGACAAACGACTGATTCATGTGGTAGAATAGTCCGCGGGTATGTAGAATATTTACATATACCAAAAAGTATTAACTCGGGTCAGCCTGTGCAGACTGCACAGGCTGACCCGAGTCGATACTTTTAGCAGGTGTAGAGCATTGCCCAGTTACTTTTCCAATGCTTGCAAAGTACAGTGTATAACCGACTTTACATGTGCATATTTTACGTAGTACCCGTAACTATTCCTATGAGTGTACGGCTATGCACCTGGATTTTTGACCATCTCTCATAGTAGAATGAAGAGATGAAACCATCAATTTTCAATAACAACAAAAGAGATTTACATTTCAAAGAAAAGATTAAAATGAGTCCACGAGAGGTTACTGGTAACTTCACAAAAGAGGAATTTGTCCGGCAGATAAGACGTTTTTAATTGGAATGTTACAGAGCTTTCTTGGAGAAGCGTACGAATTTTGAGTTAACCTTTCCCAAACGGCAAATTTTGGATTCTTCCAAACTGAAAGAGTTTGCAGAGGACAATTTTAGATTTTGAGAAAAGGGCAGAAAGTTCTCAAAAAGGGTAGAAAACACTGTGGGAAAAGGAGAAATTGCTCGTTACGAGCAATTTCTAGTTTTCCCACAGTGTTTTCAACAGATTTTTACTGCAGACACGTAAAAACCAGGGCTTGTTTGGGAAAGGGTTAAAACACTTACCTTGTACATGGACTTTTACTTTATTTTCAGTGTCTCAACCGTTGTCTGCGCATGTTATACTCTTCGAAGTTTCGACCTGTTTGCTATGACGCATCACACATCCCTAATACTTGGGAAAAGTAGGGCTTATACCAAATCTATTAGCCTATTATCCAAGCATGTAAGGACTGTTTTAATAAATGGACGGTGCCTAGGTTACATGCTAGCTGATCATGAATCGCACCAGGTAACGTTTTATTGAGTAAACGTTTATTTTATTTTGATTTTCAAAGCGGCAGTTGTTTTGAAAAATAATCCGGTTCTGTACCCAGAATACCCAAATTAGCTAGAGGTGTATTTATAGAATGCCATCTAGCAGGGGATAATGGGCTCATACTGGTACACTGGCTTACTGGCACTGTTAAAATCTAGTCAAATACGTCATCAACAAGGGGACGACTTCAAAAATAAACATTTTTGTCCGATTGTAATTTTCTACCTTCTCATAAAATAACAATTGCAAATAAACAAACATGGAAATGAAATATTAAGTTCTATCTAGACTGGCCAATACTTGTACAATGTCGTGTCACCATTTTATCTTCCTTTACAATCAAAGCATTGCGGGACCGAAATAAGAGATGGGTCCACACAATAAGGATCACTAAGTGAGCCGCCCTTCCGAAATTCTAACCAGCTATCAATGTAACTATCTTTTTGTCCCAAGTTGCGATGGAATCCTTCCGTCTTCATTCTTTCAACCTTTTGCACAATAAACACTACTCAACGCGCCCTTGCTTACAATGGAGATCAAGATCAGACTACACAGAAAGTGAAGTATGATCTTTGATCACCACTGTTCGCTATAGGGATATTTTTTCAACATTTTTTCAACAAAAAGTTGAAAGAGCGATATATCAGCTTTTATATAATTGGTTGGAAATGTCTGTTTGATTTATACACAGTTTAAGGGATAAAAATATCTTTAGCACGCAATGTAAAACTTAGATGCGTATCCAATTTGGGATACGACAACCAACTCCCCTGCTCCTCCGCCCGCCAATTTTCTGTGTAGCTGTGTAACACCCCACCCCATCAAAAGAAGAAACAGCAACCTATTCTAGCTATATCATTATAATCTTGAATGGATGTGTACACCTTTATTTTCATGAATTCTATAAACGGTTTAAGGGTTTTTAGTTGATATGGAGGAAGTTATACAAATCATAAAATAAATGGTATTTCACGGTCCTGGGAAAGACAGCTTTTGAAAACACTGTGGGAAAAAGGAGAAAATGCTGGTAACCACATTTCATATAAAAATGTACGCACGTTTCATACAAAAATGCTAGTTTTTCTGAGGTAAATTCTTTTCAGAAAAAAAAGAGGTAAGTAGAACAGGGTTTTATATTTGGTCTTTTGTGTGTGTTACGATTTATGCAAAAATTAATTGAAGTTGTCAATCTTCTCGCCTTTTATGAATGGAAATATACTGTTGCCTAACATTAATAGGCACTATCGCAAGGCTGTAAACTGTTACAGTACAGCATTCTTTGTTTCTTTGTAAAACATTAAAATTTTACACCTGTACTAAAATGTTTCCACCCTGTTGGAGCATTTTCTCGTTTTCCTCTTTATCCATTTCAAAGACAATTTTTATAGGTGGGTATTTAGAATTTTCATATCTCACCAAATTAAGAAATATATTTATCACCGAAATTTACATGAAAAAACAATACAAATAACGAATAATTAAGATTCATAACATTACAAAAAAAATTTTTTTTGGATGGTATTCCCTTAAAAGGCTACGTAGCCTCTTTAGTTATTTTTAGATTTCCCGCCAAAAATTTAAAAAAGCATTGTGGGAATGTTAAGTTACTGGCATGTGACTAATGGCGCTGAAATTCTATAACATAACAAATATGTAATTATTTTCCATGATATTTTCTTCCGACGCTATGTTTGAAGCTTCGTTGGTACATGTATATTTCCAGTATGTA
This sequence comes from Tridacna crocea, assembly GCA_943736015.1. Lineage (NCBI taxonomy): Eukaryota > Metazoa > Mollusca > Bivalvia > Cardiida > Cardiidae > Tridacna > Tridacna crocea. Next base: position 22,686,945 of record OX031067.1, on the reverse strand, counting down.
AATGAGCGAGTTGTTTATGTAAAAATAGACTGAGTTTCCCGTCGGTGTTGACCTGGGCTGTAGTAAATCTCTAATTTCTCTTGTTGTTGGATGGTTTTCGACTACTGCGGTTTTATGAATGAAAATTATAAGGCTTTGGAGGTATAAGGATGATTTTTTTGTATTCTCGTAAACTTTTCGTCCCAAAATCTGAAGGGCCACCTTTCAATTGTCATCTTTAAGTGCTTCAAATTGAATAGGATTAGAATTGTATCGTTTATTAACTCTTTACCACACAATCTTGGCGTTTCATGACCCTGAGAAAGAAGCCTATAGAAAACATTGTGGGAAAAGGAGAAAATGCTGGTAACCAGCATTTTCTCCTTTTCCCACAATGTTTTCTACCCTATCAAAGTAAAATATCGTCATATTAACAAGATTTAATTTGTAGCCTGCAAATGTTTTGAATTTGGTCCTTTCCAAAAAATTCTTGTTTGGAAAAGAGTTAAAGGATTTACTTCCTTAATTTTTACCTACAGCATAATTTTGGTATGAAGCGTTTTGTAGGTCTAAAATATTGTGTACAACAATGGGTTTGTATGAATACAGCTTGTGTCCTACGCTTACAGGAACTTAAATCAAACATATTTAAAACATTGGTTTTCGCTAAGTTCCCTTACATTTTATAAATGTATGTGCGCTCATGAATACATGTGTAATTCTTTAGAAATTGTGGTATTTGTCGAAGACAAGACTACAATGAGTTAAGTATTGAATTTTGAAGAGCCTGTATAGTAAATAAGGAAATAAAGCCAGTTAAAATCAATTTTTCTCAGGCGAATGATTTTCGGTAGCAATCAGGTATGTTATTGGAATTGCATCTTAAGATACACGAGTGAGGCCATCGATCATGGAAATACTATTTTTTTTATTCAAAATGGCTTTATTCGCTCATATCCTTCTATTGACGCAATGATTCAAAAATTTGTCTACCGATGGCTTGATCCTGGGCTTTTTCGTTCAAAAACCAATTCGTCCCAAGGCTTGTTTATCTCATGATTGCGCGCTGCTCCATTTGAATGGGTATGAACATTTATAGATCGCATAATTGATTGTAATGTTGGGAATTAAATGTCAACGGTCAAAGATATTTCAAAATCGTAGATTTTAGGTACAAACTTCATTTTATTCGATTATTCAAATGGTTTCTTTCTCTAGCCATCATACATCGTACTGTCAAGGGATGTTACTCCCAACTCCTCCTAATGATAAAAGGGAGATCACCAATGCACAAATAATCATAACTTTTTCATGGGTACTCTCCCTTCAACCAAAACGGTATTTGTTTGCTTAGTCGATAGACTTTCAAGCCAATATTTGAATAATATTTCTCTTTTTTTCTAATTTATTAGTATTGCCCACCAGCTCTCTTGCCAAATACCGCCCCGGCGTTCTCATCGCTTTGATTTGCTGTAGGATTTTATTAACTGTGTTTGTTGATATTTGTTGAACACAATTGAAACCGAAATCATATCAAGCACATCTGACATATTTCTTGTAGGTAAGTAAGGTACGTATTTTATACAAATTTGTCTGCTTTTGAAATTAAACTATGCATCCAGGCTGTGAAAGGTCCATGGCCTTTCACTATCACAAGGGCTATGTTTTGGTAGATAACGTCGACCATGATTTGACATTTTTCGCGAGATTTCGTTATGTGATGAAAACAATCTGACATACGGTGGCTTTTGTGATGAAATTTTATTAAACACGTCTCTAAAATTTTTGTTAAGCTTGCCGGAGTCTTGCTTTATAACATAAATGAAACCTGCTTTGGCAAAAGGTGGCTTAGAACATCCCCGTGATGCATTGTACCAAACAAGTCATCACATTATCATACAGTCATGGACTCGATTTTGTAAACAACTGACTGGACCATGAGGTACACTATTCCTCTGACATACAGAAAATTTACAAAAGCTAAAAGCTTTGGCCGAGGTCAGCCTGCGCGAAATGCGCAGGCTGACCTTGGCCGATACTTTTTGCAGATGCACTAAGCCAATGAAAAAGAATAAGATAAACACGGATACTACTTTGCAAGATTTAGTCAAAACCTTCAAAGTCAAATTTACGATAAATGAAACGTATGCAAGTGCTGTACATGGACTATAATGAATATAACGATGACAATAATAATAAGAACAAAATCAAGGAAGAAATAATGGTAGATAAAAAGAAAGAATAGCCTTGTCTGAAGATAAGAAAAAGTAAAATAAATATCTATACAGTTGGAGGTGGCTAAAGTAACAAGTGTAACTAGTGGGTTTATAGTGTCATGAATCGTTCAACTTAAATAACATCATCTGAGAATTAAGAGTTTGCATCTTGCCTATTGACCTAGATTTACAAAAAACGGTTGATAGATATTCCAATTATTTCCCAGATTTATTCGCATTCTGACAAAGTAACGTTAAGATTCGGTCAAGAAGGTGACCTCTCAGGAGATACCAAGCTTAAAATAGGTTATGACGCGGCACGATAACGAAGCACAAAGGATATCGGGCACAAAACGAAGGACGAAGGATATCGAGCACGAAAACGAAAGACGAAGGACCATCGGGCACAAAAAAGAAGGACGAGGGATATTGGGCATGAAAACAAAGGACGAAAGATTATCAGGCACGAAAACAAAGGACGAAGGATTATCCGGCACGAAAACGAGGGAAGAAGTATTATCGGGCACGAAAACGAAGGACGAGGGATATCGGACAAGAAAACGAAGGACTAAGCATTGTCGGGCTCGAAAACGAAGGGCGAAGCGTTATCGGGCACGAAAACGAAGAAAGAGGGATATCAGGCACTTAAAACGAAGGACGAAGGATTATCGGGCACGAAACGAAGAATTATCGGGCACAAAAACGAAGGACGAGGGATATTTGGCACGAAAACGAAGAGCGAAGGATCATCGAGCAGAGTAGTATCATCTTAGCCAAGGGCCTGCTTTTACCAACAATTCTATATGTCAGTCTTACTCGTATTCTAGATTTAGAAAGTAAGGCAAATTTTGATTGGCTAAACCGAATGGGTTAGCCAATCAAAATTTGCGTTACTTTCAAAATCATCAAATTATTTAGATTAAGACGAAGACTATTCTTATAAAAATGGTCGGTGAATAGGAACACCAATGTCAGCACTTTTTGCTAGTCCAAGGGTTGATTGTGTCGCTGAATGATGGCGAAAGAAACCTTTAGATGAAGTTCTGATGCACATGTTGTTATTGGTAGTCTTTATAGTTGTTTACGTCTTGATACCGCAACTGAAAAATAAATTATATTATATTATCACATTAATGTGTCACAGAACATCGTCATTAATATCTCTTGTTTTCAGAGTAATATAGCTTTAAATTGTTAAGGCAACGTATCTCTGTCTTTTATTTGAAAAAGAACGTCAGACGTAAATTCCTATTTAAATCAAAGGCCAAGTCTGATGATTGTGGCAACGTTGAAGTTTGCTTTGTTTTCAGATGTAAGACCATCATTAACAAAAACAACAACAGAAATCCCTCTTTCGCTTGCTTTCTCGTACAGAAATGATGTATGAAGCACAGTAGTGGCTCAATTAATGACTTTGTTTTCTAGGATCTTTACATAAAATCTAATTTCAAACGCTAACTTATGTCATATGCAAGGCATCTTTTTAAATATACATATTGTTTTCTGTTATAACCCGGTGTAACGATCTTTTCTTAACAGTTTCTGTGTCTAAATTCCGAATTGAAATAAAAAAAAAAGAAATTCGTCTGACGACTCGAGCCGTTGTATTGCAAAACAAACCAATATATACTTAAGTACAAAATTAGGATTGCCCACGACTATTCAAATACTCTTTCAGTTAATGATGGTATTCGAATATGCATAAAAGTTTAAGATTTTAACAATCGATGCAAACTGGGTTTATGAAAGAAAAAAACCCTCTCTGCATCGTCCAAATTCACCGACTTGTTTCGAATTTATTTCTAAATCTTAATTCATCCAATGGGATTTTAGACTTCGAAGTTAGTCAGGATTGACTTAGCTAATCAAAAATTGCGCTTTGCTCCAAGATTTAGAATACGACTAAGACCGCGCGGAATGATTAGCGGATATATTCCGTTGTCTAGGGTATCAATGTTGTTTCATGGTAAATGTAGGTAGAAATATTAATCTAATTAGTACTCAGCTGTACGTTTATAGTATTGTATGAATTTCAATTTTATCGAATATTCGACTGCTCCTGTCACTGAATTTTGTATTATCAACGAATATCTCTCTCTCTCTACCTCTCCCCTATCTCTCCATCTCCTTCCCTCCCCCTTCTTCCCCACTCTCCCACTCAAAAGCTTGATAAATCACGATACAAAGAAATTATGGATTAATAGAATAAGAAAAATAATAACTTGATAACTTAAGTTACATATGTAAGTTGTTGGATTGTTAGATTTTCTAGTATATACTTCTTCGTGTAATTGTTCTCGTTCTCAGTTGTTACATTTAATATTGTATTTCTGAACTAAGATATTGAATGACCTTTCACCTGAGCACGTAAATGCTAGCACTCAAATACTCAATTTCCATGCCAAAGAAAGGACAAACTGTGATAAGGAAAGATACTACATAAGAAAGTTGCGAAGAATAAGTAGGCTTCAAGAGCTTTATCTCTCAACATAACCTTGCGTGCTCTAAAAACATTGCAAATAAACTACGGCGGCGAAGATGCGACATGAAAGGAAAAAAATATCGTGGCCAAGCATTTGGTAACGAGCATTTTCTCATTTTCAAAATGTTTTCTACCCTGCTGAAAACAAATTTCAATTTTTGAGTCACGTTTATTTTGTCGTTTTCAAGTGCTTTCAATTTGGACAAGTCTAAAATTTTTGTCGTTTGATACAGAGTTAAATTCCTTTTTGCTTTTGCATGGCACATATTTTCTTCTTCATTTGAGGATTTTGTTGTGCCAACGAGATACTCGTGTTGTGACAGCTAGATGATAAATCTTAGTTATGAGTTTATAGGGTATGAACAGAGAGGTATTTTTTTCCTTTCTCGAATGTCTCCTTTATGCCACCATAGGAAAAAGATCAACAGTGTCCGGAATTCCAAATTGCTTCTACTCACGCAATAGTTAACGGCTGCTTGGGCGCTGGGCCTGTTTGAATAGAATTTAGACGTTTGCGATGCTTTGTTATCCAAAAGCTTCATTTTATATTACAGAAATGTTTGTTCACAGGTTTTTTTTGTGGTATTTGTCGAAGACAATACCACTATGAGTTCAACATTGAATCTTGAAGAAAACGTTTCGTATTTTGTGCAAAACCGAAGGAAATAACCTGGGTTGTGGAAACATCGATCGTGGAAATACTAATTTTTAATCGAAAATAATTAATTCCACACAATGACGTCCTTGACAAATACCACTTCAGCGTTCTCAACGCTTTGATTTTGTTTGTACTCATGTCTTAGGCTTCAAATAATGTTAATTTCTTTATTAACCTTTATTGACAACGGTATTTACAAAGTCAACAGCTACTAATTGTTTTTTAAACGGTTGCCTTGAGAGCAAGAAAGAAAAGTAGACACAGTGTCTCAGAAAGGTCCTGGTTGGGCCGAGTATCGAACCTCGGGCCTCAGGATTGATAGTACAGCGCTTTACCACTGCACTACCAGTCCGTCCAGTAAAGAGTTAACACATATCGTCGTTTTACTTAAAAAAATTCGAAACTACAGCTTGATACAAGCTGTAGTTACGTGGTTTTTGAAGTAAATCCGACGATATGCCTTTACAAGCGGACACGCTTTATTATCAAGCTCTAGATACCTATGAAAGAAAGGAGAGTTATCTGTTTGAGGCACAAAATACATGTCAAAATAACTGAAGGTTTCTCTTCTTTCAGACACAAGAAACAAGTACACAGAAGGAAAGTTTTCTATTTCTAAGTGAGGTATAATGTCATATTACCCTATGTGCTTCAGAACACAATTTACCTGACAAAGTCGTTGTCTCTTATTTTTCCTGAAACACATATGTACATTTAAACAATTATAGTATAGTAGCCCATTGACATGGTTTAGATGGGTTTTAAAAGCCAGGTTTACCCAATCTACAGCTTCCAACACTACAACTTATAATGTGCTCATCGTTTCAGGGGCAAAAAGTTGATTTAGAACCAAATAAGGTGTAAAGTTGTTTCTGTCTTCATCGAACTCGTTACCAACATTTTTAAAATACATATTTAAAGCACTTGCATACGACAAAATTAATGTGACTTCAACGTTGGAATTTGGTTTTGAAACGGATAGGAAATACTGTCAGAAAAAGAGAAAATGCTGGTTACCAGGATTTATCCTTCTTCACCATACCGGCATTTTAGTTTAAACATTTATTTTGCATCGATTTAGAAATAAGTCCTTGCGGCTTATACCAATCTCTCTCGATTCTGGTCTTGAAACCATTGCTTGTGCCGAATATGTGAGCTAATGAACGTTCCTAAAGTTGGTTCGCTCCCAAGTATCGAACTCAGGGGCTTACAGTTACGTGGTCACCTCACAACTACAGACACAAAATGGTTTCAAAAGCTTTCTTCTTCAGAGAGATTTAAAAGAAAGAAATCTGTGGTAAAGGGTAAATATACGTTACTGGCAAACCAATGACAGATTGTTTCTAATTCTTGAAAAGGACAATAGCCAAAATATTAATCATTGGAGTGTTATTTTTCATATTGTTTTAATTATTCTCTGAGGAATTCAAACTGTCATTATAATGACAGATTTTTTTGTTTATGTTAAGTCCACTTCCGACATTATTTCAGTTAAATCTCGGCAACGATTGCACCTATCCATTTTTCCAGGATTTCCTTTCTTGGACCTCCGTCAGTACACATTGATCATGACCATAAGCTGACTCTTGTGCCATCAAACAGATCATTCGTAACTAGAGTTTTCCTTTGACGCATTATTTTCAGATCTATTTAAATATCTTAAAACTGATTTTTGTTGCTCTTCTCAAAGAACATCAACAACTCGTCTACTACAAATTCCTTTCATGGAGCCATTAACCCTTAGCCTGCTATATAGGCCCGACTCAATGACCTTTTGCGGACAGTTTAGATCAAGATCAAACTGCACTGAACGTGCATTCTGATCTCGGATCTACACTGTCCGATACGAAGATACCATTGTCCCAAAATAACTTATTAAATATCAATATCTAGGTTTTTGATATCGAATTGAAAATCACAATATAGTTGTTTAGCACGATACGTGTTAACTCATTCCTAAACGACAAAATTTTAGGTTTGTCGAAATCGAAAGCATCTGCAGACTACAAAATAAAAGTGACTCAAAATTTGAAATTTGTTTTGTGAAGAGTAGAAAACATTGCGGGAAAAGGAGAAAATGCTGGTTACCAGCATTTTCTCCTTTTCCCACAATGTTTTCTAAAGGCTTCTTTCTCAGGGGCGTCAAAACTAGGGATTGTGTGGTAATGGGTTAAAGGAATTGTATCGAGATCACACCCATTATTTATAGCCCCGCAAAAAATAGTGTAAAACTATGATGAATAAATACATACTATTCTACGCCCATACGGATCGAATCGGACAATCTTTGGTGCTGGTGTCCGACTATTCCCACAGATTCCACAGTAATAATACAAAGCAGTTTTGTCCCGGAACGGACCGTCTGTAGCATGAAGATTTCGGATACAGTTGTCACAGTATCTGTGACCACACCCTAATTGATTTGTGCATTTTGGAACTTGCTGGAAATAAACGTAAATGTTTTTTGCAAAAGAAATACATCGTAAAAAGTTTGGAATAATTAATTATGAAACTCTTTTGTGGTTTAGCATGAAAGGATATAATAAAAAATGACCACGCCAGCCATTGTTTCGTTTCCCCAATGTTTTGAATATTGTTGATTTTTTTTTATTAAATGTTCTTTCACCTATTGATTTTATTCAAAATCATTGTTGAAAAAAGGGGCAGTAGCTTCTAAGACATACTTATTTGTCTAAAGCTAGCTGTGTGTTCCCAACCAAGTACAACCCATACCTTTCCGTAATTATTTACGGCCTTTTTAAATCAAATCCAATCATTTGAATTCCAGCTACATATATTTTGAAATGCCTTAAATATATAGAAGCAAAAAAATTGTCATTTGTTAAAAAGTTAAAAACAGGTTTATCATCTCATAACAGTTGATAATCTGGTCAGTCAGCGATGACGATCAGATTGTAGGAATTACATTTATCTCGGAGGTCCTTCCGATGCTTGGCGTTTTTTTTTTTTAAGTTATTGAGGTTTTGCAAAAACGAAAATCCTGATTTTATTCCTTATTAGGAGTGTTCTTGTACAAGACACTGCATATCATTCAGCTTTGTACTTGTGAAGTACAAGTTTAACATTATGTGATTGAGATTGTTTAAGACTTAATAAAACCAAGTTAAAAAAAAAAATACACATACTTGTTCAGGACCTCGGCAAGCGACGCAAGAATTTTTCCCAGTAACAGCCGAAGAGTGTCTTTCTTCCGGTCTTGCCAACATTTGATTGTAGTGCTGTTTCATCAAATCTCTTTCAGACTGCCGTTCCCTACCATCGGCGCGGTTCCATCGCTCTGTCTGTGGGGGTATATTTCTGAACACTTTCTCGTTATTGTAGTCATAAAATTCGGTCCGCGGAGCTTCTCTTGGGTCCACGTATCTTGGAGGGTGTTCCTACATGAATAATAAATGTGGTGAAATATGAAGTCACATGCAAACGAATTCTTTTCGCCTTGCAGTGCACCAAGTTTGAAAGATTTCGATAAAAGAATGATAATGATAATTGTTAGTTAGAGAAATTTCTTCTATCATCACTGCCTTTCGTGTATTCATGTTAAATATATGTACCAAGCTAGAAGGCCCCAGTTAAATCTTTACCAAACGACAAAATTTTAGACTGGTCCAAACTGAAAGCAATTGCAGATGACAAAATAAGCATAACAAAAAAAAAAGAAAAATGAAATTTGTCCAGTTTAGATAAAGAAAATTGTTGCTAAATGCAGCGATCTGATTAATTCTATCGCATCTGTATACTTAAACTTTAACGGTAAAAATTCAAGATCAGACAGCACATTCCGAAGGATACCCCAGTTTTTGCCAATAGATGGCTTTATAGTGGCTAAACCACCTATGTTAGATGCACCTAGCATATACATGTACCTGATAGTCATCTTGATACGGGTAATTCCTGCGTTCATACGTAATATCCGGTAAAGGTGGGGTTGTGTAAAAATCCCGTTCCCTGTATACCGGAGAGTCATTAATCGTGTTGACGTCCTTGTACGACCTTCCGTACGTTGTTGCAAAAGTACTGTTCAAGGCAGACTTGTAGGAAGGCTCCTGGATGTCCTCTACCGGCCTCTGCCACATCTTAAACAAATAGTAATTAGGGATCTACAATAACTTTATCATTTATTCGGAGTGGATACCCGTCTTACTATCTACTAACTCTTTACTTAACGACAAATTATTAGACTTGCCCAAACTGATAGCATTTACAGACAAAAAAAGAGAAAAAAAAAACGAGATTAAAAAATTGAAACCTGACTTTAGAAAAGTAAAAAACATTATGGGAAAAGGGTGAAATGCTATAGTTACCAGTATTTTCTCTTTTTACCACAATGTTGCTAAATAGATTCTTTGAAAATGTATTAAAAACAATGCTATTTGAAATTGCTTTTAACTGGACAAATTCCACCTTATTGACCCATTCTGTCACGTTGTATGTAACCTTATCTTGATCTACATTGGACCTTAGAGCCCATTGAGTGCCCCTTAGTCTGAGGCTTCAGTATTTACAATATGGCATGCAGCACTCGGAAAGGGGCATTCGGACATTGGCGTAAAGTGTCGTCTCGGATCAGCATGTGCAGTCCGTGCAGGCTAATCCGAGACGGCACTTTACGACTAAATTAGATTTTGGACTACAGTAGACTTGTTAGACTGGTGTCAGTCCGTTAAATAGAGCCTTTTCATTAAAACAAAATCTTCAAGTAAAACTGCAAAACAAAAACTATGTGTTCTCAATGTTCTGAATGTCTGATTTAACGTATTTAGAAGAAGGGTAAATAACAACACATATTTCTGTGACTTTGCTGTAGTTGCGTACCTTGTTTATTAGAATGACTTAAATGCAGGGCCTGAATGCCAGGTTATAGACTTGCGCAAAACAGAAAATTACGCAAAAAAGTCTCGTTTCATTTAAGTCAGTGCGGACTGCGCTTGCTGATCCGAGACGACACTTCACGCAAATGTCCGAATGCCCATTTTCGCTTGTCGTAAGCCAGTTGTTTCAGTGTTCATTTCTACATATTTTTTGTAGTACAATAACCGCTCGCTTAAATGTAATTTGTTGCGCTTAATACAAAACCGATACATTAAAAGGTCATATAATTACGGTTTAAACTTGCAAATATGTGGCCAAATGCCAATATCAAGCTTACCGTATTTGACTTAAAGAAACAAGAAAAACATTGTATTGGTTAAAAATGTTTCATTGTATTACAAAAGCCAATGAATATTTTGTCAGTAACTGCAAAACAACGTACGTAGCCTTACTTCCAGAATAACGTCATTCGGATTGGATTTCCCCCTTTCTATTGTAGATGAGCGGCGCTCTGGCGAACGTTTAACTCATTACCAAACGAAAGTTTTAGGTTTGTCCGAATGGAAAGCATTTGCAGACGACAAAAAAAAAGTGACTGAAAATTTGAAATTTGTTTTGTGAAGGATAGGAAACATTGTGGGAAAAGGAGAAAATGCTGGTTACCAGCATTTTTTCCTTTTCCCACAATGTTTTCTAAAGGCTTCTTTTTCAGGGGCGTCAGAAGTAGGGATTGTGTGGTGATGGGTTAAATGCATCAAGTCATCACATAATTACTTATCTATAAAATCCATTTCGTCTAACAAACGAATGAATAACAACGTAGACTAGTCCTTGGAAGTGCAGAAAATTTGATGGCAGCAAAAAGAATCTACTCATGTTAGCTTTGCCGACAAGGGTGATACTGACCGATACTTTTTCAAAATTTATGAAATTCCTTTTCAGAGACCATGACTCAAATATACTGTCGGATCACACCAATTTGATACATTTTCTGTTTATTGAATGACCTATTGGTATTTTACGCCACTTTCAACTTGAGTTTGGTCATGTCACGGCGCAGGTCACTTATTCATACTGTATTTTTGTCGTGTTATTTGTTTATATTATATTTTATGTGTCTATTTTTAGAAATGTTATGGGTAAAAAAAATGTCGTAATTTAAGCTGGGGGAATTATTTTCCCGTCACAGATATATTTTCCTCCTGCCGAAAATCTGGAACTACTTTTTTGTTCTACTTTGCTAAAACTTGAGATCACTAGTTTTAAAAATGGCATTCGTTGACAAAATAATCAGACGAAATATATATAATTTATTTCATCAGCTTGTGGTCTCTGATCTGAACTGTCCACTGCTACATTCTAAATAATGGCGGAACTGTCCCTTGCCTCAAAAGGGAAAGGTCCGCGAAAATAACTCTAACCTCACGACACTTTTTATTTACGTATACCTTTCCCTTTTGAAGCAAATATTTCCACATATTAATCACAAGCTGATGAAATAAACTCTATTTATTAGCTTTTTCTCTCCTTAATAAATAAATTCCTTTTTTTTTTCTCAAAGGCTAAAATTACATTTCCTGGGCAAGGTCAAGGGACACTCTGCCATTATTTAGAATGTAGCAGTGGACAGTGCAGATCAGAGATCAGACTGCACGTTCAGTGCAGTCTGATCTTGATCTGCACTGTACACAATAGCTTCTGATGTCATCTATGGTATCGAAAGAATTAACAGATACGAAACATTACGATTTGTTTTCATTTTGACGTACTTCTGTTATGAATAAGAATGATGACATAACAAAATCAAGATATTTCAAGTTAAATATTCAATATTGCTTTCAACAATAAATAAGTTGAACCACGGCGACAACTTACTAAAGTCTTCTTTGTCCCAGTTTTAATATTACTAAGCTGTCCCTTTGCAGTGTTTTACCCAAGGACAATCCCATATAAACAGTATAGATAACGACAGGAATATCTTAACCTTTGAAAAAAACGAGCCCGAGATTTAATGACAGGAAGAAAACTACGTTTGAAATCAGTGTTGGAGCAGTTGAAAACTTTGGCAAGCAGAAATACTTACAATCAAAGAGTTTACCTACATTATATTAGCGGTCTGCAAATCTTTTGAATTTTGGATATGTCGAAACATTTTTCGTCTGTCGAGGAGTCAAAAATTTATTCGCTAGATTTATATCAAAACCTTAATTTTAGTTTTTCTTATTGTTGTGGTAAGTTATATTTACGGAGATCTATAAAGACTTTATTTCTTTAACCATTTACATATCCCGTGTTAATCTGATCCTGGGAAAGAAGCCTTATTAAATCAAAGTGGGAAAAAGAGAATATGCTGGTTACCAGAATTTTCCCCTGTTCCCACATTGTTTTCTTCCCAATCAAAGACAAACTCCGTCATTTGAGTCACATTTAAATTGTCGTCTTCAAATGCTTTGAATTTGGACAAGTCAACATTAATTTTGTATCGTGAGATAAAAACTGAACAAAATATTTGCACTTGGAAAAAAACTCAACGTTTAATCCTTTTGCAGACAAGCTCGTGTTTTACCGACCTTAAATAAAAACTTTGTGAAAACATATGGGGGTGGAAAAAGAAGTAAATACTGGCAGTCAGCATTTTCTTGTTCCCCCCCCCCCCCTCCCCACCCCCATGTCAAAAAATTGTCTTTAAATCTTTTCATATATAAATCTATAAACACACGAGGCAGATTTGATTTGTCGTCTGAATGTGCTTCCAATTTGGACAAATCTGATATTTTGTCGTCTGGTAAAGATTTAATTGAGCGATGAATCCATAAATACAAAAGAAATAAACTTACTTTGTCATCTGTGTATTTATAAACCAATTTCACTGTCGTTGCTAATATCGGAAACTGGAACCGCTCCAAACTAAATTAGAACTTTATGTATTGAATTACTCTCTTTTTTAAACCCTTTAACGAAACAGCCCTGTGTTTTACCGATAAAAGGATCGAAGAAGGGGCCTTTTGAAAACATTGTGAGAAAAGGAGAAAATGCTGGTTTCCAGCATTTTCTCCTTTTCCCACAATGTTTTCAACCCTTTCAAAGATAAAACAATTGAGTCATATTTAGGTATTGGTCTACAAAATGCTTTGAATTTGAAATGGTCTAGAATATCCTCGTGTGGCGCGGAGTAACACTCTCAGTACTTAGCTTCAACTTTACCGGGAAAAAGAGACAAAAGCTATAGAATGATAAGAATTACTTGTTCGGTGCGAGCTAATTATTCTTTTGTTACGAAGTCTAGGGAAGCGGTCCGCTGCAAAAAAAACCCATCTCAGCAAGTGGAAATCCGTTGGAGCACGGAACTAAAACGTCCAGTCGTAACCACGGCGGACGAAGGGTTGTAATTCTCTTGTAATTTCGGTCAGTTTATTCTCAATTTAGACTAATAGCTTATTCACGGTTAGAATAACGTCAAAACTGAATGGATATTTTTACGTAAATTTACAGGATTATATAACTGTAGTTCGAATATGAAAGGTAAATATAATTACAGTTGCCTCCCTTCCCCACCAAAATAAAAGCTTTGAATATTGCATTGCAAAGGAATCGTGTTGTCTGATTATTTTAGAGAGAGAGAGAGAGAGAGAGAGAGAGAGAGAGAGATGCCGACGGAAGACGGGAGGGCGAAACGAACAGACAGATCGACAAACTGAAGGATCTGCCTTGAGCGGACAATAGGAAAAGCATTTTATCACACAGCCTCCCTTGTTTTCAGTGTAAGATACCCATTACGAATTTTCTTATCTCATACAAGTTTAATATCACATTTGTGTGACGTCATTTTTGACGTCATTTTGTACACATTTCATACAAGTTAATGGAAAATACCGCGGGTGCATTTATGAATGTTTTTGCATCGTGTGATCTATATTTTGTGAAATATCGTAATGTGATAAAAAGAATCTGACATTTGTGGGCTTTTGATATAAGATTCTATTAAACTCGTCAAGGAAAATGTTATTAAGCTCGCCAAAGGCTCGCTTAATAAAATTTCCCTTGACGAGTTTAATAGAATCTTATCTCAAAAGTCCACTCATGTCAGATCCTATATATCTGCCACTCCTTTTGGAAACAGTGTTGGACTAAATAAGTAACAAACTTCATGTTTGGCTATTGCCCGACTGAAATACATATATATGTATGCACTCTAGATGTAAAAAAAGTAAAAAAATGTGTGTGGGGGGTAACCAATCGGTCACCTGCTAAAAATGTCGGTCCGTAGGTCAAATGCATGGACACCTTTGAGCATTTGTTGTTGTTTTTTCGACATCCAGCAAACCATTGACGATTCGTAGATCGAATCCCTCATCTACATTGGGATGAATGAATATGTGGCTGTATGGTACAAATGGTGTGGCACAAGTGCAAAGTTGACAGAAGTCAAAAGTAGTCCATTATGAAATTTTTCAGTAGCACCTGTTTCATGGAGCCGAAATGGCTTGGAACTTTATAATCTAAATCTACATGAAATTTGGGTAGTGTGGGTCCACTTCGACGCGTTTATTGTATAATTGCATGACTGATTTGTATCTCTGCAGGGACAAAAACCTGGGGTAACTGTCATGAATAGGTGACATATTCTAAAGTGCTCCTGTTGGCTAATTACTTTTTTGCACATTTTTGAAGTACCTTAGAGATTAAAAGACTGAGAAGCCATAGTTTTGCCATTAATCGATCTTTTAAGCGTCATATACGGCCAATTTCACTCTATTTTCAATGTAAAAAAAAACAAAAAAAAAACAGATAGTTCTTCAACGGAAAAAACATCTTTACTGTTAAACGAGTCACAATTTCCTATCGAAATATTTCTTAATAAATTGTCGTTGATAAACAATATGTAAAACTACAAGCTGTTTTTGATGAAGGAAGCCTCGAAACAGACGATGCTAAATAAAGTTACAAGAAAATATAGATGCATAACATCAATGGCACCGCAAATGAGTTGTTTCTGATATAGGGTACATTATTAGTCATTTTTTAACGCCAAGGGCATCGCTTGAACAAACTTTGTAGAGGTCCATGTTGTGATACTACGTGAGAGATATTTAAACGCTGGGCTATCCGGGATACGATCTGGGTCCGTATTCACCAACTATTCTTAAGGACGTTTTTAGTCTTATTTTTCAAGATATTATAAATTTGAAAGTAATACAACTTCTGATTGGTTAAACCAAATGGTTAAGCCAATCATAAGTTGTTTTACTATCAAATTTAGAAAGTTCTGGAGAATATGCCTGAGAAAGATCGTGAACGCGGACCCAAATCGATTTGGCAATGAAAGTACGCCATTATACATGTTAAAAAAACAGGCCAAATAGGGGAAAAAATGGTACGGGCTCGATTTAAGAAAGTACCATATTTTTTCATGTATGTTAAAAAAACAACAAACATTGAACCAGCTCATATAGTACACAATATAGCTATCTCCACAGGCACATTTTATAAGCGAATAAAAATATAGTGCCGCTACTCATGTGGCGCCGTAATCTGCCGAGTTGTGGCAAGTGGTTTTGTGTCTTACAGCGGACCATGTTGAAAATAATGATTAAGATAAAACGTGCAACACATCAATTTTTTAATGTATTTACTCAAGTTGATTATTAGCTTAAAATGCAGCATTACTCCTTTTCCAAACATGTAATCAAAATCTTTCTGCCTTTCCAAGGACCTGTCTTCTTCATGATTAAGTCTTTTGTAAGTTAAGAAGGATTACATAGACCTATGATCATGTGTCAGTGACGTGCCTGGTATCATGTCCCACGGAAATACATTAAACACTTTACCACACAATCCCGAGATTTAACGACCCTTAGGAGAATGCCTTTTGAAAACATTGTGGGAAAAGGAGAAAATACTGGTAACAAGCATTTTCTCTTTTTCCCACAATGTTTTCAAAAGGCATTCCCAAATCAAATTTCTATTTTTGAGCCAAATTTTTTGTCATCTGCAAATGCTTTGAATTTGGACTATTCTAAAATTTCGTCTTTTGGTACAGAGTTAAATCCCATTTTGCTACAGTATGCCTCATTAATTAGATTAGATTTCCGAACACACGAAAACTTCGATCTCTTTTATGTGATCCGCTGCTAAGTATCGATTATTGTCACCCACTGTTATTTCCAAATAGCTCTGCACCAGTAGTATTAAATAGTCAAGGGGTAGTGAGTTCAAAGAGAAAATAATATAAAAAAAAATGTAACGTTTTACTGCAAGTATCAATTTTAGAATAATCAGAAACTAAACAGACAGAGAGAGTGACAGACAGACAGAAGAGAGATGGGAAGCAAAGAAAGTATTAAAATGCTGCTGCTTACGATGATGATGATGGTGGTGGTTGCAGTGATAATATAAATGAATAGATAAATAAATAAATAAATAAATAAATAAATAAATTCAAGCTCACTTGCTTAAAAGAGAAGACTAATATGATGCAATTTGTGCTCTTCACTTCTTGCAGCAACCTTGCAGTAGACAACAGTAGACAACTGTACTTCTGTAAGAGTTAAGATTCAAAAGTACAGCTGTAAAAACCAGGGATTGTTATCTTAACATATTTAAAGTTATATTACTTTGTTGAATTGAGTCTAAAATGTTGTGTCACTTTTATTTGAGATGGTTTAGACAAGTCTGTTGATGTTACTGAAATGTGTTTCGAATAATAAACTAAACTAAGTCGAAAAATCGACCTGTTTGCAGATTTAACCCTTTACCACACAATTCCAGCTTTTGATGACTGAAAGAAGTCTTTCGAAAACATTATGGGAAAAGGAGAAAATGCTGGTATTCAGCATTTTCTCATTTTCCCACAATACCATTTTTCCTCTTCGATACAAATTTCAAATTTTCAGTGACTTTTATTTTGTCGTCACTAAATGCTTTCAGTTTGGACCAGTCTAAAATTTTGTCGTAAAGAGTTGAGTAAAATAAGAGACTTTAGTTTTTTCCCGTGAAACCGGGCCCAGGCTCTCAAAAATACTTTGCTTGACTGTCTGCTAATCAGTTGTAGTATCGAACATCGTGGAACTTCAGCTGAAAGAAAGAATGATGTAATTAGATATGTATCAGCTAAAATCTTCGTTCTTCGGTACATTCCGCAGGAAATCTTCTATAGATGAATGCACTGACTGCCGCGTGATAACTGAGATAGTCTCGGAAACGGCGTAAAAATGGCGCCAACAACTACAATCAACCATGTTTTTTTTTACGTCCAACGGCAAATACAAACTGAAGTTCGTTTCGTTATAATACATGGGTCAAACCAGATATTTCACGAAACTTGATATATAAAAACAAATACAAAGAAGACAGTCGTAATTCCTAGAAAAAGTAGTCTGAAAGCGTTGAAATTGCGTATAAACTGAAATAGAATATCGTATTCGTTTTGTTTCTATTATTCAACCCAGACAAGTCATACAAATAGAATATTTTTTTTTCTAAACTTTACTTGTACTGTTTCTCGGAGAAAACGCGAGATAAACACAACACCAACATTTTTTTCAGCCGAAACAAAAGTATTCCCCACGTGACTCTTGGTACTGCTGTGTCTTTGGTCTGGAGACTACTAGTATGACCTTATCTATTCACGTTCTTTAACCAAGGTGGGCACGTTTGTGAAATGTTTTCCGTAGACTTCTTTCTCAGGGTCTTCGGCTCAGTAAATTTGACCTACCAGTCTCCTTCCGTAGGGGTCAAATCTGATGACTTTCATTTCGGGCGTTTTCGTGTCGCAGATGTTACAGAAGTAATGTAGGCAGGTTGAATATCTAAACGGGTTATCGGTACAGTGAAGCTTGTTGAAACAAACGTCACAGTACCTATGGTGACATCCCAGCTGATTGACACACTGAAATAAGTGAACAAAACTTGCTTATTCAACACATTCTTCAGATATAGTGATATATATAAAAAAGAGCCATGCTCTGCGAAAAATAAGTTTAATGTATCTGCGAAAAGTGTTGACCAAGGTCAGCCTGAGCAGTCTGCGCAGGCTGACCTGGGCCGAAACTTCTTGATGTTGATCAATTTTCTAAGGACCAGTAGATGTCATGATTAAGTTGGTTCTTAACAAAAATTGGATACTATGGATCCGTAAGTATGTGATACCTTGGTCGGAAGTGACCTTATTCTATTTTTATCAAAGATGAAATGCTACGAGCGATTTCATTCGTTGCAGTTAGAGCTGGCTGCATCCAATGAAAAATAGTATCGAGGGGATGTAAAAATCAAGCTCGATCCGCCAAGGGTAGAGTAGTGTAGTGAATCGTCAGCCTTGGCTTGCGAAGATGCCAGGATACATGACAATGGTAATTGAATACTTGCATCTGCTTTGAACCAACTGAATGATCATTGGTATGAATAAATGATGGTAATGATGATGGCGACTATGTAGGATTAATGTCCCTTCGTGCTCTAGGCATATATGGTATGGATCATTAGAGAGATAGAATCGCATGATTTGGATACAAGCCTCTAGAGCTCTTATTCGAATAGACCTCCTTGTTCAAGTTCTTCAACGTGCTCGGTGTGAAGCACCGATACAAGCGAGGATACATCTGGGTTTCAGGGCAGTTCTGCTCTAGCTGGGTGGGAAACACGAATCGTCTTGGAAAGGTCCTGTTCAGGCCGGGTATCGAACCTCGGACCTCAGGATTGATGGTCCAGCGTTTCACCCCAACCCCTAATTGATGGTCACATATTTCATGCACCTTAAATACTAGTATTTACCTCATTTGTATTGAAGCAGCCGTGGCAGAATGGCTTATCGTGGTGCTTTTCATTCTCTTGTTCTGGATTGGCTAATATATCGTTGTATCGCTTTTTGACTGCGTCGTTGACTTGCATTTTATACGGTAAGAGAACCTGAAATTACATGTTTTTGTTGGTTGATTGGTTTAAAGTTAGCACTGTCTATAGAACTTTTTCAATCATGATTATAATGCCTATCCGTAGTAGTATTGGTATACTTTTTTCAGACCTTTCTTGCTGATCCTGAGCCAACATCCCCCCTCACCACGTGACCGGAAACGGCCAAGTGAACGGAAACGAAATAGAGAACAAAGAGCAAGTGGCAAAATACGATCCATGGAATAATAATAATAATAATAATAATAATAATAATATCTTTATTTAACGAAGGTAGCTTATTAAGCCATCATTACACATCATAAAAACAGCATAATGAATTACTTATTTGCAATAAGGCCTTCGATAACATGCCCTTGCAGGCATCATTTTTCCACACATACTCCACGCAACATTTTTGTCCACACACTCACTCACTCACTCACACACACACACACATCCCCCCCCCCCCCCAATCACACAGATGGACATACATTTTGATTAAACTTAGAAAAATGGTGGTTTAATCATGCATATGTAGCAACATCACGAAAAATCATTAACAGACATCAAATACCTTTTTAAATTTCTTTTGAAGGATTTGATGTTAGTAATTGACTTGATATGCAGTGGAATCGAATTCCAATACGTCATTCCGCGCATAGAAAAAGATTTTTTCTTAAACTCTGTTTTGGGAATGCATTGATGGGAGATTTCATGGTTTGTTTCTGATCTAAGTTTATAAAACTGATTGCTACTTAGGTTTATAAGACTTGACATGTAAGAAGGTGTTAGGCCATTTACTGTTTTATAAACCATCAAAGTAGTAAAGTATGTGCAACGAGTTTTAAAAGTTAGCCAATTTAATGAGGCAAAATTTTCCTTTGAACAGGATCTCCTAGGTTTGTTTAGAATTAACCTTGCAGCTCTTTTTTGAATTTTCGTTATTCTTCTTATAAATGCAGATTTGCAGTGACTCCATGTTATACACCCATAGTCGAAATATGGGGTTATATATGAATTGTAAAAGATTTGACGCATTTCTGGAGTCAGAAAGCAGTTAATTCGTTTCAGCAGATGTAATTTTGTAGATAATTTTGCACATGTTTTGTCTATATGATTCTTCCAGGACAGTGTACTGTCAATATATATTCCCAAAAGTTTCTGTGAATTTACATTTTCTATTCTATTACCAAGTGCTTTTAAATTAAGAATATGCGTCTGTTCGAGTCTTTTCTTGGTACCTATCAGCATACAAGTAGTCTTGTTAGGATTTAAAATCATATTATTATGTTGTATTATTATAGTCTCATACAGAAGGCAACTGAGCAATGTCAAGAGAAATTTGAAGAGGCTGTTTCTAAACTTACTTGACACAGTAGATTAGGAATAATGGAGGCACGGCACGAGGCGTATGAAGATTTCCGGTCAACTTATCGGAAAACACTGGTTAACGTCTTAAAGAGCAGGATGGCGTGCTTTAACGCGATGAGGAAGGATCCTGTATACATTAGTATGCACAAAGTAGCTAGCGACCTGATGGACATGGAGGATTGTACTAGAGACGAATCTTGGAAATATGCCATCACCAAAGGCAAATATCTCTTGGATTCCATCCTCGATGACTTTGACCCACCGACAGTGGAAACATTTGACAATAACCATGAAAAGTGATCAAGTGGTCATGACGGAATGTTACTACAATAATGTGACTTATTTTAAAGAGTTATACCTGTGGCGTTGTTTTCGGGTCTTTATTTTCAAAAATTATCCATTCTTTCCGTTTCAATGACAAATATCAAGGAAAAATGGTAATTATATGCGACAGGATACCAAGTGCTTGCCTTGTGGCTGGCTCGTATCGTCGACGCCGTCATATTGGGTGTTGTGTTGAAAACTTGCTCATGTATAAGAGCTCCCGAAGGGAAATTGCTTTTATGTGGATTTTGCCAGAGTACATGGCTGTATGTACTGGACATATCATCCAATTAGATCGCGAGAAATTTCTTTGCAGTATAATAATACATGAAGTCAGTTCTTACCCAGAATTTAAAATTTTTATAATCTAATGACTGATACAAATTCGAGACGACTTGTTTCATCAGCCTTAACACAAAGTGCTGTATCTTGCGTTTTATAAATCACAATTGAATATCCCCCAATAAAACAATTTATGAAGTATGAATGAACAATTGAGTATATTGAGCATTTTTATGGCACCCATTTACGTGTATTTTCACCCTTATTATAGGTATGAATAACTTAATGTACAGGTAAGCTTACCTTTTCATTAAGCCCCAAAATAGCCCCATTGTAAGAGAGAGAGAGAGAGAGAGAGAGAGAGAGAGAGAGCAGACTTTATTGCTTAAAGTTGGTTTGGACTAAAAAGTAAACAAAACATCGCATTGCTGGTACATTATCACATTTATTGCTAAAACAAATAAAGATAAATACAAAGCGTACAAAGCGTTGCTCTTGGGTATCCGTGATACTGTATATCAAGCAAGTCATCACATAATTTAATGGACCAATAAAAGCTATTTTATCTAACAACCGATAGGTTCTTGAGGTTGACTAATCCTTGTACATGCAGGAAATCGAGTAACAGCAAAAAGTTTCGATCCATGTAAGTCTGCTTGAACTGTGCAGGCTGACATGGGTTGACGTCTTTCTGCAGATGAGTGCATAAACCCTTCTGATTCACCAAACTAGACAATTTTGGACCTGTCCAAACTCAAGCATTTGTAGACGACATAATAAATCAGGCCCATTAGTTGTATTAGGGGACAAGAGGGTGGAAAAGGAAATAATAATATAATAATTACCAGCATTTTCTCATTTTCCCAGAGGGAGCGATTTTACTTCAAAATTATTAGTACTAATTATTCTCCACTAAGAGACGATTCTAATGAGTACCCATAACACAGGATTTGGAAGAGATAATTTAGAATACCATCACTCTCTCTTATCCGGAGCTCTGGTTTCCCAAGGTCTTCTTCACCAGGATCGATATAACTCGGTAAAGTATTGTAAAGGGTTAACCAGCATGGCTCCATTGTGATACAATGTTACTATAAGCTGTTGAAGTTTGATCGTTCTAATAACCCTTTACCCTTAAATACGTTGTTTTCGCGGCCCTGAGGAAATCCGTCGAAGACATTTGGGAAACAGAAGAAAATGCTGGTTACCAGTATTTCACATTTCTCGCAATATTTTCTGCTTTTGAAAGAAAGGTAAATCCAATCATTGGTGTCACACTCAAGTAGGTAAAGAGTCAACGCTTAACCGTGAAGCTGCAAAACACGACTTTTAGACCTTTTGCGGACAGTGTAGATCAAGATCATGCTGCACATACGTGCAATCTGATCTTGGATCCACACTGTCTGAGAAGGAGATATTTCGCCTTAAAATCCCTTTGAATTAGCAATGCATGGGTTTTTCAGGAACGGTTTGAAAGTTTCACTTCACTAATTTTGCAGGAAAAGGGTTAAAAAACAATAATGATAATAGGAAAAGAAATGTTAACCCTTTCCCAAACGACAAACTTTTGGACTAAACCAAATTGAGAGCATTTGCTGACGACAATTCAATTCCTGCTGAAAAGATTATTTCTGTCTATGATAGGGTAGGAAACATTGTGGGAAAAGGAGAAAATGCTGGTTACCAGCATTTTCTCCTTTTGCCACGATGTTTTCAAAAGGCTGCTCTTCCATACCCGTAAAAACCAGGGATTGCTTGGGAAAGGGTTAAACTAAAAAGAAAACATGTTTGATAGTAAAATCATAGTCCAATAGAATGAATGGTTGCATGGCGAATCTTTTGCTGCACGTCTTATGGCAAGATGATCAGATGACGTCATGTCAGAATTGCTCCATGACCTATGGAGAAGAGAAGACAAAAAGATAACATATAACTTTCATCAATGGATTATGTTTTTACTGCAGAAAATTGACCGCGTAGGCTGACGTGGATTGATACTTCTCCTAGATGCTGTAATCTTCTTTCACAGAATATGAATCATTTCTATTCGTCTTTTTCCTTAAAGTTGTTTTTTAAAGGAAACATATTACATTTTTTCCCTACTGCATCTAAGTTGTAACGAAACATACATTACCAAACTTTTTTAAGCAACCCAATGGTGCGCTTGTAAATTTTATTCTTGTCGAGTTTAAGATCTTGTCTCAAAGTATAACAAATGTCGTTTTATGTGCAAACCCAACAAATTCATAAATGAAACCGGCTCGGCTGACTGTTTTAACCAATTCTGTATTCTACACAAAAAAAGTTCCAAAGGAGCAGTGAAATATTTCAGCCAAATCTTAGATGTAATCAAAGTGTTGAGAACGCTAAAGTGGTATTTGTCAAGGAAGCAGTTGTATGGAATTAACAATTTGACAGAAAAGAGAAATATTATTCAAATATTGGTTTGAAAGTCAGCCAACTAAGCTAATGAATACCTTTTTGGTTGAAGGGACAGTACTCATGACAAAGTGACAAAGTAAGGATTATTTGTGTGTAAGTGGCCTCCCCTTGACCATTGGGAGGACTCAGGAGTAACGTCCTGTAAAGTACGATGCATGAAGGATAGAGAGAGAAACCATGTGAATAATCGAATAAAATTAAGTTGGTACCTGAAGACTATGGTTTTGAAATATCTTTGACCGTTAACATTTAATTCCCAACATTACAATCAATTATTTCAATCTGATAATATTCAGGCCCAATCAAATGGAGTAGCTGGCAATCATGGGATGAATAAATATGGGACGAACTGGGTTGGAACGAAAAAAAAAAAAAACAGGACCAAGCGATCGGTAGACAAGTTTTGTATCATTGCGCCAAAAGAAGAATATGAGCGAGTGAGGCTATTTTCAATCTAAAATTAATATTTCTATGATCGACGGCCTCGCCCATTGTATTTTAACTTGCAATTTCCAATTACATATCTGAGTGCGACTGAAAAACTCATCTGCCTGAGGAAAATTGAGTTTTATTGGGTTTATTTCCTTGGGCTTTGCACAAAATACGATACATGGTCTTCAAAATTTAATTTTGAACTCATAGTGGTATTGTCTTCGACAAATACCACAAAAATGAAACAAACCTGCAATTCGTTAAAACTTCTAATTTTACCATTAAACCGGTCTGGAAATTTGCGTTTGACACGTTTTTAGAATTATAATGGCATACTTTTTCAAATGACACCAAGCTTCTATATGGCATCACAAAATCTTACCTCAAACCTGTGTGAAACAAGAAAATTTGTAAAGGAAATATATTACAATGAAAAGAGGGGGTTAGCGATAGGTATGAAATATGCTATGTGAAAAGGGGCAAAAGTAGCTGATCCGGCTAAGTCTTTGCTTTTTTGTAAATTTTCTTTATGTCAAGGAGACCTTTCTACTTCACGTTTTAGGCGATTCTTAGACAAAATGGATAAAATAGATTCATAATTGAATGTTAACCTACTGAGTATAATGCATCACAGAGACGCATTGGAACATTTTGAGAGAGCATGGCTTAAATATATTAATTATGGCTTCTTACATAGATAAGCTAATAACTAAACATCAGTTTGCTTGTGCTGTTGTACTTGTGCACCCACATGACAAAAGTTTGACAATACTATTAGCAGGGCTCCAGATAAGAGGGAGTGGTGGTATTCTAAATTCATTATTTCTCTTCATAACCCAATGTTGTGGGATCTCATTAGCATTGCCTCGATGAGCAAAGGGTTTAGTGGAGAATAATTAACATTTTCAATTTTAAAATTAAAATCACTTCCTCTATCTGGAGCTCTGTATTAGAGTATAATAAGCATTAAGTAAATATTATTTTGCAAGACCTCGCGAAGTGGTGGTGGAGGAATGTATCGTTACCTACATGTATCACCATTTACTGCAGGAGTGAATCATACTTACATACATGTTGACAAGTAAATGTGATAATGTTACATTACTTACTAACCATGTAGGTATCTTTACTTGTGAATTAACTGTGTGCATGTAAATGGTGCCTAAGACAAAAGAAGTGCAGAAATAAGCTTGTTGGGTTAAACTTACAAAAGAAGTTAATTGGATGAATAATCATAAGAGTGCTAGTAATTGTATTAAACAGAACAGTCGGGTACACAAAAAGGAATAAGAAACAGAAACAATAAAGTTCATTCCGAATTTTGATAAAAAAAATCGTATCTGTGTAGCAAAACAAAGAATCACTTCAAATTTAATGGTTTGTTGCACATGCAGCCGAAATACTATCTAAAACAAAACAAAACAAAAACTTTTGTATAGCAGTATGAAATACGATTATACATGTAAATGTGTTGGGAGTTTTGGGCTACTACTTTTCTGTCTCTGTCGTGACACACAACATTTCAAGTTTCATCTTTCGAAAATTACTTTCTAATAAGCTGACTCTAACAATATATATAAGGGCGGTTTCTATGAATTTCATTAACGAGATTCTTACATGCAACCTGAGCTTCGAGAAACTGCTCTCTATTCATACCTTTTCCCATTGATTACGGTGAAAGCATAATTATGCTACAAAGTATGAAGTTGTGGCAATGACTATCATCAAGTCTTGGTAAAATAGTTGCCGTGCTGGGAACCTAACAACAATTATGTACGTTACCAAGTGAGCTATCGGAATATAATTTTTATTATATTCATTAAATCTTTCAACCAAAACACCTCGACACTGTATTGTACGAGTATTTTTTTTTTCCTGCAATTGAGTGTTGAACAACGGATTTTACATATGTCTTAAATCCCTTACAGGACAAGCAATTTATGTAGTCATTCTGTGAAGATATAACGCTTTGACTTCGATAAACCAAACTATCATTGACATGCATGATTTGTGTAACTAGCGAATGAAAGATTCATGTCGATGAATGGCAAACAGCAAGTTCATACATGACAAATAACTAAACACTGTCTATTTGCTTACCATTTTGATTCGTTCAGCATTGTGCATCTCATGGATCTGGCACAAATCAGCCATGCAGTACGCTTAATTTGTCGTGTGACTTGGCTGTCTTTCAAAAACGCGTTCAACACAACCAGTATCTCGAATCAACAACGCGAAATTCCACATAGAAAAAATATTTTTAAGACTATACTCCATTGTCTTTATAGGACCCTTAAATTCCATAATAAATCCCGACATTTAAGTTGTATTTATTTTTGACGCCTAAAAATATTTCAGTAAGCCAGTTTCTAAAATTTTGTCGTCTATATAGTTCGTGGGAAGCTGCCGACGTTTCCTTTGCGATTCCATAGTGACTAGTAATGTCACTTTTCTGTGTCTAACACAGTATCTTCCAAACCCTATTTCATGGTACTACACCCTTTATTTTGACGAATACTTGTTACCTTGACACCAAAGTTGGATGCTAAATGCACCGTAAAACTGAACTGATTGACTTTATTATGTATACTATATGTTTATACCTTCCTAATAGGTATAAAACGTGTCACACGCCATGTAGAGCAAACAAGGCCACACAGCCAGACCCAAGCTGAGATACATTTACACAAAATTATGGGTATCTTGACGGAGAGACTGTATAGGAATAAAACATAATATCAGTAAGTGAAGTTGCAACCATACATGAGTATACAATATGTGTATACCCTCCCAACAGATGTAGAAAGTGTCACAGGTCATATACAGCAGACATGATCACACACCCATACCCAAAGTGAGATATACTTACACAAAATTACGGGGTATCTTGACGGAGAGACTATATAAAGGTAAAGGGTGATATCAGTAATTGGGAAAAAACCAACTCAAGTACCTCAAAGAAACAAGGACTGCTTGGGGTTTTGTGTGCTGTCTTTTTGGGTTGACGGGTATCAATGTTACCACATCAGGAGGTATTCGTCGTTTTACAAAATAAACCGAAACATCCGTTTATTTAATAGCCATAATAAAGACAGACCAAAAGATAAACGAACAGTCCTTTATAAAACGAGGTTTTAATGCATCTCCAAAAAATATCGACTCATGTCAGCCTGACATGATTAGAAATTTTTTGCTATTGATGAATTCCTTACATGTCAGAGTACAATATTACCCCATGGTTCATCCTGCTTCAAGAGATAAGATGGATCTATAGTTATGCGACTACTTGCTTAGTATGCTGTGTGCCGAAGATTGATTAACCTCCCTCTACCCAGAGTGTTTCTCAAAATATTTCGATAATTTTCGTTGACGTTAGGTTTCAAAAATGATCAGATATTTCTCGTCACTGTGAGATCATACTAAGACAAATATAGGCTATGTTTAATGTTGATATATGCGCTAACCGCTTTTATAAAATTCGACCATTTACAAAAAAATGTATAAGAAAATTTACACAAATAAAGTGCTTTCGTTAGACCGACTAAAGTGCGTATGTTTGGTTCTTGAATTCGAGTTTAGAAGTATACAAGAAAAGACAAAAAAAATTGTTCGGTTAGAGGATTATGTACAGAGAAATACATAGAGTTCAGTAATTAGATAAATGGTTAGAACAGAAGGAAAGAATTTGATAAATACCTATAGATGGCAGAATAGTTAAAAAGTTAGATGAATGGCGTAAACTCACCCATGCAATGATTTATATTTCCTCAATTAGTACATCAAAACGGGAAGTGAGTCTATGTAAAACATCAGTAATAGATGCATAGTTAACCAAAAACAATAATATCAATTAATTAATGTAAGGTTACAGACGGAACTTGGCACTGATATACCATTAAATCATTATCTAATGGAAAAAATCTTGTTCAAAACGCCCCAAAACTGTATATAGGAAGATGTTGAATATGGTAGCCTTACTAAACAGAAATTTTTTGCCGAGAATTATGGAATAGTTAGTCCTTTTAAAACATAGATAGTCGATGTTATATTTAGATCCAACCAAAGAATGCATGGTAATTTGAACTATAGATGGCACATGCCAATGATATAATTAGAGTGTGAAAAAATGTTTATAAGCAGAGTGTAAATACCATCCTTAAACTAGTTGATAATTGTAAAGAGATTAGGAAACGTTTGATAATAATGATAATAGTAGTAAAAAAAAAAAACCTCAAGAAACCATTTCCACCATAGTTTCCAACATTCTTTATCACTGAAAACAATGACAGATTTATCTTGGCAAACTGTAAGAGCAAACACCTACAGACTCAATCTTGTCAAGTTCTAAAGAAGAAAATATTGGATGTAACTCAAGCATTTTGACGTTCAATGCCCGATTGATTCAAGATAAAAGGAAGACCTTTTTACCTCGTACACTACTAGACCCTCCTCGCTTCGCTTTCGTGGACAATGTACATATATTTTCAGTCCAAGATAAGACTGAGATCCATTATTTTCGATACTATGTGTTATAGTTCGAGTGATGCTCGAAAAGTACCGGAGAAGTCTTGCAATATTTCCGATATTATGAATTTTCCAGACTTCGTCCAAAACTACTCTCAGATGTTTTTGATTTGACAGGTAGACAAACTTTGCCTCCATACACCGATGTGAATTTCATAACCACACAAACAACGTCAGGTTAATGGACTTTGCTAAAGTGACTAGGGAATTCAAACTGGTGTACTTTAGCTAAGATTTTCTCATGCATCATGTTAAAAAAACATATCGAAGTACCTTTGGTAACATTTTAAAGAAAAATACATATTATCATAAAAGTTGTGGGACTGTCTAGGTACGTCTCAAGGATCCATCAGAGCAGATCAATGATAAAGACTTGTAAGTAACGGGTATAAAAATTACTGACAGCGGAGACGAGAAATGGGATTTCCGATCCTAAAACTGATTCGAAACTAATCTGAAACCTTACAGACCAGTTAAAGTCCAGAATTATTATATAAATGTTATAAAAGTGTTTGTTTGAAAACCACAATTATGGTCGATGATTCCGGACAAATCCTAACGGAAAAGAACGAGATATGACAAAAATAATATACATGTACTCACAACTCTGCGTCCAAAAGGATCGAACCTAATGATTGTTGGTCCAGGGGTCTTACTGCTAGGACATATCCCGCAGTGGAAGTATTTAGCACTAACATCTCCGAAACGTTCAATGGTTGTATACAAATAAGTTATGCAATTATCACAAAATTTATGGTTGCATCTAAGCTGGTTCGTGTTCTTTGGAGCATACTGAAATCGGAAAAGACAAGACAATTGCCGAAATATGTTCACGCCAGTGTAAGAGCTCAGTCTAACAAAATAATGAAAATGGTCGGGTTGTCGACCTCATGTAATAGCTAAACTGAGACATAATTTCGTAGGGAATCAGAAACCGTGTAAACAAAATCTGTGCACTTTTTTCTTAAATACTTTGGCCAAAAGCCTTTCTGAAAGAAATGAGAAACGATTTTCTTAGTTTTTATTATTTAAGCCGTTGGCCAAAAAAGCGCTTTGTGACATCGGACGTCCAAATTTTGCATGTATACTTTTTAATAGATCTCTATCAGGTTTGTGCAAATCATAGCCCTATGGTAAAAAATGACCCCGTCAAAAGTTTAATATGGGCCTTCACATTGAAAGGCTTTGTTTAGATTTTAAAGTTTTTGCTGTATAAGCCATTAAAAAACCTGTAACCCCTGGGGTAAGGCCAATTTTGACCCAGGGCTATGCGTTGTACTTTTTAGGTATCTTGTAGAAGTCAAATAGAAAAATTTGGTCTTATGGTTCAAATCCATTTTTCTGTTAAAGTTTTCCACATATATGCCTAGAGGAAAGACTCGACCCTCAGGATAGAGCAAATATTGATTCAAAGTCCAAAATTTGTACAAACTTGGTGGAGGTCCATTAGATAAAGTCATATGATACTTGGTAGCTCTGAGCCCGATGGTTTCAGACAAGAAGACTTTCACTGTGAGGTTTTTCAAAATAGATAGTTTCAGAGAAGATGGTGTTGGAATACTGTGAAGTTTTTCAAAATAAGTAGTTTTAGAGAAGATGATGTTGGAAATTAAAAGTTAACACACATGAGCACTGATACACTCACGGATGCACGATGGACACTTTGAAAGTTACACAATTTCTGATTGGGTGAACCAAATGGTGTAGCCAATCGGACGTTTCTTTTTTCAAAATACCATCAAATTTAGCATTAGACTATGACTATCTAGAATGAAATAAAGAATGCTTGGACCGCGTTTTCCAAATCGCGTTGATAGTAATTGGGTTTATCAAAGGCTTCTATATCGATGTTACTTGTGCAAACTTACTGCCTCAGGTTCCCTACAAGAATGGCAAGACTTCTTTTCAATGGGTCGCGTTGCATTCTCTTCGTATTTATCTGTCACGTCGTTCAGGGGTTTCCTAACATGTTCTTGCTCAGGTCCATTCTGATAGTAGCCTCTGTCTGTTTGCGGGGGCCCGAAATACCAATCGTGGTCCTTGTCGTAGTCATAGAAACCTTTCCAGGGGCCGGGTCTGTCTTCTACATACTGGTCTCTACTTAGCTAAAACAGACGCAGGTGTATTTATTGATTGACTGGTTGTACAATACAATACAATACAATACAATACAATGTCTTTATTTATTGAAATATTTAGGCCACCGGCCCGTATCCATAATACTACTATTTACCTGTATATAGTGGCATTAATGGTTTACATGCATGTACATGCATAATGAATTCAGAGCTCAAGATAGAGTGATTCTGCCTTCAAAATTGAAAATATTAATGATTCTCCACTAAACCCTATGTTGTTGGTACTCATTGAAATCGTCTCATCGAGACGATTCTAACGAGTACCCACATTATAGGGTTTCAAAGAGAAATAGTGAATTTCGAATACCATCACTTCCTCTTATCTGGAGCTCTTGAATTCATAACAGTTTTAAACAGGCAAATTCTTTACAAATTGTACGATTGATTAATTGAATATTTAACACTGCTTTCACAGCGGCATCTCGCACATTTATATATGGCCTGCAACACGTGCAAAGGGGCATGCGGGCATATACGTCAAGTGCGCAGGCTCACCCGAGACAACACTTTACGCACATGTCCGAAATCCCCCTTCCTGCATGTTTACAACCATAAGTGTTTCAACAACACTAGGCTTGAGTATTGAAGTGCCCTGCCCATTTATACGAAAGAACCGGTGCTTCTATAAAGATTCCAACTGTGGGACAGAATCTCTCGAAGCTCTCTTACCCATAGATGGTAGATTCAGTAAGAGGTTTAGGCTTCTAATCAGAAGACAATAAAGATGAAAGATCAGACTGCACGTTTTTTGTAGTCTAGCCTTTACATCTACATATTCGAAAGAGTGAACTCGGCTCTTTCAGATGCTTTAGGATTAACTTACATTCCATACTTGTTTCTAAATGCAAAATTCTCACATTAGCCTATTTCTTTTATACGAAAACAGAAAACTGCATCATTTCTCAATCATTTCGTAACAACGAAATGTTGCGTGAAATTAAAAAGAAGTAACTGAACTTTCTCCTAGCTTGCCAATTTCATTTTGCCGTAAAACTTGACGACCAATTAGACATATCTTTATCAAAACTTTATTGTATCTTATTTAATTTTTATACACCATGTATACATGCAATTTTACAAAGCATGAGTCGAATTTATTTAAATTCTTGTCTCTAAGGCAAAGACAGCCATGATTCAACCCTTTCCTGTTCATATATGATTTGACAAAACCTAGCAACTGATAACATATTTTCGGTCTTACGCCGAAGATCTTACATTACAAATGGTTCTGGACTGTGGTGTTCATTGGCGCCGCCATATTTAAAGTATCGCTAAGCTTGATTTGCAACCAATGATGTGATTGGATATCGAAGTATCGCTAAGCTTGATTTGCAATCTGATTGGATATCGACAAATAAAAAATAGAAATGGCTTCCTATTTTAAATGTTCTCAAAGAAATACTGAGGTCGCAAATCAAAAATGCATCATGAATAATTCATGAAGACGAGGAAACGCCAGCGAAATAACCCAGGAGCGATGCGAAACCCGGTCACCGAGGATGCCTTGAATAGAACAAAGAACCAACCTGAGGTTGTTCTTGATAAGGATAAGATTCACGCTGGTATTTAGTGGTGGGCACCGGAGGTACCGAGTAAAAATCTCTCTCCGTGTAGACCGGCGATTTATGAAGAGTATCAACTGTACGATAGGACGTGCCGTAAGTAGTTGCAAAAGTGTTCTGTAAAGCTCGCTGGTAGGAAGTCTCGTTGTAGGGTCGATACTCCATTGGCATCCGCAGCTTCTGTAAAGTATTATTTACTGCAAGATATTATTTTTCTTTATAAAATTGCAAACCAGTATTTTCGCTTTTTCCCACAATACTGTCAAATGACATTTTCTTCGTGGACGTTCAAACTTGGAATCGTCTGGTAAACAATTCAAGTACCCTCCTAAAGTATTTGAGTCACAACGGAATATTCTTCTGCAAACGCTTTCAATTTGGACAAGGATAAAATTTTGTCTTCTGCTAAAAGGTTAAGACTCGGGATTGTTTTGTACAGGGCTAAAGGTCGATTGAGAACAACATGACGAACAACAACTGACTTCGACCGATTAAGAAATTCTACGGTTGCTATTTTTCTTGCCTGCCACAGCAGGTTCATGGTAGTCTGATATCAAGCTTAGTAGTAACTGTATATCAAACAAGCAGAAAAAGATACACGTTTCAAATTACGTGACTGGCGAAATTTGAATCGAAAAAAAAAACCTTTACTAAACAACTCGTGTTTTAGAAAACTTGAGAAAATACATGCAGCAAGAATTCTTGTTTCGCAGTGCAAAATTCTCATTGCATGAGTCTTTCATGTTATAAATACTCAAACTTTATTCAGTATCAAGCATCCAAAATGGTACACAGTTCTTAAAATAAATAGTGTCCAATGCAAATACATAATGATAGGATGGTTTTGAGTTATCATATTTTAAAATGTTCTACGCAAATGTGACCCGTCATGCATAAAGGGAACATATGGGAATAGTGAAAACTGTCGACTCTTGTCAGCCTGATGTAGGTTTAACTCTTTACCACACGACAAAATTTTAGACTGGTTCAAATTGAAAGCATTTGCAGACGACAAAATAAAGGTGAATGAAAAATTGAAATTTGCTCTGGTAAGGGTAGAAAACACTGTGGGAAAAGGAGAAAATGCTGGTTACCAGCATTTTCTCCTTTTCCTACAGTGTTTTCAAAAGGCTACTTTCTCAGGGGCGTCAAAAGTAGGGATTGTGTGGTAATGGGTTAAATCTTAGAATTTAGGTTAATATCTGCCCGAAGTAAGCTCTATTTTTGATAATGTGTGAGCTTTTTTTGCTCATGTTAATCAATAAAACTATTCTTGAAAATGATCATTTATGAATAAACTATTTCAATAAGATGATGATTAAAGTAGTGACAGACTGACAATGTTCCCCTATCGCTTGCCTTGTCACCAAATCTGGAAAAATAATATCACAAGGCCAAGTCGA
The DNA here is from genome assembly GCA_943736015.1 of Tridacna crocea. Classification (NCBI taxonomy): domain Eukaryota; kingdom Metazoa; phylum Mollusca; class Bivalvia; order Cardiida; family Cardiidae; genus Tridacna; species Tridacna crocea. The sequence goes on along the minus strand of OX031067.1, from coordinate 22,653,413 downwards.
CCGATCGTAGCGAAAATAATTTGGGGGGGGGGGGGCTGCATTCCTGTCAATTAAACTATCTCCCTTGCCAGATAAAAACTGAAGTTAACCAAATAACAAGGTGGTCCTTCACCTGTATTCCTTTGTTTTTATCCTTGATTCCCTTAGGAATACTGCGATAGTTATAACATTGATATATGATGTCTGTTTAAGGTCCACATGTAATTCAACCCGAATTCTGTTCTGAAACACCAAGAACTCCGTATATATAGACTAGTAAAACAATCCAACTAAATTTACTTGAAATAATGTCTCCGGGAAGATAGCTGTTCAGTGCAAGAAGATCAAAGATAAAATCCGAGTAATTCCCATATCAGAACCAATGTAGTCCTGGAGCAGAATCAAGGGAAATAATTGAAGAGTGGTCCTCACTGACCTATGTTTTAGAAAATGGGATACAAAATACTAAACAAGTCATTAAATAATTAAAGATCCATAAAATCTGTTCTATTTTGTACAACAAGCAACATAATCATGAGGTTCACTAGTTCGCTAGTATACAAAAAAATCGACCACTAGCTAACCAGTTCGACCCGTGTCAGCCTACGCAATCCGCGATTTGTGTTGGTCCTTCTTGCAGATACATTAAACCCCCTTTTGACATAGTATGGCTCCTTTGTATGTGCCTAAGTTTCTAGTACAAGTACAGTTCAAGTACTAGAACAAGTTCCAGTACAAAGGCTTCGATAAAAAGCTTCCACCATATGGGCTGCAAAAAGCATTCGAACATTTGCGTAAAATGTCGTCTCGGATCCGCCTGCGTAGTCCGCGCAGGCTGATCCGAGACGACACTTTCCGACACTCTGTGATTTTCTGTTTTACGAAAGTCTACTGTAGTCAAAAATGTAATGACTGATCCGAGACGACACATTGTACTCAAATGTCCGAATGCCCCTTTTTGAATTTTGTAGGCCATGAAGGTGGAGGAAAATTATAGGAGAAAAGGACAAGAAATCGTGTCATTGGACAGACGGGACAGACGGACAGACAGGAAACATGGACAGCCTAGTTTGACTGTACCAAAAACTTTTTATTTTATTCCTTTTTTTTTCGGGGGTGGAGGAGTGGGGCGAGGAGTTATGATGGAAGCAGTCTGATATTTGATCTACACTGTCCGGAAAGGTCAGTAGGTCGCGCAGTGCAGCCTTAGTGTTAATATGAGACTTTGACTATGCATCCTTATAAATTGAAAACAGACTAATAAGAACTAAGAGACTAGATTGAATGGACTATTCCGTTTGTCACAACAGAAAAAAAGGGGTCTAAAATGCAAATTCAGTATTTCCAGACTAGATTGATGAATTTATTTAAAGGTGGTTTACACCTCTTTCAACATTATTTCAGTCATACCACAGTGAAAGCTGACATACTCATCTCGTATTTACTGGGTTTCACCAGTACTGAGCTAGGACCTTGAGGTGTCTTGCCCAAGGACACTCCCTCAAGAAAGTCCAGTGGATCCAGCGAGTCTTGAACCCGGGCCCTCCATGTTACGGTTCCTTTACTATTACTGGGCCAAGAAGGACCTCCTCTTGTTTCAGATTAGTTAACCCTTTCCCAAACAATCCCTGGTTTTAACGGGTCAGGAATAGAAGCCTTTTGAAAACATTATGGGAAAAGGAAAAAATGCTGGTAACCAGCATTTTTTCCTTTTCCCACAATGTTTTCTACCATATCATGTAGAAAAATAATCTTTATAGCAACTGTTAAGTTGTCATCTGCAGAATGCTTTCAGTTTGGCATGGTCCAAAATTTGCCGTTTGGGAAAGGGTTAAATCTATTATTATTGGAAGCCTGTCAAGAAAAAAAAAATACAATAACAATAAAGTTGTTATTTTATTCTTTGCTCTATTTGGCACGTATTGAAAAGAAATTAACTTTCAAACGAAAATAAACGATTGTAGTTTATTTATGTATTGAACTATTTCACTCTTAGCCAAACAGTCAAAAATATTTTAACAGAAATGAAGAAAAAGTCTCTAGAAAACGTTGTGGTAACCATCATTTTTCTGCTTTTCCCACAATGAATTCTACCCATTTAGGTTTATGCATCTGTCTGAAAATTATTTCTATATGCATGGGTCTAGAAGTATTTCGCCTGCTTAGCTCTTTACCACACAATCCATTCCTGACTTCTAACCAAATACCAACTAATTCATTCACAATTTCGGCCTCCGGCCTACAATAAACATGATACAACGAATTACAGTTTAGAGAGAGGTATTTACAAATAGTGAGTTAACGTATACATGAAATTGATATACATGAATAGCCCTTTCCCAAATAAACAGGGATTTTCACAAGTATTGAGTATGCAAGTCTTTGGAAAACATTTGAGAAAAGCAGAAATCGCTCATTATGAAAAAAAAAAATCTTCTTTCTCCAAAAACGGTTTCTGTCCTTTTAATGAAGTTTTCTCCGTTTTTACTGCATTTCAAATGTCGTCTGCCAACTCATTGAATTTGGATGAGTCTTTAAATTTGTCGTTTGGGACAAGAATAGTTTCCACTAATTTTACCTCATTTGGACGTGTCGTCTGCCAACTCTTTGAATTTGGAAGATCCTTAGAAAGAAGTCTATAGAAAACATTGTGGGAAAAGGAGAAACAAAACGGTGTTAAACTTTTAAGGTAGAAGACATGTAATAGAAGACAATTATTTCCATCCTAATATTATCCTACAAAATATGCTATGATTAAAAATAAGTATTATTGTCCTACTTTAAGCAAGCTACTTTTTCCTTTTTTTTAACTTCTTAGAATTATCATTTGTAAATATAAAACGTAACTCTTTACCATACAATCCTGACTTTTAACAACCCCAGAAAGATCCTTTTGAAAACACTGTGGAAAAAGGAGAAAGTTCTCCTTTACCCATAGTGTTTTCTACCCTTCCAAAATCAAATTTTGAGTCGCCTTCATTTTGTCCTCTGCAAATGCTTTCAACTTGAACCAGTCTAGAATTCTGCCGCTAAGGGGTGTTGAAAAAATAGTAGTACTTATCAGTATTTTACAATGAATTTTAAATAAGGCAAATATGTAACTGTGCCCCTTTAAAACCTGAGATTGTTCATTAAAGAGCAAGAATATCCAATAAAGCCGATGGTAACCTTTAAAATATACGCTGTAAATGAAATTTCTATTAATTTTCCTCTCACTGCAAATTACAAAACAAATACCTTTTGCGGAGGGCATAGATCAAGATCAGACTGCACAGAACGTGCAGTCTGATCTTTGATCTACACCATCCGCTATCCAATGCTATCTTTTGTCGAAAATAATTTTCAGCTTTATTGGGAAAATTAACTTTTACATCCTCGTAAAAAAAATCTAATTTATTTACCTGCTAGCCAAAGAGTTGAATAGAAACTTGTTTACATTTTTATTGATCGCCTTGTTCAGTTGTTGACACAAACATTGATTGAGGAGGGGGCGCTATTTGCATAAAAACTGATAATTTAGAAAAGAAAATCCGAAGGTATTGGGTTTGAGGGATTATCTCGTATAGGAAAGCATCAGCGCGAATGTAATCTGAAAACGGAAAAAAAAGTCATATTCGTGGTTTTAAACTTGGTTCAAATCTGTTAGCAGTTGGTATTGTTACTGCAATTGTCAATTTAAAGCGGCAAAGGCTACAGTCACAAGATTTTGTAACCCATGCTTTCTAGAAAAATCTTGGTAAATCTGATATCATTTATTCGCTTATAAATATGACTATACAACTGAGATAAAATCAGAAAAATGCTTGTGGAATTCAAAACAAATGTCCATTTAAAAAAAGAAATGTAAGATTTCTATCTGTAAAACTTTTTTATCCCGTTTGTGACATCGTAGATCTAACATTATTTAGTAGAAAGCGATAACGTTATAATTATAGTTATAATTCATTCATTCATTCATTCATTCTCTCATTCTCTCATTCGTTCATTCATTCATTTGCTTCGTTCTAATATCAGTATTTTTCAGTAACCCACCATTCATTTTCTATTTAAGTTCTGTTTATCGTTCAGGTGACATATAGGCCCATGGGGCCGGGTGTTGAAATTTTATATTTTATGTATTTGTTAAAACTTTCATGAGTATAACACATGTCTTTATAATAAAACTATTACTTCTTTACTTACTTATTTACTTATAGGCTTTAAAGTAGTGGACCATTAATAGAAAACAGCTATTTCCAGTATGGTATAACCATACAAAATTTGCTATGATTAAAAATGAGTAATATTGTACTGCTTAAACAGAGCCACCTTTTCCTTCTTAGAATTATCATTAATAAATCCTTATCCTTTATATTCTCATTACAAAGGGATATAACAATTACCTCTCTTTTCTGGAAACTGACAAAAATATCAACAGATAATTTCAAGACAGATATCAAAGGAATTTCTGGTCGGTTGAACATGTGCATAAGTATTATATCAGAATAAATCAGTATTTATCAACTATAAAAAAAAAATATTCCATGCTGCACTAGAAGTGTTACGGGTCCACTACATAAACCCTTTCCTGAAAAATCAAAATCTCCTTCTACCATGATGTTTCTCAAAGTCGTCACCTTCATGTGCAAAAATAAGTAAATATGTCATTTAGCCATCTTACAAATGTAAATGAGAATGTAACAGCACTTCTGGTTGGTCGAACCTGGAATCAGATCTCCTCCTACACTTTTCGCAAAGAAGTTTGCTTGATGTTGGTCCTAGTTAAGTTCCAAATAATGGGCGATGTAAATCAAAGATCATATCGCATGTTTCTGTGCAGTTTCTGCGCAGTCTGATCTTAATCAACGCCGTTTCCAAAATGCATTCTAAGAACCATAAGCAGTGAAATAGTTGATATCGTCGGAGAAAACAGTTACGACATTTTAACAGTGAATGAAAAACAATGCAGAAAGACGGACTATACAACTTTGAGATGAGAGAGAGAGAGAGAGAGAGAGAGAGAGAGAGAGAGAGAGAGAGAGACAGACAGACAGAGAGACAGACAGAGAGACAGACAGAGACAGAGAGAAAGAAACATTACCTTTTCAGTAATATTTTGTAGAAAATTTCACTAACGTCGCTAAATTCCCAATCTGGAATCGCTCCAAACTTAGTTAGAAGTTTATATATTACCTTTATTACACGAGGCCCTTCACCCGATAAAACTTATCGTTTCTACTATTGAAACTGATAGATAAAAGTTAACAGAAATCAATCAGGATAAATTTACCAATAATATTGATGCTGAAATCCTCTCTTTCAAACCACGACTTTTAAAACTTTCAAGCGTGTTTATTGACTTTTTTTGCCAACACATTGCGTTTTAATGAAAAAAAAAACAAACCAAAGATAGATGCCCGTGTTTCGAAAAGGGATCAACTATATATTGAGTACCGATATTTACTTTTACTATCAATAATTAACCCTTAGGCTGTTAAACGCAACTCTAGGACCTCTTGCGAACAGTATAGATTAAAATCAGATTGCGCAGAACGTGCAGTCTGATCTTGGATCTGCACTGTCTGATTAGGAGATGTTTCTCCCAACCCCCTCGATCAGGCGTCAATTTGCTGTCTGATCACTGACCTACCCCGTCCGCATGTTTGAGTCAATCCTTCAGATCTTTTTTTAGCTTCAGCCGATAGTATTTACAGTTTTGCATCTCTGAGAGAATTGATTTCAAATCTGAAAATGAAGTTTAAGTCTATGTCACTTACTTCGTATTTTGGAAAATAAAAGAAGTAAAGTATCTTTGGGGAACTAAGATATTTTAACCTTTAGGTGCTGTGTTCAGCACGACTCACTTACCTTTTGCGGACATTGAAGATCAAGATCTGTATTCACCAACTATTCTTGAGGGTTTTCTTAATCTTATTCTCCAAGGTTTTCTAGATTTGAAAATAACAAAACTTCTGGTTTAGGAGAATAAGACGAAGAACGTTCTTAACATGGCCAACTTTATCATGCAAATCAAACCCGGTAACTGTTATTTGACCGTTATGTAAGCCAATTAAATTATGAGAGTTTGATCCCTTTTGGCCGTGAAATCGATCACATATGGAATTGTATATTGACTGGCGATCTCTGCAAACCCTTTGCACTTATAACCCGAATTTCGCGCTTCGAGTGTAGAGGGTTTCAATTTATTGGAAAACAACTCTGCGGGATATCTGGGGTTGTAAATTACTGGGGTACCAAAACTTGTAGGATTTGTTTTCCTTTAGGACCTTACAATTTGATCTACCTCAAATTTTACCGAAAACGTGCGTTTGAAAAATTATGGTCAGCTATAGATATGCTTTTGACCAGCAACTGCTCTTTTTTAAGCAATGTTGTCATGCCTTAATTGATACAAATTGAATAATTTGAGCCATATTTATTGTGTTGTCTACAACTGCTTTAAATATTGGGGCAGTCATACATTGCCAGCTCCTGAAGAGTAAAAAAAAAAAGAAAAATATCCGCAGTGCAAGTTTCTTATGACGAGACTAAAGCCGCGGGAGGAGCGCGACACGAACGCTCGAAATGTAACAGCACATATGTTTACTGCATCTTTGGAATTTTATCTCTGATCTTTTCATCATAATTTTGAATTCAATCTCTGATATTTTTATTGATTTATCAACAAAAATGGTACAATAGTAAAAATACGTCGGTAGGATATATTTCTTAATAGCTACCCACAAAGTTAAGGATATTATGAAGAGGCTTCTCTTGTTACAATGTTTTTGAAAACATTAATTTCCAACCTGTAGCATAGAGCTATTACATTGTCAGCAGACGGCATTTTATTGTAATTGTTTTGCATAGCGTCGTCACAAATACATGTACGCACATGTATATTAGGCTGGGGAAAGTGTGTTGGTAGATCAGACCACACTGGTATCGTCTGATCTATCATAAACAAACAAACCGTATACAAATTATATTTTTTTAACCTTTATGTTCAAAAGGTCAGTTCTGTTTAAAATAATTTCGTCATTTTTTAGAAGAAGTCAGTGGTTTTGTGAGCACACGGTAAACATAAATCAGCCTGCACAATATTGTTGGAAATTCAAAATTATCTTCAGGGAAGTCAGAAAGCTTATTTATTGTTCTTTAATATGGCGTAGTTTTCAGTCATTTAGAAAATACATTTTTAGCCCTTTTTACACTTTTTTAAAGCAACTATCGTATTTTCTTTCTTTTTCCCTGATCGTTTGCATTGTGCCGGAGTTCTCCGATGATGACCGAGTCTCACTGTTAGATAAGACGCCTATCGGGTATCTTGATTGGTATACGTTGATACATTTATAAGGGGTAATCGGAAAGAAAGTACATGTATCAGGAAAAAAATCAGACTTCTTTAGGAAGAGGAACTATATAAGCTTTGATGCTTTCGTTTCAATCCTTTTCGCAATACATGTGGTTGTAAATGAATGATGTTAGTATATTGAATAAATTAAAACTAAATGTTTAAACTAAGATCAGACTTTTTTTATGAGATTATTTATAAGGATTTAAAGTCAAGTTTAACAAGATTTTGCATAAGGAAGTCCAATTTGCCGCCTTCTCTCTTTAGCTCTTTACTTGCAAATGTGTGATGATTAATGCATTTTCAAAAGTATTTTATCGACAGCTCACATATTCAAATTTCCTCGCTATTTTAAATCTGATCACATGTATTTTCTCCCTCTCATGTGTTTTCAAAAGTCAATAATTTAAAACCTTTTCCTATATGGAGAACTTTTTGACTTCACCAACTTTTAAAAAAAGCAATTTCAGAAAATAAATCAAATGTAGCTAAATTGATATTCTTCACTTTAAAAGAGTAGAAAACATTGTAGGAGAAGGAAACAATACTGAATATTGGTATTTCTCCTTTTCTCACAATGTTTACAAAAGGTTTTATGCAGGACCGTTGAAATTCGGGAGTGTGCTGTACGGGTCACACCAATACTCCCAAAACGCAAATTGTTTTCTGCTGATTTCAGTCACATAATGATATTGCAACGTCAATTTTTTTAAGCCTAAAGAATTTAGACACATTAAATAAAACCGATTCGGCCCAGGATCAGACTGCTTATTTTGTACAGTTTGTTACTGGTCTATTGACTGCATAATTATTATAATGATCCAATAGTACAACAAATTCAATCTTTTTTAGAAATAAAGACAAAAAAAAAAAAAAAATAAATAAATGAATAAAAATGCAATTTAAAGAAATTTATGCTAACTAAATTGAAATTATTTTCCGAGAAAGAATTAAAAAAGACGATAGTGGGAAGATAATGGTTTTTACAAATCTCTTAAAACTTTTCAATGATGCAAATAATATACACGTACATGTATAAAAATGATAAATACAGTCATTATATTTTGGACAATGTGTAAAAACAGGATCCAGGTTTAACAAAACAATACAGACAAGGTTATCATGTCATCAGTTCTTATCTTCCCTTTATCCGTTGCTAAATCTTTTCACCCAGTCTTAAAATCTCACTTTGCTCTATACAGCATTTTTTATACAAAAATTAACGATAGTGTCGTTTTTAAACTAAAATGGACGCAAGATCTCAATTTAACAAATGTAAACGAATACTATGATCATAATTACAACAAAACATAGAATACTTCAAGACGTTATAGATTTTTTTCTTGCAATTCATTTTTATGTTATTTAGCGTCAGAAACGGCGCAAGAGCAAATTTCTTACACCTTTCTATAGAAATAAGAAGGAGAATGGGTCAGTAACTTTAAATCAAAATGGACGCAACTTCCCATTTTGCTACTGCAATTACAATTATATTGAAGTAAAGTAGAGATATTACAGAATACTTCAAGACGTTATAGATTTTAATCATTTTAGAAGAAAAATGTGTTTTAGTCGATCAAAAAATTTTTCCTTCTGAATCCTATATGACAGGCCGTTATCGGAAATCCTTTCGGACCAGATAATCGATAAGTTCCAAGGAGAGTAACTCTTGCTCGACCTGCAGCTGAAAGTTGGGGATGAATGGTTGGTGCACGTCTACAATGTCCGGGAAGGAGATATTTTTCTCTCAGGAGAAAAAAAAAGTTTGAAAAAGCATTATCCGGATTTTTACCGTTTGTCGTTACGAGCAATTTCTCCTTTTCCCACAGTGTTTTCAGAAGACTTTTACTGCAGAAACGTAAAAACCAGGGCTTGTTTGGGAAAGGGTTAATTTTTTAGCAGGTTAAGGATTCTAAAAATAAACAGTTCTCGATCGTCAGTGGTATAAATGATTCACAAAAATACACAAGTATCTTCATTTTTTCGCAGGCTTAATCAAAAATACTTGACGAATAAATATAGACACTTGAATTTAGTCACATACACTGAGAGAGAGAGAGAGAGAGAGAGAGAGAGAGGCCTACATGTTTTAAAATCATAAACATTCTGCTGGGCATACATGTACTTTGCACCGGAGATGAAAGATGCATTAGTTGATTAATTGATGAAAAGACATACATTCGAACTTATGTTCCAAATCTCCCCGCTTAGCTGAAAGGATGTGTATTCAGTTATTTGATTATTTATGTATCTATTTTGGGGTATGTTAATCCACTATTGATAATTCATTCCCCAACTTTCTAAATGTTTTATAACACACCGCCATTTGAAAAGAAAATAAAAAGATCTGTGACAGTCAGAAAGATTATTTTTGATAAATTAACTCCAAACAAACCAAGCTCTAGTTCTACAACAATGGATGAGAAGTTTGAAAACGTTGTGAGAGAACGGAGAAAATGCATTTTATAGGAATTTTCTTCGTATAGAATGAAAAACAACAGTTTTTAACCTTACAAAAAAAACCCCAACATATTTTGGACCATTTTAACCCTTTACCAAACAAATCCCTGGTTTTTACAACCCTGAGATACAAGCCATTTAAAAACAAGTGTTTTCGGAAGGTTTCTTCCTCGGGGTCATTAAAAGCAGGGACTATTTGGTAAGGAGTGACACACGCACTGCTTTCCCGTAAATAGCCTTTATTTCATTTTTTTCCTAAAATGAAAAGGGACTTAATTTTTGAAAATACAAAGGTCTGGTATTATCATTATTGAATCAAAGCGTTGAGAACGCTGCTGTGTTATTTGTCAAGGAAGCAACTGTTTGGAATTAACATTTTGAAAGAACGAGATATATTATTCAAATATTAGCTGGAAAGTCAACCTACTAAGCAAGCGAATACCCTTTTTAAGGGAGAGTACTCATGACAAAGTAAGGATTATTTGTTGCCTCCCTGTAATCATTAGATGGAGTCAGGAGTAACGTCCCTTGACAGCAGGATGCATGATGAATAGAAAGAGAAACTATGTGAATATATCGAATAAATTAATTTTCTACCTGAAAAACTATGATTTTGAAATATCTTTAGTCCTTAAGATTGAATTCCCTGCATTACTATCAATCATTAAGATCTATAAATATTCATGCCAAATAAATTGGAGTAGCGCACAATCATGGGATAAACAAGCCATGGGACGTACTGGTTTTGGAACGAAAAAGTCGAGGATCATGCGATCAGTAAACATATTTTGTGCCAATGCGCCAACAGTAGGCTATGAGCGAGTGATGCAATTTTCACTCAAAAATTAATATTTCCACGATCGATGGCCCCATCCAGTGTATTTTAACATGCTATATCCAATTACATACCTGAGTTCAACCGAAAAGACTCCTTTGCCTGAGAAAAATTGAGTTTAACTGGGTTTATTTCCTTCGGCTTTGCACAAAATACGACACATGGTCTTCGGAATTCAAAATTGAACTCTTCGACAAATACCACAAAATTGTTGTCTAATATTTGTCTATCTGAATATTGAAGATAGTGTTGGGTAGCTTTTGATTAGCCAAATGGTCTATATATTATGTTACATTTGAAATGCTTACTTCGAAAGTGCGGTCAACACATAAACACGCATAATGGAAAAACAGTCGCAATCTTTAGAGAGCTTTTTGGTCTTCAAATTTTCATTCACGCCACATGGCAAATGTAGAGATCGTTGCAGTGATATTAGAAAAAAAAGGAGTCGACATGGAAAATTTTACTTTTTACAAGACAAAATTTTATCCAACCACACATTTCCTTCTCTGTCTCTTACTTGTCATAGAACGGGACTCATTTCTAACGATAATAAGGCGTCTGTAATATGCCTGCCTGACTATAATCAATCCTAGGAAAGAAATTCGATGAACTAGGGAATCGAACCACCGATCCCCTGGTTTCGATAGCTGTACGCTACCGACAGGGCTACAGGGGCTCGGCTCCTGGAGCAGAAGTATTGAAAACATTATAGTAAAGCTATGATAAAATCCTGGTAACCACTATATTCTCCTGTTCCCAGAGCTCCAGATAGAGGTGGAACTTTTTTTTTTATTTCAAAATTGAAGATATCAATTCTTCTCCACTAAACCCTATGTTATAGGTACTCATTAGAATTAGAACATAGGGTTTAGAAGAGAACTAATGGATTTAGAATACCATCACTCCCTCTTATCTGGAGGTCTGTGTCCCACAGTATATTCAATCCTTTGAAAGTCGAGTGCCGTGACTTAGTCAAACCTAACCCTAAGGATGCTATACATGACTCACTGATCTTTAGCTGATAGTGTGGATTAAGATCAGACTGCAAAGAACGTGCAGTCTGATCTTGAATCTACACTAACCGAGAAAAACAGTATTGCTGTAAAAAGTAAGTTTGCAAAAAAAACAACAACATATTTTGTTTGTTCACTATCAATTTTGAAAGTTTAATTTCACTTATCTAACTGGATAAGGGAGAGGTTTCTGTATGCATTTTCTTTTTTCTCGTTTTTTTTTTATATGGTCTCATGTTTCATCATCTGGGTAAGAGTTACTATCTCTATCACTGCTATGGGTAGTGCATATAGCTAAATGTAAATACGAGTATATGCGATATATTAGCTATGCTCTGGCAAAAACGGGCTTAACTCTTTACCAAACAACAAATTTTAGACCGGTCCAAATTGAAAGCATTTGCAGACGACAAAATAAAGGTGACTGAAAAATTGAAATTTGGTTCGGGAAGGGTAGAAAACATTGTGGGAAAAGGAGAAAATGCTGGTTACCAGCATTTTCTCCTTTTCCCACAATGTTTTCAAAAGGATTCTTTCTCAGTGTCGTTAAAGGTCGGGATTGTGTTGTATAGATTTAAGATAGTAAACCCGTAACACTTCTAGTGCAACATAGAATAAAATTTCTTGATAGGTGATAAATACTGGTTTATGCAGATATAATACTTTTGTACATTTTTAATTGACCAGAAATTTATTTGATGTCTATCTTGAAATTATTTGTTGATACCTTTGTTAGTTTCCAGAAAAAGGGAGGTAAGTATTATCTCCCTTTGTAATGAGAATATAGTGGTTTTGGATTTATAAATGAAAAAAGTGGTTCGGTTATGATAGTACTCATTTTTAACCCTTTCCCAAACGACAAACTTTTGGACTAGACCAAATTGAAAGCATTTGTAGACGACAATTCAACTCTTGCTGAAAAGATGATTTCTGTCTATGATAGGGTAGAAAACATTGTGGGAAAAGGAGAAAATGCTGGTTACCAGCATTTTCTCCTTTTCCCACAATGTTTTCAAAAAGGCTAATATTCCAGACCCGTAAAAACCAGGGATTGTTTGGGAAAGGGTTAACCATAGCAAATTCTATATGATAATTATTATAGTGGAAATAGCTGTTTTCTATTACGGGTCCATTTCTTGCTGAAAATTGACCAATTGCAAAAAGCTTCGGTCCAGGTCAGCCTGCGCAAGTTGCGCAGACTGACCCGAGTCGAATGTTTTTTTGCAAATGCATTAAGCCTCTTTTTGGCACAACATGACTCCTGCATCTTCTGTCACAAAATCGACAGATGTGTCGTGATTTTTATCTGTATGAAAACTTGACATTTTTTCTATGGCAAAATCCATCTTGTCTAATAACCGATAAAGTCATGAGGTATGTTGGTCCTTTGACAGGCAGAAAATTGATCACTAGCAAAAATGTTCGGCTTAGGTCAGCCTGGGCGGACAGCGCAGGCTGACCTGTGCCGATTCTTTTTGCAGAAAGAACATGCTCTTTTCATATATCTTCGGTTTACTTCAAACTGTTTCAAGCTGTTTCAAGCTGTAGTGACGAGGTTTTTGAAGTAAACCAACGATAAATTATGTGCATGGCTCATATGCGCCATTACGTCTATTTTGTTCACCATATTTGCATCCTTTGGAGACGTCATCTACTGCTCTATAGAAGAGTCTGTTTAGGCGATAAACTGTTCAAATCCGATTTTTCACGCACCTTTTGAACACAATATTTTGATATTCCATTGGGGAAAGGTACAACTATATGTAAAAAAAAAATCTCAATATTTTGTATGGCATCGAAAATTTAATCTTCCAGAAAAGTTGTCATATGTTTTTTCACAAGAATTGTGTTTGTTTTCTGCACGTCGAAAAGGAAATCTAGTAGAATAGTGGAATGATATAGTCTGCAACTCGCGAAAAGGGGCACTCGGAAATTTCAGTAAAGTGTCGTCTCAGATCAACCAGCGCAGTCCGTGCAGGCTAATCCGAGACAGCACTTTCCGTTTTTTTGTAAATTTCTGTTTTGCGCAAGTCTACTATTGCATCGAAAATCTATGTAGTCGTAAAGTCGCGGATTGCGCAGGCTAATCCGAAACGACTCTACAAAAAATGTTCAAAAGCCCCTTTTCGCGTGTTGCAGGCGAATCATTATAGGATCAAATGACTAGATTTGGGTACATAAGAACGTCTATAGCCTTGAAAGTCTCATGAAGTTACATGATAGTCGACTTGTATAAAACTTGACATAGTTGCACTGGTCACTGGACAAACATGAGGTAGGTGTAAATGTGATATATATTTATTTATTTCACCGTGCACATTTATGAAGTAATGAAAGATCATTATTATTATTATTATTATTTACTATTATTATTGTTATTCTTAACTGACGTTATATTGCAATCTTCATACTGTCTCTTTGTATTTGCATGAAGACTAAGGTCTTTTTTGATACCTTAATCTTCATCTAATATTTGATCTTGACTAAGGACCTATAAATACGCTTAAAAATGTTTTTTCAGGTATTATAATTTTCCACATAGTGTAGATTTATTTGCTTTCAAAATTTCACTTATTGTCATTATTTATGTTTTCTTCATTTTTTGTCGGCTAATTCTACGGCTTTTCACTGTAGATATCTTTCATTACGTATGCCGATTTCTCTAATGATGACATTAGAGATCCTGTGCTTCTTTCACATAACTATATACCCTAATTTTATTGTAGTACAGCCACAACGAATTTTCTTAGCCTGCACACATTCAGGATAAACAAATAATGCCGTATCTATTCAAAGCTTCATGGCCATACGCTTCATTTCTAAAACATTGCTGATCCATATTTATCTGTGAAATTTACTTTCAAAATTTATTGAAGTTGGAAAAAAATCTAGCATCTTTAGATTCTTACAAAATCAGTATATGCAGGTTTCTTTGGAACTATTATTTTCGTCCGCAATGTCCGTGGCTTGATATAAATTGCTATACAAATGTATATGTAGGCCTCTTTTTTAACATATCATGTGTTAATATTCCTGAGGTACTGTTGTTTGAGCAAAAGGAACGGACAATCTTCGATTTTGAGTAATATAAATATTATTAGACTCTCAGTCAAAAAAAAACAAACTTATAAAGCCCGCCAATGGTCAGTTTTACATAATTTTCTGAAGTCTCGTTCGATAAAAAAAATTATATCAGATGCCGACTCATGGCAGATTCTCTATGTCTGAAACTGCAAAGCTGATACTGTTTCCTTGTTCCAAGGCCAAGATTTAGATGTTTAACACGAAATCACTATATTATGGTCCTTTATCTCAACTATTTAACTATCTTGAGGTCAAGATGATTCCATCCCGAGAGTAAATAAATCCTCTACAAGGAGAAATGATTATACAGTGTATATTTTATCTTGTATAGAATCATACAAGCTTTTGAAGTTTAAGGATAATCTGCTGGGCATATGCATAGCTAAAATTGTGTTCCATAGTGCAGAGGCTTTGAACCTCCATTGGTCTATTTTTTTACCAATTGACAAAATTTTGGACTTGTCTAAATTGAAAGCATTTACAGACGACAAAATAGAATAAATGTGAATCAAACGTTGAACATTGATTTGGAAAGGGTAGAAACATTGTGGGAAAAGGAGAAAATGCTGGTTACCAGCATTTTCTCCTTTTCCCACAGCGTTTTCAAAAGCTTTCTTTCTCAGGGACGGCAAAAGTCGGGTAAAGAGCCATCACAGAACACTAAAATTGTCCATGGTCAATTTTCGAACACTTGTAGCACATTGGTGGATCGCCTGTATATGACAGAATGAATATTCATTTTTTTTTCATTTACACTGTTTCCATAAAAAGCACATTGGCGACTCCCCTCTTTACAGAAGAAATACCTAATGCGCTATTTATAGTAACAGTGTCCGGTAAATGGAGTTTCAGAAGCCTATGCATAGTGTAAGAGACGGCTTCAATAAGGGTCTCACATAATTACATTGAGCTAGCAAAAACCATGCAAATGCTTCAATGATTTTCAAAATGACATTTAATATGAAACTTTGCATGACTTTAGGTGTCATCAGCATAGTATCCTTCAAACTTCAAGGCCGTATTCGCCAACCGTTCTTAAGCACAATCTTAGTCTTATTCTCTATAATTTTGTCAATGTGAAAGTAAAAGAACCTCTGATTGGCTAAACCATTTAGTTTAGCCAATCAGAGGTTCTGTTACTTTCACAGTCAAACAATCTTGAAGAATAAGACAAAGGATCATTCTTAAGAATGGTTGGTGAATACGGTCCCTGATCTATCCTAACATTGGGATTAACTGATTTTAAAGAAACTAAACGAATCTTTAACTCTTTACCCCATAAGGCATTTGTATGGTATCTCTAATTGACCCTAAATAACAGCAAGGATGATGCCGTTTCGTATGTTACGATGACACCTTTTGATAGTGCAGAAAACGATGTGGCAAAAGGTGAAATTGCTCGTCACGAGCAATTTCACCTTTTGCCACAATTTTTTCCAAAGGCTCTTACAAGCAATGCGTAGAAATAAGTATCTATGGAGTAAAGGGTTAAGCTTTTACATTTCACATGGCGATATATCTATGAATCCAGATTGCATACGCATTCAACGTCCTCTTCACTGAGTATGGCCATTACATAATTGAGCCATTATCTGTGAAAAAGGGACTTAATGCATCTGTAAACAGTATCAACCCAGGTTGGTTGGTTGGTTGTATTGGGGTTTAGCGCCACTTTAACAGCTAAGGTCATATCATGGCGATCGGTGACGCACATGTGTTTCATGACTTTCTCATACCAGTACTAACACAACTTTCTTTCCAAAGCCACCGACTACTTTTCTCACATGCTTCAGCAGAGGTGTGAGGCGAAAATACGACGGAAAGAAAGTTCGCCTCAACCGGATATCGAGCTCACAACCACCAGGTCACGGGTCCGACACGCGCACCACTGAGCCAATCGGGCGAGCTCTACCCAGGTCAGTCTGCGCAGTCCGCAGAGGGTCATCTTAGCCTGCTTTTGGTCAATTTCCTGCATATCAAAGGACCAGTTTACCTCGTGATTCAGTCGGTAGTAAGACAAAAAATGGATTTTATGGATCAGTAATTATAGGATAACCTGCTTAGTATTATGCCAAGAGATGACTTAGATTTATTTTCAAAGTTTGAAAAAATGAAAAAAAAAAACATCCTAATGTTCCCACTTTCTGACCTAACCAAGTGTCCTGAAACCGATACTTCACATTCTCCCGCATATCATATGTTTAACGAAGTCATCTTGCATAAATCATACTGTATTCAGTTGCAGGCATCCTTTTGTATTCAGAAAAAAAAATCAGAAGAAACAAACATATTGCAAATATCAAAGTACAATGGTATCGGTAACCTGACAACTACTGACAGCTCCACATTTGAATGAGTGATGCTCTGTGAAAAGGGGGCTAAATGGAACTGCGAAAAGTTTCGACCCAGGTCAGCCTGCGCAGTCCGCGCAGGCTGACCTGGGACGAAACTTTTCGCTATTGTTCAATTTGGTGTATGACCAGGAGTCAGTCTTTCTCATAATTGACTCAGTTGTTAGAAAACGTGGCTATCATGGAGCCATAGGTATGTGATTGCTTGGTTGGTATCAAACATCACGGAGATGCCTTAAGCCCCATTTTGCCAAAAGCATGGCTCTTTTTTTTTATCTCGGTCTTTTCCCAAAACAGCAAATTGTTGAATCTTACAAATTCGAAACAGGAACAACTGAACTATAACTCTCTGAACTTGGTAAATGATCAGGGGGAGAATTATGCCAACCATTGCAAGTCTTAATGTACTTTGCAAGTTTTTTGGAGGATAGGGTTGATATACTGTATTTGCAGAGAGAGAACTATGCCAACCATTGCAATACTATATGTACTTTGCAAGTTTTTTTTTTGGGGGGGGGGGGGGGTGGGTGGGTTTAAGGATTCATAATACTTTACAGTATTCATAATTCATTCCCTGCAAATAAATACAAATGAGATGCGCTGTTTGCTGTTAAACGTATGCTACAAAAGGCTCACTGATCTAAATAAGCACGGCAAAATTTAGCTTCACAATTTTATCGTTTCAGCAAATATTGGAACCCAGCCAAGTCTGTTTTAGATGATGGATTGCCAGGCATTCCATTTTCCGAGTTGTCGTTGGACACCCTTGCTACTTCTGCGAATTTTGATCCTCCTAAACATGAGCCTTTGGTCCAACCAATTACTCATACAAGTACCTTTAAGCTGAAACGTGTTGAAGATTTCCTACGTTTACCTCAAGAATCTGGCTACCTTTATGGTCGACTAGGCAACCCGAACTGTGATGCTGTTGAATGTGCTATTAATGCTCTAGAAGGAGGTGCTGGCACCCTTATTTTCACTTCCGGTATGGCAGCTATAATAGCAACATTTTTTGGGCTTTTGAAGACTGGAGACCATGTCATTTGTCAAAATCCCGTCTACAGTGGCACATTCGATGTATTAAGCAAGACCCTAGCAAAATTCAACGTTGAAGTTTCTTGGGTACCAGCGGGTTGTGACGTCCAGGTTTACAGGGAGAATGTAAAGCCTAACACTAGAATGCTGTATGGGGAAACGCCATGTAATCCAATGATGACCTTACTTGACATCGAAGAATTTGCAAAACTTGGTCAGGAACTTGGACCGAACGTGTTGACCATGGTAGATGGAACATTTGCAAGTCCGTATCTTCAACATTCAATAAAATATGGTATAGATATATCTGTACACAGTTGTACAAAATATCTTGGAGGCCATTCTGATCTCACAGCAGGGTGCTTGACCTTTAAGGATGTCCAGATGTGGAAAATAATGAAGCGATACCAGACTACTTTTGGAATACAGCTGTCACCACATGATGCTAGCCTTTTACTGCGTGGAATAAAAACCCTTCACGTTCGCATGCCAAGGCATAGCGAAAATGCGATGAAAATAGCCACGTTTTTGGAGAGTCAACCGCAGATTGAAACAATACGTTATCCTGGATTAAAGTCACACCCACAGCATGAGGTAGCTAAGCGACAGATGAAGGATTACAGCGGTATGATTGCTATTGAAGTTAAAGGCGGAAGAGACGGCGGACGTGTGTTCGTTGAAACTTGTAAGCTAGCAAAATTGGCCGTATCCCTAGGTGGTGTTGAAACCTTATTAGAACATCCTGCGACCATGACGCATGGACCTCAAATCATGACGGATAAAGAGAGGGAGGAAGCAGGGATCACTGAAGGTCTAGTGAGGATCAGTGTTGGACTAGAGGATCCGGATGATTTAATTAAAGATTTTGCTCAGGCCCTTGCCCAGGTTAAATACGACTAATTCTTTTTCTTCTATGATCACTCCACAGTTCAATCATTGTTTTATTGACGATTTTGAAACCATTGTTACAAATACTGCATTCAAAAGAAAAGGATAGTCTACAGATTTGCATCCTCTATTGTCGAGGTTTAAATGTTGATAAAAGGGGGTTTGATTTTCTTACACCTATCAAAGCAAAGGACATTAATATTTTGTGTTTAAAAGAAACACACTTCTTTGAAAATATTGACAATAATATCTATTCAGAATATGAAGGTAACTGGTTTTACAACCACGGTAACACTTTTTCAACAGGGGTGACGATTTTGATTAATCAAAATGTTTTTGAGAAATTATATTCTTTTGACAAAACTACTAATTACATTGGTTTTGATGACTTTAAGCTGGTTCTTTATCCCTTGCTTAATTATGAAAACTATAAATCCGATAACTATTGTATACATTCAAGAAACGTGTTTAGATAGATAGATAGATTCTTTATTGACAGATACGATGTACATAGTCACAAACTTCACATGTCATATATAATACAATATCAAGGTCATTTTAAAGAAACCATGAAACATAAATGTAGCTGTGGATTACATAAGTAAAAATAACATAAATAAAAATAATAATTTCTGGAAATCTTGAAAGGGGAAGAAGAAGAAGAAAAGAAGGTTATTTCTATAAAATGGCGATTGTAGTTTCAAAGAGGTGTAGATGAACTAACTATCAACTGCATTCTC
Organism: Tridacna crocea; assembly: GCA_943736015.1. Lineage (NCBI taxonomy): Eukaryota > Metazoa > Mollusca > Bivalvia > Cardiida > Cardiidae > Tridacna > Tridacna crocea. The sequence goes on along the minus strand of OX031067.1, from coordinate 22,633,692 downwards.
TGAGTGAAAAAAGTTTGTTCTCTCTATTAATGCTAACTTTAAGTATAACGCTAATTTAAATAACTCACATTTTTTATTAGAATCAATAGTTCGACCAATTTAAACTTATTTGGTCGTACATAATATATTTTTTTCAAGTACTTTCTACGAAGAAAATTATAGTACGGACATTTCAAAATAAAGTGATACTCATCTTCTATTTCTCCTACGTTACATACTCTGCAAATTCTCTCATTTCTTGGAATTCTAATTCGGCTAAATCGATCAGTCTGAATTCGCAACGAGTGCGAAGATGTCCTAAATCTGCAGACATATATTCTTAAGTAGTAGGGCAAAACATCAAGATAGTTTTTATAGTTACAAGTTTCATTTAACTGATGGTACAATACTAGAGATGGTGATTTTTCAATTGTAGAACAAATTTATTTGTGCTGAAGTAAAAGTAACTAAGTATATTTGTAATTTGGGAAAATATTATAAATTATCAATTCAAAAAAATTCCCTATCATTAAGGAAGGAGATGACCGTAAAATTTTAGACTATGGTGAAATTCTAGAAGAAGTCAAAATGTGCTACGAAATTTTTATACACGGAGCAACATATTAATAGAAATTTTAATCTGGCATATAACTTAGGAAACTGCAGGATAAACAAGCAGAATCAAAATTTAAAAGGAAAGCATGAAATGATTACAAGACTGCAATGAAGTAGAAGAAAAAAAAAAAAAAACGGAAACATTATCAACGCCAAGGTAGTGATGGGGTATACTTCAAATTTCTACAATTTATTTTTGGGTCAAGTAGGTCATGTCGTAGTTATAACCTTTAATTATGCTTTAATTTATATTTTTCTTGCAAACTATTACGATATGAAGTATTACTTGTACTTCAAAGATAACGAACTTAAAGAGTTTTCAAAAATTAGAGACCCATTAACCTTTTAAAAGTAATGCATAAACTTGCGTCTGGCAGTAGTGGTAGAATAAAAAAACGATTTTACATCACATTATACCGTATAACAAAGAAACAAATTGTGTTTTTTAAAGATGAATTTATTGGTGAAAATAAACGATTAGTTGACGATCTTATGTAAGACTGGAAGAAGAAACCAATATCGCAGGACTGTAAAGGTTAATAGATTTTGACAAGGAAGGCACTTGAAGAATCGATTCTATTTCATTTGATTGAAAGGCAATTTTCATTTCTCAATTTTTATTTTAAAAGGGATAATGAACCTTGTAGTCGACTTTGTTGTTTTAAAATAATTGCCAAAATAAATGAAAAAAAAAAAAAGTACCAGCATTACTTATTGTGTGAACATAATTTCTAAAACCCAAAATGACAGATCGTCACAATACAGATTCCGAAGTAACATAATCCACAACACTGCACGGCCGTTTTATATTACAGATTTCATAATTATGTACACACCGTCCTCTTCCATAATTACAATTAATGGGGAAAAGGAAAGAATAAAAGACGTATAGGAAATAGTAGACGATGAATAGAGAGTCTGTGTGTCATACAAACAAAGGGCAAGTGTTTGAAGCACGTGGTAAGCTTGCTTTGTCTTCAGATCTACCGACATCAGATTGAGAATGTTTGTTGGCGTTCAGGTAGAAATTTTTACGACGACAAAACTAATTTATTTACTGTCTTATTTAGGAGGTCTTATTTAGGAAGATCTCCAGGAAAGGCTTACTCATTTACTGTCTTATTTATGAGGATCTGCACGAAAAACCTATTTATTTACTGTCTTATTAGGAGGATCTGCACGAAAAATGTATTTATTTGCTGTCATATTTAGGAGGATCTGCACAAAAAACGTATTTATTTCCTGTCTTATTTGGAGGATCTGCACGAAAAACGTATTTATTTACATTCATATTTAGGAGGATCTGCACGAAAAACGTATTTATTTCCTGTCTTATTTGGAGGATCTGCACGAAAAACGTATTTATTTACTTTCATATTTAGGAGGATCTGAACGAAAAACTTATCTATTTACTTTCTTATTTAGGAGGATCTGTACTTAAAACTTATTTATTTAGTGTCTTAATTAGGAGGATCTGCACGAAAAACTTATTTATTTACTTTCTTATTTAGGAGGATCTGCACGAAAACCGTATTTATTTACTCTCCTATTTAGGAGGATCTGTACGTAAAATTTATTTATTTACTCTCTTATTTTGGAGGATCTGCACCAAAAACGTATTTATGTACTGTCTTATTTAGGAGGATCTGCACGAAAAACGTATTTATATGTACTGTCTTATTAGGTGGATCTGCACGAAAAACGTTTTCAATTACTGTCTTATTTAGGAGGATCTGCACGTAAAACTTATATCTATTTACTGTCTTAAAGGTGACCCATCACGCAAAAAGGGATCTTCTGGGAACTTTGAAAGTATCAACCCTGGTCAGACTGCGCGATCTGTGCAGTCTGACCAGGGTTTACACTTCTCGCTGTTATGATATTTTCTGTATGAAAATTGGTCATTCTATCTTGTTATACAATCATTTTTGAACCATCGACTTAAATTGACCTTCACTACTGTTTATCTGTTTTCATCTTACTGATGTGCGGATGGTCCCCTTTCGCATGACAGATCACATTTTTCTAATAAAGTAAGATCTTAGATCTAAAGCTAAAGATTTGTGTAAGCAATTCATGAAAGATTCACAGCTGAAAATTACAGCTGAATAATAGTAAACTTCATTTAAAACTGATATTTTTGTCTACTGAAGGGAAAGCTAATGGGAATAGAAGAAGATGCTGGTTGCCAGCATCTTCTCCTTTCCTCAATATTTTCAAAAGGCTTCTCTCTAAGGATTGCCAAAACTCGAGAGAGTGTTATAAAGGGTTAAATAATGTTTTTGACGTTTATAAGCATTTGAAGAGCGATAAATCCCCTATCCAATAGCACGATCATTCGGAATATACTTCAGTCCCCTTGTTACAAAGGTGTTGGAGTACAACAGTAAATAACAGTCTTTGCTGTCTGTATTGTGCAAATAGTCTTGGTTTGTACAGTTTCCAAGCAGCTGATCTGTAGAAGCAATGAATTTGGATGTCTAAATTTTTGCGCTTGGGAAAATGTTGAATTTCAATGTGTGCAAACATTTGACATTTGACACAACAACTAAACCCTTGACGACGTGTAAGACAATTGCATCCTACTGCCCATGTATTTTTGACCTGGATATTTTTTTTCACATAATTTTTTTTCACATAATGGTAATATACTACTCAAAATCACCCTAAATGATGATGAATTTTGCATGTGCAAAGTTTTAACAAAAAATCTTACCGCTAGAAAAAATTGTCATATACGTACTTAAAAGGAATTGTTCAGATCGTTCTATTGCTGCATTGTTTTTTAAATACTGATAAACACTACAACTTTTGTCTGGGCCGATACCAAAAGGTATAAAGATGCAAATCCGGCGTTTAAATGGAGGTTTGGGCTGTTTCCAATCAGCAACTTGATCTATTTTTTATGAAATTGAACTTGACGTCATCGTGATTGTTTGAATTCGATCCCTGCATGTTTTTAGTCACGTGATATTCCCACAAACCCTTACAAAAATTCAAAAGAAAACCTTTAAGGCTACGTAACCTTTTTCAAAGGCCTAACAAAGGGTGGTAAAATGCATTTTGATTGAAACCATTCCTGTTTAATGAATGAAGATGACAGGAAATAATCTTTTTATTTCATGTTTCTACATTCCCCACCTTTTTTGTTGGGGGAAGGGGGTTACATAAAAATCTATTGCAGTATTTTAATTTCCCGTGGCCTACAACGCACATCCGACAAGAATCATTTCTTCCGCAAGAAAGATAGGGCGATTTGGCGATGTTTTACCTAGTTTTAACTCTTTACCACACGTGAAAATTTTAGACCGGTTCAAATGGAAAGCATTTGCAGACGACAAAATAAAGGTGACTGAAAAATTTAAATTTGTTCTGGAAAGGGAAGAAAACACTGTGGTAAAAGGAGAAAATGCTAGTTACCAGCATTTTCTCCTTTTCCTACAGTGTTTTCAAAAGGCTTCTTTCTCAGGGGCGTCAAAATTAGGGATTGTGTGGTAAAGGGTTAATATTTATCGTTCTACCAGCAACTAACGCGTAGACCGACTCTGCCACTAATTAGTAACAGACTATCAACTTCACAGTAATGTCCATATGTTTTTAAATTGTATCATTGAAATCTAAATGGACATTTACATCAGCATCATTCTTATACCTCCGCGAAACGAATATTTTCGGTGGTATACTGGAATCAGCCGTGTGTCCGTCCGTGTACAAAATATTGGTAATTTTGTGTCGCAAACTCCTCCTACAGTTTTCCTTCAATTGTATTGAAACTTTGCGCATATTTTGATCATATAATGAAGATTTGCAAGGCGCTATTTTTTAAGTGTCAACTCGTCCTGGTTGAGGAATTATCTCCCATCGAACTTGACATTTTTTTTCTGTCAAAGTGCTAGCGGGGGTATTAAATCACATTCATTGACAGCTCTAGTTTTGACTGTCGCTGGGATTTTAAAAGAAAAATAAGAAGAAGATATCAAACAATTAAGCCCTGTCTTAAAAATGGAACAATGGCTAAATCAGAATGATTATATATCTTATTTTGTATTCCGTCCACATGTGTGTTTTTTTTGATGACATTATCCTCCATCTAGGCCAACAGAAAATCTATTTAGAACTCTTTGCTTACCAATGAGCTTTTTTCATATTTCTTTCATCGGCTTCCATTCTTTTGGAAACATCGTGGTAAAAGGAGCTGTCGCTTGTGACAAGTAAAGATTATCAGAGCTTCAGAAAAGAGGGAGTGATTGTATTCTAAAGTCATTATTTCCCTTCAAATCCCTGTGTTTTGGATACTGATGAGAATCATCTCATCGAGACGATTCTAATGAGTACACAAAACATAGGGTTTAATGGAGAATGATTACATTTGCAATTTTGAAATGAGAATCACTACCTCTAACTGGAGCTCTGGGTTATCCGTCATGGTAGTTGAAATCTAGGATTGTTTTGGTAAAGGGTTTATGTACGATCAATCAACAAGGGGCGTAGATAAAAAGATTGCTTAAGCCTTGAAAGCCTCATAACGTTACGCGACTGCTGTTAAACTTGTTCGTGTCGACATTTTGGATAACCTATAAACATGAGGTAGGTACAGTATTTTCACTTCTAAATTTCTTTATCATTCTTTATCAATAAATTCCGAGTCTTTAGACCCGCCCAATTTTAAAAAGCATTTACAAACTGAAAAAAGAATAAGTAATGAAATGAGATTGAATTATATATTTTATTTCTTAATAGGAGAAAACATTGTCGAAAATAAAAAGAAAATCCTGTTTAAAAACGCTTTACAGGTGTCAAATTTTAAAACATTTGCCGACTCAAAATTTTTTATGAGGTTCAGTGGATAAGATGGCAAGTTTGATACAGACTGCATATTTTTTAATGAGGTTTATGTCATCGCATTTTCATACATTTGTTCATAGATGGAAGATTTCGAAAACATAGCATACAAAGAAGCGGACGGTGTAAACAAAAGGCGAGGGTACTTATTCACCATCACGTACTAATTTGCATTTCTGTGCCAAACTATGTGTGATACTTTTTGCCTTTGGTCAGTTGTCTGCGCCAAACCTTTTTCGATAGCTTTTGCCGTTGGTCAGTTTTCTGCGCCAATATATTTGCGATACCTTTTGTCTTTGGTCAGTGTTCTGCGCCAAATTTTTTTCGATACTTTTTGCCTTTAGTCAGTTGTCTGCGCCAAACCATTTTCGATACCTTTTGCCTTTGGTCAGCTGTCTGGGCCAAACCATTTTTGGTACCTTTTGCCGTTGGTCAGTTTTCTGCGCCAAACCATTTTCGATACCTTTTGCCCTTGGTCAATTTTCTGCACCAAACCTTTTCGATACTTTTTGCCTTTGGTCAGTTTTCTGCGCCAAACCATTTTCGATACCTTTTGGCCTTGGTCAATTTTCTCCACCAAACCTTTTCGATACTTTTTCCCGTTGGTCAATTGTCTGCGCCAAACCATTTTCGATACATTTAGCCTTTAGTCAGTTGTCTGCGCCAACCATTTTTCGACACTTTTTGCCTCTAGTTAGTTGTCTGCACCAAACCTTTTTCGACACTTTTTGCCTTTGGTCAATTTTCTGCGCCAAACCTTTTTCGATACCTTTTGCCTTTGGTCAGTTTTCTGCGCCAAACCATTTTCGATACCTTTTGCCTTTGGTCAGTTTTCTGCGCCAAACCTTTTTCGATACCTTTTGCCTTTGGTCAGTTTTCTGCGCCAAAACATTTTCGATACTTTTTGCCTTTGGTCAGTTTTCTGCGCCAAACCATTTTCGATATCTTTTGCCGTTGGTCAGTTTTCTGCACTAAACCATTTTCGGTACCTTTTGCCTTTGGTCAATTTTCTGCGCCAAACCTTTTTCGATACTTATTGCCTTTAGTCAGTTTTCTGCGTCAAACCTTTTTCGATACTTATTGCCTTTGGTCAGTTTTCTGCACCAGACCTTTTTCAATATTTTTTCCTGCAGTCAATTTTCTGTACCAAATATTTTTCGATACCTCGAAAAAGGTTTGGTGCAGAAAATTGACCAAAGGCAGTAAGTATCGAAAAAGGATTGGTGCAGAAAATTGACTTAAATCAAAAAGTATCGAAAAAGGTTTGAAATAATATCCTCTCTGACAAAAGGGAATCTAAGTGAAATATAAAATTCTGTGGAGTCTTATCTTTATCTACATCTTCCGTATAAGCATAAATTATGCTCTTTATTGCTATAAATTGATAATCTCATCAGATAATATTGTTAAACCCTTTACCACACATTCCGACTTTTACTAACCTCATGGAACAAAAAAAAAAAGAAAATATTCTGGTAACAAATATGTTACACTTTTCCCACAATGTTTTCTACCCTGTCAATGACGTATCTTATTATTTAAGACTCATTATATTTGTCGTCTGCAAATTTGCATTTGGACCAGTCTTAAGTTTTATTGTTTGGTAAAAACGTCAATGCATCCCCGCTCTATACAGTCGAACTCTTGCGTCATGCAGCAGACACCTTTTTGATTTTTTTTTAAATCTAAATGTTTACATCCAGAGAACCCAATCGAAACTGGGTCAGCGAGGATGAACTCTTTACCAGACGTCAAAATTTTAGACTGGTCCAAATTGAAAGCACTTGCAGGCGACAAATTAAACGTAACTCAAAAATTGAAATTCGTTTCAAACAGGGTAGAAAACATAGTGGAAAAAGGAGAAAATGCTGGTTACCAGCATTTTCTCCTTTTCCCACAATGCCTTTTTAACAGGCATCTATTCCATGGTCGTAAAAACCAGAGATTGTTTGGTGAAGAGTTAAGCAGAGGAAAGAGGGATTAATAATAACAAGCAATCAATTTTTGTGCCTTTATTATTTCTCTTTTGCAAAAAAAAAATACGAAAAATGAATCTTTAAACGTGCTGATAATGTTATACTGGTCATACTGTGGCAAAATGGGGGTCTTTGGCCAAAGTTAGGTTTTTAACCCTTTTCCTTCTAAGTACTTAAAATTAAATTTTCGAGTCGCTTGTAAAAATCGGAATAGTGCCGTTTCAAAGGTCATGTTTATGAGAACAATACCTCCCTATCGGACAGTGTAGATCCAAGATCAGACTGTAACTTCTGTGCAGTCTGATCTTGGATCTAAACTGTGTGCAAAAGGCCAATTTGTCGCACTTGGCAGCATCATGGCTATTGCATGTCCCTGAAGTATAGTACAAATCAGATCATCACATATCTTAGTCATGGATACATAAGATACGCTTTGCCTAATAACCAGTCGAATCGTTTGGTAGTGTGGCTCTTGGACATGCAGAAAAGTTTCAAAAGGCAAAATGTTTCCACCTAGGTCAGCCTGCGTAACTGCATAGTCTTACGAACGAATTCCGTAACAAAGGTATTGTATTTAAATCGTGACGAAGCTGTGCATGAAAAGAGTGGTCTCCCATAACAATAGGATGACCCAGGTCGATACTTTCTGAAGATACATTTAATCCACTCTTCTCAGAGAGAGGCCTTCTCTTATTTTCTTAACCTTTTACTACAATTGGTATTAATGACCCTAAGAATTTCTTTTTTTTTTTCAAAATATCGTGGAAAAAGAAGAAAATACTGGAAACCAACATTTTTTCCTTTTCCCTCAGCATGTTTTCTACTATGCTGAAGACACTTCGTCGGTTTACTTCGAAAACCTCATAACTATAAAGCTTGTAACAAGCTGTAGTAACGAGGTTTTCGAATTAAACCGACGATATGTTCCGCTGAAAAGTATTGAATTTGTCGTCTGCAAGTGCTTTCAATTTGAAGCAGATTAGAATCTCATCACGTGATAAAGGGATAAGCAAATATTTCAAAGTTCACAGCTGCAAACTATTCATGAAATAATATCTTGCCCCAAAACAAAATTTTGGACTTGTTCAATTTGGAAGCATGGGGCAAATGAGAGCCGCTTCAAATGATGGAATTTTTTTTTTCTTTGAACTAGTAGAAAACACTGTTGGAAAGGAAAGGAGAAAATGCTGGGAACCAGCATTTTCTCCTTTTCCCACAGTGTTTTCAAACGTGTTATTTAAAAAAAAATCCAATAGGTCGTGAGAACTCAGGTTTGTTTGCTAAAAGGTTAAAGATAAAAGTAATGCAAACATGATGTAAGAGTCTGTTTAGCATGATGTAACATTGCAAATTTGTCGATAAGAGTACAAACCGGTTACACGTTCGTTTGCTTATTTGTTTTTATGGCATTCACCATCGTTATAGTCCAGTCATAGGGACTTGGCATAGGATAATTTGATCTCAAAAACAACATTGCGATAAAAAAAATAATCTGAATATCTGTATACGCATTCAGTTTGATTTCGAAATAACGAAAATCTTTCAAACGAAATACTTTTTCGAGAAAACGAAATACTAGATTGTCAAAACGAAATGCTATTTTGATAAAACGAAAGTCTATTTCGAGAAAACGAAATGGGTATGTCCGGAACACTTGGTTGTCATCCTATATAGAATGTATTGTCACTTATCTCACACGGCCATGGCAGACGATGACAACGAAGTGTTCCGAACATACCTATTTCGTTTTTTTTCCGAAATAGCATTTAGTTTTATCGAAATAGCATTTCGATTAAACGATTTAGTATTTCATTTTCTCGAATTAGTATTTCATTTGCCCAACATATTCTTGCTTTCCCGGGGTTTTCTTTTATCCGTTCTTCGAACAATATGTTTCCCAGGCCATTGGCTGTTTTTTCCACGTATCCATTCCTGAAGCCATGGTCGACAGCGAGAAAGGAATTGTTCCTGTCGCAATGCGTTGTCTGCACATGTCATATTTTTTCGAAGATTCGATTTCATTTGTAGAATGCCATCTAGCAGGAGTTAATGGTCGCAATGCCTATCATAAATATAGGAAAGAAATTTGCTGAGCGGAAGAATTTGAATCCGCAACCTCTTGGTATTACGTCCTGAACGTTACCGACTTTGCAATAGAGCTCGGCTCGTAACACTTTACAAGTGGGCGAAATTTCAGTCATGTCCATACCGTTAACATCTGCACATGACAAATTAAAGTTAACTAAAATGATGGCATTTTGTCTTTCGGAGGGCCAAAAACCTTGTGGGAAAAGGAGAAAATGCTGGTATCCAGCATTTTCTCCTTTTCCCACAATGTTTTTACATGCTTTCGTTATCAGTCTCAGTAAACCCTAGGTCATGTTGTGCAAAAGCATAAAGCTTCTCTGTTCTTACCTGTTGACGTTTATTTGAATGTCTTAGTTTTAACGCGTGAATGCGGAACTTGAAAATAGGTCGGTCCGTTACCCACTTTTTCGACTAAATTCTATGTGTAGCAGTAATCCTCATACCTCAGGCTGCTAATCGCGACGGAAGTGCAGTCTGATCTTGGATCTATATTGTCTGATGTGGAGATATTATTTCTGCAAAAATGGTGAATTTGAAATAACACCATTCAGGTTTTTACAACCAGCTTTAAAGTTTCATTTCATCTATTTAACAGAATAATTAATCAATTTTCAAGCCTTTGTCAAACCATCCTTTTTTTAACAACGCCGTGGAAGGACACAATGACCCCAATTACAAAATGACCCCCGGGTCATTTCTCGACGTAGAGGAATGACCCATGGGTCATTTTTCGACGTAGAAAAATGACCCGGGTCATTATTCTACGCCAAGAAATGACCCGTGGGTCATTTCTCGACGTAGAGAAATGACCAATGGGTCATTATTCTACGTCGAGAAATGACCGTAGGTCATTTTGTAATGGGGGACATTTCTCTGCATTACACCGGACTGTCGTCCGCATATGCTTTCTATTAGAAGTGTAAAAGAAAATTAGCGAGGGGGCAATTGGCATATTAACACATTTTAAATTTGTCCAAAGAGAACTAGGTTGATCAGATGACGGGGTCCGTTGGTCTTTAAAATGATAGAAAATACTGTGGATAAAAGAGAAATACTAATTTCCAACATTTGCTTTGGTTCCCACATGCTTTCAAATATACCGTAACGAAAGATCAAAGTAACGTCTTAGCGGTATTGTTGAAAAAGGGGTTTTTACCATCTTTGTGATACATTGTACCATGTAAGCTAATTGTGACCCATCATGCAAAAAGGGACCTTCTCGGAACTGCAGAAAGTGTCTACCCTGGTCAGACTCTTCACTGTTTGCTATTGTTGTACAGTTGTATAATTGGGTGATAAAATGTTCTTTTGGTAAATAAATTATAAGGCATTACATTGGTTCCAAGATGATTATTTTAGGAACACTTGACCAAAGCAAAGACATATTACAGATGACGGATAAGAAAAGAATTGATATAGTAACAAAGTCTGCAATGATAGCAGAAAAATCCCCATTTTGAAGTCATAGCTACTTATATACTCCAAGCTGACGATTTTTCAATCGAAATACAGTAATTGATCATGTCGTGAAGACTGATGATTACTCAATGTTGGACCATCTAACACACGGCGAGGATGAAAGTGGGAGAGGAAAGACCACGGTTAGGGCAGGCAATGACTATAGTCACTCTCACCCACTTTTGGACGAGTCATTTCGAGATTAACATAAAAGTCTTATTAGCTCAAAGGCCGAGATAAAAACTTAGTTCAACACTTAATCGGGTGAGGTACGTAATGATGTCGTAAATAAAATGAGATAAAAACCACTTGAGAATTTGTTTTGGCTTAACACACCCCATCTGTCTCCGAACTTGTAATAGCAATAAAAAAGAGAATCTCTTTCAGAGTAAGCTAAAATCATATCTTTATTCGTCTAGAGGGAACAACAGAATGACAATAAATTATAGAATAAACCTCGTAACACTGTGTGAAATAATGCGGAGATGCTGTCATATGTATTAGTAAAAGTAAATGTATATAAAAAGCAGAGCTAAGGGGACTCATAGTGGTACGCTTATTTATAACCAGATGACGGGGTTAATAGACCACTGCTTGATATAACCCCAAGGACGTCCTTTGTCGCCAAACGTAAGGTTAAAACTGTTTCCTCTGTGAGGAAGGAGGACATTGTATTTGGCCTGTCCTACAATAACGGAGCATTCCCACAGTCCAAGGGAATCAACGCATACTGCTTATATTTTGATAATCAGAAGCCATACCTAGCCTGTTATGCTCTGTAAAAAGATGTAACCGTAAAAAGATTGCATAATGCTTTTGCAAAAGAAAAGTATCAACGCAGGCCAGCCTACATAGTCAGCTACCTCAGTTATAGGCTCGATGTTAAGCCACCAGCCGTATTCACCAACCATCCTTAAGAACATTCTTGGTCTTATATTCTTCAAAGTTTTGTCAATATGAAAATTACAAAGCTTCTGATTGGCTAAACCAAAAGCTTTAGCCAATCAGAAGGTCTGTTACTTTCACAATCAGAAAATCTTGAAGAATAGGACAAAGAACGTTCTTAAGAATGGTTGGTGAATACGGACCCAGATCGGTTTTACGGATGCATTATGCATTATGATAACTTGTTTAGTACAGTGGTGCTGGCGTACATTCGGCTACGCGTATGACAATTATTGAGTTTAAAATCTATGCTCTACAGTATTTAAACGAAAAAACACCCGAACCATCGTGACATATCTGACCCCGTGTTCCTTCTCATTTCAGCAAACATTGGAATCCAGCCAAGTCTGTTTTAGATGATGGACTGCCAGGTATTCCATATTCCGAGTTGTCATTGGACACCCTAGCGGTTTCTACAAAGTTAGATGCACCCGAGAATGAGCCTCTGGTACAACCAATTACTCACGCAAGCACCTATAAGCTTAAAGGCGTTGAAGATTTCCTGCGCATTCTTCGGGAATCTGGCTACCTATATGGTCGATTGGGGAACCCGAGCTGCGAAGCTGTAGAATGCGCCATAAATGCTCTGGAAGGAGGTGCTGGTACCCTTATTTTCACTTCCGGTATGGCAGCTATCACAGCAACATTTGTTGGACTTTTAAAGGCTGGGGACCATGTGGTTTGTCAAAACCCCGTCTACAGTGCCACATTCGATGTATTAAGCAAGACCCTGGCAAAATTCAACGTTGAAGTTTCTTGGGTACCAGCGGGTTGTGACGTCCAGGTTTACAGGGAGAATGTAAAGCCTAACACTAGAATGCTGTATGGGGAAACGCCATGTAATCCAATGATGACCTTACTTGACATCGAAGAATTTGCAAAACTTGGTCAGGAACTTGGACCGAACGTGTTGACCATGGTAGATGGAACATTTGCAAGTCCATACCTTCAACATTCACTGAAATATGGTATAGATATATCTGTACACAGCTGTACAAAATATCTTGGAGGCCATTCTGATCTCACTGCAGGGTGCTTGACCTTTAAGGATGTCCAGATGTGGAAAACAATGAAGCGATACCAAACAACTTTTGGAATGCAGCTATCACCACATGATGCTAGCCTTTTACTGCGTGGAATAAAAACCCTTCACATTCGCATGCCAAGACACAGTTCAAGTGCGATGAAAGTAGCCACCTTCTTGGAGAGTCAACCACAGATTGAAACAATACGTTATCCTGGATTAAAGTCACACCCACAGCATGAGGTAGCTAAGCGACAGATGAAGGATTACAGCGGTATGATTGCTATTGAAGTTAAAGGCGGAAGAGAGGGCGGACGTGTGTTTGTGGAGAGCTGTAAACTGGCACAGTTGGCCGTGTCCCTAGGTGGTGTTGAAACCTTAATAGAACATCCGGCTACCATGACGCATGGACCTTTACTGATGACGGATAAAGAGAGGGAGGAAGCAGGGATCACCGAGGGTCTAGTAAGGATCAGTATTGGACTAGAGGACCCGGATGATTTAATTAAAGATTTTGCTCAGGCCCTTGCTCAGGTCAAACTTGAATGACATTTCTCTATGCCATTTAGACTACGAACTATGTTCAGACATAATTTCAAATCGACGAATTAAAAAAGCTTCACATTAAACCTAAAGAATCGTTGTTGGCATCTAACAGTTTTTCGACCATCGTACGTAGAGGGACGGGATACATTGCAGATTCTGAACAACTCCATGTAATTTTTTTCCACATCTACAACGCTGAACAAAATTATAGAAAAAAGCAGGGCTTAGAAACGGCGCGAAGAGGGGCAGAAACCATGCCCCTAATATATATATATGAGAAATATAATGTGCTTTAACAGTTGAAATAATAATTTTACCCGAGCGCTTTCGGCATACTGCCTTCATCAGGGGTTTTGAATATAATAAGCCAAAATGGCGTTAGCATGTAAGCGTATTTATCTAAGAATAGTTTTGTTTAAAAATAGGATAGACAGCTGATTTTATTTATCGGATACGCTACAGTGTTCTGAAAGTGTAGCGTTTTGTCAGAAAAAATATTTTTCTTCATAGATTTCGAGAATTGGTTGAAGTTATGACAGGGATCTAATATTTGTTGTATTAAACATCGTTTTTGTTGATTCCCGACGGTTGAACTGTGCATAGTCTCCTTATCCAATAGGTTTCACGTTCCTTTCGCTGTGAGTCAGACCATGTCTCTTTGGCCTCAATTACGCATAGTTCTAGGTCCTCAAAAGAGTGTCCTGCTGCGCTAAAGTGTTCTGCCACAGGAGATCTGTTAAAATAAAATCAGCTGTCTATCCTATTTTTAAACAAAGCTATTCTTAGATAAATACGCTTACATGCTAACGCCATTTTGGCTTATTATATTCAAAACCCCTGATGAAGGCAGTATGCCGAAAGCGCTCGGGTAAAATTATTATTTCAACTGTTAAAGCACATTATATTTCTTATTTATATTTAATCAAACATTTGTGTTTATGTATCCTGTGGATCCAGTTGTCTTAAAGGAAATTCGTTGATGTTCTTTACTATTTTTCACCACTATATATATATATATATATATATATGGTGTAGGGTTGGAATCCCGTGATGTTCTGGATCAGATAATATAGCTACGAGCTGGTGTTAGCACTGGTAAGATTTCCAGGCAGAAAAAAAATCCAATGCATTTCATTTGTACAGTTTATTTCAAAATCGAAAACCGAATTCAAACTAAAGTTACCTGAGCACTTTTTCAGTAAAAAGTGGATTTCCTCTATAACTTTACACAGCTACAATGTATGGTGATAGAAATCATTTTGCTGTATTTTCGTATTATTTTGCCATCTTATCACTGAGTTTGGTTTAGTCCTGATTACATTCATTTGCCAAAGTTATAGGCCCTCAAAGAAGTCCAATTATTAGGGGGGGGGGGGGGGGGGGGGCGCGAAGAAGACTTACACGACGTCACCAACGTCGACGTCTTTTGGGTGTTCATTCTTCCTAAAAGTATTCCCCGTTAAGTTGGTAGTCCCAAGCTGTAGTTCTTGTAGAAACCTGAACCTATGGCCTTTGACCTGATTCCGAATGGAGAGAAAATATCGAATGAATTTATTCCTTAAACCTGAGCAAAAATTTGGTTACAACAAAATTTATATGTACATGACAAAAACTTCCTTTGGCATTTTTAACTGCTTTGTCAGCACACTAAACTCAGCTCTCGGTCATGATGCGCACCTCCAGTCGTCTGTCTCCGCCCAGAGTGTCATGAATCTAGATCAACGTTTGGTTAGCAACTGTTTTGTAAGCTATTAAAGTTATACAAAGAGAGCAAATAATAGAACTGCCCTGGTTGCCTGTTACCATGATAAAATACACAGTCCGTATGTATACAGTACCAGTATAATTGATACAAAAATCACATTCTTTGATTACATAGGAATTTCAAAGCGAAAACATACTCGTCTGGCTTTTTTTTCACCTCTTCAAGCTTTTTAGAACAGACGTCTACCTTTTTTTGAGCATCCCTTATACATGCAAAATGAAATTAAATTTTTCACGAGGGCAACACAATATACAAAAGTAAAGAACCCAGCTGAGCCTGACATGGTTGGGCGGATTTTGTCGCGTTTATGCGATGCATCATTGAGAAATCACAGCCTCTTTACTTCTAGTTTTATGTCGCTCTTCAAAATGTATATTCAACGTACTGATGAGACTTCGGCGAGGGTAAAAAATTGCAATTTTGCCATAGCGCTGAAGGGCACTGGTTATTTGGATTTTCTATTTCGGTGGCACATAAATCTGCGCTAGTTAATTTCCATGAGACGACACAATAACTCTAATTCCTTCTTGTTAATATTTTAACCCATTACCACACAATCCCTACTTTTGACACCCCTGAGAAAGAAGCCTTTGGAAAACATTGTTGGAAAAGGAGAAAATGCTGGTAACCAGCATTTTCTCCTTTTCCCACAATGTTTTCTACCTTTCACAAAACAAATTTCAAGTTTTCAGTCACCTTTATTTTGTCGTCTGCAAATGCTTTCAATTTGGACCAGTCTAAAATTATCTCGTGTGGTAATGAGTTAATGAAAATCCGGCACAGTTATCTTAGGTACATATACATGTAATTCCCCGTGGCGACCCCTTTCCCCCATACATGTAGCAATGCAATACAAAATTACGTAAAACGCTAGAAATGCAGGGTAAATGCACGTAAATTACGCCATATTTCCGTCTTGTTGCATGGCACGCACCGTTTACCTAGGTAACTCGCACGTAGGAACTACTGTTTTTTGCTTTCAGTTAAAAGGTAAGAAATTATGAAATCGGTATTTTACACTGGCTGTAACCATGAAATATGAAACCATAATTATATTGTCTACTTCATTTAATCTTATCCCACCTTCGCATCATCACCTTCAGCCTATATAACATTCACTGGTCCTTGTTTACGTTTGTAATTCGGTTCGAAATATGTACATACCCAAGAAGATAGCTCAGCGACATTTACATAGAAAATACAGTGGAGCAGTTTATATAGGTAGTAAATTGCATTTCTTGTCGTTATCATACATGTAAACCGTAACATTTTCAATGCATTAACCTCTAGGGAACAATGACGTCATTTTCCTGCGAAAGGGCAAAGTAGCACAAATCCCTTCACCTGCTTTGGTTGGTTTTGGCGGTCTTACACGCTCAAATTGATAAGAACAAGTTACAATGTAACTAGAAACAGGATAAAAATCAAAGCGTTGAGAGCGCTGAAGTGGTATTTGTTGTGTGCAATTAATAATTTGAAACATCCTCGGATACCCCGGGGTTTCCCTATTTGCTACACTACATCGACCCCTGGGACAATTGACTAATAAAACTTTGAATCAGCTGCCGAAAATCGATACGAAACGTCATAGCGTACAGTCCACTCGCCCATCACAAAATGGTGATGGAACCAATGAAAAGCCAGCATTCGGCCAGCCGTAAAGCGAGGGCAATTCGATTAATTTTCCCAGGGGTCGATGTAGCGTAGCAAATAGGGAGACCCCGGGGTATCCGAGGATGAATTTGAAAGAAAAAGTAAAAATATTGGCTTGAAAGCCAATCAACTAAGCAAATGAATACCTTTTGCTGAAAGGAGAGTACTCAAGACAAAGTTAGGATTATTTGTGTATTGGTGGTCTCTCTTTGATCATTAGGAGTCAGCAGTAACGTCCCTTTACAGTACGATGCATGATGTATATAGAGAGAAACCATATGAATAATCGAATTGTAATATCTTCAAAATAAAATATACACGCGTTCTTTCTGATCACATCTCACATAAACAAAGGAAAGCTAAAGAAACTTGAACCACATTAACAAGTATGTATGTACACTGAACAGATACTAAGGCAGCACGAATTCAAAGCGTTTGCAGACGACAAAATAAATATTGCATAGTTCATAGCACCTACATGTACCTCTAAAAGGAAAAAAAAATAACATTCCGGTGGGAGTGGCACATCAATACCACCGTAGAGATGGTATGTCAATTTATCACCTTGAGTTGTTGACAGCACTTGTGTAATTTATCAGGGCCGACCTCTTTTTCGACCTTCTCAAAGTTCAAAAACATATGGGTTTTTTTTTTCCACCTACTTTGATAAAGCAAGACATTTGTTTATTCCCAGTAAGTAGGATACACATATTTAGCACCATTCTATCAAATATCCTGCTAAGAAAAAAAAGAGAGGAAAATTTTAAACCAATGGTAGAAATTAAAATTTTGCCAGCTCAAAGGTATTTTTGAGGATGACATCATTGATTTACTTCAAAAAGCTCGTAACTAAAGCTTGTAACAAGCTGTAGTTACGAGGTTTTCGAAGTAAACCAATGATGTCTTTAATCAAAGATCAGACGGCACGTTCTATGCAGTCTGCTCTTAATCTATACTGTCCGTTAAATGTCAGTAAGTCGCGCATAGCAGCCTCAGGGTTAATGGTGTTGAACCCTTGAGCAGACGACAGACTTGTAGCTTAGTTATTTTTCTAAATTTAGAGAATCTGTTGCAGACGGTAAATGTGACGTGAATCACGGGATGTCCTCGTTGGGTCATAAGAGTGTGGTAGCAGAACACGGTTTTCGACTAAACTTGTCTCGGTCAACAATAGGCCAAACAGAACTTCCTCGTACATGTGTATACGTCTATAAAATCAGCCTCAACTTGTAAATTGCGCTTAAATGCTATAGCACAATCCCAATTCTTTACATTTTATTAACAAATCATTTCAACTTGTGAAATTAATGATCAATATTGGCAAGTGATATGGTCGGAAAAAATCTAACAAAATATGCCATTTTAGCCTATGTTCCAAATTCACAAAATACAAACCCAGGAAGCTAGCCTGAAAATGCAAAGCCAAATTGAAACTCTTTACACATACTCTGGGAATAAAAACCAAATTAGCATGTTACCAAGCCGGTTTTTTTTTTCGCGATCTTTCGTGCCCTGACCCTACCCTTATTTTCGCGGCCACAAATGGCAGCTACCTCCATGACCCCTTCCTTTCGCATTTGGGGTCAAAACTATAAAAATAAAGGAAAGATCATGACTTCCTGTTTCATAGACAAACCAAATGTTTCTTTTCTTTAATCTAACAATCCACGAGTGTAATAACTACTCTACTTATCGAAATTGCATTGGAAACCTACCTTTCTCAATTATTTCTAATTTTCATCATGGCCAATTCGAAGCAAACTATTTACAAGTGCCTGTGGGAAAAAAAGCGTTGTCTGCGCATGTCATATTCTTCGAAGATGCGATCTGTCTGGTATGACGCATCACCCATTCCGGCATACCTGGGAAAAGTAGGGCTTATAACGAAGCTATTAGCAAATTACCCAAGCATGTAGGGGCTGTTTTAATATATGCTCGATGCAGAGGTTACATGCTAGCCGATCATAGTTGGATGAATCGCACTGGGTAACGTTTTATTGGGTATACGTTTATTTCATTTTGAGATTCAAAGTAACGATTGTTTTGAAAAGCTGTCCGGGTCTGTACCCAGAATACCCAAATTAGAAAGATGTGTATTTGTAGAGTGTCATCTAGCGGAAGATAATGTGAGAAAAAAAGAGAAAACAGTTGCCAGCATTTTTCTAATTTTCCCACAAAGTTTTCAATAGCCTTACACACTATGAACTAACCTAAAACGTTGAGCGGTAATTAAATGGACAAGACAGCGCACAAGAGGGCCGACACATCAAGGGAGAGAAACATTTCCTAAAAATCAAAATTATATTTATTTCGTAAGTCTCGATTAACAATTAATAACCATTATAAATTGAACAAGGTAGATATTCTATCATAAAGTATACATAATATAAAATCAGAATCAAAATAACGATTGTAAGATAACCATAATAAGTAACTGAATATAGCTTAAATGTATGAAATAAAAAGCTGAACCAAAATAAATGAAAGATTGCAATAATTTACATTAATTAAGATTACATTAACACAAACAAAAAAATATGGACGGAAAAAACTCAGACCCGGCGATTAACGGAAATTACTATGTTAATAAATACTGAAACATATGACATACAGACATACAGATATTTCTATAGACAACCACAGTCGAGATTAACGATATTTGTGTCACATAATGGTTGTGAAAAAGAAATAAAAACATAAGTACATTAAATATTGCAACAATTTATATAAGAGGCAATCTACTACGTTCCTCATTACTTCAAATTATTGCATGTGCTGAAACAAAATTAAACTAAAAAAATTGTCGCAAGATACGCCCGTCTTACCCCAAGTTGTAAAGCTGGGGCATGCACCGGACAAAATTCAAGTATGAAAAACAACAAAGGGCAATAACTCAAAAATTAAGCAAGCAAGAGTTGTGATTTCTGTGCACTGCACTCCCCCTTGATGAGATCTATCCACCCATGAAATTTCATAACCCTAGCTAGTATAGTTTTAGAGATATGCTTCGGACAAAAATCAAGTATGAAAAATGACAAAGGGCAATAACTCAAAAATTAAGCAAGCAAGAGTTATGATTCCTGTGCACTGCACTCCGCCTCGGTGAGATCTATCCACCCATGAAATTTCATAACCCTAGCTAGTATAGTTTTGGAGATATTCACCGGACAAAATTCAAGTATAAAAAACAACAAAGGGCAATAACTCAAAAATTAAGCAAGCAAGAGTTATGATTCTTGTGCACTGCACTCCCCCTCAGTGAGATCTATCCACCCATGAAATTTCATAACCCAAGCTACTATAGTTTTGAAGATATGCTCCGGACAAAATTCAAGTATGAAAAACAACAAAGGGCAATAACTCAAAAATTAAGCAAGCAAGAGTTATGATTCTTGTGCACTGCACTCCCCCTGAATGAGATCTATCCACCCATGAAATTTCATAACCCTAGCTAGTATAGTTTTGGAGATATGCTCCGGACAAAATTCAAGTATGAAAAACAACAAAGGGCAATAACTCAAAAATTAAGCAAGCAAGAGTTATGATTCTTGTGCACTGCACTCCCCCTTGATAAGATCTATCCACCCATGAAATTCCATAACCCTAGCTAGTATACTTTTGGAGATATGCTCCGGACAAAATTCAAGTATGAAAAACAACAAAGGGCAATAACTGAAAAATTAAGCAAGCAAGAGTTATGATTCCTGTGCACTGCACTCCGCCTCGATGAGATCTATCCACCCATGAAATTTCATAACCCTAGCTTGTATAGTTTTGGAGATATGCTCCGGACAAAGAACTGGACGCCGCCCGCCCGCCCGGACGCCCGCCCGGACGCCCGCCCGCCCGCCCGCCCGCCCGCCATGGGTGATCCCATAATACGTCCCGTCTTCGACGGGCGTATAAAAATGTAAAATAAAGATGGAATTGATGGGAATTATTTGGTAATAACTTGTAGCCAAACAATATGGCGTTTTAACGACCCTAACGGAAAAGGTTCAGAAAACAATATGAAAAGGATGTTCATTTGCATTTTCTCCTTTTCCAACATTGTTCTCTAAAGCTTTCTTCCTTATGGCCATAAAAAACAACAAAGGATTGTTCAATAAACAAGAAAGTTGAAAAACATGAGTGATTTGATATAAAACTGAGACCTCTCCTGAATACTTTACAGATCATATTCCATTGTTTTTTGAGATACAAATATATATGGTTTGCAATATGCAAAAAAAAGGGGCATTAAGACATTTGCGTAAAGTGTTGTCTCGGATCAACCTGAGCAGTCTGCGCAGACTTATCTGAGATGGCACTTTAAGACTACATAAAATCTTGTTCTTCAGTAGACTTGCGCAAAACAGAAAATTATAGAAAAACAGAAAGTGTTGCTTAAGATCAGCCTGCTTGGACTGCGCAGGCTGATCAAAAACGGCACTTTACACAAATGTCAAATGCCCCTTTTTGCGAGTTGCAAGCCATATAATACTTAATCACAGAATTGCTTAGTGAATAAATATTATGTATAATTATCACTTACACAAATTTACAGAAAACCTTATGCTGCTAGGCACCACTCTATTTGCTTATAGAAACAGTGCGGGTTCAGTACATGAAATCTGATATTGGGCTTACACTGTAGAATGCTTGTAACCAGCATTTTCTCCTTTTCCAACTTTAATTCCCATCTTTTAAATGATGTTTAAAACGTTTTTAAGTTACACTTCAGTTGTCATATGTAAATGCTTTCAATTTGGACAAAACTTAAACTTTGTCATTTGGAAGAAAAAAAGAAAGTCAAAATTGTTTCAGGCATTGAAAGATCAATTGAACACAATATTGAAGAAAAAATTTAAAGGGAAGACGTATAATTGCATTCTTTTATAGGCTTACCCTAAACTCTTGCCAAACAATATTGCAAACAAAATGTGATTCAACAACAATAAACATGGAAAATTAAATCTTACAAACAACTAAACTAAGTTTTAAGGGTCATGGTTTAACATGGTTTCATAAGGAACAAGTGACCAATATCTATCTTTTATACAAGCAAGTATTCTTTAATAAACGACTTTTATAAACTTTGGGATTGGACCACATTCAAAGCATCTACAGACAACAAATTCAATCTTGTTAATATGATGATTTCTGACTTTGATATGGAAGGAAATATTGTGGGAAAAGAAGAAAATGCTGGTTACCAGCATTAACTCCTTTTCCCACATGTTTTTTACAGGCTTCTTTCTCAGGGTCTTTAAAAATCAGGATTGTGTTGTAAAGGGTTAACTAAACAAAACACACTGTTTTTAGAATCCAGAGGTAGGAAGTTTTTGAAACACTTTATTAAATGACAAACTTTTTGACTTGTCCATTTTAAAAACAGACAACAAAATAAATGTGGTTTAAAAAGAGGAAATTGTTTTTGAAGGGCAGAGAACATTGTTAAAAACAAATGTTAGTAGAGAACACTGCTAAGAACAAATGCTGGTTCCTTTTCCCACAATGTTTTCAAACACTTTCTTTCTCTAGGTTGTTGAAACTTAGGACTATGTGGCATAAGGTTAGACCACAAAGAAAAATAGACAACAATATGACAGTATTAACCCTTTACCACACAATCCTAACTTTTAACAACCCTGTAGAAGAGGCCTTTTGAAAACATTGTGGGAAAAGGAGAAAATGCAGGTTACCAGCATTTTGTCCTTTTCCCAAAATATTTTCAATTACCTTTTTCCTAGAGGTCGTTAGAATAGGGGTTTGTTTGGTTAAGTGTTAATACAGTGTTCTGAGGTTTAACCCATTACCACACAATGATGACTTTTAATGACCCCTAGGAAGAAGCCTTTTGAAAACATTGAGGGGAAAGGAGAAAATGCTGGTAACCAGCATTTTCTCCTTTTCTCACAGAGTTTTCTACACTATCAAAGAAAAATTGTGTCATTTGAGCCACTACAAAACTTTTGTCTGCTAATATTTTCAATTTGGATAGGTCTAAAATTTTGCCGTGTGGTAAAGGGTTAATCTCAGATTGCATCACTGCCATTCTTCTCATGACAGGCTGTGCCATATATACAATGTTAATATTTTACTACTGTTTATCACGTGGTAGTCATGCATACTAAATGAAAAAGCTGTGGATGTGCCATTAAACAACATTCTTTCATTCATTCATTTTTTACATGATACAGATAGCACAGTCTGTTTCTAAAGGAATGCTTGTGTTAGCATGTACCCTATGTGTAACAGAGTTGCATCATGTCCAACATCTGGGTCATGGTCTCAGAAATGATGCAAGCCGTCAGTCTACCATATTTATGACAGAATATTGATCAAACATTGTAACATCTGGGAAAATTAACCACTGGTCCTTTTTTTTAACCAGTTACTACACAAAATGTAGTGCATATACCTTGCACATACATTGCACCTCTGAAGATGATACACTATACAAACACTTTAGGAAATGGAACATAATTATGCATATTTTGGAAGAGGATTTAGGTAAAAAATCCATTCATATAAATCCCCTTCCATACATTTACTCCTTTTTAGACAATATTATTTATTTCACCCTGGAAAGGTATATTTATATTCTTATTGCCTATAGGTTCTACTTTTTTACTTTTTAAAATTCATACAAATCATGGGCTACCTGATATAAACATTTTACAATCAAAAGGGCCAAGATGGCCCTGAATAGCTCACCTGAATATTTGAGTAGACCATAACCAGTTTTTTTTTTCTTTTGTTACTCCAAACCTTAGTCTTCAATAACTTGAATAAAAATAACAAGAGCACTGCATGCAGGTACCAACACTTGACTGTTGTGTACTGGATATTAAGTTAAAAATGTAATTCAAAAAAGGGGCATAATTTGACACAAAAGGATCATTTCTTCATGTCTATATAGTTTAAGACAGAAAGATTTTTTTTAAAGTCAAAACAGTGCAAGGAGCACCCCCACCCCCTCCACCACTACCATGGCCATATTTTTCGACGGATCGAAATTTTGCGAACAATTTTTTAGCACTTCTGTGAAAAGATTTCAAAATCTGACCAGTGGTTTCACAGAAGATTTTCAAAGAATGCAAAGAGACCCCCCTCTACTTGACCCCCATAGCCATGTTTTTCATTTCTGTGTAAAATTTTAAACTTGATGAAGATAGCATCAAGACAAAAACTCTAAGAAAGTTTCATGCGTATCAGGCTGAAAATCTGGCCTCTAGAGTGCATACAAAGTTTTCCTGAGGTTAACTTGATGATCTATTTTTTGACCCAATATGACTCAATTTGAAATTTGTCAGAGATATCATATAGACAAACATTTTAGCCAAATTTCCAGAGTATCACACAGAAAATGTGACTTTTAATAGGCACACAAGTTTTTTTTTTTTAAGATCTGGCCTGCTGACAAACTTTTTGAACTGATGTGACCCAATTTCAAACGTGCTCAAGACTTTACATGTATCAAAACAACATTCTGACAGACTTTTCGTGAGTATCAGGCTGAAGATGTGATTTCTAGAATGGGTTTGTCTAAAATTAGCCTAGTGACCCGGTTTTTGACCAAACATGACCCATACTTGTTTGAGATATTATCAAGATAAACAATCTAACCTAGTTTTCTGGGTATTGGGATAAAATGTGGCATCTGGAGTGCACATAAAGGTTTTTCTAAGATTTCGCCCATTGACCCTCTTTTTGACCCAACATGACCCTATTTGAAACCTGTCCAAGAAATCACCAAGACAGACATTCTGACCAAGTTTAAGGAGTATCTGACTGAAAATGTGGCCTCTTGAGTGCATACAAGGTTTTTCTTAAATTTGGTCCAGTGACCTACATTTTGATCACACATGACCCAATTTGGATCTTGTTCAAGGTGTCATCAAGACAAACATTCTGGTTGAGTTTCAAGACTGTCAGGCTTAATATGTGGCCTCTACAGTGTCCACAAGGTTTTTCTAAGATTTAGCCTGGTGACCTACTTTTTATCCCAATCTGACCCAATTTCAACTTTTTATATAGACAAACATTGTGACCAAGTTTCAGTGCTGTCTGACTGAAAATGTGGCCTACAGAGTGCACACAAGGTATGATGACTAAAGCATGATGTGCGCCAGTAGCTGAACAATCAAAAAAGCTCACCTTGAGCACTTAGTGCTCAGGTGAGCTAAAAAACATAGGTTCAATCATATCAAAGGCATTAACGTACAGCAAGTAGAATTAGTCTCATATGATTGGAATTTTCTTTAGAAAGATTGGAAACATTGTGGGAAAAGGAGAAAATGCTGGTATTCAGCATTTTCTCCTTTTACCACAATGTTTTCAAAAGCTTTTTTTCTCTTGGCAATCACAAGATGAGACCACTTGGCAAAGGTATATACATGTATAGAAATGTGTGAATGATATAATATTGCCCCCATCTGGTGTGCGATGAAAGGAAGGGCTCTTATAGATCAAACTAAAAGCTGGCTGTTGTTTGTGAAAACCTTGACATTACATGAAAGAACCTAAAAACAATGAAAAATTTTTCCTCTCTTTTGTCAACAGGTTTTGCGAAATACTTTGCAAAAGGGAGAAATTATTTGAATCATGCATTTTTTCCCAACAATATCTTTCTTACTATTTGGTAATAAAAAAAATCAGCAGTATTTTCTTTTGGAGGATTGTCTCGGTTTAAATTTTTCATAATGTTTGTAGGTAAAGAATCATTCAGAAATGACTGGAGAGTCTGTCTGTAGAATATAGCTTAACCCTTCACTAAACGACCCCTGGTTTTAATGACTCCGAGATAGAAACCTTTTGAAAACATTGTGGGAAAAGAAGAAAATGCTGGTAACCAG
Source organism: Tridacna crocea (assembly GCA_943736015.1). Lineage (NCBI taxonomy): Eukaryota > Metazoa > Mollusca > Bivalvia > Cardiida > Cardiidae > Tridacna > Tridacna crocea. The sequence continues at coordinate 22,607,961 of OX031067.1, read as the reverse complement.
CATTTTCTCCTTTTCCCAAAACGTTTTCTTCCTTTCCTAAAACAAATTTCAATTATTTAGTCACATTTGTTTTGTCGTCTTCAAGTGCTTTCAATTAGACCAGTCTAAAATTTTGTCGTTTGGTAAAGATAAAAATGATATACTTTTCACCTTCATGGGGAACAGAAACTGTTTCTTTAGGAGAGAAGCAGCCTCTCCACCAGAGGAAAAAAATATAGACTTGCTGATTCTGAAGGCCTTTGCAGACCATAAGACAAATATAAATTAAACTAGAGCTATCACTCAACATGATTATACCCCCCACCAGCTCCTTGCCACCAAACAGGTCTTTGTCACAGAATGCAGAATGGTTGAGTACAAAAGTAAGAGTTGAACAAGAGCAGCAAATTGTCGCAAGATACGCCCGTCTTACCCCAAGTTGTTAAGCTGGGGCATGCACCGGACAAAATTCAAGTATGAAAAACAACAAAGGGCAATAACTCAAAAATTAAGCAAGCAAGAGTTATGATTCCTGTGCACTGCACTCCCCCATGATGAGATCTATCCATCCATGAAATTTCATAACCCTAGCTAGTATAGTTTTGGAGATACGCTCTGGACAAAATTCATGTATGAAAAACAACAAAGGGCAATAACTAAAAAAATAAGGGAGCAGGAGTTATGATTCCTATGCACTGCACTCTCCTTGATGAGATCTATCCACCTATGAAATTTCATAACCCTAGCTTTGGTGATATTCACCAGACCAATTCAAGTATTAAAAATGACAAAGGGCAATAACTCAAAAATAAAGCAAGCAAGAGTTATGATATCTGTACACTGCACTCCCCCTTGATGAGATCTATCCACCCATGAAATTTCATAACCCTAGCTAGTATAGTTTTGGAGATAAGCTCTGGACAAAATTCAAGTATGAAAAACAAAAAAGGGCAATAACTCAAAAATTAAGCATGCAAGAGTTATGATTCCTGTGCACTGCACTCCCCCTTGGTGAGATCTATCCACCAATGAAATTTCATAACCCTAGCTAGTATAGTTTTAGAGATATGCACCAGTTCAAAATTCAAGTATAAAAAACAACAAAGGGCAATAACTCAAAATTTAAGCAAGCAAGAGTTATGACTCCTTTGCACTGCACTCCCCCTCCATGAGATCTATCCACCCATGAAATTTCATAACCCTAGCTAGTATAGTTTTGGAGATATGCTCTGGACAAAATTCAAGTATGAATAAGAAATTTGTCCAGAATCATCAAAAGGCCATAACTCCATGAAACCTAAATAAACCATAACCAAAAAGGGATATGCACATCTCTGCTTGATACTGAGTCTATTTGTGTAGTTTGAACTAAATCTGTCCAATAGTTGATGAGAAAAAGAGCAGACAAGAAATTTCATGAAAGAGCCATAACTCAGTGAAAAATCAATGAATCATAACCAACATTTCATATGCACATCTCTGCTTGATACAGTAGTTTATGAGAAATAGAGCGGACAAAAAGCTACAGACTGACCAATCGACGGACGGACCAACGGACCGACCAACAAGCTGACTCCTATATACCCCCCAAAAAGAGTTTTGGGGGGTATAATGATGATTTGCAAATCTTTTCACCAAACAACCAAATTTTAAACTTGCCCAGCTTGAAAGCTTTCCAAAATGATAATTTTCAGGCTTTTCAAAATAGAGCCCTTCTTCAAAAGACAAATTCATAATTGGTTGAAATGATGCAAAGTTCTTGGACAGAGTAGAAAATATTGTGGGAAAAAGAGAAAATGCTAGTAATCAAGAATTTCTCCTTTTCACACAATGCTTTCAAACGCCTTCTCCTTTAAGGTCGTCGAAACCTGGGGATTGTTTGGCAAAATGTAAATGCATGAATACAGGCAAAAGATTGTGACAAAATGAGAAATTGCTCCCACTGGGAAATTTCCACTTCTGCCACAGTATTTTCAAAAGTGGTGAAGGCGAAAACCGGTTAAACATTGTGAACAGATGGAACATAAGGATGTGAACCATCTGGTCTGTTAGATAACCATGTTAACTCAAAAAGTCTGATGGACCTTAGCACAAGAGACACTTGCTCGAAGATTTTTTGTAGGATTTCTCCTATGGGTCCAAACATGTGACGCATACCCGTAAATGCATTCCACATAAATATACTAAAGGGCTGAAGAAATCCGTTAAAAACAGCAGATAAAAAAGGCTTTATCACAAAGTCCCCAAGTGTCATAAAGATTCCAACAATGACAGGTTGAAGTACATGTTTGGCAAAAAACTGGAACAGTTCTATACAGAACCAGATGAAAAAACTGAGCAGAATTCTGAGCACTGAAAACACTTCCTGCCACACTCTTCTTGCTATACGATCTACTCTGAAATGAGAAATAAATGTTTCAAGCAACATAACCACTCTGCTAACATTATATTAATTCTACCTCATGTAAATGCGGAGAGAACAATTCACTAATAACATAACTCATAGAAAACATAAAGGCAAAAGAAAATAATAAGTACTTACTTACCTAGCTTAATACATGTTACCAAACAGTGTCCATATTCACCAACCATTCTTTAGAACATTCTTAGTTTTATACTCAAGGAATTTATACACTTGAATATAACTCAATTTCTGATTGGCTAAACAAATATAATTCCTTTACTTTGACATGTTTTCACATAAGTTGCAAAAGGATGTCCTCCTGAAAATTACAGCAAAGCAAAAGGCTGAACAAAGGTAAGTTCAGAGATGAAGCCTGTAAAATGCTCTTACCTGTATCTTAAATTCCCAAGGAATAAGGATTTTAGCTTCATTGTGGAATGAATACTAGACATCTGTCTATATTTCTATTGCAGAAAAAATGGCAAACTTGCTTTAAATAAAACAAGCTTAAATACTTGGGCGACTTCTGTTAATATGCAGATGTTTTCTAAGTATAATTTGTACATACATGTAGCTACTCCACTACAGCAAAATATGGATGAAGAGTTAAATTTGTACATGTGAATTTTCCCTTAAAAGCAAACAAAAAGTGACTGAGTCTTTTTCCTGATTATTGTCATAATAATCATGTTCAAGGGAAGATAATTCCTCAACCACGAAGAACTGACACTTGAAAGTTTTGTCTGGCAAACCTTCAATATATGATCAGTATATGTGCATAGTTTCAATACAATTGAAGGAAAACCGTATGAGGAGTTTGTGACATAAAATTACAAGTAAATCATAGACAGATGGATGTGAAGAAAAAAAAAGTGTCAAGTTCAAGGATAGATAATTGCTCAACCAGGAGGAATTGACACTTGAAAATTACATCTTGCAAACCTTCAATATATGATCAATATATGTGCAAAGTTTCAATATAATTGAAGGAAAACTGTAGGAGGAGTTTGCGACACAAAATAAGTAGTATTTTGTACACAGACAGACACACAGATAGACAGATACCAAGATGGACACACGGCAGACAAGCTGATTCCAGCATACCCCTGAAAACACTCGCTTTGTGGAGATATAAAAACAGATAAACATGAGGACAGCACTATGACTAAAGGTCTACTGGCTGTCAGCCTACAGGAGAAAACAATTTACCAGGGTCATGACTACTAGGGTATTTGATTACTTACTTATCCGCAACTTCAGGGAGAACAGCTTCATCAAACTCTTCATTCACCTCAAAATATCGCAAATTACCGTGACCAAAAAAGTACATATATCTGAAATAAAATTGGAAGAATCATAATTTCCTAATTTCATTCATTTATAAAGCTGCATAATCCTAGTACATATCTAGTTTGTACCTTTTCTTTTTTGAAGAAAGTTGATATTTTGTTTAAAATAATCATAAGGAAGTATGCACATGTACTATTCACTCTCTGTTCGGGGAAAATCACAACAAAACCAAAAACATACCGTATTTGCCATTGCTGGGATTCATAACTAAAAAACTACACTCTAGCCACACTTTTAATATAGTATGACCCAGGCCATGTGAAAAGGGGGTTTAATGCATCTGCATAAAACATTTGCAAAAGTTTTTTTTTTTTTGCGTAATTTTTTTAAAGTCTTTTTGAACATGACAGTTCAAAAGAAATGCTTAGGTGATATACAACTGGCATGAGGCTGGTTGCGACCCCATGACGGACAAATATCCCTGTTTTTCGAGGTTTGAAAGACAAATACCATTACCACTGAGTTAATCCTTTCCCATACAACTAAATTTTACACTGGTTGAAATTGAAAGCATATGCAGACCACATAATAAATATAACTCAAAAATTGAAACTTGTCCCCAACAGAGTAGAAAACATTGTGGAAAAAGGCGAAAATGCTGGTTACCAGCTGTAACGCAGCTGTAAGGTATTGTATTTAAATCGGGACGAAGCCATGCATGAAGGAGTGATCCCCCGTAACACACCCCCTCTAAAAGTCATCATTTATTGATGACTCACTGCCTTGATAGGCAGAAAGTCCATTTTCTGAAAAAAAATGAGAGAGATAAATGGCTCAATGGCCAATCCAGGATAAGCCCCCACCTTACAAACATGAAAGTTCTCAACAAATGTATAGTTGAAATACAAACTGCATCTGGTGGTATGTGAACCCATGACGGACAAATATCATCGTTTATCAAGGTTTAAAAGACCAATACCATAACCATAAAGTTAAAAAGATATCTCTCTAACACGGTTGTTAGGTATTGTATTTAAGTCGGGATGAAGCCATGCATGAAAGAGCGGTCTCCCATAACAACAGAAAATAGAAGATCACAGTTATCACCACCATACCTCCCTCTGTCCTCATCTTTAACAATTAACCTCTTTGGCTCCTCAAATTCCTCTTCCTCCTCTCTTGTATACACTGGCTTCTGTTGCTGTACATTTATCCTGGGATCTGGTATGTATTGTACTTGTAACTCGGGCCTTCTTATAGTTTCATACCTGACAATAAACATAGATTTGTTTATCTATCATCTCTACCCTCTACCTCACAAAACCAAATTTAGTCATTAACCATCACCAAATTTGTTGCCTTGTCTTGCTTTCAAATCAGACAAGTCTATACTTTTGTTATTTGGTAAAGAGTTAACACTTTACCTGATGACAAAATTTTAGCCATGTTCAAATTGAAAGCAATTTCAGTGTGGCTCAATTGATACTATTTTTCTTTGATAAGGTAGAAAGCATTGTGGGAAAAGGAGAAAATGCTGGTTACCACCATTTTCTCCATTTTTGACAATGTTTTCATAACGCTTCTTTCCTTGGGTCATTAAAAATCAGCATTATGTGGTAAAGAGTTAACTGCTTTATTGACTTTATGGTGTTAAACACTATTTTCAACATTATTTCAGTTATATCAGGATGGCCAGTGCACACATCCATACTTTCCATGCATTTCTTTTACCAGTACTCCATACAATATTCTCTCCAAGCCTCTGGTTGCTTTCCCAGATAACCATCATTGAAACAATGGTCAGCAGTGAGAGAGGAATGAATCCATGTTGGCTGTGCTGGGGGTAGAAACAGCAACCCCCTGTTTGCAAGTCCTGTTCACTTAGGGCAGAGTTTCAGGGCCTAGGTGAGCTAAGTTCCCAAGCTAGGTATCTTTGCTGATTTTGCCAAGATTTTTTTTATGTACTCTTTGTTTCAACTTACTGGTTGTGACCCTATAACAAGATTAACACAAAGGGTGTCTAAGCTTGGCTGCTTCTTGTTCAGTCGAAATTGTAAGTCAACCCTTTACCAGACAACAAAATTTTATTGCTGTCCAAATTAAAAGCTTTTGCAGACCACAATTTCAATGTGGCTCAAATGGTGCAATTATTTATTGATAGGGTAGACAACATTGTGGGAAAAGGAGAGAATGCTGGTTACCGTCATTTTCTCGTTTTTCCACAATGTTTGAAAAAGGCTTCTTTTCCGCAAGCATCAAAAGTCGGCACTGTGTGGTAGAGGATTAAAAATGGGCATAACTGAGTCAAAATGTGCTGAAGGGTTACCTGAACTTCCTGTTGAAATTACCCCCTTTTTATAGCAAGAACCCAGCCAAAGTTTGATGTAAATAAGTTTAAAGTAAAATTTTCATGAACAACAATGACAACAACAACAAGGCAGTGACAGTATGTTCAAAACCAGCTATGATAATAATTGATCTGAATGTTGGAATTTTCATGACAGATTGAACTCTTTACCACACAATCCCGACTTTTAAGGACTATAAGAAAGATGCCTTTTGAAAACATTTTAGAAAAAGGAGAAAATGCTGGTAACCAGCATTTTCTCCTTTTCCCACAATGTTTTCTTTCCTTCCTGAAACAAATTTCAATTCTTCAGTCATATCTTTTTTTGTCATCTGCAAGTGCTTTCAATTTGGACCAATCTAAAATTTTGTTGTTTGGTAAGGACTTAAATCATACCTTGGGTCATACACTTCCATAGTGTGACCTCTGGTCTCTGTATGTATTTGTGACAGACTGGCACTAGATTGAGGGCGTGCTGACTGTAAGGGTAGTCTTCCTTGTTGTTGCTGGTTGACATACTGTTGTGGTTGCTGAACACCGAATGGTTTCTGTTGAATAGCTGGCTGCTGTTGTTGTTGTTTCTGTAGTTGCTGCTGTTCTTGTCTCAGTTGTTTCACCGTCACATCTGATGCCTGGATTGGAAAATTGCATTGTTTCTCAAATTTTTTATGTAACTTTTAAAACTTCCACCAGAACTTACTAATAATTTCAGCCACAAATACACTTATCTATAAATTCACAGCTGCAAAAATACATATCCCTGAATTCCTATAATTTATCGTTCAATATCATGCGCAACATTTTCTCCATGCCACTGACTGTTTCCTTAGTCATGACAGAGACAAGAATGAATTTTGTCTCTTAGTATACATGAAAAAATTAAAATGTGATAGGGTGTCTTTGATAAGGTAAAAGATATGGAGGTAAATGGGAGGAAAAGCTATTAACCTTTTACTACACAATCCCTGGTTTATATGACTCAGGAAGAAACCTTCTGAAAACATAATGGAAAAAGGAAAAAAATGCTAGTAAAAACCAGTATTTTCTCCATTTCCGACAATATTTTCTCCTCTTCTAAAGCCAAGTTTCAATTTTTGAGTCATATCTATTTTGTTGTCTGCAAATGTTTTAAATTTGGAAAGTCTATCCATTTCCTAATACAGTTTCCTGTAGGTGTTTCAATGCCATCTCTCCCAGGGTCCTTCACACATGGGTTTGTTTAGTAAAGAGTTTAGAAAAGTTTCAAATCATTAATCAATAAAAGATCATTTCTAGACTATTTGCTCTGACCTGAGATTGATTGTTTTTTGCCTTGGACTTCTTTCCAAACTTTCCAGTCCAGCTGCGCCATGTTGTCTCAGAACGTGCAGTGGGTGGGGCTTCCTCTGCCTGTGACTTTCCCTCTGCAAAAAAAAAAAGGAATTTTGCTTACTTACTGGCTTGGTATTCAAAACATCTGCCTATGTAGCCTGAGGTCTAGGATTCATCTCCTGGTATAGTAGGGGTTTTGTTCTGATCTGGATATTTGATAGGTTTACTGCCGACCTGCCTGGTGCTTTAGGATGAAAGATTAGTATCCAGACAGTACATATGAAGGGAGATTCATAAGTCAAATGTTAGCTGGTGCAAAGGCCTCCTAAATAAGGCATGGCTTTTTCTTTTTAATTAACTGAATAGTTTTATTCATACTGGCAAATATATGAAACTTTCTACCATCAAAAACCTTTACCAGATGACAAAATTTCAGAGAATTTGCTGTTGTTCAAATGATGAAAATTGCTGTTTGGAGGCTAGAGAGCACTGAGGATATATATAATAGATTCAAGATTACTAATAGAAAGAATTATTTCCCTGTGAGCTAGTATTTGGCAACTGTGGGGTTTTTTGTTTACATTGAGTCTGGCTCAATCTGGATACCTATAGACTAGCTTTGCTAGTCTAAAAAGGAGAAAATGCTGGTTAGTAGCATTTTTGCCAACACTGTTTTCAAAGGCCTCTTTTTTCTTGTGGTCTTTTAAACTTGGGATTGTTTGGTAATGGAACTGCCATTAAATCAATGATAATGGTAATGCCTGTTACTGATATTTAGTTGGTTTGTTTGGTATATAACACTGCTTTCAACAATTGCTTGGGTTATATCCTTATATTTTCCTGTCATTTCTACAGTACTTTGCACAAGAGTTAAAACCTTCAAAGAAAGGTGTGGTTAGAAAAACCAGCTAAAAAAGTCACTGACAGATTGCTTGCAATCCCCTACCCTCTATCTCTCTCTGTTTCTGCTCCTCTCTCTGTTTCTGTTCTTTATAATTAACCCGCAATTCACGCAGTGTTCTTTCATCGGCATCAGACTCATCCCATGATCCAACACCTAAATTTGATAAACAAAAAGGTTGATACTCAAACTAATCATAGCGAGCTCCTGCATTTCTCCTGTATTTAGTAACCAAATATTTTATCAAATGGCTTGCAACACGAGAAAAGAGTTATTTGGACAATTGAGTACAGTGTCGTCTCTGATCAGCCTATGCACTCTGTGCAGACTAATCCTAGATGACACTTTCTGGTCTTATGTAATTTTCTGCTTTGAGCTTGTGTATGGTATGACATAATCTAATGTAGTCATAAAAATTAATGCTGTCTCGAATCAGCCTGTGCAGACTGTGAAGGCTGTTCTGAGACAACAATTTACACAAATGTCCTAATGACCTTTTTCATGTATTGCAAGCCAAGTGAGCTTATGCTTCAACAAGGGAAAAAGACAGGGTTTAACCAAATAATCGGTATTTTCTCTTTTTCACACAATAGTTGATGCTACTTCCAAGACAAAATCCATTATTAAATAAGTTTTGGACGTCCATATATAGACTGCTTGTTACATTTGTCTTACAATATGGTATCTGTTTTTGTAATGATATAAAAAATTGTGGAAAAAAATAAAATGCTAGTTACTAGCATTTTCTCCTTTTCCCAAAATGTTTTCAAAAGTCTTTGCCCTCAGGGTCATAATATTAAAACTCAAGACTGTTTGTTAAAGGATTAAGCCTGCATTTACATCCTTTCCAACAACATTTTCTACCCTGTCAAAGACAAATTCCATCATTTGAGTCACATGTAATTTGTTGGCAGCAATTAATAGCCTTTAGTTTGAAAAATCTAAAATTTTGTCATTAGGTAAAACATTCTACAATTCTTCAGTCATTCCATGGCAAAGATCAAAATTAATTATGCTCAGTTCAATGAAAATACTTCACCCACCACAAAAAAGGTTCAAACTTACTTCTTATGCTGCCTTGTTGTTTTGAAATTCCCCTGGGTGTTGGGCTGGGAGCAGGGTCATACGTATTTCCCTTTCTCTCCTTCCCTGGTGCTTCTTGCTTGGATGGTTCAGGTGTCATCCTCTCTGTGAGATTATAGAAAAAAAACAGCCTTTATTATACTGCAAAACCATAGGCTTGTCCAAATCTAATGCATCGGTAGAAGATCATTTAAATGTGACTTTAATTTCTGTTTTTGGAATGAATAACTAGCATTTTTCTCTTTTCCCACAATGTTTTCTATCCTATAAAGGAATGTATGCTCATGTGTGCCAACTTCTAGCTTCTCTGCTGCAAATGTTTTGATTTTGGAGAAGTTTGAAGTTTGTTATCGGGGGGAAATACAAATTAGACTTTATATATTCTTTTGGTAATTTTCAACAAAATTTAGTCTGGTTTGTACTCGAGTAAAACACCATTTAATAGCTTAGGATGAATCATGGCTTTCTCACACAAGTACTGACACAACTTTCTTCCCAAAGCCACTGACTACTTTTCTCACATGCATTAGAGGTGAGAGGTGAAAAATGGCCGGAAAGAAAGTTTGCCATAACAGGGTGTCAAACCCACAACCTCCATGTCATAAGTCTCATACACTAACCAATGAGCTACCCAGCCGGGCTAAACCAGACCTGTAATTCTCTTTTTTTTACTCACCTTCTATAGCTTCCCTGAAATTATAGGGAGGTGAGGTCGATGGTGCTTCACTCCTGGTTGCAGGCTGATTTGTGTGTTGTTGTTGATGTTGGGCAGATCTGCAATTAAAAATGGCAAAATAAATCATGCTATTACTTGTTCACTCCTACAAGTGGCTTAACTCTCTACCACACAAGCCTGAGTTTTAACAATGTTAAGGAAGAGGCCTTTTGAGAACATTGTAGGGGAAAAAAAATGCTGATAACTAGCATTTTCTCCTTTTCCCATAATGCTTTTTACCCTAGCAAAGACAAAAATCATCATCTAATCTACATTTATGTTGTCTTCTGCAAATGCTATCAATTTGGTTGAGACCAAAATTTTGTCCATTGGTAAAGGATTAACCATCATGAAGAGATATTTACCAAACTGTGTCACTGTACACGCTAGCTCAACAGCAACACTGATTTCAAGTGGTTTATACATTACTGAAGAAGTAAGCTCAATCACAGCAAGACTCATTTCACATGTTTTATATCTAACTGCTTTCCATCAAATTTACAATTTCAACAAATTTACTAAAATTCAATTGACCAGTTACATAGGAGAACATCATATGAGAAAAGGTAACACACTAGTGACCCATGCTGATGATGTATCATCAACATGCTTCAGCTATGAAGTTCAGGAGAAACTTTTAGACATTGTGCAAATTGGACAGAAATGCTGGTAAAAATAATTTTCTCCTTATCCCTGAAATATTTCTATCCTTTCAAAAGATAATTTCCAATCATTTGACACATTTGCCATCAGCAAATGCTTTGAATTTAGCCAAGTCTAAAATTTTGTCATCAGGCAAAAGGTTAATCCTTTACCAAACAATCATAAGAAAAAGACTTTTGAAAACACTGGGAACAAAGTGGAAACTGCTGATAACAAGCATTTTTCTTTTCCACTGAATGTTATCCCCCCACCCAAAAAATAATCAATTCTGAGTAACATTTACAACATTTATTTTGTTGCCTGTAAATGCTTTCAATCTGGAAAAGTCTTTATTTTTTTATTATCTTTATTATCAGATAGAGGGTTAACTCTTTACCAAAAACAACAAAATATTAGACTTGTCCAAATCCAAAGCATTTGCAAATGACAAACTAAACATGACTCAAAAACTGAAATTTGTTTCCAGCAGGGTAGAAAACATTGTGGGAAAAAGAGAAAATGCTGGTTACCAGCATTTTCTCCTTTTCCTACAATGTTTTCAAAAGGCTTCTTTTTCAGGGTCATTAAAAGTAGGGATTGAGTGGTAATGAGTTAAGGGGTTACCTTTGTTGCTCTCCATTCTGTTTCTTTTGAGCAAGAGTGATGTTATTCTCTTTGATATTTTTTGTTGGTACTGGAGATTGTCTTTCCTGATTTTCTGTAGCTGGTCTTAAAACTACAATGAAACAAAATTATAAAGTTATATGTAACAGAGCTCCAGATAAGGAGTGATGGTATTATAAATTCAATATTTCTTTTCCAAAGCCTATGTTGTGGGTACTCACTAGAATCGTCTTAATGAGACAATTCTCATTAGTACCCACACCCTAGGGTTAAGTTGAGAATAATGAGTTTTTTTCAATTTTGAAATTAAGATCACTCGCTCTATCTATAGCTCTGATGTAACTAAGATTTATCACACGTTACATATTGCATGTCTTCTATCGAATAAGGTATCCAGAAAAGATATTCTTGTGTTCTTGTTTTTCAACTAGATGTGAAATCTTCAACTCTATGACAAATAACAATACATGTATTTTAAAGTAGATGTATAGAATTAACATTTTTAAATACTAGTATCTAACATTTTACATTTTTCAAATTGTAGGCTTTTGCATGGTAAAATTAAAAGCTGCTTATTCAGAAAAGAGGCTAGTACTTTATACTAAAAATTATTTTGTCTTCTAAAGAAACATGCATTTCCAACTTATTTCTGTCATTTTTCAACATGTTCCACTTCACTCTGATAACCAAACAACGTCATATTCTAACCACCCTGAAAATAGAGCTGCAGAAAACATTGATGAAAAAGGAGGACATGCTTGAAACCAGATTTGCTCCTTTTCCCACAATGTTTTCTACTCTTTCACAGGTAAATTCTATCATTTAAGCCCAATTAAATTTTTTAGTTTTGTACACCAGCAAATGTTTTCAATATGATGAGTTCTTGTATTTGTCTGTTCAGGAGTCAGGGCCTTGGAAGATACACGAAAAGATAATTAACAGAAAACAGTTATGAATCTACCATTTTTTATAACTGGATTATCATTAGGTACATTCTGGTCTGTATCAAAATCACTTTCATCTGACAGTGCTGACTCCTCTTCTTCAACTTCATACTGTATTCGAGGTTTTCCGATGCCTACTTGACGGGGTGAAGTAAAATCTAGTGTGCTGTCCCAGTCTGAGTCACTTCCATCTTTCTGTGTGTCATCCATCTTGCATATCTGTCCAAAATATAATATTAAAGCCTCATATCCTCTCAATCAATTCAATAGGCAAAGAAAATATTCCACTGAGGTATTTTGCTTTTGTGTGCGCAAAGGTCTATTTAGTCATTATGTTCAAGTATATGCCATCTAACAAGACTACACATTTCCATTGCCATTTTATAACAAATGAAAATATTGTGGGAAAAGGAGATATGCTGGTAGCAAATATTTTCTCCCTATCTCATAATGCACTCTATCTGTTCTAAGAAAAAAAATCATGTTTTTAGTTACATTTGTCTTCTACAAATGCTTACATTTCAACAAAGCTAAAAAATCCTTGCCTCTGATTAACAGGTCAAGGCAATATCATGGTGGCTACAACCTAACAATGAGGGTGTTAAATCTAAGATTTACATATAAATTTTATCATTGACAGGTATGTAAATTATAATTGTGAAGACAACTACCTGTTACTGTATGGCAGGTCCATGTATTAGTCACTGGCAGAAAATTGAATGTCAAAACTAGATTAAAAGTTGCCTATCCTGTATCTTTTACTTACTTTTAAGCTGTTATTGAGATTCATTTTCTGACACTGCCTAATTCTTGGAACAATTAAACAACACTTTGCTATTCTAACAATAACTATTACCAAACTTTACATGATTTAACTTTAAATGTATTTTATGTAACACTGCATTTTTGGCTAATACTGTGTATTTAAGTTCAGAGTCTTACTGTAATCTAAGTCCACAGAAAACCTCAAGTTGGCTCAAAGTAGGTCAAAATTGTAAAGCATGATTCATTTTGATTACGTGAATTTTGAGATGGTAGAATAAGGAAAAGTAACTTGATTTGGAGATATTTTTTTTGAAAATTTTCAATTCGAAGTTTGATTTTAAAAAAAAAATGTATTGTAACCATTCAGCTTTTCTTTTTTACTCTAATATTTTACAAGGTTGGTTGGTTGGTTGTATTGGGGTTTAACACCACTTTAACAGCTAAGGTCATATCATGGCAGTCGGTGACGCACATGTGTTTCCTGGCTTTCTCACACCGGTACTTACACTACTTTCTTTCCAAAGCCACTGACTACTTTTCTCACATGCTTCAGCAGAAGTGAGAGGCGAAAATATGTCGGAAAGAAAGTTCACCTCAACCGGGTATCAAACTCACAACCACCAGGTCATGAGTCCAACACGCTCACCACTGAGCCACCCTGGCGGGCATATTTTACAAGAATGTCAAAGCAAAATTACTCTTACTGAACATAACTTTTCCAATCTACCTGCAGTATTAGTAAAATTGTTCCCAGAATTTATCAAATATATCTTCTTCCAAAGTTATTAACTGAAGCAAATCAAGGTAGCACAGTGTGCCTGGTGCCTACAACCCAAAGAACACATTGCTCTTCCCCCTTGATTTTCTGGGAGTCACTAATAGCCCTTGTGATCCCCATTTGCTTGTGTTGCCCACCTTAGTACAGATAACTGTCCCCAAAGGCGGTGTTACTTTTTGACAGGTCGCCTCTGTGTACAGAAACGATCAAGACAAAACAAATTGAAAGTTCCGCACAGAATTTGTGTGCAAGTTTGAACTCTCATGATTTTGCAAATACTGCACAAAACTAGGATTTAAACACACCTCTTGCATGCATATGTAATAATTTGTCTTTGGTCATGTTGGTTACTTAAATTTAATTGCATTTCACTGCAATACAGTTTAAACTGACAACACACAGAGGCAGAATAGCCCTTTATCTTTGCTACTGGAAAATTTACAATGGACTTGAGATGGTACATTGCACAATAAATGTCCAAATATAAAGAAAAAACAAAAATCACTGTAACATCTCATAATTGAGACTATTGCCTGCCTATGCTCACAAAGGCTCCTCATCACCAATGAAGGGAAAAAGCTGTGCCCAATGTGGGACTCAAACCAATGGGCTGAGGCTATCCGCACGACAGTCGTGCCTATAATGGAGGTTATCGGCATGACGGTCGTGCCGATAACCATTCTTATTCGCATGACAATCGTGCTGTTAAGCACCACTAACCGCACGACAGAAACTGGACTACTGACAGTACTTTAACTATTGCGTTTGGGAAAAAAATATTCAATTTTTTTAACCCTTTACCAAACAATCCCTGCTTTTAACGACCCTGAGACAGAAGCCTTTTGAAAACATTGTGGGAAAAGGAGACAATGCTGGTAAACAGCGTTGTCTCCTTTTCCCATAATGTTTTCTGCCCCGCTGGAAACAAATTTCAATTTTTGATTTGCGTTTATTTTGCTGCCTACAAGTTCTTTCAACTTGGACCAGACTTAAATTTTGTTGTATGGGAAAGGGTTAAAGGGGTAATAGGGTTTAGGTACCGGAAATTTTGTTTGCCATATTACAAAGCCGTCTTTTTTTCATTTTCGGCGGCCCTTCGATCCAGTTACTTTTTTTCTCAAAATTCTAAAGATATCACCGATTGTGCGGATAGTTGTGACCATTGAGGGTAGGTGATCAAGCTAATTTTCCCCCTACTTTGACTGGGGCTGGGATCTTTTTTTTTTTTCCAGGTTCTTCCTCCTCCTCTTCTCCAATGAAACTCAAATGTTTCTTCCTTTACTGGATTTGTTCCACAACACTCCTGTACATATCGCTCCACTGGCTGATAGGCCTACGTAAGATCCCTTCACACTAAACATTACTAGTACATACTTGGGAATGGTTTAAAACATAAGACCCCTTAGGCCTAAGATAAGGCTAAAATGAATAGTAACAAGAAGATTTCACTATATAAACCCTTGGCAATAATTTCGACCCTAGGGCTATGATTTACATGTTCTTGATGAAGGCCAACGACCGTCATGCGAATACCGGACCTTATCGGCACGACCGTCGTGTCGATAGACATTCATTATCGGCACGACCATAGTGCAAATAAGGGACCTTATCGGCACGACCGTCGTGCCGATAGACACTTCCAAACCAATGATCTCTGCAATACTATTACTGTAGCTTTACCAACTGAGCTAGCCCTGTTCATAAGTGGACCCATCGTCGACTACAACACAATCATAGGATACTGTTTGATAATGTTGATGATTCTTTTCATGCTATATCTAAATTGCCATTTTCACTGTAAAACATCCGGTGTTGGTTTATCCGAATACCACTACAGTGTGAAAACATTAACCGCATCGAGCTTTATCCGCAAAAGAAAAAGAAAAAATAGTACCTCACTTTTACATTTTCCATAATTCATTGAAATGCAGAATGATCTAACGATAAAAAATCTGATTACCTGATTTTTTCATCAAGTTTAAAGCAAATTCATTCGTGCATGAACAGGTTTCGCTTCCTTGTCAACACAGTCATAATCGCTAGAAGCTCGGAAGGGACCAATCGTCCAAAAATCATTGATGGTAGTGGCTAAAAACATTTTCTTGTTTTGAGAAAGCCGTCATGCAGTTGAAACCGCACTGATCTGTAAGCAATGCGCTCATTTTTAAAGAATTTCAGTAGATAGATAGATAGATAGATAGATAGATAGATAGATAGATAGATAGACAGATAGATAGATAAATAAATAAATAAATAAATGGGAAGTTTTAAAGCCATAATTGATCAGTTCTGGGTTTCAGCAGAAATAACTATTTTTCCAACATTTTGAAATGTAGCCCTTGATCGTGGAAAGCTGTTTCTTATACAAATGGTGTCTGTAGGTAAACTGCTCCTTTTCCTAGGACCTTTGGAAATATTGTTTATTAGAAAGGTGTTCGTAGTGTATTCAGCAATGGATCCATTCAAAAACATCAAATTTTAGACTCTTCTAATTCGACCACATCTGCATCCAACAACTCAAAAAGTGGAACAATCAAATTGAAGTTCTTGGCCCAAGTAGAAAACACTTTGGAAAAAGGAGAAAATGTAGTTTACAAGCATTTTAGAAGCTACATACATTTTTTTAAATTCGTCCAAAGCCTGTGCAGACAATAAGCTTAATCCTTTCCCAAAGAATGGTTTTACGGCTCTGAGGTTAAAGCAGTTTGAAAAAAAAAACTGAGGAAAAAGGGGAAAACGGTATTTTCTCCATTTTCTACCTTGTTTTCTTCCCATACAGATAAAAACACCGCCTTTTTGCCCACTCTAAATTTGTCATCTGCAAATTCTTTAAATTTCAGCAGACCAAAATTACCTCATCTAGTAACCCTTTACCTGATATGCCAATTTAAGGCTCTTCCATTTCAGCAGCAAATAAAGATAATTTATGATGTCAAAAATATTGACAAATGAGGATACAAATATTTGATTGAATGGAAAACATTGCGGAAAAAGGAGAAATTGCTCGTTACGAGCAATTTCTCCTTTTCCCACAATGTTTTCAGAAGCTGTCTGGTTTGCTCTTGAAAGGGCAGAAACATGGCAAAAGAAAAAAAAAGTGTAGGTTACCACAATATTTCTGAAAGTTTTCTTCCCCAGGTTCATTAAAACTCCGGATAGTGTTGTAAAGGGTTGTAATAGATAACGAGTTTTGCTCTTGAAATTATTGTGTCGACAAGTTCTTGTGAAAAATTAATGTCACTATGTGGTAAAAAGTTGTCAAGTTATTTATCAGTACATTACAAGTAGCCTCGAGTGTCCCTATTCAAAGGATGATAAGGAAATAACAGGATAAACTTAAGAAAAAAGTTGAGAACATAACCTAGAAATTAATCTCCTCCATTAAAAAATAATTCATGCACTGAAATATCTCGGTGTGCAAACATTTAAACGTTGAGATCTTTGCAAAAAAGAAAAGGAACTGAATTGTACTTTAATTTTCACTGTTTTCATAATTTATTGACACAAAAAATAAAATACTTGTACATGTATGTAACTCAGTAAGTATATCTATTGAAGAATGATCTAGTCTATTTATTTGAGTTTCACTAGCACAAAGTTCTGGTCTCGAAATGTGTCTGAATTGCTTTAAATTTGATTTATTTTTGCGGAGGTAGGTCCCCCGAATCCCAATTTCAAAGAGAAGCTTGTCAAACCCATCCCTTCTTCAGAACAAGGAATAACTCTAACATTATACTAAAGTCTTGTAAATTGTTTCTCCTCTTGGGGCTAGAGTGTAGAGCGTTCCAGCGAAGACAAAGCTACAAAAATAACAACAGAGCTACCCTCCGAATCGAAGCAAGGTCTCTTGTCCTAACCTGCCAACAACATGTAGTAAAAAAGTCAAATTTTAATAGATCTAGATATAAAGCAAACTTACGAATAAAGATAGAAGGCAATAGATCTAGGGGAGGAAATAGGCCTTAACTCTTTACCAAACGACAAAATTCTGGATCTGTCCAAATTGTAAGCATTTGCAGCCGACAAAATAAATGTGGTTAAAGAATTGATATTTGATTTAGGAAGGGGAAAAAAAAAACATCGTGGGAAAAGGCGAAAATGCTGCTTACCAGCATTTTCTCCTTTTCCCACAATGTTTTCAAAAGGCTTCTTTTACAGGGATGTTAAAAGTCGGGATTGTGTGGTAAAAGGGTTAAATAACAGATCAGAGTTGGACTGGAATAAAGGAAACGAAAGAAAGGTCACCGTCAGGATCCATCGTGATTTTATGGTCAAAGGGAAATAACTCGTATATTTTGTTTATCTATTAGTTACCAAGAGTACTCTCCCTTATAGTCGGAATAGTCTTTTCTTCAACCGTTACAGTCACAGAAACTTAACGAACCGGTGCGAAGTTATTTTTACCCCTGCGGTCTATACTAAAAAGCCAGAACCTTTTTATGCCTTATCCTTCTAAATAAGTGAATTGAAACTGTCAAACCAATTTCAAAAATCAATATCTTTGCTATTTCAAAGGAGTCTTCTTTTGGAAAAATGTTCTGAAATGGACCGTGTAGATTCAAGATCAGATTGCACGTCCTTATGTAGTCTACGCTCATTTTTAGTGCGTGCTGATTCTTTAAGTTATGGTTTGCCCGCCGAGTATTTTTGGTTTTATTTTGTCAATGGCAGGATGCTGAACCATTGCGTTATCTAAGGATAGGGCAACCTAATGGGATTCGTGTAACATCGCCTTTCATCCATCGATTCCGCTAAGACTCTGGTTACAAATAAGTAAGATCGATGCTGGAAACAGGCAGCTATCGGCCGATCGATTACGGGTTTCCCGAATCTTAGCCGAATCCATAAGTTTTCTCGTGCGAGTGGAACTAAAATTCCAAAGCGTTTGAATCATTTTCAAGCTACAAACATCCGGGATATTCCGGCAAAATTTAAGCCGGAACTACTTGAACTCAATCTCTTTCTACTGCTGTGTACCTAATCGCGATGGAGTATTAGATTTCCCCCCCCCCCCCCCGTTCCACAAAAAGGTAGATGGGGGTGTGTGGGTAGGGGTGAAAATCTAAACTAGAATGAACATCAGTAATATCGAGAGAAAACATAGCTGCATCTCCATATATTAGCTTGGAAGATTCAGGTATGCTGTCACTTTCTGCCCCCTTTTCCTTACGATCAATGATCAAATAAGTTCTAAGACCTAATTGACCGAAAACATGTCGTTGGTTAATATACGTTTGAAATTGTAACATGAGAGTCCTTATCTATCGCATACATTCATCATTTGATAAATCTTATTATAAAAGTTCAGCGTGAGCTGTTACTTTGATAACCAAATTGTTACTTTCAAGTTCAAATTTTGGCGGTGGCTTTGTTTACAATTGTGATGGAATACAAGGGAGATTACCATCGATTGACACACAATTGTAGCCGCTCCTGCAATTGTTTTTATTTTCTTTCTTTTGTCTGCTTTTATAAGATTTCATAAGTTGCAGCGTCTTCAGTCCTGTCTTTAACTATACTAGAAATAATGACAGGTCTACGAACAATTTTTCGATACAGATCGTCTTCAAACTGCAACGATGTTTATTCGTCTTTGGTTTTACCCTGTCCATAAACATAAGGGATGTAACTCTGCCATTAAAATGGATGTCGGTTCGTGTACGAGTTTTCTCCCTTTGACCATAAAATTATCTCCATTTAAACGACGTACGAGACAAATATTTCTAACTTACAGATTTTTAATAAACTTTACACATAGAAAGCTCATCATGTCTCTAGGAGATTACAGTAAAATAAAATTTGGATACTTTTGCTTATTCCTGAGGAAAAGGACTATTAAAAGATATACTGTTCCAGAATTCTGCTTATAATATTGGGTTTAACTCTTTACCAGACAATTAGGACTTTTAACAACTCTCAGGGAGAAGCCCAATTAAAAAACCTTGTGGGATAAGGAGAAAATGCTGGTAACCAGCATTTCTCCTTTTCCCACAATATTTTCTGCCCTCTCTCAAACAATTTTTAATTTTCCACACATCTTTTATAATGTGGTCTCCAAATGCTTTCAATTTGGACACATCTGTAATTTTGTTGTTTGGTAAAGAGTTAGGGCGCCTTTCTTTAAATATCTCAGCAGTTTACATGAAAAATGTACAAAATATATCATTTTAATGAAAATTCACATATTTCAGCACATAAAAAAAAGCCTGGTTTTGAGCATGGTAAATGTTCAAATGTGCATGTTATATATCACTGAGTTAAAAAGGAAAATAATTTGACTGAATTATTGGTTTATCTTAAATAAATACATATTTTCTAATGGACAGATTTTTCTTAAAATTTCCAAACTTTCAGTATTAAAAATAGCACCCATCCCTGCTTATTATGTTAGAAAACAAGGTTAAAGGTCACTGTGGAACTTATTTTTTTCAAGGAAAACAATAGGGTAAAAGACTTAGTGGGAAAAGGAAAAATGCTGTTAACCCATTACCACACAATCCCTACTTTTGATGCCTCTGAAAAAGAAGCCTTTAGAAAAAATTGTGGAAAAAGGAGAAAATGCTGGTAATCAGCATTTTCTCCTTTTCTCACACTGTTTTCTACATTTCACAAAACAAATTTCAATTTTTCAGTCACTTTTATTTTGTTGTCTGCAAATTCCTTCGATTTGGACAAGTCTTAAATTTTGTCGTTTGGTAATTAATGAGTTAAGGAGCGATTTCTCCTTTTTCAACAATAATTTTCTAAGTGGAAACAGCTACACTTCTACAGCTTTAAATTTCCCACATTTTTTTCATTGTTTGGTGCATTATGCCATGACTCCTTTTTTATTTTACAAAGTAGCAATTCAAAGATCCATTTTTTCCTCTTTTCCAATACCACCCAAAGAAAATGCTAAATTGTTTCAGTGCACCAATAGTATTAAACCTTGCATAGGTGCTCTTTTGATTCAATATCCAAGACAAAAAATACATGCATAGTAGGATGTGTACGAACATTTGTCATATACTTCGTTCAGCCGGTTCATGCCACACAGAACTTCCCATTGACGAAAATCAGTGTAAATAGAGTAGAAAGGAAGTAAAAGTGTTCATAAAATACAGACACTTTTAAAAGTTGCACAAATTATAAGATAAACAAATGAATGAACAGGATCTTTTATCCCGCCATAGGCTGCCTTAGTTTCAGGAAGAATCTTGCTCATTTTAAATCCATTCAACCCTTTCCCAAACGACAAAATTTTAGACTAGTCCAAATTGAAAGCACTCAAAGACGAAATATATACATATAAACCTAGCTCAATAACTGAAATTTGTTTCCAGTAGGGTAGAAACCATTGTGGGGAAAGGAGAAAATGCTGGTTACCAGCATTTTCTCCTTTTCCCTCAATGATTTCAAAAGGCTTCTGTCTAAGGGTCGTAAAAATCAAAAATTGTTTGGTGAAGGGTTAAGATTCCTAAGGAAATGATTAATGGATCTATATAATTTTAAATTATGAATGCTGCCAGAAGTATTAGGGTAATACCTTTTTTCAAAAATCAAATTTAACATGAAATGAGTGCCTTCTACATTTCGTGACTTTTTTCACACCAACATACTTATGAATTTTCAGGCTTTTCTTAACCCTTTACCCCATAAGGCATTTCTATGGTATCTCTAATTGAGCCTAAATAACAGCAAAGATGAAGCTGCTTCTTATGTGTTTATGACACCTTTTGATAGCATAGAAAACATTGTGACAAAAGGTGAAATTGCTCGTTACGAGCAATTTCACCTTTTGTCACAATGTTTTCCAAAGGCTCCTAGAAGCGATGCGTCAAAATGAGTATCTATGGAGTAAAGGGTTAATTACATCATCATTATATATCTAAATGACGTTGTCATGAATGACATGACGTCATGTTGTTTAATAATAATAATTGTCGCTTTGATGACGTTTGGTGCCAGGATATCACAGCAGTACTGCTGATAGGGTCTTGAAACTGTTCTTCACATTGCAGCTATTTTGGTTGAACTGTTGCTAGCTTCTGGATCCATATTCCATTTTTGCTGTTCTATTTTTTCTACCCTACACAGTTTCTCTAGTATATAGCTAGACTTGTTTTGAAGTGTGGTTGGTGACTGTACAGAAAACTGTTATCTTGTAGAATTTGTACAGATCTGTAAGCAATTTACTCCTTTTCTAGGAATCTTTAGAAAGAATAAATCAATTGGAAAGGTGCTTGTAGTCATACTAGATTACCCTTAATTAATTTACCAAACAATCCCTGGTTTTTACGACCCTGAGACAGAGGTGTTTTGAAAACAATGTGGGAAAAGGAGAAAATGGTGGTAGCCAGCATTTTCTCCTTTTCTGCAATGTTTTCTACCCTTCCCAGAACAAATTTTCAATTTTTAGTCACATTTATTGTGCTGTCTGCAAATGCTCTCAGTTTGGACTCGTCTAAAACTTTGTTTTCTAGTAATGGGTTAATCCGTTCAAAAACATCAAATTTAAGACACTTTCAGTTCCACAGCATCTGCAGCCAACAAATTAAAAAGTCGTATTAATAAAGTGAAGTTCTTGGCCAGGCAGAAAAAACTGTTGGAAAAGAAAAAAAAGATGCAGGTTTCCAGCATTTTCTCCGTTTCCCTCACTATTTTAACTCTTTACCAAACAACAAAATTATAGACTGGTCCAAATTGAAGGCACTTGCAGACCACAAAATAAATATGACTCAAAAACTGAAATTATAGTTTGATGAAAACTGTCTATATTTTTTTGCAGACAAGAAAATAAATGTAACTCAAAAATTGAAATTCGTTTTCAGCAGGGTAGCAAACATTGTGGCAAAAGGAGAAAATACTGGTTATCAGCATTTTCTTCTTTTCTTATAACGTTTTAAAACTGCTTCTTTCACAGGGTTGTTAAAAGTTGGGATTTTGTGGTAAAGGTTTAAACAGGAATATGAATTACCTGACTTCACTTTGTTTTAATGGTAATTCTTTACTGTACAATCTCTGGTTTTTATGACCCTGAGGGAGAAGCCTTTTGAAAACATTGTGGGAAAAGGAGAAAATGCTGATAACCAGCATTTTCAGCTCCACTGGCTGAAGGCCAGCGAGCTATTGTCATGGCGTTGTGTCCGTCGTGCGTCCGTCCGTGCATCCGTAAACTTTTTCTTTAAAAAACTTCTGCTCAGAAACTATTGACTGGATTTTTACCAAATTTCACAGGAATGTTTCTTGGGTGGTCCTCTTTCAAATTCCTTCAAATAATTGTGTTCCATGGATAATTCTGGTTGCCATGGCAACCAAAGTAAAAAACCTTTAAAAATCTTCTCCTCCCAAACTGGCTCTGCTAATTGGATAGCATTATTCTTATGCAGGAATGTTCCTTAGATAGAGGTCTACAGAACTCCTTAAAAAAAAAAAAGATTCGTAAAAAAATTGGCTTTTATGGGAGACTCATTTTCCTTTTATGGTATAAAGTAAAATCTTTGAAAAATTTCTTCTCTCAAACTATTGTTTTGATTTCATTGTTGTATTGCAGGTTAGTTCCTATGGTGGTAAGTCTTTACCATGCAATCCTGACTTTTAACGACTCTAAAGAAGAAGTCTTTGGAAAACTCGATCTCTTGGAAAAGGAGAAAATACTGGTAATCAGTATTTTCTCCTTTTCCCTCAGTGTTTCCTACTCTATCACAGAGAGAAATCATCATTTCATCAATGTTTAATTTGTTGTCTGCAAATGCTTTCAGTTTGGTCACATCCCAAATTTTGTCGTTTGGTAAAGAGTTAAAGATGGTTGCTTTACATAATCTACAATCCTTTTCATATAAAACAAGAGAACCTCTGCACTTTGATCAGTTCTGGTAAAGGTTTGTTGACCCACTGGTTATCCAATCAAACTGAACCTGCAACTTCAATAAAAACAATTGCCACAATACATATTTTCTATATTTCTATATTTTGATGTTTCCCCACCCAAAATGGTTTGTAACAAGACCCTTTTTAACCCATTACCACACAGTCCCTACTTTTGACGTCCATCACAAAGAAGACCTTAGAAAACATTGTTGGTAAAAGAGAAAATGCTGGTAACCAGCATTTTCTCCTTTTCCTACAATGTTATCTACCCTTCACAAAACTTTCAAATCTTCAATCACCTTTATTTTTTCATTTGCAAATGCTTTCCATTTGGACAACCCTAAAATGTTGTCTTTTGGTAATGAGTTAACTAGATCTACAACCAGAAGACAAAATTTTTATAACTGGTCATAATTGAAAGATGTTGCAGACAACATGATAAATCTTCAAATTAGTAAAACTTGTATCAAAAAGGGTAGAAATTATTGTGTAAAACTAAGAAAATGGCTCTATTATTTTCTTCTTTTCTCACAATGTTTTTCATAGCTTTTTTTCTTTTCTGACCTAAAATGCAGGAGTGAATGGTAATTGTTAAAAACTTCTCTTCACCGTTACAGAAAAATGAGGCCTGTGGAGCGATACAGGTGCTCAAACCCCTCTAGTCTCCTTTTCCCACAATGTTTCCTACCCTGCTGGAAACAAATTTCAAATTTCCAGTTACAGTTATATTGTCGTCTGCAAGTGCTTTCAATTTGGACCAGTCTAAAATTCTGTGGTTGGTAAAGAGTAATTACCGGTACACCCAGAGAACTGAATATTTTTGTAAAATACATGTATATATACATGTATATGCACACAACTGCATTGTTAAATAAATAAGGTTCGTTTTATGAATTTCTATCTTTTTATCTTCTCATTCCTTTTACCCCATTCCACACAATCCTGAGTTTTAACAACCCCAAGTAGAGAAGGCTTTTGAAAACACTGTAGGCTTTCTAAAACATTGTAGGAAAAGAAAAAAAAAATATTGGTAACCAGACAGGATGCCTTTGAAGAAAAAGAAGGCTTTTTAACCCTTTACCACTCAATAACGACTTTTAACACCCCTTGAGGAAGAAGCCTTTTGAAAGCACTGTGGGATAAGGAGAAAATGCTGGTAACCAGCGTTTTCTCTTTTTCCCACAGTGTTTTCTACCCTATCAGGATCAAATTTCATTATTTGAGTCGCATTTAAGTTGTACTTTCAATACTTTCAAGTTGGGCAAGGTCAAAACTTTGCCGTCTGGTAAAGAGTTGAAATATTGGAGGTTTTTGAAAACGTTGTGGGGAAAAGAAGAAAATGCTGCTGACCACAAGAGAAGTCATTCAGATAAAGAGATGGCTTTTGAAAACATTGTTGGAAAAGAAGAAAATGCTTGTGACCAGAAAAGGAGAATTCTTCTGAGAAATCGACAGCTTTTGAAAACATTGTGGGAAAAGATGAAAATGCTCTGTAGCTCAGCTGGTAACAATATTTGAGCAAGCATGTTGCTGGTACAAAATTCAAGCTTGCCAATTTCTCTCAGAGAATTTATGATAGATGGTCATTGCAACACGATACATTCCTATCTTGCTTCTGAATAACCTGTGTATGATGCCCTGGATGGTTATGTGGGAAAGCAGCCAATGACTTAGGAACACCATAGTGAGAAGTGCTGGAAAAAAAACCTGGGAGAAAATGTGTAAGTGGTTGCAGCTGTGACATCATTGAAAATATTTGAATAGTATCAACTCTTAGGCAGTTAAGCAAGGCCGTCGGAAGCGGTCCGGCCGGTACGGCCATGGCCGGACCAAATTTTCGGCCGAAAATGAAAAATGGCCAGAGCAATTTTCGAAAAGAAAATGCGCAATATAAACCTCAAAAAATGCACCAGAATGCACCACAGAGCGCCTTATTTTCAAAAAATTTCCCGGGGGAGCATGCCCCCCGACCCCCCTAGCATGGATTAACCCATTACCAAACGACAATATTTTAGACTGGTCCAATTTGTAAGCATTTGCAGACGGCAAAATAAAGGTGACTGAAAATCTGAAATTGATTTTGTGAAGGGTAGAAAACATTGTGGGGAA
Organism: Tridacna crocea; assembly: GCA_943736015.1. Taxonomy (NCBI): domain Eukaryota; kingdom Metazoa; phylum Mollusca; class Bivalvia; order Cardiida; family Cardiidae; genus Tridacna; species Tridacna crocea. The sequence continues at coordinate 22,582,220 of OX031067.1, read as the reverse complement.
AGGAGAAAATGCTGGTTACCAGCATTTTCTCCTTTTCACACAATGTTTTCTAAAGGCTTCTTTCTCAGGGGTATCAAAAGTAGGGATTGAGTGGTAATGGGTTAAATGCGTAATATTTTTCCGGGGGAGCATGCCCCCGGACCCCCCCCCCCCCCCCCCAAGCATGGCTTGACGACTTTGTCGCTCGCCATACTGGCTGGACCAAATGAAATTTCCTTCCGACGGGCCTGTTAAGTGCAACTCAAGGACCTTTTGCAGACAGTGTTGATCATGATCAGACTGTGCAGAACAAATAGTCTGATCTTTGATCTACACTATCTTATAAGGGGATGTCTAATCCTGAAATAGCCAAATTTTGGTTTTTACTATCAGTTTGAAGGTTTCATCTGTTACTTAGAAGGATAAGGGTTGAACTTTTAAACAAACAAATCTGCCAAACTATAAAAGTTCTGTACTATTTAGTATTAATAACATTTACGGATAGTATTTGATCAAAAGTTTCTCAAAAGAAGGACTTTGCGAAGGATGATGAAATTATTGTGGCAAAAGGAAAATAACATGCAACCAGAAGTTTTCCTCAAGATTCTCATCGTGTTTTCCAAAAGCCTAAACAGTGTCCCTAAGTATCGGGACTGTCTTGTAAAAGGTTAAATTGCACGATAATTATTTGATTAAAATGTAGAAGAAAGAGTCATATACAAGCATACTGTTTGACAAATTTTTTCATTGATTTACATAAGCTGCGGTGTAGTCTACATAATTATGTGCAAATATGATTTTCTTTGATTCATATGTGACGAAAAAAAATAGATAAATAGCCATTTTTCTCAATAAGATACAGTTTAATTACAATATCGAATTATATATTTTATCAATCAACCCAATAAATAATGCACATAGACTCGTACTGCAAAACTATCGCAGGTGGGATTTAAAAAAAAAAAAAAAAAATGGTCCAGGGGAGAAAACTCGTACTGTCTAAGAGTAAGAGTAAAGCGAGAGTAGTCTCCCTTATAATGATCCACCCTTCATCATTTCTCCTAGACGTTTGATGGATCAAAGTACTAAACACAACACTGAGAAAAAGGTGACATGCATGTAACGTTTTTAATCTGTTTTTGATGAAGATTTCAATTAATTTTAACAAAAGAGTGTCATTGGTATTGATTTTAATACAAAACACTAGAATCTAAGTTTTAAATAAGATTATTTTCTGCTTTTTCTACTTGAAATCCGAATGGAATCACCGAAAAAAGTTTTAATCTTTGAAAATCGCCATTTGCAAAGGTATGAGGTTTGCGGACGGCATAGTTTAAAATGACCCTTCACAGAATGCACGATCTGATTCCGAGTCTACACAGTTTACTTCTGTCGTAAACCTTTCAGTGCAAAATAAATAGATTCAAATTCTAGCGGACTGCTATAAATACAATCTATTGAAACTCACAAAGAATTTGTTTGTATAGGCTTGACTACACCAGCGGATGACATAGATCAAAGATCAGACTGCACATTCTGTGCAGTCTGATCTTGATTTCTGCCGTCCGCAAAAGTCTCTGCTTTCGCCTATGGCGCCAAAAGGGTTAAGCCTTTTTGGATAGAGTTAAAATCTTTATCAGACAGATATAGTTCCGGTCACTGTTCAAATCGTCGACAGAGGTTCGATATCTTAAAGCGCGTAAAAACAAAAACTTCAAAGTGCCATATGCAGTAAAAGTTGCCTTTACAGTCTGTGTAGATCATGATCAGACTGCACAGAATGTGCAGTCTGATCTTTGATCTACACCGCGTCCACTTTCCTCAGACTTTCTGTACAATTTTATGCAGCTTTAAAACCGTTAATGATTAATAGTTCGGTAAGTTTTTTTAGACTGAAGTTATCTCTTGTTTATTTGGCGCTCTATGGGTTTGTAACGGGAATGGTTTGATATTCATTGGGATTTATTTTAACTAGACATTATCTTCCTACATTAAGCCAATTTACGTTTTGAAGTTGAGCTATAAAATTACCTTCCATATTTAGCGATATATGTCGATATCGTCATTGAATGAAAACATAGTTTTGTTTGTAAGTTTGCGTTAAAGGTGGGTATTTAGAATTTTACATCTCACCAAATTAAAAAATGTATATATCACTGAAATTCACATGAAAAAATAATACAAATCATCAGTAATTAAGACTCATAAAATTACAAAAAATTTTTTTTTTGATGGTGTTCCCTTAAAAGGCTACGTAGCCCCTTTAGGTATTTTTAGATTTCGCGCCAAAAATCAATAAAGCATTGTGGGAATGTCCAGTGACTGGCACGTGACTAATAACGCTTAAATTCCCTTCCATATCAGACATGTAATAATTATTTTCTATAATGTCTTCTTCGGACGTTATGTTTTAAACTTCATCTGTGTATTCCTGTATGTAACTCAGCGAATTTGTCTTCCAAAAATAGAACTTGTCTCCCGTTGGTGTCAAACTGGGCCGTAGTAAATCTCTAATTGCTCGTGCTGTTGGATGGTTTTCGTCTACTGGAGTTTTATGAACGCAAATTAAAAGGCATTGGGAGTATAAGGATGATTTTTTTGCATTTTTGTAAAATTTTCGTCCCAAAATCTGAAGGGCCACCTTTAAGTTATCGTAGTGGTTATCATAACTCATTAATTTCATGCACTGAACATCTATTACCTCAATGATATCTGTTACAAAATATTGCATTTTTATTGTAGCGCGATTTTACAATGAATTCCAAATTCAAATATTGGCGGTAATAATTCACATGAAATAAACGGGAGACTACCTGCCGCCTGTTAAGAAAAATAATAAGTTTGACCGACGTTTTTTTGTCTGGTGGCATGTAGTTTTTAGAACGGTTAAAATTAACAAGTTGACCGCATGAACTGGTTGATATCCGTTACACCTAGATGAAAATTTATCGTTTGTCCAACGGATCGTCTCTACAGACGTTACCGTGTTTGTTCGTCCTCGGTTTTATGCTTGCTCTTGGCTGGCATTTTTTGTAAGGTGCACAGGCATATAAGGACCAGAGACAGGAAGAGGAGGTTCCATGTCCCGCCTACTGCACGTACTATGCACATACTATAGCCGCAGTAATTTAGCACCTCCGGAAGTAGCCATAGCGAGGTTTAGGGCGGAGTCTTTGTTTTATAGGCGTACCATTCAATGGTATGCACGTACTCACAACGCGAAGCAGTCAGAAATAAGCCGTTTCCTCTCCAATAAGGGAGGCAACTGTAGCATTACTAATTCCAAAATTTTGTACGAGTTGTTTCCCTTCGACCATTAGTCGTTCATCATTCTCTTGCAAGACCCATATATTTTGAATGAATATCAGTCCGGAATAAAAAGCACAGCAAAAGCGCAATTAATTGGACGGAAATAAGCGATAGTAGCAATAAATTAAACAAACAGAGGAGAAAAGGCAATGTAAATTGGTGTTGCAAACAAAAATTGATGCGAAAGGAACAAACCGGAAATCGCAAATAAGCTTAAGAGAAGATATGACACTAGTTCCATGATTTCTTTACGATTCTACTGGTGCCAATGGTTGTAAGTCGCGTGTTTCTTTTTTTAAAATAAACAGGTGTATATCTTTGCATATGAACCATATCAAACTCAAAGGCAATAAAACAGTAAACATGAACGAGATTCATCTGTTCAGTATCCGGATTGTAGATATATTCGGATAAAAGTTTGAATTGTGAGAAAAATTTGAAATTTATTCAATACAACACTTTAAGCTAGTTGAAAACAAAATAAAGAAAATAGCATAACTGAGAGAGGTTAGTATAAATACAGTTGTAAAAACTTTTGTCTATCGAATGGCAGTCATTTGAACAGAATATCAGACGTTTCGCTACTAAGACTTTTCACACTTGAGACGTTTCACTATTTAGACGTTTCCTACCAAGATGTTTCACTACCTTTTTTCGTTTATTGAGACATTTCACTACCCTTTTTTTATATGCAGGTAACTTTATTGGATTACCACTATTTTTTTCTGTTTTAAAAAATAAAAAAGAAAAACAGCTAATTTATGAAACTTATTTATAGTATCCATTTTTATTTTGATATTTTCATCACTGAATGTTTTGTGTGAATTTGATGAGTATGTAGTTATTCAAAATGGGGATGGAACAATGTAAATGAATAGGCTGAGGTCGGTGGACTATTTTTTTTTTTGTAGCATTTGAGTGATAATATGCAGCCATTATGAAGAAAAATTGTGTAAAGTATTTTCTTCTTATCACAAACTGTTTTCTTAACCTGTTTCTAAATGACAATATTTTAGAATGGTCCAAATCAAAAGAGGTTGCAGATAATAATTTGACTTAAGTTAAGTTTGAAAAATAAGTACACCTTTGGATAGAACATATTGTTGTAAAAGAAAAAAATCACTTGTTACAAGGAATTTCTTCTTTTACCACAATGTTTTCCTCAATATAATATCTCAGGGTCTTAAAACCAGGATTACGGATCGAGCTAGCTTTCTCAGGGTTATAAAAGGTTAAAGGGTTGAAGAAGGTATGCTTATTTTTTGGATGCCAGCATATCATCTATTTTTGATGTTATTAAACATTGTTGCGCAAGATTGATTGGTTGGGGCTTAAAATCCTTCAACACTAACATTAATTTAGCTTAAGGGTTAATTGGTTTATTGTAACCACACACTGTACATGACATCCTTTTAATCTGTACCACACTTATTGAGAGACAATATATACCTGGCCATTAACACCTTGTCTTATTATCCTATTTAAATTCAAATCAGTTACAAATACATGTACTTAGTTGATGTATTTATGTGTAGTAATGCAAAAGGGACCACCTGGGAACTTCATAAAACAAATTTTTGATAATGATATCAGATATAGTTTACAGCATCTTCAAAAAGGGAAATGTTGGCCCTGGTCAGCCTGCCCAGTCTACACAATCTGACTAGGTTTGGTACTTTTTGCATTCTCAAGGTGGTTTTTAATGGTTTTCAAATCATGCATTTCCAATTTTGTGAATTGTACATAGTTTTTTTGCTTTTGACCTGAAAAAAAAAAAACAAAATAAAGACTAGCTAAACATGAAATAGGTTGAAGATGACATTTCAAAGTGGCTATACATTGACAAGGAGGCTTGGTTGAAGATGACATTTCAAAGTGGCTATACATTGACAAGGAGGCTTGCGATATGGTAAAAATCAAGGTTAATAAATGAGTTATTGCATGTCACAAGTAATTCTTAGCTTAACACAATGTCTCGCAATCTGTTGTATTCCTACAATGTTTTAACCCTATCACAAGCAATAACTTGTTTTTAAGACCCTGAAATATTATATCTTTGATAACATTGTGGGAATAGCTTGTTATAAGTAATTTCCCAATGGATCTTCCCTATAAGGTACTTAGTTTTCAATCAAGACTCATTTTAATATGTAGACTTTGGTTGGTTGTATTGGGGTTAAACGCCACTTTAACAGCTAAGGTCATATCATGGCGGTTGGTGACCCACATGTGTTTCCTGGCTTTCTCACACCGGTACTTACACTACTTTCTTTCCAAAGCCACCGACTACTTTTCTCACATGCTTCATGCAGAGGTGAGAGGCGAAGATAAATAGTGAAACGTCTGCCACTCATTTGAACACCCGGTAATTTCAACACCCACTCATTTCGACACATTTCAGTAATTTCAATCCCCGGTGGAAAAATGTTTGCAAACTTTGGTCATATCGACTTCTTATTCTTTAGAGCACTTTTTAAACTCGACTTTTTATTATCAAGTTACTTTAATTTCTTTTAAAGATGTCATATCAGTGTAATTTTGTGTTGGTGTGTGACCAAAACATGTTTTTAAATAACTTTTTTCAAGGGGAATTACTCAGAGTATGGGTATATTTGTACAAATTTATGTACAGTGTATTCTACTCAGCCTTCTTAATATAGAGATTAAAATGCAGTATAATATTTATCACACCTTCACATGTCTTTAACTGTGTTTGACTTCACATTTTTATCGATTGGAATAAATCATAATTAATGAAAATCATACAAAATATAACAAATGCCTAGACTAGACCACCTAAAAAGAGATTAAGAAAACATAAATCCTTCACACATTCAAGATAAAAATGCATCTACATACAGTATGTCTATTACGAATCTGTAATTCACAGAAACCCTTTTATGTCCAGCACAGCGGAGTTTTTTGTCATGCAGTGAGGTAACCTTTGAAAGCATTGTGTCAGTGAGAGTTTTTAATAAGAGCAAACCGCAATGCAGACTTTTTGAGCCATTTGGACCACATGGCAAACGATAAGTTAAAGAATGTTTGATTAATAATTGAGTTCTTCTTAAACCCTTTACCACACAATCCCAACTTTTAAAAGTGGGTATTTAGAATTTTTACATCTCACCAAATTAAAAAATATATATATATCACTGAAATTCATATGAAAAAGTAATACATATCATCAATAATTAAGATTCATAAAATTACACAAAAAATTTTTTTGATGGTATTCCCTTAAAAGGCTACGTAGCCTCTTAAGGTATTTTTAGATTTCGCACCAAAAATCAATAAAGCATTTCGGAAATGCCTAGTGACTAGCACGTGACTCATAACGCTTAAATTCCTTTACATAACAAACATGTAGTAATTATTTTCCATAATGTCTTCTTCAGACGCTATATATGGTTGAAATTTCGTCTGTGTATTCCTGTATGTAAATGAGCAAGTTGATCATCTAAAAATAGAATGTGTCTCTGGTCGGTGTCGACCTGGGCTGTAGTAAATCTCAAATTTCTCGTGTTGTTTGACGGTGTTCGACTACTGGGGTTTTATGAATGAAAATTATAAGGCTTTGGGAATATAAGGATGAATTTTTTGCATTTTTGTACTTTTTTGGTCCCAAAATCTGAAGGGCCAGCTTTAACAACCCTGAAAAAGAAGCATTTTGAAAACATTTTGGGAAAAGGAGAAACTGCTGGTAACTACAGACTACTTCTATATAAACTACCAAAAAAAAAAAGAAAAATTTTTGTACCCCCCACAAAAGGGCTGGCAGGGGTATTAAGTCACATCAAGTCACAAGTCTAGTTCGACTTGCTGAAATAAAAAGGAAATGCAGACAACAAATGAAATGTAGTTCAAGCAATGAGATTTGTCTTTGACAGTCAAAAACATATTGGGAATGTAGTTCAAAAGTAGGTGAAGTGTTTGATAGAAAAAATTATTTGTTGGAAAAGGAGAAAACGCTAGTTCCCAATATTTTCTCATTTCCACATTATTTTCAAAATACATTTTCCTGGAGGTAATCAAGGGTTAATGAACTTTTCTTTCCATCTTTGTAGTGTAAATATGAAAGGGAGGTGTAAAACGCAGAAACTTGTTTACCTCGTCAGAGAAGAGAGAAATCAAAAACCATAATATTTTTCGGGAAGAAGTTGTGAAGTATTTAACGAAAAAGTGGGGCAAGAGTCTTCCACCATCCACACTCTGTGTTTTTCTTTAAAAGACAAAAAGAAATGGACAAGTGGTTTGGAAGATTACAGGGTTCAGACTAGCATACCAAAACACATGAACCTGGATGAGAGCCTTTATCGTTGGTACTTAGACTTAAGTTTAAGAAATATTGTTGTAAGTGGTAATATGCTTGTCAAAAAGGTGAAGAACTTGGCTGTGAGTTGGGGATTCAGGATTTATCTTATACCAATGGATGGCCTGCCAGATTTAAGAAATGCCATAGTATTAGAGCATGCAAACCTAAATTTAAGAATGTTTTTCATGTCCAACCCAAGTTTTTACTAGTTTTAATTCTTTATCTCGACCAAATTCCTGTTGACTTTTTTTTTCACCAGCAATTTCTCCTTTTCTCACACTGTTTTGTACTCTTTACTAAACAAATTTCAAATTTTTAGTCACCTTTATTTTGTCATCTGCAAATGCTTTTGATTTCAACAAACCCAAGATATTGTCGTTTGGTAATGAGTTAACTCTTTATTTCAACTAAAATCCTGTTGTTTTTTTACAAGATGAAAACCTTTTAGAGTCAAACCAAAAGCATTTACAGACAAAGGTGAAAAAACATATTGCAGGAGAAGGAGAAATGTTGTATATTTGCATTTTCTCTTTTTTTCAGTCTTTTTTTGTAGTTCTGTTTTTCTGGGGGATTAGCTCACCTGGGCAGCTCAGTGGTCAGCGAACTTGAGACCTGGCTGTGGTGAGTTTGATATCCACTGAGGCAAACTTTCTTTTCTGCCTCATACGGGTGATGCATGTGAGAATGTATCGAGTGATCCTGAAAGAAAGTTATGTCAGTACAGGTGTGAGAAAGCCAGGAAATACATGCATAGGAGCACTGACTGCTATGATACGACCTCAGCTGTTAAAATGGCAATTAAATCCAATTCAATCAATCAATCAATCAGTCATGAGAATTGGAGGTATAAAGCTTTTGAAAAGATTATGGGAAAAGAGGAAAATGTAGATGACCTACATGTTGTTTTTCCCCAAGTTTTTTTTTTAACAACTCAAAACAGTAACCATCCCTTGACTTATATTTGTCAGTTGCAAATCCTTTCAGTATTGTTTGTTAAAGTATTAGCTTCAGGTAAAGGAAATAGTGAGAAGTGAGAATGCAAACACTGATTTAAATTTTTTTAAAAATCTTCGCCAAACTACATAATTTTATACTTGTCCAAGTTGAAAGCTTTTGCAGACAAGAAAATAAATGTAACTCAAAAATTGAAATTTGTTTTCAGCAGGGTAGCAAACATTGTGGGAAAAAGAGAAAATGCTGGTTATCAGCATTTTCTTCTTTTCCTTTAATGTTTTCAAACTGCTCCTTTCATAAGGTTGTTAAAAGTTGGGATTTTGTAGTAAAAGTTTAAACAAGAATATGAGTTTACTGACTTCACTTTGTTTTAATGATAATTCTTAACCTTTTACTGTTCAATCCCTGGTTTTTATGACCTTGAGGGAGAAGCCTTTTGAAAACATTGTGGGAAAAGGAGAAAATGCTGATAAACAGCATTTTCTCCTTTTCCCACGATGTTTTCTACCCTGCTGGAAACAAATTTTAAATTTCTAATTACAGTTACAGTATATTGTTGTCTGCAAGTGCTTTCATTTTGGACCAGACTAAAAAGTGTGTCGTTGGTACAGAGTTCAGCAATTACACTCGGAATATTTTTGTAAAATACATGCATATATATATTTATGCACAGAACTGCATTGGGAAATAAATAAGGTTTATTTGATGAATTTCTATCTTTTTACCTTGTTATCCCTTTTACCCCATTCCACACAATCCTGAGTTTTAACAACCCCAAATAGAGAAGACTTTTGAAAACACTGAAGGCTTTCTAAAAAATTGTAGGAAAAGAAAAAAAAATGTTGGTAACTAGACGGGATGTCTTTGAAGAAAAAGAAGGCTTTTTAACCCTTTACAACCCAATAATGACTTTTAACACGTTTGAGGAAGAAGCCTTTTGAAAGCACTGTGGGAAAAGGATAAAATATTGGTAACCAGTATTTTCTCTTTTTCCCACAGTGTTTTCTACCCTATCAGGATCAAATTTCATTATTTGAGTCACATTTAAATTGTTGTCTGCAAATATTTTCAAGTTGGGCAAGGTCAAAACTTTGCCATCTGGTAAAGAGTTGAAATATTAGAGGTTTTTGGAAACATTGTTGGAAAAGAACAAAATGCTGGTGACCAGAAGAGAAGTCTTTAGAGAAAGAGATGGCTTTTGAAAACATAGTTGGAAAAGAAGAAAATGCTTGTGACCAGAAATGGAGAAGTCTTCTGAGAAAAAGACAGCTTTTGAAAACATTGTGGGAAAAGATGAAAATGCTCTGTAGCTCAGCTGGTAACAACATTTGAGTGAGCATGTGGCTGGTACAAAATTCCCGCTTGCCAATTTCTCTCAGAGAATTTATACTAGTCATTGCAACAGGATACATTCCTATTTTGCTTCTGAATAACCTGTGTATGCTGCCCTAGATGGTTATGTGGGAAAGCAGCCAATGACTTAGGAACGCCATAGTGAGAAGTCCTGGAAAAAAAAAGCTGGGAGAAAATGTATAGGTGAAGTGGTTGCATCTGTGATATCATTGAAAATATTTGAATAGTATCAACTCTTAGGCTGTTAAGTGAAACTCAAGGACCTTTTGCAGACAGTGTTGATCAAGATCAGATTGCACAGAACATGTAATCTGATCTTTGATCTACACTGTCCAATAAGAGCATGTCTGATCCTGAAAAAAATACCTTTGAAATAGCCAAATTTTGGTTTTTACAATCAGTTTGAATTTTTCATCTCAGTTACTTAGGATAAGGGTTGAATTTTAAACGAACAAATCGACTAGAACTATAAAAGTTCTGTACTATTTAGTATTAATAACATTTACAGATAGTGTTTGATCAAAAGTTTCTCAAAAGAAGGACTTTGCGAAGGATATGAAATTATTGTGGCAAAAGGAAAATAGCATGTAACCAGCAGTTTTCCTCAAGATTCTCATCATGTTTTCCAAAAGCCTAAACAGTGTCTCTAAGTATTTGGACTGTCTTGTAAAGGGTTAAATTGCAGGGTTAAAATGTAGAAGAAGGAGTCATATACTTGTAGCATACTGCTTTACAAATCTTTTCATTGATTTAAATAAGCCACTGTGTAGTCTACATAATTATGTGCGGATATGATTTTCCTTGATTCATATATAAAAAAAAAAAAAAAAAAGAAGATAAATAGCCATTTTTCTCAATTAGATACAGTTTAATTACAATATTGAACTGTATCTTTTATCAATCAACCCAATCAATGATGGCCATAGACTCGTACTGCAAAACTATCGAAGCTTGGATTTTTTTTTTTAAATATGGTCTAGGGGAAAAAACTCGTACTGCCTAAGAGTAAGAGAAAAACAAGAGTAGCCTCCCTTATAATGATCTGCCCTTCATCATTTCTCCTAGACGCTTGACGGATCAAAGTACTAAACACAACACTGAGAAAAAGGTGACATGCATGTAACGTTTTTAATCTGGTTTTTGATGAAGATTTCAATAAAAGAGTGTCATTGATATTGATTTTAATACAAAACACTAGAATCTAAGTTTTAGAAAAGATTATTTCCTGCTTTTTCTACTTGAAAATCGGTATTTGCAAAGGTATGAGGTTTGCGGATGGCATAGTTTAAAATGACGCTTCACAGAATGTACGATCTTATTCCGAGTCTACACAATTAACTTGTTTCGTAAACCTTTCAGTGCAAAATAAATAAATTCAAATTCTAGCGGACGGCTCTAAACACGTTCTATTGAAACTTACGCAGATTTTGTTTTTATAGGTTTGACTACACCAGCGGATGACAAAGATCAAAGATCAGACTGAAAGTTCTGTACAGTCTGATCTTGATTTATGCTGTCCGCAAAAGTCTCTGCTTTCGCCTATGGCATCGAAAGGGTTTTGATTGGGTTAAAATCTTTATCAGATAGATATAGGTCCGGTACACGTACTGTTCAAATCGTCGACAGAGGTTTGATGTCTTAAGGCGCGTAAAAACGAAAACTTCAAAGTGCCATATACAGTAAAAGTTGCCTTTACAGTCTGTGTAGATCATGATCAGACTGCACAGAACGTACAGTCTGATCTTTGATCTACACCGTCCACTTTCCTCAGACTTTCTGTACAATTTTATGCGACTTTAAAACCCTAATTTATTTTTATTTGTTAGGATAGCCTTTTTTAGACTAAAGTTATCTCTTGTTTATTTGGCGCTCTATGGGTTTGTAACGGGAAAGGTTTGATATCCATTGGGATTAATTTAACTGACTAAACAATTATCTTCCTACATTAAGCCAACTTATGTTTTGATGTTGAGCTATAAAATGACCTTCCATATTTAGCGATATATGTCGATATCGTCATTGAATGAAAACATAGTTTTGTTTGTAAGTTTGCGTTTAAGTTGTTGTAGTGGTTATCATAACTCATTAATTTCATTTACTGAACATCTATTATCTCAATGATATCTGTTACCAAATGTTGCATTTTTATTGTAGCGCGATCTTACATTGAGTTACAAATTCAGATATTGGCGGTTATAATTAACATGAAATAAACGGGAGACTACCTGCCGCCTGTTAAGAAAAATAATAAGTTTGACCTTTTTTTGTGTGTTTGGCATGTCGTTTTTAGAACGGTTAAAATTAACAATTTGACCTTTTGTACTGATTGAAATTCGTTACACCTAGATGAAAAATTATCGTTCGTCAAACAGATCGATCCTACAGACGTAACCGTGTTTATTCGTCCTCGGTTTTATGCTTGCTCTTGGCAGGCATTTTTTGTATGGTACACAGGCATATAAGGACCAGAGACAGGAAGAGGCGGTTCCATGTTCCGCCTTCTGCACATACTATGCGCCTACTTTAGCCGCAGTAATTTAGTACCTCCGGAAGTAGCCAAAGCGAGGTTTTGGGCGGAGTCTTTGTTTTGTAGGCGTACCATTCAATGGTATGCACGTACTCACAACGCGAAGCAGTCAGAAATAAGCCTTTTCCTCTCCAATAAGGGAGGCAACTGTAGCATTACTAATTCCAAAATTTTGTACGAGTTGTTTCCCTTTGACCATTAGTCGTTCATCATTCTCTTGCAAGACCCATATATTTTGAATGAATATCAGCCCGGAATAAAAAAAGCAAAGCAAAAGCGCGATAAAATGGACGGAAATAAGCGATAGTTGCAATAAATTAAACAAACTGAGGAGAAAAAGCAACGTAAATTGGTGTTACAAACAAAAAATTGATGCGATAGGAACAAACCGGAAAGAGAAAATAAGCTTGGTAGAGAAGATCAATATGACACAAGTTCCATGATTTCTTTACGATTCTACGGGTGCCGATGGTTGTAAGTCGCATGTTTCTTTTTTTTGAAATAAACAAGTGTATATATTTGCATATGAACCATATCAAACTCAAAGGCAATAAACCAGTAAACATGAACGAGATTCATCTGTTCAGTATCCGGATTGTAGATATATTCGGATAAAAGTTTGAATTGTGAGAAAAATTTGAAATTTGTTCAATACAACACTTTACGTTAGTTGGAAAGAAAATAAAGAAATAGCATAATTGAGAGAGGTTGGTATAAATACAGTTGTAAAAACTTGTTTCAATCGAATGGCAGTCATTTGAACACCCGGTAATTTCGACACGCTGTCATTTCGATATATTTGAGTCATTTCGATCCCCCGTGGAAAAATGTTTGCAAACTTTGGTCATATTGACATTTTAGACCACTTTTTAAACTCGACCTTTTATTATCAAGTTACTTTAATTTATTTTAAAGATGTCATATCATTATAATTTTTTGTGGGTGTGTGATCAAAACAGGGTTTTAAACCTTTCCCAAGCGACAAACTTTTGGACTAGATCTAGACCAAAAAGCATTTGCAGACGACAATTCAACTCTTGCTGAAAAGATGATTTCTGTCTACAATAGGGTAGAAAACAATGTGGGAAAAGGAGAAAATGCTGGTTACCAGCATTTTCTCCTTTTCCCACAATGTTTTCAAAAGGGTACCATTCCAGACCAGAAAATAGTAGCTGGTTACCAGGATTTTCTCCTTTTCCCACAATGTTTTCAAAAGACTACCATTCCAGACCGGAAGAACCAGCATTTTCTCCTTTTCACACAATGTTTTCAAAATGCTACTATGCCAGACCCGTAAAAACCAGGGATTGTTTGGGAAAGGGTTAAATAACTTTATTCAAGGGGAATTACTCCGAGTTTAGGTATAGCTGTACAATTTTCTGTATTCTACTCAGCCTTCTTATTAAAGAGATTAATATGCAGTATAATATTTATCACACCTTCACTTGTCTTTAACTGTGTTTGACTTCAAGTTTTTATCAATCAGAATAAATCATAATAAATGAAAATCCTACAAAATATAACAAATGCTAAAACTAGACCACCTAAAAAAAGGTTAAGAACATATCATTCACACATTCAAGATAAGAATGTATCTACATACAGTAAGTCCATTTTACCGAATCTGTAATTTACAGAAACCCTTGGGTAACCTTTGAAAGCATTGTGTCAGTGAGATTTTTTTATACGAGCAAACGCCAATGGAGACTTTGTCAGCCATTTGGACCACATGCCAAATGATAAGTTAAAGAATGTTTGATTAATAATTGAGTTCTTCTTAAACCCTTTACCACACAATCCCACTTTTAACAACCCTGAAAAAGAAACCTTTTGAAGACATTTTGGAAAAAGGAGAAAATGCTGGTAAGTACAAACTACTTCTATATATAAACTACAAAAAAAAATGAGAAATTCTTGTAACCCCCCCAACAAAATGAATGTTTTCGGGGTATACTGGAGTCATCCTGTTTGTCTGTGTATCTGTTTGTGTGTCTGTCCGTCTGTGTACCAAACACCAGTAATTTTGTGTCACAAACTCCTTCTACAGTTTTCCTTCAACTGTATTGAAACTTTGCACATATATTAATCATATATCGAAGATTGCAAGATGCACTTTTCAAGTGTCAACTCTTCCTGGTTGAAGAATTATCTCCCCTTTAATTTGACACTTTTTTTCTGTCAAAGGGCTGGCAGGGGTATAAAGTCACATTTAGTCACAGATGTAGTTCGACTTGCTGAAATAAAAAGGAATTGCAGACAACAAATGAAATGTAGTTCAAGCAATGAGATTTGTCTTTGAAAGAGTTGAAAACATATTGGGAATGTAGTTCAAAAATGGGTTTAGTGTTTGATAGAAAAAAAGCATTTGTCACAGTCAGAAAAGGAGAAAATTCTTGTTCCCAATATTTTCTTGTTTCCACATTTTTTTCAAAATACATTTTCCTGGAGGTAATCAAAGGTTAATGAACTTTTCTTTCCATCTTTGTAGTGTAAATATGGAAGGGAGGTGCAAAACGCAGAAACTAGTTTACCTCGTCGGAGAAGAGAGAAATCACCAAGCATGTGACTGAAAACCTTAATATTTTTCGGGAAGAAGTTGTGAAGTATTTAACCAAAAAATCAGGCAAGAGTCTTCCACCATCCACACTCAGTGGTTTATTTGAAAAACAAAGAGAAATGGACCAGTGGTTCGGAAGATTGCAGGGTTCAGACTAGCACACCAAAAGACATGAGCCTGGATTAGACCCTTTATCGTTGGTACTCAGACTTAAGTTCAATAATATTGTTGTAAGTGGTAATATACTTGTCAAAAAGGTGAAGAACTTGGCTGTGAGCTGGGGATTCAGGATTTATCTTATTCCAATGGATGGCCAGCCAGATTTAAGAAATGCCATAGTATTAGAGCATGCAAACCTTAATGTAAGAATGTTTTTCAAGTCCAACCCAAGTTTTTACTGGTTTTAACCCATTACCACACAATCCCTACTTTTGACAACCCTGAGAAAGGATCCTTTGGAAAATATTGTGTGAAAAGGAGAAATGCAAAATTTTGGTAACCAGCATTTTCTCCTTTTCTCATGTTTTCAACTCTTCACAAAACAAATTTCAAATATTTAGTTACTTTCTTTTTGTCGTCTGCAAATGCTTTTGATTTTGACAAGCCTAAAATATTGTCCTTTGGTAATGAGTTAATTCTTTATTTCGACCAAATTCCTGTTGATTTTACAAGATGAAAACCTTTTAGATTCAAACCGAAAGCATTTACCGACAAAGGTGAAGAAACATTGCAGGAGAAGGAGAAATGTTGTGTATTTGCATTTTCACCTCTTTTCTGTAGTTCTGTTTTTCTCGGGGATTAGCTCACCTGGGCAGCTCAGTGGTCAGCAAACTTGTGACCTGATGGTGGTGAGTTTGATACCTGCTTGAGTCAAACTTTCTTTCCTGCCTCTTACGGCTGATGCATGTGAGAATGTATCGAGTGATCATGAAAGAAAGTTATGTCAGTACAGGTGTGAGAAAGCCAGGAAATACATGCATAGGTGCACTCACTGCCATGATATAACCTCAGGTCTGAAAATGGCAATAAACTCCAATTCAATCAATCAATCAATCAATCAGTCATGATAATTGGAGGAATGCACTGTACGAGGATTTTTCTCCTTTTCACAAGATGTTTTCTATAGCTTTGTTTCTGCCAGAAAATCATAAAGAATTAATTCTTTACCAAACGCCAAACTTTTAGACAAATTTTTGAGCACTTGCAGACGACAAAATAAAAGTAACTCAAAAATTGAAATTTGTTTCAAGAAGGGTCAAAAACGTTGTTGGTAATGGAATAAATGCTGGTTATCAGCATTTTCTCCTTTTCCACAATGTTTTGAAAAAGGCTTCTATCTTGGGGTAAAAAGATATGGCCTATCCAATTCCATGAATTCTGAAAGAATCCGTAAGTTTTTAGGCTTTGAAAGGCGATGCTACAGGAATCTGCATAGGAGGCCTTATCCTTTAATCAATTTATTTTCTAAGAGATTAAGTGTTCAAATTAATAGAAAGTGACCTCCCCTCTCATACCCCACCCCAAGTTCCACGAAAAGGAAGATGGGGAAGATGGGGTTGTGACTCGGGTAGGGGTGGAAATCTAAACTGGAGTGGACATCAGTAATATAGGGAGAAAACATAGCTTCATCTCAATGGATATATAAGCTTGGAAGATTCCGGTATGCTGTCACTTTCTGCACCCCCCTTTTTCCTTACGATCAATGATCAAACTTCTCAGACCTAATCAGGGATCTGGACTGAAACTATTTGCTGTTGGTTCATTTCCTGCATGTCAAAAGATCAGTCTACTACAGGTTTTGGTGAGTTGTCAGACAAATGAGCTTAATGGATCCAAAATCACGTGATGACTT
The DNA here is from genome assembly GCA_943736015.1 of Tridacna crocea. Classification (NCBI taxonomy): domain Eukaryota; kingdom Metazoa; phylum Mollusca; class Bivalvia; order Cardiida; family Cardiidae; genus Tridacna; species Tridacna crocea. Next base: position 22,565,374 of record OX031067.1, on the reverse strand, counting down.
GCTTTTTATAATGTTTAATTAAGATGAATTAGCCCTTTACTCCATAGATACTCATTTCTACGCATTGCATGTAGGAGCCTTTCGAAAACATTGTGGCGAAAGGTGAAATTGCTCGTCCCGAGCAATTTCACCTTTTGTCACAATGTTTTCTAAGCTATCAAAAGGTGTCATATACACATAAGAAATGGCTTCATCCTTGCTATTATTTAGGGTCAAGTAGAGATACCATAGAAATGCCTTATAGGGTACAGGGTTAAGCACTATTTTGATAGAGAGTGGGTCAAATATTTTCATTTTTAAAAAACCCTTTACTATAATTATTAAAATACTTTTGTTGCATATTTCTTTTTTGCAAAGTGTATAATAACTCCCTTTTCCTTTGTAGCAAGAGATGCAAGATTATTAACTTGCCTAGAAAAGCTTATTCTATGCCAGAATGAAATTAAAAAAGATGCTGGGACAACTGACAAGTGTCATATCAAACATGTCGGTGACTACAAGTTTTGCAGACAGTCAGCAATGGACAAAACCAGAGAACCTGCCAGTGACAGTGGGGAGTGTAGATATAATGGTTAAAGTGGAGGCCCTGTTTGAGGGCAGGGATGTATTCGAATGGTTTGGTAAGTTTAATTTTTCAGCACCATTCACTCTGTACCAAGTAACAAAAGTTTGGACTAGTCCAAATATTGAAAGCATTTGCAGATGACAAAATAAATGTGACTCAGAAATTGAAATTTGATTTTTGAAGGGTATAAAACATTGTTGGAAAAGGAGAAATTGCTGGTTACCAGCATTTTCTCCTTTTCCTACAGTGTTTTCAAAAGCTTGCTTTCTGGGGGTCGTTAAAAGTCGGGATTGTGTGGTAAAGAGGGAAACTGTTATTGGGAATGAAATGTATGTAATTAATGGTTATATCCGGTGAGGCATACAGATACTCTTTGGATGTTTGTATTTTCCATGTTCTATTTTTTTTTTAACTTTGAAAAGGTATCTGGATTGCATCTTTAATGTTTGACCAGTTTCTGGTAATTTCTATATGATTGTCATAATAATTTCAGCCAAACTACCTGTCTGTTTTCGGACAAAAGACCGTTGCAGAGGCAACAAGACCGGCCTTGTCAACAGTTGTTACCAACCAGGAAGTGCAATTGGAATGGATTAAAAGGAAAGCTATCACTTGGCAAGCTTAAGCTCTGCGCAGCCGTACAAAGTAAGTATTCTTACATTGAAAAATCCTTTTTTAGGCGCTAATGACTTAGACTGAATTTGTTCATCTCATTTAACATACTGCATGCCTTAAGGGAAGTAAATTTCCTTATTTTGTGGCATGTTTGCTTGGAAGCTGGTCAGGGCCAATATGAAAATTCAAGATGATTATTACTTTTTTCAGTCAAAGAGCATCAGTTTATTTCAGGCTTTCATTTGAGTGAGGAAATAGAGAATATAGCACCAGTCGTGAAAATATTACTGATGGTGTTCACAAGAAGAAATCAATTTCTATCTTTCACAACCCCCCGACCTAATATCCTCGATTTATTTCATGCTTTACTAGCCCTTTCTGGGAGGAGCTTTATCAAAATCCAGTACAGTTCTTTTTGATTATTCCCCCTGGCATAGCAATGCATTACAATATTACGTCAAGCGCGGGAAATGTAAATGATGTCATATTTCCATCCCGGTTGTAAGTCATGCATAGTTTACCTAGGTAACTAGACTATAAAAATTGGTATTTTCACTGGTTGTACCAATGGAATATCAAAAAATATTTTCACTGCTATTTCTCAGTATCCCACTGGAAAGCATGAAATAATGTGCAGTATTCTTTTTTATTTATCTCATCATTCTGTACAACTTTTTAACCAAATACCGAACACTCTCATGCTATAATGTCCTGAGGAAGATGACTTTTGAAAAAGATATGGGAAAAGGAAAAAAAAAAATGGGGAAAAAAAAAACACTTTTACAATTTTTTCTACCCATAATAGGAAATCTTATCAACTGAGTAACATTTTATTGTCTGCAAGCAATTTGAATTTGGACATGCCTAAAATTTTATCAAATATCCAGAGGTATACAAAAATATCATAACACATATGTAAAAAAGCTTGTATTAACCTTGTAAAATACAATCCAGTGAATTCACGTCCCTGAGGAAGAGGTCTGATGAAAACATTGTGGAAAAAGGAGAAAATGCTGTTAAACATCATTTTCTTCTTTTCATACAATATTTTTCTAACCTGTTAAAGAAGTTCATTCACACCAATTTCAAATTTGTCCTGTGCAGATACTTTCAATGCAGTAGGGTCTACAATATATCGTTTGTGAAAGGGTTAAATACATTACAGGGGCAGAACTGAAGAGCTGCAAATGCTTTGTCGCCAACTTTGAACGTGAATGTAAGGAATGGCTGCACACAGCTTCAGACAGGGACAGGGGTAGGAAAAAAAGGAAGCAGACAAGAACTAATGCAGTAGCAGAGGAAGGCTAAGTCTCCAAATATCTTCCAGGGATGATGTCAGAGATAGGACTTTTTAGATTTGGTGGGGTGGGTGGAGATTACCTGGAAAATTAAAACCATTTATTTAACCCATTACCACTCAATCCCTACTTTTGACGCCCCTGAGAAAGAGGCCTTTTGAAAACACTGTGGGAAAAGGAGAAAATGCTGGTAACCAGCATTTTCTCCTTTTCCCACAGTGTTTCCACCCTTCCCAGAACAAATTTCTACTTTTCAGTCACCTTTATTTTGTCGTCTGCAAATGCTTTCAATTTGGACCAGTCCAAAATTTTCTCGTGTGATAATGAGTTAAAGTGATATCCAGGCTACTGAAAATAAGTTTCTGAATGTACTGCTGTCAAATTTTGAGTTACATATAATTTTTAAGTCACACTTTGTGCCTTGATCCCTGTGCCTCAACTCTTTCAGCGTCAATATATATATATAAAGACTCTGCTAGGACTGAAAAAAGATTTTTGCCAGTAGACTTGACATTAGAGGTGCATAATACAGATCTAAGATAAGACTGTATATTCTGTGTAGTTTGATCTGATTGATTCCACTTGCTGTACGCTCTATTTTTGACCATAGTTCTGAAAATAGATAAAAAAAAAAAATACACAAATTAGTGCCATGTACACTGCCTGATTATGAAAAGATAACTTTGTAATTAACTGATATTCCCCTGTTTAGCAGACTTTTATGCCACTTCAGGGTCTGGCATTAGTCTGGTGATAACTAGTTGTCAGCACACCTAAGTGTCTTTTGACAGCAAGTTGTCACCAAACTTGTCTTTCTCCTTGTAGCCATTTGTCAGCATACACTACCAAAATGTTGTAACAGTTTGCAATATGGTGAACAAAGATACTGTAAATAGATGTCCATCTAGCCACTACTATAGGTGCTTTAACCCTTTACCATTATATGATCCTGGGCTTTACCAAACAGTCCTTGATTTTTACGACCCTGAGATAGAAGCCTTTAAAAAAAATTGTAAGAAATGGAGAAAATGCTGGTAACCAGCATTTTCTCGTTTTCCCACAATGTTTTCTAACCTGCTGGAAACAAATTTTAATGTTTGAGTTACATTTACTTTGTCATATGCAGGTGCTTTCAATTTGGACCAGTCTAAAATTTTGTTGTTTAGTAAATGGTTAAATTAGTTTATGTAAAATTTGTGATAATGAATTTTTTATTTGCATTTTTTCTGCCTAAGGTAGTACCATTCTAATGCAAAACAGCTATTTCCACAACATTATTATCCTAAAATATTTGCTGTGACAGAAAATGAGTATTATGGTAATCCTTTAACAGAGCCACTTTTCCTTTTTTTCCCTTCTTAGAATTAAAATTTATAAATATAAAACCACTCTATTCTCAATACAAACAGAGATAATAATTACCTCCCTTTTCAGAAAACTATTAAATATCATCATATAATTTCAAGATAGATAACAAAGGAATTTCTGGTCCGTGAGAAATGTGCAAAAGTGTTTTATCATTATAAATCCTCATTTATTAACTAATAAGAAATTTGATTCCATGTTGCATTAGAAGCGTTAGTATAGTAATACCTTAAAAGCTAAATACTTTTTAGAAAACCTGCATGACTCAGTGGTTTCAGTTGCGCTGGAAGCACTGGGTTATTTGTGGGTGTATCCTTGGGTAAGAGCCCCAGCCGTGTGCTTTTTGAAACCAATGATACACATGGAATGCAAGCTGTTGCTGTGATGTGATTGAAATGGCATCATAGAATCAATAAATCAGTCATTTATACTTTATACCAAAATCTTCTCTCAGAATCAACATACGTAAGGAGCATGGGTTATGCTATGAAAGAGCAATTTCGAATGTGGGTGCCATACTTTCTTTAAGGACAACTTAACTGGTCATTTCTTTCAGAGGAAATACCAAAGGTGATTTGCTGATTCTACAGTATGAACCTGAAATACTGAAATAATTTACTCATTGGAACAGTAGAAAACATTCTGATAAATGGAGAAAAAAAAATGGTTACCAGCATGTTCTCCTTTTTCCACAATGTTTTAAGAAGCCTTCATTTTCAGGGTCGTTATATCTCGCAATTCTAAGGTAAAGGATTTAATCCGTTTTGTCTACCAACCAACAGAGTCACGAGCCAGACTGGTCCTTTGGCACGCAGAAAATCTACAAATATAAAACGTTTAGACACATGTCAACCTGCGTGAACTGCGCAGGCTGACATGAGTCAATACCTTGTGTAGATGCATTAAGCTCCCTTTTCACAAAGCATAGCTCATTTGTATAATTGGAGTGCAACACGCGAAAAGGGTCATTCGGACATTTGCGTAAAGTGTCGTCTCGGATCAGCGTGTGCAGTCCTTACAGGCTAATCCGAAATGACACTTTTCGATTTTATGTGATTTTCTGTTTTACGCAAGTCTACTGTAACACAAAATCTAAGGTAGTCGTAAAGTGCCGTCTCGGATTAGCCTGCGCGGACTGCACAGGCTAATCCGGGACGACACTTTACGCAAATGTCCGAATGCACCTTTTCGCGTGTTGCACTCCATATATATGTTACAGCCAATCTGTGAAACCAGCCATTTCATGAAACGGCTGAAAATTTTAGCCATTTCGTGAAATGCCTAATTTATTTAGGCATTTCATGAAATAACTAAAATATTTCAGCCATTTCATGAAATGGCTGGAAACTTGCTCTAGCCATTTCATGAAATGGCCGAAACTCAAAATTATACACGTATTACTTATTTTGAACATATTACGTGCATACATTGATTTTGTTGAATGTCTAATTTTGTGGATGATTTTTACAAAAAAAAGCACTTCACAACATTCTTCACAATAGATCTTTTGTTGGTATTGCTTGGCTTCAGACAAGACAAATTTGAAAGTGGCTTAAGTATTCAACCCTTTACCAGAAGACAAAATTGTATATTTGCCAAAAGTGAAGAAACTAGTCAATGACAAATTGGGTGGGCATTAACCCATTACCAGACAACAAAATTTTAGACTGGCCCAAATTCAAGGAGATTACAGACAACAATTAATACTGTATTTAAAATGAAAAACAAGTGCTATAAAAATAGAAAACATTGTGAGGAAAGGAGAAATCACTTATTACAAGCAATTTCTTCTTTTTCTATACATTTTCCTTTCTATATTTTGCAAATGGTCAAATGCGGGGTTGTGTTTAAGGAATAAAATTGTTGAATTCCGGCATGTCAGCTTTTTTCATGTTTTTTTTTTTTTTTTTTATCCAGCGTTTATGTAGGTAATTAATAACACAAAGATAGTTTCCATAACATCACCCGTGATCAAAGTAACCAATAATTGGATAAGTAACTTCATGTAATTACATTAGGAAGTTTTCACACATTTATAGTTCATACTACAGATAATCTTTTGATCTGTTACATAAAAGTTATCCTTTAATTAGAGAATTCTTGATAGGAAAATCAATCAATCAAACAAACTAACATTTAAAAAATAAACAAGCAAACAACTTATCAATGTATGTTTCCTCAACAAACCATTGAATAAAATATTCAATCATTCAATCGAAAATGTAATTATATTTTTCTAAATAAAGAAAGAAATAAATAAAACTCAAAGGAATCAATTACAAAAACCACAACATCATCAGTTTTCTAATCAAATAATGAATCAGTTCATTAATATACCTATTTAAATAAACTCTAGATTTTTTTACACAGAATGGCTGAAAATCCATCAGACAATCTGTGTAATATTGACATCAGAATTCCAGCCATTTCATGAGATGGCTAAAAATTTCAGCCATTTCATGAAATGGCTGACTGGTTTAGGCATTTCATGAATTGACTAAAATGTTTCAGCCATTTCATGAAATGGCTGATTTCACAGATTGGCTGTAACATATACATAGTGTAAATGGCTGTGTGTGGACTTATTTCCTTCAGATAACTCTTCGTCCTGCATCGAGAATAATTTTGTTTATTATTGGCCACATTTTTTTCACACATAATATTAATCATGTATTTTACGTTACTGACCACGATTTAACAAAGATGAGTTTAACATGCCGTATTCGATCAATACAATATCAATCCAAGCAAATATTTTTTTTCTGTCTTTTAGCTGTTTAACGGACAACCTATTGGGAGACATACAACAAAGGGTAACAATTTACTGCATACCCATCCCCCTTTTGTAATCAATTCAATGCAGCCGTTGTGAATTTTTCTTATCTTACACATGTTTTAGAAAAGATGTTTTGATGTCATACGAACATTATGTGTTGTCATTTCCGATTTTAAAGTGGATGTGTATCAAGGTTATTCAAATTATAGCCCAAAGGCTACAAGGCTAGCAGAAAAAGAAAGCTAATACAATCACATGTCAAGTGAAAACTTTGAAATCATTGTTCATATTCATACAAAAAAATTCGGGCTGTAATTTTTTGTTTTTGTGTATGAAATAATCTTTTGAAAGAGCACCAATATTAGTAAAATTGTAACCGTGTGGGGAGTTTAAAATCTCTGGATCAAATGTAAAAGTTTTGCATGATAAAACATTTAAAACAAATCATATTGTTCCTTTACATGCAGCTTAAAAGTATCAAATTTTGATCGTAATTTGAGCTGGTGGACTCCTATCAAGATTGATCCAATGAAATAAAATTGGCATAGCCTCAGAGTTCACACGTTTCACATCGGCTATAGTGTGAAAACTTTAAAATCATCTTGCTTAAAACTTTGTCCAACATTAGGCAAATAGGATGAAACACGTTTTGGATCATATTATATCAAGCGACCAAACTGGGTTCTTAAGAGACAGCTTTATAGGTGAAAACACAAGACTAGTATATGACATTATGCAATCTTGTGAAGAACATAAAATACCTGGACTTTTAATGTTAATAGATTTTGAAAAGGCCTTTGATACTCTATCAATTAATTTTATTTAAAAGAGGCTTGAATATTTTAATTTCGGTGTAATGTTCAAAGAATGGATTAAATTATTTCTAAACAATACTGAGGTATGCGTACAAATAAATGGTTTTCTTTCAGATTATTTCAAAGTCAGAAGGGGATGTCGACAAGGTGATCCAATATCCGCTTATATTTTCATCCTTTGCACCGAAATCCTTAACATTAAATTAAAGCACGATAGAAATATAGCAGGACTAAAAATAAAAAAAGAAGAATATATCATATCACAATTTGCTGATGACACAACACTCTTTTTAGACGGTTCAGAAAAATCGATTAAAAGTACTCTTGAATTACTAGAAAAATTCTCACATATTTCTGGCTTGAAATTTAATTTCGACAAAACAAAACTTATATGGATTGGCAGTTTGAAGTATAGTACAAGATCTTTCAAGACGCAATGGAAATTAACATGGGGGGGAAATAAAATTTTAACTTCTTGGACTGGAGTTCCATGTCGATCTAGACAAAATGATGAAGTTAAATTTTGAAAGCAAATTCAAAAGCATCAATAACACTATAAATTATTGGAAGAAAAGAAAACTAACACCAAATGGAAGAATAACTGTAGTCAAAAGTCTTTTATTACCTTTACTCACACATCTATTTATTAGTTTACCATCACCAACGAATGAATTTATGAAACAACTGAACAATACACTTTACGAATTTGTATGGGACGGTACTGCTAAAATTTAACAAACTGTCTTCACAAAAAATTACATGGAAGGAGGTCTAAACATGATTGATGTCAATAACTATAATAAAAGTATGAAAATTAAATGGATAAGAAAACTAGTTGATTGTGGTGAAAGTTGTCATAAATTCATGAATAATGTAATTGACACACACAAAATATTTAATTTTGGAATGATGTACTGTAAAAAAATTATTACCAACATAAGAAATGATTTCTGATCGATGTTTTAAAATCTTTTATGGTATTTATCGCGAAATGTAGTTTAACAAAACTGCTGGATGTAGTTAACATGCCTCTGTTTTTTAATAGCAATATTTTGGTAGATTCTAAACACATTTATAATAAAATATTATACGATTGTGGTATAAGATATGTAAAGGACCTGTTAAATGCAGATGGAAGTTTTAAGAATTGGTTGGACATAAAAACAATGACTAAAACAAAGTGAATTTTCTAAATTTCTATAGCATTACAACATCACTTAAAACTTTCCTTTCAAAAAATCACATTTTGATTAAAAAGGATGCTTTAAAAGGATGTCATAATCCTTCTATTAGTTGTTATTTCTTTCATATGCTTACTAAAAGTGACATAAATAAACATGTTTATAACACTTTGACACACAACGATGAAATACCTTCGAGCAGAGTTAAATGGGACTCATGACTCATCATATAACAACGTAAATATAGATTGGAAGCAAGTTCATAGAAATGTGTTTAAATGCACAAAAGACACTTATACACAGTGGTTTCAAACAAGAATAATGCACAGAATAATTCAAACAAATTCTCTGCTTTTTAAAATGAAATTGATAGATACTAACTCATGTACATTTTGTAAACAATATGAAGAAACTATTCTACATTTGTTTCATGACTGTGAACACACCAAATCATTGATTACTAATATAGCAACAATTTTAAGTATTTTTGACCACACACTACAAATTGATAGTCAAACTTTACTTTTAGGCTCATGTACATCAAACGTACCATTAGACAGGCTACTTTTAGAACTTAAGAAATATATTTATCACTGTAGGAATAAACAAAAAATACTCTCAATGATCGGCTTTAATAATACTTTAAACTTTACCTTGAATATTCATAAATGCACAAACACACATGAAATTGACAAATGTCACATGACAATTGTAGAACATGTTTATCAAAGTCTCCTATTGCCAGTATAGTGTACAGGTAGTAAATATTAATGAATTTCTATAATATTTCTGAAAGATTTCAGTTTCTTTACTCCATATACATATATCCACTCACCCACATACACACATACTTACATCTATTTCATGTTTTTCTACCCTGATTTCTGATTCTCTCTCTCTCTTTCTCCCTCTCTCTCTCTCTTAATAAGGCCACATTCAAGTGATGGAACAACTTTACAAAAAATACAATTTTTGTTAGGCATATGAAACATCCTTTGTAATAAGAAATTATTTAGAAACCTACTAACATTGAATTGTAAGGTATGATGGGAGATGCCCACGACTCCCATCATACCAGTTGACGTGGCTAATAAAAGTCTAAAAAAAAAAAACTTCGTCCAACATTTCAATATTTGGATGTAGCATAATAAAGAGGATCTCTACGAAAGATTTTCAAACTGTCGTCCTGATATCAATATCCGCCCCTCCTCGTGACGCACAAATTTTAAATGGACTCAGTGCAGCAAAAGGATTAAAATCATCTGGTTCCAAATAGTACTATCTTTACACATAGATACTGTCTCTACTTTAGCATTATATTTTTACACGCCCGTCGAAGACGGGACGTATTATGGGATCACCCGTGGCGGGCGGGCGTCCGGGCGGGCGGGCGGCGTCCAGTTCTTTGTCCGGAGCATATCTCCAAAACTATTCCAGCTAGGGTTATGAAATTTCATGGGTGGATAGATCTCATCGAGGGGGAGTGCAGTGCGCAGGAATCATAACTCTTGCTTGCTTAATTTTTGAGTTATTGCCCTTTGTTGTTTTTCATACTTGAATTTTGTCCGGAGCATATCTCCAAAACTATACTACCTAGGGTTATGAAATTTTATGGGTGAATAGATCTCATCGAGGGGGAGTGCAGTGCGCAAGAATTATAACTCTAGCTTGCTTAATTTTTGAGTTATTGCCCTTTGTTGTTTTTCATACTTGATTTTTGTCCGGAGCATATCTCCAAAACTATTCTAGCTAGGGTTATGAAATTTCATGGGTGGATAGATCTCATCAAGGGGGAGTGCAGTGCGCAGGAATCATAACTCTAGCTTGCTTAATTTTTGAGTTATTGCCCTTTGTTGTTTTTCATACTTGAATTTTGTCCGGAGCATATCTCCATAACTATACTAGCTAGGGTTATGAAATTTCATGGGTGGATAGATCTCATCGAGGGGGAGTGCAGTGCACAGGAATCATAACTCTTGCTCACTTAATTTTTGAGTTATTGCCCTTTGTCGTTTTCCATACTTGAATTTTGTCCGGAGCATATCTCCAAAACTATACTACCTACGGTTATGAAATTTCATGGGTGGATAGATCTCACATAGGGGCAGTGCAGAGCACAGGAATCATAATCCTTGCTTGCTTAAGTTTCGAGTTATTGCCCTTTGTTGTTTTTCTTACTTCAATTTTGTCCGGAGCATATCTCCAAAACTATACTAGCTAGGGTTATGAAATTTCATAGGTGGATAGATCTCATCAAGGGGGAGTGCAGTGCGCAGGAATCATAACTCTAGCTTGCTTAATTTTTGAGTTATTGCCCTTTGTTGTTTTTCATACTTGAATTTTGTCCGGAGCATATCTCCATAACTATACTAGCTAGGGTTATGAAATTTCATGGGTGGAGAGATCTCATCGAGGGGGAGTGCAGTGCACAGGAATCATAACTCTTGCTCACTTAATTTTTGAGTTATTGCCCTTTGTCGTTTTCCATACTTGAATTTTGTCCGGAGCATATCTCCAAAACTATACTACCTACGGTTATGAAATTTCATGGGTGGATAGATCTCACATAGGGGCAGTGCAGAGCACAGGAATCATAATCCTTGCTTGCTTAAGTTTCGAGTTATTGCCCTTTGTTGTTTTTCGTACTTCAATTTTGTCCGGAGCATATCTCCAAAACTATACTAGCTAGGGTTATGAAATTTCATAGGTGGATAGATCTCATCAAGGGGGAGTGCAGTGCACAGGAATCATAACTCTTGCTCGCTTTATTTTTGTTTTTCATACTTGAATTTTGTCCAGTGCATGCCCCAGCTTTACAACTTGGGGTCAGACGGGCGTATCTTGCGACAATTTGCCGCTCTTGTTTTGGTCTATGTGCTGACCTTTTAGCTCCACTGGACGAAAGCCAACAAGTTCATGTCACAGTCCGGCATCCGTCTTGCAACCGGCCGTCCGTCCGTGTGTGCATCATTGGACACATTTTTTTTTAATTCAAACATCTTCTCTGCAACTTCCCATCCAGTTTTAATGAAAATTCACAGAAATGGAAAAACGGGAAAGATACGTCGGCGCCTCACCCTAAGGAGTTCACATATGAAGTTTTATCAAATTTGGTCCAGGGGTTGTGGAGAAATGACTTCGGGCGGACGGATGGACGGACGGACGGAAGGAAGGACGGACGAACGGACAGACGAAGCAGCGACTATATGCTCGCTCTTCGGGGAGCATAAAAAGGCAGGGAATTTAAATCTGTGGAAGAATGGCTGTTTCCACTTTGAAAACTATTGTTGAAAAAGGAAAAATCTCTTATTGAGCAATTTCTCCCTTTCTCACCATGTCTGCTGAGCTTTTATCCTGCTTTTTGTCCTTGGAAAAATAACCTTTACGGTGATTTTAAATTTTCTTTTGACAAAACAAGCACGGGTTGGTACCATTTTTATTTTTTCTTAATGTTTAAAAATTATAAACACTAATAAGTCTTGAAATAAAAAAAAGAACTCTGTCCATTAGAAAGTATGTATTTTTTTGAAGATTAACACTTAATTCGATCACGTTGAATCCTTATTTACATGTAAGTAAATGGTCTTTATATAATATGCATATTTGTACATTTATCATGCTAAAACCAGGCTTTTATATATTTTTTGTGCAAACATGTATGAGTTTTCATTAAAATTATGTATATTTGTACATTTTTGCTGTTATTTTCCTGTTGAACTGACTATTCAAAAATGCTTTAAATCGAATATAACCGGAATGTTGGCACAGTATTTACCTTTGTCAAAGGAAATTTTCTCAGAAATGAGCATGGGTACCAACATCTTTTTTGCTCTAATCTACTAGAGACATGATGAGCTTTGTATGTGCAAAGTTTTAACAAATCTGTCCGCCACAAAACATTTTCATAAATGTCCTTAAAGGTATTTCCTTACCACAAAAAATAAAGCTACATCAAGTGGGCTTATATCGTGTTTTTTTTTTTTTAATTTTGCCCTTGATTTAACACATTTCATAAAGGCTTGAATGGTGAAAACTTGAGAAATCTTCACTTTTTATGGTTTGTTATGACTCAACTTCCTTGATTACCAAGCTGCACCTATATAGTTTGGGAAGAACATGTTAAGTATTCAGTGAGAGTGATTTATTTTGATACTAGTGATTATGCTCAGGTCAACTAAATACTTTATGAAGTTAGAATTGTACATGTGTATTCGTGAGTGAATCAAAGAAATTCGTATTTTTGTATATCTAAAAATGTGTTTAGCGTGTCATTATAGATAACATAGACCTATTGGCATTTTCAAATCCGGCTGTTTTTTTTTTGTCAAAACGGTCAGAGTATTGTCGAAGCCCTGTCAAGAGCATTGTCGGGTAAAACCGCGGAGGTCTTCTTACGTATCTGTTAATGTTACTGTAGACATCGACTTTAAACTTAGGCGTGTTGCTTGGCGTGCCAATAGGGAAACCTTTTTTCCAGACCGGCAGGAACGTATCAACACATTATTAACTAGGTGATGCCTTTATTTGGATTTAGTTTTTTTCCCTGAAATAGCGCTCGCAATTCAGCGTTGGCGCCTACCTGCAGTACTCTTGTTTGTCGTCTGAAAATCTGTCTCAGGACGCGAAAAAGTTTTAGAACCATTGTTATTAGTACTAACATAATGAATGTCATTATTGTCGTTGTTGATATACTATTTTATTGGTGATAATTATGATGATGGCGATAACGATGACCCATCGATGGCGATGATGATAATGTTGCTGCTGATGATTATATAAAGAAAAAAACGATTTTGAAAAATGATCATGATGATGCTGACGATAATGATGGTAATGGTTTTCTGATATTTAAAGAAAAAAAAAGTAATAAAATAGTAAAGATTACGGTTTGAACAGTGTCTCTTTGGTGTGTGTTTTTATCCATTCGTTTAATTAAGTGTGTGTTTAGGCCAATGGCCTTTCTTATGAAATAAATGATATCATTTGATTTGTTTTAACGGCCCTAGGTGGGAAAATTGCTGAAAATACTAAGAAAAAAAGACAGTGGAGGTAACTACCACATTCGCCTTTTCCAACGATGCTTTTTACTCTTTCCGTGACTAATGCCTCCTTTTCTATCACACTTGCGTCATCTACAAATGCTGACAGTGTGGATAAATGTACAATATGTACATTTTAACGATGCTCAGGAAAAAGGGGACTTGCAGAAAGTATAATCCCAATCACTACACCTCAAATACCTGTATGCCAAAGGACAAGTCTGCCATATGGTTTGCAATACGCGAAAACGGGCATTCAGACATTTGCGTAAAGTGTCGTCTCGGATCAGCCTGCGCAGTCCGCGCAGGCTAATCCGAGACGACACTTTTCCATTTTAGTGATATTTTCTATTTTGGGAAAGTCTACTGTAGCACAAAATCTAATGCAGTCGTAAATAGCCGTCTCGGATTAGCCTGCGCGGACTGCGCAGGGTGATCCGAGACGACACACTTTACGCAAATGTCCGAATGCCCCTTTTCGCGTTTTGCAAGTCAAAATTATGGTATAGTCGGTTGGTAGACGCAGTGAATATTATTAGTCCCTAATTATGTCATGTCAAATTCCGTCTGATAGCGGTCACTGCAGTAGAATAACTTTCTCTCTCAATGCTGAAAATTGTTGAAAAGTAATCACTGGTCTCCATGAAGTAATTGAATTATAACGAAAATAGGGCTACCCCTTCCACATGATAGATTTTTAGACTTGTTCAAACTTAATTCTTTACTAGATGGCAGTATCAATATGGCTCAGTACACCCTTGTCCGTTTCCCAGAATAATCAAACTGGCATTAACGAAATTGAACGCTTCAACAAATTTAGAGCGCAGACTAGAACTTATGGATTAAAAGATAAACACAGATTTACAATATCACTATAAGTGAATTTCTTGTAGCATTGTTTAATACAAAACGTGCCCTTACCAAGATTACACCACGAAAGTACAAATATCAGTAAATTATTATCATCTTGTATTATAAACGGCTTCTTTACGCCATCGAGTCCTACAGATCTCGAAGCAAACGTAATTCGTGTAACTTAATAGATTTTTCGGAATAACCAGACTCTTGGCTTTCTCTAAATATAATTATTATTTTTTTATGTCTTACAGAGGATTTACTATTTAACATGCGTTGTCTAACTTAAGTTGGGGAAAAGAAAGAAAGAGAGAAAAAAAGTCAATTATCGAAATTAAGATTGTTTGATGAATTTTGACAATTTTTCCTATCAATTCAAGCACTTTGTTGCTTAAATAATTTTATGTGTTGAAAGCCAAGCGTCTAGTTATTCCGAAAAATCTATAAAATTTCATGAACTATGTTTGCTTCGAGATCTGTCGGACTCGGTGGCGTAAAGAAGCCGTTTCCACTACAAGATAATAAGCTGTTTACAGATATTTGTACTTTCGTTGATAAAGATGATAATAAAAAGAATATAATCCTATTATTTTTTTTATAACAAAAATCGCACCCATACCAAGGTTACATCACAAAAGAACAAGTATCTGTAAACGTTTTATTATATTGTATTACAAACGGCTTCTTTACGCCATCGAGTCCTACAGATCTCGAAGCAAACATAATAAACGTAATATAACATATTTTGGGGCATAATCAGACTCTTGGAGAGAGAGAGAGAGAGAGATAGAGAGAGAGAGAGAGGGAGAGAGAGAGAGAGAGAGAGAGTATACATGGTATAGTTACTTTACCCACTGATGAGGGCTCCATAGTTACTTTACCCACTGATGAGGTGTTAGCCGAAACATGTTTGGTTTTATTTAGAATTTATTAAATTTAATACATTCAAAGGCGTGTGATGTTTTAATATATCAGTTTAGCCACTGAACCTTGTGTCGGACCGGCATCTGCGCTGTCCATACGCAGCTGGAAAAAAAGTAAGCCCTAAATCAGCCACTGAAATTTAGATTGTTGGATTAATTTCGGCACTATTAATTCAGGCACTTCAAATAGCGTTTAAATCACTGTCTTTCTCTCCTTTTTTTCTTTTTTTGTTTCTTTCAAGTTATGATTCATTAATCGTGAAAGAAGAGTTAAAATAAAATGATAAAAATAAAATAAGAACATTAAAAATGAATAATTTGCTAACAATGGTTGAAGATCTCAATCTTGGAAGATGTCAAATACATGTAGGATATCGTAATATACATAAACCCGTGGAGTGTCTTTAAAAACTTTTGTTTCAAATGTGCACAATATTTACTTAGTTCAGACCACACAGAACTCAATGAAATCACACATTAATCGATAGAAAAGCTAAATTCTTGTCCATTGCTTAATTCTCTGTGCCTAACAATATTTATATATGTTACAGCCAATCTGTGAAATCAGCCATTTCATGAAATGGCTGAAAATTTTAGTCATTTCTTGAAATGCCTAATTAATTTAGCCATTTCATGAAATGACTGATATATTTCAGACATTTCATGAAATGGCTGGAAATTTGCTCTAGCCATTTCATGAAAGGGCTGAAACTCAAAATTATACACATATGACTCATTTTGAATATATTACGATTACGTGTGTACATTGATTTTGCTGATAGTCTAATTTTTGTGGATTACAAAAAAAAGCACATATTCTTCACAGTAGATCTTTTGTTTGTATTGCTTGGCTTCAGACAAGACAAATTTGAAAGTTGATACAATACTCAACCCTTTGCCAGAAGACAAAATTGTATACTTGTCAAAAGGGAAGAAACTAGTCAATGACAAATTGGATGGGCATTAACCCATTACCAGACAACAAAATTTTAGACTGGTCCAAATTCAAGGAGATTACAGACAACAATTGATAGTGTATTTAACATGAAAAACAAGTGCTATAAAAATAGAAAACATTGTGAGGAAAGGAGAAATCACTTATTTCAAGCAATTTCTCCTTTTCCGTTACATTTTCCTGTTTTTTTCTTTTTTTTTTTTTTTTTGATGAGGTCAAAACTTTAAAAATCTTCTCGTACCAAGCCTTAAGGCCTAAGGCCACTCAATTTTGCATCTAGCTTTATCAAGTGGGTGTCTACCAAAGGTGCCCAAATTATAGCCGTGGGGTTAAATTTGGCCCCGCTCTGGGAGTCACAAGTTTTACATGGGCTCATTTGGGGATTTTTTTCAAAATCTACTTGTATCGAGAAGAAGGGCCCAAATGTATATCCTTAGGGTCAAGTTTGTCCCCACACCAGGGTCACAAGTTTTTCATGGGCTTTTGCGTTGAAACGTTAAAAGTCATCATGTTACTGACCATAATAAAGATTGGGGCTACTAAATTTAGCCTTCCCTCAAGGATTTTATGTTTTACAGGGTCTTTTTTGAGAAAACTTTGAAAATCTTCTTGATTGTAATCATACATTCTAGACCTGTATTATCTGGTAGGGGGCTTTATCTTGTAGACCTCCACCAGGATTCAAGTAATTATAGCTTTGAGGTTAAAATTCGGTTTGTGGGGGGGGGGGGTTCACAACTTTCTCGTTAGATTTTATAAAAAAAAAAAAAATGTATGTCCTCAAGTTTGAAACCAGTTGGCCAAATAATGTAATATTTTGCTTGTAGCGTTTTTACTTATTAGCCAGTGGAGCGATACAGGGCCATCATGGCCCTCTTGTTTCTTATTTGTAATAATGGATGTAAGTCACTCCAATTACAATCAATTTGGAAACAATGATTAAAGCATGTTCAGAAATTGTTAAAAATTAGTCTTTAAGTTGATAATGGCTGAGGTAATTAATAACACAAAGATAGTTTCCATATCATCACCCGTAATGAAAGTAACTAATAATTGGATGAGTAAGTACATGTTATTACATTAGGATGTTTTCACACGTCTATAGTTCATTCTACAGATAATCTTTTGATCTGTTACATCTAAGTTATCATTTGATTAGAAAATTTTTTATAAGAAAATCAATCAATCAATCAAACAAACTAACATTTAAAAAATAAACAAGCAAACAAATTATCAATGTATGTTTCCTCAACAAACCAATGAATCGAATATTCAATCATTCAATCGAAAATGTAATGATATTTTTCTAAATAAATAAAGAAAAAAATAAAACTAAAAGGAATCAATGACAAAAACAACGAAATCATCAGTTTTCTAATCAAATAATGAATCAATTCATCAATATACTCATTTACCAATTTAAATAAATTCTAGATTTTTTTTACACAGATTGGCTGAAAATTAATCAGACAATCTGTGTAATATTGACCTCAGAATTTCAGCCATTTCATGAAAGGGCTAAAAATTTCAGCCATTTCATGAAATGGCTGACAGGTTTAGCCATTTCATGAAATAGCTAAAATGTTTCAGCCATTTCATGAAATGGCTGATTTCACAGATTGGCTGTAACATATACAGATCTTTGAAGGACATACCACCCACCACCCTTTTTAAGGATGTTGGAAAAAAAATAGATGTCGATCTCAATGCTGGAAAATGTAAAATACATGTAGGATATCGCAATAGACATTCAACGCGTAAAGTATCTTTCAAAACTTTTTTTTTTTTGCACATATGCGCAATATCAACTTAGTTCAGACTACGCAGAACATGATGAAATTACACATCCATCCGTAGAAAAGCTAGTGCTTCTAAGAACTCAAAAATGAATGTATTCACGAAATCCTTCTCCATTGCTTAATTCTCTGTGTCAAACAATATTCTTAAATGAAAATACCATCCATTTTCTGCCTTTTTTATGTATAGAAACCGATGTTGGAGTAAAGAAAATGCTGGTAACACGCATTTTCTCCCTGTCCAAAAATGCTTGTAATAGCCTTCATCGAGAATGTCAATCAAACTCTTTGTAAAGTAATAGAGATTTAATGCGGTAACCTATCAAACTATTAATAACCTCTGGCCAGCAAAAGTAATAATTGCCATTTTTTGGGAAAATTCTATCAAATTTTCGGTTTTTGAAGATATATTGACAACTTCATATGTCATATGTTGCTGTCTGTCTATCATGTAAACTGAATTATCGATTTGCAGGTTTCGGTACATCTGAATCTAGAACTCTGAAAAATTATGAATAATCTCTTTGCTGAGGGAAAACGGTCCACTTAAAAGAAAAAGCAGATGAAAAATTATTTTTGACTGAAAGCATATGGAGTTTGACTTTAATATGGTAAAAACTTTGTTGGACAAAAAGAAAATGCTGGTAATCAGTATTTTCTTTTTAACGTCAATGTTTTCATAAGCATCTTCTCAAGAGTGGTTATAATTGCATTGTTTGGTAAAGAACTAGAGAACCATTGGTTGCTCAGTTGCAAAGTTTTGGATTTATTACTGTCTTTTCGTTGGAGTGTCCTTGGGCAAGACAGCTCATCGCCCTAGTCTTGTACCAGTAAAACCTAGGACATAAACGTGAAGGAGCTACATGTATTTAATTAGGCATAAAATCCAGTTATAAAAGCCACAACGACCATCAGTAGAACTGCAAACACATTTAGACATTTAGAAGTAACGCTCCTCTGTTTGAGAAATTTGCGAGTATCCTCTTGACTAAAACTGTAATTTGCCTCTTCCGTAGAGTAAGTCCCACATAGAACAGTCAACAGTCTTTGATGTAATTTTGTTTCTTCATATTCTTCATGACTCCCTGATAGAAGTGCTGTAAGCAGAATAAAATAAACATTGTATTAGAGTATAGATCTATGATTGCCGAGTACCGCTATAGCAAAGGGCTTATGTACCGCTATAGCAAAGGGCTCTATGATGCAGTATACCGAGCATTACATAATTTGGCTTGCAACACATGAAAAGGGGCATTGGACATTTGCGTAAAGTGCCATCTCGGATCAGTCTGCGCAGTCCGCGCAGGCTGATCCGAGACGGCACTTTACGACTATATTAAATTTTGTCCCTCAGTAGACTTGCATGAAGCAGAAAAATACATTAAAACAGAAAGTGTCGTTTCGGATTAGCCAGCTCGGACTGCGCAGGCTGATCCGAGATTGCACTTTACGCAAATGTCCGAATGTCTTTTTTACCGTGTTGCAAGCAATTTATTAATTATGTATTTATAAAATCCGTTTTGTCCAAGAACAGACATACACATGAAGTAGAATGGTCCTGGGACATTTAGAAAACGATCACCAACAAAAAGGTTTCGACCTTTATCAGCCTGCGCAAGCTGACATGGGTCGATACCTTTTACAAAGGTCATGACTCACATGCTTCCAGTGTACTATTTTGTGACTACCTGCTTTGACTAGCACGGCAACGAGGCAATAACGCTCTCTCTTCACTCCACTGCCACACAGCGCCGCTCATATATATCGTCTTACCTCTTGCTAGTGTAAAATTAGAGAGTATGAAGTTGTACTTTCAAAAAAGAAAGAAGAACAAAGGTGGGAAAATAAACGTTTTTTTTTTTTCTTTATCATTTCAATGCTGATCTTTCACATTCTGAAATTGAATCTTAAAAAAAAACTTACCGTCTCCTCTTTCACCAGATTTGGTCTTTAACTCGAGAATCTGGGTTTTATTATCCATTTCAACATCACTGTCAGTCTGTTCAAACTTTGTCCACCATGTCACACCAGTCAGCTTAGAAATAAATCGTGCAGTATGAAATTACAGGGCTCGTGGTTTGATTGACGGAAGGCTAGATTGATGGATTGATTTTGTTTTAGTTCATTTGAAAAAGTAGGGAACTTAAAGTAAATAAGGGATAGATATTAATATACAGGGAATTGAAAAGGAGGAATTGAATTCATTTCCGTGATGCATATACGTAGAAAATAATCACATAATTATGCATACTTAAAACAACTTTGTCGAAGAATCGACTGGATCATAAGAAATTATGATCCTTACACATGCAGAAAAAAATTAATTTACAAATAGCAATTTTTTTCGGCACACGCCAACCTATGCAAGCTTGCGTTGGTCGATACTTTTTGGAGATGCCTTAAGCGACCTTTTTTACAGAGCAAGGCCCCACGTATGCACACGTTAAAGCAATACCCTTTCTCATATTTCAAAAAGAATTTGAAAGATAGTGGCGAAAATTACGATCTAGTATGAAACTAGCTTTCCCCAATTTTATCACTATAATTATTTTGTCTGTGATTATAGCTTAAACATAGATTTCCCCCCCCCCCCCTTATTTGACTAGGATTTTTTTCAGTTTTTTCCCCGTTTCAAAATATATCATATACATTGTATTTTGAGCACATTAACTTGTAACAAACGGCAAAATCAGGACTTGCTGAGATTCAAAGCATTCGCAGGCGACAACTTAGGTATGGCTGTACTAATGGAATTTGTCTGTATAGGGGTAGTTAATTATTGTGTAGAAAGTAGAAAATACTAATGCTTTTCGGATTAGTGTGATAGATTTACATTTGTCGTCTGTAATATTGGACGAGTCTATAGACTATCTTATATTTTTAGTGAACATTTGCGGCTGATAAGCCAAATATGGGATAGGAAGGTCCTATTGCTATTACCGAGTGATATTTTCCTCTGGCCTTCATATCACAACAGTAGTAAAGTAGCTAAATTTTTAACAAGAGTAGGTAAATGGCACTACTTCATCACGGTCTGATTATAGATCCGAGTCATGATTTGGCAAAGAAGGCTTTTAATAATCTGTCTCAGCGGTTCATTTTACGATGCAATTCATTACATAATTACGGACGCATAACATCTAATTAATCTTACAGTCGATGGAATCATGACATAGAGTTATTCTTCAACAAATAGAACAATGACAATGACAGAACAATAGCAAAGTTTCTATCCTTGTGCGCCTGCGCCATCAATACTTTTTGCAGATGCATTATAACCCTTTGCACATAGTAAAGCACATATCGTCGTTTTACTTCGAAAACCTCGTAACTACAGCTTGTAACAAGCTGTAGTTACGAGGTTCTCGAAGTAAACCGACTATATACAACGTAGTATTTCACTCAAGCTGCCTTGTATGACATTTTGTTTTAATATATTAAGTTCTAGTTTTCCCCTAAAATAACAGAGAAATTTAAGTCAAAAGAAGTGAAGTTGAGGAGTAAACACTTACCTCTTTCTCAGATCTCGGTGATGTGCATAAACTGATCAATACAATCATACTGGCAGTGAATAGAAGTTGTAGCTGCACAAAGTAGCTATAGTGTAGAACTGTTAGAAATGCTGATCGGTTGTCGTCCTCGCCACACGGAGGTGCTGGGTACATAAGCTCTACGACCAGTCGAGATATCCCGACAGAATGACCAAGTAGGATACCATAGAATGCACCCTGTTGCATGTAAAATATAAACCTTAAGTCTATGCTAGATGACAGTATTAACATTTCTCTAAATGGAAAGAATTCGAAGACGGCGATTAATATCTGGGTCGATGCACGAGAGGTTTCTTCACTGAGAAGGAAATATTTAGGGGATATAGAGAAATGGTGACTTCCAACATAAACGGCTTCTTTACGCCATCGAGTCCTACAGATCTCGAAGCAAACGTAATTTATGTGATTCAATAGATTTTTCGCAATAACTAGACTGTTGACTTTCTACACATAAAATCTTTTTTTTTTTTATCTTACACAGGGTATATTTTTTAACACGTTGTCCATACACAGCTGGAAAAAAAGGAACCTTAAATCAACCATCAAAATTAAGATTGTTCGATGAATTTTGATAATATTCCCTATTATTTCAGGCACTGTGTTGTTGTCTTTTTTTACATTGGCTCTTTCACATTATATTATATGTGTCATTAATCGTGTATCAATATTAAGAAAATGAAAAATTGTTAATAATAAATGTAGATTTCACTCTTTGGAGATGTAAAATGAATGTAGCATATCGTAAATGACATTAAATCCTTGCAGTGCCCTTAAAAACTTTTGTTGCATTTGTTGCATTTGTGCACAATATGAATATAGTTCAGACTACACAGGACATGATGAACTTGAAATCACTAATTTATGCACGAAGGATGCTCCCATGTCTCCAATTTTCATTCTAATTGCATACCGTGTCTTTTTTCTTTCTTCAATTCGTCTGTAAGTGCAAAAGAATGTGTCTGTATAAATTTTTCGAGTGAGCATTTTATTCATATATATTTGGTCTGACAAACACTTGCCCTTTCTTCTGAAACATTATAGTCATTATAACAACAAAATAGGAAACTGAGCTGTTGAAAGTGAAGACCAATTACTCAGAAAATTCATTATACGTAATCTACCTCTTATCAAGACAGATAACTTTGTCATGATATCTTCAAAAAAACGAAAATGGCGATGGTTACCAGCATTTTCTTTTTTCCAACACCGATTTCTACAAGAGGACCATGATGATCGTATATCGCTCACCTGAGTACTAAGCAGTAAAGGTTTAAAATGAAGATAAATACCAAATATCAGGGTTCAAGGCCAAGTGATAACAAAACAAGAGCAGAAAATGATCGCAATTTGACTTGAGACTTCGAAGTTCTGGACAAGCAAGAAATATTGTAAAAAACTAGAGCTGTCACTAAATGTGACTTAATACACCCGCCAGCATTTTGAGAGAAAAGAGTGTCTAGTTCAAGAGGGTTAATTCTTCAACCAGGAAGAGTTGACTCCTGAAAATGGCGTCTTGCAAATCTTCAATATATATTGAGTATATGCGCAGAGTTTGAATACAATTGAAGGAAAACTATAGGAGTTCGCGACTGTACACAGTCGGAAACACGGACAGACGGACACACGGACAGACAGGCTGATTCCAGTATACCCCCGAAAACATTCCTTTTGCGGGGATATAATATAATGAAGATCAAACTGGAATTTTGAGTCCATAATTTTTCAACAATCATGCAAATCAAATTTAGAGATGTTCAGGCTGTAGATTCAAAAATTTATATTCCAGACGAGCAGAAAATGCTGTAAAAATGACACTCAAAGTGAAATACTTTAAAGACAGCACGAGGTAGAGTTATAATTCTTGTGCACTGCGGTTCCAAATATTGCAACAAATAAGCATACCAAATTTTGAGTCATTCCTACGTAAGATGACAAAGTTTGCTCCGAACAAGCAAGAACTGCTATAAAAATGAAGGTCAAAGAAGGAATAATTCAAAATTCGTGCTAGGAAGAGTTATGTTTCATGTGCACTGCACTCCATAATTTTTCAACAATCATGCAAATCAAATTTGAAGATGTTCAGGCTGTAGATGACTAAGTTATATTCCAGACGAGCAGAAAATGCTGTAAAGATGACAATCAAAGGAAAATAACTCATAGACAGTATGAGGTAGAGTAATGATTCTTTCACAATGCATTCTGTATTATTGCAACAAACACAAAAAGTCATTCAATGGTGATTACAGACAGATGAAACGATAGGAAAAAAGAAGCAGTATGCAATCGGTTTTTAAAGTATATATTGGAAAGCATCCTACTTGCATCAATTAAAATGAACACATCAACAAGTTCAAAGTGCAGAACTAGAACTTATGGGTTAAGAGATAAACACCGGTACAGAACATTTCTACAAGTGAAAGAAAGAGAAATGGTGATGATTTTCATGATAATGATTATAGCAAAGCCCATAGAAATGATGCTCATGTTGATGATGACGGTAGCAATGCCGATAAAGATGATGACACAAAAAATATTAAGGTCAAATATGTAAGCACAAAAAGCGCGCCCTACCAAGATTACATCACGCAAGTACAAGAATCCGTAAATGTTTTATCATCTTGTACAAAAATGGCTTCCTTACGCCATCGAGTTCTACAGATATCGAGGCAAACGTAATTAACGTAATTTCGGTATTATTAGTCATTTGTGTTATGCATTTAATAATGTCTATCTTACACAAGGTTTACTAATTAATTCATCATGCCCCTACGCAATGTGAGTAAAAGAAGAAAAAACAAACAAAATACATGTAAGATTGTAGGGCAAATTTTTATAATATTCCATACCATGTCAGGCAATGCTTTGATTAATAATTGTGTTTCTTTGTTACGATTACATACTTCACGTTAATTATACGCTTCATTAATTGTGAATGAAGATTGAAAAAAACAACAACAACAAAACAAACATTGAAATGAATAAATCGCTTAAAGAGAAAAACAAATGTGTCTATCAGATCATTGTCATTTGCTTAATTCTCTGTGTCTAGCAAAATTTCTATGTCGATATTTAATCATCAACCATCCATTTTCTACCATTAAATATCGTCCAAGTATTTGTGTGAGTGCGTGTTCCTCCTTTCTATTTCTTTCTCTATATCTGTCTCCCTTCCTTCCTTATGCCTTTCCTTGCCTAGCCCTCTATGTGTCCATACACCGAACTACGTTTGTGCTTCACGTACTGAGGAATGAACCGTACTGCGTATTTTAGGTAGGTTACACACAGTTGCTACACACAGCTGATATCGTAAAATAACATTCTAAAGCATGTGTTAAGAAGAAGTGGCGGTTAGAATCGTTAATGGACAAAATCATCTTATTTGATTTCATGAAAATTGAAAAATAAAAATGATATGTATTGTTTCAAATGATGCAATATTCACCCTTTGTTTTTGTCGAGGTGGGGAGGGGGGGCGCAAGATGTCCGCGATAGAACTGTAGTAGACAGTGATATTTCTATACAACCATAGAAAGGTAAACTGATAATTAATTAAGGAAATAGTCAAAGAGTAGTATCACCGTTTCTGTCGTACGTTTCCAGAATATAGACAGCAGAAACAGGACTCCGAGAGGCGATCCGACGTATCCTTCCACCGCTACCATATAGTTAAATAGACGGCCACTCTGAAACGCTTTTACCATGGGGATCCACAATACGGCTATCACACACATGATTACTACAAATACCCTGAAAAAGGAAAAAATGTATAGTTAACCGATTAAGTGCAAAATACATTTTCGAGAATTGAAAGTCACACAACTCCTGATTGGTTAAACCAAATGGTTTTTATCCAGTCACATGTTGTGCTTATTTCTGAACTGGGAATTAGGTTTGGAATGAAACTAAGAGTGCGATGGAAAAACAATACCGAAATATAGCCCTTGGATGGCTTTCGTTTTTGGCTATTTCTTGACAAGAGAAATAGATAAAAGCTACAGTTTATAGAACAGAACAGTAGCAAAGAAAACCCATAAAGATAAAGTTTTGCTGAATCTGAATCTCAATCTAAATCCATGAAATCTAACCTTTTGATAAGGCTATCACGAATTTAAAGCTATCACTTATTCAAATGGTTAAATACTGAAATCATACAAGCCAAGGGATCGATTACACAAGTAAAAGATTGAGATAAATATAAAATTACGAGAACTACGGCATCCTGCTCCGACATTCGGTATTGGTCAATTAGCTGTATTTCCAAGGACCAGGAATCTCAGGACTGGGTCAGTTTAAAAAAAAAAAACTCGAATACGAACCATAATTGTTTGATGGCTTTACCCTTTACCAAACAATCCAGGATTTTCACGACCCTAAAATAGAAGCCTTTTGAAAAAATTGTGGGAAAAGGAGAAAATGCTGGTAACCTTTTCCCACTGCAAATGCTTTCAATTTGGACAGAGATAAATTTTGTCGTCTGGTAAAGAGTTAACCAGTACAATGTATCGCGGAGGATTATAAGCAGGTCCCTATTGCCAGAGCTTGCCTCACATCTTTTTCCATAAGAGCAGAAATGACATAGAGGATATTTGTTTTTTTCGGTGAAAGATCGAAATTTATTTCATCGAGTGGACACCATCGGTAATATTTTCACGAGTGGCACAGCCACGAGTGAAAATATTACCGATGGTGTCCACGAGATGAAATAAATTTCGATCTTTCACCGAAAAAAACAAATATTCTATTTATTTTATGCTTTTTTCCCTTTCTGGGAGGAGCTTTATCAAAATTCAGTACAGGTCTTTTCCCTTATTTCCCGTGGCGTACCCCTCCCGCATAGCAACGTTACGTCAAGCGCGAGAAATATAAGGTATATGACGTCATATTTCCCATCTGGTTGTTAGGCACGCGCAATTTACCTAGGCAACAAGAACGTGAAAATCGGTATTTTCACTGGTTGTACCGGTGTAAGATCGAAAAATATTTTCACTGCTGTTTCTCGATATCCTACCGGAAAGCATGAAATAAGTCATTATGTATACCTGCTATAGAAATTTTGTAATATGCCCTTTTTTTGGTTGAGCAAGTGTTATTGACTATTATATTATTATTAACACCTTACCGTCCAACGATCAGTAGCTCTTTCTGATGAGCCATTGGTCTGAGTTTTCTCCAAACATCCATCGTAAATACTGTACTGGCGCTGTTGAATATTGATGTTAGTGAGCTCATAATGGCTGATAACATAACTGCCATAAGTAAACCTCTAGCGCCTGTAACAAAGCTTTTAACATTTTTTTTCTGAAGATACGCAACAGTGAATTATTTGACGGCAAGGAATATCGTATAAGGTCTTTCTTTACTATAAAAAATGAACCCAACCTCTTTCGACAGTTTAGAGTGCAATCCACTGAAACACTTATGTGATTTTATCACATAACCACCATTGTTTTCAGTGTAATACACCTATTACGAATTTTCTCATCTTATACATGCTTGATATCACACTTGTGTGACGTCATTTTTAAGTCATTTTGTATTATAGGAATACTTTTACAAGTGGTTAGGTCTTATTAGGTCTTATTGTTATTACCAAGGAAGCATCTTAGATAATTTTGGGTCTTATGATCTATGATTTGTAAAATATTGGTTGTGATAAAACGAATCTGACATTTGTTGATGTCTGAGGTAAGATCTATTAAAGTCGCCAAGAGAAAAAAAAATGTTATTAAGCCAGCCAAAGGCTCGCTTAATAACATTTTCCTAGACTCGTTTAATAGAATTTTAATTTTATCTCAAGCCAACGCATTTCAGGTCCTATATATTTCACGGGCTTGACTTGACAAACACAAGATTTGTAACAAGCTATAGCTACGAGGTTTATTATGTAAACCGACGATATGTCCTTGTTACAGCAGTAGTAATAGTAATAGAAGTAGTCGTTGTTGTTGTTGCTGTTTCAGTATAGTTTTTATCATTTAGACTTCTGTACATAAATTATTTCTGTACAAATATGAAAAATATAGTAAAGTTTAACTTGGACACCTACGCCTATCATTCACCTGAGAAAAGAATGGATTTTCAGAACGAAACTTCATGGGGAATTCTTGGTCATTTTTTTTTTGTTTTTGCTCTTAGGTTTGTTTATTTCCCGGGGTGTTTCCCAAACTTGTTCATTGCAGGAGCATAAAAAGTTGAAGTGTTAAGAAATGACGTATCTTAAAGAATGTGGCATCAAAGAAATGAATCATTTTCAGTCATGATAAAAGAACACGTAATTACTGCTATGTCAATGCTGTTTGCCCGTTTCAGTCCTAAAACAATGAATAAGCAGATCTCCGAGTACAATACATAGAAACCAGGACGGATTTTTGAAAAATATGCTAGACTTAAGAAGCGAACGTTTTATGCAGTCTGATACTGCTCTATATCGTCCCCAAAAGCCTGTGTTTTTGCAGATGAACGAAAAATCGTATCCGGTTCCTTAAAGCTTGAATAACAAGTACTAGTAACATGTTAAATCTATGCTTCTATGGCTATATTATAGTTCATTACCTGTAGGTAATAGTTCCAAAACAAGTTTAGGGTAGGCTATGTTACTGCAACCCACAGGATTATCACATACTTTCCTGCAAATTTCAGGATCTGTACAGGCCACTTCATCTAGGATATTTACAGAAAGAAAAAAAAACAACTTTTAACAAACACTTCATGTATATCAATATTAAGAAGGATGCCAAAACCAAAGTATTTCGCTACGCTCAACAAGTACTTCTGCTATCAGAGTCTTGCCTAGAAAAGATTATTTTAACTAGTACATGCATGGCAAGCGCTTGACCTTCGAGTTATCCCAGTTTTTCACAACATAACCATTGCTGTAAATCACTGCTACATTCATGCATTCAGTTGCAACAATACCCTTATGCAGTAAGAGAGCTTTTCTGTTTATTATTATTATTATTATTATTATTATTGCTGTTGTCTTTTATGTAAATTACTACAGGATATCGGAAGGTTCATTAACTGCCACAATAAAACTAAATTTATTTTGAAATGGCATGAACAACCAACACAAAAAAGCAAATCGATTAATGTAAAAGCCATTTATGCATTTATTTTCAACATACCTGGGAACAAAATCCTGCTGATCATCCCAGGAAATATCAACAAAAACAATGGCAGGATCTTCAATATACCAGAAAGAATCGAACCTCCTTTGGCATGGGACAATGATCTAGCTGCTAACGAACGTTGCACTATAACCTGGACAAAAGACAACACTGTTTATTTGCTTTTGTTTGTTTGTTTGTTTTAAGTACTTAGAATAAGAATTTTAAGTATTTACAGCAAAAACGAATTTTGATTAAACGATTAACGATTAAAACAAAAACATGCATACACAGAACATGAGTAGGTTGTGAAGATTCGTTACACACAAAGTAAACAAACAACAAAAACGGTACCTGATCGCAGCACCAATACCACAAACAGCCGAGGGAAGCTTGTAACACGAGACCTGGCCAAGGTTGGTCTCCGGTCACAGGATCTTGGAACACATGGAAGGCATCGGACCGTGGTAGACCGCAGCTTGTATTGTTACTACGATTGGAAGGAATGGCATCAAAATACAGTCGCTCTAGATTCATATAGCCGCCTATTTTCGTGAAACCTTTGACGGTAAGATACAAAAAAATCAAATGTAAACAATTGCTTGATATTAAGTTATCAGAGATCTATAGGTCATAAAATATGATCCATGCTTTGATTCAAGAGCGCTTAATATTATCTGAAAAAAATATCGGTCAAAGGCCAGCCTGCGCAGTCCGCGTCAGCTGCCTAAGGCCGATTCTTAAATAAGTTTTGCTGCGGCAATGCTGGCATGTACTGCACATCTCATTACAAGCTAGCTGTGCATGTCCTACTGGCTACACAGCAAAAGGTTGTGCAAGCCTGAAATTGGGGCCAGCCTTATTTGACAGCGACGTCAGTCTGTCAGCAATATAAATTAACCCATAAACTATGACGAACAAAACAATTTTCAGGCAGAAATAGATACTTATTACAGCAGTGGGAATTAAAGAGAAGAAAAGAGAGACAGGCGTCCATACTTGCCACCATGACGACAGCAGAGCCGATGACCATGACAGCAGTCTGAAAAGTGTCTGTGTACATCACAGCTGTTAATCCACCTACAAAATTTAGCATATTTTTTTAACTTATATGGCTGTAAAACTTCCTATTTTTTTCCGACCAGTCTCGATGACTGACTTCCTGAAACAAACCAAGTAAGCTTGCTATCATAGCTTTTATATATATAGACCTAAAGCTTGACTTTGCTCGGCATTCCAACGTAGAAGCTTTGATGTGGAAGTCTGACGGTTTACCCCTACATTAAATTGGCAGGAAGCCCCTCCCCCCCTTCCCGCGTGCTAAATGAGCTTATTAATACATTCACGTTTCATTCCTTTGTGTCAGTATAATGCAGCTTGTTGAGTGCTGTTGCTTCAAATAATCATGATAACGTCGGTTTACTTCGAAAACCTCCTAACTACAGCTTGTAACAAGCTGTAGTTACGAGATTTTCGAAGTAAACCGACGATATACTTTTAGAGGTCTTTGAAAGTTAATCAGAAAATGCATCATCACTTGGCGACTGCAGGTGGGCATTTCGGACTGACTTCTTCATGGTTTTGTCAATATTGTGTTTCATCTGTATACGAAGTGGTACTTGTATATCTAGGTTGATAAGTCCTGCCAAGCCTGTAATTCAGTTTACTCGCGAAAATACTCTTCCTTGAGATGATATGACATACATGCAGCTATTCTTTGAATTGATAGACAGAACTGAGGTTACTGAGTATGACCCATGGGTGTTCTGCTGTCAATACTGTTCAAATCAAAATAGCAAACTTTTTACAGGCTCCAGCGTACCACAGTGGAAAATAGTTATTAGGATTACAATAAGAATGAAAGAAAACAATAAGGATGAAAGAAAACAATTACAGTAAAGAAAGCTATCAAAAATATGAACTATATGTCAGAAAGAGAATCAGTATACGGCCAAAATCCGACCCGAAAATGACTCTTGTAATTAAAAGACGAAAATGCAAAAGCCCCTTCCCCTTCAGTCAGTCGTCCAGTCGGTTGGTCTATCATTTAGTAAGTCAGTTAGTCATTCAATCATTCATTCAATCATTCATTGAATCAATCAGTTTTAACGCATACCTACCTAGCATAGTATAGAGCCCAGTAACGACGAGTAGGACGCTTAGTGCAACATACATGTCCCATTTCAAAGCCAGCTGTATAAACAGGGCACCAGAGAACATCGATGACTATGAAAATACGAACAAAAATTTACAAATTTTAAACAATATTTAGCTAGATAAGTGACATAAATGTAAAACTATCAGGTCGATAGTAAAAAAACAACATTTTGCTATTTCAAAGATCTTTTGGAGGAAAAGATACCTCCTTATCGTTAGGTACTAGGGAAACCACACAGAGACACAAATACGAGAGCAGTTGCAAGGAAAGGTTCTACTACTGTTCAAAGAATGACTATTTCATAAATAAATAGCCCTTTCTTACCCAAATCTAGCCTTCAGAGGAGTAATATCTTAAGATTTACAGAAGATTCGTATTTGTACATAGTAAAAATATGAACCAATATGTTTTTATTCAGGTATGCTAAATTTAAGATTCGAGGAAATAATTTCCATTTCATGTACTCCTGCTGCATCCATCATTGACTAGAAAAACGCTACATGAAAAAAAAATATCAGTGATTGGTGCTTTTGATTCTTCAAGCGGGATACAGCTGGTTTCTAGCGTTGATTTATTTTGTCTTCTAATCGAAGGACTGCCGGGAGACCGTAATATTGCTGATTTCTTAGCTGCCACTTTCCTCATTTAAGAGGCTTTCATCAAAGAAGTAAGACTAGTGTTTTTAGACGTTATAAACTGGAATTACATTTTGTGTGAAGGAAGTGGAATAGAGCGCACATTGTGTTTAGTATTTGCAAGAAGGTAACCAGAAAGGACTGGATTGATAAATCGTTCGCCATTATATTTCTTAACTACCATTGGTAAAGACTTAAGTTATGACTTATAAAGTAGAACACCTTGGGTATATAGGTCATCGATAGGATTTATTTCTGTACTCAACTAAATGACTGAAACGGAAACAAAACTGTCAGTTTCTGTCTGGTCAACAAAAAACACATATGTATTCGAACAAGAAAGCTTTATTTCAGTAGTTTCTATTTTCTAAGTGTATCTGTATATTGTGAAATGCCTACATTTGCATAATTTTGAAGAAAACTCTAAACTATTAATCAGGTTAACAAGAACGAAGGGAAAATTCTAACAACGGGTTACTCACAGCCAGTTTTGTGATGACATATAGAACGAGGGCAACACAGCTCAAGTAGATTCGCATTCTGTTTCCACCGTACCTTTTCTCTATATACTCAGGTAAAGTGTAAACCTAAAAATTAATGTACAGGTTTGAGAAATATGTAAGATGACATCAAATCTTGTATACACTACAACATGTGCAACTAGCACACCGCTTTAAAAATGTGGCCGAAGGAAATGAGCAATGCTCCGGCAAAAGCGGGCTGAATACATTTCCGTGACTCATGGAATCAAGCAAGTCATCACATAATGATGCATCCATAATATCCACTTTTTTTAACAACTCACTTTATCATGAGGTAGACTAGTCCAGGGTCATACACAAAATTGGCCGGTAGCGAAAAGTTTAGATCCTGGTCAGCCTACGCGGACTACTTGTCGCAGAGGCATTAAGCCATCTTTTCACAGAGCATGGTTCAAATGTTTATTTTCTAGCAAAGACATTTCTAGCTGGGGACGGAGGGCGTGGTAGGGGCTGATGGGTCTTATATTTAAGTATGCATCAGTGGATCGGAATAACGGTAATAAAAGTTATTTTTATGAGCGAATAAAACTTTCTGTTGTGACTTTTTTTCTCGTATGCTGGATGTTTTATTTCAAGTTTTTGGTATGTAGGTCGCACATCCATCATTTACAGTAATTACCTTCGAACAAATACTTTTCAATTGACTCCATTAATGGTCTCCATGTACATACACTCTTAACCACAGAAAGCTTAACATATCAACATTTAAAAGGACGTATTTTACATAAAGGCCTACGACTCCTAACTTTCATACTTAAAGACGGAAGCTGCCGAGATTGGCCGAATAGCTTTACGAAAACGTTGATATTTATCGATGAGTCAGTCAGTCTACGACCGCTTGATCTTTAATCAAAAGACAGACGTTGCCGAGACAGGCCCGATAGCTTTAACGAAAACGTAGATGTTTACCGATGAGTTAGGGTCGTAGACCTTAAATTTGTTTGCAGACATTAGTTGTACGTACAGTCAGGTGGCAGGGGACATGGAAACTTGTTCACGGCTATGGAAAGTCATGTCGCTCCTAGCCGAAGGCGAGGTGGAGACACGATTCACCACAGTCGTGAACAAGTTTCCAAGTCCCCTGCCATCTTACCGTACAACGAATTTATTATACTGCAAAGTTCGACCGCTCCAACATTTGTTACGCGAATTTCACCTGTTTTTTTTTTGTTTACAAAAATGAGCACGATGACAGGGTAGAAACTTCACTTCTGAGTGCCCAAATTCAATGAAAACTGACGTCACTGGGACCTGATGTTACTGAAACCTATGTAATACGTGCTAAAACGTGTAGATTGGCGCATAATCTTGCACTCTCTTGCACTCCGAATCATTCACATTCATCTCTGTAGTGGCCTCAGAAAGTAGTCCATCATTACGTGATACTTTTGTCACATGACCAGACCTCAAAATGGCGGCACAAACGCCGATGGAAGAAAGACCAATATCGATTACTTTGTGTGCTGTTCAAACAGCATACAGCCAATCAGACTAAGTGGTAGGAAATGTGAAAAAGAGGGATTTTCTGAAAAGCTTAAATGTCTTTAAAAGACCATAACTTGTTTTTTAATCTTTTAAAGTAAGATTCATCGGTGTGTCAAAACTGTTATCATCATTCCTGGGCGCAGCCACTTTTGTTAAAATTGGCGTAAGATTCTGATCAGTAAAGAAGCTCGAAAAAAATAGTTCCATTATATACAGGTAAATTCATCAGTTTGAATGTACCTATAATGTATCCAGAATAATATTTCCTTTGTCTACTTTATAATGTTACACATGAAACAGTTAAACAGTAACAAAACATCTTTTCCTCGATTTGACAAAATTCCTGTCATTTACCCAACAGAGATGTATGGTGAGAGTTACGAACTACAACTCTGCTCGGAGATTAGTAATCTCGATGTAAATCTTGATGGATGCTGCCATTTTGAATGTTGTGTTGATAGTGTAGTCATGTATACGGGGTTCCTGAAAGGGAAACTACTTTGACGTTGGTTTTGCCAGTGTACATGATATATACTCTTATTACATTCTGTTACTAATAATAGTAACATTTTCCACCGAAAATGGTGTAATATCAGTGTCACGCGAGGGCAGATATGACGGGGCAACGGGCTGATATCTGATATCCTGCCCGTTGATAAGATTTTTGTTCTATATCTATAGCAACAGAACACGCCCTCGTAAAATAACATTCTCAAAACATCCATTTTGAAAAAAAATGGCGGAATCGGTCCGTCAATCGCTAGCGGACAAATCTTCAAAATTACAGGCAACGTTGAATCGTTAAGCCAACAACGACGTGATAAATAGAGAATAGATTGTTGTTGTCTTGGATTGGGAAACTTATCAGGCAATGTGTAGTGTCTATAGGCTAGTAGTTGTACTTGCTACGATTTTTATCCACTGAGTCGGGTGAACCGAGCTTGGTTACGTTTAATAATTCGAAGCACATGCCATCTATTCTATTTATCCTGTTTCTCAGTTTTGATCCGTATTACACTAAATTGAATATTTAGATTGAGAAACAATAATGGCAACATCTTTTTAACAATGAACAAACATGAAGAACTGTTTATTTAAAACGTCCTATACTGCACATGTATATGCAGCTCTACGACAGTGACGATGAATGACGTCATGAACGTGACGTTTACCCGCGGAAAAAAGTTGTGTCGAATGGAGACAAGATATTTTTGTTTTAATTATAAAACATGCTAGAAAACCAAAAAAAGTAGAGCAATTGATCCATGAATGTAATAAAGAGGTTATTACACGGCTGGTGAGGGCCGGAGAGTGATATCGGCCCTCCACCTCGAAATCTGCCCTCGGGGCAGATATCAAGGTGGCGGGCCGATATCACTCTCCGGCCCTCATGTAATAACCTCTAAGTATGTTCGGGGCATATTATCCAATCAGATCACGAGAAATTTCATTTCATCCTACGAGTGCCATAGCATAACTTATATCGGTTGATGATATACGTGTTCAAGATCAGACCGCAGGTTTTCCCTTCCCTTTTTTTGCAAGCAATGAGGACCCAGATCATATTGCTCATATGATGTCGATTAGTCTTTAAACACTGCCTATCATTTACTCGAGTATTCAGACCGGGAAAAATTCTTCAATCTTTAATCTGAGTGAACAAATTGACCCTTTTGGTGCTCTATGAGATTATAATATGAGTTATTCACGAGACTGGCACAGGACAAATACAATTATGACTCTTGTAATCGAGCTCTTTGATTTCTTTTTATATTTTTGAAAATTATGATAGAATTTGAAAAAAAAAACAACAAACAAACAAAATTAAAGTGTGTGTAAACTGATGGATATTTGTTTTAAAAAAAAAATCAAATGATGCCTCCAGCATTTTCTCCTTATCTCACAATTATAAATCTGTCCTATCAAAGACAAGTGCTGTCATGGCCGGTAAAGGAAAGAGAAAGCAGACCACTTACCCCCGCGGATATGTAGACCGGTAGAAACAACCATCCCAACATGAGAATCAGAAAAATCGGCTGTAATAGAAGGGGAAAACAAATGAGCCAGGCTCTGTGTAGAGGAGGCTTAATGCATCTGCGAAAAGTATCGACCCAAGTGAGGATGACCTGGGCCGAAACTATTCGCTATCAGTCAGTGTTCTGTATGTCAAAGTATCCCCGTTCACCAGAGCCATGTTTCTTGACGGATCAAAATTTTGCAAACAGTTTTTTAAAAGGGTCACCCAAGGAACATCTCTGTGAAATTATTTCAAAATCTGGCAAGCGATTTTAGAGAAGAAGATTTTTAAAGAATTCCTTAGAAAATTCCGTTTTGTTGCCATAACAACCAGAGTTTTTGATGGAATCAAGTTCTGTGAACAGTTTTTAAAAAGGACCTCCAAAGGAACATTCCAGCCAAGTTTGGTCCATTGGCCCAGCGATTTAGGAGGAGTTGATGTTTGAAGAATTGTTGACGACGCACGACGGACACCTGGTGATCCTAAAAGCTCCCCTTGAGCACGTATCAAACTTGAAATAAATGAACAAAATAAAGTATTTATAAATGAATCACAATAAGTGTGAATTACCAACTAAAAGAATCAATATCAAACCCCAAAGAATACGTGAAAGTAGTACTTACCAGCCATTCAAACAGGACCAGCGCGATTCCCGCCGCCGCACCAGCCCCTGCAAGCCCAACAAAATGTTCGCTGCCAATGTTACTCGAGAATAATGAAGCGCCCACCTAATTGTTAAGAAAAAGTCAAAGGACAAACACTTTTGAAGTTATAACACATTGTAATGCCTTAACGTTTTACAGAACAACAAAAAAGTTTTCTACTCCCCTTAACTGAAAGATTTTACGTGTGACAAGTTCATTATGGCTCAAATGATGAGAAAACATTGCCCGAAGAATAGAAAAAAGCTGTTATAAGCACTTTTATTTTTTCCCATGATACTTTTAAAAGTTCAACTCCTTTGGGGTGGTACTTACACAAGTGTATAGTTAAATGTTACAGGGTTAAGCGGCCACCCAAACAAGAAACATTTTTTGAAGGAAATTTTGTGAACAATAATGATGATGATAATTCTACTCACAGCGAACCATGGCATGGTTCTTCCGGCAAGAAAGTAAGATTGAACATTTCCTCTCTTTGGCCTACATAACGTCTGAAGGCAAAAGTATAAACGTGTTATCATTGTACAGAATGAGCGTCAGTCCAAAGAGTGTTTTATTATGTTCTTATTTATTGTGATTTTCTGTGATTTCACTGTGAAAAACACCACTAGTAATAATAATTTTGGTATCCACACTAGTGACGATATAGTTTTAGAATGGTTGCCGAAACTAGGGTTTTCCCCCTTAAATTGCTCATAATGTTCCATTCTGGATAATTATTAGAACAAAGAAAGGCTGAGTAAGGAATATAATACAGGGGATAACCAACTAGATATTAGATATTAAAAACCTCTCAATAGAATGAAATTTGATATGGTCAAAAAAACTCGTCCTTCTGAATCGTTTTATCAATCGCATCACACCGCGTTATAATTTTTCATTTGAGGCAAGTTCACCTAGAATATTTACCTCTTTCTGCACCTCTTTTAAGTTTTTAATACAGAGTCGTCAAAACAGGAGATTATGTGACACAGAATTTAAGTAAGATAGGTATTTTCTCTTAATTTCAGTGTTATAAGACAAATAGAAGATTAAGAACGAAGGAAGAATATAATACACTTAACCCCTTCCTAAACAATTCCTGGTTTTTACGGGCCTGGAATAGTAGTCTTTTGAAAACATTGTGGGAAAAGGAGAAAATGTCGGTAACCAGCATTTTCTCCTTTTCCCACTATGTTTTCTACCCTATCATAGACATAAATCATCTTTTCAGCAAGCGCTGAATTGTCGTCTGCAAATGCTTTCAATTTGGTCTAGTCCAAAAGTTTATTGTTTGGGAAAGGGTGAATTTCACTGTTATACATGTAGGACAAACAGAAGATTAAGAACGAAGGAAGAGTAAAATACACTTAAAGTTGGAGAAAAATTAAAAGCACTTACCCATAATCCAACGCTGAGTACAATGCAAAAATAGACAACAACTACCAATATGTCCAACCAGTGGGTAAGTCCGGCCGTTGTCATTTCTGATAACACTTGTTCATACAAACTTTGATCAAATAGTTCAAAATATCAAAAATATCTGTCATATCACAGAGGGTTTAACCCATCACCACACAATCCCTACTTTTGACGCCCCTGAGGAAGAAGACTTTAGAAAACATTGTGGGAAAAGGAGAGAATGCTGGTTACCAGCATTTTCTCCTTTTCCCGCAATGTTTTCTACCCTTCACAAATCAAATTTCAAATTTTCAGTCATTTTTATTTTGTCGTCTGCAAATGCTTTCGATTTGGACGAGCCTAAAATATTGTCGTTTGGTAATGAGTTAAAAGGATCTTCCGGTAACATATAACAAGACAAGTAGGTGTAAAAGACCAACTTTTTAACGAGAGACCTAATCATATCATAAAAGACTTGAAGGTCTACTGGAATTATTTGTTAAACTTCAATGCCTTTGGCACAAAATCATACCGTCGGTTTACTTCAAAAACCTCGTAACTACAGCTTGTTTCATGCACTAGAACTTTTTTTTGGGTTGCCACAACGTTGTCACATGTATATCTGTATAGAGTATCATTCCCCACTAATTATTCATATTATACAAACATGTTTTTAAAAGTTCTTTTTTTTTTTTAATATTTTCCGCAAATTCATCAAAGGTAGATAGTAAGTCAATTATACTGTTGTTTTAATTGGTTTTCATATTATATAATCCAAATTTCTTATATACTTGTACCCGATACAGTATTCACACACCGTTTGAAGTTGCATTTCTAATTGCTAATTCCTAAGATTTTATACATTTGGAAAAAGAAAAAAAAATCATAATTCGCTTGACAAAATGTACTAGCTTATTCGATACTGAGTAATATAAATCTAAAGTGGAATTAAAATGTAACATACGAAGGACGGCTAGTGAAAAACGGACTCAGACTTGTTTGTCCACT
Source organism: Tridacna crocea (assembly GCA_943736015.1). Taxonomy (NCBI): domain Eukaryota; kingdom Metazoa; phylum Mollusca; class Bivalvia; order Cardiida; family Cardiidae; genus Tridacna; species Tridacna crocea. Next base: position 22,526,647 of record OX031067.1, on the reverse strand, counting down.
GCGTGTGTACGAACATGTAATACGTCAAGTTTTCACTGCGAACAGTCGAGCAAAAGTGATGAATCAGTTAACTTTTTATACCTTTTTTTTTGTGTGTTTTAACTTTACAAGACAACAAAACCTCAGGCGTATATCCAAATACAACGCACTTGCCCATGACAGATGAAAGCTACTCTGATGACAGTACTTGCCAATAAAAGGGCAGAAAACATTGTGGGAATAGCAGAAATTCTTAGTTTCCAGCCTATACTCCTTTTCTCGCAATGTTAAAAAAATGAATACTTTGAAACTTGAAATTTTCTGTTGAAGGGTTTTTATTAGGCCGATATATAATGATCAATCTATTCGTCCCCTGTCAAGTCTTGTAAACGAATAAAACATGTTTTATTACGTCTGAAGGCCCACTAGCGACCGCAACAAACTAATAGAGAGTCCAAACTCACAAATTTGATGCAAACCATTTGGTTTGCAACTCGAGTACGAGCAGGCTAGTCCGAGATAGTACTTTACGACTACATTAGATTTTCTGCTACAGTAGACTTGCGCAAAACAGAATATTACATGAAAACAGAAAGTGTCGTTTCGATCTTTCACCAAAACAAATCGAAGCATCCTCTCTGTGTCAACCAATTTGCCCTCTATCAATTCTAGTGAGTTAAATAAAAATATGAAATGCCCTGTCAAAGGGTATAGAAAGTAAATGCATATGGCAGGGCTCCAGATAGAGCGAGTGATCTTGATTTCAATATTGAAAATATAAATTATTCTCCACTAAACCCTATGTTATGGGTACTCCTTAGAATCGTCTCATCGAGACGATTCTAATGAGTACCCACAACGTAGGGTTTGGACAAGAAATTATGAATTTAGAATACCATCACACCGTCTTACCTGGAGCTCTGCATCTGGCATACCTTATCGAGTCGAGTCAGACTTTGGCTCCTGTTTACATTGTCTGTATGTCAAAGGACCAGTGTACATGATTACTCAGCCGGATGATCGACAAAATAGATTTCTCAGATCGATCATTTAACTTAGCAACTTGCTCGGTTTAACTCTTTACCAAACGACAAAATTTTAGACAGGTCCAAATTGAAAGCATTTGCAGACTACAAAATAAAGGTGACTGAAAAATTAAAATTTGTTCTGGGAAGGGTAGAAAACACTGTGGGAAAAGGAGAAAATGCTGGTTACCAGCATTTTCTTCTTTTCCCACAGTGTTTTCAAAAGGTTTCTGTCTCAGGGGCGTCAAAAGTAGGGATTGTGTGGTAATGGGTTAACTCTTTACCAAACGACAAAATTTTGGGCGAGTCCAAATTAAAAGCATTTGCAGACGACAAACAAAAAAAGCGAATCAAAAATTGAATTTTGATTTTGTAAGGGTAGAAAACATTGTGGGAAAAGGAGAAAATGCTGGTCACCAGCATTTCCCCTTTTCCCACGATGTTTTTAAAAGCTTTCCTTTTCAGGGTCGTTAAAAGTAGGGATTGTGTTGTAATGAATCAATGCATCAAGGTGATGCATTGCACCCCATTTTCCCAGAGCACAGCACAAATTTACTGAAAGTACCTTATCCTGCTAAATAATTGAAATGAATTTTTAACCTTTTCCTAAATGACAAAAGTTTGGACAGGACCAAAATGAAAATGTTTACAGACGACAAATTAAATGTAATACAAGTCATGATTTTTTTTGTCTGCTTTTCCTGCGCAGTCCGAAACGGCTAATCCGAAACGACACTTCCGGTTTTTATGTAATTTTCTACTTTGCGCGAGTCTACTGTAGAACATAATCTTTTACAGTCGTAAAGTGCAGTCACGGGTAAGTCTGCGCGGACTGCACAGGCCGATCCGAGACGATATTTTAATGCCCGAATGCCCCCTTTTCGCGTGATACAAGCCAACCATAAAGTCGACTATTCTCAGATGTCGAAAAGTATTTTTCTTTTATCGAAATTGAAGACAAATTTGGTCCACGTTTAGCATGAGATAGCGGACTTGGTAGATCCAAGATCAGACTGCACGTTTTGTGCAGTCTGATCTTGAATCTACAAAGTCCGCAAAAGTTATATCCAAGGCGACCCAAGCAGTAAAAGAGTTTAAAAGCATGAAACTATCCTTGGTGTATAAAAAATCCTTCATAACAAAATGTGCACGTCTATTCGAAAATTTTCCTTCGATAGCAAACCTTTTAATATAGTCCGTAGTAAATATGCTGATAACCCCCAGGGTCACTTTTTTTTTTTTTCAACCAGCATTTCTAGCTATTTACCAATCTACAGAAATTTGGACAGAGCCAAATTAATGACGTTTGCAGACAGCTAATTAACACAGCCAAAGTGAGGATTTCTGTCTTTGATAGTGTGGAAATCCGTGTGTGAAAAGAAGAAAAATGCCAGTTACAAACATACTCTCCTTTTCCCCACAATGTTTTCAAAAGCCTTCTTTTTCAGAGTCGTTAAATCCGGGATTGTTAAATAAAGCGTTAGAACCCTTTCAGTGAGATAAGCGAAAATTGATGCCCTTGCGCACTGCATAGATGAAGATCAGACTGCATAGAGCATGTAGAAAATGGGACAGAAATCGTTCTGGTTATGAGTAGAATTAATTTTCAGCCGCCTAAAATATACAGTCCATTTATTTGGGGCTCAAACGGATTACCCTTCCTTGTGTATCGTACCATACCGTGTTTAAATGACGTTTCAGGAAAATCTTTTTGAAAACGCTGTAGAAATCAAAGGACTGAAAGTCCTGAAAAGCGGATTTATTGAACAGTTTTAAGCTATGATTAGATCGAATGATTTTTTTCAAAAAAAATTATCACACGTAATACATGTATAATACACAAGTAATTAGTAGAGTAAGCAAGGACAATGGAAAGCAAAGTTGTTCTACCAAGTGTGCCTTGCAGCAATTTTATTTTGTTACGTATTAGAGTAGTAAATTGATGCAACGATTTGGCGTGTTTTTATGATGTATTTTGGACTCTAAACATGCAAAGGGCTGTATATCATGTTTCAAAGAAAATAAAGTGGGGTGTACCAGCTAAAAGTTAAAGTAAGATGGTAAGTGTGCAAACGTGTACAATTAACAGTGTCTGGATTGCGTCAAGGCGATAACATTGTACAGTTTTTTCTAAAGAAAAAATAGTATTTTTCAAGGCTAACATCAGCATAAAATGAGAAAGTTTGAGAGGTAATCCTGGCTCTATAAAAAAAAGCATGTTTTATTAACAGTTGCTTATTTTGTCAGAATTCTAAGGTCTTTCTAAAACTTAAAAATTCATCAAAATATTTTTTTCTTGTAGCAGAATGGTGTAATGTAGCTGCATGTAAACATACTAAAAAGTAGAACAATGTTTGTATAATAATTCTGTTAAAGCAAAATGTTAAATACTTCAACTGTCAGTCAGTTTCAGCAAACATGGACAAATTTGATCAAAGAGTACAAGATATTGCTACTAACACATGTATACAATATGAAGTTTTTGTGCCTTCTTGTTGAACTCTTTACCAGAGGACAAAACCTTCTACTCCTCACTCCTAAAGAAAACATCTTTTCAGATTTTCCTTCTTTCACCAAACTCAAAAATGACTTGTCACTGAATTCTAGCTGAAAAATCATTGGCAAAGAAGAAAGATGAGATTTAGAAATAAGAGGGGAGGGCCATGATGGCCCTGTATCACTCCACTGGCTTTTAACCCTTTACCACACACATCGAAGTGTTAATGATCCTGAAAGTGAAGGCTTTCAAAACATCATTAGAAAAGGATAACATGTTGTCAACCAGTATTTTCTCTTTTTTCAGCATGAAAAGTCTGTATGGTAATAACCTCCACCCCACCCGCCAAACAAAATCAGTCTTCTTTCTTAATGCAAAGATAATGTCAGTGAAAACAAGGGGGTTCATTCATTAGCATGAAAGGTAAAGTTCTGAAAACCTTTTAGTGATAGAAACCTTATGCTAAGTGAAACATTCCATTTTTGTGAATCTGTACAATCTTACAAAAATTAATTTCCCTCTAAATGTGGATCTTGGGTCCTGCCAGCATGGCTCACCGTGGTAGATCTATTTTGTATGCAACTTCTTACTGAAAGCACCTTGTCCTTTCCATGACTCTAACACCCAGAAATCCCATCAAGGGTTCCCCCTTATTACTGCACAGCTTGAAACTACATACGTACTAATTTCAAAATGAAATAAAAAGTCAAATTAGAAACAATATTTGGTTATTCAGATGCAATGATTTCTTCTTTTCTTTGAAACGAATGTTCTTAGTTTTATTTCAGAACTTTAAGAATGTTATGTAATGTTATGTTATAGTCTAAAAGGTGAAAACTAAATGGTCTGTTCAGTATTTTCTAAGATTTAGACCATGTTAAATTCATGAATACTGAATGTACCTTCCTTCTGTTACATAAATGAAAATTTATCTTGTATCGTCATAAAGACACAAATCAAGCAAATAATGATTTCACAAAACAAAAGTAAGGTCAACTCATGCAGTGCCACAAACAATGAAATAGATTGTAACTACCATCAAGAGTAATTTGGAACAGATTTCTGGTGATTACATTAGTTTTGAACAGCACTGTTTCATTATTACAGTGACAAAACTCATTTTGTGTACCTCTCTGGTTGTACTAGGGCTAGGCTGAAGTGTTTTCTGCAGTGTCCTTTCTATCAGCACTTTTACAAAATCCTGCCACCTAGATTTGGATAAAAACCGGGAAATCCATCCTACACCTTCACCAATCAACCACAGTCTCAAAGCACCTCACTTAATAAATGAATGAGATTATGTAATGTCACCACTATTTGGGTGCAACTGTAACCCATTACCACACATTCCCTACTTTTGACGACCCTAAGAAAGAAGCCCTTAGAAAACATTGTGGGAAAAGGAGTAAATGCTGGTAACTAGCATTTTCTCCTTTTCCCACCATGTTTTTACCTTTCACAAATAAATTTCAAATTTTCAGTCACTTTTATTTTGTCATCTGCAAATACTTTCCGATTTGGACAAACCTAAGATTTGGTAATAAGTTAAAACGGATAAAAAACTTAGGCCAAGTAGATTCAACCTCAAACCTTATAATCTCTGCAGTCTGAACTTAAAATACAATACAGTTTCAAATAAAGAACCTGATGTTACACTTATCTATTTAAAAAAAAAAAAAAAAAAAAACAGCTGTCACAATACATTTAAATTCAAATAAGACCACTTTTACTAATTACCAAACGACAAAATTTTAGACTTGTCCAAATTGAACACGTTTGCAGACATCAAAATAAATGTGAATCTGAACATGAAATTTGATTTGGAAAGGGTAAAAAAAACACTGTGGATAAAGGAGAAAATGCTGGTTACCAGCATTTTCTCCTTTATCCACATTGTTTCCAAAAGGCTTCTTTAACAGGGTCGTTAAAAGTCGTGGATTGTGTGGTAAAGAGTTAGATAATGGAAAATATTGTGGAGATGACAAGCTGTGATCTTGTGGTCAGGACATATGTTGGTCACTGGCAAAAGAAAAATAAAATCTCAGCAAAAGTAATCAAAAGACAGCTACCCATCTTCGCGAGCCAAGGTTACAATCACTACGTGGATCTTACCTTGGCTGATTGAGCCTGATTTCGAGATTCCTGCGATGTGCCCTCTATTGGAAGCTGGTTATTAACCCCCTCCCCCCCCTTTACATCATATTTCTAAAAGCAAATGAAATATCGTTTTACAAACCGCTTACGAATACACATGAAGCGATAAGCAGATATCCACGTTTCCATGTTTACCTTCTATTCGAAAGGTAGCGACCTTATTCTATTTTTATCAAAGATGAAATGCTACGAGCGATTTCTTTCGTTGCAGTTAGAAGTTTCTGCATCCAATGAGAAAGCGTATCGGGGGAATGTAAAACCCAATTTCGATCCGCCAAGGGTAGAGTAGCGCAGTAAATCATCCGCCTTGGCTTGCGAAGATGCCTGACAGACTAATCCCACAAAGTTTCATATCCGCTGGATGAGATGTAGATATAAAGAAATCAATAAACGCTCAGCCGTGGGCGTTCGCAAAGTAAGTCACTATCAGTTGACTAAATTTAACCCTTTACCAAACAACCTCTGGTTTTCAGGACCCTGACATAGAAGCCTTTTGAAAACATTCTGGGAAAAAGGAGAAAATGCTGGTAACCAGCATTTTCTCATTTTCCCAGAATGTTTTCTACCCTACCTGAAACAATTTTCATTTTTTCTCTTTTTTTTTTGGAGTTACCCTTATTTCGTCGTCTGCAGATGCTTTGAATTTGGACCCGTCTACAATCTAGTCGTTTGGTATAAAGTTAAATTTGAAAATTGTCGTGCCCTGGCAAAAGGGGGCTAAATGCACCTTCGTACTGCATTATACCGAGCAAGACATCACCTAATCACGGACCAATTAAATTGAGTTTTTCACACAACCGACCTAATCATCTGACAGAAGTTCTTTTCACAAGCACAAAGTTTAAAGTTATAACAAAGTTCAGTCAATGTCAGCCTGCGCAGACTGAACAGGCTGAGCCGCTTCGATAGATTTCGAAAAATGCATTAACCCATTACCAAACAACAAAACTTTAGGTTTGCCCAAATTGAAAGCATTTGCAGACGTCAAAATAAAAGTGACTGAAAAATTTAAATTTGTTTTGTGAATGGTAGAAAACACTGTGGGAAAATGCTGGTAACCAGCATTTTCTCCTTTTCCCACAATGTTTTCTAAAGGCTTCTTTCTCAGGGTCATCAAAAGTAGCGATTGTTTGGTAATGGGTTAAGCCCCTTTTACACCAAACATGGCTCATATGATATGGCCTTCAACTCGCGAGAAGGGACATTCGGACATTTCCGTAAAGTGTTCGCTCGAATCAGCCCGCACAGTCCGATTCGAGACGACATTTGACGGAAATGGCCGAGACGGCACTTTACGGCTGCTTTAGAATTCGCACAGCAGTAGACTTGCGCAACACAGAAAATAACACAAAAAAACGGAAAGTGTCGTCCCGGATGAGTCTACTCGGACTATCTAGGGTGATTCGGGACGAATCTTTACGCAAAGTTATGTATGTCCCGTTTTGCATGTTACAAGCCATATAATCTTTACCCCTTCCGGCGACTGGAAGTATACAATTCACTAAAATCCAGACATTTTTTTCAAATATACATATACCGACAGTATTCAAGATTCAAGATCAGACTGCACGTTTAGTGCAATCTGCATGGATCCGTATTCAGCATTCACTCTTTGTCTAATACCCCAAGATTTTTTTTTTTTTCAAATTGAAAGCAACAAAACTTCCGATTAGTTAAACTGAATAGTGTAGCCAATCAGAAGTTACCATACTTTCAAAATCAGAAAAAATAGATAATGAAATAAAGAACATTCTTAATCATGGTTGGTGAACGCGGGCCTTGATCTTCGATTTACTTTCAAAACCTCGTAACTACAGCTTGTAATAAGCTGTAGTTACGAGGTTTTCGAAGTAAACCGACGATATGACATAGGCCAACTTTTGCCTCTAACGTTGACGGGTTAACATCAGCAGGCGACAAATTATTAGATTTGTACGTTCTAAAAGCTTTGCAGACGAGCCAATTAAATGTGGAAAAAAAAAGAAATGATCAAGTTTGTCTCTGAAAAGGATGGAGGTAATTTTGGAAGGAAGAAAGGAAAAAATATGGGTTATCAGCATTTTCGTTTTGAATGACTGGTTTCCGATTATTTTATGTTGCTATGAGCTACCCATAAATCATGGACGACGCAAGTTAAATGAAGCAACAAAGAAATGATCAAGTTTGTTTCTGAAAAGGATGCAGGTATTTTGGGAAAGGAGAAAGGAGTAAATATTGGTTATCAGCATTTTCTCTTTGACTGACTGGTTTCCGATTATTCAAGTTGCCATCGGTTACCCATAAATTATGGACGATGCCCTCAGGAGACTATTAGTTATGTTATGGGAGATAATGCAAGATACAGAACGAAACTCATTCTCAGTTACGGCTGGTAATTCAAGATTCTCAGTACATAGCACCTCCACATAGGACCCAGGTCTCATCGGAAAGGCTATTAGTATAGTAGTCGTAGATGGCCAACCGTGGGGATCGAACCCACACCGTCAAGTGGCACGAGATTTGACGTCCACAAGCAGCATGCTCTACTGCCTGTGCTACTTGAGCCAGTGTGATGCAGAGAAATGACCCCTATTACAAAATGACCCAAGGGTCATTTCTCGACGTAGAATAATGACCCGGGTCATTTTTCTACGTAGAGAAATGACCCATGGGTTAATCCTCTACGTCGAGATATACGCTGTGTGTCATTTTGTAGTGGGGGCCATTTCTCTGCATTACACCGGCCATGGTTTTCTGCTTTTCCCATTGTGTTCATTCTCAAGGGAAGGAGTCTTATTCAGTAAAGGGTTAAAATGTTTTGGGTTGGACCGATATCAGTCACATTTGTAAACTCTGAAACTATTTCATTGAGCGCTATCACTCGTACGCCTTTTTCAATGTTATCTTTTCTTGCAAATCGTGAGTAACCTTTACTTACATGCTTAATTGAGCCCCCGTCACACCAAAATAGACCTTAATACGTCTTTCACCGTCCTGACATGATCGGAAAACAGGTTGCAGTCGGGGTAGATTAGGCTAATCCGAAACCGCACTTTACGACTACAGTAGATTTTGTCCTACAGTAGATTTGTGCAAAACAGAAAATTACATTGAAAAAGGAAAAGTGTCGTTTCGGTTTAGTCAGCGCAGAGTGTCAAGCTGATCCAGGACTATTCTTTACGCAAATGTCTGAGAGCCCCCTTTCCCGTGTTATCATCTGAAGGTATTGTCATTCAACCGTAACCCTTCACTCCATAGATACTCATTTCTAAGCATTGCTTGTAGGAGCCTTCTGAAAACACTGTGGCAAAAGGTGAAATTGCTTGTGAGGAGCAATTTCACCTTTTGTCACAATGTTTTCTATGCTATTAAAAGGTGTCATATAACATAAGAAACGGCTTCATCCTTGCGGTTATATAGGGTCAATTAGAGATAATATAGAAATGCCTTATTGGGTAAAGGGTTAACTTTATTCTCAACTAATGGTCACGAGTATAACAAGAGCAGTTAGAGACGTGCGATGCTTCCTAAGTTCTAAGAGTTTGACGTATCTCCACTTAGACTACAATTCAACTGTCCATATTTTAATAATAGAGAAAATCGCAAAGGGCTATAACTAAAAGAAAAACCATCAAACTAAAACATACTGACAATGTACGTTTGTCTTTCTTTTTTGGAGGCTTATCCAGTGAAATTCCAATCAGTAGCAACTGAAAAATAGCACCACAAACAAAGCCATTTTGAGCATTATTTCAGTCAAATCTACATTGCACATATTCAATGAAGTTTCACACTTCTGAATTTTCTTTAGCTAGTACTTCGTATGATATTTTTCCTTAGCTACTGGCTGCTTTCTCGCATAACCATCGTCGAAACAGTGATTATGCAGCGAGAGTGGAATGAAGCCTAACGCAATGACTATTAGTAATGCTAAGCAAAGAAATAAGCCAATTTTGGGATTCCAACCGTTAATTTCTCCTGGTCCAAGGCCCTGTAGACTACCGAGTGCGCCATTGGGCTCGGGTAAGGCTTTTTTTGATGTAATCGTCTGTATGCTCCAAGATCATGCTAGATTTTCTAGAAAGGTCCACTCTAAAAACACTTGCAGACGACAAAATAAACGTAACTTAAAAATGAGATTTGTTTCCAGCAGAGTAGAAAACACTGTGGGAAAAGGAGAAAACGCTGGTTACCTTTTCTCACAGTGTTTTTAAAGGGCTTCTACCACAGAGTCGTAAAACCCAGGGATTGTTCAAGGATTGTTCAGTAAAGGTTTAAGAAAGTCTAGTTAGGAAGAAAGATAGAGAGAGATTTAGATAACACTGATGACTGAAAAACTCCGATCCTGTCTGTGCATTTTCATTATAGATGGCAAGTAATTAAATCTTTACGTACATGTATTTGCGGACTGTGTAGATGAAGACCCGACTGCACAGAATGTGGAGTCTTATCTTCAGCAACGCTGTCAGCAGTACGCGATACAGTGAGACGAACTTCTACTTCTAAGTCGTACTATTTTGGTTTTGTTACATAAGGCTATCGAGTTGAAAGTGACATAATATCTATTTTACTTATTTTGCAAGTTAAAGGGTTAACTCTTATTAAGATAAGAAGATAAAGTAAGATAACTTAACTATTAGTTTGTTTGTCTGTTTGATTATTTAGTATCAAATGCTGTTTTCATTTTCATGTTAGTCACATCGCAGTGACCAGTGCACCTATCTACTTTTTCTTGAAGTCCTTATCTATATCTGAATTGCACAACATTCTTACCAAGCAATCAATTTCCAGGCCGCGTGATCTTTTCCCGCGGTGTTCTTTCCCTTTTTGACAAAATTCTTATTTTTGTATATTCTTAATTCTTGTTTGGAAAACATTGTGGCAAAAGGTGAAATTGCTCGTGACGAGCAATTTCACCTTTTGTCACAATGTTTTCTATGCTATCAAAAGGTGTCATATACACATAAGAAACAGCTTGATCCTTGCTGTTATTTAGGGTCAATTAGAGATACTATAGAAATGCCTTATGTGTAAAGGGTTAAGAAGTCTAACACCAACAGAAGCGAAAAAACAGGGTTTTTTGCTGAGGGTAACGACCAGCATCTTCTATTTTTCCCGCAATGTTTTGAAAGGACTATACCCTTTGGTATAGGGTTAGAGCTTATTTACACCCTGAAGCCGAGCACAGAGTTCTGTTTGGACCAGTAACTTGGGCCTTCGACCTATGATAAACAGATCTCAGTCCGAAACGGACCTGTTGGCTCTCGTGACACAAGAGTTGCCCTGGGCAAGGCTTGTTAGAACCCTAACCTTGTCATAATGAAAAATAAGAAAGCCATGAAAAGGTGAACACTCACACACCCATACTTCAACTAAATCTGTAAACAGTCGGTTATTTCAGTAACACTATTTGAAAAAGATGGTTCGAACAGTGTGACTGAGCAGGGTCGCTCGATCGAGTAATCTACTGGACTTGAAACCTAAGCTGGTCTGTTCGATCTCCTAGCTCATCCACATTTTTTTTTCTTCCGATGGCCTTATGATATAGTCCTTACGACAGGATTCCTTCCTCCTATAGCTGCCTAAATTGCTTCTTCGCTGTTCAAGTGGGAAAGCCGCTAGTGGCACGGTAAGAATGTCGTCGTAAGCACTGGTAAAACTAAACGATAGAGTAGCATAGATAGGTGCACTACTTGTGTACATTCAGTGCAGTCTGATCTTGAACTATGCCTTTTCCAAAAGCCTATTTATATGTATGTTCAACAGTAGGTTATTGATTCGGGATCAGAATGCACAATATATGCAGTCTTTCCTCGGTCTACGTCTTTTGTAAAAACCTACGTTTACTCTTGTACATCCAGTGCAGTCTGATCTTGAACTATGCCTCCTACAAAAACCCATTTATAAGTATGTTCAAGTGAGCTTTACAGATTGCACGATATATGCAATCTTTTCTTGGTCTACGTCCTCCTTAAAAACCTGTGTTTATACTACGGTCACAAATCAGTAAATGCCGCCTGCCGGCGTGGTAACTGCCAGTTTTCACTCAAATTCGGCCGGTGGCAGCCCGGTGGCAGCTCGGTGGCAGGCACAATCGGCAGGCGGCAGGCGGCAGGCGGCATTTTAGACGCCGCTAGGACGCCGCTGAAGTTTTAAGAAAAAGTTAAAATTCTGACTGCCACCGGCCGATTTTTTCCAATTGTGGCTGTCATCAGGGCGCCGGCCGGGCGCATTTCGTGGTCGCGCGGTGGCAATCAAGCGGCAGACGGGCGGCAGCGCGATTTTTACTCGGTCGTCACGGGGTTCGGGGGCCTTTAATCTTCGGCCGGCGATCGGTAGGAACTAACTACCACTCTCCAGCATCCGGCCTGCTACCGTTATGCTACCGACATGCCACCGTGCGATTTCAAAATACCTGCCGGCGGTAGGGCGGAGATTGAAAAGCAGATGGAAGGCGGCTGTCGGTGTTGGTAGGAGGCAGGATAGCGATCTGCCGAGTGCAGACTCCCGGCCCCTGAATATAAATCCGAGGCTATTCACAATAAGAAATTGTCGTCATGGCGATTCTTACAGCACCAGGGCGACTCAGAGACTTGCATATTGGTGGGTTGAGCTCTTATCTCTTGTGCTTCGGTACTGGCGATTTGTCTTGCCCCTTGCCTTTAGGGGGCAACTTGTTGGAAGGAAAAAATTCTTAAAAATTAGATCTATTTATCCTGTGGTTGATAATAATGATGATCACTTTGTAGTGATACGAGAGCAATCTAGCTATATATATTCCCCGTAAACCAGCCTGCCGCCGTCAGATTATCGGGCGGGCGCCTGTCAGTGGCAGTTCGAACGCCCGATCGCCGGCCGGTGTCAGTTGTAAATGGTCGGTGTCCGCCAGGTCGCCGGGCGGTGGCAGGTAAAATCTGACGGCTGCCGGACTGTCGCCTAACTGCCACCGGCCGACAACCTGATGACATCCCACACCCCTCCAACTTAAGAAACTGCCTGCCGCCGCCCGGAATCCGCCAGGCGGCTTTTACTGGCAGTTATTTATGACCACTCTCACCGATTTGTAAAAAATCGGCCGGCGGCATGTAATTTTAAGAATCCACCGATGTCTAAAAATCGGCAGGCGGCAGTTTCACATTGTGACCGTAGTGTTAATTATGTATATGCTATACACAAATTATACTGTTGTATTTAAAAGTCACTCTAAATATATGTCTTTTCAGATTTTTTGTATTTTGGGCCGGTGGCCTTATACATGCTGAATAAACTATTTGTATTGTACTGATGTATATGTAGTTAAGGTAAGCGTGATGTAACTGATATAAAAAACTAAATCCAGCGTTTTCACTCATTACCAAACGACAAAACTTTAGGTTTGTCCAAATCGAAAGCATTTGCAGACGTCAAAATAAAGTGAGGTGAAAATTTGAAAATTGTTTTGGGAAGGGTAGAAAACATTGTGAGAAAAGCAGAAAATGCTGGTTACCAGCATTTTCTCCTTTTCCCACAATGTTTTCCAAAGACTTCTTACTTAGGGTCGCCAAAAGTAGGGATAGTGTGGTAATGGGTTTCACAACAAACAAATAGTTGAACGTTCGGTTCAGGGGACGTAACTGCTAAAGTATTATTGTTTGAACAGGGTTGTGTCCCTTCCATCTTATTCTGCTGTAGGTAAATTCCGACCCTGGGGTTTGCTGTTTGAATGTGTTTTAGATGGCTTTTTATTCTTATATTTCATCTTTTTCAACGATGTTTTCTAACTCTCAAAAACTAAACCCAATCGTTTTAGATATGTCTGCAAATAATGTCAATTTGGACAAGAATAAAATTCTGTTGTTCGGTTATTTACTCCTTATCGCGGTTTCTTTAAACTTTTTGACAGTAATCTGTTAACCTTTTCTCGATGAACTATAAACACTTCCGAATTCAAAACATATGCAGACGACAAATTTGACATTTTACGAATAAATTTAAATTCTCTGATATGATAGAAAACATTTTGGGAAAAACAGAAAATGCTGGTTACCAGAATTTTCTCCTTACCCTACGATATTTTTTAAATGAGCCGTGGTCTGTGAAAAGGAGCTGAGCATCGTTCAGATCAGCCCGCGCAGTCCGCAATTTCGCTATCGGTCATTTTTTTTGCATGTCAAAGGACCAGTGCACACTCTTCCTCAGGGTTAAATCGCTTGTTAAAATGGGAGGCTATTATGGATCCATAAGTATATATAGAGAATATTTGTTCCTTTCTGTGAAAGATCGAAATTGATTTCATCGAGTGAACACCATCGGTAATATTTTCACGAGTGGGGCAGCGTCGGTGCCACTCGTGAAAATATTACCGATGGTGTTCACTAGATAAGATAAATTTTGATCTTTCACCGAAAAAAAAAGTTCTTTCTATTTCATACTTTTAACCCTTTCTGGGAGGAGCTTTATCAAAATCCAGTGCAGTTCTTTTCCGATATTCCCCGTGGCGTTAAACCCCCCCCCTCCCCCCTGCATAGCAACGCATTACAATATTACGTCAAGCGCGAGAATTGTAAGGTACATGACGTCATATTTCCGATCTGGTTGTGAAGCACGCGCAATTTACCTAGGAAACAAGAAAGCGAAAATCGGTATTTTCACTGGTGATACCAGTGTAAGATCGAAAAATATTTTCACTGCTATTTCTCGATATCCTACCGGAAAGCATGAAATAAGATTCCTTTTATGGTACCATGGATAACGGAGATACGTACATGTACATTAAAGTCCCTTTTCAGAGATAATGGCTCAAATCTGTACTACTGGTAGAAGCTATTGTGACGATGGTTCAAGTTAATTGGATGAGCTAAATCCACTATTCACGTTCCTGCATAAAATATGGATATTCGAAATAAAATGTCAACACCGCTATAATCCTCTAGTATTCATGGATCTACTTCATTTTATTTCAAAAGTGGTTCTAACAGTGGTTTTAACTTGCATTTGGGTCTATGCTTTTCGATGACACAATTACCGGAAGTAGCAAATGTCTGCAGCCAGTTGAAGTTAAATTGCATGCGTCCGTCAACGTGAAAAAACTATATCCGTTCAAAAAGATTGACGTAGTATATTCGTTGACGCCTATTTCTACACTATGCGTTTTGTTAACTTTTACCAGACGAACAAAATTTAGTCTGGTCCAAATTCAAGCTCTTTCAGACGACAAGGTAAATGTTGCTTGAATGAGATGATTGTCTTTGAAAAAGGGATGTACACCGTGTAAAATAAGGGAAAGATTTTTGTTACCAGCATTTTCTCCTTTTTCCCCACGATGTTTCCAAAAGTTTTCTCGTTTGAGAACGGGAATGTTTGGTTAAAGGTTATGGTGAGAAAATGCAGAGAGACAATTTGTATCTGCTATATATCACCTCTAAATGGCGTTCGCGTTGCATGATAATGGTATCATATTGCGGGGCAGGTGCAAATCTGTTGTAACTACAAGCTCACCGTAAAGGAACTTACAGCAACTTACAACTCGATGTGTGAAGGATGATCCGCTTCAGCTTTTTCCTCTTTTGTCGTAAATTATACATGTATTATAAAATGGTGCGAGGTCTAATTTCATCATTACAACAGGCGCGTATCAAAATGGGTACATTAGTTTAGGCTGATGGGAAAATAGGACCCCCACTCCCGAGAAAAATCGTTCCCTGTAGAAAACTTTTGTATCCAATTGGTACGATATCTGTGGAGAAATTCTTCCTCGGGAACAATTTCTTGCGCTTTTGGAAAATTTTGCTGGCAGAACTTCCCCTATAATCATAAAAGCCATGCTTTGGTATAACCCCTCACCAAACAATCCCTGTTTTTTTTTTTACGATTCTGAGAAAGAAGCCTTTTGAAAGTTTTAGCATTACAACGTGTGTTAAGCGAATTTTACCTTTTTTTGGGCTTTAAAAATTGAGTACAATTTTATTTCTGAGTGCCCAATTCAATGAAAACTAACGTCATTAGGAAATGACATCACTGAAACCTGTGTAATACGTGCTAAAACGTGCAGACTGGCGGATGATCTTGATGTTTACCCTCATCGATGCCGCCATTTTGATAGTGTAGTCATGTATACGGGGCGTCCGAAAGGGAAACTGCTTTTACGTTGGTTTTGCCAACGTACATAATATACATGTTCAGGGCATATAATACAATCAGATAATGAGAAATTTCTCTGCAGATTAATAAAAAATTCTTTTTAAACGAAAAGAGCCCTAAACTGTTAATGGTTTGTATAATTGACATTTTGCATGAGAAATTAATTACTTGTAGGGAGAAAAAAAAAGGGGGGGGGGGTTATTATTTGTATGACGGGATGTTTGTTCTCGTAAGTTGACTTTTCACTTCCTGACGTGAATTGGCAGCAGACGACATTAGACATTTCAATGCTGTATACTACGTCTGCTTTGCAATGAACCAGAAACAGGAAATTAATTTCATTTTATTCCTCTTCGTATATGTTTGAAGATCTAAGAATTAAGTTCACCAAGGGGCTCTATCGTAAGAAGCCTAGCATGTTTAAGTGCGCCAACCTTTTAGATATCAAAAGCTTTTTAAGTTTATATTCACTGTGGCAAATACATTTTCTGAGCAAAGAGGAAAACAAACAGCAACAACAACAAACTTTCTTAATTTCACAACTTAATTAAATCATAAATAATACATGAACTACTTTCCTAAATATTTATCTCACGCAATAACACTCTCCATATAATTAATGTATTTATATACTGGACAAGGGCTATTCGTTAAATTCGTGGAATTTTGTTTTTAAAAACACATGTTTGATATTTAAAGCTAAGAATTCGTCTAAAATAACATGAATATATAATAAACTTAATACAGTAATTTTGCAGGCGAAAAACATTTTTAATGCAAAATACAATACAGTATGCATAGCCATAGTAACTATGTAGTGTGAATTGCCGGGCTTCAATTTTCTCCCCATTTGAAACATATTTTATGTGTTAAAATAAATATTCATAAATTAGTAAAAATGCTGTCAATCGTGCACATGATCAAACAATATCAGCACGGTGTTTCCGTAAGATGTAATCGCTATTACACTCCCGGTTACTGTAATTATACAGTTTTCGTCAGTGCAAGTAATGTTTTACGTCTTTAATAAATGTTGAATTAAGCGCCATAATGAAGTTTTGTTTTGGACTCGGTAAATCAGCAAAACTGACCGTACAATTCAGTAAGTAATAAACACCTTAAAGTGTTCATGTAGTATTTCAGTATTAAAGTGACATGAGCGATTCAGGAATGAAAGAACATCGTTTCAAGAAGGTCCTGGTGAAGGACGTCAGGGTAGAGTGACGCCGTACCACTGTGCGTTTTAAGGTGAATAACGACTGGCAGGCTAGAGTGCATGGCTTATCGAACAACTTTAGTGTACCTTGGTCGAGAGTGCATCGTATCCTAATGCAAGATCTAAAAATGTCTAAAGTGAGCAACTGCTAGATTGTCGAGGAGATTAAGTAAAAAAAGTACGCTGATCTCTTGACTTGTACGGACAATAAAGTTATTTTTTCACATTCACAACCAAGCAATATACGCCTTTACTTGTGTGTTTTAATCGTCTATTACCGATGGTGTTCACGAGATGAAATATATTTCGATCTTTCACCAAAATAAAACAAATATTCTATTTATTTCACGTTTTAACCTTTTCTGGGAGGAGATTTATTGGGGGAACTTATTATCAAAATCCAGTACAGTGCTTTTCAGTTATTCCCCGTGGCATAACCCCTCCGCATAGCAACGTATTACTATGTAAGGTCAAGCGCGAGAAATGTAAGATAAATGACGTCATATTTCTATCTGGTTGTGAGTCACGCGCAATTTACCTAAGTAACTAGAATACAAAAATCGGTATTTTCACTGGTCGTAGTCGTGGAAAATCGAAAAAAATGTCACTGCTATTTCTTGATATCCTACTGGAAAGCATGAAACAAATATATATATGCATTAGAATAAAATTTGTAGGGTGTGTTGGATAAAGACTATTTAATATGTTTGCAAAATATGACCGAACTTGGTCGCCTAGATTTATCTTTACAACAAAATTCTACAAATTTATCGAACAGACCTCGTTTGATTGTAGGTATTTCTAATCTTGTGATATTATAATTGAGCCATACTCTAGCTAAATGAGGTTTCATATATCTCCATCATATATGATACGGCCTGCAACATGCGAAAAGAGTCATTCGTACATTTGCGTAAAGTGTCGTCTCGGATCAACCTGCGCAGTCCGAAACAATATTTTCTCCTTTTTATGTAATTTTCTATTTTGCGTAAGTCTACTGTAGAACAGAATCTAATTCCGATCTTTCACCGAAAAAAGAAATGCCTTCAAGCTAATTAACTCTTTACCTAACAACACAATTTCAGAATAATCAAGTAGGATTTTAATCTGATTATCGACCTAATTTGTCGAACAAACGACCTAATCATGAGGCAGAATGGTCAACAGAGTAAAACTGACCAATGGCAAATCGTTTCAACCCATGGGAGCCAGCACAGACGGTTCAGGCTGACATACTTTTTGCAGGTACATTAACCCCCTTTTTCAAACAGCATGCCGCGTATATATTGTGCATATGTGCGTTTGGCTGCGTGTGCTTGAGTGCAAAAGTCGAAAGCAAAGTCGAATTCATTTATTTTGGGATCAACACAGATGTGCAGCTTGTAACAAGAATAAGCACTCATTACCTTGGGTGTGAACAGCTGACCGATATGTTTGGAATGTCAGTGCAATTGTAATGCCATCAGAGCCATAACAGTACATTATTTGAGTACACATTTCAGCAATTAATAACATGCTCACATTTTGACATCATGACAGGGACGTATACAAATTAACATAACACATTAAATTAACGACAGGGTCATTTTCATTAGTATTGCGCAATCTACAATGCTGTCATAAACAATGACCCCTTGCTTGACCCCTTGCTTGACCTCACGCTTACGTTATACTATGTCAAACTCGTCTCTACAATAGTCATAAATCAGTCAAAACAAGCGGACATGATGTTCAAGTAAATATTGTAGCACCAACAGCGATGTGTAATACACAAGAGACAGTGTTCACCGGCAACGTCAACTTGTATTGCAAGCCAATTCAAAGACGTTTTCTACAGTTTTGCGAAAATTTAATCCTCTCATAGAATTTTCTAATTCTTACATATGTTGGGTAAAATTCAATGGCAAACTCAAAAATGAAAAGAAAAAGGTATGTTGTAAAGTAAGATTTTCTGCAAAAATGGCTGTTTCTATGGTAACCGTTTGTATCAAAACAGCTAAAATAACTACATCTTCATAGAAGACAGTAATACAGTGATAGAAAGTTTATTAAACAATGCAAATATCATTCTCCAAATTTGATATATTATTTCTTGATTCTGTAGGAATGAAATAATAATCTGAATTCATTTTATTTTTTAAAAATATATTTCCTATTTCTTGACTCGCCAAAATATTAGCAAAATCAACATGTAGTCTTCATACAAGACAGTAATACAGTGATAGAAAGTTTATTAAACAATGCAAATATCATTCTCCATATTTGATATATTATTTCTTGATTCTGTAGGAATGAAATAATAATCTGAATTCATTTTCTTTTTTAAAAATATATTTCCTATTTCCTGACTCGCCAAAATATTAGCAAAATCAACATGTATAGTCTTCAATTAATTCAAAATTTTGAAAAATTCCTTTCATAGAATTTTCTAATTTTTCGGTTTGTACAGTAAAATTAAATGGTATGTACAAAAATGAGAAGAAAAAGATATGTTGCCGAGTTAAATTTTCTGTAAAATGGCCGTTTCCATAGTAACCGTTTAGACGCTCAGACTGATCGGCACTGTTATGTTCAGTAGACTCTAGTCTCTGAGAAGGTCGAAAACTTTCCTGTATTCTTTTGATATTTTCCCTTTTAGATCTTTTTGCAAAATGTCCGTTAAGTCGATATTGTAGACTCATTCTTCGCTTCGAAACGTACCTTATCCGAAATTCAAGGTATTGTTTGAACGATATACAAGTACCTTCTTTGAGAAGAGTTACTGCCTGTTATTATCTCCCTTGTTATTATCCCCGCGCAGGATTACATAAATCGAAACTTATTGCTTTTTCTTTTAATTGTCTACATGTCCAAGCAACATGCCACCTCGTAATTCAGTCGGTTATTGGACAAGAATAATTCTATATGGATGTATAAATTTAAAATGGCTTTCTTGATATAATACATTACGGAATGTGTTCATTGTCCATTGCCATAGCACCGATCAGTTGTCTATTTGTTTTCTTTTTTTACTATTAACCCTCTCCCAAACGACAAGTTTTGGACCCTTCCAAACCGAAAGAGTTTGCAGACGACAATTCTATACTTGGAGAAAATGGTATAGAGTTCTCAAAAAGAGTAGAAAACACTGTGGGAAAAGAAGAAATTGCTCGTTACGAGCAATTTCTCCTTTTCTCACAGTGTTTTCAAAAGACTTTTACTGCAGACAAGTAAAAACAGGGACTTGTTTGGGAAAGGGTTAAATATCGGAATTATTCTATCTCTTGAACAACATCAGTAATATTCGCACGAGTGGCTGCTCCACTCGTGAAAAAATTACCGATGATGTTCACGAGGTGAAATATATCTCGATCTTTCGCCGAAAAACAAGGCGAAACAAATATTCTAATATTCTATGTATTTCATGCTTTTAATCCTCTACTGGGGGAACTAATTAACAATATCATGTATATGTCGTAGTCCAAACTGGAATCCAGGCAGATCCGGAATCTGCCTAGACCAAACTGGAATTTGTCTACATCAAATCAGGATTCCAGTTTAGCTTTGCAGCTCTACAATCTGCCTAAACCAAATTTTAATAATTTCTCGTTGAATATAGGGCGTCTACATATGACTCATCTTACTTTTAAACGTAAACTCCAAAATAAAAGAAGTTTTAGTCAGAAATTCAGAGTAAATATAAATTTTGAATGTTTTGTACTAATAAAAAAGGTGGAAAAAAGAGCGATTGTGGAAAAAATCATATAAAATGCTTTAAATGGAAATACCTCTCAATTGTAAACATGATTAAATCAATATATTTAAAAAAAATATTAGAAAACGATGCATTTTGGTCTACAAAAAATTTGAATTCTAATTCGGTCTAGGCAGATTCCGGATCTGCCTAGATTCAAATCTGGCCTACGACATATATATATAGTTTTCTTCGGTTATTCCCCGTGGCGTACCCCCCTCCCTCCGCATGGCAACGCATTACAAGTTTACGTCAAGCGCGAGGAATATATTGTAAATATAGGGTAAAAATCGGTATTTTTCACTGGTCGTGACCATTAAATATCTAAAAATATTTCACCGATGTTTCGCGATAATCTACCGGAAAGCATGAGACAATTGTTACTCTTACTTCAGAAGAGCACGAAAGTTCAGCTGGTGTCGGACAGGACTAGTACAAGGGCAAATCATTGTTTCAGTTGTTTCGAGAATAATTTGTTAGTTGAATACAATATAAATTAGCTACAGAGCTCTAGGTAGAGGGAGTGGTTTTGATTTCAAGATAGGAAATATCAATAATTCTCCACTAAACCCTATGTTGTGGGTACTCATTAGAATCGTCTCGTCGAGACGATTCTAATGAACACCTACAACATAGGCTTTGAAAGAGAAATAATGGGTTTTGAATACCGTCAATCTATCTTATCTAGAGCTCTGTAGCTACATGTTACAGGTGGTGGACATTCAGGCTTGTTTTTGTGAAGTCTGACTGGCGTTATCCGGAAACGCACTTTTCATTGTGCTTAGAAAAAAAAGGCTGAATGAGGAAAAAAAACGACTCCACAACCTATTTCAAATTCAAAATTAACTTCTGAATTTTCATCTTTGTTTTTTTTTTTTTCAAAAGTTTTCAATCATATTATCATATCGTTGTAGCATATCGAAGAAAGTACACCTCCTCGGTCTATACAATACTTATCATGAGGTAGGAACCTAATCCGAAAAGCCTGAAAATCCTACTGATATTACAATATTTTTCGAGAACGGAGAGACAGGGAGTGACAAACAAATGCCTTGACATCCGAAAAAACAAAAGGATAAAGAGGGAGACAGACAGACAAGCAGGAAGGTAGATACCCGCACAGACGGAAACCAATACCCACATCAACAGACAGACAGACAGGCAAGCAGGCAGGCAGACATACAGGAAGGCAGGTAGGTAGGCAAACAGGCAGACATCCGCACAGTTACAAACCCACATCCACAATCATTGTAGAAAGACAGACAGACGAGCACACAGACAAGTAGGCAGATACACAGGCAGGGAGGCCGGCAGACAGACACTCACACAGATACACAAATCCACAGATGCAAACCAATATCGATAGACAGACAGGCAAACATGCGGGCAAATAGGCAGGTAGGCATACACCTGCACAAATACACACATCCACAGATACAGACACCCATCATCATCAGACAGACAGACAGACGGGCAGGCAGGAAGCCATAGCTACAAATTATATTAGTCACGCCTCTCACATACTATCGAAAACATGTTTAAGCACGATGTCGAGACCCAAGGTGTCCCGGGTACAATTTGGGCAAGTATACAGTCTCCGATGCCGGAAGGGCTTTGTAACGTAATAGGACTTCCGTCAGCCCAGAGCCACTGTCCAGTTTGGTTAATCCCACCAATCCACACATATCCACCATCACCAGTATACGCCATGTTAAGATTAACATCAAAATCTGCCTGCTCCGTTGCCGTTTCTATTTTAACTAGGTCAAGTCCCATGTTCTGACAAAAGGCCCTGGATCCATACCACGTGTACCCAAGAAAAAGCATGTAGTGGCAGTGATCCCCGGATTTCATCGCCAAAGCGCAAGGCTTCTTTTCGTATATCTCCCAGTGCTCGCTATCAATATCAAGATAAACGCTCATATAGTCCAGCTTTCTTTTGTTCAGTTCGCAAGATGTAGTTAGTGAGTTGTAGTTAACAGAGATGCAGTCTACTTTCTTTGTACATTCAACAAGGCAGTGCACGTACGTCGGCATGGACGCTTGGACGATGAAAACATCAGCTGCAAGTACCCGGCTGTTGCTGACAGGAAATCTTTCGTATTCGGTATATTTAACGCTATAAGCAGTCACACCACATTGACAGATAATCACTTTCAGAAATAAAAACAACGAGTGAAAACTGTATTTTTTAGAAGCCATTGTGCGTAAAGTAAGAACCTCTGTTTAAATGAGGAAAAAACTTACTATGAACCCTTCACAAAATAGCGTCATGTTTTAGTCTGATGAAAAACGCTACAGAATGCTTTGTTGGAAAATGAGGAAATGTTTGGAACAAATATTTTCTCTTTTGACCATTAAGTTGTCTACTCTTGCAAAGAGTACACTTCATTTAACCCTTATTTGATGTTTTCGTCTTCGAAAAATCTTAATTTAGACTAGCCTACGTCGTTTGGTTTAAACAGAGGAACAGAACTACGAGTACATATACCTGTCAACCATGACTTTCACCATCAAACCAGAACTGTCTTTGATAACGATCAGCAAAACTGCAATTATCGTTTACCTTATCCAAACGACATTTTTTTATGCTTTTCCGAATCAAAAACACAGTTGGTGACGACATATCACATTTGCTTCAAATTTTGGGGTTTCTTTTTGACGGAGTAGAAAGTGTTGTTGAGAAAAAGGATAAAATGCTTGTTACCAGCATTTTCTCTTTTTTTCCCAACGATATTTTCCCCTTCAATAATTTGAAAAACTTTCATCCACAATATCTTTACAATTTAACATTATTTTTGTAAAGGGTTAAAAAGAGCGTCCTCCTTGACACAGTCTCTGAGGATATCCATGGCAAAGAGAGTCGACTTTATTATATTGCATAGACATTTCCCGCGATCTGATTGCATAATATGCCCCGCACATACAGTCATGTAAACTAGCAAAATGCTCGTAAAGCACTTTCCCTCTTGTGAGCTCCGTGTAAATGACTACAAGATGCAAAATGGCGAGGTCGTCTGATACGAGCCGTCCAGAAGACAAACATACTGAGTGGCTGCACCACATAATTACTAATTTCTGTTCACTGTTGTCATTAACCCTTCACTCCATAGATACTCATTTCTACGCATTGCTTGTAGGAGCCTTTGGAAAACATAGTGGCAAAAGGTGAAATTGCTCGTCACGAGCAATTTCACCTTTTGTCACAATGTTTTCTTTGCTATCAAAAGGTGTCATATACAGATAAGAAATGGCTTCATCCTTGCTGTTATTCTGGGTCAATTAAAGATATCATAGAAATGCCTTATGCGGTAAAAGGGTTAAAACAAAAAGGATAGATTGTGTTGAAAAATGATATAGTTACATGCATTGTCATTTGTTGTCATCCTAAAACAAATGTACGGGATTAAAACGAGGCATCCCTTCCTTCAGGTATGCAAACTGTGCAGTGCTGAAACTCAGACGTTGTAACCTTAAAGGCTAAAACTATCAAAGCAGGTGTCATTATTCATTTAGACTTAAATCATACCATTTTTAAGTATGGAAAATACTGTGGAGATGACAGTCTGATATCGTATGTTACGGCCATATGTTTGTCGTTGGCAGAAAAAAGAATTTCAGAATCAGGAAAAAAGATACAGCTACCTGGCAGGTTTTAAACATGTTTTGAAAATAATTAATTTCTCTGTCAGCGACTAAGACTTGGGCCGACTGTACAATAACAGATTGTCATCTTCAAAATAATTTCCATGCTTCTTAAATGGTATGATATCAATTTGAATGCATTTAACCAAACGATCTTTTTACAGTTGGCCTTTATTGTTATAGGACTATTGTAAAAAAGGATTACCTATCGGTCTTTTGATGCAATTAATGGCCGCATACTTTTGTCAACAAATCACTAAAATGCACAGTTACTTACCTTGAATTTTTTTTTAAATTAATGTTTGAATAAAAATACGTTAAATGCCTATCGCAGTGTCATAATCACATCAGTTAAAAGTGACATCAGTTTTAACTGAATTTGGGCACTTAGGCGGGAAATTCTATGTCGTCAGCGTACTCAGTTTGTGAGAACATAAAACGGGGAAATTTTGAACACACATTGGAATGGTAAAAATTTGCAATAAATAAATTTGGTAATAAATTCGTTTTACGGTCGGGTTGAAGGGAACTTGGAGACTTGTTCACGGTTCTAGCGAATCATGTCGCACAGCCGTGAACAAATTTCCTAGTCCCCAAGCACCTGACCGTAAAACTAATAATATACCCAGGTCATGTAAATGTGCAAGTTTCCAAGTCCCCTGCCACCTGACCGTACAACTAATAATGCCCAGGTCATCCAAACGTACCAGCTGCTCCATACTTTAGCACTTCAGCATACCATGATCTATGATTCAACAGATATAGCGGTAAGTGTGGTAAAAAGAATGCCACGTTCAATGGCCTCTTTGTGATAAAGTTCCTCCATAGTGCTCGACAAAAAATGATATTAAGCCTTGTCATGTCCGTTTTTTAAATATATTCTATAAGCTCGTGCAATAACATATTTTTAAACGCCAGACTAGAGCAGAAGCTGTAAATATTTAATGTTTGGTTTTGCTTGAGTTGATGCCATTAAGATAAATTAGACAAGCAACACGTGAATGGTGACTTTTTAAATTTTCATTGGGCGAATTTTTCCGGAACAAAACGAAAAGCTTTGATCATAGAAACTCTTTCGAAGTTTATTCAACTTTTAAACAACTTTCAATGGATGATACGAATAAATAATTCAATATTAGGGTGTTCTTTTTCATGAACATTGGCGAGTTCTGATTTTTTTTTTTTTTTTAATAGCTCCATGAAAAAAATATAAAAAAAAACAGCAGTACCGGAACTACTTTCCCAGTCAAAGTAATGTATACGAACATGTATACGAGATTTTTGTTTTTCTTTCTGATTTCTTGTCTTTGTCGAGTCCGAAGTTTTGCTAGCTGAGTTTATATGCTCTTACTATTGGAAAAAAAATCCAAAAGTTAATTCAAAGAGAGAGCTGAAAACGCACTAACTCGGGATTGCATTGTAAATACTTCCAGAAAGAACTAGTGCTCTGGAATGCACACCTACAGACAACTGTTAACGACGTTCGATAAGTATTGTAAAATCTTTTACAAGTTTACGTCAACCCACATGACACTCCCAATATTCCAATATTAGTCAGGTGTCATAACTAACAAATCAAAGTACTTCAATACTAAGGTGATTGACAGTCAAGACAGTTCGTCATCATAAACCTGTCTAACTCTGAACAGAACGTGTATACAAGAACTATTCTTAACAACATTCCCAGCTTAATTCTTTTTTCCCCCTTCAATTTTCAAAGTAATGCTATTTGTCCACATTTCAGGATAAAATAATTTTTGGTTGGCTAAACCAATAAGTTTACCCAATCAGAAATTTCTCCCTTACTTTCAAAATCTAAGAATATAATAAGAATAATGAAATACAGAATATTTGATGTTTATAATGATCTGATGCGGAAATAGGAATGGTAAGAAAAAGACACAGATAACCTTGTACAAACGTTTGAAAGTTTGTATATGCAAATAGGTATAGGAACAAGGAAAACATACGAACAATCCGACTTTGCTATTGGTCACCCACAATACAAGTACCTTGGGTGATTCGTAGACGGATGTTGTTTCAGTCTTTCCCAGTCGACAAGATTTTACTAAGACCTGTTTACATAACGCCTTTGCAGATGGAAAAGTAACTGATTCTCAATCGACGGGAAGAAAACATTGTTGGAAAAGTAGAAAATGGTAGTACCAAAATACAGCAAATACAGAACGTGCCATCTGACTTCTGACCTATACCGTCTCCCTTAACTCTTTACTCGACGACAAAAATTGTACACTTAACTTAACCGGAAGTGCTTGCTGGCGACAATCTGAATGTGTCTCAAATGATGGAATTTGTCTTAAATGGGAAGGAAAACATTGTGGGAAATGGAGAAAATGCTGGTTACCAGCATTTTCTCCTTTTCCCACAATGTTTTCAAAAAGGCTTCTTTTTCAGGGGTGTTAAAACTCGGGATTGTATAGTAAAGGGTTGTATCAAGCGGATTAGCCATAGATCATTCTAATTTCCAATGAGTTATACTTTTAGCCCAGGCTGTTTTTAGCCGTCGAAAAAGGTCAAGGTTACACATTTGAGATAAGGTGGTAATGACCTTTTAGGGTTTTTAAATCCATTGTCTTGCTGTATCTTCTGAGTGTGAATTATTGATAATTATTTCAATAACTAAATCATTTGAATAGTTTATGAAAATGTTGACGTCATCATCATCCATAATTGTCACACATGGTATATATAACATATTGATTTTAAAGTTCCCGCCGTAATTTCCTTTAATTCTAATTTAGACATATTTGTTTTGCATCAATTGAGAAACAAGTTCTAACAGCTTAAACCAACCTCTCTCGATTCTGCTTCCTGGGAACTAAACCAGTGCTTGTGGTGAACGTGTGGGCCAATGAAAAATCCCAAAGTGGACACCTGCTCCTTTGATTATTTTAAGCGCCGAATGCTCTGGTATCACGGGTTTAAATGCATCTCCGTGATACATGATATCAAGCAAGTCGTCATATTATTATGAACCCATTACAGTCATTTTGCATATACGATGCGGCTGGATTGTGATAGCATGGTCCTTTGACATGCAGTAAAATTGGTTGTGTTTACCATTACTTCGCACAGTATATTTCTCAAATCACTGGCCACCTTTCCCTACAACCGTCATCAATAGTGCTCCCTGAAAAAGACCAATGAAAACCAGCTGATTGACACAAGGTCACCGGCACTATTTTATTCATAATCAGTTATTGACCTTGGTCCGTTTATTCTGTTCTTGACATCTTGTGTCAAGTCAGATTCAATATACTTCTTAAGAAAAATTCACTGGTTGCAACTTGAAAAATACGCATTCGTCGCACATGAATAAATGATATTAACCCTTTCCCAAACGACAGATTTTGGACTCTTCCAAACCGTAGGAGTTTGCAGACGACAATTTCAGATTTAAAGAAAAATGGTAGAAAGTTCTCGAAAAGGGTAGAAAACACTGTGGGAAAAGGAGAAATTGCTCGTCACGAGCAATTTCTCCTTTTCCCATGGTGTTTTCAAAAGACTTTTATACTGCAGACACGTAAAAACCAAGGCTTGTTTGGGAATGAGTTAAATAAGGATTGATATATGAAATTTAAACACAACAAAACATAACCATCGTTGAAGGACGAATGAGTCCGTTCGCAAACTACTTTCAACAGTCCTCGGAGAGAAAATGACTGAGCTGGTGATTTGATACAGCGATCCCTTGGTTTCAATCCCTATACAACCAGAACATTATTAGTTGTACGGTCAGATGGCATAGGACTTGGAAACTTTTTCCTGGCTATGGTGTATCATGTCGCCACGTCGCCTTTTTCGACGAGATGGCGACATGATTTACCACATCCGTGAGCACCTGACCGTACACTTGTTTAAAACATTGAGTACGCTGAAGAAGTAGAATATCCCTTCTGAGTGCCCGAAATCATTGAAAACTGACGTCACTAGGAACTGATGTCACTGAAACTTTGGTAATACGTGCTAAAACGTGCAGATTGGCGCATAATTTCGATGTTAATCCTGATCAAGGCTGCAATTTTTGATGTCGTGTTGATACTGTAGTCATATTAGTCCAGTCAAAATAATGAAAAAAGGGGCTTAACCCAAAACTAATTGCAACACAAGCCATTCTTTGATTTTTATGAGGGGTTACCCTCCCTAAACAATATATAAAAAGTAGGACGAAATCTGAAGATATGAAATTCGATTTTTTCGCGCGTTTTGTTTCCAGCCGCAACTTTGTGTCCAAATAGTAGCTTATGTGTAAATTTTACATTATTCGAACTGTTTTGAGCTTTCTATATTGCATATAACATTTTTTGATAATTCTGGTGTTGAATTATCTATTTATTTGAAATATTGTTCTTTCTTCTTTCTCGTTTTTTACTTAAAATAATGATACAGGCAGTATCAACTTACCCCACCCACTACTTTTTGTATTAGATTTTCAGTGTCAATCTTTTTTGGGGGGAAGTGAACTGTTATGTGCATGATCATTCCCTATATGATAATAACTGCTTATTAAAAGCCTACACACATTCTTTCAATGACTGCCATTCGATAAAGTCTGGCACAATGTCTTGTGATGGAATCGTGAATGCCGAATCTAGGTTTTATCATAGATTTTGTGAAACAACAAAATCGTTTATGAATAAACTTGAATGTTTGGTTGAATGACTTTTTATACAACAACCAGCTTTGTTTCAGTCATACCACTGTGACATTTCACATATTGGTGTATTTCTTTGGTTTCACCAGTAATAGGCTTGGGATCTGAAGTGTCCTGCCAAACAACACTCTCATTAAAAACATAGGAATAAACTTGAATCATTGTGTTTTAAGTTTAGAAAACTGTGTTAGGATGTTTTTGACAAGATGCAGGTAATAATACAACCTATGATAATTAAAAAATTTACAACATCTTTCTGGTCTTATACTTACCCTATTGCTTTTTCTATAAATAAGCAAACCTTGAACCACTATTTTTATAAAAAGGTAATCGCTATCAACTGCAGGGGCATTTTAAGTCAATTAAAGTTTAAACACAAGTACTCCCATAGATGTATTCAAGCAAAGCTGTCATATGAACCAATGATTGTAAGTCTTACAACTTACATTTGTAACCCACACATACCAACTTAAAGGTTTCGTTATTCAACCATATAATGTTCTTTTTCTTATTTTATTTTGAATTCCAGCAACAATTTTTCATCCAATTGGTTGCCATTTTAAGTTACGAAAAAGCCACAATACTGGTTTTGTAATTGGTGTCTGTCAAATTTGATAAGGGACTCACTTTTTGCCAAGTTAAGCAAATGGTATATATTCGCATGCACGTGTTCAAAAGCCATAGGCAAGGGTTGTCCAAAAT
Source organism: Tridacna crocea (assembly GCA_943736015.1). Lineage (NCBI taxonomy): Eukaryota > Metazoa > Mollusca > Bivalvia > Cardiida > Cardiidae > Tridacna > Tridacna crocea. Next base: position 22,496,923 of record OX031067.1, on the reverse strand, counting down.
GTACTCTTGATAAAAAATGCCAGCAGGTCTTTTATGATAACTGAATGACATCGGGCATTTTTTGAAAATAATTAAGGTTCTACCGCATCTTTTGAATTTAGGTGTGCACTGTGGTAAAATGTTCCCTAGCCAACCAGTAGACACATGTCTCGGACGTATCTTATATATAGAAAAGACTCATTGATAAGTTACAAACCATGCAATGAATGCTAAAGTACATCTGCATAAAAGCTATGTTATGAAAGCAGAGTGTCTACAGAGGTATACCAATATCTGCAACAATGTTACCAAAGAGAATCTTAACGCTCCAATAATTTCAGACAGAGACATCATGCAACCAGCCAAGTCTAGTTCTTTGATGATGAAGTAGGATAGATATCAGTGAATTACGGACTCGGACAGGTTGCAGTTTTATCCAGTATTATTTCTTCGCGTGTTTACAAATAAAAGAATCGTTGGATAATATTCAACCAAGTTTGGAAACAAGCAGTTTAGAATGCTAGGCGGTATTGGGATGGGTGAACTTCTGACAATCGAATGACGTCCGCGTGGTGAATATGTTGATCTCCGTGCGTGAACCAGGAGGTAATTGCACTGAGACCATCTAGGTTACTTCAGTCTATCAGTAGGTTTATATCGACCACTAATGATAAAAATGCCAGCATAGAAGGACATGGTAAAGCCAATTACAAGACTGCAGTAAGAATATAATTTGCCAAGAAGCGCAGATTCTTGGCCAGTTTAAACCAGGCGCCAACCTTTCGAGAACCTCAAGAATCTTATCCAGTTTCAAGTGAAGTTATGACTTGGAATCTTCTCATGACTCCCACATTAGAGCAAGGCTTTCACTTAAACAGAGCTTTCTTCGTGGGCTTCTCCAGCTTTCCCAATGTAAACTGCTGTGGCAACAAGCATGTTTCTTCTTTGCTGAAGAAACGCTCCACACTGCCTCCGTTTCTAAAGAATGTTTCTTCTGATTATAATGCAAACAAAATCCCGACAATAGAGAATTTGGAATCTCAACTTTCATTAGTTACATGGCTCCAGTCAGACAAGAATTTTACTGCCTGCTGCCTGCACAGAAATCGCCCGATACTCTGACAATAAGTAAAAGGCAGTACTTATTTGAAAAGATGCATGGATGACGTGAGTTTTGTTGCTGTTGTTGCGGTTAAGTGTTAAGTTGTACCTTAACCTCCAACAAACTCTGTCTACTGACAAAATTTTCAGCTGTTCTTGTTCATTTGCAACTGCTTCTGGGCTGGTGCAATCCCATTCTGTCCCGATTCCGGATAAAGGCGCACTATCCGTTTGCAGTACCTAATTTGTGACCGTGGCATTAGAAACGGCCCATGAACCATGTACACTCTCTCTTTGGTAATAGGAAAACGTTATGTATATGTATATTGGATTCTGATGGATTATATACATGTATACGAGTAAGGTCAAAGCAAGTTCAGATCCTCGACCCTCTGTCCTGTGACAATATTTTTTTTTTTCTCATACAATGCTAAAATGTAAAAAGATTTATATATTATTTTGATGATAATTTTATTTGCAACATAAATGGAAATATCCCCAGTGTATCTCTGTGGAACTCTGTACTTAATATCTGTAAAGAGTAAGACAATATCTGCTAACGTATCCATTTGTAGGTAGAATACTAAAAGAGGTCTCTTGCGGTATTGTCTTACACGGATACATAGCCTATGATTTATTATAAATCTAGTTTTCATGCTAATTTGCAATTGCAAGTTGGAATGTCACATGATCATTAGCCTGCAACAATTATGTGGAATGGCAGTCAAATGGGTATATTATATTCGGACCGCAAAACTACCTTCTCCCTTCTTCAACACCAAATTTATACCACTTAACGTAGTGGACCCTTAATAGAAAACAACTATTTCCACTATATTATTATCCTACAAAATTTGCTAATATTAAAAATGAGTATTATTGTACTACTTTCACCAAGCCACTTTTTCATTTTTGTCCTTCCTGGAATTATCATTTATAATTCTAAAACCACTCTATTCTTATTACTAAGAGATGTGATAATTACCTCCCTTTTCTGGAGACTAACAAAAGTATTAACAGATAATATGAAGATAGACATCAAAGGAATTTCTGGTCAGTTAAAAATGTGCAAAAGTATTATATCTATATAAATCTGTCTTTATCACCGGTCAAGAAATTTTATGCCATGCTGCACTAGAAGTATTACGGATCCTCTACATGTACCTTAACAAAGTGTTACCGACAAGTTTCTGTACATTTAAAGAGAAAAATATGGTCTGAAGTACTAATCAGTATTTCAACAAACAAAAATTTATTTACAATAAAAGTGTAAGTTAACTATTTCAACTGTCCAACCTTAGTTTACTGTATATGTACAGTGGTCCCTCCCTTTGTATTGGTGGGTGGGGTAAACCAACTCCGGTGAAGAACTAAATTGACAGAAGGGATGCTGCCTTATATGTAAATCATGGCGGGCAGGTTGTAACAAGTTGCTAGTGGGTTTTACTGTTACTTTCAAGTGAAAAATCAAGTAGGAACGATATGTAAAACTTGCGAGATGAGCTGTAATAAAGTTTAAAATGGCCAAATTCATACGAATTCAAAAAAGCTTAAAAAATCAAATTTCATATCCTTCGATTTCGTCCTACTTTACATATGTTAAAAAGGTGTCCCTAAGGATGTTGAAAACGAAAAAAGTGTTTGTGTTGCAATTAGTTTTGGGTCTTCTCACAATTTGACTGGACTATATATACAGGGTCCCGAAAGGGAAATTGCTTTTACGTTAGTTTTGCCAGTGTACATGATATACATGTAAATGTTCGGGGCATATAATCCAAGCAGATTACGAGAAATTTCTTTACAGTATAATAAAGCTACCGGACTAGTCAGAAATGAACTCTGACATTTCTTGCAGCCCCCATGCTCGACCATCTGATAACGGTGCACGTGTCAGTATTTCATTGCATACCAATCACCAGTCCCTTGTTTTATTGGACAGCTTTTATTGTATCGATTGATTAATGATAAAAATTATGTATCGATGTATGTCAACCGTATGTAACTGGGCCAAAAGTTGGGGGTTCAACAGTTTCTATATATTGTTTCGAAGTCATCTATCTATTTTACTGACACAGTGTTTTTTCTTGATCCGCTATTTTCTTTGAATTTGAATCTCTTAACCCTTTGGCTGCCAAGCGTGACTCACTGACCTTATGCAGACAGCGTATATCAAGATCAGATTGCACAGAACATTCAGTCTGGGCCCGTATTCAACAACGATTCTTAAGAACGTTCTTTGTCTTGTTCTCAAAATTTTCTACATTTGTAAGTAACACAACTTCTGATTGGCTAAACCTTGGAGAATAAGATTAAGAATATTCTCAAGAATGGTTGGTGAATACGGGTCCTGATCTTGGATGTACAATTTCCCATAAGGACATATTACTGACCCCAAAAATACCTTTAGAGTACCAAAATTTGGGTTATTACTATAGGCTTGCAAGTTCCAATTTAGTTATTTACCAGGATAAGGGTTAATTTCCAAAATGGTCCCGACGTTTCAATATTTGCCTTCTTTTATTCATTTGAACGGGGATCAAATCACTCTTGCATAAAAAAAGCCAAGAGCAAACCCTACTGACAAGTATTATGCCAAATTCTGGGACAAATCTACAGATATACTTGTACCTTGTCGATCTACGATATCGCACATGACTAGTACAGCCAGAATTTTGACATTTTGACACAGTGTTTTAAAATATTTTTTATCTAAGGTAGAGTCTGGATTGTTTGGTGAGGGTTTGGCCCTTTACAACTCGACCTGGAAAAAGATTTTTTTAAACTCTTTCCCAAACGACAAATTTTAGACCTTTCCAAAATCAAAGCACCTGCAGACGAATTTCAAAGACTTAAAAAATCCCTCAGCATTTTGATATGGTAGCAAAACCATTGTGAGAAATGGAGAAAATGCTGGTAACCAGCATTTTCTTCTTTTCCTACAATGTTTTCGAAAGGCCTCTTCCTCAGGGCCGTAAAAGCCAGGGATTGTTTGGGAAAGGGTTAAACCACTATTGGAAAAGGTAAAAATGCTGCTAACCTTATCAATGACAGAAATCATCAGCTTCCATTACTGTGCTGTTTGCAAACGTTTACACTAAAGTTTGTCTAGTCAAAACTTGCCGTAATGAGTTAACTCTTTACCAAACAAAAAAGTTTTAGACTTGTCCAAATTGAAAGCATTTGCAGACAACAAAATTAATGTGACTCAAAAATTGAACTTTGTTTTGGGAGGGTAGAAAACGCTGAGGGAAGAGGAGAAATACTGGTTACCTGCATTTTCTCCATTTCCGTCAATGTTTTCAAGAGGCTTATTCGTCAGGGTCGTTAAAAAGAAGGGATTGTTTGGTAAAGTGTTAAGCTACGAAGTCAGTTCTTATTTTACACGATTAATGAAACAAAACAAAACAAAAAATAAAAGCTATTAAGAATGTTTCATCATTTTCCCATTCAATGACGCGGTATAAACACCCACGCGTCTTTTTCAAATACTGTTTGTCATGTTTTTTTTTTCTGCCATTTAGTGTTTTTAATACACCATCTCGTGTTTTCAACATCCATCAGGAATATATTCTAAAATATGGTAAGGAAAGGAGAAAATGGACTAATGTGAACAACATTTTCTCTTTTTCCAACAACGTCTTGTACTCCATCGAAGACAAATCCCACTGATGGACTCATATTTGATTTGCCGCTTGCAATTGCTTTCAAAGAAAAAAAATTAAACTTGCCAAATCTGAACACATTTGCCGAGGACAAATTAATCAAATGTGTTTCGAAAAATTGACAGGGGTGGGGAAAATGCTGGTTAGCAGCAGTATCTCCTTTTCCCATAATGTTTTCAAAAGTTGTCTGGGCCAGTGGCCTTAATTAACCAATTTCCACACAATCCCTACTTTTGACGACCCTTGTGGGAAAAGGACTGTGAGAAAGACCATTTAGAAAACACTGTGGGAAAAGGAGAAAATGCTGGTATCCAGCATTTTCTCCTTTTCCCACAATGTTTTCTACCCTTTATAAAACAAGTTTCAAATTTTCAGTCACTTTTATTTTGTCGTCTGAAAACGCTCTCGATTTGGAAAAGCCTACAATTCTGTCGTTTGGTAAAGACTTAAACAAGAGACTTTCGAGTCCTCTAGCAAAGTCGGCAAAGGACAGGACTTGAGATATAACAGAAATAATGTTAAAAATGGAGTTATACATTATTTAAACAAGGCAAATATAGGATTGTTTGACGAAAAGGTTTAAAGATTATTTGTACTTTTGAAGAGAAGATAGCTATAAATGCCAACAAGACAATTATAGAGATGACTGAAAGAAAGGGCAAATTTCATATCCACGTTCTTTATATGAATCAATATTTAAGGAGCGAATTCAACGTTGGACGAATGCAGGAAATAGCAGCATGCGTGATATCAGCATTTTTTTTTTTATTCTTCCGGCTGCTAAGCGCAACACAAAGACCTTTTTTTTGCGGACAGCGTAGATAAAGATCAGGCTGCACAGAATGTGCAGTCTGATCCTAGATCTACTTTGTCCGATAGGGAAATATAATTTCTACCCCCAAATAACTTTGAAATAGCCAAAACTTCGCTTCTTACTATCAGCTTAGAAGTTTCATTCCACGTCTTTAATAGGTTAATAGTTGATAGAAACATGTTGATAAATAAAACCTTTCAATTTAAATGAAGCTTTGTTAAATGACTTCAGATCAAAATCTGAACAGTTATGGTGTCTCTTTTTTATCCTTTATTGAATTATACATTGTCATCAGGCGAACTGACGTGACATCCGTTTAGTTTGCTCGCTTGATTGATTAAACGGTGTGTAACATTATTTCGGGGACAGTTTGTTTATCCTCGTATGCTCTGGGTTTCACCAGCACTTGGCAAGGACTCGAACGTGTCACTAGTGCTCAGACTTGGCGACCCAAAATTTAGAATGATGCGCTATACTACTGAGCCGTGCAGGACCCTTATTTAGTTTGCTGTGGAATTCTCATTACTTTCAGCATACTTTAACAGAACAGAACAGAACAGAACAGAACAGAACTTTATTGTTTAAACTTGAGCTATATTGCAGTTCATCGTTATATACAAATAACAAAGAAGCATACATGCAACAATGGCATAATAAGTTTTGAAAGGAAAGAAAAAATTGGTTTGATCTACGGAAGTAACATCAAATCGGAGGTTTTAAAATTCAATTTCAATTTTCAATTTCCCCCTATGCATGCCCGTTCACTCAGAGTGAAAAGTACCAGGGACTAATCTATTGCGAAAATTGAAGTTCAGCCAATCAAAATAGGTCTTCGGTTATGACCCAGTCCGGTTGAGGGAGCAGTGTCCTCTATTACGCTGGTAGGGGCACGTCAATGAATTAAAAGCCCCATCCCGACTTCCCAAGACGAAAAATGAACATGTATTTTCTAAACGTGCTTAGAGTTCTTTCAAGATACGAGTTCTTTAATGTTTGTGTCAAAATGCAAACGTTCCCTGTCTCGAAATTTGATAACTTCTTTCAAGGTTCATGGCAATAGAGCCGCTGATAGGGAATAGAAATGAAAACTGTACAAAAAATTATTTTTAGGATATTAACCTAGTTTGCTATTCTACAGTCTCTTTGTAATGAGTTGTGACTAGTTTGTCTCCTCCATCCTCGTCATGGAGTTCAACGAACAGTTACCAATAAGCCCTGTATAGAGCTGGATAAAACGAGCCCAGTGTGAACCCGTGACGTGTAACCCTATCTCAAACTACCTTAAGAATAGGTTTTAAAAAAATGTTGAAATATGAGAAAATACTGCTAACAAGAATCTCTTTAATTCCACAGTTTTAGATAGCTTTTCCGAGATAAATCTATAATACGAGGAACATTTAATGTGTCGCCTGCAAAAGGTTTCAAAATTGACAATTTTAGAATTCTGTGGTCTGGACATTGTCTTCAACCATGGACAGAAAACATAACAGTTCTGACGTCACGCCAAGTCATCCGGGAGAGAAACTTAGGAGGAAATTTTTAAGTTTGACGAAACCGCCCATAAAGTCCTGTCAAACAGTCATTCATTTTCTGTCATGAGCAAAAAATTTGCTGTTTCACTGTGTCCTGGTTATTGTTCACAATACAGTGTCGTTTAGGGACACGAGGTCAATTTTGCTGTTATTCATTCAGAGTCAAAAGATGTAAGCCGTGCTTTGTGAGAAAGGGGCTTAATGCATCTACAAAAAGGAACCTACCCCGTCAGCCAGCACAGTCTGACCTGGGGCGAAACCTTTTGCTATCAGTCAATTTTCTGCATATCCCGTTATTTCCAAGATGGCCGAATTTAGAAATATTTATAGAGTAAGTTTACGCATCTATTTTCACTTTGTCAATATTTAATCCTTTTTTTTCTAATGAATAATTTGGTAATACTTGGAATATTCTTTGTGACATAGGAAGACACATATTCGTCAATATTAGAGAGCTTCGCTATTATTTTCATTTCCACTGGTTATTCAGGAAGACCAGGGTTTTATGAATATTCATTGAAAGTTAACCCATTACCACACAATCCCTACTTTTGACGCCCCTGAGAAAGAAGCTTTTAGAAAACATTGTGGTAAAAGGAGAAAATGCTGGTAACCAGCATTTTCTCCTTTTCCCACAATGTTTTTTACTCTTCACAAAACAAATTTCAAATTTTCAGTCACTACTATTTTGACCTCTGCAAATGCATTCGATTCAGACAAACCTAAAATTTTGTCGTTCGGTAATGAGTTAATCATTCCTAAATGTGATTTGTAAATTGCGATTCCCATAATTGGTAAACTAAAATCACTAATATTATTTCGAATGGGACTTTAAATTTGTTTTTGGTTCACATCGGTCAAAGGTCGAGATCACTGGCGATCATTGTTTTGAAGATCATTTCCGTTCTGCTTCGGTGTCAAGGTGCTCGTGGTAGGGATACAGATCTTAATTTTGTCCGCTTTGCAACAGTTCTTGTTGCTGCTACAGCACTTGCAGTAGAGCTCTGTAGCTGCCTGCTGCAAATGCCCAGAATTTCGAAAAAGTAGTCCACAGAACGTTTATAATTATATGTATGAGTTACTGGTCTAATGATATTCATTCGCATGAATGACAGGTGCAGGAACTAAGTGACGTTAAAAAATTCAACATTTGTAAAGCAAGAGGACAGATTGGTTTGATTGAACGCGTTCAACTGGTCGAATGATTAATGAAAAATTAATGATTAATAATGGGTGTAATTTTTTCCTGGTATGGAAGACATTATACAAACGACCATTGTGATTGATTTCCGTTCTCAACAACCATTTTTAAGAACAATCTCAGTCTTATCCTCCAAAATTTTCTAAATTCTAAAATGTAACACAACTTCTGATTGGCTAAACCATTCCGTTTAGCCAATCAGTAGTTGTGTTACTTTTAAATTTAGAAAATTTCAGATATAAAGACCGAAAATGTTCTTAAGAATGGTTGGTGAATATGGACCTTGGTGATTCTAAGCCTGAATTTAAGTTCAGCTGGACGAACTCAGTACTTTGTCATTACCACTATACTGGATGAGAAAATATCAGAGGGTTTCAAATTGAGAGCACTTGTGGATGCTTATAAATATAGTTTGACTTAAACGATGTCATTGTCTTCGAAAGAGGAGATAACAATCTAGGGAAATGTTTCCAAAATGTTTCAACTTGTAGTCTTATGGCTCTAAGAAATATATGAAAGAAGTTAGAACGCTGATCAATATTCGTTCGATAATGGGAGATATACTTATTTAAAGTCACAGCAACGTGCAAATAAATAAAAAAACTGTTTATAAAATAAAAGCAAATTTCAATTTTACCATATAAAATTATGGCGAGTATTATGAATTTCATGATACGTAAAGTTGCGGTTCGTTTAAGTTCCAATCAAAAGCAGAAAAAAGAATTTTGATTCTAGAACAAATCCTATCACGTCGCATTATCTGTTTGTCTGTACATCGATGATCGCCGACGACAAGTCGACTTTTTGTCGTAAATGCCTACAATGACGTAATAGTGAAAATTTAACACCACGTGATCATTCGATGCATCGAAACAAACCCTTCATTCACTTGATCGTTTTGTCCCCATTCCAGGGATGAAAAGCATAAGTTTACCCACATCATTTAGAGACGACGACACAGGCTAATAATCGTTTATACAATAATTATAATCAATACAGGAAGAGTTTACTACATCTAAATAAGAAAACAGGTTGAGGATCAGCAATCTTACTTTACTTTCCGATGACATAATATCGAAATTCAAAACAGTGCTTCGGTGTACTACGTCATAGCACTAATGAGCTGCAGAATTTTCACGTGACGTTCTCGAGGACCTAGTTCGAATGTACACGAACGATAACGAACGATGCCGCGATCAATGGCGTTCCTGAAATAGACGGTCTTCTCTATTCATTTTCGCACACGTAGGCCTCTATCATGGTTATGAACGATGGAAATGACTAACCTAGTTTTGGACGTTTTTTGGGCTTTAATTCAAGGACTTGAACAATCTTTTAACCCATATCCGGCTAAATAAACGAAATGAAACTTTCAGGCCAATAGCGAAAGCCCAAATGCTGCTATTTGAAAAAATACAGTTTGATGGAAACTATATCAGTATGGGACATTGTAGATCCATCTATAAGCAACTCTTCGGACGGACTGACGGACGGACGGATGGATAAGCAGGCCGACAAGCAGAGAGATAGAACCAAGATGATTTTATGTCGCACTTGGCAGCCCTAAGGTTTAAACACTCAACATTCAAAATGCAACAGATTCGCTTTCAAATGTCCAAAAATGTCTGACTGATATATTTAGAGGTATACGAAAATTAATATCTTGCGGTCAGCACGCTGCACAAAACATTTATTTAAAATGACACCTGACGTAATACCTGCATATTATTTCACGGAGATTGCATTATGATTCACACGTTAATTAACCTGACCTCGGTTTGAAAATATCATCGAACATTTAAAACTACGTGTAAAACATCAATCTTGCTTGTTTCTTCCGCGTGTAGATTTGACCACAGAAAACAAGCCACAATAAAAAAAAAAAAACGTTTGTTAGCTCTGTATATCAAAAGATCCAGTCTTCTTACGAGCCTCTGGAAGAATGTTTTTAGAGAAAAAACTAGAGCTATCACTAAACGTGATCATACCCCCAACAGCTCCTTGTCACAAAACAGATTAATGTCACAGGAATGCAAAATAAGTGACTGGAGAGTCAATTATACCAGAGCTATCACTAAAGGTGATGAATATCCTGCAGTAGCTTCTTGAAGCTGTGTTAAAAGTATTCCATCAAAAGTATAACTTATTTTCACCAATTCAGCAAGGGCACCGTCATAAAGAAAACGACAAAAAAGGGTTTAGCTCTTGGAAATTTCATTTAATTAACTAAGAACAATTTATGATATGCACATCTTTGCTGAGTGCAAAGTCTATCCATGAAGTTTGAAAGAAATTTGTCCAGAATCGTCAAAGGGCCATAACTCCATGAAACCTAAATAAACCATAATTAAAATAGGATATGCACATTTCTGCTTGATACTGAGTCTATTTGTGTAGTTTGAACCAAATCTGTCCAATAGTTGATGAGAAAAAGAGCGGACAAGAAATTTCATGAAAGGGCCATAACTCAGAGACAAATCAATGAACCATAACCAACATTTCATATGCACATCTCTGCTTGATACTGAGTTTACCTGTGAAATTTGAATAAAATTCGTCCAGTAGTTTATGAGAAATAGAGCGGACAAAAAGCTACAGACCGACGGACGTCTCTGTCGGCTGCTCACAATGCAAGAATAAAACACTGAAAATAAGATAATGTTGAAATAAGTCTTCCCCTTAAAAAGGGAGTGTAAGGATTCAATGCCATTTCTAAAGAGGTCCTTTTCTTGACCGTTCAGAAAGTCCTCCTTTGCATGTATGACGTCATCAATGGACAGAAAGTGGGTACCGGAAATTGCTTCTTTTACAATTTTACAAAAAGTCTGGTGGAGCTCAATCAGGCCAATAAGGCGGATGCTCAATCAATTCAAAGCAACAATCGTTTAAGGCAACCCTGGACATGACACACTTTTAAAAAAAGGGGCTTTTCCTAGTGGGACACCTTTACTGAGTTTTTCACGGCAGTTGTGTGTATTACTTGCTCGAAGAAGTGATGCATAATACTCGTATGTATTACTGATTGTTCGTTGCCTTCGCAAACCCCGCTAAAGAAGGCATACCATCCATCAGCTGCAATTGCTTGCACGGTCAGGTGGTAAGTGACTTGGAAACTTGTTCACGGCTTTGGTGAATCATGCTACAACCCCGCATTCGGCGCGGGGCGACATGATTCACCACAGCCATGAACAAGTTTCCAAGTCCCCCTGAAACCTGGCCGTGCAACTACTAAAGTAACTGGTGGAAAAAGATAATGCAGAGCCGAGCCAACCAACCACTTGTATAGTTTATTTCTCTTTTCATTTTAAAATCTACTTTAGCAGTTTCTATTACTAAGTTTATTTCTCTTTTCATTTTAAAATCTACTTTAACAGTTTCTATTACTGTGTTGTTATGTCATCCTAATACATTAAAGATGATGTTATTGTCTAAAAATGGCAATAAATATTTGCTAATATTCAAATTAAGATAGCTTACTTAGGAAAAAAAAAAAAGAACGACTTGAATTTACGACTCATTTTACATTTTGTCTGCAATTCATCAATGTAAAGATCTTAGACTTAACAAGCTATAATAATACTATCCCCTCATTTGAACCCTTAACCACACATTGCAGTGTTTTTTCGTCCCTGTAACAAAAATGCTATTGAATACATTATGGGGAAAGGAAACTGGTCGTCGCAAGCACTTTTAGTCACGATGTTTTCAAGTGTACAAGTGTGGAAAATGCCTAAGAGTAAATAAACTCCTTATCAAACAACTAAACAACTTTGATTAAACAAGAGGGCCATTGGCCCTGGATCGCTCACCTTAGACTATAGCTTATGAGTGAAATTCAATTCTTGGAGCAACTTTGGTAAAGCTTCACCCAAAGAACATCCCTGCCAAGTTGCATCAAGAAGATTATGCATACCAAATATCAAAGCTCTGCACCTTCAAGTTTCAGAGAAGACTTCTAAAGTTTTCCTTCTTTGTTGCTTTGTTCGAACCTGTGACCTCCCGAGGCAGGGCCAGTTTTGACCCCAAGGGCATAATATGAACAAACCTGGTAGAGATCCACTAGCTACATGCCAAATATCATAGCTCTATGCCTTCTAGTTATAGAGAAGAAGAATCTTAAAATTTTCTTTCATTGTTCCTATGTTCGAACTTGTGACCCCTGGGGCAGGGCCAGTTTTGACCCCACGGGCATGATGTGAACAAACTTGGTAGAGGTCCACTAGGAGATGCCACATACCAAATATCAAAGCTTTATGCCATCTAGTTTCAGAGAAGAAGAAATTTAAAGTTTTCCTTCTTTGTTCCTATGCTCAAACTAGTGACCCCTTGGGTGGGGCCAGATTTGACCCCAGGGACATTATTTGAATAAACTTGGTAGAGGTCCACTAGGAGATACAACAGACCAAATATCAAAACTCTATGCTTTCTAGTTTCTGAGGAAAAGAATTTTAAAGTTTTCCTTCTTTGTTCCTATGCTCAAATTTGTGATCCCCGGGGTGGGGCCAGTTTTGACCCCAGGGACATAATTTGAACATACTTGGTAGAGGTCCACTAGGAAATGCCACATATTAAATATCAAAGCTCTACGCCTTCAAGTTTCAGAGAAGAAGATTTTTAAAGTTTTCCTTCTTTGTTCCTATGCTCAAACTTGTGACCCCCGGGGTGGGGCCAGTTTTGACCCCAGGGGCATTATTTGAACAAACTTGGTAGAGGTCCACTAGGAGATGTCACATACTAAATATCAAAGCTCTACGCCTTCAAGTTTCAGAGGAGAAGATTTTTAAAGTTTTTCTTCTTTGTTCCTATGCTCAAACTTGTGACCCCTGGGGTGGGGCCAGTTTTGACCCCAGGGACATATTTTGAACAAACTTTGTAGAGGTCCACTAGGAGATGTCACATACTAAATATCAAAGCTCTACGCCTTCAAGTTTCAGAGGAGAGGATTTTTAAAGTTTTCCTTCTTTGTTCCTATGCTCAAACTTGTGACCCCCGGGGTGGGGCCAGTTTTGACCCAAGGGGCATAATTTGAACAAACTTGGTAGAGGTCCACTAGGAGATGTCACATACTAAATATCAAAGCTCTACGCCTTCAAGTTTCAGAGGAGAAGATTTTTAAAGTTTTCCTTCTTTGTTCCTATGCTAAAACTTGTGACCCCTGGGGTGGGGCCAATTTTGACCCCAGGGACATAATTTGAACAAACTTGGTAGAGGTCCACTAGGAGATACTACATACCAAATATCAAAGCTCTACCCCTTCAGGTTTCAGAGGAGAAGATTTTTAAAGTTTTCCTTCTTTGTTCCTATGCTCAAACGCGCTAAAATGCGTTATCCCCAGGGGCGGGGCCAGTTTTGACCCTACGGGCATAATTTGAACAAACTTGGTAGAGGTCCATTGGGAGATGCTACATACCAAATATCAAAGCTCTACCCCTTCTAGTTTCAGAGGAGAAGATTTTCAAAGATTTCATTTTTTTTTTCGTTTTGTTGCCATGGCAACCAGAGTTATAGGTGGAATTAAATTCTTTGAACAACTTTGGTAGAGCTTCACCCAAGGAACATTCATGCCAAGTTTCATGAAGATTGGCCCAGTGGTTTAGGAGGAGAAGATGTTTAAAGAAATTGTTGACGGACGACGGACGACGGACGACGTACGACGGACGACGGACGCCGGACATTGGGCGATCACAATAGCTCACCTTTAGCACTTTGTGCTAAGGTGAGCTAAAAATGGTTTTGAAAATATTGTGGAAAAGGTGGCTTTTGAAAACAATGTTCTTACACTTTGAACACAAGTTCCATCATTCAAGTCACATTTAGTTTGTTGACTACAAGAATACCCCACATGGAAATTCTAAAATATTGTCCACGAATACAGGATTAAATTAACTCTTTGCCACGCACAGTACCAAATTTAATGAAGACTACTTTTTGAAACGTTGTGGGCAAGCCTTAATACTTGAGCCACATTTAATAGGTCTTCTATAATTACTTTCAACCCGAACAGGTCTTAACTCATTACCAAACGACAAAAAACAAAGTTCGCCTAAATCGAAAGCATTTGCAGACAACAAAATAAAAGTGACTGAAAAGTTGAAAACAGTAGAAAACATTGAGGGAAAAGGAGAAAATGCTGGTTACCAACCGCTTTTCATAAGCTTTGCAACATAATACAATGCAAAAATAAGGCCAATGACCTATAATATACATGTATTACATGGTATATTTGAAGAGTATAATCACATCCAGTAGAGAGAATAGACTGGCATTTCGACCACCAATCTAACTTTGTGATCTCAGTCTATACTCCCTACACTGTCCTATTTTGGAATCAGTTTTTTTTTTATTAAGATCCTTTCCCAAATAAGCATGTGTACATGTACATACAAAGCAAATTTGCAGATAGAAGTACATATTATCTGTTTACTTAAAAAACCTCGTAACTACAGCTTGTTACAAGCTATAGTTACAAAGGTTTTGAAGTAAATTGACGATATTATGTTTTCACATGTTGTTTTGCCAAACTAGTCAACAAAATATCTACCCGAGTCACTGGTAGCTATGAACTCCGTAGCATTATAGTGTACTGCACTTTTTCAAAGCCTCTGGTCGCTTTAGCATCATCTATTTGACGCAAAGTTACACTTCTTTGTCAGAAGACGAAATTTTACGATCTGCCGAATTAAAAGCGTCGCGTTTGCTGACGATTTTTTTTAAAATATCTTTTTCCTTGATTGGATAGAAAACATTTCAGGAACATCCTGGTTCTCAACAATCCCCTCACCTTTCCAAAAACGTATTTCCTCAAAGATCGTTACAAAAGGGTTTCTATGCTTAGCCCTTAACAAAATAATCCTGGACTTTAAATCGCATTAGAATGAAACTTTTGAAAACATTGTGGAAACGTTTGAAAACTTTGTGGAAAAAGGAGAACAAGCTGTTTACCAATATTTACTCCTTTTTCTGAATTATTTTCAACCCACCCACAGTCAAATCTACTGATTTTAGATGATGTACATTGAAGGTCTCATCTGCAAATGCTTTCAGTTTGCAGAAGATTATAATATTGCCTTATGGTACAGAGTTTAGGTGAAAATAGTTAAACAAAATCTAAATAGAGAGACACTTTTCTATCCGACGCGACATCAAGAGACAATTTTCGGGGGTTTGTCCTATTTCTCTACTCGCCGCACTTTGATGTGACGGAGCTCTCCTTTGTTGAAGGTAGACAACGCCTTTTAGTGTCTTGCTAGAGTCATAAATTAGTGTAAATGCGGAAACATTTTATTCTCTGGTTAATGCGTTTTAAACTCTGTCAGCGCCAAATGTTTTATTTTTATCTATTTCACCGGCTGAGAATACAATCTACTGAAGCTTATAAAGATCTTTATCTATCGGTTATAACCGTGCAAGCGGACGGTATAAATTCAAGATCAGACTACACGTTTTGTGCAGACGTTTTGTGCAGTCTAATCTTGATCTATGTCGTCCGTAAAAGCCTATGTTTTCGCCTATGGCACTGAAAGGATTACGATCTTTAAAAAAAAAATGGATCACTTTTGATTTGTTGTGGTGAAGACACAGATGTCGAGTCCAACACAGTTATCTAGATCGTCCACGTGGTGATGGAATAACCCTATACCATTCTATGCCGTGAACTCTTTTTTTATTTTAGAAATTTTCATTGGTCCACACATTCAGCACAAGTACTGGTGTAGTTCCCAGGAAGTGGAATTGCTAGAGATTGGCTAAAGTTCGAAGAACTCTGTCGATGTAAAATGAAATGACTGTTTAAACTAAACTTAATGTCTAGGTTCCACAACCCTTCGTTGTTGAAGTTGTTGAAAAACAAAATTTGTGGTAAGAGGGCTAAATGCTGGTATCAAGTTCAATCTCCGTTTCCCACATTTTTCATTCCTTTTTCTGTCAATTGGGTCAAATATATAGAGGATAATCAACTGGTTATTTTCGATATGAAAAATATCTCACGAGGATGAGTTGTTAGGCGTTGAAAAAACGAGTGCGCAGCACAAGTTTTTTTTAACGCCTTTCGCATCCGAGTGAGATATTTTTCATATCAAAAATAACCAGCTGATTATTCTGTTTATTATATACCCTATATAAACATTATTATTTTTAATTTTTCGTTTGAAAAACAACAAAAATTAGATATAAGTGCTTTAATGAAAAAATAGTAGTTCCTAAATAAGGGCAGGAAGTAAAATTGAAAGTTGATATCGTCACTAGTGATGATATCAAAATTTATTACACTGGGAAATTCCAGGATTTCACTGGTATGTATATAATGAAGTTTCTTACCTGCGATTGCTTTTAATTTAGATACGAATAAATTTAGATAAGTGTAAATTTCGTCGTCTGCTATATTTGCTAATCGAAATAGTATCTGATAGATGAACAAGATGGCTCTGATAGGTAAACCAGGATCCGTATTCACCAACCATTCTTAAGAACTTTCTTTGTCTTAATCTTCAAGAATTTCTGTCTGTGAAAGTAACAGAACTTCTGATTGGCTAAACCAAATGGTTTAGCCAATCAGAGGTTCTGTTACTTTCACATTGACGAACTTCTGGAGAATAAGACTAAGAATGTTCCTAAGAATGGTTGGTGAATACGGACCCAGATGAATATGACAGAAAATCCATATAGCTGTGACAAATAAATCCAGTTGGCTATTACAATCAATCGAGATGTATATATCAGATGATATAGATGGCTATAATAGATAATCCAGGTGGTCATAATATATAATACAGATTGCTATAGTAAATAATCGAGATGTAATTGATAGGTAATCAAGATGGCGATGGTAGGTAATTGAGATGTATATGATAGATAATCCAGATGGCTGCAATAGATAATCTGGATTACTATGACCGATAAAAGAGCTGTGTATGACAGATAATACATATGGCTATGACAGATAAATCGGATGGCTCTGATAGATAACAGATATCTTTGAGACAGATAATCCAGATGGCTGCGACAGATAAATGACTATGATAGATAAACGAGCTTTTTGAGAGGAAAATCAATATGGCCATGGCAACTAATCAAGAACGCTATGGCAGGTAATAGAGATGCATGTGATAGTCAAGATGGAAATGAAAGAAATTCGAAATAAATGTTACAGATAATCAAGATGGATATGATAGATTCTGAAAATAAATATGATAGAAAATCGGAATGAATTTGAAAAAAAAAAATGATCAAAATGTATGGATGAATAACCAGAATTGATACGATAGATGTAATGGATTATAGAACTGGATATAATGGAAAGACAAATGTCTCGGTGGACAAAACCATCTCCACGGTGCAATGCGTTCAATTTTTTACTTGCATTTCACAATAATTTATGTCAAATGTGACAGTAATGATAACGTGTCGGTTAATTTTATTGTACGATGACAATTAAATCCATTTTAGCGTTTCCTGTATTTTATGCACGGCCTTTCGTTTATTTGAAAAGAAAAAAATATATACAAATTTGATAAGACTCCCTTTTTGTATATTTTTTCTTAAAATACATAGGTCCAAACTGTTTTTTACATGCACGTAAACGTGTCAATCTCTCTTTGTCGCTTAATCTCTACTTAGGCTATAAAAGGAATAAGATATCTAAAAGTGACCTAGCAGCTTAACTAGAAGTTTTCATCAAAGGGCTGAGGATTTGAATTAAAACTCTGCCAAAGGTCTATCTGGGAATTGATAAAAGTCTAAGATAACATCAATCTCTCTCTCTCTCTCTGCTTGCATCTGTCACACATGTAACGGGCTATGATACTGGTCTATGAAAAATTTTCTCCAAAAAATTCGACCTTATCTATATTAAAAGCGTTATTAGACTACAACCTAAAATGAGTTCGAGTAATGAGACTTTTATATAAAAGGCTAGAAAACACCATGACTAAGAGAGCAAAGGAGAAAATGGTGGCAACCAATAGTTTCTCCTTGTCCTGTGAGATTATCGAAACGTAGCATTCTTGACAATCGCTGAAACGTGTATTTGATTGCCAATTGATAATTTGTAAACGTGTAGCAGATTCCGAGCATATAATTTGAATTTATTATGCCTAGCATACTTAAAAAAATACAACTGAGAAATGTTCCACAAAATGTTGGGGTGCTTGTATAGGTATCTAACCTGAAGGTTACCTATAAAATGGCCTGCAACAAACCAAAAGTGTCCTCTCGAATCAGCGTACGTGGACTGTGCAGGAAAATCTGAGACGACACTTTACGCAAATGTCCGAATACCTTTTTTCATGTGCTGCAAGCCATAAAACATCATTTATTATACTGCAAAGAAATTACTCGTGATCTGATTGGATAATACGCCCCGAACATATATATCATGTACACTTGCAACACCAACGCAAAAGCAGTTTCCCTTTCGGGTGCCCCGAATACATGCCTACACTATCAACGCAACATCCAAAATGGCGGCATTGATCAAGATTAACATCAAGGTTATGCGCCAAGCACGTACGTTTTACCCAAGGTATCAGTGACGTCAGTTCCCAGTGACGCATGTTTTCATTGAATTGGGGCATTCAGTAGGAAAATCTACTTCGTTTGCGTACTCAATTTTCAAACAAAGAAAAAGGTAAAATTCGATTTACAAGAGGTGGAATGTTAAAACTTTGCAGTATAATCAATTTGTTGTACGGTTAGGTGGCGGGGGATTTGGAAACTTCTTCACATCTGTGGTGAATCATATCGGTCAGAGCCGAAGGTGAACAAGTTTCCAAGACCCCTAGGCCAGGTGGCGACATGATTCACCACAGCCATGAACAAGTTTCCAAGCCCCCTACCATCTATCCGTTCAACTAATACTGTATCGGACAGTTCTTCTGTATTAGACCTTTTAAGCATTTTAAATCAGCGTTTAAAATGAATGAAACAAGCAAAATAAAAACAACCTATATGAAGTGTGGCTGACCTTAGTTGATGTCTCTCGGACAGTCCAAAATAAACTGTTTACAAGCCCTTTACATAACAATCCCACGCTTTTAAAATGAGCACCGGGAATCTGGCACTTGAACAAGAAGAAATGACCCTTTTCCGACAGTGGTGTCTTTCCATTCAAAGACAGATCCCATAAAAGTCGACTACACTTACTTTGTCATCTGCAACTGCTTTCTGTTTGGAAAAGTTCAGAATTTAGTGGACTGGGGAAAAGTTCACTCTTTTAGCACCAAGGATTTAAATAAACTCGACCTCAGTCCCAGGCTGCAGGTACCGTCAACTGAAACTCAGAGAAATTCTTATCTCAAAGGCTTGGCTTGTCAAGCGGACGGTATATATTAAGATCAGACTACACAGAACGTGCAGTCTGATCTTAATATATACCGTCCGCAGAAGTCTCTTTTTTTCACCTTTTGCGCTGAAAAGGTTTCATTACATGTATAGAGGTCACGCATGTCAAACAAAGGAATGCTCATTACTCTCCATTATGATAGCCAATCAAACAAAGGCTGAAGAAGCAGGTCAACGCACACATAACTGTTATCATGAATGACCACGTAAATGTTTTGTTTTCAACCAGTAACACGTGACTTTGCAAACCCTTTACCAGACGTAAAAAAAAAAAACTGCTCTAAATCCAAAGAATTAACAGAGGGCAAATGATATGCGGTTCAGCTGATGAAATTCTACTTTAAAGTGTAAAAAGAGTTTATGGAGAAAGGTGATGTACTAGCGAATACCGTTGTCTCCTCTTTGTTATCAAATTTTTAAAAAAAAAACTTTTTCAGGATTGTAAAAACGGGTAATTGTTTGGTAAAGTATAAAACCCTTCAAGTGGCCCTCATAACTTTAGTTATCCTTACGACGTGTGTAGATTAAATTCATTCTGCACACAACTTAAGGCTTTAATATTGATACATTTTAAACAAAGGCAATATTAAAGCTACTGCACCTCTGTACACATCTTTTGGTCTCTTTTCTCGGTTGAAAATGACTCGGCAGCCTTAAGGTTAATTCCGCCATAAATGACAAACATGAAAGAATGATTAACTTACTTTTCCGCAACGTTCTCTATAATAGTTTGTCACATGTATAACGGACATAAAAGTTCATGTTTATGCAATAAGGGGTTTAGTAATTGGTTTAGAGGAAAGGAAAACTAATGTTGTTTTTTTAATCTTTTAAGAACAAATCACTAAAATGCAGTTACCTATCTTGAAGCTGTTTAAATCCATGTAGAAATAAAAATATGACGAATATCTATCACAGTGACATCATCAAACTTATCTACCAAACTGCACGTTTACCAAGGTTTTATTGATGTGAGCTTTCAGTGACGTCAAATTTAATTGAATTGGGAGACTAAGAAGGGAATTTCCATGTTCTAAGCGTACTCAATTCGAGAGAACATAACACCGGGAAATTTTGTTGAATACGCCTTTTAATGGTAATGTTTCCAGTACAATAAACTTAGTACCGTCAGTTGGCAGGAGACTTGAAAACGGGGCGACATGATTCGCTAAGCTCTATACAGGTTTCCAAGCCCCCTGCCACTTTCACCGTACAACTATTAGTATTATGCTGCCAAGAAATTTTTCACGATCTGATTGGATCATATGTCCCGAAGAAATATATTATACTCACTGGTAAAACCAATGCAAAAGCAGTTTCCCTTTCGGGAGCCACGTGTACATTATTAGTTGTACGGTCAGGTGACAGGGGACTTGGAAACTTGTTCAAGGCTGTGGTAAATCATGCCCCTACCTCGCCTTCGGCTCGGAGCGATATGATTAACCACAGATGTAAACAATTTATCAAGTCCCCTGCCACCTGCCCAAACAACTAATATAGTTTACGATACAAAGATTTTATACTGGTTGGACAAAAATTCAATAGTATCTTACAATGTAGATCCAATATCAGACTTTAGACTCTGATCTTGAATTTCACCGTTTGCGAAAGACCACAAAGTCCTAAGTAATTACCTAAGTGTAAAAGACCCATAACACATTAATAAGTGCAGACGTTTTCATTGATTTTCTCCTTGTGGAAGACTTTTGAAAACATAGTGATAAAAGAATGAATTAAAACTCCCTTTTAAAGAGCAAGGCTCATAGACATAATTCAAAGCGTTCTCTGCTGCAAATTGATTGGTTGATTGATTGATTAATTCATTGGGGTTTCAACATATTTTCAACATATTTTCTGTCACTTAATCCCAGTACGTCATATATTCACATATATCTTAGGTTCTATTTTTACCAGGCTAGGCCTGGGACACTTCTATGAATATGTTCCAGGAAGTTATGACTTAATCTACTCGTGCTTGTCACGGTGAAAAAATCTGTACAGTTTAGCTACTTTTCACTTGTCTAAAACTCTAAATTGTTTCCCGGTCAAAAGTGCAACGCCCTCACTGTCTCTGTATGGCTGTCCCTCTCTCCGTGTCTGTCTGGCTGTCCCTCTATCTCTGTCTGTCTGTCTCTCTCTCTCTGTGAAAATGCGTAATTTGGCTAATTAAAAAAACTCACACAGACTGTAAACAAGAAGGCATTGTACAAGCAACAACTCTCTTATTTGCGTGTTTCCTGCGGTGCACTAGGCTTGGGGTTTGCCATTGACCCAATCATGTGCGGTAAGAGAGGAATGTATCCTGTCGCAATGACCATTATTAATACTCGGAAAGAGACCGTACCGAGCCAAGAAGGAAGCTGAGCAACTCGGCTATTTGAGATCCACTTTGGCTCTAGACCTACGTCGTGTTATTGATACCATCAAATGAATAAATTTAGAATTTTGCGATGACAAATGTGTACACGTTTATTCTGTGGGTTCCTGTAGGCAAAATTACGCCGTCTTTTTCTTTATTTAGATGTTCCTTGTTTCATAACAAATAGCTTACCAGTCTCATACAGTACCTATTAAGATTTATTTAAACTTCGACTCGCATTGTATAGCAATATGTTAAAAAACAAAAACACCTGGTATGCAATTAAAGTTTAGAGATGTTGATAAGAAAAGAAGCTGTAGAAATATATGTTGTCAGTAATTTGTCAAAAAGGCATGTTCATGTACATTATACAAGGACCTCCACATTGTAATGTAAACAAACCGTTTGACAGTTGACGAGGACGGGTCAACCGTCAAACAACCCTGACCTTCAATCCGACCCCAGCCGACAAGAATGGACTTCTACTATTTACTATCTAAAGTGTTTACTGCACA
The DNA here is from genome assembly GCA_943736015.1 of Tridacna crocea. Lineage (NCBI taxonomy): Eukaryota > Metazoa > Mollusca > Bivalvia > Cardiida > Cardiidae > Tridacna > Tridacna crocea. The sequence continues at coordinate 22,474,423 of OX031067.1, read as the reverse complement.
CAAAAAACCTAAATGTTATTAAACAATTTAAGCCACGATCTGCTATAACGGTTTTATCACATTTGCAAAATGTTTCGAAACAGGTCAGCCTACGCGGACTGCAGCAACACAATAGTTACCTTATAAAAAAATCTAATTGATTTCTCATAAAATGCATTTTACTTGCAACTTGGAGATTAAAATTCTCAGACTATCCTTGATTAAAAGCCTCTGTAATCGAGAAATTAAAATGTGGCTAAAACAATAATATCTGTCTTTCAAAAGACAGAAAATTCAAAACGGAAGGACAATAAACCGATGGTTACATTTTCTGCTCCCACAATACTTTTCGAGGCCTTAATTCGCAGAGTCGTTAAAAACTCGTTACAGTTCGGCATAAAGTTAATTTCATAAATAGACTAACAATATCATGGTCGCCACCACTAATCAGAAAGCAACCTGTATCAAGCCATCCAGCTTTTCATACTGAACAGATTTTACTTCCTAATCGCTTGAAGTATTTTCATCGTCACCAGTGGAAGCTGCACTCCAGTCTGCTCTATCTATCCCAATCCTTCGCCAGGCCCTACGAATCTCTGTGAATGGTTTTCATGCCTATTCTTGTATTTTATCAGTCAACTATTTTCTTTCAGCTACCCTTCCTCATGATTCCTTCCATTGTCCCCTGGAGAACTGTTTTTGCAAGGTCGCAGGAACTGGTGATGTGGCCATACCACCATACATACCATTTCAGCTTCCTCTTCTTTAACTGGTGTTAACAGGTCACAATTGGGGCCGTTGTGTTGTTCAATGGTCGAGTGGAGCTGTTTGTCGGAGATGCGATCCAAGTAAGTGATGCCCAGGATATTGTGGTAGCTTCTCATTTCTACTGTCTGTATCCTCCTCTGTAGTTGTCAATATTTTCGGTTTGTTTTAATGAAGTAACAGATAAGAGAACGAATAAAGTATCACCAAGGTTTCAGTGGTGTCAGTTCCCAGTGACGTCAGTTTTCATTGAATTGAGACACCCAGACGAATTCTACTTCCAGAGGAATTCTACTTCGCTAGCGTCTTCAGTTTTTTAAACAAAAAAAAGAATCGCTTAATAAACGTTGGAATGGTAAATATCTGCAGTATAATAAATTCGTTGTACAGTCAGGTGGCAGGGGACTTGGAAACTTGTTCAAAGCTGTGGTGAGTCATGTTGCCATCTCGGGACGACCTGGTTCACCACAGCTGTGAACAAGTTTCCAAGTCCCCTGCCAACTGACCATACAACTGATAATGTTAGGGGAAAATGTTTGAGGACAGAATTTACGCGATATATTTAAAGTGAGAGACAAATTGGAGGTATGCTCTAAAAGGGTATTAACCTTTTTGCCATCGTTTAGGTACAAAACAAGAGCCTCTCACATTCATTTTCTTGTTTTGGAATTAATCTTATCTTGTTATTTTTGGATAATACAACACGTTTTAGTAATGTTTTGTTGTTAATTGGACCTATTTAGCTTAACTCGGTTGGACCAGAAACGAATAGTTTTTGTATGTCATTGTCTGAACATTAACTTAATTTCCTTGTTAAAAACTAGGAAAAAAAATCTTGACACCATTTCTACAAACAATAACATTTTAGTTCTTTTATAGACTACTAGATATTTCAGACTTAGCCCTCAGACAAAGCTATTTTCATATCTTGAATGATATAGGGACATGGGTCGTTCCCCGGACTGGGGAGAACCTGCTTTTTTAAAAGTAAATCTTTTTTCAAACACTCACAGAGCAAATCAGTTAAAAAGACTATAAAACTATGTAAGTTTTTGTCATTAAAGTAATTCGTTCGTTCGTTCGTTAAAAAGACTTGCATACTGGCACAGAAGGCCTAAGGTGGAACATTTCAATCTTCTTAGTTATAACAAACTTTAGAAACATTTCATCACTAAAGTCAGTAAGGCAAAAGCTAAATAGAAATCGATATATGAGAAAGACAAGTGAGAAAAAAGAAACTAAAGAAGTATGGCATCGTTTGATAGCATGCTTAGCCTCTTTGGGCAGATTTAGATTTAGAAGGGCCGTGTTTTATGATCAATAATATGTGTCGATTATTTGAGATCGTATTCAACTAATCCCGATGATGTCATATCTGGTCCGGTAAAAGAGAAACAGAGTTAGGAATTACAACACGACCATCCCAATAGATATACCCTACAAATGCACGTCTATACCGATTGTGACCGTTTATTTTTTTTTACAAAAAAATCCAACTTGTTATATACCCCAAATTTGTACATATATACTGATTGCGTCGGTCAGTTTTCTTTACAAAACGACCATCCCACTGGGTATACCCCAAACTGCAAGTGTATATATATACTGATTGCGTCGGTCAGTTCTCTTTACAAAACGACCATCCCACCGGGTATACCCCAAACTGCAAGTGTATATATACTGATTGCGTCGGTCAGTTCTCTTTACAAAACGACCATCCCACTAGGTATACCCCAAACTGCAAGTGTATATATACTGATTGCGTCGGTCAGTTCTCTTTACAAAACGACCATCCCACTGGGTATACCCCAAAATTGCAAATGTATATTGTGTCCCTTTTCAAAACGACCATCAAATTATTTTACCCCAAAATAACATGTCTATACAGTTTGTGACCGTCTATCTTCTTAAAAGAACGACCATTCCACTAGCAATACCCCAAAACTGCACGGATATACTTATTGTGACCGTTGCATAAAGATGGTGGGAAAATGAGGAAATGTCCCTGAACAACCACAAAAGGTTCTTACACAAACATCGACATATTTGATCCTTTTAGCCACATGTAATTTTCGTCAGAAACATCTTAATATGGACCAGTATAAAACCTGGCGTGTTATACACATTTAAGTATTATTTATTGATATAAAAATATCTTATGGTAATTTAAAGCCGCGTAAATAGAACCGTTTTATCGTTTCTGTTGCTAAATATGTACAATATATAAGCGAATGCGGAAACGAATGAATGAGCCACGCTCTGCCCAAAAAGTGTTTATTGCGTCTGTGAAACATATCGAATCAGGTCAGCCTACGCAAGCTGTGCAAGCTGACGTGCATGGGTCAAAATTCTTGCTATAGGCAAATTTTCTCAATACTAAAGGACCTTCCCTTCTTCCTCTTGATTCAAACGGTTGTGCAACAAAATAGAGTTTATGGATCCCTAAGTATACTCCGTTCCATAAATAAGTGTGCACTTAATTTTCTTTATTTCTCGTTGCATGTTTTACTGAAGACCAACAAATTTGGTGCCATACTTTAATTTAGAGTCTGTAGAAAATGCCAGGCTAATCAGATTTTGGCTAATAGAAAGTGAAAAGTAAGGTTTGTGCAGTTTAAATGAAGTTGGTACTAAAATCAAAGTTGCAAAAGTACTAAAAGACTAGGGTAGCATTACAGTTAGGTTTTTCTTAAGTTCTTTTATTTTTTCAATCAAAATCGTGTCAGAACGTTTATACCCTACAAGCTTATCTAGAACTAGCACACATCACTGATCATCTATCAGATTCCACGTTTTGTGCAGTCTAATCGTAGATCTATGTTCTCCGCAAAAATGTTGTTTTCGCCTTCGAGCTAAAAATCAAATATATAAATATCCATAACAAATGGAGTCTCTTTGTAGTTCGTCAAATCAAACATTTGGCGGTGCTGTTCTGTCTGACCTTGACTTATACTGCTCGGATGAGACATTGACGTTCTTTGTGATACATGTTTAGCGTTTGCTGTGTAACGTTATATGAATTCGTCCCATTAAGCCTTCACCCACCGATAAATCTCCGCGAGTATGATTCGAGTTTTTATACAGAATAAAAAAAACAGTAAATGGCCAAGTATTTTTACTTGAGGTCGCGTCTTGATTAGTGTGGCCGTTGTTTAACAAAGTCGGTTGGGGCCGCTTAAGACAAATTATTTGCACTGCTGAAAAGTGTTTCAGACGGTTGTGAATTGTTCGAAATACAATCATAGAATTAGATTAATAAAACCATAATAAAAGCGTCGCCTGAATTACCAAGCCATGGACGTATAGATACGGGTGAGGCGGGTGCGGAATTCGCCGCACCAATACTTTCGGTTGGTGCGCCATGCCGCACCGATAAAATTGGCTGATGTGGTGTGATGCCGCACCAATAATTGATAAATATCTAAAAAACATTCTAGAATGCACGAAATCGCACCATTTTTTCAAACCTTTTCAGGGGACCATGCCCCCGAAACTCCCTAGCATAGCCTATTCGCTTTTTCGGCGCTCAATTTGGCCGCACCTGTCGAAATAAGATGGGGACGCCTCTGTAAGCAGCGGAGAAACGCGTGGTTAAATATGTCTATAGTGCAGTTAAAACTATCATGTTGACAAAAGGGGTCAGTTACTCGTATATTGCATCTTGCACTTATAGTACATATATATTTTGTCAGCAAATTTCAAGATATTTAGATAGTTTATTTTAACATTAACAAATACAGTGGAATTGTTTTAACGCTTAACCACACAATCCCTAGTTTTTACAACCATGAGATAGAAGCCTTCTAAAAAGACTGTGAGAAAGGAGGAAATGCTTGTAACTAGCATTTTCTCCTTTTCCCATGATATTTTCTACCCTGCTGGAGACAAATGTCATTTTTTGCAGGCTTGTCTTTTTTTATGCTTTGCAAGGACGAAAATCTCAAACAACTGTGAGTTAATCATTTTAGGTGGATTAAAGGGAAAAACAAAGCAAATATAGGGTATGGTGGCAAAAAATTGCCACCATCGACCAGACAATGAAAGTCGATATCTATGTCGACTTTCGTTGGACTAGAAAATAATATCGGGGTTATACATGTATTTATTTTAACACATGATAATACATGATAACTTGAAATGCGTTTTCTTCTGAAGTACCAATATTTGGTAACATGGTATCTATTATATAGATAAAAAAAATTTAACCAGTTAACTTAGAGGTTAACAAAAGCACAGGAAACAAGAAATATCATTTAACCCTTTCCCAAACAATCCCTTGTTTTTACGTGTCTGCAGTACAAGTCTTTTGAAAACAGCATGGGAAAAGGAGAAATTGCTCGTCATGAGCAATTTCTCCTTTTCCCACAGTGTTTTCTACCCATTTGGAGAACTTTGTCCCATTTTTATCAAATTTGAAATTGTCGTTTGCAAACTCTGAGAGTTTGGAAGAGTCTAAAATTTGTCGTTTAGGAAAGGGTTAAAAAGATAGACGGCGTAAATTTGCCAGTGAAATGGCAAGAGCTTTATAATAAACATGTAGGTCTACATTTTTTTTTTCCAATCAAAAGTTTCTATTTATTCATTTGTTATCAATACAAAAGATTGGGTCACAAGCAAGCACATTCAAATACGACGGTAATATCACTGTGCCACATAATGTTACTAGTATCTAAGAGTAGACTCACTGTACCAAAAGAGCTACATGTAATTTGTGATTTTGGCATGTTAAGATATATCAAGCGGCCGTCTGAAAAAAAAAAGAAAAAGGTTGGGTTCTAACGTATCGTAGTAGCAGATAATATATCATGGAAATTATCACATAATTTTTGGATCAGTAAAATCCATTTTGTCCAACACCCGATTGAATCATGAGGTATAAGTGCCTCTTGGACATGCAGAACATTAACCCATTACCACTCAATCCCTACTTTTGACGCCCCTGAGAAAGAAGCCTTTTGAAAACACTGTGGGAAAAGGAGAAAATGCTGGTAACCAGCATTTTCTCCTTTTCCCACAGTGTTTTCTACTCTTTCCAGAACAAATTTCTATTTTTCAGTCACCTTTATTTTGTCGTCTGCAAATGCTTTCAATTTGGACAAGTCCAAAATTTTGTTGTGTGGTAAAGAGTTAAATGGCTTGCAACACGCAAAAAGGGACATTCGGACATTAGGGTAAAGTATAATTTCGGATCAGCCTGCGCAGTCCGGGCAGGCTATTCCGAAATGACACTTTCCGTTTTAATGAAATTTTGTTTTACGCAAGTCTACAGCTACACAAAACCTAATGTAGTCATAAAGTGCCGTCTCGGATTATCCTGGGCGGACTACGCACGCTAATCCGAGACGACACTTTACGCAAATGCCCGAATGTCCCTTTTCGTGTGTTGCAAGCCATTTATGAACAGCAAACTCAAGGAAACCCATTTCAGCTTGCGCAGAATGCTCAAGATGGCATAGGTCAATGCTTTTTGTCGGATGCATTAAATCACCTTTACATAGAACATAGATTTATTCCAAAGGGATTATTAAATAGTTTATTTTGCATCGTAATAATTTCTAGAATTATCGTGATTCTTTGATAATTACAAAAAATCTGCCAATGAAATATCTGTTAGAATTATCGAGTAAGTGGTGGCAGTTATATGCCACCATAATGAAAGAGGCCGAGAAAGAAACTGAGTCAAAGGAATTAATCCATACCAACTTTTCCCGACTTAAAACGACCTTGACAGAAAAGGCTTTCGAACACATTGAGGGAGAGGGGAAATGCTAGTAACCGGCATCTCTTTTTTTGCCCACAATACCTTCTGTCATATCAGAGGCAGAAATAATCAATTTTGTGATATCGAATTTTTCATCTGTATATACTGTCAAAACCATACGACTTCTTCCAGACTAATTTAAATTGAAAGTATCTGTAGACAACAAATTCGAACGTGGTACAAATAACATGAAGTTCTGAGACAGGGCAGAATTCACTGTGGGAAAAGGAGTAACCGGCGTTTGTCTTCTTCTTTCTGCTGTGTTTTCAAAAGCTCTCTCCCTTAGGTCGTTAAAACATAGGATTGTGTGGTACATGGTCAATTTAGGTAAAGGCTTAACATGGGATGAGCCGAAGGAAAGCAAAATTTGAAATCGGTCCAGGGAATGTTATATCAAAGACATTATCAACACATTTGCTAAATATCTTGCGGGTATGGGTCAACATAATGAATGCACGATACTGCATTTTAGTGGTCGCGTGACAAAAAATTTTGTATGACAAATTTTGTCGGTGTTAGTCAGGATATTGCATTTGAAAGCTGGGGGTATTAATTCTTTTTGTTTTTGATACATCCGGAGTTTCTCTTAAATGCAAGGTAAATTTCATAACTTATCATATTTTTATTGAACCATGTAAAAATATCTATTAGGGATTTTGATAAACCCAGGCAGGATAGATAAATGTAGGCAGAAATAATGAGGAAGAGTTATAGTGGATATGTTATGAAAATGTGTGCATGAAACTATGGCTTCATGCTTGAAAATATGTGGATAAAAGAAGAAATTACTCGTCATGAGCAATTATTTCTGCCACAGTGTTTTCACAAAAGAGTTACAAGACAAAAATAAGTCATGTGGATATGGTTATGAAGTCATGAACTTATTATTTCGGCTCTGATAACTTATGTTTAATACATCAATCTGATGTCCTCTAGTGCAGAAGTCCATGAAAACCTTGGGCTCAACGTTACCAGCCATTCTGATTTTGGCTTATACAAGTTTATTTCAAGACTGGCTAAATCGATTTCTCACAGCCAATAACCAGCTAAAATTGAATAATAGATTTATAGCAAAACTTGAATGGTCTTCTTGCTCATATAATCAATGACTATTTTCTAAACATGTAAAACTGTCTCTGGCCCTTGTTGTTGAAGCATCCCTCCCAAGGCTAAGGATGTCAAAGGCTCGAATTAAATCAGGGTGTTTAAATCAGGGCCACACTGATGCAAAAGCTTATTGACAAACCAACAGCTAGGTTTTATGTCCATAACCGAAAAAGGCTTAGATGTGAAAGTTATCAATTTCACGACTAAAATGTTGATGACTTCATGCTTAAAAAAAGTTCAGATATTGAAGTTACTGATTTAACATCGAAACTTTGATGACTTCCTCACTGAAAAAGGTTTATATACTAAAGTTATTTTTTTCTAACTTTATTGTGCACGTAAGATTATACAGTGCATGAGGGTCGTGGCCATCCCTCAATGCACAATATACCAAAGTTATGAAGTGTGCATCGAAACAGTTGGTGACTTCTTGTTTGAAACATATTTAGATATAAAAGTGATTACTTTTACATCGAAACATTAGTGACGCCCTTTCCGATAAAAGTTTTGGATGCTAAAGTTAGTGATTTTACATCGAAACAGTTGATAACTTCTTGCTTGAAAAAGTAAAAGGTTTAGATTTTCAAGGTTTTGATGTTACATTGAAACAGTTAATTACTTTTTGCTTGAAAATGGTGTTAGATATTACAATTATCAATTCTACTTAAAAACAATTAATGACTTCTTGCTTGAAAATTGTTTTAGAATATTACAATTATCATTTTTTTCTTCGAAAGAGTTCCTCTTACTCACATATAACATTAAATTATTCATTATCATGTACATGTACACAGCTCTGTCCCTAACGAACAGGCATCTCGATAGGGCTCGTGACTGATTTTACATCAAAACAGTTGATTTCTTCTTGCTTAAAGATTCAGATATTTAAATCACTGGTTTTACATCGAAACAATTGATGAGTTCTTGCTTGAAATAAAACGTTCAGATATTTAAGATACAGACTTTTCATCGAATCAGTTGATGACTTCTTGCTTGAAAAAAATCAGATATTTAAGTTACGGATTTTACATCAAAACAGTTGATGATTTCTTGCTTGAAAAAAAAAAAAATCAGATATTTAAGTCACTGATTTACAGCAAACAGTTGATGACTTCTTGCTGGAAAGAAAATAAAATCAGACACTTTGCTTGAATAAAAAGTTAAGACACTTAAGTTACTGATATTACATCGGAACAGTTGATGACTTCTTGCTTGATAAAAAAAAGTTCAGATATTTAAAAGTTACTGCTTTTAGATAGGAACAGTTGATGACTTCTTGCTTGAAGATTCAGATGTTTAAAATCACTGATTTTACATCGAAATAGTTGATGTTTTCTTGCTGGAAAAAAAGTTCAGACACCTAAGTAACTGTCTTACATCGAAACAGTTGATGATTTCTTGCTTTTAAAAAATTCAGATGTTTAAGTTACTGATTTTACATCGAAATAGTTGATTACTTCTTGCTTCATAAAAAAAGGTCAGATATTTAAATCACTGATTACATCAAAACAGTTGATGACTTCTTGATTGGAAAAAAAAAGTTCATATATTTAAATCACTGATTTACATGGAAACGGTTGATGACGTCATAATTGGAAAAAAGTTCAGACACTTAAGTAACGATTTTACATCGAAACAGTTGATGACTTCTTATTTGTCTCCATTTATTCCATCTAGTGATTAAACAATAGTCCCTATTTACCAGCCATTCTCTAAAACATTCTCATTCTTGCTCTTGAAATATTTCTAAATTTAAAACTACATCCAATAATGCTAAACCTAATAGTTGAACCAACCAGAAGTTGTGTTTCTTTCTAGATGTGTTTACAGATAAGGAATGTTCTTAAGGATTGATGGCGAACATGGAATCGGAACTCTCGCCTCCGTGTTTGTTTTTCAAATAGTTAATAACGCTCATCGCTCGATTCAAACCAGAAACCGCCGAACGATCCAATATAAATCAAAGGGTGTCGATCAAATCATATAAAGTGCCACGATAACCTTTGTGCAGATTAGTGCGACTCAATGACCTTTTTCGGACAGCGAAGATCAAGACCACACTACAGAAAACGTACAGTCTTATCTAGGATCTACACTGTTCTATAATGAGATTTCTTTCCCCACCCCACCCCCCAAAAAAGAAAGAAACAAACTTGAAATAGAAATACTAGGGATTTTACTATTAGCTTGAAAGTTTCTTTTCCCTTGTTTAGCAGTACAAGTGTTAATGCATTACCATTACAATCCCTTGGTTTAACGAACCTTAATAAGAAGTTTTTTGAAAGCATTATTGGAATAGGGGAAATGATGGTAACCAGCATTTTCCCCTTTTCCAATAATATTTTCTTTACAATGAAAGACAATTCCAACCATACGAGCCTCATTCATTTTATCATCTGTAAATCCTTCCAATTTGGACCAGTCTGAAATTTTGTTATTTGGTAAAGAGTTCAGCTAAAGATCACAGGGTTATACTCATTAATACAAATTGACACCAATAATATGATGCTTTGTTTTAGTTCTCCGATCATAAAGTTGTCTATTCAATGAGAGAAAGCTCTTCATCATCGATCATAACTGAATTATAAGAGAGATCTACATTGTGAAACATGTCGTAAATTACGAACTAGATTTGTATACGTTAACGTCGATATCAACCTACTGGGTCATGATCTACAAAAGCCCCGGTTCTCGCCTATGGCGATAAAGGGCTATTTCGTCCCTCTCTCATTTTGAATATTGCGAAATGGTGAAAGGGTATGGATTATTTCCCCCAAAATTCTACCAGCAATATGTTCAAAGATGAGCTAGTCCTGAATGAGATCTATACATCCGAAACTATTTATGATGGCGATTTATTGTATTATTAATAACCAAGGCACTTGGTATCTTAATAAATTTCGGTGTCTTAAAACTACATGTCTATTTAAGCCAAAGTGTCAAAATCTATTACCTACTTAACACGACCCAATATCTCAGAAAGCTGAAAAGATTGAAACTTTGTAGAACGATTTTCTTATTCCACCTTGAGATGCAAAACTTGATACCACCGGAAACCGATGAACAAAAGTGAGTGTCAATGAAACTTGAGGATCGAATTTTGAACCGACAGTGAGCTCCTAAGATATAACTGACTGGTCAGATTCGTTCAATGTTTTATGTATAAGGATATATAGAAATTTGCAAATCACGGTGGAAATAGAAAAAAGAAATCTTAGCCTCTAAAGGTTCGACTATATCACTCTCAGTATGTACCCGTCTACTCTGTTCAATACGCCAGATCAAAGATTAAATACAACTAACAATGACTTTTTCTTTCTTGGTGTACGAAAAATACTGATAAATGACCGAGAGTCGAGTTGGGCAGATAAAAAAGTTGGACAACTTGTCTTATACGTTTGGTTAGAGAAAACTATGCCTTGTCAAAAAACATTTTCTCTCTCTCTCTCTCTCTCTCTCTCTCTCTGCGTGACTTTTTCACTCGGAGATACTTATAAAAAGAATGTTCAATTAACTTTTCTACTTCTCTCAGTTTTCAAAATGTTAGAAAAAAGAGAACTGTTTTCTGCAAAATCAGGACAGAAACGTACCTTTGAACACTTTAGTTAAAATTTTGTTTCTCGTGAAAATAATGAGTTTGGTGTTCGCTTACTGAAGCTGTAACTGATCTTACACAGAAACCAAAAATAATTCCGTATGCCGTTTTATGTTGACTTAATATGAAAATGAGAGCAATTCCTTCAGCTTCTAGCTTATTTAACTGCCGTTTGGGCATTACTTGCTTGCTAGATGAATTTGTTACGTTCATTTTCAGGTAAAAACAAGAAAATGGACATTTATCCTTTACAAAGTGATCTCGTATTATTATATTGAGTGGTAAAAGATGTCTTTTGAAAGTATAATGCTGGTATCTATAATTTCCCCTTTTTACACAGTAGATTTCGATCCTCCAAAGACAAACCTCCTTAGTTTGAGACACACTTAATTTGTAGGTCTTCATAAATTTTGATACTGACTTATCAAAAACTATACTAAGTAAAGAATTGAGTTGAACCTTTCATTGGATGACTATATTACCTACAAAAACGCGTCAATATTTGGTCAATGATCGAGTAATACGTTTTACATGACAGATAACAAGTTTGTGACTTACTTACAGCCGATCAATGTTAATGACCATTGTCTACAATTATTTCAATATTGCTCATCAAGTTTACTATGTGTACTTTGTACCCAGGTCATGGATTGTCGTGCCTGGATAGCTCAGTGGTTGCTTCCAGAACGATCTTTCAAGTGAATCTTTGACTTGCCCCAAATTCGATGAAACTTCCTGTAAATTCATCCCTAACACTCGTTTTGTCTTTGTTTTGGCTGGGGGTATATCTGTAGCTAGGAAAGAGTGTTTTGCCAAGCACAGTGCAAGCTGTATTAAGAAAGCACCTATGCTGAAAATGTGCGTGCATAGGACCGTTGCTGTGTCACTGTTAGTATAACTTAGATGAATACAATTTAGAAACAAAGGCTAGGCAAAGCAATTGGGTAGAATACTTGTGTATTATAACTTGGATGAATACAAATTAGTGAGAAAGACTAGGCAAAGTGTTTTGGTAGAATACTTGTGTATTATAACTTAGACGAATACAAATTAGAGAGAAAGGCTAGGCAAAGTGTTTGGGTAGAATACTTGTGTATTATAACTTAGACGAATACAAATTAGAGAGAAAGGCTAGGCAAAGTATTTGGGTAGACTACTCGTGTGTTCTAACTTAGATGAATACAAATTAGAGAGAAAGGCTAGGCAAAGGGTTTGGGTAGACTACTCGTGTATTATAACTTAGATAACTTAGTGAGAAAGGCTAGGCAAAGAGTTATGTCAAAGACAACAATTCTCACTTTTAGGGGGGCAGCAAAACTCTCTCTTATTTGCTAATTTAATGTATCAGTCTGATATCAGGTCCTTTGCTACGGCCAGCCCCACGGCATGAATGATTGAGACAATACTGTACACATTCTACAACTTTCTATTTTGTAGAAAACACATTGAAAGACCAATGCAATGCATATCGCGTTTTCGAAATTCAGAGCATAAGAATACATAAGTACAAAGAATTACAAGTGTAGCTGCTTTTCAATTAGTTTTGAGCCGATATTTTCAGAACCGGAAGGCTAACACAACTTATTTTTGTCCGAGCCATTGGCTCTGAATTACAATTACCCACGCTTTGTGTTCGAAAATAAATTTTACAAGAACGTTTTTAACTCGATCAAAGGGAAACAATATTACTTTTGTATGTTCGTGTGTTGTTCAACACTGTTGCTGACGTGGTTTTAGTTACATTGTATATTTGGGCAGCCAGTGTACCTATGCATGCTTTCCCGAGGCTTCCTTTACCTGTACTCCGCATGATGCGAGATCTTCCTTTGCCACTGGCTGCTATCCCAAATAAACTTGGTCGAAAAAAATTGATCAACGGTTAGAGAGGATTGAGTCCTATTCCAATTACCATCTTCAGTCCTCGGGAAGAAAAAACGTTGAAGCCTTGGATTCTTACCGGCGACTCCCTGATTTCAAGCCCACTATGTCGCTAAGAGAGCTAAGTAGCTCAACTCAGCAGTTCTACAATAAAACCATATTTTTGGTCGAAATCGACCCCGAAATAATGGATTTCGAGACTTGTGAGAGTAGCTTAAGTTTATGTGATCACGTGGTTCACAAACAATTGTCTCTGGTACATGTACTCATTTGCATATTGCATATCAATGAGTTTTGCCTCGTGCAAATTCACATCCTCTATAAAACTATAGTGTGATAAAATATTTTGAAATGGTTTCGCACTACATATATTAATGAACCGTGCTTTGTGAAAAAGGGGCTTAATGCATCTGCGAAAAGTAGCGACATAGGCTGACCTGGGCCGAAACTTTTGGCAACTTGTCAGTTTTCCTTAGGTAGCAGTCTACCTCATGATTAATTCTGTTGTTAATAAAACGTGAATAATAATGGATTTATAAGTATGTGGCGGTTTGCTTGGTACCATGTTTCGAGGAGATGCGTTAATCTCCTATTTCCGGAGCGAGGATCATTTGTTGTTTATGAAACACTGCGGAAGTCATTGTCAAATCGACGCCATATAATCTGTGGTTGTTTTGCGACATAATTGGCCAGCAACAGGCAAAAAGGGGTACTCGGACATTTGCGTAAAGTGTCGTCTCGGATTAGCCTGCGCAGCCCGCGCAGGCTAATCCGAGATGTCACTTTACTACTATATTTAGATTTTGTTTTAAAGTAGACTTGCACAATACAGAAAATTGCATAAAAACAGAAAGTGTCGCTTCGGATTAGTCTGCGCGAAACGCAGAGGCTGATCTGGGACGATCCTTTACGCAAATGCCCAAATGCCCTTTTTGGCGTGTCGCAAGCCAAGGGAATTACCTCTTAAAACACACGACCGTCAAATTTTGTACTTGTTCATAGTTAAAATTATTTAGCAGAACAGTTATGGCAAAATGATGAAGCTTGTCTTCTAAGGGGTAGAAAAACATTGCGGTAAAAGGACAAAATGCTGGTACCTAGCATTTTACAATTTTTTTTTTTTTCTTTTTTCCTGTTCCCACTTTGTTTTGCAAGAAGCCTTCTTACTTTTGGGCCGTTAACATAAGGTACTGTATTGGTAAAGGATTAAGTAATAATTCATATGTAAAATTATCAATGATTTGTGAGTATAATTTCCTTATCACTGGCAAAATCAACCGTAATTATACAAATATTGTGCGATTTTATAACTGAACTGTTAAGACAACACGTTATTTCTTTAACATAAAAGCATGTGAAAATATATGGCAAAAAGAGCAGTTTCTGAACTTGCAAAATTTCTCTGTTTCATAACTGGTATACAGGAGTACCTGGCAATGTAGTTAAAAACTGGCAATTTCTCGTCCTTTCTAACAGCATTTGATGAGGCTAAACTGATTGGATTTGTCTTTTAACCCTTTCCCAAACAATCCCCGGTTTTCACGGCCCTAAGAAAGAAGCCTTCGGAAAACATTGTGGGAAAAGGAGAAAATGTTATTTACCAGCATTTTCTCCTTTTCCCGCAATGTTTTCTTCCCTTCCCAAAACAAATTTCAGGTTTTTAGTCACATTAATTTTGTAGTCTGCAAATGCTTCCAATTTGGACTAGTCTACAATTTTGTCGTTTGGTAAAGAGTTAAAGGGGTAAAAAACACTGTGAGAAAAAGATCAAAGACTGGTAAAGGAGTAAACTAATGTTATTATAAAAAAGCACCTTCTGAATGCCTGGCCATTACATTACATTGTTTCATAGGAAGTTATTAGGCAAAAAAAGCAAGTTCTCCTGTTGCGAATTTTTTCTGTTTTATAACTGGTATGCTAGATACTAGGCAATATGGTTACAAACTTCTAATTTCTGTTTGGATAGTTCAGTGTATCATGCCAACTACCGGTGTAATGCAGGGAAATTGTAGAAAAATGACCCGGGTAATTTCTCTACGTAGAGAAATGACCCATGGGTCATTTTGTAGGGGAGGGTTTCTCTGCATTACACCGGCTCGCCTTATTAAGGGTTATGTCATGTTATCTTGTGTTTAGAGTAATACATGGTAAATCACAATACTTTGCCCCATTTTGGGCAGTGCTCTGTGAGGAGGGGGTTTGATTCACCTGCAAACAGTATCGACTCATATCAGCTTGCAAAGTCGGCGCAGGCCGACCTGAGTGGACAGTTTTTGTCATCGGTAAACTTTTTGCTGGTCCAAGCTACCTCATAGTTTGGTTGTTTGTTGGACAAACATGAATTTTATATACTCATATATGGCTTGCAACACGTGAAAAGGGACATTCGGACATCTGCGTAAAGTGTCGTCTCGGATCAGCCTGCGCAGTCCGCGCAGGCTAATCCGAGACGGCACTTTCCGTTTTAATGTCATTTTCTGTTTTGCGCATGTCTACTATTGCACAAAATCTAATTTAGTCGTAAAGTGCCGTCTCGGATTAGCCTGCGCGGACTGCGCAGGCTGATCCGAGACGACACTTTACGCAGATGTCCGAATGTCCCTTTTCGCGTGTTGCACACCATATAGCCTTTAGGCTACTAAGCGCGACTCGGTAACCTTTTGGGGACAACGTATATCGAAGATCAGACTGCACAGAACGTGCAGTCTGATCTTTGATCTACAATTCCGATAAGGAGGTTTTTTTTAAAAAAGAAGTTAAAAGTAGCATTATTAGGGTTTTACTATTTGGGTGAAAGTTTGGTTTCAGTTATTTAACAGTGTAGGAGGATAATTATGCGATACCTAGCCCTATACAAAGCTCACGTAAAATGCGTTAAACCCCCTTTCGCTAGGGGGGTCACTCATTTACATGTTAAAAAATCAACGATTTGTTTACGTTAATTTTCACTTTGACTTGCAGGTTAACCGCAGACATAAAGTTGAAAATTGTACTTTAAATGCGATTGCCTAGCCCACTGCAAATGGTCTGTCAAAAAGGGGGCTTGATGCATCACTGTGACACATGACACCACGCAAGTCATCACAATATAATCTGATTTTTTTTATAACAACCTGCTAAATCATGAAGTAGACTGATCCTTTGACATACAGGAAATTTACCAATTGCAAAAGTTTCGACCCAGGTCAGCCTGCGCGGATTGCGCAGGCTGACCTTTGTCGATACTTTTCGCAAATGCATTAAGCCCCCCCCCCCCCTCTTTTTTTGCACAGTATACCTCATTCACTAAAAAAAAAACTTAAATCTTAACTTTACTCTTCTTAATTCATTCGTCCAAATTTTCATCAAAGTCCCCCCCCTTTTTTTTTACACACAGTATACCTCATTGACTAGAAAAAGCTTTTGTTTCCATTCTCTTCTCAGTTCATTCGTCCAAATTCTCAACCAAGTCCCTGCTAGTCGAATATATGTCAGGGGTCTTTTACGAGTAGAACTAGTTCATCGATGATTGGATGCGCAATATTAATGACGTAATTATGAGCACTGTCCCCATAAAAAAGCCGATAGATTGATGATATTAGGTCAGTACAGTATAAATTGATGATCACATTCGGACACATACAGTGGTATCTCATGTACAAGGGACAGAGTTGTATTAATCATTATTCGATCATCCATCACCAATATGTCAAATAAAAAAGTATCTTTAATCATAAAAAGATGAAATATCTTCGGTACAGTTTGCTGTCGATGGCAAGTTAGCTATTGTTCTAATTATCGTATTCGTGCATTGATACTCTTATGTTCATTATAACTTGTAAAAACTATTTTTTCCAAAAAAATGCTTGGTCTGCCTGTAAGTCTGTCTCACTGTCTCTCTTCGTTCCTCTCTCTAGCTGTATGTCTTCATTTATGGCCGTTATACGACCTAAATTCCTTAACTATCGCAAAACCATCATGAAAAGTTTTAACAAAACATTATGTTAATTGTTTCTAATGGTTTACCTGCCAACAAACGCATTATTACAGTTTTCTCGTTATAGACAACGAACTCGTCAGCTGTTTCCTGTTTCGGTTTTAATTCAGGATGTAACACTCTAATTAAAAGACGCATTTACTTTTAGTATTAACAAAATGATATTCTCATCTACACTGACAGAATTGTACGTGACAAAGTAATTTAGTCTTAAATCATAGATGCTCTCTTTGACAGGTTAAAAAACTGTGTGGAAAAAGAAAACACTCTAATGCTTGTTTCCGGTATTTTCTTGTTTTTTGCTCACGATGTTTTTCACAGATTGCTTTCCCACATACATAGTTTCCTTGAAGAGTATCTGAGAATACCTAAGTTAATAAAATGTACACAGTACAAAATTCGCATCAAAGAATAGTAAATCAAAATATCACCTTTCTCTAAAATCTAAATCAAACAAGACGAGAAAGCAGCCTTTAGAAAACATTGTGGGAAAAGAAGACAATGCTGGTCACCAGCATTGTCTCCTTTCCCAATAAAGTTTTCTGCCCTTCCCAAAACAAATTTCAAAATCTCTGTCACATTTATTTTGTCGTCTGCAAATGCTTTCGATTTGGACAAGCCTATAATATTGTCGTTTGGTAATGAGTTATTTGGTTAATCCTTATCCTGCGAATAACTAAAATGAAATTTTCAATTCTTTATCAAAACCCAAATTTTGCTATCTCAAAGTCATCTTTTTATTTTTTTTTTTGGGGGGGGGCGCATATTATCTCCTTATCGGACAGTGTAGATTCAAGACCAGACTGCACGTTCTGTGCAGTCTGATCTTGATCTACGCTATCCGCAAAAGGTCAGTGGGTCGTTCTTTGCAGCCAAGGAGTTAAGGCAGTGTTTATCTACCAGCCAGACTGTTAAAACTCGTACCAACAAACGGCGCAATATTTCTTCTTTTTTCCTATCCACCGGCAGCTTTCTCTAATAGAGACTGTCAAAACATTTTAACGGTGAGAGGAATGATCCTGTCGCAAGAACTATCATTGACCCTCTGGAAAAAAATGCCGCGCTGAGAATCGAACCCGAGACCTCTGGGATTCTAGGTAAGAACGTTAGTGACTGAGCCCCTAAGCACCAGGCTCGGTTGAGTTGATAATACAGTTATGTCATATCAAAGTAAAGGCTACAAAAGCGGGCTTATTTGCATAATTAACTTACATATTTCAAGTTTTAACCAAGAGGCAAAATGCTTAACTTGTCCCACGTGAAAGGATTTTTCGAACAAAAAAATTGTGATAAAAACTGATAGGATTTGTCTTTCAAAAGTCAAAAAACATTGTGGGAAAAGGAGTAGATACTGGTTACCAGAATTTTCTCCTTTTCCCGCGATGGTTTTAAAAGCCTTCGCGTATCATGGTCGTTGAAACTCGGGATTGTTTGGTATAGGATTAAAACATCTTAACACAATTAGATGATATCTTTATACGTATCTAAGCTATTTCAGTGTAGAAATAACGCTCACAGCGTCAGTTGCAAATTTCATGTGCTTTTGAAGTTGACTTAGATCGAAATCAAGATCAGACTAGCTAAATGTACGGCGTCAATTGCAAATTTCAGGTGCTTTGAAGTTGGCGTAGTCAAAATTGCGATCAGACTAACTAAATAATCAATGTTCTCTTTATCACAGGTGATTGAATTTAGGCGCTACAAGAGTGGACTCTATAATTGAATGCTGGGATTCCCTAGCACTTTTACTGCTAAGCGCGACTCACTGACATTTAGCGGACAGTGTAGATCAAGATAAGACTGTGCAGATCGTGCAGTCTGATCTTGGATCTACACTGTCCGATAAGGAGATATTATCTTCAAAAACATGCCTCTAAAATAGCAAAATTTTGGTTTTTACAATTGAATAAGAAAATCATTTTAGTTATTTAGCAGGAGGAGGTTTAAATGTTTGGGTGTTGCGTGGCTCAGTGGTAAAGTGTCTCGCAACCTGGTGGCTTGAGATTTGAACCTCACTGGATTAAGGGGGCTTTTTGGGGCGTGCACTTTGGCAAGACACTTCATAGCCCAAGCCTGGTACTGTCGAATCCAGTAAATACATAAAGGATATTTGTTGTTTTTTTCGGTGAGAAATCAAAATTTTATTTCATCGAGCGAACATTATCGGTAATATTTTCACGATTAGCGCAGCCATGAGTGAAAATGTTACCGATGGTGTTCAAGAGATGAAATAATTTCCGATCTTTCACCGAAACAAAAAAAAAAATATTCGATTTATTTCTTGCTTTTAACCCTTTCCGGGAGGAGAACTTTCAAAATTCATGACAGTTCTTTTTAGTTATTTCCCTTGGCATACCCCTCCCGCATAGGAACGCATTACAATATTAAGTCAAGCGTAAGGTAAATGACGTCATAATTTCATCTGGTTGTGAGTCACGCGCGATTTACCTACCTAATAACTAGAATATAAGAATTGGTATTTTCACTGGTTGTACCCGTGGAATATCGAAAAATATTTTCACCGCTATTTCTCAATATCCTACCAGAGGGCATGAAATAAAGGGTGCTCCAAGAATCTTTCCTTATTCAAAGAGTCATTATTTTCTGCAAGTTCAGTTTAAACTGAAAGCTGCCACCTTTTTGCATATATGATAAAAAAAAATGATATGTAGTATATAGATATTACTCTTATAATACTTGTTACGCTACACTTTTTCTGACAGGTCCATTTTACAACAATTGCGTCTACTTTTGAGGAATTCTGACGTCGAGTTCATTATGAGAGGTATTGAAAACATATCCTCAACCCCACCTCCCTAAACCCCCCCCCCCCCCCTTGCGCTCCACACAACTCTGGTGTCCAAACCAACGAGGATCTGGGCCTATATTCACCAACCATTCTTGAGAATATTCTTAGTCTTATTCTCAAAGATTTTCTAACCCTGTAAGTAACACAACTTCTGATTGGCCAAACCGAATGGTTTAGCCAATCAAAAGTTGTGTTACTTACAAACATAGAAAATGGTCTCAAGTCATGTTCGCTACCGTCTGCGCTACCGAGCTCGGTTTTCTTTGCTGAAACAAAATATTCTTATATAGTTGACAGTAATTTTAGACGGGAAATAATTGAAATAAATGCAAATAATTCATTGCTATTATGTTTCCAGTTTGACCCCCGGGCCCATTGTATCACACGTAAACAGTCTACATATGTAAAAGACACAATGTTGTTTTACATATAATCTTAACCCTTCGGCACTAAGCGCGACTTATTGACCTTTCTGCGGACAGTGTAGATCAAGATCAGACTGCACAGAACGTCTGATAAGGCGGTACTATTCCCCAAAGCATCACTTTGAAAGAGTCATACTTGGATTTTTGCAATCGAACTGAAAATTTGGTTTTAAATGTAAATGCAATGCACAGTAGACACAGTGGTATAAAACATGTAAACGATCTTGAGATATCGATATCTAAGATTCAGTATAATGATATTTCAGCCAATTCTTGGAAAAGGATACGTTGTTAACCCATTACCACACAATCCCTACTTTTGTCTACCCTGAGGAAGAAGCCTTTAGAAAACATTGTGGGAAAAGGAGAAAATGCTGGTAACCAGCATTTTCTCCTTTTCCTGCAATGTTTTGTATCCTTCACAACACAAATTTCAAATTCTAAGTCACTTTTATTTTCTTGTCTGCAAATGCTTTCGATTTGGACAAATCTAAAATTTTGTCGTTTGGTAATCAATTCTCAACCCTGAGAAATAAGCCTTAAGAAAACATTGTGGGAAAAGGAGAAAATGCTGGTAACCAGCATTTTCTCCTCTTCCCACAATGTTTTCTATCATTCACAAAACAATTTTCAAATTTTCAGTCACTTTTATTTTGTTGTCTGCAAATGTTTTCGATTTGGACAAACCTAAAATATTGTCGTTTGGTAATGAGTTAACCTTAGGCTGCTCTGTTTGAAGTAGATGGATGAATAATAAAGGATTACAGTTTGGTCGATTTCTTTTTTTTTTTTCAAAAACGGATTTTATTTCAAAAATAGCTCTAGCACTGCTCCATACGATACATGAACCCTTTACGGGTAGTGTAGATGAAGATCAGGCTGAACAGAACGTGCAGTCTGAAATTGGACCTGCACTGTCCGGAAATGAAATATATCACTTATAAGAAGAAATTCGAAATAGCAACGGTTTGGGTTCAACTGTCAGGTTAAAAATCTTATATCATTTATTTCCTAGGATAAGGGTTGATATCAAATGGGGTAACAAGAATGGACTGTGAGGTAATAATGACATTGACCCTGAAATGGTTCAAGAAGGAAAAATGTACACCTGCATAAAACATAAAAAGTTCAGTCTGCGTTTGAAGTGAATTATAATCTCCAGTTTCTCTCTAGTATATGATTAATTGATGCTGCACTACACGTATGCGTACCTCCTATAAATTAACCCATATACAGCGTTCTGTCCTTAACCCTTCCAGCGATGGAACCAACTTAACTTGTTTGTGGACATTGTAGATCAAGATCAGACTGCACAGAACATGCAGTCTGATCTTGGATCTACACTGTCCACTATTCTGATGCATACAGCTGTCTGTTCTTAAAGATACATCCCTACAGGTTAGAGAAAAAATCCTTTTTCAACTTGAAAGAGTGTAAAATGGTTCAGCTGTGTAAAATGTAAACATTAAAAGTGACCAATATATACGTCGTAGGCCAGATCGACTAAGCAGATCCGGAATCTGCCTAGACCAAATTAGAATTATAATTTTGTGTGGACCAAAATAGGTTCTTTTCCATTTCTTTTTTAATCTTATTAATCCACAGGTATTTACAGCTAAGTTGTTTTTCTTTTTTTTTTGTATTAAAGCAATTTATTTCTTTTCCCCACAACTGCTCCGTTTTCCACGTTGCATTTTTTTTTCTAAATAGCAAAACATGCAAAATTTAATCTTAGTCGGAATTTCTCTTTAAGACTTCTTCCATGTTGGGGTTTTAAGTTAAATAAGGTGGCTTATTTGTATTTGCACCATATTAACTGAAAAATAATATTCCAATATGGTCTAGGCAGATTGTGGAGCTGTCTACCTAATCTAGAATCTTATTTTTGTCTAGGCAGAATTCCAGTTTGGTCTAAGCAGATTCTGGATTGCCCAGATTCCAGTTTAGACAACGGCATACATATTAAGGCGTTATGGATAGAAAAACATAAAGGATGTGTCCTCGTTTACAAGAAACGCCAACACCGCTTATTTTATATTTCCAAAATATGAAGGGTTATCCATCACGAAAAAGGGACCTTTTGGGAACTAAGAAAAGTTTCAGCCCTGGTCAGATTGCGCGAATTGCACAGGCTGACCAGGGTTGACACTTTCCGCTTTAAGGACATTTTCTTTATGAAAAGTGGTCATTGCACCTGTTATACATTCATTTTCGAATTATAAGCTTAACTTACCTGCATTATCGTTGATCTGAATTCATCTAACTAATCTACAAAATTACCAGATAGTCCCTTTTTGCATGACAGATCACAAATGCATTTTTTACCCTGTCTTAACCCATTACCACACAATCCCTACTTTTGACGCCCCCGAGAAAGAAGCCTTTAGAAAACATTGTGGAAAAAGGAGAAAATGCTGGTAACCAGCATTTTCTCCTTTTTCTCACAATGTTTTCTATCCTTTACAAAACAAATTTCAAATTTTAAGTCACTTTTATTTTGTCGTCTGCAAATGCTTTAGATTTGGACAAGTCTAAAATTTTGTCGTTTGGTAATTGAACATTGGTAATGAACATACAAGAAAGGCTGTAGTTTCACAAAATATTGGTGCAATAGGTTAAAACTGCATGGCAACGAGTACAGATGTACTTTTATGCAAATTTTCAGCAGACCTTGCCTGCATTCTTGTAACATAATGGATAGGTAACATGAATAACGAGTACATTTTTAAATAAACGTAAGAAATGTGGCACAATGATAAATTGCTCTTTAGAAGCAATTTTTCCTCTCGCCCAAATGCCTTTTTTTTCCCGCGTGATGTGAAGATATTGTTGCCAGCTGATAGTGCATACATCATTTTTTTCAGAAGTCAAAGCAAGAAGGAGATAAATGCATCCTTCATCTTTATGGACTTGCCTCCCTTTGTGTAAGTGTACTTAAATATGTCATACAGCAAAATCGACTAGATCTGGGAAAGTTGGGCTATCATCCTACTAAACAACTGAAATAAAAGTTAACCCTTTACTCCATAGATACTCATTTCTACACATTGCTTGTAGGAGCCTTTTAAAACATTGTGGCAAAAGGTAAAATTGCTCGTGACGAGCAATTTCACCTTTTGTCACAATGTTTTCTATGCTATCAAAAGGTGTCATTTACACATAAGAAACCGCTTCATCCTTGCTGTTATTTAGGGTCAATTACAGATGCCATAGAAATGCCTTATGGGGTAAAGGGTAGTATACCCGTAATGGAAAACAGCAATTTCCACTAGAATATTGTCCTACAAAAATTGGTATGTTTAAAAAATAGTTTTATTGTGACACATTTAACCGAGCCACTTTTTTTCCTGTTTTTTTCCCCCTTCTTAGAATTATTGTTTATAAATCTAAAACGATTATATTTATTCTCATTACATGTGATTACCTCCTTTTTCAGCACATGAAATAACAAAAGATATTACACTCCCCGAGGACTCAGTAAGAAATGTTTTCTATAGATTAACTCCTTAAAAAGAAAAAGAATCTAAAACGCCAAATATCGACAAGTTCAATGTGTCTGCAAAATAATTGTTAGTTTATTTAAAGAGGTCCTTGTACTCATTTTAAGCCAGTTTTAACTCATTTTGTTTTTATTTTATCAAAATATAGTCATTCTTATATCTTTATGCCAACTATTGCGCCTGAGGGTTGTAGGGTGCATAGATTACGGTCGATAGAAAATGCACATCGCTGAGTTGCGGCCTTCCATGTAAACAGACTCGTCGTTTCCGGTGTTTGAATCGAAGATTTTCAATATCCGTTATACACTCGGGAAGATTCGTATGATTATGCATTCTCTCACGTGACTATATTTGACCTTCGCCCCACGTATACTGAGGAAAACATAGGAAAATGCTTCTCTGTTGCAGCCTCGATTTTCAGACGGAGGTAGCAGCGTATATGTCAGTTACACCGTATCCGACTCTAGGCGGAAACCAAAGACAAATTTCCGTGACGCACTGCCATCACTGTTTACAGCTTTTTCAGTTACAGCATATATAGCAGTAATTTATCCTTGTGTTCACAAAGGACAGATTTCTGTACCATTCTATATTGTTTTTTTTTTAACTTTAACAGCGTTTCTGCTCACCGGCTGTAGACGGGCATCTTTAAGGTCAAGGCCTCTGTCAAACGATGTCATTTACAGCACGTTAACACATATAGACATCATAAAGGAATACAATTTCTGAATTGCGAAGAACAATCAGAAATAATGTGACTTTTCAAAAAAAGGGCTACCAGGAGAATATAATTTGATTGGTTGGTGAGTACGGAACAAAGAATTGATAACTGATAACGTAAAACATGTTAACTCTTTACCAAACGACTATATTTTAGACTGGTCCAAATTGAAAGCACTTGCAGACAAAATTAACATAACACAAAAAAGTGAAAATTGTTTCCAGCAAGGTAGAAATGTGGGAAGAAGAGAAAATGCTGGTTACCAGCATTTTCTCCTTTTCCTGCAATGTTTTCAAAGGGCCTCTATCTCGGGGTCGTAAAAACCAGGGATTGTTTGGTAAAGGGTTAAAGAAAGTGAACGAATTAATGCAATGTCTAACCACAAGCAGGACTTTTTTTTTATTATCAGAATTTATGTCTTGTCTATTTTAAGTTTTTTTTGTAATCTATTTTTAAAAACTTATTGTCATCGACAATCCCGGATATATAAAAAAAAAAAGAATGAACAGACAAGAAAATTTTAGACCCATCCATACTGAAGCATCACCGTACTACATATTAAGTGATGCTTATTTAACAGTATTCCTGTCTTTGAAATCGTCGTATAGAAGATTGCAGTAAAAGCAATTCTTAAAAGCGCTTTTTCTAATTTTTTACATGAGTCTTCGTCCAAATTGGGCAAAAGAAGGGGGCGGGGGTCATAATATAAACGATTGAAACAGCCTCCAATTGTCTCAAGGAAATAAAAAAAAACGTTACAGTTAGCTATTTCATCGACTGATAGATTCATACTGAAAAGTATTGTGATCAAAATTTGATATGTGTTAGTAGGTGAGTAGATAACAATAAAACATCGATTGGACAGTGTTTCAGTGGTTGTAAAAGAAGAGAGAGAGAGAGAGAGAGAGAGAGAGAGAGATTTTAGGAAACGAGACAGAGTGAAAGGGCATTGAAAGATGGGTTTCCAAACGGACAAAAATAAGGGCATGCTGATATACAGGAATAAAGACGGCAAAGTGCAGAAATAAGTATGATGCCTTTTAGTATGCTTCCACACTATTTAGCCCTTATCCTGCTGACTAAATTGAATGAAACTTTCAAGCTATATACGGTAATAGTAAAAACTCGAATGGTGCAATTTCATATTCACTTTTTGGGAAAAAAGCTCTTCATCGGACAGTGAAGAAACAAGAACAGACTGCACGTTCAATGCAGTCTGTTCTTGATCTACACGGTTCGTCAAAGGTTATCGGGTCGCGCTTAGCGTCGTACGGGTTAAAGAATCAAGAATTGATGCCACAATGGGTGATACAAATTAACCCACGATCCACGGATGTGGTGAATACAGATATTGTACACCAAGATAACAGTTTTGACAACCCTTAACCTTTTACCAAACAATCTCTGATTTCTACGACCCTGAGATAGAAGCCTTTTGAAAACATTGTGGGGAAACGGAGAAAATGCTGGTAACCAGCATTTTCTCCTTTTCCTACAATGTTTTCTACCCTGCTGGAAACAAATTTCAATTTTTGGGTTGCTTTTAAATTGTCGTCTGCAAGTGCTTTCAATATGGACAAGCTTACAATTTTATCGTTTGGTAAAGGGTTAAAGATATGGTATTTTAGAAAATTTGTGAAAAAAAAATGGGTCAAAATCTTCTATTTAGCTTTAAAGCTCTAGTATCATTTTACAACGGGAATGTATGGCGATGTGGGGATTCTCCGGCACAACGCCAAAAACGAAACACAGACACACACACACACAAACATCTTAATGACTCGAGGGTAGATTTTATTTCGTTAAGTTTTTTTTTTTCTTAAAAAAATCTTTATGAAAAACTGATAACGCATTTATATAGTATTTTAGCCTGCATCTATAGCTTTTAACATTAATTATTCAAAAGTTAATACATATCGATTTGTTTTATCATCCATATGACCTACATTAGAGGAAAAGGGACATTCAGACATTTGTGTAAAGTTTCGTCCGGGATTATCCTGCGAAATCTGTGTAGGCTGATCCGAGACGACACTTTCTAATCGTGTATGGTTTTCTGTTTAACGTAAGCCTACTTTAGGAAAAAAATCTACTATTGACCGAAAGTGCCGTCTCGGATTAGCCTGCGCGGACTGCGCAGGCTGATCTGAGACGACACTGTACGCAAATATATGAAAGGTCCTTTTCACATGCTGCAAACCATATTTGGTTTTCAATTCATCAGTCACGGAGGATGTAGTCTATCGCATAAGTTACATGTATATACCCTCTAGAAACAAAGCACCGTAGGTCAGAGGTATGGGGTCTGGGTCAACAAATTTTAATATCTAGATCGTCAATTCGAGTCTTGGCGGAGTCTCATTTTCTCCACACAGAGCAAGGGACCAAGACTCGGGCCCGTGTTCACAAACCAGCCAAAAATATTTTGTTAAACTAATTGAGCCATGCTCTGGTAAAAAGGCGCTTAATGCTTTACGCCGGTTTCTACATTATATCTGATAAATAAATCGCAGCGACTATTTCGCCCATCCGTGCTTTCCTCGAGTTTCTTTTACTTGTACTTCGCCCAATATTTTTCCAAACACCAGGGTCTTTCCCACATAACAATCGTCGAACTAATGATAGGCAGCGAGAGAAGAATAAATCCTTCGCAATGACTATCATCAGTCCTGAGGGAGCGGTTTGCAGTGCCTGAAACTCAAACCGGCCATTACCTGGTTTCAAGTCTTACACATTACCACTGATGGTCGATTCAAAGAGCCAGAGGTCGCCCAAACAATGTCTGGGAAAGAGAAAAAAACAACAAAAAATATAACTCAGCTATAAAATATAACGGTATATTAGGTCTACCATTTGATGATGTCGTATGACATACCTGTCATCTAGCTGACAGTTTAGACCCATAGCGCCGTCAATCTTCACCTTACCATGACAACTCACGTTAAACCCTTTTCCAAACAATACCTAGTTTTAACGACTCCTCTTTTTTTAAAACATTGTGAGAAAAGTAGAATATATGCTGATGAACAACATTTTCTCCTATTATTAAAATGTTTTCTATCCCCTGAAAGGCGATTTTCAATCATACTAGCCATATTTCATACGTGCGTTGTAAATGCTTTCAATGCGGACAGGTCCATTTTTCTCCGTCTGGTAAAAGTTTAACTCTACGAGACCACAAAATATTTAGGCTCGTTTAGGTTTTGAATTTTTTTTTTTCAATCTATCTGCGGTTTAATTTATCAGATTTGTCTTTGGAAGCTTCGAAAACTACTTGAAGATAAGAAAAATCAAGCCACACGCATTTACTGCTTTTCAGCAATGCTTTATAAAGTATCTGTCTGGTCTAAAACAGGGGACCGTTTAGAAAAGGGTAAATCCTCGACCACATAACCGGGACTTTCTACGACCTCGAGGAAAGAAGCTTTTGAAAGCTTTGTAGGGGAAAAAGAAAATGCTGGTTACCAGCATTTTCTTTTTCCCCCACAATGCTTTCTACCATTCCAAAACTTTCAATTTTAAGTCACATTCATTTTGTCGTATGAAAATGCTTTCAATTTGGACATGTCTATAACGATGTCGTATGGTAAAGGGTCGAGAGAACCTATATATGTTTCCTGCAAAAAATCCTCCCCTCTTATTTGCCCATTGACCTCGTACATCCAAAGCACGAACGTTACGTGCTACGCGCCAGTGACGTTACGCATGAAGTTTTGGACAGTTGGTTTTATCCATTGACAAAAGGAAGTAGAACTCTTGTGCATGCGCAGTGAGCAATATAGTAGAAACAGTTATAAGAATTGCAGTTTTTCAACCTTGTTCATTTGTAAGGAAAACATAAAATCTACAACATTAAACAACAACGACAATAAAATTAACCCAATTGTGTGGTCACTGGAAGATACAATCTTCTTATATTCACAGGAATTATTTTTGCATGCGGACTTAAATCATTGTGCTTTTCTATAAGAATAAATTAAGGCCATAAACGGAGAAATATTTTCAGATTTGCTTTACCTAAAAAAAAAGGAGGAGAGCGACTCCTAGAATTAAATATGGATCTAAATATGACTATGGACATGGAACTTTAGTGAAAATAGTTTGGTTAGGTAATAGTTGACGTGTAACAGGACCATTAATCTCTAGTAGAAAAACAGTGTATAGATCTATTTATAGAGAGAATATATAAATAATATCTACCATTGGACTTGTAATTGAAACACATGTGTAACATGAAAGAACGTAAAGACTCAGTTGAAAGCAATAATAACTTCGACAGTCAGCAGCCTTCTTTTTCTTCCAGCATAGTACATCCAAGACACAAACGAAACAGGTTTGTCAATTTTATATTAACTCCATCAAACGACATACATTTGGCCAATTTGATAGCATTTACAGACGAGAAATTCAAATTGCACTAACAATAGGATATTTCTTTGAAAGGGTAGAAGAATATTATGGGGAAAAAGGAGAAAATGCTGGCAATATATATCTCTCCTTTTCCATAATTGTTAACTCTCAAGAGTCATACAAAAGTGGGGTTAAATGTCATAGATTCGGTTCTGATTTCTTACTACATCATGGGAACGTCTCATAGATAATTTCTTTCAAATCACTTTCGTAAATGGAATCGCCTGATTAGTATATCCTTTTATCTCACTGTAAAAAGGGCTTTCTGCCCAAAAATTAATCATACTTAAAATAGAGGTTGTTAAGAGTCTTAGTATGTGTATATACCATTAACTTCTATTTTACAAGCTTCGCTTATAACATGTCATTGCAATTGTACACGTTTTTAATTCTTGCATTTCAACGATGAACGGTCAAGTAACAGAAAATTACTTTTTTCTGTTCTATTCTAGCCGGGTAGGGTAGCACAGTGTCTAGTGTACCGTTCTCGTTACCTAAAGACTTTGCGTTGGTGGTCCAGTTTAAATATATCTGGCGCAAAAAAGTTATATTGCTAAATAGATCGATTAAAACCGGTGGAATGCCTAAGGACCGTTATTTCAAAATCCTTTTTGCAGTAGAATTGTTACTGTATCGGATAGTGTATATCTATACTGTCTGCAAAAGTGCATGGGGTTGTGTTCATTATTCATACCCCCATGGGATTAAGTTAACTACAGCTTAAAGTATTAACTTATTTTAGTCTGAATGATAAAACACACATTCTCAAAGTTTTGGCGAGATGATAACTACCATTATCAAATATTTGAGAAATCACTTACTGACATTGGATCGAGGTCATGTTTGAGACAAGCCAATAGTTCCGTATTTGGTCAAAGCTTTGTAATCATATGCCTCACTTCTAAAACATTGCTTACCCAGAGTTGATAATCGCTACTGAGTTGCGAGTGTTATCATCTCTGATTCAAAACAAAACCATTACATTTCTTTGGAAGTTTCATTTTTGTTCTTGATGTATACATTTCAATATACATGTACATACACGTAGTCCTATAGTTATAGCACTCCACAAACTCTAATTCTTTAGATACATTTATGTTACAAAAATAATCTGACATTGGTTAGCTTTTTAAGTATAGGTTTTATTAACTTTTTACCAAGCGACAAAATCTTAGACTGGTCCAATTCGAATGCACTTGCAGCCGACCTACTAAATGTCACTCAAGAATAAAAAATTGTCGTGGAAAAGGTATTAAACATTGTGGGAAAAGGAGACAATACTGGTGACCAGCATTTCCCCTTTTCGTACATTGTTTTCAAAAGTTTTTCTTTCTTAGAGCTGTTAAAAGTCGGGATTATGTGGTAAAGGATAAACTCGTAGTAAAATGCCCGCCAAATACTTGCTCATTAACCTTTCTCTAGTCGTGAATTTTATCTGAAATTCAAACTCCATATGTATAAAATAGATAAAGCCATTTTCCCTTCAAATTTTAGTGACCAACGTTCATTCGTGTGCAGCATTCTTTCGAATTAAACATCTTTAAAAGGCGTACCAAAGAACAACAGAGACCCCGAATATCATAACGACTGTAACTTATTACCAATGATTTACACATCTTCATCTTATGTACCTTCATCCAGTCTGATCTTAAGTCTACATTGTTCGATATTTTATAAAGCTATACAGTCCTAAACGGCCATGAAAGATATAGAGGAAATTTGTTTGTTTCGGTTAAAGATCGAAATTTATTTCATCGAGTGAACATCATCTGTAACATTTTCACGAGCGGCGCAAGCCACTCGTGAAAATATTACCGATGATGATGAGATGTTATAAAATTCTATCTTTCACCGAATAAAAAAATATATTCTATTTAATTCATGCCTTCAACTCTGTCTGTTGTGAACTTAATCAAAATCCACTATATAGTTTCTTTTCGGTTATTCCCCGTGGCGCACCCCTTCCGCCTAGCAACGCATTACAATATTACGTCAAGCGCGAGAAATGTTAGGTAAATGACGTCATATTTCCATCTGACTGTTAGGCTTTAATTGAAGAGTTAGAAAGTGAAAAATCGGTATTTTCACTGGTTGTAACCATGAAATATCGATAATTATTTCACCGATAATTTTCGATAATCTACTAGAAAGCATGAAATATGGATTTCTCTAAAAAAATGTGAACCAAAAAAAGTGCTTATTTCATTCCTTCATTTGGTCACTCCAAATGTTCATTCGCCACAATGCGTAATCTTGCAAGAGCATCTTACTCAGCTGTAATCTACTGTCATAAGCCAAACTCTACGAAAAGTGGGCTTAACGAACCTGCAAACATTTCCGATTTTTTCCGAGCCTGTGATACTTTTTTAAAGATTACTAAACCTTCTTTTCAAAGAACACGGTTCATTATGGAATAGATCAGTCCTTAGAAAGTCGTGGTTAGCTTTTTTACCACTTGAAAATGGACTTAACGAATATTGCCGAGCAGGGATGATATATTAAGATGGACATGATTAATAAAAACACGAATAGGTCAGAATTTTTATGATTTTTTTATGATTTTGGATATATAATATGGATATATAATTATGCAAATAGTATCGACCCATGTCAGCCTGCGCGGACTGCGCAGACTGACATGGGGCGATACTTTTTGCATATATACTCAACCCACTTTTTACAGGACACTGTTCTAAGCGGACATATCAGAAATACTTTTTTTTATTATTTATTACTGGCTTTCTTTTCTTTCCAAAATCATAAAAAATCATAAAGATTCTGACGTATTCGTATTTTAATGATCATGTCCATCTTAATATATCATTTTAGCTCGGCAGTATTCGTTGTGGCCATTTTCCAGTGGTAAATAAGACAACCACGACAAAAATGAGATACGTACACGTGTATAACAGAGCTCCAGAAAGAGGGAGCCATTTTAATTTTATAATTGAAAATATTTGTTATTCTCCACTAAACCCTATAGAATGTGTTCTCATTGGAATCACCTCATCGAGACGATTATAGTTTGTACCCACAACATAGGGTCTTGGAGAGAAACAATGGATTTAGAATGTCATCTCTCCCTCTTATCTGGAGTTCTGTGTTATATTTTGTATATGAATCTAATCAGTACTTTTTGCAGATGCACTGAACCCCATTTTCATTGAGAATGACTCATATTTATGTGGGAAAACTTCTAGTTGCTAATGTACAAAGTACTAGTAGAGAAAGCATCTAGTCTCTTATTTAAAAAAATCTGCGAAATACTTGTAAAAGAAAGCACCAGGTGCCCCGTTTCACCAAGGTAGTTACGAACAAAATTTGCGCAAGTTTTACGTCGCTATAGTATAGAGATATTAATCTGTTACGAGATACATGACAACCTTCATGATAATTTAGAAAACTATTGCAATAAATCAAAGTTTCCTGGAAATTTTATCTGTTCGTATTTTATCGAGATAAGATTTCAGGGAAACTTTGATTTATCCCAATAACTTTTCTAAAATTATTATGATAATTTTCATGTGTCTCGTGGCAGAATAATATCAATATACTACAGTTACGTAAAACCTGCAAAACTTTTGTTCGTAACTACCTTTGTGAAACGGGGCCTTGGGTTTGTATTCAGACACCATTCTTTAGATAGTCTCAGTCTTATTCTCCAGATTTTCCTACTCTGACAGTAACACAGCTTCTGATTAGCTAAACCAAATTGGTAAGCCGATCTTCACAATGTAGAAAATCTTGTAGAATGAGATTAAGAATATTCCTAAGAATGGTTGGTGAATACGGACTCTGGTGGCCTTAAAAGAATGTTGTAGGCGAAGTACTAGCAAAAGAAAGCATTTGGTGGTTTAAAAGAATGTTTGTAGAAGAACTGGTAAAAGAAAGCATTTCGTGGTTTGGAAAAACTTTGGACGAAGTTCTGGTAAAAGGAAACATGTGATGGCTTTGAAAGAATTTTGGAACCGGGAGTGTAACGTTACTGGTTAAATAACGCATCTGATGGTGTTTGAAAAAAAATTGGAAGGAGTACTGGTTGAAGAAAGCATCTGATGGCTTTGAAACAATATGAGACGAAGTACTGGTTAAAGAAAGCATCTGATGGCTTTGAAACAATATGAGAGGAAGTACTGGTTAAAGAAAGCATCTGATAGCTTTGAAACAATATGAGACGAAGTACTGGTTAAAGAAAGCATCTGATGGCTTTGAAATAATAGGAGAAGTACTTGTCTAAAAGAGCAACTGGTCGTTGTCGGTACATGTCATACTCTTCGAAGATTCGACCTGTCTGCTATGACGTATCACCCATTCCCGTATACCTGGGAAAAGTAGGGCATATACTGAAGCTATTCGCCTACAAGTTGGATTCTTTACCAAAAAAAAAAAAGTCAGGAGAGGTCAGCATCGACGTCTTCAAATAGGTTATATTTGTAGAATGCCACCTAGCGGAAACTAATGAGCATCTGGGTCTGTATTCACCAACCATTCTTCAGAACATTCTTAGCCATATTCTTCAGAGTTTTGTCTATGAGAAAGTAAGAGAACTTCTGATTGGCCAAACCAAATTATTTGATTTAGCCAGTCAGAAGCTCTGTTACTTTCACAGTCAGAAAATCTTGAACAATAAGACAAAGCACGTTCTTCAAAAATGGTTGATGAATACGAAACCTGGTGGCTTCAAACGGTTTGCGAATTACTGATATAGGAAAGCATTTGGTGATTTTGAGAAAAAAAATGGGCGAAGGAATGGTAAAAGACTGCATCTTGTGGCTTTAAAAGAATGTTAGGTGAAGTGCTCGTAAAAGAAAATTCAAGAAAGTTGGATTTGTTTAGTGGTCGCCGCGATATTACTGAAATGTTGTTGAAAATGGCATTAAACGCTAATAAAATGAAATCAAAGTAATACGAAACACATTGTATACAGTATAAGGATCAAAAGGATATTCTTGCTTGTTTTTCGTCGACTGATTTATTACATATTGGGCCACTGCTCCTTTCCCATTTAATCATATATATAAGGCGTTTAATGACTAACTTTAATGAACAATTTTATTACTTCATTAATTGCCAAGCACGACATCTCTGCGAGGATTTATGTTCTCAATAAAAACAGTAACTCTGTCAGAATGAAAAACTAAACGTTACACTTAATGCAAAAAAACACGTTTTCAAACATTTGGATTCCATTTTATTTAAATAACATCATTAAAATACCTTAGGTAAGCATACGGAAATAGAAGGACAATTATAATTGGCCTGCAACACGAGAAAAGGGGCATTCGCACATGTATATGATTGATATATAGTTAGGGTATAATTTAAAGAAAAAGACAATCTTACGAACAAAGTCCGTAGCAAAGAAAATGCTCAAATGCCTAGCACAAATACAGAGACCGGGCAAGATTCGAACCTAGAACGCCCATGCGAAAGGCTAACGCCATAACCACTGAGCCAAAGAAAATTCTCCCTAACGCAGTTGCTAGGTACTGTATTCAAACCAGGATGAAGGAGAGCATGAAGGAATAGTCTCCGTAACAACAGAAAAAAAAATACCATTATAATAGCAATTTATTGAGTAGAAAAGAGAAGCTATTACTTGTAACATATATAGAGGATATTTGTTTTTTTCGGTGTAAGATCGAAATTTATTTCATCGAGTGGACACCATCGGTAATATTTTCACGAGTGGCGCAGCCACGATTGAAAATATTACCGATGGTGTTCACGAGATGAAATAAATTTCGATCTTTCACCGAAAAAATACAAATATTCTATTTATTTTATGCTTTTAACCCTTTCTGGGAAGAGCTTTATCAAAATTCAGTACAGTTCTTTTCCCTTATTCCCCGTGGCGTACCCCTCTTGCATAGCAACGTTACGTCAAGCGCGTGAAATGTAAGGTATATGACGTCATATTTCCCATCTGGTTGTCAGGCACGCGCAATTAACGTAGGCAACAAGAACGTGAAAATCGGTATTTTCACTGGTGGTACCAGTGTAAGATCGAAATATATTTTCACTGCCATTTCTCGATATCCTACCGGAAAGCATGAAATAAAATTGTTTATTTACTCGATCATATTTTCAGGAGTCTTTATTTATAGGAGACAAAGAGTAAACTTTCACCAACTAAAAATGCCCCCCCCATTTCTTTATTTTTGAGATGCCATATTCACTCAGCAACCCTTATAATATCGTCATGGTTCGAAAATTCCAAGACTGACAATATAATTGACTGGGACATTTTGCTTCAACCTACGAGGTTGCTGGTCTTATAATTTAGAATTAGAATTAGAATTTGAGTAAGAGTGTATGATTGATGATTTCTATGGGCCTATAATCGTACATATCATTTCTAATAACCTTTAGGTTGCTGATCTCCACTCACTGACCTTTAGCGGACAGTGTAGATCAAGATCAGACTGCACGAAACGTGCAGTCTGATCTTGATCTACATTGTCCGAGAAGGAGATATTTCTCCCCAAAATTTAACTTTGAAATAGCAATCCTTGAATAGTTTCTACTGTCCACTTTATGGTATCGCTTAACTTACACAGCAGGATAAGGGTTAACGCTCAATCTGCTAAATAAATATAATGAAACTTTTCAGCCGATAGGTGAATAATTCAAATATTGCTTTTTCAAAGTTATTTATATGGGAAATGATATCGTCTTATCGGACAAGTGGAGATCTTAGATCAGACTGCACGTTTTCTTTGCAGTCCGATCTTGATCTACATTGTCCGTAAAAGGTCACAGGTCCTTGGGTAACCTAGCCAAAGGGTTAAAGTTTAAACAAAAGATCCCTCGTGTTTTACGACTCTGAGAGAGGGAAATTGTCCTCTTTACCAAACGACAAAACTTTAGACTGGTCCAAATTGAAAACACTCGCAGACGCCAAAATAAAAGTGATTCAAAACTTAAAGTTTGTTTCCAGCAGGGTAGAAAACATTGTGGGAAAAGAAGATAATGCTGGTTACTACCATTTTCTCATTTTCCCACAACGTTTTCAAAAGTCTTCTAATTCAGGGTAAGAAAAAACAACAACAGGGATTGTTTGGTAAAAGGTTAAAACACCTTGTGAACAAAAAAAATGAACTGTGAAGAAAATTTCGGTTACCAGTATTTTCTCCCCCCCCCCCCCCCCCCCCTTTTGCAGATTTAACAATTATGTCAAAAAAAAGTTTAATTGTCTAACCCAAATTAAAAGTTGTTGTCTGCTATATGCTTTCAATTTAAACGCGTCTAAAATTCTGTCATCTGATAAAGCGTCAACCCTTACCTCACAGTCCGAGTCTTAACGATACTGGAATAGACGTCTTCTGAAAACATTATGGAAAAAGGAGAAAATGCTGGTAACCAGCATTTTCTCCTTTTCCCACAATGTTTTCTACCTTTTCCTAGGCAAACTTTAAAATTTGGGCAACAATTTTATTGTCGTCTGCAAATGCTTTGAATTTGGATACATCTAAATATTTGTCGTTTGGCAAAGCGTTAACAGGAAATACAAGGTGACAGTGAGTTGTGAAGACATGTTACAAGCTTGAAGATTAATTTCGTATGTTACGAAACTCGTAAATTCTACCTGCAAGTACGGTCATTAATTCTCGCGGTTTTTTTTTTCTGTCCATCCAGCGTCCCTACTCTTAACTCTTTACCAAACGACAAAATGATGGACATGTTGAAATTGAGAGCATTTGCAGACGACAAATTAAAATTGGCTCGAATGACGAAATTTAGTCCTTGATATGATAGACGATACTGATCACCAGCACTTTCCCTTTTTTCCAGCAGTGTTTTCAAAAGCCGCCTTATTCATGGTGGTTCAAATCGGAATTGTTTGGTAACGAATGAACCGAGATATCGGGGTTTTTTTTAATGTCTCTTAAGAAGAAAGGATATTGAAAACATAATGGGAAAAGGACAAACATTTCAGGAATCAGTATTGTCCCTTTGTTTTCTCTCACAATCATTTTCTATTTTTTTCAAACTCAAAATACTATCTTTTGAGCTATATCTAACATTATACCTAACGGCAACATTTTGGACCCATCCAAAATTCAAAGGATTCGCAGACGATTCAAGCCGTTGGATTTGCTTTGAAAATGACAAAAAACATTGTGGGAAAAGGAGAAAGTGCTGGTTAACGGCATTTTCTCCTTTCCCCACAATGTTTTCAAAACAGTTGTCTTTGTTAAGGTGGTTAACATCGTAGTAAAAGATTTTTTTGTCGTCAGAACACGCTCTCAAAATGAAGCAGCCTACAATGTTGTCAGTCCACAAACCCTGACGGCGCCAAATATATTAACTCTTTACTACACGTCAAAACTTTGGCAAACAACAAAAGGACTGTGAGAAAGAATATAAAGTTTTTCCTTAAAAGAGTACCAGCATCTTTCTCCTTTTCCCACAAGGTTTCAAAAAGACTTTCTTAGGATCGTTTAAACCAGGGGTCGTACGGTAAAGTTTTAACTGGGCCTCTCTCCACGACTGACAATGAGATGCGCTTATTCCCAAGGTATATTTGTAAATTTGAAACTAACACCACTTTTGATTGGCTAAACTAAGTTGTTAAACCAATCAGGTGTTGTGTGACTTTCAAACCTAGGTAATTCCGGAGAATAAAACCAAGGGTATTTTTTATGAATACGGAGCCAGGCTGCAATTAAATGAAAACGCATACCTTGAAATGTGTACTATAATTATTATGCAAGAAAACCTGCCATGAGCCGGAGGATTAAGGTTTACATTTCTGAGACAAAATTTAATAATAAACACCTTAATGTGGCTTACAACACACGAAAAGGGGCATTCGGACATTTGCGTAAAGTGTCGTCTCGGATCAGCCTGCGCAGTCTGCGCAGGCTAATCCGAGACGGCACTTTACGTCACCATTAGATTTTGTGCTTCCGTAGACTTTCTTGCGCAAAACAGAAAATTACATAAGAACGGAAAGTGCCGCCACGGATTAGCCTGTGCCGACTGTGCAGGCTGATTCGAGACGACACTTAACGCAAATGTCCGATTGCCCTTTTTTAACGTATTGCAAGTCATGTGTGTTTTTTATATTCCTTTTTTTTTTCCTCGCTCTTCTCCGAAAACTGAAAAAATAAATTTAATTACCACATGTGTCCGCTTAACGTCTTATAAAGATTTTTGCTCATGTGTTTGTGTATCTGTAAATGTATATATGGCCATTAACCCATTACCACATAACCCCTTCTTTTGACGATCCTGAAAAAGAAACCTTAAGAAAACATTGTGGGAAAAGGAGAAAATGCTGGGAACCAGCATTTTCTCCTTTTCCCACAATGTTTTCGACCCTTCACAAAACAAATTTCAAATTTTCGGTCAATTTTATTTTGTCGGCTGCAAATGCTTTCGATGTAGATAAGCTTAAAATATTGTCAAAATATGAGTCAAAATGTAATATTATGAGATGATGCTAAAACAGTTAAGCGTTTTTCTTTCCCAAGAAAAAAAAATGTGTCTTTGCTTTACATTGCTTTTGTTCTTTTGTAATGGATCTGGCTTAATGGATCTCTGTGATGCAAGATACAAAGCAAACCGTCACATAATTATAGATCCATACTGGCCACTTTCTTTAACGACTGAATTAACAGTGAGGTAGACAGGAAATTGACCCACAATGAAAACTTTCGGCCAAGGTCAGCCTGCGCGAACTGTGCAGGCTGACCTTGGTCGATGCTTTTCGTAGATGCATTACAGCGACGTAGGAAGGATTTCAAGATTGGGGGGGGGCTAACTTCGAAATACTGAGATTTTTTGCGTGGATATTTCATTGCGTTAAGAACTCGTATTTTAGTTA
This sequence comes from Tridacna crocea, assembly GCA_943736015.1. Lineage (NCBI taxonomy): Eukaryota > Metazoa > Mollusca > Bivalvia > Cardiida > Cardiidae > Tridacna > Tridacna crocea. The sequence goes on along the minus strand of OX031067.1, from coordinate 22,435,665 downwards.
CTATGATTTTCAAAATTATTGGGGGGGGGGCTGAGCCCCCCCCCCTCCCCCCTCCCCCTGTTCCTACGGGCCTGCATTAAGCTCCTTTTTTCACAGAGAATGACTTAAATATAATGTCAACTTCTATGACGTCACTTCTTTGTACGTTCTCTCCCTCTCTGGTTTGACTTATAGGGTTGAATCAATGAAATCAATAACGACATTGAGTCATAAATAATAGACAAACGCATCTACATAAATCATTGCACAAACAAAATGCAAATTTGTAATTTGCGTTTTTACTTATATAACAATATTTTTACGCACTTGTCAATCGTAATTCACAACGATATCTACATACAACTAAATTTTTTCACGCAGTCTAAATTTTCACGATTAAAATTCCAAATTGAGATGGTACATTTTAAAAATATCATCAAATGCGAAAAAAACAAGGGAGGATAAACACTTTGAATTTATTCCTTCTCGGTGACATTTCCTCGGCTTTTCTTGTAAATTTCGAGACGGATGGTTGGCCCCAATGCGTTACATTGACATTAGATATGATATATCATGCAGATCATTCTAATAAATTATTAGAACAGACCTCAATGTAACTTAAAATAACTTTAAAGTAGTGGGACTCCAGGTTTTTACAATCATTTTGATACTTGTTGTTAATGAGAGAACATTTACGTTTACTGGACTTATCAAAATGGGATTAAAGCAATTTTGCATGTAAAACTATTTTTTTTTTTTCCTTCTTCTTTTTTTCTTTCTTTTTTTTTTTTTTTTTTTCTTCTTCTTCTTCTTCTTCTTCTTTTTCTTCCTCTTCTTCTTCTTTTTCTTCTTTTCCCCTTTCATTAGAAAATAAAAATTGATGCAATTTCGTGAAAAATATTTCGTCGGTTTACTGCAAAAACCTCGTAACTACAGCTTGTTTCAAGCTGTAGTTGCGAGGTTTTTGAAGTTAACAGACGATTTAGTAGTTTCAAAAACTCAGAAAAAAAAAGACGAAAAACATTTATTAGACTCAAAAACTCTGAAAAAATGGAGTTTTCTGGAAAGGATGATAACTCCCTATCAAATAATTCCCAGTAACCAACATTTTTTGGCCATGTTTTCTACAAATTTGAGTCAATATCTTAAAATTTAGAAGGTCACTCTCACTTTTTGAGGCACATTTAATTTGTACTTTCCTAGCACATTCAACATGAACTGTTTTAACGCATTACCAAACGACATGATTTTAAGCTTGTCCAAATCGAATGCATTTTGCAGACGACGAAATAAAAGTGACTGAAAATTTGAAATTGGTTTTGTCAAGGGTTGAAAACATTGTGGGAAAAGAAGAAAATGCTGGTAACCAGCATTTTCTCCTTTTCCCACAATTTTTTTTCAAATTGCCTCTTTCTTAGGGTCGTCAAAAGTAGGGATTGTGTGTTAATGGGTTAAAAAGAACACCAGGCCAATAACCGAGTTAACAAGACTTAGCATGTTAACTTATGTTACCGTCATATCCTTTATCACAAAATCCCGGCATTTGATTACCCTGATGAAAAAAAGCGTTTGAAAGCATTGTTGGTAACCAGCATTTTCTTCCTTTCCCAACATGTTTTTTCAACCCTTCTGGAAAACAATACATCACTATAGCCACATTGAATCTGATGACTGCAAATGCTTTCAATTTGGACAAGTCTAAAACCTTGTCGTTTGTTGTAAAGTGTTAACCTACTACCAGACAACAAAATTTTAGACTTGTGCAAATTGAAGGTATATGTAGACGACAAATTAACTGTGAATTCAGCCATAGAATCTCTTTTAAAAGACGTGAAATATTGTAGGAAAAGGAGAAAATGCTGGCTAACTTATGTCATATTGTTTTCTAAAGGCTTTTTTTTTCTCAGAGACGTAAAAACCCGGGATCGTTCGGTAACGTAAACCGGAAGTGGTTGACGCACTAGGTACCGCGGGAAAAAAACGTATTCTATCGCTGCAATTAAAAGTAGTCCCAAAACGAGATTTCTATTAACGTTAACTCTGGAAGAGATTAATAAATTAATTCCGGAATTCAGTAGATAGCGGCAATAAGTCTAAATGATCATTTTCAGATTAAGGCACCATGTTGAATTCTTGCAGGCAATGAAAGGTTACTAGTTGATAACTGCCTAGTTATGCTTTTTTAAAGCTGTTTTCAACATCATTTAAGTTATATCATGGCGACAGCTCACTTATTGATGTCCTTGGTTTGACCAATATTAGTCTGGTACTCTGCACAAACACACACTTACAAAAAAATCAAATGTTTGGAATAAAACTAAACCCGAGATCTTGTGGAAGAAATATATTTAATGTATTTTTTGTTTCGAACTTTTGACAAAAGTGTGTTTCAGACTTTCGACAAAGAAACTTCCTGATCATACACATGTTATGAAACGAAAAAAAAAGATTACAATGTAATGAAGAATACTCATTTCGAAAACTACGGTATTTTTTTGTTAATTAAATTTTTGTCGTAGAAATCTTACAGTCGAGAAATCTAGGTGTCTGTTAGAAATGAAGGCCTATAACTACCGCTACTCAATTGTGCAACTCAATCCACACCATTCTTACCATGTCAAGAACAAAAAGATATCGAAAAAGCGCAAGAAAAGAACCACTATCTACTACGTCAGTTTGCTATGGCTTGAATCAAGGCACCGGGTACAGATTAGCGGTAGTAACGCTTGTTAATGGTAGTTCCATTACTTCTCAAGCCAATATGCCACAAGGGGCCCGCCGAATTAACATGTGCACGTTTTGACCAATCGCAAATAATCTTTTATTCATTAGCCTTTATAAGAACCAAGAAATAGGTCAAAAGTCAGCTCATTCAGCTTACACCGATAATGTCCAGCGACTCCAGGACTTATATGGTTAGTTGTGCATCTGAAACTGTCGATTTTCAGTTCTATATGGCTTGCAACACGCGAAAAGGGACATTCGGATATCTGCGTAAAGTGTCGTCTCGGATCAGCCTGCGCAGTCCGCGCAGGCTGATCCGAGACGGCACTTTCCGTTTTTATGATTTTTTATGTTTTGCGGAAGTCTACTGAGGAAGAAAATCTGATGTAGACGTAAAGTGCCGTCTCAGATTAGCCTGCGCGGACTGCACAGGCTGATCCGAGACGACACTTTACGCAGATGTCTGAATATCCTTTTTCGCGTGTTGCAGGCCATTATGGAATTCTGCAACTAAACTAGATTTTGTGACCCAGTAAAATTACTGCGCGGACTGCGCAGGCTGATCCGAGACGACACTTCACGCAAATGTCTCAATGACCCCTTTCGCGTGTTCCAGGCCAACTTTAAAGCAATGATCCTTTTATTTATCCTTGCAGAATGAAGAAGCGGATGTCGACATTGCTGCATACCCATGTAGCTTTGATCATATTGACGGCCTGTGCTGTCCTGGATGCTTCCTGTGTCATTGGACAAATTATAGCCGACATTTTAATTATGAAAGGTAAGGTCCATGTGCTTGTTTTGTTTTTACATGCTTGACGATTTATTTGTTTGTCTGTTTATTAGTTCGTCCATTCGTACTGTCTTTTGGATGATGTTTTAACCCGCTTTCAACGGGATATCACTTGCACATGTGTCAAAGTAGCAGCCATGCAGTCATTTAGGTTTTTCATCGGTGTCTTTATGTCTAAAATCGTTTCAAGTATCTCAAGGTAGTTCCCCGCGACTTTTGTGCTAATTCATGCTTTTCTATAGATTCTTCCCAGATCATTCATTACAAGCCAATGGCTGCTTTCCCAAATTAACTCTTTTACCAAACGGCAAAATTCTAGACGTGTCCAAATTGAAAGCATTTGCAGACGACAAAATAAATGTGATTAAAGAATTGAGATTTGTTTTAGAAAGGGAAGAAAACGTTGTTGGAAAAGGAGAAAATGCTGGTTACCATCATTTTCACTTTTTCTCACAATATTTTTTAAAGGCTTCTTTCACATGGGTGTTTAAAGTCGGGATTGAGAGGTAATGGGTTAACATCGTCAATGCATGTCTTCCTGTGCTTTCGCTAATGCTGGGCTTTGGCTTTATGCATTATCAGTTAATGTTTGGGAAAAAAATCCTATGCAAGCATAAAGTTAAGATTTCGTTTAACCCTTTCCCAAACAATCCCTGGTTTTACAATGTTTTATAGCCTACCAGAAATAAATTTCAAGATAGAAGCCTTTTGAAAACATTGTGGGAAAAGGAGAAAATGCTGATAACCAGCATTTTAAAATGCTGGTAACCAGCATTTTCTCCTTTTCCCACAATGTTTTTCTAGCCTGCTGGAAACAAATTTCAATTTTTGAATTACCTTTATTTTGTTGCCTGCAAGTGCTTTCAATTTCGACCAGTCTAAAATTTTGTCGTTTGGTAAAGGGTTAAACAAGAGCGAAGGAAGCAGGCGATATGTCACCTTTTTTTGTATGCACCTTTTTAAAATACACGTGTTTACAATCGATTAATTTTGAAATTATCATTTAACCCATTACCACATAGTGCCGACTCTTAACATCCTTGAAAGAGAAGGTTTTTGAAAACATTGTGAGAAAAGGAAAAATTGCTGGTTAGAAGCATTTTCTCCTTTTTCCCACAATGTTTTTTTAGAATAAGGCTAAGATGTTTTTAAGGGTGATTGTTTGTTACAGGCCCAAGTTAAGTTTCCAAGAAGTAATTATAGAAAAGTGATAGATCCAGCTTGTATGAGCTTGTCTCAAAATCAAGACCATGTCAGCCTTCAACCTGCTGCAGAAGTCGAATGGAACTTTCAAGCCGAGAGTTAAACAGAGTAAAACTTTTAGTTTGAAATTATCTTTTTATCGGACAGAGTAGAATCAAAGATCAGACTGCATGTTTTGTACAATCTGATCTTGAATCTACAGTGTCCGCAAAAGGTTGTTAGTCGAGCTCATCAGCCTATTAAAGATTAATAAAATACCTTCGAAAATGACTTCTAACTTTTCAAAACTCTTTACCTATTATAAACTATTGAGTCATACTATAGGACAAGGAGGCTTAGTGCATCCCTATAATGCACGAAATCACATAATTATGGATCCATAACGTCTACCTTGTTTAACAACGGACTTAATCATGAGCTAGAATGGTCCTTGAACATACAGAAAAATTACCAATAGTGAAAGCTTTCGACTCAGGTCAGGCTGACCCGAGTCGATACTTTTCGAAGATGCACTGATCTCATTTTTCACAGAGCAGGCACTGGAATCCACTTACATCGATCTTCTTCGAGATAAATAGACATGTTTCAATGCCCGCCCTGCTTGACTTTTAGAAAAACTATTTTCTTCCATTGTAAAAAAAAAAAAAGGGGGGGGGGTCTTTCATTAAGGAAGAGTTTAATTGTTTCCTTCAATTCGAAACAATATGTTTTATAGTGGTCTCAAACAGTTCATCATTGTTCTACATCGACAAGACAATGACAGCAAATTCAAATTAAGATTCAAATGAGTTGTCATAAATAGATTTTGAAGTATCGAAGGCGTGAATAATAAAACTGAATATCACTATGTACACTTAATGAAAGGAACCCCTTTAGACGCAGTTCCTTTGTTATCATGAATGGAACACTTTTAAAAGCATTATGGAAAAAAAAAGAAGACAATTCTGGTAACCACATTTTCTCCTTTTTCCACAAAGTTTTCTTCCCTCAATCCCATCATTTTAGCTATACATGTATTTGATTTGCTATCTGCAAGTGCTTTTAAGTTTTGACAAGCCTACTTTTTTTGAAAGAGCAAAAAGAAAACGTCTGTTTAGTTGCATTTACAATTCTAAACAACGTGAATGAACATCTTGATTGATTAATTAATTAATTGGCTAATCAAATGATCTGTCAAGATGATAAATGTTAGGAAAGTCAAGGCTTCTCATGATTAACTTTTTCCTTTATTATGACGAGTTCGTTAGCTCAAAGATTGCAAACAACGTGTTCGATTTCCCACCTACGTCAATATTCTTTACAAAAACAACAACAATCTCGAAATACCAATCAAGTGGTTCTTTAATCCTTTGACTGCTAAATGCTACTCACTGACCTTTAGCGGACAGTGTAGATCAAGATCGGACTGCACAGAACGTGCAGTCTGGACCTGTATCTACACTGTCCGATAAGGAGGTGTTATTTCCCGAAACATAACTTTGGAATAACAATATTTTCGTTTTTACTATCGAATTGAAAATAAGTGATTTCATTCTAGCTATTTAACAGGGGCAAATGTCCATTAGCCTTATTTGATGCTCTAAGGCTAAGAATATTTCTATCCAAGTATATACAAAAAAACATGGCCTTTACCATATATTTTATATTGCACTGAAATATCACTTTTTACTGCATGATTTCCGGTAGGTTATAGAGAAATACCGGTGATTTTTTATTTCGATATTTCACGGTTATGACCGGTGAAAATACCGATCATTTTATATTCTAACTCTTCAATTTAAGACGAAACAGTCATTTACACGCTCTAGTTACCATGGTAAAATGGACGTGCCTTACAACAAGATGGAAATATAACGTAATTTACCTTACATTTCTCGCGGTTGACGTAATATTTTCATGCGTTGCTATGCGGAGAGGGATACACCTCGGGGAACAACCGAAAAGAACTGTACTGGGTTTTATTTCCCACCAAAAAGGGTATAAAGAATGAATACATTTTTTTTTTTCCACTAATATAGCATTAGTAACCTGTATTATCATAATTTATCATTAGCAGTAGTAGTATTTCTTAATGATACAACCCGAGAAGCAACGAGAATATATGACGTTGAACTTTGAAAGATATTGAAACGGTTCAGCATTTAGCCTGTTGTGTGAGATAAGATAAATTACTGCTATATTTGGTGTAATAAATAGAAAAAAAAAACACTCAAAGGTTTTGTCCGTTGAACCACATCTTGGTAAATAGAAAACAGGGTCTGTATTAACCAACCATTTTTAAGAACAGTCTTTGTCTTACTCCTCAAGATTGTCTAAATGTGAAAGTAACAAAGCTTCTGATTGGCTAAACCGAATGGTTTTGCCAATCAGAAGTTGCGTTACTTTCACTTTGACAAAATTCTGAAGAATAAGACTAAGAATGTTCTTAAGAATGGTTGGTGAATACGGACTCTGGTTTACGAAAGAAACTGTGAATAATTGCGGGGCGTCACGGAAATTCAGTGCTGGATTAGCAAAGAGTCAGATACAATGTAATTTGCGTTAAATATCGCTTTTCAACGTTTTTATTTTTTGGCATCAACTGTCTTCGTTTACCGTATTACACTCATGGCGAATGTCTTCGCGCGCGATAGTCACCATGCGATATCCCAAGGTAATTACGGGTATATATATTTTGGAAATCTTCCAATCAAAACCGGCAACGGCATCAGTGATTTTTTGATGGCCTCAAGAAAATGAAGTACATATTCTGACGGTCGTAACCAATGCAGCCTTGCAACCCCCAGGGGCACTTGGCATGAAGATACTATAAGGCTTGCAACACGTGAAATGATGCATTCGGACATTTGCGTAAAGTGTCGTCCCGGATTAGCCTGCGCAGTCCGCGCAGGCTAATCCGAGACGGCACTTTACGACTTCATTAGATTTTGTGCTACAGTAGACTTGCGTAAAACAGAAAATCACATAAAATCGGAAAGTGTCGTTTCGGATTAGCCTGTGCGGACTGCACACGCTGATCAGAGACGACACTTTACGCAAATGTCCGAATGACCCTTTTCGCGTGTTGCACTCCATAATTAATCTTGTGTAATAAAAAATATATAAAATGGTTGAAACTGGCTGAAAACCAGGACAGGTTTATCTTATAAAAATTGGATCTTTAGCCTTCCCCCCCCCCCCCGACACATATGTAATTTTCTGCTCAAATATGGATTACGCAGATAAATCCATGCACTATGTCAACGTCATGATTTTTCGGTAAATGCATTTTCAGACGGGACGCTATTACTCACGCTCACTAAAATGACAAGGTTTAAATTTCCGTCAGTTCGGTAATGTCGGCTCTAAATTTACACCGTGCCTTTCCAAAAATACCTGTAATTTATTGTCAGATATGTTGTCAGATAGGTTGCCAAGGAAGTATGCAGCCATATTTTTGTATTTCATTTATGATAAATATAGGACTTTCTGAGTTCTGTCCGTAGTAAACTCGGCACTAACAGACACTTGTGCTGCGTAACAACCTTATACCATATACTTCCGCTTTTGGAAAAAAAGACTAAGCCTTTTCAAAACATTGTGGGAAAAGGAGAAAATGCTGGTAACCAGCAATTTCTCAATTTAACTTCAATGTTTTCTACCCTATCACAGACAAAAATCATCATTTTACAAGAAATTTGTCATCTGCAAAGTTTGTTTACTGACCCATTACCATACAATCCCTACTTTTGACGACCCTGAGAAAGAGCCTTTAGAAAATTTTGTAGAAAAAGAGAAACTGCTGGTAACCACAATGTTTTCTACTCTTCACGAAACAAATTTCATATTATCAGTCACCTTTATATTGTCGTCTGCAAATGCTTTCTATTTGGACAAACCTGAAATGTTGTTGTTCGGTAACGAGTTAATTTTGTCGTTTGGCAAAAGGTTAGAGTGCAAAACAGATTCAAGAATTGCCTGTAACAATAAACTTTGAAGAAACAGAAACATTCAAGATTCAACTATTATCTGACGACAAAGTTATTATTAGAAATGTCTCAATTGAAAGCATTTGCAGACGACAAACACAAATGCGCTTCAAATGAAAAAGGATTTGTGTCTGAGATCGTAGAAAAAATTGTTGGAGAAGAAGAAAATGCTGGTTACAATCTAAAATCTAAAAAGCAGGTTTTCTTGATAAAGCGTTTGAAAGAAGAAAATATTTCCTGGCGAAGCTATCTTGATAATAATTTATTAAAGTTAAAATAGGAAACAAAGAGAAAACTTATTCGTTGCATGCCGTTTATCTATTGGTCACGATGTGTTTTTTAAAGACACGTATGTAAGAGTTCACCTTTCTTTGAAGAAATGCCCCTCTAAGATATTGTGAACATTTTAAAGTTTACAATTGTGGTTAGTTTTATCTTTTGTCTCTTTAAGTCTTTACCATACGACAAAATTTTACACTGGTCCAAATTGAAAGTTCATGCAATCGACAAAATAAAAGTAACTCAAAAATTGAATTTTGTTTCCAGCAGGGTAGGAAACGTCTGGGAAAAGGAGAAAATGCTGGTTACCAGCATTGCCTCCTTTTCCCACATTGTTTTCAGATAGCTTCTGTGTCATTGTCGTAAAAAGTAGGGATTGTGTAAGTAAAGAGTTAATAGATATACTTTTCTCTGTCGTTTCCGTCTTCACTGTTTGTTAAAATCAAAGATAGGTGCTTTATCTTTTTACATTAAGCAAGAGATTTCAATATTTTTTCTTAATTAACAACTGTGTGGCATTGTCTACATTCTTTTTCTTTCTTTCTGTCTTTCTGTCTTTCTTTCTCCGTCTCTCTCTCTCTCTCTCTCTCTCTCTCTCTCTCTCTCCCTCTCTCTCTCTCTCTCACACACACTTTCTTTCTTTCTTTCTTTCTTTCTTTCTTTCTTTCTTTCTTTCCTTCCTTCCTTCCCAACCTTTCCTTTTATTCTTATGTTCTTCCCTTTTCTTCCATTCTTTTCTTTTCATGTCTTTCTTTCTAATTTCTTTCTGTCAATTTTTCATTTGCTGCTGTTATTTGGTTTATTGAAAGTATTTTTGTCAGCCCCGTCTTATTTGGCTAAAGTGTCTAAAGTGATAGATGGAAAATAAAATTGAAAATTAACTAAATGGGAAAAAAAATCAAAATACAAACATATTTGTCACCCACAGCCCTATCAAGAACATGCAATAAAACATTTCGTTGCATTGTCTAAATTGCCATGATATCGTTACATGCTTAATAGCCGATGTAAATGCACATGGTGCGTTTTTGTATAAAACTGAATCATTTCTACCTTCTTTACTGCACACGTTTTTCTTGGAGCTGCAGTTATATATTCTTAACCCATTACCAGTCAATCCCTACTTTTGACGTCCCTGAGAAAGAAGCCTTTTGAAAACACTATGAGCAAAGGAGAAAATGCTGGTAACCAGCATTTTCTCCTTTTCCCACAGTGTTTTCTACCCTTCCCAGAACAAATTTCTATTTTTTAGTCACCTTTATTTTGTCGTCTGTAAATGCTTTCAATTTGGACCAGTCTAAAATTTTCTCGTGTGATAAAGAGTTAAACCCTTATCCTGCTAAATAACTAAAATTAAATTTTCAAATCGATATCATTTATAACCCCAATATTGCTATTTCAAAGTTAAGTTTTAATGAATAATATCCCCTTCACGTTATCACGGTTTGTGCCGTCTGATCTTGATCTACACTATCCGGAAGCAGAGCTTATAGAGTTCCTCTCCAATTTCCGGTTATTACATGCATAAAGTGCGATATCTTAAGGTTAATAAAAGCAGTGAAAAAAAAACACACATTTTTTTTTGTCGTATGCAAGTGCTTTTAAACTGAAAAAAAGTCTACAATGGTGTCTTCTTTTAAAGAGAGAAAGGTTATATACAATGTTATAGCTTTTATACATAGTGTCATAAGCTAAAAGTACAACTAGGTAGGGCATATTGTGTGAGGCTTTATGCCTGAAGCGTCTTTCATAACTATTATTGCCATTGCGACAAGTGTAGATCAAAGATCAGACAGCTCAGAATGACCTATGCTTTCTGATGAGGCTATATCATCTAAACCCCCCCCCCTTTACAAAAAAAACTTTCAACTAGCCATATTTGAACTTTTACAATCAGCTTGAAAGTTTCATTTCACGTACTTGACACTTAACCAAACGACAAAATTGTAGGCTTGACCAACAGACGACAAAATAAATGGGACTCGAACATTGAAACTTTACTTTGCTAAAGTAGAAAACATTGGGGGTATCAGCATTTTCTCCTTTTCCCACAAATGTTTTCAGAAGGCATCGTCCTCTGGGTCGTAAAAACCAGGGACTGTTTGGAAAAGGGTTTAAGACGATAAGGGTTTAAAGGAAACATTATGTACAAACTTGTTAACATCAAGTCGGAAACAGAACCGTTTTCGTTCAATGTGTTAATTTGAAACATTCTTAATTGGTGTTTACTGCTACTCTGACGCCTTTGATGTTTGTCTGCCAAGTGCGAACACAAAAACACGTGTATTTAATATCAACATTTACGGTAATAAACCGTGGTTGCCCAGTTAATGACAATTAGAGAGAGAAGAACAGGGAGACAAAGAAGGCAAACAGCGAGAGAGACAGACACACATACACACACACAAAGTACTCTTTAAATTCCATTCAGGAAAGAAGGTTTTTTCGCATGTTAAAAACACAGATTAACTTTCAAACATTCGGGGTTTCAGTGTGTCTTTTCGGTCGACGATCTGGGCAGAATAATTTCCTTCAACTCCTGTAGGACTACCCTACTTTTAGATATACCTTTTATGGCGTTATATCAGTTTTCAGAGATAAAGATAGAGGGGAAAACAAGAAAAAAGCCACGTTAATTAAATTCAGGCGTTTTGCACCTGGTGCAAGTATATGAAAACAAATATTAATATCTACTAAAAATGACGTTTTCTACCTTTTCAGATGAATTACACGAAAAGGAAATCCTGGAAGCAAAGTCCAAAGAAATTATATTAGAAACTTTTCCGAATATACTTAACGAAACCATTCACGGAGCCTGGTCATTGCCTAGCATGTTAATGGAAATACAGAAAGAATTCGGCATGGGCCTCTCCCACGAAGACGGTATCGGACACGGTCACGGACCTCTAGATAGACTAGCAGAACTAGCTCGAATACCCTGGCCGGACGACAGAAACATGTCAATGGATGCTCATGACCATGACCACTTTCACGACCACTCCCATGATCATCTGCACTTCCGCCGTAAGCGTGGCGCGGGCGGAAACCATAAACATGACATGTTGACTGACTCCGCGAAGTATCGACATTACATGCTGCATGAACTGACGCACGCCTTTCATTTAGGCTCGATGGTGATTCTAACCTTCCTGGTCTTGATCACTTACTTCAAGATTTTCATCATGGGCAAGAAATTCTTGCATCATAAGATAGAGGTAAGTATCTACGGCGTTTTGCATAAAAACCGTTATAAATATTTTTGAAATTGCTGTATGAAGATCTTACAGGTAAAAAAACAAGATAGATATAAAATATGGCCTGCAACACATGACAAGGGGCATTGGGACTTTTGCATAAAATGTCGTCTCGGATCAGTCTGCGTAGTCCGCACAGGCTAATCCGAAACGACACTCCCCATTTTTATGTAATTTTCTATTTGGCGCAGTTCTACTGTAGGAAATAATGAAATGTTGTCGTAAAGTGCCATCTTGGATTAGCCTGCGCAGATGCGTTAATCCCCTGTTCACAGACAATGCTCAATTACATTTGCTCTTGAACCTGAAGAGCATCATAAATAGTCTCGTATGCATTTAGATTGAAAAAGAAATTTGAAGAAGATGTGTCTGAATATAGATTTCATAAGCACCCTTCAAGCAAGCAGTGAAGATTAGGCATTTTAGGACATACGAGATCACGTGACTACAAAGTATTACGATTCAGACCTTATACCAGCCAGGCATATGTCATTCAACGAGTCATTTTTCTGAGGAACTTAAACGGTCAACGGATTCATTGTTCCTGATTAACTCTTTCGTTATGGTACTGTTAAACCCACTGGGCATACTCATTCTAGAAATGGGACATAATTTGAATTTCAAGTTCTTCCCTTGTCTGGAACTTCATTTACGGCGCGAAAAGTGTAGATCAAAGATCAGACTGATTTACACAGGTTGCCAAAGCAATTCGAAGCGGCGCTGTAAGTATCAACATATAGCATTAATGCATGGATTCTTAGAGTGAAAACATGTGACACAAATGTGTTTCTTTTAGGCAAAATGTTTTCTGTGGCAAAGCACAAGAATTATCTGAAAAAAAGCAATGTGTTCTTTGCACTTGTATTCGTCAGGTGTTTGATGCTTTCGTGATCACAGTCTCCTGGGCTCTTGATCTCGTGTTTTGGGAGGGGCTTTGGGCACATCCCGAGGATGAGGCAGCCAATATCATGATATTCATTCTACCCTGGAGAGTCATAAGGATTGTTAACAGTAAGTAATTTGTTCAAACACCCATTGCTGTTTGTACCAACCACTCTGAATTGAACTCTATCTCTAAATTCCACAACACGGCATCTTTGGAATTCGATTCTTTGGTAGATACAGCTCCAAGAACCATATTCACCAACCTTTCACTCGATATTTTATTATCGGAGATTTCTTCACATGGAACCTATCGGCAAACCAAAATGGGTTTCACAAGTCAGGTGTATTTTTTTTTTTATTTGGCTTTCAAATAAGATGCCTGAGACAAGAGCATTGTTTACGTTAAAGAGAAAAATGCCTGTGAAGGTGCAATATGAAGGTCATTTTTTACATAGCTTAACCGAAAAAAACAGAAATGTTGAGAAAAAAAAGACACGAATTTACTGTTATTTACCTTTCGTCAGTCATTCAGACAAATACAAGTCTGTATCTTTTATATTTTTAACCAAGCAAAAGGCCAAATTGTTTCCTCTTCCAACCCAAACGGTAAAAAAAAGTGAATGAAAAAAAGTAAATTAATAGACTGCTGAGGTATTTATCCAAAACAAAACAATAAATTCATATTGTTTACTAGAAGTCGGAAGTGAAGTTGCCGTTTAGAAAAACACCCCGTTTCCGGTTCTGCCCATTTGTGGCCGACTTTTTGACATCGTACTTTTGTCCAAAAACGTAAACGACTTGCTTAATGCAGATGTGGATTTGTTTCCGCCATGACCTTGCGGTTAATACTTTACCAAACAATACCTGGTTTTTACGACCAAGGGCAAGAAGCCTTCTGAAAGCATTGGGAAAATGCTGGTAACCAGCTTTTTCTCCTTTTCCCACGATGTTTTCTTCTCTTCTGAATCCAAGTTTCAATTTTTGAGTTACGTTTAATATGTCGTCTGCAAGTGCTTTCAATTTGGACTAGTCAAAATTGTGTCGCTTGGTAAAGAGTTAAGATCTTATTATAAACGGTTGTAACTTTGACCAGTCATTTGACAAAAATATTAATAGTTATGGCGGACCTGTGAACCGATAAACGAGACTGACATGGCCACTGTGTCGTGTAACGTTCTACTGCAGGTGATTCGCACCACACACACCGATGAGGTACAGTTAGGATTGGTTTTACTTACATGCACTATTATTTAGGTATTATTTTCATTGACAAGGATCTAGTAGGAAACGATCCACTATCTTTGAATTCCTAAATTACCATATTGATGAAAAAATCCGAGCAAGAAATGTTGTATAATAACGTTTTAAGGTAAGACCTGCAAGTGTAATGCACTTCCGGTGAACATGGGGCAAAGATTGTAATTGGTTAATAAATAAGGATTTTTGCAGAAATAATATTTTTGCTCATTTCTAACGGATCAGAAATTCCATTTATGTCTATCTTGAAATTATTTTTTGATACGTTTATTAGTTTTCTGAATAGGGAGGTAATCATTATTTCTTTTTGAATTGAAAATATAGTGGTTTTAGATTTATAAATGATAATTCAAAGAAGGAAAAAATGGCAAAAATGAATCGGTGAAAGTAGTTCAATAATACTAATTTTTAATTTTTGCTAATTTTGCTGGATGAATAGCTGTTTTTCATTACACAGGTCTTACCTTGAGACAGCGTGGACTAACATTTCAGCAGCGCTCTTGCAAAAGGGGGTGTCTATAAATAAACCCGGGTCATTCTGCGCAGTGAGCACATGCTGATCTAGGTCGACCTTTTTTATTATTGGTCAATTTTTTGCATGGCAAACGCCTGCTGTACTTAGTAGTATGGTCGGTTGTTTAACAAGAGGGCTTCTCTAGATCCATACATATTTGATGACTTGCCTGCCATGATGTATGTATATGCACATGACCTGCAACACGCTAATAGGGGCATTCGGAAAGTTGCGTATAGCATAATCTCGGATCAGCCTGCGCACTCCGCATTACTTTACAAGTTTTGGAGGTTTTTAACTTTTAATTGAAAAAAAAAAATAGTGGTTGAAAAAAATACAAAAGCACACAGATAATGATTAAAATATTTTGTACATTTGCAATCTACAAAGAGTTAGGAGAAGAGGCCAAACAGATGAAAAAATAAAAGACTACAAAATGATGCCCAGGGATGGGGACAGTTGGGCAAATGAACTATTTCTATATACACTCAATTTAGCTTTTTGCGCATGAAGATAAATTTTCATAAAACTTGATTGTTTGGTACTTTATCTCTCTTTTTTTTTTTAATATCAGCATTTTGTGAAGTGACTCTGTTGACCTAGTTATGGGTGTAACAGAACGCTTATCGTGTTTTAAATCTAGTTATTACTTGTGTAGCAGTAACGGCGACACCGTGGAAAAATGGGGATGCGGAATTTTAAATATTAAACCACTCAAGAAAGAAAGAAAATCATTCCTTGTCTTTTCTAAATTTATCTTTGTCTACCACTTAAAGTCACATTCACAGCCGAAATGAATGTATCGGTTGTTTCCCCCAAGAAAATTTCTGTCAAAAATGCGAAATAAAATTTGTTTGTTTGGCTCAAAGAAGCCCATCCCTTCTACGAAATAGCAACCGTAAAATGCTCGCATTATGGTATATAATTATGATATACATGTATATAGAAATGCCGATGACATATGTTTGTCATCAAACACAGACTTACCAAAAACATATGTTACCTAAAACATAAAACATTTCCTTGACCATGTGACAGACAGAAAAAATAAACGCTGGTTACTACGACTAATATTCTATTTCATAATGCTCAACATCATGTAGCTCTGATGTATGTGAAGTATTATTTTTTAATTCATTAACTCATTACCAAACGACAAAATTTTAGACTGGTCCAAATTGAAAGCATTTGCAGAGAACAAAATAAAAGTGACTGATAATTTGAAATTTGTTTCGTGTAGGGTAGAAAACATTGTGGGAAAAGGGGAAAATTGTGGTTACCAGCATATTCTCCTTTTCCCACAATGTTTTCTAAAGGTTTCTTTCTCACGAGCGTCAAAAGTAGGGATTGTGTGGTAATGGGTTAATTGAAGTCTCTAACCTGTTATGTTGGGCCTTTTACTAAACGTTGCCTTCTGGAATCGACTGAATAGAGCTTGCATTAAAAGACCACCTTTATAATTTCCGTGAATGGTCGAAACTTTTTGCTATTTTGTAAATTAATTTTCTGCATGTTCAACGGCCATCGTTCCTACAGATTCACTCGGTTGTTCGACAAAGTTTAGTTTATGGATCCATAATTATATCAGAACTCCAGACAGAGGAAGTGATTTTGATTTTAAAATTGAAAATATAAATCATTCTTCACTAAACCCTATGTTGCGGGTACTAATTAGAATCGTCTCATCGAGACGATTCTAATGAGTACCTACAACAGATGGTTTCAAAGAGAAATAATAGATTTAGAATATCATCCCTATTATCTAGGCTCTGATTATGTGATGACATACTTCTGATCACGCATCACAAAGATGCATTTTAACCCCTTTTTGCCAGAGCATCGCTTAATATCTTTGGCGCTGAAAAAGTTAAAGAAGTATAATAGAGGTTACTAGTTGACCTACATGGTTTACCTGTCACCGGCCAAATAGGAGAAAAAAAAACCTTCAAGGACTCTTTTCGTTTGACATGATGTATTGCTGGGTAATAATAGAACAGTAATACTGTCCCCAGCTACATGGTAACTCCATTACACTAGTCAGTCCGTTTCAACATCCATTAAACTGAAGCCTCTATTAATCTTATACTAAGGCCACTCAAGATGCGGTGGTGATATCACAAGTTTGTCATCATCTCCCGCTAGATGGCATTCTACAAGTACACATCTATCTAATTTAAGCATTCGGGTACAGAACCGGACTACTTTTCTACGCGACAACCGTTAGTTTGAATTGCTAACGAAGATAAACTTTTACTCAATAAAACGCTTCCTGGTGCGGTTCATTCAGCGATAATCTAGCTAGCATGTAACCTATGCACCGGCCTTTTATTAAAACAGGCCCTACATGTTTGGGTAATAGCTTCGGTATAAGCCCAACTTTTCCCTACTATGTGGCGTCGATGATGCGTAAGAGCAGAAAGATCGAGTCTTCAAAGAATACGACATGCGCAGACAACAAGTTTGTAGAATTTACCTGCTGTAAGCGGCTGAACAGACTGGCTGGTGCCATTATTCCCTCACCACGCAATCCTGAGTTTTAAAATTCTTGAGGAAGAAGTGTTTTAATAGACGAGCCATGTTTTGTGATCGGGGGCTTAACCCATTACCACACAATCCCTAC
Organism: Tridacna crocea; assembly: GCA_943736015.1. Lineage (NCBI taxonomy): Eukaryota > Metazoa > Mollusca > Bivalvia > Cardiida > Cardiidae > Tridacna > Tridacna crocea. The sequence goes on along the minus strand of OX031067.1, from coordinate 22,418,189 downwards.
TTTTGACGCCCCTGAGAAAGAAGCCTTTTGAAAACACTGTTGGAAAAGGAGAAAATGCTGGTAACCAGCATTTTCTCCTTTTCCCACAGTGTTTTCTACCCTTCCCAGAACAAGTTTCAATTTTTCAGTCGCCTTTATTTGTCGTCTGCAAATGCTTTCAATTTGAACCAGTCTAAAATTTTATCGTGTGGTAATGGGTTAAAGCATCAGCAAAAAGTCGATCCATATCAGCCTTCGCAGTCCGTGCAGGCTGACATGGGTCAAAACCATTTTGTTAATTTTGGTTCTGCATGTCTTAGATCTTTTCTATCCCTGATTGCAGTCGGCTGTTGGGAAAAAATTGTGTTTATAGATTCATAATGTGATGGCTTGCTTTGTACACTGCATTATACCTAATTTTCCAATATCATGCCTGAGATACTTTTTGTAGGTGCACTAAACCATCTACAGATACATCAAGCATGACAAAGATGCATTTGTATTAGACCTTCTTCGGGACTACTTTTTGTCCATGATGTATATACTTGTCAAAGGAGAGGAGAGAATAGACTTGTTATAAATTTCGATATACATGTCGTCGGTTTACTTTAATGCGGGCATATATTTAAACAGGTCATAAACTATATGTATCTCGCTTCAGAGACAGTTACATGATGAAAAGAAAGTGATATTCGTTGAGTTGTAAAGTTTTTTCTTTCCAAAATCGTGGACAGAAAATGTGTTTGAGCTCGGCAAGAGTATGCTAAATAACATTTTTTTTTTACAAAATTTTATCTCATGATATAAATGTACCTGCTGCATCCGGGCTAGCAGAAACGTCTGCGTTGTCTGCGCATGTCATATTCTTTGAAAATTCGACCTGCCTGCTATGACGCATCACTTTCCCCGGTACATCAGAAACTATTACGTCGCTAATAAAATAGCAATGGCTAGAAACAATACATCTGTGGGAAAAATGTAGCGTGTTTTTTGCTCCAAATATCTTGAAAATTGAATTGTTTCAAAAGGGAAATATTTTTTTTCTCACAAATATTCTTGTTTTGCTGCACATCTTTAAATACAGTTTCTGTATAAAAAAAAACTTTAGAGAAAGCAGGATTCGAGCAGATTTTACAACAGGCTAACCAACAAAAAAGTGTCTTGGCTTCTATCGAAGCTATTAATCAAGCCTATAGGGTTTTTTTTTCTTCATAAATAACCGGTGCATAAGTTAAGCTGATCTTCGCTGAATGAATCGAACCAGATAGTGTTTTATTGAGTAAACGTTTATTTTATTTTCAAATACAAAGTAACGGTTGTCGTTTTGAAAAGTAGTCCGGTTCTATATCCAGAATGCCCAAATCCGATAGACTGCGTTTTTTTAAATCTAGGATCTACTTAGCGAAAGATAATGCAAAAGTGTGACCAAAGTTGTGAGAACAAATTAACCGATTTCTTTGCCCTTTAGTGCTTCAATGTTTGGTGTTTTGTTTCATACCATGTCCATGGACTAAGAATGTGAGAATTTCATAACACCTCCGAGAATGAAGATAATATGTACACTTATGGTCTTCTCTGAGGGCAGAGACATAAACGTCCTTCACGCTTTCCGTGATTCAAGCCTCATTATACATATAACCTTTTCATTACCCTTGACTACCTAAGAACTTTTGTCGACGATATAGATCAAAATCAGACTGCTGTCCTATGCTGTCCTACTGTTAAGTCAAATCTAAAAGATGGAAATCTGTCTTCGTAGCTGTGGATGCAGTTTCATCAGGAGAAAGAGACCCAGTTATATATTTCATGCTGAGAGGGTTGGAATGCCTTTACAGCAATGGTTACTTTGCAGACTATGAATATCCAACATTAGACTGCATATAGAACGAACTCTGATCTGGGGTCTAGACATGGTGCAGATTTTTTTTTTTTTTTTCATGTTTGTGTTAGAAAAATGTTACAAAAAGTCATGATATCTCATAATTTTGTCCATTCCATTGAACTGCTTGATACAACCGTTCGACTTTCTTGGCATTCAGATAAAATACACATTCCCAGTCGCCCAGATCCCTAGGAACAATATGTAGCTCGCGTCATCAAGAAACACAAACGACAAATATTGAACTAAAAGGAGAAAGAGGGTGACGCGTCACTGTAGACAGGTCAATCTTCGAAGAACATAATATTCCTTCAAAAGCGGACAGTAGTCTGTCCTTGACATAACTGAATGAATTAGTTGGACAAGGGTAAACTTTTCGGTCAGAAATGCAGATCCAAATACACTGCAAAAAACCCATAGGAACACATGTCCTCGACTTTGATCACAAGGCAATTGTTTCAGTGAAAAAAATGTAAATAATTTCATTTTCGTAAATTAATTTAGTTCTAAGACTTTTAACTCTTTACCACACGAAAAAATTCTAGACTGGTCCAAATTGAAAGCATTTGCAGACGACAAAATAAAGGTGACTGAAAAATTGAAATTCGTTCTGGGAAGGGTAGAAAACACTGTGGGAAATGGAGAAAATGCTGGTTACCACCATTTTCTCCTTTTCCCACAGTGTTTTCTAAAGGCGTCCTTCTCAGGGGCGTCAAAAGTAGGGGTTATGTGGTAATGGGTTGACAGAACAGGCAAAACGATTTGGTTTCCACAGAAGCTGTTTAGACCTTGCTGTAAAAACCGTCTTTTTGATGCGCCATAGATCCTTTTAAGGAGAATCGGGGATATCATTTTTGTTTTACTTGATTATTCTCGTTTTGTTCTTTCATATGATTTGACAAAAAAATCAACAAAAGACTGGAAAAATACGAGTAAAAAGAACCATGAAAACATGTTTTCTTTTTATTTGTTCTTAATGTGGCTTACCAACATTTAAATTCAACCAAACAACAAAAGTATCTAGCCATTTTTTTAAAGAATGTAAGTGCATAGATATGCAACATTGTGGAAAAACGAGGAAATGCTGGTTACCAGCCTGCTTTCTCGGGGTCGTAAAACCACGAATCTCCTTGGTAAAGGGTTAATTCTCTCCCAGACGACGATATTTTAGACGCTACCAATTTAAATACACTTGCGGACGACAAAATTTATATCTCACAAATGGTGGAAATTGTGTCTAGAAAACACTGTGGGAATAGGAGAAAATGCTTATTACCAGCATTTTCTGCTTTACCCGCCATGTTTTAGAAGGCCTGCAACTCAGGGTCTCTAAAACTTAGGATTGTGTGGTAAAGGGTTAAAAAAAGACTGAAGGAAGGTGGGACTGTCACGTAAAATGTCGGAACAAATAGATCAAAATACATATAACAGTCAGTCCGAATGTCACGCCGAGACATCGAGTATGCATAACTAAGTTTTGGGGAGGGGAAAACTATATAATTTACATAGAAATGTGTGTATATGTACTTGTTTTAAGATTCATTATGCCAACTTAAAGAAGCATGTATACACTTTTTTTCCATGTATCATTTTTTTTTTTTGTAAAACACTAAGTAATACTAAATGTATTTTTCCCTGTAAAAATGAAGAATTTGGACGTTTATGTTCAGTAAAGACGTATTATTTGGACGTTTGAATACCGAGGATTGTTCGATTTACAGCGAGAACTCTCTCTATCATTGAGAGCAGAAATGACGTCATTGTACCGATTTGCATACGATTCCGCTTTTATCGACACGTGTCAATGGTCATGTGGCCGTTGGTAAATCTTGGGCCTATATTCACCAACCTTTCTTGAGAATATTCTTAGTCTTATTCTCCAAGGTTTTCTAAAATTTTAAGTAACACAACCTCTGATTGGCTAAACCGAATGATTTAGCCAATCAGAAGTTGTGTTACTTACAAATGTAGAAATTTATGGTGAATAAGACAAGGAAAGTTTTTAAGAGTGGTTAATGAATAAGGGCCCTGGTCAGAAATCTGAAAATACCTACACTGCTACTTAGCACCTTAAAGGAACAGTAGCGGCCAAATTGTAACCAATGCCGGAGTTAGAATGCACTCAGATTTAAATTAGACTCATTGATAGTGTGGAAATTACTGTGCAGATGACAATATGTCATTGTCCGGTTAGTCTAAGCCTTAGTCTCAGGTAAAAGATGTATGTCAAATCTAGGTTACCTGATTTAAGAATACATATTTCTGTCAGTAAATAACATTTGGACAGTTCAAACAAAAACATCTTCATATTTTTCTCTTCTTTTTCAATCAGGCAAAGCTAAAGTCTGCCTTTTTGTACAAGATTAAAGTTTAAATAGACACCACTTAACGTTGATTGATCGCTTTCATGCACATTTCCTGTTATCATTGTCTATTTCAGTGCGACTTAATCGTTTTTTTTTTTTTTTTTTTTTTAATAAATCGCGAGTTTACTTCAAAAACCTCATAACTACAGCTTGTTTCAAGCTGTAGTTACGAGGTTTATGAAGTAAACCGACGATATACAAAACCAGTTCTACTTTTTGGGGGTTTAAACCGCTGTTTGTAACTCAATAACTTTTGACTGTTGTCGAGTCGTAAACTTCAACCTTTCTGTTGTTCCAACAATATTGGTTAAAAAAAAATAAATAAATAAAGGCTCGAACTGAATTAGTGGAACTCGACTTTTCAAGGTTTCTCGGACGAACACCACCAACTCCGATTTTGGTGTCGCGGTAAATCATTGGACAAGATATTGAAAAAGTCGAATTCATTTGGAAAAAAATGTCGCAATAAAAAATGTTCACCTCTCCACCATGCTTTATATTACAATGATTTACCTTGAAAAAAAGAAATGGGGGTGGGTGTTGGATCGCAGTTATCGAATTACACCGCTTTCGGTCGAACGATGAGTCGATAGCACAAGCTATCTGTCTAAAATCGCCAACCAGTCAACTAAATTACTTTTTTTGGTCAAATTCTAGATTTTTGAAAGTATAGCAATATCTGATTTGCCAAACCGTTACGTTTAGCCAATCAGACATCGGGTTCCTTTGACCGTTAAAAAATCTTTGGATTTACAGGTGCTATTGAAAGTGGTTGGTGAATACGGGACAGCGTTTCGGATTTTTATTCTTTATAATTTGCCTTTATACTATACATTACAAGGACAAATTTTGCTCCCACAAAATGTATTTTTGATCCTCTGCTGCTAAGTACTCAGTAACCCCATACACCAACTTAATTTGATATTTTGATCCTTATCAAATCTTGAGTAGTATAGTTGGATTATATTGTCTGTTTCAGGTTTTGTGCTAGTTATTCAAGGTCGAGACTTGTTACAGTTAAAGATTGTAAAACAGCAGTATAGGGGTTCCGTTAAACGAGCCAGTGAGCTTAAGATGAAAGTAGAGCTGTACAGGGTTAGTAGACAACATTGCTTTTTTATGGCAATAGATGCTTGTTTCGTTCAGACTTAAACGCGGTGCTCAATAGTAGCTCATATATGAAAGAGAGACGAATGCATGTTAGTACGTGGGCCTAGTGGTTTCGATACACCGATGAAAAAAAAAGCGTCGCATTTCTTTTTGATTTGTACCATTCCTCGGAAAGATTTTCGGCGGCCCAGCCAGAGGTTCGAACTGACAACCCACTGACCACTAGTTTTCTAACATACGACACGGCGACCTGGACAAGGCTTTACGACAAAAGGGGACGAATTCTCAAATTACCTCTATCACTCTTTCAGCGCCATAGACGAAACAGGCTTTTTTGTGGATGTCATAGATTAATATAAGATAGCACAGACCTTGCAGTCTGATCTGTATCGGACGTTATTTCGGTAGTGCCTAAAAGCAAAAATATTTCCGAATTATAGTGGATATTACTCTCAGCCGTCGACTCGGCTGTAGTTTAAATTTGAACCATGCTCTGTTAAAAGGGCTTTAATGCACCTGCCAAAAGTATTATTTTCTCACAGTATTATAATTGGCTTGTAACAGTCGAAAAGGGGCATTCGGACATTTGCGTAAAGTGACGACACTTTACGCAAATGTCCGAATGCCCCTTTTCATGTGTTGCAAGCCATATACACTGTATCTACACTGTGACAGAGCTTTCGTTCATTTGTATCCCTTTCAATTTTGTCGCATGCAGAAGCTTTCATCTTGGAAGAGTCTGAATTTGAGATATGGTCAAAGGTCAACAGACATAGTGTGCAGAACTGTTCTCCGTCATTCAGCCCTCTTTTTGCAAGAGCATGGTTCAAATGTTGAGGTATATGAAAGGACACATTAAACCCGGAAAGCCCTATAATTTGACTGGTATAGGTGCTTCGTCAATCAATGCCACTAGAGTCTCCACGCCGGATAATTTGGCAATTTTCATGCTAATGACTCAGGGCTTTCCTTCTAAATCGTGCCAAACTGTCGTGCAAATTCAAATAAAATAATGAGTTCAAATTTGACATCAGAGTTTTCAATTTCATTTCATTGCCAACAGCGGTTCAATAAAGATGATATCTACTGTCTAAAGTTATTAAAGCTGAGACACTTGTTAAATCTGAGCTATTTGCTGAAGTTGAGCTAGTTCCTAAAGCTAAGCTAGTTGCTTCAGCTGAGTTAGTAGCTAAAACTGAGTTACCTGTTAAAGCTAAGTTAGTTGTTGAAGCTAAGCTAGTAGCTAAAGCAAAGCAAGTTGCTATAGCTTCAACTAAATCCGTTGTGACAGCAGAGTTAGTTGTTAAAGCTAAGTTAATTGCTAAAGCAAAGTTTGTTGTTCAAACTTAGTTAGTAGCCAAAGCTGAGCTAGTTACTAAAGCCGAGTTAGTTATTAAAACTGAATTATTTTCTAAATATGTGTTATTTGCCAAAGCTGAACTATTTGCTAAAGCTTAGTTGGTTGCGAAATCGGAGATAGCTTTAGCAACTAACTTATCTTTAAAAACTGTGTTACGTGCAGATGCAAAAGCACTAATTGCCTAAATGCTTAAACTCCGGCGTCAAGATTATCTTTCAGTTTTGATTCACTCCCTCTATAGTCGCTACGGATCCTAGACTATAATCTGTTAAGCTTTCCCGTAATATTAACTAGTTTTGACAAAGAAAATTCAGAGACTACAAAATAGAAAAAAAATATATATCCGAATCTGGAAAATCTTTCACGAGCTTGATTATAACGAATTTCCCAGAAAAAACGATCGTGTCTTGTCGTCCCTGATTTCAACCCTTTACCGGATATGCCATTGTGTTTGAAAACGCTAAACATGGAGAAAATGCTGATCAACATAAGCAGCATTTAGTTGTCGCCTAAAGTTATTTCAAAATGAATCAGTCTAAACTTCCGTTGTCGGTTAAAATATCTAATAACGGTTTGGTGAATTTCAGGTTGAAATTAAAAATTTACATTCACTATGCAAGAGAAAGGGTATCGCAGAAAAAGACATCCAACAGTGCGCTGCCAATCCCGGTGGTAAGTAGTTAAACATCTACGTTTCTACGTAAAATCAACTATTCTGATGGTAATGGAATAGTCCGTGTGATGTAACAAGTGTGAAAAGAGGGCTTAGTGCATCTGCAAAAAGTATCGACTAAGGTCAGCCTGCACAGTTCGCGCAGGCTGACCTGACTCGATACTTTTTGCTGTTGGTTAATTATATATATGGTATTGGACCAGTCCATCCTGTGATATAGTCGGCAGTTGAACATATGAATGTTTTGGATCCATTATTATACGAAGACTCGCTTTAAGGTACAATACATCATGTATTTCACCGGGCACTGCTCGATACATTTTCAACAGTTGCCCGGACTGCTAAATTAGCAGAGTTGCAGACATATGGTTTTTGTGGTATTTGTCGAAGACAATACCACTATGAGTTCAAGATCGAATTTTGATAACCATGTATCTTATTTTGTGCAAAGCCGAAGGAAATAAACCCATTTAAACTAATTCTGTCTCAGGCAAATGAGTTTTGCGGTGGCACACAGATATGTAATTTGAAATGGCATTTCAAAATACATTGGGCGAGGCCATCGATCGTTGACATACTTATTTTTTATTGAAAATAGCTTCTCTCGTTCATAGCCTTTTATTGGCGCAATGATACAAATTTGCCTACTGACCCTGGACTTTTTCGTTCCAAAACCAATTGGTTCCATGGCTTGTTCGTCCTATGATTGCGCGCTACTCCATTTGATTGCTCATGAATATTTATAGATCGAAGTAATTGCTTGTAATGTTGGAAATTAAAATGTAAAAGGCTAAAGATATTTCAAAATTATAGTTTTAAGGTACATGAGTACTCTCCCTTCAACCGAAAAGGTATTCATTTGCTTTTAAGCTAATATTTGAACAATATTTCTCTTTTCCTTTCAAACTATTGATTCCACGCAATGGGTTTACTTGACAAATACCACTTCAGCGTTCTCAACGCTTTGATTAAAGGTTGGGGGTTCGAATCACAGCGGAGCACTACTTTTGTAGGACCCTTTGCTGTTTTCAAGCCAACTAAGAGAAAATTGTACCGTCTTTATCAATACAATACAATACTTTTATTGTAAATAAAGGCCACCGGCCCAAAATACATCATTACTGAAAATATGCATGATTGTAACATGGTATACGTCCCCTTACTATCTATACAACGATTTCACCCATTTGTTAACATTAACCAGAATTTAACGACCATAAGACAAAAGGCTTGTAAAAACATTGTGGGAGGAGGACAAAATATCGTCGCTTTATGATGCTAAAATATGGCTTCCAAAGGGTCGTTAAAAGTCGTCATTGTGTGGCATGGAGTTAAACATGCAGAAAATTTACAAATAGCAAAAAGTTTCGATTCATGCCAGCCTGCGCGGACTGCGCAGGCTGGGATGGGTCGATACTTTTTGTTGATGCATTAAGTCCCCTTATATTTGGCGCTAAAAGAGTTCAAAACGTATTTTTCATCCACAGCTCGGCGTCGTAGAAGCAGTCTATTGCCGGTTCTGAACAGACTCGCCTCTCTGGGTCTATCTGTCAACAGCACCACAGACCTTACAAAGGCCTCCTTCGAGCCTCCGACCCCACACGACTCGGATGATGACGAACTAGATGCTACCTACATTCCAGCCCTCTCGTGCACACGGTTGAGCAGTATAGATAGTGACTACAGTGTTGGTCTAGGCCGGACGATTTCGAACAGCACCGCATCAACAATGCCGGTGTCGCCTCGTCAAAGTATTAATTCTATTGCCGGTGAAGATAATCCTGTGTTCGAGGAGATTAGTGAAAATCCTAATGGTCCTAGTGATGTACGTATTTCTTCTATTCTATAATATTTTATATCACGTTTCTTTATAACAAGCATAATTACCTCCCTTTAATAATTGCAAATGCGATAAGATACACAAAGTAGTCAGGTGCTTGTGCAGATGTATCAGCTGATACTGTATCTTTTCTTTTGAAACGGATCGGCTGTTTATGAGTGATATTGTGTCACGTTTATATTAACAAAAATCTATCACATGACAATAAAATGGTGTTCTGTGGAAATCAACATATCTTAATAGCAAAACTTTGACATGTGATACATTGCTATAAACGGGTGAGTCGGTAGTGCAGCTGTAAAGCGCTGGACTATTTATCCTGAGGCCCGAGGTTCCATACCCGGCCTAACCAGGACCTCTCTGAGACAGCTTATGTTTCCCACCCAACTAGAGGTGAACTGGTTTGGAACCAACAGGTAGCCCGCGTGTATCGGTGCTTTACACCGTGCTTGCAAAGAATCAAGGGGGTCTATTCGAACAATAGCTAGGGCCTTGTACTCGGATTACCTTGTATTCTGTGGCACTGTTGACCTCTCCAATAGAGTAAGGCGAGATTTGAAGGGTGTCCACTTTCTGAAGGAGGTGTTTGACTTAAAATAGATATGTCTTTAATGAAATCAAGTTCGAAATAATCTGCTTTACATTGTTGCACAAGCTATGGTATGACAATATTTGCTATAGATTTGAAGCCTCCACAATTATGTAGAGACTGAAGGATATTGTAGAAAAACATTCACCTTAATTCCTTTCTAAACTACAAGACTTGTCCGAATTGAAAGTATTCGCTGATGGCAGATTAAATGTGGCTCATATGAAATTATTTTAAATGCCAATAAACTATTTGAATATTGATGCGGACCTCTACTGGCTTCTTTTGTAAAGATGCCAATTTGTTTGTAAAGTATTTGTTGTCATGTCTGACTTCATTTGTAAAGCGTCTGTTAGACAGCGGCAAATATATCATAAAACGTAGCCCCCACAAAAAATAGCGAGGAAACGTCAGGTCAGTCTAAAAACACGCGCCATAAAGCTAGGTAAATCTGACAGCCAGACCGTCAAACGGAGTATATTTATTATTCGCGGGAGGGTTTATTACGAGATGCCGTAATGTTAACCCTTGCCTTGCCTAAAATAGATGGGCAGTGCTCTGGATAAAGGGGGATTAATGCACCTCTTTTAATTTTGTGTTTAAGATCGTGTTAAAATAAAACTCCGAATGCGATGGACGAGACTTCTGCCCAGAGATTGGATTGTCGAAAATGTTGATTCGCATTCACGTGTGAGATTTGATTTCACGCAATGGCACAGTCGATGTTCGTTTGTCCTCAAACAGTTTTCATGCTGAGTAAAGAACCAAAACTACATATGCCTGAACGATTAAATAATGACTTATTCCTTTTCAATATCAAAGTCATTCATGCATTTTTAATGGAAATAAGGTTCAATGACGTCATGTGATATAGTGCGCGTATACAGTACTTTTGTCATTAATTGCTCAAATTATGTCGCCTAATATACCCCAAAACCCCTACAAAAGAAGAAAATGTTTAATCAATCTGAAAATTGAATTCGTTTTCTAATGACTGATGATAGCATATTCATACTTGTGGCAAAAATATGAATGCTGTATATTTCTTTCTTAGACCTGTTAATACTACTGGTATTAATTCATAGTTTACTTACTTTCAGGAGGGGAATACAAAGCTTTGAGTCAGAGGAAAGTAAGACCAGGTTACATTTTTCCAAAGCTCTGGTTGGAGAAAGGAGAAACAATTTGACAATTAAGACCTGAGTGTGTTTCGATTTGCAACAAAATATTAGTTTTAAGAGACATACCTGGGTCGAAGTTGAGTGTCGACGGAATATTAACCCAAGCCATACAGACTTTCCGGTTTTATTTGTTTCTTACGCATGAAGTGTTTCAAGCAACCTCTCAGACTTTGCAGAAGGAACCTCACGGTTTATTTTGCCTTTAAAGGTAGATATGCACCACTGCAGGAAGATTTCTGATGACACTTCATTTGCCAAACCTATAACTAATACAGACGTGTAAATTCAATAAATATGTTTTATGTACAGCAGTTGAACTATATTGTCCACAGTTCAGATACAATCTAGTTGTGTGTTTAAAATTTTAGCTTGAGTACTTGGTACTCGTTGTTTTCAATATAATCAGTTTTCTTGAAACAAGCTGTAGTTACGAGGTTTCAGAAGTAAATCGACGATATAAGCTTTAGAATGGAAGTTTACTGCTTGTTTAAGTCTTTCAGCGCCAACTCGACCTATCCTATTTCGACGGCTTAAAGTATTTGTACAATCCACTGAAACTTTGAATACTTTTAATCCGACATGCTTGTCCAAGAAAGTTGTCGACCTAAATCAGACTGTACGTTCTGCACAGTCTGATTTGGATCTTTGCCGTCTGTCAAAGCCCTAATTTTTACCTCATGACGGTGCTGAAGGACTTAAGTTTTTGCTTGATATCTAAAATATATTGTTTATTTGACTTTTGCCATAACTATGAAATGGTCCAGTTTGGGCAATGTGGACCGCATATCATTTCAAAGCACTGTTTGCCGCCTGTTAGGCAGGATGGGTTCTGTATAGTCTGATCTACATCGAAAAAGTCAACTGAAGTAACCATACCTTGGTTCAACACTTGGGTCTAAAATGTTACTGAAAAACGAAAGATAAGGAAGTCGCTTTACAGAGCAATGACAGTTTAATTTCTTGCCCAAAGACCGTCAAAAGATTTACATATCAACAAAGTAGTGAATGAAATGTGACCCATCAAGCAAAAAGGGACCATCTGGGATTTCTGCAGAGCAATTAGATATTTTACTAGACATGTTGTATATTTCTGTTGATATTTTGTATACAATCTGTGATACGTGTTTTACATTATGTAGTTGCTTCAGATAAAATTGAATGCAGAGAAACAAGGTGTGGTCGATGACTAGGGAGCCAGCACGATGTGGTGCAATGCGGGCCATTCTTGTAAGTCAAGTTGTCTCCCTTGTCAGATAAAGACCAAAGGTAACCAAAAAACATACTGGTCCTTTTACCTGTATTCCTTTGTTTTTATCCTTGATTCTGTTGGGGATGTTGCGAAAAATATCATGTGATTTATAAAAAAAAAAAAATGTAAGAACTCCGCAAAACATTGAGGCAACTTTTATTTATAATCTTCAGAGAAAAGCATACAATCGATCTGTAAAAAAAAATGATAAGATTTGCATATATGATTTTATCTGAAAAGCATATCTTTGTAGCGCAAGAAAATCAAGGATAAAAACCAAGGAATTCCCTCATCAGGACCAATGTAGTACTGGACAGGAACCAAGGGAAATAACCGAAGAATGGTCCTCATTTATCTCGTCAACTTAATATGACCACAATAAATACTAAGTTGCTCTTGTCTTGTAGACCGCTTCTGAAAACAAAGAGAAATTGCTCGTAATGTGCAATTTCTCTTTGTGCCATGTGTTTCTACATGTTTTCTTCACGAAACCTTGGTAACAATAAGTTTTCACGAATTACTGGTCATAAACACTCCTTAACCCTTATCCTGCTAAATAACTGAAAATTTCAATCCGGTAGCAAAAACCCAAAGATTGCTATTTCAAAATTATGATTAAGGAAGTATCTCCTTATTGGACAGTGTAGATCCATGATCAGACTGCACGTTCTGTGCAGTCTGATCTTGATCTGCGCTGTCCGCAAAAGGTCAGTAAGTCGCGCTCCGCAGCCAAAGGTTTCAAAGTTGTTTTTTTCCTTGGCAGAAAATAATATTTTTTTCAAGTAGTATACCCTTTAAAACTTTTCTAGATGACAAAATTTTAGACTCTTCCAGAATGGAGAGCACTTGCAGATGACAATTAGGGCTTGCTGAAATGATGGAAGTTGTCATGATAAGGCGATAAAACATTGTGTGAAAAGGAGAAAATGCTGATTATCAGCATTTTCTCCTTTTCGTACAATGTTTAAACAACTCTTCTTCCTCAGGACCGTTAAGGCTCGAGATTGTATGATTATAGGGTTAAAACACACCTGTTTTCCTGTTTGTTTGGCTTAATGTGGATAATCACTTAATCTTGACAGAGCCATTTAGTGTTTGCCTGTATGATGAATTTGATAAGTTTATTGTAAATAGGTTCGGAAAAGGAAAAAAAATAACAGAAACAAGGTAAATAGGAAGAGTTCACTGAACGAAAATTAGGACAGTCGTGTCTTTCAAAATGAGGAAGATGGTCCAAATGATGATACTTAAGCCATGCTCTGGCAAAAGGGATTTTAACGTGATAAATTATACACAACAAGTTGTCTAAAACCTACTTATATCCCCGTCACAGCAAACTTGTTCTCACTCCATTCCGAAAATTCTTGACGAACAAACTTAAACTGTGTTCGGACGCAGTGGACGTATAAGCAACCTTCTACGATCTGTTTACGAACTTAATTACCCGGGTAAGGAAGGGAAGGATGCCCCAGGACTTTGAACCTGCTCATTTTTTTCCCGTTCGTCCCGTCCTGTAATTAAACGGATTGACAAAAAAGATGGAAGTTCTACAAACGGATCTGTCGTACCTCGATCCTTGTAAAGACGCGGTACACTCCGGCATCAATTGGTAGTGCGTTTGCATTTTACCGAACGATATTGCGCGTCCTGTTCTGACCTCAGTCCATTTTACGATTATGTCGACCGGGATAAGACTTTTTAAGAACAAGTTTGGTGAGACAAGGGTTTCACGCATTATCAGGCCAAGTACCACGTTCCACCCCGACTGCAACCCGTTTTCCGATTTTGTCAGGCCGTGGTAAGACGTTCTGAGAACTGTTTTGGTGTGACGGGGCTTTAAGAGTAGGGTACCGTAATAGGATTCGTTTAACATCGCCTTCATCGCCGATATCTTACGGATTCGGCTAAGGCTCGGGTAATTCCGTAATCAATGCAGGGAACATCGTCTATTGGCCTATCGATTACTGATTTCAGGAGTCTTGACCTATTTCGTACGGCTTTCTTTTTCGGCGATGTATTTTTTTTTTTTTTTTCGGAGAGTGTACAGCAAGATCAGCCTGCACATATGTGAAGTCTGATCTTGTTGTACACCCACCGCGGGGTGTCCCATAAGCTCAACATAATGGACATACATTTAGCAAAATGTTTTTGGTTAATTGTCAACAATTTCTATTTGGCAGGATAAGGGTTACAGGAATCCAATTTGGGGGCCCTATCCTTTATCATGAGGTACATGCAGAAAAATATGACTAGTAGCAAAACTTATCCGCTCAAATTAAAGCCAAGACAGCCCAGCCCCGGTAGCTCAGTCGGTAGCGTGCAGGACTTGACGATACGGTGTCCAGGGTTCGACCTCTGGCTACGAAACCTGGCTCGGTCAATTTCTTTCCAAGGACTGAAGACAGTCTGTGCGACAAGATTCATTTCTCTCCCACAGCTGATCATTGTTTCGACAATGATCATGTCGGAAAGCAGACAATGGCTTTGAAAGAAAATTGTGCTAAGAACTGGTAAAAGAAACTCCAGGAACGCATTGATAGGTGCACTGGCCTCCGCGATATAAGTAAAATAATGTTAAAAACGACGTTAAACACCATACAATTAATAAGAGCCAAGACGGACTACGTAATATGACCTAAATCGATATTTTTAGCAGATGCATTAAAGCCTTTTTTCAGAGTGTGTAGCTCAATCATGTTATTTTATTCATGAAATTGTTTTTCATATTATAGCCATAAAATTTGTTAATCATGAATTTGTTTTTCATCGAGTTGTTTTTGTGGTACGTGTCTGTATTTAGATACTGCCAATTTTTCAACTGCTGACGTATGCAACTGCTGACGTATGCAACTGCTGACGTATGCAAGTTAAGTTACATTCTGGCTTAACCCTTTACCAAACGACAATATTTTAGACTGGTTCAAATTGAAAGCACTTACAAAAAAAAACGGAACTCAAAAAATGAAATTTATTTCCAGCATATTAGAAAACATTGTGGGAAAAGGAGAAAATGCTGGTAAACCAGCATTTTCTCCTTTTCCCACAATTTTTTTAAAAGGCTTCTTCTTCAGGGTCGTAAAAACCAGAGATTCTTTGGTAAAGGGGGTAAAATAACTGAACCTAACAAGATAGATAAATTTGAGCCATACTCTGACAAAAGGATGCTTAATCCATTTCTGTGATGTATTATACCACGCAAGTCATCACATAATTCTGGAATCATAAAATCTATTTTTTCTTTAATGACAAGCGGAAACCTGTGATAGAATGGTCCTTCAACATTCAGAAAATTTACCATAAACAAAATTTATCGAAACTGATCAGCCTGCGCGGCTGCACAGGCTGATCTGTGTCCATAAATTTTTGCAAATGAATTAAGCCCCATTTCCCCATAGCATGATTCAGTTATTTTTATAGTTCCAGAAATTATTAGAATAAACAGATATTTATTTTATATTCATTTTGTAAGGAAAACGTTCTTGTAAACCTATTTCTATGTTAAGGATAATTGAGTTTCCGATTCGCCACTAAATATAATTATGATGTAATAAGTTGGTAATTTATTAAAAGTCATAAAATGGTAAAATCTGTTTATAAAACAAACGTCATATCAAAAAGCCAATCCCACAATTCAGCTGGTCACTTAAAGTATGCGTGACGTCATGAAAACTTTACATTATAACTTTACTTGAGAAAGGAAATGTTTATGCAATGGTAAACATTTTTTTCTTCTTAAGTGAAAAAAAATGATTCAAATCTAAAATGACATTTTTAATCCAGCGATGAAAATTTTTCTATCCCAGTTCTGTCAGCATTTATATAAAAAACTTCTCAGATGGTTCCAATTTTTAAAGAAGCAAAAAGATCCCAGGTACATCAGAAATCAGTAAAGATAGTGTCACATTGGTGAATGTATAATGTACAGTTTCATTTGAATATTACGAAAAGCTCTTTCAATTCGACAAACTTCTCAATCTATAACAATACATGTATATATATAGGTTATAGCGGATGAAGTTTGTCAAGAACCAAGGCCCTGTTGATTTTACTCATATATTGCATCAACTAGGATGGATATTTATAGATTACGGATTTGACAAAAATGACTTTTATTTGTGTAAAAAAAAAATAAGCCGATTTATTTTCCTCGTGTATACCTATATTGAGTGAGTGCTGTAACGTTTAAAACTTACATCGTTTTATGTAGATCTCCCAAGATGCTTGTTGTTATTTGTTAATGTTTGCAGGCACTACTCGTATCAAAAGTAC
Source organism: Tridacna crocea (assembly GCA_943736015.1). Classification (NCBI taxonomy): domain Eukaryota; kingdom Metazoa; phylum Mollusca; class Bivalvia; order Cardiida; family Cardiidae; genus Tridacna; species Tridacna crocea. Next base: position 22,401,694 of record OX031067.1, on the reverse strand, counting down.
TCGTTACGTAACGTTTCTTTGAATAATTAGCCATTAAATCAGATTATTTTTTAAAAAAAAAAGGTTGGTAAACACGGACCAAAACTGTGCTTTCTGTGTGGATTCTTCATGATTTTAACCCCTTTTCAATTCATCCAATATCTTGACGACACTGAAGAAAAATACTTTGATAACATTAGGAATGTGGGAAAAAAATGCTGGTAATCAACAGTTTTTTTTCTCTCAATATGTTTTTAATCCTTTCAATGCAAACTATCAATTAAGCCACACTTCGTTTATCGTCAGAAGTGCTTTCTATTTGGACAAATCTACAAGATTTGGTGTCTGGTAAAGAATTAAAGTGTCCAAGAAATGTAGGAAATTACTGCCTGCTTGCTTATTGTCCATATTGTTATTTTTAGCAGAAGGCCTATTTTTACCGACCATTCTTGATTGTTTTTTTTTGGTCTAGTTTTGATTTTTTTTCAATATTTTAAAGTAACGAACTTCTGACTGGTAAAACAAAACGGTTTAACTAATCAGAATTTGGTGTAACCAATCAGAAGTTGTGTTACTTTCTTACTCTAGAATGAGAGGAAGAATGCAACATAGAATGGTTTATCAATACGCGCCCAGAATACATAATCTTGTATAGCATTTGTCATTTTAGAGCGAAAGCTGTGTGAGAGCGTTTCATTTGAGTCATTAGGCACAAATCCTAGGTAACCCAGAATTCGACATAACGTGAATTACACAAATGTAGTACACCTGGGTTTTCGAGGATTTTAGGCACCAATCCTAGGTAATTCAGGATGTGACATACCGACGTCAACCTACACGAAACGCGATACGCCGTGGTTATCGAGGATTTTAGGTAAAGTGCCAAACTTTAAGATTAGCCCTTAAAGACCACTAAATCTAGGGAGATCCAAATCTTACCAATTGGAATTTCTCATTATTTGGTATATTAACCCTTTACTCCATAGATACTCATTTCTACGCATTGCGTGTAGGAGCCTTTGGAAAACATTGTGGCAAAAGGTGAAATTGCTCGTGACGAGCAATTTCACCTTTTATCACAATGTTTTCTATGCTATCAAAAGGTGTCATATACACATAAGAAATGGCTTCATTCTTGCTGTTATTTAGGGTCAATTAAAGATACCATAGAAATGCCTTATGGAGTAAAGGGTTAAAGAATAACAGTGTTGATCGAGATCAAATTGTACCAATGATCAGCGTGATTTACGTCTACACTGTTAGTCTCTTGTCTTTTTGTTATGATAATTTGAAAGTCATTGCAAGGCAACAAGGGTTGATCGTTATCATAGTTTTCTTTTTTGCATGGATTTGTCTGGCACAGTTTAACGTGCATTATTAGCTTATGTGTGCGTGTCAACCAAAATTCATGGTGACATTACGCTTAACGGCGACTACCGGAAATATTAGCTAGATGTCTTTTGCAGCTTGAATAAAATGTATATTTCCTTTTCCTAAAATGGCTTGCAACACACGATAAGGCGCATTCGATCATTTACGTAATGTTTTGTATCGGATCAGCCTGCGCACGCCGCGCAGGCTAATCCATAAAGACGCTTTTTGTATTATGTAATTTTATGTTTTGTAAAAGACCACTGAAGGACAAAACCTAATGTAGTCGTAAAGTGGCATCTCGGTTTAGCCTGCACGGACTGTGCAGGCTGAGTCGAGACGACACTTTACGCAAATGTTCCTTTTCGCGTGTTTCAAGCCATATAAAACCGTCACAAATGACGCAATGTTCTGTTTGGCGCATGCTACAGGCAAAATAGAAGCTATAATGTGTCACTGCTTGTATGATGTCATATCATTTTGTTCACGAAAAGTTTTTAATACGGTGAGATTTTGAGTACTATATATATACTATGCAAGACGTGTATTATTTATTACCAAAAAAGAAACACACTTTTTGTGTGTGTTTAAAATAAAAACAATATGAGAGATGCACTTGTACTTTTTTTTTTCTTTCTTGTCTAAACCAAGTAAATTTTTGTTCGTTTGTATTGGAATTTTACGCCATTTTTAGATCTTGTGACATATCACAGCGGCCAGTGCATCATCGCATGTGTTTTCTAGGTTTCTCCACCAGTACCTGCACAACTTTCTTTCCATGCGAAGCTACTACTTTCTCACATGCATCACAAGAGAAGCGAAATATCGTCAGAGAGAAAGTTTACTGCAACCGGGGTGTGTATTCGCCAATCATTCTTAAGAACATTCTTAGGCTTATTGCTCAGAATTTTGTCAATGTGAAAGTAACAGAGCTTCCGATTGGCTAAACCAATTGGTTTAGCCAATCAGAAGTTCTGTTACTTTCACATTAACAATGTGAAAGTAACAGAGCTTCCGATTGGCTAAACCAATTAGCCAATCAGAATTTCTGTTACTTTCACATTAAGAGCATCTTGAAGATTAAGACAGAAAACGTTCTTACGAATGATTGGTAAATACAGACCCGGGTATCGAACTCGGAACCACCAGGTCACGAATCGGAAACGCTAGCGACTGAGCTACCCGTTCGTGCAAGCCTAGTCTGATCAGCAGTATTGTTGTGGACATTTTGTTGATTGTAAAGCGTGTTCTTTTTATTTATCTAATCCTCTTTCGTTGAAAAAAGGAATATTTGTTAAAAATATCGATGTACATGTACATTTCTGAGCAATACTTTACCAGAAGACAAAAATTAAGACTTGTCCAAAGTGAAAGCATTTGCGGACTTCAACTTGTAAGCGTTTTTGATAATGGGATATATGTTTCAAAGATTTGAAAAAAAAGAATTCAATAACAATCATTATCTGCTTATATACAAGGCACAGCGATGAGCACAAAAATGAATATCATACGACAGTATCTTCTTCTGACTACAGCAATAAAGCGGCTTCTTGTGTCAGTTTCACTAACACCATATCTATTTCTACAGTTCATTGACGACATTGACATGTAGTGGTGCTACAGGCTACAATTTTAAAAAATACCCCCAAGAAAAAGAAGATAGCCTTCATCCATCAATCAGATTTTCCAATGAGATATCAAACGAACAACATGCTTTCCTTGACACTGTGTCAAGAATGGCTCCTGTGTGTTGATCACACTCTGTGTTTTTATGTAATTTTCTGTCTAGCGCAGGTCTATCGTAGCACAAAAACTGATGCACTCTTAAATTGCCGTCTCGGATTAGCCTATGCATACAGCGCATGTTGATCCTAGACGATACTTTACGCAATTGTCTAAATGCCCCTTTCCGCGAGTTGCAAACCTAATCATACTATAAATTTCAGTATATGAGCCATGTCCTGGGAATAGGGGACGTAATGCATTTCCGTAGCGCAATATACCAAGCAAGTTATCACAATACGATGTATGATTAGAACTGGAGGTAGAGTGGTCCTTACACATGCAGAAAATTTACAAATAGCAGAATGTTTCGACCAATGTCAGCCTTCACGGAGTGTTTAGGCTAAATTGGTCGATACTCTTTGCAAATACATTGAATCCCCCTTTTCCACAGAGCAATTGTCATATCTACTCGTACATATAGTTAACTCATTACGAAGCGAAAATATTTTAGACTGGTCAAAATTGAAAGCATTTGCAGACGACAATAAGTGACTGAAAATGTGAAATTTGTTTTGTGAAGGGTAGAAAACATTGTGGGAAAAGGAGAAAATGCTGGTTACCAGCATTTTCTCCTTTTCCCACAATGTTTTCGAAAGGTTTTTCTCTCAGGGGTGTGTCAAAAGTATGGATTGTGTGGTAATGGGCTAAGAGCGTTCAGTTCCCATCACTGTCGTGATAGCATCCAGGCCAAAACAACGAGGAGACGCTCTTATAATGGCCTGTGGAAACAGGCTTGAGCCGTCAGTAGTCGGTACAATCCTATGTGATTGCATGCGTAGTGTGATGATGACGTGGTGTTAGTACTGATAGGTTCCGCATGATGGCGTTTGTCTGGCTGATAGGTGTGTTGTTGTAGCATACGTTCTTGCGATGGTTCTGTTTTCAAGTGGTGTTAAACCTGGTGTGGTTGCAGCATCATTAGCACCTGGTTTCATCGTGACTTTGAGTTTAAAGTCGTGTCCATCTATTGTAGCTGGTTGGTTGCTGTGTTGTCTTTGGCATTGCCTGGTCGTAGTTTCTTTTGTGGTAGCACCATTCATCTGGTGTGCTTGTGGGTCGTATAGTTAGTCATTTGCTAGGCGTATTAAATTCGAGACTGATGACCATCTGAACATCAAAATTCTAAAATAAATGGAGTCACATGGTTGGGATGCCTTTTGCCTTTCGCTCGTAGTGTTCTTGCTTTTGTTTTTCCGATAGTCTTGCACTAGCTGGTAGTTAATACGCAATAATATATATCAGTCATCAGACCTTGTGATGTTGCAGTGGCATCCGTTACGGTGTTTTTGGTTTTGGATTGGATCTATATCCAATCTTCCGAACGAAATCATAGTCACATTTGATGTATTTCATTTCAGCTCATAAAAATTTATCATGAAACATTTGAAGGTCCACGTATTTTCCTTCCGGTGCTCCTTATTTAAAAAAAAAAACTCTTTAGCGTCCTGTCGTATGTTTAGTCTTTGCAAGGTAACCATAATTGCTTCTTTCCATTGCTAACTCTTTAAAGTTTCTTTCTTGCAAAGGTTGTTATTGTGTAGTGGAACCCGATGTGGTATTGGTTTTGTATGGAAGTCGACTTCATAGTTCGTGGCGTGATACCTACCGTGTCTTTTTTTCCTTTGTGGACAGAACTGTTGTCTGGTCACAGATTCTTTGTGTTAGTATCATTCATCTGGTACGGTTTTGGTTGATTCATTAAGTCATTTGTGTCGAGGGTTGAAAGGTGCTAAAGGGTAGCTACAAATTCGGATCATCTTAGGCCTTTCAGTTGTAGTCTTAATATTCCGGTCGTTTTGACTCTTGCTGCTCGTTCATGTCGGGTGTTCCGGGATTGCAATGGCATCTGGCACCATTTTTAGCTTGGCTGTTTTCGGAAAAAACATTTGGGTATTGCCGCTTTGTGGGGAAAAATTACCTTTCTATAATACGAGAGAACCATGATCTGGAAAAAGAAAGTACCATATTATGTGACTTAAGTACAGAGTCCTGAAAGAAATTACAGTATGTGATGAAATAACCACATCTTTGACGTAATTACCAAACTCTATGCGTGAAAAAAACACCCTATTTCATGGCGAAAGTACCGTTATCTATGATGAAAGTACATTTACCTGTAAGTAGTGTTATCCAAAAAGCATCATTTTCTTTGAGGAAAGTACCGTTATCTATGAAAAAAGATTCCGAAATCGAAAGCGAAAGTACCATTATCTGTGAAAAACATTTGGAAATTGTCGTGTTCAACGACGAAAGCATCGTTAACAATAGCGAAAGTATCGTCATCTGCTAGGAAAATGCGATAAAGTACCTTTTCCGCGAATAAATTACCGTTATCGGTGAAGAAACTACTGTTATCGCTGGCGAAAGTACCGTTATTTGTGGCAAAAGCACGGTTATCTCCGGGAAAAGCACCGCAGACTGTAGTGAAAGCAACGCTATCTATGACGAAAGCACCGATATCTGTAACGAGAGTACCGCTTTCGTAACGAAGTACCGAGAAGTGAAAGCACCGTTATCTGTAGCGAAAGCACCGTGACCTGTAACGAAAGAACAATTATTTGTAATAAAAGCACCGTTATATCAAGGGAAAGCACCGTTATCTGTAAAAAAGCACCGTTATCTGTCACATATGTATCGTTTTCTGCAACAAAAGTTCCCGTTATTTGTAACAAAAGCACCGATATCTAAAGCGAAAGTACCTATGTCAGCAAAACATCTTCATAATGGCCCTGGATCGCTCACCTGAATCAATAGACGAAATTCACTCCACGTGCGCAATTCAATTTCTGACCAACTGTCCGGTCAATTGAGCTTAAAATGTGGTCTCTAGTCCACAAGGATTTCCGTAAGTTGAGCTAGAGACCTAGTTTATTACAAGACGTGACCTAATTTAGAAATCTGCAAAAAAAAAATACCAAGACAAACATTCTGAAGAGTTCGACCTTTAAATAAATAATTTTTTTATCCCAAGAAAAAGAACCGTGAGTGCAGGTTTCGAATTCAAGATTTTAAGGACCCGATTATCTTTTAACTAGCAAAACAGACACAAATTTAGACTTTTCCTAATCGAAAGCATTCGCTGACAATATTTATTATGGTGTAAATGATGTGATTTATCTTTGAAGGGATAGTTTTTTAGGGGAAGGGGGATGCTGCTTCCAGAATTTTGCTTAGGTTAATTGAGCAATAAATGTGGCCTCTACAGTGCCTACAAGGTATTTCTTGAATTTGACCGAGTGATATAGTTTATGACTCCAGGTTAACTTATTCCAAACTCACCCTATATTTCACCAAGATAAGCATTCTGACCATTTGTTAAATCAATTAAGCAAAGAATGTAGCCTCTTGAGTGTCCAAAAGGTATTTATTTTGACCTAATGACCTATATTATGACTCCCTCCAGGTGACCCAATTTTGAACTCCTAGATTTTATAAAGCCATTCTTATCAATTTTCAAATCAATTGATAAAAAAATATGGCCTCTGGAGTGGCCACAAGATATTACGTTAATTTGACCTAGTGACCTAGTTTATGACCCTAGATGACCCAAACCCAAGCTCATCCGGGATTTTATCATGACAATTATTCTGACCAAGATTTAGGTCATTTGAGTAATAAATGTGGCCTCTTTTAGTTTGACCTTGAGACCTAGTTTATGACCCCAGGTGATCGAATTTTGAACTGACTGAACATGTTGTGCTCAGGTGGATTAACAACCTACATACCAAATAAAAAAGCTCCATACTTTCCTGTTTTCGAAAAGAATAGTTTTAAGTTTTCCTTCTTCGTTCCTATGTTCGAACTTGTGACCCCCGGGGCTGGGCCATTTCTGACCCCGGGGCATCATATGAACAAAATTGGTAGGGGTCCACTTGGAGATGCTAGATCCCAAATATCAAAGCTCTACGCTTGTAAGTGTCAGATAAGAAGAATTTTAAGTTTTGCTTCTTTGATCCTATGTGCGAACTTGTGACCTCGGGGAGTGGCCAGTTTTAACCCCAGGGGCATCATGTGAACAAATTTTAAAGTGGTCCACTAGGAGATGCTACAAAGTAATTATCCAAGCTCTAAGCCTTAAACAAGTTTCAGAGAAGATGATTTTCAAAGATTTTGCTATTTTTATTTTCCTTTCTGTGGCCATGGTAACCATAGTTACAGCCGGAATTTAATCCCTCGAACAACTTTGGTAGACCTTTACCCAAGGAACATCCCTACTAAGTTTCATTAAGATTGTACCAGCAGTTTAGGATATGTTTAAAGGAATTGTGGACAGACGGAGATGGTCGCCGGACGACGACCGATCACAATACCTCACCTTAGCAGTTCGTGCTCAGGTGAGCTAATCAAAGCAGCGTTTTCTGTCGCGAAAGTACCATTATCATAAACAAAAGCGTTGTTATTTGTAACAAAAAGAACCGTTATCTGTAACGAAAGCAGGATTATCTGTCGCGAAAGTACCGTTATCTGAAACAAAAGCGCCGTTATCTGTAGTAAAAACTCCGTTATCCATTGCGAAAGCACCATTATCTGTTGCAAAAGCGTCGTTACCTATTACGAAAGATTCGTTATCAGTAATGAAACCACCGTTATCTGAAGCAAAAGCGCCGTTTACTGTCAGCAAAGTACCGTTATTGGTACCGAAGTCAGTGATCTGATACGAAAGTATCGTTATCTGTGACGAAAGCACCTTTATCTTCAGGGAAAGAACCGTGACCTGTAGTGAAAGTACCTTTATCTGTAACGAAAGTACCGTTATCTGTATGGCAAGCGCCGTTATTTATACTAAAGTTATGTTTTCTATAGCCAAAGCAACCTTATATATTTGCGAAAGCACTGTTATCTGAAACGAAAGTAACCGAAAAACACGGTTTTCTCTGTTAATCGTGCTGTGCGATGAAAGCAAGGTGTTCTGCAACCAAAGTACCTTAATCAGAGACGAAAATGCTGTTATCTGTGTCGAAAGTAACACGTAGTTTGATTTGTACAAGCTTTATGCCGAAGAGCCTCCTGTCTCATTCTGTGAAGAATATATCGTCTTTAACAAAACAATCCGCGCAAAGACACAAAGACCTTTTTCTGTGACGAAATTATCGCGTGCTTTGTGAACAAAGTCTATTGTTGTGACGAAAATACCGCTCTCTGTGAAAAGTATTGAATCGGAGTTTATCGCCGTTTTAATAGCTTAGGCAATACCACGGGGGTCTTTGCAACTGTGCAAGTGTTTTCAGGCTTTCTCATACCAATACTGATACGAGATGACAGGCGAAAAATGCCGGAAAGGAAGATTGCTCCAATCGGGTATGGAATTCGCAATCACCATGTCGCGAGTCAGATACGACCAACCGCGTAGCTACCCGGGCTTGTACTCTTACTTTACAGTGGGGAAATTTCAAAATTTGCTCAGCAAAATCTTTCACGATGCTATCTTTCATTAACCTAGCTTACCTTATTGTTAAGTTGTAACATGTTTTCTTTTCCTTATTTTATATCAGTAAATACCTAATATAGATATTCAGTATCTCGACATTATCATCAATCTGAAAATGAAATATTGATATTAGTTCGTTTGACATGGACATAACAGCCAATAATCCTCCCCTGTTGACTGGCAAGAAATTGAGTAGGGTTGTATTTTGACTTTAGGAAATTAGGTGAAAGTGAAATACACGATTTTTTATTGCTCTTGAGGAAAAAAGCACCAGAAGTATAAAGCAAAATGTATAATGTGTATGGGAGAGAGAGAGAGAGAGAGAGAGAGAGATGTATAGTCATTTTTAAAAGAGCGTCATTTCTACATTTCATTTAAATCCAGCTGTACCAGTTACAGGGTTTTATATACTGTGTCCGTCTTCAACCGATTTCACTGTCTACATTATCTTTCTTTCATTCCCTCTCTCTATCCCCAATTACTGCTCACATCTTCATCCAAAGCTTTAGCAAGTCCAAGAAAATATACGCAAGCATGCAATTCAACTGTTACCAATGGCAATCATTTAACCATTAACATGTATCACAATAGTACCGGTCATGGCAGGACCAAACACATCGATCTCATAGGATATAGTAAATGGTAAATTTGATATCGAAAGCTAAAGACAAAAGTCATACTGCATTGTCTTGCAGTCTGATTTGTGTCTGTTCTCTTCACAAGGGGCATCGTGGGTTACTCTATGTAGGATACTTGTTAATGATCCATCAATGATGGTATGTCCCTTCTAGTCATATTTCTCAAATCTCCAATGATTGTTTTTCATAATCCAATATATTTTCAGGCTTCAAATTTCACATAAGATAAACACCGCGGACTTCAGTACGCGAAAATATACCGTAAATATCGCGTGTAGAATTTCGAATCGATTTTGTAGACTTCTTGCCATATTTAATTGGGGCTGATTTAACGTTTATCGGTCCGGAATCGCGCGTACATAATGTTTGCATACTTAGACCAAAAAAGGCAACATAAAGGTAAGACATGTGTAATGGGGAACAGCTACGTGTGAAAAGAACATTCTCGTGATTTATATTTCAAATTATTACTTTACCAAACCACTTCTTTTTTAAATTTGGCTTTCTTGAAATTGTTGTTTAAAAATCCTTGTATCATCTTACAAATGCAGTGTAGAACTAACTCCCGTGAGTGCTGTTTTACATCATCCCGAAAGGAATTTAGTGTTTAAAAAACTATTTAAACATAAAAAAAATAGCTGAAATTGTATTTAAACAAACGTATGATTGCTTAACTTTTGATCATCACTTAAATAAGTATTTTCCCCCGAAACTTCTCTAGTAGCATTACCCAAGCCTTACCCTAATGTTCAGAGAATACTAGTATATGGTTTAAAAGCGTTAGATTCAACGCACTGCCGAGTTAGTACTGTTTGTCACCAAGGAAGCTTACATAAAACATTGTCGTAATATCTGAAATAAATTGACGTGAGATCGACAATGAAGATCAAAGCGTTACAAAGTTCTGTCGATCTCGTAATGGTAGGTTTCCAAGTAAACTTTTAGAAATGCAATGACTTTTGTTAGGGTCGCAGTTTTGCCAAGTGAACTTTTGAAAAATTGCAATGACTTTTGTCTGCAGTTTTGCCAAGTATACTTTTGAAAAATTGCAATGACTTTTGTTAGGGTCGCAGTTTTGCCAAGTTATTTTTTTAAAAATTACAATGACTGTTGATTGGGTCGCAGTTTTGCCAAGTAAACTTTTGAAAAAAAACGCAATGACTTTTGTTATAGTTGAGTAACTTAGTCAGCGGTAAGTAAATAAAATGGAACCAGTGATACTCGTTTTTAAGATCTATGGCTGTGCCAAGTACTGGTTCCTTGAATTGAAGGCTTGGACCAGACACAACAGTATCAGGGTGGAATTTAGGTGGCATATACATAGATTATGTTTCCTACCGTAAGCGACTGGTCCATCGACGAATTTGTCCAACAGCCTTCACTCCTCTTTTCTTCACATCTCGTTGTATCAGGGCATCCAAAATGGCACCTAAATCTTACCTACGTGCCAACATGGTATTACATGACGTAATTATCTGATCAAATGGCTGGGTCTTTATGGTCGAGAGTTTGTGGACAAGGCAACATCGTGGAGACCTCATAACAAATAGTACCGGTAGATCACCACGAATGTGTACACAGGTACACTGTCACTCATATGCGAGAAATAATCTCAAGCCAGTGAAATTCTAATTTCAGAAATAGGTAACGTTGAAGAGGTCGCTAAATTCCTTATAACAAAATAGTCCTGGTAGGTCACCACAAATGCCAAAACATGTAGACTATCACCCAAATGTGAGAATATCATTTCCAAGCCAGTGAATTATTAGTTAACAGAAATAGGTAACGTTGAAAGGGTCTCTAAATCCCCTACAGCAGAACAGTACTGGCGAGTCACCACGAATGTCTAAGCAGATAAACTGCTACTCAAATGCGAGAAAAAAATCCAAACCAGTGATTTTTTAGATACAGAAATAGGTAACGTTGACGGCGTCGCTGATTTCCTTCTTATGTTAGTACTGGTTGGTCTCATAATTTCAGCTGAAGTTCTTTATCGTATGGGCTACTTGGGGGAAACTTGAACAACAAAACAATACCGAATGACTGGAACCAGAATATATCGCAAGTCATGGTAAAACATGTCCCAGCTATCAGTGCACCAGGGAGTTTAAAGAATGGTATGCTATGTAGTTTGCCACTGACAAATTTTCGTTGTAATGTTTGCAGTATATAATAGGACGTTTTTCAAGTACTAGCATTATGCTATGTGATAGTTAGTTGCATATGATTTTCAGTCCGCTTTGATTTGTTCTTTGAAGCAGCTTTACTGCAGTTGCAATGGAGGATTGAACCAGATCGGACAACACAACTTTTCTGTGGAGGGAAACAAAAGTATTCAGTATTTCCTACCTTCAATCACATTAGGTCCATCGACAAATTTCTCCAACAGCAGATAGGTGCTTTTCCTCCTCGGCACTCTTCTTGAGCACTCTTCTTCGTAACAGGAATTCCAGGTGGCACAAAATTCCTTACCCACGTGCCAAACACACTTGGACGAAAAAATCAACATCGTGTCTTCAAGGTCGTTTGGTCCAGGCAAGACATAAAAATAGTGCACCATCGTTTAGTGACCTTGCATTTTAGTACTGGTTGGTAGCCGACATCAATTACATAGTAATAATGTCAACGAGACATGACATGCAGTTGTCACCTCATGGGTGGCAAGCAGAAAAGACGGATGCACACCTTTTTCACTGTCGCATGCCTTAGGAAGGGTCCAAAGAAGCCAAAATGGATTTTTTGTGTTCGCGATATTATAATTTAGTGTTACTTCAGCCCAGCGCTGAATTTAGAAGCAAAATTTGGTACACTGTCGTAATGCAACAAACTGTCAAGCCACAAAATGCAATGACCTCGGTGACTAACTGAGAAATAAGTAGGAACTGGCATTGATAGGAAGAGCATGTTCGTGAAGCTGCCTTCAAGTGGCAAACGTGGGAATTGTTTTTCCTTTCAACCTTTATGTGTGATACAACTACAATAACGTTGAAAAGCATGGGATTGGACAGATTTATTGTCAAATTATTTATGGGAAATATTGGATTTGAAAACATGGTAGGGCTATGGGGAGAAAAAAAATCTTACCTTGCTTGCATTCCTCTAGAAAGGCCCTCTTCGGTGTAATACCGGAAAACGCCCCGTCATAAATCACGAAAACCCATGAAAATCAAAATATGGTGCCCAAAAATTGCAATTGTTTTTTCAGATTCACTCCGTATTATATTTGTTAGCGGAATGTAGCTCAAAATTTCATTAATTTCTGCTTTTAACTTGAGAAAAAAAAACGCTACATGTATGCATTGACTGTATAGTAACGGAGCGTTTGCCGGTATTACACCCATTCTTCTTCAAGAATTCCGTTTCTGAAAACGTTTTAATTTGTTTCTCTGTTTAATTTCTCAGCTGCCCTCATTAAAGTCGCATTTAAGAGTTCAGGGGTTAAACAGAGAATCAAATAAACCGTTTAGGTTTGAAATTTCGCGCAGCCCCTCGTTAAATATGGCATTCTTTTATACTTTCCTGTGTCTTACTGCACGACGCAGTAATATCACAGAAGTTTAAAAACCTGTAAAGTAATGTACTTGTAAGTATCGGGATAAAATATTTTCACTGTTTTCGCACTAAATATCATAATGCATGACTGTTACCATACTCCATCCAGTAGACGACTTTTTGCCTCCTGCAACAGACCACGTTTAAGGCAAAAATAAGAAAATTAAAGATAGTTTCCTCTTTCCATTGCCAGCATGTATTCGCATATTGTCATGTAGAGAATCTGAATTTCAGTAGATTATCCACATTTGACAATGTTTTCAAAGTTTCCCGCAGACGCTTGCTCATGGGTGGTAATTGGTTAAAGACTCCGTTCTACACAACACACAGTCCACCGAAAAAAACGCAAAATCTGTAAAGAACTTGTAGTCTGATCTTAGAGCCAAACTGTGCCAGATTGTGCGAGGATTTTTGCCCCCCCCCCCCCCCAAAAAAAAAAGAGCTGAAGAATGAAGTATCTCGGTCTTTTCTATTCGCCGGAAAAGTCAATCCATTAATTTGGCACCACAACAGTCAAACGACACATAGTTACATTCCTTTTTACGTGCTCGGTCCAGAGCAAAATCACATGTTCGTTATTAGCATTTTCTGTCCTTCCTTGGTCCTTATTGTCACAAAATCACCATACTAACTGACTTACAATGCTTAAACTGGTTATGTTTGCCATTCCTTGCGAAACACCCAAGTAGCACGAGGTGCACTTGCTCCACCTGTGTTTCGTGTCATTTGGAACTCACAATGCAGGCAACGGCAACGCTCTTTCGCTTACGGACATTGAAGGCCATGTGCAATTCGTATGATCATATTTGGAATTCTGTCTAAATTGCGTCTTTGTCATTTGAATGAAAACGATCGCTCTCGTGCTTAACCTGCCGCGTGTAAATTACCTTTTTTTTAAATTGACCAAGGTAATGTTGATTTTTTTTTTTTCTCTTCTTGTTTTAGTAACAAAACAAGTTATCTGATCCGTATCCACAATATATGAGCCATGCTCTGGCAAAAAGGAGCTTACTGCATCTCCGAGATGCATGATACGAATCAAGTCATCACAATATGAAGCACCGTTTAGTATATAAACCTATTGAATCATGAGGTACACTGGTCATTTGACATACAGAAAATTGACCAATAACGAAAAGTTTCGACCTAGGTCAGCCTGCGCAGTCCGCGCAGGCTGACCTGAGTCGAAACTTTTCGCAGATGCATTAAGCACCCTTTTCTCATATTATGGCTCGTACGTAGTTGCCCTAATGAACAATATTTGTTCGTAGTATGAACTTGATATATACTGAGGTAAGTTGATGCCAGTTCACCAATCTGTATAAGAAACGGTGTACATATTGATTTGAAATGGGCGTAGCAAAGCCAACCAGCAAAATAATTTCGTAAGTGTATGGACAAAGATCAGATTGTACTTCCGAACAGACTGATTTAACTCTTCGCCAACCGATAAAATTTATAGACCGGTCTAAATTGTTTGCATTTGCGGACGACAAAATACGTGACTGGAGAATCGAAATTTGATTTGGGAAAGGTAGAGATCATCGTGGGAAAAGGAGAAAATGCCGGTTTCAAGCATGTTCTCTTTTTCACACAATGTTTTCAAAAAGCTTGAACATCGAGGTCGTCAAAAGTCGTCATTGTGTGTTAAAGGGTTAAGTCTGTACCTGTCGAGTTGGACATTTATCCACAGAGAGAGAGGTAATCCTTCAATGGACATTCCAAGCGCACTGCTGGTATTAACCAAACAAGCCCGACTCTCACTCCCCCTACCCATAGTGCCCACTACCTTTAGTACTGACCCCGCACCATTGGCATGGGCATTTTCTTTACTATATTTCTAGCAAGAGCCCTTGGGCCAGTGAATTGTGCGAAGTACTGGTAAAAGAAACTCCAGGAATGCATAGATAAGTGCACTGGTCGCCGCGATATAACTGAAATAATGTTGTAAAAGACGTTAAACATCATAAAATCAATCTTCTGCAGTGAAGAGTGTCTCTGCGAATCTACAATTTATTGAATATGATTAGACCTCAGCCACGTAGGAAGCATTTCAAGATTGGGGGGGGCTAACTTCGAAATACTGAGATTTTTTGCGTGGTAATTGCATTGCGCTAAAAACTCATATTTTAGTTACTATGATTTTCAAAATTATTGGGGGGGCTGAGCCCCCCCCTAGCCCCCCCCCCCCCCCCCATTCATACGGGCCTGGGCCTACAGAGCATTAATCCTTTACCAAACAATTCCTGGTTTTCCCGACCCCTGAAAGAAGCCTTTGAAAACATTATGGAAAGGAGAAAATGCTGGTAAGCAGCATTTTCTCCTTTCCATAATTTTTCGAAAGGCTTCTTTTTCTCGGGCTCGTAAAAACCGGGAATGATAACCTGTCTGCTATGAAGCATCACCGACCCTATATCTACTAGGGAAAGTAGGGCTTAAAATTACCAAAGCTATTACCCAAGTCTAAGAACACAGGAAACTACATCTCCACAAGAAAGACTTCTTTAACCCATTACCACACAATCCCTACTTTTGACGACCTTGAAAGAGAAACCTTTGGAAAACATCGTGGGAAAAGGAGAAAATGCTGGTAATCTGCATTTTCTCCTTTTCCCACAATGTTCTCGTCCCTTCACAAAACAAATTTCAAATTTTCAGTGACTTTAATTTTGTCGTCTGCAAATGCTTTCAATTTGGACAAACCTAAAATATTGTCGTTTGGTAATGAGTTAATATATCAGGTATTAACGAAGAAACAAAACTGCTACTAGATCTACAAGACCAACATTTACTTAGAGACAAAGAATAGGCTACTTACCTGTAGATGGCAGAGCTGCTTGGAGCTGGTATGATGTATACCCATTAACTGTACACATGTAGTCTGCATAATGTTCAATACGTTTTTTAAAGAAAACGACAAGGTATTATCGTAGGCATAATATCGAAGCTAATCCAGTCCCGTCAATTCCTGGATCCTTAGCTCGATTTTGAAAGTTTCGCGCTCTGAGCTATTTTTAAAAGTTACACCAGACCTCTTTTGAAACGAAACGCTGACAGACTCCAGAAAATTACCGTCTGACATATTTTTAGACAAAAGACGTATTGTTTGAGGGTGTTCCTGTAATTGTAATAATGTATCTATTTTCTAACAAATACTCTAACCTTTCTAAACGTTTATGCTGATAAAAGACCTATAGTTATCTAGAGCGGAAAAAAGTTATGATCTATTTTTAGACAAATTTATACGCTAACCTATCAGACGCTAACTTATCGAAACGTTATTAAGTGATTAAGTGTCAGATCGCTGGAGAAGGCATCAGGCCGAAAGCGCTAAGGTTAAATGATCATTTAAAACTGTTTGAGAACGTTACACTTCTGACATACATACATGTATATACTGACCGAGTAGAAAGCATTGTGGAAGAAGTAAAAGGAGGAAAGATAAAAAAAAACGCATTAGTATAGACGCGGACTTTCAGCTGTCAAATTTATCTGCGCCCCCCACCCTTCTTTCTAGAATTTCGCATTAGCCAATACAAAAATTTCACTTAATTGGTCATTGTCAAAGAGGAATAAGTGTTTTGCAGGTTTTGAAGGGGAGTAACTTATTTACTTATAAATGAGTAGAAATACTGACATGGTTCTGTCCCTTTATTCAATCTCCGGTTCATGGCTCACAATTTAAAGCACATTGCGCCTCTATAAAAAGAAAAGGAATTTTTAGACTTACCACATAGATAAGTAACACAGATAAAAGAGAAGCGATAAAGCAAAATATAAGTTTCTTCTGTGCTAAATTTTCAAAAAAAGTTGATCGAAGGAGCAAATGCTTAACCCCCTACCAAACAATCCCTAGTTTTTAAGGCCTTGATTTGTTTTATTTGTTTTATGTTGTTTTATTGCGCAGCGTCAGCTTTGGTCATTTAGCGCGCATATCTGTGTTAAAAGTTAATAAAAGTGGAGTTGTTTAAACTGAATAAAGTTTGAATATGTTAATAACAATAAAATAATTGAATTAAGAAGTATGCAAAAAAGGGCATTATCGAGTTACAGACAATGTTTGTATACGTTAATGACAATAAAAGAATTGAATTAAGAAGTATGCCTAAAGGGCATTATCGAGTTACAGGACAATCCCTATATACTCAAAAGTTTTAGATGATAAGATTTAAGATTGTGATAAAAAGGTTTGAAGTCAGTGTTGGATTGATAAAAAGAAGTTTTTTAAATGAAAAAGAAATATGTGTTATTTATAATGTGCATAAAATATGATATTGAGTGGCTGGGCATTCCCTGTCAACTCAAGTTTTAGATTAAAAGGCAAGACTGATAATATTGTTTTTCCTTGGAAATGTAGTCAGTGTTTGATTGATAAAAAGAAGTTTTTTAACTGAAAAAGAAATATGTGTCATTTATAATGTGCATAAAATATAATACTGAGTGGCTGGGCATTCCCTGCCTACTCAACAGCTTTAGATTAAAAGGCAAGACTGATAATATTGTTTTTCCTTCGAAATGAGGTTAAAACTGGTAAAGGTTGGAGTCTCCAATGGGACCAATACACTCCCATTAAAGAGGTCCTGTCTCCAATGAGATAAGGTGTCTCCAAGAGAGCCAATCCTCCCATTAAGGAGATGCAAACTGAATATTAATGAAGTAAAGAATGTTGTAAAAAGATGGGTAAGAAACTCAAGAGTAAATATCACAGTTTATTGTAAATGCCAATCTCCTTTATTAAAGCGATAATAGATTCAGCGCTGACAGAATCAAAAAGATTTTTCAAACTATCGACGTTGAAATATTTTGAACGAACTGGCTGAAAGTCAATGCAATCTAGTAGGATATGTTTTACAGAAAAGGTTGCATTGCATGGTATACATTCAGGGGCATCATCTCTTGTCAAGAGCCAGGAATGTGTGATGCTTGAATGGCCAATTCGAAGTCGTGCAATTATCATTTCTTCTCGACGAACGGATCTGTAAACGGGATACCATTCACCAAGGGATGGTTTAACTGAATGCAGTTTATTGAAAATATCAGCATCCCACTGGGATTGCCAAGAAGATTGGATATGTGATAAAACGGAGGATTTAAAATCAGTGTGTGGAACTTTAAAATCTGAAATGGGAAGGTTAAGTGCAGATTTAGCAGACCTATCGGCATTTTCATTGCCTTTAATGCCTACATGACTTGGAAGCCAGCAGAACACCAATCTATTCTTAGAAGAACTTTGTGAGATCCTTTCAAGTAAACTGCAGATTAAAGGATTCTCAAGTCGTTGATTTGAAAGGGCCTGTAATGTTGACAAAGAGTCTGAAAAGATAATAAAACGGTTGGAATTAGAACTTTCAACTAGATTAAGGGCCAGATCTACTGCTTTAATTTCAGCAGAGAAGATAGAGGAGTTGTTTGGAAGGCGGCATTTTAAGCTCCTTTGTCCATAAACAGCGGCAGCTGCTACAGAATTGCCTTCTTTAGATCCATCTGTATAGATGGGTTTGAAGGAAAAATAATGCTCCTTTATCTCGTTGTATCTAGCATGAAATACAGTTCTATCCGTGACAGACTTTTTGTCAGATGCAAGGTCAAATCTGAATTCTGCACTGTTTAGTGTCCATGGAGGGATTTCAGAGATTTTATAGTCGGCAATAGACTCGGTGTCTATGCCAAGGTTATCTACAATGGGCTCCATGCGGATACCAAATGGCGGAATAACATTTGGTTTCCTTTCAAAAAGAGATTTATATTCAGGTTTAAAGACAACGTTATGAGTTGGATTAAAACGATTTGACTTAAGTTTTAAAATATATGGAAGTGAGAGTTTTTCTCTCCTGTAAGAAAGAGAAGGTTCATTAGCCTCAACATAAAGACTATTGACGGGAGAAGTTCTGAAAGCTCCAAGTACAAGACGTAGACCTTCGTGATGTATAGAATCGAGAATTTTCAGATAGGATTTACGGGCCGATCCGTATACAACAGATCCATAGTCCAACTTGGAGCGAACTAAAGACCGATAAAGCCGCAAGAGGACTTTACGGTCTGCTCACCATTCAGAATGAGCCACAACCTTAAGAAGATGAAGAGCCTTCTTGCACTTCTTTTTAAGTGCAGTGATGTGAGGAAGGAAAGAAAGCTTTCTGTCAAAGATGACTCCAAGAAATTTAAACTCAGAAACGACTTCAATTTTAGTTTTGTCCAGATAAGTTCAGGATCTGGATGAACACGTCATAGATTACAGAGGTGCATGCACTTAGTTTTGGACTTTGAAAATTTGAAGCCATTTTCATCAGACCATTTCTGCAATTTGTTGAGACAATGCTGAAGTTGTCTCTCAATAATATTCATATTTCGAGATCTGAAGCATATGACGAAGTCATCAACATAGAGGGAACAGTCTACACCAGGACAGATAGCCTTAACTATACTGTTTATTTTTACACTGAAAAGTGTAACAGAGAGAATACATCCTTGGGGTACACCCATCTCCTGTTCACGGGCTCCCGAGACAGTATTACCAACTCGGACGCGGAAAAGACGTTCATCCAAGAAGGCTGAAATAAAAAGAGGAAGACGGCCTCGAAGACCAAAGTCATGCAAGTCTTTCAGAATTCCGTATTTCCAAGTTGTATCGTAAGCGCTTTCAAGGTCGAAAAAGACAGATACTACATGCTGTCTATTAATAAAGGCTTCTCTGACAAAGGTTTCCAAGCGGACAAGATGATCTATGGTGCCGCGCTGGCGACGAAATCCACTCTGTACATCAACGATGAGGTTGTTTTTTTCTAAAAACCAGACAAGCCTGTCGTTAACCATACGTTCTAGGGTCTTGCAGAGACAACTAGTACGAGCTATTGGCCGATAGTTAGCCGGGTCACTAGCATCTTTGCCAGGTTTTGGGATAGGAATGACAAGTGCTTCCCGCCAGGATGCAGGAAAATCACCTGACTGCCAGATATCATTAAAAATGTCAAGTAAAACTGAGAGGGAAGTAAAAGGTAAGTGTTTTAAAAAGTGGTAATGAACTTTATCTGGGCCAGGAGAAGAATCATGAGCTTTATTCAGAGCAGATTTTAATTCTTTAAAACTGAAGAGTTTATTATAATGCTCTGAATTCGAAGACTTGAAATTAAGCTTTTTCTTTTCTTCTCTAGCTTTATTCCTCTGAAACTTTTCTGAATAGTTTGCAGAGGAAGACTTTTTGCAAAAGGTGTCAGCAAGAGCATCAGCTATATCCTGGGGAGATTCCAATGAAGTATTGTTAACTTCAAGATGACTAAGAGGGGACTGGCCTTTGCCATTGATCTTTCTGATCATATCCCAGGTTTTTTTAGTAGTAGTTCTACTATTCAACTTAGAGACATATTGTCCCCAGGCCTTGCGCTTACTTTCTTTAATGGTACGACGGGCTTTTGCCCTGGAAATACGGAATAAGTAAAGATTATCTTTGGTAGGCCTGAGATTAAATTTTCTAAGGGCCTGTTTTCTGTCTCTGACAGCCTGTTTACAATCATCATTGTACCAAGGCTTGTCAGGTCGTTTTGGGTTTGTCGAGGTCTGAGGGACGGTATGTTCAGCTGCATCAATTAATAGGGAAGTGAAAAGTTTTGCAGGATCATCGCAATTTCCAAATTTATCATGTGTAATGGTCTGTTCACATAGGGTTTCAAATTTATTCCAATTAGCTTTGGAAAGCTTCCATTTCTGCGGTCGTACACTGCTGGACGGTTGTGTAGATGAAAAGATAATGGGGAAGTGATCACTTCAACACAAATCCTCAGTCACTTTCCAAGTAAAATTGGGAAGTAAGACTGGGCTGCATAATGTTAAATCAATGGAAGAGTAAGATCCAGTTGCTGGATGCAAGTAGGTTTTGGAATTGTTATCATTCATGAAAGACAGAGAGTTGTTCGAAATGAAGTTCTCCAACTGGAGACCTCTCTGGTTGGTGTCATTGCAACCCCACATAACATTGTGACCATTAAAATCCCCAGCAAGAATATAGGGGGATGGCAATTGTGAAATGAGATCATTCAGATTGGTCTCATTGATAGGTATGCTTGGCGGGAGATATAAAGAACACAGTGTAACAGCACTGTGTATAAGATAACCTGACAGCAACAGCTTGCAGGTTTGTATTTAAAGAGATAACTTTGTGAGGAATGTTGTTGTTTACAATAATAGAAACACCTCCTCTGGCTTTTTCACCTTCGGTAAAAAATCTTGTTGTAAACACAATGATATTTGATAGTGATATCATCCTCCCGTTTAAGGAAGGTTTCTTGCAGACAAACAGCAACTGGTTTGTGATCATTGATTAAAGTGAAAGTTCGTCAAAGTTTGACTTCAGACCTCGACAATTCCACTGGATTATGGTATCCATAGTGCATAAGGAAAGTATAAAGACTAAAGTAAAAAGTGAGGCCGTAAACCAATGCATTTTAAAATAGACTTGTTAAGATTTAATTACAGATGTCTCGGCTTTGGATGATTGCCAAGCGTCAAAAGCCTTGTTCCATAGATCTTTGGAAGAGGACCAGATAGAGGCTTCTGAATCTGAAGCCTCACCTTTCAGATTTTCAGTATCTGCATCCATGTCCTCTAGCTCCGAAAATCTGTTGGAGGTAGGGACAGGATCATTTACTTTGACTGTGATCTCACAAGATCCTTGGTTATCTTTAGATTGTGGTTTAGATTTGGAAAAAGACCTTTTAGGAGGTCGCGGTGTATGATTGGGATTGTTATCCTTGGATGAGACGTTAGGTTTTGTTGTAGACTGTGAAGATGGAGGTTGTGGTTTCTTAGGTGGTTGTGAAGAGGTAGATGGCTTTGGAGTTTTCCGTGAAGAATTTTGTGAAGGTGTAGATGGCTTTGAAGTTTTTTGAGACGAACTATTTTGAGAGTTTGTGGGTTTTGAGGATGCCGAAGAGGTTGTGTTTGTTTTAGATACAGATGGAGAGTCAGGAATTAGTTTGGACAAGGTGGATGGAGGAAGAAGTTCTTTCAGTTCAGAAGCTACATCAGGAAATTTTTGAAGTAGAACTTTCGCAAGAATTTTACAAGTGCTGCAGTCGTCCTTTTCAGTTGACGAGCCAACAACATCTGCATAACTAGGACCAGAAGAGGTTTTCTTGCGTTGTTCAAATATTTTCCTTGCCTCTGGAAAGCTAACATTATTGTTGTATTTAATGGAAAGGATTTCTTTTTCTTCCTTCCATACAGGGCACTCTCTTGAAAAAGTAGAGTGTTGAGACTTACAATTAATACAAAGAGGAGGATTTGAACAAGTAGTGCTGTCATGGTCAGGTCCTTGATGAGCACATTTAGAACATGTTTCTTGGTTAGGGCATTTACTGATGTGATGGCCGTACCGCTGGTATTTAAAACATCGCAAGGGGTTTGGCACATACACATCTACTTTTACTACTTGAAAGCCTATCTTGATAGAGTTTGGAAGAACAGGTGAAGAAAATGTTAAAATGTATGTGTTTGTAAGTCTCTGCTCTCCATCTCTGCGTACAGAAATCCGCTGAACATCGGATACACCTTTTTGCTTTAGGTTGTCTTTAATTTCTTGCAAGGAGTTGCAGTATGTAAGTTCTTTACATCTTATTACTTCCTTACAAGAATTGAGTGTAGGATGTGGAAAAATTTTAACAGATATATCAAAGAATTTTTTGTTTTTCAAAAGATTCAGTGCTTGTTGATTGGTGAGACATTCAACAAGGAGAGTCTGGTCTTTCAGTTTTTTAACAGATTTAGGAGTTCCAAGGATGCTAGATATTTGTTTTTCAATTATAAAAGGAGAGAGCTTTATGACTGGTTTTGAAGGATCCTGGGACTGAATAACAATAAAACGTGGAGAGTGAAAAGAGGTAGAAATTGAAGGTTCTGTTTTAGAGTCACTGTCTGAAAGAGGGCGCTTGCTTTCATTGAGCTTGGCCTTTTTTTGAGACGCCATGTTTGTTTGAAAAGTTTCACCACCTATGCTCCCCAGTCGCCACGGAGCCAAACAAGGGGACATGGTCTGGGGAAAACCCATTCGCAGACCATGACAGGGATACATCAGTGGCATACTCGGTATGAAATGGCTAGACTGGACAGATGCATTTCCGCAGAAAGTCCTATCAAGCTTAGACCATCATTGACAGGTTACAAATGTCAGTCAAATACCAAAAAACTTTCACCCGATTGACCCATGAGCCACCGCCTTCTAGGACTGAACAAGAAATATAATACCTTAAAAGAATGTGATATAATTATATGGAGAAGATGGTAAATTTAATTGAGAAGTGGATGTAAAAGAAAGAGTATATCAGATGTCCTAGGGCAAGGCATGACCAGCCGATTGATCAGGTCGGGCCTTCCTGACCTCCCGTTTAGCCCAACTTAGGGCCAAAGTGGTGTGTTGCAAATACAGGGCCTAGCCAATCCCTGATGTCACTCAACCACCAGGATGCCGTCATCAGGCGACACGGGTCGCAGCCCACGGCAAACGGGCAGGTCCTTTTTGGTGGGGTTTTACCACTCTGCAGGACTACAACCGGGATTTTTTCTATTCCCCCTACCCGGCTGGGGGGCTATAAGGCCTTGAGGTACCAGACTAGAAAACATTGTGGGAAAAGAAGAAAATTCTGTTGCTCAGCATTTTGTCCTTGTCCCACAGAGTTTTCTACCCTACTGGAAAAAAATCTATTTTTCAGTAATGTTCAATTTGTCGTCTGCAAGTGCTTTAAATTTGGACAAGTCTAAAATGTTGACGTTTGGTAAAGAGTTAAACGAAATAATACTTTTTTGGCACCATATATTTTCTTAATCCTAGTATTGGCAATAAAGCTGCACAAAAAGACTTCCTTCTGGAGTTATTGCTTGAAGTAAGTACCACTTAATCAACGGACATTAACTGTCCAGGGCAAAATGTGCAGAGCATTCTGCTAGCTATCGTTTTAACTCTTTTGGCGCCAGATACGGATGTGTAATCTTCTGAAAATGGGACAGATTTTTATCTTCTATACTTAATTGAATACACACGCAGTGCAAAGATCGGACTGCATGTTCTGTGCAACCGGATTATCATCTATAGTATCTTCAAACGCTTAATTTTCAGGCCCATTACGCTGAAAGGATTATTATTTTTAGAAGCCTAGAATCTTATTCTAGACTGTGATTTTTGGAATTAAGACCGTCTTATCGTGAAAATGAATGCCCTGCATTTAATTTCATGGACAGACAGAGAGACAGAGCAATTTTCACGATCCCTTTCATGCTTTGCAAATGCCAAATATTTCAATCTCGGCAAATTATTGATGCAAAAGAAATTGTGTTCAGATTAAATGATTAACAGATCTAGAATACGTTTTCATGCTGAATATGTTCAATGTGAGTTTTAAGAAATGTGAATCGCGTTGAAATGTAAATGAAAGAGTTATTTTCTTGCTCGAAAAATGTTGTATTGTACAAAAGTGAAACGATTTTATCTATTACGTATTCATAGAGAAAATGATATAATAGGCATGGTGACTGGCTCAGAGGCACGTTCATGTGTATTGTAAAAAAAACATCTCTTTTTTTTTTCTGTGAAATCATCAGTCCTCGGAAAGAAATTTGCCGAGCCATAGATCGAGCCCTCGACGCGCTGTTTTCAAATAATGCACGCCACGGACTGAGTTAGCCAGACTCGACTCAACGTACATTAAGGTGCTTATTTAGGTTGTATGCCGTAAATCAAACTTGTCGAAAATACCGACTCTTAAGATTAGATATTTTTTCTTTGCATTTGCAATAACCGTACTTTGACATTTGATAAAAGATTGGTTTTGGGCCTTTCAGTAACGAAATTGTTGTCTTGCAAAATGAGAATCTGTATATTTGTATCATATATTACGTTATCACACCGGTTTTAATACGAATCCTTGCAATCGAAGCTTGTTACTGGTCACGTGACATTCCCATAAGTCTTTGCTATACTCTGACGCATGATCTATACGTTAAAGGCCGTTTGGCCTATTTAAAAAAATCAAAGGACTGATAGTCCTGAGAGTCGCCTGTTGGGTAATGGGTTAGAAGTTTCACCCTTTTTTTGTTCAAATCTATTAAAAGCATTCAAGATACAAAATAACTTAACCACAAGACAGTATTATATGCAAGCATATTTCTGAGTTGTCATCCTAAAAAATGTGATGGAAATCAAAATTTAGGCACCAGGACCAGCTTTAATAAGTTCAACGATTTTTACTCACAGACAACAACCCTTTACAAATAAAGACCAGATTATCTTCTGGTATAGGATCTAGTGACATACTTTTAGACCAAAAATGCCCTTTTGCAACTCGCTCATATCTAATCTTAGCAGTCTGACAGTTTCATAAGTATTAGACTGAACATGAATGGATTATGCAGCTCTATTACGGTTTCGCCTGATTTGACCTAATGACAACCTTTAGGCTTTTTCTTTTAACCCCAGGTGACCTATATTCAGTTTGTCAAAAATACTATTGAGACAAACAGCCGGGCAATTTCATGATCATTGGAATGAACTGTAGCCTTTGGAGCACAAACAAATGTATTTGACTCAGTGAACTACCTGTCCTTTGGAAATAATTTGTTTTTATTGTTGTCCAGGTTAAGGTTTTGACCAGCAATAGACTCTATGAATGTGGCTGCTACAACTAAATAAAATCTATAACCCAACAGCATGATCATCAGCCTTTAATATTTTTCTGCGTTTTATAACGCCCCAGGGATTATAGTGCTTCCACACCAATCGAAAATTGTCTACATGTATATTGCTTTGGTGTAAATTAGATGTTTGCGATTCGCTTTATTACCCTTTACAAAAACCCTTCTCAAGATTACAAACACTCCAATAAAGAACTTGTTGTTCGAGCGGGTAAACACTGATCTGTTCTATTATATTTGAATTATAGCGGAGTAAAAAGTCAATTTCTCAGATTGCTGGTAACGTTGTTAAAACTGCGTAATTCAAATTTTGGCAGTTACAAAAGCACCTTGCGTTCTAACACCCGCACTAATAAATTGTTGTTTAATGAATACTAGATCTAGGTTAATCGCTCATTGAAAAAAAAAACAGCAGGCTTTAACAAATTTGGCCGTCTTTATGAACGAAAACCAATTAAATATAGTAAACTTCAAAGCACTCTCTCTGCATAGGCCGGTTCAGCGACTGATTATACGTCACGTGATTACAAGATCTATATTTGTCGCAAAGCTACAATCCGGGAAAACACCTGCAAAGCGATGACTTGGTACAACCTAGAACCGTGTGCTTTGAATACGTTATGTACGATCTCTGATGCACCTAGAATATGGGTGTGCAAAGTATCTAAAGTCTAGATTAAAAAGCTGGGAAGAGGCAACGTGTAAGAATGTCTAAGAAGGCAATGCAACCATTCCAAGTCGTTATAAATCTGTTACAAAAACTAGCCTACTGTTGAGAAAAAAAAGCAAATGAAAGCTTCCATGTTAACTCGGCATCGCCTTTCTCTGTCCAATCATAGGTTGAACGTTGAATTGAAATAAGGCTTGCAGTTAGGCTTGTAAGATTGTAAGAGTTAGAGTGTACTTCTAATAGGTAATGATCAAACAATTTTCACTGCGAATTGTCCACAAATAGAAGCAGAAAAGATGCTTGTAGTTGAAAATTTCTCAGCGTGTCTGCAGAATTGTTTAGTTCACGGCAGCTATTTTTACATATACGTAATGCGCTATTTTTAGAGATGATGTCTTACACAGACATCAGGCTAATGTGTACCCTTGCGGACGAAATTATTGTTTCAAAGGTTTGAACCGTTAAACAGCTGAGTCTTTATAGACATATTCATTATCACAAAGGCACAATTGTAAATTATTTACAACAGAAAAAAACTAGGTTGTTCACCGAATAATAAGAAAACTATGTTTTATCTCATAAACCGGAACTTGGGACAGGAAGCAGTACAAGGCCGGAGGTATGCTTACGTCACCCCATAGATCAGGACGATAACAATGAAAGACTGTTTGCTACGCAAACATGCGACTCAAAAAACACTATTTGAAAATGTTCTTATTTGTCTCCCTTCTTTACTGGCGATTTGCCAGCCATACGCTTACTTAATTTAGCGATAAATCACCGCCAAATTTGGTTACTTGTAGATTAATAATAAAAAGAATAGCTCCCTTTAGGATGTATGTATTAACCCTTAACCACACAATCCCGACTTTTGAAGACCCCGAGAAAGAAGCCTTCTGAAAACATAGTTGGAAAAGAAGAAAATACTAGTAACCAGTATTTTCTCCTTTTCCCACTATGTTTTCTCCCCTTCCCAAGAGAAATTTCAAATTTTCAATCAATTATATATTGTTGTCTGCAAATGCTTTCAGTTTGGGCCAGTCAAATATTTTGTCGTTTGGTAAAGAGTTGAAGGATTGTCAGAGGGGGAAAAGATAACTCCTTACAAGCATCTATCTATCCATGATCCGCCAATGGTTACAAAGCTTGCAAGACGCAAAACATTGTGTACGAATAATTTTAGAAATGTCCAATTTGAAAGCTTATTCAAACTGACAGAGAAAATTTGACTAAAAAGATCTTTTTTATATCAAAATCGTGTATACCAGTGTTTCCTCTTTACCCGTTATGATTTCAAAATTTGTATTCACTGTGGTCCTAAAAACGTATTTGATATTTGATAAAAAGGTTAATTGAAGAAATTGTGGTTCGTATTTGTACGAGATGATTGTGAGATAATTGACATTTGTTCGGCAATTTTGAATGCTGTAACTTGGCTCGATATCATTAATATACTAGAACTGGAGCTTGGACTGACATTTGATGAATGCTAATAGGTCGGGTTCTGAACTAAAAGCAGCGATTGTGAAAATTGCAAGGGTTGTTCGAAAAGTATCTGGAAAGCTGTTTAACTTTTTTTTTATACATGTGTTACAAAATTATGTTGAAAAAAATCGACAGAAAAATCCTATAATGCGCTGTTGGTATGATTAAGTTTACAGACTTGAAAGATGTTCAAATACTGTATTCCTTTGATGTACACAACTTCAGCCTTCAGAGCTTATTTGCGAGAGCTTTTTTACAAATAGATTGTTGCGGGAGACCACTCCTTCATGCGTGGCTTCATCCCGGTTTAAATACGATATCTAACTACTGCTCTAGTTAAAATTCTCTTTACTTCAGTGGTTATGGTGTTGGCCGTTCGTCCGGGTTCTAGCTTCGAATCCTGCCCGGTCCCTACATGTATGGTATGCATTTGTCCATTTTTTTCCCATTCTTTTTTTGTTACGGACTTTGTTCGTAAGATGGGGGCTCGTCCGGGATTACCTATTGAGCCATTATTCCCCTTTGTTGTCTAAAAACGGACCTTTTGCCTATTACGGCTTTGAGTCATCAATAAATGTTGACTTTCAGACGTGGTGTATTACGGGAGACCACTCCCCCATGCATGGCTTCATGCCGGTTTATATACAATACCTAACAACTGCATCAGGGAGAATTCTCTTTGGTTCTGTGATTATGGTGTGGGCCTTTCGTTTGGGTTCTAGGTTCGAATCCTACTCGGTCCCTGTATTTATGCTATGTATTCGTTCATTTTTTTTTTTTCTGTTACGGACTTTGTTCGTAAGGAGGTCAGCAAGTAGGTAATGTGCATACCATACACGAGAACTTTTCGGAACAATACAACATTGAACTGTAAAAAAAAGGTTTATGCAGACCTATTTGTGTCAATTTATGATTGTGTTTGCCGCAGTCAACTCTGTTTGATTTTTGTACACTGACTAGAAACATCACATCAGTATACTAAAGCAAAGTTTGTTCACTGTCTGATTTAAAATACAAAATCTAAAATCTCTAATTTTAGAGATGTTTTGTCGAAATTTCTTACGAAATATGTCGAATCTTTAGTATGTTAAGAAGTTTTAATGTTTAACCAAACAAATTCGAGTCTTAACAACCCTAAGCAAGGCAGTTCTTGAAAACATCGTGGGAAAGGGAGAAAATGTTGATAACCAGCATTTTCTCCTTTCCCACAATGTTTTTCACCCTATCACAGAGCTTCAATTCATATGTAGCAATTATATTGAATATGTCGCCTGCAGTTGTTTTGAAATTTGATGAGTTTGAATACTTGCGTTTGGATTTTGGGTGGAAAGATTTAAAAAACTTTGAGGTACTTTCAAACATCCATCGCAATGCTTTGAAAACACAAACCGATTTATTCCAGACAAGGTGGTGTACTAGTTAGTAAGTCGTATCATTCATCTATTAGTTTTGTAAAAGTTATGTGATATTGAAATCGCTACGTGTTGGATTTAACGGACCCGGTCTAAACAATTTTGTGTGTAAAAACAAACTTTTTTTTTTTAAATTAACCCTTTACTCCACAGATACTCATTTCTACGCATTGCTTTTGGGAGCCTTTGGAAAACATTGTGGCAAAAGGTGAAATTGCTCGTGACGAGCAATTTCACCTTTTGCCACAATGTTTTCTACACTATCAAAAGGTGTCATATACACATAAGAAACGGCTTTAACTTTGCTGTTATTCAGGGTCAATTAGACATACCATAGAAATGCCTTACGGGGTAATGGGTTAAGCTATTTCAATGCGTATACAATCTTTCGCTATCATTAATCGACTGGTTAAGATATTCTAATGGCAAAGATATTGTAAAATTGCACTGAAAATGACTCTAGCTTGTTGATATACATATTTACTCACTAATTAACAGAACAGTGATAATTACTTTTCGTGATGGTTCATTGAAATATAAAATATTAACATTGCTTTCACTTGTTCAACATTTATTCGATACTTAACCATTTCAGACACTGAACAGAGCAAAGTTATTGTCGAATTGTACAGAGGATAGTATCTCTACAGTTTGTGCATTTTTTAACGAAAAAGATTGGTATATTAATTGAATGTCAAGTTATTTAGTATTAAGACGTTACATCACTTAGCATTTGAAACAATTTTTCAATAAACGAGTCTACAATAATGTTATTAAATAAGCCTCTGGCGAGCTTAACATTTTTGTTAAAGAATTTTACATCAGAAGTCAACGAATGTCTGACTCTCTGTATCATAAAACGAAAACTTGCGAGAACTCGGTAGGTCAGAATGTTCAAAACACGGTAGAATATACACAATATTTTTCATTGATAATGCCAGACTCGGTTCACAAAGAGAAAGACGTATCATCATCGATACTTCTCCCAAACATGTGTAAGATACGAAAATTCTTAATTTGTTCTTTACACTGACTAAAAAGCATTTTGTTCTTTTCCCACAAAGAGCTTCGATCTTCCCCAGGATCATTAAAATCAGATTGTTTGGGAAAGAAAGACAAGTCCCTGTCATCATTAAAGAAGCACATTTTGAGTGCCCCTTAGGAGTTTGCTTATACAGATTTGACAGTAAAAAAGCTCTTTTTTTTTTGGAAGGATGATTACTTTCCAGCGATTCGGACAATTAACATAGCAACGCGACTGTCATATTATACTGAAAGTAGGTGAACATTGTGCATAACCTGTACACGATAACTGACAGAATTCCAATGGCTTATTTCGTTTACGCTTGTTGAATTGTGATTATGACTTTTTGTCCGAAAAAGGAAAAATGTCATGCGATTAATACATTGACCATTTAAAGAAAAATCTTGTGTTTTACTTGCTCAGGAGCAATTTTTTTTTTTTCAGAGAAAAGAGAAAATTATCTGATTTCACCACACATGCTTCCTTTCCACAGACTGGTTTCAGTTTATGAATCACATTTATTGGCTTTCGACTCCAAATCTTTTTGGCTTGTCAAGTCTAATATTTTTTTGCACAGAGTTGAATTGTGCTGTAAATAATAACTTTACGGTGTGTGCATTTTTTTTTTACAAAATCAATGGCAGAATTGATTACATAACGGATCAGGTTATTGAATTATGAAATACGGGGATATCTATTTTCAGTATACTATTGCCACCAGACGGTTTAGACTCGGAATATGGCTATGATATTTTCAAATTGTTCGGAACACAGCAACTCTACGCTTTGTATCTATTTGACAGAATCAGTGAAAGAGTTGATCAATCAAATTTCGGACAGATTACTTTGGCCTTGTATTCTTGGTGTAATCGGAGTGATCATTAACGTCTTTGTTATTGTCGTATTGATAAGGAAAGGAACAATTCACACCAAGGTTCGTGTACACGTGAGTCTGTGCTTATGTGACATATTATTGTCTGCTGGTTCGCCGGTGTTATTTATGTTACCCAAACGCATGATAAGAAAGTACCTGTTCTCCTGTAGTCTTTGGGCTGATGACAATAAGTTTACTACTGCCATGCTACGAGGGGTCAATTTGATTGCACAAACTGCACAGTTGGTTGTGTTTATTACTCTTGTATTTCTGGCTCTGGACTTGTTAATCATGATCAAATACCCTTTTCGACATGCGAAGTTTATGACTAAAAGGACGGAGACGTGTATCGTTGTTTGTGTGTGGATATTTGCCGCTCTTGTGAATATAGCTGGTGGAATTTTAGACGAATTTTATACATGCTTTTCACAGTGGTTGTATATTCGGGTATATTTAGTGACCATACCAATTTGTCTGTTGACTATGCTGATTATCTACTGCCTTGTTGTTTATGAGGTCCGTAAATTTGCACTCCGGATACCAACACAAAGAGAGATTAAATTGAAGAAGAGCGTCGTAACAAGTGTATTAATAGTAGCACTGTTTGGTGTGTGTCTGTTGCCACCGTACGCTTTGTTTGTGATCAGAATAAACTTGGAGGCGACGGCTGACTTTTTAATTGTGACACAGTGTCTTTACACGGCGCACAGCGTGTGTAACCCGATTATTTACATAGTTCGGTTACCAGAGGCTCGATACCAGATAGTTCGCTTTATAGAAGGCACCAAACGATGTCTTCATTGTGCCAGGAACTAGCGCTTAACCTGCTGAATGAGTTACACGAAACTTTCAAACCGATAGTAAAACCCTCAATTTTGTGTTTCAGGGCGTTTCAGGTGGAAATATCTCCTGTGAAGATCCAAGATCAGGCTGTGCGTTCTTTCCACATAAGGTCCTTTTATGTCGCGCTTAGGAGCCTAGTTAAGAGCTCAGATAACCCTTTCCCAAACAATCCCTGGTTTTTACGGGTCAGGAATAGCAGCCTTTTGAAAACTTTGTTGGAAAAGGAGAAAATGCTGGTTACCAGCATTTTCTCCTTTTCCCACAATGTTTTCTACCCTATCACATAGAAAAAATAATCTTTTTAGCAACTGTTAATTTTCATGTGCGAAATGCTTTGAATTTGGTCTGGTCCAAAATTTGCCACTTGAGAAGGGGTTAACACCTTACAAGCAGACATAAATTTCAAGTCCTCAAAATTGAAAGCAATAGCAGACAAAGACATAAAAATGTGACTCAAGGTTTATTTTTTTAGAAGAGTGTAAAACATTGTGGGTTAAGGAGGAAATCCTGGATATCTGCATTTTCTCTTTTTTCCACAAGGTTTTCAAATACTTAATAGTGAAATGAAGGGTTAATATTTTTCGCCTAAATTTCGAAGACTAAACAGACGTTTTGCTTCCATAGCCTATGTGTACAAATGGTGTTGCGGCTATGAACGCAGTATAACATTTCGGACTCTTTCTTGGCTGATGGTAAATGTCACATAAAAACAATTATGTGTATATAGTACAAGTAAATTTCATTTATGTCATTTAATTCTACTCTAAAAGACAGAATTTGGGATGGAAAAATTTGAAGGAATTTACAGATTGCAAATTAAAGGATGCTGAAATGATGATTTCCGTCTTCGATACAGTAGAAAACACTGTGGGACAAAGGAGAAAATGCTGGTTACCAGCAACTTTTCCTTGTCCACAATGTTTTCAAAAGCCTTCTCTATTTATTGTAAATAAATGTAAAGGTTTAACACCATGGTTTTTATTAAGTCGTACGGTCTGTACAGTCTGTCAAGAAACTATTCAGTGGCAGAAAAAACAATAAGTTTTAATACAAGTTCTAAAGGACTGCGACCCCTAACTTATCGGTGGTGTCCTTATTGTGGTGTCCGTGGTCGTGAGGTAGAGCGTCGGCCTCATAACCTAAAGGTCCTGAGTTCGATACCCGGGAGCGTGTGCCAACTTTGGAATTTTTCATTGGCTGGTGTAGTTCCCAGGAAGCAGAATCGAGAGAGATTAGTGTAAGATGTAAAATAGATATGTTTAAACTACTTATCGGTAAATATCGTGTAGCATCAACGTTTACGCAAAGGCAATTCGGCAAATCACGGCACATACCGTTTATTATTCTGCGAGTTACAGGCCATAGACTCACAAACTCATCGGTAAATATCGTGTAACATCGACGTTTGCATAGAGATCAATCGGCCAACCCCGGGAGCTTCCGTCTTTTAATTAGAGCGTCAGGGTCGTTAGTTGGCAACTTTTTACGTTTACAATTAGGCTATGGAACACTATTTGCCGTGAATAGTGCCGATTCACTTTAATATTATCACCTTGGGTATTTTAAAAGAGAGATAATGATAATGTTTATCGATCCTAAAGTGCAAAGTATTATTAATAATGAAAGTATTGCTTATAAATTGGACAATCAAAATTTTAGAAAAAAAAAGCTTAGGCCCACGAGATCTGATATTTAACAATAATTTTGAATAATGATCAATTTTGCAAATGCCCAATAGAATTTCATCATATTGAAGGTACACTTTAGTGCTAACAGGGCTTTTGAACACACTCATCATCCGATTCACCATGTTCAATCATGAATGTATCCACCATTTGCTTTAACGCAAGCCTGGTTCTACGTCCGATTCAGTTAAGAATTGTCCGTATGACGTTCAGGCTGATGTTCTGCCTTGCTTCTTCAATGAAGAGAATAAGTTTAGTACAAATTGTATAAACATAATTCAGTGAATCAAGTGTGTGCAGCAAAACATATCTTTTTAAAAAGATAGAAGGCGTAAGAAATACAGTGCACTGGAATATCGTCGGTTTACATAAAAAATCTCGTAACTACATCGAGTCATACAGATACTGATCCGAGACGACACAGTACGACTACATTTGATTTTGTCTCATACAAACTTGTGAACTATTCAAATTTTATCGTACCCTAGTAAGGCCATATAAATAAGGGCGGGCTTTTTGTACCTGAACTTTTATGCCAAGAGACTAGCAACGCTGAAAAATCTCTGAAACAATGGGATTGCCTTATGCTTCGAGATCTGTACGACTCGATGGCGGCCAGAAGCCGCTTTTAATACAAGATTGTGAAACAAATTCGAATTCCACCCTACCCTTGTAACGCCATATAAATAAGGGCGGGCTTTTTGTACCTAAACTTTTATGCCGAGAGACTAGCAATGTTGAAAAAATCTCTAAAAGTGCATGAATGCCTTATGCTTCGAGATCTGTACGACTCGATGGCAGTAACAAGCCGCTTTTAATACAAGATTGTGAAACATTCGAATTTCATCATACCCTTTTAACGCCATCTAAATAAGGGCGGGCTTTCTGTACCTGAACTTTTATGCCGAGAGACTAGCAATGCTGAAAAATCTCTTAAAGTACACGAATCCCGTATGCCTCGAGATCTTTACGACTAGATGGCCGTTATAAGCCGCATTTGATACAAGATTGTGAAACATTCAAATTTATATAATCGTATCCTTATAACAACATATAATTAAGGGCGGGCTTTTTGTACCTGAACTTTTATGCCAAGAGACTAGCAATGCCAAAAAATCTCTAGCAGTACATGATTGACTTATGCTTCGAGATCTATACGACTCGATGGCGACTAGATGCTGCTTTTAATACAAGATTGTGTATCATTCAATTTTTTCCTGCACTATAAACGGCATTCAAATTTAATGGAACCCTTATAACGATATATAATTAAGGGCAGGCTTTTCGTACCTGAACTTGTCTCACAAGAGACTAGCAATGCTGAAAAATCTCTAAAAGTACATGATTGCCTTATGCTTCGAGATCTGTACGTCTCGATGGCGGCTTGAAACCGCTTTTAATACAAGGCTGATCCGCGACGAAACGTTACGCAAATGTCCGAATCTTTCGTGTATCATGTTGCAGGCCTTATCATTATCGACCCCTTTTTATATGATACTTATTTGACCACGAATGCTATTTCATAAGCCTGTATGACGACATTGCCATATTTAGAAGTCTTTAATATAAACCTTTTACCCCACACTCCTGACTTTTCTATGACTCTGAATGGCAGGACTTTTGAAAACATTCTGGAAAAAGGAGAAAATCCTGGTAACCAGCATTTTCTCCTTTTTCCACGATGCTTTCTATCCTATCAAATACAGAAATAAAATTTTAGCAAAATCTAATTTGTCTTCTGCAAATGCTTTCAGTGTGGTTAAATTAAGAATTTTTAGGGTGGTAAAGGTGGTAAAGAGTTAAAAGAGTAGATTTTTGTGAAAACTTTGAATTACAGTATTCTAACATGTTCTCATTCTGTCGTTTATTGTATCCCTTGACAAATACTACCATCTACTAACTTCCCTGCTTAAGGGTATGCTTTCATATTTGTTATGAGACTGTTATGAGTAGCCCTCTACGTATAGCAAACCTCACACCGATGAAACGCAGGAAATACTACATATCCGAGCAATTTCCGTAATATAATTGAAATACTAATGGAAATCTGCAGATGACACTACTAAAACGTATTTGTATCAATGTTTAATGGTAATTTATGGTATAAACCAGGGCCTGTATTTACCAACCATTCTTAAGAACGTTCTTTGTCTTATTCTCCAGAATTTTCTGTGTTTCAAAGTAAAACAACTTCTGATTGGCTAAACCATTTGGTTTAGCCAATCAGAAGTTGTGTTACTTTCAAATATAGAAAATCTTGTAGAATAAGACTGAGAACATTCTCAAGAATTGTTGGTGAATACGGGCCCAGGTTCAGCTTCAGCCCAATTTTGTTTGTTTGAATGGTGTTTTACGCCGCCTTCAACATTATTTCAGTCATATCACGGTGACAGCTCATGTTTTCCTGGGCTTCACAAGTACTAGGCTAGGCTCTGAAGTGTCTGGCAGCTTTAGCCCGACGGTACCCATTGTGTGGCACAGTCAACTAAGTAATGTTTGTATGTAGTTTCAGAACTTATTATTCGATTTCATGCCAAGGTATTTATCTGATTCTGAAACTGTCACGCAACATGTATATTAGGTCTGATTGTGACTACATTTCTCATCCATCTTTTCATCGATCATTCATAGCAATATCTACAAACAAATCTACTTACATGCACATATACCAATGGACGTGGCTGATAAAGCTTAAAAAACCGACTATTGAGAGTAGATTAACAATTAAAAAAAAAAGACTCAAATAGCAACCAAAATAGATGATCTTTTTGTACATGTATTAAGTTCTTTGTTGTTAAAGAACGTGGCCCAGAAAAGAGTCTCAGCCTCGAATTGTCCAAAAGTATTAGCTAGAAAAATTTCCTCCCCTTAAATTAATGAATGTAAATGAGATACGCTGGGCAGAGTATTAAGGCGCGTGTTTAATTGTATAAAATTATCGTGGCAAATTGTCATACATGACATACAAGTTTTTTATTTATTTTATTTTCTCTTTAGTCACATTTTCATATTTTTTGTTGTGACCAGGTTGTATAGGAATACCTGGATTCATCGTGTCCGAGATGGACTCACTGTCCTGTGTTGCTCAATAGAAAACTAAAGGACTCGTAACTTGGAGAAACTTGGGTCCGAGATTCACTACGTTCGACGTTTTGTGGAAATGTCCTTGGACGGAAAACATTATTAGTTGTACGGTCAGGTGGCAGGGTCAGATACGTTAACGACTATTCTGACTTGGCGGGAAATCCAAGTCAGACTGAAGCAATTGAGTTATGCTTTGTGAAAAGGAGATTTCATGCATCTACAAACAGTATTTACCTAGGTCAGCCTGCGTAGTCAGTGCCGGCTGACCTTAGTAGATACTGTTTATAATTTGCACTGAAGTAAATTTTCGGCCTGTCAATGGACAGTCTACCTCATGATTCGATCAGTTCTTTGAATGAAATAAGTTTATTGATTCTTAATGCTACAATGACTTCCTTGGTATACTGCATCACGGTGATGCATTTAGACCCATTTTGCAAGAGTATGGCTGATTGATATTAGAATTATGTCGGATGTTTTCGTCTGTTGATCTGGTTTCAGTTCCACAGATAGGCGCCATCGCCATATTTTTTTTCTCTTCTTGGCTCTTTTTTGCTAGCTGCTTGCCGTTATTTAGTACTACGATAACTTCCTTGGTATACTGCATCACGGTGATGCATTTAGACTCATTTTGCAAAAGTATGGTTAATTGATATTAGAATTATGTCGGATGTTTTCGTCTGTTGGTCTGGTTTCAGTTCAACAGATAGGCGCCATCGCCGTATTTTTCTCTTTCTTTGCTCTTTTTTGGTAGCTGCTTGTCGTTATTTAGTAACTCGAACTAATCGCACTTTACAAAAAAAGTAGTCTGCAATAATACGCGTGACATTTCACTGGTCGTTGAGTTGCTTTAGTCAGGTGACATTATTATTATAACAAATGCGAGTCCCCATGGGCCAGGAACTGAAGAGCTGAAGTCTAGTACTGACGAAACCTAATAACATGCGAGCAAATAAACCGTCGCTTGCATATAAAACAAATACTGTTCACTCTTTCGAAGCCAACTATATAAGCCATGGTCTTGATGCATCATACCAAGCAATTAACCACATGGTTATAGATTCAAAAAGTCTATTTCTGTCTGTGCAACCAAATGAATCATAAGATTAACTGGCTCTTTGAGCTGCAGAAAATTAACCTTTAGCAAAAATGTTTCAACCAAAGTCAGCCTGCGCGGACCATGCAGACTGACCTGAGTCGATACGTTTTCCTGATGTATAAAAACTTCTTTTTACAGAGCCCAAATGGTTTGCAACACGCGTAATGGGACATTCGGACATTTGTCTGAAGTGCGCCTCGGATCGGCCTGCGCACTCCGCGTAAACTTATCCGAAATGACACGTACCATTTTTATGGGTTATTTTGCAAGTCTATTGTAGCACAAAATCTGATGTAATCGTAAAGTGCCGTCTCGGATTAGCCTGCGCGGACTGCGCAGGCTGATCCGAAACGACACTTTACACAAATGTCCGAATGCCGCTTTTCGCAGCTTGCAAGCCATGATTATGATCTCGCTCTCTTTTGACGGCTGAAACTTTGTGATTTTTTTGTATCTGGAAAGCTTGATTGAAAAAGCAGACAGTTCAGATCAAGGAAAGACTGTAAGGTCTTTTAAGTCTCATCTTGTTATGTTCTCTCTCGAAAAGCTCCTGTTTTCGCCAATCACATTGAACGAGTTAAGGCTCTCAACAGGGTAAAATCAATCCAAACAAATAAAACCGAACAACTAATTATTCTCACCTGTCATTCAAACTAGCTTTCACTTGATTTCTCGAACTTTGTTTTCTTCGTATTTCGCACTTAGACTAGTTTTTAAACACAGATCATTGTCTGGTATTTCAAAAACTGGTGCTTCTAGAAGGATTGGTAGCTGGACGGACCGATGATCATTGACGTTTTGCTAGGTGTTAACATGAAGCCCACAATTACATTCTGGTCCCAGGGGGGTTTCAAATATCTGATAGAACACACAAAAATATAATCAGTCATTTGAGTGGCGATTAAATGTTATATATTCGATTAATTTCTTTCCTGAAGCCATCGGTTAACCGATAATACTGGAAATATTACACCCATGTCCTTTATAGCTGTCCCAGGATAACCTTGAACAGGGGAAAATATGTTCATGATATGCAATACGTATTTCACCATTGTGCTTTAATAAGAGGAGAATCAAATGGTCCTCTGTGACAATATGAATCTTTTACCAAAACGGGTTCTTATGCAGCTGAAAAAAAGAGTCCAAAAGACAAGTTTTTTTACCATGTTAAATCCAGTTCGAGTGACAGATTTTTGATATCACCCACAACCAGTTGATTATACTATTTATTATATTCCTAATTTACCCATTTATTCTAATTTTTATCAAGAATGGTAAAATGTGAGCAATGTAAAAAAAGTAGTTCCGGAAAACGTTCTAAAATTATATTATCATTTGTGATTGTATCATGTTTATCATCACCAGTGATGTTATCCACTGTGAAATTCCAGTAACTGACAGATAAGAATGTAACAAAATTGTCGACATAGAAATTACTAATTTCAGATCATATTGCGACTTGCAGACGAGCTTTGTAGTTTTGCATACCATTTTTGAAAATGTGTGTCAAAAAGAGAATTTTTTCTTTTTGGCACATATTTTTGTGTTTTCACTAGTTAAACCTTTGTACCAAGTACTTCTTTTCACAAATAATCCTTTATAAACACCCCTCCATATGTTGGTAAAGAATTATCTTGGTGCTTTAGACACTACTGTCATCTATGATTATGTATCCGTCGCTACATTCGTGTATATTTCGTAGCTGGTTACTGAAAACACTATTCATCTATGTATAAGGAGCAGAGACAGACAGAAACAATGAGGAAGGAGAGAGAGAGATGATAATTAGCTTGCAACACGAAAAGGGGCGTTCGGACATTTGCGTAAAGTGTCGTGTCGGATCAGAATCCGAGACGGCACTGTACGTCTACATTAGATTTTGTTCCTCAGTAGACTTCCGAAAAACATAAAAAATCATAAAACGGAAAGTGTCGTCTCGGATCAGCCTGTGCGGACTGCGCAGGCTGATCCGAGACGACACTTTGCGCAAATACTTTCTGCAGATTCACTTTAACCCCAATTTCACCCCAATTTCACAAAGTATGGCTAATATGCCAGATTCTTTATGTGCTGAGCAAAGAATATGGAAAACTCTCAATTGTTGTGGTCTGTTAAGAGTTGATTGATAATGATATATTCAATTTTGACATTTACTAGATCTATTTTTGAGCAACATTGAGTATAAAGTCTGTTTCGAAACCATTTTCATGTATTGTACAGCTTTTTAAAACATTGATGCAAAAATATTTTAACGAGTGAATGCTTTTTGTTCGAAGGACGTTTTCCACAGTTTTTGTGGTATTTGTCGAAGACAATAAACCACTATGAGTTCAATATTGAATTTTGAAGACCATGTATCATATATCGTGCAAAGCCGAAGGAAATAAACCCAATTAAACTTCAATTTTTCTCAGATAAATTAATTGGTTTTATTTTTGTAGCACTTCGATGTGTAATTAGAAAAAAACACGTTAAGATAGGTGAGGCCATCGATCGTGAAAATACTAATTTTTGATGGCTTCACATGCTCATAACCTTCTATGGTGGTGCAAATTTGTCCGCTTGGTCTTGGGCTTTTTCATTTCAAAACCAGTTCGTACCTTGGCTTGTTCGTTCCATGATTGTACGCGACTCCGTTTTACGTAATCTTTACGGCCAAAGATATCTCAAAAGCATAGTTTTCAGCTACAAACTTAATTGTGTACGATGTACATGTACATGGTTTCTCTCGCTATCCATGCTTCATTCTACTGTCAAGGGACGTTACTCCCAACTTTTAATGATCAAAGGGATACCAAAATAATCTTTTGTCATGAGTACTCTCCCTACAACCAAAAAGGTATTCATTCGCGTAGTAGGTTGACTTTCAAGGAAATATTTGAGTATTGTTTCTCTTTTTCTTTCAAATTGTTAAATTCCACACAATGGTTTCTGCGACAAAAACACTCATTTTGAACGCTTTGATTTTTGGCTCCATGGGCCGAACGCCATCGGGTTTATGTCATGGTTCGGTTTCCGTTCTGCGTCCGTTCGTCCGTGCGTGCTTAATTGCGTTAACTTTTATTTTAAACATCTTCTCTGAAACTACCTATCCAGTTTTGATGAAACTTCACAGAAATGATCCAGCCATAGTCCTCTTCTGAATTTCTTGAAAGATTTCGATTCCATAAAAAACTCTGAAAAGTGAAAAATACTGAAAATCTTTGGAAATCTTCTTGTCTGAAATCGTAAGTCCTAGGGCTACCAAATTTGGCATGTAGCTTTATCTAGTAGACCTCTATCAAGTTCCTTCAAATTATCCGGAAGTCAAAAGTTTTACGTGGGTTTATATGAAGAAAAACTTTAGAAACCTCCCTGTACCTAGTCATAAAGCCTACTATATTTAAGGGCTACACTATCTTGCATGTTTATCTAGTGAGCCTCTACCAATAGTGTCCAAAGTGTAGTCCTGGGGTCAGAACTAGCCCCTCCCCCCACCCCCGAGGGAAGTCGAAAGTTTTACATTGGCTTAAGAAAGAAAATTTTAGAAATCCTGATGTAATTTTCTTAAAACATACGGCTACCAAATTTTGCATGTGGCTTTATCTTGTGAGCCTTTACCAAGATTGCTCAAATTACAGCCCTAGCCTAGAGTCAAATTTTATCCCACCTCAGGGATCAGAAGTTTTACATGGGCTTATGTAGTGAAATCTTCTTGTTGTGAAAGTCACGCGCAGAGTAAAGGTATCACCTTCAGAAACAAAGTACTGTGTGCATTAAAATCTTGTACAATGGATAATCGGCTGAAATTCTGTTGAAAATGCCATAAAGCACGAGGTCGACCTACCTCAATTAATTCAGATTTTAATCATGGTGCAAATATTTGACTGTTTGAATAGACAGATTCAATTTGGTTGTGTCAATTGAATTTATCCGTCCTCCCTATGGGATTAATGACCCTTAGGCTCCAATGCACGGCTTTGAACCTGTAGATCAAGATCAGACTTCACATACAATGCAGTATCATCCTAGATCTACAAGGTCCGATACCGTGAATTTTTTCCAAAGCTATCAAAGAAAAAGTAAGAAATAAGAACGGAATGGAGACTACATTTTTTCTATTTGTCAGAACTGATTTTATTCAATTTATCTAGCAATCAAGAATACTTTGTGGTATCGTAATGAATATCAGCGGTCTATAATTATTTCAGTAGGTCTACTGGTGGTCTAAAATCTATACAGAAACTGATCTCGTTAGTATCAAACCTTGAAGAGACAGTAAAGTATTTTTTGGTCAAAATATGTTAAAAACATGCTCTGTGAAAACGGGGCTTAACTCATTACCAAACGACAATATTTAAGGCTTGTCCAAATTGAAAGCATTTGCAGACGACAAAAAAAAATGTGACTGAAATTTTAAAACTTGTTTTGTGAAAAGGGGAAAGCGTTGTGGTAAAAGAAAAAAAGAGTCACGTTTATTTTGTCGTCTGCAAGTGCTTTCAGTTGGACTAATCTAAAAAAAAAAAATGTCGTTTGGAAAAAATTTAAATGAACACATGAGATTCAGCTTTTAACATGAGTGATAAATTATTTTTTTTTCATAGATATGTCATTTGCTTTTATCCGAACGGTAAAACAATCTAGACTGGCGCATTTTGAAAGCATTTGCAGACAACAAGATCACAGTGGCTCTTTTTCTATGATTTCTCTCTTTCCCAAAATGTTTTCAAAACCATTCTCCTTTCGGTTAGTAAACTTTCTGTATTGTGTGGTAAAGCGCTAAAAGATAAAAAATAAACCCTAACATTTAGCTGACATTCACTCCTCAGCAGAGTGTTAATCGGTAAATTAGCCGTAACTATCACTTTTATTTCCGAACCATTTATTAGGTCCTTCGGGATTTTCCGGCAAAATTCTTAACAAATTAATTGGTTTTATTTTTGTAGCACTTCGATATGTAATTAGAAAAAAACGTTAAGATAGGTGAGGCCATCGATCGTGAAAATACTAATTTTTGATGGCTTCACCTGCTTATCGATTAGAGCCTGTATTCACCAACCATTCTTGAGAAAGCTGTTTCGTCTTATTCTCCAGAATTTTCTATATTTGAAAGAAACACAACTTCTGATTGGCTAAACCATTTGGTTTAGCCAATCAGAAGTTGTGTTACTTACAAATTTAGAAAATCTTGGAGAATAAGATTAAGAATATTCTTAAGAATTGTTGGTGAAATCGGGCCCTATGAGGTCTTAGCTTACGGCTTTCTAAAATAAGTTTGCAGTAGATGACTTTAGAAATGTCTTTGTGAAATACGCTGTGATGCTAAATACATAAAAATGTGAAAAAATAATAAATCAGTATTTCATCAGTTTACTTCAAAAACCTCGTAACTACAGCTTGTTTCAAGCTGTAGTTACAAAGTTTTTGAAGTAAGCGACGCTTTGCTCTTGAATGGCAATTTCTCCTTCATCCACAATTATTTATGAAAGCAGTGTATCGACAAAAGAAAGAGAGTTATCTAGGAGTTATGATACAGAATTCCAAAAATTTCTATCTTACAGACGAACAAAGGGAAGTAGTTGTTGAGCCTTAAAGCGTCAAAACAAGTCTGATACAATAGGTGGGGAGAAATCAAGTTTTTTCGTAATTTTCTATTTCATCTGAATGTTTCTCTCTGTAGCTGGGCCCGTATTCACCAACCATTCTTAAGAATATTCCTAGTATTATTTTCCAAGAATTTTCTAAATTTGAAAGTAACGCACTTTCTGATTGGCTAAACCATTTGGTTCAGCCTATCAGAAGTTACGTTACTTTCAAATTTAGAAGATTCTGGAGACTCAGATGAAGAACGTTGTCAAGAATGGTTGGTGAATACGGGTCCAGGTATACCTTCTTCACACTAACCCTCTTCCCCAGAGTCATGCTCTGCAATATGGTGTCTTCCCAGTTCGCCCAATTCCATTTCGCCCATTCCCATTTCTCCAAACTTTTTTTCCCATTTCGCCCTTTGCCGTCTTGTCCCCTACCCATTTTGCCCTTTTTCACTTTGCCCCATTGCTACCTTGCCCAATTACCATTTTGCCCTTTTGCCAATTCACCCTTTGCCGTTTCGTCCAATGCCATCTCGCCCCTTTATCATTTCGCCCCTTCACCACTTCGCCCAATGCCATTTTGCCCAGTTATCAGCTGGCCCCATCACATTTTGGCCCTTACGTGTTGTGGCCTACACCCTGTTCCTGTACCACTGACCTATAATCATTACGCCCATCAGTGTTTTTAAGCCTGTTTGTGTGATATCAGAAAAAAGGCGTTTGGGCGAAATGGGAAGGGGCCTTTTAGGAACAGGGCGAAATGGTCTTTGGGCGAAATCGGAACGTTGGGCGAGATGGCTTCTGGGCGAAATGAAAAGTTGCCGAAAATTAATTTGGGCTAAACGGGAAAAGGGCAGGACAGATATTTGGCGAAATGGGAAAAGGGCGAAGTTGGAAAGGGCGAAAAAAGAATGGGTGAAACGGGAAAAATTCTGGCGAAATGGGAATGGGCGAAATGGGACTGGACGAACTGGGGATA
Source organism: Tridacna crocea (assembly GCA_943736015.1). Taxonomy (NCBI): domain Eukaryota; kingdom Metazoa; phylum Mollusca; class Bivalvia; order Cardiida; family Cardiidae; genus Tridacna; species Tridacna crocea. The sequence continues at coordinate 22,357,541 of OX031067.1, read as the reverse complement.
AACCCTGCAATAAGTATCAATCCATGTCAGCTTTTGCACTCTGCGCATTCGTGCTTTACTTGGTGGACCTAAGCCAAAACTTTTTTTTTGTTACTGGTCAACTTTCTGTACATCAAAGCACGAGTCTACCTCATGATTTAGCCGTTGTTAGACAAAATGGATTGTGTAGGTTAATAACTATGTTATAACTTGCTTTGTATACGATGCATTAGCGAAATACATGAAACCCCTTTTTGCCAGAGCATGGCCCTGGAGCTTTTTTGCACCTCTACCAACAGCTTTTCAGTCATACCTCGGCGAAATTAAAGTTTTTTGGGTCTTTCTTGCCCAAAGGCACCACTTATTGCTGAATACTGAATGATTCTCTTTTTTTTTTCAAATTACGAGTCCAGTTCTCCACAACTGAGCCCCCGTGGAATCTCATACAATGTCAGAGACCTCTCTCTTCCATGATCACACACACACACAAAACAACAACAACACATGTTTATGATATGGCATTTGTATTTATTTGCACTCAAAAAAATAAAAGTATGAAGACAACAAACAAAGACAAAAAAGGACAAAGGATAAAAAAGACAATAAAAAATAAAATGAAATAATAATAAAATAAAAATTAAAAGTGTTGATATCAATAGACATCAATGACTAAATAAAATCAGAATAAAACCTAGACGCCGTAACCCGGAAACACGTGACCATAAACCGCTGTGACCGGTCACGTGACTAGACTAACATGGCTCGGTACTGCATGAGACCTGAAAATGAAAAAAAGAGAAAACATGTAAGCAACATGAAAATTGATCAAAAGTAAAAAAAAGTTGATATTTTATTGTGAAAGACTTTTAACCCCTTTACCAGATAACATTTTGTTTTTTCTTAAGATTTCTAGGCGACAAATCGTCGGTTTACTTCGAAAATATCGTATCTACAGCTTGCTACAAGCTGTAGTTACGAGGTTTTCGAAGTAAAACGACGAAATGGAAATTAATGAGGCTCGAATGATGGGATTTTCTATGAAAAGGTAGAAAACATTGAGGGAAAAGGAGAAAATGCTGGTCACCTGGGAAATCTAAGATAGTCAGCCAGGCTAACTGCAGTTTTATTGCTCGTGAGTAGCTAATTTAATCAATGCAATGAGACGCAAGCATGTCAATCTGATACGGTTTTACGCTAGAATTTATATGAAAGCGTTAAAACAAAACTTACCGGCCAGGGCGGTTGTGAAACCAGCGTTATAATCACAGGCCACCTCGTTGGTCTGGAAGTTCTCCCGATCATTGTCGAAATTTCCGTTACTGTCCGGTCCCCCTATGAGTGCCCCTTTTAGGATTTGTGGGTTGGGGGCCTGTGTCCTTAGCTGGTCAAAGGTGCAAGATGCAGGAACATCTGGGCAAGATCTGCAAAAAGAATGATTTATTTACAACTATTTAAGCCTTGATCTGTGAATAGAAGATTTATTGTATCTGCAAAAATTATCGATTCAGGTCAGTCTGCGCAATCCACGAAGGCTGACCTGGATCGAAACTTTTTGCGATTGGTCGAGTTTCTGGATGTCCATGGAATTTCTACCTTAACTCAATACCAAACTACAATATTTTAGGCTTGTCCAAATCGAAAGCATTTGCAGACGACAAAATAAAAGTGACTGAAAATTTGAAATTTGTTTTGTGAAGGGTAGAAAGCATTGTGGGAAAAGGAGAAAATGCTGGTTACCAGCAGGGGCGTCAAAAGTTGGAATCGTGTGATAATGGGTTAATTCAATTACTAAACGAAATGGATTTTATGCATTCATATTGCATGCAACACGAAAAATGCCACATGCGGACATAATGCAGAAAGAGTCGTCTCGGATGAGCCTGCACAGACTGCGCCAGTGAAAAAATCGTTTTTGATGCGAGTGCCGATAAAATGTTAAAAACAAACACACACACACACATGAACTCTGCTCTTTTATAGTATAAAGATCGAAGCTAAAAACAGTGTACATTTTTAGGTTTTCATGGAAGTGATGCGTTTCTAAAGTCAGTCAGTATCTTTAACATAAAACAGAGTCTTTTTGATGACAAAGCTTGTCGATTATTTGTAAGCAAACTTTTTCTTCATAGTTTTAGTTTAAACATATTTTACTTTATATTATGTTGTTGTTTTTTTCGTGAGATAATCCAGTACCAGTGAACTAAAACCAAAGTTGTAAGACCGTTGTTATTCACGCCTGTGCTTCTCGCTACGGTATAAAACTTCCTGCTTTGAGCATTCGTATATGAATAGTATTGCGTTAACCCTTAGATTGCTAAGCGCGACTTACTGGCATTTTGCGGACAATGTAGATCAAGATCAGAATGCACAGAACGTGCAGTCTGATCTTGGATCTATACTGTCCGATAAGGAGGTTCTTTTCCTCCGAAAACTTAGCTGTGAGCAATATTGTAGGACTTACGATCGACTTGAAAGTTCCATGTTAGTTATATCGCAGGATAAAAGCTAATATTTTAAACATCACAAGCCGTCCTACTTGTTGAAAGCATAAATGATTTACTTACGATGATCGATGGTGGGGAGTCAGTGGAAACGAGTCTCCAAATCCAATGACGTAGCTAAACCTGTCGTTATTGTCACCCAACATGTAGTCTATCTGTGTTTGAGCCCATCTCAAGTTAACCGTCTCTTCAATCCCAGCATCAGCTGCCAGCACGGCAACCATGGCAGCATTTGCTGAAATATTTGTGATGGGGCAATAAATATTTCAGCGAGATAAAGTGGTCTGTGTTCCAATCTGCTACTTGGCTATACTTAACTCTTAACTCTTTACCAAACGACTAAATGTTAGACTGGTCCTTATTGAAAGCATTTGTAGACGACAAATAAAGTGTCTTAATTTATGAAATTGGTCTCGAAAAGGATAGAAAACCTTGTGGTAACAGGAAAAAATGCTGATTACCAGCATTTTCTCCTTTTACCACAGGGTTTTCAAAAACTTTTCATCCCTTGTTCGTGAAAACCAGAGCTTGTGTGGTAAAGAGTTGACCAGGCAACAAAGTTTTAGACTCGACCAAACTGAAAGCATTTAGCAGGCGACAAATTTGATGTTCCTTAGAAGGCGATTTTCATCTTTCATATGGCTACAAGCATTGTGGGGAAAAAAAAGAGAAAATGCTGGTGATAAGATTTTCTATCCTTTGCCCACACTGTTTTCTGAAAGCCTTTTTGTGTAAGGGTCGTGAAAACTTGAAATCATGTAGTACATGTAAAGGGATACATTTTTACCAGACGACACGTTTTGAAATTTATACCAAATCAAGTTGAAAGTACTGGCGGACGAAAAAGTGAGTAAGTCTAAACTGAATGGGTTTGTCCTAAGAAAGAAAGCATTTTAAAATTTCTCCACAATGTTCTCAAACGCGCTCTACCTCAGGGTCGTGAGAACTTGGGAGTGTGTGGTAAAGCAAATGCTGCTTTGCATCTAAACAACTAAGCCAGTTTAGAATGCATTGTATACTAGCTTAGTTGTTTAGGTGCAAAGCCGTATTTTCTTCGTTTTTCAAGTCTCACAGGGTCGTTAAATCTCAGGATTTTGTCCAAAGAGGTTGAAAACAAATTACGGTTTAAATGCATTGCAGACTTGCAGAACATGAACAGATTTAACACACAATAATTTAAACAAGCTTACCGGCATATCGTAACGGGCCCCACACGCTTCTAAACGGCAACACGTTATCAATAAATGTTAGGGAACCAGGAGTTTCTCCTCTGTAACGTCGCAGGAAGTCATCAACTGGTTGCCTGTACTGGTTATTTCCGGTGATATTATACAAAATCAACTGAAAGAAACAGAGATAATTCCCTATGACCAAATTATTGCAATACCTTAGCACATAGTATCATATTTCCAACCATTCTGAATTCTGAATAAGCAATCTAATTTGCTTAGAAGTTGTGCGTAAGCTAGTTAGAGGACAAGTCATAGAAATTTAGGTCAGAATGACATCGTTAGACGTAGAATCGTTGTTGAATACGATCTCGAGTCGTTCAAAAGATTTTCAGAAAAAATGATTGTAAAATTTGAAAACTACACTGAATCAGAATCCCAAATCGTACGCTCCAACGATTTCAAGCGAGATCTAATTCCACGATTGGATGGGTATTAACCCGTTACTCCATAGGTACTCATTTTGACACACTTGTAGGAGCCTCTGGAAAACATTGTGACAAAAGGTGAAATTGCTCGTGACGAGCAATTTCACCTTTTGTCAAAATGTTTTCTATGCTATTTAAAGGTGTCATTATACTTAAGAAATGGCTTCATCCTTGCTGTAACTAAGGGTCAATTAGAGGTACCGTAGGAATGCCTTATGGGGTAAAAGGTTAATGATGTCTGTTTTGATACAATACACGGATAAATGGTGAAATAGTAAGGAACTGTTATGACACAAATAGCCTTTTTCTCTCCTTTTGTGCTGAATTTTAAGGACTGGTCCTATTCTTACGAAGGATTTCGAGTTGAATAAACACGGGACTGTGTAATAAAGTGCAAAACACAAATAAGTAACAAAATATAATTATAAAAAATGATATACATACATGTGCTAACACGTTTTTGTCGTCCCAGGACAAGGCCCATGCAGATTTTTCGCTGGCGGGGAAGAGGTTCTCGGCTTGAATCTTGTACACAATATCCCCCGTGGCTTCATAGAGAATGGCAGCGCCTAACATGAGTTCGTCGTTGTACCCGTTGAAGGATCTGTATATACATTTAAAAATTTGTAAATTTGCAGCCGACACTTTGAGAACAAGCACAAACTACGTTGTAGAATAGACACATAAAATGACTCTGGTTTTAACGCATGAGAATATATCAAACACAGAAGAAAAGAGCCAGTTTTACACGGTGTCAGAGTTTACAAAAAAGTATCTGGCTTAATCCCTCTTCTCATCACGGCTAAAATTACAGACACCCCCTGCCCCCGCCCCCGCCCCCGCCCCTAGCAGACTGTGTAGTTTCAAGGTCAGACTGCACAATCTGTGATCTTTGATCTGCACGGTCAGCATAATAATTAGCCCTTTACCCCATAAGGCATTTCTATGGTATCTCTAATTGACCCTAAATAACAACAAGGATGAAGCCGTTTCTTATGTGAATATGACACCTTCTGATAGCATAGAAAACATTGTGACAAAAGGTGAAATTGCTCGTGACGAGCAATTTCACATTTTGTCACAATGTTTTCCGAAGGCTCCAACAACCAGTGCGTCGAAATGAGTATCTATGGAGTAAAGGGTTAAAATCTTGGTTCAAGTGTTAAAAGGTTTATGAATAGACTTACTGATAATAAGCTGCCGCATCTCGGATAGAGTCGGAATATTTCCCTCGATATGATACAGCAAACTTGTATATACTTTTTGCATTGTCAAGAAGAGTGGCGGAGTATGATGGATCTGAAATAATACATAGAATAACAACAGGCTAGTCGATCCTTTACGGGAAAAGAGAAATGTGTTCTGACGGCTCAGAAGAAAATGGCTAGTGTGGCCGGGAAAAGGAGAAAATGCCGAAACCCACAATTGATCATTTCTACCCTGTCAGAGACGGATCCCATCAATGAATCACAATCAAGTTTTCTCTAGTAATTTTTGTCTTCTTATTTAGTATTCTAGTTTTGTACAAAGCTCAGTGTACCTGTTAAAAGAGGTCAACATAAACGACAATGTCTTCAGTCTTACTTCGGTACACTCAACGCAGGACCGTCATTAAAATGGTTATATACGAAATGCAGGCCGGATATCGTCAGTTTACTTCAAAGACCATGTAACTACAGCTTTAACAAGCTGTAGTTGGGAGGTTTTTTAATAAATCAATGACATGTGTCAGACAATTATGAGATTATTGACGGAGTATGTCGAAGATGGTTGAAAAAATGATTTTTGCATGTTATGTTTCACTCAAAGTTTTTTTTTTTAAATAGCATACATAATGTTGTTGTACTGGTCATGGTGAGTTTTGTTATAAGAACAAGAAATGCAAGAAATGTTCAAAAACTAATGTGTTTGATCAATTGCGAAAAGCGGTTTTATACCCAATCGAAATATCTAGACCTTTACTAAACAGATCATAATTCTTAACAAAACCAGGTTGAATCATTTTAACAAGAGTTGTTCATCATTAATTCTTTTGTTTTACTTTTTACAGCTTTCTTTTTTTTTTTTCTATCAAAAAAAAACAAAACAATTATCAAATATAGTTTTACAATGCTTACCTATATTACGAAACACAAGTGAGCCAGCAGCTAGTGCGGCCGCAGTCTCTGCAGCAAGGTCACTTCCGGGACGGTTTCTATTGAGACTATAGGCAGGTCTGTCCATCGTCATCTCTTCCGGTCGTCCCCAGTAGGAATGATCTAAACCGCCATTACCCACCTAGAACAGGCAACAAAAACGACATCAGAGCTTGTATTCACCAACCATTCTTGAGAATATTCTTATTCTTTATTTTCAAGATTTTCTAAATTTGTAAGCAACATAACTTCTGATTGGCTAAGCCGAATGGTTTAGCCAATCAGAATTTGTGTTACTTTCAAATACAGAAAATTCGGGAGAATGAGACAATGAACGTCCTTAAGAATGATGGGTGATTACGAGCCTAGGACTTGTGTTTCATTCAAATTTAGAATTTCATGTTGGAGAATAACACTATGAATGTTTAGTGAATACGGACCCAAACTACACAGCACTTGCAGTCCAATTTTGAATCTAAACTGTCCACTTGTTCAGTCAAGTAACGATCGTTCCGAGTTTTAGTGGGTCGCATTTCACACCGTCGACAGAGATCGAGTTTATAAACATAAATTTAGGTTTGACTTTGGAATCATCAATGAAAGTTCAAATAATAAAGATGTCTAAGAATTCTTGTCACAGTTGTATTATTATTTTTTGTTTTATCCTACACTTTTTCCTGGACTTTCATTTTAGTCCAGAAGTAAAACAATATACTTACTTGTCCATAGTAAACAGGATTACTTAGATCGTTGTTCCAGCATTTCAGGAAGTAATCCAATCCCCATTTAATTGTGTCTTGCATTCTAGAGCTCAGTCCAAAGTCTTCGTAACCGTCTGGAAATATGTATTGGCCCCAGGCCAGCAATGTCATCGATGAGGCCATTGGGAAGTTAAATTTTACGTGATCACCGGCTGAAATGATAATTCAAAGGACTAAAAGCCCCGTTCTCTGGAAATCTGGATCGAGCTGTAGAAATCATGATTATAATGTTACAATAAACGGTTATAATTTGCATGAACAATATCTATCCTGATGCTTTGACCTATTTAGCTCTACAGGTGATAACAATGGCTTTTACACATGGCATAGATCGAGAACGTGCAGTCTGATCTTTGATCTACACTGCCTGTGTGTTTGTTCAGAAACAGAATTAAGAAAAAAAAGAATTTTCTGAATGTCGGTGGATTATCTTTTCAGTCGTCAATAGACGCCAATAAAATATATTTTGGCCCGGTAAGATTTAAAGATCATTTCTAAATATCAAATTTGAAGCTTGTCTTTAAAACAGAAATTCAAGTAAATTTCTACTTTAATACAAAACTGAGAATATTCCGAATCTACTTTAATGATAAAAACATCTTTTTTTTCAAATCAAGCTCGATGGGTACTAGTAGCAACGAAGGTGACGATAGAAAAGTTAAAATTGTAAAACTGTTTTGGAGCAAAACCAGATTCAAAATATCATAGAAAATAACTGTTTCGCGCCCCCCCCCCCGGAGCTACATACCGTCATAATATCCTCCGGTCAGGTCCTCCCCGTTCTCTCCTGAGTCCCCAAGGGCAGAATCTCCTCGCCATGGTATACGGTTATCAGGAAGTGCCCCTGACCTTTGTGCCGCAAAAAAGTCCATCGACAAGTCAATGACTTGAGCGTAATTGAAGGATGGAAACTCTACAATAGGATAAAAGAATGTGTGGATTAAAAACATTTTAACTCGGCATTTTTCTTATCAAGACTGACTCAAATTCATTTAGTTCTTTTTTTATCAATGTTGTTTGATCACTTCTACAGGAAGATCTAATGTATCGATTTGTCGCTTTTAACAAAAGTGTTTCGACCGACCCTTTCAAATCCCTTTTAACCCTTTACCCCACAAAGCATTTCTATGGTATCTCTAATTGACCCTAAATAACAGCAAGGTTGAAGTCGTTTCTTATGTGTATATGACACCTTTTGATAGTGTAGAAAACATTGTGGCAAAAGGTGAAATTGCTCGTCACGAGCAATTTCACCTTTTGCCACAATGTTTTCCAAAAGCTCCTACAAGCACTGCGTATCTATGGAGTACAGGGTTAAACATCAAGTACCAGGGATAAGTCACGATGTCACAATAAACGATGTTAGTGTATTTGAAAACGTGTATACCTGAACCCGATGCAGTCGTGCCCGAAAGCGTTGTCGTCTGCACGGATGCGGTCGTTGTTACGGTCGATGCAGGTACAGTTGGACTCGCCGTTGTCGTCTGTGCAGCCTTCGTTGTTGTTACCGTCGGAGCTTCTGTCGTCGTTTTTACGGGAGTGTTTGTTTCTGTGATAAAGTAAGTTGAACAAATAATTTAATTACAACTGTGGTTTGCGTAAGGAATCAATTTTAACTAAAGTGATGAGAATAATGCAACTTGGACCAAGCTAGGTAAATTCTGTTCAAATGAGGCCTAGTTGAGGCCTCATGATTCAGTATAATGTTAGATAAAATGTTCTTCACGGATCTATAATCATGTGATGCTTTACTTGGTATCATGCATCACGAATGTACATTAAACCCCTTTCTGCCAGAGTATGATGTATAAGCTTTACTAAAATTTAATTACCAGTGTTAGGCTGTGATGTTGTTGGTGCCTCAGTGGTTGGTGCCTCAGTGGTTGGTGCTGCAGTGGTTGGTGCCGCTGTGGTTGGTGCTGCCGTGGTTGGTGCCGCCGTGGTTGGTGCTGCAGTGGTTGGTGCTGCAGTGGTCGTGACAGGGTTTGGATCCGTGACATCTGGGCAATCAAGATTTGTATAGCAGTGACCTTCGGGATAGTCGCCATTGTCCCAGGACACTTGGAACGAGTAGCCCCAATCCTGGTTTTCGTTAAATGGCCATTTGGACCTACTGTAGTACCACATTGAGTATTCTGTTGCAATGAGCACCATGTTGTTGTAATCCTGAAATTATGTACATGTATATGCATGTATAGGATATTTGTGTTTTTTTCGTTGAGAGATCGAAATTTATTTCATCGAGAGAACATCATTGGTAATATTTTCATGAGTGGAGCAGCCTGACCGGGCTCGAAACTTTTCGCTATTGGTCAATATTTTATATATTTATGTTCAAGGACCAGTCTACCTTATTACGGATCTATAAGTATACGATGCCTTGCCTTTTACCATGTATCAAGAAGATGCTTTTAGTCTCCTATACAGCTCATAAAGTATCCTAGTATATTGTGCTACTTAAATATTTTTGAACGTCACTCTAGGACAAAAGTTTCAAATAAACCAGCAGTAACCAACAAACAGACACAAAGAGAGGATTGATTTACTCACATTGAAATTGGAAACAGCTCTGTTAAAGGACACGTTCACCTTGAATTGGCCTGTCGGGACAAATTGGTCGAACTTAAACTGGCATTCACCTATGGACACATATAGACCTTGATCCATCCATTTATGACCATAGATAACTGGAATGCCGCATCCTCCTGCAAAGATAACACTAGTTACTTTTATCTCACCAGTCTACAGCTAATTGTTAACATTTGGAAGCTGAGTACGATTCAAGAATCTTTTGCGGACAGTCCAGATCAGACAACACTGTCCAATATGGAGATGTCTTTTAGCCAAACAATAATGTTGAGTTAGTAATAAGCTTCTTCTATCGGTTTTAACCCTTTCACAGATAAGCCTACTCCAAGTTTTCCATGTTGAATATAACTTATCTTTTAACTCGTCCATTGAAAAAAAAATGAAGGAAAGAGTTAGTCATTATTTATTTCGGTTTGAATAACAAAGGCCTATCACATGTACCTATAATGCATGTAAGCTATACCTGGGTAAGAATAAAAGATAAATTATGTTCTTTTCTAATAAATCACTCGTATGTACCTGAACTTGTTGTTGTTGCTTGAGGAGCAGCTGTTGTTGTTGCTCGAGGAGTAGCCGTTGTTGTTTGGGCTAAAGATGTTGTACTCTGTGAAGCTGAAGTTGTGGTACCGGAAGTTGACACGGGAGGTTGGGTTGTTGGAGCGGAAGTTACGCTAGCTGTTCCGACGTTAGCCAGACATTGGCCATTTGGTTGTTCTATCCCTGTGTTTGCCCTCCACTTGACATTAAATTCGATTCTCTGTTCTTGTCCATTGTTCAGCCACCATTTTGACTGGCTGTAATACCAGTATCCAGGCTCACTGTCGAGTCTTTCCCAGCTATTAAAGTCCTTTGAACGAGATAAAGATAGGATTTTATAGGAAATAACCCCGCCAGCAGACTACTTTTTTGTTTAATGGAGGGTCACTTTAAACGTGATGCCTTCAGTGATTATTCTGTTTTCTTTTAATCGCTGCAATGTAAACTCTTATCGAGGGACATATAATGTGTAGCCCATTACCACTCAATCCCTACTTTTGACGCCCCTGAGAAAGAAGCCTTTAGAAAACACTGTGGGAAAAGGAGAAAATGCTGGTAACCAGCATTTTCTCCTTTTCCCACAGTGTTTTCTACCCTTCCCAGAACAAATATCTATTTTTCAGTCAACTTTTTTTTTGTTGTCTGCAAAGGCTTTCAATTTGGACAAGTCTAAAACTTTCTCATGTGGTAATGGGGTAGGGAATGAATTGTGGAAGTCTGACGAAGTCTGAATATAATCACCGGTAGGCCGAGATCCATTTGTGATAGAGTAGGTTCTACCCGGAGACTGTCGAAGGAACTGTTAAATGTATGCTCTAAAAGTGCGACACAAATCTAAATATAATACCAGTCAAATACACGAAACAATGCAACTTGTGAACACTCTATTCTAGGTCAATATATGATGTTCATAGACAAAGAGGATTATTCTAGCATACCGCGTATTTATGGTGTAGGTACATGTTTAATACGTATTCGTTGAAATATGACAGAGTAGAAGATGGTCAGTAATGCTCTTTTTTTATCATGATAAGTTGTTCTGTTGATCAATCGGTATATATCATTCATTTATAATTGAATAACAGGTAATATTTTTCAAAAATCTGTGCATCTTATGGCCCAATTTTATATTTACGGCAAAAAAAATGTAGTTCAGGCTAAAAGTATCGTAACTGATATCATCACTAGTGAGTAGTGACGATATAAAGTGTAGTAACTCGAACTAGAATCCTTAGAAATCATTGATACAATATCAGTATACAATCAAAACTAACTTAGTTTCTATATCATACTGTTGTAGTTCTACCTTCCAAGCAGCCATCTTATTGGCCGAAATATTTTGTCCCAGACGATATTTTTAGAAAAAACAATAGAATTCTTGCACGCGGCAACTGACTCAACTTCTGAGATTTGTCTACGATTTTGACAACAGTCTAAGAAAGAACAAGCATAGGGGTAGGATAGTAAATGCTAGGTATCAGCACTACATGTTCTTTCCAAGAATGTTTTCTCCATAACTCTCCATGGTCGTGAAAACATACGATTGTTTCGTACACGGGTAGACCGAACTCGCCCAACCTTTATGTCAACTTCTAACAGAGATCAAACAACTTACGTCGAACTTTGTGAGGTGTTTGTCAAAGGTCACGTTCACTTTAAACTCGCCTGGTTGGTAGGATTGGCTAAATCTGTATCGGCACCATCCTCGAGTCAGATAGTTGCTTCCAACCCGTCGAGGACCTTGTTCCTCCCATTCAACTGGGGCGACAACCTGGCCATAAGCTAAAAGGAAAAAGAGAAATGTGCGGCATAAAGACAGACTTATCATACGGTACCATTCAAGAGCTTTACCAACCATTTTTTGACACTTTTAGTCTTATTCTTCAGATTTTCATCATTGTGAAAGTAACAATCAATCAATCAATCAATAAAGTTTATTTGTTCAAATCATACATACATGATACACGAACAAAGAGTACAACTTACATACATATAAAATTATAGAAAGTGACGGGGAAAAATAGGTTAGAAAAGTTGGGGGGGGGCCATAACCTTGGTCAGAATGAGAAATAGACTATAGGGCTTGAAAAGATAATGTAAAAAGGTCTTTTTTATTTGATTGGTCAATTCGTTTTACACACAGTGACGTAGTTTCATTGATAGGTTAGGTAAATAAACAAATGTGCACGTGATAAACAGTTTTTCTATGGAGAGATACAAGAATTTTGTAGACTGTAAAGTCCTTATAAGAGAGTTGTCGGATGTTTCAATGAAAATTTAATGGATTTTATGCTTATCAGTATAAGTACATGTTTGTCGATAAATTTCTATGTTTTTTGAACTTCGTATCCACTGAACATCCATTCGGTAGATATGAAGTTCATTTAGCATTTTAAGAGTCATTCAAAACACTAGATCTAAATGGGTCTGTTTACACTACATCTATTTGTTAACTCTCTCTCTCTCTCTCTCTCTCTCTCTCTCCTCCTCCTCCTCCTCACTCGCACCCCATACACATGCACAACTCAACACAACACATACATAACATAAATCACATGCAATTTAGTGAACTGTGAAAATGTAGTCCATGATCAATCAGCACAAATGTGTAGACCGATCATTAACCACATCATCCACAGAATTTTGATATGATGTTAGCTAGCGGAATAAGAATAAGAGCACTAATGAATACAAAGAATATGAACCAAGAAGGTTGAATGTAGGAAGAATAAAACACTAACCTAAAGATGAACAGGAAATGACAATGTTGAACATCTGATGGGCTAAACCAGCTGGTTTAGCTAATCAGAAGTTCTGATACTTTTACAATAAAAAAATCTTGAAGAATAAGACAAAGGACGTTCTTAAGAATGGTTGGTGAATACGGACCCATGCAAGCTAGTCTGACAAAATGAAAATTTTGCAGGTAATACCAGACCTTTAATTTAGATATGTTTATCTGGCACCTATTACTCAATCTGGTAAAGAATTCTGTTTCAGGATATTAATTTGTACATTATCTTCCGATAGAAAAATGCAACAGATGAGTATGAAACATCCTTCTTCGACAACATTATCAAAAAATAGAATGTCTGGTAAAGAGTTAACCGGTATAAATCAAATCGTACCCTTGTTTTAAACCAGAAAGAAAATTTTACAAAAATTTCACAGTAAGTAATAGCTTACCCTGGAAACATGTCAGCCATACTGTCAATATACACAGAATTTTACCCGAAAATATTGTCATCTTTCTGAAACAGAAGAATTATTATTTAATATATCTCAATATGCCTTAACATTGAGTATCCCTTCCGATTACATTTGTTGTGATTTTTTTTTTTTGCAATCATTGACCACATTTACCTAATGAGTATGTTATTTAATTTTTTGTACAACAATAATGATACTGAAAAAAGTGATACATTTTATTTATTGTACCATTGCATGTAAATTCGATTTTATACATGTGACAGAGAAAAAAGAAATTGTTATTTCTAGTAATTTGGCTTTAAAAATTGATTTCATTTTCGCGTTCTTTTCTAATTCTCTTACACTAAATATAATTATTGTTATACGCGACTTTATTTTCTAATATTTTATTCGCATTTTCCAAGTAGGTTTCTGCGAAAATGGTTGACACGTTGTCCCTTTAAATACCCCAATGCTCTACTGTTACCCTTTATTTTCCCCCTCTCCGAAACAAATTAGAATAAGACGGTTAATCGGGAGGAGTAGTTTTTGTAGAATAGGCACAATTAATATTATTCAAGGTGAAATATACGTATATGTGAAAACAGTGTAGTAAAAAGGAGAAATCGCTCTTCCAGAGCGATTTCTCGTTTTACCACAATGTTTTCAGAAGAAGTTAGCTGCATGACGAAAAAGAATGTCTACAAGAGGAAAATTCTGAAATAGCCGATGTGCTGTGTTGTATGAAGTCAGGACCTTATATCAGGCTATATATTTAATTCTATTTCTGTGCGAAATTCCTCCCGGGTAAATGCCTTAATTATTATGTTTATCAGCTGTCATACGTCACGTTGATTTTAGTAGAATCAGACTGACCTTTCTGCAACAAAGACAAAACAACAGCAGCAAATGATAAAAAGTCTATAACTAATACAGCTACTTACAAATATAATAATGAAAATAATAAAGTCTTCGTTTTGTGTGTTTATGTGCGAAGTTAAAATATTAAGGTCGAGACCCATAACACTTCTAGTGCAGATGGAACAAAATGTGTAGCTACATTTTTGTAGTTGATATAATACGGATTTATACAGATAAAATACTTTTGCACATTTTCAACCAGCCAGAAATTCATCTGATGTCTATCTTAAAATTATCTGTTGATACTTCTATTGGTTTTTAGAAAAAGGTAGTAATTATCATCTCCATTGGTTACCAGCATTTTCCCCTTTTCCCACATTATTTTCATAAGGCTTCTTATTCAGGGTCTTGAAAACCAGGCATTTTTTGGGAAAGGGTTAAAAACTGGCTTCAATAAATAAATATATTTTGCGGAAGACTCAATACAGTGCCTGCAATTACTTGATCAACAGAGGTGGCCAATAGAACAGCTTGGTGTTCAAGTCAGTATGATGACGTCAGAGCTGATGTTACGGCAATAGATGGGGTTATAACCATAGTAAACGACCACCCATTATCAATTGGACTTAAGTCACAGCCTTTTTATTTAATGATACCTTACACTTTAACCCTTTCCTAAACGGCAAATTTTGGACCAGACCAAATTGAAAGCATTTTGCAGATGACAAATTTACAGTTGCTAAAAAGATAGTTAGTCTATATGATAGGGTAGAAAACATTGTGGGAAAAGGAGAAAATGCTGGTTACCAGCATTTTCTCCTTTTCCCACAATGTTTTCAAAAGGCTTCTATTCATGACCCGTAAAAACCAGGGATTGTTTGGGAAAGGATTAAACTGATGCATTGGAAAAAAATCTCTAATTTACGGAATGTACAGATTAAAAAGGCTTCTTTAGCAAAGACTGCTTGCTCAACAGAGATTACCACAGCAAGTAAAACTGATGATGTAGGCGTCAGCAGTTTTTAGAAATGATATTATTTTAATTAAAAACAGTGTAGCCTGAGGCAGTTATATCTTCCAAATGACCACCAGCTTCTCCGTTCAATACGGTGTAATTAACCACAAACTGACCCGTTGACTTTTTCATATACAACACAGAGAAATCAGTTGCCAGGACACTAAAATAAAGCAACAAAGATGGTTGAGAGATGAAATAAATTTCGATCTTAAACTGAAAAAAAAAATCTATTTATTTCATGCTTTTAACCCTTTCTGGGAGGAACTCTATCAAAATCCAGTATAGTTCTTTTCAGTGAATTCCCGTGACGTATCACCTCCGCATAGGAACGCATTACAATATTACGTCAAGTGCGAGAAATGTAAGGTAAATAACGTCATATTTCCATTTGGTTGTGATTCACGCGCATTTTACCCAGATACAGTCGAACGTCCTTAGCTCGAACGCCCCTTAGTCGAACTTATCCCTACGTCGAAGTTTTTTTCAGGTCCCGATCTCATTGCTCTTTATTTCAATATAATTCAACCTCCATATGTCGTTATCCGTAGCTCGAAAATTATCCATACGTCGAATGAATTTCAAGGTCCAATTACCATTGTTTGAAGGTATTCACACATCTTTACCTCGAAGTCAATTTGTAAAGGACGATGTTTGCTGTCAATCAGGTTTTTCACACCTTTTGACTTGTCAACTCCGGTAATTAACAAGTGTATTACAGTATTGATTATCGATTGTTTGTTTGATTTTGGATTGACTGACTGTGAGATTAAAACTTCAAAGTTTGAGTGATTTGAGTGAAAGGGTTGGAAAAGTTTTTTTAGTGTTACATTTGTAATTTACATTGACGAGTGAAGAACCCAACGCTAATTCCATACACAACTTGTTTGGTGAAGGACCCGGTCAATGTGCAATTTTTATGTTTATTGTTCATAGTAGTTGTAGAATTTGTATAAAAACAATGTTTCTTAATGAATAAATAAATAATAATAATAAAACTTATTTTATCTTATTTTTGTATTCGATTTTATCTGATTTTATATTTGATTAGTCGAATGAAGACAAATCAAATGATGCCTCTATTTACTTCCGGTATTTCGCCATCTATCTAATTCGTACCCAGTTTCGAGAACTCCGATGATCTACACGTCGAACTTTCTATAACTCGAAAGCTTAAAATGAACAAAAAATGTTTAGTTTAAGCAGTGTCACTATATAAGATGTTGTCACTAAAAATGGTAAAGAAAGACAAGCATCAGTTTCTACCTGTCTGAAAAGTAACGTTGTTTAAAATAAAAGGTGCACAGTGTTACGTTCAAATGTTCAGCAATTTTGAAAAATATTACAATAGTATCGATCAAAAAGAAATAAATAAATGAATAATCAAAATATTTAAAAATTACATAAAATACTCACAGTTATCTTGCTCGTAGCCTGTAGTTGTATTCTTGAATTCTTAAGTAAATTCTTGAATTCTCGAATTGTTCTGATCTTTCCGAAGCGGTAGGCGCCATTTTTATACTTTTCGAAACAAAGGAGGGAAGACGTCATGTTTATTTCATGTTTTGTAATCACCCGGATCTTGAAAAAATCAAAACATCCAAAACATGATTATAATCTTATTGACAGTGAAATGTCGAGTCCGGTCCAAATGCACTTATCCTTCTTGGTTATATAACACTTTACCTCTAACATTTACGATCCTATGGCTGATTTTTGATTGGCTGTGAATCTAGTGAAGATAAAAGATCAGACTGCACAAAACGTGCTGTCTGATCTTTAATCTATACTGTCAGATACGTTTCTTATAACAAAAATGATAATTGAAAAGGAGTTACTTGCGGGTCTTTTTCTTTTTCTTTTTTACTGAATGAATATGTAAATTTCACTCGCTTACCACTTTGTAGGTGAGTATACTTAGAGAAATGGTTTGAATGATTTAACACTACTGCAAAAGGAACACACAGTTACGCAGCTTGAAGAATCTAGTGATCTTCTTTACTTTCATTGCATAAATCGTGTACGAATTTTCCTATTCGAGAATGAATATTTCCCGGAATGTTTCAAAAAGAAACTCGACGAAACAGTTAAAGAAATGCAAGGGTATCGGCCTTTTTTACAGAAATTCACTTTTTGGACCACATAAATGGCAACATGCAATCAAGATAGCGTATCAAAGTACGCAGAAATAGAATTGAACCAAACGAATAGTGCAAAAGTAGTGTGTAAAAATGAAGAATTGCTCACTCTGTGTAATTTCTGCTTTTTGCAAGATGTTTTTAAAAGCACCCCGTCAAGGTTTGTCAGGGTAAAGGATCATGGATTTAAAAATAGAAAAATAGTAATATCCTAGTACGAAAATAGTAGTAAACATACCCTGGGTCAGTCAACAGGTTGACCATGAAGGTCTTCTCGTCCTTGCACTTAAACCTCGATCACATAATTCCGAGTTTAAAAGACCCTTATAAGAGAAGGCTTCTGAAAACATTGTGGGAAAAGGAGAAAATGCTGGTAACCAGCATTTTCTCCTTTTCCCACAACGTTTTCTACACTGTTAAAGAAAGAAATCATCAGCTACACTTAGTTTGTCATCTGTAAATGCTTTCAATTTTCCAGTCAGAATTTTGTCGTTTAGTGAAGACTTAACAAAACGTCGAAAATTTTGGACTTGTCAAGAATCCTCAGCATTTGCAGACGATAAAATAATTCTAGTTTAAAAAATTTGAATTAAAAAAAACTGGATTTGTCTTAAAAAGGGATAGGAAATATTATCGGAAAAATTGTGAAAAAATATGATTTTTGAGTATTTTTATTTCTCCTTTTTCGAATAATAGTTTCAGAAGCCTATTTTTGCAGCTTGTAAAAAAAGTCTGAATTGCGTAGCAAAGACATTATTATTAGCCAAAAAGAAAAATGAAATAGGAGTGAGTAACATGTCATGGAAAGACTGTGCTAAATGAATAAATTGCTCATTTTGAGCATTTTTTATTTATATAAATTTTGCTAAATATTTTCAAAGGCCACTAATGTGCACGAGCAAAAGGAAACGGGACACTAGTTACATATTTTTTTTTTGCTGATCTTGATCTACATTCGCCACCATTGCACTTTCAAAACATTACAGCAAAAAGACAAACTACCTGACAAAAAGGAAACAATCTGGACAAAACACAACATATTTTTTCTAATATTGCAGCATCCTCGTAGATTTAATAGAAACAGGAATATGCTTTATTTAACCCTCGCACTAAACAGTGCGACTCACTGACCTTTTGCAGACGATGTAGACTAAGATCAGACTGCATAGAACAAGCAGTCTGATTCTGGAGTTACACTGTCCGATAAAGAGACATTTTTCTTACATAAAAGAGAGTTTTAGAAGCATTATTCTGTCTTTTTATCAGCTTGAAAGTTTAAGACATCTAGCGCAGAATAAGGGTAAACAGATATTTGTCAATATGCTCAGGGCCTTAGTGTCGACGAGTAAATTTGCACCATGGTCAGGGTCATTTGCGCAGCTTGTCGAAAAATATTTATTTTAGCTTAGTCGATTGTTATATTGGGGTATATCCCTGCTGACCCGCGCTTACGTCAGCAGTTTAGGCTTTAAAGTCAATATGTAAGAACAGACTGACTCAGTTTGTTTTGTCGGTTTCGGCCCATATTTGCCGTTCACGACTGAATATGTATTTGGCGGAGAGTATAAAGCAAGATCAGCTGCACATACGTGCAGTGTGATCTTACTTTACACTCTCCGCAGCTATATCAGATCATATAAACGTAGCTCAATGACAAACTTAGCGGAGTCTATTTATGTTATCGTCAACAAATTAAATTCGGCAGAATATAGGTTAATTCCTTACCACACAATTCCGAGTTTTGGCGCTCTTGAAGAAAAAGCCTTTTGAAAACACTGCAGGAAAAGGAGAAAATGCTGGTAACCAGCATTTTCTCATTTTCCTACATTGTTTTCTACCCTTCCGGACACAAATTTCAATTTTTGAGTTACGTCTCATTCGTCGTCTGCAAATGCTTTCATTTTGAACCAGTATAAAATTTTGTCATCAAGAGTATTTTCTTTCACGACCAACTCCAGCAATTCCACTTTTTCTCCCGTCTATTAATGGTAGATTTCCAATGCTTCTAGAGATATCTGTTGTCATAGATAAGTATGGCGTAGATCCAAGATGGGACTGCACGTTCTCTGCAGTCTCATCTGAATCTTCACTGTCCACAAAAGGTCACTGAGTTGCGCTTAGCAGCCTTGGGGTTAATATTATGGATCCAGGACAGCCACTTTTTTTTTCAACGACCGACTCAATCATGAAGTAGATTGGTCCTTGGACACACGAAAACTTTACCAATAGCGAAAAATATCTACCACGGTCAGCCTGCGCATCATCGTATCATTTAAGCACATGAACTAACCACGCCTTCTCCAGATTAGTCAAGTTTGGATGGCATTTTGCCGTCTTATAAATTGAATGAATGATTGATTATATGATGTTTAGCGCCGTTTTCAATATTATATCAGTTATATCGCGGCGGCCAGTGTACCTCTCAATGCTTTCCTGGAGTTTCTTTTACCAGTACTCGGCACAATATTCTATCCAATCCACTGGCTGCTTTCCCACATAATCATCGTCGAAACAATGATCAGCGGCGTAGCAAAGACTATCAAAAAGAATTTGGGAAGCCCAGGATCGAACCAGCAACCCTGTGTTCTTGAGTCATGGGTCTATATTCACCTACCATTCTTAAGAACGTTTTTTGTCCTATTCTTCAAGATTTTCAGACTGTAAGAGTAACAGATCTTCTGATTGGCTAGACCATTGGTTTAGCCAATCAGAAGTTCTGTTACTTTTACATAGACGAAATTCTGAAGAATAAGATTAAGAACGTTCTTAAGAATGGTTGGTGAATACGGACACAATTTGACAACAAAATGCAAGACTGGACGTTACCGACTGCTCTACCGGGGCTCGGCTGTCGTCTTGTTTCAATGACAAGTGATCATTGAAAAATGATGATGATAATAATGATAACAAGGAATTATAATGAAGAAGAAGAAGAAGAAGAAGAAGAAGAAGAAGAAGAAGAAGAAGAACTAGCAGTCAGAGAGAAATCAAATCATTTGTCGTATGCAAATGACTTCAATTAATTTGAGCAAGTCTAAAAATTTTGTCATTTGGTAATGGGTTAACTAGAGGGTCATATAGCGGACACGTGACGCGGTCATCCGTAACTTGTTTTCTATTTTGGGTTTACTTTTCTTTATTTGGCCAAATAATTGTTAAGTCAGGGAGACCTACGTCATCTCACTTTGCACCGGTCATCAAAATCCTTTGCAGATGACTTTTTGTCAGGCACCGGGCAAGTATTTAACTCTTTATCAAACGATAAAACTTTGATCTAGTCCAAACTGAAAGCATTTGCAGACGACAAAATATATTTGACTCAAAAAGTTGAAAAGTT
Source organism: Tridacna crocea (assembly GCA_943736015.1). Classification (NCBI taxonomy): domain Eukaryota; kingdom Metazoa; phylum Mollusca; class Bivalvia; order Cardiida; family Cardiidae; genus Tridacna; species Tridacna crocea. The sequence continues at coordinate 22,336,842 of OX031067.1, read as the reverse complement.
TCAATCTTTTTTTTTTTAACTCTATGTTACTACTTTCCATGTTAAACAAATACCCACTTAAGCACTATTTTTTTGTTTTTAACAATTTTAAGCTTAAGATCGTAAAAGTGGTTTAAGGGGGCAAAATTATGCACATTCGTGACGTAGGGAGTAAGAGGTTTAAGAAAACTGTTATGGTCCTCGAAAAACAGGATAAATTTTCATTCGTCATGTCTACATGTACTTATGAATTTGTTGTAATAATAAATCAATTTAACCCTTTACTACACAATCCCAACTTTAACGACCCAGAGGAAGAAGGGTTTTGAAAACATTTTGGGAAAAGGAGAAAATGCTGGTAACCAGCATTTTCTCCATTTCCCAAAACATTTTCTACCATTTCAGTAACAAACTCCATCATTTGAAACAAGTCCAGTTTTTCCTTTACTTATGCTTTCATTAAAAGCTAGTCAACAAGATTTTTTTTATGTGGTAAAGGATTTAACCATGATCTGTGAAAAGAGAACTTTATGCATTTCCAAAAAAATTGCACCTGCGCCGGTCGAATTATTTTGCTATTGCTTTAAAAACTTTCTGCATGTCTGGGGGCCATTCTACCTTATGATTTCAGTTGGTTGTTAGACAAGATGCATGTTTTATGGATCCATAATTGTATGATGACTTGCATAATTGGCCTGCAACACGTGAAAAGGGGCATTTGGACATCTGCGTAAAGTGTCGTCTCGGATCAGCCTGCGCAGTCCGCGCAGGCTGATCCGAGACGGCACTTTCCGTTTGAATGCATTTTTTTTGTTTTGTGCATGTCTACTGTAGCACAAAATCTAATGTAGTTGTTAAGTGTCGTTTCGGATTAGCCTGCGCGGACTGCGCTGGCTGATCCGAGACGACACTTTACGCAGATGTCCGAATGTCCCTTTTCGCGTGTTGCACACCATATTAAGTTCCATCACTGAGATGCATTAAACTCCTTTTTTAATCTCTTTTATTATTTTAACCCATTACCACACAATCCCTACTTTTGACGCCCCTAAAAAAGAAGCCTGTAGAAAACATTGTGCTTAAAGGAGAAAATGCTGGTAAACAGCATTTTCTCCTTTTCCCACAATGTTTTCTACCCTTCACAGAACAAATTTCAAATTTTCAGACACTTTTATTTTGTCATCTTCAAATGCTTTCAATTTGGACAAGCCTAAAATATTGTCGTTTGGTAATGAGTTAGACATTTTTTTTTTTCTTAACTATTCAACAGACAACAAAATCCAAGACTCGTAAAATCAACCTCTTTATCAAATGACTAGACTTTTAGACATAACATTTATCCAATTTACGAAAGAATTTAACTTATGGGATTTACTTTTTCAAAGAATACAAAAAAGTTTCCAGTACAGGAAAAAAAAGCTAGTTACCTTCCCTATCCTAAATCAAAAGTCAGGAATTTTGGTAAATGGACGGACTCGTCCATGAAAGGGTAGAAATGGGAAGTGGAAAAGTCTAAAATGCTGGTAACAAGAATTTTCTCTTCCAACAACACTTTCAAAACCTTTCAGCAGATTTTCACCATTGTCGTGAATACATCTGGTTTCCTCCAGGGTCAGTAGAAGTCTCCGAGCAGAGTTGTCGTTCATTATTCTCACCATAATGGGAATGATCCGTAGTGCAAGAGAGTGCGTCAATAGATATTTTTTTTTAATCCTTTACTCCATAGATACTCATTCCTACACATTGTTTGTAGGAGTCTTTGGAAAACATTGTGGCAAAAGGTGAAATTGCTCGAGACGAGCAATTTCATCTTTTGCCACAATGTTTTCTATGCTATCAAAAGGTGTCATATACACATAAGAAACGGCTTTATCCTTGCTGTTATTTAGGGTCAATTAGAGATACCATAGAAATGCCTTATGGGGTAAAGGGTTAATATATAACCATAGAAGGTATTCATGAATTTGTTTGGTAGTCCATTTCTAACCCAAAAAGAAAAATACATTTGCAAAGTGTTTCCTACATAAACATCGTCGAGACATCGTTCAATAGATCCTGTCGCAATACCCATCATATATCATCAGAAAAAAATATGATTCAGCAGAGAATCGGACCAGCGACCTCTCGAACGTTTTCACCAACAGTCTTCTGAATAGTCCTAGTCTAATTCTCAAGAATTTTCTAAGTTTGAAAGTGACACAACTTCTGATTGGCGAAACCATTTGGTTTAGCCAATCAGAAGTTGTATTACTAAAATGTTAATCTATAATCAGACTAAAATAGTTCCCATTTCAAGCTCTGCCATTATTAGTGACTTAGCTTCCGGTAATTAGAATGAAAATATGTATTTAAAAAATTAACGTTTATTTTTTATATTGTTCATCTCATATTAAATACAATGTACATGTAAAAGAAAAAAAGAGAAAATTGAAACAGTTACATTGAGAAAAGTATGTCTCTGAACAAAGCTTGATGCCGCTTTTAACATTTTCACAGTGTTCGTCACGCGGCAGTGGACGGCTGCACCTCATCAATTCATGTTTCACAAGAACTCAGCGAAGCATCCTTGTCGACTACAGACGCTTTGAAGGCAGACCAGTCTAAAATTTTGTCCCTTAGTAATTAGTTAATCTTAAGGATACTGAAAGCATTAGTATACGATAAACTGGATATTGTCCAAAGGTTGTTTGTTGTTTTTTTTTTTTTCAATTTTCAGAAATAAAGTGACAAAGGAATAAAGTCTGTTTGTCCTACATAACCCTTTACCACACAATCTCGACTTTAAACAAGCTTGAAAGAGAAGGCTTTCGAAAACATTGCGGGAAAAGTAAACAAGAGGGCCAAGATGGCCCTGGATCGCTCACCTGAATTTTTGAGAGGACCATAGCCTATTTTTTTTTTGAGGTATTGAAACATTGGAAACAAAATTAATATTTTGCGAAGCAATTTTCCAAAGGTCACCTGTAAAAGTCATTTCAAAAACTGACCATCAGTTTCAGAAAAGAAGAATTTTTAAGAATTTCTTCATTTCTGTATAGAACATGTAGCCCCCATTCTTGAGAGCCATGTTTCTTGATGGTTCACAATTTAGCGAACAATTTTTGAAAAGGGTCATTCAAGTAACATCCCTGTGAAATTATTTGAAAATATGGCCAGTGGTTGCAGAGACGAAGAATCTTAAATAATTTCTTCATGTCTATATAATGCAAGTAGCCCCCATTCACCAGGGCCATGTTTCTTAACAGATCAGAATTTCGCGAACAATTTTTGAAAAGGGTCACCCAAGGAACATTGCTGTGAAATTATTCTAAAATCTGACCCGCCGTTTCAGAGAAGAAGAATTTTCAAGAATTTCTTCATTTCCAAATAGTGCGAGTAGCCCCCATTCACCAGAGCCATGTTTCTTAACGGATCAAAATTTCACGAACAATTTTTGAAAAGGGTCACCCAAGGAACATCTCTGTGAAATTATTTCAAAATGTGGCCAGACATTTCAGAAAAGAAGAATTTTCCAGAATTTCTTCATTTCTGTATAGTGCAGGAAGCCCACATTCACCAGAGCCATGTTTCTTGACATATCAAAATTTTACGAACAAGTTTTGAAAAGGGTCACCCAAAGAACATCCCTGAGAAATTACTTCAAAATCTGTTCAGGCGTTTCAGAGAAGAAGAATTTTTAAGAATTTCTTCATTTCTGTATAGTGCAAGTAGCCCCCATTCACCAGAGCCATGTTTCTTGACGGATCAAAATTTCGCGAACAATTTTAGAAAAGGGTCACCCAAGGAACATCCCTGTGAAATCGTTTTAAAATCTAGCCAGCGGTTTCAGAGAAGAAAATTTTTAAAGAATTTCTTAGAAAATTCCATTTGGTTGCCATGGCAATCAGAGTCCTTGACGAAATCAAATTCTGTGAACAGTTTTTAAAGAGAACCTCCCAAGGAACAATCCAGCCAAGTTTGGTCCAAATTGGCCCAGCGGTTTAGGAGGAGTTGATGTTTAAAGAATTGTTGACGACGGACGACAGACACTGGGTGATCCTAAAAGCTCCCCTTGAGCACGTTGTGCTCAGGTGAGCTAAAAATGCTGGTAACAAGCATTTTTTTTACTTTTCCCACAATGCTTTCATTCCTATCAAAAACATAAATCAAAATTTAAGCTACATCTATTTTGTTGTCTGTAAATGCTTTCAATTTGGTTCAGTAAAAATTTTTATCGTTTGATAAAGAGTTAAACACATCAAAATGTATCATATATTGTCAACTATGAGAGACTTTATCCCTCTGATACAGTGTTTTAAATCCTTACCACACGAGAATATTTTAGACTGGTCCAAATTGAAAGCATTTGCAGACGACAAAATAAAGGTGACTAAAGAATAGAAATTTGTTCTGGAAAGGGTAGAAAACACTGTGGGAAAAGGAGAAAATGCTGGTTACCAGCATTTTCTCCTTTTCTCACAATGTTTTCAAAAGGCTTCTTTCTCAGGGTCGTTAAAAGTCGGGATTGTATGGTAAAGAGTTAAATCCTTAACAAACGACAAATTTTTAGACTGGTCCAAATTGAAAGCACTTGCAGACGACAAATCAAACAGAACTCAATTATTAAAATTTGTTTCCAGCAGGGTTGAAAAGATTGAGGGAAAAGGAGAAAATGCTGGTCACCAGCATTTTCACCTTTTCCCACAATGTTTTCAAAAGGCTTCTATCTCAGGGTCCTAAAAACCAAGGAATTTTTGGTAAAGGGTTAAAGGTGGTCTACTGTAGGACAAAAATCTCGCCTAATAATTCATTGATTGGTTTAATGGCCATTTTGAACATAGTTTGAATTACACCACAGCCGCCAGTGCACCAATCCACGCTTTCTTTCAGTTCCTTTTACCACTACTTCACAGAATATTCATTTCTAGCCACTGGCTGCTTTCCTACATAACCATCGTTGAAACAATGACCAGTGGCGAGAGAGGAATGAATCCATTCGCAATCTCGTATCATCAATCTTCGGAAAGAAATCTGCCGAGCTAAGGGTTTGAAACAGAGGCCCGATGTTCTTAAATCTTGCATGCTACTGACTGTGCCACCAGGGCTTGATAAATCACTTCTTTAGGTTACGATGTGCTGGAAAAGTACTATAGGCATGGGGATAAAGACAAGGAATGGTGACAATATTCGTTATAAAAATTGAACAAAAAAAAAAAATGTCATGGTGTTTAACACTTTAACAAAAATTCCATTTTTTTTAATATTCCACACGACCATTGCTTTACATTACATTAACTCTTTACCAAACCAGAAAATTAAAGGCTTGTCCAAACTGAAAGCATTCCCAGATGACAAGATTAATGCGACTCAAAAATTGAATGTTTGTTTTGGAAATGGTAGAAAACACTGTGGGAAAAGGAGATAATGCTTACCAGCATTTTCTATTTTTCCCTACAATGTTTTCTGGAGGCCTTTTCCTCAGGGTCGTGAAAGCCAGCATTTGTTTGGTAAATGTTAAGAGAAATGGAGCAAAGTGCTGTTGATAAACATTTTTCTTCTTTACTCAACAATGTTTGCTCATCCTTTGAAAGACAAATCTCATTATTTGAGAATGAACTTAATTGCAGAAGTCTACAATTATGTCATCTGGGGGAAAAAAAAAATTCATACAAGAAAAAAAGCCATTCATTTTCAAAATAGCTACTTTTAGTGAAATGTCGAGTTGCAAAATTTAAGGAATATTTCTGCAAAGAAATTTTGAGCAATAAACTACTGATTAAATTTTTATGGTAAAAACATAAAAATTGCTTGTTTAAAAAAAGGGAAGACTACACTATAACACTATATGAGTATTTGCAACTCTAAACTACCAAAATCTTAAAAAAAGCTTCTGAAAACTGATGAGACGTTTATCCCTTTCCACACAATCCTGACTTTCAATGACCCTTTGGAAAAAAAGCTTGTGTGAGTACCAGAAAGTCAGCATTTTCTCCTTTTCAAGTGTTTTCTACCTTATAAGGAACATATTTTCATGTTTTCAGTAACATTTAACACATTATGTTGTCTGCAAATGCTTTGAATTTGAACATGTCTAAATTTTTTTTTTAATTTGGTTAAGAGTTAATGAAGACCTACAGGCTATTTTTGGACCAACAAGAGGTTCTTTCATGTAATAGTAAATTCAAACATTTAAAGTACTAAAGTATAGTTTATCAAATAAACAGATAATAAATGATGAAACCATATAGGCAATCTATCTATCATTCCATCACTAGGTGATGTCCTGAAAAAGACAGATCGAACTTAAAATTCACAGATTAATAATTATGAAAAAAGTCACTACATTTGTCACAGATCATGTAATAGACTCCCTTTGGCAGTGCCTTATCAATGGATGGGACAATAATTTTAAAGCCCAACTGAACCTATACCACACAATCTTGATTTTTAATGACCCTGAGAAAGCAGCTTTTTGAAAACATTATGAGAAAAGGAGAAAATGCTAGTAAACAGTATTTTCTCCTTTTCACATAATGTTTACTACCCTTCCCAAAACAAATCTTGAATCACATTTATTTTGTCATCAGCAAATGCTTTGAATTTGACCATGTATAAAACTGTGTCATTAGGTAAAGAGCTAACCCCCTGAAAAAAAAAATCAAAATAGAAAGTACAAAGATTAACTTCCCATAGTAGTAAGGCTTCCATTCAATTTTCAGACAATTTGGTTGAAAAATGTTGGAGGAGGACACAAAATTGCATCTACTATGGGACAAACAACCTAACATCAGTAAGGTATATCCCCAACTTCTTTGCAGTAGAGGGGCCTGAACTATTCCCTTCAACTAACTATTCCTAAATCTACCTTTAGAAAACAACACAACTTCTGATTAGTTAAGCCAAATGGTTAAGCCAATCGGAAGATGTGTTTTGTTGGTTTTTCTTAAGAAACACTGAAAGATCAAATTTATCATTGCAAATGCTTTGAACTGTAAAAGTCTGAAATTAATCATTTGGTAAAGAGTTTATTGCAAAAAAAAGTCAAGCCACCAGAGATGAAGTAGAAATTTTCCAAAAAATTGTCAATTTATTCATTATTGTTGCCACTGCATCCAAAGCTCTTTATGATATTTTTTCCAAAAGAAAACTAAAAAGAGGCCCATTAGTTCAAGTTGGGTAGCAGATTCAGAGAAGTTGGAAACAAATAATACGACCCACATATACATGGACACAGGGCTATGCCATAAACTAACCACTATTCAGCCAGGCGAGCTAAAATAAATGCCTCTTTGGTAAAGTAAGTCAATGAAGAAAAATGGTATGACACTATTAACAATTGTTTCTTTCATTGGTATATAATAAAATAAATGCTGCCACTGACCGGTATACTTTTACAAACAATGCAGAGTTTTACCCACCCAACTTAACCCTTAAAGCGCTGGAACCGATTTAACTTGTTTTTGTGGACAGTGTAGATCAAGATCAGACTGCACAGAACATGCAGTGTGATCTTAGATCTACATTGTCCACTATTTGGCCACATATTCTGGTCAAAAATGCCATAGTATAGCAATATTTCAGATGTTTTTTTCTATATAAAAATGTTTTTTGTTTTAATTCAGCACTTTAAGGGTTAAGAAGGCATATGAAAAACTGTGGAAAAAGAAGAAAATGATGGTAAACAGCATTTTCTCCAATTTCAACATATTTTCTAAGCTAATAAGAAATATCCAATAATTATAGACAATTTCAAGATGTTTTCGGCATGTTCTTTCAACTGGACAAGTTTAAAATTCTGTTATTTGGTAAGATGTTTGAGACAAGCAAACCAAGAAAGTTGACCATTTTTGACTGGTCTACATGTATTCTGAAAGTATTAGTAGATGACAAACATAGCTCTTATGATGAGCTTTATCCTCCAAAACAAAATATTATTGGAAAAGAACAAAATACTGCTATATCAGCCTTTTTCCAGGCTGTTTTCAAGAAGTTTCTTTTTCAAGAACCATTAACCCTTGTCCTGCTAAATAAGGTTATGAATCTTTCAAACAAATAGTTAAAACCAAAATAACTGTTTTTTTTCTTTTTTTTTTTTTCAGGGTTATATTTTTGGAAGACAAAGAACTCCTTATCTGACAGTAAAGATCTGATATCAGAATACACTCTGTGCAGTCTGACCTTGGTCTACACTGTCCATAACAGGTTGTAGAGTTGCCCTTAGCAGACTAAGGGTTAAAACATACAATCACTTGGGAAACAGCCTAACAGTAATCTGAGTGGTACTGGGTTAACTCTTTGCCACACAACAAAATTTTAGACTGGTTCAAATTGAAAGCATTTGCAGACGACAAAATAAAGGTGACTGAAAATTTGAAATTTGTTGGGGGAAGTCTAGAAAACACTGTGGGAAAAGGAGAAAATGCTGGTTACCAGCATTTTCTCCCTTTCCCGCAGTGTTTTCAAAAGGCTTCTTTCTCAGCAGCATTAAAAGTAGGGATTGTGTGGTAATGGGTGAAAGAAAATTATATTTGGCAGTAAAATCAGCAGACTGTCACAGATGTATCAACTTGAGATTTTTGAGACCTATATCTGACAATGGGCTTTTGTTATTCTGGGCCAAACGTCATCTGTCCAGGTCCACCTTTCTTCATGTATCGTCTATAACTTTTATGTCTAGCACTCTCCGCTAATTTGATTTTCATGTCCTCTTCTTGCTCTTTTTTCCATACCTATATGATGAAAGAATAGCAAGACATGAAATACAGTCCATCCCAGGAAGAAAGGGATGCTTATTTAAAAAACTGTGTGCTTAATACAGACACATTTTCACATATATGCTTTCTATTGAACTCAATATACATATATGCTTATTAAAACCTCCTTGATAAATAGAAGAAAGATTTTATTGTATCCAATAGAGTAATTTACTCCATAATAAAGGCATCAACAGGTGCTTTTAAAGGCAGGCTTATGATCAGAGTGCACACAGTATGCTTCTCTGGACTGATCATAGATTTAAACTTTGCTTAAACATGTTCTAGCCAAAACAGGCCAGAAAGTCACTATATATATGGGTTTTCTGATCAAATACATCTGATTCATTGAACAATTTTTTAACTTCACTTTCAACCTTAAATCACTCATGTCACTGCATCAGCTTACTTATTCATGCTTGTCCTGGCTTTCATCAGTGCTAGGCAATGGCTTCTAAGTAACTCACCTATAGACACAAGACAATACAACAAAATACCCAATGGGCTATCCCACATACAAGCAAAGATCAAACACAGGGCATCAAAGCTGTAAGTCCTAAAGGTTCATCACTAAGTCAGACTGTGCTGCATCAAATATCAATGTTTCATTTAAACAAGAGAGCCAAGATGGTCCTGGATCACTCACCTGAATTTTTTAGATGAACATAGCCCTTTTTTTTTTTTTTTTTGAGGTATTGAAACATTGGAACCAAAATTATTATTTTGCCAAGCAATTTTCAAAAGGTCACCTGCAAAAGTCATTTCAAAATCTGACCATCAGTTTCAGAAAAAAGAATTTTTAAGAATTCTTCATTTCCGTATAAGTGCAAGTAGCCCCCATTCTTGAGAGCCATGTTTCTTGATGGATCAAAATTTTACGAATAAGTTTTGAAAAGGGTCACCCAAGGAACTTTGCTGAGATTTTTTTAAAATCTGACCAGGGGTTTCAGAAAAGAAGAATTTTTAAGAATTTCATCATTTCCATGTAGTGCAAGAAGCACCCATTTACAAGAGCCAAAATTCTTGACAGAGCAAAATTATATGAACACTTTTTGAAAAGGGTCACCCAAGGCACATTGTTGTGAAATCATTTCAAATTCTGACCAGGGGTGTCAAAGAAGAAGAATTTTCAAGAATTTCTTCATTTCCCTATGGTGCAAGTAGCCCCCATCCACCAGAGCCATGTTTCTTGACAGATCAAAATTTTGCAAACACTTTTTGAAAAGGGTGGGTGACCCTTTCGAAAAGGGTGAATGAACATCTCTGTGAAATCATTTTAAAATCTGTCCAGCTGTTTCAGAGAAGAATAATTTTCAAGAATTTCTTCATTTCCCTATAGTGCAAGTAGCCCCCATTCACCAGAGCCAGGTTTATTGACAGATTAAAATTTCACGAACACTTTTTGGAAAGGGTAACCTAAGGAGCATTGGTGTGAAATTATTTTAAAATTGGACCAGGGGTTTCAGAGATGAAGAATTTTTAAGAATTTCTTAATTTCTGTATAGTGCGAGTAGCCCCCCCATTCACCAGAGCCATGTTTCTTGACAGATCAAAATTTTACGAACAAGTTTTGAAAAGGCCACCCAAGGAACAACTCTGAAATTATTTCAAAATCTGTCCAGGCGTTTCAGAGAAGAAGAATTTTCAAGAATTTCTTCATTTCCCTATTTCACCAGAGCCAGGTTTCTTGACAGATCAAAATTTCTCAAAGTTTTTGAAGAAAAGGGTCACCCAAGGAACATCTCTGTGAAATTATTTTAAAATATGGCTGGTGGTTTAAGAGAAGAAGATTTTTGAAGAATTTCTTAGAAAATTCCATTTAGTTGAAATGGCAGCCAGAATTTTTGACGGAATCAAATTCTGTGAACAACTTTATAAGAGAACCTCTCAAGGAACATTCCAGCCAAGTTTGGTCCAAATTGGCCCAGTGGTTTAGGAGGAGTTGATGTTTAAAGAATTGTTGACGACAGACACCGGGTGATCCTAAAAACTCCCCTTGAGCATGTTGTGCTCAGGTGAGTTTAAAACAGCATAGGATTTTAAACAACTGAGTTGAACTGACATTATAATGTAAATCTCACATAAACCATGACTGTAGTATCTATTATTAAATTTAGATGGTTACAAGCACAGAAAGACAGTCCTACAATAGCTTGAACCTTCTTATTTCAAAACACTTTTTCCACACAATCTGCAGTTTCAACAACTCTTAAAAAATAGCTTTTGAAAACATTAAGGGACATGGAGAAAATGTGTTTTCATCTTATTTGTAGGTAATAAAATAAAAGTGACTGAAAATTTGATTTTGTTTTGTAAAGAGTAGAGGACATTGTGGGAAAAGGAAAAAATGCTGGTTACCAGCATTTCTCCTTTTCCTACAATGTTTTCTAAAGGCTTCTCTCTCAGGGTCGTCAAAAGTAGGAATTATATGGTAATGGGTTAATAACTGTGAGTGTTTAAAGATACTTACAACAAATTTTTCTTTTATCCATAACTCTAAATTTAAATATTTCTCTATCTCTGTATCCTCTAAGGCCTGTAACCAAACAAACAAACAAACAACTTTGAACTAAGAGAAATGCACGAGGGTTCAATTACTTAGCTACAGATGCTTATTAAATCAAGGTTCTTTGGGGGAAAAAAGGGGAAATAGCTATCAAAACTGTTACCTACCCTAATATGAATTCACCTTATATCAACCATTGAAAATTGAAAGTAAATAACTTCAGTACTGACAGAATTATGAGGAAAGTATTTGAATAGCAATGGGCAATGTTAACACTTCAATGTTTTCTTTAAAAAATAGGATTTTATATTCCTGTTTCCTTTAACTCTTTACCAAACGACACAATTTTAAAATTGTCCAAATTGAAAGCATTTGCATACAATAAAATAAAAGTGAAAATTTAAATTTGTGTCCAGAAGGGAAAAAACATTGTGGGAAAAGGAATTTTCTCTTTTTGCCTCAATTTTTCAAAAGGCATCTTTCTCAATATTGTGAAAACCTGGGTTTGTTTGGAAAAGGGAAGAAAATTGCTAAGTGAAAACTTTGTGGGACAATGACAAAATGCTGGTAAAAAGCAATTTCTTAACTTCTTGTCTTCTACAGCTTTGAATCTTGAAGAGTCTACAGTACTGTTGACTGGTAAAAAGTTAGCTTAGTCTTGTAATTTATATAAAATCAACTTAATTTAAGATACAGGCTGAAAATGTGAATACAAATGTCAAAGTTTCTTTTACTTGTTATTTTGCCTGATAATGATGTTAAAAGAATATTCTGTAGAAATGTGTAAAAAAAAATGCTCACTTACATCAAATTGACTTTGCTTGAGTTTCAAATTTCTTCTAATGAGGTAAAGTTTTTGTTCTTCTCCATACTCTTCTTTCATTATATTGAATCTCCATATCCAACAAAAATACCACTTTATATACAGTGCTAAATGATATGGGAAAAATACTAACTGTACCCATAATACATCATAATATGTTGGTTTAGAGTAGCCACCCCTGCAAAAGAATAGAAAGACCCTAAAGACCTTGTGAAGTAAGACTGGTCTCATAGAAAAATATTTTTCTTTACATTATACATTCTTTCATTTAATCACTTTGGTGATTAGCAAAATGTCTAAAGGTAGCTTAACCCTTTACCACACAATAACTACTTTTAACAACCCTGAGAAAGACAGCCTTTGAAAACACTGTGGGAAAAGGAGAAAATGCTGGTAACCAGGATTTTCTCCTTTTCCCACAATATTTTCTATCCTTTCCAAATCAAATTTCAATTTTTGATTCACATTTATTTTGTCGACTGCAAATGCTTTCAGTTTGAACTCGTCCAAAATTTTGTCGTTTGGTAAAGAGTTAAGGGTTCTTGACTGCTCACTGCTAAAGGTACTGAAAAGTGATCAGGAAATCCAGCTTTATTCCTAGCTAGTAGGACTGGTCAAATGGACTGTCTTTGGGCAGAGTCTCAGCCCCATTCCTATGAAAGTTCTGTATCAGCATGTATAAGCTAACCATGATATAACACAATAAAGCTGAAGAATTCTTTCAAGACTTTACTTTTTTACAGAAAAAATCTGTATTATAAAAGTCCTTCAGATAAAAGTTCTGAAAACATTGTTGGAAAAGGTTGGTTGGTTGTGTTGGGGTTTAACGCCACTTTAACAGCTAAGGTCATATCATGGCGGTCGGTGACGCACATGTGTTTCCTGGCTTTCTCATACCGGTACTAACACTACTTTCTTCCCAAAGCCACCGACTACTTTTCTCACATGCTTCAGCAGAGGTGAGAGGCGAAAATACGCCGGAAAGAAAGTTCGCCACAACCGGGTATCGAACTCACAACCACCAGGTCATGAGTCCGACACGCTCACCACTGAGCCACCCGGGCGGGCTGTTGGAAAAGGAGGATAATGACCAGCAATTTGTCCATCTTCCCTAAAGTATTTAAACTTTCAACTCCTTTGAACAACATTTAACTCTTTACCAAATGCAGACGACAAAATAAATGTTACTCAAAACTTATAATTTGTTTCAAGCTGGATAGAAAACAGCATTTTCTCTTCAAAAGGCTTCCATCTCAGGTCGTAAAAAACAGGGATTGTTTGGGAAAGGGTTAATTCATTGCAAGCCACTGTTGTCTGGTATCCATTTATCACTGTAGAATTCTTATTTTCAATACAGAGAGCTTTTAAAAACATTGCTGGAACAGGAGTTACAGCTCCTTTCCCAAAAATATTTTTAAATTTGTTTGATAATAAAATCCTTTGCTTGCATGTCACAAGGGTATGTTAAGACTGAAAATAGCCCATATTTAATTCTAGTGTGTTTATAACCGTTATGATAAGACAGAGTTATGCATCTGCAATCCTGATATGATGAACGAGACCAGATTGACAAAATCATACCTTATATCCATTTTTTCTTCAATAATTTGTCTTATAATTCTTTCTTCTTCCTCCTTTATCTCTTCCTATGAATAAAAGAAACAAGTTCAGCTGTCTGTGACAATAGTTTTCATATCTTTTCTGTATGATGAAAAGAAAAGATGATCCATAGACATGTCATCACGAACCTTTCTCTACCAAATCCGAGCTTTAACAACTTGGGGGAATTAGGCTTTTGAAAACGAATCTTATTAGTTAAGTAACACTACATTTTTTGTCTACACAGACTTTTGATATTCAAAAGTCTTAAATTTTACCAACAGAAAGAAGAAGTAAAGGTGTAGTATATACTTGGTACTTATAAGATTGCAGTATAGAGACACGACTGGAATCATTGTAATGGAAGGAAAATTTGAATTATTACTGCTGCAGAGATTTTTTTTTTCCACAAAGACCTGATTTTTAAGAATCCTCTATGTAGTAAAGTTCATATCTATCCTGCATGAAATAAATATACTATGTAATTATTATGAGCCAAATTTGAAAGTACTTGGTATCATAAACTTTCCTAAATAGTTTTAGCATTGTTCTATGAAAAAGAAAAACTAGAGGCGCTTGAGCGCCTGTATCGCTCCACAGGCCTGATTTTTCTGTAACGGTGAAGAGAAGTTTTTAACGATTACCATTCATTCCTGCATTTTAGGTCACTATAGAAAACAAGAGGGCCAAGATGGCCCTGGATCGCTCACCTGAATTTTTGAGATGACCATAGCCTATTTCTTTTTTGAGGTATTAAACATTGGAACCATATTTATAATTTTGCTAAGCAATTTTCAAAAGGTCATCTGTATAATTCATTTCAAAATCTGACCATCAGTTTCAAAAAGAAGAATTTTTAAGAATTCTTCATTTCTGTATAAGAGCAAGTATCCCCCATCCACTAGAATCATGTTTCTTGACGGATCAAAATTTACGAACAAGTTTTCAAAAGGGTCACCCAAGGAACATTTCGGAAATTTTTTTTTAAAATCTGACCAGGGGTTTCAGAGAAAGAGAATTTTCAAGAATTTCATCATGTCCATATAGTGCAAGTAGCTCCCATTCACAAGAGCAAGGATCACCCAAGGAACATCCCTGTCAAATTATTTTAAAATCCGACTAGGGGTTTCAGAGAAGAAGAATTTTCAAGAATTTCTTCATTTCCTTATAGTGCAAGTAGCCCCCATTCACCAGAGCTATGTTTCTTGACGGATCAAAATTTTGTGAACAATTTTTGAAAAGGTCACCCAAGGATCATCTCTGTGAAATCATTTCAAAATCTGTCCAGCCGTTTCAGAGAAGAAGAATTTTTAAGAATTTCTTCATTTCCCTATAGTGCAAGTAGCATCCATTCACCAGAGCCATGTTTCTTGACCAATCAAACTTTCGCAAAAACTGTTTGAAAAGGTTCACCCAAGGAACATCCCTGAGAAATTAATTCAAAATCTGACCATCGGTTTCAGAGAAGAACAATTTTTAAGTATTTCCTCATTTCCCTATAGTGCAAGTAGCCCCCATTCACCAGAGCCACAATTTTTGATGGATCAAAATTTCACGAACACTTTTTGAAAAGGGTCACCCAAGGAACATATCTGTGAAATAATTTCAAAATCCGACCAGCCGTTTCAGAGGAGAAGATTTTTAAAGAATTCCTTGATTTCTGTATAGCGCAAGTAGCCCCCATTCACCAGTGCCACATTTTTTGACGGATCAAAATTTCGCGAAAAATTTTTGAAAAGGGTCACCCAAGGAACATATCTGTGAAATAATTTCAAAATCCGACCAGCGGTTTCAGAGGAGAAGATTTTTAAAGAATTCCTTGATTTCTGTATAGTGCAAGTAGCCCCCATTCACCAGAGCCACAATTTTTGACAGATCAAAATTTCACGAACAATTTTTGAAAAGGGTCACCCAAGGAACATATCTGTGAAATAATTTCAAAATCCGACCAGCGGTTTCAGAGAAGATTTTTAAAGAATTCCTTCATTTCTGTATAGCGCAAGAAGCCCCCATTCACCAGAGCCATAATTTTTGACGGATCAAAATTTTACGAACAATTTTTGAAAAGGGTCACCCAAGGAACATATCTGTGAAATAATTTCAAAATCCAACCAGCGGTTTCAGAGGAGAAGATTTTTAAAGAATTTGCTAAAAAATTCCATTTGGTTGCCATGTCAACCAGTTTTTGACGGAATCAAATTCTGCGAACAATTTTTAAAGAGGACCTCCCAAGGATCATTCCTGCCGAGTTTGGTCCGAATTGGCCCAGCGGTTTAGGAGGAGTTGATGTTTAAAGAATTGTTGACGACGCAGGACAGACGATGCACGACGGACAGCCAGTGACCCTAAAAGCTCCCCTTGAGCACGTTGTGCTCAGGTGAGCTAAAAAAGCTATGAAAAACATTGTGAGAAAAGAAGAAAATAAAAGTAACCTGCATTTTCTTAGTTTTACACAATAATTTCTACCCTTTTTGATACAAGTTTTACTAATTTGAAGATTTATTATGTTGTCTACAACATCTTTCACTTATGGCCAGTTATTAAAATTTTGTCTTTTGGTTATGATTTACTCATTACAAACGACAACATTTAGGGTTGTCCAAATGGACAGCATTTGTAGATGAAAAAATAAAAGTGACTGAAAATTTGAAAGTTGTTTTGTGAAGGGTAGATAACATTGTAGGAAAAGGTTACCAGCATTTTCTCCTTTTCCCACAATGTTTTCTAAAGTCTTCTTTGTCAGGGATCAGTTTGACTGGATAACAAAATGCCTTATCACAACAGTAAAGCCCAGGTCCCTCTTTGTACCAGGTTACCAGGTCAACAAACCTTTACCAGAACTAATCAAAGTGCAGAGGTTCTCTGTTTTATATGAAAGGATTATAGATTATGTAAAGCAACCATCTTTAACTCTTTACCAAATGACAAAATTTGGGATGTGACCAAACTGAAAGCATTTGCAGACAACAAATGAAACATTGATGAAATGATGATTTCTCTCTTTGATAGAGTAGAAAACACCTTGGGAAAAGAAGAAAAAGCTGATTACCAGCATTTTCTCCTTTTCCAATAGTGTTTTCCAAAAACTTCTTCTTTATGGTAGTTAAAAGTCAGGATTGTATGGTAAAGACTTACCACCATAGGAACTAACCTGCAATACAAAAATGAAATCAAAACAAGTAGTTTGAGAGAAGAAATTTTTCAAAGATTTTACTTTATACCATAAAAGGAAAATGAGTCTCCCATAAAAGCCATGTTTTTTGACGGATCTTTTTTTTTTAAGGAATTCTGTAGACCTCTATCTAAGGAACATTCATGCAGAAAAATAATGCTATCCAATTAGCGGTTTGGGAGGAGAAGATTTTTAAAGGTTTTTTACTCTGGTTGCCACGGCAACCAGAATTATTCATGGAACACAATTATTTGAAGGAATTTGAAAGAGGACCACCTAAGGAACATTCTGTGAAATTTGGTAAAAATCCAGTCAGTAGTTTCTGAGGGGAAGTTTTTTAAAGAAAAAGTTTACGGACACACGCATGGACGAACAGACGAACGGACGGACACAACGCCATGACAATAGCTCGCTGGCCTTCGGCCAGTGGAGCTAAAAAAATTAAATTTATCTTATTCAAGTCACAGACTTTTATCAAAAAAACTCTGGCTTAACACTACACAACCCTGAGTTTTAATGAATTTAAGCCTTTAAAAGCGTGAAAATTGTATAACTCTTTACCAAACAACAAAATTTAAGACTGGTCCGAATCAAAAGCACTTGCAGACAACAAAGTAACTGTAACTCAAAAATGGAAATTTGTTCTGGGAAGGGTAGAAAACGTTGTGGAAAAGGAGAAAATACTGGTTACCAGCATTTCCTCCTTTTCCCACAATGTTTCAAGAGGCTTCTTTCTCAAAAGCCTTTTTTATCAATGTTGTTAAAAGACGTCATTGTGTTGTAATGAGTTAAGAAAGGGAAAATGCTGATAACCAGCATTTTCTAAATATTCTTCTATCCTTTCAAATACAATACAATTGACTGATCTACATGTATCTAACATCTGCACATGTTTCAATTCAGACAATTCCAAAATTTTGCAGTGTGGATAAAGGAGTTTTCCATTTTAGTATTTTTTTCATTTTTTCTCATCAAACTTAGAAAAAAATATTAATTCATATCATTCATATCTCCAAAGAAAGTTTTCAAAGACATCCATTACAAATATCTGTCCAGAGGAAATATGCCATGCGTATCTCATATTTTTCATGAATAAAACTTTGACCCTTTATCAAACAATTTTCAGTTTTAGCATCACTAAGGAAGATTTTGGAAAACTTTCAGTGAAAAAGAGCTGGTAGCCAATACTTTCTTCAATTCTCTCAAAGATTTCCTACCCTTTCAAAGAAAATCATTTTTATTTGAGCAATATATCATTTGCTTAAAATTTTTACATGTTAAAAATTTGTAGTTGGGAAAAGGATTACCTACCTTATTTTTCCTTCCGGACTCTTTTTTCTTTGTTACAGGTAGCAATCCCATTTGATTTGCAATATTCTTAGCCTGTAATCTATACTTCTCTTCCCTACAGAGGTAACTTATAGCTGTAGAATAGTTCTGCCATGCTCCATAATACTGGAAAATAGTATATACCTGTCATGCTCTGTTTTAACTGGGTCTGTATTCACCAACCATTCTGAAGAACATTCTTTGTCTTGTTCTTCAAGATTCTATGACTGTGAAAGTAACAGAACTTCTGATTGGCTAAACCAAATGGTTTGGTTTAGCCAATCAGAAGTTTTGTTAATTTCACACTGACCATATTCTGAAGAGTAAGACTAAGAAGGTTCTTTGGAATGGGTGGTGAATTCAGACCCTGGTTTTCACATATCTGCTTAAAGTATCGACCCTGCACAGTCCACCAAGGCAGACATGGGCAAAAGCTGTAAACGTTTGTTATTTGTAAATTTTCTACATGTCCAAGGGTCATTTGGTAAAGATTTTAAAACAATAAGCCTACCTGAACAACTGATATGACTGTGATAGTAACAGCTATGACAATTCGAACATCTACTTTAGGTGCTGTTCTTGTTTTATAGTATCTGTAGTAATTATAGTAAAACTCATCTGAAAAAGAACATAATAACAATGTCAGCGGAAATAAAATCACAAGATAGGAAAAATGTGCAATCTTGCTCTGAAAGGCTACTTCTTTTCAGAGTTATGATAATAAATAGGTGCAGAAACTCTTTACCAAACACTGCTCTAATTTCAAGACTCTTAAAACATTGTGGGAAAAGCAGAAAATGCTGGCAACAAGCATTGTCAGCTGCCAGCATTGTCTCCTTTTCCAACAATGTCCTCTAAACTATCTAAGAACAAATTCCATCATTTCGGCTACAACAAATTTGAAGGTAGGCAATGACTTTAACAGGACCATGTTTTGAAATTTTGTCGTCTGGTAAACATTTGTCTCAGAGTTTTAACAACCCTGACAAGAAGTCTTTTAAAAAGCAATGTGGAAAAAGAAGAAAATTCTGTTTACCAGAATTTTCTCCTTTTCCCACATTGTTTTCTACCCTTCCATGAACAAATTCCAGTTTTTCCATCAGATTTATTTGATCATCTGCAAACAACTTTAAATCTGAACGAGCATAAAATTTTGTTGATTGGGAAAAACTTAACTCTGTACAACACAATCCCGACTTTTAACGACACTGAGAAAGTAGCCTATAGAAAACATTGTGGGAAAAAGAGAAAATGGTAACCAGCATTTTCTCCCTTTCCCACAATGTTTTCTACCCTTCCCAAATACATGTACAATTTCTATTTTTCAGTAATACTTATTTTGTTGTCTGCAACTGTTTTCAATTTGGAACAGTCTAAAATTTTGTTGTGTGGTAAAGGGTTAACTCCTCCAACCCTATTTCCAATCTTTCTATAGTTAGGTTAGAATTTCTTACAAACCATCAGAGAGAGTAGATCATGTCAGATCAGATGTCACACATAGTGCAGTCTGATCTGAATCAACCTTGTCTGTCAAATCATGTAAGTCCTTCTATGCACTATAACAAATTAAATAATTCCGAGGAGGTTATCCATTTTAGAATTTCTTTAGATTTAACCCTGGAACTGTAACATAAGTGAAACAGATATCCTTGATTGCTGCTAAAGTTGCATATACAAATTGTTTATGGTACTTTTGTTGGATTTTCATGTAAACTCAACAAGTCATATCTTTCAGCTTTATTTTTGTGGACTGCAATACAAATAATACACAGTCATGAAAGTCACTGACTATAATTCAGATTTTCGAGAGAGAAAAGAAACAATTTCTGATATCAGAGATTAATTTGTTACGACCAATATTATTCGTGTTTCATGTAACATTTTAAAACATACTGTTCTACTAACCTGGGTGATCTAACATGTAATCATAGTCACTTCTTGAATCTTCTTTGCTTAAAATCTGAAATGATTGATTAAATGGTGTTTTGTACCTATCTCAACAATATATAAGTCTTTACTAAACAAAAGGTGGGGTAAAAAAGGAAAATTGCTGCTGGTAACCAGTATCTACTCCTTTCCTCACACTGTTTTCTAACCTTACAACCACAGATCCCATTATTAAACCAACATCTGGTTTGTTGTGTACTATTGTTCCCTACACAGAAGAGTTATATAGGCTATAGCGGTTAAACTTTACCACACTTAGCGACCCTGTCAAAGACGCTTTTTGAAAATTGAAGGAAAAATTCCCAGATTAAACCAAAATTTCAGTTGTTATCTGCAAATGCTTCCAATCTGAGCAAGTCTACAGTTTTGTCATTTGGTAAAGAGGTCCTGAAAATTGATGGATTAATTGTAAGGTGCTTAACGCTGTTTCCAAAATTATTTCAGTTATATTGCTGTAGACAGTGAACCTTCCATGCCTTCCTGAAGTTTCTTTTACCAGTGTCCCCGACAATTTTCTTTCCAAGCCACAGCTACTTTTCAACATAACCATAGTTGAGAAAATGGTCTATGGTGGGAGAGGAATTAATTAGTTGTCAGAAAGAAATTGGCCAAGCCAGGAATCACACTTATGACCCCATGTTCTCAAAGCCTGCAAGCTACAGACTAAGCTTCTAAGTCTCAGCTTGAGCCCTGAAAAGGTTCCTTTTTAAAAGTACAATGATCCTGAACAAAAGTCCAAGTTTCATAATTATAGATTTCCTCTTTCTCATACATTTTCCCCAACTACAGATTTATAAATCTCTGGTACTATACAAGCTCAGGTATGAAAAAAGAAACAATATGAAATCTAATATAACAAAAACAAGACTCCATGACCAGTACAGAGTAAGATCAGACACAGTATAGAGTAAGACCAGACTTTCAAAAACAAGCAGTCTTATCTTAAATCTACTTTCCTTTAATGTTTGTGCGATATTCTGACCAAACAGCTTAAGAAGTTAGAACAGCAATATTTCTTTCTTTTAACGCCTGAACATTTCTGAATAATTTGTTTGCCATTAATGTGGTTCACTGGTATAGACCTAAACAAACAACTGAAATACCTTAACCCTTTACCAAAGAATCTCTTGCTATTTACAACCCTGACATAGGAGCCTTTTGAAAACATTGTAAGAATAGGAGAAAATGCTGGTAACCAGCATTTTCTCCTTTTCAAATCATGTTTTTGACCCTGCTGGACACATAATTATTTTAGTTTTTGAGTTACATTTATTTTGTTGTCTGCAAGTGCTTTCAATTTGGACCAGTCTAAAATTTTGTTGTTTGGTAAAAGGTTAAAAACTCTAAAGTTTACTGTAAGGTAAAAACAGCACCTTTGTGCAACTTCCAATGATCAATAAGTAACGTGGACACAAATATATACAGAGCCAAAATTGAAACTATTTTTTGAGAAAGCACACTTACCTCATATGCATTTGCTATGACTTGAAAAACCTTCTCTGCCTCCTTTTTGGCCTCTTTCTGAAGAAGAGTAGAAAAAGTTAAAATTAAAAAGTAAAGGATCAATTACAAACAACTTTTTTAGGTACATAATCCCAAGAAAATGCATAATAAAAGCATTTTCTCCT
Source organism: Tridacna crocea (assembly GCA_943736015.1). Taxonomy (NCBI): domain Eukaryota; kingdom Metazoa; phylum Mollusca; class Bivalvia; order Cardiida; family Cardiidae; genus Tridacna; species Tridacna crocea. The sequence goes on along the minus strand of OX031067.1, from coordinate 22,315,127 downwards.
TTCCATATGGCAAAAAAAAGCTTCGCAGAGTGGCACATATACCCTGGAAGGGGCTTATCTGTGAAATGGATTGAAATCAAGAATGCCTAAAGAAATCCAAATTTTAAGAGACACATGAACAACTACACACAGACATTCATTGTGGTAAGATTGTACTTTTTGCAATGGAAACTGTGGGAGGAGTTAAACCAGAAATTGCTAACAGACAGATATGCTGACAGACGAACAGATGACCAGGGCCCTTCCAGCATAAAAAATGTAGACTTGTCCAGATTGCATAAACAACAGAATCTTTACCAAATAACAAAATCTTAGGTTCGAACAAATGAAAAGCATTAGCAGATGAAAAATTAAATGCGCCTCAAATGATGAAATCTATATTTGCTTGGGTAGAAAACATTGTGGGAAAAGAAAAGCAATGCTGGTAACCAAGTTTTTTTTTCTTTCTCACAATTTTTTCAAAAGGCTTCTTCCTCAGGGTTGTTAAAACTTAGAATAAAGGGTTTAACCCATTACCATTCAATCCCTACTTTTGACGACCCTGAGGAAGAAACCTTTAGAAAACAATGAGCGAAAAGGAGAAAATGCTAGTAACCAGCATTTTCTCCTTTTCCACCAACGTTTACTACCCTTCACAAAACAAATTTCAAATTTTCAGTCACTTCTATTTTGTTGTTTGCAAATGCTTTCAATTTAGACAAACCTAAAATTTTGTTGTTTGGTAATGAGTTAACCCTTTACCACTCGACAAAATTTTAGACTGGTTCAAATTGAAAGCATTTGCAGACGACAAAATAAAAGTGACTGAAAAATTGAAATTTCTTCTGGGAAGGGTAGAAAACACTGTGGGAAAAGGAGAAAATGCTGGTTACCAGCATTTTCTCCTTTTCCTACAGTGTTTTCAAAAGGCTTCTTTCTCAGGGGCGTCAAAAGTAGGGATTGTGTGGTAATGGCTTAATCAAGTTCTCCAACTTCTATAAGATTGTTTTCAAGATTGCCAGCTGCAAATCTGTTTCAGGAAATAAAGGGTCCAAAAACAAAAGGATGTAGGAAGCAAACCCCTATTGTTTCCCTTAAGGGCACTTAGTTTGAGAAAGCCTTTGATCACAAGACATAACAACAGGATTTTACTGTGCACAGTGATTGATTTAAAAAATTTACTACACAATGTCTACTTTTAACGACCTTTGGGAAGAAGGCTATAACCAGCATTTTCTCCTTTTCCCACAATGTTTTCTACCTTTTCATGGACATATCTCATAATTTAAGCCAGATTTAATTTGTTGTCTGCAAGTGCTCTGAGTCCAGAGAAGGCCAAGATTTGGTTTTGTGGTAAAGAGTTAGGTCTTTACCAAATGACAAACGTATAGATTTGTCCAATTTGACAGTACATGTAAATGCAAACAACAAATTAAATTTGGCTCAGATGGTAAGAAATGTCTTTGAATAGGTAGAAAATGTTGTGGGGAAAGGAAAATATGTTGTTTACCAGCATTCTTTTGTTTTCTCATAATGTTTTTCAGCAGTATTCTTCCCCAGGGTCATTGAAACCTGGAACTACTAGTGTGTGGTAAAGGGTAAAACTCTTTACCACATAAGAAAATTTTCACTTATCAAAATTCAAGATAAGTGCATATAAAAAAGTTTTATATGTCGCTAAAATAATGGGATTTGTCTATGAAATGGTAGACATCATTGTGGGAAAAGGAGAAATAGCCAGGGTTTTTTTTTTTCCAATTTCTTTTTTTATCAATCTTTATTCATAGGATGATTTTAACCCTTTCCCAAACGACAAATTTTGGACCAGACCAAATTCAAAGCATTTTGCAGATGACAAATTAACAGTTGCCAAAAAGATGATTTTTCTGTATGATAGGGTAGAAAACACTGTGGGAAAAGGAGAAAATTACCAGCATTTTCTCCTTCTCCCACAATGTTTTCAAAAGGCTTCTATTCCTGACCCGTAAAAACCAGGGATTGTTTGGGAAAGGGTTAAGCATCCTATGAATAAAGATTGATTAAAGAAAAGAATATGAAATTTTGGCTTGACACCTCAAAGGGCTAAGTATTTCCATATTAACTCTTTACCACACATTCCTGACTTTTACCGACCCTGAGAAAGAAGCCTTTTGAAAACACTGTGGAAAAAGAAGAAAATGCTGGTAACCAGCATTTTCTCCTTTTCCCACAGTGTTTTCTACCCTTCCCAAAATCAATTTTTATTTTTCAGTCACATTTATTTTGTCATCTGCAAATGCTTTCAATTTGGACCAGTCTAAGATTTTGTCATTTGGTAAAGAGTTAAGGAAAATCTTTATTCCTTCTTATACAGCTCTTTCTTATTCATTGATGATTTATCAGGTACTGCCTTACTATAATCAGCGATAAAACCTTTTCTGAAGCTTCAGTTGAATACTGTGTGACAATCTGAATGGCCTCTTTGAAAATCCATTTATTTAAAATACTGTAGACACCATAGATCAAGGTCAGATTGCACAGTATGCAGTCTTATCTTGGATTTTTTTTTTAAATATTCAGGCCAAAACAACATTAAATTAGTGATATTTCAGTGATTTTCCATAATCTAAGGGTGTTCATTTCAAAAACTTTCTCGTACCAACTTCAGAGATTTGACTCTTTCAATAAGTCTAAAAATTAGGTTTCTACTGCTATTGTAGACAACCATTGTCTCAGTCAAGTATAAGCTAAGATCAGAGAGTAAGACTGCATGATTTACGCAGTCATTTATTGATCTACGCAGAAGCTACTTATGTCGTCCCTGGTTATGAAAGAATTAAAACTGTTAAGCAGTGTTCTAAGTGTAAAATAATAGCAAAGTACTCACTGTTTTGTGCATGTCTGGATGCCATTTTCGGGCTAACTTTCTGTATGCTTTAACAACTTCACCCTGCAAGACAATAAATAACATACTCTTGACCACTTACTGACCAAACATGATTTTTCACACACCTGTAGTTGACAGTTCTTAAGAACATTGAGGGGAAAGGAGCAACTGCTTACAAGAAGTATCATAGTTTGCCTGTTTTCTACCTGTGCTTTCCGGTCTGTTACAAAAAAGTATTTCAGTTTCTTGCAGATGTCTCTCGGTGAAATACAGTACATATATGAGAAGCTTTTTACAACTGGAATACTTTTAGAACTGGTACAATGGCATACTTTTTAGAACTGGTTCATAAACAAATGGTAAACACACGGCATACTTTTAGAACTGGTACATAAATAAATGGTCAACTGTTCAACAGAGAAAATATTTAGGCTTGTCGAAATGGAAAATATTTACAGACAACAAACAAATTGCAAGTCAAATTATGGGTTTCGTCTTTTGGAGAGGTGGAAAACACTATGGGAAAAGGAGAAAATGCTGGATATCAGCTTTTTCTCCCTCTGTGCTTTCAAAGGCCTCCTTTAGCAATGGGTTCAATTCCAAGCCCAGCTTGTTCTATGTCATGAACTGGTATTTTAGTTAATCCAAATTGAAATCCACCTATCCATGTATTTCTGGGGTTTCCATATCAGTACTATCCACAAGTTTACTCAGCTTAGTTCTTTTGAAACCACTGCCTGCTTTTGCTTTCCAACATAAACAAAACTGATTCAGCAGTGAGAGGACTTCAAGATGAATTAATCATGTTGCACTGACCATCCCCTTCCCAATAAACTATTTCCATCACAGAAAAGCATTTGTATTCATCCATTACGGATTCATTAAAAATGTTATATCTTATTTCTAGAAGTTTAATTTGTTTTGTGTTTACTCTTAACACCTTTTACAGCATAATTTCAGTCAGACAACAGTTGCTGGTGACCGTTGCATGATTTACTGAGTTTCTTTTGCCAAACCTTTGCATGGAATCCTTTCCAAGCCGGTTGCTACTTTCCAACTTGTGAAATATGCTTGAAACTATGTATAGTGGTGAAAAAGGAATGAATCCTATTGCAATTGCCATTAACTCCTCTAAAGAATTTGGCAGAACTAGGCAATCAAATCAGCAACTCTCTTGTTCAAAGTCTGTATATTACCCACTAAGGTTCAGCAGGCTTTTAACTATCAACAACTTACTAATTTTTACAACAAAAAGGAACATCACATTCATCTTTATTTCATTCATACCTTTGTTGAATCTCTGTTAACACCCAACACTGAAATGATAATTAAAGACAGTTATAATTCATTGTTTAACATTTTTCTTAACAATCATATTTTAACAATCTTGAGGAAAAGAGCTGAAACCATTGCAGAAAAAGGACAAAATGCTTCCATGTTCTTGATATTCCAATGATAAAACCGGTAATTCATATTTGACAAGTGGAGAACCTCTGCCACGATGTGGCTCTTAACAAAAACAAAAACTGCGGTACCTAAATAATTTTCTAAAAATAACACTTAATTAACTTTTTACCACACAATCCCGACTTTTAACGACCCTGAGAAAGAAAACTTTTGAAAACATTGTGGGAAAAGAAGAAAATGCTGGTAACCAGCATTTTCTTATTTTCCCACAATGTTTTCTACCTTTCCCAAACAAAATTTCAATTTTTGATTCACATTTGATTTGTCGTCTGCAAATGCTGTCAACTTGGACCGGCCCAAAATTGTGCCGTTTGGTAAAGAGTTGATAGTTTTTTTATGGTTTTTGAAATTACAGGAGGTAACTCCGTGACATACCGGACCACCTGTGGCGCACTTGTTGTCAACATGGTAGCTTGACCTAGGTATTTTTCACTGAAAAAAAACAAAACTTCAAGTTTGATAGCAACATTTGTTGTAATTTTATATGCAAAAGTTTAGCTCCCTATTGGATAATAATACATGTGACTTCTTACTCTTGTGCAAGATTTTTGGTGAAATTAATTTCTTTAAGTACTAGTGAGGCCCATTCTGCATAAATGGCTCATATTACACATCCATTCTTGGTTTTTCTACCACTCCTGATAGTATTATACTGCATGTATGATGGTGATCAAAAGGAGTTACGGATGTTTCGGTAACAGACGAGTATGGTAACATAGACTTATAGAGTAAATCGATTGGAGTTGCGCTAACAAAGCAATTATGCGGTATTTATGTACTGTGACTTTCTGTACACCGCATGCATGGCTTTGTTTTGTTCAATTGTATAGTCTGATGTGTGTTAAATAAACCATTCAATGGATACAAGATTAGGCGTGGGTATTATCCATCACTTGAAATATGGCTGAAGATGGAAACATAAGAGGAAAAACATGTGAATTGCCAACTATTGAAAAAATAAACCATGTGGAATTGCCTACCTGTCAAACAGAAAAAGGAGGGAAGTAAAAAAAGGAAAAGGTTTGAACCTATCCATCAAGGGATAAACGGGTGGAAAAAGCAAAAATAAAAGGTTTGATCAAAACAAAACACCCATGAGTTGGGTGTAAAGAACATCACGGTATATAACTCTATATAATTTCTTTGTTAGCGCAATATCCAAGAGATTTACTCTTTAAGTCTACATTACCGAACTTGTCTGTTACTGAAACACCTGTCACCTATCAAAAGATACAATGATTATTATGTTTAAATCAATTTATTGCTTTTGACAATGTTTTTTTTTTTTTCAACTGGGTCTCTTCCTGCATTAATGTTATTGTTATCGGCAATAACTATTTTGCCTTCAGGTAAATAAGTGATTTTCATTAAATTATTACATTTTCTTCGAAGAAAAAAAAATCTCGATTCTTGAAGTTTCGCCGGCTTGAACACCCCACCCACTCTTTGACACATTCGCGTAACACAAGTCTATGTAATGATTTATTTCCAGAAAAAGGTCGACGAATTAATGTCTTACAATCATAACAATTATCCTTTCCACAATATAAGCTATCGACTGAAGCTCGTACTGACGAGATGCAGAGGAAAAGTAACAAAATCGAATTTCTCCATCGCTCAGACATCGTCGGCTGCTGGTTTGATAAATAACTAACACGTCACGTACACATCAAACGAAATAATTGTATGGAGGGGAATATCCGCCAAAATTCCATTTGTCTACATGACATTCTTATTTGTGATTATTACAAGTACATTTGTTTTCTTTCTTACATCTTGTATGAATATTGTATTTAATATTTCATTATTGCTACTGCATACTGTTTTGTGACAATTTCATGCATGATTATTGCAACTTGATACTGGCTAAATTGTGTTTGTGTTTATTATGAATTGTTGACTCTTCCTTGTTATTTCCTACTCCGTTGTCGAGTTTGATATTCTTCCAAGTGCTTAGTGCATGTTTGTGAGAAATTAACTGTCCTTTAGACCAATAATAATTTTGGCGGATAGCGGACAAAATGCTATTCTTAGGCAGGGGAGATAACCGTGTCCTCTTTACAATTCTATCTATAATCAAGTTAAAAAATTATGGATCCCCGAGCATCAACTCTTCAATGTTGAGGTAGCCGGTGTCTAGGTAAATCTTTCATTTGATGTAACCAAAGACGCTTATTTATAAAATGAAAACTTGGACCCTCGGAAATTGCTTCAAATAGCAGAATGCTTAGAGAATGGCAGGGTTTTAAATATTTCGAATAAATTAACATCAATCATTACACAAATGCTTGTGCAGTTGCCTCAGCTAACTTGTAAACGTACACGAATCGCTGGATTACCGGACTATTGAGAGACGACCTCGCTGACCACAATTTTAACATTTGAAACACAGAGTGAAATTTTAGACAGTGAACTCTTGATGAAAGGGTTAAAAGTATAGTGCAAGAGTATCCCAATATTAGCTACCTAACAGTTTCCAGTACATATGATGATCGCCGAAGAGCACCGTCTGAAGGAATGCAGAATAAGAATTTCTGTTAGAAATGCAGACCCAGAAAGAGTGCTTTCTAGAGGACTGTCCTTGACTGCCTGTGTACAGCGCAGGACATATAGCATGAGAGACCCCCAGGCATTTTGGCATATTGATGGAAATCAATTTATAGGTAAACCTGACAAGTAACATTATTTTAAATCATTATCTGTTCTTTAATATCTCTTCTTTTGACATAAATTTGCATGCAACTGATTTCCAAACGACAATATTTTAGGCTTGTCCAAATTGAAAGCATTTGCAGAGGATATATCAAACATGACTGAAAAACTAAAATTTGATTTGGGAAGGGTAGAAAAAATGGTAGGAAAAGGAGAAAATGCTGGTTACCAGCATTTTCTCCTTTTCCCACAATGTTTTCAAAGGGCATCTTTCTCAAGGTCGTTAAAAGTCAGGATTGTGTGGTAAAGAGTAGAATTAGATTTAGAAGTATTGTAGAAAATGGATCAAAGCCTCTGATAAAGATAGATGAGGCTTGGAGTCATGTTGTGTGAAAAAGAGGTTCACAACCATCAAACTCATCCAGTCTAAAAAGTCAAAGCTTGTTAGGGGTCAATATAGTTTCTAGTTGGTTAACCCTTTACCAAACAACAAATTTTTTGACCAGTCGAAATTGAAAGCAGATGAAAAAATAAAGGTAAATCAAAAATCGAAATTTGTTTCCAGCAGGGTAGAAAACATTAAGGGAAAAGAAGAAAATGCTGGTTACCAGCATTTTCTCCTTTGCCACAATGCTTTCAAAAGGCTTCTACCCCAGGGTTGTAAAAACCAAGGATTGTTTGGTAAAGGGTTAAACAATTTTGTTTAGATTTGAAAGAGAACTTCTTTGAAATCTAGAGTTTTTCAAGGAATTCAATTCTGTGAACTATGTTTTGAAGAAGACCTCCAGAGTTGCATTTCTGCAAATACTGGTTGATTATATAATTGGCCTTGGAGTTAGGGAGATGATTCTAATCATTCTTTAGTAATTAATGACCAATGGGCAACAGACACAGGCTCCCCATGGGCACCTTGTAATGAGAAGAGCTAAACAGAGATAATACTACCTAGCACTTTCTGGCAATCTCTTTAGTGTTACATTGTAACATCCATTCATTGGCATGCCCGCATGGTCATCCATCCAGGTACAAACTCAATGTACATTGCATAACTATCACAGAGAAAAATACATTATATTTATAGCACATCGTTGTAAAGATAGCTCCACAGCAACGCAGGTTTGAAGTGCTTATACATGTAACCCCTCTCTGTGTCAATATACCATAGGGGTTTGCTCAATTTATTTTTAATAGCTAATTAAATCCTTAATTCTGCAGAGTTGAGAATGTCTGTGATGTGCATGTGAGTTTTTTGTTTAGTTCCATAATACCACATACTCCAGCACTCAGTAAAGAAGGCATTTCAAAACAGTATCAGACAAGATTGCTCATACATTTCAGCAGTTTGAACTATTCCTGCCTTGACTTCAAGTCAGTGGAGTAATATAAATAAAATTCAACACATGCAGCTTAAAAGATTTGTAAATGGGAAATCAAAGAAGCTTTAAATGTCCTGGAAAAGTTAAAAATTTACACATGAAATTAAGAGTTCATAGAGGTATGTACTTGTCAACACACATAAAATTGTTTTCTGCTTTCACTTAACACTTTTCTTCATAGATACTCATTTCTACGCATTGCTTGTAGAAGCCTTGGGAAAACATTGTGGCTAAAGGTGAAATTGCTCGTAACAAGCAATTTCATCTTTTGCCACTATGTTTTCTACACTATCAAAAGGTGTCATATACAGATAAGAAATGGCTTCATCCTTGCTGTTATTTAGGGTCAATTAGAGATATCATAGAAATGCCTTATGGGGTAAAGGGTTAAACATTTTTTTTCATAAAGTAGAATCAGATGTATTTTGATTTCAGATGGTGGATGGTAGCATATTCATGGAGGAATAAGTGGATTCCAAAGAATGCCAGTCTTTTTAAAAGTGAACAACAGTAAATGTCCTACCGGTAAATGCTTTCCTGGAGGCTGTACAGACCGACGGTTTGAAACACAGAGTTTGATCTGATAAGGTGGTGAAAATGTCCATGTGGCAGATATTATGCTTAGAATGAGGGGATTCCAAAACAAACTATTTATTGCAGGACTCAGTGTACACAGTCAAGGGTGTGTATTTGTTTATAATTGCATGTTATTTAATAGCTAGTGTTTACAAACATTAACTTTGGTGTAAGAAGGAAAATTTAAAATTCTTCTTTGAAACTGGAAGGCATATAGCTTTGATATTTGTTAGTTCACCTCAGCACAAAGTGCTAAAAGTGAGGTATTGTGATTGCCCCATGTCTGGCGTCAGTCGTCCATAGTCCAGCATCCATCGTCCGCCAACAATTTCTTTCAACATCTTCTCCTAATCCACTGGGCCAATCTTGATGACTCTTGGCAGGGATGTTCCTTTGGTGAAACTCTACCAAAGTTGTTCAAAGAATTGAATTTCACTCATAAGCTATAGTCTAAGGCAGGGCTCCGGAAATTTTTCGATCTAAATCGGTCCAGGCCATACCCCCCCCCAACCCCCGCGCCGACCTATTCCCCACCCCACCCCACCCCAGGTTTCTCTATTTTTGTTCAAATTTACACAATTGAGAATGACTCTTAAGGAGAGCGTTCCAGGGCCAATGGCCCTCTTGTTACATTATGTAGTATCTCTGTGAGTATTGAAGGTATTTACTTGAAACTGGGCATAAGTGATAACTATCAAAAGGAGAACATATGCCATTAAAGTAGACAATTCAAAATATTTTTGACAAAATTATACCCCTACAGGTTCAAATATTTACTGAAAGTCAAGTAACTGCAGCCCAGTGTTGGCACCCACAAGTGGTGCTCTTATTAGTCACCTCAGCAGGAAGTGCAAAGTGAGCTACATGTATTAGGGATTTAGCTGTCTTGCATTCCCCAATGTGAATATAATATATACAAAATCTGTCTGTCTTCATCCAATCCAGAGAGACTTCCATGCAAAATATAAACCAAAATTACAAATACAACAAGAGCTTCGCAAAGCGGCGCATATATGCCCGAAGGGGCTTGTCAGTGAAATGAATTGAAATGACGGAAGGGCCATGAATGAAGAGTAGTTAATCTCCATGATATGTGAAAAGTATTAAAGGGCAATAGGTAAAAAAAGAAGGGTGGCACAGTTAAAAATTTTGTGAATTGCTGTTCTCAACAAGGAGTTCTATCAGTTTTGAAAGGTTCAAGATCATAGCTTTTTTATGTTAGAAATTATGGCCCAGACGAAAATTAAAAGAGAAAAACTAATAAAGGGCAATAACTAAAAAAGAAGGATGGCAGAGTTATGGTTCTTGTGCAGTGCACTTCTTCATAATGTGTTCTATTAGTCTTTGAAGTTTCAAGATGATAGGTTTTAAATTTTGGGAGTTATGGCATGGACAAAAATTCAAACTGAAAATTAACAAAGGGCAATAACTAAAAAAATAAAGATCACAGAGTTATGGTTCTTGTGCAGTGCACTTCTCCATAATGTGTTCTATCAGTGTATGAAGTTTCAAGATGATAGGTTTTAAAGTTTGGGAGTTATGGCCTGGACAAAAATTCAAACTGAAAATTAACAAAGGGCAATAACTAAAAAAATAAAAGTGGCAGAGTTATGGTTCGTATGCGATACACTTCTCCACAATGTGTTCTATCAGTGTATTAAATTCCAAGTTAATAGCTTTTATAGTTTAGAAGTTTTGTCCTAGACAAAAATTCAAAATGAAAATTAACAAAGGGCAATAACTAAAGAAATAATGGTTGCAGAGTTATGGTTCTTGTGCAAAGCACTTCTCCATAATGTGTTCTATTAGTGTATGAAGTTGCAAGTTATTAGCTTTTATAGTTTGGAAGTTATGGCCTGGACAAAAATTCAAACTGAAAATTAACAAAGGGCAATAACTCAAAAAATAAAAGTAACGGAGTTATGTTTCACGTGCACTGCACTTCTCCATAATGTGTTCTATCAGTGTATGTAGTTTCAATTTGATACCTTTTATGGTATGAAAGTTATGGCCTGAACAAAAATTCAAAGTGAAAAGTTGGTTATTTGAGAAATCAAGGGCAGATAATTTTGGAACGCAAACAGCGATCAAAATTCTAAGACCCAGGTGCACAACTAGACATGATGGAGATTCATTGTGGCAAGTTTCAAATAATTCTGATGAAAACTGTAGGAGGAGTTGCGCACACAAGAAATTGCTAACAGACGGACGGACGGACGACCGGGGGTATAACATAATACGACCCTTCGGGCGTATAAAAAGGGCTTAATGGAATGAATATTGTATCAAGGGTAATTATAACTGAAATTGGTTAGACTATAAGAATAGCTTGAAGTTTATCAAATATGTACAGGGGTCACAGAAATTTGACCCGGAATGCTGTACCATAAACTGCAAAATGGGCAATGCCTTAACTCTTTACCAAACAACAAAGTTTTGGACTAGTCCAAATGGAAAGCATTTGCAGATGACAGAATAGATGTGACTCAAATATTGTGATCTGATTTGGGAACGGTAGAAAAAGATTGTGGTAACAAGCATTTTCTCCTTTTCCCACCATGGTTTCTAAACTTTCAAAGAAAACATCCTAACTTGTGTAATTGAATTTGTCATCTGCAACTGCTTTCAATTTGGACCAGTCCAAAATTTTGTTTGCTTGGTAAAGAGTTCAGCAAAAATGAAACTGAGAAACTTTGGATAAATAATGATAACCTGTTGGGTTACCACATCTTATGTTAAATAACAAGTCATTTATATAATGATCTTGATGTGAAAACAATGTTTTTTTCTTCTTTATGGTTTTGAGCGACTATGGAGAGAACTATGGAATTGTGTGAATACAACATTCTACAATCTATTTTACTGATTGGAGGACCAGGAAATTTTGCAAACAGACTATGAAGTACATCTGCTAATGATACAAGACCATTAAGACAGATTTTGTGCTGCAATGCAGAGATGCCCTTTTCAAACTGAAAATAATAGAACTTCCATGCAACTTTGATTAGGTGGTCGACTTAACTCATAACCAAACAACAAAATTTTAGGTTTTTCCGAATTGAGGATTTCCAGAAGACAAAATAAAAGTGACTGCAAATTTGTAATTCGTTTTGTGAAGGGTAGAAAACATTGCAAGAAAATGAGAAAAATGCTCGTGACCAGCATTTTTAACTTTTCCCACAATGTTTTCAAAAGTTTTCTTTCTCAGGGTTGTCAAAAGTCGGTATTGTGTGGTAAAAGGTTACAGATTTTGAACCAAATGTAGAAGTTATGTACACAGGTAACAAAGTTGTCCGCAATAAGATGATTGATTGGTCGATAGGCAATATGGAATTTAGACTGTGATGTAGATCTATTTTAGCAGCAACAAGATGCTTCTTAATTTGGTAATTAAGTATGGTTGAATACTTAATTTAGGAATTCAGGAAATGTTACCTGAATTCCAATTTGAATATTTCCGTTCAGAAGTCAAAGATATACATGTATTTAGCAATGAACAGACATGTACAACAATTCTCACAGATTTCACCAGCAACTTACTAACTCTTTATCCCCAACTTTTTGTACATGAAGTAGTTTTTTTTTTTTTTTCAGATAGTGATTTATTTGATGTTAATAGTTATGCTCACATGAGTGGAATTTTAAATTCAAAGTGAGGTTTTTGTCATTGAGATTTTTTCACCCATGCCTTTTTTATGCCAATGAATAAAACTGCTTGTACTTGCGGGTCTGATAACCGATTGCGGAGAACATTATTTCCAGCGATTTTTCGCGTATTATTTCTGATGCATTTGAGAAAAGTTGTCAGCGGCTTTGGACAGAAATTTGTGTCAGTACTGGAGTGAAACCGCCAGGAAACACATCGGTGCGTTACTGACCGCTATTGCATCAATTCCCGCATAATGATCCCGCGCGCTTTCGTAAAATATGCTATAAAATTATATCGTGAGAATTACACATATCGTGAGAATTACATACTCAAAGGGAGAAACTATTATTATAAAAGCGCCCTCTGGTATCATAATATGACTTGCCGTATGCATGTAAATGCTATTCTTGATAGTGACTACTTCGTTCGTCTTATTTCAACTACGTAACATAGTTTCACCTCAATATTATCACAAAACCGCGTAGTTTTCGCCAGAATATGCACAAACAAGAAGAATGCAGCATTCTAATGATAAGCAAAACAGACATAGGAAACAAAAAGAATTTTCGGAATAAGGAAGTAAGATGAATGAAATTCATATTGTCAAGAAGGACAAAATGAATAGAAGTACGCATTACTAAATAACAACTTTATGGAATACACACACAAAGAAGACAAATAGAATTAGCATCAAAATCATGAACTAGCAATAATGACGCATGAGGTGTAATATACAAGTAAGATGTAAGAAAGAAAACAAATCAGCATGTAATTTGCATAAATAAGAATGTCATGTAGACAAATAGAATTTTGGACAAATAGAATTAGCATCAAAATCATGAACTAGCAATAATGACGCATGAGATGTAATATACAAGTAAGATGTAAGAAAGAAAACAAATCAGCATGTAATTTGCATAAATAAGAATGTCATGTAGACAAATAGAATTTTGGACAAATAGAATTAGCATCAAAATCATGAACTAGCAATAATGACGCATGAGATGTAATATACAAGTAAGATGTAAGAAAGAAAACAAATCAGCATGTAATTTGCACAAATAAGAATGTCATGTAGACATATGGAATTTTGGCGGATATTCAATTCTATTTGTCTACATGACATTCTTATTTGTGATTATTACAAGTTCATTTGTTTTCTTTCTTACATCTTGTATGAATATTATATTTAATATTTCATTATTGCTACTGCATACTGTTTTGTGACAATTTCATGTTTTCTATCTTCCTATTGCCTGCATGATTATTGCAACACAAATAAGAATGTCATGTAGACAAATAGAATTTTGGACAAATAGAATTAGCATCAAAATCATGAACTAGCAATAATGACGCATGAGATGTAATATACAAGTAAGATGGAAGAAAGAAGACAAATCAGCATGCAATTTGCACAAATAAGAATGTCATGTAGACTAATAGAAATTTGGCGGATATTCCCCTCCATATAATTGAACCATTTACTTTTAAAATGTTATATTTGAATTATGATGTCATAAGCTCTGTCTAAATCGGCTAAATCAGTCTACATTTTTAGCTCACCTGAGCACGAAGTGCTCGGTGAGCTATTGTGATCGTGCTGTGTCCGGCGTCCGTCGTCTGTCGTGCGTTGTCCGGCGTCAACTTTTTACCTTGTGTACGCTCTAGAGGCCACAGTTTTGGTCGGATACTCATGAAAGTTGGTCAGGATGTTTGTCTCGATGAAATCTCGGACGAGTTCGAAAATGGGTCATGTGGGGTCAAAAACTAGGTCACTAGGTCAAATCTTAGAAAAACCTTGTGTACGCTCTAGAGGCCACATTTTCAGTCGGATACTCATGAAAGTTGGTCAGGATGTTTGTCTCGGTGATATCTCGGACAAGTTCGAAAATGGGTCACGTGGGGTCAAAAACTAGGTCACTAGGTCAAATCTTAGAAAAACCTTGTGTACGCTCTAGAGGCCACATTTTGAGTCGGATACTCATGAACGTTGGTCAGGATGTTTGTCTCGGTGAAATCTCGGACGAGTTCGAAAATGGGTCACGTGGGGTCAAAAACTAGGTCACCAGGTCAAATCTTAGAAAAACCTTGTGTACGCTCTAGAGGCCACATTTTCAGTCGGATACTCATGAAAGTTGGTCACGATGTTTGTCTGGATGATATCTCGGACGAGTTCGAAAATGGGTCACGTGGGGTCAAAAACTAGGTCACCAGGTCAAATCTTAGAAAAACCTTGTGTACGCTCTAGAGGCCACATTTTCAGTCGGATACTCATGAAATTTGGTCACGATGTTTGTCTGGATGATATCTCGGACGAGTTCGAAAATGGGTCACGTGGGGTCAAAAACTAGGTCACCAGGTCAAATCTTAGAAAAACCTTTTGTACGCTCTAGAGGCCACATTTTCAGTCTGATACTCATGAAAATTGGTCAGGATGTTTGTCTGGATGATATCTCGGTCGAGTTCGAAAATGGGTCACGTGGGGTCAAAAACTAGGTCACCAGGTCAAATCTTAGAAAAATCTTTTGTACGCTCTAGAGGCCACATTTTCAGTCGGATACCCATGAAAGTTGGTCAGGATGTTTGTCTCGATGATATCTCGGTCGAGTTCGAAAACTGGTCATGTGGGGTCAAAAACTAGGTCACCAGGTCAAATCTTAGACAAACCTTGTGTACGCTCTAGAGGCCACATTTTCAGTCGGATACTCATGAAAGTTGGTCAGGATGTTTGTCTCGATGATATCTCGGACAAGAACGAAAATGGGTCATGTGGGGTCAAAAACTAGGTCACTAGGTCAAATGTTAGAAAAACCTTTTGTAGGCTCTAGAGGCCACATTTTCAGTCCGAAACTCTTGTAAGTTGGTCAGAATGTTTGTCTTGATGATATCTCAGACAGGTTTGAAAATGGGTCATTGGGGGTTGAAAACTAGGTCACCAAGTCAAATCTTAGAAAAACCTTGTATATGCTCTGGATGCCACATTTTCAGTCCAACACTCTTGAAAATTAGTCAGAATGTTTGCCTTTACAATATCTTGGATGAGTTTGAAAATGGGTCATGTTGGGTCAAAAACTGGGTCAATAGGTCAAATGTTATAAACACCTTTTGTATGCTCTGGAGGACACATTTTCAGTCTTATATTCCTAAAACTTGTTAATAATATTTGTCTTGGTGATACCTTGAATGAGTTTGAAAATGGGTCATGTGGAGTCAAAAACTAGGTCAATGGGTCAAATATTAGAAAAACCTTGTGAACGCTCCAGTGGCTACATTTTCTGCCTGATACTCTTCAGACTTGGTCAGAATGTTTGTTTTGATGATGTCTCAAAAGAGTTTGATAATGGGTAATTGTCGGGTCCAAAAAAAGGTCACTTGATGAAATCTTGGAAAAACCTTTTGTACACTGTAGAGGCCACATTTTCAGTCCAATACTCATGAAACTTGGCCAGAATGTTTGTCTTATTGATATCTCAAAAGCGTTTGATGATGGGTAATGTCTGATAAAAAACTAGGTCACTGGGAAACTAGATGGTGCATGTTTGGTCAATAAACTCAGGTGAGCGATTTCAGGGCCATCATGGCCCTCTTGTTCTATATTTTTTATCACCGAAATTCTTACATTAAATTTTCGAAAGTTTAAATTTCTGTATGTTCTGTAGTTTTTGTGGGATGAAAATAAAACTCGTTTGTTGGTTTTTCCTTGTACAATTATGAATCAAAGTGACGAGAGTAGACATCCAGTACCCCAAAAAATAATCTTGTACTATAGCATATTTCTATCTATTACCCCGCGATTTATTTGAATCGCGGTTTCTTACATGAATACACGAGATAATCCGAGGAACTCCCCTACCATGGATTTTGCTTGCAACTTTTTTGGATATAACACAAGAATTGCTGGACAAAGGAATGAAAATTGAAATGGTGAATAGATTCAGTACTGTGTAGAACCACCATTTAAACATTCGTTTGCGGTGTATCTACACGGATTTCTTGCATTATCGCCATAAATTGCCCAACAAAATATATGGCGGGGTGTTCCATGGATTATGCCGCATACAGTGTAATAAAATACTGCGACAAATGAGGTTGCTTTCGAGATGCAAACTAGATCTTGATCTACTCGACCATTTTATCTTTTCGTCACTATTTTCTGCTGCAATCTTATTGTAATAAAGTCACTAAAGTACAAAAACGTAGATCTACTGGGTTCAATCTTACCTATCATTTTAAAATTTGGTTTTCACAATACATACAAAGGTTTAGATGTATAGTTACTTTCTCCCGCGGTAATGTTAGACTTGAACAAATCAGAAAGCAATCCGCGCAGGCTAATACGAAACGACACTTTCCGTTATTATGTCATTCATTCTACGCTAAACAGACAATAACGGAAAGTGTCGTTTCGGATTAGCCTGCACGGATTACTTTCTGATTTGTACAAGTCTAACATTACCGAGTACTGTAGCACAAAATCTAGTACAGTCGTAAAGTGCCGTCTCAGATCAGCCTGCGCGGAATACACAGGCTGATCCAAGACGACGCGTAACGCAAATGCCCGAATGTCCATTTTGGCGTATTGCAGGCAGGTCATATAATATTCAATATGGTCTAGTTTTCAAAATTTTATTTACTTGGTTTGATCGTTTTGATTTTCACAGTTTCCAGTTCCTATGATTAATATAACAAGAGGGCCATGATGGCCCTGTATCGCTCCACTGGCTTTTTAACCCTTTACCACACAAATTGAAGTGTTCATGACCATGAAAAAGAGGGCCTTCAAAAACAATGAACACTGTCAGGCAATACAAGTAGATTAATTCATTGGCATGAAAGGTAAAATCCTTGGAAAAATAAGCTGAATGATAGAAACCTTACTCAGAATTTATTATTCACCTCATGTGAGCATAACTATTAGCATCAAAATGAATCACACTCCTTGAAAACAGAATATTTTCTTTCAAAAAACTTAATGTCTAGCACCAATCATGTATCAGAGCAGTTTGATAATCAAGGGAAGTAAATAGTACCAAACTTTATCTTTCATAAAAAGAGTTATTTCCCTTGATTAATGTTTAAATTGAAGTGACTATATTTTGAAGCCCATGTTAAACTTGTGATCCCTGGATGGAGGCAATTTTGACCCCAGACCTATAATATGAAACTAGAATGTGTGTTTATAAACAAGAAGATTCTTTAATCTTGCCCAATAAAAAGCCCTGTAAAACAAGTATGCTCAATAAAAGGCCCTCTAAAATATGTGACCCATGAGACAGGTTTATCAAGTTTTCACTGTAAAAGCCATTGTAAAACTTGTGACCCCTGGGGTGGGGTCAAACATGACCCCCAAAGTTAAAATTTGGGCCCTCTTGGTAGAGGCCCATAAGATGAAGCTACACGCAAAATTTGGTAGCCCTAGGCCTTATGGCTATGTACAAGTAGATTATTAAACTTTCCCTATATAAGCCCATGTAAAACTTGTGACCCCCTGTGACGGGGCTAAATTTGACCCCAGGGCTATAATTTGAGCACCCTTTGGTAGAGACCCCCTAGATAAAGCTACATGCAAAATTTGATAGCCCTAGCCCTTACAGCTAGGTACGAGTAGATTATTAAAGTTTCCCTATATAAGCCCATGTAAAATTTGTTACCCCCCGGGGCCAGGCCAAATTTGACCCCAGGGCTATAATTTGGACACCCTGTGTAGAGGTCCACTAGATAAAGCTACATGCCAAATTTGGTAGTCCTAGGCCCTATGGCTAGGTGGAAGAAGAATTTTAAAGTTCTCCCTATATAAGCCCATGTAAAACTTGTTACCCCTGGGGCGGGGCCAATTTTGACCCCAGGGCTATAACTTGGACACAGTTGGTAGAGGTCCACTAGATAAAACTACATGCCAAATTTGGTAGCCCTAGGCCCTATGCCTAGGTAGAAGAGGAATTTTAAAGTTCTCTGTAAGCCCATGTAAAACTTGTGACCCCCGGGGCGGGGCCAATTTTGACCCCAGGGCTATAATTTGAAGAAACTTGGTAGAGGTCCACTAGATAAAGCTACATGCAAAATTTGGTAGCCCTAGGCCTTACGGTTTCAGACAAGAAGATTTTCAAAGATTTTTAAAATTTTTCAGTTTTGTTGCCATGGCAACCGGAGTTTTTGAAGGAATTAAATTCTTTCAAGAAATTTTGAAGAGGACCATGACAGGATCATTTCTGTGAAGTTTCATCAAAATTGGATGGGTAGTTTCAGAGAAGAAGATGTTTAAAGAAAAAGTTAACGCACGGACGCACGGACGGACGCACGCACGACGGACAACGGGCCATGACATAAGCCCGCTGGCCTTCAGCCAGTGGAGCTAAAAATGGTGTTCAAAGAGGGCGAAAAGATAGTTTATTCATAGTACATTTAGTATATACTAATTTTCAAAACTGCTCTGAATTATCCATGCGCATGCCAATCCATTTAACAAGGCTAATTGTCCCTTTCAATGCATCTGAAACGAGAAAAAAAAATGTGCCCCAGACAAAAAGTAATCCAAAGGCAAATTATTCCAAAATAAGCCATAGAAAGGGGTTAGTTATTGACTGTGAGAAAAACATTTAGCCCGATCAGTGCAAGCTGATTCTAGTCCACGCTCTTCATCTACGGGTATAATGATAAATAATAGTAATAAGATGTTTTGTAGCAGTTTACACATTTAGACTTGATTCTTCGAGCAGTGACGACATAGTCTTACGTAATGCTAAGTTATTTAAAAAAAATCAATCTCATAATTTAAGTGGCATAGAGATATGATACTAATGTAACAGCTAACTTTATGATTAAGTAACTTTATAAGTTAATGTCACAGTTGAAATTGTTTGTATTATGCCATCATAGTTTCAATACTTTTTTTTTTTTTGAGTGATGACATCTGGCAAAGCCTAAAACTCTGAGTTGACCATTCATTTCTGTTGAATCGGGAGAATTTTCTACAGTTAATGTGCTGATAAATTACATTTCGTCGAACAATTTCCACTTTTGCGATTTCGTAGTATAAATGTAATTCCATAAGTGTGAACACAAATATGTCAAGGTCGTATATTATTTTCTAAGAATTACAGAGAATAAAATAGATCTGCTCTTTATTTTTTTTTTTATTTTATCTATTTTTCAACTTTAAACCTTTATAAATTTGATTCGCCAGTTCTATTTTGCCAGGAAAACTGCCGAAATGAAACGAACAAGATTTTTTCTAAAACTAAGGCAGCCTTTGATGAGGTAAAACATCGCGTTCATTCATTCATTTATCAATTTGTGCGACTTGTAGAAGTTTCTGTGTTCCATAAACACCTTTAACTTTCTTTCCCCTATGTTAACACTGATTTACGTCAACAGGAAGTTCTGTGTGGCACGAACCAGAAACCGGCTTAAATCAGGAATAATCTTATGGTCAAAGGGAACAAACTCTTCTATACTGACATCATTCTGATCACGGCAGAGTTACATCCCCTATATTTGTGGACAGCATAAAACCGAAGACGAATAAACATTGCCGTTTGTGAAGACGATCTGTATCGGAAAAAGAAAAATTTCGTAGTGCTCTTAAGACAAATGCTTGGGTTCGTCGGACACGGTTCTCTTTTCCTTTGTCAGCTGAGGGACCATAGTTAATGGGGCTACAACCCTTTATCTCTATCTGCTTTTTAGCAGGTCTTACAGAAATATCATTGTGTGCCATGAATGGAATTCCGGCCAAAATATCAACATCAAGATCACTCACAATAAGAGCCTCTAGGTAAAGGTCAATACCTTCTCTGGACAAAATTATACGTGTCTCTCCAACTATCTGAAGCAGGGTTACACCATCTGCCTGTAAGGCAGACTGTTTACTCTTTGTAATTGTTGCACCTATATACTGCGCAGTAGAGGCCCTCATCATGCTAACTTCGGCTCCTGTGTCAAGTATAAGCTGTAAAGGGTGATGTTTGTAAAAGGCCCTAAAGAATGGAGACTGCTTTGTGCTGACCCGTCGTGAGGATGCAATAATACGCTGTGTCTTGGGCTCGTCATCTGTAAACTCTAAGTGCGAAGATGAATTATCATCCTCAGATTCAGAATTGTTGTCATCAGGTAAAGCCAAACGTACTTTAGTCATGTATTTCCTATCTTCCTCAGGTAGGTATTTGCAAGTACTAAGATAGTGCTGATAATGTCTGCCAGGCTGTTTACACAAAACACAGCTTTTAGAAGAACATTTCTTGCTGTCGCTTGATACCTTTTTTTGTGTGTTTTTAAATGAGGCTCTCAATACCTTGGCGTCAGCAAGTGAATGGACCTCATCTAACAAACTGTCAAGTGCCATAGAAATTTCAGGTTTCAGGGAAGCCAGCATTTTAAGTCTTAGTTCAGTACCATATCGCTGCTTTACAAGAGCTGGAAGTTCTGGGTGAATAAGCCGCAACCAGGTAAGTACAATTAAATTCTCAAGAGTTGGTGTCAATTCCTCATCTTCAGCTGGAACTTCACCATGTTGTATGGATCCATCAGCATGAAGGAGGTTATCCTCCACAAAACTGGTTAGTCTTTGGTAAAGGTCTTCGGGTCTTTCATTGGGTTCCAGTCGAATATTATTAAAGTCCAGAAAGTGACTACCAGATGTTTGAAATCCAAAATGAAGACGTATGGCTTGCCAAACACCTTTCACTGATGTGAAATTTTTCACTATACTATTACGGGATATGATAGGGCAATAATTTGCAATTTGTCCAAGCATGAGCTCTAAATGAGTACATTTCTGAGCAGCAGTGCATCCTGCGGCCTCTGCAACATCCCCACTATTGTCAGTTAGGACAACTGAATTTTGTAAGAAGAAGAGATATTAATATGTTGATTTATGCGTATTTGTTTGATATCAGACTTTTCCAAGGGCTTAACTTAAGAAGAAAACTCACTACCGTAACGATTCACTACCGCAACAGTCATTTATGTGTCGGTAGTGAAGGATTCGTAACGGTAGTTAAAAAATGCTTAAAATCTTACAGTTTAAGGAAGGAAAAGATATTGATTATCAAGATTCTAATGAAACAATAAAGTCTACATTTATTGATTAGATCAAGAGAAAAAATAATTAAATAGATCTAGATCTATATGGATCATGCTTTGAAAAATGGGGGTCTATGTATCTCGGTGGTGCATTAGAATAATAGATCTCTAAGTCCTCAGACTCCTCACATGATTGTGGATCCATAAAATCCTTTTTGTCTGCCAGGTAGGGGTCCAGAGTGGTTCAGTGGTACAGTGCCAGACTCGTGACCTGGAGACCCCGGATTCGAGCCGCACTCGATCCTCTGGATTTTTTGGGGGTGTCCTTGGGCAAGGCACCTCAGAGCATGAATATGTGAGCTGTTGCCATGATATGACTGAAATAATATTGAAAGCGCCATAAAACACCATTTTATAAATACTGCCTGAAAGCTGACAAAATCGTGAGGTAGACCGGACCTTTGGCATGTAGAAAATTGACCAATGGCAAACTGATTTGACCAATGTTAACTGCACAGTCTACTGATCCAGATCCATACTTTTTTCCAGATTCATTAAGCCCCCCTTTATACAGAGCACGGCTCATATATAAATGGGAGTTCTGATTGAGTGAAATACAATAAACGCTTTGATATTAAAGTCTAGCGACTACATTTTAAAAATTGTTTCTTGTTTTTCCCAAGCTTCTTTTTTTTCACATAGCAGCTGCCTACTAGTAGGCCTATCGTACGTAGTGAAAGACACTGAATCAGGTCGTAATAGCTGCAAAAAGAAAATGGAGAACTCGCATTTCTAAATTACAAGCCGGAGTTTAGAATCTGGGTCAAAAAAAACATTTTTAAGGAGCTTAGTTTTAACGTTACCAGTCTAAATATAGAGCATTAAGAAAGTGTTATCAGTTACAAACAAAAATGTAAAATCGATGACCTAAGTTTTCGTGATGTAATATTTAAATTCATTGTTAACGAAATAATCCATTACTGCCTATAGGTGTCATGTGGCAATGTTCGAAAATAAGAAAATACCAGCATCTTCTCCTTTTCCTTCAATGTTTTCAAAAAGGCTTCTTTTTCAGGGTCGTTAAAGTCAACAGTGTATGGTAAAGGGTTAAGCAGCATTTATATAATTTTTATATGAAGGTTTGTCATGTGCCAGGTTTATTTACAATCGGCTGCTTTAAACGTATTGTACTGGTGGTAAAGATTTTTGTTTTTCTCTTTTTTGAAAGGACCAGATCAATTTGATGCCTCATAGTTTTGCGTAGTCACATACGACGGGAAGCCCTACCCAGGCATTATCCGAGACATAGACGAGGAGGAGATAGAGGTCAATGTTATTCACAATATAGGGCCGAACTGTTTCTTTTTTATGCCCTCTTATGCAAGATGTATTTTGGTATTTCCATGATAAATTTGTCACTCTAATTCCGCCTCCAGCCAAGGTTGGGTCACGCCACTACCAGACTCAACCAAAGCTGTGGGAGATCATCGAGGATGTGCTTGATCTTTGAATTTTGCTTCACTTTCTCTTTATGCATTGTTCTGCATAGTTTATTTGTTTTGTTGTTTTAGATCTAAATGAAGTTCGAATGAATAAAACATGTTTGAAATTATCACATTTATTA
Source organism: Tridacna crocea (assembly GCA_943736015.1). Classification (NCBI taxonomy): domain Eukaryota; kingdom Metazoa; phylum Mollusca; class Bivalvia; order Cardiida; family Cardiidae; genus Tridacna; species Tridacna crocea. Next base: position 22,291,917 of record OX031067.1, on the reverse strand, counting down.
TTGTTCCTTTCCAGCTATTTCACTACCGTAACATATTCTCTACCGTAACACTGACTTCACTACCATAACAGCCACTAAATAAGTAATCTAATTGTAAACTATAATTTGAATGTCTCTCTTGTCAAGCTGATAGAATACTTTCAATGATGACCCATCATACATTGTGAAAATTATTACCATTTAAAGACGATTAAGTTTTTTAGCGCTATGTTAAAGACCAATAATATGTAAAAATTTCATTCGGTCACATTATTTGTGAAATTAATTCAAATGCAGTCGAGATCTGTCAGATCTGCACCATAAAAAACTATTTTTCAAACTGAACTTTTATCACTACCGCAAACTTCCATGTCTTACAGTTAATATTAAGCATGATTTTCACCTTTTAAACAATTCGTCGATGTATTATAATAGTGTTCTAACTCCATTTTTGCAAAATTTGAGATATATATATCGTTGGAATCGTCTTGAAGAGTACTATCTCCTCGTAAAATCAGTTTTGTGATATGAGCTCTAGTTTAGGAGATTTTCAGTGTTAACTTGTTCTATCTCCAGTTTTTTTACAGACTGTTCCGAAACATTGTGTTCTAAGTCAATTTCCCAATCAGAATGTATTAATGACGTCATGTGACCCGAGCACTTTGGAAACTATTTTGGTCTAACTACGTTATTTATATGTCATGTATTGTTCTATCTCCAATTTATCCAATCAAGCGATGTATTTTTCACAGTAAAAATGGTGGCTACTAAATGAAAACATATGCATAAACAAATCAAGCTATCATGTTAGTATCCATTATTATATAATTTTCCAACAACCCAAAATAAGCTTATCAGGTAATTTTGACACTTCTACCTTTTTCCTAAGGATTAAATGGTCAAATTGTGTATACAGAACTCGAATTCAGTGCTTTGGGATGTATTTGATTTCGATCACAGAATAGAATTGAGTATTCCTGATGATCTGTGAACCCTTTACTAGATAAGTCCTGATATAATGACCCTCGTGTAGGTTTTGAAAACATTGTAGGAAAACAGAAAGTGTTTGAAGTGAGCTCTTTCTCCTTTTCTCACAATGTTTTCTACCCCTTTAGCCGTGATTTTGCGAAACTCATTTAGAGGCTTTGGAAAACATTATCGGCAAAGGAGAAAATGCCTGTAATGAGCACTTTGTCCTTTTCGCACAATGTTTTCTACCCTGCGAAATACTTATCGCATCATATGACCCACGCTTAATATTTGTTTGTCTGGTGTACTGTAAACTTTAACCAGAACTTTAACAGAACAATAACAGAGCTATATGCTTTGATCGTTGTGAAAACATTGTGACAAAAGGTGAAGTTGCTTGTGTCAAGCAACTTCACCTTTTGTCACAATGTTTTCACAAAGATCAAAGTATGTAGCTCTGTTATTTTTTCTTGAGATTGATCGTCAATAATCCATAATTTTGATCAGCTAGCAAAATGAAGTCTATTCTGTAAAGGGGGGGGGGGGGGGGGGGGAAAGAATTACAGACTGATTGTTACTGTACTATAACATTGCGCATTTACAAAATGACATCTCAAGAAATACTGACGGTGAAACCTGGGCAGACAAAGCTAATATCATTTTCTTTCTATAGTTCAGTGCATAATTATCCCTAAAATGATTGTTCTTATTTGATTTTTTATTTGTTCAATAATGAACGTTGAAATGACAAAGTGTTTTTTTCCCTGTGTGTTTTCGTGTGTGTATGTGTAAGTGCTCGTTTAAATTCACAAATAAAGCCCTTTTTGCTGTAAATGGAGAGTGTTTGAAATCAGTATGAGCATGTTGCCACACCCCACCCACCTACAATTGCTGAGAGATAGAACAAATTCTCTGAAATATGTTCGATACAAATTGGATTGTAACAATGAAGTGTTCTATATCAGGTGTACCAATATAATACGGAAATTTTTTGCACTTTTTGTACCTTATTGTTCTATCTCCAAACCGAAAACTTTAAATAAATTAAAACATATTTGTTTTCTCTAAGATTTTTTTAAATTGACAAGAAGTAGAATTCAAAAGGAATCGAATGACATGACTCTGATCAAAATCGAACAAAATTTGACCATTTCACAAGCCTCCGAAACTTTAAAGCTGATTTTCTCGAAAACATGTAAATGGTAGTTAGAACACTATTATAATACAGCGACGAATTGTTACGGTAGTGAAAAAAATAGCACCCTTTAAAAGTTTCAAGCCACAAAATGCTATCATGTATGGTTGTCCGGTAGCGTTGCAAGTATTACATATTGATTCTAGAGTGTTCAACGTTGACACCAAGACACATTTTATGCAAATTGCGAAAAGTCCGATATTAAAAATTTTCCTGGCTCAATCTGGACAGTTTTTGTAGAATTACCCAGAACTTCTTTATGTTCATGAAACACAAAACGTAAAACTTGAGTAAAATGGCGGACACTCCAACAAGGGAGACAACCAAGAAGGAAAATTAATGTCCAATTTCACTTTGAAGACTAATGTACAACTTCAACTATATTACTACTATATCATATAGTGGCGCTAACTGTCATTATTTCTGGTAAAGTTTAAAACAGGATTGCAGATGTTGCTACTTCTGAAAATATCATGACAGTACTTAGAAAAAAAGAAAGAAAAACCAATTGCAGACGTGGCTACTAGTTATATATTTTGTAAAGAGGTGGTAGTCTCCCTTGTATTGTCACATTTGTAAACAAAGCGACCGCCCGGGAAAATTTTGAACTTGAAAGTAACAATTCGTATATCATAGTAAGAGCTCACGCAGGATCTAAATGTAATTTTTATGATAAAATTTACCAACCGATGAATGTATATACGATAAGTAAGCTTTCTTATGTTACAATTTAAAGTTTAAAACCAACTACGTGTTTTCGTTCAAAAATGTTTTCGAGGTTTTAACAAATATCATCAATGTGGGCTGAATAGTCAATTCCAACTATATTTCTTTGACCATTGACAGTAGGGAACATGGGACAGAAAATAAAAGCATACATGAATCTTCCAAGCTAATTAATGGAGATGAAAGCTATGTTCTTCCCGCTATTATTGATGATGATTCCAGGATAGATCCCCCTTTTCGTATCGAGTGAAAAGGGATGGGGTGTTATAAAAGGGAAGGAACTCTCTATTAATTTGAACACTTAATCCCTCAGACAATAAATCGATTCAAAATAACGTGCAGCAGCATCCTGTCTTTGATTGAAAAATACAACCGGGCAAAACAATACTAGGAATCAGCACAGGCTAAACTCTGGTTTACTTGATGAACGCGCAGTCTGATCTTGAATCGACAAGGTCCAATTAGAACATTCTTCCAAAAGAAAACTACTTTGAAATAGTAAAGATTGGGTTCTTAACACCGGCTTGAAAATTTCATTTAACACAGGATAAGGGTTAACAGCGAGTCTGGGATTTTCGATAGAACTTACGGGTATAAATTAACCTTGTACCGGTTCTTAAAGTTTCGGTGTGACTGTTTATAATGGTTGAAAAAAAGACCATTCCGAAATGGGAGGGGCGGGGGAATAACAAGGGAGAGTACTCTTCATAACTAATGGATAAAAGGATTGTACGAGTTTTTTCCCTTTGATCATAAAATCACAATGGCATCTGATGGTATGTGACCGGTTCTAGACCCGAGACCGATCCACAATATTAGCTTAGAAGCTTCCATTTCTCTCTCGTTTCTTCATTTCAGTCCAATTTTGATCTGTTAAAACGGTTCCGGGACGTTTCGCCCCCAAAACCATTTCCTCCCCTAGTCGTTTCGCCCCCAAGACGTTTCCCCCCAGGTCGTTTCCCCCCTGGTCGTTTCGCCCCCACTGGTCGTTTTGCCCCCCGGTTGTTTCCCCCCTAGTCGTTTCGCCCCCTGTTCAAGAAAAGCTGAATTGCACCTTTGAACTTTTATAAATCTTAATAGCAGGACAATATTAAGAAACACAATATGCATTTTTTTTGTTTGGCATTTGCATAATTTGGACAGTGAAACCCTTATCAAAAAATTAATTCTTTTTCGTGTGGTAAAAGGGTAAAAATTGTTACATTAAAAAGAAAGCAAAAAGCTTCTATTAATGAAAGAATCATCACCTAGCTTTACAATGGCCAATTTTTCGGTTACTGTCAGAAAAAAAAGGAAGTATCAAGAGTTGCTCAAATTGTGATGTTAGTGTCTGAATAGTCTAATTCAATGAAAAGAGGAGTAAATATTGGTAACCAGCATTTACCTTTTTTCCACATTGTTTTAAATTGCTTTCTTTCAAGTACCAGGCAATCAACGGTTATTGCATTTTACCAAAACACCTCACCTTTTTGTGTTATTTGTACATGGAAATAATAAAGAGTAAAACAAGAGCCATCGTAGACGGATTGTGCTCCCCGAACAGGTCTCTGTTTAGGAAAGTGAAGGCTGTCGGTAAATAGTTGGTCACAGGAGAGGAGGGTGGGGGTGAAACAGGCTACTTGTGTTTGGTCCCGTCTGCCAAACAGCATTTGCCAATGTTCAATTTACTAAGTGCAATAAGGGCAACAACTTATCAGACATTAATACCCTTTTCCCGTAACATTATGTTTTGACATAGATTAAAAAAAGGGGAGGCACATGTTGAAACTTTTCATAAACAATATGAATGCGAAGATTTGTGGAATTTTGACGAAAACTGACGGAGTTATTAGTATTTTTTTTTTTTTTTTTTTTTTACAAGAAACCCCCTTTTTTCCATGACACTGCGTCAAATTGGAAAACCGAGAAAATACATCGGCACAAGATCCTTCATATATGAAGATTCATCCAATTTAGTCCAGGGGTTGTGGAGAAATGGCTTCGGATGAACGGAGAGACGGACAGAAGGACATAATCTGGATTGAAGTTCACAACTTTCCTGTATAATATCAACCCTTTTTACGATGAACCTCAGAAATATAAATGATAAAGCAAGACTGAAATCTCTTTACACATTTGTATTTCTACATAAAGATAGCCTATATAAACGCATCTATACCTTTTGATAAAAATTGGCGCAGACAATATTGAAAGTAATGCACAATGTGACAATGGATTACGTAATCAATTAAGCGACTTCACAGTAGCAAAGTCAAATTGACAAAGATTGCGTAATACGTAATTAACGAGTTGATAATCAGTGGCCTAATAGGATTATGACGGCACGTGGTAGCCTTTAGACCAACAACACGGTGGACTCTTTCAAGCAGAAAACAATTTTGGGTGTCATTAATCTTTAAAAAGATAACCTAGAAGGTGAAAGAGAGGTAAAGACCGAGATCAGGTCGGCGCCATGTGGTGCATCATCTTTGTCTGCTATACGTAGGTGATCAGCATCGTGACAAAAGGAGATACAGTTCTAAATGATTCTTTTCCCTTTTTTTTTTTTTTTTTTTTTGTTCTGAGTTTTAACCTTAATCTAGGATTGGCTTTTTTATACAAACATGTATATATAAACTATTGACGGAATTTCACGTTTCCTTTGGAAATGACGATTCTATTACATAACTATACAACGGCAGTTATATCAGTATATATACCTGTATTCAGTCCAGTTTTTTTCTTGTCATGATTTTTCATTTTACTTTTTGGGTAAAAAAAAATCTAGCAGATATAATTAAAGAAGTTTAATTTTGCATAAAACATGCGTTTTCACACCTCAGCATTAGTCACATTCATTGCGCAAAAAATATTGCGTGATTAATAACTCAATCAAATGAAACAAGGTGATTAACGGTATCGATGAAAAACCTTAATACTTCAGTTTATTGTATCAAAAGACTATCAAGGACACTTACATCGGTAAACATGTATGTATATATATTTTCTTTTTTCTTCTTTTCAGAAAATCATGATTCTGTAGAAGCTAATTAGCTTATGTCCTATGTACATGTGGCCTCTATTACTTTATGATTTGAATTAGATCTAATGTAATAATTCTTAATATACACTATCATTCAAGAATCTTTGAACCATTATTCTCTTAAGGTGCTCATTGTCTCTCTCCTTCTCTCTTTAAATTATTTTGGGGGCGAAACGACTAGGGGAGGAAATGGTTTGGGGGCGAAACGACTAGGGTCCGGGGGCGAAACGACTAGGGGTGAAAAATAGAGGCGAAACGACCAGGGGGGAAACCACCAGGGGGGAAACGTCTTGGGGGCGAAACGTCCTGTTACCGTTAAAACATCTATTTCTTCCCCTAGATCTTTTGCCTACTGTCTATATATTCGCAAGTTTACTATGGATCTAGATCGATCAAAATTAGTTTTTCATAAATTACACAAGAGAAAAAGAAGACGCAAGAGCGTCAAAGGTCGCCCGAAAATGATTTTTTTTTTTCTTTCCATTATTAAACAATTATGCAGTCAAGAGAATATATCCGACTTCAATTTTTTCAGTTCTTTTTCATTTGAGAAAAAAATAGATATTGTTTTCCAATAACTTGACATGACAATAGTGACCTACAATGTCATATAACCAACTGTCAAGATAAAGTATGGGTTTTCGGGCTGGAAAAAGTTCAAATGCCCGATTTACATTTTATGCTACTTTTATGTCTATTTTCAATTTCGCCATCTGAGAATAACTGCATAATGAAAAAAAAAAATGCTACAAATATATTTTTTCAGCCATGATTACAAAAATATTGTATTTCGTTTATAACTGGAGATATAATTGGTCAATGACTACAAATAAAATAAACGCATTTGAAACCATACGTGGTTACCAAATACTTTACTTTACAACTTATATTATAGTAACATTATATTTCCAATGCGAATTTTGTTTTTCCATTGCGCCTATCCCGCGCAAAGGAAATTTGAAATGAAGTTTTATTATCTGGCTACTCAATAGGTATTGGGAAAAAAGTTTCAGTTTATTTAACTTATAACTTATAACTTAACACATAATCTTTATTTTGCACACCAAATGACAAAATTTTTAGAACAATCCGAAATATCTGAGGATGGTGTAGATCAAGATCAGACTTACCAAAATTACAATCTGATCCTGGATTCACGCATGTAATGTACCGGTATATAAGATCATATATGTAACCAAAGCTGATCAGTGAAATATCTGAAGAGGGTGTAGATCAAGATTAGACTTACCAAAACTGAAGTCTGATCCTAGATTCACGCAGTCTAATGCATGTTAGCTGATATATAAATAAAGTTATTATCCATTTTAAAATTCGATGTGAACTTTAAGACCTGTGTTGGGTGCATTATATTGTACTAGTTCGAACTTGGTAATTTTTCAATTTCCCCTTCTGAGGTTACCTGCTTAAAGAAGGAAATATTGCTACAAATATATTTTTTTAACAGTAAAAACTTTATTTTTCAATATTCCTGTAGATATATCCTAGGAAAGATATATAAGTACAAATACACACGTTTGAAATCATACATATTTAATTTATATAGTAACAAATGTATAATGTCTATTGCATACTTTCTTTTCCATTGCGCCAGTCCCGCACAAAGGAAATTTAACCGTTTCCCAAACAATCCCTGGTTTTTACGGATCTAGAATAGTAGCCTTTTGAAAACATTGTGAGAAAAGAAGAAAATGCTGGTAACCAGCATTTTCTGCTTTTCCCATAATGTTTTCTACCCTATCATAGACAGAAATAATCTTTTCAGCAAGAGTTTAAATTTCGTCCTCTAATGCTTTCAATTTGGTCTAGTCCAAAAGTTTGTCGTTTGGAAAGGTTGTACTTATAAGCATAAAGAAATTCTAATCATTTTCTTCAATTAACTACCCATAAGAAAATACATTAAAGACCTGTAACACTTTAGGTACAATATACTGTTGGTAAATTTTTCATTTCGCCATCTAGGAATACGTGCATAAAGGAAAAATATCACTACAAGTACATTTTTTTCAGCGGTACAAAAACATAATTTTTGGTTTTTACTTGTAAATTACCTTTAATGGGTAGAAAAAATCAAATCATTATTGTTATTCTATTTAATAAACTGGCATGATATATTTCCATGCGTATTTTCTTTTCCATTCCGTCCATTGCTCTAAAATATTTCCATTCCGCTCTTTAGGCCTACCGGTAAAGAGTCATTATCTCCCGCTAGATGGCATTCTATAAATACTCGAATCATCGAAGAATATGACATGCACAGACAACGGTAAAGAGTAGGAGCAGTTCTGCATTTCCATTGGTTCCTGAGATCATGTGACTGGACGAGTTCATTTGCGTTAAAAATAGATGTATTCTGCACAAGAACATTGATTGTTTCACAAAATGTTGCGCAGCAGACCGTTAATAATTCTTTCACGATTCTTTATCGGTTTAAAAACAGGTAAACAACCTCAAACAAGGTGAAGAAAACCCCACACAACAATTTCACAAACATTCACGCCTATTTTACCAAATTAAATCTGGCGAATATGATGAAAGATTTCAACCGGAAGTACCTACACTCTCCATGAACATCTCTTCTGAACTATATTAAATATCAAAGGACTGATAGTCCTGAGAGTCGCCTGTAGGGTAATCGGTTAGAAGTTTTCACCCTTTTTTGTTGAAATCTATGAAAAGCATTCAAGATACAAAATAACGTAACCAAAGTATTATATGCAAGCATATTTCTGAGTTGTCATCCTGAAATTCAAAATATCCGTATTAAAATTTACATTTAAAAAAATGTGGTGGAAATTAAAATTTAGGCACCAGGACCAGCTTTAATGAGTTTGAAACGTTTTTTATTCACAAACAACAACCCTTTACAAATAAAGACCAGATTATCTTCTGGTATAGGATCTAGTGACATACTTTTAGACAAAAAATGCCCATTTGCAACTCGCTCATAGCTAATCTTAGCAGTCTGACAAAGTTTCATAAGTACTATACTGAACATAAATGGATTCTACAGCTCTATTACGGTTTCGTCTGATTTGACCTAATGATAACCTTTTTTTTTTTATCCCCAGGTGACCTATATTCAGTTTTGTCAAAGAAATTATTGAGACAAACAGCCGGGCAATTTCATGATCACTGGACTGAACTGTAGCCTTTGGAGCACAAACAAATATTTGAATCAGTGATCTACCTGTCCTTTGGAAATAATTTGTTTTTGTTGGAGTCCAGGTTGAGGTTTTGACCAGCAATGGACTCTATGAATGTGGCTGCAACAAAATAAAATCTATAACCCAACAGCATGATCAACAGCATGATAATCAGCCTTTAATATTTGTCTGCGTTTTATAACGTCACATGGATTATAGTGCTTCCACACCAATCAAAAATTGTCTACATGTATATTGCTTTGGTGTAAATTGAATGTTTGCTATTCGCTTTATTACCCTTCACAAAAACCCTTCACAAGATTACAAACACTCCAATAAAGAACTTGTTGTTCGAGCGGGTAAACACTGATCTGTTCTATTATATTTGAATTATAGCGGAGTAAAAAGTCAATTTCTCAGATTGCTGCATGGTTGTTAGAACTACGTAGTGTAAATTCAGAATTTGGCAGTTACAAAAGCACCTTGCGTTCTAACACCCGCACGAATAAATTGTTGTTTAACCCTTTCCCAAACGACAAACATTTGGACTAGACCAAATTGAAAGCATTTGCAGACAACAATTCAACTCTTGCTGAAAAGATGATTTCTGTTTTGATAGGGTAGAAAACATTGTGGGAAAAGGAGAAAATGCTGGTTACCAGCATTTTCTCATTTTCCCACAATATTTTCAAAAGGCTACTATTCCAGACCCGTAAAAACCAGGGATTGTTTGTGAAAGGGTTAATAAATACTAGATCTAAGTTAATCGCTCATTGAAAAAAAAAAAACAGCAGACTTTAACAAATTTGGCCGTCTTTATGAACGAAAACCAATTAAATATAGTAAACTTCAAAGCACTCTCTCTACATAGGTCAGTGCACGCTGAAAGTAATGGCCGTGTCAGCGACTGATTCATAAATATGTAAATTCATAAAGATTTCCGTGGTGCAAATGACGTTTATACGTCACGTGATTACAAGATCTATATTTGTAACAAAGCTACATTCCAGAAAACACCTGCAAAGCGATAACCTGGTTCAGCCTAGAACCGTGTACATTGCATACGCTATGTACGATCTCTGGTGCACCTAGAATATGGGTGTGCAAAGTATCTAAAGTCTAGATTAAAAAGCTGGGAAGAAGCAACGTGTAAGAATGTCTAAGAAAGCAATGCAACCATTCCATATCGTTATAAATTCGTTAAGAAATATTAGCCTACTGTTGAGAAAAAAAGCAGTATATTAACTCGGCATCGCCTTTCTCTGTCCGATCATAGGTTGAGCGTTGAATTGAAATAAGGCTTGCAGTTAGGATTGTAAGATTGCAAGAGTTAGAGTGTACTTCTAAAAGGTAATTATCAAACAATTTTCACTGGGTATTGTCCACAAATAGAAGCAGAAAAGATGCTTGCAGTTTAAGATTTCTCAGCGTGTCCGCAGACTTGTTTAGTTCGCGGCAGCTATTTTTACATATACGTAATGCGCTATTTTTAGAGATGATGTCTTACACATCTGGGTAATGCGTACCCTGGCGGACGAAATGATTGTTTCAAAGGTTTGAACCGTTAAACAGCTCAGTTTTTATAGACATATTCATTATCACAAAGGCATAATTGTAAATTATTTACAACAGAAAAAAACTGGGTTATTCACCGAATTATTAGAAGACTGTTTTATCTCGTAAACCGGAACTTGGGACAGGAAGCAGTACAAGGCCGGATGTATGCTTACGTCACCCCATAGATCAGGACGATAACAATGAGAGCCTGTTTGCTACGCAAACAGGCGACTCAATAAGGTCGCCGGCTTCTGCCGGGCGACCAATGATGTTGTTGGCTAGTTAGGACACAAGGTATACCTTTGATTGGGAGGGTACCTCTGTTGTTATTTATTTATTTACGCTCTAGTCATTAGAGGAGAAGCAATAACAAGTATAAAGTTATGGTTACCCTTTGTTTTGAAGGTTGAGAGGGATTTGTTAATCCTGTCTCAAAGGATGTCAGACATTTAGACCCCTGACCATTTAGACCCCTTAAAATTTGGGTGACAGTTAGACCCGTGAGACACATAGACCCCTATTTTGGTGAGACACTTAGACCCCTTTTTTCAAAAAGAAAATTTACATATTTAATTGACTATGTTTATGGATTCTATTAGTTGTTAACTCTTTTTTTGCAACATAAAATAAGGATTTTGACTTCTGAAACCAAATGATACACAGAAATTGTTGATGAAATGATTTTGAATTACCAACAGTCAACAGAAAGATCAAGCATGCATGTCTATTTACGGATTTTTTTTTTTAGTCGGTTCTTTCTCCCATAGTAGTATGCTAGATCTATTTGCTTTTCCTTTTTTTTTCAAAATTACACATAATGCGTTGTATTTTTAGTACATATGGGTAACAAACTTTTTAGTCTGCTAAATCGAAGTAAATATCTGATTTAAGTACATAGAAAAATTATGTCTTTATTTATAGATTCTTGGAAATTTGAAAAAAAAGGGCTTTATTGGTAAAGATTAAAGCAGAAAATGGTCTTCAATAGATAGTCAAAACTTTACAAAATGCATTTTATAAGTTGCAAAGGAGAATAAGAAGCTCTGTAAAGCTAAAATGAAAAATTGACAAACTAAAAATTTTCAACAATATTTATAAACAAAAAAAATGTTCTCCTTTCCTACTGTGTTTTCAGTCTTCAAAAGAAGAAACAAACACATATGAGCCATATTTCATTCATAGTGTGCTAATGCATTGGATTTGAAATAGTCCAAATTTTTATTGTGTGGTAAAGAGTAAAAGGGTTTGTGAAAAGAATTGTTTCATGATCCAATTAGCACCTTTGACTTGGGATAGATAAGATAAAGCCAATAAATTAATGTACAGAGGTATCCCTTTTTTTTACCATTTTGAATTTATGCCCTTAGCATATTAATCTATCTATCCTCCAGCCTATCTGCCCTTCTATCTTTCGTTCTATCCCTCTTCATTCTTTCAGTCTTCATTAATATTACCGATCCTTCCATCTTCATTAATCCTTTACAGCACCATAAAAATTTTAGAATTGTCCACATTGAAAGCATTTGCATACAACAAGTTAATGCCTAAAATGATACAGTATGCCTCTGAAAGGGTAGAAAACATTGTGGGAAAAGGACAAAATGCTGGTTACTAGCATTTTCTCCTTTTCTCACAATATAATAAAAAGCCCTCTCCCACAGGATCTGTTAAGTATGGATTGAAAGTAAAGGGTATAAAGAGAACATTTCAGTCATAGTCTAAATGGTCAGGGGTCTAAGTGTCTCAACCTGTCTCAAATGGGTTTTGAGGGATCTATACCTCCTACGAAAATCCAAAATTACAGCAAACCTGACGCACTTTGACACCGGCTGTGCTAGTAAAACTCAAATAAATAGACAAGATATGTTTTATTATAAATACTTGCTCAGTTACAAAGATCTGGATCTACTGTAAGCGGTCGAAAAAGTGTTCAGGCCATATTGTTAACCCTTTACTGTACAGCAGAATTTTAGACCTATCCAACTCGAAAGCATTTGCAGACAATAATTAAGTAGTGGCTTATAAGATGCAATTAGTCTTTGATAGAGTAGAAAACTTGGTTGGAAAAGGAGAAAAGGATGGTTACCTGCATTTTCTCCTTTTCCTACAAAGTTTTCAAAAGGCCTCTTTCTAGGGGTTGCTAAAAGTCGTCACTGTGTTGTAAAGGGTTAAGATTAAAACATTGAATAAATATTTTACATTCAGTAAATAGAATTGCATCTCCTGAACTCAGCATTCTTTTAATATGTAACTATTAGGAAAAGTTAATAAAGCGTCACTCTGTGATCAGAATACTCTGTTTGGCTACAAACTGATTAACCCTTACCGCACAATCCCAAATTTTTAACGACCCTATGCTAGAAGCCTTACTAGCATTTTCTCTTTTTCCCACAGTGTTTCTAACCTGCTGGAAACAGGTTTCAAATTTTGAGTTACATTTATTTTGTCGTCTGCAAGTACTTTCAATTTGGACCAGTCCAAAATTGTGTCGTTTGGTAAAGAACTATAGAAAATATCTTCATTTGAGCCATACTTATTGTGCGGTGTGCATGGACAAGTCTTGAATTTTGTCAACTGGTTAAGAGGTTATTAACCCTTTACCAAACAATCCCTTATTTTCACAATCCCTCGTAAAGAAGGCCTTTGAACACATTGTGGGACAATGCTTTCTACCCTAGGAGAGAGCTCAAGTTCTTTTGGAAAATTATTATTAATCTGTTATCTGTGGATATTTCTGAAATAGAATCCAAAATGGTATAATGTTTTCAAACTTTTCTTCATATTCACAGAAACAGTTTAACATCTTCTGATTATTTAGTCACCATTTGAGCTTCATAGAAGACATGTTGTCTCCCCAACTCCGGCAATCAAGGAAGAGCAGGGGTCAGAGGATGACGAAGGCTACTAGTATCAAAGGGAGAAGATACATACATGTATTTGCAGGCAAACATGTTTTGTTAAAGGCATTCCTGTGGAAAATCGAGGTCACTGTTGAGAGAAAGACAGACAGAAAGAAATCAAAGTCCAAAGAAAAAATCCCTTCCAATTGAAGGAAGGAATGAACCCGAAAAAGACAAGAAGAAAGGAAGGAATGGGAGCAGAGAGCATGTAAATGACTCTGATAAAGACATAAAATATACAAGGCATGGTGAAGGAAAAAAGAGTGATAATATAAGTGAAAGTATTAACATGTTAAAAGTTTCAAAATAAGCCAGACATTCTTCCACTGCTGACATACAGGATGCTACAGCTAGAGTTTTGGCAAGAAAACTTGCAAAGGAAAGAAGTTTTGTAAACAGAGCAGTATATGACTTACTCTTGAACCTTCACTACATGACAATAATTTGGACTTTGTCTTTTTGAGACATTATTTATCTCCATGATGTATCATGCTAAAAAAGTTGTCACAGACTAGACAGGTTGAGCAAGAACACTCCTACAGAAAAAACTAGAGCTGTCACTGCTTAATGTTATTTAATAACCCCGCCAGTGCTTTGACAGAATCAGGCAATTACTAGTATTTTGTACACACATGGACACATGGACAGACACACAGACAGACAGGCTGATTCCAGTATACCCCCGAATACATTCATTTTGCGGGGGTATAAAAATCATTCAGTGTCCAGGCCATAAATCTGAAAGGTGTAAACAACTAAGTGACTTTTAGCTCCATCAGCAGAAGGCAAGCAAGCATGTGCCATAACCAAATTTATGTTGTGCGTCTGTCCATGCATCTGTATGTGCATGTATTAACTTTTACTTCAAACATCTTCTCTAAAACTGCTCGGTCAATTTTGATGAAACTTCACAGAAATGATCTTATCTTGTAAATATCAACAAGGAACCCCATCACAGGAATGATCTTATCTTGTAAATATCAACAAGGAACCCCAGGAATATTATCAGATGAAGTTCATAACTCTTGCATTATTACTACTAAACTACTAGGATTTTAACTCAAATTTTTAAAGAATTGAACAACAATTTTTTTTTAAATATTTTTTTATTAAGTACAATATCAGCACTGAAGGCCCCAAATAACAATTACATGTACAACAATATCACATCAATGTATTATCACCATATAAAAAGAGAGTATCACAGACAGTCATGATAAAACTCAATGGGACAAACCCGAGCTGCAACAGATATGGCCCCTAACAGTTAGGAGCTTGGCTCTCACTTTGCTTTTTACCAAAAAACAAAGTTTAGAACTTGTCCAGTTTGAAAGCATTTGCATTTCACAAATTAAATCTGATTTAATGAAGGAAACTTTGCAGAAAAAGGAAGAAATGGTGTTACCAGCATTTTCTGATCTTCTGTTCTCAGAATATTTATACAGGCCTTTTTCCAAAGGTTTTTAAAACTAGATTGTGTCTTAACTCCTTACCAAACTACAAAATTTCTGGACCAAATTGAAAGCATTTAGGGATGTTAAATTAGATGTAGCTGAAACCATATGTTTTTGATGGGGTTACCACCATTTTCTTTTTCCCACAATGTTTTCAAAAGCCTTGTGTTGTAAAGAGTTAACCCTTTACTCCACAGATTACTCATTTCTACGCATTGCTTGTTGGAGCATTTGGAAAACATTGTGGCAAAAGGTGAAATTGCTCATGACGAGCAATTTCACCTTTTGCCACAACGTTTTCTACGCTAGCAAAAGGTGTCCTATACACATAAGAAACAGCTTCATCCTTGCTGTTATTTAGGGTCAATTAGAGATACCATAGAAATGCTTAATGGGGTAAAGGGTTAAAGGGTTACAGCAGATCTGCAACGGAAATCGACTGACAGTGATTTATGACCACAATGAAATTTTGTTGATGCTCATGTACTCTACACAATCTCCTTTTATATACATCCATGAGCTTTTCTTATCTTTTACAGAATTAATCTCATTATTGGCGCCACATTTACCATGTCCTTTAATTAAAAAAATGCTTCCAATTTGGATCTGTCTAAATTTTTCATGTGTGGTAAAGGGTTAAGTGGTCATAAGTCTTATTTTTCTTGCCATGCTTGTTCTATTAACTCTTTTCCAAACCGCAAATTTATAGACTGGTCCAAATTGAAAGCATTTGCAAACAACAATAAATGTGACTGAAAAATCGAAATTTGATTTGGGAAGGGTAGAAAACATTTTGGGAAAAGGAGAAAATGCTGGTTACCAGCATTTTCTCCTTTTTCCACAATGTTTTCAAAAGGCTTTGACCTCGGGGCTGTCAAAAAGGGTCATTTTGGGTAAAAGGTTAATGATTTCATAATTTTGTGACTGGCACTCTGGGAAAAGGGATTAAATGGATCTCTGTGCTACATTGTCCCTTTACCAAACAGTCCTGACTTTTTATGACCCTGAAGAAAAGTTCTGTTGAAAATATTGTGAGAAAAGGAGAAAATGCTGGTAACAAGCATTTTCTTCTATTGTTTTCTGCCCTACCTGAGATAAATTTCCAATGTCCAATGTTTTCCACCCTTCCCGAGATGAATTTCGCACTTATTTTGTAGTTTGCAAATGCTGTAATTTTGGACTAATCTACAATTTTGTTATTTGATGAAGATTTACTCCAAGACAGTAATCACATGATAAGGGATCCATGAAATTTGTTTAGCCTGACAACTACCTTGCAGTAATGGTCCTTCGACATGCTTGAAATTTACAAAAAGCTTAATTTTTAACCTTTGTCAGTGTTGGTAGATGACATAGGCCTAATACTTTTTGCAGATGCATGAATACTCTCCAGAGAACAGGACATACCTCATTTATAACATGAATGCGAAGAAAAGCTGACTTTTATTCCTCCATTTCGTTGCTAAATGTTACCTGACAATCCCATTTTCTGGACTTTGAAGTCCTTTTTTAATACAGAAATTACTTTGTGAAAGAAAAGCTATGTATCCTATATGCTCTTTTTCTATGGAGGTAAACGAGCCCTAAATATTATGTTATTGCACTGGAATTTAGATATTTACATGTACTGTGTATACTGATCTCAAATATAAACTGTTTGCTTGTTTAACCCTTTACCAAACAATCCCAAATAAAGTTATTTGTTAACTATTCACCAATTACCAAATGATGAAATTGTAGACTTGTCTAAATTGAAAGCATTTGCAAACAACAAAATGAATGTGGCTCGAAATTTGAAAGTTGCTTTGGGAAGGGTAGAAAACATTGTGGGAAAAGGAGAAAATGCTGGTAACCAGCATTTTCTCCTTTTTCCACGATGTTTTCAAAAGGCTTATTTTTTCAGGGTCTTTAAAAGTCAGGATTGCGTGGTAAAGAAGTATTCAAGCATATACAAACTCTTATATACAAAATTTTCTGAGTTTCAGTGGAATGTTTTTTCATCTGATGAAAGAGTTTAAGTCTAAATATTTGGCAACAACAGAGTTAAGTATTCACAATATCACAATATACACAATGTAATGGGAAACATTGGAGTATTTTAAGGCCCCTACAGCTGTAAAACATCCTGTCCCTCCGGCATTTTGAATTTAAAGAGCTCATTGGGATCCAAATGGTCTCCATAAAATTTCGAGGCCATGTCTCTGTCAGGGTTGACTTTTTTTGGACCCTTTTTCCTACGTCTAGCTTCATGTTTCTTAAGATTTTGTTGAAGTTGAGTAGGTATTTTCCTGCAAAATACAAAACGTGAAACAAGAGTATACATACTTTCTTCTATAACCAAGATTCACTTTATGAATAACAATCATATCTCCTAAAATTCATCTCATATATCAACTCTAACTCATAATTAACTCTTTCACTACTGAGTAAATAAAATGCATTTTCTCGTATATGTTATGCAACTCTGCTGCTACATCAAGAGGTGATTTGTTCATAATCTAAAATAACACAGTGAACAGTTTAGATCAGAGATCAGACTGCACATTCTATGCAGTCTGATCTTGATCTATACTGTTCACAAAGCTTCTTGTATCATCTATGGTATGGAAAGAGTTGACTCAAACCACAGAATTTTAGGCTTGTCCAAATGGAAAACATGAGCAGATTAATAGTGGCACAATGTTTAGGATTAGTCCTTAAAACGGTAGAAAATCCTGTGAGAAAACTACTCCCACACTGTTTTAAAGGGACATACTCCTAAGCGACTTTAAGACTTGAAACAGATTGGTAAAAGATTAATCAGAACTATATTGTAATTAAATGAATAACGTTCACTGGCTGCCATGTCACTGAAGCAGGAAAAACACACAAAGGGTCATTCCTGATGCACAAGTGAACCAATCATAGCAACAATGAGTAAAGATAGAAACTTAAAGTGGTCTCTCTTGTATTTTAGATAAAAGCCAAGTGACTAAACTGCTAGTTAGTCCTTTTATCTTTATTATCCCCTGCTGAAGGTGGAGGGATATAGTTTTAGCATTGTCTGTCGTCCATGTGTCCGTCCTGGACAATATCTCCAAAACCACTGGATGGAATTTTGTGAAACCTGGGGAAAAGTTTGTTGTGTGGTTTAGGCTCGATGTAGGACATTTACCAGTTTAGAACTATATGTAATGTTGCAGTACTACTTACGGTAAAGGAGGTACAGTGTTTTTGTAAGCGCTGGAGCCAGCAATGGTGATGTTTCTCTCCACAGGTGCTGGAGGATGAAGTGTGTCCCATTGAACTTTCTTGTATTTGTCATAACACTGTGGGCAAGGGTCCTCATTCTTCACTGTCAATTAATTAGTATAACTTTATGAATGTAAAGCAAAAGAAAAGAGCATCACATGTGGATGCCAACACTTGACTTTAGTTGCTTTCTTTGAAGAAAATTGTAAGTCCAAAACAAGGAATAATTTATCCTGATCCCGTTCCCTAATGCACCATTTTTAGACCGTCCCAAATTCAAAGAAGCTGCAGGTGACAACTGAAATGTGGCTATTAAAGGATTTTAAGATACAGATGGCATAGAAAATATTGTGGAAAAAGGTGAAATTGCTCATTTTGAGCAATTTCACCTTTTTCCACAATGTTTTCCTAAAGCTTTTTCTTCAATTTGTTAAAATGAGTATATACGGAGGAAAGGGTAATATGGGTAAGTGTCACTGTAAACTGTAAAGGCTAGTAAAAATAAAGCAAAAAGCAAAAGCACAACAAGTATGTTTAATTCCTAGGATACATTGGCTTTTTTAATGAAAATTATAAGTAAAAAAAGGGACATAGCTATGTCAAAACTTTTTTTGAAAGTCACCAGTCCTTCTTGCACATTGTTTCCCTTTTAAATCTTTGCAAAACAAAAAAATTCTAGACTTGTCCACATTTGAAATATTCGTAAACAACAAAATAAGTGTGACTAACGTATATTGAAATCAAGCAGGTAGAAAGCACTGAGAAAAGGAGAAAAAGCTGGTAACCAGCATTATCTCCTTTTCCCACAAGGTTTTTTCACAACGTTTATAAAATCTATATATCTCAGGGTTGTTAAAAGTCAGAAATTTTTGTTAAAGGGTTTACAGTTAACAACTAAGTTTAATGGAAGGGTTTGGAAATTTCAGCGAGTCACAAATTTTGCCATTTCGTGAAAGAGTAAAGCAGTAATAACATCAGGTACCTCCTTTTTCCATCAGTAAAGGATGCCCAAACTTTCTGGCAGTGTCTAATGGGGTGTCACCCTTAATGTTTTGTATGTCTATCTCTCCATCATGCTGTAGAAAACAGTTCAAACACTTGGGATAGCCCCCTTCTGAAGCATAATGGCCTGGACTATTACCAAAATCTGAAGTAAAGATCTTAACTCATTACCAAACAACAAAATTTTAGGTTTCTTCCAAATCCAAAGCATTTGCTGACTACAAAATAAATGTGACTGAATGTTTGAAATTTGTTTAGTGAACGGTAGAAAACATTGTGGGAAAAGGAGAAAATGCTGGTTACCAGCACCAGCATTTTCTCCTTTTCCTACAATGTTTTCAAAAGGCTTCTTTCTCAGGGTCGTCAAACGTAGGGATTGTGTGGTAATCGGTTAACTATTAAAGAAGAGTGTGACCGCTGTTTACTTTTGCATCCATTGTAGATCATGATTGGACTGCACTTATTATTTAACCCATTACCACACAATCCCTATTTTTGATGGTCCTGAGAAAGAAGCCTTCTGAAAACATTGTGGGAAAAGGAGAAAATGCTGGTAACTAGCATTTTCTCCTTTTCCCACAATGTTTTCTACCCTTCTCAAACCAAATT
Organism: Tridacna crocea; assembly: GCA_943736015.1. Lineage (NCBI taxonomy): Eukaryota > Metazoa > Mollusca > Bivalvia > Cardiida > Cardiidae > Tridacna > Tridacna crocea. Next base: position 22,272,109 of record OX031067.1, on the reverse strand, counting down.
ACAATTTTTCAGTCATATTTATTCTGTCGTCTGCAAATGCTTTCAATTTGGACCTCCAACTCACATGCATCAGAGGTGAGAGGCAAAAGATTGGCGTGAAAAAAGTTCCCCACAACCGGGTATCGAACCCATGACCTCCAGGTCACGAATCAGATACGCTATCCACTTATGGCAGCTATTTTTACTTTGATAAAGATTCATATTCTTCTGCCATTCAAAATTAAATTCTTAACTTCTCACGAGATTTTTCTAAATCTTAAACCTAGTGGGTTAGCCTATCAACAATTCTATAACATCCAAGACTGACGTTAAACCATTAAATAAATAAATCGTGATAACAGCAGAGCTACGCTCCTAATCGAAGGTATACCTCGTGTCCTAACCAGCCGACAACAGCATGTAATATAAGAAAATCAAATTTTAATCTAGATCGATAGCAAAATTGCAAATATAGACAGTAGGGAAAAGATCTAGAGGAAGAAACAGATGTTTTAATGGATCAAAATTGGACTAAAATAAAGAAAACAAAAGAAATGAAAGCTCTCCAGCTTAAAATCACTATGGATCGCTGTCGGGTCTAGAAACGGTCATCGTCAGATGTCATTTTGATTTTATGGTCAAAGGGAAAAAACTCGTACAATATTTTTTATCCATCAGTTATGAAGAGTACTCTCCCTTTCGGAATAGTCTTTTTTCCAACTATTATAAACAGTCACACCGAAACTTTCAAAACCGGTGCAAGGTTAATTTATACCCGTAAATTCTATCGAAAATCAAAGACCCTCTGTTAACCTTTATCCTGCTAAACAAGTTAAATGAAACTTTCAAGCCAATGTTAAAAACTAATCTCTACTATTTCATAGTTTTTTTTTGGAAGAATGTTCTTGGACCTTGTAGATTCAAGATCAGACTGCACGTATACAGTTTGGCCTGTACTGATTCTTGTAAGGTTTTGCCCGCTGGTTTTTTTCAGTCAAAGGCAGGATGCTGTTGCATTATTCAATTCAATTTACTGTCTATGGGATTAACTGTTCAAATTAATATAGGATGACCTCCCTTTTTATAATCCCCTTCCACTCAAAGCGAAGAAAGGGGGGGGGGGGGGGCGGAAGGGGGTTGTCTAACCTGAATCAACATCAACAATATCGGGGAAAAATCGTAACTTTCATCTCCATTATTTATACCTTGGAGGATTCAGTATGCTTTTATTTTCTACCCCATGTTCCCAACGGACAATGGTCAAAGAAATCATCGGAATTTGACAATTCAGCCCACGTTATTGATATTTGTTAAAACCTCGAAAACATAACTGAACGAAAACATGTCGTTGGTTTAAAAGTTTAAATTGTATTATAAGAAAGTTTATACATGTATATCATACCAGCGGATAAATTTTATCATAAAAAATACATTTAGATTTTGCGTTAGCCCTTACCTTGATAACCGAGCTGTTACTCCCAAGTTCAAAATTTGGCGGTCGCCTTGTTTACAAATGTGACAAAATACAAGGGAGACTACCGCCTCTTTACAAAATAGTAGCCATGTCTGCAATTGTTTTTTCTTTCTTTTGTCAAAGTACTGTGACTACTGTCACGATATTTTTATAAGTGAGAGCATCTGCAATACTGTCTTAACCTTTACCAGAAATAATGACAGCTCTATGAACATTTTTTTTTCCGGTTAAGATCGTCTTCACAAACTGCAACATTGTTCATTCGTCCTTGGTTTTAGGCTGTCCACAAATATAAGGGACGTAACTCTGCCATACAGAGAGTGTTGTCAGTATATACGAGTTTTCTCCCTTTGACCATAAAATTGTTCCTAATTTAGGCTGATTGGTTCGTGCCACGCAGAACGTCCCATTTACGTAAATCAGTGTAAACAGAGTGGGAAGAAAGTAAAAGTGTTGATGAAATCAAGAAACTTCCAAAAGTAACACATATTGAGACAAATGAATAAATGAACGCGATTTTTTACCTCACCATAGGCTTCCTTAGCTTTAGGAAATGCTAAGAAATCGTGAAAATAGATATTGCTCGACAAAATGGAATTTAACTTTGGATTAAAAGTGGGGTAGTAAATAGTTATGTAAGAGAAATACTGCAATAATGTTTAATTTTTAAACTGATTTTAGAACACCTTTTTGAATCAGTTTTCTCAGTCTATTTCCCTTACTATGTGAGTTTTTATGAAAATCAACATGGAATAACATTTAACTCTCAAAAACACAATCAGGATCCAAACTTTTGAAGGTATTGAAAACATCAATGGAAAAGAAGAAAATGCTAGTAACAAGCATCTCTTTCCTTCCAAACACAGTGTAGTTGGTAGCTTACAGGACTTGATGAAAGTGAGTTACTGGTTTGAATCCACAGTTTGGCCAGGATTGCTGATACCTTGTTATCATTTCAACAGGAATCATTCCCCTCTTAACCCATTACCACACAATCCCTACTTTTGACGCCCCCTAAGGGCATTTTCTCCTTTTCCTACAGTGTTTTCTACCCTTCCCAGAACAAATTTCAATTTTTCAGTCACCTTTATTTTTATCATCTGCAAATGATTTCAATTTGAACCAGTCTAAAATTTTGTCGTGTGGTAAAGGGTTAAAGCCAATTATTATTTTGATGATGGACATGTGGGGAAGCAGCCAGTCGCTTGTGTGAAGTACTAGCAAAAGCATGAATAGGCTCATTGGGCTGCAAGATTCAAAGTGAAATAACGATAAAAATCAATGAATCAATCAATCGTTAGAGTTGTTTTTAATTTGTTCTCTGCAAATATTTTTATGTGAACAAGTCAAATGTTTTGTTGTTCAGTGATGAGTTAAACCAGTACATTGTGAAATCAACGTGGCTTTACCCGGCCTTTAACCCTTACTAAATGATCCCTACTTTTAATGACCCTATGCAAGAAGCCTTTTGAAAACATTGTGGGAAATGGAGAAAATGCTGGTTACCAGCATTTTCTCCTTTTCCCACAATGTTTTCTACCCTTCTGGAAACAAATTTGAATTAACCCTATACCAAACAACACTTATTTTTTTATGACCCTAATAAAGAAGCCTTTTGAAACCATTGCCTGTAACCAGGATTTTCTCCTGTATCCATATATTTTATATCTTGCTGGAAACAAATATGAATTTTTTAGTTATGTTAATTTTGTTGTCTGCAGGTGCTTTCAATCTAAAATTTTATTGTTTGGTTAACCCTTTCTTAAACAAGCCCTTGTTTTTTCGTGTCTGCAGTACAAGTTTTTTGAAAACACTGCGGGAAAAGGAGAAACTGCTCGTAATGAGCAATTTCTCCTTTTCCCACTGTGTTTTCTACCCATTTAGAGAACTTTCTGCCATTTTTATCAAATTTGAAATTGTCGTCTGCAAACTTGTTGAGTTTTGAAGAGTCTAAAATTTATTGTTTGGGTAAGGGTTAAGAGCTAACACAGAATTTTGAGTTTCAATGATCACCTTTAGAAAGAAAGGTTGTAAAAAAATGTTAAGAAATGGAGAAAATGCAGGTAACCAGCATTTTCTCCTTTTTCTTTTTCCACAATGTTTTTTTACCCTTCAAAAGGCAAATCATATCATTTAAATAAGATTAGATTTTTTTGTCTTGGAGCATTCTAAATTGTATCATTTGGTGCCGATGAAATCTCTTGTTCTGAGCATTTTTTTCCTCAAGCTGCAATTTTAACAGTGTTTTCTATATACATGTAGTTGTCTTGAAGACTACATAATGATGAACAGGACGAAGAACATCGGCTGCAAGATGAAATAAATGATGATGTCACAAGAGGGTCAGTATGCCAACAAAACAGACATAACATTAATCCTAATTGTCAACAACCTGTCACCATTATCAGCATACCCAGGGCAATAACTATTAGGTGCATTCATAGACTGTGTATTTTGTTATAGTGCTGAACACATAACAATGGTGAAACATTATACACATTTTATTCACAGCAAAAATGTCTTCTGCAAATGCATTCCACTTGGACAGAATGGCGGTCAAAAGCCCTTCCGGTCATTATCCCCTACCCCCAAAACAGGTATGGCGGTCAAAAGCCCCTTCATGATTTTACACGGGTGGTCATTATACCCTTCATCAAATTTTAAAGGCGGTCAAGAGCCCCTTAGTGATTTCGCAAGGGTGGCTAGCATTTTCTGTTGTAATTTCTAACGAAGAAATAAAATAATCTGCACTTAACCAAGTAAATCACTATCAAGCGAAGAAAAAATGGGGGGGGGGGGGGGAGATAGGGATGCATACACAGGTAAGAGGTTTAGTCTTCAAATTTTGATAAAGGGGACAATGACTGCCCTTGCAAAATCGCGAAGGGGCTTTTGACCGCCTTTAAAATTTGATGAAGGGGATAATGACTGCCCTTGCAAAATTGCGAAGGGGCTTTTGACCGCCTTCTCTGTTTTGCGGGTAGGGGATAATGACCGGATGGGTTTTTGACCATTTACCCTTGGACACGCCTAAAATTCTGTCAATGGTAAAGAGTTGCATACCAAACGTCCACACACGCATGTAAATCTTTGTTTAGTCCTCTAGCCATTTACAAAATAAAATCATGTTCAACCCATTATCACATAATCCTGACTTATGACAACCCTAACGAAGGAAGCCTTTTGAAAACATTGTGGGAAAAGGAGAAAATGCTGGTAACCAGAATTTTCTCATTTTCCCACAATGTTTTCTACCCTTCCCAAGTCAACTTTCAATTTCTGATTCACATTTAATTTGTCGTCTGCAAATGCTTTCAATTTGGACAAGACTGAAATTTTGTCGTTTGGTAGGAGTTAACCCTTTACCAAACATTCTCATGCTTTAACCCATTACCACACAATCCCTACTTTTGACGCCCCTGAGAAAGAAGCCTTTTGAAAACACTGTGGGAAAAGGAGAAAATGCTGGTAACCAGCATTTTCTCCTTTTCCCACAGTGTTTTCTACCCTCCCCAGAACAAATTTCTATTTTTCAGTCACCTTTATTTCGTTGTCTGCAAATGCTTTCAATTTGGACCAGTCTAAAATTTTCTCGTGTGGTAAAGAGTTAACAACCTGAGACAGTCCGCTTTAGAAAACATAGTAGGAAAAGGAGAAAATGCTGGTAAATAGCAAATAAGAACACTTACAATCTTGACTGTTAGGGTCAGCACCTTTGTCTAACAACCAGTGTAAAACATCTGTGGATCCATTCAAAGCTGCCTGCAACATACACACAGTTTTACTTAATTTTTTAACCCTAAGGTTGCCAAGCACAACTAGAGTACCTTTTGTGGAATGTAGATCTAGATCAGACTGCACAGAACACACAATCTGATCTTGAATCTACATGGTTGAATAAGGAGATATATTTCCCAAAAAAGACCTTTGAAATAGCAAATCTTGGTTTTTACTACATATTTCTATCAGATTGTTTCATTTCATTTATATAGGTTGAATTCTACTTACCACAGGACAATAGTGAATTATATGGCCATTTAAAGACTTAGCAATAGGCTGAGATGAGGAAGAATGATCAATTTCTAGATGGAAAACGAGGAAAATATTTCCTTTAGGCTTGTCTAAATCGAAAACATTTGCAGACGACAAAATAAAAGTGACTGAAAATTTGAAATTTGCTTTGTGAAGGGTAGAATACATTCTGGGAAAAGGAGAGAATGCTGGTTACCAGCATTTTCTCCTTTTCCCACAAGGTTTTCTAAATGCTTCTTTCGCAGGGTCTTCAAAAAGTAAGGATTATGTGGTAATGGTTTAAGTTGCTTCTGCTTATAGAATACAGTATATTATGACCAATCTGCACAAAACATGTAGTTCAGAGTGATAAAAGAATCTCTGCATTTCACCTATTACTCTGTTAACCTCTTACCACAAAATGTTGTGTTTAACCACCCTAAGGGAGAAGACCTTTTACAACATTGTAGGAACGGGAGAAAATGTTAATAACTAGCATTTTCTCCTTTTCCCAAAATGCTTTATAACCTATCACAAGCATCTTCTGTAGTTCAAACCTTTACCAGATATTGAGATCTTAGACTTGTCCAAACTTAAAATATTTGTAGACAACAAATTAGATATGGCTACAATGACAAGATTTAACCCATTACCACACAATCCCTAATTTTGACGACCGTGAGAAAGAAGCCTTTAGAAAACACTGTGGGCAAGGGAGAAAATGCTGGTAATCAGCATTTTCTCCTTTTCCCACAATATTTTCTTTCTACCCTTCACAAAACAAATTTCAAATTTTCAGTCACTTTTATATTGTTGTCTGCAAATGCTTTTGATTTGGACAAGCCTAAAGTATTGTTGTTTGGTAATGAGTTAATTGTCTTCCAGGGAGTACAAAACATAGTAAAAGGAGAAAATCATCAAATTATCAACATTTGATGTTATATTTGATATCAGATGCTTTGATTTTGGTCCAGTCCAAAAATTTGTTGTTTGGCACAGAGTTACAGCACTTGCAGATGACAAAATAACTTTTACTCAAAATATGAAATTTGTCTCACATACGGTAGGAAACACTGAGAAAGGAGAAGACGATTGTTGCCAACATTTTCTCCTTTTCTAAATATGTTTTTCAATGGCATCCTTTCATCAAGATTGTAATATTATATGCTACAGGGTTAATATGGAAAACTCTTAATGTTAAACATGCCTGTAATTCTTTACTTTGCCATTGGAAAAGTTTTCACATATTCACAGCAAATTCAGTGTGCAAACTGCATTACCAAATGACAACATTTTAGGCTTGTCCTAGTCGAAAGCATTTGCAGGCGACAAAATAAAAGCGACTGAAAATTTGAAATTTGTTTTATGAAGGTTTGAAAACATTGTGGGAAAGGGAGAAAATGCTGGTAACCAGCATTTTCTCCTTTTTCCCACAATGTTTTCTGTAGGCTTCTTTCTTAGAGGCATCAAAAGTAGGGATTGTGTGGTAATGGGTCAAGTGATTGACTTTATCCCTGAAAGAGAAGAAAATATAGTGAGAAAAGGAGAAAATGCTGGTTACCAGCATTCTCTGCCTAACCCACAATGCCACAATGTCCCTTGATAAAGGTTTGAAGTAACCGAAAATATATATATTTTTTTAACCCATTACCAAACGACAATATCTTAGGCTTGTCCAAATCGAAAGCATTTGCAGACAACAAAATTAAAGTGACTGGAAATTTTAAAGTCTGTAGTGAACAGTAGAAAACATTGTGGGAAAAGGAGAAAATGCTGGTTACCAGCATTTTCTCCTTTTCACACAATGTTTTCTAAAGGCTTCTTTCTCAGGGGCGTGAAAAGTAGGGATTTGTGGTAATGGGTTAAATGACACTTGGAGTTTTTTCTCTTTTAGTCTTTTATATGGAAAACTTTACAACATTGTTTTCACCTGGTAGATAGTTGCTTTGAATATGTGAAGCATACATACCACATGTGCAGGTGTCTTCCCATCAGCCTGTGTGGCTTCCAAAGAGGTGCCTTGTTTTATGAGAAATCGCATACAATCTAATCTGTTCTGTTTGGCTGCATGATGCGCTGCTAAGTAACCATTATTGTCACCTACTGTTATGTCCGAATCCCTCTGAACCAGTAATATTAGACAGGCAAGGGCTGATGTGTTAACAGAAAAAGAAAATCTTTAACCTTTGACAGCACATAGCAGTTTTAGACCAATTAGAAACTAGCTGAACTCTTTACCAGATGTCAAATCAACTCTTTACCAAACAATCTCTGGTTTTTATGACTCTGAGACAAAAGCCTTTTGAAAACATTGTGGAAAATGGAGAAATTGCTTGTAACCAGCATATTCTCTTTTTCCCACAATGTTTTCTACCCTGCTGAAAACAAATTTCAATTTTTGAGTTAGGTTTATTTTGGCCTCAGCAAGTGTTTTCAATTTGGACCTAAAATTTTGTTGTTTAGTAAAGAGTTAATAGACTTCTTTGTTTTGCAAGTTTTTGTAAACAACAGATCTAGTAAAATTGCTTTTGACAGAAAAAAAAATGGAAAAAAAAGAGATATTTGTCTGTGCAAGAGGAAGTAACTGAAAGGATTAAGTACAGACTTGAAAACCAAACCATACTGTGGATGGTGTGGATTCATGGTCAGACTGCATGTCCTCTGTAAAGTCAGATATTGGCCTATGCCACTCTGTATTTGCCTATGATACATGCACTTTTTTCTTACCTCCATGAAAACAAAATATTCTCTTCATTCCTTATAATTCAATAGCACAGGTCTCCAGCAAATATGTTCAGAAATGATATGTCATTTTTCCTTCAAACTTTATGAATTTGTTTTTTTTTTTTAATTTAATATGATAGATCTATATGTATTCAGAAAAAATAAACTTAGCTAGCATATCAACAACAGATCTGGTTTAAAATTAGAAAAGAAATCTCTTCTACATATTAATTTACATTAGTTTAACTCTTTACCACACGAGAAAATTTTAGACTGGTCCAAATTGAAAGCATTTGCAGACGACAAAATAAAGATGAATGAAAAATTTAAATTTGTTCTGGGAAGAGTAGAAAACATTGTGGGAAAAGGAGAAAATGCTGGTTTCAAAAGGCTTCTTTCTCAGGGGCGTCAAAAGTAGGGATTGTGTGGTAATGGGTTAAGTGCAGAAGTAGTTCCAGCACTGCATGATTTTTCTTTTCAGCTATTTAGAACTTGCAAAACACAACTAATACTGAATTATATGGCCATATAAAGACTTTCCAATAGGCTGAGATGATGAAGAATGATCAATTTCTAGATGGAAAGTGAAGAAAATATTTCCTTTTGGCCAGCCTTACAACCCTGATATCAAAATTGTACCAGAAAACTTTCATCTCTGTCAATATTACACATTCAGAGTTGAAGACATCCATGTTTCTGGCAGAAAAGTGTAATATAATATGATATGATATTGTTTATGTAAAGAGTGATGATTAGTAACCAAGGTTATTATGCAGATTATGATTAAGACAAAAAGTAAAGGAAATATCCGAACAGAAGTGAGCCTGATTGTCATCATTATTTCCAAATATCATTACCCATACATTAACTATTTATGAATTCAATAACAACTGACCCAATATCCCATAATTATAAATCTATCATTTCACACAAAATGTAACTCAAAGGATATATACATATTCATGAATGAAAATAAAGATGCTTATTTGGATGAAGAACACTGTGGAAAAAGTATCAACTACTTGTTGCAAGCAATGGCAACCTTTTCCACATAATTTATTCAAAACCTTTCTTACAAGGTAGTTACAAAAGAGTGGTTTTCTTTGGCTTTGCAAAATTACAAAGTTTAAAAGTGAAAATACAAAATAGAATTGTAGAGATGTGAAACTATATGAACACAATGAACAGAAATGAGACAGGCCTTCAAAAGAATTTACAAGATTTAGGGAAAAGGAGAAATTACAAAATTTTTCTCCTTTCCAAGGACTGTTTCCAAAAGCCATGCATGTCTCTTTCAACCTTTACCAAATAATTCCAAGCTCAATGACCCTGAGAAAGAGCTTTGTCACCTTTTCAACATCTTTTTTTTTTTGCAAAAGGAAAAATTAGGCTATTCATTAAATATTTATGGAAATTTTTACCAGTCTGTAACCGTAATGTACTAAACTAAGTTAATAGTTAAAGGTACTCATACAAATATTTCAATTGTTGTATTTCTATATATGATTATATCAAAGCTGAGTAATCATTTTCAAAATGACAAATGACAATTAACTCTTCACAAGACAACCCAGTGTTGCAACAATACTCTGGAAGAATGATTTTGCAAGGATTTTAGAGAAAAAGAATAAAATGCTGGTCACAAGATAATGCTGCAAACATTAAATGCCAATGGTTACCACTATTTTTCAAAGATGTTTTCAGAGCCATCTGCATCAAATACTTTACCAAGAAGTAATATTACCACGAGGTTATAAAAACATAGGATTAATGCTTTACCACACAGTCCTGACTTTTAATGCCCTCCAGAAAGAGGCCTTCTGAAAAGATTGTGAGAAAATGTTGGTAATCAGCATTTTCTCCTTTTCCCAAAATGTTTTCTAAAGGCTTCTTTCTCAAGGGCATTAAAAGTAGGGATTGTGTGGTAACCGGTTAACTCAATACCAAAGTTTCTAACTTCTCCCAATGAAACTAGAAGCAGATGACAAATTAAATGTAGCTGAAATGATAGAAATTTTCACGGAAAAAGTACATGTAGTATACTACACTGTGGATATGGCAGAAAATCCTGGGTACCAATGGATGGAATGTTGCAAATATCAATAAGGTTGTAAACAACAGAATGAGACCCTTTAACTCATTACCAAACGACAAAATTTTAGGTTTGTCCAAATCAAAAGTATTTGCAGACGACAAAATAAAAGTGACTGAAAATGTAAATTTTGTTTTGTGAAGGGTTGAAAACATTGTGGGAAAAGGAGAAAATGCTGGTTACCAGCATTTTCTCCTTTTCCCACAATGTTTTCTAAAGGCTTCTACACTAACCTAGCATGGTTCCTCAACCCTTTACCAGACAACAAAATTTTAGCCCTGTTCATATTGAAAGCATCTGCAGACAACAATTTCAATATGGCTCAAATGGTGCAACTGTTTATTGATAGGGTAGAAAACATTGTGGAAAAAAGAAGAAAATGCTGGTTACCAGCATTTTCTTCTTTTCTAACAATGTTTTCAAAAGGCTTCTTTCCAAGGGTTGACAAAAGTCACCATTGTGTGGTAAACAGATAACCCTTTATCAAACAATCCCTGGTTTTACGACTTAGAGAAAGGAGTTCTGAAAACATAGTGGGAAATGGAAAAATGCTGGTTACCAGGATTTTCTCCTTTTGCCCACAATGTTTTATACCCTTCTGAAGTCAAGTTTTGAAGTCAAGTTGCAAATACTTTCGATTTGGATAAACTTAAAATTTTGTCATTTGGAAATGACTTAACACTTTAACAGATAGCAAACTCTTATCCTAATTGACAGCATTTATAGGTAGCCATTTCAATCTCTTATTGAATTCATTTTTGAAAGGGTAGGAATCACTAGGGTAGAAGGAGGAAGTGCTGCTAAAAAACATGTACTTTCACAATGTTTTTAAAATACTTTTTCTCCGGAGTCATCAAAACATGGGACTGTTTGGTATCGAGTTGATATCAATCTCTGAGAAAAAAAGCTATCACAAGGCTACTAATAAAGGCGATAGAAGTCATTAATGCTGCATGCTTGACCTACAGAAATATAATATCACTCCATGTCACATGACCTTGTGCCATTTACAGCCATGTGATCATACAGCTGGTGATCATGAGAATTGGGATATTAAATTTTCCAAATTCTGCCAAGATTTTGAAATGTAAGTAAATTCATCTCTTTGGTAACCTTAGTACAGACAATCTCTAATTTTCTCTTCACACTCAGTTTCAGAGAAAAAGAAAATGTAAAACAGCCTGGCTCTAGAAAAATTATTTTCATGTTGTCACAATATCTTCACATGATATCTTGTACTACAGCTTTTTTCACAATGATATTCCATATTTTACAAAAAGAAAAAAATCATGTGTTTGAAAGACTGTGACTTATAGGGCAATTAAACACATTATGTGAAAGGGAGAAAATGCTGGTTACCAGCATTTTCCACCTTTCCCACAAAATTTACTACTGTATCAAAAATTAAATTCTATCATTTATCTCTTTACCAAACAATCCTGGGTTTTCACTACCCTGAGAAAGAAGCCTTTTGAAACCATGGTGGAACAAGGAGAAAATGCTGGTTATCAGTATTTTCTCTTTTTCCTACAAGGTTTTCAAAAGGTTTCTTTCACAGGGCCGTTAAAAGTTGGCATTGTGTGATAATAGGTTAAATAATGTTTCCATCATTTTCAAGTCTATGCTTAAACCACAATGGAAGGAAACCAGACACTGGTTTAATTGGTATTTAATTTTTTTGACATGGTCTAGAAAGAAAACAACCAGTGAAATGATAAAATCAACAAAACAATAATCTAATACAAAATTTGATTGGTGGACTGAGTCACAATTATGAAAGTTTGATATTAACTCATAACCAAATGACAATATTTTAGGCTTGTCCAAATCAAAAACATTTGCAGAAAACAAAATGAAAGAGACTAAAAATTTGAAATTTATTTTTTGAAAAATAAAAAAACATTGTGGGAAAGGGAGAAAATGCTGGTTACCAGCATTTTCTCCTTTTCCCACAATGTTTTCTGAAGGCTTCTTTTTAAGGGTCATCAAAAGTAGGGATTGCGTGGTAATGAGTTAAACATGAAGGAAAGGAAAGGAAAAGAAAATGAAGAAGTCAGTCTATTAAAGCAATGTCTCTTTGGTTGTGACAGAAGTGTGAGTCTAAATCCCATGATACATGAGGTCAACCTGTGGAGTATCCCACACCGTGATGCAAGTAACAGGTACTGGTAACTGAAGGTTACCCACATGCAATTTATACAGAGTTATTTATATAAAATGTAAGAACTTTATTTCTCAATTAATGTAACATAGATAGGGGTCATGCACTGTGAAAAGGGGCTTAATGTATCTTTGTCATGCACAAGCAAGTTGTCCCACAAGATAGATAAATTTTAATTCAAAGCCAGATGAACCAAAAGGTAGAATGAGGTAGAATGGTCCTTTAACATGCAAAAAAAAATCCCATTGCAAAAAATTTCAGGTCAGTCAGTGCAGACTGCAAAGGCTAATGTGAGTCAATAGTCTTTACAGATGGTCCTGCTTTCACAGAGCAAGGCTCATAATTATGTTTAAACTTTAACTTAACCTTTTGCCCCATAAGGCATTTCTGTTGGTATCTCTAATTGACCCTAAATAACAGCAAGGATGAAGCCGTTTCTTATGTGTTTATGACACCTTTTGATAGCATAGGAAACATTGTGGCAAAAGGTGAAATTGCTTATGATGAGCAATTTCACCTTTTGCCACAATGTTTTCCAAAGGCTCCTACAAGCAATGTGGAGAAATGGGTATCTATGGAGTAAAGGGTTAAAACTGTCATCTTCAAAATTATTGTGATAATCAGTGTTTCACTGTACTTTTGCAGGTTCAACAGTGATGATCAGTATGCTGTCACTATTCTTTGTAATACAGCTTCTTATGGAAGGCAACAAGATAGACAACTCAAGCTCAAGAGGAGTTGTCCCCCTTGATAATATCAATACCATTCACTGTGTCTGTGTTGCATTTCTTGGGAGACTGGGTAATCAGATTTTTCAGTTTGCCTCTGCATACGGAATTGCTAAGCAAAAGGGAATGCAAGTTAGAGTCAGCTCAAATGATAAAGTTGTAAAGATTTTCAATTTAAGTGATGTACGATTGGTTCAAAACAGGAGACACTGTGGACATGCAGCTATAAAACGTGAGCAATACACTTCAGCATATGATGCCAGTTTGCTAGACTTTTCTCCTAAGTCAGATGTTTTACTATTAGATTACCTGCAGTCCTGGAAGTACTTTATCAATGCAACAGATGAATTGAGAAGACAGTTAACCTTTAAAGAAGAAGTTTTAGAAAAGGCCCAAAAAGTTTTTCTCAACAAAATCAAAGTAAATAAATTCTACGGGAAAAACTCTACATATGTGGGTTTACATGTACGCCGAGGTGATATGGCAGCAGAAAAGAAAGGTAGAAGGTCTTCCTGGCCGTACAATGTTGCAACACGTCAATATATTATTCATGCAATTAGCCACTTCCTACGCCACTATAAATATGTAACATTTGTTATATGCTCTGATGATATAAAATGGGTCAAAAAACAGATTGGAAAATATGCAGACCTTTTGAACATGGTGTTTACAGAGAAAAATTCACCCGAAGTAGACCTTGCAATTCTCAGTTTTTGTAATCATACAATAATGACCACAGGGACTTTCAGTTGGTGGGCAGCTTGGCTAGCTGGTGGGGAAGCTGTATACTACAAACATTACATTTCAAACACAAGTTCTCTTCGTAAACAATTCAGTGGGGATTTTTCAGATTACTTTTTACCAAAATGGATTCCAATGGAGTAAAAGACCAGATAATTATGATAAAACAACAGTTTACGAAACAAGCCAGAGCTCTGTCCATTGTGGGGTATGGAGGAAATGCTGGTAACCTGCATTTTTTCCTCTTCTACAACCTGCTTTTTATTCTCTACAGGTAAACTCCCACAACCTAAGCAAGATTCCATTTGCTGTCTGCTACTATTTTCAATTTGGACAAATCTAAGTTTTTGCTTAGTATAGTTTTAGCTGTATATCTTTTTTATGTATAATCATATTTGTGATGAGAAAAAAAACTTGTCTAAATAAAATGAATAATAAAATTGATCTCAGTACAATATAAAATGGCATTCAACCCTTTACCACAAAAAAAAAAATTCACATTTTTCAGTCACATTTATTTCGTCTTTTGCAGATGCTTTCAATTTGGACAGGTCTAAAATTTTGTAGTTTTGTAAAGAGTTGAAATGAAGACCCAAAAGAAACTTACATCCATGTTGAGCTGCATAATGCACTGGGGTTTTCCCATTCTCACATCTACAGTCTAGATCTACTCCAAGGTCAAATAACAGTTGAAGGACTTTCTTGTGGTTTCTCATGGCAGCTAGGTGGGCACACTGTCTACCCTTAATGTCCTCCGCAATTAGATTGGCACCTAGAGAAATGTAATTACACAGCATTTAATGCCTTACCATGCAATCTTGACTTTTGAATAATGTTGAGGAAGACACCTTTTGTAGAAAAAGTAACCAGCATTTTCTCCTTTCCCTACAAAGTTTTCAGCCCTTGAAAAGCAAAATTCAATAAGTATTCTTGATTTATTGCCTGCAACTTCTTTCAATTTGGACCAGTCTAAAATTGTGTTGTATGGCAAAGAGTTAATTTTTGTCTCAGACAATCCTGGGTTTTACCATCTTTGCGAGCCAAGATTACGATTACTACGTGGATCTTAACCTTGGCTGATTGAGCCCGATTTCGAGATTCCTGTGATGCGCCCTCTATTGGATGCTGGTTATTACCTCCTGTTACATCATATTTCTAAAAGCCAATGCAATATTGTTTTACAAACTGCTTACGAATACACATGAAGTGATAAGCAGACATCCACATGGGTTTCCACGTTTACCTTCTATTCGAAAGGTACCGACCTTATTCTATTTTTATCAAAGATGAAATGCTACAAGCAATTTCATTCGTTGCAGTTAGAGCTGGCTGCATCCAATGAAAAAGCGTATCGGGGGAATGTAAAAATCAAGCTTGATCCGCCAAGGGTAGAGTACCGTAGTGAATCGTCAGCCTTGGCTTGGGAAGATGGGGTTTTACCAACCATGACAAAAAAGGTTTTGAAAACACTGTGAGAAAAGCAGAAAATGCTGGCTAACAGCTTACACTTTTCTCGCACAAGACCATTTTTAAAAAAAAAAGAAAAGATGCAAATTTCTCAAATTGCTGGAATGTTATAAGATGTAATGTTGTAACATAAATACTTGTAGTTTTCATACAAATGAATACATGGAACAATGTGGAAAACGTTTTTCATATTTTCGCAAGTCCTCTGAAGGGAAATTTGTTTCAGAAAAGAAAAGAGCCTAAAATACATGTACAGCATACCAATAGGTGAAAGAAAAGAAGAAATATTTTTTTCTGAGTGATGCTTGAAAGGAGAATCAAATATTGTGTGCTACAAGTAATTATAATATTCCTATTCACTCACAGAAAAATGTTCAGTTTAAACATATAATTATTTATTATCGTTTGAGAAACAAGTTCTGACAACTTATAATAATCTCTCTTGTTTCTGCCTCCTGGGTATTACACCAGTACTCCTGCCAAATATGGGGGCCAATGAAAGATCCCAAAGTTGAAACCCACTCCTGGGTATTGAACTCAGGACCTTTTGGATATGAGGCTGACGCTCTACCTTACAACCACAGACACCACACAAAAGAATGTTTAATGCAGAATAAAAAAATGTTGTGGGAAGATGAATAAGTCCTTGAATCAAGCAATTGCTCCTTCTCCACAAACATTTTCAAAAGGTATCTAATGCATAAATTACAACCACAGAAATGCCATACTGCAATTAACTACTTGGTAAGTAACATTTTCTCCTTTTCCCACTATGTTTTCTGTTCTTTTCAAAGCAAATCTCAGCACTTGAGCATCATTTTACAATGCTGCCTGCAAATGCTTCCAATTTTGACAACACTGACAATTTTGAAAACATTGTGGGAAAAGGAGAAAATACCGGTAGCCTTAATTCAATCACTACCAAAGACATTGGAAAAGGGGGTTTAATGCATCTCCATGATGCATTTTACCTTGCAGGTCATAATTCAATTATAACCTGCTCTCTTACCAGCATTTTCTCCTTTTCCTATAATGTTTTCAACAGCCTGTTTTCTAAAAAGCGGGATTGTTTGGCTAATTGTGGACAGACAGACAGACAGACAGACAGACAGACAGACTGACTGAGTGACTGACAGACCGATTAATGAATTGATTGATTGATTGGTGTTTAATGCCTTTTTCTTAAAAGTCTACTTTATTATCCTAATTGGCCCCTGAGCTTATTCCATGTTTTGCCAATTCTACATACCTTTTTCTGATAGAACTTTCAAACAGTTACTTTCTCCATTGAAAGCAGCAAGATGAGCTGGCGTTTGACCATCACGATCTTTCTCGTTGACCTGATCTGTGTATTCCAACAGAAGTTTTAAACAACTGAGATAGCCCCCAACACAAACCTCATGTAGTGTAGTTCTTCCATTGGACATCCGTGAAAGTGGATTGGCACCAGCCTGAAAGTATAAAATGTAGTTTATTATTTCGGTATCACAGTTCATAACAACTTTTTAACAAATAACAGAATATTGGATTCAACTAAATTTAAAGCATTTGCGGACAATGAAATTAATGTAGCTTGATAGATGATTTTTATCTTTGAAAGAGTAGAAAACATTTTTTGGAGAAAAATAAAGATCCTGGGTTTGTGTTTACCAACTATTCTGAAAAAAAGTTCTTTGTTGTACTAGAGCTGCAGAATTTTCCAACCTAGAAAGTGATACAACTTCTGATTGGCTAAACCATTTGGCTAAGCCAATCAGAAATTGTGCTACTTTTAAATTCACAAAATATTGAAGAATACGTCTTAAAACATTCTTAAGAATGGTTTGTGAATATGACTAAGGGATTAAAAGCATTTTGACGCCTTTCCACAATATTTTCAAAGCCATGTTCAGCAGGATCTATATCAGGGTTGTAAAAAGCAGGGATTGTTAGGTACAGCATTAAAACTACTGAAATGGGTACCAGATAGCAACTTTTCCTATTGCAACAATATTCTCAGACATAGATTTAACATTCATTACTCTGGGATGTTCCTTTTTTTTTTTTTTAAGAAGAAGTCTATTGCAACCTATAAATTAGTAATTATACTAGTAATTTCTCCTATTACCCACAATTTCTTTGTCATTATGTACTCATTTTAACTCTACCCAATGACAAAATTTTGGACTCTTCAAAATTGAAAGCTTTTGTGGACGACAAATTCAGTGTGGTTTAAATTCATGAAATTTGCCTCTGAAAGAATAGAAAACAATGAGGGAAAAGGAGAAAATGCTGGCTGCCACCATTTTCTCCTTTTCCCACAATGATTTCAATAGGATTCTTCCTAAAACTTGTTAAAATCTGAGATTCTTGGTAAAGGGTAATAAAAGCTACTGAGATGTTTGAATTTATGTTCAAAAGTACTAAACTTACTTCTAAAAGTTCTTTCACAACTGGCAGCTGTCCATATGTACATGCTATCATCAAGGGACTCTTACCCATCCCCTCTCTCTTGATTTTGATGTCATTGTTTAGACTAGCTTTCTCCAGTATGCTCTTTACTCTGTCCACATCTCCTTTCTCAGTAGCATCCCCAAGTTGGACTTTGAGACCTGGCAAAAAAGTTCAGCTATTAGAAAAGTTTCAAATATTATATCAATTCCCTCTCCACACAAAACTGACAGTCTGAAAAGTTTTTACTATATCATAGTAAATATATTTCTATGGTTTTCACCCCATCTTGATATGTAAGCAGATATTTGTCTCAATTACGTCCACTTACTGTTTTTCTGTGTATTTTCATAATACAAATTTTTCATCATAAATCACCTCTAATGCCATGAAATATAATTGTAAACACATCTGAAATGCTTCGTCTGCAAATGTTTACATTTTATGACAGAAAATCATGAGATAAAACAAACTTCTCCATGGCCAAACAAATCTTTGTAGATAGGTTTTGGTCCCAAGGTCCTTTAACGGAAATTTGCTTTCTCCATTTTGATTTAAGTGTAACTAATGAAAGATCAGAAGAACAAATAAATAATTTTCTAATCTTGCACTTCTGAAAGCTTAACATGAAATTGTAGAGTTGAACTTACTAATTAATATGGCTACTAAATATTTGATGTATCTGGCACCACTCTTGTGTACAAGCTACCAGGAAAGGTGCATCCTTATACAATAACTATTGGTAAACCACCTTTATGGAAAATCTACAATGGACTTGAGACGATGCACAATAAATGTCCAATTATGAAAAAAATCACCATAGCGTCTCATTATTGAGACTAATGGGTATGGGTTCAATGGAGAATTCATACCCTAGGTGCCAGTTCTAATAAAAACTCGTAGCTTTTAGATCAGGACTGAGTTCTCCAAAGTACGAGTTCTCCAGGGTACGAATTGTCCAGCAACCCTTTAGATTTTCCTCAAATTTAACAAGTACCACTTCTTTTTTCATTAAATAGACAAAAAAATCTAACAAGGAAAGTCTTCAAATCATTGCCTTAACATGCATGGCTAACCTCTATTGACAAACGTTTGTCTTCCAGATACTTACGCTCTTTTTCTGACTTCTTGCTGTCGTTTGTACTTGCAGACGCCATGTTGTTTACAATCCAAGGAGAACGAATTTTGACGTGATTACGACATTGATTATCTCAAGGGAAAATTTTATTTTACACTAACTGATGAGTTATATGATGTTAGAAATATCTTTTGATTAAAATTCATTATGATTTCAAAGAAAAGGTTTCTAAAATTAGATCTTTCGCAGTTAGATATGTCGACCTGCGGACGACATGTCGAAAATCTTTAGACTGGTTTAGCTGATGTTTATCTTTTTGTTTTGCGGGAGCACCCAATATATTGGTTACTCTGACAGTGGTACCTGTCAAACATAAACGCTAAACGTGTTGAGCGACAAGTGTCAGGTACACCGAGGAGTCATTTTTGTTTACGAAAGGTCAGGACTTACCAGCGTAGTAAGGTTGTCTATATTTTTGTATGTATTTTATAGAGTGACAGTCAGGTCGACAACTGATCATTTCGACACTTTTGCCATTTCGACAACTGACTTGTCGAAGGCTCGTGGCTTGCTCGTCCCAAAACCAGTTCGTCTCGGGACTTGAAGTTGCTAATCCATTTTCTTCAGTGTGATGGTTTGCTCCGATGCTATTATTGTTAGACCGATGATATTTACCCGACTGTCATGTACACACCGAAGAAGATTCATACTGCGAGGCCGACTGTTGTGTACTCAAGGAAAACTCATTGGTTGCCCGACGGTCGTGCCCTACCTTCAGTCTGAAGGTGTCTGCTCCGATGCTATTTTTGTGACTGGTCTTCGCTAACACCTTCATATCAGCCATTCATTGAACCCGTATGGAAAAAATACGATTTTACCCGCATCTTTTGGAACGGCTCTATGCGACAGAATTTCAAGTGACAACTAATAAAATGGGCATGGATTGTTAGATAAATGATTAATCTTTACAAAAAAACTGATGTTAGTTTATATCCAACTCTTACCTTTGTGCAAATCTGTACTTTTCAACGTAAATAATCGTTGACCTACTTCACCAGAAATCAAAACATGGTGATCTTTTCAATGCGCATGTCTCGGCAGAAATCGCAGTATCTCTGACACGCTACAGGATGGTTTAGTTGCGAATTTTGCTGTAAAGAAACGCACCTTGATCGAATTTGGCTGTATGGGGGTAGGGAACCAGACGGTACAAATTTCAAATTCCGTTGAGTGCGCATGCCTGACTAACGGAAGTCGCCGTGTTAGTTGTTTACAAATTATGCTGGATTTATTTACGTTGGGAAAAAGGTAAATTCCCATTGATTTAATTGGTATTTTGCAGCATATTTTGTGTGCTCTTAAAGATTAATCATTTATCTAACGATCCATACCCATTTTATTAGCTGTCATTGGAAATTTTGTCGCATTGAGCCGTTCGAAAAGATGCAGGTAACATCGTATTTTTTCCAGAAGGGTTTAATGAATGGCTGATATGAAGGTGTTAGCGAAGACCAGTCACAAAAATAGCATCGGAGCAGACACCTTCAGACTGAAGGTAGTCGTGCCCGGACTGATGAATATCGTCTTGTAGGCACAACTCACGTGCGCGGGATCCACATGCGCGCTATTTCTGATTTCTTCATTCAGTACACGATGCGGTCGTGTCCGCACTGAAGAATCGGACTCTTGTGTACACTGTGTAAATGGTTGGGCCAGAATGCAGATGTGAAGCGGCACAGCGTAGGCAGTTTCACACGACAATAGTCATTTATACAGGGTGTCACAGAACAAATGCACAGGTGTAGCAGGCATCCTTTTTATATGTCTAAAGGCTCGTATTACCTTACACTGTACACCCAGTTGTCCGTCTGTCTGTTTGCAATTTCTTGTGTGCGCAACTCCTCCTACAGTTTCCACAGGAATGAGATCTCGGCACCCAGTCATTGCTCCACTGAGCTGGTCTACGCTGTGCCGGTTCACATACCAGTCTGTGTTTTAGTTCAACCCATTAACACAGTGTACATAAGATCCCGCTTCTGCAGTGCAGACACGACCACATCTTGTACTGAATGAAGAAATGGAAAATAGCGCGCACTAAGTCGTGCCTCCAATATGATATTTCATCAGTCCGGGCACAACAGTCGGGCACCCAAGAAGTTTTCCTTCATTGAGTACACGACAGTCGGGCACCCAAGAAGTTTTCCTTCATTGAGTACATGACAGTCGTCCTCGCAGTATGAATTTTTTTCTTTGCGTACACGACGGTCGGGTAAATAGTCACTTTGTTTTTGTTAATGGTCTCCACAAACCTTCAAAGCAACCTTCATCAAACGCGTCCTGAATTAATAAGATTTTACCCTTATCTTTCCAAATGGCTTTATGGTACAAATTTCCAGTGACAGCTAATAAAGCCTAAAGGCTTTCTGGTCAACTCCTACCTAAGTCAACTTATACCGTAGTCAACTCGTACTTGTTTTGGTCAATTTATACCTGCTTTGGTCAACTCATATCTGTTTTTTTGGTCAACTCGTACCTACCCAAGTCAAATTGTACCTGTTTTGGTTAACTCGTAACCTTTGTCAAAAATATAGATATATCTATAGCTTCAGTCTGAAAATTTGCTCCGAAGCTATTTTTGCTTTTTTAACATTTATTTGAGGAGACAACAGAAATAGCTTCGGAGCAAACTTTCAGACTGAAGGTAGATATAAAGATAGTGGTAGTCGGTTGAGAAATCCCGGAATCAATTGTAACGCTTAGTGCCAACATTTGAATTCTGGTTTTTAGCACTTGGTTTTGTGATTAAACATAGTGGATAACAAACATGGAAATTGGCCAGAAAAATGAGAAAGAAAACTTTGTCCGTGGATGTCTTGACAAAACTTGATAACACGGAAAGCTTCTCAGTTGATCCCTGAGCCCGGGTTTTGACATATTGAAATGTCTTTTTGACAATGAAAATTATCTGCCTAAATGTCAATCTGGCACATGGAATTATCATCTAGAGCATTAGAGCTTCATTCAACCTAGCTTGGGCCCAACCAGCAGAATATGGGCTGAGCACTATCAGATAGCTGTTATTTTATCCTTTTATCCTTTTCCCACAATGCTTTCTAAAGGCTTCTTTTCCATGAGCGCCAAAAGTAGGGATTGTGTGGTGATGGGTAAATGAAAGTGCAGAACACAACATCTTTATACTCTTAAAACTATGTAGACAATATTGTCTCAGTATTTAAAGATAATCATGTGCAATAATACGGGCAAACAAGCCTTTTGTACTTTATTATAATGTTTTAAGGTGTGTAAAATTTGGAGACCACTTCTTAAGTGTCTAACTGGGGAATGCGGTTCTTAGTTGATTTTGAAGCAAGGAACCACTCTTGCCCAACTTTTTCCATGTAGAAGGAGATAGATAGCACTTGTTATCAGTTTTACGAAAAACTGGTAAGAAATGCTATTAATCTCTCTTGACTTTTTACATGTGATAGGCTATTGATTAACTCTTTCCCAAACAAAAAAATTATAGACTGTTCCAAATTGAGAGCATTTGCAGACGAAAAAATAATTGTCACTGATCAATATTGAAATGCGGTTTGGAAAGGGTATGTAACAGGTGGTGAAAAAATATCGCGGCTCGACCGGGATTCAAACCCAGGGCCACAGGACTACCTTTCTTGCACTCTAACCAACTGAGCTACCGAACCACATGTCGATACAGCTACATGATATATCACCAAATACCTGTACCCAGCTACATATACCTTTACATCTATCTATGGGATAGACCAGTATACTACATACTTCCCTGCCACATGAAGATTCATTCACGAATCCCTCAATCACTACTATCCTATCTCTCTAATAAGTGTGTTATTTACGTTGGGCGCCAAATGTAACAGGTGGTGAAAAAATATCGCAGCTCGACCGGGATTCGAACCCAGGGCCTCAGGAATACCGCTCCTGCACTCTAACCAACTGAGCTACTGAACCACATGTCGATACAGCTACACGATCGATATATCACCAAATAACTTTACCCGGCTACAGGTAGAAAACATTGTGGGAAAAGGAGAAAATGCTGGTTACAAGCATTTTCTCCTTTTTCTACAATGTTTTCAAAAGCCTTCCTTCTTAGGGTCGTGTGTGGTAAAGAGATATATCATATTTATAACAGAGAGTTATATAATCAGAGTACCTTTGGTAAGCTACAAGGTGATTTTTCAGAACGGGGGCCATGTCCAGCATAATGTTAGAAAAATGTGAGGGATTCTTTACATAGGACGGAGTTCCTGCAATTGAGTGGCCTAGATGAAAAGCTGATTTTGAAATTTATGTCTTTTGGCAATATCATAGTGAGGAAACAACTGAGATTATGCCCAGATAAGTTTAAATGTCATATTTTTGTGACTTTGTTTTGGTGTGTGACCACAATTTAAGTTTTACCTATACTTCCAAAACTTCTTGATTTTACATGGAGCCTACTGGTTCAAGACAAAAAACCAGATCATCTGACAGACAGTTTCTAGTATTAAAAAAGCTCTAATATGAAAACGAAATCCAATCATTCTCCATGCAAATAAGAAAAATTATTTCAGTTTGGACCAGTCTATATTTTGTCTCTATTGGTAAACTTTTAAAGATGCCTGTCTACAGGCGGTGGATAAAAACGCTGATAAATTTCAATCAATTTAGAATGGTACAGAAACCAATCCTTTGTGTAAACATGGATAAATTACGGACATATATAGTGTAACCGAAAAAAAGAATCAAGATTCGTATTAGAAACCGAACATTGGTCAGAAGAAAACTGGCTGATGATCGAAGCTGTAAACAATGGCAGTGCGTCACAGAAATTTATCGTTGGTTTCAGCTGAGAGTCGGATACGGTGTAATTTGCATATATAGGCCGAGACCTCCGTCTGAAAATCGAGGCTGCAACAGAGAAGCATCCACTTTCCTTTACTTACCGCATCAGACGCAGGGCCAAAGTCAAATATAGCCACGTGACGTAATGCATGGTCATCATACGAATCTACCTGAGTGTATAACAGGTATCGAAAATCTTCGATTCAAAAACTGGAAACGACAAGTCTGTTTACATTGAAGGCCACAACTCAGCGAAATGCATTTTCTTTCGACCGTAATCTAAGCAATCTTGCAACCGTCAGGTGCAGTATTTGGCATGAAAATATAAGAATGACCATATTTTGGTAAAATTAAGACAAAATGAGTTAAAACTGACGGAAAATGAGTATTAGGGCCTCTTTAAGAATCATTACAAAAACAGGACGGGGTGGGGGGAAGGGGGTTAAAGATAAAACAAGGATCAAGCCATATCTATAGACTGTAATTGCAGGAGGTAATGAATGAGTCATCTAAGCTGTGCAAAGAACTTTGGCCTGGAGACTTTGAACACTTGTAGGTTCCCTTTACCACACAATCCCTAGTTTTAAACCCCTGAGGGAAAGGTCTTTTGAAAACATTGTAAGAAAAGGAGGTAACCAGTATTTTCTCTTTTTTTCCCCACAGGTTTTCATCACTTTCACAGACCATTAATTCAGCTCAACTTAATAATTTTGTGCTTTAATTTGAACAGCTCTAATGTTTTATTTTTACAGAAAAGAGTTTTAACCCATTACCACACAATCCCTACTTTTGACGCCCCCGAGAAAGAAGCCTTTTGAAAACACTGTGGGAAAAGGAGAAAATGCTGGTAACCAGCATTTTCTCCTTTTCCCACAGTGTTTTCTACCCTTCCCAGAAAAAATTTCAATTTTTCAGTCACGTTTATTTTGTCGTCTGCAAATGCTTTCAATTTGGACCAGTCTAAATTTATCTCGTGTGGTAAAGAGTTAAACTCTTTATAGGCTACATAAACCCAACAGATATTTTCAGTGTAGAAAAAAGACACAAACATGCAACTTCAAGATTGCTTTTATCTGGGATGTACAAAATTTTAGACAACAAAATAAATAAAACTCAGAAATTGAAATTTGTTTTCAGCAGGGTAGAAAACATTGTGGGAAAAGGAGAAAATGCTGGTTCCCAGCATTTTCTCCTTTTCCCACAATGTTTTCAAAAGGCTTTCATCTCGGGATCGTACATCTTTGTGAGCCAAGTTTATGATCACTACGTGGATCTTACCTTGACTGATTGAGCCCAATTTCGAGATTCCTGCGATGCGCCCTCTAGTGGATGCTTGTAATTAACCCCATTTACATCATATTACTAAAAGCAAATGAAATATTGTTTAACAAATCGCTTACGAAAACACATGAAGCGATAAGCAGACTTCGATGTGGGTTTCCATATTTTGCCTTCTATTCGAAAGGTAGAGACCTTGTTTTATTTTTATCAAAGATGAAATGCTGCGAGTGATTTCATTCAGTGCAGCTAGAGCTGGCTGCATCCAATGAAAAAGTGTATCGGGCAAACATAAAAATCAAGCTGGATCCGCCAAGGGTAGATTAGCATAGTGAATCATCGGCCTAGGCTTGCGATGATGGGGGTCGTAACAACCAGGAATTGTTTGGGAAAGGGTTAAGTAGGTAGACAGTGTAGATCAAAGATTACACTACTTTTTTGAAAAGTCTGATCTTGATCAACACATGCCGCGTTTGTAGCTATTATTGTAAAAGACACTTAAACGGCTAACTCTTAACCAGACTACAAAATTCCACAGGAAGTAGGCTTTAGAAAAATCATGGGACAAGGACACCCCCCCCACCCCCCATCTTCGCGAGCCAAGGTTACGATCACTACGTGGATTTTACCTTGGCTAATTGAGCCCGATTTCGAGATTCCTGCCATGTGCCCTGTATTGGATGCTGGTTATTACCCCCCTTTACATCATAATTCTGAAAGCCAATAAAATATCGTTTTACAAACTGCTTATGAATACAGTTATTCAAACATGAAGCGATAAGCAGACATCACGTGGGTTTCCATGTTAACCTAGCTTCTATTCGAAAGGTAGCGACCTTATTCTATTTTTATCAAAGATGAAATGTTACGAGTGATTTAATTCATTGCAGTTAGAGCTGGCTGCATCCAATGAAAAAGAGTATTGGGGGAATGTAAAAATCAAGCTCAATCCGCCATGGGTAGAGTAGCGTAGTGAATCGTCAGCCTTGGCTTGCAAAGATGCCCACCTTCTGTTACCCAGTAGATTCTACTTTTTCCACAGTGTTTTCTGACCTTTCTTAAAGAAATGCAGTTGTTTGAACAACATCAATTGTCTATAAATGCTTTCAATCGTGACAAGCATTCAAAAATTTGTTCTCTGGTAAAGTGTTATAGGGGTCAGCACTCTTGTACTTACAACTAGACACTTCCTGTTCAGAACCTTTTGTGATTTCTTTTCTCATTTTCAGCACATGACTTACAATACAGTACTATCAGGATCTTTAACATGCTTGGATACTGTACATATAGGATATAAATATGTTTACAGATTTGAGGATTAAGATTAACCCTTTACCACACAATCACAACCTTTATCGACTGTGTGGAAGAAGTCTTTTGAAAACATTTTAGGAAATGGAGAAAATGCTGGCAACCAGCATTTTCTCCATTTCCCGAAACGTTTTCTGCCCTGTGACATGACAAAAACAAACCTGACCACTCAAACCATATTTAGTTTCTTTTTATTCATGACACACAAGTTAAGAATTCTTGTGTGGTAAAGGCTTCAATAATAACTTTGAAGAAAGGGGTGGTGTTGCATACTAGTTTCAAGGTCAAGACATGAAGTGGAATTCAAAGGTCACATGAACTAGAATTATGTTTGCATAGTCTTCCTTTCAAATCTTTGTCAAATTGTTAGCTCATCTGAGCACAAAGTACTCAAAGTGAGTTTTTTTTTTATCGTGTGTCTGTCAAACATTATTAGTTGTACAGTCAGGTAGCAGCGGACTTGAAAACTTGTTCCCAGTTGTAGCAATTATGTTGCTCTGATTACACTGGATCAAAAAATTACAGTCACATCAGAGAATATACCTTGTGTCAATGTGTTCTCAAAGGTACATATAACGCTAAGGGTTTTCCCTGAACATTCTCATTAGAGGGCCATTTCGCCCCTTTTCTGAAAATAAAAGATGGCAATTAGTACATTTTGGGGGTCATTCAGAAAATTTGGTAGTCCAAATTCAAAGACATAGGGTGCCAGGGAAAACCTTGCATATGCTTAAGTAAGTAATTTAGGGCCACAATAACCCTCTTGTGTAATTCTATTTCATATACAGCGGTAAGTGTCTTCCTTGATGACATAAAATACAGTGTTGAAGTTCGACAAGTGGTTCAGGACAATGGCCCTCTTTTGTAAGCATACTTTATACTAGTAGAGTGTACCTAGATATTACATGCAGTGTAACTGTGTTGAAGTTAAACAAACCACCATAGTTTTAAAAGTGTACATAAAATGTGTCCACCTTGATGAATTTATATATACAGTACAGAGCAAAAGCTTCACATACATGTACTGGTTTGCAGGAAAAGCACTCAATCTCATCCTCGGATACCCAGGGGGTCTCCCCATTTGCTACGCTACATCGACCCCTGGGACAATTGACTAATAAAACTGAATCAGCCGCTGAAAATCGATATGAAACGTCATAGCGTACAGTACACTCGCCCATCATAAAATGATGATGGAACCAATGAAAAGCCAGCATTCGGCCAGCGGTAAAGCGAGGGAAATTCGATTAATTGTCCCAGGGGTCGATGTAGCGTAGCAAATAGGGAGACCACGGGGTATCCGAGGATGACTCAATCTGGGATCAGGGTTACCCTGAAGTCTTGCTCTTTTATGCTAACATTCAGGGATAAATCTTCAGGCTTTGATGGAGATCTGCTTTAAACAAGCAAAACTTTTGTCGTTAAGACTCTTTATTAAATGGCAAAATTATAGATTCATCCATTGGGAAGGAATTGGCAGATGACTATTCAAATATTTTTCAGATGATAATATTTGTCCTTGATCAGGTAGAATACATTGTTGAAAAAGGAGAAAACATTGTGGCATTTTCTCCTTTTGCCACGATATCCAGTATTTTCTCCTTTTTCCACAATGAATTCTATCTGATCAAAGACAAATATTATCATCTGAAAAATATTTGAATAGTCATCTACAAATGCCGTCCGAATGGATGAATCTTTAAGTTTGCCACAGGTTTAAATGAACCTACTGCTAGTTTAACATATTTATTTACATTCGATTGAGAAACAGCACCTCATGTTGCCCTCAGTATGCTAATAATGGTGACAGTTTGTTGACAATTAGAATTAATGTTATGTCTGTTTTGCCGGCATAGTGACCCTCTTGTGACATCATCATTTATCTTGCTGCTGATGTTCTTCTTTATGTTGATCGTGTAGTCTTCAAGACAGCTATATAGAAAATGTTGTTGAAATTGAAACTTTAGGAAAAATTGTTCATAGCAAGTGATTTCTTCTTTACTATATGACAAAATTTCGAAAGATTGTGAAAGGGTAGAGAACATTGTGGAGAAAATGCTGGTTACCTGCATTTTTTCCATTTCCAACAATTTGTTCAAAAGCCTTCTTACTGGGAGACATGAGATCTCTAGATTCTGCACAAGGTTAAAAGCAACACTGATATTACAATTAATTAGATTAACTCATCATCAAACAACAAAATTTTTTACTTGTCCACATCTAAAATATTTGCAGAGAACAAATGAAATACAACTCAAATGATGTCAACTGCTATTTTAAAGGGTAGAAATTGATTGACTGACTGGCTCACTGACTGACTGACTAATTGACTGACTGCCTTACTGGCTGTTTGATTGATTGATTGATTTCAACATTATGTGTTTCAATTTAAATCTTGCAGCCCAATGCACCTATCCATGCTTTTATTAGTACTTCACACAAGCAACTGGCGGCTTCCCCACATGTCCATCATCAAAATCCTTGGGCCAAACTGTGGATTCAAACTAATAACTTACTTCATCAAGTCTTGTACTCTACCAGTTACACTTTGTTGGAAAGGATAGAGATGCTTGTTACCAGCATTTTCTCCTTTTCCATTAATGTTTTCACAGACCTGTTTTCCTCAAGATTTTCAAAAGTTGGGATTGTGTTTGTTGAGAGTTAAATGTTATTCCATGTTGATTTTCCAAGTGAGCATGGATGTGTTCAACGTTTGCCCTCTTCAACTTTCAATGTTTTTTCCTACTGTGTTTAATGTTTTACCAAACAATTCTGAGTTTTAAGTTGTTACCACAGTCCCATCTTTTGATGACCCTGAGAAAGAAGCCTTTTGATAACATGATAGGAAAAGGAGAAAATGGTAACCAGCATTCTCTCTTTTGCCCACAATGTTTTCTGTCCCTACTACTATTTTTTTTTTCAAAGTCACATCCTATCAATATCATTTAAGGCATGGCAAATGCTTTAAATTTTGTAGATTGTAGAATTTTGCCATTGAAGAGTTTAGGCACAAGTAGAGAGTGTAGGGGGCAATGTCTGGATGAACACTGACCAGTCTTTTAACTCTTTACCAAATGATAAAATTTTAGACTAGTCCAAATTGAAAGCATTTGCAGATGACAAAATACATCAGGAATGAAAAATTGAAATTTGATTTGGAAGGAGTAGAAAACATGGTGAGAAAAGGAGAAAATGCTGGTTACCATTATTTTCTCCTTTTCCCACAAGGTATTCAAACTCTTTCTATCTCAGGGTCGTTAAAAGTCAGGATTGTTTGGTAAGGGGTTAAGCAAGACACTAGATAAATATTGTGGGTATAAGATAAGGGTTGCCAGTTTCATAAGAGGGTATTATTTCAGTCTTTACCAGACTTGTACAAAACAAAACCATGGAAAGATGACAAATTAAAGTTGAATGTGACCCAAATTTCTCTTGTAAAGGGTGGAAAACATTGCCTGAAAAGGAAAAAAATGGTAGTTACCATCATTTCTCCTTTTCCAACAATGTTTTCAACAGCCTTTTACTAGATTTTTTTTAAAATTTGGGATTGTTTCGTAAAGGAGTAACACTGCTAGACGGCAATGTTCTAGACTTGTCCAAGATAAAAGCCTAATGCAGACAATATATCTTGCTACACCTGAAAAGGGGCATTTGAGCATTTGCATAAACTAGACTCGGATCAGCCTACACAATCCGCACAGCTAATCGGAGACTGCACATTAGATTTTGCGCGAGACTAGACTTGCAGAAAACAGAAACTTACAAAAAAACGGAAAATGTTGTTTCAGATTAGCCTACACGGACTGTGCAGGCTGATCTGAGACAACACTTTACTTAACCCTTTACTCCATAGATACTCATTTCTAAGCATTGTCTGTAGGAGCCTGTGGAAAACGTTGCAAAAGGTGAACTTGCTCGTGACGAGCAATTTCACCTTTTGTCACAATGTTTTCTATGCTATCATATGGTGTCATTTACACATCAGAAGCCATTTCATCGTTGCTGTTATTAAGGGTCATTTAGATATACCATAGAAATGCCTGATGGAGTTAAAGGTTAAATGTTCAAATGCCCATTTTTGCCTGTTGCAGGCCAAATTAAATGTGGGTGTTTTCCTTGAAAACTAAAAAGACACTAGGATAATGGGGGAATTTTATACTTCAGACCAACATTTCTCACTTTTTAGCTTCACCAACTGACAACTAAGTCAAATTGATAATCTGGCTTGGCCATCAACTTGATCAGTTAACCCATTACCAAACAGTCCCTGGTTTTATAACAATTACACAGAAGCCTTTTGAAAACATTGTGGGAAAAGGAGACAGTGCTGGTAACCAGCATTGTCTCCTTTTCCCACAATGTTTCTACCCTCTGCTGGAAACAAATTTCAATTTTTGAGTTACATATATTTTGTCATTGGCTAAAATTTGGTGTTTTGGAAAGGGTTAACCACTCATAAGCAATAAAATGAAGTTAATCCATTACCACACAATCCCTACTTTTGTCGACCCTGAGAAAGAAGCCTTTAGAAAACATTGTGGGAAAAGGAGAAAATGCTGCTTACCAGCATTTTCTCCCATAATGTTTTCTACCCGTCACAAAACAAATTTCAAATTTTCAGTCACTTTTATTTTGTCATCTGCAAATGCTTTCGATTTGGACAAACCTAACATATTTTCCTTTGGTAATGAGTTAAACATACCTGGCCGGGCTCAATGTCTTGAAAAGAAGAAGAAATGTCAGAGACTAGATTTTGACTGTTAACATTAAATGCTATTTTTGTTTTCCTTTTCAGGTTGATAAGTATTCAAGATAAAATCAACTAAAACAGTGTTACAAATTGATCGAATGGTGTGATAACATAAATATTCAACAATGAACTTGACAAACGAAACAGCCAGTGGCCATATGTCCCCTTCGTCCTTTGAAGGTACATTCATTTATTATTTGTAACACAGTTTTGTAGAAAGTTCGAACTTTCATAACCCTTTACCAATAGTGCTGTACTTTGATTCCTTACCACACCAGAGAATTTTAGGCTGCATATTGAAAGCGTACGTAGACAACATGTTACTATTATTTGAAAACAAAACTTATCTTTTAAAGGGTAGAAAACATTGTGGGAAAAGGAGAAAATTCTGGTTTTTCTCCTTCTCCAACAATGTTTTTCAGAAGCTGTCGGATTGGCAATGATTAAAAGGGCTTTGAAAACACTGATGTTGTAACCTGGTTAGGAATTTACCCTCAGCTCTTTACCATACAACACAACTGTGCACTGGTCTTAATTCAAATTAACTGCAGACAAAAAGTTGATTGTTGCTCAAATAAAACCATTTGTCTCTTTCGAAAGGGTAGAAAACAAAAACTCTTTTCCCAGAATATTTTCAAAAACCATCATCTAATGGGTTGTTAGAGCTCTTGATTGTAGACAGTTTATTATGATGGGCTGGATTAAATGTTTGATTTATTGATTGTATGGTGTTTAATGCTGTTTAACATTATTTCAGTTTATATTATTATATCGTGGCGGCCAGTGCACTTATCCATGCCTTCCAGGAGTTTCTGTTACCAGTACTCAGCACAATATTCTTTCCAAGCCACTGGCTGCTTTCCCATGTAACTATTGTCAAAACAACAATCAGCTGTGAAGGAGGAATGAATCCTGTCACAATGACTGTCATCAATCCTCTGAAAGAAATTGGCTGAGCCGGGCAAGAAACACTTGAGTCCCTGTTCTCAAGCCCTGTATGCTACGAACTGAGCTACCAGGGCTCAGTGTTAAATGTTTGAATTATGGATTATGCTATAACACTTTGCCCTGAAGTAATTATTTATTTTCCACTCTATTAGCTATTTGTAGTTACCTCTTTTCTGAAGCAGGCACCTGTTGTTAGGCTTGTCAAACTGTTGTGATAAAAGGAGAAATTAACTGAACTATGTTCCTGCATTATAAATGTTTTTTATACTATTTTGCCGGAAGTCCTTTTTATTTTTGTCATCGTTAACATTTTTGTAAAGCTTCACCAAACAACAAAATTTTGTACTCTATTAAATGGAAAGCCTTTGTAAAGGACAAACTGAATGTAGCTGAAATGTCCATTTGTGTAGATCTACAATAAGGATAGTGGATGCAACCTGCAGGCACTCTGAAAATGTGTTTGTAATAGTAATGAAAACAGCTTGTAACAATAGCCGTAAGTGATAGTCAACATTCTTGAAACACAGAAATGAATATTAAGCTCCCCTAGCCTGCAAGAGGCCTGTTTTGTGCTGCACAAATGTCAAGGCATTTTGAGAGAATGAGGTTTGTACTTTTTGAAAGTTTATGAAACTGTGAAATTACCAGTAGACTACAAAAAGTGCAACACAGAAAAAAAGCATAGTTACCGTTAGAATATGAGGAATAGTCATGATAAGATATGCATATTATTTCTATTTACAGCTTGGGGTTATGGAATCCTATGTACAACAGTGATTAACCTCTGTTCCTTGGCTGGGGTCATTGCTCTCCCATTTATCCATGGGAATGCCTACAAAAAGATCTTGATCTTCATGGTTGGACTGGCTGTTGGTACACTTGCAGGCAGCAGTCTTCTCTTTCTCATTCCAGAGGTATTTATAACATAGCATTTCTATGGCTAATCCCAGAGGTATTTATAACATAACATTCTTATGGATACCATAATTACCTCCCTTAAACCTTTCACTGCACAATCTAAAGTTTGAAAGACCCTGATGAAGGAAAGTGTTGAAAACATTGTCAGAAAAGGAGGAAATGCTGGTTACCAACATTTCCTCCACTTCCAACAGTGTTTTTTTTATCCTAACAAAGACAGATCTCTTGATATAAGTCACATTTGATATGTCATTTACAAATGCTTTCAATTTGGAGAAGTCGGAAGTTTTTTCATATGGTAAAGAGTTTTAATTCTATACCACACGACAAAATTTTAGATTTTTCTAAATTGATAACCTTACATACAACAGATTCACTGTGGCGTAACTAAGATAGAGAATTGGTTTTGGAAGGGTTAGAAAACATTGGGGGAAAAAGAAGAAAGTGCTGATTACCATCACATCTTTCTTTTTCCCACCATGTTTTCAAAAAGCTTCTTCTTCAGGATCAGTAAAACTCAGGATTGTGTGGTAAAATATTAATGAATGCAATTGAGTAAGGCTAGGCAAGGTATTTTGAGTATGTATGTCTGTATATCAGTTGAGGCTGAAATATTTTTATTAACCTGTTAAGGCTAGGCAAAGTGTTGAGGTGATTGTATGGTGACACATTATAGCTGCATTTTAGTTTGCAGGAAAATAAGTAATTCAGAAGTCGTGAGAAGCTCTATTCCTAAAAGCAAAGGATGGATAAAGTGGCAATACGATGCATGTCTTTGCATAGAACTAGTATCAGCCACACCCTGCCAGGGCAATTAATACAGCCTATAGAGAGGTTAACTCATTACCAAATGACAATATTTTAGGCTTGTCCAAATCCAAAGAATTTGCAGACGACAAAATAAAAGTGACTGAAAATTTGAAATATGTTTTGTGAAGGGTAGAAAACATTGTGGGAAAAGGAGAAAATGCTGTTTACCAGCATTTTCTTCTTTTCCCTCAATGTTTTCTAAAGGCTTCTTTCTCAGGGGTGTCAAAAGTAGGGATTGTGTGGTAATGGGTTAAGGCTGAAAAGACAGACAGGAGCATGTACATGTATATGTTTATTTCAGGCCTTAGAATTGACAGATCAGGAGCTCAACATACACAGTCATGTCTGGAAGTGTGTCACCATTATTATGGGCATCTATGTCTTCTTTCTGATTGAACGAGTTCTGAAAATGGTCACCAAGTTTAAGGAGGTAAGAAGTGGGTCTGAAAATAATGGCAAAATTGGAACCATTACAACACAGTCTCTACTTTTAACAGTTTCGAAGAAAAAGTATCTTGAAAACATTGTAGAAAAAGGAGAAAATGCTGGTAACCAGCATTTTCTCCTTTTCCCACAAGGTTTTCGTACTTTTCCAAAATAATTTTCAGTTTTTGAGCCATATTTGATCTGCAATATGCAACATGCCTTCAATTTGGACCAGTGTAAAATTCACTTTTAGAACTATCACCAAATTTAAAGAGATTCTTCCTTAACTCCTTACCAAACAATAAAGTTTAAATTGGTCCAAATTGAAAGGATTAATTTTGCAGATGACAGAAATAAATGTGGTTGAAATATTGAAATTTGTTGTCGAAAGGATAGAAACCATTGTGGTAAAAGGAGAAAGTGCTGGTCACCAGCATTTTCTCACTTATCCCACAATGTTTTCTAAAGGCTTCTTTCATAGGGTCGTCAAAATTAGGGATCGTGTGGTAATCGGTTAAAAAGGTTGTTTGCTTGGAATTTGAAGAGTAAAGCAAAATCTTCTTTTTCCTTTTGCATTGCACACATCAGTGGCTCAGAAATCATGAAGGGTCCTGTATGGCTCGGCGGTAAAGTGCAGGACTTGTGACCTGGAGGTCCCAGATTTGAGCCTCAGTAGCTCCACTGGGGTTTTTCACAGGGGTGTCCTTGGGCAAGACACTTCAAAGCGTAGCCTAGTACTGGTGAAACCCAGGGAAACATGAATAATGTGACCTGTTGCCATGATATGACTGAAATAAGGTTAAAAGGGGCATAAAATACCATTCAAATAAAACCAGAAATTATGTACTGTTTTAGTGACATGACTAAGATATGAATCCTTATAGTGCTTTAATTTCACAACTGAAGTCGACTTTTTGCCAATAGTAGATCAAGATCAGACTGTACAAAACATGTCTCTGATCTACACTTTACTTTTCAAACACATTCTGGACAAGATTATTTACACAGGGTGATCCCAAAAAATCAGAACCCATAAAATTATTAATTACTCCTACTAAATTGGAACATTTTTTTTCTCATTTCGTACAATTGAACTTTTGTCGGTGTATGATTATACCCAAAAGTATCAGTAATCCAAGATGCTTTGCACAAAATATACAGGCTTCCCAAAATACATGTATGTTCCAAATGATCTACTCGGCATTGGGGATAGGTATTTCTCGCACAAAATTGTCAATCACTTACCTAGTAAAATATATCAAGGGGATGCATGAGGCCCCCATTTGATAGAGCATAGCTGATATCTGATCTGCCTGGCTCAATGTCTGATTGGTTAGCATATCCAACTCATGCCTTTGTGGGTTCAATATTGGGTTGAGATAAACATTTTTTTCCGTCAAATTTTCGCCTCTCACATCTTACACAAGTGAGAAAAGTAGTTAATGGCTTGGAAAGAGAGTTGTGTCAGCACTTTTGTGAGAGAGCTAGGCAACACATGTATAGGTGCACTGACAATCTTGATATGA
The DNA here is from genome assembly GCA_943736015.1 of Tridacna crocea. Lineage (NCBI taxonomy): Eukaryota > Metazoa > Mollusca > Bivalvia > Cardiida > Cardiidae > Tridacna > Tridacna crocea. Next base: position 22,236,391 of record OX031067.1, on the reverse strand, counting down.
CCTAAGCTATTGATACTGTGTTAACCCTCAACCAAACAATGACAAATTTTAATGACTCTGAGGAAGAAGCCTTTTGAAAACATTGTGGGAAAAGGAGAAAATGCTGGTAACCAGCATTTTCTCCTTTTCCCACAATATTTTCTATGCAATCAAAGTAAAATTTCACCATTTGAGCTACTTTGAAATTGTTGTCTGCAAACGCTTTCAATTTTGATAGGTCTAAAATTTTGCCATGTGGTAAAGAGTTAAACTCCAATACATAAACAGAGACATGTAATATGGGCCTTATCTATCAACCATTTTGAATTTGATATTCATTTTAAGTTCCTAGACTAGCCATATTATCATTGTTAGAAATGTCCTTGATTGAAAGAATGTCTTGGCCAATCTCTTGGCGAGTCTTGTAATATATACTTAGATCAATAAATGTGATTTTTAATGAATATTGGCCATTGCCCTTTTGTTCAATCTTTCAAAAGTGATAAATTTTCTTATTTTCTCTCACAGAAAAAACAAATGATCAAAGAGAATAAATCTGGTCCATGTGAAGATTCTGCGGCACCCTACTCAACATTTCACAATGCTCCACCCGTTACCCCATATAAGAGTGTTGATACATTACCTCATTCCGCATGTTCATGTGCAGAGAACAACGACACTACAAGTTCAGCTAGTGAAGACTCTGAAATTCGGACAGAGATTAGACAAGTTTCCATCAACTTCAAACACTCAAAGGAAGGGACTGTAAGTAAACCTTTTTTTGCATCTGCTTATTCTTTACTTGACATGAAGGGTATCGTCTGTACTTTCATTTTCTGTTTATTGCTGATGTGTTGCAATAAAGTAATACTCCTTTGGCATGAAATTAAGAATACCTGTAAAAGTGCTTTAACTCTGTATCAAACGACAAAATTTTAGACTTGCCCAAATAGAAAGCACTTGCAAACAACAAAATAAATGTGACTAAGAAATTGAAAATTGGCTTCGAAAAAGTAGAAAACATTGTGGGAAAAGGGAAAATGCTGGTTACGAGGATTTTCTCCTTTTCTGAAAATATTTTTAAAAGGCTCCTCTCTTAGGATTGTAAAACCAGGGATTGTATGATAAAGGTTTTAACTTGCATACAAAGTCCTACCAACAGGTTAGGACATAGGTTTGAGCTAAAATTTTGCAAGATCCTATCCAATTACTGGTCTGTTGTCTTGATAGGTCTGAAATAATGTTGAAAGCAGCTTAAAACAGCATCCAGTCAGCCAAGTACTGGTGAAACCTTGTACAGACATGAAATGGAAACTTGAACCCTTAACTAAACAAGGAATTTTTATGACCCTTGATTAGAAGGCTTTCGAAAACATCATAGGAAAACTAGGAAAAGGAGAAAATGCTGGTTGGCAGCATTTTCTCCTTTTCCCATAATATTTTCTACTATGTTAGAGTCTTAAGGTTATATGAAGAATGTTTTAATTGATTGCCTGCAGTTTATTATAATTTGAAAGAGCCAGAAAATTGTCATTTGGGAAAGAGTGAAAGTAGTTTATCAGTATCATGGAAACCACAGTGTTCAAAGTCGATAGTTATTCACAAAAGAGGGACATTTTTTTCCCTACAGATAACACTTTTTAATGTTTTATTTAGGATTCAGCCAATGGCCTGCTAAATGGAACTAGAGAGGAGCATTCTCGTGTTGCCCCAGTAGCCTGGATGATCATTTTTGGAGATGGGTTGCATAATTTTATAGATGGAGTGTCAATAGGGGCGGCTTTTACAGAGAGTATACTTGCTGGCTTATCAGTTTCTATTGCAATTTTGTGTGAAGAATTGCCTCATGAATTAGGTAAATTAGACCTTTCTAAATTTGTAAATCTTCTATCCCTCACTCAGGCATGTAAAGTGGTGCAATGTACTTGAAAATGTGACAAGTACAGAAAATAATCATTCTGAAATAGACTGTTACTGAAGCTGAGAATGATATAGATAACCCAGACAGTCAGAGGACGAACTTATGTTATGAAGAGTACCAGTGGCAGCCACCTGAATATTGTACACAGAATAACTGTATTATCACAATCGCCAAGGTTGAACAGGGGTAGGGTAATTCTGGAAGTTTATCAGTAGTTAACTGCATATATTATTCTTCCAGAAAATAGGGGGAAATACAGAGGGGAAAACAAAACTTGGGTGAGTACAAGCTCAGTTTCATTTTCTGACAGCATTTCTTTTTCTGATTTACTTAGCTAAGATGGTAAAATACTGACAATTATTTCAAAGACAAACAGTTTATAAAATAAATAATGATGTTGAAAGTGACCCACTGAATAGATAAAAATTATATTTTGTCATTTCACAATCACAGGTTTTATTACTAGTATTTCACAATCACAAATGCTCTTTTTAAGTGGAAAGGTGCCAGGTGACTTCTGTTAGCTGATGGCACCATATGATCAGGTGCATATGTAGGAAAATTTAATGATGCAAAATGATGAATCATCATATTTCACATAATAAAGGTCTTAATTGTAAAGTAATGGCCTTGTAAGTGCATTCAGAAGTTACACATGTAATGCTTCTTTTTCATTTCTGCTCTTCTACTCTCTGTCTGCTCATATCTGCCTTCTTCAGCATTTCTCTTTTCTTCCAGCCTCTTGTGAACTCATAGGCTTATCACTGTTTCCTACAAATTCAGAAAAGCCAAACAAATATAGTGTTAATTTGACATGTATTCCTATGTATGTACATGATTTTGTTTTCTGGTAATTTTTTTATGTGTTAGTAGATCTAACTAAATTGAAATAGATATTTTGACTATTTCAATATGTGAACACATTGGTGCCTGTTCATTATTTCATACTTAGAGAAGTACAAAAGTTTTATAATTAGAGCTTTAAAAAACTAATTTTTCTGGTATCTTCAGATTTGGCTAAAGCTGGTGTAAATATGTGTGACAAGGATTCTGGAACCAGGCCCTCCTTTAAAAGAGGATTGACTGAAAAGGTGCAACCTTGCCAAGAAAATTGAACATGTCTTTGCTGTAGTTGTATGTCTAAATATTTCTTCTGCAGCTGCTGCCCTCTGTTCTTCAGATCTGTTGCTACATTTGTTTATGAGCCATGATGGAGTTACATGTGTCATCTAAATGGAATCCTCTGTTGACTAGAAGGATTTTTACACTTATTTAAAGAACCCAGATGAGAACCTTTGACCTTGATACTCACATATTTATTAGTTTGCTTCATACATTCAGCTTTGGAAGCAAGAGCTATTATGTTTAAAACTGTTTGTAATTATTTGTAATATGTTTATGATACTTTACACATGATTTTGTAAATAAATCTATTACCATGATAATCAGATTCTTACAGGTTGTGGCACTAGTGATATTTAAGCTCACACTTTTTCCAGTAGGTTCAAATATTGGAAAAAGGTTACTGTCTCAGCCCTCAGGGTCTCTTTTTTTTTTTAAATCGATGTATGCCTTTGCTGAGCAGTGAAACACAGATAGTCTATTGTGTGGCTTCAAACTGCAGGAAACTTGGCTTTGCAGATGATGGTATTATCATCAATAAAATCCAGCCTTGCAGCCATCACTGAAAACTTCAGCTTAAGTATAGCTGAATTTTGGTTTGGAAGGGAAAAAATAAGTTATGTAGCTTGAACTTTTTTTTCCTGCTCATTAATTTTGAAAAAGGTGAAAATTTGAAGAAAGTGGGAAAAAAGGCTTTCAGAGTAATTTTGGGAAAGAAGAAAATGAATGCTGATAGTGTTGACGGTGTTGTTATGTTTTCCTACCATGTTTTCTTCACTTTAACCCTATACCACACAATCCCAACTTTCAACACCCCTGTGAAGGAAGCCTTTTGAAAACACTGTTGGAAAAGGAGAAAAAATGCTTATAACCAGCATTTTTTTTCTTTTTCCCACAATGTTTTTTTCCCTTTCTAAAACAAATTTCAGTTTTTGAGCCACATTTATTTTGTCTTCTGCAAATGCTGGAAACTCATTGTTATGTTATATCCACATGCTTTTGATATGGACTAGACTTCTATTATAGATCTGATAAAAAGTTAGATACACCAACTGAGTTAACATGAACTTGTCTGTTTATAAACTTCAGTTCCATTTTTGTGTGCCCAATGCCATCCAGTGTGTCCTCAAAAAGGATCATTGAAATCCGTGATCATAACATTTACCATCCGTGATTTTTATCTGATAAGTTTGCCCAAGAACACCCTGTGTGAGACTCATATCTTTCAAAATAATCTTAACCAATTCTTACTTGGTTAACATCACAATATAAACAGGATTACTGCTTCTTTGCATTAATATACCACCCCCCGTTTCCAATTATTGCACCATCAAAAAGCTCTTCTAGTCATGTATTATAGGTAGATCTACTTGACTGATGCAATTTTCAACTTTTAGACTATAAAGCATTCTGGCTTGGTCAAACTGATGTTACTTTTATAACCCCACTCGACAACATGGTGGGTCAAGCTTGTGTGTCATTTATACATACACACCCCATGTTGACCGTTTTCTTTGAAGTAGAGCCTTGTCCGATAGTTATGGGCCTAACATAGCCTTTTAAAGTTTTGCCATTAAATAGGATATTGCAGGTATCTATTGAAAAATGGAAAAACTTCATTTTATACATTTTTTTTCTACAAGTCATACAGGAATACAATTAATGTCATTGATTCACACAGTTATTTTTTTTTTATTAGATCTAAATTAAAATATGACAGAACAAATTAAACTGTATGATAATCTAGAATAGTACTCATTTATGATTTATATCATTTATATTCCCAGTGGAGAACTTGGTAAGTCATAATGAGATTTTTGAACAAGAGTATAGTTACTGACTGAACTGGACAGCTATGCCTCTGCATGACATCATTTAACGCTTGCCTTCTGCAAGCACAGTGTGATTTATCTCTTTCGTGAATATCTTAGATTTTTGAAATACTTTATCACATAAATAATAGACTAATTGATGAGGTAAGTGAAAAATCACCATATATGTGACATTTTTGATGCTGAAACCCTGTTCTTTTGGATTATTTAAGGCTTATATCGGTGATAGAAATGATAGACGTTAATCCCCCAGAAGTGATTTTTGACACATGGGGGGGGGGGAGGTGAAAGGGGATAGCTATTTTTACTTACTTTGCTCTGTGTAAAGGTTAATTAACTCATTACCACACGACAACATTTTAGGTTTGTCCAAATTGAAAGCATTTTGCAGATGACAAAATGAAAAAGTTTGAAAATTTGAAATTTGTGAAGTGAAGGGTAGAAAACATGGTGGGAAAAGGAGAAAATGCTGGTTACCAGCATTTTCTCCTTTTCCCACTATGTTTTCTATAGGCTTCTTTCTCAGGGGTGTCAAAAGTAGGGATTGTGTGGTAATGGGGTTAATGCATCTGCAAAAGATATTGACCAAGGTCAGTCTGTTTGAACTGCGCATCCTGACCTGGCTCAAAACTTTTATCTATTGGTCAATTTTCTGAATTTCAGATCAATACTTAAAAAAAAAAATGTCTTATGGATCCATGACTATGCAATTGCTTGATTGATATATATTATATGCATGAAGGAGATGCATTAAGCTTCCTATTGCCAGAGTGCAGCTCTTTATACATTACATATCAACATTTGTATTATTTATTTCAGGTGACTTTGCAATCCTCCTGAATGCAGGGATGAAGATTAAGAAGGCTGTGTTGTACAACTTTCTCTCTGCCACTATGTGTTACTTGGGGCTTGTGGTGGGGATATTTTTGGGGGAGAATACGTCCACTCATACCTGGGTGTTTGCATTTGCCGGAGGAATGTTTTTATACATATCACTTGTTGACATGGTAAGCAATCTTTTAACCACTTGGTACAATAACACCAGTCAGGTTCATGTTAATCTAAATTTGAGTTAAATAAACCTTTTACAAAGCATTTTTAGGTAACATATCTTTACTCAATGATGGAATTTGTCTTGTACAAAGACGGCGTTATGCAGAAAATAGAAAATAGTGGTTACCAGCATTTTCACTTTTTCCCACAATGTTTTCTGGAGCTTTTACACTTCGTTATTTTATATGCCCAAAGGGTAGTACATGTATTATGTTATGGCCCCATCCATATGTCCGTTAGTAATTTCTTGTGTGCACAACTTCGACAGTTTCCATAGGAATAAGTTGAAACTTCCCACAATGTATCTCTCTTGGCATCCAATTCTAAATATAACATGTGATTATAAACTGTTAAGTTCAAAGTGTAAAAACGAACAAAGGGTAATTACTCAAAAATTATTAATGATAAATTAACAATTTTTGGGCACTGCACTTCCCATTTATGTGAACTATCAATTTATAAGGTTTCATGATTTTACCTCACATACTTTTTGAATTATGCTTCGGACAAAAATTAAGTATGAAAATCAACAAAGGGCAATAACTGCAAAAATACAATGGGCAGAGTTATGGTTCTTGTGCAGTGCACTTCTCCTGAATAAGATCTATCCACACATAAAGTTTCAAGATGATACCTGAGAAACCTTTTGAGTTATGCTCTGGACAAAAATTAAGTATGAAAATCAACAAAGGGCAATAACTCTAAAAATATGATGGGCAGAGTTATGATTCTTGTGCACTGCACTTCTCCTTAATAAGATTAATCCACCTATGAGGTTTCAAGGTGATACCTGAAATACTTTTTGAGTTATGCTCCGGACAAAAAATTAAGTATGAAAATCAACAAAGGGCAATAACTCCAACAATATGATGGGCAGAGTTATGGTACTTGTGCACTGCACTTCTCCTTAATGAGATCTATCCACCTATGAGGTTTCAAGATGATACCTGAATGTGGTCTACGGACGGACCGACGGACTGACTGACAAGTGCAAAGCAATATACCCCCGCTTCTTCGAAGGGGGGCATAATAATAGCCTTCTTTTAGACCAATAATATTACAATTTGCACAAAGGGGTAACCATTTAACTCTTTACCACACAATCCCTACTTTTAATCACCTTGAGAGAGAAGCCTTTTGAAAACATTGTTGGAAAAGGAGAAAATGCTGGTAACCAGCATTTTCTCCTTTTCCCACAATGTTTTCTACTCATCCTAGAACAAATTGTAGTTTTTCAGTCACATTTATTTTGTTGTCTGCAAATGCTTTCGATTTGGACCAGTCTATGATTTTATCGTTTGGTAAAGAGTTCAAAATAAAAATTTAATAGAAAGTATCATTGTTAAAAACGGAAAGCGACATTCGGGATAAGCTTGCATGGACTACACGGGCTGATCCAAGACACGGACAACACTTTACACAAATATTTAGCGTGTTGCAAGCCATATTTTGTTCTACCAACCCAAAATACTTTTTTTTGCCAAAAGCCTTTGCTCTCGGAGTTGTTCAACTAGAGACTGTTTGGTAAAAAGTTTAAATTCAAGAAATGAATACATTTGAAAACATTGTACCACAAAGAAAAGTAAGCAATTTCTACATTGAGAAATTTATCCTCAAAACTGAAGGGAAGTTCAAAGTTCTTCGGCAGATTTCAATTCAGCATGGTCATGATTTGTATATTTTTTCTCACAGATGCCAGAAATGAACAGCGCTGGAGAATCTGAAGACAACAAGGTCATCGGTGGAACCTGGGTATTTTTCCTGCAGAATGCCGGCCTGATTGTTGGACTTGGGCTCATGTTAATCATGGCCGTCTACGGAGGAAATCTGGAGGAGGCTATACATAGCTTGTGATCTGTAGATAAATCGTAGTCTCATTGGTAGTGTAGCATTTACAGTTGTCCATGTGGGGTACTGTATTACTGTCTGTTTGCATTAAGAGGAAAAGTGTGAATTTCATGTAAATTTTTCAGTCATGTTATTGATATTTACATCAACAGCAGGTAACATCCAATCTACCAGGGTCCCTATTTAGAAAACCATTCTTGAGAATGTTCTTTGTCTTAACCAATCCCTACTTTTGACAACCCTGAGGAAAAAGTCCTTGGAAAACATTGTGGGAAAAGGAGAAAATGCTGATAACCAGCATTTTCTCCATTTCCCACAATGTTTTATACCCTTCTTAAAAAAAAATTAAAATTTTCTGCCACTTATATTGTCGTCTGCAAATGCTTTTGATTTTGGGCAAACCTAAAATTTTATTGTTTGGTAATGAGTTTATCTTCAAGATTTTCTGACTGTGAGAGGGACAGAATTTCTGATTGGCTAAACCAAATCAATCAGAACTTTTATTACTTTCACATCAATAAGTTTTGAAGAGTAAGAATGTTGTTAAGTGGTTGACGAATACGATCCCCGAATATAAATGTCCTTGGTAAGAGCAAGAACTCTTGGTCAGTTGATTGTATAATTTGATTATTACATTAGATGTCCAAATTTTTTAAGCTTTTGCAGGCAACAAATTCAAAGCAGCCCATCTGGTAGAATTTTTCTCTGAAATGGTAGAAATGGGGGAAAGGAGACAATGCTGATTACCATACTACTATATATTATTAGTTAATATTTGATATATTAAAGTAATACATGTAATACATGGAAACCGGTCCACGCGATACTGGTCATATTTTTTACTTCATATAGTATACAGGTCGTGACCCCGGCTGAATACAACTTGACCTCTGATCAATACAGTTGACCTTGTATCAATATTGATGACCCACGACCAATACAGAAATCCTTGAACGTGATTGGTCAAAAGTTCAGTGGCGCGAGTGTCTGCACTTACTTATTTATGTCTACTGTCCATTTCATTCATAACTATAGCGCGGTAAAACTGCTGGTTCATGACGTAACAATGACGTAAATTCATGACGTCATTATAGTATTGAACATTTGCAGGTTCAGTAGCTTTATTATTAGAAGTTCAATATGCTTGAACTAAGTTGAAAATAAGATTGTTGGAACCCAGCAAAGTGATAATGGGTTTTCAGCTCTCTCGTTGAATTTACTGTTGGATATTTTATCAGTATTTAGAGAAAATAAATTCAGCTAGCAAGTTGAACTTCTGACTCGATAATGATCAGAAAGAAGACCATTATGAAATCTCATACACATGTTTGTTTACATTACTTTGACTGCAAAAAAAGTCCCGGCACTGCTGAAAAAAAATTTTCATGGAGCTTTGAAAGAAAAATTTCAGCCAATCAGAACTCGCCAATGTTCATGAAAACAACTCAGATTGAATTATTTCTCATAGGTTGTCATATTGATTCTGGGCCAACAGTTAATTAATAAAAATGTCATTGATCAAGTGATTTCATATTGGCCCAGTTACAGGTCTGAGGTCAGCTGTATTGGCCCGATGCCAATAACACTGACCTCAGACCTGTAACTGGGCCAATATGAAATCACTTGATTAATAACATTATACTATTGCATATTATAATATATACTTCCATTGCCTCCCCTGCATAGATTTGGATGTTACTTATTGTTGCCTTTGGCCTTGGGCCAATACGACGGACCTCGGACCTGTAACTGGGCCAATACGGAATCACTTGATTAATAACATTATAATATTGCATATTACACATACTTCCAATGCCTCCCCTGCATAGGTTTGGATGTTGCTTATTGTTGATAAGACAATTGTGGGAGATACAACAGGTACTAGTTTATATATAGTTCATGACATGTAAATAATGCACAGTGTTGCATGATGGAATATGGTATTAATGAAGTCAAATATTTCAAAAGCTTTTGTTCCCTTCAAAGTAATGCAAACCAGTTTAAATCATTACCAAGTGATATTGAGCTTTAACATAAAATCACGATAATTTCTGCTCTGCCTATTGAAGGTAATAAAACATTGTAAAAGATGTGTTTTGCTTTGCAAACTACTTTGACTTGAACATAGAGAAGAAATTAAGTCATTAAAAAAAAGTGGAAAAATAAAAAAGTTACTAGTTCTCATTATTGTCATTTTTTCCAACATTGTTTTCAGCACATTCTGAAGCAGAAATCAGTTATTGGGCTAAATTTAAAATGGCATCCTTACACATTTCAACTTGGTCAGGACAAAAGTTTTGTTGTTTGGTAGAGTTAAATGGGGAATACATGACTATTGGTAGTGAGGTGGCAATTTTATTTTATATTTTAATAAAAGTATGGCTGATAGACAATAGATATTTGTCTTGGAAAAGGTAGAAAATTTATCAGCATTTTCTCCTTTTCCTGCAATGTTTTAGAAAGACCTTTCACAGGGTCTTTTAAATACCTGGATTGTGTGTTAAATGGGATAATGCTAATGCAGGTGTAAGCAAGTTGACCTTTTGTTTATGTTTTTTGCTTCATTATCTGAAAGTTGGTTCATCTTTGAAATATTGAACAATATAGCAGGTTATTTACTAGGTCAATTTTTGCACACGGCACTACAGAGACTTACAAAATCCAGTTAACTAGGGACTTGCCAGTCTCTGTGTTTATAGAGCCCCTACCGTTATTTATATAACCTCTCTACCTTTTAATAAAAGTTCATATTTGCTCTAATCCAAAGAATTTGCAAACAACGACTTACTAGTTTATGAATCTCGAGTTACGAAAATTACCCTAAAAATGTACCAAACACTGAGTAAAAAGGATAAAATGCCTGTAAAGCTCTTAAACAGCATTCAACTCCTTTTCTCACATTGCTTTCAAGAGGCCTCTTCCTCCGGGATTTTAAAACTTGGGTTGGAGTGCTAAAGGAATAAGCTAAATAACTGGGTGTAAAATACTGGGTTTCAACCCAATATAAAGTTGTTCCCTATCAAAGGTATTCAAAGTATGTCACCGATATCTCCATCCCAGAGGTCAACTGTTTAACTCCTTACCAAACAATATTTTAGACTAGTCTGTACTGAAAGCTTTTCAAGACAACAGTTAAAATGTGGCCCAAATTATGAATCTGTCTTTAATAGGGTAGAAAACATTGTGGGAGAATGAGGAAATGCCGGATACCAGCATTTTCTCCTTTTCCCAAAATTTTTTGTGAAAGGGTTATTCCTTACATCATTAAAGCTCAGGATTATATGGGAAAGAGGGATAAAGGGAAAATGAAAAAAGTGTCTGAAAACCACAAGGCTTTGATAGTAGTAGACATTTCATGTAAATATTAGTATAATATCAAAATTTTTATCTTCCTGTGGTCTAAGGTAGCCCAACCATGGGCTTCAGATATTTTGAGTAGAGTTCAGTAGATAGAAAACCCAAAAATCTCCTCTTATCTGGAGCCAGCTGAGAGGTTGGGTATTTTGTATGGAGTGTTTAATGTTTCTGTAACCCTTTCCTACCCAACAAATTTTATTATCTTCCAAGTTTCAAAAATCAACAGATGGCAAATTCAAAATTGGCAATGGTGATTTTAATTTCACTGATAGGATTTAAAAGAAAAACACTGTTGAAACGGAGAAAATGCTGGTTATCCAGCATTTTCTACTTTTCGCACGATGATTTCAAAATCTGTCTTATTCAAAATCGGTCATTATTGTGAAGTTTAGTGTAGGGTTAACCCTTTATCTAACTAATGACCCTGAGTAAGATTGGTTTTGGAAACAGTGTGAGGAAAGGAGAAAACAAGTGTTTCCCCTATTGTTAGCGTTGTTTTCTACATATAACTCTTTACCATTTCTCAAAATTTTGAACTGGACCATACTGAAAGCATATGAAATCAACAACTCAAAAAAAGCTCTAATGATGAGTTCTGTCTTTGATAGAGTTGAAAATGAGTGTGGGAATAGGAGAAAATGATGGTTACCAGCATTTTCTCCTTATTCCATGAGGTTTTCGAAAGCTTTCCTTCTCAGAGTCATGAGAACAAGGGATTGTTTGGTAAAGGGTTGACTCTTTACCTCTTGGCAACATTGTAGACTATTAAAAGTTGAAAGCTTTTTCAGACAACAAATTACACATATATGTGGCTCAAATTGCTAGATTTGCATCTGAAAGGGTTAGAAAACATTGGAAAAAACACAAGAAAATGTAGGTAACTGGTATTTTCTCCTTTTCCCAGGAGGTTTTTGAAAGTTTATTTTTCCAGAGTCATTTTGGATTGTGTGATAATGAGTTAATATGTAGTCTGTTGTACCTTGTCTCTTAACCACACAATCCTGAATTTCAAGACAGTTAGAAAAATAGCTTTTGAAAGTATTGCAAGAGGAGAAAATTCTAGTAGAAAGCATCTTCTCCTTTTCCCACAATGTTTTCTACCCTTTTAAGAACAAATTCCTCTTTTTGTCCACCTTTAATTATTGCCTGCAAATTCTTTCACTTAGAGGCTGTCTAAAGTTTTGTTGTTTTGTAGAGAGTTAAATTTGGAGAAATGTAATATTGATTTATCTGGTAAAGAGTTTCAAAATTGGTACAAATAATGAAATTATATACATAAGATAATTAAAAGAAAAGAAAAAAGAATGCCTCATCTGGGAGTAGAAGTTCATATTTTGTTGGGAAAGCTATTTGCATCTGCTATTTGGATTATAAAGTTATAAAGTTGTAACCTCAGTGATTTGAACTCTATACCAAACAACAAAATTATCGACTCGTATACATTGAAAACTTTAACAGACGACAAAATGAATGTGACTCAAAAATTGAAATTGCTTTTGAGAGGGTAGAAACATTATGGGAAGAGGAGAAAATGTTGGTTACCAACATTTTTTCCTTTTCTCTCAATGTTTTCAAAAAGCTTCTTTTTCAGGACTGTAAAAACCAGGAATTGTTTGGGAAAGGGTTAATTAATTTTTTTTTTTTTTTTGAAAACGTGAAGTAATTAACCTAGACCTGGGGTCATGTTGTGAGGAAACTTTGACATTTTTCTCATATCTGTTAATTCTACCTTTTCATTTATTTAAATGGACTTCAGGCTTAGGCATGTTGTTCAAACTTAACAGGAGAATCCAGGGTAGGTAACCCTCTACATACCAAAAGATTTTGACGTGGTTATGTCGCTTTCTTTTGATGTGGGAGTTTCCACTAAGAAGCATTCAGAACCCTGCAATAGCACCATTATGATGCGCTCTTGTTGATATTTTTCCAAGGAGTATGGTATTGAAAAATCATAGTCATCTTATTTAACTTTGTAAATGCTTGTATACCTATGGGAAAAGTTAAGCATATTCCATCTCATTCAGTTAAAACAATTCCTTTTACCCAAATATATTGTTTTCTTTAATATTTATGTTTAGATATAATTATATTTAAGTGAATAGAGGAACTGCACCAGACAAAATAAAGTCTTATGTCATGAGATGTTGGGTCTTTTTTTAACGTCTTTTCCAAGGAATATAAAATATGCTTAACTTTTTCCCATAGCCATATAACGTTACATGTATGGTACTTTATTTGTTGATCAGCGTTTTCCCTCCAGCTCACACATATGAAGATCATTGGAACATCTAAAATTCCTAAACTTTGTTCCAAAAAATCCCGTGTTCAAATGACCCTAACAAAAGAAATCCTTTCAAAAATTTGTGGGAAAAGTAGAAAATTCAGATAATCATTATTTTCTCCTTTTCCAAAAATATTTCCTTTTTATACAGCAGAATTATGCCATTGTTCTAGTCATGCTTCCTTTTGTAGCATATTTAGAAAATTTTTGGGTCCAAATTCAGTGAAGCAGGGAGTCGGGAAATCCTGTATACATACATTGTAGTCCATCAGAAGGAATCATGTCAAACACAGCAGTAATCTCACAGCTTCCCTAATACTCAAATTAAGGCATTATTCTTGAACCCTTTCCCAAGCAACAAGCTTTTGGACTAGATCAAATGGAAAGCATTTGCAGAAGACAATTCAACTCTTGCTGAAAAGATGATTTCTGTCTATGATAGGGTAGAAAACATTGTGGGAAAAGGAGAAAATACTGGTTACCAGCATTTTTTCCTTTTCCCACTATGTTTTCAAAAGGCTACTATTCCAGACCTGTAGAAACCAGGGATTTTTTGGGAAAGGGTTAAGCATCAGGACAACTGCTTTCTTACCTCATAATCCAAGTAGTTTGAGATCTAGTCATTTGCTCATACAGATATTGTTGATCAAGATAAGGCTGCTTAGAATATACCAGTACAGTTTGATCATCATTATCCACATCAGCATTCTTTGCCAGGTACTAGCATTCTGACAAAAACAGCCTTGAAATTTCAATCCCTGCATCTGTGGAACTTGACAAAATATGTTCATTTTTTAGCACTACAAGTAAAGCAACTGCAGATGCAAAATTACTGGTATTCTTTGTCACTAACTGGGTAGAAATTATCGTGGGAAAAGGGTAAAATGCTACTTTCAAACATTTTCTGCTTTCCCCACAATGATTTCTAAGGCTTTTTTCATGGGCTTGTTGAAAGAAGGCTTCTTTCATGGGCTTGTTAAAAGTTGAGGTTGTTTATTTAAAGGGCTTGTCTAATGATCCAGAGTTTTTTATTTCGGCCCAATTGGAATGTTCATATTCATTAATCCTTTATCACATAACAAAAGTTCAGCCGTTTATACTGAAAGCATTTGTTGATAACGAGGTTCAAGTTTTGTTAGGTTTGTTTCTAGATTAATGCGTTTTATATTCATTTATTATGTTCGAGTATTTGAACATGACAATACTGATAGTCTTCATATTTTAATATTGATAGATCGGTTCATGTACATAATTATGGGTCATATAACATGTATTTATGGAATCATGTCTAATCTGGTGGTCGTATAATTGACAAAATGTATAAATTCAGGGAATGAAATAGTTATTTTGTATGACGATAATTATAATACACTCTTTTTGTGGAGTTCAGCAGCTTTTTGAAATAAAAGAGAAGGTATTTTGTGGGTTGTTTGTCTATATGTGTATTCTTGCTGTTTTTTTTTATTGGGGAAGGAGAGGTGCGAGATAGGGGTCCAAAGAAATTCTTGAACTGGCAAGCTGTATTTTGATAGGTTAAATCATGATGGGATTGCACACATTACAGTTTATTACCAGTTCTACCTAGAACTCTTGTGATACCCCCGCAATGCCACAATGTTTTCAAAAGGCTCCTTTCTCAGGGTTGTTATAAGTTGGGATTGTGTGGTAAAGGGTTAAGTGAACTGTCTCTATGACTTAATTGAAATGATCTGAATAGTGATGTTAAATATGGTGGCCAAAGGAGAAATTGTTCGTAAATAACTTGAGAAAAGCAACTACAGTAAACCTCGCCCATGAAAGTTCTTCAAACCCGCCCAGTGCAGGTGTAGAAAGTTCCATACTTTACAGAAATCGGTTAAGTGGGTATCTTTGTATTGAAATTTAGTTTTTATCTTGGTGTCATTGTAAAAGTACATGTGGTGGCTGTGATTTGAAAGTTTGGGATGGACGTGTCGAGTATAACCATGATAGGATTTTACAACTGTACAGAGAAAAAATAATAACTTTATCCATATTGAATGCATTGTATTAACAATGTATTAACCCTTTACCACACAATCCCCACTTTTATCACCCCTGTGAAAGAAGCCGTTCGAAGACATTGTAGGAAAAGAAGAAAATGCTTGTAACTTTTCCCGCAATGTTTTCTTCCCTTCCTGAAACAAATTTAAATTTTTTAGTCATATTCATTTTATCATCTGCACCTTTTTTCAATTTGGACCAAACTAGAATTTTGTTGTTTGGTAAAAAGTTGGCCTTTAACTCGTTACCAAACGAAAAAAATTTAGGATTGTCCAGATCGAAAGTATTTGCAGATGACAAAATAAAAGTGAATGAAAATTTGAAATTTGTTTTGTGAAGGGTGGAAAACATGGTGGGAAACGAAGAAAATGCTGGAAACCAGCATTTTCTCCTTTTCCAACCATGTTTTCTATAGGCTTCTTTTTCGGGGGCGTCAAAAGTAGGGATTGTGTGGTAAAGGGTTAAAGCATCTTTTAGTTGCTTTTTTGGCCAGTGTAGATTAAGATCAGACAGCACAAAATGAGATATCTGGTAATTGATCTACAATGTCCTCTTTCCTGAAACACTGCAGACAGAAGCAACAAATAAAATGCACTCTACTCTAGTATTTCAAAGAGATTGAAACTTTATGTTGGATTTATTTATTGCGTAAAGGGTTAAATGTAAATTCAAATAATGGGATCTTAAGAGTCTTTTTCCAACAATGTTTTCAAAAGTCCAAATCCTCAGGGTCATCAAAACTTTGGATTGTGTGGTAAAGGGTTAGGAATGAAAATGCAAGTTAAAGGCCACAATGTTTGCAATAACCTTTTCATGTCTGGTTCATTTAAACATGGGATTGTTAGGTAAAGGTTTGAGAAAGATAAGCTGTGTTGGCTGTTTGTGATTTGGCATTAAGTCTTTACCAATTGACACAAAAAATAGACTTGTCCAAATTGGCAGAACTTGCTGATTGTTCAATTATGGTAAAATTGGCTCAGTTGGCTCTCTTTGAAATGATATTTAATCTTTACCACGAGACTAAAAAAGATAATTTTGTCCAAATTTAGTTGAAGTCTTGTAGAAGAAAATTTAAACATTGCTCAAATGATGGAATTTGTTGTTGACAGAGGAGAAAACATTATGGGAAAAGGAGAAAATGTTGGTTACCAGCATTTTCTCTTTTCCCCATATTGTTTTCAAGGGTTCCTCCCAGAGGGTCGACAAAACGCGAGACCATATGGTATAGAGTTAAACCTTTACCAAATGACAAAAGTTTAAAAATCTGTGCAGACTAGAAATGTTCAGTCATGCCTAATGATATATCATTCAATTTTCAGGTCGTTTTCAGACAGTTTTATTCTGTTTCATTCATATTTTATGAAACTATAATCATGTATGTTCATGCCCAATGTTGCAACACTGCGCAGATTATGGTGGATAGAATGTGCATTTCATGTTTTGGTGGCCTTCAAAGCAATTGCTGTTCATGTTTCTGGTTTTAATTGACAACAGATTTCTTGTGTTTTTCTATTCCTTAACCCTCTACCACACAATGACAACTTCCGATGACCCTGTAAGAGAAGGCTTTAGAAAACATTGTGGGAAAAGGAGAAAATGCTGTTTACTCTTTACCAAACAACAAAGTTTTGGACTCCACCAATTTGAAAACACTTGCAGACAACAAATAAAAAAAATGATAATTTCTGCCTTTGATTGGGTTGAAAACATTGTAGGAAAAGGAATAAATGCTGGTTACCAGCATTTTTGCCTTTTCCCACAATGTTTTCCAAAGTCTTGTCTTTCAGGGTTGTTAAAAGTCGGGATTGTGTGGTAAAGAGTTAAAAGGTAAGTTTCAGTTTTTCATTGGAATGTAAATGCTATCAATTCGAACCAGTTTGAATTTTGTCATTGTGATATCTACTTAAACCAATATCTACTTAAACCAGCATGTAATTTACCTCCACTAGGATCTCATTATATGCTTGCTTTATACAGGTGACCTGCTTACTTGAGTTGGGCACTAAGCAAGGTATAACTGTCTTTGTTGCTATACAAGATATTTCATTGTAAAAATGTACCTTATTCGATACTAGAACTCTTTACCACACAATACGGAGTTTTGACCCAATGAAAAGGTCTAGTTACCACCATTTTAGCTCACCTAAACAAAGTGCTCATGATGAGCCATTGTGAATGTGCTCCGTCCGGTGTCCGTCGTGTGGCATCCATCGTCAACTTTTACTTTGTGTACGCTCTAAAGGCCATATTTTCAGTACAATACTCATGAAACTCTAGAGGCCACGTTTTCAGTCCAAAACTCTTGAAAGTTGATCAAAATGTTTGTCTTGATATCTCCAACGAGTTCGTAAATGGGTATGATGGGTCAAAAACTAGGTCACCAGGTCAAATATTAGAAAAACCTTGTATAAGCTTTAGAGGACCCATTTTCAGTCCAAAACTCTTGAAAATTGGTCGCTTAGATGAGTTTGAAAATGATTAATGTCAGGTCAAAAACTAGGTCAATAGGTCAAATCTTATAAAAACCTTGTGTATGCTCTGGAGAACACATTTTCAGTCTGATACTCCTGAAACACGTTCAGAGTATTTGTCATGGTGATACCTTGAATGAGTTTGAAAATGGGTCATGTGGGATCAAAAACTAGGTCACTGGATCAAATATAAGAAAAACCTTGTGTATGCTCTAGAGGCCACATTTTCAGGCTGTGTACTTTTCAAACTTGTCAGAATGTTTGTTTTGGTGATTCTCAAGAGTTTTATAATGGGTAATGTCGGGTAAAAAACTTGGTCACTTGGGTCAAATCTTAGAAAAGCCTTTTGTCCCCGTTAAGAGGCCCCATTTTCAGTCCAATACTCATGAAACTTAGTCAGAATGTTTGTCTTATTGATATCTCAAAAGTGTTTGATTATTTGTAATGTCTCATATAAAACTAGGTCACTGGGTCACTAGATTGAAAATTGTTTATGTTTGGTCAATAGATTTAGGTGAGCAATTTCAGGGCCATCATGGCCCTCTTGTCTTCTTTTCCCACAAGTTTTCTTCTTTAATCAAGACAAAGTTCATCAGTTGAGTCACATTTAGTTTGTACTCTGCAAACATTTTCAATTCAGACAAGTCTAAAATTTGTTGTGTCGTAAAGAGTTAACTTATGGGTATTTTAAAAGTGTAACCAATGTCATGTAAAAAGGTGGGACTTCTCACAGGTAAATGTATAAAAATCATAAATATATCCCATTACTACGCTAGCTTTAACTGGTGAAAAGAGCTTTTGAAGTTGGTTGGTTGTTGGTTGGTTGTATTAAGGTTTAACACTACTTTAACAGCTAAGGTCATATCATGGCAGTAGGTGACGCACCTGTTTCCTGGCTTTTCTCACACCGATACTAACACAACTTTCTTTCCAAAGCCACCAACTACTATTCTCACATGCTTCAGCAGAGGTGAGAGGCGAAAATACGCCAGAAAGAAAGTTTGCCTCAACCAGGTATTGAACTTACAACCACCAGGTCATGAGTCTGACACGCTCACCACTGAGCCACCCTGGCGGAGCGGCTTTTTAAGACATTTTCGCCTATTCCAACCAGCACTCTCTCTCAATGTTTTCTATCTTTCCTAAAGAAATGTCAAAATTTTAGTCTCAATTACTCTGTCATCCAGAAATATATCTCGTTTTTGGAAGTCTGAAATTTTGTTGTATAGTAAAGAGTTAAGCTCCGAGTACGACAACAGTTCCTGTTGTTTATAGTGTACAGTTATCATTGACAATGGTTAAAAAACTCAAGAACCAGAACTCTAGCATAATGAACCTTTCACTGTCAGTTTATATCATTCTTTGTTGTTCGGCATCGAGTATACATATTCACCAATCATTCTTACAGCATTGTTCGTCTAATTATAATTTAGAAAGTATCACAACTGCTGATTGACTAAACTAAACTCTTATTGCCTACCACATTGTTAAGCCAATCAAAAGTTGTGTTACTTTCAAAGTAACAAAATTCTTGAAAATAAGACCATGAATATTCTGGAGAATAGTTGAATACCGCTGATTTACATGCGTACAAAATTAAGACAAAAACAACATTGTGTTGGAGTCATATCCCATTCATTCACTAATACAAATTGTTCTTGAAATACATGTACATAATATGTCAGCCCTTACAGCCTCTTTCATGACTTAAGTTGGCTTTGAGGCCTGTGTAGATCAAGATCAGGCTGCACAAAACATGCAGCCTGATCTTTGATCTGTACTGTCTGCTTTTCTGATAAACTTTAGAAAAAAAGCAACCGTAACATTACATTATTTGTGTTTTTTCCAAGTTGAAAATTCCTGATAGGTTGACCCATTACCACACAATCCCTACTTTTGACGACCCTGAGAAAGAAGCCTTCAGAAAACATTGTCGGAAAAGGAGAAAATGCTGTTTAATGCTAGCATTTGCTCCTTTTCCCACAATGTTTTCTACCCTTCACAAAATAAATTTCAAATTTTCAGTCACTTTTATTTTGTTGTCTGCAAATGCTTTCGATTTGGACAAGTCTAAAATACTGTTGTTTGGTAATTAGTTAATTTGGGTGCTCCAAGGGTTAAGATAACATTTTTATTTGACAAATAAAGGTAGATAAAATCATGCATCTTTTGCGTTTTTTGTAAATGTCCCTTAAAAAAAAAAACTGATTGACTGATTGCTCTGTTTAACATCGTTTTCAACACTTCCAGTTATATAGTGGTAGCAAGTGCACCTATCCCTTCTTTCCTGGCACAATATTTTTTCCAATTCACTTGCTGCTTCACCACAAAACTTTTAGCTAAAGACAAAATTTTAGACTCCTCTAGATAAAAAATTCGCTATGCTCTGGTAAAAGGGGGTTTAACCCATTATCAAACGACAATATTTCAGACTGGTCGAAACTGAAAGCATTTGCAGGTGACAGAATAAAAGTGATCGAAAATTTGAAATTTGTTTTGTGAAGGGTAGAAAACATTGTGGGAAAAGGAGAAAATGCTGGTTACCAGCATTTTCTCTTTTTCCACAATGTTTTCTAACGGCGTCTTTCTCAGGGGTGTCAAAAGTAGGGATTGTGTGGTAATGGGTTAATCCATCTCTTTGACACACAATTTCAAGGAAATCATTACATGATGAATGTATCTATACAATCCACGTTATTTAACACTGCTGTTCTTACATGGAGAAAATTTACTTTAGAAATAAACCTTCGACACTTGTCAGCTTGCACAGGATGGTGTGAGTTGATACTTTCTAGTAGATACAGTAACTATTTACCATACAACAAAATTTTTGCCTGGACTAAATTCAAAGCAGGGGTTAACAAAATCTTGATCTACACTCACTGGCCTAAAATGTAGCTCAAATTGTGAAAGGGACTAAAGTCCTTTACCACACAATACCCTGTTTTTAATGACCTTAAGGAAAAAGGCTATTGAAAACCCTTTTGACAAAGGAGAAATTGGTGTTAACCAGCATTTTCTCCCTTTTCCATGATGTATTCTTTCCTATCACAGACAATTCATTTGAGTCACATTAAACTTGTTACTGAAAATAATTTTTTTTAGAAATCTCACAAATGAAAGCATTAATTTTTGCAGTCTGCAAGGTAAGGCGACTCAAAACTTAGATTGTTTTTGGAAGGGTAAAAAACAGTTGGTTACAAGCATTTTCTTTATTTATCACAATGTTTTCAAAAACCTGTTTACCAAACATCAAAATTTAAGACTTGTCCAAATTGAAAGCAGCTCAAAAAGATATTTGACATTGAAAAAGAGAAAACATTTTGAGAAAAGGAGAAAATGCTGGTAACCAGCATTTTCTCCTTCCCTCAAAATGTTTTTAAAAGCATTTTCCTTCCAGTCATTAAAACTCGGAATCATGTTGTAAAGGGTTAAAGTCGTGATTGTCTGGTAAAGAGTGAACTGTATGCAATGCTCTAAATATGGATAAATCTAAAATGTTGTTGCGTGGTGAAAGGCTCCAGAGTTAGTCATCTACTGCCCTGTTCGCCAAACTTCTTTCCTTTGCAAGTTTTCTTGCCAGATATCTAGCTCTGGCATCCTGTATGTCAGCACTGGATGAATGTCTGGCATATTTGGAAACTTTCTGCTCAACATTATTATGACTTATATTTTCACTCTTCTCTTTCTCACCATGCTTTGTATCTTCTATGTCTTTATCAGAGTCATTTACAAGCTCTCTGCTCCCATTCCTTTCTTTCCTCTTGTCTTTTTCATTTTCACTCTTTTCTTCAATGGTACGGGACTTTCTTTTTGGACTTTCAGATCTTTCTGTCTGTTTCTCTTTTGACACTGACCTAGATTTTCTATCACGAGTTCTATCTCCTTCCCTGGACACTGATCGTTCTTTTCTTTTATGAGAACCTTTATCATTTTCTTTTGAAACAGACTTTTCCTTTCTTTTGTGAGGACTTTTAGAATCCTGGATACTAGATTCTTTAAAAGAGGGCTTGTACCTTTCTTTAGACCTTGACCTGTGTCGCCTAGTAGGTGATCTATGTTTGTCTTTGGAGTGCTTCTTCTCTGGTGACCTTGACTTTCTCTTCCTAGGTGACCTTGACCTATTATTTTTTCTTTTTTCCCTTTCCTTTGACCTCGATCTTGATCGTCTATTTCTGTGATCTTTGGATGGTCTTTTTTCACTTCTGCCCTTGTCATTTGAATACTCTGACCTTTTATCTGTTAATTTATGTTTATCATTCGACCTTGATGTTTGACCTTTGTCTATTTCATTGTCACTACTGTCTGATGAGCTACTAGTTTTCCTTTTTCGATAATTTGACCTAAATTTCTTTGTTAAAAGTCTTTTATCACCGTCATCATTTGAGGATATGGAACTGAATAAAAAGACACAAAATCAATAATACATGTATCTTTGATATAAAACCCTTTCTCAAACCAAACACTGAGAGAGAAAAGCCATTGAAAACTTTGTGAAAAAAGGACAAACTGCTGTAAACTAGCACTTTTCTTCTTTTTCCAGAATGACCTATTAGGACAAACCCCATCCTTTGAGCTACAGCTGAGTTTTTTGCAATTGCCTTCCATTTGGATAGGTTTAAGTACCTTTTTCATCCCGTAAAGGGTTAACTCTTTACCAAACGACGGAGACTAGTCCAAATTGGAAGCATTTGCAGATGACAAAATTAATGCGACTCAATAGTTGAAATTTGGGTTACTAGCATTTTCTCCTTTTCCCACCATGTTTTCAAAAGGTTTCTTCCTCTGGGTCTTGAATACCAGGGATTGTTTGGTGAAGGGTTAAACATTATGCATATGCCAATGACAGCAGCCTTTGGCTTGGAAAGAATATTGTGCAGAGTACCGGTATAAGAAACTCCAGTAATGCATGGAGACTCCATGGCCGCTGAGATATTACAGAAATAATGTTGAAAACAGTGTTAAACACCAATCAATCAATCAAGCTTAAGACAAATTAATTAAAGAATTTGTTTTACAAAATGGATACTGGTCAAAGAATTTGAATGAGTGAATGAAAATCAACTTGGTGAAAACTTACTTCCTTGAATGTTGTCGGTCCACTTCATTTTCTGAATCACTTTCTGGCTCTTTCTTTACCCTGACTGGTTTTCTTATAAAGACAAGACAAAAAGAATGGATAATCCAAGTGTCCTTTACTTAGAGTAAATATTGTCTAGCTGCTGCAAAACATGGAGTCTGATCTTGGTCTGTATCACTGCTATTCAACCAGTGTTTTCATTTACATAATCCCCATTTAACCCTTTACCCCATAAGGCATTTTTATGGTATCTCTAATTGACCCTAAATAACAGCAAGGATACAGCTGTTTCTTATGCGTATATGACACCTATTGATAGCATAGAAAACATTGTGGCAAAATGTGAAATTGCTCGTCACGAGCAATTTCACCTTTTGCTACAATGTTTTCCAAAGACTCCTACAAGCAATGCATAGAAACGAGTATCTATGGAGTAAAGGGTTAATACTTATAAAAACGTTTGAACTGTGTTTACAATATTAGAAAAATAAAATACAGCTGAACAAAGTTTAACCCTTTAATGCACAATGCCAACTTTTAAAGACCCTGGGAAAGAAGCCTTTTAAAAACATTGTGGGAAATGGAGAAAATGCAGATAACCTGCATTTTCTCCTTTTCCCACAATGTTTTTTACCTTAGCAAAGAAAAAGTGCATCATTTCAACAACAATGAAATTATCATCTAAAAATGGTTTGAATCTGAACAAGGCAAAATTTTGTTGGCTGTTGCAGGGTTAACAAAAAAATGTTTACCAAACAACTTTGAATACAAAATGTTATTATAAAGCTTATATTGTGTAGGGACATTTATTTGACTTTTTTTTTCCAATTGCTTTTCTACACTATTTGAAACAAAATTTATCTGAATAATTAGTTCCATACAATAAATTTTTCAAGCAGAGCATAATGCTATAAAGTTTAAATATCAAATTCCTTCTTTTTCCTTTTCTTCATCATTTCACATCCTGTTGTTTAGTCTTGTTTCAGAACTTTAAGAATTTCAGTCATTTGACAAAAGCGCTTCTTTGAATCTACTATGAGAATCCTCCCAGATAATATTCTTTTTTTTATTTCATGCTTTCCGGTAGGATATCGAGAAATAGCACTGAAAATATTTTTCGATCTTACACTGGTTCCACCAGTGAAAATACCGATTTTCACGTTCTTCAGGTAAACTGGGTGTGCCTAACAACCAGATGGGAAATATGACGTCATATACCTTACATTTCTCGCGCTTGACGTAACCTTGCTATGCGGGAGGGGAACGCCACAGGGAATAAGGGAAAAGAACTGTACTGAATTTTAATAAAGCTCCTCGCAGAAAGGGTTAAAAGCATGAAATAAATAGAATATTTGTTTTTTTCGGTGAAAGATTGAAATTTATTTCATCTCGTGAACACCATCGGTATATATTGTTGCAAGTAAGGACTTCTATTTGTCTATGTTAATTCTTTACTAAACATTACAATTTCTGGCTGTGCCAAATTAAAAGTATTTGCAAATGAAAAATTAAACATAGGTCAGATGATAATTTACCGATTGTGTTCTCTCGATGAAATAAATTTCGATCTTTCACCGAAAGAAACAAATATCCTCTATATCTCCGTTTTCAGGAGTAAACTTCAATCAGTTTGTCTGCCAATCCAATCATTTCTAAGTTTGTCCACCTATAAGCATTCTCTTAGATAACTTTTCCTTGTAGACTCATCCCTAGTAGGAAAGGAAAAAAATTACGAAATTGAAACCCAACATTTTTTACTCTTTTTAAGACATCTGAGTGGCGTTTCAGTTGCAATAAAATTATGTAAATGCCATCACTTGGACAATTTTCTGATAAAGAACAACTGAGAAGAAAATTACCAAACTTTACCTTTTATCTTCCTCATCCAACTCTTGGTCACTTTCTGTTTCCTTTTTCACTTTAACTTCCTTTCTGAAAAAAAAATCATTTGAAACTAATAGAACTTATTTGAACTCTTCTATAAAACTGCCCATATGGCATTCCCAGACAACAATTTGGGCCACCCTCTGGGAAAAGGGTTTTTTGAAAATCTCCAAGATGCATTATAGGAAGAAAGCCATCACATAAATTATGTCAATCTATTATGTCAAAAAACCAAATGAAACATAACGTTGGTTTACTTCCAAAACCTTGTAACTACAGCTTGTAACAAGCTGTATTTACGAGGTTTTGAAAGCAAACTGAAAATAAGATAGACGGATCCTTGGACATATAAAAGACTGACTAAGAGCAAAAATGTATCAACACTGGTCAGTCTGGTTGGACTGCACAGGCTGATCTTGGTTTATAGTTTTTGCAGATGCATGAACCACTATTTTCACAGAGCATGACTTAATATTGCCAGAATGATGGAATATAGCTTTAACCCTTTACCCAAAATCCTGTGTTATAAAGACCATACCCAGATGAAAAGCACTTTTTTTTAACAAAAAAAAAAACTTGTGGGAAAAGGACTTAATGCTGGTAACCAGCACTTTTTTCCCTTTTCTCAAAAAGTCTTCTATTCATTCACAGACAAGTCTTACAAAACATTTGAGGGTAAAGGAGAAAATGTAGGTTACTAGCATTTTATTCTTTCCCCACCATGTCTTCAAAAGGCTTTGTGGCAAGGATCCTTTACACTCATCATTGTTTGATGAGGGATTTTATGCAATTAAGCAAGTTTTCCTTTCTTAATGTTTTAAAAAGCTATTAATGTAGGAACTACTATTGTGTCATCTTTGCAAGCCAAGGTTACGATCACTACGTGGATCTTACCTTGGCTGATTGAGCCTGATTTCAAGATTCCTGCAATGCGCCCTCTCTTGGATGCTGGTTATTACCCACCTTTACACCATATTTCTAAAAGCCAATGAAATATCATTTTACAAACCGCTTATGAATACACGTGAAGCGATAAGCAGACATCCACATGAGTTTCTATGTTTACCTTCTATTCAAAAGGTTCTATTTTTATCAAAGATGAAATGCTATGAGCAATTTCATTCATTGCAGTTAAGAGCTGGCTGCATCCAATGAAAAAGCGTATCGGGGGAATGTAAATATCAAGCTCGATCCCCCAAGGGTAGCGTAGCGTAGCATAGTGAATCATCAGCTTTGGCTTGCAAAGATGCTATTGTGTTGGCAATGCTAAACATGTTTCCAAAAAATATTGATGTTTGACTCTGCCTAAAAATGTATTTTTACATAGTGTTGCATTTGTATTGAAATTTACAGCCATTTTAACAGTGAAGGTCATATTATAGTGTCCAGTACATCTACACATGTCAGGGCTCCCGCTGTCGATCGCCAGTGGCGCCAAATGCGAAAATTTAGAGAAAATGGCACCATAAATGAAGCACTGGCGAATGTATTGGCGACAAATAAATGTCTATAAACTATCCTCTAACATACACAGTATGTATCAAGTGTAAAGGAAGCCCGCATAACTGTTTATCACACCTTATCAGGCTGGCATTCATTAACGGTCTTGTCTAAATTCCACACCATACAAGTTTGCACACACACCACTGCTAAACAATCAAATATCAATATTTCGTCACGCCCCTTTGAGCACCCTGTATCAAACCAATCAGTTATCAGATACAAGATTTAGTCGCCGCCCATGAATTCTAAAGCCACGCCTTCAGTATGCCTTACCTGGTTACCTGGTCAACATCCTTTAACTGGGTAGAAATTTGTCGTGTGTATTTATCGATGTTGTTTATGAAAAACATGATAATGGGATAGCTCTGCTTACCTAGCGTAAAAATGACAGATTTTTGGGTTAGTTGCTACATATACTGAAAATTTTATGCACAATAATGCCGAAAACAATATCTGAAAAATTAACTGATATGAAAAAATGGATCGTCGAAAAAGCGTGAAAACCCATGACAAAACAAAATGTCAGTTTGACGTTGTCCGATCAAAAGCATCTCAGACTGTCTTTAGCTTTGATGATGACTTTAAACAGTAAGTTTACGCAAATAAATGTATAAAACTCTAAAGTAGGTGCTAAAATATGTCTTCTAATGAGGAAATACGCGGATGATTTTATGTGAAAATACTGAATGAATTGGGGAATGGGGGGAGGGGGGGGATTACACTTTGTAGGCCACTTTGTCTTAGTGATAGTACAGGAACAAGTAACTATATAGGACATTCATACTGAGAGAAAAGACCAGAATAAAATGACCTTTTAAAAAATTAAACTTATGTATTTTTTAGCATAAAGGAAATGATGTTGTAACCCTTCACCACACAATCCCAAATTTCTTCCTGAATTTCTTAAAAACTGACGGAATTCAAACAGATTGGCAGTCATAGAATCAAGGAGCTGTATTACTTTTAAAATAGAAATTCTATGTCCCTGCAGCTGAAAACCTTGAAACCATTGGGGAAAAAGAAACATAAGTAAGCTTTTACAGCACTACTGAGCAACGTATTTAGTAGCTCCAACATTGGCCAATAAACTGAAGTATCTAAAGCACTATGTGGCTACCTCTGTTGGCTCCTACTGGCCCCAATTTTTATGAAGTGGCGAATTTGATGGCGCAAAAATTAAAACTTGCAGGGGAAGCCCTGCATGTGTTTCCTGACTTTCTCACATCAGAACTGACAGAACTTTCTTTCAAAGTCCCTGACTTCTTTTCTCGCATGCATCAAAGGTGAAGGAAAGTTTACTTCAACAACAAACCCCAGGTCGCAAGTAAGATACACTAACCCAGAGCTCCAGATAGAGGGAAAGATTTTGATTTCATAATTGTAAATATTGGTTATTCTCCACTAAACCCTATGTTATGGTACTCATTAGAATCGTCTCACTGAGACAATTATAATGAGTACCAACAACATAGAGTTTGGAAGAGAAATAACAGATTGAGAATGCCATCACTCCCTCTTATCTGAAGCTCTGTAACCACTGAGGTAGTTAGTCAGGCACATAAACTTATCCTAGGAAAATAATAAAAAGAACTTTTAGACTGACACATGTCCATGTTCTATATACACTAAGTAACCAAGGGGAGACAAACCTATCATCTTGTTTATCTGTGTTATCATCCTTTGTCTGCTCATTAAGGATATATCGGTAAAATCCAGTTAAATCTTTCTGCTTCGTCACATCAAGTTTAGCTGAAACAATGATTTTTCATCATGATAATTTTTTTCCCACAAAATCTGCATGCATGAAACACTGTGGTAAAAAGAAAGACGAATTTAAAAAAAAAAACTGCATGTGATAACTGTTGTCCCTTTTCCAAATGAAAAAAAAAGAAGACTTGACAAAATTTAAAACATTTGTAAACAACAAAATAATTATTGCTCAGTAATTGAAATATGTCTTTTAACTCTTTACCAAACAATAAAATTTTAGACAGGTCCAAATTGAAAGCATATGCAGACAACAAAATAAAAGTGACTGAAAATTTGAAATATATTTTGTAAAGGGTATAAAATATTGTGGGAAAAGGAGAAAATGCTAGTTACCAGCATTTTCTCCTTTTCCCACAATGTTTTCAAAACGGTTTCTGTCTCAGGGTCGGGATTGTGTAGTAATGGATTAAAGGGTAGAAAACATTGTAGGAAAAGGAGAAAATGTGGGTTACTAACTTACTAGCACTGTCTCCTGTTCCCATCGTTTTCAACTTCTTTTTTTAGGTTTGTTAAAGCATCATAGTGTATGGTAAAGGGTTAAACTAACCAAACTTAAAACTAACAAACTGAAACATATTTGCAGCAGCTGAAGGAGTACCTCTGTTTGTAAATTAACCCTTTCCAAAACAAGCCCTCGTTTTTACGTGTCAAAATCTTTTGAAAACACTGTGGGAAAAGGAGAAATTGCTCGTTACGAGCAATTTCTCCTTTTTCCCACAGTGTTTTCTACCCTTTTTGAGAACTTTCTGCCTTTTTCTCAAAACCTAAAATTGTCGTCTGCAAACTCTTTCAGTTTGGAAAAATCCAAAATTTGTTGTTTTGGAAAGGGTTAAAGGACTGAAAATCCAGCTGTTGCCTGTTCGATGCCAAGAATGGCTAAATCCTCTTCGTGGAAATGTGATAGCTATTATGACAGTATGTATAGCTCTCTCACAGCTGAACATTACATGTATTTACACAATACTGGCTTGGAAACAATTCTATGCAAGTTACTGATGAAAGAAACTTTTTAGAAAAACAAGGATTGCTGCAATGGCCTCTAAAGTAATAAAGTAATATTGAAAAGAGTGTTAACTACATATTCCCTACCTTTTTAAAACTGTGAGAAAGAAGCCCTTTGAGAACATTGGGAAAAGGATAAAATGCTTGTAACCAACACTTTCTCCTTTTCCTGTAATGTTTTCTACCTTACCAAAAACAGATTCTATCATTTGATCTACATTTATACTATTGTCTGCAAATGCTTACAATCTGGAAAAGTCCACATTTTGTTTGTGTGGTAAAGAAACAGTAAACAAGCAAATTATATTTAACCCATTACAAGACAATCCCTACTTTTGACGACCCTGAGAAAGAAGCCTGTAGAAAACATTGTGGGAAAAGGAGAAAATGCTGGTAACCAGCATTTTCTCCTTTCCCCACAATGTTTTCTACCCTTCACAAAACAAATTTCAAATTTTCATTCAGTTTTATTTTGTCGTCTGCAAATGCTTTCAATTTGGACCAGTCTAAAATTTTCTCGTGTGGTAAAGAGTTAAGGCAGAAAAACACTCTTGGGAGATAACGAGAACAAATTTCAGTACCTTCCATTTCTGCCTCTCTTCTCTCCCTTTCTTCTTCTGCCTGTCTCTCCTCCATCTTCTTTTTGTATGCAGATGTTACAAACACTTCTTTGTCTGCAAACTCGTCCCCTTCTTCTTCCCTTTCCTTCTGTATCTTTCTCTCCTGCCTTCTCTCTTCTTCTTTCTTCCTTTTCTCACTGGCTTTCATCAACTGTTCTATATACTTGGACTGAAACCAGAACAGTATAGCATCAAACACTTTAACCCTTTCCATACCATGGACTACACCAGAAG
This sequence comes from Tridacna crocea, assembly GCA_943736015.1. Lineage (NCBI taxonomy): Eukaryota > Metazoa > Mollusca > Bivalvia > Cardiida > Cardiidae > Tridacna > Tridacna crocea. The sequence continues at coordinate 22,206,412 of OX031067.1, read as the reverse complement.
CTTTTGTGGACAGTATAGATCAAGATAGACTGCACAAAACATGCAGTCTGATCTCTGACCTACACTATCCACTAGTTTATTCTGGATTATGTCTGAACTTAGCAATGAAAGAGATTAAAAAAAAATGAAATTTGGCCTTTGAAATGTTGAACTAAACAAGGGACCTTTACAAGGTTGGCAAAAAGCTGGTCAATATGAGTATTGACCAGGCCGGCGGTTTTAACCGGTTAAAACCGGTCAATACTGGTCAATACTGGTCGATTGGTGGTCAATTGAAGTGGTTGATTGGATCGATTGAATCACTCACTTAGATACCTGTCCTGCGTCTAAGCTAGTCTTAAAAGCTCTCCTAAATCCTGGACTGAAGATATATTACATAGTATCATCAGTATCATAGTTTTTATCAGTAAGGTCCGTTTTTATTTGATCATAATTCAAAAGACATTACTGCTGGTCAACTGAAGAGGTTGTTTGGATTGACCTTCCTCTTTGAATTTACATGCAGGTAAGTTCTTTTCAACCAAAGAACTTTAGAAGTTTTATTTATCATCATTCCTTATAGGTTAGATATCTATTTATAGTACTGCATCTTTTCTCTTTTTCTCTTCCCCACTACCACCACAAATATACTTTGGTTTTAGATTATTTAAAAGTTCAAAGATAGCATAAAAAAACAGCTTATTTGAAACTTTCACGTAAAATTGAAGAAAAAAGTGTCATCCATTGTGTAAACCATTGTGAAATTTACCTGTCACTAATCTATAGGCATATTGAGTACCCATAAAGAGGCTGTGACTGATTAACAATACAATTGTTAGGGATACATTAATGTCTGAAGCATATTCAAGTGTCTACCTAGTATCTACACCTTTACATTGTTGTCAAAACATGTTAAAAGGTGTAAAAGTTGCCCATTTTCTATCCCAATGGGTGTGGCTTAAATTACAAAAAGGACCAATCATGTATCCCTATTTGGGGTAGAATACTTGACACCAGGCCTTATTCCTAAAGTGTGAAATACTGACTTATATGCAATCAAGTTAGTTCTTATCATCACACAGTTACTTAAGGTGTCAAAAATGAAACCTAAAGACCTTATTAAGAACTTATATAGAGTTTTGGAAAACTAGCAAAAGCCAGCTGATAAGTAGCCTTGGCAGGGACAAAACATTCTTTCCACTAAAGTCAACTCTCATATTGGTGAATTCAACCAACCTTGGAACCTAAATAGGTAAAAACCCACAATAAATATCCACTAAATAGCATCGCTATCCACTTAAAATGCATCTGACCAGTAAAATTTCCAAATGACCACTATAAATATCCAATCGACCAGTATTGACCAGTATTGACCACTTTGGGAGTATTGACCGGGGCGGTTTTAACCGGTTAAAACAGCCGGTTAAAACCACCCCTGGTTTCGACCACCCAACCCTGGACCTTTATGAAAAAAAAGTGTGATTTCAAGGATTTTTGTCACAAAGTAGTAAAGATGTATACATCCATGATCTTGCTTCACATTTTGCACATTCTGTCTTAACCCATTACCACACAATCCCCACTTTTGACGCCCCTGAGAAAGAAGCCTTTAGAACACATTGTGGGAAAAGGAAAAAATGCTGGTAACCAGCATTTTCTTCTTTTCCCACAATATTTTCTACCCTTCAAAAAACAAATTTCAAATTTTCATTCACTTTTATTTTGTTGTCTGCGAATGCTTTCAATTTGGACCAGTCTAAAATATTGTCGTGTGGTAATGGGTTAAACTGCTGCGAAAGTAACATAAAAAAAATGACCTCTATAAGTTTATACATGTAAAGACTTCTGACATTATCTTCACAGTAATCTAGATACTGTCAAGAATTATAACTGGCTTTACTCCAGCACTAAAATTAATTAAAATCTGAAAACAAGAACTAATTCAGCTCTTGAAATTTTGGTATCTTGGTATCTTACAAGTTTACTGCTTTATGAAATTAAAGGCTTTCCTCCCCTGAAGCTTCTGGCCAACATGGCATATTTTTTGTTATTGTTGTAATTAGATTATTGAGAATTTATCTATGATTCCATAATACTAAACACTTTTAACCGCCCAGAATTTCATTAAATGTCTATCTAAAAAGTTCTGTACATATCTCTATTTCTTTTTTTCTAAAAGGTGGTAATAATAATTTCCCTTTGAATTGCGAATATAGTGATTTTAGCATTTAAAATGACAATTCTATGATGGCAAAACCTACAAAAGTGGCATGGTTCAGATGCTACAAAAGTGATGAATTTTAATGGTTTCCTATTTTCTAGATTAAAATTACAGTGGAAATAGATGTTCTACTTCAGTTCAGGGTAGGATTAACTTAAGGTTAAAGACCAATAGTTTAAATCTATTAAATTTATATCAAACATTGAACATTTTTTTCACAGCTAATTTTAACCCTCTATCAAACAAGGCAGACTTAAATGACACTGACTCTGAGGAAGAAGCCTTTTGAAAACATCGAGGGAAAAGGAGAACATTCTGATAACCAGCATTTCCTCCTTTTCCGACAATGTTTTCTACCCTATCATCTGGGTCACATTCAAGCTGTCATCTGCAAATGCTTTCATTTTGGACAGGTTTACATTTTTCTCATGTGGTAAAGGATTAATGTATCTCAATGATATGTTCATTATATCTTAATAAATGTTTCCTAGACATCTTGTGCAGTACTCACACTGTGAGGTGGATACTTCTCAAAGGTTGACCGCCTATTCACAGTATTCAAACTCCAAAACCTAACCCCTACACCACTGACGCCCAAAATGATTACTCAGTATAGTGGATTTTTTTTCTAGGTCATTACCTTTCTCTCAATGCCTGCTTTCTTTTGCTTGGTTTTCTCTGATTTCTTGTCTGCCATGTCATCATAGATGTTGTCATACTCAAATACATTGGGATCTTCCTCTAGAGCTCTCTCTATGTCTAATTGAGTCTATTATGGTAAAATAAAAATAAATTTCAATATACTTCGATGCTTTACCGAACACAAATCTCTTACAAAAACCCTGAGCAAATGAACTTTTGGAATCATCTTGGAAAAAGTACAAATTGCTGTTTCCCAAAATATTTTCTACCCTATCAAAGACAATTAATTTTGCATCATTTAAGTCACCTGCATCACAATGACATCTTCCAATACTGTTTTTTCTTAATTCAAAGTGGGAAGCAGCATTTGCTTCATACAAGCACCTGTTGCTTTTCACCCTGTTTTTGGAAGCTGTCACATAAAATGAAAGAAAAAATCATATTGTGTGCTGCCAAAGGATTAGATTAAACTAAACTAAGAGATGTTTTTCATTATTTGCTAATAGAAAAAGCACAGCTGATGGGCTAAAGCTCTTTAACTACATTACACCAGAATGTATACAAAAAATGTTTCACTCTTTACCAAATAACAAAATTATAGACTGGTCAAGGTTGAAAGCATTTGCAGATGACAAAATAAATGTTGCTCAAAAATTGAAATTTATTTTAGGAAGGGTAGAAAACATTGTGGGGTAAGGAGAAAATGCTGGTTACAAGCATTTTCTTCTTTCCCTACAATGTTTTCAAAAGGATTCTTTCTCAGGGTTGTTAAAAGTCAGGATTGGTAAAGAGTTAACATCAAGTCTATCATTACTCCATCCAATTTCAAAAAAGCACTGCCCCTCTACAGGGCTAAACTTATGGACATTAACTCTTTACCAGGTGACAAATTTTCGGTCTCGTCCAAATTAAATGTATTTGCCACTGACAAATTTACCTTTATTCACACAATGTGATTTGCATGTGCTATGGTAGGAAACAGTGTGGGGAGAAAATAGAAAATGTTGTTACCAACATTTTCTCCTTTTCAAAAAGCTTTCTACTTCTACTTTTAAATTCTGAATTGTAAGGTAAAAGGTTAAAACACTAATAGTAAACTTTGCATTAAGTTTTAGGTCATAAAAACTGCACATACCTGTTTTCTCAATCCTGACTTCTTACTTGAAATATCCCCATATTTTGAGGGGATCCCCTTTTGTTCCACTTTCTGAAAATATGAAATAAAGAAGAAAAAGTTTTCAATGTCAATCAATAACAATTTTAACTGGTGAAACGTAATAATTTCATACTCCAAGGTTTAAGTTTATCAGTTACTTTCGTGATGTCATTGGACTCATTCATCTCAATTTTTGAGGTCCTGGATCAGGACTTGAGAGTGAGTCCCTTAGCAAACAAATTTGAGAGTTCTAAGAGAGTAACATTTCTACTCTGACCGATTTGAGATATTCTTGCAAACAATAACAACTTTATTTTGTGAGTGTGATATATTTAAGGTTAACAATACACCAACAGCTTTCTAACAATGCATGACTGACTAGTTTTACATTTAGTGATAATAACCTGATCCACTTTTTAAGGACTCTCACTTTCAAACATAGTTTTATGACAGTTTACTTCCATTTGATGACAATAAAATCAGAAATTTTTAAAAAAGTTTGTTATACATGCATGCCTGTCTCTATGTTCAGTATGGAAAAACAGTCAATGGCTTTAGAAAAAGAGTTGTCAGAAAAGCAAATATACACTGAGAAACTGCTTAAACATACATGTACATGTATTTTTTTCTTTTCTTTTTTTAAGATACTATGAATAAAAGGAGTCAAACTGCAATATTATCTTGGCCTCTATCAGTCTCTGTAATTAACATATGCGTTTACTTATTTAGTTATTAAATTATTTAGTTTTAACCCTTTATCATGTTTTAAAATGCCTTTGGCAGAAGGCTTCGGAAAACGTTTTGGGAAAAGATGAAAATACTGATATCTAGTATTTGCCCCTTTCCTCACAACATACTCTACACTCTCTAATACAGATGCAGTCTCAACATTTTTGTCATGTGTCCTCTGCAAAAACATTGAAATTTTGTTGTCTAGTGAAAAGTTAAAAAGGACTAGTTCAATGTAGAAACTCCAATAGTTACACACTTCCTTCTGCAGCAAGTCATATACAGGATGAAACTTACTGGTTCCTCATCATCTTCACCAAATACATTCACAGTAGAAATCTTTCCACTCTGTTTCTTTGAGTTTGGTACAAACAAGCCATACCTATTAAAGGAGAAAATGTATTTAACCCAGAATTGTAGTGATCTTGCTAAAACGACACTCTCTATATATATTCACCTCTGCCAAATAACTTTTTTTTTCTTAAATGAGCCAAAATAAAAGCATATGCAGACACAGAGAAAATGATACAAAACAAAGTAAGACTCTTTGATAGTGTGGAAAACATAGCGGGGGAAAAGAGATGCTGGTTGTCAGCCACTCTCCATTTCCCATGATATTTTAAAGAGGCCTCTTCCTAGGTATCCTCCGAGTATGCTTTTTCACGCTACACAATAATCACGCACCGCTGATTGCCGACCAAATACGTCATCTACACAAATACCCTTGATGTCATACGATAATTTTAGCGTCTCCATCCGATGATCTTTCGCTACCTGTAATAATGTCGAAAGCAAGGAATCTTCCGATAAGTTCTTGATCAAATTGTACAATCAGTGTCATTTTGGTACATATTTCTTAACCCCAAAAATTTGAAGGTGAAAGTGACATATTTTTTTCGTTTTCAGTCATCCAACTCGACTGAAAGTTGTCGTGTGTTTTTGTTTACATCTGAGCTACGAGGTCACGTGGCTATCACATAATTATGAATAAATTATGTAGGAAATATGGAGGTCCAAACAGACCATACTTCTTATATAAAACAGAAAAAATGAGAACTGTATGCACTGGACACATTTAAAATTCTGTTGCAGCATCTAGCGACCTAGAGTAAAAGATCTTTTTTATTGCCCTTGCCATAGTGTTCCATGTGCACCTGTTGAAGAGTTAACTCTATAAAGTATTTAAAAAACGAAATTTGTAAATATGTTCATTTCTTTGACTCAAAAACTGTTCGCTATTTTCAGATATCTTTTTGTTTAATTTTTCAAGAGTTTCAAACTTAAAACTTATAGATTTCACCGTTTACAAACTCTGTTTCAAATTGATAAATAAGTTAGAATTATGACCCGTTTTGTCCTCCATACAAAACTCAATTTTGAAAGTGCGTGACTATTGATGACGTAGAGGGCAAACCGCCATATTTGTATTGGACTTTCGGATTGACAACTACAGTGAATGACAAGCGGCTTCTTAAATTCTCAATTGTAAAAAAGAATAGATTAAAGTTAATATAGATAAGAATAGGGATTTTTTTGTTTGACCTTTTTGCTTATTAAAAAATAAGCCGCGAAACGTTAGGTGCGTGATTATTGCTTACACTGGGCTATAGTTAAAAACTTGGGATTGTTTGGTAAAATGATTAAATCAGAATGCGTCATTGAAAGGGTTATCTCGAATTTTGCCGTTCTAAGAAGTTTCTCTTTTTCCATATGATTAAAGGTTGTTAAGGCATGGGATTGTTTGGAAAGGGATAATAAAACTCATAAAAGTACTGAAGATATACCCCACCCACAACTACAACAGCCGCTTCGTCAACTTTACGTTGCATTTTGATGCCAGACAAAAACAGCAATAACGTCAATTAACAACGATTTGGTGCACTAACAGATACTAGATAGAGTGCTTTTTCGAATACAAACACATTGTGGAAGCTTTTATCTAAACGATTAAATGAAACTTTCGAGAAAAAAAATCACTTTTTATCGGGCGCAGCCATGTTGACGATCGCACAGGTTTATAGATCGGCTTTTCATTGGTTGAAAATATTTCAATAACAACAAACACGCCCACTTTTCATACAGCATGATGATAAACGACCCAGTGGAAATATTTAAGCGGCAAAAACTTGGTAAGTCAATTCAAAAGGGCAAATTACAAAAGAATAAATACTATTTCAGACTTTTTCTATCTGAAGTACACTTTTACCTTTTGTAGCTTAAACATGCTTACTGCCCGTCCCAACCAAAAGTATAATTTTCAGGCGATATATCTATCAGACTGGACGGTGACGGATAAAACCTTAATCCCTAAAAGCCCTGGAACTGACTTAAAAGCTATTTTTGCAAACAGTGCAGATCAGGATCAGACTGCACAAAACGTACAGTCTGATCTTTGATCTTCACTGTCTGCTGCTATGTTACACTTTTTAAAGCAAACAACCTTTAAAAAGCACTATTTGGGCTTTTTTTTTTTTTCGATTTTAAAAAAGGTCAAGATTATTAATGCAGTGCATTAAGAGTTAAGGTCAAGACACCTATTGTTTGCTGGGTAAAGATTTTAACTGTCAGTTGAAATTTTTAATGGTTCTGCTTCAGGTTTGACGCTAGGTATCTCACTTACCCTACTTGCTATCATGGTGATCTTAGCCATTGTTGTCTACAAGCCTAGAAAGACGAACAGACTCGCAACACAACGGTCTGAAGATAGTTAGCGATCGTGTTTATAGCATGTATGTGACTGAAAGTGGAGAACAACACCATTCAAACAACAGTGATGAATGACAATTTTACTGTATGGATAACACAAATCTTTAGAATTCATGTATCTATAAATATTCTTTAGCAAATCTGTTGGGTACCAGTTCGCACTGGAAGAATTGCAGCCTTATCTGTCTGTCTGTCTGTCTGTATGTCTGTCTGTGCCTCATATATCGAGATCACTTTTCCTGCCTGTCTTTCTAGACCTATAGATCTACGGATGTTATCATTTGGTTAATTTAGTTTAGTTAGTCTATCTACATATTTATTTTACATCGATTTAGAAGCAAGTTCTTACAACTTATACTAATCTCTCGCGATTCTGCTTCCTAGGGACTACACCAGTACTCGTACCGAATGTGTTTTGGTTGTGATGGTGAAAAATAGAAAAGAATGCCAAAAAAGTCGACGATGTAGATCAAGATCTGACTGCTTCCTTCTGTGTAGTTTGATCTTGATCTACAATGTCCGCAAAAGGTGATCGAGTTGCGCTTAGCAGCCTAAGTCATTTGGTTAACCTGTCTGGAATTACCGAGTCGGCTGTTATGTAGAACTCTCACGCTATCATTATAAATAAAGCCCAGATGGATGCTTTGGACCTGGAATCATGTCCGACCAAACAATCCCTGGTTTTCACGATCCTGGAATACAGATCTAATCTTCGAAGAGGAGAAATGAGACCTGCTTAAGCAACAAATTTCTCTAAACTGGTGATCATAGTTGAGTGAATTGCACGAGGTTGCGTTTTATTGGGTAAAGCTTTTTTTTTTTGTTTTAAATTCAAAGTAACGGTTGTCGCGTAGGAAAGTGGTTCGGTTCTGTACCCAGGATGCCCATATCAGATAGATGAGTATTTATAGAATGCCATCTAGCGGGAGATAATGGAGTGTTTATAGAATGTCATCTAGCGGGAGATAATGAGCTAGTTTTGATGACCTGAAACATTATTCGGTTTGTAGCCGAGTTTTGCCGTGGGCACGTTTAGTAAATCGCCAAGAGTCCCAGAAGATCACATAAGGTTTGTGGAATAGTAAAGGCTTAATATACATCGTCATGAAACCATATGCTATGTTTACCAAGGTCTGCGGTTCGGTATTCCCTGGAGATCGGTTTAACTACTCCAAAACAAAAGTCATCGGCACTGCCCTTGTCGTTCTATTTAAAAACCACGAGGAAAAGTTAACTCTTTACCAGAGGAGGTAATTTTGGTCTGTTGAAATTGAAAGAATTTGCAGACGAAAACTTTAGAGTGGCCAAAAAGGTGGTATTTTTATCTGAAAGGAAACAAAACACTGTAAAATAGAGAAAATGCTCGCTATGAGCGTTTTCTCCTTTTTCCACAGTGTTTTTCAAACGCCTTCACACCAGAACCGTAAAAAACACGGCTTATATGGGAAAGAGCTAATGGTGTATTCACGTGACTTTCATCTTTATTCCAGTTTTATCACGACGACTGGTCAAGTTCTCGTAATCTTTCTGGGTTCCACAAGCTGCTTTTCGGGCTTTACAGTACACTGCTCAAGGATAGGTGTGTGGTATAAAATTACCCTTAACCCATTACCACACAAGCCCTACTTTTGACGCCCCTGTGAAAGAAGCCTTTTGAAAACACTGTGGGAAAAGGAGAAAATGCTGGTAACCAGCATTTTCTCCTTTTCCCACAGTGTTTTCTACCCTTCCCAGAACAAATTTCAATTTTTCAGTCACCTTTATTTTGTCGTCTGCAAATGCTTTGAATTTGGACCAGTCTAAAATTTTCTCGTGTGGTAAAGAGTTAACCACACACTCGCAAGGGTTAACGACCCCGAGAAAGAAAGATTTTGAAAACAATGGGGAAAAGAGGGATACTGCTGCTAATCCATGGCAGCCTTTTCTCCCCTTTTCACAATATTACAATTGAAGCTTTTGGCAAAAATTAAAAAAAAAAACTTCCTGAAAAATGTAAACAGCAATGTTTTTGTTAAACCTGTCTTTGAAGCAATCTGAATAATTTCATATGAAATCTCAAATATAGGTTAAATAAGAAGGAGAAATCCATTATTATGAAAGAAATAAGAAAAGTAGCTTTAGGCGAATTTCATTCTCAGACGGACTGTTGCTCTCCGTTTCACGAAACTTTCCCCCATGTTTGTCTAACTCACTGTGACACGACAGAATCTTAGATTGGTCGAAATTCAAAGCATTTGCAGACAGAATTAAAAGCAGTTCATGCAATAGAATTGTCCTCAGAAAGTGACAAAACATTGTGGGAAAAAGGAGAAAATGCTTACCAGTATTTTCTTCTTTTCTCGCTATTGTTCTGAAATGTCCCTCCCTTTAAGAGTCGTTATAAGATAGCACTGGTTGGCAATGGGCAAACGAATTCGATTTGTATCAAATCATTTTTTCCGTATCACCAAATTTACCCTGTCTTAAAACTATAAAGTTTAGGCGTTCCTCAATTCCAAACATCTGAAATCGACACATACAGATTTGTTGTTGACAGCTTAAATTCTATGACAGAAAACAATACCGCAAAAGGAGAAAATGCTGGTTGCCAGCATTTTCTCCTTTTTCCACAAGGTTTTCATAAAACACAAAATTTGGAACATTCTAACGTTACTACACGATAAAATTCTAGACTTTTCATAGCTGATAGCAATTGCAGACGACAAATCAAACGTGGATAACAAGACTGATTTTGTCTCCGAACGGGACAAAGACACTGTCTAAGGAGAAGGAGCAATGCTGTTAAGGTAGTGTACCCGTAATAGAAAACAGCTATGTTGTTAAGGTAGTCTACCCGTAATAGAAAACAACTATTTTCACTGTAGTATTATCGTACAAACTTTGCTACGATTAGAAATGAGTATTATTGTACTACTTTAACTGAGCCACTTTTTTCTTCTTTTTTTTTTCTTCATAGAATTATGATATATAAATCTAAAACCACTGTATTCTCATTACAAAGGGAGATACTAGTTACCTCCCTTTTCTGGAAACTAACAAAAGTATCAACAAATAATTTCAAGATAGACATCAAAGAAATTTCTAGTCGGTTGTGCAAAAGTATTTTATCTGTATTTATAAATCCGTATTTATCAACAGTCAAGAAATTTTATTCCATGCTGCACTAGAAGTGTTATGGTCTACTACCTTAACTACTAATTTTGTTTTACCTATTTTTTCTAAAAGGATTTCTAGATAACTTTTGAAATACGAAATCCATTATTTAACCTTCATTGTGGGGGCCCTGCGTGACTCACTGGTAAAGTATAGAACTAGTAACCTAAATGCTCCGGGTTTAAACCTCGCTGCAACCACTGGTTTTTCGTGGAGTGTCCTTGGGAAAGACGCCTCTAAGCTCTATTTTAGCCCTGGTGAATCCCAGGACATACAAAATTAACTAATTTTTTTACCAAACAATCCCTGTTTTTTATGACTCTGACATAGAAGCCTTTTGAAAACATTGTGAGAAAAGGAGAAAATGCTGGTAACCAGCATTTTCTCCTTTTCCCACAATGTTTTCAACCCTGCTGGCAACAAAGTTCAATTCTTGAGTTATGTTTATTTTGTCATCTGCAAGTGCTTTCAGTTTGGACCAGTCTAAAATGTTGTCCGGTTTGGTAAAGAATTAAGTGAGCTGTCGGCGTGATATGAGTGAAATAATATTGAAAGCGACGTAAAACACCATTCAGTCAATCATCGACTTACTTTTTTTATTGTTTCATTCTACAGTAATACCTTCTCTGCTTCAGAATTTGTACTTAATTGTTTCAGAGGTTTATTTATCTTCACGCCTTCAAAAGATCAATTTACGTATTTACCACCGCGTAATTTTCCGAGCGCGGGAAAACTTAGTAAATAAGTCGTTAATGTCTCCCCTAGATGGCAGTAGTAGTCACCGGAAATTGTCTGACACTTTACCAGATGACAAAGTTTTAGTTTTTCACAAATTGAAAAAAACAATTGCAGATAACAAGCAAAATGTGACCAGAATGTACAGAATTTACCTTTAGAGGGACATGAAATTTTGCAGAAAAAGGAAAAAAAAAGAAATTTTGGTAGCCAGTATTTTCTCATTTTCCTGTGTTTTCGAAAGAATTCACCTTCATCCTTTGCCACAATATTCCTCTGGACTTTTAATGACCCAGAGGAAGAAAGATTTTGAAAACTTTGTCGGAAAAGGAGAAAATGCTGGTAACCAGCATTTTCTCCTTTTCCAACAATATTTTCTACCCTATTAAGAACAAAATTTGTCATTTGGGCCACATTGAATTTGTCGTCTGCAAATGCTTTCATTTTGTACCAGTCATTTTTTTGTCGTATGGTAAAAAGTTCAGGGTCGTGAAATCAGAAGATTGTTTTGTAAAAGTTAAAGCTCGCAGACATTGCTTGAAGGCGACGGGAACGCCACCTACACGAGGTTACACACATTATGAATATTACATGTATATAATTTTCAATGTTTTGTTTCGGCGAATTATTTAAAACCTACTGTTAGATAATTGTACTTGTATATCTGACTGACAGAACGACCCATGTGCACCCAAATAGAGTCTCAGTAGTAGGCCTAATAAACAGATAGAACCTTTTATTATAAAGGGGAGGGGACACGGGCGGGGCAGCGGGTTGCTGTAGGGGGAGGGGGGACGGTCTGCATGGCTCATTGTTAAAGTGTAGGACTCGCGACCTGGAGGCACTGGGCTCGAGCCTACTACCGTCACACAATCACGTACGAGTATACAGTCCTGAAACTTATACCAGTACAAAACTGAGTCATGTTGATGAACCAAATTACTACTCCTTAACCCATTAATAGACAATCCCGAGTCTTAACTCGGGAAAAAGAAGGCTTTTGAAAACATTATGTGAAAAGGAGAAAATGTTGGTGACCAACATTTTCTCCTTTTCCCACAATGTTTTCTACACTTTCAAAGAATTATCCCAACATTTGACACGCATTCAAGTTGCTGCCTAAAACTTTGTTGTCGCGGAAGAGTTAACGGTTAACAGGTACACAAGTTCCCAGCTGGTCCGAACAAAAATAAATAATTTCATTAATTACGGAGGACCAATAGCCATGGCTGTATTCCAGTTCATCAAATATTCATCAACAGAGTCGAATTTTGACGAATTGCATGTCCATCGGTTCGTGTCGCTGTTTGAAACCTTGGCTTTATTCCCTTAAATTTGAAATTAAAACTGGAAGACTTAATGGTACCCATATAGATAATAGGCATTGTAAAATTTGTTACTTTTCAGTTTGAATTTTTGTCCAGGCCATAACTTCCAAACTATAGAAGCTATTACTTTGGAACTTCATACACTGATAGAACACATTATGGAAAAGTGCAGTTCACCATAACTCTGCCACCTTTATTTTCTGAGTTATTGCCCTTTGTTAATTTTCACTTAACAGGCCATAACTTCCAAAATATGAAAGCTATTACCTTGGAACTTCATACACTGATAGAAGCCATTATGGAGAAGTGCAGTGCACATGCAACATAACTCTGCCACCTTTATTCTTTGAGTTACTGCCCTTTGTTAATTTTCAGTTTGGATTTTTATAAAAACCATAACTTCCAAAATTTAAAATCCATCATCTTGAAACTTCAAAGACTAATAGAACACATTATGAAGAAGTGCAATGCATAAGAACCATAACTCTGCCATCCTTCTTTTTTGAGTTATTGCCCTTTTTTAGTTTTCACTTTGAATTTTCGTCTTGGCCATAATTACTAATATATAAAAGCTATGATCTTGAACCTTTAAAGACTGATAGAACACCTTGTGGATAACAGCAGTTCACAAAATCTGTAACTGTGCAACCCCCTATTTATATAGTTATTGTCCTTTAATATTTTTCACATATCATGGAGAATAACTACTCTTCATTCATGGCCCATCCGCCATTTCAAATCATTTCACTGACAAGCCCCTTCGGGCGTATATGCGCCGCTTTGCGAAGCTCTTGTTTGCTTTGTGGTCCAAAATATGCGCGCTTAAGACGAAAACACATTGAATATATATAACAAGACCGATTACTAATTATTCGTTAACTTAATGTCATTGTCAACAACTATTGCCGTTTCCTAAATAAGTTTCTGAAATAGTCTTTAAAGACCCAGTGAAGTCCTAAAATAGGTAATTTTCACCTTTTATAACCCATCAAGCGTGTCAGTTACTGCATTTGTTGCCATGATTTACTGGCGTGTGCGATATGATATGCATGGAGAATGCCTTGATTTCAGAGGCACCATTGACCGAAACAACCTTCGTTATCATTCGAGTATATTCGAACTAGGTTTTCGAGAGATTCATGTGATAACATCACACTTTAAGCAAATGTCTGGATGGCCCTGTTCGCATGTTGTATGCCATATAATTTGGTGCCTGCAAATAGTTTCAATTTGGACAAGTCTGAAATTTCGTCATGAGGAAAAAGGGTTGAAAAGGTAAAATATTCGTGTCAGCTATTTGGGATCAACCCCCTTTCCACTTAATCAAAGATAGAAAAATACCAGGGAAAAAAAAGAAATTTGATATACACAGAGTCCATAATGCAAAAATGGCGTCAACAACAATGATGTCTGCATTTATGATCTACAATAAATTCACCCCCAACATCAAATTACGGTGGCGACAGGCGCAAAAATTCTTTCTGTCTTTGGAATAACTGCCCCATGTTTATTACCCGCGTATGATCTGTGATGAAATTATGAGAGTTCATACGTCTGTACGTGATAAGAATCGAGACAAAGCGCGAATCGTCCTTTCGCGCAATTTGAAACTCATTAGAACGGCATTTTCGCCGGCCTTAATTATCGACAATAAGCCCCCAATTACCCTAGCATGAATTTCATCCAATTTTCTCTTTGCTTATAATCATAGCTAATTGTTTCTTTTCCCTCATAGTTCAAGGCAATGTGAAATGAAAGTTATTGGAAATATTGCAGAGTGTTTTCTTGTTAAGGCTTGTAAAGGGAGTCTGAACCCTCTAAAACATAATCCAGACTTTTAACACCCCTGTGAAAGAAGCCTATTGAAAACATTGTGGGAAAAGGAGAAAATGCTGGTAACCAGCATTTTCTCCTTTTCCCACAACGTTTTCTTCTCTTCCTAAAACATATTTTAATTCTTAGTCACATTCATTTTGTCATTTGCAAACGCTTTCAATTTGGACCAGTCTAAAATTTTGTCATTTGGTGAAAGGTGTAAAACCGTTTGCGTGGCTTAATTCTACTCATGCACCGTGCTCTGTAAAAAAGGCATTTTATGCATCTGCAAAATGTATCGACCCAGGCCAGCCTGCGCAATCCACGCAGGCTGACCTGAGTAGAAACTTTTTGCTGATGGTCAATTTTTGCGCAGGCTTACATGTATCGAAACACTGCGATTTTTCTTGGTCAACTTTTTCAAGGGTTATGAGAAAAGGTGGATTTTATGGATTCATAGCGTTATCTGCGCATGTCATATTCTTCGAAGATTCGACCTGTCTTATATGACGCATCACCCATTCCCCGATACTTGGGAAAGTAGGGCTTATACCGAACCTAAACCCAAGCCTGTAGGGACTGTTTAAATAAATGGCCGGTCTATATGTTACCTGCTAGCTGATCTTAACTGAATAAATTGCACCAGGTAGCGTTTTACTGAGTAAAGGTTTATTTTATTTTTAAATTCAAAGTAACGGTTGCCCAGAATGACCATATTAGATAGATGTGTATTTGTAGAATGCCATCTAGCGGGAGATACTGGGATTCATAGTCACGTGATGACTTGCTCGGTGTAATAGATCACGGAGATGTATTAATAGGCACTCTTATGTACTAGCAAGGCTCATATATTAATCGTACGATTTTGAACTTAACATGGCCCACGCCACCCCGCTTTTTGACTTCTTTTCTTTTTTTTAAATCCCTAAACCGCTGAATAACTTGAGTGCAATTTTCAAACTGTAATAAATCCCTGGAGTGATTTCAAAGATCGTATTCCTTAAGAAAGTATCCCTATATCGGACAGTACAGATTCAAGATCAGACTGTACGTGTTTATGTAGTGTGGTATTTTTATTTATATTATCCGGAAAGAACATACGTTTGAACTTATTGTTTATTTTTTAGTATTTTAGTCTTCTCCTCCCAAACCCCACCCCCAATCCTCCCCAGCGTTCACTGTCTGATAATAAATAGAATATCCGCCCGTTGGAAGGTATCAAATGATTGCTTACTACATAATAGACCCCAGCTTAACACTTCACTAAGCAATATAAATTCAGACCTGTCCAAATCGCAGATATTTGCAGAAGACAGTTTAAATCAAACTCAAATGACTTGATCAGTCTTTGAGATGGTGGAAAACATTGTGAAAAAAAGAGAAAATGCTGGTAAACAGCATTTTCTCCTTTTTCCACAATGTGTTCAAAAGCTTTTTATTGTTCTATATTGGTTCATGCTCAGGATTGAGTGGTAAAGGGTAATTTATAGTATAAGAATAAAATGGCGCCAAATCAACATTACATATTAACTATATGGACCTATTGCAGAAGATACTAAATTTAGGCGCCCCACATCCATATTTTACTGGACATAATAGTAAGTATTGTGCGTTGTCTGCGCATGTCATATTCTTCGAAGATTCGACCTGTCTGATATGATGCACCACCCATCCTTTTATACATGGGAAAAGTAGGGCTTACTCCGAAGCCATTACCCAAGCATGTAGGGACTGTTTCAATAAATGGCCGGTGCATAGGTTACATGCTGGCTGGGTCGCACCAGGTAGCATTTTTTTTTTTGTAAACGTTTATTCTAGTTTGAAATTTAAAGTTACGGTTGTCGCGTAGAAAAGTAGTCCGGTTCTCTACCCGGAATCTCCAAATTATATAGATATGTATTTGTAGAATGCGATCTAGCGGGAGATAATGATGTATTGTGCTGTAATGAGTAAATGTACACACATATGTATATACACAATGCGTCCACAAGCTACAGTATAACGCCTACAGATTGTCACATGGTATAAAGGTTTTAAAGCTCTTGCAAAAAAGGGGCTAAATGTATCTCAATGATGCACTGTGCCAAACCGACTATAGTCATAGTACACTGCTCAAAAAGATGAAAGGATCACATGTCCTGGACTTTCATCACAAGATAGTCTTCTTAAGAACAGAACAATGCATTTTCTCCTTTTCTTACAACGTTTTCTATTCTACTTAAGTAAAGTTTCAATGAATCATGTTTATTTTGATGTCTGCAAAAGCCATCAATTTGGTCAAGCAAAAAAAAAAAATGCTGTTTGGTAATAAGTTGAAGCGAAGATACTAGTAAAGGATATCATGTAATGTGCTGATATGAAACAAAAATGTAACCGCCAAAAACCGATATACAAATTAACGCGCACGCTGGATCAGCGGAAAGTCTCTTTCATGGCGTTCCTGAATGACGCAATACAGTACGTGACCTTTGACTCCGGAGTCCTGACCTGTATCATTAATAATTACGGAAGTGAGATGGGAATATAAAACCTTGCGCTAGCTTATCGACTCTTTGGCAACTTGTTAAAGCGTACTCAAGAGCTCTTCAGATGTTCATTACTATATTGATCAAAGACGATAAAATACTCATTTTCTGACTCGATTCATTCCGAAAGACAAAAAATACTTATTGATAGAAAAAAGAGAGAAAACAGAACACCGTCTCGACAGCTGTAAATTTTATTTTCTCATTTGGACTTCAAAATGATTGTCTTTTTCAGGAAGAAAATATTCTTTTAGATATAATTCATCACATTTTCAAACACTTAACATTGTTTTGTGAAAAATTATTTTTTGTAATTCTTTGCAATAAAAGTGCACGCACCGCAGTTTTTATCGATTAAAGCTATCGTGAAAATAAAATAAATAGCTAAAAACTTGTGCTGACGTTTGCAGACAAAACTTGCCAGAGGACAATATAGAAATTTCAAAAAATATCTTGAAAAAGAAATCAACAAACGTATCAAAACCAGCAGCAACAAAACAAATCCAGAAACAATGAAATATTTCAGCAAAGCAGCGATGATAACTATTTATGTAACAGTGATATTTTTCACCGAGTTAACTTTATCAGTGCGTTTGCGAGTTACAGGAGCTATGCAGGATGGTTCACACGAAATGGACAACACACAAAATGCATTGTAAGTACCTAGTCATTTTTTTTTTCTAAACTCATTACAACCGCTCATGACAAGTAATTCCTCTATTTCCAAAGATAGCTTGCTCAAAATTAAGTTTTACGGCTCTTTAGCTTCCAAAAGCCACTGGGCGTACAAATGATTTACTTTTATCCAAGCGTATTCGGATTATCAACCATGTTCCACGAGAAATATACGGATCAAGATCTATATCTTCATAGGTGTGCTGATCAATGTATATTCCCTGCATATAGGCGCTGATCTATGTCTGTAGCCCCGTTTTTCTGTAAGTGTGTTCGGTCGGACAAACCTTTTCAAATGCTAAGAAAGTGTACGGAATCCTATTTTGTTGACAACTACACTATAAATTCAACAGCTAACTGCAACATGGAATTAAAGAAAAAATTCGAGAGACTGATAAAAAGAAAAGAACAAATACATGTACTGTCATTTCAAAACTATTTCTTTCGAGGACAAACATCTCGGTTTTCACGAACAATATCAATTCAAGATCAGACTGCATTTTATGTGCTGTCTGATCTTTTATCGACATTGCCCGTAAAAGAGCTGAGAGTCACGCTTAGTAGCTGTACGGAAAAGTGAATTAACAATTTTCTTTTTAACCCATTACCACACAATCCCTACTTTTGACGCCCCTGAGAAAGAAGTCTTTTGAAAACACTGTGGGAAAAGGAGAAAATGCTGGTAACCAGCATTTTCTCCTTTTCCCACAGTGTTTTCTACCCTTCCCAGAACAGATTTCAATATTCAGTCACTTTTATTTTGTTGTCTGCAAATGCTTTCAATTTGAACCAGTCTAAAATTTTGTTGTGTGGTAATGGGTTAAAAAAGTGAAATGGATTTTCAAACCGATAATTAAAACCCGAGTGTGGCAATTTTACGGTAATAATTCATTTAGTAAAAAATCTCTTATCAGGCAGTGTGGGTTCAAGATCAGAATGCACGTTTCGCACAGTCCGATCCTGAATCTACACTGTCCGCAAAAGAGCCAGGAACTCCCGTAACAGCCTAACTGATATAGATCCATTTACTGGCGATATCATAGAAGTTGATTACTGAAACCTGTAATGGGGCGATACTATGATAGTCTCATTCAGAAGTAACGAGAAATAATAAATCAAGGAATTATTACAGTGACAAACAAGTTTGTCAAACAATCTGTGAATAAATCCAGTAAATCCTGTTTTAACTCTTTACCAAACGACAAACTTTTGGACTACTCCAAATTGAAACCTTTTGCAGACGACAAAATAAATGTGAATCCAAAAATGAAACTTGATTTGGAAAGGGTGGAAAACATTGTGGGAAAAGGAGAAAATGCTGTTTACTAGCATTTTCTCTTTTTCCCACAATGTATTCAAAGGCTTTCTTTCTCAGGGTTGTTAAAAGTCGGGATTGTGTAGTAAAGAGTTAAAGGCACAACAATTTAGCGAGCACCTGTATAAAGAGAGCATAATCAGGTTCTAAGACAAGGCAATGTCGAGTTGTTCCTGTGTTAAGAAAAAAGGGCTTCAAGTGTCTTTACAGTGACAAATAAGTAATTAAAACAATTTATGAATAAACTTAAACCTGTTTTAAACAGGCCGCCTCTGTTTAGTGAACAACCTGTATTAAACAAGCATACATACGGGTTCTAAGGGAAGACAATTAGATGTTTGTTAAACTGTACCTGATTAAGCGACCACTTGTTTTATGCATCCTTCAAGGACTTGCTAAATACAGCTTCTACTGTATATACTTTGTTACGTGTTAGACCATTGATTTGACAAATCAGGCCGAAGAATATTATGTCTTCTTCGTCGGATATTTATTTTTCACAACCCTGAAAAAGAAGCCTTTTGAAGACATCGTGGGGAAAGGAGAAACTGCTAGTAACCAGCATTTTCTACTTTTTCCAAAAATTTTTTCTAACCTCCCAGAACAAATTTCAATTTTTGAGTCACATGAATTTTGTCGTTTGTAAATGTTTTCAATTTGGACCAGTCTAAAATTGGTAAAGAGATAAGCGTCGCTATCGTTACCGCAAAGGAAAACACAACTTTGAATTTTAGGAGAAACGTGAAAAAAGTGGGGTGTGTTTGTCTCGAGGGTCACAAACTTAACATGTTGAAAGCGCCAAGCATTATCAAATATATATCAAGACCAAAACTGTTCAATCTACAATCTGAACTTTTGACATTGTACGATATTTCTTGAACTAAGTTACAATAAATTCAAGCCAAAGATAAAATTGGGTTGTAAAAATCTTTGTTTTCGTCGCACCATATAGGCGCTCGAAATGTGCAGGTTAGAAAAAAAAGTATCGTGCTTTTTTCCCAATCTCAATTAAAGCTATGAATATCGCAGTTCAAATTAGATTACTGGTTTACAAAAGACGAAGAAAATGGGGAAAGAGAATATCTCGACAAAAGAATATTATGACCCCAATACTTAACGCTTAAGACGCCGAATAAACCCAACGCAATTTTTCGGTCTAAAATAAATTCCTACTAAGGGCAATATCAAGGTTGCTTTTGTGCAGAAAGTCTAATCAAAGATCAGATTGAAGATTGATCAGTTGAGATCAAAGATCACACTGTAAATTTCGTTGACCTACGTCGGCCGTAAAAGCAACCAAAAGTAGCGAACGGCGCTTTAACTCATTACCAAACGACAATATCTTGGGCTTGTCCAAATCGAAAGCATTTGCAGACGACAAAATAAAAGTGACCGAAAATTTGAAATTTGTTTTGTGAAGAGTAGAAAACATTGTGGGAAAAGGAGAAAATGCTGGTTACCAGCATTTTCTCCTTTTCCCACAATGTTTTCTAAAGGCTTCTTTCTCAGGGGGGCGTCAAAAGTAGGGATTGTGTGGTAATAGCTTAAGAGTACCATCCTTCAAATGCATGTAAATCGGCAACTCCCGGAAGTGAATTTCGATTCCTTGGCGTTTATGCACCATTTACTATACGAATTCATTTATATACGCATGATTTGATTTGAATGATTTCTGCCTTATATGTGAGGAGATTACATGTTGTATTTGTAGAATCTGGTTATTATTTACATCTTCCAGAGAGTCATCTTTTAACCCTTATGCTGCTAAGTTTGACTCATTGATCTTTTGCGGACAGTGTAGGGCTAGACCAAGATCTGCACGCTCTGTGCAGTCTGATATCAATCTACACTGTGTGATGAGAAGATGTTTTTCTTCAAGCAGTAAGTTTAAAGTAGCACCATTCCCCTCCCCTCTTTTATCTATTTTTTTCCAAATTTATTTATTTTCTTTTTCATCCGTTTGAAAGTCTCATTTAACTCATTACCAAACGACAATATTTTAGATTTGTCCAAATTCAAAGCATTTGCAGGCGACAAAATAAAAGTGACTGAAAATTTGAATTTTGTTTTGTGAAGGGTAGAAAACATTGTGGGAAAAGTAGAAAATGCTGATTACCAGCATTTTCTCCTTTTCCCACAATGTTTTCTAAAGGTTTCTTTCTCAGGGGCGTCAAAAGTAGGAATTGTGTGGTAATGGGTTAAATCATTTAGCAGAATACGGGTTTGGCCTCTTGTTGCCAATGGTGTTTTAGACCACGGACGCAGTGTGGATACAAGATCGTGCTGCACATTCTGTGCAGGTTGATCATGTATCTAGGCAGCCAGCAAAATCACACACATGTAGCTTGAAATTAGCGATTGCTGAATTCTTTTTATAAAAGAAAACACAAAACTTCAAAGTTTTAAAAGACACGCAGTAAGAAAGCTTTGAAAAACATGGCTACAAAATGAGAAAATGCTGGTAACCAGCATTTTCTCATTTTCTCACCATGTTTTCAGGCATTTCAACGGCAAATGCTATATATAATTTGAACCACATCTGATTTTGTAAACGTTTTCAATCTGGGAAATCCGTTTTTTTATTATTATTATAAAGAATTAAAGAGTTCGACAATCCTAAACGATTCTTGTTTATTTTTTTTTTCTTTTCAACTCTTTCCATACCATAGACAACATCAGAAGCATTTATGGACAGTGTAGATCAAGATCAGACTGCACAGAACGTGCAGTCTGATCTCTGACCTGCACCGTCCACAGCTAGATTCTAGATTATGATGAACCTGTCTCCTGTTCTTGCACGGAAAAAGTATTTTTAGCCTTTGAGAAAATGCAAATTATTTATTCAATAGTTGAAGAGTCAACCCGTGGCTTCGTTTGATTACTGAAATGATGATAATTACAGAGTGGTGGTTGAAAATTAAATAAAGAGATTGCCACACAATCCCTATACTTTTGTCGATCCAGAGCAAGAAGCCTTTAGAAAACATCGTGGAAAAAGGAGAAAATGCTGGTAACCAGCATTTTCTCCTTTTCCCACGATGTTTTTCCACCCTTCGCAAAATAAATTGCCCATTTTCAGTCACTTTTATTTTGTCGTCTGCAAATGTTTTCGATTTGGACAAACCTAAAATTTTGTCGTTTGGTAATGAGTTAAACTGAAAATTCCGAGGAAGGGGATAGTTGCTAAATATGGATTTTATATTTTTCTTTCAATAACATTTTCGCCTATTTTAAAGGTCAGTTCGTGATTCTTTTACTCTTGTGTAGATCAAGATGAGATTGGATAGAATGTATATATGATCTTAATCTACACTTTAATATTAATTGTGATCTGGTAAAAAGGAGCTTAACCCTTTCCCAAACGACAAATTTTAATCTCTTCAAAACTGAAAGAGTTCGCAGACGACAATTTCAAATTTGATAAAAATGATAGAAAGTTCTCCAAATGAGTAGAAAACACTGTGAGAAAAAGAGAAATTGCTCGTTACGAGCAATTTCTCCTTTTCCCACAGTGTTTTCAAAAGACTTATACTGCAGACACGTAAAAACACGGGCTTGTTAGGGAAAGGGTTAAAGCATCTTCATGGTGCATTATACACAGCAAATCATTTCACAATAACAGATTCATAAAACACATTTCGCGTCTAACAACCGTCTAAATTATAAGGTAGACTGGTAGGTGGACATGCAGAAAATTGGCCCATAGCAAAAAGCTCTGACGCAGGTCAGCCTGCGAGGAATGTGCATATATTGTGAGAAATTCTGGATAGGTGTTTCCGGAAAAATATGAGGTAGAGTGGTCATTGGACATGCAGAAAATCGGCCCAAAGCAAAAGGTTCAGACGCAGGTCAGCCTTCGCGGAGGGTGCATGATTATATTTTTAAAAACTCTGGATAGGTGTCTCCGGAAAAAATTCTTTTGACTGACGTTGTTCCTACGCACCTAATATTCGGAGGTAAAAACGGTAAATTAAATTTTTTAGGAAACAATCCCATGTTTTAAAAGCCCTGAGGAAAAATGTTTGTCAAAATATTGTGGGAAAAGGGTAATAATGGTACCGAGAGAGATTTCGGAATCAAAATCGGAATCATTTTATGAAATGGAGAACGTGCTAATAAACTGATATTTGCTCCTTTCTCCAATGTTTTCTCTTATTTCAAAGTTAAATCCAATTATGAGAGAAATTTTATCTGTCCCTTTCTATTATACGTGCAATATGGACGGGTCTTAAATTTTGTCGTCTGGGAAAGAGTTAACCCATTACCACTCAATCCCTACTTTTGACGACCCTGAGAAAGAAGCCTTTAGAAAACATTGTGGGAAAAGGAGAAAATGCTGGTAACCAGCATTTTATCCTTTTCCCACAATGTTTTCTACCCTTTAAAAAACAAATTTCAAATTTTCAGTTTCTTTTTTTTGACGTCTGCAAATGCTTTCGATTTAGACAAGCCTAAAATTCTGTCGTTTGGTGATGAGTTAAATTGCAGAAGTTTTATTTTGGCGGACTCCGAATTGCAGACGACCGTCAGCCTATCTAAAGCAGACGACAGAGATGCAAATTATTTAGCAGTAAAGAAGGATTTATGTAATTCGGGGTAAAATGTCGCAAATAAACCTTTCGCGGGGCACTACTTTTTTTTGTTCGTGAATGGCTGAAATTCATTTGCCATTCATTCCATAGTGGTTGCCTTTTTTCTTCAACTCGGTTTGTTTAAAATCTTTTACAACACAATTCCGAGTCTTAGTTTAGTTTAAGCATACTTTATTTTTCATCGATTTAGAAACAAGTTTTTATAACTTATACTAATCACTCTCGATTCCTCTTCCTGGAAACTACATCAGTGCTCGCGCCAAATGTTTGGGCCAATGAAAAATCCCGAAGTTAATAAACTAGAGATTAACTCTTTACCAAACGACAAAATTTTAGACTGGTCCAAATTGAAAGCCCTTTCAGACGAAAAAATAAACATAACTCAAGAAGTGAATTTTTTTCCGGTAGGGTAAAAAACGTTGTGGGAAAAGGAGAAAATGCTGGTTACCAGCATTTTCTCCTTTTCCCACAATGTTTTCAAAAGGCCTTTATCTCAGGGTCGAAAAAACCAGGGATTGTTTTGTAAAGGGTTAATTAAACGACATTTGAAAACATTTTTTAAAAAGAGGAAAATGCTGGTTACCAGCATTTTCTCCTTTGCATACGATGTTTTGTACCCTTCACAAAACAAATTCCAAATTGTTGGTTACTTTTATGTTTTCGTCTGCAAATGCTTTCGATTTGGACAATCTTGATTTTGTCGTTGGTAATGAATTAACAACTCTGATGAAAAAAGATTTTAAACACATTAAAATGTAAAGGACAGAAAACCGCTATAAACGGCGTCTTATCCTTTTTCCATAATGTTTTCTACCTTTCAAATACATTTTCCATCATTGTGAACGTGAATTAGAACCATATTTAATTTCCTCTCCGCAAACGCTCTCCATTTACACA
This sequence comes from Tridacna crocea, assembly GCA_943736015.1. Taxonomy (NCBI): domain Eukaryota; kingdom Metazoa; phylum Mollusca; class Bivalvia; order Cardiida; family Cardiidae; genus Tridacna; species Tridacna crocea. The sequence continues at coordinate 22,181,944 of OX031067.1, read as the reverse complement.
AGAGTAAGGTTTTGGTGTCTGGTAAAGAGTTAAAATCGTTCCTGTCAGTGAGGCGACCTTGGGTCGATGACGTCATGACTATTTTCTACTAATTAATTATTTCATTTCTTAGAATAAATCTTCCAACCTTTGCCTTTGTCTATAGGTTGCAGTTATTTAACTAATTAATTTGCACTTTCTCTTTTCTCAACATTTTTTTTTTCATCTTGCACTCAATAATTGATTCACAAAGTTATTTTACAAATACCATAAAGAAATTATGTTAAGGTTTATTGGTGAATACTTTTGTTGTATCTTGCCTACGAGTAGTCTGACGATACTCGCACCGCCAGCTAGGATCGAGCCAAGACTTTTTGCTTATCAGTCCAATTCCTTGATTACCGAATCACATAGACCCGAACATTTGTAGGAGAGAATATATATATTTTTTATTCTTGCTCCACTGAATGAATAAAAAGGCATTTTTTCAAAGGATGAAAATTCATTTTTTCTGCAAGATCAATGGATAGTTCGTTCATACTCGATATAGTACAACAGAGGACAGTGTAGAACAAAGATCAGTGTGCACGTTCTGTGAAGTCTGCCATTAATCTATAGTGTCCACATAGGGTTCTGGTGTCGCCTATGGTATGGAAAGAGTTAATGAAGTTGAAAAACAATTGTGGAAAATGACCCATGGCTTTTAACAAACTAAAGATAATTTCTGTACAGTTTCCATACACTATCTACTGATCATTTTTTCTCCATTTGTTGTAAACGAAAGAAGAATGTCAATTTTGAATGATATGGAAAACACTAAGGGCAAATGGAAGAAATGCCAGGGGCAAGAAATTACTGCTTTTCCTGAGCCCCTCTTTTATGAAAACGCATAAAATACTTTCTTTCCTTTCTTTTTCTTCATACTCTGAACACGATACCTGTCAACTACACACGGACTACTTTTGAGACCTACCGGAAGTCTTGCAACCAACCGGAAGTCTTGCATACAAGACTTTATTAAATGGTATGGAAATTATTGTAAGAAAAGGAGCAAATGCTTGCATCATGCGATTGATCTTTCTCCCTATTCTACCTTAAAAAAACTTTCTTTCTTCAACATTATTCATACGTGTAAATATTTTTGATATGCCTGAGCTTCTTAAGCTGTCTATAATAGGGATTACTTTTTAGACTAACGAAAAAGGGGTGCATAACTAATGAAAAGGGAAATATTTTTACTAAGGAAAGAAACTATATTGGTATAGACAATATTGTGGGAGAAAGAGCTATTTCAGGGAACAAGCGACTAATCATTTTTCCACAATGCTCTAAACGGTGTTAACTGCAGAAGTATTAACCCGTATCCTGGTACATATCTGAAATGAATTTTTTCAATTCGATAGTAAAAACCCAACCATTGCTATTTCAAAGTATTGTATTGGAGAATAGTATTTTTCATCGGACAGTGTAGATCCAAGATCAGACTGCACGTTCTGTGCAGTCTGATCTTGGTTCTACACTGTCCGCAAAAGTTCAGTGAGTCGCTCTTCGCAGCCTAAGGGTTAAAAATCTCTCTTAGCTCAGTCCGGGTGAAAATAGGTCTGTTTTTCAATAGATACCTACGTCGTCACTTCTGGCCTACGAGAATTAATCTTGGAGGTTTTTGACGCTCGTTCATTCATCATTCATGAGAAAACCCCTATGAGAAACGACAGAAGAATATCTCTCTCATAAAAAACGCAGACAAGAAATAGGGGAAAAACATAGACCTTCCGGATTGATTGTTTCGCCCCTGACAGCTATCCTATGTAAGATGATTTACGTAGGGTAGGGTCTTTTCCTGGAACGTAATTGTGTTATTAACCCCTGTTTCATGTACAGTCTTCAAATTCAAAACAGTTGCGATTATGCCTAAATTGCAGGCCTACATTGCATTTTTAATATTTAATTATTCCTACCACAATACTGAAGCTTCTCTTCCTGGTGCTAAAAATTGGTAAAGAATTGCCTTTTACGGCGATATCCGATCTTCTTGGTCAACTGCAACGGAATTCTCCATGCATGATCGTCAGGGCCGACTTCTTTCGAGATATTCCGTAAATGATCGTCTTTGCGAATTGCTCATGGTATATTCCGTATCTGATCGCCATGTGCCAATTTTTCCTATACGATCATCCAAACGAACTTCTCTCGGTATATTCCGTATATATATATATATATATACGATCGATATGACTGACTTTTCTAATAATAATCTATTTATATATATTATCGTGTATCCCCTAAATTTGATTGGTGCATCAGTCAGGATGTAAAGTTGTATCAGGCGTGCTTCGATGAACGATTTTCAAAACCATGTGACCAAAAGCATTTCCATTGGAAACCCCCGTGATAGGGACGAGCCAAGATACACTCACGGAATCGCCCGAGATGTGACGAGCGGAATAACAGCGACTTCCAGCGAGTATTTCCTTTCTTTAATATCAGAATGTCATTGCGATATTTGCGACTCTGTTATCTGTAAATTTTATTTACACAAAACCTCTTTCACCCGTTCTTGGCTTTCATGACAAGCGCCATTATTGGGCAATGACGTCATGTCTGTATGCGTGTGTTCTCTTTTGTTAGGGACATGCGCATCTCTGTCCTAGACCCTGTATCGATATCAATTTCTAAATTAGTCCATGACAAAAAAACATTCAATGTACACAAATAGATTGGTTAGTAATAGCTATTTCAAGCATACAAATAGATTGCGTAATATATGTTCAGCCATTGAAAGTACACAAAAAAAGACTACTTAATAATTAATGTAATATCTATATATGCAAGATGTACATGTTTATTTATGTAATTAGCATCGGCTGTTCCATTTCGTAAGTTTTATTTTTGCAGAATAAGCTTGTGTTACAGTTTGCTATGTTATGATACACGAACCATATGGCTTGCAATATTCGAAAAAGGGGCATTCGGACATTAGCGTAAAGTGTCGTCTCGGATTAGCCTGCGCAGTCCGCGCAGGCTAATCCGAAACGACACTTTGCGTTTTTCATGTAATTTTCTGTTTAACGTAAGTCCAATGTAGGACAAAATATAATGAAGTCGTAAAACGCGGTCTCGGATTAGTCAACGTTGACTGCGCAGGGTGATCCACGACAACACTACGCAAATGTCCGAATGCATTTTTTACGAGTGTTGCAAGAAATGGAACTTGTGTGACCAAACACCCACATGTTTTAACTTATCGAAGAGAAAAGATTTGCAAAATATCGTCAGAAAATGAGCAAATGCTTGTAAATGGCATTTTCTTCTTTTCCTACAATGTTTCAACCTTTTTTAAAAAAGAAAATCCCTTTATTAACTAGGACAAGTGGAAAGTTTTGTCGTCGGCACCACTATTCCCCCCCCCCCTCTCCCGCCGCCCCTCTTACACACACACCTTACTTTTTCTGATCGACAGAAAAGGGCAAAATCTTATGCACCTTTGAAAATGTTCTTGCTTTGTTACGATGGCCTCCTAAGAGGTTGTCAAAAACGTAAAAACGCACTACTCTGACCGGGTTGAATACCATCAAGGTTTCGATCCATGTCAGGGATTGACAGGCTGACATGGTCGATACGTTTTGCAGATGTATACAACCACTTGTTTAACTCTTTACCACACGAGAAAATTTTAGACTGGTCCAAATTGAAAGCATTTGCAGACGACAAAGTAAAGGTGACTGAAAAATTGAAATTTGTTCTGGGAAGGAGAGAAAACACTGTGGGAAAAGGAGAAAATGCTGGTTACCAGCATTTTCTCCTTTTCCCACAGTGTTTTCAAAAGGCTTCTTTCTCAGGGGCGTCAAAAGTAGGGATTGTGTGGAAATGGGTTAACAGACCATGCCTCATACAGTTGGAACAGTTGCTGACTTGGTATTGACCGTCTGTCACCCTGTTGACCATTATCTACAGTCTAGAATGATAATGCGGTACTTTCATTTGATGGGATATGCTTGTTTGTTTACCTCTGGGGCTTATAACCCTTTTAATTCATCCTGGGTGAAAAAATGAGCGTCCGCGGCTAGCATAGATCAGGATTAGATTGCACAGAACGTAATCTGATCTCTTATGTGTTCGACCTGCTTTCAGCCATCGGAAGAGGCTGGTGTAATGCAGAGAAATGACCCTCCCCTACAAGATGACCCATGGGTCATTTCTCTACGTAGAGAAATGATCCATGAGTCCTTTTACTACGTAGAGAAATGACCCAGGTCATAATTCTATGTAGACCAATAACCCTCTGGGGGTCAGTCCTCTACGTAGAATTATGACTTGGGTCATTCCTCTACGTAGTGAAATGATCCATGGGTCATTTTGTTGGGAGGGTCATTTTTCTGCTTTACACAGTTTTATATATTAGCCATGCATCTCCTCGATTCCTGGCGCCAATCAAGCCGTCACATACTTATTGATCCATGATATTCACTTTTTTTTTCAACAATCACCTGAGCATACCTGAGCCACCTGAACCTTGGACATACAAAAAATGACCCATATCGAGAAGTTTCGAACCAAGTCAGCCTGTGCGCAGTGTGCAGAGGCTGACTTGGGTCGACACTTTTCGCAAATTAAGCCTACTTTTCATAAAGCAATGCTTAGACTAAGTGCTAATGCACCTAAATACATGTAATTAAACTATTATGTGGACGTGCATCACGAAAAGAAATATAGGGAGGAGGTGGGCTTAGCTCCATACCTGTAAATATTTACAGTTATTTGAGTATTTACAAAAAGCATTCGACAGTCTATCGTATATCACAATTAACGTAGCGATTAGTCTTTACACAAACGACAACATTTTAGACTTGTCAAAAGTCAAAAAAATTGCAGACTGAAATTCAAATGTGGCCGAAGGGAAATCGTTTTGACAAAAGGAACTAAAAGAACAAAGTGGTTTTAGATTATAAATGATAATTCTACGAAGGGAAAAAAAAAGGAAAAAGTGACTCGGTTAAGGTAGTACAATGATACTCATTTTTAATCAAAGCAAATTTGTAGGATAATATTATAGTGAGAATAGCCGTTTGTCATTAGGGGATCACTACCTTTAGTAGGATGACACGGTGATTCCATGGTACTCAGACAGAAGGGATGCTGGAAAAGGCTAGTTGACGTGGGTGGAAGAAAATACATAGATGGAGTATATTTGGGAGACAATAGGGGTATTTTCAACTTGAATTAAGTCACGTTGAGCCAGAATATTAATCACCAATCTTTAAACAAGCTTTTCAGTTCCAGTTCGTGACACCATTCGTTCGTTCATTTATTCATTTATTTATTACCTTTCATAATTCATCCACCGAGTCGCCCTGCCATCCATCCGTCTGTTCATTCATTCATTTATTCTTTGTACTAAACAGACATGAGTCGCAGAGTGTCTCGTTGGGCGTATTCCTTTCACCTGCTCTGGCACAATGTTCTGTGTTCTGAAATGCTGTTCTGGAATGTGCAAAAGGAATACATCAGAACACAATACACAGTTCTGGAAGTATGCTCTGAATGGAGCGTGTTCGGAACATTGTTCTATAACATTTCTAAATGAAAGTACATTGGCATGATGGCTGTTGTAAGAGCTACTGTCTCAGCTGTGTTAGTTGAGGATATGATTAGCTGGAGAGAGAGAGAGAGAGAGAGAGAGAGAGAGAGACGAGTTTACTAAACCCCTATTATGGCATTCATATCGTAAAAATGAACAATTGCAAATTTTGCCATGAAGAATTGTCCGTCTTTCAGCCATCTTGTATCACCTAGCAACCGTTTAGCAAGTGCGCTACACCTCGATTGAAATAGAACAGTCGGAACATGTTCTGAAGAACACGGTACAGTGTTCCGAAATACTTCATTGACCTAGAACATGTTCGGAGTGTTCGGAGTAGCGAAAGGAATACGCCCAATTAGAACAGTCAGAGCATGTTCTGAAGAACACGGCACACTGTTCCGTAATACTCCATTGACCTATATCATGTTCGGAGTGTTCGGATTAGCGAAAGGAATACACCTGATGTCTAAAAGGACAGCAAAAATATGGTTTCTGAATTATAGCGACGTGATAGTAATAACATTTGCGACTACAAACAGTCTGGATAGTAATTCCCGACGGCATTTAACATGCTTTACATAATTTGGAGGAAAAAAAAAACAAACGTAGCGATGATAATAGTAATTACAGCATTGCAAGCGGGAAACGAAACGACCATCCTGCATAAAGAATGTGTCATGTTAACCCTTAGGCTGCTAAGCGCGACTTATTGATCTTTTACGGACAGTGTAGATCCGAGATCAGACTGCACAGAACATGCAGTCTGATCTCGGATCTACACTGTCCGATTGGAAGATACCATTCCCCCCATAAAAAAAATTTTAAATAGCAACAATTGGGTTTTATCTATCGAATTCAATTTTTTATTTTAGTTTATATTTGGCAGGGTGAGGGCTAATCGGTTCGTTCTCGGTTTAATTTTCGAAGGACCGAGCCGGGTAAGGTCAGTCGGTGACGTCACGTGCTTGAAAGATACGGATGGCTGGTTCTAGTCGCAAACTTACCCAAATTCTTTTCCAGGATTGATGATAGTCCTTTTGGCACGATTCATTTGTTTACCACGGCTATACGTTGTTTTTTAAAGCAGCAATTTGGGCGAGGAAGATGTTTTGTGAAGCCCTTGTAAAAGAAACTGGGAACCGGCGGATTGGTGTCCTTGTCTATTCATTTGTACTGACATAATGTTGAGAACTACATACGAGTATCCTCGCAGAGCCGAGGTTGGCTTTTTGTACAATAAAATTGAAGGTATCGAGGGGTATGTGAGTTTGAACACCGCCCCGTCGTAATCCTGACGGTTTTGTTGGTTAAACGTATTTGTCATATTTATAGACGCTTTGTTTGGTATTTCACACACACCCCCTTACACCCCCCCACCCCCCCCACCAAATATGGCCTTTCATAAGATGAAATGAGTCTGAGGGGTTAAAGGAGTCGGGGTCAACGGTGGTAAATACATGTAACAGTAGTGTTTCTTTATGTTCCTTTAACACGTTAGAGACGCACCCACCCTCCATCTGTGAAAAAACTACTATTTATTTCGTGAGTCTGCCCATCTTAGCGAGCCAAGGTTACGATCACTACGTGGATCTTACCTTGGCTGATTGAGCCCGATTTCGAGATTCCTTCGAATCGCCCTCTATTGGATGCTGGTTATACCTCCCCCTCCCCCTTTACATCATATTTCTTAAAGCCAATGAAATATCGTTTTACAAATCGCTTACGAATACACATGAAGCGATAAGCAGACATCCACGTGGGTTTCCATGTTTACCTTCTATTGGAAAGGTACCAAGCTTATTCTATTTTTTATCAAAGATGAAATGCTACGAGCGATTTCATTCGTTGCAGTAAGAACTGGCTGCATCCAATGAAAAAGCGTATCGGGGGAATGTAAAAATCAAGCTTGATCTGCCAAGGGTAGAGTAGCGTAGTAAATTGTCAGCCTTGGCTTGCGAAGATGGTGTGCCAGGATGCCCTTTCCAACCCTCTGTTACAGTATACCTACCGAATGGTTTTGCCAATCAAAAATTGGTCAGCCAAAATACCGTACCTCAAAAGATAGCGCTTGAGACTTGCACTCGACCAGTATCACCATCCTAAGTCTGCGGGTTCGATTCTTTCGACTGGCCAACTAAAGATAACGAATCATGTAGTCTTTCGGATATATGAAACCTAAGACCCGTGTGACTGAGCTTCATATCGGACACGTTAACCTATTACCATACAATCCCTGCTTTTGACGACCCTGAGAAAGAAGCCTTTAGAAAACATTGTGGGAAAAGGAGAAAATGCTGGTAACCAGCATTTTCTCCTTTTCCCACAATGTTTTCTGCACTTCACAAAACAAATTTTGAAATTTTCAGTCACTTTTATTTTGTCGTCTGCAAATGCTTTCGATTTGGGCAAGCCTAAAATATTGTCCTTTGGTAATGAGTTAAATAACCAAGAACCAAGCGTAACTTAGGATGATTTTAATTTAATTTGATGTACGTGGTTGATGTATTTCGTGACTGTTTTAGAGAGCGATACTATGTAAGCTATTTTTTCGTTTCAGTCCTTTTCATATTGCAATTGTTGGAATATAGATAATACATGTTAATATATCAAATAAACTGTGTTTAAACTAATTAAGAATTGGTTTAGTCTTGTATCTTGCAATATCGCCCGTAGCATTAACCAGCCACCTTCTTGTCGGCGTTGCCCATATGGGTATTCGATGACGACGATAGATAAACGAAAAGGTCAATCAATCAATCAATCAGAAATTGTGCACGTTTTACATTTTAAAATTAGATTATGGATGCCATTTAAAAATATATAGTGACTACGTGGTCGGCAGATGACGTGATTCACTAATAAAATAAACAAATTTATGTCTAGTGTTTCATGTTCCGAATACATTCTTACAAAGGTCAGGCTTGTTAAAATACATACTCATAATGTTGTTTAATCTGTTACCAAAATTATCCCAAGTTTTTTCGACCCTGGGGAAGAAGTATATAGAAATATTGTGCGTAAAAGAGAATATTTTGGTAACTGACATGTCCTAATTTTTTTAAAAAAGTTATTTCTATCTATCATTTCATGTACTAATACAACCATTTAAACGATATTTATTTTACGTCTATTCCTGCTCCTAGTTGGGACACGTCTTAAGTTTTGTCGTCTGTTAACCTTGAAGCTGCTAAGCCCCACTCACTGACCTTTTTGCGGACAGTGTAGATCAAGATCAGACTGCACAGAACGTGCAGTCTGATCTTGGATCTACACTGTCAGAGAAGGAGATATTATTCCCCAAAACATACTTTAAAAAAAAAATAGTTTTATGATTTATACTTTCGAAGCGAACATTACATTTTAGTAATTTCACAGGATAAGGGTTAACTCTTTACCAAACTACAAATTTTTAGACGGGTCCAAATTGAAAGCGCTTGCAGACGACAAAACAAATTAAACGCTACTGAGGAATTGAAATTTGTTTCCAACTGGGTTTAAAACATTGTGGGAAAAGGAGAAAATGCTGGTTACCAGCATTTTCTCCTTTTCCCACAATGTTTTCAAAAGGCTTCTATCTCAGGATCGTAAAAATCAGAGATTGTTTGGAAAAGGGTTAAAACTTGCTCGAATGTGTCACCACCAACTGGACATTTTTCTGTGTCTATAGGATATTAAAAAGTACAGTGCAGTTTCAAAATTAGAAAAAAAAAACGCTTTATCCTGTCTTGTGCAGACGTTTTTGTTAGTGCAGACGAACGGTGAAAGTTGAAGACCGGGCTGCAAGTACAATAGAATTTGATATTGATCTACTTCGTTCGTGTAAGATACTTATATTTATGAAAGGGTAGCGTCCCACTGGTGATTTGTAATTTTCCTATTTTTGGAAAAAAGATGCAAATTTACAATTATTGTTACATTGATGAGAATAGGAAACAACGAAAATGGTCTTCCGGGGAAAGTCAAGATACTAAATACATTATACAGTCAACATTTTTTAACCAAAAGACAAATTTCTATACTCGTCTGTATTGAAAGCACTTGTAGACGACATTTTAAATGTGAGTAAAATATTCAAAATTTCTCTGAGAAAGGATTAAAAACATCGTGGGAAAAGGAGAAAATGCTGGTTACCAGCATTTTCTCCTTTTCCCATGATGTTTTCAAACACTTTCGCCCACAGGGTCGTAAAAAAGGCGGTGTTGTTCGGCAAAGGATTACCTTACAAGAAATGACAGCACACTAGAGTTTTGAGATAAACCATTGACATTTTCAAATATGCTCAACAAAAAGGTGAATGAGCGATGTCTGACGGTACTAAATTGTATAAACACAATTAGAACGTTCTTATACAAAATGTCTTCTCAATAAGAGGTGCCGTGCAGACGCGAAAAAGAGAAATCTACAGTTGTAATGTAAAAAATCTAAGTGCAGTAATTTATAACCGTTTTCTGATATGCTGCTCTACGGATTAAAGAAAAAATATCATTGAATTACAAGTTGGTTACATTAAAAAACAGAAGCCAGGAGCGGTCAGCAACAATGTTTTCAAATAGTTTATTGGCTTTTAATTTCAATACATTTTGGTACAAGTGAACATACAAGTAAAAAAGCCGCCGCATAGAAACTTCATATTATGCTTTGCATGACGCTTATTTGGCCTTCTTGTCGCTTTTTCAACTCGCGTGATCTCGTCCAGCAGTCTTCTTTCTGTTTTTTAACGAAATTCTTCTTTTTTTTCTGCTGCTTTGATTTATTTTCTTACTTGAAAGATCACAATTATTTGAGGGAGCATTTGTAGACATGGCAAATTTATTTAATAAATATTTTTCTGATATTCGTCATATAAAAATAAATCATGCCTATTTCCTCTTTCGGTTTTTTGACTTCGCTTTATTTACAAAACCATGACAAAACAGACTGTGTATCAGTACAATTTCGCAAGAAAAATGGATTTAGACAGCAGATTCTGTGGCAGTCTACCTTTTAAACTCCCCACAGTTGGAGAGGTCTGATAACATGTAAATTTTAACTTTTGCAATCTTAATGCTCGTGCAGTTTTGTATCCCTCTATCAATACACAGTGCAATTTTGCGTTATTTGGCCATTTTGACATTCCCCAAATTTAAATAATCTATGCCAACCTGTCTTTTATTTTGGTTGGGTCTAGCACGGTTTGTTTGTTTTTACATTTCTACTGTTACATCTTGGCGGCCTGTTCAGGTATTAATTCGTTCATAGTGTCTCTTTACCTCTTTTTTGTTCATAATAGTTTTTTTCCATGCCACAGGCTACTTTTCCGCATGGACATAGTCGAAAAAAATGTCTTCCTTGGCTCAGTGGTAAAGTGTGGGACCCGTTACCAGGACCCGTATTCACCAACCATTCTTGAGAATATTCTTAGTCTTATTCTCCAAGGTTTTCAAAATTGGTAACTAACACAACTTCTGATTGGCTAAACCAAATGGTTTAGCCAATCAGAAGTTGTGTTACTTACCAATGCAGAAAATTATGCAGAATACGAACGTTCTTAAGAATGGTTGGTGAATACGGGCCTTGGAGGTTCGCATTCGAGCCGCCCTTGATGCACTGGGCTTTTCGTGTGAGCTTCCTTGGGCAAGACACTCTGTAGCCATAGTCTTCTACTGGCTTGACCCAGGAAATACATGAATATGTGAGCTGTCGACGTGATATTTTTGAAATAATGTTAGAAGCAGCATAAAGAAAAAACAATTCAACCAATCAAACGAAACAATATTTAGCAACTATAAAGAAAGATAAATCTTGCTGCAACGAAGATTATCAATCATTGTGGTTCGAACCAGAGACGCCTGGGTAACAAGTCCTAGCCTGACCGGGTGAGTCACAAGGCCTGGAGTTCTACTCTTGTAAAGCAGTTTGGAAGGAAAGTCATACCTTTGATAATGGCGATGAAACACAGGCGTTTTCTTTTCTGGCCAACTCCGCCATGTATAATTAAACTGTAATATACGAGACCAGAGCTACAGATAGTGATTTTGATATCGAAATTGAAAATATTGATAATTCTCCACTAAACCCTATGTAGTGGGCACTTATTAGAATCGTCTCATCGAGACAATTTCAATGAGTACCCACAACATAGGGATTGGAAGAGAAATAATGGATTTAGAATGCCATCAATCTTTTATCATGAGCTCTCCAAGACAATTATATTACATTATACGCAGAGCGAATTTCGTTACAAAACTAACGTCTGTGGGATGAAAGAATGAATTCCGCTAGACAAAAATGCGTAAAAAAAAATTTCATCAACAAAAATGTGTAAGAATTGACAACGTTCTGGAGCTTTGCGAAAAACCAATGACAATTTAAAAGTGCATCACAAAAAGGCGGGTCGGCGTCGTCTGCCAAATATATGTGTTATTGAACCCCAACAGGGCCAGGAACTGCTAAACTTGTTACAGTGTTTAATATAGATTGAGATCAGACTGATTCTTTGCGAACAGTATTGATCAAGATCACACTGCACAAAACATGCAGTCTGATCTTGAATCGTCAGTATCCCTTATGCTGTGAAAAGATCTGGCAATGTCGAAATAAATAAAAACATGAAATTTCAATACTAAATTAACCCATTACCACACAATCCCTATACTTTTGACGCCCCTGAGAAAGACGCCTTTAGAAAACATGGTAACCAGCATTTTCTCCTTTTCCCACAATGTTTTATACCCTTCACAAAACAAATTTAAAATTTTCCGTCACTTTTATTTTGTCGTCCTCAAATGCTTTCAATTTGGACCAGTCTAAAATATGGGTTAAGACTCTCTTTTTATCAGAGAGTTAATTCCCTTTACATTCTAACCCTCTACATCCAAGTTTTAACGACCCAGAGAGGGAGAGAGTGAGAGCGTTTGAAAACATTATGAGAACAGAAGAAAACGATAGTAACCAGCAGTTTCTCCTTTTCCAACAACGTTTTTTTTTTCTACCCTTTTCAAGTTAAACGTTAACACTAGAGTCACATTTTATTTCTCTTCTGCAAAATGCTTAGGGCTTGGGTTTAAGTCAATATTTCGTCGTTTGGTACAGAGTTACGTCTTTTCCAAACGACACTATTTAAAAGTTAATGAAAGCATTGTGTACCAATAGAAATGTGGTCAAAGTAAATGGAATGATGTTCGAAAAGGTAGACAAAAAACATGGAAAAAAGAAATAAGAAAACCTAAGTAATCTGAACCATTTTTCTCCGTTTTTAACTTAGTTTTCAAAACCCTTCACCGTCATGAAAACCGGGAATCGTTTGATAAAGGAGTAAGATATTTTTTTCAAGGCGCTTTCGCAATGATATGTGCCCTGAAGTCAAAGAACAATTCTACGGGTGCAATTAACAGCAAGGATTTGCATTAATTTATTACCGCTTTGCTGCAACCAGCTCTTTCTTTCTCTGACTTAATTTCATTGACAGAACTTTGCATTAACTTTTTACCGAACGACAAAATTTTGTACTGGTCCTAAATGAAAGCATTTACAGACGACAGAATAAAAATGAGAAAAAATTTGAAATTTGTTTTGTGAAGGGTAGAAAACATTGTAGGAAAAGGAGGAAATGCTGCTTTGCAGCATTTTCTACTTTTCCCACAATGTTTTCATCAGGCTTCTTTCACAGGGGTATAAAAAGTCAGTATTGTGTTTTGAGAAGGGTACACAACACTGTGGGAAAGGGAGAAAATGCTGGTAACTCCTTTTCCCACAATGTTTTCAAAAGGCTTCTTTCCCAGGGGTGTTAAAAGTCGGGATTGCGTGTTGAAGAGTTACACAAAAGGTAGTTCTACAAAGCGCTGTTAACATTTTAATAAAATAAGTCTTTTTATCTGTATGGACAGTCGTCGGCTCTAGAAAAGTCGTTCGGCCATGGGTCGGATTTTGGATTTCCCTAAGTACCTAAAGCACGAGTCGGGGAAGAGGACAAGAGAGCATGTTTCAGATCGGGTAAGAGGGATTTGGGAGACTTTCGCGAGAAACTCCTGAGACCAAGAGCTCTGCAAAAGCAATTTTGGTGTTAAAACGGAGGCCATTTTTGCTTATGAAACTCAATCAGTTTTAGATTTATTTGAAAAGAGAGAAAAGAAATAGTAAAAAACAAATAGTGCGACGAATACCATATTCGACTAAAAAATGTTGGACGGGCCAAGGTTGCCGATAATGACATAATTAACTTATTACCAAACGACAACATTTTAGGCTTCTCCAAATCAAAAGCATTTGCAGACAACAAAATACAAGTGACTGTAAATTTGAAATTTGTTTTAAGAAGGGTAGAAAACATTGTGGGAAAAGGAGAAAATGCTGGTTACCAGCATTTCCTCCTTTTCCCACAATGATTTCTAAAGGCTTCTTTCTCAGGGTCGTCAAAAGTAAGGATTGTACGGTATTTGGTTAAATGACAAAATTCCAGGCCCAGAAGTACTTGTATGTGACTAGTAAGATGTCGATCAAGTGGTGGTATTTGTCTTTGAAGGCATAAAAACATTGAGGGGAAAGCAGAATAATTTGTACTAAACAAGAGTATGAAACAAATCCGTAATACCATGAGTTCGGCTCGTTTTTCTTTATTAGGAATAAATTTTCTGTTGTCAAGTTCGAAAACACACTTGTTACATTTAAAGATTCAGCTCGAATCGGGGACAACAATACTGTTATTTGACGACAACTGAAGACGAAGCCTTTCAAAACACTACTGAGAAAAGAGAAAATGCTGGTGATCAGCATTTTTCCCCTTTCCCAACAACTTCTCCTGGCGTTTCAAAGACAGTCTTCACCGTTTTAGCCATAATTGATTTGTGGTCTCCAGAAAGTTTTAGTGCCGAAATATTCTCCTTCAGAATCCGAAGACTAACCATGCAGGGGCAAACGAGTTGTCGTCGTTGTCTGCTCATGTCATATTCCGTCGAAGATCCGACCCATTATATCCCGCTAGATGGCATTCTACAAATACTTATCGATCTAATCTGGGCATCCTGGGTACAGCACCAAACTACTTTTCTACTGGACAACCGTTACTTTGAATTTCAAACTTAAAGAAACACTACCTGGTGCGATTCATTCAGCTATGATCAGCAGTTTAGAGAAATGTGCAGCTAAAAGAGGCCTGATTTTTTCCTCAAACGTATTGATAAATGCCATTTCCTCCATTGCTACTCTATAGCGCGTATTACTACAATTCCTCCAATATTGGGAGGAGGGTAGTAATGCGTCATATAAGATAGATCGAATCTTCAAAGAATATGACATGAGCAGACAACGAGATCCGATCTGTCTTATATGATGTATCACCCTCCCCAAAGTTGGGGGGATTGTAGTTAAACGCGTTAAAAGTAGCAATTGAGAAAATGGCTATTATCATTTTGAGAAATCAGGCCTGTTGCATCTCCAGATTTCTCTAAACTGCTGATCATAGCTTAATAAATCGCACCAGGTAGCATTTTATTGAGTAAACGTATATTTTAGTTTGAAATTTAAAGTAACAGTTGTCGCGTAGAAAAGTAGTCCGGTTCTTTACCCAGTATGCTTAAATTAGATAGATGTGTATTTGTGGAATGCCATGTAGCGGGAGATAATGGTGTTGTCGTTAGTTGTCATCTGGTAAAGAGGTGGCGCCCGTGGCTCCCGACTGTTCATCTGGTTTTACAATATTTTTTTCTGCCAGGAGTTGAAACTTTAACAGATTGCACTGTATCGCATTACCAGACCTATGATAAAATCCGTACCGTGGGACTGCACAGAACGTGCAGCTGATCTTGTATCTTTACTGTCCGTTTAAGAGATATTTTTTTCTCTAAAAATACATTTGAAATATGAGAAAGTGGGATATTACTATCGGCTTGAAAGTTTCATTTTTTATTTATTTAGCAGGACAAGGGTTAACTTTTTCTACATTTTGACTCCCGAACTGTTTACTTTTGGCTGTTAGTGTGCCTATAAGACAAGAAATTACCATACTGGAAAAAGGAATAAATGACAACACGGTTGAGCTTTCAGAGGAACCATCCACAATTTCGATATGCAAAGAAGAATGAGATCCGTCTGGGAGCGCTAAATTGTCTATATAATTAACGTCGTATTATGGGTATATTTTCGGCAAGATGAGTTCACGATAATAGGTGCCAAGAAATCATAGAACAGCTTTACGGGTTTAAAATTCCGCCCAGGTCAGGTTCCTTTCCCTCACAGGTACTTATTTAGGCCCAGTCATTCAATAACACGAGTCAGAAATCGTCGGTTTACTTCAAAAACGTCGTAACTACAGCTTGACACAAGCTGTAGTTACGAGGTTTTTGAAGTAAACCGACGAAATATTGTTTTACACATACATCATTAACTGGTTTATTTCTGTGTTCAGTGTTTGGCGACGTTTGTCGATGTTATTTTTATCATATGCTGTCAGCGCAACTAGGCATGTGTATTCGACGTTTCGCATATCATTATTTTCGGTAGCGTGCAGGACTTGAAAACAAGGGGTCCAGGGTTCGATCCTAGATAAGACCCCTGGCTAGTCCAATTTCTTTCCGAGGATTGATGATAGTCACTGCGACAGGATTTATTCCTCTCCCACCGCTGACCATGGTTTTGACGATGATCATGTGGGAAAGCAGCCGGTGGCTTGAAAAGAAAATTATGCGTATTACTGGTAAAAGAAACTCTAAGAACGCATGGATAGGTGCACTGGCCACCGCTATATAACTGAAATAATGTTGAAAATTGAGTTAAACGCCACACAGTCCAATGGAACTGATTTGTTTCCTGCTCAAATATTTGCGAAACGATGTACAATGGAAAAAAAGGAACACATCTTGTCACTATGAATATCGCAATGAATAACATCAGTCCTCTGTGAAAGTCTTGAATCGAACCGCTGGGTCTTAAGCCCTGCAGTTATCCACAGGGCTCGGCCCAGGGAAATAAAGATAGTACAGCAGTCTGGCAACAGGGATTCTGATGCATATCCATGATCCATAATTCAAAGCAAGTATTTGTGACACACGTCACACCAAACGGGACCATCTGGGAACTGCGAACAGTGTCGACCCTGGTCAGACTGCGCGGATTGCGCAGTCTGACCAGGATTGACACTTTTCGCTTTTATGGTATTTTCTGCATGAACAGTGGTCATTCTACCATTCTATACAATTATCTATGAAATATCATCTTAAATTGATCGGTACTATCTCTGATCTCTTTTCATCTCAATGTTGAACGGATTTTCCAAAACGTCATTTTTGGCGTGATGGGTCACATTTACATAGTTATAGATCCATAACTCACAGTTTGTCTAACAACCAACAGAATCATGGGGTAGACTGGTCGTTTGACATGCAGAGGATATTGACTTATAGCAAAAACTATAAACCAGGATCAGCCTGTGCGATCTGTACAGTCTGATCTTAATCTACGCTCGGAAACGCAAATTATTCAACCTAGGGAGGTTAGCCCTTTACCAGACGACAAAATTTTTGCCCTTTTCAAAATGGAAGAATTTGTAGACTACAATTTCAATGTGGCTCAAATGGTGCAACTGTTTATTGATAGGATAGAAAACATTGTGGGAAAAGGAGAAAATGCTGGTTACCAGCATTTTCTCCTTTTCCCAAACTGTTTTCAAAAGCCTTGTTTCCAAGGGTCGTCAAAAGTCGTCATTGTTTGATAAGGGGTTCATTAAAGGACGGTTGTGCATCCGTCAAGAGAAAAGATTCGTCGAGGTCAGAACCACGGTTTCACAGTAAATTAGAGGACGGATTGATCTTAGTTTAAAATGAAATAGTGTAGAGTGTAGAACCAAGATCTGATTGCACGTTCTGTGTTTCAGTCTGATCTTGATCTCCACTCTCCGCAAAAAATACAACTTATTATGAGGATAAAGCTGTGGGGAGGGGGACGGTTTAATGCATTCGATATGTGTAGGTGGAATCTATTAAATGCCTTACCATTGTTCAGATGAACTGGTACCGTTTAAACTCTACTCAATTAACCCAGCGTCAAAGATGACAGAGAGATCTTTTTATGGACCGTTTATCCCAAGAGCTGAGCCAATAGAATGTGCAGTCTGATCTACAATTCATACCACCCGCTGTTTTTCTTTTTTCAGTCTAAGCTAACGAAAAAAAAATCATCGTCAGTTTACTTCAAAAACCTCGTAACTACAGCTTGAGACTGTAGAGTATGCGAAATGCTTCACATCTCATTACCATATTTTGGGTCTTACCTCGAAATATGCAAATGGGGGAGATTTCCGTAATTTTCAAAGCTTCAACGAAGTGAACAACGTGTTGGTATCTTTTGTTTTAGAAACTACTGCCTATGTAATTAACAGCTTACAGTAGGTTCGCCCTTTTTTTTAGCATTTAAAACGGGCCTTTCACAAAAATAATGGGAGTTAGAATTCTTACATGGCAAAAGTTCTAACTTATATTTAATGAAGGTCTTTGCTTCACGATGTACTTCTGCCCAACCTTGTTTTCTCAACTTTATGTTTGTATGGATTATGTGGAAAAAACTGAGTAAAGGCGAAAAGGACCTGATGCATACTTAATCAAGCGTTCGACAAAATTTAGCTGGGACATATTAGACGCAAGGACACCCAGGCAGGGGTGAATCAACTTGAAATCTATATCAGTTATTATTTTTCATTCCCCGCCGGAGACAGAGGGAAATAGTTTTAGCGTTGTCCTTCCTTCCTTCCTTCCGTCCGTCCGTCCGTCCGTCAGTCCGGGACACAATTAGTGGTACGGCTGTGGTGAATCAAGTAGTTCCAAGTCGAAGGCGAGGTGGCGACATGATTTACCACAGCCGACCACAAGTTTCCAAAAAAACCTTGGTTATACGTGCTAAAACGTGCAGCTTGGCGCATAATCTTGATGTTAATCTTGATCCACGCCGCCATTCTGGATGTTGTATTGATAGTGTAGTCATGCATACTGGGCTCCCGAAAGGGAAACTACTTTTGCGTTGGTTTTGCCAGCGTACATGATATATATGTGCGGGACATATTTGCAAATTGGCTCGCTTGGAGCGATTTTGAGTTACTCAGTCGCGTAAATTTTTGAAAAGATCTTTTCGGCGGGGAATATCATTTCAACGAAAGTGCTTGTTCAACCCTTTCCCAAACAATCCCTGGTTTTTACGGGTCTGGAATAGCAGGCTTTTGAAAACATTGTGGGAAAAGGAGAAAATGCTGGTAACCAGCATTTTCTCCTTTTCCCACAATGTTTTCTACCCCCATCAAGGACAGAAATCATCTTTTCACCAGGAGTTAAATTGTCGTCTGCAAATGCTTTCAATTTGGTCTCGTCCAAAAGTTTGTCGTTTGGGAAAGGGTTAACTTATCTTGGCTTTCTTCATCTGTTTGTAAAGTTCCAAGAGCGCCGCTATGTCTTTATCGTCCTGGTCTCGGTGTGACGTGACTTAACTCTTCACCAATTGCCACATTAGATTTGGTCAACTTGAAATCACTTGCAGACGACACAATAAATGCCTCTCCTGCAATAATAATAGTCTTTGACATGGTAGAAAATATTCCGGAAAAGGAGAGACTAGGTAGGTTTTAATAATCTGGCTGTCTGTCAGGGTTGGATCTTACAGTATAAGGATCTTTCTACAAACACATACTTGAGGCCAGGTCAGTAATCACCAACCATTTTACTTAAATTCTCGGTCTCACTTTAGATTTAGAAAGTTAAGCAATTTCTGACTGAAATTTGGAAAATTCTTGAAAATTAAAAGTTGAATGGTATGTAGAGTGGATAGTCTATATGGATCCAGCAGATTCTTGTTACGGTAAAATAATAGAACTTTCTGAAACCCAATACGGATTCATTGACGAACGGGGTTTTAAGTATGCTTATTTTGCAAAAGGACACCAGAGATTGTGATTCGTGAGAGATAATGGTTCATTCATCATTGAAGTATGGTCAGTTACGACACTCCAGAGTCCGCTGGGGTCAAAGGTCAGAGGCTAAACTTGCCACACAGCAGTAAGCAGGTGTAAGATATAATGAAGTCTTAAGAGGAAACTTTTTTATTTGGATCTTCCAAAGAAGTCGGGGATCAATTAACGATGACCCCTCTCATCGTGAATGTATCATAATACTCCTCCAGGGAGACTTGAAATGGGGGATAGTTTCTTCTTATTTGTCAGCGGTCAGTCTAAATCCTTGACAGGCAACATAAAGTTTCAGAAATCATTAGGGGAAGAAGCAATACCCAAATCCGGATCTAACTACGTTGGTCCGTAATGAAACACCTGCTCAACATTTGACGTAGAACAATTATATTGGGAAAACCTGCCGCCGTGGTCAACTGTAATTGACTCTTTGTGCACCGGAAGTTGGGGATGAAGTATTCTATCGCGTGTGGAGGTTACAGATGGCAATGGTCGTAACAAAATATTTTGCATTTGTGTTCAAATAAATGCAAAATGTGTTGAAGGAAAAGAGGTAATACAAAAAAGAACTGTTTTGCAAGTGCAGTTTAGGATTCAAAATCATAAAGCATACGAAAAATGCAATTTCAAAAAAATTGGGACTATTTCTTGGCGGACACAGATTTAATGCTTGCATCTAACATTTGAGCTCGAGAAATTTTATACAAACCTTTTTGAACATGCATTCGGTAAAATGTCTCTTAACTATAATTACATACGAGGTTCACCAAGAACACGTATTACAAAAAGTAAAATAAAATCATTTTCTTTGTGACAAAATAGGGCTGCCAACGAGAATCAGAAATCAGGAAAAAAAACTTCCGTATTGAGAGCTTCCGATAAAGGGAATGATTTTGATTTCGAAATTGAGAAAAAAAAAAAGAATTATTATCCACTAGCCAGTATGTTGTGGGTACTTATTACATAGGGTTTGGAAGACAAATAATGGATTTAGAAAACCATGACTCCCTCTTATCTGGGGATCTGCTAAAACTTTTTTTAAAAGATCTCCTAAAAGAACTTGGACGGTCCTAAATCTAAAATCATGATATTTATATTACATTATACTTAAAATGAGTTAACGCTCTTTGCCAAACAATACCGGGTTTTCATGAACTTGAGACAGAAGCCTTTTGAAAACCTTTTGGGAAAAGGAGAAAATGCTGATAACCAGCATTTTCTCCTTTTCCCACAATGTTTTCCAACCTTCCCAGAACAAATTTCAGTTTTTCGGAGTCACATTAATTTTGTCGTCTGCAAATGCTTCTGATTTGAGTCAGTCTAAAATTTTGTCGTTTGGTAAAGAGTTAACCAAGAAAAAAGTTTTAAAATGAGAAATGAGCGATGCTCCTGGCGTTTGATGAACTGTTTCTAGAAAATTTCCCCCATTCCACCCTGCGATGTCTAAGGTTAACTTTTCACCAGACGACATTTTTTTTAGATTCAGCCATCCTGAAAGTATTTGCGAATTAAGAATTAAAGATGATTCAAAGTCAGGGATTTGTCTGAAAAGTGTACACTATTGTGAGAAAAATAAAAACGATTCTGTTTACGATAATTTCCTCCTTGTCCCCAAGATGTTTACAAGAGCTTTCTCTTCCGAGTCGTGAATATACTGAATATTTTGGTACAAAGGATCTTAACATAATATATAATGGCGGTGCCCTTTTATCCTCATTAATAAGTGATTAAAAAGATAAATAGGTGAAGAGATAAGTATCTGTATTGACGTCACAATTCAATTATCTCTAATAACAATGATATTTTCACTTCAACAGCAGAGAGGGACCTTTTCCCAGAACTGAGCAGAGACTTTTCTTGTATGGCATTGCATAGTTGTCATGCATTCACGCTTGCAATTTCAAGCAACGTTGTTTGACATGTCCCCTGATTATATGAAAAACACAGAAATATCTGCCTATGTATATCGTAGTGCTGGGTCTTGTTCTGTGCTGAGTTGCTAGTTGGCAAAGTATTAAACTGAGAAGAAATATGGTGTCTTGCTTATTTTGATTTATGGTTAAACCCCTTTTAACGACCATGTAGAGGCCTTTGAAAAAAATGTGGGAAAATGAAAAATGCTGGTTACCAGGATTTTCTCCTTTTTCCCATTTTTTTCTCCTATCAAAGAAATATCATTTCATATGAGCCATGTTGAAACAGTCATCTGTAAATACTTTCAATTTGGACCAGTCTAAAATATTATCTTTGGGAAAGGTTTAAAGACTAACTTGAACCTACATGTAAAAACACTTTGTTTTTATGTACTTCTGTCCTTTATGGACAGTTGACTAAAACATCAATGCTATACTGAACTCTATACCAAACGACATCATTTAAGACTAGTCCAACTGAAAGCATTTGCAGATGATAAAGTCTTATCCGAGACGACACTTTACGTACATGTCCGAATGTCCCTTTCCGCGTGTAGTAAGCCAGTTATCATAATATTGTTTTCTATGAATTCCAGTTGTTTGAAAGTCGCATAAGCGTGTAATATGCATTGTAAGACAAAATAAAGATGCAGTCATTTAACTCTGTAGAATAGGAAAATATTTTCATTTCAAACAATCGAAAGCCTTTGTAGTCGATGAATTGTTTGGTTGTTTGTTTGTTTGAATGATGTTTTACGCAGCTTTCAACATTATTTCGGTCATATCACGGCGACGGCTCACATACTCATGTTTTCCTGGGTTTCATCAGTACTAGGCTAGGCTCTGAAGTATCTTGTCGTAGGACACTAAATGGTAGCTCAAAAGATGACCACTTTTCTTGAAAGGGAAGAAACTACCTGGAAAAAGGAGAACACGCTGAATGCGTTGAAAGACTTTCATCATTGGGGTCCTTAAAACTTCGGTTTTGTTTGGAAAAGGTCAGAAATTCTCATTACTTTCAGCAAAGGGACGTAAATCTTTTCCATTCATCGTCGTATCTACATGACAATAATGCATATTTCCCGCTAGATGGCATTCTACAAATACACATCTATCTAATTTGGGCATTCTGGGTATTACTTTTCTACGCGACTACCGTTACTTCCCCTTCGAATTTCAAACTAAAATAAATGTTTACTCAATAAAGCGCTACATGGTACGATTAGCAGTTTAGAGAAATCTGAAATTAAAGCAGGCTATTTTCTCCATGGCTACTTTATAGCGCGTATTACTACAATTTCACCCCTCCCCCCATGCGTCATATAAGACAGGCTGAATCTTCGAAGAATATGACATGCGCAGACAACGCATGTTTCACAATACCAATATCATAATAGTACAATGCCAGCCCCAAGTGAATTGTGCTACATGTCGCATGTCTGCCTTTCTATTGGTACATTAATTACTGTCTCGATTAACCCTTTGCCACATAATAGTGAATTTTCACGACCCGATCCTGAGATGAAGCTTTTGGAAATATCGAGGGAAAATAAGAAACTGCTGGTAACCAGCATTTTCTTCTTTTCCCACGATGTTTCCTAATCCTTTACAAGCAAATATCATTTTTATTGCAACACTCAATATTTTGACTACGAATGATTTCAGTCTAGTCCAATCTGTATTTTGTCCTCCTCCTGGTTAAGTATTAAATTGACTGCTTAACTCTTTACCACACAATCCCGACTTATAACACCCCTGGGAAAGAAGCCTTTTGAAAACATTGTGGGAAAAGGAGAAAATGTTGGTAACCAGCATTTTCTCCTTTAACCCTTTCCCAAACAAGCCCTGGGTTTTACGTGTCTGCAGTAAAAGTCTTTTGAAAACACTGTAGGAAAAGGAGAAATTGCTCGTCACGAGCAATTTCTCCTTTTCCCACAGTGTTTTCTACCCTTTTTGAGAACTTTCTGGCATTTTCTCCAATTCTGAAATTGTCGTCTGCAAACTCTTTTGGTTTGGAAGAGTAAAAAAATTGTCGTTTGGGAAAGGGTTAACTGCAATTTGTTCTCCCCTGCCAGAAAAAAATTGCACCATATGAGCCACGGTGAAATTGTCGTCTGGAATTGCTTTCAATACAGACAAGGCTAAAATTTTGTCGTCTGGTAAAGAGGTAACATTTTCATCGTCAAACACAGGAGTCATGCTCTGTGAAAAGGGGGCTTAATACTTGATGCATGACACCGAGGAAGTCATCACAGAACTATAGATCAAAAAGTCCATGTTCTATGATAGCCGACTTAATTACCAAGTGCATAAGTCCTTTGATATGCAGAAAAATGACTGATAGCAAAAAGACCTTTGATATGCAGAAAAATGACTGATAGCAAAAAGACCTTTGGTATGCAGAAAATTGACTGATAGCAAAAAGTACTTTGGCATGCAGAAAATTGACTGACAGCAAAAAGACCTTTGGTATGCAGAAAATTGACTGATAGCAAAAAGACCTTTGATATGCAGAAAATTGACTGATAGCAAAAAGTACTTTGGCATGCAGAAAATTGACTGACAGCAAAAAAACCTTTGGCATGCAGAAAATTGACTGATAGCAAAAAGACCTTTGGCATGCAGAAAATTGACTGATAGCAAAAAGACCTTTGGCATGCAGAAAATTGACTGATAGCAAAAAGTCCTTTGGCATGCAGAAAATTGACTGATAGCAAAAAGACCTTTGATATGCAGAAAATTGACTGATAGCAAAAAGTCCTTTGGCATGCAGAAAATTGACTGATAGCAAAAAGTCCTTTGGCATGCAGAAAATTGATTGATAGCAAAAAGTTTCGGTTCAGGTCACCTGCGCGGAATGCGCAGGCTAGCCTGAATCGATACTTATTTGCAGATGCTTTAGACCCCTTTTTCACTGATCACAGTTCATGTAAACCCGACCTCTTTCTGTGCCTCTAAATGGCCTCCAACACGCGAAAAGGTGCATTCGGACATTTGCGTAAAGTGTCGCCTCGGATCAGCCTGCGCAATCTGCACAGGCTAATCTTAGAAGGCACTTAAATTTTGTCCTACAGTAGACTTGCGCAAAACAGATAAATACATAAAAACGGAAAGTGTCCTTTCGGATTAGCCTGCACGGACGTCGCAGGCTGATCCGAGACGATACTTTACGTAAATTTTAGAATGCCCCCTCTTCCGTGGTGCAGGCCATTAATGCAAGCCTATAAAACAAAGCACTTTTATCCAAGGCATGTAGGTTTGAGTTAGGGGACGCTATAGATCTAAGATTAGACTGCACGTTTTGTGGAGTCTGATCTTGGTCTATACTGTCCATAAAAGCCTTTTTCCGTCTACGACTCTGAAAGCTTCTATCTAAGAATAGTTTATCTGTCTTACTATCTCTGTCTCTCTCTCTGTTTTTTTGTCTCTGTCTCTCAGTCTTTCTGTCTCTATCTCTCTGTGTGTGTGTCTCTCTCTCTGTTTCTCTCTCTCTCTTTCTCTCTCTCTCTCTCTCTCTCTCAAACTATTTCACTTGGTCGCATTTTGAAATAAGTCGAAGTCTACACATTAGTCATCAACAGTCATATCAAAATATTCCTTTTAACAACTGACGTTTAATTAACAGATAAATGACAAAATTTCCGCAAAGCAGCTGATTTCTCAAAAACCTAAATGTAATGATAATTGCAAATTATTAATTCAACTTCAAGCTCTTCTTTTCATATGTCAGGAAGCTGTCAAATTTGTCAGGATATCAGAATCGGAGAATTTCTTAACTCTTTACCACACAATCCCGACTTTTGACGACCCTGACAAAGAAAGCCTTTGAAAACATTGTGGGAAAAGGAGAAAATGCTGGTAACCAGCATTTTCTCCTTTTCCCACAATGTTTTCCACCCTTTCCAAATTAATTTTCAATTTTTGATTCACATTTATTTTTTCGTCTGCAAATGCTTTCAATTTGGACAAGTCCAAAATTTTGTCGTTTGGTAAAGAGTTAAACCCTTTGACTCTTTACCACACAGCAAGATATTAGACCCATCCATATTCAAAGCATTAGAGAT
Source organism: Tridacna crocea (assembly GCA_943736015.1). NCBI lineage: Eukaryota > Metazoa > Mollusca > Bivalvia > Cardiida > Cardiidae > Tridacna > Tridacna crocea. The sequence continues at coordinate 22,156,489 of OX031067.1, read as the reverse complement.
GACAATTTCAATTTGCCTCAAATAGTGCAAATACTCTTTGATATTGTTGAAAATATTGAGGGAAAATGAGAAAATGCTGCTTACCAGCATTTTTTCATTTTTCCACAATGTTTTTAAAATGCTTCTTCATTAGGGTCGTTTAAAGTCGGGATTGTGTGCTATAGGGTTATCGCCCACCCCATCGAAACAAATATTTTTCGCATTCATCATTTGAAATATGCATTTTATAGTTTAGGTAACTACTACAAATCAAGGTTGAATGTACGGATAAATTTGAAAGGGAGCTTTACTCAATTTCCCCTTTTTTCACCCTATGTTTTAGTGCTGATGAAACAGCAAGAATGAAGAAAACAAAAGTTGTATTAAGGTTGTACTTTGTTATCCGTTTTTGCACCAAATACCTGAAATGGGTATACACTGTGAGAAATAAGAAATACGAGTACTATGTTGTAATTTAAATACTGCTTGGTTAAAATACTGTACAGTACTGGTGTGGATCGAAAATCAGTTTGCACTTTCTGTACAGTCTGATCCTGAACCATAAAAACACTTGTACAATGTCTCTATCGCATATAGGATTACTTGTTCTTTCTTAATTCAAATACAAAGTTATTAATTCCTTCAGAGATTTAAGTAACAGATGTAGTAACGGTTTGATGTGGTTTGTTTCAAAATTAACGTTTGTGGATCACAACATGTCAACTTTGACGTCAGTATCTGTCATTAGGACGAAGGAAACCATGAGACCGATTTACATCTTTTCTTAATTCACGTTCACACGACAAATAATTCTCCTCCTTTTAACGATTTGGTGTCGTGAAATAGAAACAGACACCCGGGATACCACTGACGGTTACCTTAGGGTATGTAATCGTTCAATTTTCATGAACTTTCGACACTGATCAACCCAATACTTTTTCATGCAAAATGACAACTCCGAAACCGAATCTAAACAGAACAAAACAAGTCCATTGCATCCACTCTGTTCAATAGACAAGTACTGATTTCACTCTTAACCAAACTGGTTCAACTAAAAGCCGTTGAAGCATGCTCTTTGCATTATACTAAGTAAGAAGTCATAACCCTTATAGACCCATAATATAAAATAATATCTATTTGGTCCTTCAACCGAATACATATTGAGGTACATTGGTCCTTGGACATGCAGAAACTTTATAAGGAAGAACACGTTTCGATCCATGTCAGCTTGCACACTCTGTGTTCAATACATTTCGTAGATATAAGATACCGGTTTTGTGGTATTTGTCGAAGACAATACCACAACGAGATCAATGTTGAATTTTGAAGACCACGTATCGTATTTTGTGCAAAGCCGAAGAAAATAAACCCAGTTAAACTATTTTTTTCTCAGGCAGATGATTTTTTTCAGTAACACTCAGATATGCAATCAAGAAATGGCATGTTTAAAGACACTGGGTGAGGCCAGTGATCGTAGAAATACTACTTTTGATTAAAATAGCTTCACTCGCTCATGGCCTTCTATTGGCGCAATGATACCAAATTCATCTACCGATTCCTTGGTCCTCGGCTTTTTCGTTCCAAAACCAGTTCGTCCCATTATTTTTTTCATCCCATGATTGCGTTACTCCATTTGATTAGGCATGAATATTTATACATAGAAATAATTTATTGTTATGTTGGGAATTAAATATTGACGGCCAAAAATATTTCAATTTTGTCACGAGCATTCTCCCTGCAGCCAAAAAGGTATTCATTTGCCTAGTTTGTTTACTTTCGAGCCAATGTTTAAATAATATTTCTCTTTTTCAAATTATTATTCTATACAACGGCTTCCTTGACAAACGCCACTTCAGCGTTCTCAACGCTTTGATTTTAAGAGCACTGCTCTTTTACAGTAAACAAAACACATGTGCGGCTAAACCTTGTTGAAGTGATAAGATTTGCCTTACAAAGGTTAAATCACATTGTTGGAAAAGGATTAAAAAGATGGTCACGAGCAGTATAACCTTTCCCCATCATGCCTTCAACCCCACTTTCTCTCAGGGTTATTACAGAATTATACGGTTAAGAATGAAATAATGATGATCTTGAAAGTTTATTGGAAATGCTATTGATAATGTAAGAGAAATCAACCTTTTTTATCAACTTTGTTTAGACAAACTAAAGTAAAAGGTGTTTTTCCTGCAAAATTTGATGCACCTTCAATATATATATAAAAACAAGTTTTAAAATGTCAATCTAGCAGAAAAAAAAGGACTGAACATTCTTTTTTGTATCCAAGAATTCATTGAAATTCTTCTCAGCTTATTAACTGGCTACATTTGGACTTCTGCAGAGATCGTATTCTCCAACCATTTTAGAGAACATTATTTGTCTTATTCTCCAAGGTTTTCAAAATATGAAATTTACGTTACTTTTGATTGGTTAAACCAAATGGTTTAGCCAATCAAAAGTCGTGTTGCTTTCAAATTTAGAAAATTTTGGAAAATAAGACTGATAAAGTTGTAAAGAACGGTCGGTAAATACAGACCAAGAGCTGCCAAAGTAAACAAATTAGATGTTAATCCTTATCCTGCTATGGAACTAAAATTAAATGTTCAATTCGATAGTAAATACCCAAAATTGTTATTTCAAAGGTATGTTTCGGGGAAAATATCTCCAGATCGGACAGCGTAGATCCAGGATCAGACGGCACGTTCTGTGCAGTCTGATCTTGATCTACGCTGTCCCTAAAAAGGTCAGCGAGTCGCGATAAGCAGCCAAAGGGTTAAAATGTATTTAATTTAAATCAGACCATTTAAAAGTATTGAGAAGATGACAATGTGTTATTGTAGTTAAAGTCAAAGTGTTAGTCGCTAGCAGAGAAATTAAATTGAAAATTAGGGTCGAACCCGTCAGGTTACTTTATCTTTTGTTTACTTTTTGCTTGAGTTTAAAATTCATTTGTCTGCCAGAAACTAACTCTTGGATTGACCTCACAATAACACATTGCCATCTCCACAATATCGTCAATACTTTTAAATAGTATGGTATACATTTTAATGCATTTTAACATCTGCATTTATTTTTGGCTGCTATTGAACCTTTTATCTATGACATTAATTATGCATGGCAACTGTCTCCAAGACAATTTTTCAAGTGTGCACTTAGAGAATAATTTCAGACAAGTTCTGAAAAAAGTTGTTACCCATTTCACACTGAAATTCTCCCCCCTATCAATAGCTCTTTGTTTTTTTTTACAGATCATCATACGACACGAAACCCACAGACAACAAGCGAGCATGTAACGGATTCCCTTGTATGTATTCCCACCTTGGATCGAAAGCAGCCTACGCTTCTCTATACAATACCCTGGCTGGATTCATCGACGAATGTTTTAGCGACCCGAATTGTGACCCAGGTAAGATCGAATCTCTGTTCCTAATTTTTTCATAGATAAGAAGCTAGATAGCTTGTATCTTTTTTTAAAGATACAACTTGCGACCCAGGTAAGATTGAGTCTTTATTCCTGATGTTTTTCATAATTGCAAGTTGAGCGTCACTTGATTCTAACGTCCCTAAAATTGGCTGCTGAAGCTAGAAAGTTTGCGGTGCCGCAGTGCTGCTTCATTTTTCTTTGCTAGTCTAGCTTCTTTTAACAGAGCTTTTCCACAAAAGAGATGTATATTTATAATTTGATTCGATTTTAAGCAGTATCTGATATCAAGCGAAAGCATAGAAGACGATTTTAGATTTAGATTCAGTCTACACTTGCGATTATTACCGATATAAATCGGTTGTGAAAACACAGACAAACACCAAACAAACATAAGTTTCATGGAACTCTTTGATAAATTTCCCATCCTCGAGCTTTTTTGCTTCTTTCCCTTCTTTCTTGTATACTTACGTAATTCATAAACAAAATCCTAACTCAATATTAGAAAATTTAATCGTCGAAGTAATCAACAAATAGATAGATAGATAGATGAATAAATAAATAAATAAATAAACGACGACAATGAGGAAGACATCAATACATCTGGAAAGACAGAGAGGGGAAAAAATAAACAAGAAAAGAGGCGGCGGCCAAACATATGGTAATAAACTCATTTAGTGAAGTCATCAATAAGAATGTAAGGGCGAATTAGTCCAGCTGGTAAAACAGATCTAATATTCCCAATAAAGTCCCGTAAAACTGAATGATAATGAGTGAGTGACTTATAAAATATTCATGCCACGACGGCGGTAATAACACACAATACAAAACGACCCCATGAAACTGTCAAAGACGCTATGTTTGTGGACAGCAGCGGAGAACTTAAAAGTTACAGAGGGATCACCTGCCTGTAATTGAAAAGTTTCACTGGAATTCAAATCAAAATAAAATATGCAAACAAGCGACGCTCCTAGTCTGTTTTAAGTGTCTGATAAAAGTAGTTACAAATTTTTATGTGCAGGAGTACTTTAGTACCCTTTGCGAACCGTGTAGATCAAGGTATGGCCACAATTCCTTACAATAACTGAAAGATGTAATCAATAGATGCATGGGCACTGTAAAAAAGTCCTCGGCCTCCTTAGAAAAACGGGCCAAAGATAGGTTTAATCAGGCGTTACTTATCAAGGTAGTCTCATTGAGCTCCAAATGACTAAGCCTACAGGATTTCAAACTTTGCAATCCTTTCCTAGAAGGTTACATTTTGTGCTTAGTATATTTTAAACTAACACCAACAGTTACAGATCAAATCCAGATCTTTCTGCTTCACCCCTGCTGCTCATGCCGTGTGGCATTCGGTATTGCCATGCATCAACAGGATGCCAGACCAAAACTTTATCATGCTTTTTTGATTGCTTGTTTCACATGATGGGATTCTGATGAGAAATTGGTCACATTAAATTTCTTACCCATTTGGAAGTAAGTGAGTTGTTTCCACTGTTAGCTTTGAGGTTTGGATTCAAGATGAAATAATGAATTCATATCACAGTCTAAGTAAAGAAACTCTTGAAACATTTGGCTGAGTTAGTCAAAAAACGAAGTATCCTCAAAATGTTCAGTCTTTTCAGCTCTTGTTTTGAGGTCAACATACGAGAGAACCATCTTGCGGATAGATCTCCAAGATGTTAGTAAAAGGAGCATGAACAGAGCCAAAACTGTCCGTAGTGTCTGTGTCTTCCAAATGTTTGACTGTAACATCTAGCATTCGTGTCTATGCGACTAATTGTACCAAGCACATCCTTAGGGCGACCTGACCCCTGCTCAACATCAGCATCTCTATGGCTTTCTTGAAATCACCCACCCAGATCCGTACAGTGGATTTGAAAGGAAAGGAAAATCCTCAACAAAGTTTTTATTATGTCACAATGGATTTTCTAGCTAGTTATTCATCCCTTTTAGATGAAGATATTTGCTAAAAGCTGTGGTTTCCTTTTTTGTCCTAGTAACAGATTGTCGCTACCTTATTCGTAACAAAATAATATCATTTGACGGTTTTTACACAGTAAGAACAACACAATTTTTAGATAAGTTGCATACATAACGATTGCATTGAAGAAAAAAATGTAGCAATATCTCAAAGGGTCGAGAACTTTATGAAGTGACCATAAACACGTAGAACTACCATAAAGTTCTAGTTCAGGTTTAGGGGTTTGTCGTTGGATAACAATTTCTTACAGATTCTTCTGGTAAAATCTTCATACACATTGTAGTTTTAAGTATTTTGGTCACGACTTTTTCCCAATTAATCACTTTTTGAACTACTTTTATATAGTTAATTATGTACTATTTTTTCACTGAAAAAGATAACTCATTCCTTCGGCACTCTAATTGGTTAAGTAAAACGTTTAGTTTGACCCCAGCCTGGTGTTGAATCTCATCGTAAAGTTCCAGCTAAACCTCTCCATCTGAAAGTGTCTTATGAGAACTGCCCAAACTTCGCAGGGAAAAATTGTGTTGTTATTGGATCGTTTCACTTTCTTTTCGATTGTTATTTCTTTATTGCTTGCCACTCTTTGCCTAGGGGTTATGGAACAGCAAATAAACCTTCAAACTTTACTCCGAAAAGAACCCTATCCTTCGGCTTTCTCTTAGAAAGCTCACTTCTGGAAATCTGGAATTCATTACCATACAGTAAGGTTAAATTGCGCGGAATTACGACATGTAGTAATTTTACTGATAAACTGATTAATCCTTTTCTTTTTCAATAGTGGCCATCAATTCTATAATGTTACTGACATCTATTCTTCAGAGAAAGAGAGAGATTTTTTTTTCCATGGTCGTTTCCTATACTCAAACAATTTATGAATTGGCAAACTTTAGGCTTGTCCATATTGAAAGCATTGCAAACGGCACATTAAATGTGACTCAAATATTGGATTTATCCTTTGTAAGGGTACAAAAATTGTGGAAAAAAAGTTAAAAAAGACTGCTCACTAGAATTTTCATTTTTGATACAATGCTTTCTAACGCATTCTTCCTTAGGCTGATAAATATTCAGGAAAGTTTTGTGAAAGGTTAAACTCTAGCAAGGGACTCATGAAACAGCCATGACTGTGCTGAAAGGTTATGTTGGCGCTCTAAAAAGCTATATTATCGTTTATTAATGAAACCGGATCCAAATTAGCTTTTTAATCTAAATTTCACTGTGCTAGTATAACGCTTAATTTAGAAAATAATAAACTTGATGATTGACTAAATCCTTTTGTTTTTCAATGCCAGCGGAAAAACATCCAATATAGATTCTAAATATTTGATGAAAGTTTTCAGAGATTCAAGAGAACCTCCATCGACCGGAATCTTCATATCTGTCTATAGTCTATGACATCTAAAACTATTTAAAATGCATCTAGAAACAAGTTTGTATATTTACCACGTAATACTTGCTAGATACAATACTTGTCGGAACATGAGTGCAGTTTTCATGTAATGTGTGGATGCAGAGATAGAAATGGTTTATATTTTCTCTTTTTATATTGAACAAAATTCTAACTGAACACTTTTTTAGCATATAACATGTTACACACAAAACAGACCTTTATCTTTTTGTTCTGCATGACACAATCTTTTGCAAGGTCCTTATGCAATTCAAAAAATCTCCAGCATAATCCACCAGTAATCATTCATTTAGGGGGTTGGCGGTTCAAATCAAAGATTTGCCTATGATTCTTGATGTCAAGTCATATGTCCAGTTTTTTAACATTATTATTTCTGGAAGGGAGCCGATTGAAATACCAGAAAACAATTACAAACGATGTAAACATATCATATCATATTAAAAAAAGACATTGTAGTTCTATTTCGTTTTAGTAATTGTGTTCATGGACTAGTTTTTGTGACCTTTTATTAGGAAACTTATTGTTTTAAAATGTATAAACAGATTCAGAGGCTTAGATTTGCAAAAAGAACCGGAATTTGCCCCTGTTACATAATCGTAAATACGACCGTTTTTGGAATAGAATGACATATTTTAACTGACCATCTCTGAAAGTAACATGAACACATAGATACGTTTTATTCACCTTCTTTCTATTAAGCATTTTTTAAAAGCACATCGGCTAATATTTGATACATTGAAACCAGCATGCCATCTCTATTTGGCCCATATTTCAGTACATTATAGTGAATTCAGCGGTGTGCAATACCTTTCAAACACAGGACGGCAGCTTTTAAATAAGACAGAGCGTTTTTTGAATGCCATTCCATGTTCAACTGCTGTGTATTATTTTGAAAAATACCATTCAACTTTTGAAAGATGTAGAACGATGCTGGTCTTGCTGTAATATACTGAAATAATGCACCGAATTGCAGTGACATGCTCGTTTCAGTGTATTACATACTATGTGCTTCTCAAATAATGGTCAAAGAAACATGATCGATAAAACATACCAAATATGTTATGGTTACTTTCAGAGATAGTGATTAGTCTGTAAAATTATGTTATTCAACTGATAAAAAGGAGGTATTTAAGATTATGCTACAAAATCCTGACCTTTTTGCCATTCCAAGCATTTGAATGTGTTTATTTTCTAAAATAATAAGTTTTTTTTATAAAAGACATACATGTAATACAAAAGCTAGTCCACGATAACAGTAATTCAAACAAACAAAATGAAAGCAAAATGCTAATTTTGAAAACTCGCCAATAAGCCAACTGACCTCTCCTCCGCGGTAAACAGGAGTCATATATGACATGAATATAGCGTTTTAAGTTGTTGGGTTTTTCGATCGTTTCCCTACAAGAAATGATAGATAAAAAATATTGCGCATGTAAATCGTCATCGGGAAGCATAGGCAAATCTACGATGTGAACCTCCAACCCCTTGAATGAATGATTGTAAATGGATTATGCTGGAGACTGCGTGCACCGCACAGGGACGCTGCTTAAGATTGTGGCATACAAAACAAAAGATAGAAGTGGATCTGGTTTTGTGCGTAATATCTGAAAAAGTGTTCAGTTAAAAGTTTAGTTCGGTGTATTCTTTTTCTTAATATACTTTTATAATTCAGTACAGAAACTTATGATTCCAAAACGTTAAAAAAGTACAATATTATTTGTTATTGACGCCTTTTCTAAAAGGCGTGTACACATATGATAATATTTTTCATTGATCCTGACAGCGCCACAGGTAAAAACATGTGTGATTGCAAATGACAAAGACCAAGATGAGACTCTTGAATGTACATCGTCTGCTTGTTTAGACAAGCCAATGAGATAAAAATCTATCTGCGTTTCACAGCCGTCGAAAGGGGTCGGGGTGATATATTTGGCGCTGAAAGAGTTAAACCTTCATGAATTAACAGTGACTGTGTTAGTTTTCCATAAATTGGTCTTTAAATTGACCAGTTTCTTTAAACCCTTAGGACCTAAAGACAAGTTTTAGTCGCTTTTGCTTATAAAACAGACCTAAGACTACATGAAAGCAGCCCTGAAATTGGACTTTTTAAGGCGAGTAATTTCAAATATTTAAAAACGGGTTCACTTTTATTTATTTTTACCACCGTGTTAGCTGAATATCCATTTATTACAAGATTGTTTTCATTGTCGTCAACTAAGAAGCTGTCAGAGGACAATGAACTTAGCACTTGGGAATGTTTATAGAGTGCTAAAGAACTGTACTATTTTTATATGTCTTACTCTTTGGAAAAAATGTATTTCGCTACTCAAAGAGCTGTCACGCCTTGAACTCGTCTACCTTATTGGCATTTACCGCTTTTTCAATATATCATTATAAAATGTTTACAACTTTAGGCAAACTAGCTAGGAGAGGTACTTGTTTATAGTAATTTGTGCACACTATGTTTGTCATCATATGATTAGTTACCGTACCAGTGTATTAACCTTTTTTATGGAGGATTTTTAATTATTGTGAAGTACTTTAGATTGCAAAAAGACAAGTGATACGATAGAGATAACTTTATACTATTGCAATGCCATGGTCCGGTAGTGCCACGTAGAGTAGATTAAATACACACACCTCAAAATTTGCTGAGCACCATTATTTCAACTAATTAAAGTTTAAAGTTAGCATGAGATATTCCCCAATATGCTCAAAAGCTTTACTGACAGGCAATACTTTTGCGCAGTTCATGGAAATGAAATGATATACTCAAAGATATCAATATTGTCTTGGGTGCACTGCATATATGTATATATGTGTACCCGAAACTTGCAAGATATTCAATGATCGTTTCAACTGAAAAGACTCAAGTTATTTATGAAAAAATGGCTAATACATATGTATGAAGACATTATCTGAAGCATCGGATGAAATGGCTGACAGATGGGATAAGAGAGTTATTATCTTTATATCGTGATGGTGGCAAAGCCTTTTGTATGCAGCATTATGTTACCGCCAGAGCTTGTAAGATGCTTTTACATGATGGCACACCTGTCCAGTGGCCTGGTGGTAGTGACAGTAAAAAGACGACCAGCTGAAGACTATTTTTATCACACTTCTCTCAGTAACCGTTTTGCAACAACAAATAAGCTTTGCTCCAGTCATCGCATTGCCAATGGCATTTGTGAATCCTGGCGAAACATTCACATCTGCCATTTTTACAGATGAGTTCAGGCACTGCAAAGGCTACAATGAAGATCGTGCAATAAAGTATGGCGAAGACCAGGGATAGAAATTCCAAATAGTCAACACAGCTGAACGAGGTGGCTTAACCATGGTCTGAGACAGAATCAAAAGGGATGAATTCACACGCCTTATTGTCCATAGCCAGGGCGTACAGACAGCCACACGTTACCAAGTTTTAGGATTTTGGATACCTAGTTGGAATTCTATTCTGGTGCAGGAGGTAAAAAGTTCATTAAGGTGGAAGAAACTGTTCGTTCCAATACTGTCCATGTTGTGCAGGCCTAACTTCAGAAAATGATTTTGATCCTTCTGAGTTGCCAACGAGATCTCTTAACCCCAATCCAACGAGTATAAAATGTACCACGAGTTTCGAAGTCGAATTTCATCCAATCAGGTCCAATCTAGAAATATCAAAGAGCTTGGTAATATTCTTGTCCAAAAAACGTAACTGCGATCGACCAAGTATAATCAGCTTTTGTAAACAGCGATGGTCACATGCCCAATATCTTTTATCAGTTTTTACTATTTATATTATCCCCCGCCGTAGGCGGAGGGATATAGTTTTAGCGTTGTCCGTCCGTCCGTCCTTCCGTCCGTCCGTCCGTGTGTCCGTCCCGGCAAATATCTCCAATACCATTGGACGGAATTTCGTGAAACTTTATATACATATACAATGACCCATTCTCCCGAGACACTTTTTTTGTTTTTTTGATTCGATGCAAAATGGCCGACTGAGAGCGATTTTAAGTTTCACTTAAGTTACACTTAAGTACACTTTCAATGTTTGGAGTCTTCTCTTCAAAACTCGATTTCTCCACAACCCCTGGACCAAATTGGATAAAACTTCATATATGAACTCCTTGGGGTAAGGCACCGACGTTTCTTTCCCGGATTTTCAATTTGACCCCGTGTCATGGAAAAAAGGGGCTTAATGCAAAATTGCAAGTTTTATCAATATCTCATTCAGTTTTGTCAGAATATCATGAAACTTCATGGTCATATTGTTTATGGAAAGTTTTAGCATGTGCCCTTGCTATTTTTAATCTGGGCGTTTTTTAAGTTGACGTTCTGTCATGGAAAAAAGGGGTTTCTTGCAAAATTTCAATTTTTACTAATATTTCATTCAGTTTTGGTCAAAATTTCATTAAACTTCATGGTTATATTGTTTTTCAAAGTTTCACCATGTGCTCTTGTTTCTTTATCTATGTGTTTTTCAATGTGACCCTCTGTCATGGAAAAAGGGGGTTTCTTGTATAATGACAAGGAAAAAGGGGCCCTAATGCAAAATTGCAATTTTTACTTATATCTTGTTCAGTTTTTGTCAAAATTCCATGAAATTTCATGGTTCTATCTTTTTCTACAAGTTTCAACATGTGCCCTTTGTTTTTTTCAATCTATTAATTATTAATGCGCAAATATGTCTTTCCTGCTTTCCCAAATTGAGGCTGCATCACGGAAAAAGGCGACTTCATGGAAAAAATTGTTTTTCACTAATATCTCCTTTATCGGTGCTCAAAACTTTGTTAAATTTCAAATCTGAACTTGTTGGAACGTTGCCCAGGTACATCTCTTCCTGTTTCTCAATTTCAGGCTGCGTCTCGGGGAGAGGGGGCTTCATGTAAAAAATTGTTTTATGTAATATTTACTACATGACTGCTCAAAATTTTATGAAATTTCGAATTTTGAATTATTATTTAAAAATGCCACAAATCACACACCCGTTGTTTTTATTTCAATGATCCAATATTGTCTTATGGGAAAAGGGGGCTTAAAGGGGGCTTATTGTCCTCTACAAGTTTGTGTTAGCTATCTCCAAGATAGTAATTGCCTTTTCACTTCAAATTTTGGGGGGCATGAACAGGTTCTTTTAGGATAAACGAAGTGAATTTTTATCAATTTCATATATTTTATGACAAGCACTCGTTCGGGGAGCATAACCCGTCTCTGACGGCTCTTCTTTTATCTAATGAAATCCTGTGCCATGGAACAAGGGAGCTTAACGTATAATTTCTTCATGGACCAATAACAAAAAGGCCACATGTACATGCAAAACAGAATACCTCCTATACGTTTGTATCAAAAAAGGTCTTTTTCGGCGGGGGATATCATTTCAACGAAATTGCTTGTTTTTTTTAATGTTGAAAGTTTCTCATGATGTCAAAATTTCAATTTGTGCTGGTCGTCTGTTCTATCATGAACAAACTCAACTCTCAACATGAGCAAAGAAAATCCAAAATTAGAATAAAAAGTAGAAAATCAAAGCCTAACATCTTTACAGTTAGAAATCTGTGGTACTCAGCAAACTTTGAGCAGTTTAATTCATTACCATAAATTTCATGTAATGGGATTTGCCCACAAGTTCTACCAAAACATTTACTTTATATTTTAACGAGGTTTACAAAAATACCACTGTATTAGAACAATAAATTGAATCTAGAAAGTATTCATTATTCAAATATTTTTTCCGAAGAGTTCACAGTTGAGGAAAACGTTTTTCTTGCTTTCGTGAACGCTTCATTTTTGCCAAGAGTCTAAATGATATTCCACTGTGCGACTGAAACAAATGCAGTACAAACAATACATAATTGAGAATATATAATTGTCTTGATTCATACTTTCTTGTTATCTGTTTATCTCAAATTCAAACTCTACGATAAACGCGGGTTGTAACAGAAAGCGATAACCAGTACATTTTGCTGACAGCGTTTAGTTTTTTTTTTGTGATTGATATGTCAAAAAGTCACAGGAATACGAGTAGTACAGCTGTCTTACTCATTTTGATTCTGCCAGCGCTCAACTTTGTATTTTAATGTATGACTTAAGGGTGAATGCAAATCATAATACACAACGCAAGTTTTTCATCGGCTCCCTGTGTCAGTGGATGGATTTATGTAAGAAATACTATTTCCATTCCCATTCATAGTGCTGGTCATGTCAGTGGGACGGTCTACGGGGCTGTAGAGCCTCGTTCTAGTTTTCGTGTAGCAAAGAAACGGCAATAAACGGTTTTATGACCGATATGCTGTTGAAACTAGTTTGAAACACTATGAAAATAAACAATGAAATCAATCACAGTGCTGAATTCTTTGATGCGATACTTCTCCCAGTAAGCAGCTGTCTGAATGTTCTTATGTATGTAAAAGATGATTTTTGTGTAATTCCACGATAGGATTTTAAACATGAAGAGTTTACTTCCATAGTTCATTCTATCGTCTTAAAATGGGCATATTAAGTTTATAAAAAAAGTGGTTGGGATTTCGAAATAGTGAATGAGATGGTTATGGTTTACGCGCACAGGTTGACATGGGTAGAAATTTAAAATTTTCTGCACGTCAAATGACCATACCATTTCGTGCTGCAGTCAGTTCTTGCATAAAATGGATTTTGGAGACCTATGATTATGTAATGACTTTCCTGATTTAATACATCACAAAGATCCATTACACCCTATTTGGTAGAGAAGGCTTATATCAACTTTATGATCACTTTACACTAATCCTACGTTTTTTTTTTCTTGCTTACCTCTCTCTCTCTATGCCTAGTTGCATCTGCAATGTTCATTCTCTTTCACTTTATTGCTGTATTGTATGCTTTGTGCAATTTTACTTGTATATAAATGTAGAGTTTTTCGCTGTTACTCTTCCCTATTATGTTTTATGTTGCAGTAAAACTATGGTTATCTAAGAGATTCGAACATGCCGGTTAAGATTCGACTGTAACATACATGCTTTTTGAAACAGTGTTGTATCAGTTCCTTTCGCTCATGAGCTATTGGAACTGTTGAAATACTGCCTTATAACGAAACAGTGATTATAAATCATAGCTTTATGACAAATGATATCCTATTTTACAAAATCTCTCGGAAAAAAGGAGGAAATAATTGAAACCGACATTTTCATCTTTTATTTTCAACAGTCTTTAGAACTCTAGCAAGGACTTGTGATATTATTTGCAACACACTGAATTTTACGTTTTAGAGAGAAAATAATAATAATAATAATAAACGAGTCTTAACTATTTTAAGTGTTAAATGGTTAATTCTATAAACTGATTTCTTTTAGAATCTGTTCATACTTTCAAACAGAATTTTTCATTGATCTAGTAAGTTTTATTCGATATATGGAAGTTTTATAGCCTTCAGCTGTTTGTTACGTTGCTATGTTTTTGTATGCACTTATCTTTCTGATTTTTGTTGTTGCTTCTCTCTTCTGAGTAATCAACCGTCTGTAAAAGGGGTTTTTCCTGCGATATAACTTTATAGGTTAAAAAAAACAAACAACCTTGGAGTCATTAACTCTTTTGGCATCAAATATATGTGACCCATCACGCAAAAAGGGCCATCTAGGAATTCTGTACGTCAATTAGATGAAAACAAATCAACGATAGTGCTGGTCAGTTTAAGTTGTTAATTAAAAAGAATAATTGTATAACAAGGTGCAAAGACCACTTTTCATACAGAAAATATCATTTAAGTTAAAAGTGTCAACCCTGGTAAGCCTGTGCAATTCTCGCAGTCAGAACAGGGTTGACAATATTCGCAGTTCCCAGAGGGTTCCTTTTTGCGTGACGGGTCACATTATTATATGAGCCTTGCTCTGGCAAAAAGGAGGGTTTCATGTATCCCCGAGATGCATCACACCAATCAAGCCATCAGAAACTTGCGGATCCATTATAGTTACTTTTATACACAACCGACTTAAGCATGAGGTAGACTGTCCTTCGATATACAGAAAATTGACCAAGAGCAAAAAGTACCGACTCGGGTCAGCCCGCGCAGTCCGCGCAAACTGACTGGACTCGATACTTTTCGTAGATGCATTAAGCTTCCTTTCACACGGCATGGCTCATATACTTGACCACTCTCGACAACGTTGTTCTATACTGTTTCAATGCGATTGGGGCGTTTTACAATGACTTATTATTAAATTAGGACAACGATCGCACACCAAAATGATAAAACAATTTTGAACGTTCATTTCAATTCGTATCTATTATTTTGTAAGTAAAAATCATCTATTAACTAGATTGCCGCATTTTCCTCACTTGCTTTCACTAAAATTGGTTACATAATGTCGGTGTTTTTTTTTTCTATACCATATGGACTAGAAATGTATTCTTAAAATAATTTATGTTATAAGAAACAAACAGGAAACACAAAATCGTACTGTTTTATGGGGATGAATTAAAAAATAAAATTTGGTGTTTTAGAACCTTTTTCCTTACTTTTACAGGTCGACGGAAGCGGGACAACGCTGATCGTATCAAGAAGTTGATTAAAACACCTATATCGAAGCTCCACATATTTAAAGGCGGGAAGTCGAGGAAGGACCAGTGAAACACCGCCATCACTCGTTTAAAAATGTTCAGACAGTTATCATTAAATGAATCGAAACAGAGCAGAACAAGAATAAGTCCGTGTGCAACAGAGAGGCTTTTTTTTTCATTTTTGATCCTTAAAAATCGACATTACTTAAATGAAAGTTTGTCTGTAACCTTACTGACTTTACAATCCAAAAATCTGATAAAAGAAGTTGACAGCATGGTTTATAAGTGAACGATATTTATAAATATTAAGGCAAAGGGAAAAAATACTCGTTCTACCAAACGTTTAGGCATGTTTTCTCATGTTAGACTAGAATTGTGTTCAAAAGTCATCTACTACAAACTTGTCTCGGGAACTAATAGTTTAAACATAGGCATTTGTCCTTTCAGCCTTCACCAACAATTACCTTTTTTTAAAAACAACCCTGAGGACGATGGCTTTTCAAAAACATTATAGAATCAATGTTTTTTCAAACCCTTCCTTTCTCAGGGTCGTGAAATGACAGGGTCGTTTAGTAAAAGAATGAACACCGGAAGTACAGCGTACAGTCGAGATAGGAGTTTCCTGCTCTGTTTCAGTTCAAAAATTTGTTAAGACTTGATTTTTGTTGTTTTAAGTTTTCATATAAATACACATGGTTGTATTATTTTGTTTTATGTTCTTGCCCAACCTTGAATGTAGTATCCTCACCTTTTAGCTCGGCTAAGAAAATGTCGAACTATTATAAAAGCTGTGTTGACAACAGCGTTAAACACTTTGCATTTTTATGTTTTTGGCATTTCGGCATCAAGTGGATTTGATTGTTGATTATGAAGCGGGGACCGCAGTACATACATCTGACATAAGCTGGCTTTTGGGGTAAATATTAGTTAAACTGTTCTTAAGGTTGCGTATATCGTTGAATGAGCGTAAGGTTATTTTTTCAGACCATTAAAAACTGACGAAGTTGTAATAAATATTCAAAATATAAATACAGATAACTAAAAAAAAAAAAGATTATAAAGGTAGTGTTCGCCTTGTTTTTTTTTTTTTTTTTTTTAATTTCGTTAAGTTTATTTCTTTTTTTATGTTTCTTTGATATTGATATATCTATAAAGCCATCTCAGTAAAAAATAATATTTACACCTCTTCCGCGAAGACTGTCGAAAACATCAATGTGGAAGGGGCAATGAATTTATTCTAACAAGGAATGTATCCTTTTTCCAAAAAAGGTTTGCATACTGATGACAAATAGCATTAAATCCTTGCTTGATTATTCGTGTAAATTGTAATAGCTTTTCGCAAGTTTTTAAGCAGACCGGTCGGTATTGGACTAAATCTGGCTTTACTAAATAGCAAATTCTAAGAATTAAACAAATAAAGGAAAACCGAAAGAGAAATGACATAATTCAATTTATGTTTTCATTAAATGTTTCAGTGATTTTGCACTGCAGACTTATGCGTTTGTCTTCTTTGTTTTTGTTGCTAAAACTTTCCCATCCAATAACGGAAATAAAATCACTGTTATTAACATATTTAATATTTGAAAGATTTTTATTTGTTTGAAAAATTGATTGAATGATAATACATGAACTCTTTCTCCTTTCTCGAAGTGTGTTGTTGTTGTTTTTATTGACGTTCCCGAAAGTTGCGCAGTTAAAAAAAAGCTAAATTGTGACAAAGGTTTTCTGTTTTAGTTTAGAATTCGGAGTGGACGGTGTAGATCTATGATCAGTTTACACGTTCTGTACTCAGATTCTGATCTTTACCCCTACGAAAGATTGTTGCTTATGAATTGCGACGAAAAGTTATCAGATTTAAATGAGCAATAGAACATTATATGACTTTCAACAAGCCAAAAGAGGCATTCGGACATTTGCGTAAAGTTGCATTTCGTATCAGCCTGCGCAGTTCGCACAGGAATACGAAACGGCACTCTACAACTACATTAGATTTTGTTCTTCATTAGACTGGTGCAAAACAGAAAATTACATAAAAACGGAAAGTGTCGTTTCGGATTAGCCTGCGCGGTCAGTTTGCCGATTAAAAAGTTTGAAAAAATTGCAAATCTCTAAAACAGCGCATGTTTAGATGAAACATTATAAATTTGGTAGGTCGCATTCATGATCTCTCTCTCTCTCTCTCTCTCTCTCTCTCTCGTCGACATGTTCACTAATAACGTGTCTAGTTTTTCTTACGTGTCACCTCCAATTTACACTATTTAATACATCATTATCATTTTGATGTACGTAAATCTGCCATTAATATTTCGCGCCAACTAACTTAATTATATGACGATGCTCCACTTGGTTAACATTAACATGATAACCATGACTGTTGTATCAGTTCTAAATTCACAGACTTGATTAGAACCACTTTGGTAAAATAGTGTTGTTTTTTTGTAATAAACTCTCGAGCAGGTTTAAAATTTATTACAAAAGGTCGTTTTATTACAAAAGTGGTTCAAGCATAGCTAAACGAAGACAGACCGCGTTAGCCAATTAGGTTGCTATATTCCGGGTTAAGAAGGACAGATATATTAA
Organism: Tridacna crocea; assembly: GCA_943736015.1. Classification (NCBI taxonomy): domain Eukaryota; kingdom Metazoa; phylum Mollusca; class Bivalvia; order Cardiida; family Cardiidae; genus Tridacna; species Tridacna crocea. The sequence continues at coordinate 22,138,606 of OX031067.1, read as the reverse complement.
GAAATGTTAAGAAGAATGCGATTGAGTTTACAAAAGTATCGGATAATTTTACTTTGCTGGACATATAAGGTTTTTTATCACATATTAAAATATGGCTTGCAACACACGAAAAGGTTCATTCGGACATTTGCGTAAAGTGTCATCTCGGATCAGCCTGCGCAGTCCGCTTAGGCTAATCCAAACAGACACTTTCCGTTGTTTATGTAATTTTCCCTATTGCACGTATCTACTGTAGCTCAAAATCTGATGTAGTCGTAAAGTGCAATCTCGGATAAGCCTACAAAGACTGCGCAAGGTGGTACGTGACGATGCTTTACGCAAATGTCAGAATGCCCCTTTTCGCGTGTAGATGGCCATATAGACCTGTCCAAATTGAAAGCTGTTTGAATTGCAAACGATATTTCATTGTCGTTCTACAGGTGACATTTAATTTCTTTTAAAACAATTACGAAAATTTCGCAATACTAGTTACTAGCGTTTCATCGCCTTCCATTATGTTTTAAAAAACCTTCCTCCTTTTCTAGTCGTCTGACTATGGTACCGTTTGGTAGAGGGTTAGTGTGTTTGTCAGATATAAACCGCCGTTTTCATCTTCTATCACGGTGGTCAGTTCACACATTCATGCTTTCCAGGAGTTTCTTTTATCATTACTTTGCAAAAAGTAATGTACTTTCCAAGTAAATGGCTGCTTTACATATTTAGATATTGCAGGAGCACAGTTCAGGGCCCGTATTCACCAACCATTCTTAAGAACGTTCTTTGACTTATTCTCCAGAATTTTTTCTACATTTGTAAGTAACACAACTTCTGATTGGCTAAACCATTCGGTATAGCCAATCAGAGGTTGTGTTACTTACAAATGTAGAAAGCCTTGGAGAATAAGACTAAGAATACTCTCAAGAACTGTTGGTGAATAGGTGCCCAGGGTTGAGAGAGGAATGAAGCCAGCCGGAAAGACCGTAATAAATCTTCGCATAGTATTTAGCGGGGCTGACAGCAGCCATGCAGTTTCAAGCTTATTGACTTTACTGTTTAGATTGGCTGCGTTTTTATATTAGCTTCGATAGTCTCTATGAAAGGAACCATTCCTCTGTTTAACTCTTTTGTACCACACGAGAAAATTTTAGACTGGTCCAAATTGAAAGCATTTGCAGACAACAAAAGAAAGGTGACTGAAAAATTGAAATTTGTTCTGGGAAGGGTAGAAAACACTGTAGGAAAAGGAGAAAATGCTGGTTACCAGCATTTTCTCCTTTTCCCACAGTGTTTTCAACAGGCTTCTTTCTCAGGGGCGTCAAAAGTAGGGATTGAGTGGTAATGGGTTAAGAGGGCATCCAGTTTGGTTCTGTGGTGAATTTATAAGATTCGTAATCTTGTGCTTTGGTTCGATTGTCAATCGAAGCGTTGTAGCTTTCCTGTGAATGTCTTGTTGTCTAGCAAGTCAATTCAATAAAGCAATCAATTTTCTTTACATTCCGGAAAACAAACCCATATGAATGTCATCGTCATAGTAACCTTCCATGTGTGCATTTGGAAAGGCAACAATCGGCATTTTTCATAAAAATATAAGTATAGGACCTCTAAGGCAATTCATGAAGAGGTACACGATCGCTGTAAGATTTTCCTATATACTTTTAAAACTTTATGTAAAATTACCAGAGTTGTAGAGCACTGATCACTGAGGAAGCACAATCGCAGAGGATACGACCAAGACATCTGTACAACCGACAGATGCAGTTTTAGGTATTCATTACAGGTAGTTACAATACTCCATGTCTAATCATCTCGGATATTTCCATCATGTGAAGAGCCTGGCTGATGTGGACACTATCAATGTTGTCCATAAGATCGATCATGCTGAACACAACATTACATTTACCTATCGGAAGTTATAAGTAAAATAGAAAGCATAACGTCATGGCTTAGTCTTTCCGACACGACAAAATTTCAGATTCTTCCAATTTCTAATACGAGCTGACGACATAAACATGGTTTGAATGATGGGTCTGTCTTTTAAAAAAAATGGAAACCTTGTGGTTGAATGGAGAAAATGCTGATTTTGCATCTATGGTTATATCTTGTTTTTATCTAACGAATTCAGTAAAACGTCGCAAAGATTGAAAGATAAGATCACAAAATTTACAAGAACTGTTGGCCATAGTTGCATGGCATTAACTGCTAAACAAATGTCCTTCTAAAACAACACGGTTAGTAGTTCATTTGCATAATTAATTCTGACATAGATAAAACAGATAGGCATTATCACCACTTGTTTTCAAAGGAATGATGATATTGTTTACTTTGTGTATATGAGCAGTATATGGTAGATGCGTTGTTGCATTGTAAGTTGTTGCCTAGCCCCGGTAGCTCAGTCGGTAGCGCACAGGACTTGAGAACAGGGGGTCGTGAGTTAGATCCCCGGCTCGGCCAATTCCTTTCCCAGGATTGATGATAGTCATTGCAACAGGATTCATTCCTCTCCCACCGCTGACCATTGTTTCGATGATGGTTATGTGGGAAAGCGGTATTGGTTTTAAAAAAAAATTTGTGGAATGTTACTAAAAGAGACTCCAGAAAACCATGGATAGGAACACTGGCCGCTGCGATATAACTGAAATAATATTGAAAACGGCGTTAAACACCATGCAATCAAATGTGTAAGTTGTTATTGGCTGTAACATGCCTGGCGGGCACAGCTTTGTTACAGTTCACTGTATTCTAGTTTTAGGTAAAATATGTAATTCTGAAATCATTGAATTAAACAACAAGGATACGAAGCACTTTTTCACAATGTTTTCTAACACTAAAAGTGTGTGCCCTTCATGTCTCCATATAGCGAAGGATCAATAAGTTAATGTGATGATGCATTTGTTTTTGAAGATTTACGACGAATTCCTCCTAACTGGCTCGAATCCACTAAAATGAAAAAAAAAAAACTGGTTGACTTATGTTTAAGCCACGCCCTGCCTGGTCAACTGTTACCACCAACACTCTTCTCCAGCGGATCTCAGCAATACAGCTAACTTATCTTTCCGACCGGAAGCAGTTATTCCGGGTACACATGCGCGCTACGTTTATTACTTTCACATTTTGATTTTAATTCCTAAACTCGCTAATAGTTGCTACATATACATGTACATGAGTGATGCTCTCTTAAATGGGAGCTTGATAACTGTCCGCAATTTCTGAAGTTTTCACTGTTAAAAATGTATTGACACACACGTGCACACGGGCATACACACATACTCTAAATCCGCTAGTTCAGTCACAAAATTAGAGGTTGCTGGTTTGATTCCGTGCTCGACCAATGCATTTCCAAGCAAAATAATACAAGTCTCTCGCTCACGAACGAATACATCTTGACGGTATCTATCAGGAAATGCAGCAAGAAACTCAAATTAGGTGTGGATAGTTGCCTTGGCCGCCCCTTTAGAACTATCGCAAATAAAGAAACATAGGGCAAACAAGCAAAATAAACGTATACACAAATGTGCATATGGGCAAGCAAAAACAAGTAATTTTCAGTGCTAGATTTTTTCTTTGTAACGAAGGGAGATTACTGGAAATATTTATTTATATTTATTTTTAAGTTGTTACATATCTTGTATTGCAAAACATTTGCTGGATACAAAGAGAGCAAATTTGACCCACTGCTTTTTACAAATAATTTTTTCTTCTTTTGCCTCAGTACTAAACCTTAATTCCTCATGAAGTTTGATAGTTCCAGAGTCGTCGGCTGCATGAAGTTTATGAATGGAAAAAACTCCACATTTAACCCTTTGCCGAGTTATTCCTTTCTTTTTAACTCTGATACCAATGCTTTTGAAAATCTGGTCACTATGCTTTTAAGTTTGTTATCCGGCAAAACGGGTTTAGAAAAATGTCTTATGATTAAATTTGCCCAGTTACCACGTTATTACCAGCCTCAGCAGCATTGGCAAAATTAATTAACTCTTAACAAGTTTGTCATCAGTAACTGAAACAAAGATTTTCCCTGTAAAATCATCTGGTGTTTTACAGTCTTGAATGGCTGTATTTGGAACCTGCAAATAGAAAAGGTAAGTGACCGCTTGTGTTTTTTTTTCGTTGAGATACTTTATCAACGATGATAATTAGTGCTATTGCAGAAGCAATCTATCTAGTCTATCTGTCCGGTTGGTTGACTATCGTGTTTTACCTCATCTAGGTACGAAGTGCTAAAGGAGAGCTTTTGTGATTGTGCTGTGTCCGTCGTGCGTCAAGTAGTCGTCAACATTTAACTTGTGTGCACTCTAGAGGCCACATTTTCAGGTAGATACTCTTGGAACTTCTTAAGAATATTTGTCGTTATAAAATCTATCTGGGACAACTTTGCAATTATTTCAGGTCAAAAAGAAGGTCACAAAGCTAACTCTTCTTTTTCTCTAGAGACCGTTTACATATATTAGGTCTTAAACTCTTGAAATTTGTCCATTATATTTTTTCTTAATATCTCAAATCTCTTTAAAATTAGATTATGTCAAGTCAAACAATTGGTCCATCGGTCAAATCTTTAAAAGATCTTATGTGCACTCTAGAGGCCATAGTTTCAGCCTGGTACTTTTGAAAGATGGCTAGAATGGTTGTCCTGGTGATATCTGGAACAGCCTCAAAACTGGATAAAATCAGGCCGAAAAGTACGTAAATCGACCAATACTTGGAAGACCTTATGTGCCCTCTAGAGGCCACATTTTCAGCCCGTTACCCGTGAAAGAAATTCTGAATGTTTGTCTTGGTGGTATCTATGACAAATTCAAAATTGGATCGTCTAGGGTAAAACATTGAGATCACAGGCGAAATCTTTAAAAAAAAACCTTGTGTGCACTAAAAATGCCGTATTCTTAGACTTATTCTCATAAAAGTAGGTCAGATTGTTTATCTTGATGATATCTCAATGGTGTTTAGAATTTTGGTCCTATTGAATTAAATAGTAGGTCAAAGGGTTATATCTGAAAAAAAAAACAACAACAACAATGTTTACACTCTGGAGGCCACATTTTGAGCCTGATACTCATAAGTTCTAATTAGAATATTTTGTCCTGATGATAACTGTATCTTGGACAGAATTGGATTTGTGTTATTTCATGTCAAAAAGAATGTCAGTGGGCCAAATCTCTGGAAAAAACTTGTGTACACATTGAAGGCTACATCTTTAAACCTGTTTAATGTTTTTGTCGTGATGCTATATGAGTCAAAAAGTAGGTTAATGGGCCAAATCTTAGAAAAAGAAACGCTTTGTGCACTTCCTTCAGACTGATTTTCAAGAAACTTGGTCAGAAGTTTTGTCTTGATGATATTTTGGACAAGTTTGAAATTGGGTTATTTCAGGTCAACTCGGGTAAAAAAAAATAGGTCACTTACCTGCATGTGCCTTACATCATTAAAACAAGGATCTCTTAAGCTTTATCAGCTATAGGTGGCTTTACTTAGGTGACAGATTTAGGGCCAGTGCCCCTCTTTTATGTAATTATAGTCCGCTCGTCAGTCCGTCTGTTTGTCTGATTGCTCTCTCCTCATCCATCCATCGACTCAGGCACACAAACGACCAACGATTCCTAACTAACCTTCACGAGTTTGGTGTATTTTGGGCACATATCCGGCTCTACAGGCTCATTGTATCTTTCATTATACGATATATTGATGGCTATACGTCTTTTGTTGCTGTTGTTATGGCCGCTGTAGTGAAGAACATTTGAGTGAAAGAAGATGGCGTCACCTGAGGTCAAAATTATAAAACCAACTATATTTTTTTGTACCTCAGTACTTCCTGAAGAGGTTTTCTTTCATTCTCCACTACAGTATAAAAGACATTATTACGACGAGGATGCAAAAACGGCCCGTATCGAGATAACTTATGATTGTCACTTCTGTCCATTAACCAAGCAATTAATTGACTTAAAGAATTGAGTACAAGACTCTGTAAAAGAAAAAAATTGAAATCATGGTAGGAAAAGGGGAAACGCTAGTAAATAAATGATATCTCCTTTTATACTTTTTTCATAGACAAATAATACAGTATGACTTTCAGTAACTTTGACCTCAAGTCGAAACTGTTGCCGTCTGTAATAGGATCAAGGAAATCAGGGTCCTAAAGTTATGTATGAATAGTCTTAAAGTTACTGGCTTGAACATATGCGCTTACACATAAAAAGGGAAAAAAAATAATGCAACACCACATTGCATCTGAAGTAGTTAAAAGGTTGTCTACATAAGGAAATAAGATAAGCGGCAAAAGGTAGATAACTCAAGCCATATCAAACTAACGAGAAAAATGGGGACGCAAGATTTACTCTTCAATCAACCGACGCATTTATTTCAGGTGTAAATGTTCTAAGTCAATATACCTGGTTGTAAATCTGTCTTAATCAGTTCACAACGTTCCTTTAATCGCTCAACCCTCTGCAGATCAGCCCCTTGTTGCCCTGCTGTGAAATCGTGGTCGATCCGACCGTATTTGTGGGAGCCCTTCAGTAACTAGAGCATAAAGTATGGTCTCTAAATAATCTGTGTTTAGAAAAGTCTTTTCAGTAACTAAAAGCACATCAAAGATACATTAAGCGTATAGTTACATATAGGCTGAAGTTCATAGGGACCCCTGAGTTTTGAAATATCGTAAAATATGCTTTAGCTATTGTGTTGAAACTTTACACATTCAAATTATTACCTTTACCAACTCCCTGTGAAGTTTCCAGAATTTTCGGTAATATAGTTTTACTTCATCAAAATTTCAAAATGCAGGGCATCTCAATGAACTTTAATCTGTCTTTGCCAACGGCAGTACCTTCGGAAATGTAGATACATTTCATGTTTGTTATTAAAATCTATCTGACAGAATCGTCACGACAGAATTAGAGGTTCGAGGGTCGTATTCATCGTCCATTTCTAATTGCTGGTTTACGTGTAAATTTAGATTTAGAAATTCTATATTGGCTTTATAGCTTGGCTTCGCCAAACAAAAATAGAGTTGCTTTGAAATAAACAAAAATGAGAGAAGAGAATAAGGCCTAGAAGGTTATATGAACAAATGTTTGTGTAGGCTGGCCTAGGACAAAGCTTGATATGTAGCTGAAACTCCTTGTAAGGCGTTTCGTAGGAGCAATATGTGCTTAAACAGATGTTATGTTTACTGTTCACTAGACGACAAACTTTTAGACTTTTCCAAATTGAAATTATTTGCACGCGACAAATCAACTGCAGTTCAAATTATTGGGACTTTCTTGGAAGCGGTAGAACGCATCGTTGGAAAAAAAACATGCTTTTTAACAACATGTTCTCCTTTTTTGCTTTTTAACAACATGTTACATTTTTTTTCCCGCAGTCTTTCTGTTCAGGGTCATATTAAGATGGGATTGTTTCATGAAGGGTACATGACTAACAGCTGGTAGAAGCATACATTTAGTCCCCCATTTTCTTGTGTGCATTCATCAACGGCAATAAACACTGCCATCATGTCCGGCGTCAGACAATATCTGTACCAATACCTACAATAAACATGGAGAAATGAAATTTTGGGTTATATATGCCATACTTGTAGAAGTAACCAAACAGTTCACCAGACATTTGGAAAACAGTTACAATAGCAAACAAGAAAAAATGAAACTTTAGACATTATCTGCTCTAAAATTGATAAAACGTTAGAAAGTGTTTGCAACGGCAACCGTAATTAACAAGTAGAAATGGAACTACAGACTTAAAGATAATATTTGAAGCAAATACAACAAGCAAGAAATGAATAATAAATATTATGGCGTCGTATAAATGCGGACCTGTACGAAACTTTAGTAAATTACACAAAAGTTACAATAAAGGTAAATTCAAATGACAGAAAGAACTGAAACAAAGGAATTGACTTTATTAAGGTTTGCAGGAGTCACCAAACTTTTAGACAAGACTTCTCCCAGATTTAAACTCATAAGATACAGAGGGGTGAATATCAGACTCACAGTTTACTTACGGCAAATATATGTTTTGTATTTTTTGTCTTGTATGAGGACAGCATAACTCTTTTTACAGACAGAAAGAATTTACTGGACTGAAAGAACTTGCAAATAAGAAAGAATATGCGTTTCTCACGTATACATGACTATACATTGTTGTCATGTTTTGGCTACTTATTAAAACTGTGAAAGTTAATACCAGATGCATCAGCATGCAATGGATTTGAAAGTTGCTTAACTTTTCTTGTTGCAATGCAGTGCCCTTGTTTAGTTTGCATTACATTCATGGATGATGTAGGCTTACTTTCTTAAGGTAAAATGACCTTAAAAATGCCTGATTTTTCTGAAAATGCCTGTAGAGATACACACAAGTCTACTTTCACTACTCTATTACTCTCTGTCTTACAAACTTACCCATAATCTTGATGCCATTCGAATCTGCCACCTACGACAGGATGTTTCACTATAACCTTGCCATGATAATGATACAGCTCATCAACTCCAAGTAACTAAAATATTGAATACTGAAATATGACTGATCCTTGCTTCGAAACGTGTGTATGTGTGTAAGAGGTGCGGTTATTACTGTAAGCAGGTCGTCACTCAAGAGAGATCAGAATTTGAGTAACGTCCGAATGTATCGAAGGCAGAATATCTCTTCGACGGGAAGAAATTTACCAAAACAAAAAAAAGTTCGACAAAGGTCAGCATGCCTGAGCAGGTTGACATAAGTCAGATGCAGATGCAATGAACCACATTTTCACAAACGATGGCTCAAATTTCTTAGAGGTGTAATATAACAGATATGAAACAACATAACTTAATCACCTTCAATGATTGATCGATCTGTTGATTGACTGATTGATGTTTATGGTGATTGACACATTTTCAACATCATTTCAGCTATATCGCAGCGGTCACAGCACCTATCCATGCTTTTCTGGAGTCTCTTTTAGCGGTGTTATGCACAATGTTCTTTCCAAGCCACTGGCTGCTTTCTCACATAACCATTGTCGAAACAGTGTTCTACGGTGGGAGAGGAATGAATTTTGTTGCACTGACTATCGTCAGTCCCCGGAAAGAAATTGGTCGAGCTTAGCGATTGATCCCGCGACCCCCTGTTTGCAAGTCCTGCACGCTACTGACTGAGCTACCAGGGGCTCGGCACAGTTTTACTAATGATAATGATAATATTCGTAGCCTATAGAGTAAAATGAACAATGAGCGAACAGTTCAACTTTTAAGTGGTTTCAGCAAAATTATCAAACAATATATATTTACACAGGTTGTGTACATCTTTGACGAGACTTTGTGGAACCCAAATCAGGGAATGTAAATATAAGGTAGACAAACAACAAAGAGCTTTGATTTAATCTTTATAACACACTTCAGGGGTCCGTTTCAATAACGAACATTTTGCTACCATAAAAATGACCTCACTTTTTTTATTACATGGTGCTTCTTGCCCATTTCTGCAATATTTCAGTTATGTCGCGACCGCCGGTAAATTGTCCATGTTTTCCTGGACTTATTGTTATCAGTACTTCGGACAATACCTTTCTCAAGCAAATGGCTACTTTCAAGCGTAAGCTACGTCGAATCAAAGATCCACGGTAAGAGAGGAGTGAATCAGTCGCAATGACCATCATCAATTCTCGAGAAGAAATTTGTCAAGCTGGGATTCCAACCAGTGATCCCCACTTTTCGATGTCTTTAAGTTACCAAATGCGCTATCGGGGTTTGGCTAAAGATACGTGTAACTTCTCTTATAGTGCGAAGGTGATCAATAACTGCCATTTATGCACGACATCGTCATCCTTAGACGATAACTAAGTTGATCTGTGAAGTGACTGGGAGGTGACCAACTTCTTCCTTAAAAGCAATGAATCGTAACAGAAGAGTTTACTATATTTTTGCCCTGTTGAGGGGCGACTCATAATAGTGTCACTGACCTGCTCTGAGGTGGTAACAAGCTTCTCACATCGTGCAAGCAGACCTGTCGAATCATTTCCAGCATGTTTCCAGAGGATCAGCAGAGGTGCGCTTCCCTCAGAGTCACGGATCTGTATGATTGATTAACTATTTACCAAATAATTCAAAATTAACTCGATCCCTTAGAAAGGCGGGTTTTCAAAGCTGGGGCAAGAGGAGAAACGGCTTATAATATCATTTTTACAAACAAATCACAACTTAGATCTGTAAAAGATTTTTTTCTTTCAGCAGACGCCTTTCGAAAACATGGCGGCGAAGAAGAAATTACTTTGGGGCAGGATTCTTCTTCCTCCTCTCCATCCCCCAATCGTTTTCAATTGCACACTTGCATTTAAGTTGAAAGGAAATTAAACTTTTTCATTCAAGTTTTTTGTAGACTTTGAATTGCGTTCTTATAACTTTAGCTGCATTAATCTACTTTCAGTCTATTACTTTTCATATTTTGGACCCACAACATCTACCGGCCACTGAATTTTCACGAAAAAATTATGTGCTACGTAAAATTGACAGGCATTTATGTTCCCAAAGAGCGTCAAAGACAGATTAAACCAGATTTGACTGCTTCCGGCTGTTTTCTCCGGTTAAGATTATGACATCATACCATGTAATAACTTCAATCAATGATATTCATGATAGCGGTCGTTAAGATCATCAAAAATGGCGGCGGTCAAGGTCGAACATGCTCAGTAAGAAGGTAGTTAGCCAGCATTTATTACTACTTTTGTTCACAAATCATTTCATTTCTGGCTGAACATATTACTGAATAGTTTTACCATATAAAGGACCTAAAGTAACAAGTAAACACGTAAAGTAACAAAGACAATTAACTTTTACGAATCACTAAAGTAATAGTCGATTAACTGACAGTTCCACATTCAAAATACAAAACTAAGTTCTTGCCAGGCTGGGTTAAAATCATTAAGCTGATCAGAGATATTTTACAATTTATCAAGAATTCCGTGTTTCTATGACACTAAAACAAATTTGATAAATAGTATCTTCTTTTTTTCCCATGATCTTTTGTATCTTTTTAAATAGAAAACTGATTACTCAAAACATTTAACGTTACTGTTGTCTGCAATGGATTTAAAATTATATAATAAGTTGCATAATATAGTACCAAGCGGAAAGATTTTATCAGACTTGTCAAATTGAAACCAGACTACAACATAGGCCTAAGTGTGGTTCAAATGGTAGAAACTGTTTTAGAGGAGGTAAAACATTGTGGGAAAAGTAGAAAATACTGGACATCAGTATTTCTTCTACTCCTGTTTTCAGAGGCCTTCTTTCTCAGGGTTAGTGAAAATTTGAGAATGTGTGGTACATGTATTTTCAGAGTAAACCCTTTCGAGAACGTGCAGTTTGATCGTTGATTTATACCATCCGCTTGTGTAGTCAGACCTATATAATCAAAATATCTTTAATTTTTCAGTGGACTGTGTTCAGTGGACTGAGCCGTAGAAAGAAGTTGAATTTATTAATTTGGTGTTGAAAGAGTTAACTGAGGTCGGTGTTACCGGATAGGCATAGTCCATCATGCCACCTTCCACTATCGTGCTTCTGATCTTTTCAACTTCACCATTGTTCAACAAGTTCCTGTAATGTGTTCAGTATTTTTTTTTTAACAATTAACTGACAACAGCGTCCAGACGACATATTTTCTTCTTGCAGACACCAAATGAAAACATTGTGATCGAAAGGATACACTAATGGGAACAACCAGTCTTCTCTTACTTCTAAGACCTTTCCTGTAAACACTTTGTCGAACCGTAATTAATGTTTAAAATGCACAATTTACACATTTATTTTCAAAATCGTCTACAATGAACCTGTCGCCGAAGGTAACATTGAATTTGTCGCCGGACCGTCATACCGTTCTCTTTTATCATTCTCAGAAATCTGCTTTTGACGCTATACAACTATCGTCCGAGTTATAACGATCCTGAGAGAAAAGCTCTAGAACCGGTACTTTCTCATTTGTTTCACAATGTTTTCTATCCTATCATAAACAAACCCTATCATTTTAGCCATATTGAATATGTCGTTCGTACAATATTTTCAGTTTGTACGAGTCTTTGTCTAATGGTAAAGGACAACAAGGAAGAAAATATAGTACTATAGACTGTAAGCTACGTCACCGTCCATAATTGTGCGTAACTTATCATGTACAAAAGGGCTAACGATGCGTGTTTCATAGTTTTAAACAAATGATATTTTTCCTCCAACCTATGATTTCTACATTGGTTGCCATTTCTATACATAATGCTATATACACACAATATTTTTTTTACATCACTTGCCACATTTGAAGCTGAAATGAAATTTTCAAATCTCTTCATATTTGCACTCATGTGATATAAGGCACAAATTACAAATTCACACCGTTTGCTATGATTGTACCTAGAAGTCCCGGCATCCTTGTTCATATCACCCTACCATGAGCGAACTACTGATTAAACACCGCTTAACATGCTTGATATAGTTAACTAAAGGTAAGACCTGTGTAATGGGAAAAAGCTATTTCCACTAAAATATCATCATGCAAAATTAGCTATAATTAAAAAGGAGTATTATTGAACTAATTTCACCTTTTCATTTTTTCCTTCTTTGAATTATCATTTATAAATCTAAAACCGCTATATTCCCAATTGAAAAAGATATTCTAATTACCTCCCTTTTTAGAAAACGAACAAAAATATCAAAAAATAGTTTCAAGATAGTCATAAACGGAATTTCTGATCCGTTAGAAATGTCAAAAACATTATATCTGCATAAATCCTTATTTATCCTTATTTAACAACCAATTAGAATTTTTGCCAAATATTCACCGTAAGGTAAGACCTGTGTAACGCACTTCGGGTGAAAATTCAAATTGGTTGATAAATATGGATAAATAAGGGTTTATGCAGAAATGATATTTTTGCACATTTCTAACGGATCAGAAATTCCGTTTATGTCTATCTTGAAATTATATTTGATACTTTTGTTAGTTTTCAGAAAAGGGAGGTAATTATTATCTTTTTTGAATTGAGAATATAGTTGATTTAGGTTTATAAATGATAATTAAAAGAAGGAAAAGGTGGAAAAAATGAATAGATGAAAGTAGTTCAATAATACTCTTTTTTAATCATAGCTAATTTGCAGGATGATATTTTAGTGGAAATAGCTGTTTTCATTTACAAAAGTCTTACCTTAATTGCACAAATTATAAATCTACATCGCTTGCCATGTTTGTTCTATAAATTCACAAATGTCGTTATGCTTGTACATACTACAATTAATGCACAAATTATAAATTTACCATCGCTCGCCATGTTTGAACATGCATAGTGCTAGGTCTACAAACATGGCAAGTGATCCAAGTTTAGGGCCTATAGCTTGCATAAATTATGTGTTTCTTTTTTCTCTCTTCGCAGAAGCTGGTGGCCGAAATATTGGAAAACAAGTGTTTTGATTTAAGTACTGTATAGCAGTCATACCTCACTATGATGTAACCGTCCCGGTCGAAGTCTTTCTTCATAGACTCTGTCACAGGCAACGTGTTTCCGTTATATCTGTATTCTATTAGGAAATATAATACTAGTTGAACACATGCAGACCAAAATGTTCCAAAGCAAAATCGAGTAATGCAGCTCTTAGCTCCAATAATTTAACGATAATGTTGCTTTGCATCACTCAAATGGAGTCAGAGTCACTTTAGTGGGTACTCCTGTTTTACTTTTAATCCTACTTACCAAAAAAATTTTAATTATTAAATCCATTCGAGCTTTCAACAGTACAACCGCCTTTCTCAAGTGTAATCATTTGATACAATGCAGTTGTTCACGTAATGTCGAGGTAACCGGCGCACAATAAAAAATCGTGTACGTTTTGTGCCGTCTGATCTTGACCTCTGCCGTCCTAGAAAGGTCCTGATTACTACCGTAGTAATGAACAAATTAAAAAAGGAAACAAAAAAAAAAGAAACACAAGAAGATGTGCCCACCGTTTCCTCCCATTTTTCAATCTAATAGGTACGACATGACCATGACGGGTACTAAATGACCGAAGTGGGTGCGAGCTTGCCAAAATAAAAAGTAAAAATTAACATAAGTTTGAAAAATGACTTAGGTTAAAAAAATGGGTCCGAAACGACCAGAAGTCGTGATCTTCACCCTTCGTTATTTACCCTAGACTTTCATCCTTACAGCGCCGAATAAAAACAATAGATACTGTCAGTCCAGAAATAAGACCAAGGTAAACGCTATTTTAAGGATGTTTTCATCAGGTATATCCCAGCAAAGTGGGCAGAGTATGTGTATTTTAAAAAATGAAACCCTTCATCGCATTGTATGAATCGCCTTCTACGGATAATAAATATAAACCAATGAAACAAAGAAATATGTTACCTGATATTTAGCGGATTTGCTATAGCAAATCCGCTTACTGTGATCGTTTTGACCGGAACCAAATACATCATCCGTAACGACGCATGCGCGCTTACTTTCAGTTTTGCATGGCTGATTTATAGGCTAATAACGCAGATTTACAAATCAGATCAATTCTGACCCTGAACAAACCATACAAATTAAGGTTGATTTCTTTATCGAAATTTCACCAAAACTAAGCAATTGTCAATCTAAATTACTTTAAATACTAAAACAAAGTTTGTTCATGTATTTTTCAAAATGTAGCGTATGAACATTATTTACACTGCCCTCGTTTTCATTCAAGAACTTTCATTCACAACTTGTATCGTCCGCTGCTATATAAACAAGGAGATTAAGCAATTTTTCCCCGATTAAATCACATTTTCAACCATGTCTTGTTTAAAAAAATGTTCACTGTTCAGAGCGCCAGCTAGAATTTGGCCATAAATAATTAAAAGCCCTGTCGATAACGAATATACAGAACCCATAAAGTCGACCTAACCTAGTTGTCGCCACTCGTATGACGCTCTCGATGAATTTCTGAATTGTTTGAAACATTTTTGCAGAACTTTTGATAGTATGGAGATCGTGCAGTGTATAACAAAAAATGTTTGATATATATGCATCCTGTAGCAAAAAAGCATGGAACCAATATTTCTCTCTTGTCATCGACGGTAAGAAATATTTTATTTACAAACGGCCCCGACCAAGTACGAACCCGTGACACGAATTTAACTGAAGGTTTTTGATGGAAAATCGTGTCCTTCTCAGTGAACTAGACATCCACTAACGTGAATCCTAAAGGACTCAGATAGGTTCCAATTTGTCTTCAAGATGTAAAACTCCATTTTTAGTCCCTCTGATACCTTGAATTTTATTTTGTGACATTTCGGAAAAAAAAAAAATGCGGAGTTAGTACATAATTTATGACAAAGGATGCACAGAAATGCATCTATACGTCTTTCTTTTAGACATATAGATTTGACATCTTTGATATATTTCTGATCCTGTGAATTTGAAGTGCATTTAAAGAGCAAGTTATATAACTATTTTTACTTATTTAAATTCTTATTATGAACTACAGCTCAGCCCATATTTAAGATAGTGACTGTGTTTTATGTGACTGTGTTTTATGTAATTCAAACCTTAGCGTAAAAGTATGTCTATATAGTTTTTAAACTTTTATAGAGTGATCCAATGCCATTAACCCTTAGGCTGATAAGTGCTACTCAAGGACCTTTTGCAGACAGTGTTGATTATGATCAGATTGCAACAAAGTGCAGTCTGATCTTTGATCCATACTGCCTTGTAAGAAAGTATTTTTCCCAAAAGAATTAACTTCAAAATAGCAATAATTAGATTGTACATTCAACTTGAAAGTTTTAATTCAGTTATGTTAAAGTCATTTTTTACTCTGCATGGCAATATGTCACACTGAGTGTGATCTTCATCCATTCTGGCTGCAAAAGTACCTTCAGTTGTACCAAGGGCTTGGATTCACATATTCAAAAAGGACTTTTTTCTGCCCATTGTGTGATGATTTTAACCCTTTCCCAAACAAGCCCTGGTTTTTACGTGTCTGCAGTAAAAGTCTTTTGAAAACACTGTGGGAAAAGGAAAAATTGCTTGTAATGAGCAATTTCTCCTTTTCCCACAGTGTTTTCAACCCTTTTTGAGAACTTTCTGCCATTTTTTTCCAAATCTAATATTGTCATCTGCAAACTCTTTTGGTTTGGAAGGGTCCAAAATTTGTCATTTGGGAAAGGGTTAAGTCTTTCCTTTAGACCATGAAAATAGATTCACTCAAAAATGCATTAGATGTAATAAATAACAGTTATACCAGTGTATAAATATTAATTTCAAGTAGCTCATAATGCTACAACAGTTATTTTTTGCACATATTTGTAATGATTTAGTTAATATATAGTGTGCAAGGATGGCAAAGAGCAGGTCAATATGAGTATTGACCAGCCTGGCAGCTTTAACCGGTTATAAACAGCCAATACTGGTCACAAGTGGTCGATTGCTGTGGTTGATAGGGGAGGTTGATTTAGTTGATTAAATCACTGGCTAACATGTAAACCTGTCTGGTTTCTAAATTAATATTAAAAGCTGTCCTCTTATATATCCTGTACATGAAGGTTTATTATTATATTATCATCAGTATCATAGTTTTTATTAATAAGGCACTTTTTTATTTGCTCATAATTCAAAAGACAGTATTGCTGGTCAACTGAAGAGGTTGTCAGAATGACTCTCTTTATTGAACCTGCATAGAGGTCATTTTTTTAAGCAAACAATTTTTGTCGATTATCATTTCTTACAAGTTAGATAATATTTCTACACACACACTCTCCCCCTCTCCCTCCCTCCACCTCTCATGTTAAATTGCAGAAAAGCAGTCATTCATAGGCAAACATGTGAAATATGCAGGTTTGTTATTAATAGAAATGTATAGGAATTTTGTGGTACACATGAAGAAGGCATTAACTGATTAAATAAACAATAGTTTGGGATACATCAATGTCTTTGAAGTACATTTAAGTGTCTTCCTACATCTATAAAGTGCCATCAAAACAGTTAAAGGTTTGAAAGTTGACCCTTTCTACCTCAGTTGGGTGTGGCTTAACTCTTTACCACACAATCCCGACTTTTAATGACCCTGAGTAAGAAGCCTTTTGAAAACATTGTGGGAAAAGGAGAAAATGTGTTTTCTGCTTTTCCCACAATGTTTTTTTGTATCCATCCCGAACCAAATTTTAATTTCTCCGTCACATTTATTCTGTCATCTGCAAATGCTTTCAATTTGGAACAGCCTACAATTTTGTCATTTAGTAAAGAGTTAAATCAAATTACCAAAGGGACAAATTATGTGTCCCTATTTTGGGGTATTATCCTTGACACCAGGCTTTATTCCTAAAGCATGAAATAATGACTTGTAAGTAGTCATGATAATATCTTATCATCAAGCAATTACTTAGGTGTCAAACATGAAACTTAAGACCTTATTAGGAACTTCTACACAGTTCGGAAAAGTGGCAAAAGCCAGCTGATGAGTATCCTTGGCAGGGACAAAACAGTTTTTCCACCCCTCTCTTTCACATTGATGAAATCAACTTATCTGAGTGAAAAAATCCACACAACAAATCATCCACAAATTAGCCTAACTGCCGTTTTAAAACTCATCTGACCATTTAAATTTCCAATTGACTTCTACAAGTCGACCACTATTGACCAGTTTTGACCACTTATGGATTATCACAGGTTCTATCCTCTTCTAGATGCTAGGATTTTGTAGAATGCCAATAGGCAAGACACCGCAGAGAACCAGCCTAGCCCTAGTAAAACCCAAAAGGTACAGAAATGGATGAATTGTTGTCACTGTAAGACTGAAACAGTGTTGACACTAATAGTTACCGATAACCAGAAAATAGTCCCCATCAAATTATTCTTGAAGGTTTCAAGTTAATATTTTGTGGCACTGCATGAGTTGACCTTACTTTCTTTTGTACAATCATTACTTTTCTTGACTTGTTTCTTTATGAAGATACAAGGTAAATTTTCATTTATTTAAAGAAGAAAGGTACATTCAATAATTATGAATTGCACATGGTCTAAATCTTAGAAATTACTGAACACATCACTTAGTTTTCACCTCTCAGACTATTACAAAACATTTTTGAGTTCAGGAATGAAACCAAGAACATTCTTATGAAAGAAAAGAAGAAATTACTTTACCTGAACAATCAAATTATTGTTACTAGTTTGATGTTGTATTTCATTTTTAAATTTATAGTTTGAAGTTGTGTTGTAATTAAGAGGAACCTTGAAAGGATACTATGAGTTAAGAGTCATGGAAAGGACAATGTGCTTTCAGTAAGAACTTGCATACAAAATACCACTATTTCTTTTACCCAGAAAGGACTCCTGTATTGTTTTTTTTTTACTAAACCATACTAGTTTCAAAACAATGCATGCTTTATACCTCAGAATGAAGACAGTCTGTAATAGTTTGTAACAGGTGTACTGGTAGAGTAAGATCAGACTGCCTAATATAGTAAAATTCCATTCTCATTGGCTCACTATTTTAGATTTGAATTGTTTGCAGTCTATATGATTATACCAACCATATAAAAATTTAGAAATTGTTGTGCTTAGGCTAGAATTGTAAAATGCTACTGTAAAAATCAAAATCTTAATGTCTGAGTACAGAAGTTTCAATCTTTTAAAAGTGTCTTGCATAATGATGAACAATGATGAATTTAGAAATGCTTAAAATGCTATAGAAAAGAATGATAGAATCATTATGTCCAGTGTATCTATATAAGCTCACATGTTTACAAACCCTAGGCTGAGCTCTTAATATTTTTAATATGATTTAAAGCAATGTCTCAGACAAAAAACAGCTCAGCCAATTGAATAAGTTGTTTCAAAAGTTCTTTTTTCTGAACATCCTTCAGAATAGGATAATATTGCCACACATACCTTGTATCCTTAATGGTGAAATGGGATGGGGAAAATGACTAAACTCTTTACCACACAATGAAATTTTGGACATGTCCAAACTGAAAGCATTTGCAGACGACAATTCTAATGTCGCTCAAATGATGGAATATGTCTTTAATTGGGTAGAAAACATTGTGGGAAAAGGAGAAAATGCTGGCTACCAGCATATTCTCCATTTCCAACACTGTTTTCAAAGGGCTTAACAGTTGTTAATTCGGGATTGTGTTGTAAAGAGTTAAGGTAAGACCTGTGTAATGCATTTCCGGTGAATATTCTAATTGGATGATAAATAAGGATAAATAAGGATTTATGCAGAAATGATATTTTTGCACATTTCTAACGGATCAGAAATTCCATTTATGCCTATCTTGAAATTATTTTTGATACTTTTGTTAGTTTTCTGAAAAGGGAGGTAATTATTATCTCTTTTTGAATTGAGAATATAGTGGTTTTAGATTTACAAATGATAATTCAAAGAAGGAAAAAATGAAAAAAAATGAATCAGTGAAAGTAGTTCAATAATACTTATTTTTAACTATAGCTAATTTTGCAGGATGATATTTAGTGGAAATAGCTGTTTTCCATTACACAAGTCTTACCTAAGTAAGAATGAAAACTGAAAATATGTTGGTCTACCAATGTTTTCTAAGAGTTAACAGCTACATTTTGTGAGGCTGACAGAAATGTTAGATGAAAGTTAACCATGCAGGCCAATGTTAGATCCACATTTGATTAATTGAATGATGTTTACTGTCATTCTCAACATTATTTCAGTCATATGACTGCTACAGCTAGCTTATTTCTGTATGTCTGGCTTTAAGTAGCACATGTACTAGGCTAGGGCACTGCGTTGTCTTGCCTAAGGACACTCTTGCAGAAATAACATTGTGAATCCAATGAGGCTGGGCCATCAGGTAACAAGTTCTACACTTTACTAGTGAGCCATGCATGACCCCAGATCCACATTTAGATGGGAGTTAATTTTGTAAGCTTGTTCAGGTTAGTCTACGTCAACCATCTATGTATAAGTTGAGGTACTTCTTGTTTTTTAATCAAATATGGTAATCAAATTAATGCCATTTCATTGTTCATTACTGTCGCATATGACAAGTTTTAGGCACTTTAACGCTTTCACTACTGAGCAAATTAATTGCATTGTCTCAAAGGCTAAAAATACATTTCTTCTGCAAGATCAAGAAACAATTCGGTCATGAATCTACAATGCAGCAGGGAACAGTGGAGATCAGAGATCAGACTGCATTTTCTATGCAGTCTGATCTTGACCCACACTGTCCATCAAAGCTTCTGGTGCTACCTATAATATGGAAAGAGTTAAATGCATCTGCAGACAAAAGAAAATGATACCTGTAAATGAACTTAAGTTTACTCATATAATTGAAAACACTATTGGAATAGGAGAAAATAGTTTAAAGATTTTTCACATCACACCAAATAGCTGGAAACTATTCAACAAATCCGCTTTTCAGGACTTTCAGTCCTTTGATTTAACTAAACCAGCGCACAGTAAAGATGCAAGATTAGACCTTGTCAGAGGTCCAGATTAGAGGGAGTGATGCTATTCTTAATCCATTATTTCTCTTCCAAACGCAATGTTGTGGGTACTCATTAGAATCGTCTCGAAATGACGATTCTAATGTGTACCCATAACATAGAGTTTAGTGGAGAGTTATTAATATTTTCTAATTCTGAAGACAAAATCACTTCCTCTATCTGGAGCTCAGCCTTGTGTTTTGTGCTGTCTGATCTTGATCTCTGCCATCCTCAAAAGGTCCTGATTATTTCTTCGGTAATTAATAAAGAAGTTAAAAAAAAAAAAGTAAGCACTGGAAGATGTACCTACCGTTTCCTCCCATCTTTCAATCCGATAGCGATTTAAGATGGCCTTGAGATTCGTCCGATAGATATTCAAGGCCGGTCAATAAAGGTCACGTTAATCTAAACAATTGTCTCGTCTGACCCTTCGCTATCCTTTACAAACGATTCCCCCCCCCCCTTTTTTTTTGCTTTGCAACAAACCGAATGTGGAAACAGTGGTGAAAGGACAAACTGCTCGTAACGAGTAATCGCTCCTTTTTGCCACATTTTTTTTTCTATCTTAATTTGTACTCGTGTTAATAACCTTATTGATTATACATTCCTCCAAATGTCTTCTTTAAAATTATTCTTTTATCCCCCCCAAACCTTCCTTGCCAAACGTCAAATTTTAGGCTACCGAATTTGAAGAACTTCAGACGACCAGTCCGAAATTGGCAACAAATGAATTTACGGTTAATGAAAATAGGCAAAGCCTAGAAACGGGCGAAAGAGACTTTTTTCCCTCAGACATATGAAAACATAATGAGTACAAGGACTGATCGATGCAGATATATTCATTTGACCCTGTCCAACAAAGTTTTGATGGCAGTAGATATATTGCAGACAACAAATTCGAAAACGATACAAATAACAAAAATCCTCAACAGGGCAACATTTTTTTTTTCATTTTATCCTTTTCCCGCAATGTTCTCAGAATCCTCCTTCAGAGTTTGAACTGGGATTGCGTAATAAAGGGTGAACTTGCGCAGAAATTTTGCCCCAAATTATCAGGAGTCGCTAATCCCAGCTTGACTTTTTTTTTTTTTTTTTTTTCAAAGAATCTATGATAATCATTGCGACCTGTCATCGGATGAATGTAAAGTGGAAAAGCAGCCACTGGGCTGGAAAGAAGTTAGTGTAATTCTGATTAAAGGCACGCTAGGGAAGCAAGGATAGGTGCACTGGCTGCCATGATAAATAACTTCAAAATAAGCATAATCTGAATAAGCATAATGTAAATTGCAAGAAGTAAACTAGCATAACACGAAGCAGGAAAGGGGATATCTGCCATGGAACTCATTGTTCATATGAAATTACTCAAAGAAAAGTTGAAGAACAAATTTAAGTGTTATACAAATACAAACAAGCATAATTAATATAAACATAAGATAAGCATAATCTGAATAAGCAAAATGTGAATTGCAGAATGTAAACTAGCATAATATTACAAATACAAGCATAATCAAAATAAGCATAATCTGAATAAGCAAAATGTAAACTAGCATAACACGAAGCAGGGAAGGGGATATCTGTCATTTAACTCATTGTTCATTATGAAATTACCCAAAGAAAAGTTGAAGAACAAATTTAAGTGTTATACAAATACAAACAAGCAATTTCGTTGAAATGATATCCCCCGCCGAAAAAGACCTTTTTTGATACAAAGGTATAAGAGGTATTGTGTTTTGCATGTACATGTGACCTTTTTGTTATTGGTCCATGGTGAAATTATACATTAAGCTCCCTTGTTCCATGGCACAGGATTTCATTACATAATAACTCAGAAATCATAAAAAGCAGAGTTATCATTCTTGTACACTGCAGTCCTCCACAATAAAAGCCAAGCACTTATCAGAAGTTGTAAAATGTGCCCCAAAATTGGGTAGGAACAAGTATTTTTTTAAATAAATGCATGACATATCGATGGTCTGATTGTATAGTCTGTAAGCTGTGTTTCATTGTTTCCATTATATATTTAGTTTTTTCTACCAATACTCAGCACTGTATTCTTTCTAAGCCAGTGAATGCTTTCTCACATGCCCATCAAAACATGGTCAGCAATTACAGAGAAATGAATTCTGTAGCAATGACTAATGTCAAATCCTTGCAAAGAAATTAGCCAAGCAAGGCATTGAACATGAGGCCTGTATGTTACTGACTGAGCTACCAGATAGATGGATAGACCCACTTGAAATACACCAAGTGACCACTACTGAAGAAAGGTGGGTCAACATGACTGACGGTCAGAAAGAACATCATGGATGAAGTGTTCCAGTTTAAAGTCGCAGATGTTTGTGACATGCACCATTTGCCAGTAGATAGATTAAAAGAGAAGCCCACACAATTACATCCATCCATATTATTTTCTTGATGTTTGCCCTAACCACTTGAATAGGCACTGGATTTTGAATATGGTTGTTTTCCTTGGGATGATATAAGTGGCGGAATCAAGTCTGCAATGTATTGGGGAACCATCAGATGGGTGGCTTTATACATAAAAAACATTTTTTGGGGTTTCCCGCCTATCTTTCAAAGATTGCCATCCACATTCCAGGAACAAGTTTTCTAAGGAAACAGAACGGGTAAGACCAGTTACAATTCTGGCAGCTTCGTTTTGAATTTTTTGTGGAGAATTTGCACAGGAATCAGAGCAACACTCCCAAACAATTGACGCGTATTCTAGTAATGGTGCTATATAACACAAATAAATTTGGTTTATTGATTTTCTGTTCAGTGTAAATTTCAGCTTTCTCACAATACCAAGTACTTTAGAAGAAGATTTTAAAACAGTATCAATGTGTGCGTTTCATTGACCATTTTGGCTAAAAGTTATCCATAAGTGCTTATGATTTTCAACAAAGGTAACATCAGTGTTTTTGAATATTAGCTTAGGTACTTCGTCTACTTTTTTCAAAGTAACTGATAAAAAACGATTGCCTTCAAGGTAATAGGCGGGGAAGGGGGTAATGGGAACCTACTTGAGATTAACTTTTCAAAAGTCGAAAACGAATTAACATTCTCCATGTTTTCATTTAAATTATTCCAAATATATATTGAAGAAGAGATACAGGATTTTTGAGAAATTGTCGTGCGAGTAGATATGTTTCTCAAATCCCTAATGTTTCTGAGACCATATTGCGTTGTGTCTGCTATAAGTGGCGGAATCAAGTCTGCAATGTATTGGGGAACCATCTGATGGGTGGCTTTATACATAAAAAACATTTTTTGGGGTTTCCCGCCTATCTTTCAAAGATTGCCATCCACATTCCAGGAACAAGTTTTCTAAGGAAACAGAACGGGTAAGACCAGTTACAATTCTGGCAGCTTCGTTTTGAATTTTTTGTGGAGAATTTGCACAGGAATCAGAGCAACACTCCCAAACAATTGACGCGTATTCTAGTAATGGTGCTATATAACACAAATAAATTTGGTTTATTGATTTTCTGTTCAGTGTAAATTTCAGCTTTCTCACAATACCAAGTACTTTAGAAGAAGATTTTAAAACAGTATTAATGTGTGCGTTTCATTGACCATTTTGGCTAAAAGTTATCCATAAGTGCTTATGATTTTCAACAAAGATAACATCAGTGTTTTTGAATATTAGCTTAGGTACTTCGTCTACTTTTTTCAAAGAGAAAAGGATAGCTTCGGTCTTTTGTGGATTAAACGTTACGAGCCATTGTTTTGCCCATAAAGATATTAGATTGAGGTCATGGTTTATTATGGTCTGTTCACATAGCGTTTCAATTTTATTCCAGTCGATTTTGGAAAGGTTCCATTTTTGCTGTCTTGCACAGCTGGATGGTTGTGAAGATGAAAAGATAATGAGGAAGTGATCACATCCACACAAATCCTCAGTCACTTTCCAAATAAAATTGGAAAGTAAGACTTGGCTGCATAGGGTTAAATCAATAGAAGAGTAAGATCCAGTTGCTGGATGCAAGTAGGTTTTAGATTTGTTATCATTCATGAAAGACAAAGAGTTGTTCGAAATGAAGTTCTCTAACTGTAGACCTCTCTGGTTGGTGTCATCGCAGCCCAAAATAACATTGTGACCATTAAAGTACCCAGCAAGAATTGGCATCTGAGATCATTCAGAATGGTCTCATTGATAGGTGTGCTGGGGGGGGGGGGGAAGATATAAAGAACACAGATACACCTCCTCTGGCTTTTCGCCTTCGGTGAAGATTTTATTGTAGATTGAATTATATTTGATTGAGATATCATCCTTCCGTTTAAGGAAGGTTTCTTGCAGGCAAACAGCATCTGGTTTATGATCAGTGATTAAACGGGAAAGTTCGTCAAAGTTTGACTTCAGACCTCGACAATTCCACTGGATTATGGTATCCATAGTGCATAAGGAAAGTATAAAATCTAAATTAAAACATGAGGCCGTAAACCAATGCATTTTAAAATAGATTGGCTAAGATTTAGTTACATTTGACTCGGGTTTGGTCGAGTGCCAAGTGTCAGCATCCTTGTTCCAAGGATCTTTGGAAATGGGGGCTTCTGAATCTAAAGCCTCACCTTCGAGGTTTTCAGCATCTACACTCATGTCCTCTAGCTCCGAAAATCTGTTGGAGGTAGGGACAGGGCCATTTACTTTGACTGGGATTTCACAAGAGTCTTGGGTATCTCTTGGTTGTTGTTTTGATCTTGAAGAGGGCCTTTTAGGAGATTGGGATGCATGATCAGATATATCTTTAGATGAAACCTGGGATTTAGTTGTAGACTGTGAAGATAGAGGTTGTGATTTCTTTTGAGGTTGTTGTGAAAGGGGAGATGGCTTTGAAGCTTTTTGTGAGATGTTTTGCAAAGAGGTACCTATCTTTGAAGGTTTTTTGAAGAAATAGTTTGAGAAGGGGTAGATGGAGTGTTAGGGTAGTGGATGGAGTGGTGGGTTTAAGTGTAGGCTGTGTCTATTTTGGAGACTTTAGAGGTACGAAAGGTAGAATGTCAGTGATCAAGCTCTTTAACTCATTGGCCATTTCTCGAAACTTTTCAAGAGCAATATTCCTTTCCAGATGTTGCAGATGACACTTTTGCATAGGATGTTGAACAATTCAACAACGTTTGGTCATTTCTGCGTTTTACTATGATTCCACAAAAGGAATATTTTCTTTATATTTTATAGATCGGATTCCTTTTTCATCCTGCCAGACTGAACACTCTTTAGAAAAGATTGGATGATTGCACTCGCAATTAAAACAGAGAAACAGGGTTATTGCAAGTATTAGGCTCATGATCAGAGCCCTCAAAAGCACATTTTGGACAGACGGGTGTGCTTTTGCAATTACTTTCGTGATGGCCGTACTGGCATTTATAACAGCGCAGAGGGTTAGGCACATACACGTCAACCTTCACAGATTGAAATTCTATTTTGATGGACACAGACACAGCCTGAGATTTTAGGTTACTTTTAATCTCTTCCACCGAGTAACAGTGGGACAGCCTCTTACATCTGATGATTCCTTTGCTAGTGTTAAGAGTTGTGTGGGTACACTTTTACATCCAAATAGTAAAATATTTTATGACCCAGGAGATTTTTGGCCTGCTGTTGAAAATGACATGCAACAAGCAGAGTGTCAATTTTTAGTTTTTGACAGATTTTGGTCTGCCCAAAATGGAAGAAATTGTCTTCTCTGTAACAAATGGAGAAAGTTTTGAGATGGGCTTTGTTGGATCAACTGACTCTAATACAATAAAACGAGCAAATGTTTTGTTTGTGTTGAATGATATTTCTGACTCTGAATCAGAGTCAGAAAGAACACGCTTTGCTTTCTTTTGTGTTGCCATGTTTGTGTGATGAGGTTCATCACCTATGTTCCTCACCCGCCCCGGAGCCCAACAAGGGGACATGAGCTGGGGAAAACCAACTCAGATCATGACAGGAATACATCGTTGATATAGTCGAAGTGAAAGGGCTAGACTGGACATATATTGGCCCGCAGAATGTCACACCAAGTATTGACCGTCTTTGGGCATTTACAAGTGTCAACCAAACACCATTCTTTCACCCGATTAGCCCATGAGCCACCGCCTTCTAGGGTTTTGACATACAGCGACTGATGGAAGAGAAGAGAAATTAATTTTATTATGTATGTGTATGTGCTTCTAAAAGAAAACAAAGACAGAGAAAGGGCTCGGCGTGACCAGCGGATTGATCAGGACAATAATCATCAGGACGGCCTTCCCGACCCCTCGTTTAGTTCAGTTCAAGGCCAAAGTGGTGTGTTGCAAAAACAGAGCTATCAAAGGGCCATACTCTGAATACACTCAACAACCAGGATCCCGTCAAGGCAAACAGGTAGGCACAGTGGGGGTGGGGGGTCTTGCCCCTGCTATAGTGCGACAGCTGAGCTATTTCTACCCCCCTCCCCGCGTAGCTGGGGGTAAGAAAATTTGCGTGAGAAAACAATGAACTTGTGAGAGAAATGACGACCCTTCCTATTTCAAAAGTCATTTGGAAGAAAGTTATCCCAAATCATGTGGAATTGGGGGCTTTGAGCTGCTGAGATCAATTGGACGTAATAGATCTGAGCTGGAGGTTACCAAAATGCTACACATGGTTACCGCGTGAAGTTTTTAGCTAACAGCAGTATTCTTGGGCAACCACTTTGCTATATTCGCCCAATACAGACAGACCTCATATTATGTGAGGAAGACAAAATTGCTGTAAGTATACATACATATATAGTTACAACAATCTTGGCATCTTTGAATCTGATGTCCTTATTCCATGAGTGACCTTGAACCGGTGGTTTTTGTGTACATCTCGTAGAACACATTTTTTTATGACGTCATGCGGTATTTCTGCTCGTAACCTTACCAATATTCGAATGTCTCAGGGCCCTTGAATTTCAGACAAATACAAGACAAATACACCTGAAAATAAGCTAATTATCACATGTTAAAGAAATCTACGTATTTTTTCTTGATGTTAAATAGTGTTCCTTCTCAAAAAATGCAAAGATTATCGACTTTGTGCTGTAAATACTACCAAGCTACCCGAATTAGGACACGCCATGTTTGCAAAAGAGGGCCGACGGTATGTTCTTTATTTATGCACATTGAACATGAAAATAGTTATCTAAGTTATTCTTTTGATATGAAAGTGACCAGAAATGATTTTTTTTATAAAGGCAAGTAATTTCTAGCTCATATTCTGGTCTCAATTCTTAATTTCATCAAATTGTTTCCTTATCATCACGGAATACGGACACTCGAGGCTATTTATTCACAGGCGGACTAGTTTTCTTGGTGAGATATAGCGTGGCACCGTCTGGGGAGCAGTCGTTTTTTCAAGAGTTAAACAGGGCAAAGAAGTAATTTTCGTCGTTTATCTTTAAATTGTCCGTATTGTCGTTATGAATTGGAAATCAAAATTATTGAATTGAATTTTGCTAAAACTATCTTGGGTAAGAATTCAAAATGAAAAATGGTCGTTTTCAATCGGTTTTAAGAATATCGATATCTAAATAAGTGTCTTAAATATGTTTAGAACATTTAATTTACGAATTAAAATGATGAAATTAGATAATTTAAATGTCAACATGAACACTTAAATAGGAAAAAAAAAATATCTGTTAAGTCATCGTTTTAATCTAAAAGCATAGTTGTAAATTTCATAAGGAAGAATGAAAATTTCATTAGGAATAATACAAATTTCTGAAGGAATGATGAACATTTCATGAAGAGTAGATTTAATGAAATAATTAAAGAAAAAGCACAACGAATAATGAAATTTTCATAATGAATAATGTGTGAATTGGCGGATATCCCGATCCATACGATAAGGAGATACTTTTCACCCAAAATGACTTTGAAGTAGCAATATCTGGGTTTTTTTTACTATTAGCCTGGAAGTTTCACGTTATTCATAGTAGCAGGTTATAATACAACGGTGCCGTAGTCAATCAGAGAAGTTCTTGGGGACAAAATGAACAGAACTTGTAGTCTGATCTTGGATATTATGTCTGCCTGTTTAGTCAGGCCTTTATAATATGGCTTGTAACACGCGAAAAGGGGAATTTGGACATTTGCGTAAAGTGTCGTCTCGGATCAGCCTGCGCAGTCCGCGCAGGCTAATCCGAGACTGCACTTTACGATTACATTAGATTCTGTGCTACATAAGACTTGCGCAAGGCAGAAAATTGCATCAAAGCGGAAAGTGTCGTCTCGGATTAACCTGCGTGGACAGCGCAGGCTGATCCGAGACGACACTTTACGCAAATGTCCGAATGTCCCTTTTCGCGTGTTACAAGCCAATTATAAAAGTCTTACTCAGGTTCGCTTGTTTTTATTTTCAGACGCCGACAGAGACCGAGCATATATTTTGCACTAAAGGACTAATACATAAGCCATGCTCTGTGAAAAACGGGGGCTTTATGCATCTGCAAAATGTTTCGAACAAGGTCATGTTGCGCAGTCCGCGCAGACTAACCTGAGCCGAAAAAGTTTTCGCTATTTGTCAATCTTTGTATGTCCAAGGACCATTGCACCCCACGATTATGTCAATTATTAAAAACATGGCTATTATGGTTCCATAAGTATATGATTACATGCTTGGTATCATATACATGTATTTCGGTAGTGCATTAACCCATTACCACACAATCCCTACTTTTGACACCCCTGAGAAAGAAGCCTTTTGAAAACACTGTGGGAAAAGGAGAAAATGCTGGTAACCAGCATTTTCTTCTTTTCCCACAGTGTTTTTTACCCTTCCCAGAACAAATTTAAATTTTTCAGTCACCTTTATTTTGTCGTCTGCAAATGCTTTCAATTTGGACCAGTCTAAAATTTTCTCGTGTGGTAAAGAGTTAAGCCCTCCTTTGTTCTTATTTAACGAAAAAAGAAAATCTAAGGACAATTTCTTCGTATATGATTTTATTGTGCAAACAACATAAGCTTCATGTCAGTGTCTCTATGCAAAACATTTATAGCCAAACAATAAGTTCACAAATCTGAACAAGGACAACCGGAAATGACCGCATACTCTCTGCGCATGCCGACACCATGTCTATGACATCATTTCCGATGTTTGGAAAGAATACTTATCACAGCTGTTGAGTTCTAGTATTGGCAAGACTACCTTACCATTGAGCAATAAGATGGATAATCTAAGGGGTTAGTTCCTCGTTTTATGAGGATAACGAATTACATGTGTAATACTGACTTGGAACGGCTAAGTTTCGCCTTATTTCTGAAAGAAAATGTAGGTCAATTCGATGTTTTATGTATAAATATACGTTTTATATCTATATATATACAACATAGCACTAATCTACGGATCTTGAGTGATTTTAGAAAATCCAAGGTGTCATTCTTACACCATAACCCTTTGAAAATGAAAAGGAAATGATAAAAGAATGCCAAAACTTGGAAATAAAATAGTTCAATGCTTGCTTTCTAGTTGGAAAAAAACACTACGGGCCATATTTACCAATTATTCTGAATATCAGTTTTAAAATACCGTACCAGCTGGGTTTTTGGCTAAAGCGAAATATCCTAGCCAACCGGATGACATGCGTGATAGCTATGATTATAATTTGAAAATAGGTTTCTACTGATTAAAAACCTTCTTTACAGTATGTGCCTCTTGGCAATGTATCGTTGTCATATCTTTTCTCTTACAATTAGTCGATTGAAAATAGTATGTAGTATACATTTTCCGATTCTTCATTTTTTTTACTCTAAATCTAATCTTCATAAAGTTATTGATACCATACACAAACATTTGAAGCAAAGTCTACACAATCACGTGTCGTTTAATTTTCGTTTCTTCTTTACATTTCACCACTGTAATGCAGAATGAATTTTAGTTTTACAGAGTAATATAAAGTGAAGTAAAGCTTGCAATGGGCGCTCGTGTTCCTTTCCAGCTTGCAAAGTGGAGAAAATTACAAAAAAATAAAAAACATGGACACATATTGCAATCTGTAAAGAGTCTTTTTTCTCATTTAAGGAACTATCTGATTGGCTGAGACGTCTTGTGTTACCCAATTAAAGGACTCATCTTAGAATAGAGAAAAAATGAATTCAGAATATTTGGTAAATAACTGGTCCTTAATTCATAGATAAGGTTTAATATATATTTATGTAACACGCTCACTACTGCAACACTGCTTGACTATATATCACGTGACATTTCTACAAACAGGGTCACATGATCGCACGAATGACTTTGATGCTGGGAAATGACTATTAAAACAGTAATAAATATATAATCAAAACAACAAAATTGTTACACACTTACATATAAACGATGTGGACAAATGAATAAAAATATAATACTGTTGAAGTACGAGTGATAATGGACACCCATTCCAATTATAAAAAAAAAAACGAAAGGAGAATAAACCAAACCTAAATCTTGTCAACATCTAGCATGTTATTTGTACACAAAAAGAAGGGATCACAGAAATAAACCGTTCATAGAAAACAAACAAACAAAAAAGCCTACTGAGTAAGCATGTTAAAAAAAAAAGATTCAGCTAAATAGATTTCAGCAGCTACACTATACACAGATTTGACCATGCCCTGTGAAAAGCGAGGCTTAATGCATATGCAAAACGTATCGACCAAGGTCAGCCTGCGCTGACTGCGCAGGCTGACCTGGAACGAAATGTTTTGCTATTGGTCAATTTTTGGAAGCTCAAAGGACCATTTTACCTCATAATTAAGTCTGTTGTTAAATAAAATGGATTTTATGGACCCATGACACTGTGATGACTTGCTTGGTGTCATGCACAACGGAGATGTATTAAGCCCCCGTTTACCAGAGCATGGATCAATTTAATTTTAAAGAAACTAAAATACGATTTGGTTTACAACACACGAAAAAGGGCATTCGGACATTGGTGTAAAGTGTCGTCTCGGATCAGCGGGCGCACTCCGTGCAGGCTAAACCGAGATGGCACTTTACGACTACATTAGATTTTGTTCTTCAGTAGACATGCACAAAACAGAAAATTAAATAAAAACGGAAAGTATTGTATCGGATTAGCCTGCACAGACTCCGCAGGCTGATCCGAGACGACACTTTACGCAAATGTCTGAATGCACATTTTCGCGTGTTACAGGCCATAAAATAGACGGTAATGTTTTCCCATCTGGCAGTTAAAGAATACAGCGAATGTTAAGACATGCACAATGATTTTAAAGTTATGCTTTCAAACGTTATAGCGCCTTTTTCGGTGTAATTTTATATGGCTGATTGCTAATTTCTATCTTATTTTAAACCTTTTTTTAACCAGTCAAGTTTCTCCTTTAATGGGTTTTCCCAACTACTTGCTATGACAAGAGGGTGAAGCAATTAATAAAGCAAATAATACTGATAATAGTATAATAGAAATTTTATGAAAAAATAAACATTCGCATTACGAAGGCAATGACCTTCGGAGGACTGTCTTTTTGCAGTTTTCTTGTACCACATTTATGTATCAATTCATATTTCATGAGTTCTTATTTATCCATGGACAAATGGACATAGGTCTACCTTTAAGAAGATCTGTGCCAGAAAAAAAAATGACCGAAACAAAGCGGGATGTTTCTCTATGAAAAGGTTTTAGCCGATAAAATTTATGACAACTGACGAAGATGGCTTATGAAGTTCGTCAACGTTAAGTTTTGGCGTCTGTATGCAGTAGAATGTTACAAAACCCACCATGCAAAAGAAATACACAAGGAAACATCACTGATGCAAAAGATTTCATTTATTCCAATGTTAACTTATTAGATGTCTTCTTTAAACTTAACAATGTTTAACCTACTGTCCTAAAATTTCGAAAAAGATCTAACAAGTCGGCATTTGGAATATTGGTCCAACTTTGGGATCCATTGGGAAGCCTTTGCGCATTCCCATGCAGTATTGTGAGTCGATCCTTAAGCTGTTCTCCTTTACAGAAATGTCGTGTTCGAGTGTGGCCTTGGTCTTCATCAGCCTTGCAAGACTGAGCTCGGAAGCCTTCAGTCGTTCCTTCAGTATACGGACAGACTCTCGGATTTCACTGACTTCACGTTGTAAACTGAAAGAAAAGGATCAGATTTAGATCGATTCTTTTGATCCAAATGGTAGACATATTTTGGAGTTCTGTTTTAACGCTTTAGTTTATATCCATCTCAACTGGCAAGAATGAAATATTATGTAGAGTAAAAGTAAGAGTGCACTTTGGGAAAGCATGGATATCACTACCACGCATAACATTTTTTCTTATCCAACCGGTTCTTTTAATTCTTTACCAAACGACAAAATGATAGACTAGTCCAAATTGAAAGCATTTGCAGAAGACAAAATAAAACTGAGTGAAAAACTAAAACTTGTTTTGGGAAAGGTAGAAAACATTGTGGGAAAATGAGAAAATGCTGGTTACCAGCATTTTCACATTGTCCCACAATGTTTTCAAAAGGTTTCTTTCTCAGAGTCGTTAACAGTTGGGATTGTTTGGTAAAGAGTTAAACCACAAACATCGTCAATGTATTGCCATGCGAGATGAATGAACTCGTCGCAATGAATATTATCAGTACCAGGAGAGATTTTGGAAAAGCTTAAAACTGAAATGGCATAGCCAATTAGAAGTTGTGTAACTTTCTAAATCTTGAATTACACTTAGAATGAAATTAAGAATGGTAGGCAAATAAGAACCCAAGAGTCGGTTCAGCTTGTATAAAAGAGCCCAGATGCTGCAAAAGCAAGGCTGACATTGGTCTCAATTGACATTTCAACAAAAGAACAAAAAAGAAATAAAGATATAAGATAGGATCGCAGTGTCTATGCAGTCTGATACAGCATTTACACTATCACTCAGAACCAAGTTGACCCTGTGATTAATCATTTACACCTGACTTTTTACGACCCTGGGAAAAACTTTTGAAAACACTTTGGGAAAAAGGGAAAATGCTGTCAACCAGCATTCTCTCTTTTTTCCATAATGTTTTCTATCCAATTAGAGACAAATTTTATTATTTGAGTAACAGTTGTCGTCTGCAAATGCTTTCAATATTGACAGGTCTAAATAATGTCGTTTTGTGGATATTTTTAGGCTGTATACTCACGATTTCATGACAGGATCGTTACACAGTTCCACATTGATACGTCTTGTACGTTCATCCAGACGAGATTGGGAAACTTTCATAGGCGATTCCTTGTCCTGAATGGCTTTTCTCAACAGATCGATGTTCTTCTCCATGTCGAAGATTTCGGCCATGGTCTGCAGTAAATAGAAAAGAAGCCGATATTGAAATTTCAAAAATTTTCACATTTGTTCATTAAGCTACCGTATGAATAACAAATTTCACGTTCCTGCAGTTCTGGGCTTTTTTAATCGTTGTTTGAAAGCTATATATGTGCTTTGACAAAAGGTACTGGATTTTTCTGGTATTTTTACCGTGTCTTGCTTTGATCATGGTGATGGTGACTTTGCAGGATTAAGGTCCCTCCGTGCTCTAGGCATATATGGTATGGACCATTAGAGAACAAGAATCGGATACAAGGAAATCCAGGTACAAACTCCTAGCTCTTCTTTGAATGTACCTCTTTGGTTCTTTAACGTGGCCGGTGTAAATCACCGATATACGCAAAGCTACCTCTGGGTTCAAAACCTGTTCATCACTAGTTAGTAATAGGGTAATAGTTTCGATGTAACCCTTACTTTTCCCTACTATATGGGAGCGGTGATGCGTCATAGCGTCGAATCTTCGAAGAATATGGCATGCGCAGAGATTTATAAGAAGATGGCAAAGTTTTTTTTCTCGATGACGACAAGACAGACGGTACCAAGACTATGACAATGCCTCGATGTGTTCATAGCAAAAGAGTTGAGCTAAAACACCTTACCCTCTGTAGATGTGCTTGGAGTCTGTTTCTAGCGTCGGTTGTCTCGCGTATTCTCGCGTTGAATGCATTATTCACAGTGTTGAACATGTTCCACATATCATTTGCACACTGGCGAAGAGTGGAGTCAATTTCTCCTCGCAATCTCTCGGACGCAGCACGTTCTTTCTGGGACCTTGCGATATTTTCCTGTGTGTATCTCGCCCAGGACTCAGGAATGGTAATACTGCAATTAAACAGCTAAAGCTGCAGCATAGGAATAAATACTTCGTATTCACCAACTTTCCTCAGAAGGTTGTTAACTCTTTAACAAACGACATAATGTTAGGCTAGTCCGAATTGAAAGACTGGAAATTAATGTGACTAAAAAATTGAAATTTGTTTTGGGAAAGGAGAGAAACATGAAAACAAGCTGTAGTTACGAAGTTTTCAAAGTAAACCGAAAATGTGTTTCCCTGGGTCAAGAAAAAGTGGTGGAAAGTAGCATTTTCTCGTGTTTTCGACACTTCAACTTTTACGTACAGGTTTTTTTTTTCCTACTCTTTCAAAGACAAATACAGAAAATCATAAAGATTTTTTTCTTAGCTTGACTAAAATACCGGACGGAATTTAACCAAGATCAGACTACATATTCTGTGCTGTCTGATCTTGAATCTATAACGGCCCGTAAAGTCCGTATATTCGCACATAAAGCTAACATGCTTAAAGATCAAACTATACATACGTGTTATCAATGCTCTCTATTCCTGGATAATACCCAATGCCAGCAGATCCATTTCTTAACTGTTGCATACGATCATCGAGACCCTGGGCGTGATGTTTGTCCTTGGCGTCGATCTCAAGGGCATGTTGGGCTGCACGGTTCATCCTGAAATTTCAGAGTCAAATAAAGACCGCCTTTACCAACCAGTCTAAAATTTATTCCTAGCTTTGTTGTGAAAAAAGAAGTTTATTGATTGACTGTATATAGTTTAACGCCGTTTTCAACATTATGTAGATTGCGGCGGCCAGTGCAACTATCCATGCTCTTTTGGAGTAACATTATTTCAGAATGTCTGAACCATTTGGTTTTTAAAACAACTGAGAAATTGCTTTACTTTCCAACTTAAATCCTTCTTAATTAAAATGAAATTTTCAATTGTTGGTATTTTCGAATCAAGTTACCGTTCTAGATAGCGTTTTTGTCTAATTCCAATTCCAAGTTAGATAGTTAAGTCTTTACCTAAAAATCCCAGATTTTAACGACCCTGATGAAGGATACTTTTGAAAACATTGTGGAAAAAGAAAATGCTGGTAACCAGCCGTTTCTCCTTCTTTTGCAATGTTTTCTACCCTCAAAAAACAACTTTTACCATATAAGGCATGTAAAGTTTCTCCTCTACAAATGGTTTCAACATGGATGAGTCTCAAATACTGCCATGAGGTAAAGGAATAAGCATCTTCCGACTGCCTCAACCAATTAGAGCAGCCACTGCAGAATTTGCATTACTTTGAAATTTAAGAAAAAGAAGGAGAAAAAAAGACATTTACAAATCATTTTCTTTAATGAATTAAATTCAAGATCTTTTTTCATTTTGTGGTTATATCCGAGTAAAATTTATTCTGAGTCACTGATTCCATTTCTCTGCCTGTCTTTATTTACCCTCTCTCTCTCTCTCTCTCTCACTTTTTTTACCATTTTCCCCAGGACTTGATAAATTATTGTCTTTATTTTGTATTAAGATATATTGTCATTAATTTCAATGACCAGTGGGGAAAGCCGTAACTAGGTTTATGGACCTGTGGCACAACTCATTTGCTGCCTTTCCAACTAGTTTGTATTTATGAGCTGTAGATCTATATGTAAATATGGGCAATAGTATAAGTTTAAACTAAGATTTTTCTGTCAAGACTGGGCAAAAAATTGGAAATATTGAACCTCATCAGGAGTAACTCTTAGTAATCATACAGAAATAATAAAAGTCCTTACTTAAGTTGAACGGCTGCCTTGTCGAGCACACGTTTCATCTTTGCCTGGCACTTTTTAATGACGTCAACTTCCTGTGTGAAAGATATTGCATGAAACATATTGATATTTATATTGATATTTATCCCTGTACAAATACCACCTTTTATGCACTGTCAGCTGACTATTCTGAAAACAATTAAGGAAACGAGCATATGGAACACAATGTAATTTCCTTTTTTACATTAATGTTAAAAAAAAAAAATTAGGAAGATGTTATACATATAAATAGAAAATGTGCATTTTGTATTGACGGTAGATCATTTCTGGTAAGAGGAAAGGTATCGCAATTTTCAAATTTCAGTATGCATCTCTCAAAAGCTTTGCGTAGGGAAAAGCCAAAATCAATACATACTGAGCATTCTGGGTCCGTATTCAAAAAACATTCTTATGAACATTCTTAGTCTTATTCTCAAGAGTTTTATAGATTTGGAAGTATCACAATCTCTATATAGCTAAACCGTATGGTTCCTATTTTCTTTGTAATTTAGGAGGATGATTTTAAGAATGGTGAGTGAACGAATCCTGACCTTTTCTACCAAAGAAATACTATTGAAGTTTTCTCTGACGACAAGGCCGACACATCAAGACCTGCAGAGATAAATCTTCGAAACATTCTGGTGAAAAGATAAACTTTTCGTAACAAGTAATGCACGCGCTCTTTTCCATGCGTATTTACAGGTATTTAGGTTAATTTTGAATGTTTCACAATCTTGTGTTTAAAGCGGCTTCTAGCCGCCAACGAGTCGTACAGATATCGAAGCATGACGCAATAATGTACTTTTAGAGATTTTCAGCACTGCTAGTCTCTTGGCAAACAAGTTAAGGTATAAAAAGCCCGCTCTTGTTTTTATGTCGTTACAATGGTACGATTAAATTTGAACGTTTCACAATCGTGTAATAAAAGCGTCTTCTAGCTCCCATCGAGTTTTACAAATCTCGAAGCATAAGGCAATCGTGTCCTTTTAGAGATTTTTCAGCATTGGTAGTTTCGTGGCAAACAAGTTCAGGTACAAAAAACCCGCCTTTCCTTATATGTCATTACTAGGCTACAATTAAATCTGAATGTTTCACAATCTCGTATTAAAAGCGGCTTCTAGCTGCCATCGAGTCATACAGATCTCGAAGCATGAGGCAATCATATACTTTTAGAGATTTTACAGCATTGCTAGTCTCTTGGCAAGCAAGTTCAGGTTCAAAGAGCCTGCTCTCGCTTATATGTCGTTACAAGGTTACGATTAAATTTGAATGTTTCACAATCTTGTACTAAAAGCGGTTTCTAGCCGCCATCGAGTCGTACAGATCTCGAAGCATGAGACAATCATGCACCTTTAGAGACTTTTCAGCATTGCTAGTCTCTTGGTAAACAAGTTCAAGTACAAAAATCCGGCCCTTGTTTATATGTCGTTAAAAGGTTGCGATTAAATTGGAATGTTTCACAATCTTGTACTGAAACGGCTTTCAGCCGCCATCAAGTCGTACAGATCTCGCAGCATGTGGCAATCATGAAATTTCAAAACATTTTCAGCATTGCTTGTCTCTTAGCAAACAAGATCAGGTAACAAAAGCCCGCTCTTGTTCATTTGTTGTTACAAGGTCACCATTAAATTTGATTGTTTCACAATCTTGTACTAAAAGCGGCTTCTAGCCGCCATCGAGTCGTACAGATCTCGAAGCATATGTACTTTGAAGGATTTTTCATCATTGCTAGTCTCTTGGTAAACAAGTTAAGTTACAAAAATCCCGCCTTTGCTTATATGTCATTACTAGGCTACAATTAAATTTGAATGTTTCACAATCGTGTATTAAAAGCGGCTTCTAGCTGCCATCGATACAGATCTCGAAGCATCAGGCAATCATATACTTTTAGAGATTTTTCAGCATTGCTAGTCTCTCTGCAAACAAGTTCAGGTACAAAAAGCCGGCCCTTGTTTATATGTCGTTAAAAGGGTACGATTAAATTTGAATGTTTCACAATCTTGTACTAAAAGCAGCTTCTAGCCGCCATCGAGTCGTACAGATCTCGCAGCATGTGGCAATCATGTACTTTTAGAAACTTTTCAGCATTGCTAGTCTCTGGTAGACAAGTTCAGGTACAAAAAGCCGGCCCTTGTTCATATGTCGTTAAAAGGTTGTGATTAAATTGGAATGCTTCACAATCTTGTACTAAAACGGCTTCTAGCCGCATCGAGTCGTACAGATCTCGAAGCATACGGCAATCAGGAAATTTTAAAACATTTTCAGCATTGCTAGTCTCTTAGCAAACAAGATCAGGTAACAAAAGCCCGCTCTTATTTATATGTCGTTACAAGGTCACCATTAAATTTGATTGTTGCTCAATCTTGTACTAAAAGCGGCTTCTAGCCGCCATCGAGTCCAACAGATCTCGAAGCATAAGGCAATCATGTACTTTGAAGGATTTTTCAGCATTGCTAGTCTCTTTGTAAACAAGTTAAGTTACAAAAATCCCGCCTTTGCTTATATGTCCTTACTAGGGTACAATTAAATTTGAATGTTTCACAATCGTGTATTAAAAGCGGCTTCTAGCTGCCATCGAGTCATACAGATCTCGAAGCATCAGGCACTCATATACTTTTAGAGATTTTTCAGCATTGCTAGTCTCTTGATAAACAAGTTCAGGTACAAAAAGCCGGCCCTTGATTATATGTCGTAAACAAAGGGTACGATTAAATTTGAATGTTTCACAATCTTGTACTTAAAGCAGCTTCTAGCCGCCATCGAGTTGTACAGATCTCGAAGCATGAGGCAATCATGTACTTTTAGAGACTTTTCACCATTGCTAGTCTCTGGTTAACAAGTTCCGGTACAAAAAGTTGGCCCTTGTTCATATGTCGTTAAAAGGTTGCAATTAAATTTGAATGCTTCATAATCTTGTACTAAAACGGCTTTCAGCCGCCATCGAGTCGTACAGATCTCGAAGCATATGGCAATCACGAAATTTCAAAAAATTTTCAGCATTGCTAGTCTCTTTGCAAACAAGATCAGGTAACAAAAGCTTGCTCTTGTTTATTTGTTGTTACAAGGTCACCATTAAGATTGAATGTTTCACAATCTTGTACTAAAAGCGGCTTCTAGCCGCCATCGAGTCGTACAGATCTCGAAGCATAAGGCAATCATGTACTTTGAAGGATTTTTCATCATTGCTAGTCTCTTGGCAAACAAGTTCAGGAACAAAAAACCTGCCTTTGTTTTTATGTCGTTACAAGAGTACCGTAAAATTGATGTTTCACAATCTTGTACTAAAAGCAGCTTCTGAGTTTTACAGATCTCGAAGTATGAGGCAGTCATATACTTTTAGAGATTTTTAAGCATTGGTAATCTTTTGGCAAACAAGTTCAAAAATCCCACCTTTACTTATATGTCATTACTAGGGTACAATTAAATTTGAATGTTTTACAATCTTGTATTAAAAGCGGCTTCCAGCTGCCATCGAGTCATACAGATCTCGAAGCATGAGGCAATCATATACTTTTAGAGATTTTTTCAGCATTGCTAGTCTCTTGGCAAACAGGTTCATGTTCAAAGAGCCCGCTCTCGCTTATTTGTCGTTACAAGGGTACAACTGAATTTTAATGTTTCACAATCTTGTACTAAAAGCGGCTTCTAGCCGCCATCAAGTCGTACAAATCTCGAAGTATGAGGCAATCATGTACTTTTAGAGACTTTTCAGCATTTCTAGTCTCTTGGTTAACAAGTTCAGGTTCAAAAAGCCGGCCCTTGTTTATATGTCGTTAAAAGGTTGCGATTAAATTGGAATGCTTCATAATCTTGTACTAAAACGGCTTCCAGCCACCATCGAGTCGTACAGATCTCGATGCATACGGCAATCATGAACTTTCAAAAATTTTTCAGCATTGCTAGTCTCTTGGCAAACACGTTCAGGTAACAAAAGTCCGCTCTTGTTTATATGTCGTTACAAGGTCACCATTAAATTTGATTGTTTCACGATCTTGTACTAAAAGCAGCTTCAAGCCGCCATCGAGTAGTACAAATCTCGAAGCATAAGGCAATGATGTACTTTTAGAGATTTTTCATCACTGCTAGTCTCTTGGAAAACAAGTTCAGGTAAAAAAATCCCGCCCATACTTATACGTCGTTTTAAGGGTTTGATTAAATTTGAATGTTTCACTTTTTGTACTAAAAGCGGCTTCTAGCCGCCATCGAGTCGTACAGATCACAAAGCACAAGGCAATCATGTACTTTCAGAGATAGTTCTGCATTGCTTGTCTCTTGGCAAACACGTTCAGGTACAAAACGCCCGCCATTGCTTATATGCCGTTACAAAGGATGATTGCATTTGAATGTTTCGCAATCTTGTACTAGAACCGGCTTCAAGCCACCATCGAGTCTTACATTTATCGAAGCATGAGGCAATCATGTTCTTTCAGAGAATTTTTCAGCATTTCTAGTCTCTTTGCAAACAAGTTCAGGTACAAAAAGCCTGCCATTGTTTATATTTTGTTACATGGGCACAATTAAATTTGAATGTTTCACAACATTAAATTTACAGGCGCTTCTAGCTGCTATCGAGTCATACAGATCTCGAAGCATGGGGTAATCATGTACTTTTAGAGATTTTTCAGCATTGCTAGTCTCTTGGCAAAGAAGTTCAAGTACAAAAAGCCCACCCTTGTTTATATGTCGTTACAAGGGTACATTTAAATTTGAATGATTCACAATCTTGTACTAAAAGCGGCTTCTAGCCGCCATCGGAAAGTACAGATCTCGAAGCATGAGGCAATTGTGTACTTTTAGAGATTTTTCAACATTGATAGTCTCGTGGCAAACGAGTTCAGGTACAAAAAGCCCGCCTTTATTATATGTCGTTAAAAGGTTGCGATTAAATTGGAATGTTTCACAATCTTGTATTTAAAGCGGCTTCTAACCGCAGTCAAGTTGTATATTCGTCTTTTAATTCCTGTTGGATATCCCATTAGATCTACTTTCCACCATAAGTCAGAGATTTAAAAAAAATGTTAGCAAACGAGAAAGGAAATGCAACTCAATTTCGAGATTTGTCTTCAAAATGGTAGAAGCATTCTGATTACAATTTTCTTCTTTTCCAATAATGTTTGAAGAAAAGCAGTCATCTTCATTGTCGTGAAAAACAGGATAGTTTGGGCATACGGAGTTTACGGCAAAATTTTAGACTCGTCCAAATTGAAAACATTTGCAGACGAAAAATCAAATGTAACTGAAAAAAATTGAAGAAATTAATACCAATATTTCCTTCTTTTTTTCAAAATATTTTCAGATGATTTCTCAGCTCCGTTATAAGTCGGAATTATTTTGGTGCAGTGTAATAGAGCATTCAAGAAAGTCACACTTACTCTTACTAAGGACTTCTCTACGTCATCACAGACCAGATCGATTCCCTGCCTTTTCTCTCTGTGCATTAGACATTCCTCGGCGATATGGAGGGGATTGGCAGTATCAGCATAGGCCTTCTCACATGTTCTTCTGTATTCCTATGCATAATAATAATAATAATAATGTCTTTATTGATGAAAACCAAGAAGGTCATGGACCCACGAGGTATGTGTAACAAATATAATACAGTATATATAATATGGCGAACCTAATCATAGAAAACATTGTCAAACTGTTGACCAAAATCCATGTTAAGCATAAACTGCATAATAAAAGACGGTAATACGGTCACTGAATGTCTTTAAGTTATATTAAAGGAATGTGCCATTGAACGCGAGTTTAACTCTTTACCAGACGACAAAATGTTATATGTGTCAAAATTGAAAGTATTTGTAGACGATAAATTAAATGTGACTCCAATGACTGGATTTGATTTAGAAGGTAGGAAACATTGTTGGAAATGGATACAAAGTGCTGGGTAACATAAATACCTACTTTACGATCAATATTTTCTAAAACTTTCTTTTTCAGAGCTGTCAAAATTTGGAACTATACATGGTAAAGGATTAAACTCTCTCTCTACACACACACACAAACACACCCCCAGTCACATGTATTTATATATATATATGATTTGTTTTACTATGTCAGCATGTCCTGGTAGATTCTTCAAAAAAAACAGTTCTTTTCTGGTACTTATATTGAGATAAGTATTTGAAATTCATTTTTTTCTTAAGTAATCGTAAATAAGTTCACTTATCTGCGATTACTTCCTTATTACTTGCACTGAAAATACTGATCAACATACATTTAATTAAATGAGACATAAAGTCTTAATCGATCACATGACATAATATGGAATTTACAAACAGACAAAAAAAGTCTCTAATAACTCGTGTTATCAAAGAGATCATATGATGTTTATCGACAATGCTTTTCGTCAACAATACGCCGTCACCAGATTAGACTCATACTATAAATGTTATAAGTAGAACAGTTGATGTGACTAGTAAAGTACAATTACGTGACTAATATAGCCAACCAGACGACTGGTACATTAATTTGTCCAGTTTCAGAAGAATACATTACAACGAAAGTTTCACAATTACGTATGGTGCACAGAAACTACTACCTATTCTACATTATAAAGACGTGTTAAAGTTTTTCAGAGGATAAGCAGAAATAAAAAGATTCAATAAGATTAAGCTGTTACGAGTCAGTCAGAGAAAGATTAGTGCTAGTTTGAGTATCCATAATTTCTGTAAGCATGGTCGCCAAGCCAAAGAAAAGCAGATTAAAGGAAATTCATCGATATTGTCAAAAATATTAAATAATCACATCTTTAGCCTGGATTCCGGGCATTCCATTTTTTCTTTCCTTCAAGAGATCCTGACAGTACTTTGCAAACAATGGTAATAAAGTGGTTTATAGATTAAAACTTAATTGAATTCTATAGACTATAAAGAACTGTAACGACAGTGATAAGAAGACCACACTAAAGAGGGATTAAGAAGCTAATAAACTAGCCCCTGAAACCAAGGTTAACCCACACCATAAAATTGCAGGTGAATGTAAATTTTTCATGAGGTATTTTGTGGGAGTAAAAACAGAATAAAGATATGTACAGTAGATCGTTTCTTATTTGTACAAATATTTATGCTATTAAGTTTCATTTGCTGAAGACAAAAAAAACTGCAGGACCTTTGTGAGATGCTCATCCTAATGTTTGACATTACGTTGAGATCATGATCTAGAAATCGGACTGATAGAATTGTTTAACTATCAATATGATAAAAAAAAATTGACACATTCGAAACTTGGAGTATCTTTCACCC
The DNA here is from genome assembly GCA_943736015.1 of Tridacna crocea. Classification (NCBI taxonomy): domain Eukaryota; kingdom Metazoa; phylum Mollusca; class Bivalvia; order Cardiida; family Cardiidae; genus Tridacna; species Tridacna crocea. The sequence goes on along the minus strand of OX031067.1, from coordinate 22,095,083 downwards.
AGTCAACATAACTTAACGACTAACTGATCTCTAAATTCCAAAACTGCCAGGTGCGGAATCAACAACCATTCGAGCCTTTTCTCTCGTTTAATATGTCAAAAGAAATGTCTGATTGGTCTACACTCAATCTAAAACCAGACACGAATTTTGAAAAATTGGTAGATACTGTCTGAAGAGTTAACTTGTGAATGACGATACATCTATTGCTTATGAACATGACATACATGATGCAATGATTTTTGCATAAAGACGAATACCATGATCTTGGATTAACACTGACCTAATGTTTCTGGAATAGTGTTTCTGATCTGAATAGCAACGAAAATTCACTGCTAAATCTTTAAACAAAAAAAAAGCAAAGTGAAAATGTTAATTTCTATTATTTAAAAATCTGTAAGTTAAATCTGTAGAGTTATTTTTTAACCAGATTTTTAATGGAGCGCACACTGTCTAGAATTATGCAAAATTCTGTAATTTCGAATTTTAAATGTTTCTGAACTGTTTAGAAGTTTGAAGTTTTCAGGAAATAGAATTAATTTCAACTTTTAGAAATTTCTTCAACTTGAGATTTATTGTTTTCTAGAGAAAATCATATCGCCACTTGTGAATATTTTTTTCTTGACATAGATGTAGGGTCTCCCATGATATGCCTAATTTTAGAAATTCTACCATTGAATTCGGAAAAGCACAAAGTATTATAAAGATCATCTGAAATTTATAAATTCTCAAAGGTACATAATGAACTGCTTACCTTTTTCATAGAACATTATCATACAGCAGTTCTCACCAAACATTTCAAATCGTTGTATAGTCTGTCGGCTATTACATGTTATTAATTTCTGACAATTATAGCCAATATTGACTAGCGCATTGTATAAATCAAAACTTGGAACAACTACACCGACTGTTAATTTGGTAATACGAAGTATCACCTTGTTATAAGAAACACAAATGTTTCACGGTATGAAGACATTTGGCCAGGATAAAACAGAAAGCAGAGGACCAATTAAAGCATTTCGATCAAACTCAACTTTATATAGAAAAATTACTTCGTAAAATTTACTTCAACCCTTTATAGTTAAAATTATATCAATTCTCCCGCAGGGTACAAAAATAAAAATCAGTTATTCTGAAGGAACGAACACAAGAACACAATTAAAACGGAAATAGGAAAGGTTGTAAAAACGTATATATAATTGGGTTAGAATGGGACTGGGATTCTATTGAGACTTTTTTATGTGTAACAAAGGTTTGGTTTTGAGTAACTATACTACTGCATTGTCATAAAATATTAACACAATTGATCGGAATCCAAAATATAAACCGAATATGTTTTTTACCTGTCTTCTAAAAGATAAAAAGTCGTGTTTTTGCCATGTTACATCCTGCTTTATATTTTCAAATCAATACTGTAACAATACAAGTTTCTTAACTATCATTGTCAGTAACGATGGAACAGTCAACTCAGTTTCATCAATAATGAAACATGGTTTTCGTTGGATAAACATTAAAGTTTCTTTTGTTTATTGATTTAACCAGATTTATAATTTACGTAGTTTTACCTTTAGGTTTTCCATCTCGGTTGCCATAGAGTTGACCTCCATATTTAGTTCGCTTTTCCAAAATGCAATGTCGTAAACCCTCTCGCCTGATGTATAGAATAAACTTAAGGATAGAAATGCTCCTTAGCGTCAAACTGACTGTGTGCCATAAACCCTTTTGGGGACTTTTCAGATGGCTTTTGCAGTAGAAAATACTTGTAAAAGCGATAAATATATATAACCATCTTTGATTTTTTTTCTCCTCATCACCGGGTCAAGAGCATTGAAAACTTACTCATTTTTGATTTTTGATTCCTTTTTATACTAATTCAAAGCAATAAGAAAGATCAACAATACAGTTGAGGAGGAAAAATGTCAACTTTGAAAGAGTTAAAGGTTACAGGGTGGCTTATGGTCAGTCCCAAAAGGGTTTGAGTTCACAATGCATGCAAGTTAATAACATATAGAAAGGGATTGCAAAAAAAAGATTAGACAGCATAACTACTAGTACACTTCTGATCACGTGATTACCAAAGTCAAGGTCACACTATTGGAGTACCTCTAAATTTCCATATTCTGTTTCAATGCTCTTGATCTCATTGAGCAGTTCGCTTTTCCAGAATGTGATATCCACAACTCGTTCGCCTGAAAAAATGCAGCCAGTCGGATAGAATACAAAAGGATTAACTAAATCTCAAAAAAAACCCAAAAATATGTTATTGACCCGAAATACCAAAGACAATACAGTTACTGGAACTAAGATAATGGTCTTACATGATGAATCTCATGAAACTCAAAGCCAGCATGAACAAAATTTAAGCACTACAATTTAGTGCAGTTGAAATAAAGATTTTTTTTTCATAGCAACCCGTGTTCTGACCGTCTGAGAGACCTTTTTGGGTACAATCAGTGCTTCAAGATATTTGTTCGACATTTGTTAACTTTCAGCCGAGCTCCAGATAGAGGGAGTGATTTTGATTTCGAAGTTGATAATATGAATTATTCTTAACTACACTCTATGTTGTGGGTACCCATTAGAATCGTCTCGTCGAGACGATTCTATTGAATACCCACAACGTAGGGTTTGGAAAAGAAATAATGGATTTAGAAATACCATCACTTCCTCTTATCTGGAGCTCTGTTTCAGGATGCGCAGCGTGATTCAGTAAGCTGTTGAAGTCAGTTTTGCTCAGATTTCGAAAAAAAATAGTTATCCCATGGGCTTAAATGTTCCCACTAAGCAAATCGTGCATCTAGAAGTTCAGTGTATACAATTGAACAACATTTGGTAGCTCATCTCTTTCACTTACCAATTCAAGAGTTGTGTCTTTCTTCTCGAGATATAATTGTGAATTTCCACGATTATTGAAGATGAATAGTCTTACATCAGGTAGGGGATCGTGTAAATCCAAGATCAGATTGCACGTTCTCTACAGTCTGATCTTGATCTACGCCATCCATAAACCAGTCATTACCAGTCATCATCAGTAATGTAGGAGAAAGACTTAAAGCGGCAACCAGCCAGAGAACAAATTCAGAGATACAAACTATCTTGTAAAGAGCCGATACGTAAAAAATGAAAAATAAACATCAACTACGATTTTTTAAAACCTGATTCATTAAAATAGGTAACTAAAAAAATGTTTTCTCCATTAACTCTTTACCACACGAGAAAACTTTAGACTGGTCCAAATTGAAAGTATTTGAAGATGACAAAATAAAGGTGACTTAAAAAATAGAAATTTGTTCTGGGAAGGGTAGAAAACACTGTGGGAAAAGGAGAAAATGCTGGTTACCAGCATTTTCTCCTTTTCCCATAGTGTTTTCAAAAGGCTTCTTTCTCAGGGGCGTCAAAAGTAGAGATAGTGTTGTAATGGGTTAAATCTGGTCGGAAATAGATGGTAAGACGCAGGAAATTAAGTCCCACGATGATGTTCAAATGATAACATTTGAGTTTTTTTTTACTATCAGCTAAAAAGTCTCATTTAACTTATTGAGTAAAATAAAGATTAAGAAAAGACGCCAGCCATTTTAATGTAGGAAACTGAGTAACGAGGCCCTTCAGATAGACCAATGAGGCATTTACGTACCTAATTTTTTCGTGACATCATTTTGCCTGTTTCTGGTACGAGCGTCTGTTTCCTTCATGGCCCTCCATGCGTCGGCTCTCAGTCTCTCGCCAAAGGCTCTTTCCTTGTCTGAAAGGCTGAAGTTCATCTGGTTTGATACAGACCAGTCATTGGGTGAGTACCGGGAGTATACGGTGTTTCTGTCAAAAAGAATAAAATAATAGTGTTGAACTTAATATCAACTATTCGTCCCGGGAAGGTCGTTTGTTACACATAGCACTTACTGACCAGAGTAAGTAAAACAAAGAGAACAGTATCTGAAAGAAAAGAAAAGACCTATAGTAAATGATATGCAATACATGAAAAAAGGCATTCGGAGATTTGCGTAAAGACTTGTCCCGGATCAGTCGGCACAGTCTCCCTTCATTTGAGAAAAAAAAGAATCATTGAAAAAAATAAATTTCAGAAATATTTATCCTTTGCAGACAAGCAAAAGTATCACTTACTTACTTATCCTTAGCTCTTTAGCACACAATCCCAACTTTTAACGACCCTGAGAAAGAAAACCTTTGAAAACATTATGGAAAAAGGAGAAAATGCTGGTAACCAGCATTTTCTCCTTTTGCCACAATGTTTTCTACCCTTTGAAAATCAAATTTCAATTTTTGATTCACATTTACTTTGTGGTCTGCAAATGCTTTCAATTTGGACTAGTCCAAAATTTTGTCGTTCGGGAAAGAGTTAACCCTTTACTCCATAGATACTCATTTCTACGCATTGCTTGTAGGAGCATTTGGAAAACATTGTGGCAAAAGGTGAAATTGCTCGTGACGAGCAATTTCACCTTTTGTCACAATGTTTTCTTTGCTATCAAAAAGTGTCATATACACATAAGAAACAGCTTCATCCTTGCTGTTATTTAGGGTGAATTAGAGATACCATAGAAATGCCTTATGGGGTAAAGAGTTAAATCAATATAATTGAGCCATATTCTGAAAGAAACATGCTTCACGCATTCAAGTGATGCATGATACCAGGCAAGTCACCATACGATTATTGATTCACAAAATCCGATTTATCTAACAACCCACTTACATCATGAGGTTGACAGGCCCTTTGACATGCAGATAATTGACCAATCGCAAACAGTTCCGGTCCAGGTTAGCCTGCGAACACTATGCAGGCTGAAATGGGACGGTACTTTTTGAACGTGCATTAGATTCTCTATTCACAGAGTATGGCTGAATTTTATATGTATATATATATATTATTTCAAAACTGTGCCAAAAGTATTAGTTATGCCTAACCCTATAGCACCAGTTTGCGCTGAAGCTACATACCTGGCGGGGTTGAAATAGTTCCTGGCATGGCCGAGATCCATGGACCGTCCAGCGTACCCTAGGTGTCTACTGATGGTTTTGTCGGATACATAAGGAAGTATTTTAGACATCTCTGGGGTAAGAGGAGTGGCACTTCTTGAGCGCACGATATTAGGGCTGTCATAATAGGCCAGTCTGCAATAGTACAAAACAAGAATATGTTAAATTCAGTTAAACTCCGGTTTCTCAGGTATTTCACTCTATATAATCCTTTCCATAGCCTAGTGGCCAAAGCATCACCATGTTGAGCGGGAGGTCTAAGATATGAATCTCAGTGGGGGAGATGGAGAGCGCCATTTTGCTTTGGTCAGTTTAGGGAAAAAAACTCATCTAGTTAACCCATTACCACAAACTCCCTATTTTTGACCACCCTGAGAAAGAAGCTTTTTAAAAGAATGCGGGAAACGGAGAAAATGCTGGTAACTATAGTATGTCCTCCTTTTTCCACAATGTTTTCTACCCTTCACTAAAAACAAATCAAATTTTCAGTCACTTTTATTTTATGTGCTGCAAATGCTGTCGATTTGGACAAGCCTAAGATATTGTCGTTTGGTAATGAATTAAAAGAAGGTTAAAAAGAAACCACTTGCCTGGTAACCTGGCTTAGGAGTTAGGGTCCGTTTCCAGCATCTTTCTTTTCCACAATATTTTCTGTCCTAAAATGGCTTGCAACATGGGAAAAAAGGACATTCGGACATTTGCGTAAAGCGTCATTTGATAACACTTGTATTTCCTTTTTTAGAAAAGAATCTCAGGGAACAGTATAAAACTAGTAAAACCTTGAATTTTGTTTTTTGGTTAACTGCATGCAGCACCAGAAACTTAAAGCATCGATAAGCCAGAGAAATGATTTAGCATTGCTTTACATTGTATAGAAAAAGAACTTAAATGGCAGACAGACAGACAGAACGAGAGGAGAGAACGAGATATAATGAGAGAGAGACAGAGAGGGAGGAAGGGGGGAGAAAAAGAAGGTGACAGACAGACAGACAGAGGAAGAGACAAACAGAGCGACAGAGGTATATGGTAGATGAAGGAGGTCAAACAAATAAACAAGTATTAAGTTTTAATCAATGTTTTCAAATGACTTACTCACTATTGAAATAGAGTCAAATTCCAATGTAAATATTGAAACATATTTTCTTCAATCTTTCATTTCTATCGATGTTGGAAAAAGGAGAAAGTGCTGGTAACCAACATTTTCTCCTTCTTTCAACAATGTTTTCTTCTTTATCACAAATAAATTCCATCATTTTAGTGAATAAGTGAATACTTTCATTTTGGACAGGTCTTATTTTTTTTATCGTTCGGTAAAGAGTTAAGACAAACCCTGAACGAAGTCGGAATATGAAATAACGGAAAGGATACACCCGAATGCGGATTCCTGTAACATCGCTTTTCATCACCGAAAACCGTACGAATTCGGTCAAGGTTTAGGTAAATCCGTACTCGATCGGCTGACAAATGCTGGTTCCCCGGATCGATTGCAGATTACCCCCGATCTTAGGCGAGTCCGTCCGATGAAAGGCGATGATACATTCCATTTGGGTGCCCTTTCCATAAGAACGTCCGGTATGACCGCAATACAGCTTTGCTCTTTATTCTTCATAACTGCAGACTTATATAGCCTTCCTTTTCCCGGAAAACCCGGTTGCACAAGTAACGTTATCGTAATATCCTGCGGAGGGCAAGACGTTTCCAGGATTCCCCATTTGTCATCGCACAATGATGTGTCTACATAAAGAGCTAGCTACTCTTGTATATATTTGCAATAAGCCCTCATATTGCCTGCATCGCGCGAAAAGGGACATTCGACATTTGTGTGTTACAAACTGTCCTATCGGATCAGACTGCTCAGTTCGCGCAGGCTTACCCGAAACGACACTTTCCGTTTTTATGTTATTTTCTGTTTTTCAAAACTCTGCTGTGGCACAAAATGTAATGAAGTCGTAAAGAGCCGTCTCGGATTAGCCTGCGCCAAATGCGGAGGCTGATCCGAGACGAAACTTTACGCAAATGTACAAATACCCTATTTCGGGTGTTGCATGCAAAATCATACCCATAGCATACTGCCCAAACACTATATGCGATAAGTGCTAAAATGATTACATACACAGGGCCAGAGTTTCGCTCTATGAAAAAAAAGGTGTTCCATGCATCTACTAAACCCTTTCCCTAACAAGCCCTCCTTTTTACGTGTCTGCAGTAAAAGTCTTTTGAAAACACTGTGGGAAAAGGAGAAATTGCTCGTAATGAGCAATTTCTCCTTTTCCCACAGTGTTTTCTATCCTATTTGAGAACTTTCTCCCATTTTCTCCAAATCTAAAATTGTCGTCTGCAAACTCTTTTGGTTTGGAAGAGTCCAAAATTTGTCGTTTGGGAAAGGGTTAAAGTATTGACCTAGGTGGGCCTGCGCAGTCCGCGCAGGTAGACCTGTCTCAAAACTTCTAGCTTTAGAGTAAATTTTCTTCGTGTTCAAGGACTATTTTACCTCAAAGTTTAATCAGTTGTTCAACTAAATGTATCTTGTGGAATCATAAAGAAAGATATGATGATTTGGTTGTTACAATGTATCATAGGTTTGCGTGAAAGCCCCTTTTCCGAGAGCTAGGCTGTTGTGTATCATTTTGCTACTCTAGCGTCTTGTGCAGCATGATTATACGGCCTGCAACACGCGAAATGGGATATTCGGACATTTGCGTAAAGTGTCGTCTCGGATCAGCCTGCGCACTCCGCGCAGGCTAATCCAAACCGACACTTTCCGTTTCATGTAATTTTCTGCTTTGCGTATGTCTAACGAAGAACAGAATCTGGTCTAGTCGTGCATTGCCGTCTTGGATAAGCCTGTGTGATTGCACATGCTGATCCGAGACGACACTTGACGCAAACGTCCGAATGTCCCTTTTTTGCGTGTTGCAAGCTATTATTACAAAGCATCATTTTAATTTTCTCACAATCAAGCTCATATCTCAAGTTACTCATATCGCCGATGCATGTTCTTGTTAGAAATGAGAGAACCAAAACGTTTCCCTGACGAAAAACTTGTCCATACTGAAAACATCTATAGTGGACAAACCAGATTTGGTCCGAAAAATGTGATATGTACTTTTAAGCTTTGCCATATGTCAAAAGTGCAGACTTGTTCAAAGTGACAGCTTTTGCAGACGACAACATACATATGGCTCAGATGAAGAAATTACTGTTGACATGGTAATAAACATTGTTGGAAAAGGAAAAAATGCTGATACAATCATTTCCCTTTCCCCCCCACTATGTTTCCAAAACGCTTCTTCCTAAGAGCCATCAAAACTTGGGATAGTATGGTAACGGCTTTAGCCTTTTTCACACAGTCTGGAGTATAGTTTAAAGACTTTTGAAAACATTGTGGAGACAAAAAAGGAGAAAATGTTAGGAGAATATGTAAGGATGAAAATAGAAAAAGTAGCCAGCATATTCTCTTTCGTTCACAATGTTTCAATCCATTATAAATAATTTAAGCAACATTCAGTTTGTTACCTGTTATTGATCTCAATATGGATAAGCGTTATTTTTTCTTTTCGTCTGATGAAGAATTATAAGAGTGGAGTATCAGAATGAATTTGATGTGCGCAATGATTCCAAAACCCAGGTTGCGCCATGCGATTAAAAAAAAAGAAGACTTTGCATGCATATTAGATAAGTAAAAGTACGAAACCGGTTATTTTTCATTGCACAGACTGAGAGATTAACTACTCTATTTTCTTGTCAGACTAGTGACGTCATACTTTACCTCGTGACACTGCGCCCCCTGGATGGAGAGAAAAAAAGTTCGCTTTTCGTAGAAACCGAGGCGATTGACCCCTCACCAAACAACAAACAATCCTGTAATGTCTACGAACTTGAGATAAAAAAGTTTGGAAAACATTGGAAGAAAAGGAAAAAAATGCAGCTAACCTTCATGTATTTCCTCCTCTATCCGCCATGTTTTCTATTCTTCCAATACAAATATTATTATTTAATATGTTATCTGCCGGTGTTTCAAATTTTGACAAGGGTATGATTTGTAGACCGGTATGGAATATAGAATTTTACAGGGAAAAAAAGGTACTTTGGTCATTGTTCAGCATGTATAAACAAACTTATATTTTAGTTGGTTGATTGAATGGTAGCTTACGCTGTTTATAGCATAATATCAGTCACATAAAGAAAACAACTTGATTGTATAGTATTTAATCTGTTTCCTTAGGCCTGAAGTACCCTTTCCAAAGTGATTCGCATGAAAAACCCAGGGCCTCGAAAACCAAGGACCCAGGACTCTTTGGCCGCTATTCCTGCATCCTAATCATTGAACTATACTGGATTTACCAAACCCCCCTCCCCCTTTTCGCCACTGCCACAACATATTGTCAGTATATCGGTATGAAATTGGATTGTCTCCCTTGAGTTATAGAGGTTAAGTTGAGGTAATAAATCTCCTCTGAGACTTATTCCCTTATTGTATACAACATTTTACGCCGCTATGGATCTAGTTTCAAAGCTCTCGGGATTGTTTGGTAAAGGGTTAAAATATGCAAACATTATCCTACGGTTATCATGCAGTCAGCATTGGAGCGAAGGCGAAACCTTAAAACACTGTGATTTAACATTGTCAGTTGGCGTTAAATCATTACCAAATGACGATATTTTAGGCTGGTCTAAATCGAAAGCATTTGCCGACGACAAAATAAAAGTGACAGAAAATTTGAAATTTGTTTTGTGAAGGGTAGAAAACATTGTGGGAAAAGGAGAAAATGCTGGTTACCAGCATTTTCTCCTTTTCCCACAATGTTTTCTAAAGGCTTCTTTCTCAGGGGCGTCAAAAGTAGGGATTGTGTGGCAATGGGTTAAACTAATTTTTCTTTTTTGTCTGTGTGATATCAAGAACCAAGATCAGGATGCGCATAACGTTTTGTCACGGTGGATCAGATTGGTAGTTTTGGAATTTTTAACCAATTGAATTAAGCCTTAGTCTGCCATGCACGACTCACTGACCATGTTTCGGGCAGTGCAGATCAAGATCAGACTGCACAGAACGTGCAGTCTGATCTTGGATCTACACTGTCCGATCAGGAGATATTTTTCCCCCAAAAAAATACCTTTGAAAAAAAAACATCTTTGTTCCTACTTCCGCTTTGAAAATTTAATTTGCTTCATTTACCGATAAGGGTTTAAAGAATATTTATAATTGCGGCCAAAGTGCCTGGTGATGTTGTTTGGATATAACTCAACCCAACAGACACGTTTACACAGCTTCAGATCCACGAAATCGGCTGTAAACTAAACGTGAACTGGAAATATTTTTTTTTTTAAAAACGACGTTTGGCTGAGAACAATGGTGTGACGTCATTACCGTCAATACTCTCGAGTTGCGAAATCAAACGATTTTCCCATGAACTTTATTGACAAGAATGCCAAAATTATAACAGAAATACTCACTTGTGACTCATCTTTGTTTTATGAGGAAATCAAACCCCGACAGAAAAAACAAAACGTCTGATTTAGTGCGTTTTCGTTATAGTCGGTGTAAGCCCTTGGTCTTCTTAGTGATGAGCGACGTCGTTGTATGGCAGTATCCTAGTTACCGTCACGTTATATAACGTTCTTCCGGTTCACGTGCTGAAAAGAGAGAGAAGAGATTAACGTCTTTCGTGGCAAATATTTTGGTCCGGAAAAAAATCAAGTGGGAATTACGACGGCACAGTGAATAGTTGGTAAGGCAGATCTCGACCTATTTAAACCTTATCCCGCCAAAGAAATCAAATGAAAATTTTGAGCCGATATTACAACACTATAGGTTTTGCTATTTCAAAAGGCTTTTTTTGGTGGGGAAATGTGGGCTCATTGAACGGTGTAGATCAAAGATCAGACTGCATGTTCTGTACAGTCTGATCTTGATCTACACTTTCTATAAAGGTCAGTAAGTCGCTCTTAGTAGCTTAAGGCTTAACTTTTTACGCAACAACAAAAATTTTAGACTTGTTAAAAGCATTTGCAGCAGAAAAATTATACAAGCCTCAACCTATGCAAGTTGTCAGTAAAAGGATAGAAAACATTGAAGGAAAAGGAGAAAATGCTGGTAATGCTGGTAACCAGCATTTTCTCATCTTCCCGCTATGTTTTCTTTTTTTATGGGAAGGATCATTACACTCGGGATCGTTACTTAGTAAATCGCATTATGTCGAAAAATTCATTGATTTTTTTATCATTGCATGTTTGAATAAATCGAAAGTAGCGGCTCTCTTGGGGAAAGGGGGTTTAATGCAACTCTTTAATACATGCCACCAAGCAAGTCATCTTCCATAAAATGCATTCAGGCTTATCACCGACTGAAACTGGGGGTAGAGTGGTCCCTAGACATGCAGCAAAAAAAAAAAAGCAAGCTTACCCGGGTCGGTATATAATGTTGCAGTGCAGATGTATTTATCCTTAAATCTTTACCACACGACAAAATTTTGGACTGGTTCTAATTAAAAGCATTTTGCAGACAACAAAATAAAGGTGACTGAAAATTGAAATTACTTCTGGGAAGGATAGAAAACACTGTGGGAAAAGGAGAAAATGCTGGTTACCAGCATTTTCTCCTTTCCCACAGTGTTTACAAAAGGCTTCTTTCTCAGAGGCGTCAAAAGTAGGGATTGTGTGGTAATGGGTTAAGCTGCTAAGCGCGACTCAATGACCTTTGGCGGACAGTGTAGACCAAGATCAGACTGCACAGAACGTGTCGCCTGATCTTGGATCTACTCTGTCCGATTAGGAGATATTATTGGAAAAAAAAAAAACATACCTTTGAAATAACAATTTTTTGGGTGTTTAGTGTCGAACTGGAAATTTAGTTTTAGTTACTTTGCTGGACAAGGGTTAACACTTTTCCACACAGTACCAGAAAGAAGTATTTTGAAAACATTGTGGGAAAAGGAGAAAATGCTGGTAACCAGCATTTTCTCCTTTTCCCACAATGTTTTCTATCCTGCAGGACACAATTTTCAATTTTTGAGTTATGATTATTTTGTTGTCTGCAAATGCTTTCAATTTGGACAAGTCTAAAATTTTGTCGTCTGGTAAAGGTTTAAACCCTTTTGTTTTCAAATGTTTATTACACAAACATCTTTTATTCGTCGATATACCCTCGTACAGACAATGATTCAGACCTTTTGAATGTTACAAGAGTTTACCTTCCACATTTTTTACTTAAAAGTTTGAAACCATTTTTTGAACAAATTTTATGTAAACCTACACTCTTTTATATGAAAAATTCGATCCTTGAATTTACACTCCTCAATCCTTACAATCTGACCCTTAGATATTCAACATTTGAAAAAAGAAAAAGAAAAAAAATGTAGACAAAGGAGAAAGTGATTTGGTAACTAGGTGCTTAGCATTTTCTCCTTTACCTACAACTTTTTCCTGCCTTTTTAGGCCGTTTTCCATCATTTTAGTAGCATATAATTAGTCGTAGAGTGGTTGGTTTAGAAATTAAGGCAAGAGGGACACGTAATATGGTTTAATCCTTTATCACACAATCCAGAAGGAATGAGCTTTTAGAAAACATCATGGGAAAAGGAGAATATGCTGCTAACCAGCAAATGTGAACGTGAGGTGGACTGATTTACTTCATCTAAAAAGACGAGCCGGGGCTTTTTTGCACATTTTGTACACAAAACAAAGGAAAACGGTTTTAACTATTATTCTGAAAGATAAATGATACTTTTCCAACCGACAGTGAAACCTCGATGATGCTATTTCATACTGATCTTTTGAGAGAAAATTTTCTCCTTATCGGACAGTGTGAATCTAAGATCAGACTGCACGTTGTGTGCAGTCTGATCTTAATACACACTGTCCGCAAAAAGGCCAGTAAGTCGCACTTAGCAGCCTAAGGGTAAAGAGTGTGTATTGAGAAATGAGTGAAAGTTTTTTTATTTTCTTTTCGAATTGTGTAAATCTACAATTGCGTCAACCGAAATATTTCGATAAGCGATCGATCACATATGTGAAAATTTCACCCTGACGGCTTCATTTAAATGACCGGGGCTTTGGCAAAAAGGTGTTTTAACTCTTTACCGATCAATCCCTGGTTTTCACGTCTCCGTGAAAGAAGCCTTTTGAAAACATTGTGAGAAAAGGGAAAAATGCTGTTAACAAGTATTTTCTCCTTTTCCCACAATGTTTTCTACCCTACTAAGTACAAGAATCATCATTTGAGCTACATTTAATTTGTCGTCTACAAATGCTTTGAATCTAGCCAAGTCAAACATTGTGTCGTTTGGTAAAGAGTTAATACATCTCTGTCATGCTTTATTCCAAGCACTAATGTACGTGTATCTGTACAAGGTGCCGATTAATGTAAACCTGCGCATTCCAGGCTTGATGACCTGGGTCGAAACTTTTCGCTATTTGTATATTTTCTGTATGTGCAAGATATTTGTCTTAAGCCAGCCTAGAAATGAATTATGGATCACAAGTTTCGCAGGAGAATATTAATGTATTGGGAGAAAAAAAATCATGAATAAGACGCGTTTGTTAACTTTTCAAGGATCAACCGTACAAAAATACCATAAAAATTACTTGCTGTCGCTTGGATTCGACATTCAAAACCATGATCTTGCGACTCTGGCAATCCTGTCACAAATCGGCCAATATCTTTTCACAAAGCAAGACTGGATTGTTTTAAACACAAATCAGTCTATATCTCAGTTTTTAAACTATTTTTGCAGACGAATATCACTATCTGTTTTTATTTTAGCAACAGGCCTTTGAATTTCCATTGATCCATCACAGAATAATAAAATTTTCTTTGGTCGATCTTTAAACACTTATGAAAGCATATTGGTGCATCGCCTGTATGTATTGCGAAATAGTGAAATTTTCAACACCGTTACTATATACAGCATAGTGACAACTGCTTCTTTGCTGTATGTAATAAAGACAAGTGTCTAGAATGAAGAGGGAATCACCAATGTGCTATTTATAGTAACGGTCTCCGATAATGAAAAAGTCTTCTTTAATCCCTTGATAGACCAATGAAAAATTCTTTATCACGTAATAGACCAATGAAATTTCAGAGGCCTGATATTTAACACACACAAAAAAAATGTCACGAGACGAGGTCTTGTTGCACGCCACTTTAAGGTTCAAACTTTCTGTACGCGATCTGACCTAAATGAAATGATTGTTTATAAAGCTGGTGCCCTCGTAATAACAGTTGAACATACGAGCGTATTGTTTAAAAGTATTGTAATTTAATCAGAACTGGGTTAATGAACTGTAAAATAACTAACAGAACGATATCGACAAAAGCTCTAGTGTGTAAGATTTGGTGATATTGATGACTTCGGGTTTTTGTTCTTTTAAAAAAATGTGTTAAAGATAAGATTTCTTCATAATGAATAACCTTTGAATATTTGTAAACCGGCTGATTCATCAACTATACACAGACAGTGCCAAACGTATCCAGTCTAGAAAAGACATTGGGACATATCGTCGGTTTACTTAAAAAACCTCGTAACTACAGCTTGTGTCAAGCTGTAGTTACGAGATTTTTTAAGTAAACCGACGATGTGCACCAACCCGTCTAGACTCTATGGCAGTTTACAATAGTTAGCCTTTGATAATTCAACTTCAGTGAAACCATTGTTGAAAAATGAGATTGGTAGCTAAACTAGCATTAATATAGATTTTACCTAATTTCATTAAAGGGGGTGTGAAAGTTGACATTTTATTATGAATATCCATAAGGACGTGAGTGATTACCCTTATCTAAAGCTTAAAATTGCTGAAAAAAAATGTCTCCGGAGGGTCTCGAATCCTTGAACCCCAAAATTGTAGCCCGCGACTCAACTCGCTTGGCTATGGAGGCAATTAAACTTCGTAATTTAAAAAAAAAGTATGTATCCTTTGATATGCAATAAGGGTCATACTGTCACTAACGGAGTAGACAGTTTTACAGTGAAAATACAAACAAATCTTAAAATTTCCTCGTGTTTTGAGCATGTATTTCTATCTACATATGTCTTTTATTTCTAGAGTTATCTTTGAATGCAAAATAAAACTAATAGTCATTGTTAAGATTTTCTTTACAGCTTGCAAAACGGAATCTTTTTGGTATCCCTTTAATGCTTTGAGTTTGAAAGAATATATTTTTGTCGTCTGGTGAAGAGTTAAATCACCATTTTTTTTTTTTCAGTTTTGACTTCAGTCAACTTGTGTGATCCTAGACATCTGTCCAACGGTGTGAAGTCTCGAAAGTTTCAACAAAAAGATTTAAATCCCTTTAAATGACATTTTATGACGGGGATTTAAATATGAAACTCCAGGCATTGGGTCTTGATCTCCTGACAACAAACTTACTACTCTTATTCCTTGTCTCATTGCCATGTAGATCTTTGAATATAATATTCGCATGTGTCATATAATATTACTGATTTTTTCATAATCGATTGAAAAATAATAAATAGGACGAAAAAGCCTTTTAAAAAGTAAGCCTGTGAAAAAAAGAAAATGGTGATTTGAAAAAAAGAGAACGTATAATTTACATATAGATTTAAAATGCATATCTGTGACGAATGGCTGTTCAGACGGCGGCTTCGATATGACCTTGGAGTAAAGGTTAATCCCGGATTAAACATGTATTACTTAACAAAATATGGCCAATGGACCGAGGTGACCTTTTACAGCAATGGTTTGGGGTTTGGTTTCATACGTGTACTTTTCTTACCGACAACATCTTATCTAGCTTATTCTTTTAGGCATGCCTTGTGAAAAGGAGGCTAAATGCATCTGCGAAAAGTATCGACCCAGGTCAGCCTGCGCAGTCTGCGCAGGCTGACCTGGGTCGAAACTTTTCGCTATTGCTCAATTTTCTTCATGTCCAAGGACCAGTCTACCTCATGATTAAGACAGTAGTTAAAAAGTGGCTATTATGGATCCATAATTATATGATGGCTTGCATGGTACCATGGATCACAGAGATGCGCGAAGCCCCTTATTCACATAGCATGGTTTGCATGTTTTACTAATGGCTGTAAATAGTCTTGTAGCTCTATCAGCCGGAATTTACTTTGCAATGATGACATTGTTTCCATCAAGGCTCGAGTTTAAAACGTTTTTTTACAAGAAGGCGTGAGCTTGCAGTATAGTCTACCATATACTTATCTGGACAATTACCAGATGAAAACTTTTAGACCCGTCCATTTTTTAAGCGCTTGCGGACAGAAAGCAGTAAATAAACTCCATAAGTGTTACTTTTTTATCAAGTACCGGGGACCAATCTTGTTTTTATTGTTACGTCATCTTTGATACGTATACACATATGTGCAGTTTAAATTGAAAAAAGAGACATATTTTGAGCCATGTATGTGCCTGAATTTAGGTCCAGGCTGAGCTGAATCTATAGCTTGGTTCATCTCCATATTGAATTAGACAAGGGAGTGTGGCCACAAAATGGAACAGTTTCTCATTAACAAGCTATTCCATCATATGTCACCGCTTTTCTGTCTTTAAACCGTCGGCTGCTAAACGCGACTCACTGACCTCTTGCGGACAGTGTAGATCCAAGATCAGACCGCACAGAACGTGCAGTCTGATTTTGGATCTACAATGTCCGTTACGGAGATATCATTCCTTGAAATATATCTTTGAAATAGCAATATTTGGGTTTTTACCATGGAATTGAAAATTTAAAAATTTGATTCTAGTTATTTAAAAGGATAATGGTTAACTCTTTACCAGACAAGGACATTTCGGACTCGTCCATATTCAAAGCATTTATAAATGAAATGTGACTAAAAAAGTTGAAATTGTGAAAGAGGTGAAAATATTAGAGTTTTCTATCCTTACCCTTATCCTGCTAAATAAATAAATTGAAACTATTAACCCTTTCCCAAACGACAAATTTGAGACTCTTCCAAACTCAAAGAGTTTGCAGACGACAATTTCAAATTTGATAAAAATGGCACAACGTTCTCCAAATGGGTAGAAAACACTGTGGGAAAAGGAGAAATTGCTCGTTACGAGCAATTTCTCCTTTTCCCAGTGTTTTCAAAAGACTTGTACTGAAGATACGTAAAAAGAAGGGCTTGTTTGGGAAAGGGTTAAGCTAATAATATAAACCCAAATATTGCTATTTTCAACTTATTCCTTGGATAAAAATATTCTCCGCATCAGGCAGTTTAGATCAAAGATCGGACTGCACCCTCTGAGCAGTCCGATCTTGAGCTACACTGTCCGCAAAAGAGGTCACTGAGTTGCGCATGGCAGTCTAAGGGTCAATGCAATGTTTTCAAAAGCCCTCTGAAGTGTTGTCAAAACTCGGGACCATTTGGTAATTGGTTATTCCACAAAATGACCAAATAGATCAAACAGACATTTCCAGCCAATGGGTAAAAACGTAAGAAATTGCGATTTCTAGATTCTTTTTGCCACAAAATTCTAAGAGTATCGACCAGTGTAGGTCAAAGATCTGCATACTTTCTTCTGTCTGACCTTGACCTTTACTGCTGCAAACATGCATTGGGTCACGTTTAGACTCATTGTTATATTGGACCAGAGCACTCCATCGCGAAAAGTGGCAACCCATGGGATTAAGTTCACATTAAGTTACCCAGTGGAGTTGCCTGAAACCATTGAGTCTCTCTAAAACGTTCTCTAGGACATCATTTTTGGTCTACAGCCATGTAGCTTGCACTGTAGGCTACAGGTTGCAACAAATGTGCGCCAATGAGTAAAATCCTTTCATCTGTACATTTTTTTTTCTCGAATATCTGTATTCATTTTCCCGCCTTTTTCGAAGGTCTGCAAATCAGTGCAGTTGCCTTAAATCTTTGGGTCTCTCTAAACGTTCTAAAAAATCAGTTTTGGTCTGCAGTCATGTAGCCTGCACTGTAGGCTACAGGTTGCATCAGATGTGCACTAATGAGTAATTCTATCATCTCTACAATATTTTTCTCGAATATCTGTATTAAATTTCCCGCCTTTTTCGAAGGTCTAAAGAAATCTGACATGGCAGGCTTTCGAAATATTTTATAAGCCTCTGGCAAACTGGGGTTAAGTGCAACTCTATGATGCATTTTACCAAGCAAGCTGTCACGTAATTATAGATCCTTAGATACTTATAAGTCCTGTGGTAGAGTGGTCCCTATACATGCAAAAAATCCAAAAACCAAAAAGTTTCGACCCTTGTAAGCCTGCGCGGACTGCAAAGGCTGACATGCGTCGATACTTTTTTGCAGATGCGTTAAAACTCCTTTTTACACAGCATGGGTCATATACGCTACGCATGATCTTACATAACTACATGCTTTTTTATTCAAAATTAATTTATACAGCGCTGCATAGGCGGAGATTAAGAGTAGTAACCCTTTCAATGCTGAAATCAACGCAGTTGCTTCTCCAGACAGTGTAGATCAAGATTAAAGGACATTAAAACGGTAGTTCGATCTCTGATCAACCCTAGTTTTTATGTATTACTAGTATGTGCAATACTCTTGCAAACGTGGCCTTGCAATCGTAATACATGTACATGTACATGTACCTAATGCTTTGTTCACTGAAAAGTTGCAACCATTTCTTTCCTTTGTATTTGTATTAGTATAAAAAGACACTTTAAAAGTACTTCAGCGGACGGTGCAGATCAAGATCAGGCAGCACAATACGTGCTGTCTGATCTTGAATCTACACCGTCCGACATTACACAATGGCCTTTTTACTGTAATATTGCGATCTATTTTACAACTCGGAAAAGGCCTGTTTCCTTTATACATTAATCTGAAGATACGGACGTATAAGGGTTGAGATTTAATTGGTTTTCGCGAAGAAATGGAATTAACAAAAAGCGGATTAAAATATACATTAAGTCCTTATATCACGGCACAGACATTTAAATCAATGTATAATATTTAATCTCTCTTTTCAATATGAACAGATTATATTACTAGAGGTAAGATATGATTTACTAAAAGAGTAATTATTAAGACTTACTCAAATGTACGTGTACTTATACTCGTAAATGTGCATTGGCGAGTCTTTACTGTACATATAAATGCATTTTGGTTGGCAATTGGACGATCAAAGGTCCATTCCAGAGTTAGATTTGATTTTTATCAATTACCTCTGTCATGAAATAGGCCTATCACAAATTCACTTGATTGTATCACGAAAAGCAGTGTACCTAACAATATTTCTTTGGTTCATACCACAGACAAACTATTCAAAGTTTCGACATAAACAAGGTCTACACACTGTTTTAGCAGGCCTATGAAAGAACAAAATAGAAAAGAAAACTTTGAAAAAGACAAATTTTAAAACATTTTGAAAACTCTCCCCTCCCTCCATACACCCTAGAATCAACACCGTAATATCTATCGGCAAATATGACATCTTTGCGATGTAAAAGCTTTGGTCATTGTACTTCATCCAGTACCACGCATGCGCAGAGGACCGCATCGTTACAAAGTTTTACGTCATTTCCACTCTATGAGGCACACATGACCCGACTATCCCTATCACCAGCGGCAATAAACCACTTTACAGACTGTGTTTCATATGCTAAGAATTTCAGATGAACAATCTAAAGGGTTTTAAGAGTAAAACGGTGTAAAAATACTGTTTTTGAAACTGGATGCTCATATCAGGTAACCAGACGACATTGGTATCGTTCCACGTTGACTCTATATTAATATCATTTTTTTACGCTTGTCTCGAGCGATGGAAATCGCATTGTGAGAAGTGGAAAACATAGAGGGAAAACGAGAAAAAGATGGTCACCAGCATTTTCTCGTTTTCTTACAATGCTTTCGGATCTCATCATCCTCTGGGTCGTTAAACAAAGAATTGCTTGGTAAAGATTTGAACCTATAAGTAATAAATACATGCAGGGAGAAAGAGAAATGAAACCTGAGACCTGCACCCGAATAAGATACTCTTTCACTGTTTCATAGGAAGAGACCGGAATCAATTTCTGTGTGGAAAACTGTTGGCAAAGAAAACATTTTGCCTTAACTCTTTACCACACGACATAATTTTGGACTGGTTCAAATTGAAAGCATTTGCTGACGACAAAATAAAGGTGACTGAAAAATTGAAATTTGTTCTGGGAAGGGTAGAAAACACTGTGGGAAAAGGAGAAAATGCTGGTTACCAGCATTTTCTCCTTTTCCCACAGTGTTTTCAAAACGCTTCTTTCTCAGGGGCGTCAAAGTAGGGATTGTGTGGTAATGGGTTAATTTTGAGCACCTTACAATTCGATCAAACTTAGAACCAAGATCAGGTTTACGAAGTAATCGTTAGTCTTCAGAATATCAGTCCATATTTCAATAGTGCTCTTTCCAGTACTGTGCATAAATATTTCTTCTTCTTTATCTACATAAAAGAAAAAAAAAACACTAATTCTTTGCACAAGTTTCGATCAGTTTCAAAGTGTCCTGTTTGGTGATCGGACAGGTAAGATTTGTGTGAATTACATATACTCTTGAAGAAATGTTATTAAATGAAATAAAAAGGTTCTGACAATAAGTCGAAAGAATACAGAGCTTTAAAGCATAGAAATTGAAATATGTATCGACTTACTTGATTTTTGTTTCGATAGAAGCTATGTAATCCTTAGCGATCTATCTTATTTCTCTGAAAAAACCTATCCAAGACAAAGCCAAGCTCAATCGCAGACGGCAACTCCGCTCTAATCTGATTGGCTAATAAGAGGAATTGGACATGCGCACTTCACTCCTGTTTCTATTGTATTCCAATGAGTTAATCCTTCATCTCCATGCAACATAGATTAAAAAGTCGTGAACTCTAAAACGTATAACACTTTACCAGACTTCAACATTTCAGGCATCTTTATATCTAAGGTATTTGTAGACGACGCATTAATTCTTGGCCAAATAATAGGACCTATCTTTCAAAGGAAAGAAAACATTTTGGAAAAAGGAGAAAAGGCTGGTTAGCAGCCTTTTCTCATTTTCCAACAATGTTTTCAAACACAGCCACCTTCTGGATGAATCATGGAATACTTTAGAAAAGGGGTGAATTATAATGGAGCAATGATCGAAACATAATGGGGACCCATTTTCATGAATAATAAATCTGCGATAAAATGGTCAACAGACTTCGGGGATTTGTTTGTCTACAGTATTGTCGTAACAATAATAATGTTTATGGCAAGCTTATGCAAGACTTGATACAAATAAGAAAAATTATTTCATATTTTCATTCTTTAAACCCTTTACTTTCATGACAAATGTCCTATCCTTGTAAATGGTATTATTTCAAAAAAGGAAAGAAGAACAAGAGAAAAACGTAGGAAGAAAGGACGTACATGATATCTTTACATGTTGGTCAATTACGTGTACATGTAAATGAGAATACATTTTGGGCAATAGTTGCTTAATCAATGGTTTTGAGTAAAGTTACATGACCAACAATCTGATCGGCTAGGGTACTCTGTCTTTACCAATCAAGTGGAGTCTCTCAAAGTATAGTATCAAAAGTACAGCTGGGATATTTGGTAAATATCGCCTCTATTATCAACGGCGTTACTTGGCACTGAGATAGGTCCAAAATCCCAATCTAAAGGTCCCAAAATCGCATGACTTACTGAAGTCAGAAAATTTTGGGGAGGGGTGGGGCTTATTTAAGACGTATGACTATTTACCCCAAGTAGATACACATGGATGGACATGTGTATATTATTTTGTAGCACCCATAATAAGCAGAAACATGAAAATTGCTTCAGAAAAACATCCTCCAACTCGCACAGTATTTCATACGAAAACATTTGTCAAAAGGAGTTAGTGATTAAAATTGAGATAAATCATTTCCTACACTTTCTTTTTTGTATATGTGGAAATACAGCATCCATTTGACATGGAATAGGTACAATCGGTTTGGGCCGAAAATAGTATACACGACTGATGATTCTCAAGTGCAACTAACTACCGAGTTAAACATAAACTTAGAGTCTAGATCAGTTTATTTAAAATTTGAAATGACTGAAGTATTGTTTAAGAGAAGTTAAAGCTGTATTCAAGGACAAAATTTAATATTATGGATCGATAGTGTTCTGTAAATTAAGACAAAAAGAGGATGCCACAGTAATCTTCGATCAGTTCCATCAATAATACATCGCCAACTAATTATCACCATTTAGAAACAGTAGACCTTCTTCATTAAATATGTATGTCACTCCCCTAGACTCTTTATTTACGTTTTGCTAACTGAGATGGCACTGTAAGCAATGTCAAGCGCTTTTGCACATAGTCTAGATTACATTAACACCTTATAAGACCACAGGAATTTAATCAGTGTGTTCTACTTGTCAAAAATAAGCAATGGACTACTTTTCCAAAGAAATATCACGGAAACAATGCTAAGTGGTGAGAAAACAATGAATCCTGTCTCACTGACAACCCTAATACCTCGATTAGAAATTGGCCGAGTTGGCGAACAAAACCAGCTACCCCTTGGTGTCGAGTCTTGTACGCCAAAGACAGGGCTAACAGGCACGTGGTTCTCTTCCTAGTTGCCATGACTTTCAAAATATACTTTGCTTTCAATTGTCAAGTTGCAAAGGGAGTCAAAAGAGGTAAGGCCAAAGAAAAGGGGTTCTTTTTTTTCCCGAAAACAACCTGAGTTTGAAAGGATAGAATTTAAAAATTTAGAAGGTCGGGGCTGTTTCAACATTCCGACAATAGGATCGAATTACCTATTTCCGTATGAAATAACACAGAGAATACCCTTCTGGAACTTCTGTAATCATTTTTGTCAATGCAAAATACAAAATATACAATAGCCCTCAGTATTTAGAGCACGATGTTTATTTGTTTTGCTTTTATTATTCTATGCCACTTTTTCAAACGTGTCATAATTTGTTGTTGCACCAATAATATGATTATAAATAATGTCATTGTTTTGTCGCTGGCAGAAATGGTGAAAAATAAAACAAAGAAAAAACAAAGAACTGAAATCGCTGCAGTAGTCACTTCCCCGTATAACGAAAGTTTCCTGATCGGAAATAATAAAAAAAAAATACTTTCTTTGGAGAAAAAAGGTATCCAACTGTAGTAAAGGACAGATAACCGATATATCGAACAAAAGATTGCTCTTTTTCATAATGTTTCGATTCTCAAGAATTGATAGCATCGTTGTGCTTTAACCCATTATCACACAATCCCTACGTTTGACGGCCCTGAGAAAGAAGCCTTTAGAAAACATTTTGGAAAAGGAGAACATGCTGGTAACCAGCATTTTCTCCTTTTCCTCACAATGTTTTCTATCCTTCACAAAACAAATTTCAAATTTTCAGTCACTTTTATTTTGTTGTCCGCAAACGGTCTCGATTTATAAGATATATAAAATATTTCTAAAACATTGTCATTAGGTAATGAGTTAAGTAATTTTTTACTATATTTTGGTTGTTTGGGTTATAATGTTACTGTTCTAGATATGCGATCCTGTGCTTTACCGTTATCTATACCGTTAACACTTAACAAATTAGTCGGCAGTGACATTTCAATCAGTAGAATATTATCTCACCGTTTTTGGTTGAAACTATAATAAATAGTATTTTATCAGTTTTTGACAACGAACTGACAGGTCCAAAAGCCGTTACACAGTTTTGCTCTAGCACACACTGACCTATTACTATCAGGTCAAATGCCGTCTCCAGTTTACGAAAAAGGTATACGTATGAAACAAAATGGCTGTAGAGGATCTCGCAAGCTTTCTTGAAATCTTGGAAAATCCAAAGGACTTAAAAATTGATACGTGTATGCAAACAAGAAACTGTGGCAAAAGAAGAAGGTGCCATTACGAGCGTTTCCAAAAAAAATCTGCCAAAAACTTGTTGTTGTTGTTGTTGTTGTTGTTGAGAGTTTGCTTCTTCACTAATAAAACTTGTCTGCAGGAAGTCAATGATTCACCAATCAGTGGTTTTTTTTTTTAGCAAATACATCCGCCATTATTGTGCGACACTCCGACAATCTTGGACATGAGCAATGCACTGGCAATAGGAGGTTAATCAATGCATCTCCATGATGCATTATTCAGTGCAACTCGTGGACAATCATCAGATCTGAATCATGAGGTACATTGGTCTTTTGACATGGTGAAAGTTAACAAAAAGCAAACATTTCGACAAAATGGGTTTTATGGATCAGCAAACATGTGATGAATTGCTTAGTATGATAGATCACGGAGATTCATTGAACATGAACTAAATATTTCCTGGTTTTTACGACCTTGAGATAGAAGCCTTTTAAAAACACTTTGGAAAATGAGAAAATGCTGGTAACCAGCATTTTCTCCTTTGCCACACAATGTTTTCTACCCTGCTGGAAATAAATTTCAGTTTTTGAGTTACGTTTCAATTGTCGTCTGCAAGTGCTTTCAATTTGGACCAGTCTTAAGCTTCGTCGTTTAGTAAAGAGTTAAACCCCCTTATGCCCCTGTGCCAAAGCATGGCTAGTTTAATTACACACATAAAACAAACATTGAAAAGGGTAAAAATACATGTATGTCAAAAAGTGTAGATAAATGCAAACATGCCTTTTTAAAAGGATTTTTGAACAGAAAAGTTTAAATCAGTACATGACAGATCAAAAGTGTGAATAGGTCCTAGATTTCGCAATTATTGTATGTCAAACACGTGTTTAGATAGATCTAGTTGATTTTCACATACATGAGAACTAATAAATTCTTTCTGAAAAATAAATCCATCAAAAACAAAACATATGTCTCGTTAACCCTTATCCAGCTGAATAAGTAAAATGAAATATTCAATTCGATATCAAAAACTCTGATATTGCTATTTCAAAATCATGTTTTTTGGATAATATCTCATCGGACAGTGAACACACTTTCTGTGCAGCCTGCTCTTGATCTACACTGTCTGCAAATAGTCATAAAATTGCACTCGGCAGCCTAAGGGTTGATGTTATTTAAAAGGACTCGGCTACTTTTTGAAGAATCGAGAGAGATTAGTATAAGTTGTAAGAACTTGTTTCTCAATCGATGTAAAATAAATATGTTTAAACTAAAACTACTTTTTGAAGTTATGACTGTGTCATCGAAACTATCGAAGTTTTTCTTTACACAAATTTAAAAAAAAAAAAACGCTCATACTTGGTGCGTTGCATTCCACATATTAGTCATTTCCGATACACTATATGTGCACATCATTTAGACAAGGCCAACGTTTGGGCTGCTTGCTTTTCAAAATTGTAGTCTCCTTCCTGTCGTGCTGGTTTAGTGGTCTTATCCTCGTTCTAAAGCGCATAGATAAATTAATCCTTATGTTACTTCACAGAAGAAACAATTTAAACCTTTCCGATGGGACAAATTGTCAAAACACAAAACATCTATGGTAAAAAATTCTAATAATGGTACAATGGGTTGAAATTCTCTGATATGGTAGAAAATATTGTGGGAAAAGGAGAACATTCTGTTTACCAGCACTTTCTCCTCTTCCCACAATGTATTCCGTACGTGTCTGTCTCATGATAAAAAAAGAAACCGGATTGTAAAGTAAAATACTAGTCGTCCTTTTATCGTTTTTAGGCAGGCTGCATTTTGTTCATCAGTGAAATTCAATGCCAGCGTTTATTAGGTTGTGCAATGAGCAGGCAAATGGAGGATACTTGTATCTTCCATGACACTTTCCGTTTATGGAATTTTCTGTTTTGCGCAAGTCTATTGTAGCACGTAAAATCTAATGTAGTCGTAAAGTGCTGTCTCGGGTTAGCCTGTGCGGACTGCACACGGTAATCCGAGACGACACTTTGCGCAAATGACCGAATGCCCCTTTTCGCCTGTTGCAAGCCTGTACATTGTCTTCGTCTCCCTTTTAACAAATTTGTACTTTTCTTTTCTTAAAATCGAAATGTAATAATTAACGGTTGCAGAAATGCTTACAGTGCGCAAATAAAGCGTGAGCAGTATGTAAATAATCGACGTTAAATGGTTCAAATATACCTAAACAATTTTTTTTTTTTAAAGTCAGATATAATCATAAATTTTACAGTCTAAAATTCTAAAGAATTTTACAAAGTAGCTAGCCGTCCAATATTTAACACCTTGTTAGAATACAAAAATAATAATCAATGCAATAAGTAGCATACTATTCGAACTGAACATGGCAACCGGACAGCCCTAGATCAAATGATATGATTCTTTGAATGTGACAAAACGTAACCCTGCAAAAGACTTTATCCATGTTCCTCCATATACAGCTCGTTCATGTTCAGTTTGTTTAATAAGGGCAAGTGTATTAAAACGGGGAAAATTCGTTGAACAGCTAGAGGTTGCAGGGCAAAATGGAGTCCTAGGTTGTCCAATGATAAAGGGTTTTTTTTATACTCTTCGTTACTCAACTCATGTTCAAGGTGTGCCATGCTTGCGCACGTAAATTTACATGTGATGTTCTTTAACATTTCCAAAATGAAAATCTTTGCAGACGGCGAATAAACTTTGGCTTAAATGAAGAGATTTGTATGAAAGGAAGAAAAAACTGACTGAAACAAGGTGATACATATGGATATTAGTATTTACATGTTTACAAAAGACTTCTTCGTCAGATTCGTAAAAGTAGGGAAGTACTTGGTAAAGGGTCAACCGATAAGGCTGTTGAAACAATACTTGTTCAGGTCCTAGACATTGTTTGTATCTGAAAGCCGAGACGACAATGTAAATAAAACAGTTTGATTTATCAGAATAGCATAACCCACACCTTTGATACCCTTAAAGCGTTAAGCCTAACTCGAGTTGCCTTTTTCGAACAAATTAGGTCCAAGATCAGAACTTCTTAAATGAGAAGAACACCCTTGTTAACACTGCGGACAAAAGAGGGAAAATGACGGTAACCAGCATTTTCCCCATTACGCAAATATTTTCTTCCCTTCGCAAGACAACTTTCAATATTCAAGTCAATTATGTTGTCGCTTACAAATGCTTTCAATTTCGATATTTCCAAAATAATGTCCTTCCTTAGAGAGTTGTACTATACCTGCTGCTTTCTAAACATACTTAAAATGGTCGAAGATTTAACCAGCGGCAAAAAAGGTCCCAGAGACCATCATCGATTTAAAATTGCGACTCTGGGAATTAGCCATATAGAATACCGAATGTATACTTGGAATCTGGGCTTGTATTCACCAACCATTCTTAAGAACGTTCTTTGTTTTATTCTCCAGAATTTCCGCATTTGCGGATGGTTTAGCCAATAAGAAGTTGTGTTACTTAGCTCAGGGACAAACTGGCCGGTGCCAATACTGTGACAGTGAGAACAGGGGCTAACTGGTTGTCATGTCATACTATTCGAAGATTCGACCTATCTGCTAATGACGTATCATCGACCCCATATAATAGGGGAAAATAGGACTTATACCGAAGGTACACGTATTACCCCGCCTATAAGCCCTGTTTTTATAGATGGCCTATGCTTAGGTTACATGCTAGCTTATCCCAGCTGAATGAATCGTACCAGGTAGCGTTTTATTGAGTAAACGTTTACTTTATTTTGAAATTCAAAGTATCGTTTGTCGTTTTGAAAAGCAGTTCGGTTCTGTACCCAGAATGCCCAAATTAAGCAGATGTGTATATATTTGTAAAATGCCATTTAGTGGGGATAATGGAGACTAGCTCTTTTAGCAATAAATGCACTCTTCATCTTTTGTCTTCTGAAAATGGTTTCAATTTGGACCAGTCTAAAATTTTGTCGTTTGGTAAAGACTTAAATGTTGGGACAAAGTTTGTACTGATTGTCAGGGATATTTGATATTTCAATTATTAATGTGTTATGATATATGGCTATAGCCGGGTATAGATCAATAATGTGTAATTACAATTATATAAGGGGATTTTCAAAAGGATTCTTTTTTTTTTTTCTAAATGGATATTAAACCGGCCGTTGTATTGAACATTAACCCATCTTATCCCTTTGCCAAACGGTCCCCTGTGTTCTCATCCTTGAGAAATAGAACTCTTGAAACATCGCGGCAAAAAAAGATAATGCTGGTAACCAGCAATTTTCCTTCACCCTTTATCAAACAATCCCTGGTTTTTACGACCCTGAGATAGAAGACTTTTGAAAACATTGTGGAAAAAGGAGAAAATGCTGGTAACCAGCATTTTCTCCTTTTTCTACAATGTTCTCTACCCTGCTGAAAACAAATTTCAATTTTTGAGTTACATTTCTTTTGTCGTCTGCAAGTGCTTTCATTTTGAACCAGTCTAAAATGTTCACGGTCGTTTGGTAAAGAGTTAACTTACATTTAATCTAACTTGTATGCAAATGTCGTCAACGATGATGATGATGATGATGATGATAAAGAAGACGATGAAGAAGAAGAGGAAGGAGCTGAACTAAACAACGGAAATCAGACGTTAAAATCGAATAAATAGAAGATTCTACAGAAAACATGATTGAGCTACATGTTTTACTTTCTATTGATTGAATAAGCATTGAGCAGACGTAGACACAATAAAATAGGACATAAAAATCCTGTGGATTGATTTGTAAATGTACCTAATGATTTTCATGATTAGATTATCTTATCGATAAGATCCTGTTCTAATTAGGTAGTATGAGATAACCTAACTCTTTACCAAACGACAAAATTTTAGACTGGTCCAAAGTGAAAGCACATGCAGAAGACGAAATAAACATAACTCAAATATTGAAATTTGTTTCCAGCAGGGTAGAAAATATTGTGGGAAAAGGAGACATTGCTGGTTACTAACATTTTCTTCTTTTCCCACAATGTTTAAAGAAAAGGCTTCTATCTCAGGAATTGTTTGGAAAAGGGTTAACTCTTTACCAAACGACAAGATTTGAGACTTGTCGAAATTCGCAGACGAGAAATGACTAGTGGCATATATGGCGGACATTGTCTTTAAATGGGTAGAAAACATTGTGAGAAAAGGAAAAAATGCTGGTTACCACAACGTTTTTCCAGCTTTCTTCCTGAAGATCTTTAAAATGTGGCATTTTGTGGTAAAGAGCCAACCCATTCTTCCGAAGATTTAGTTAGAGGTATCTAAACAATAAAAGAGTAAGCCCTTGCTCCTTGTTCCAAATTTTTGGTTGGAATGTAAAAGGTCTTAAGTCGGTTAAGATATACAAATGAATTCAGATACATAATACATGTAGTACGAAACAAACAGTGCCTTTTGTGTGCAACATAAATCAAAGATCAGAGAGCACACTGCTCAGATTGCTTTTTCATCTGGATCGACATTTGACCATTCGGTGTTAACCATGGCTCGGGTCATTTTGCTAATAACGTAGTTTGATCTTTGATCTGTACAGTCGGATCAGATACGGTCCAACACTACTTCTACCGGACAAAAAGAACTTTAAACAGCGGTATTTGAGTTTCAATCACTCACTCAATCAATCAATCAATTAATCAATTTAACTTAATAAATTGTTTCTTTCAACTCTATCAGTGCCTGATATACAAATTTGATCGCTTCCAGCCGCTAAAACATGACCCTTAAGACCTATTGACCCTAAAGAAAAATCTATAATTGTGTGGTGTCTGTGGTTGTGAGGTAGAGCGTCAGCCTCGTAACCATAAGGTCCTGAGTTCGATACTCGGGAGCGGTTGTCAAATTTGGAATTTCTCATTGGCTCATACGTTAGGCGCGAGTACTGGTGTAGTTTCCAGGAAGCAGAATCGAGGTAGATTTGTGTAAATTGTAAGAACTTGTTTCTCAATCGATGTAAAATAAATACATGTATGTTTAAACTAAAGAAATATTTTCATCGTCTCATATGCCTTGCTGAACAAGTAAAAGGTATAGATCTCTCTGATCTTGATCTATAGTGTAAAAGCCCATACATCTGTATTTCTACCTATGCCGCAACAAGGTTTACATTTTAACTGCAAAATAAAGTTAACTTGTAAAAAATGGCAAAGAGTACAATCCAAACTATTGCGATTTCAATTAACTTTTGTCTGTAAAATCTTACCTCATCGGACAGTGCATATCTAAGATCAGACTGCACGTTCTGTGCAGTCTGATCTTAGATGTGCACTGTCCGCAAAAACGCATAGAGTCATTCTTAGCATCCTAAAGGTTTTATACCCCTGAGTTTACAAAATGGCTTAAAAGTGAAAGTGAAAACTTTACTGGGGTTCATTTTTCCGAATACGTGATATACGACACCTATTGTGACCGTCCTTTTCATTGAATTTTTTTATTTATTGAAAACCGTTTTTCATTAAGAGCGGAACAATAATGTTTCGAATGTACAATTCTTTGTTTAAACATAATATATATACGCCACTTTCGAGGGTATTGTAAACTGGACTTTATTCGATTCAACGGCACTACGTAACCAACACAAAACAAATACGCTTTCGCTCAATAATCTGTTACCCGGTTACCTCACTGGACACAACTCGGCCAATTCCGTACCTAACAACCGAGGTATTTGATGGCTCCCATCACCCGAGGTAAGCCGAATGCAGGTTACCTCAATCGGTAACGTCCAGGGGTTGCAACATTCGGCATACCTCGGGTGATGGGAGCCATCAAATCTCTCGACTGTATCCGGTTGACCAGATCGGTACATACAGTATTTGGAATTACATGTACGCCGGTTTACCGTACTGAAAATTGTAAGGCTCCTATTAAAAACGAAAACTTGAGTTGCAATTTTTTATCAAAATCTTTCAACCTATATTTCAGATGAGTGGGCAAACAATTTGTACATTAATTATTTAATGTGGTTTATCAGTTACGGTTGAAGTTTTCACCGACAGATAAACGGAGGTTGTCTATGTCGTTCCTAAAGGACAGACAGTGGCGCGCCATGTTTAAGCCCACATGATTCGCAGTTCAAATGGAAACGACAGTTATACAGACGAGGTTAGATATAGGTACGAAATCGACGGAGTTGTGACGACTGGGGTTAAAACCTATTGGTCGTTGGTTCGCTTTAAAGCTCCGCCAATTTTTTTCCGAGCATTTATGATGGTCGTTGCTACAGGTTTCTTTTCTTTTCTATTGCTGGACATTGTTATGACGGTGTTTATTCCCCAAAGCATCAGTGGCATGAATAGCATATTTGTACGAAATAGATGGAACTCACGTAAAGTATCAATAGGTGCGCTTGCTGTGGCTTTATGACTGAAATGATGTTGAAAAATGGCGTAAATCATCCAGCTAACTACTCAGTAGTTTCGACATTGTTTAATGTATGAGAGAAAACAAAGGGACTCCCAAACCATAACGGATGATGTAGATCACAGATCAGACTGCCGGACACATTGACAGAAAGACCAGTGTGATCAAGACCTAGATCGCCTGGAAAGTGTCTTGAACTAGTACACCGTTTTCAAAGCCAAATGCGGCTGAGACAGGAACTTTGAGGGTTATTTAACCCATTACCACACAATTCCTACTTTTGACGCCCCTGAGAAAGAAGCCTTTTGAAAACACTGTAGGAAAAGGAGAAAATGCTGGTAACCAGCATTTTCTCCTTTTCCCACAGTGTTTTCTACCCTTCCCAACACAAATTTCAATTTTTCAGTCACATTTATTTTGTCGTCTTCAAATGCTTTCAATTTGGACAAGTCTAAAATTTTGTCGTGTGGTAAAGAGTTAAAAGAAAAAGAAAAATACCATAAAAGACGACAAAATTAGGGAACGGGTTAAAAAACTGTCAGAAACATTTAATTTATCTTGTCTCGAAAACTGCTCTTTAGCAATGGGTTTAACTCTTTACTACATAAGAATATTTTAGACTGGTCCAAATTGAGAGAACATCCTGAAGACACATAGAATGCAGCTCAGATGTTAAATTGGAATCTGTGTCTGAAAGAGAATAAAAAATTGTGGGAAAAGAAGAAAATGCTGGTTACCAGCATTTACTCCTTTTCCCACATTTTTTTTCAAAAGTCCACTTTCTCAGGGTATTCAAAAGTAGGGATTGTATGGTAAAGGGTTAAATATCATAAGCTACAGGGCGCCAAAAACATGTTGTTTGTAGGAGGTAACTAACGCGTTAATCTCGCGACGAGAGATCACACAATATTGCAATGCTTGTAATTCATTTTCACCCCTTATCTAAAACTTTAATGACATTTTAAATGGTGTTTGGCTGTTATTATGTGAAAGTACTGTACATGTGTGCTATAAGCTTATCGACTTCTTAACCCATTACCACACAATCCCTACTTTTGACGCCCCGTGAGAAAGAAGCCTTTAGAAAAGATTGTGGGAAAAGGAGAAAATTCTGGTTACCAGCATTTTCTCCTTTTCCCGCAATCCTTTCTACCCTTCACAAAACAAATTTCAAATTTTCAGTCACTTTTATTTTGTCGTCTGCAAAATCTTTCAATTTGGGCAAGCCTAAAATATTTTCGTTTGGTAATGAGTTAATACAATAGCAGATGAAAAAAAATAGATCTGTCCAAATGGATGGATGGATCGATCGATCGATCAATTGATCGATTCATCGATTTATTTGTATTTTACATCGCTTTATTTAACCTTTAACCACACAATCCCGACTTCTTTAACAACCCTAAGAAAGAAACCCTTAGAAAGCATTGTGGAAAAAGAAGAAAATGCTGCTATTATCTCCTTTACCCTCAATGATTTCTACAGGCTTCTTTCTCAGGGTCGTCCAAAGTAGGGATTGTGTGCTAATGGATTAAATAAGCTTTTACCAAATAATCCAGTATTTTTAAGGTCTTTCAGAAGATCTTTTTGAAAGCATTGAGGGAAAATGAGGAAATGACGTTTTCTACGTTTCGTAGCCAAAATCTCGCAATTCCGGGACATTTCATGTTTATCTGCAAATGATTCATTTATAAATACCAAGATTTCTTTAACCTGCTCAAGAGTTAAAAGAAAGCAAAAAAAAATATCCCAGTTGATTTGTTTTACAAGCCATCGAATAGGAGGGTTTTGAGACATAAACTACTTTATATATTTGTTTTAACGAGATTGTTCAGTACTTTAGAGATAGTTTCTACTTCGAAACCGATAAATTGTCCGCTTTCGTCATAAACGATGTTTCGATAATGGACTTTTTTTCCCCAAAAAGTAGTAGTGACCGCCTGTCTCTCATTTATCCACCGTGATTTGCATTCACTTTTTTTTCCCATGAATTTTATCTGTGATTAAAGTGGTATCTGCCGCCAAAAGTTAGAACGCATAACAATTAATGTGAGGATGACATAAAATAATGCTGGAATATTTTTTTTTTTATGAAAGACGAAGAGTTGAATCATTTACAACCATTTTCTCCTTTTATCACAATGTTTTGATTTTTTTCAGGTCATTAAAACTCGCGATTGTGTGGTGAAGGATTAATCCTGGCCTTTTTCAGTATTAATTCAGTCTCTAATTACAGCTTTGCTTTATATGGCTTGCGATACGCCAAAAGTTGCATTCGGACATTTGCGTAAAGTGTCGTCTCGGATCAGCCTGCGCAGTCCGCACAGGCTGATCCGAGACGACACCTTACGCAAATGTCTGAACGCCCATTTTCGCATGTTTCCTGCCATATGACTTTCCTGAGATTTACCGTTGCTAGGTCTAAGCTCTGAAGGGTTTATCCTTGGAGACTTGGACGACAGTTCGAGAGGCCTCGATTTCGAGTCGAACCCAGGACCTCTCGATTTCCTATCCTTTTCCTTCACCAATGAGTCACACCGGCATCCACCAAACTTCGAAATAAGACATCCAGACTTTCAACTGTTCGGATAAAAGTAAAGCGCATGAAATCATGGTAAACAAATGGCGGCAGCCTGCAATAACCCAATGTTTTAACCACCCCGAGACGATAGGCTTTTGAAAACGTCGTGGGCAAAGGAGAAAATGCTGATATCCACAGCCGCACTTAATTTGTCGTCTGCTTAACCTTTCGATTTGAAGGAAACATTTTTTTTTTTCGTTTTCGTTTAGTACGGTGTATAACAGAGCATACCTGCCTTATCAATGTATACAACATGCCACACACGTTTTGAAAAATCCAATCACTTGTTCACTATTTCACCCGTTCGTATTTCTTTCTATCTGATTTAATTTGTTTGGTACATTTTTTTCCCTTTGCCTAACAAACGGCTGTTTCAACGAGTGTAATCAAGAAGACATTTAAAACCATTTTGGGAAAATGTGCTCCTTTAGCCCTTTACCGCACAATGACGACTTTTTACGCCCCTGAAAGAGAAATCTTTCGAAAACATTGTGGGAAAAGGAGAAAATGCTGGTAACCAGCATTTTCTCCTTTTCCCACAATGTTTTCTATCCTATCAAGAAAAATCATATTGTATGAGCCACACTGAAACTGTCGTCTGCAAGTGCTTTCAATTTGGACTGGTCTAAAATTTTGTTGCGTGGTAAAGGGTTAAACGTTTGCTTGGTAACGATTGCGTTGTTGTAACCAGCATTCGAGTTGTGCATCCGGCGCATAACACTTTAACCAAACAAGTTGGCTTCTTTAAAATAAAAAAGCTAGGAGAGGTCAGCATCAATGTTTACAAACTAGTTTATTGGCCATTAACTTCAATATATTTGGTTCATGTAAACGAACAAGTAGGACATTCAATGAATGAGGAAAAAACGCAGCTTAGAAACTGCTCATGTAGTCATGTGACCTTCTTTCCGTGTTTCCAAGTCGTATGATCTTTTCCCGCGGTGTTCTTTCTCTTTTTAACGGTTTTTTTTTTCCTTTTGCAAATATTTTTCACCATAGTAAAAAAATATACAACTGTGAGAGAGGACATTTGCAATCAAATCAATAGAACGAATCTCTCTTGAAACCTGTCAAATTTAAACAAACCACACCTTTTTCCAATTTCAATTTGTTTGTTTTTTTTTTTTTAATTTTGGTTTATTTATAGTACCATGATGAAACAGTCTGTGTATCAGAACAATTTTACAAAGAAAATAGCTTTAGACGTCAATTTCTTAGACAGTCTGCTTTAAAACTCACCACCATTGGAGAAGTCTGATGACCTCTCCAATAATTGGCTTAAGTTTTAAGTAAATTATGGTTACTGTTGGCACACATCATGATTACACAAAAACCAAAAACGATCAGTTTTTTGGTAAATCTAATTTTGTCGTCGGTTAATGTTTTCAATTTGGAACAGTCTAATTTTTTGTCGTTTGGTAAAGAGACAATGCATCGTCACAGACTCAAATAGTTATGAATAATTATGAGAAGGATAAGACCTAAAATGTATATTCAAATTAGGTAAGATGACATTTGTATTTTTTTGTATTTCGGCATGTTCAGTGTATTCAAAGTCACTGTCTATAAATGATGACATATTTCACACTTCTCGCTGGTATCTTACTAAATTATTCGTGCATTAGTAGTGCTATTCATTCTCACAGGCTACATTGGTTTTTCATACCTTCTTTTCATGCCATATTTCCCCATTTCTTCGGTCCGACATTTTTTTTTTACAAAAATCAATCCTTCGACAAAGTCAGCATATACATCTACATGTATTTTCAGACTTGATATCAAACGAGTCAATGTAATGGTTAGCTGATTTGATTGCTAGTTGTTTAACCTTTACAAAAACGACGCTATTATAGACTGGTCCAAAATGAAAGTATTTGCGGAAGACAAAATAAAAGTGAGTGAAAATTTGATTTTTTTTGCTGAGGGGTAGAAAACATTATTTTCTGAAGGCTTCTTTCTCAGGGTCGTCAGAAGTAGGGATTGTGTGGTAATTGGTTAACGTCGTTTCCAAAGTAGTTTAATAGGTGCAGTGGCGGTTAATGCGCCCATCCTATCTTCTGCCTATAGGAGCCAATATACCGATCTATATTTTCAGCCATTAGCAGAAAAATGAGCACCAACTTAAGGCTTAAGGCTAAGATTGCTAAGCACGACTCAAGATCTATTGCGGACAGTGTAGACCAAGACCAGACTGCAAAGAATGTGCAGTCTGATTTTGGATCTATACTGTCCGGTGAGGAGATTCATTACCTCTTCCACACCCCCCCCCCCCGAAAAAAATACTTTGTGATAGCAAAACTATAGGTTTTACTATATCCTTGAAAGTTTAATTTCACTTATTTGGAACTCAATGGTAGCTTGGCCACCCGCATATCAACATGTCGTCAGTTAAAAGGAAATTAAACGTTACCGACTGATGTACAGGCATCAAAGAAGTGAAATTTAAACATTGTGTCTGATAGTATAACCCACTATTCTTTAAAGGCGACTATCTGTCATCTTAGTCCAGATTGCCTTCACAAATATTAAGCAATTACTCCTTTTTTCAAAAATGTCTCGGCTTGCATCATTTCCTCAAACCTCAATTTAAGCTGAATTTCCCTATCTTACAAAGTTGCTTTACAAATTTATGGCCTAATTCAACCGTGTTCCATTGGAGTGGAAAGTATTTAACTAGCCTTATTTAGTGAGCCTTAAGTTTTGTTAGTTGTCCTCATATTGATAAACTGTACAAAGGCTATTGTGAAGTGTAAGCTCATGGATTTTCAACTCGATACTTCATAGGTCAACAATATGAAATCATGTATCAAAATTAATGCAACTTACAACGTGTCCCTTGAACTTGGTTTTCGAGGGAAGTATTGGTTGAGAGGGAAAAAAACTGAAGGAAAAAAGGCTAATCTTAAACTACTGTAAAGAGTACCTATTATTCATTTCTTTTTAAAAAAAGAGAAAGAGTTTTAGGAATGTACCAGCTTTTTCGTTCAGAATCGCAAAAAAAAACCCTATCAGTCAAAGTACATGTAATTCCCACTTTACAATCAACGGTCTGTGCAGTTCTCATGTTGACCTATAGTGGCTGCAAAAGCGCACAAAACAGTGTATATCGACTCAAATGCTAGGCTGATGAAAATGTAGAAAGGATTTATCATCCTAACATTGCCTTGTGTAATACTGATAAGGAAAGAGTAATTTTTAGTTTTGAAAGGATAAAGAAATCCTTTAACCCTTTCCCAAACTAAAAACTTTTGGAATAGATCAAATTGAAAGCATTTGCAGACGACAATTCAACTCTTGCTGAAAAGATGATTTCTGTCCATGAGAGGGTAGAAAACATCGTGGGAAAAGGAGAAAATGCTGGTTACCAGCATTTTCTCTTTTTCCCACAATGTTTTCAAAAGGCTACTATTCCAGACCCGTAAAAACCAGGGATTGTTTGGGAAAGGGATAAACCTTAGCCTACTAATATGAAGCGATGACACTATTAATAATGCAGGAAAGTCCTATATATGACATCTTCATGGCGGTTTTGGACAGGTAATCTCAATAGGCAATTGTAGATCCAAGATCAGACAAGACCTCCCGTTTCGAAAACTATAATACTGGTGTATCCTGCCTAAAAGATCACCATATTATGGTTTTTGTAGGCATAGAGTCAGTCGAAAACTCTATAAAAACCAATATGATATACTTTCTCCAATTACAAACTTTTAGAATAAGGGGCTTATCATTATTTTATATACCTTCTGCTAAACTTTTTGTAGAGTCTGCGTAAGTGTTAGATCAGAGTTTCCTGAAAACATCAACGATCCTGAGTTCTTACCACTTTTGAAAACTTTTAGGGAATAGAATGGTGACAACTAAGCTATCTGTCCTTTTCCCAAATCATTTTTCTAGAACTTTAAAAATCAATCCTATAATAATCTAATAATCCAAAAGGTCAGTGAATCGAGGTCAGCAGCCATAGTGTTAAATTATATGTTCAGCCGATGATAGAGAACGGCATGACATAGGACTTCTCAAAGACAAACGTTATTGAATAATACATAAGCGACCCACGAGTCGTCATGAAAATTAGGTCGATACTCAAGGCTTAACCTAGGTTTGTAACAAGAGCGTCTCAAATCCAGACATTGTTCGATTAAGACATGTTGTAAAGACACCTTTGTTCGATGTGGACCTGTTGTAAAGAGACCTCTCTTATCTTTTTGCCAGAGAACAAAATTATTTTACACTCGTACATTTTAAAAGAATTCGCAGACTGCAAGTAAAATCCTGTTTATAGCATGGAATTATCACAGAAATAGTAGAAAACACTTTGTTTGAACAGCTTTAATGCTGGTAACCAGCCTTTTAGGCTTTTCTCACAATGCTTTTCAAAAATTGTTCTCCGCAGGCTTGTTAAAGCATAGAATTATTAGGTGGAGGAATGAGTGCCCTAGTTTAAGAAGATCTATGATTAATTATTTAGAGGTTTACATCATTTGTTCAAAGTTCACTGCCATCAAACGAAGGTAAGACGACCTATGACACTTGGTGTAGATTGTTTTGAGGAGTTTGTTTGCCTAGAAACGGAAGGAAAATGCTAGTAGTTATATTTCTCACTCACTCACGCAGTTAAGAATCCTTCTCTGATTCAAAAGTAACATTAGATAGCACAATAAAGTGCGACATTTTGTCTTTTGACAGAAGATCATGCTAAGCCACCATGTTCCTATAGTCTGATCTCGGCTAGTTCGCTCCTCGTTGCAAAAATCATTGTTCAACACTCTAACCAACGATAAAATTCATCAATGAGCATGAGTAAAGTGCTTTTGGAAAACATTATGGGCAATGGAGAAAATGTTGGTTTCCAGCATTTTCTCCATTTTCCACGATGTTTTCTGCCTTCTTTAAAACAGATTTCATTATTTTAGGCGACATTTAATTGCCTTTCAATTGCTTTCATTTTAGGACCATCCAAAATATCGTCTTCTGGAAAAAAAAAAGGTTCAGCTATATTTTATACATCAAATCAAAATAAGCTTTATCCCAACGATATAACCCCATGATTTTAACCATTTACTACACAATCCCGACTTTTAAGGAACCTGTGAAGGAAACCTTCTGCAAACATTGTGGGAAAAGGAGAAAATGCTGGAAACCAGCATTTTCTCCTTTTCCCACAATGTTTTCTACCCGTCCCAAAACAAATTTCATTTCTCAAGTCATTTCCGTTTTGTCGTTTGCAAATGTTTTGAACTTGGACCAGTTTACTATATTGGCTTTTGGTTAGGCGTCAAGGACGCTGAGACAAGGGAGGGGGCCTTTACCACACAAGCAGTTAACCCTTTATCACACAAGCCCGAGTCAGCATTTCCTCCTCCTACTCCAACAATGTTTTCTATCCTATCAAAGACAAATTTCATGATTTGAGGCACCTTTACATTGTCGTCTGCAAATGCTCTCAATTTGGACAAGTCTAAGATTTTGTCGTGTGATAAAGAGTTAATCCATAAGATTCTGAGAAAAATATGCAGCAGATAACTGTTGAAATATCCCAATCAACCAAAGTATTGTTCTTTGCTGGCCATTTCTCCTTTTGGCCCACTGTCTTTGAAACGATAAGTCTGATGAAAGACAAGAAAAGTTATCTGCAGTTGATTAGGAATTAATTCAGCAAAACTTACTTCACAGTAGCTTTACAGTTGGCTTAAAAAGGGCTAAATTCATTCCAGTAGAAAACGATTTTTCTTTTTCTATCGAATCCAAATCAAAATAAATTCGGATTAAATATTGAAGATTACAAAAAAATAAAACAAAAAATATAACAAACTACCCATTCGGTGTACTCACACAGTAGCTATTAAAGAGTTCAAATACAGACAACTTGAGCCTACACTTAATATCTTAATTAAACATTTAGCCGTAAATTGACACCACTAGGGACATTTAAATACTTCTACACCTTAAGGTCGTATACTTGAGTTTAAAACTCGATTAAATTCAGCGATTTAAATATGACAATACTCACAGTCGATACGTAGCATCAAACATACGTAAAGTGTAAGCAAACTTGTGAACAATTTATTCTAAAACTAATAAAAAATCTTTACTTACAGTTTTAAAACCTCTTAGACTACGCTCCGAACTTCGTCTCTAAGAATATGGCGTCCCGTTGCTAGGCATGAAACAGTAGTCACGACGGGCTTCCGATTACAAAACGGAAGCGAACGCAATACACAAAATCTAATTGCGATACTGTTTAATAACCTGCGAGTATTTCCCGTGTAAGATAAATCGATGGGCTATCTATTAAAAACGATCATTTAAGAATAGACTTTAAAATGATATCTCTCACGATAATCCACCAATCAGATACATTAATAACGACACTGCGGGTTACCTCTGTCTTATAATCTAAAAATACCTATACAAATATCCTGCCTTACCCTTTGTAAAACAAATAATTCCTTTCTTACGACTAAAGTTACAGAAAATATGGATTTTGTATCACAACAAAGTGAGAAATATCGATAGAGATCATTTTATTCTTTTCCAGCAATACTTTCCATCGTTTCATTGAGAAAAATCTAACATTAAGCTAATATGCATTTGTCTTTTGTAAATACACGTGATATCTACAAGTCTTAAACTTTGTACCGGTGTCTGGTAAAGATTTAACCTTTTTCTCGGCCCCACGTTTCAAAAAATCTCGTCTATTAACCCTTTCCCTAACAATCCCTGAGTTTCACGACCCTGAAAAAACTTTTGAAAACATCGTGGGAAAAGAAGAAAATGCTGGTAACCAGCATTTTCTTCTTTTCCCTCAATGTTTTCTACCATTCCAGAACACAATTCAAATTTTGATTCACGTTAAATTTGTCGTCTGCAAATGCTTTCAATTTGGACCAGTCTAAAATGTCTTTTGGTAAAGATTTAACGACTCTGAAGTGGGGGACCTCTGAAGATTATGTAATAACAGATGATTAAATGCTGGTTACCAGCATG
This sequence comes from Tridacna crocea, assembly GCA_943736015.1. NCBI lineage: Eukaryota > Metazoa > Mollusca > Bivalvia > Cardiida > Cardiidae > Tridacna > Tridacna crocea. Next base: position 22,054,384 of record OX031067.1, on the reverse strand, counting down.
TTCTCTTTTTTCCTTCACTGTGTTCTCCCGTTCTGCTAACAAGCTTTATCATTTAAACAGCATTTTGTTGGTCGTCTGTGAGTCCTTTCCTATTGGAAAACCCTAAATATTTTGTCACCTGTTAGAGAATACACCCTTTACAATACAGTTCCGAGGTTTAGCTATCCGTAGAAGGACAGCTTTTGATAGCATTGAGGGAAAAGAAAATATGCTAGTGAACGCCATTATTCCTTTTCCCACGTTATTTTCTACCTTGTCAAAGATAGGAATCATGCATTAAGCAACATTTAACTCGTCATCTGCCAATGCTTTCAATTTGTCCAGTCCAAAAGATTCTAGTTTGGTAAGGAGTTTTAGCAATAATTTCTACTAATTATCCTCTCTTTATAAATATTGTTTCAGACTTGGCTAACCTGTTTCTTGCTAAACGCGACTCCATACACTCATTTTTTTTTTTGCGAAGAGCTTAGATGAAAATCAGATCGCAAAGAAAGAAGAGTCCTTTCTTAACCCATTACCACACAATCCCAACTTTTGACGACCCTGAGGTAGAAGCCTTTTGAAAACAGTTTGGGAAAAGGAGAAAATGCTGGAAACCAGCATTTTCTCCTTTTCCCACAATGTTTTGTATCGTTCCCATATAAAATTTCGATTTTTTACCACATTTATTTTGTCGTCTGCAAATGCTTTCAGTTTGGACCAGTCTATAAGATTGTCGTTTGGTAAAGAGTTAAGCCAGTACTTTGAGATTTTTCTTTTTCTTTATAAGAATAGACTTACAAATCTAATTGCTTGGTTTAAACCATTCGGAGCAAGATGCAAAAATAGGAATTCTTGCGGATGGCATAGATCAAGACCAGACTTCACAAAACGTGCAGTCTGATCTTGGATCTACACCGTACGGTTGTTTAGTCCAGCCTATGAGACATAAATCTTTCTGAGTCTCAGTGGATTCTATTTAATGCCGTCGGCAAGGATCGAGCTTATATAATTGGTTTGTAACACGTGAAAAGGGGTATTCGGACATTTGCGTAAAGTGTCGTCTCGGATCAGCCTGCGCAGTCCGCGCAGGCTGATCCGAGACGGCACATTACGACTACTTAGATTTTGTGCTACAGTAGACTTTTGCAAAACAGAAAATTACGTAAAAATTAAAAGTGCCGTCTCGGATCAGCCTGCGCAGACAGCACAGGCTGATCCGAGACGACACTTTACGCAAATGACCGAATGTCCTTTTTTGCGCGTTTCAGGCCATATGGTCTGCAACATGCCAAAAGGGGCATTTAGACATTTGCGTAAAGTGTCGTCTCGGATCAGCCTGCGCAGTCCGCGCAGGCTAATCCGAGATTGTACTTTACGACTAAATTAGACTTTGTCCTACAGTAGACTTGTGCAAAACAAAAATTGTATAAAAACTGAAATTGTCGTTTCGGGTTAGCCTGTGCGGACTGCGCAGGCTGATCCAAGACAAAATTTTACGCAAATGTCCGAATGCCCCTTTCCGCGTGTTACATGCCATTATGACTGGACACTGAAAGAGTTAAAATCACTGGATTCAGATCTTCAATAAATCTACCCAAAAATTCAAAGTTGAACAGTTATTGTGGGTGGGGGGGGGGGGGTCTCTATTGTCTTATACGTTACTCTTGTTTGTCCACTTCAAAGTGTATCTTTTTCGTTCTGTTCTTCTCATATTACGTGCAAATGAGAATTAGTGACATATCGTTTTACATATGAAGAATCGAAGCATAACACAGCCTTTCCTCTTCGTGACCTTGCTTTTAATTTTTTTGATTGCCTTTTTCCATGATGTTTTCGAAAGCCATCAACTTCCGGCTTCATTTGCTCAATACTTTTTCGTCTTTTTTTTTGGAGGGGGGGGGGGGGGGAAAGAGGAGATGAGAGTTCCCTCTGTTCTTACCTATTACCGTTCCCTCTGTTCTAACCTATTACCACATAATTCCTACTTTTGACGACCCCGAGAAAGTAGCCTTCAGAAAACATTGTGGAAAAAGGAGAACATGCTGGTACCCAGTATTTTCACCTTTTGCCCGCAATAGTTTCTACCCTTCACAAAGCAAATTTCAAATTTTCATTCATTTTTATTTAGTAGTCTGCAAATGCTTTGAATTTGGACCATACCCATAAAGTTAAATTCCTTATTGGTTCTTCAAAATGTGGGACAAATAGGAAGATACCGTGATTTGACCATTGTCTCAGGGTATTTTTTGGCTCGAACTATTTACTAAACGAAAGGCCAGCACCATAACCACGTACTGAGCTAAAGAGAATTCTCCCCAACACAGTTGTCTCCTGTAATAAGACAAGTCCAAACTGGAAGCATTTTCAGATGACAAAGACAAGGTGACTCGAAGAAAAATGAAGTTTGTTTCGGGAAGGATAGAAAACACTGTGGGAAAAGGAGAAAATGCTTGTTACCAGCCCTTTCTCCTATTCCTACAATGTTTTCAGAAAGCTTCTTTCTCAAGGTCGTGAAAACCCGTGATCGTTTGGTAAAGGGTTAAACTGCCAAGTGAATGAAATGCACAATCAAATATTACGATCTTAACGTTCTTTTTGCGGCATAAAGGCTCATGTTCTTGGCAGTCTCACCAACATCGACCGCAGAAGGGTATTAATTCACGCTCATTAGTCAAAGTTAATTATCATTCCTACGATACAAAAATGGGACGACAGACAACTCGAATTATAGTCCCGCGTTTGTGCAACAAGAGACTGACGAGTTGTATCCCTTGAATATCCATTAACTCATGACCAAACGACAATATTTTAGGCTTGTCCAAATCGGAAAGCATTTGCAGACGACAAAAATAAAAGTGACTGAAACTTTGAAATTTGTTTTTGAAGGTAGAAAACATTGTGGGAAAAGGAGAAAATGCTGGTTACCAGCATTTTCTTCTTTTCCCACAATGTTTTCTAAATGCTTCTTTCTCAGGGTCGGCAAAGAATAGAGATTGTGTGGTAAAAGAATTTGGTTGTTAGACGTCGCTTTAGATCTATTCAATTATAAGGCAGTAGCATCCATCGAACATTTGCACACAATTCTTTCGAAGCCGCTGGCTGCTTTCCCATGTAAATATCGCCGAAACAGTGTTCATTAGTGAGAGAAGAATGGAATCTATTTCAACGACCGTCATCAATTGTCTGAAAGAAATTTACAAGGCTGGGATAGAACTAATCATTTTGAGCCAAGGGCGCTTTATGCATCTAAAAAAGGTATCAAACCAAGTAAGCCTGCGTCCTCCGCGGGGCCTGGCCTGTGTCGAAACGTTTCCAATTTGGTGCGTATTTTTCTGCATGTCAAAGAACCAGATAACCTTGTGATTCTGAAGATTGATTGAATTTCTGTTTATTCACCATCGCTACCGGTCGCCAATCTGGGCTACAGACCCTGAAGACTTCAGTTGTGTTACGGGGGAAAGTGCGAAGTACAGGACGAAACCCATTCAAAGTATCTCCTCAGGGTTCTCTAAATTACGTGCTTAGTGTGTAACACCGTCACACAGGAATTTGGTTTAACCCTTTACCATACACCATAACGACCCTTAGAAAGGAGCCTTTTAAAACTATTGTTGGAAAAGGAGAAAATGCTGGTAACCAGTAATTTCTCCTTTTTCCAAGCATGTTTTCTATTCTTCCAAAAACAAATTTCAAGTTTTCAGTAACTTTTATTGTCTTCAAATGCTTTCAATTAGAACCAGTCTAAAATTTTGTCGTTTGGTAAAGAGTCGACTGACGTCTCATCCGAAAGGCCATTTGTAACTCTAGCTGCCCAACCTTTTGGTTCGAACCCACATCCTCAAGTGGCCAGAAGCTTAACGTCCTACACCCTACCACTTGATCCGTTCTGGCTGTTCATTCTTTAGATAAAATGGTTCATAATTATGTGAAAAAAATGTTTAAGTAATGACTATATCATGAGGTATACAGGTCCTCTGACATGCAGAAAACTTACCTGTAGCGAATAGGTCAGGTTTCGGTGTCCGTGTTAGGGTAGAGGAGACGGAGGGTGTCTAAGGAGCATCTATTGGTCATTATGCACAGCAAATCACAGTGCAGCGGACACTGTAGATTAGGGATTAAACGGAACGTTTTGAGGAGTCTGATCTTGATCAACACTGTCAGCAAAACCAACTGTAGGGTAACTTGAAGATTGATTGATTGATTGATTGATTGATTGATCGGTATATAATGCCGTTTTTCAACATTATTTCAGTTATATGGCGGCGGCCATTGCACCTTTCAATGCTTTCTGCGGGTTTCTTCTACCAGTACCCCACACATTTTTCTCTCCAAGCCAATCATGAATGGCTGCTTTCCAACAAAACCATCTTCGGAACAATTGTCATCGGTGAGAAAGGAATAAAATTCGCAGCAATGACAATCTTCAATACTCGTAAAGAAATCGGCCGAGCCAGGAATCCAACCCGCGACCCCCTGTTCTCAAGTCCTGCACGCTCTGACTGACTTATCGGGGCTCGAGAACTTAACTCTTTACCAAAGGACAAAATTTTGAACTAGTCCAAATTGAAAGCAATTGCAAGCGACAACATAAAAGTGATTGAAAATTTGAAATTTATTTTGTGAAGGGTAGAAAACATTGTGGGAAAAGGAGAAAATGCTTGTCACCAGCATTTTCTCCTTTTCCCACAATGTTTTCTAAAGGCTCCTTTCTCAAGAGCGTCAAAAGTAGGGATTGTGTGGTAATGGGTTGAGGGTTATAGTATTGATATGAACTAACACTCCCCTAATGTTACGAGCGTTTTAACCCTTTCCCAAACGACAAACTTTTGGACTGGACTAAATTGAAAGCATTTGCAGACGACAATTCCACTCTTGCTGAAAAGATTATTTCTGTCTATGATATGGTAGAAAACATTGTGGGAAAAGGAGAAAATGCTGGTAACCAGCATTTTCTCCTTTTCCCACAATGTTTTCAAAAGGCTACTATTCCAGACCTGTAAAAACCAGGGATTGTTTGAGAAACGGTTAAGACTGACAAAAATCATTTATGTAAATCTTATTAATGGTATTACTAAATATTTGATGAAACCCAAATAAATGAGACCCGTCATACGACAATGGACAAAAATCATTGCTGGGAATTCTGTACATCAATTAGATGAAAACAGATCAAAGATAGTGCAGGTCAGTTTAAGTTGATAGTTAAAAATAATTATTGTATAGTAAGGTAAAGTGACCAAAATATGATAAAAGCGAAAAGTGTCGAACCTGGTCAGCCCGTGCAATCCGCGCAGTCTGAACAGGGTTTACACTTTTCGCAGTTCCCAGAAGATCCCTTTTCGCGTAATGGGTCACCTATATGTTGTGTAATAACTGTCAGGTCATCTTTACAAACCTTTATCACAAAACGCCGAGTTTTAAGAACCCTGAGAAAAAGGTAATTGAATGGAAAAAAAATGAACATTTATTTTGAAATTCGAAGAAACGGTTGGTGCTTTGAAAAGTATTCCAGTTCTGTACCCAGAGTGCAGAACAATGAACGATTCATTCCTTAACCCGTTACCATACAATGCCGACTTTTGACGACCCTGAGGTAGAAGCCTTTTGAAAACATTGTGGGAAAAGAAGAAAATGCTAGTAACCAGCATTTTCTCCTTTTTCCACAATGTTTTCTACCCTCCCCAAATCAAATTTCTATTCTTCAGTCACATTTATTTTGCAGTCTGCAAGTGCTTTCAATTTAGGCCAGTCTATAAATTTGTTGTTCGGTGAAGAGTTAAAGCTAACAGAGATATTGAGCTTGTATACGGTTGTTGACAACATTCGATATTTGACTCTCAGAGAATAGCAGGATTTTTTTGGATTGACTTGATATCGTATAAAAGTCAAAAAGGATAAACCAACAAGAAACCCGTGAGTTTACTTTATATTTTATCATGATAAATATTTTATAAGAGCTGAAAAGTATTAATTTCACATCGATTAACGTAATTTCTTATAATAATCACCTTCGACTATTCCTACAGTACTCGGGCCGTGATGCAAATGGTTCCAAAGATTGACATCGCCCCCACGCGACTTAAACTCGGGACCTTTGATGTAAGAGACCGACAATCAGCCCTTTCACCACTGCCTCCTATAGATATAGAGGATAATCAACTGGTTATTTTTGACTCGGATGCGTCGTCAGGTGTTAAAAAAAATCGTGCTGCGCACTCATTTTTTCGCAACCTTGTGAGATAGTTTTCATTTAAAAAAATAACCAGTTGATTATTCTATTTATTATATACCTTATTAACATCATTATTTTTAATTTTTCGTTTGAAAGTCGAAATCAATACTTTGGATAGAGAAAAGGAATCAGGGACATAGTGCGGATGAATACATAATTTAAAAGAACAAAAGAGACTACTCGTTGAAAATATAGAACTTACAATTAACACTATCTATAAGTGCTAAATGAAAAAAAGTAGTTCCTACATTACGGCAGGACGTGAAAGTGAAAGTTGATATCGTCACTAGTGATGATATCAAAATTTATTACACTGGGAAATTCCAGGATTTCACTGCTAGGTATATAATAAATATGATTAATCAATGCTCTGTGTAAAAGTGACTTAATGCATCTGCAAAAAGTATCGACTCAGGTCAGCCTGAGCAGTCGGCACAGACTGACCTGGGCGGTCAACAGTCCGCCGAGTGAGCGCTGAGCGGGCCGAAAGTTTTCGATATTTGTTAGTTATTAGCATGTCAAAGGTTCAGTCTACCTCATGATTCAGATTGTTGTTAGACAAAACGAATTTTATAAATCCATAGCAAAGAGTTTTCTTGCTCTGTAAAATGCATGACACAAATGTATTCACCCTTTACCCCATAAGGCATTTCTATGGTATCTCTAATTGACCGTAAATAACGGCAAGGATGAAGCCGTTTCTTATGTGTATATGACACCTTTTGATAGCATAGAAAACACTGTGGCAAAAGGTGAAATTGCTCGTGACGAGCAATTTCACCTTTTGCCACAGTGTTTTCCAAAGGCTCCGACAGGCAATGCGTAGAAATGAGTATCTATGGAGTAAAAGGTTAAACCCTTTTTACCAATGTATGGTTTTATATATGACCTGCAACACGCAAAGAGGGACATTCGGACTTGTGCGTAAATTGTCGTCCCTGATCAGCCTGTGCTGTTCGCACTGGCTAAACCGAGACAGCACTTTACGTTTTTGTGAGATTTTCTGTTTCACGCAAGTCTATTGTAGGACAATCTAATGTTGACGTTATGTGCCGTCTCGGATCAGCCTGCGCGGACTGCGCAGGCTGATCCGAGACGACATTTTACACAAATATCCAAAAGCCCCTTTTCGCATGTTGCGGATCAATTTATTATTAACGAGCCCTGCTTTAGCGAATGGGGGCTTCATGCATCTACATGATGCATGATACCAATCAAGCCATGACAAAATTGAAGTCATAGTGACTACCTCTTTTTAACAATTGACGTGATCTTGAGGTAGACTGGACCTTTGACAAACAGAAAATCGACCAAAAGCGAAAAGTTTTGGCCCAGGTTAGTCTACTTCTCCCAACAGATCAGACGTTCAAGGTATGACTTAACCATCAATTCCAATCCCTCATATTGTGTACATTCTGAATGTCTACGCTAGCCATCTGATTGGTCGAAACGTTATGCTTCAACAAATCAAATATCAAGCTTTGCATTTCAGAACCAAAGTTCGATTTGTTGGTCAAAAGAGGACCGTGCTCTTTACGTTGACTGGAATACATATCATCTCTGAGAGGGCTTTAAAATCCGCCTTTGGATTATGGACAGAATATTATATATGTAATCATTCATTCATTTTCAATGAAACAAGTACCGCATGCATCGCTTTGAAACGACGAATCATTGAACCTTCGTCACCAGCAATATCAAATAGCGGTCATGGTCTAAAAAGAATAGCAAAGAAACATTATTTTTGACTGTCTGAACCAAAACTTTAGCCAATCAGAAAGAGTCTTACTTTCTTAATCCAGTATAATGTTAAGAATGTGATTTAAAATGATCGGTTAGTAGTGGCCCGTGTACCTTGCAGTCCACACTGAAACGAACTCCTAAACGGCCACTTTTGTTTCTCCTATAAATTGGAGCAAGCAAAAGAAATGTTAATAAAAACAAACTGTGACATATACCTGGATATGTATCTGGACGTTAACCATGTACCTATTGTGATGAAAAGATTCTCGATTTTTTCAACAAAAGTTTTCTTTTTATTTTCAAAATAAGGAAAAGAAGTTCCTTGCGCATGCGGGTGTATGCCAGCCAAACAAGTTTAAAAAAGAGAAGCATAAAATACTAAACTTTTGTAAGCAATACGAAAAAAAATATGAAAATTATTTTCTGAGAAAAAATGTAATCCGAAAAAACTAGCATGATGTTTTCAAAAACTTAATTTTACAATGTTGAGTGAATGAACGACAAATAAGTTTCCTCGGCGATAAGGACTGAGTAAATTCTCTTCAGAATTTGGCTCATCCATGTTTTCAGATCGGTTAATTATTCTGCAAAAAAATTAACCAAATAAGCTGTCCCTTTTATAGGCATTGGACGCTAGAAAAAGTCTAGGGGAAATTACAGCTTAAACATGGCCATTTAGAAGTTCGTTTCAGTGTACAGAGCTTCAAATTCATTGATCGAACGCACATGGGTTTTCTTTCAGTTACTGGCTAACACTTCCAATAATTCCCTTATAGCCTGGTCACCTTCGTGTGACCAAGTCTTGAATCGGCAATAAAATATTAATGTTGAATCCAAATATCGTTCACAGACTTAGACGAAAAAATAGAATATCATTGCAGACATAGGTCAACTTTATTAAGGTTTTAGTCAAGTTATTTTCTGGAACCAGATTGTAATTATTATTTTTGTTGCAAAAGATGAACTCTCGTTGGAATTTTATGATAATATTTTACGGATTGAAGTTCCTAAGAAACGGGAAAGACTTGGAATTATTCAGAACCTTGATTTTAGTTCCGACAATGTAAAACAGCTTTTACAATTTGATTGGAACTCGTACGTTTCAGTTCTCGTCAGTGGTGAAAGTGACAACAGAAAGTGACATAACGATATTCAGCTGCTCAGTATTGGTAAGAACAATTTGAATCTCTCTCTCTCTCTCTCTCTCTCTCTCTCTCTCTCTCTCTCTCTCTCTCCTGCCCCCTCCCTCTGAAATTTTGTATATCTCTGAGTAATATTTGGAGCAACTAAAAACATCATAGCTCTAGTTTTTATTTAGTGATAGTGAGTGGCACTTTTAAAGTTCGTGAATGAACTAGATGTTAGTCTTTAAACACAGGCAGGGGATGTTTGGAACAAGAATCCTGATATCCGACTTTTATTACTTTGAGTCTTTCAAATTATTCAAACTAATCAGTCAGACAAATGATCACCTATCACTTTTTCTTCGACAGACAAACCAGCAATAATGAAGACTTGGGGTCGCTTTTTTCGACGCCGATCTCAAACAACTAAGGCTTTAAAAGAGGACTATCCAACACACTCCGATTCTGACGTCACGGATGACGAAACAAGACGCCGTGAATGGGAAAACCATCTAAATAGGCGTGCAACTAATGCGGGTCCGGCCGCTCACCTAGATGATCTTAACAACTGGGACGTACAGAGTGAATACGATTTTACTTTCCCGAGTGAGAGTAGTATTATGGAGGCTTACCAGGAGGGAAAATATAACAGAAATCTTCAAGATGATGACGAATTCGAGAAAGTTCTAAAAGACGCTGTTTCATATGAACGGAAATACAGTGGAGAGAGAAACGGTGGAGGGGGAATAAGATTCTTTTTGCATGCGAATGATGTTGAGCGTAATCCCACTAAAGCTCAACAGATGCCCGCTCGATCACCACGTGTGAGTGAACGGATCCGCGATCTTGAAGACAGACAGAACGCTAAGCGTCGAGCTAGTTGTGCTCCGCAAGCAAATCTGTTTGATAAACAACATGAAAGAAACAGATACGCCGATAGGTATGCCACATGGAATGACAATGGAGCCAAAAGGAAAGTAAAAAAGAATGCCAAACATCGGAAACGAGCCAATGCCCATGAGTTTCCTTTCGATGGTAGTGACGACGACTCCAAATATACCGTGAATCTAACCATGGAAGATTTAAACTCTATCATAAAGAAAAACATAAACTCGGCTGTAAAAGCTATTATATCGGCTACGACTAAAGGGAATAAATCAAGTCTAAGACCTGTTTCTCCAACGGACTCGTTTTCGACTGAAACCGAAACAATTTTCTCAGGAAGTAGTAACCAGTCATCAGAGTTGCAACCCGGCATGCTACATAAACAAATCTCATGGCAGCTGGATGTAGATAGATTGAAGGGAGCCAGACGAAAGTCTCATGCTACTGGGCAAATGCAAAGTAATGTAGACACAGGGCAACATGCCTTTCATGACAATCGAAGACTTTCTTTGGGTCCACATCAAATTCCTAGAATCGACGAAATTCCTGCATCACCTAACGTGAGCCCGAGGCAAGATTCAGAGCATTTATACATTCATCAGCCACAACAGCAGATCGTTCAGCCCATCTCACAACCCTCCCAGATACCAATTCCACCGCCGCCGCCACCACCTCCACCCCCAGTGCCGTCACACCTTCCAACTGCTCAACCCCAGGTCACCTTTAACTTAACACCACAACAACCCACTAGTTTTCCAGGTATTGCAAGCCCAATGCAATTTCAACAGAATTCAGTTTTTCCAGGAAACGCCATGTCTAATTTCAGATCTTCAACAGACTATGGGGATCCTTCCAATCAACCTATAGGTGACCAGTCAAATTTCGGCAGTCGTTATAAAAGGCGTCACACTCTTGCATCATTGGACACCGAAGATTTACTGGCCACAACCGAAAGTGCACTGGATGCCAAAGTGGAACAGCTGAACAACGTTCTAAATTTTCTAGATAAAAACATACGCCAGGCTGAAGCTGACGTTAAACCAAGTAGTTCTGCTGAAAACACGAATTCTAATGGAGAAACGAAAGCCCAGTCTGCTTCAGGATCAGGTTTACAAGTATTCACAATATTGTGTGTGTGTGTGTGTGTGGTTTTTTTTTTTTTTTTTTTTTTCTCTCTTTTTTTTTTTCTCTCTTTTTTTTTTTTTTTTTTTCCTCTTTTTTTTTTTTTTTTAACCTATTGTATAAAGTAGTATAAAATCTTTTAATGCAAATCAGATAGTTAGTCACAGGATTATCATCAATTTTGCTTTTCATGATTAGTCCCTGACAAAGAACATATTTGAAAACATTGTGGGAAGTGTTGATTTCTAAACTGTCCAAGACAATATCCATTGTTCTAAAACTACAGTCAAAAAAGACGCAAAATGTAACAGGTCTTAAAATGCCAAGAGATGGGATCGAACCACCAGCTACCCTCTGGTCAATATACGAAAACTCTAGTACATCTCTCGAAAAGCTAAGACTCTAGCAAACCAGTACCAGCGCCAACTTACACTAGGCCTCGCTACAGATATTGTTTTATAAAGCAGAAAGAATTAGTTATTTATTCATTGACAGGTACAACAACACGTCAAGATTCTGTGGATATTAACCCAGCTCCTCAAGTTGTATCCATTGCCGACCAAATTGCAGCCTTGACCAAGAAGAAGAAAAAGGTCTTGAAGCCTGGGCAGATAAGAATGTCATCTTGTGCTCGAGCCCTACTTGTCCTGACCAACATCGCTTTTCTGGTAAAAAAAAATGTCTCATTGGTCACCTCTACTAGACAAGCAAACTGTATTAAACTACCATATATTAATATCCAGAATCAACCAATGTACCTGTAATGTAACAGACAAAGCACAGCATAGTTATAGATGCGCTATTAGCCGATAAGAATCTAAACTACCTTTAAAATAGCAAAAGTTGGGTTTCTTAGTTGGGTTATTATACCGTAGGCTTGAAAATTTCGTTTGAAGTTAGTAAGCAGGATAAGAGTACAAAGTCCACTCGCTACGAAGTATAATAATTATTGTCACAGACCAATTTTATAGTCTTTAATTTAGGGATATTATTCTGATAATTTGTTACAGGTCAATTTGTCAGAGTTTCAGTCACTGCAAGAAAAATGTATTGTTAAACTAGAATAAACGTTGGCAACCAGGTTACCTAGTTACCTAAAAACAGCCGAACTGTTGCTATTTCAGGGCATTTTGGCCACAATATTTAACAAAACGTTAAGCCAGTCTTAAGTTCTTTCACATTCAAAATCTATAATAAGACAAAGAATGTTCATTCGCATGTCGGTGAATACAGACCCAGACTTAGAACTGTGCAGTCTGGTCTTCATCCGTGCTATTCACAGCAGGAATACTATCCACAACAGCAAAATAAGCCAGGTCAAACATGTCAAGAATTAAACGAGGAAAACTAAGTTTGAAATAATAGATTCAGATTTCTTTTTCATTTTATAGATCATTGGTGGCGCCGGTGTTGGTCTTGGGATATGGTTGATGATGGATCCCAACATAGATAACTATTTCGCATTGGTAAACGTGGACCAGACCAATCAAGACTTTAAATCTATCTGTTACGCTCTGATCGGCGTTGGCGCATTTATTTTCAGCATAGCGTTTACAGGTTGTTGTGGAACGATTAAATCCAGTCGGTGTTTGCTTACTGCGGTAAAGTTTCGGAGCTCGTATACTACAAGTGTACAATCCCGTTTATATAGTATTCTTAGTCCAGCTTCTAAACTTTTGAAAATTTACAATTCTTTTGATTGGCCAAACTGTTTGAGCTATTTGGCATAAGCGAGTGGTAAGCACCTCCATGATGCATTAATCGAGCATGACATTATGCAATAATGGATTTAGCGGGCATGCATTAGCCAGCAAGAGTTCTTGCCTACCAGAAAATGAGTTTCTTTGGAAATCAAAAATATTCTTCATAATCAAAATTAAGATATGTTAAAATGGTAGTTAGACTAAATGCTTCCCTTAGCAGACATTATTTTTTAGCTCATTACCTTCTAGTTACAAACTTGGTCCATTCGACACTGGAGAGATCTGTTTAGAATACTGAAAGTCTCTATGGAGATTGGGATAAAAATGGAGATTGAGATTGAGACCAGCCCCGCCTGTAGGGATCGAACTCAAAATAACTGGATTAGTCTTTAAAATAGAGCTTTGATTTCTACTGTCTGCTTTGATGAGATATTCTGGGTTAAACCAAGCTCGACCTTACATTTAATTGGGTCTCATTTTTTAGATCTGAAGTCTCCATTAGTTTCATTCGGCACTCTTGGGGTTAAAAGAGAGGGCCCTTAGGCCTAGATGGTTACAGGTTTAACCCCATATGCTTCTTACTGCAAGTCAATAAACATCTACCGAATGCTACTGCTCATACACCTGCCTCTATGAGCACTGTCCATGTGTCAATGACTGGCATCATACCTTGAGCTTTTGTCCGTACTTGAATGTGTTATAGGATTCTTAGCATGGGTGCACGCGTGTCGGTGTGGCTGTGAGTGTGGGTGGAAAAGTGTGTAGGTGTTGGAGCGTGCGTTATCTTCTTTTATTTAAAATGGTCTGATGAAAACTTTTGAATAAGTGTATAATTGAAATAAGTCTCATATAATGGTTTTTAGAAGAATGGTCTTGTTCTCTTTTATTTCGATTCATGTAATTTTACGTAAACAGTTGTATTTGAATGAGACTTAGGAAAACAAATGAACTAAACTACATCGTCACAGCTCCCATACCAACATAATTTGAGCGTGGGTGTTTCATGATGCCCTCTTACCCCATTGCCTTTTGGAAAACAATGTCATCATTCCTAATTAACTGTACATTTTAGTTCCTCGTAATGATTGTGATTATCGCCGTGGCCGAGGCTGGTCTTGGAGTTCTTGTATTTCTACATTTGGATTCACCCACAGCGATCCCAGTATTGTCTGCAATGTTTTCAAATGTAAGTGGATGTTTTATTTTCGATATTTGTGACCCCTTTTTAACTCCCCCCTTTTTACATGTTTATGTTTCACCTTGTCATATTTGATCGTTTTTGTTGTTTGTTTATTTGAATTTTTTGGTTGGATTTGTATGAAAGATATGCTGGACAGTCTCTCCCTACTGACGGGGCTGGAATTCTATCTTTGAGCAAGAATTGCCTAATACTGGTAAAACACAGGAAAAAACTTCTGTATGTTAACTTATGTCGGCGCCGTGATTTGACTGAGATATTATTGGATATAGTTGCATTTCATCCAAGTAAACAACCAGAATGCCGACTTGAAGTGTAAATGATTTTGAAGCCTGTTCCATTTATTTGAATTCCTATGACCAATTCTTTATCGTTTCAGATGGAAAATAACCTAAGAACAATGTTGACTCGCTCAATTGTAGAGAAATACGACCCGGTTACATTAATCGGTTCTACGTGGAATTTAGTACAAATACAGGTACATGAACAATCATCAATCGCCTCCTCTGTCTGTCTTTGTCTGTCTATCTGTCTGTCTGTCTGTCTGTCTGTCTGTCTGTCTCTCTCTCTCTCTCTCTCTCTCTATCTTTCTCTCATGCCCACGTGACCGGTACAGATAGAAGAGATCGTCTGGCGTATACATACAAGTTTCAACTGATCTTTCTTGGGTTTAATATATGAAATTTAGTGTGGAAGAAGAACACAAAACAAAGAGAAGTAGGCCCAGAAGATGCTTTTATAGTTAAAGTCTTTTATGCAAGGACTGAAACCTTTCGTCTAGCCGAGCATGATAATGGTTCGAATGAGTTCGTTGAATGGTCTTTGGTATTAGACTTCAGTATATATTACCGGACTGTTATGTTTGCATGGCACAGTGAACCTGAATAAACAATAAACATTCTGTTTTATGTTGCAGCAAACTGCTTTTACTCAATGAATTGTGTATCGACTAAAGTACATTAGGATCAGATTGCGTTAATTAGGATGCAGGCATGTCTCGATTATACTTCTCTCGTAAAGGGCATGAGTGACAGAAACTTGCAGTGTAATTATCATTTTCTTTTTCTACCAGTTGGAATGTTGCGGCGCTAGCGGTCCAGACGACTATAAACTTAGTGCATGGAAAAACGTTACAACAAATGAGGTGAAGAATAATGAGTTACAGTATGCTATTAATAATCTGATCGAACATTACTGAATTTCGTTTTTGAAAAATATTTGCCATAAAATTGATTGACAAGTGCTAATACAATTCAAGCCTTTTCCAAAAAATCCTAATGCTTAACGATCCCGAGAAAGAATGCATTTGAAGTCATTGTGGAGAAAAAAATTCTCCAGTGTGGGAAGTCCCATGTATTTTGCCCTGATATTATGAAGAAAAAAAGTCTGTTGAAGCTGATCTTTTTCTAAAGGATAGCCTAATCTTGATATTAATCTTCATTTTGCGCAAAAAGTTGAAATTTTGCTCGCGCGTCAGATTTGACATTAGGGTCATATGACTAGACTGACCAATCAAATTGTGTATTATATTTTTTTGAACATGGTATGGTAAATCTTTTATTTCAGTGGCTATTTACTCTTGAATTTGCAAAGCAGATGTAGTCCGATTTCGGATCTGCGAATTTTTACACGCATAGTTGTCGGAGATTCACTGTTTCACTTATTTCCCCAGTTAACAATTCCCGATGAATGTTGTGTACTTATCTCAAAAGATGCCGAAGTCCCCGAACCTTCTAATAAGCTGTTATGTCAAGTAGAAACAGTTGGTTTCTTTCACGACACGGTGAGTAATACAGATAGTTCCCTAGTTTCCTGTATTTGATTTGTTATATATATACGTCCGTAGATACACATACATTGCATGTTATTTCTTCTACAGATTTTGCAGTATTCTGTTTTATATTGTAACATTACCTCTTGAAATTACCTGCAATATCCAGAAGACAACTAAAAATGTCCCCAAAAACTAACGATCGAAGAAGTATTGTTACAGACAAAAATGTATGAAGTTTTAAATATTTTTGCAACATTTAGTACTGCTTTCTCGTTGTGGCCGTGATTCATTTATTATCCATTCTTACTGGACTATATAAGAATGCACTTTGCATATGGAAAGCATATCATTTGTGGATCTTTTTTTGGTTCTGCATGTTAGTGAAAAGGCGTTTGATGTCGTATTAACACTTTTTAGATATATCGCGGCAACGAAAGCACCTATCCCATGCTTTCTCGAGTACTTAGTACAATATTCTCCTGAAACCACTTGTTGTTTCCCACTATGAAAAAATTGAAAAGCACTGGAAGAACAATGAGTTGATTTCCGGTTACGGTCATCGGTCTTTGGGAAGAAATAGAGAGAACTGGGGATTAAAACCTATGACCCCATAGTTTCAGGTCTTGTACTTTACCGATTGAGCTAGCGGGCTTGTTTGAAATTATGAAAAACATATACATACACCAGTTAGAGGTCACACACGCTCCTCAGTACAGATTTTAGCTTATAAAGGTTTAAACAAAACGCATTTTTCAGCATTAGAATTAAAATCAATATTTCAATATTTCTATTTCTCTTTCAAATTATTAATTCCACACAATGGTTTCCTTGACAAATACCACTTCAGTGTTCTCAACGCTTTGTTTACATAATCTTGAATCTGTACAGTGTCACGCATAAAGCTTTCTCTGGCAGGAAAAAAGCAATATTGAGATCTAGAGACTATGGCCTATACCTTTTGCTTCATTGGACAGCCTAAGTGTTAATAAACATACTCTCTTGTTCTTTATATATTTTAGGGTTGCTTTGATGTGATGATGATCTGGTTTAAAACCAACAGTAAATATATCATAGCTGCTGGACTCTCGTCAATAGCTATAGAGGTAAAAGAAAGTTTATCCTTTACCACAATCTCATATGTTAACGACCCTGGCAGAAAATTTTTAAAACATTGTGGGAAGGGGAGAAAATTAAAAAAAAAACATTTATCATTTATCATTTATGGCATATCTAATAATTATGTCGTCTGGAAATAGGCCTTTGTCATTTTGGACAAGTTCACATTGTGTCATCTGATAAAGGGGTTGATATGGCATCATCTAAAACCATAACAGCGTATCTTAATGGTTGCTTCCTTCGTTTTTTCTCCAGATAATTGCGTTCATTTGTGCTGTAATAATCTGTCAGAAAGGGAAACAGACCGTGAGCAAGGAGGGCACCAGCACATGAATGACAGCTAGATCCGGTGCACGCCTTGATCAGATAGTCGATATACTGCCGAGGACTATAGATATGAACCATTTGTTAGAACAGTATATACCGCGGCTGATGTGATAGTAAAACTAATGTTTTATGCAGTTCAGATGCGTTCCAAGTCAGAAGTTTTATGTGTGCTCCAAAAGAATGTGATCAAAGCCATTGTTCCTGAGAGGCTCTAAGAGAGACTTGTTGGTGGTGGTTAGGAAGAATGCAAACGGGGCGATGCCTGCATGGCATAAAATCCATTGTAGCATCTTTGTAGCATGTTTATTTACATTTTAATCTGTATGGATGGCGACTTGTTTTTTCATACTGATAAATCGGATGGTCCTTTACACCTAGTTCAACATCATGTGACGACGACAGTTTTCAGTGTTGAAAGAGATCACCATCATGTGACGAGAATATCCAATGAAAAGGTGTATCAGATTTTACACCTTGGTTTCGAAGTCTCTTCAGCCGAAAACAGCGTGAGCGTAGAAGCAGTTGTTTGTAAAAAGCAAACGCTTTATCGCCGAAATAGCTACTTTTTTATGTCAATGATATATTTTGATTATTTTTCCCTCATTATGTTATTTTGTTGCTTTGCTTTTCATATTCCTAAAAAAATAAAAGTATTTTTCATTCGTTCATTTCTTTTATCTCTTGCAATTGTTCTTGATTTGGTATTTTTTAATACTTTTCCACATTTTCAACACGGTCCTCTGCTTCGTAAAACATCAAAAAAATTCAAGACAAGTTAAAACATCTAAATGAAAAGGTTTACACGTACAATCCTTCTATCAAGACCTCCTGTAATTCCTTAAACCTTGTCTTATCAACTGAGTTGTCTGAATCCTGAATTTCAACTTTACCTCCTACAGCTAGGTAGACTCACATAGACTTACCTAATAGACAGAAGATTTGTTTAATCTATTAACTCCTTGGACATACGGAAAACTTACCTAAGGCAAAAAGTTTCGACCCGGGTCAGCCTGCGCGGACTGCGCAGGCTGACCTGGGTCGATACTTTTTGCAGATGCATTTAAATCCCCTTTCACAGAGCATAGCTTTCATGTAATAATTCAAATTTCATTTTTATCATACCATACGCTATTTTTTGGGGAGATTTTTCGAGACACTGTTTGCACACCTTTCGTTTGAAAGATTTATAGGTGTGAGTTTAGTGTTGGTTTAACAGCTAAGGTCTTATCATGGGGGGTTCAGCGCATCCACACATGTGTTTCTTGATTTTCTCGCATCAGCACTGACACAACTTTCTTTCGCAGTCACTGACTACTTTTCTCATCTTGCATGTATCTTACATGTATCAGAGGTGAGAGGCGAAAAATCGACGGAAATAAAGTATGCTTCAACCGGATATCAAATGTGCAACCACAAGGTCACGGGTTACATCTGCTTATCCACTGAGCTACTCAGGCAGGCTCATTCAAAGAAAAATCAAAGGACTGATAGTCCTGAGAGTCGCCTGTAGGGTAATGGGTTAAAAGTTTTCACCCTTTTTTGTTTAAATCTATTAAAAGCATTCAAGATACAAAATAACTTAACCACAAGACAGTATTATATGCAAGCATTTTTCTGAGTTGTCATCCTAGAATCCAAAATATCTGTATTAAAATTTACATTTAAAAAAATGTGGTGGAAATTAAAATTTAGGCACCAGGACCAGCTTTAATATGTTCAACGTTTTTTACTCACAAACAACCCTTTACAAATAAAGACTAGATTATCTTCTGATATAGGATCTAGTGACATACTTTTAGACCAAAAATGCCCTTTTGCAACTCGCTCATATCTAATCTTAGCAGTCTGACTAAGTTTCAAAAGTATTAGTCTGAACATAAATGGATTCTACAGCTCCATTACGGTTTTGCCTGATTTGACCTAATGACAACCTTTAGGCTTTTTCTTTTAACCCCAGGTGACCTATATTCAGTTTTGTCAAAAATACTTTTGAGACAAACAGCCGGGCAATTTCATGATCATTGGACTGAACTGTAGCCTTTGGAGCACAAATACATGTGTTTGACTCAGTAATCTACCTGTCCTTTGGAAATAATTTGTTTTTGTTGTTGTCCAGGTTAAGGTTTTGACCAGCAATGGACTCTATGAATGTGGCTGCTGCAACTAAATAAAATCTATAACCCAACAGCATGATCATTGATCAGCCTTTAATATTTGTCTGCGTTTTATAACGTCCCAGGGATAATAGTGCTTCCACACCAATCGAAAATTGTCTACATGTATATTGCTTTGGTGTAAATTAAATGTTTCCGATTCGCTTAATTACCCTTTACAAAAACCCTTCACAAGATTACAAGCACTCCAATAAAGAACTTGTTGTTCGAGCGGGTAAATACTGATCTGTTCTATTATATTTGAATTATAGCGGAGTAAAAAGTCAATTTCTCAGATTGCTGGTAACGTTGTTAAAACTGTGTAGTGTAAATTCAGATTTTTGCAGTTACAAAAGCGCACCTTGCGTTCTAACACCCGCACTAATAAATTGTTGTTTAATATATACTAGATCTAGGTTAATCGCTCATTGAAAAAAAAATAGCAGGCTTTAACAAATTTGGCCGTCTTTATGAACGAAAACCAATTAAATAAAGTAAACTTCAAAGCACTCTCTCTACATAGGCCGGTTCAGCGACTGATTCATAAATATGTAAATTCATAGATTTCCGTGGTGCAAATGACGTTTATACGTCACGTGATTACAAGATCTATATTTGTCGCAAAGCTACATTCCAGAAAACACCTGCAAAGCGATGACTTGGTACAGCCTAGAACCGTGTGCTTTGCATACGCTATATACGATCTCTGGTGCACCTAGAATATGGGTGTGCAAAGTATCTAAAGTCTAGATTAAACAGCTGGGAAGAATTAGCAACGTGTAAACATGTCTAAGAAGGCAATGCAACCATTCCAAGTCGTTATAAATTTGTTAAAAGAATTAGCCTACTGTTGAGAAAAAAAGCAATTGAAAGCTTCCATGTTAACTCGGAATCGCCTTTCTCTGTCCAATCATAGGTTGAGCGTTGAATTGAAATAAGGCTTGCAGTTAGGATTGTAAGATTGTAAGAGTTAGAGTATACTTCTAATAGTAATTATCAAACAATTTACACTGAGAGTTGTCCACAAATAGAAGCAGAAAAGATGCTTATAGTTGAAAATTTCTCAGCGTGTCCGCAGACTTGTTTAGTTCACGGCAGCTATTTTTACATATACGTAATGCGCTATTTTTAGAGATGATGTCTTACACAGACATCAGGCTAATGTGTACCCTTGCGGACGAAATGATTGTTTCAAAGGTTTGAACGGTTAAACAGCTCAGTTTTTATAGACATATTCATTATCACAAAGGCACAATTGTAAATTATTTACAACAGAAAAAAACTGGGTTGTTCATCGAATAATAAGAAAACTATGTTTTATCTCATAAACCGGAACTTGGGACAGGAAGCAGTACAAGGCCGGACGTATGCTTACGTCACCCCATAGATCAGGACGATAACAATGAGAACCTGTTTGCTACGCAAACAGGCGACTCAAAAACTATGTATACACTTCCGGTGTAGAATGGTGCCTTGAGTAAGAACAGGTGGAATGTCACGTGTACATCGTGTATACACATCCTCATCTTCGCAAGCCAAGGCCGACGATTCACTACGCTACTCTACCCTTGGCGGATCGAGCTTGATTTTTACGTTTACCCGATACGCTTTTTCATTGGATGCAGCCAGCTCTAGCTGCAACGAATGAAATCGCTCTTAGCATTTCATCTTTGATAAAAATAGAACAAGGTCTCTACCTTAAGAATAGAAGGTAAAACATGGAAGCCCACGTGGATATCTACTTATCGCTTCATGTCACGATGTGTATTCGTAAGCGGTTTGTAAAACGATATTTCATTTGCTTTAAGACATATGATGTAAAGGGGGGTGTAATAACCAGCATCCAATAGGGGGCGCATCGCAGGAATCTCGAAATCGGGCTCAATCAGCCAAGGCAAAATCCACGTAGTGATCGTAAACTTGGCTCGCGAAGATGACACATCCTAAGTAACAGTATATACATTATGGAAATAATTTAAATATTTTATCACATTATTAATCACTCCTCTATATAAAACACGTCTAAAAGTGTTTTAAAACCTAGTTGTCTGTAAAATATGCACATTTGGTACACAGCTGAAAAGACAGATTGTAACACTTAACTCTTTACCAAACAACAGAATTTTAGGCCGATCCAAATTGAAAGCACTTACAGACGACAACATAAAAGTAACTCAAAAACTGAAATAGACTTACTTTCAGCGCGTACGGGTAAACACATTTGGTGGAAAATCACTGAAATGGGCAATGTAAATCAGTGCACAATCTCCCAACTTTGGTTTTTCAAAAGTATTTTGTCAAATGTTCTTCCAGACAAGCGGACCGCGAAAATTAACAATCATAATTAATAGTATTTATTAATCATTAAATAATTATATGATATCTCGCTTGGTTCGATGCATGAAGAAGATATATTAAACCCTTTTTACCAGACCATGGTTGTTTTAGATTTCTCTTGAGAAAGTCACTGCAGACCCGGAGATCAGTAAGTAGGCAAAAGCAATTAGCATTTATATGTGTTACTTTCATTGTGGTGTAACTCAAACATTACTGAAAGTAGTGTTAAAAACTTGCATGCTATCCACTCCCAGGATAGCTGTACGATCATGCAGTTACACTTTTTATATTGACATAGCGTAGAAAGGAAGCTCTTCCAGTGGCGGGCTTTGATAGATGTGAACACCAGGCTGTGTGACCTAATAGAAACATTGTTGAAATCGACTGTAAACGCAAAAATAAACACACTATTTGCACACAGAGAATGATTATAAATACAGCTAGGGGTTAACCCATAACCACACAATCCCTACTTTTGACGCTCCTGCTAAAGAAGCCTTTAGAAAAAGCGGGAAAACGAGAAAATGCTAGTAACCAGCATTTTCTCCTTTTCCCACAATGTTTTCTACCATTCACAAAACAAATTCCAAATTTTCAGTCACTTTTATTTTGTCGTCTGCAAATGCTTTCAATTTGGACCAGCCTAAAATATTGTCGTTTGGTAATGGCTTAATCGGTCAATAGGTCAAGTTCACAAATAGACCGTTGTTTACTTACTCACCCTTTTCAAAACAATCCGACCTTTTAACGACTATCTGGAAGATGCCTTTTGAAACCATTTTGGGAAAAAGAGAGAATGTTGGTGACCATTATTTTCTTCTTTTCTCAAAAAGTTTTCTAGTCAAATCACAGACAAATCGGATATTTTAAATTACGTTTGTGGTCTGTATGTATTTTCTTTTTGATGAAGTCTAGCAAACAGCTAAACCTTAAACAAATTACTCGTTTTGTATTATCTATGGACGTAGACAGTTCTTGAAGTCATTTTGGGGAAAGAAGCCATTGCATGTTTCAAGCTGTAGTTTCTTTTCCCATATTGATATAAAATAAACATAAAGGAATGAAGATTGAAGTTTTACTATTTTCCAAACGACCAGATATTAGACTGGTTCAATCTGAAAAATTGCGCACGGCAAAGTAAATCGTGGTTCAAATGACTTCAATATTATTTTTAAAATGGCACGAAACATGGCTTGAAAACGGAAATAAGGCTTGTAATATTTCTAATAATGTTTTACCGTATCTGAGAGGTTAGATTTAAAATGTACAATCTACGCAATCTTATCTTAATCTACATCGTCAGCTAGAGCACAATGGGTGGCGGTTGACAGCTGAAAGGTTAAAATATATCGACCAGTTCACTCGGAGTAGTAGTAGGTAGTGCGTAACCTGTTCACAATATAGTATATAGTATATAGATCTAAATCAGTATTTTGTTCTCGAGACTACGGAGTACGAATTACTGACCTAGACAGGTACTGTTTTTTTTTTAAATTTCATATCTGCGTGTCTGTCTGAGTGTCTGTCTACCTGTCTACCTACCTCCATGACTGTCTAGCGTAAGGATGTTTCTAGAAGATAATGTCTCTCTCTCTCTCTCTCTCTCTCTCTCTCTCTCTCTCTCTCTCTCTTTCTTCCTCTCTCTCTCTCTCTCTCTCTCTCTCTCTCTCTCTCTCTCTCTCTTTATTCATTAATTTTTTTAAAGCAGTGTTGGCGTGCACTGTCTGAAGTATTGTTTAGAGCAGCGAAAAAGCAGCGTATGAAACTGAACACCTGCCTATCTATATCTTTAATGGCTGAACCAGTAGTGCTATGTTGGATATAAACAGATTGATATTTTGAGTGTAAGTTTACAGATATATCTAAGGTCTAAAGTTAACCACCATGTCATTGCTATGTCACCAGGACAAATGTTTTTAAAAAATGGCTCGCAACACGCGAAAAGGGGTATTCGGACATTTGCGAAAAGTGCCGTCTCGGGTCAGTCCGCGCAGGCTGATCCGAGACGACGCTTTACGCAACTGTCCGATTGCCCTTTTCCACATGTTACAAGCCATATGACATTAAAGTTCATTCGCGCATAATTTGATTGATTGTGATAAACTGACGTACATATCCCTCTGATTAAGTCTTCCTCCTTTCCCATCTGTCAGTCATTAATTTTGTCTGTCTGTCTGTCTGTTTAAACCAAGGTATTCTGTCTTCTTTTTTTGTCTCTTACACACACACAAAACAACAAATATCACGACATAGATAACACATCTCTTTTCAGACAATTTAAGCATTGAATGATCTGAATCATGGATTACGAAAATGAGGAAGTGAGTAGAAATACAATTATTTATCATGGAAACTATAAGGCGTTAGTAGCTGTCCACGGTAAAAAAATAATCCTTAGGCTGCAAAAAGCGACTCACTGACCTCTTGTTGGCAGTCTAGATCAAACTCTGATCGCTCAGAAAGTGTAACCTAATATTTTAACAACAACGTCCGATAAGGAAATTATCCTCCACCCCACCTCCAAAAAGAAAGTATCTTTGAAGTGGCAAAATTTTGGGTTTTAGCTCCACTGGCCGAGGGCCAGCGGGTCCATGTCGTGACCCCTCCCTGGCAATCCTGATAGATAGGAAAATACATGTAACTGGTCACTTATTGACAAGATTAATGTAGAACTAGAGCAATCATTTGTTCTATATCTGTCATGTGTATCTCTCAGTACACATGGCACTTGTTAGTGAGGTTTGTTTTCTTCATCCAAAGTCACTCCCCGTTTAAGTTATTATATAATTAAAATTAGGAGAAGTTGCAGTTACATACCATATTTTCATCATGAAGCGTTAAATATGGACTATCCTGGGCCCGCATTTATCAACCATTCTTGAGAATATTCTTAGTCTTATACTCCAAGGTTTTCTAGATTAAAACAATTGTGAGTAACATAACTTCTGATTGGCTAAACCGAATGGTTTGGCCAATCAGAAGTTGTGTTACTAACAAATGTACAAAATTCTGGACAATAAGACAAGGAACGTTCTTAAGAATGGTGGTTGGTGAATACGGGCCCAGACCTCTGATGGGTTACGGTAACAGTTTAACAGATTTCAACCTATTTGTGTTATTTGACGACGGAGTGATAAACACATCATGACCCTCTTGTTACAATATCTTATCAAATTATGCTCTTATTAGTGAGTTACACTATTAGTAATGATATATATAGTATCATCACTGGTGACGATATTGTTTCAGAATGGTCTGCCGGAACTACTTTTTCTCAATATTGTTCATATCGTACCATTCTTGATAATTATGAGTATTAAAAGGATGAATTGTGAATGTAATAAATAGGATAATCAGCTGATTGTGTGTGACGTTAAAAATCTGTCACTCGAATGGGGTAAGATGCGGTTTAAAGCTCGTTCTCCGGACTCGCACCACAACCTATTTTAGTGACAAATGATTAATGTCACACACAACCAGTTGATTATCACTTATCTTATACCGATAACATTATTGACCTTTCTACAAACATTTTTTTAGGATCACCCGAGGGTGGTTATACCTGACCTCTGCCGGAAGTTCTATAACCTTGGATGGATGACTGGAACGGGTGGAGCCCTTAGTGTGAGACTCGGGTCTGTCACCCTTCATATATCTTAGCCATGCTTTGTCAAAAGAGGATTTAGTATGTTTGCTAAACAGTATCAATCCAAGTTAGCCTGGGTCGAAAAGTTTTGCAATTGCTGAATTTTATACATGTCCAATGACGATTCAATCACAGCATCCACAATAAGCTTATTCAGTGTCATGCCTGAAGGAGATAACAATAAATTCTCTTTTGTCAGAGTTCTGTTACAAACATTCATATATTCTTTTACTAATTAATATTTTAACCCTTTACCAAAGAATTCCTTGATTTTACGACCCAGAGGAAGAAGCCTTCTGAAAACATTGTGGGGAAAGGAGAAAATGCAGGTTTTTCATTTTAACGATCTTTAGACAGAAGGCTGTTGAAAACATTTCCCAAACTGTTTTCTATCCATTCAAAGACAAATTCATTCATTTAAAACACATTTAGTTTGTCGCCTGCTATTCCCTGCAATCTCGACAGTTGCAAAAGTTTGTTGTTTAGTAATAAAAAGTTGTCTTTATTAACCCTTTACCAGACGGCGGCCAGTGCACCTATCAATGTTTTCCCGGAGTCTCTTTCACCAGTACTCCGCATAATTTTCTTTCTAAGCCACTTTCCCAAAAATCATCGTAGAAACAATGATCAGAGGTGGGAGAGGAATGAATCCTGTTGCAATGACTATCATCGATCCTCGGAAGGAAATTGACCGAGCCAAGGGTCGTAGCCAGGGATCGAACCCTGAACCCCGTGTTCTCAAGCCCTGCATGCTACCAACTGAGCAGCCGTGCTTGGCTTAGCCTTGTATGAACTGAAGGCATTTGCAGGCGACAAATTAAATGCCACTGACTACATAACAATTGTCTTCCATTGCATTCTTTCCCGGGGTTGGTAAAAGTCGGGATTGTGCGCGCAGGCTAATTCGAGATGGCACTTTACGACTACATTAGATTTTGTGCTACAGTAGACTTCAGCAAAATAGAAGAATACATAAAAAAGGAAAGTGTTGTTTCGGTTTAGTCTGTATGGAGTGCGCAGGCTGATCCGAAACAATATTTTACGCAAATATACGAATGTCCCTTTTCGCGTGTTGGAAGCCAGCTCTGCTAACAGATATGCACGTTTTGTACCACCTGGAAGACATCTATTATAGTCGTATTTATAGTCCGTGTTGCTCACAAAATGAAGAGATGTAAATCTACATCTTATTGTTTGCAGGGATAAGATATATATTACCCCCTCTGGGGTCCAGAAAGAGCTTGTACAGGTAAGAGTTTATCTTTTCATTCTAGAAAAAGTCTAATTTGAATAGTGTGTTGTATATACGATCAAGCATGTGTTCGAATGCCAGTCTCAGTAGTAGGAAAATCGGTCACTTATGTTAGATAATCTTTCAGTGTAAGCTCAATCAGTACAGGCTAAGAAGATTTGTATATAATCTAAATGGCTTGCAACACGTACAAGGGGGCGTTCGAACATTTGGGTAACGTGTCGTTTCGGATCAGCCGGCGCAGTCCGGTGTAATGCAGAGACAACAAAATGAACCATGGGTCATTTCTCTGCGTAAAGGAATGACCCATGGGTCATTTCTCTACGTTGAAAGATGATCCGGATCATTTTATAGGGGAGGGTCATTTTTCTGCATTACATTGGCTCTTTACGTCAAAATTAGATTTTGTCTCAGACTTGCGTGAAACAGAAAATCACACAAGTCTCAATAATTGCTTAATTAAAAGATGCAACCATTAAGACATGTGCCTCTGTAATTGTCTTATTTTCCTCTTACACTGACTATTCTTGGAATATTTGGATCTTTCAACTTTGAAACGGATTTTGGCGAATTGTGGAAACTGTTTCTTATGAACATGGTAGTACTTAACAAATGCATAGCTGATGTATAAACCGCATCTATCGGGATTCGAATCCGTGCGGAAAGGATCCTCGTTTAATGAGGTTTCAAAGACCAACACCTTAATCACTGAGCTAAAGAGAAGTTAACCCAGCGCAGTTGTTGGGTATTGATGTTATACTAGACAAAGCTAGGAATGAGTGATGTACCGTAACATGTTCAATTCGAAATATGTTTAAACGTTCCCCATACCGTAATCAGCATTATTACAGTTGTGCTTCGGGGACGATGCGCCTGTTTATTTTCTAATCTCCTGGTCCTCTTGTAGGCGCTGGTCAGAAGGGAGTTTTCTTGGGCAAGACATATATCTACATGCTGATTTGTGTCTATATCCTCCGCTTCTCCAATTGGTGGGGGTCCAAAAAGAGAACCTCATGTTGGAACCAACCTTTACCTGAAACCATCGCTTTCATTTTCGGACAGGGAGAAGATCTGTTTGTACAGCATCGAAATGGAAAGGATATAGCCCTTCCTTCGCCGGAAAAACAACTGAGAAAGAGCACATGTACGCCCTTGATAAATGCTGTGTATCGAATGCACCCAGGTATGCTGTCGTTTTTACAAAACAGTTCAATGTTGCCACAAAATAGAGTGACTGGGTACAATTTGGTGTGCGTAAAATTGTATTTCTTTTTTCAAAATTGTCATTTTTTGTAAAATGACATTTGGAGTTTGATCTCTTTTATTCATATATATAACTGTGGATAAACTTTGAGTATGGGTAGACTTCATATTGGGTATTATTAAATGTGAGTAAAGTTAAATGTGGATACATTTAATTCTTTATTACACAATATCGAAGTTTTGACGACCCTGAAAGAGAAGGCTTTCGAAAACATCGTAGGAAATATAGAAAATGCTGGTTATCAAATGCAGATGTTTTTAATATTTAGTAAGTCCAACATTTGTCGTATGGTTAAGAGTAAAGTGTGAGTAGAATTACATGTCGTTACCGCAAGATTTTGACATATATTACCAATGGTACATTTAAGTTTTGATAGTGGGCCGAGCGCTGGTAGCGCAGTCGGTAGCCTACAGGGCTTGTGTACAGGTGGCCGTTGTTTCGAATCAAAAGCTAAGCCAATTTCTTTGCGAGGGTTGATGATAGTCACAGGATTCTTTACTTTCTCACCGATGATCATAATTTTAACGATGGTTTCGTCGGAAAGCAGCCATCACTTAGGAAGAATATTGTGTACTGGAATAAAAGAAGGCACAGGAAAGCATTGGAAAGTGCAATGGCCGCCGCAATAAAACTGAAATAATCTTTTGAAAAAGGCTCTAAGTAACATACAATTAATCAATCAATCAATTTTGGATGCAGTTTAGTTTACATACATTTAGTGTTGGTAGAATTAAATTACGTGAGCAATTAAGTGTGATCTCTTAAAAAACCTATAAACACTTTTTCACATTTTGGGATCCTCGAACACCCTGTCTTTGTTGGAGCTTTACAGTGTCTGTTTATTATCTTGTATAACAAAATATTGATATACGTCGTACTTCATATCTCAGACATAGCACGGTTGTCCAGTTTCCAGCAATACTAGGCTATGACTCAGTATTGTCATGCCTTGGGGGTGCACATCCAGGAAAGATCAAGTGCCACAGTTGAAGATTGAACCCGGCACTTACGGATGGCAAATCCTACTCTTCCACATTTAGCAATGTAGGACCCATGGGAAAACATATGTCCCCTTGATATTAAATTATTTGGTTTGCATTTTTTTAATAAAGGTGTTTCTTTTAGATGCTGCTGCTGTGTTTCATCTTCACACAAAGTCCGCTGTAATGGCTTCCATTGTGTCGCTAGGAGTTGAATTCAAGGTCACACACTTAAAAATGATACAAGGCATCAAAAAAGGAAATTCAGGTTTGCAAGGGCTGACTTTGTTGAGATTTGAGTGGAAGAGAGAGAGAGATGCATTTTGTATTACTCTGAATATACATGTATATATTAAGACTTCGGCACCATATTCAAGAAGTGCATAATGCTGGTTTGTCAAGAAAATTTAGTATAGATGCGTCCTAGTCGCAATTAGATATAGGTCCAGTTTGGTGTGGTTACATTTAAATGTAGCTAAAATGTCATGAGAGCTTATAGTCGCATGTGTTGGCACGTTCAGTAAGGATACAGTTTTAGATTGAGAATACAGTGAGTTAAGAGTAAGTCCAGCAAAATGTGGGTATAGATAAGCGTTGGTCTCTTCCTCTCGCAGTGCCTTTTTCTCTCTGTGTCTGTCCCTCATAGTGCCTGCTTTATGTCTGCCAGTCTGTCTGTCTGTTTGTCTGGTAAAAGCGGAATAACAGGATTTTCTGATAAAGGCGTGATACATGTACGCGTATATGAATAACATTTTGGTAAAAGATATAAGGCTTGGGTTTATAGATATCTCCACTTGTTAAGACGTTGGATTTTTTTCTGCACATGTTATGCTAGGTCGAATTTTAGGTAAAGCATCCAATCAAAATAGAAAAACACAAGAATTCCAACACAATATTACCTTCCAAAAAGCATGAAATACTACCGCAAGTCGGCCAATAGCCGTTATCTACACAAACTTTACCCTGTGTACATGAGCTCGTCATTTATCTAGTAAGCCTTGGGTAACAAGAATATTGGTCTGTGTGTAGAAAGCCAAGAGGCTGGCAATGACGAAAAGACTTTTAAACTTTATGATTCCCATGTGCTTCGAGAACTGTAGGACTCGATGGCGTGAAGAAGCCGTTTTCTGTACAAGATCATAAGTACAATCATGTACTTTAAATTTCAGTCTTGCGTACAGCTTCTTTACAAGTACTTCATGTTGTTTCTCTATGATTTAGTTTGTAGGACTATATTTAACAGAAGAAGTCGCCATTATTGTCGTCGTCGTTGTTGTTATCATCATCATCATCATCATCGTACTTACTTATTGGTTATAGTCTTTTTTTGTAAACATTCAGAGAGACATTTTGACTCTTTCTGTCTCTCTCTGTCTTTCTCTGTCTCGTTGTCTTTCACTAACGTGCTTACTTATTGGTTATACTCTTTTTTTATAAACTTTCAGAGAGACATTTTGACTATCATGATACGCTTGTTATTCCAATAATAGAAAACAAATCAACAGAAGATGAAATAGCGGTATGTATTAATGTTGGCAAATTACAGTGTATCTTTATTTCAGAATGTCACGTAATTAATACTAGGATGCTTATCATGAATCAAAACGCTACTGTAGATAATTTAGATCAAGATCAGACAGCAAAGAACGTTCTTTCAGATCTTCGATCGACCTTACCCAATAAGATGAAGTTTTTCCCGGCAATTACAGCTTTCGATGTCTTTACTTTTGGCAGGAAATGTTCATTTGTTTTACTCGACAGTTTTAAAATTAATGGTCTACTTGACCTGAGCATGAAAATATAATATACAAGAGGTGGTATGGAAACAGAAAAGGTACAACTTATGAATGAAAACATATATTTAGTTATATGGAAAACGCTTCATGAAAAGGAGCAGTTGCTTGAAATACACAATTGTTCCTCTTTGCACAGTATTGCTATAAACCATTTCATACGATGGATTTCGTGGCTTAATCAGATGAATTCTATTGGTTTTGCAGGGAGCTTTGACAAACGCAATGAAAGATTACCCAGAAACCAGCGCAGTCCTTATAAGGCGGCATGGGATATATGTTTGGGGTCCAACCTGGCAAAAGGCAAAGGCAATGTAATTATATCTGTTTCTTTGGCAAGAATAATGTCGTGGGCTCTTCCCCCTTTGAAAGAAGCATAACATTATTATTACTTTTACAATATATTCATATCATTTCCTTTCGCATATAAGCAATATGATAATTCCAATTCATTTGGCAAGGCACTGCTTTGTTTGTAAAAGCAGTGTTATCACCCCTGTCTGTCAGCATAAGCGAATTATGATCATATACATTTATCAGCAATAGTAATGTTATCGTTTGTGTTCACACTGAAAGCAATGGCATATTTCATGTGTTTTAATGAATGAAAAAAGTGTTGTAAGAAGGGACATTGATCGTTACCTGTATTTTGTTTTCTCTTGTGGCTATGTTTTCTAAAGTTGTCCTCTGCAAAGTAAATGATTTTTTTTTCGGTCTACAAGAGGTAGTAAAAGTTACCCTATCAAAGTGTGCGCGATAAGTAGGTCAGAGATTTCGGAAAAAGAAGACGTCGATATCAATCACGCATTTTTGTCAGTGTTCTCTTCAACACCACAAACAAACATGTTGGCTTTCATGGACGACACAGCTCAAAATCAGACTGCACAGAAGAAGCAGTTTGATCTTGGATTGTTACCGCCCACTTGTTTCTGCAAGCCTATATATAGATCTTTCTGTATTGTTTGGGATTATCTTTTCAAACATCGAAAGAAGCCGAATTTACATATTTGATGCTGTAAGACATAAATCTAATTTCTTTCCATCCCAGGGCCGAGTGTTACGAGTATCTTTTCGACATCGCTCTACAAATGAGGTCACACGGCTTCAATCCAGAAGAAGTACCGATTCCACCAGATGGCGCTTATCTCTGATAATGGCAGAATTTCATTTTAACAGTTATGATCATAACTATTAAGTCATAATCAGATTTTTAAATGGGTGTAAGTTGAGCAAACACATTGCCTCATACAATCAATGCCAGTAGTACTTCTTGTTCTCCTTACTTCATTTACAAACTTTTTCATGCGCAGCTTTCTAATGGGTGTAAGGTGAGCACTTAAATCAGCACAAACTCTCAATTTTAACTACATGAGTTATCTCCCCTAATACAGGTATGTGTGTATATATATATCTCAGTATTCCAATTGACATTGGCATCTTTTCATTCTTAATCGTCAATTTACAGTCAGTTGACCCTATAAATCTATGCTGAAAGCTGAAGGCGTCTTTCCTTAAGACAAGACAATGTTTACTCAATTCAAAATTGTATGGCTACTCTCTCTATGGTCAAATACATTTCCTCTGAGCTTATGGAGGGAGGACGATAGCTATATAACGCAGATACCATGTAAAAGTAAATTTGAGCAACGCTCTGTGATGATAGATCCATAATACACGTACCTGTTTTGTCTAAGAATCGACTGCAACTTCAGCTATTCGGATCTTCTGACCTGCAGAAAATTGACATACATGTATAGAAAAAAGTTTCGACATAGGTCAGCCTGCGCTGTCCGCGCAGGCTGACCTTGGTCGATACTTTTTTGCCCGATGCATTGGGCCCTCTTTTCACAGAGCACTGCTCGTTTGTTTCTGTTTTTATTTTATGTCTGTTTCGTTCTTTAATAAATGTTAAGTAGAAAATGATATTTCTGATTTTCATTTTAATTCGATCATGAAATATTACATTCCCAATCAGAATTTTCCCCTTTCTTTGACGGTCTACTTCCGACAGTCGGCGACAAAGATGTACAAGTATTTTACACATTCTTTTACTAATTTGTAAGACTTTGAGAGGTCCTGCAAGGTTCAGCGGTACGGAGTAGGAGTCGAAACCTGTAACGGTCCCGGGTTCAACCTTCAATGGAGGCACTGTAGATTTACTCGGACAGTGTTTTCGGCAAGGCATGTTCGTGTTCTAGCCTAGCACTGGCGAAACCACACATAAATAAACTTTCGCTCAGACATGAATGAAAGAATGCTGAAAGGGTCGTTAAACACCAATCGCTTGACCAATAAATCAATTTATCAATTAATCAACCTATCAATCACCAAATAAATCAATTAGAATTTCCTTGTGAGAGTTCAATTGAACCTCACACAGAAATTTAGTCCTTTGCTAGAATACGACTTAAGCTCTAAATTCAATGTCAAGTTCACAAAGATAAAAGACAACTTATTACGTAGGTTTCTCTCTTTCTCTAAATAAAGTAAACACATCCATCATTAATTTTGTGATGTGACTTATATTGCTGCGTGATTACGCAATGTCGAACGATAACGATCCTCGCGACACTTTGAATATCATAGATGTTTTGACGCATGCGCAGTCTGGCAATGATCTACTCTATCCATATTCTATACTATTTATTTTGTGTATGAATAAGTGAAAACATTGTGGAAAAAGGATAAAATGCTCGTTACCAGCATTGTATCCTTCGTCCTCAATGTTACGTAATGTTTTCTTTGTTGGGGTCGTCAAAAGTAGTGATTGTTTAGTTAAGGGTTGAGTGTCAATCTTGGCTCACAATAAATATTTTTGCACAAGTGAAGTGTTTGAACCCTTCACGAAACAACAAAATTTTAGACCCTTCCAAATTGAAAGCAGTTGCAGACGACAAAATAAACGTGGCTCAAAAATTGAAACTTTATCTTAGAATAGTACAAAACATAGTGGGAAAAGGAGAAAACGCTGCCAGCGTTTTCTCCTTTTCCCACAATGTTTTCAGAAGGCTTCTTCCTGTGAGTCGTAAAAACCAGAGATTGTGTGATAAAGGGTTAATCAATAAGCAATTATTCCATTTGCCAGGAAATTACGACTGTGTTATTTAGTGGTGGATGTGTAGGATTTATTATCTTGAGGCTACGGGTTCGTTCCTCTCTAGAAGATACTTTTTTTGCAAGGGAATGTCCATGTGTAAAACACTCCAAAGCCCTAGCCTAGTGTTTGTGAAATCCGTGGAAAAGATGAATAGATGGGCTGGCATCGTGATATGTATGAAATAATCCTGAAAGAGTCTGAGAACCCCTTCACAAACATAAGTTTTCTCATTACCTATTGAATTTTTTTCGTATTCCGATTGATAAATCTTGTTATCACTTATTTAGGAAATAAAAGATATTATAAAATCAATAACCTCGCACCCTTGATCAAGATGGAGAAAGGGTTACCTTTTCATGATTTTTTTTTTTTGTTATTTGTTCAACAAACATCCTGAAAGCATTTGACACCTTGTGGGGTGAGGAAAAAATGTACCTGGTACAGAAATGAGCCCATTATGTTTCTGCACCTAATGCACTATTTGTATTGTTGGAGTCAGCTGCAAGTCATGTAACATGATCCTCCACAGAATGAAGTTTTGATTGGATTGAAAAGAACTGTCAACTGACACCAAGGAATAGCGTTTATTTTACTGTAAACACCATTTATCGAGGAGCTTCTTCAAGGTATACATAAAAATTGAATATAATTAGATATTTAAATGTGGCTCGTCACGCTAAAATGGGACCATCTGGGAACTGCGAAAAGTATCGACTCTGGTCAGACTGCGCGGATGCGCAGGCTGACCAGGGTCTACACTTTTCGCTTTAGTGATATTTTCTGTATGAGAAGTGTTCATTCTACCGTGTCGAAAGATAGTTACTTTGAATCAAAGAATAAGTCTCTACGTCAAATTTTGAAAAACTCCTTGTGTTCACGATGAAGGCCCCATTTTAGTGAAGTGCTGATAAAACGGGTTACAACTGAATTACATGTAGATGTATAGGCCGGAGGCTAAATATCCATAGCAACTGCTTATTTCTCAAAGATAATGAGACCCAGGTAGGCGACTCAGGGTGATCACGGCCCTCTCGAGTTTTTATCTGCATTACTGACGCTAAAATACAAATTTTTCATGTATAGATTCTATTAACCCATTACCACACAATCCCTACTTTTGACGCCCCTGAGAAAGAAGTCTTTAGAAAACATTGTGGGAAAAGGAGAAAATGCTGGTAACCAGCATTTTCTCCTTTTCCCACAATGTTTTCTACCCTTCACAAAACAAATTTCAAATTTTCAGTCCCTTTTATTTTGTCGTCTGCAAATGCTTTCAATTTGGGCAAGCCTAAAATATTATCGTTTGGTAATGAGTTAAGGGGATGATTAAAATATCTACGTGCCTAATTGTAACTGTACGCATTTACTGCATTATGTGAATTCACGATGAAATGATAATGTTATTTCACCGCTCCTGCGATTTTGTATCTGTTAACTCATTATCAAACGGCAATATTTTAGGCTTGTCCAAATCGAAAGCATTTGCAGACGACAAAATAAAAGTGAGAGAAAATTTGAAATTTGCTTTGTAAAGGGTAGAAAACATTGTGGGAAAAGGTAAAAAATGCTGGTTACCAGCATTTTCTCCTTTTCCCACAATGTTTTCTATGAGCTTCTTTCTAAGGGTCGTCAGAAGAAAAGTAGGGATTGTGTGGTAATGGGTTAAATCCTTGTTCACACAATTCCGTGACTTTACAATCGAAAAGTGTTGAAAGCACTTTTGGAAAAGAATAAAAAATGTGGTTGTTAGCATTTCCTTCTCGTCCTACAAGGCATTCTTCCATTTCAACCTCAATTTCATCCTTTGCGCTTCATTACATTAATTTTGTCATCGGCAAATTTTCTCAACATGGACCATTGCGATGTGGTGTATTTCCATTTGACCCTGGCGCTTATCTACATGAACCTGTGCCTTGATATTTTGCATGTATTAGCCATTTAAATTGCTGTCTTTGATTATTTCCCGGTGTAAGGCAGAAAAATGACCCCCACTACAAAATGACCCCCGGGCCATTTCTCGACGTAGAAAAATGACCTGGGTCGTTATTCTTCGTCGAGAAATGATCCATGGGTCATTTTTCGACGTAGAAAAATGACCGTGGGTCATTATTCTACGTCGAGAAATGACCGTAGTTCATTTTGTAATGGGGGTCATTTCTCTGCATTACACCGGCAGCCTTCGTACGCTGCCAAAATAAACTGTCCTCGTCATCTTCGTGATCATATTTGTCTGATTTCACGTGTATAACAGTAAAAAAAAAATAAAACATCAAGCAAGAAAACTTTATTGGTAGTGGCGTAACACACCATTTAATGATAATGAAACAATATTGAAATGATGGCTTTTGCAAAAAACGAAATTTTAATTTTAATGAAGAAAAAATAAGGAAAAAGAATAAAGGGAAATGACTTGGGCAGCCATATACTTGCCATCCTTGAGAATATTCTTAGCTTTATCCTTCAAGCTTTTCTAATTTTGAAATAAAACTTCTGTTTCGCTAAAGAAATTTTGGAATCTTTGCCAATTAAGACTAAGATCGTTCTCGGGTATGCTTGGTGACTATACGATTTTTTCAGTCGGTAAGGCACGTGACCCGAAGGGAGTCGTTGGTTCTTTTCAATAATGGGTCGAATTCTTTCCATGGATTGATGATTGTCATTGCGATGGGGTTAAACGCCCTCTCACTGTTGAACATTGCCTCGAAATCTTTTGTGGGGATGTAGCAAGGCCATAGAAAGAATGCAGTGCAATGGATTCTTAAAAAAGAAACTTCAGGAGATCGTGGATACGTGGACAGACCACCGAGGTATTTAAAGGTGGGTATTTAGAATTTTTACATCTAACCAAATTAAAAAATATATATATCACGGAAATTCGTGTGATAAAATAATACAAATCATCAATAATTAAGATTCATAAAATTACAAAAAAAAATTATGGTATTCCCTTAAAAGGCTACGTAGCCTCTTAAGGTATTTTTAGATTTCACGCCAAAAATCAATAAAGCATTTTGGGAATGTCACGTAACTTACACGTGACTCATAACGCTTAAATTCCCTGTCATAACAAACATGTAATAATTATTTTCCATAATGTCTTCTTCGGACGCTATGTTTGAAGCTTCTTCTGTGTATTCCTGTAAGTAAATGAGCGAAATAATCATCTAAAAATAGAACGTGTCTCCCGTTGGTGTCAAACTGGGCCGTAGTAAATCTCTAATTTCTCGTGTTGTCAGACGGTTTTCGACTCTTGGGGTTTTATGAATGAAAATTAAAAGGCTTTGGTAGTATAAGGATGATTTTTTTGCATTTTTGTAAAATTTTCGACCTGAAATCTGAAGGGCCACCGTTAACTGAAACCAACATGATACGTTAATCAAATAAGCAAGCGTTGTCTGCGTATGTCATATTCTTCGAAGATTCCGCCTGCAAGTTATGACAAATCACTCATCCCCGTATACCTGGGAAAAATAGGGCTTAAAGCCTATTTCTCATGGATGTAGGGGCTGTTTTATAAAATGACCGGTGCATAGATTGCTAGCCGAGTATATAATATTATATATGAATGAATCCCACCAGTAGCGTTTTATTCAGTAAATTTTTATTTTGTTTTTACATTCAAAGTAATGGTTGTTGTCTTGAAAGTAGTTCGGTTCTAAACCAAGAATGCCCAAATTAGATATCTATGTGTATACAGAAGCAATCGAGTAGAGTGGGTAGAGTGTTGAGAAAAGGGTGACTTACTGTACAAGGAAATTCTTTACTTACTGACCAAAAATTTGTGAAGGGCTGTCAGCCTTAGGGGCATAAAAAGTAAATCTTTACAAAAATAGACTGCGTTCGTAATATGTCTTTGTAACTTAAGATCAGATAAGTAGTGTAGTAACTCCTTATATAATACCCAATTTTAGACTCGTGTATATAGAGAAACATTTTGAAGGCGATATCATCAGTAAGCATGGCTAAAAATTGTTACCAACATGTTTTCTCTTTACCTCCCAATGTTTTGCAAAAGCGTCGTAGTCCTCTATAAAACATAGAATTATTTGTAGGAGGGTTTGTATAAGTGTAAAATGCAGATATTCTATAAGATTTCAAAATTCGATTTCATACCTCATTTAATTTACGTAATGATATTATCCCGATAACGCCTACTATTCAGTGAACTTGAATAAATGCAAGATTGCATGTAGATTAATCCTTTACCAAGCTATTCCCTGTTTTAATGGACCCGGAAAGACTTTTCGAAAACATCGTGGGAACAGGAGAAAATGCTGGTAACCAGCATTTTCTCCTTTTCCAACAATGTTTTCTACCGTTTAAAAGACACGCCGTTTTCTTTTTTTCGACTCGTATGTAATAATGATTATGTTTTCTGCAAGTGCTTTTATTATGAACGAGTCAGAAATTTTGACCTCGGATAAAAGTGTTGAATACTGCAGGTTTCGTGGTTCAGCTACAAAAATGCACTTTTATTGTTAGATTAAATTTATTTTTATACTGTCATAAAGTACGTGCACTTGGGTTGGGCAACAGGTATTGCCAAATTTAGTCACGTCCTTTCTCTTTAGAAGGAATGCAGATTACATAGAATGGCGAGATTTTGACAAAAAGAAAGACTTTCACAACAGAGGGATTTTCATGAAAGGCAAATAAACAGGAATTCATAATTACAGGCTTGGGAGGAGAGAGTTAGAGACTGATAGACAGACGGAGAGTCTTCACTTCTATAACCGTGTCAGACATTCTATATCACAGATTAGACTGTATGATCTATGCAGTCTGATCTTAAATACAGTATCTCGTTCAAGCGCACATAGAGATTGGTTAATCTTAATTCACGTGACTAGGCGCACCTACATTATCCAAGCAAACAGCCACGCCCAGTAGTTCGGTCTGGAATGGCAAGGCTTGGATCCCTATCGACGCTAACTCGTTCCCCAGGTCAGCAGAATTCTTCCTGATGATTAATGGTTGTGTCTGCGATAGTATTTATTCCTCTCTCAATCCTGAATATTGTCCGGAAGATTTGTAACTTTTTACCAAACCACAGAAAGCATTTTCTGACGACATCGTTTATTAGGATAAAAAAATTAATCTTGGTTTTGAAAGGATAGAAATTAATGTGAAAAAAGTGAAAATCTGCCATGGTTGCTATTCTTTCCACATGTTTTCAAAAGCCTCGGTCTTTCCAAGAGCCGTTTAACTCTTTACCAAACGACAATTTTTTTGACTGGTCCAAATTGAAAGCATTTTCTACTTTTCCCTCAATGTTTCATGGTCGTGAAAACCATGGATCGTTTGGGAAAAGGTTAAAGTCCAGATTGAGCTGTAAAGAGTTAAGTTGTGTGAAATTAAAAAAAAAACATGCACTTAGAAATAATGTTTTTTCGCAGTACAGACAAGACGAAACTCCGTGTTGGAAAGCGTGGATAAATGTATTGACAGTCACATAACTGAAAGAATGTTGAAAATAGCGTTAAACACAAAATAAATGGACATTCAATCAAACAGAATCATTTCCGTAACTGCACTAGACATGGCATAGACATAATTCTTATGTCAATGGCCGATTTGTCATGACCTGTTATTCGGTTTCATCTTCACTGTCCTTTTTTAGATCTTACCAAAACGACAAAAATGTTGACTAACCCAAATTTAAAGAAAATTTGCAGACGGCAAATTTAAATGTGACTCCAATGATGGAACTGCTACACAAATATTTTGGAAAAGGTTACCAACATGTCTCCTTCTCCTACAATGTTTTCGACAGGCTTCTTTCTTGGGGATTGATAAAATCTGGGATTGAGTGTAAACAAACTAATGGAAAACGCCTCACCTTATC
The DNA here is from genome assembly GCA_943736015.1 of Tridacna crocea. Lineage (NCBI taxonomy): Eukaryota > Metazoa > Mollusca > Bivalvia > Cardiida > Cardiidae > Tridacna > Tridacna crocea. The sequence continues at coordinate 22,014,808 of OX031067.1, read as the reverse complement.
ATATTTTTATCACCTTATAATATTGCTTCTAGGGAAATTGATTTCTTACTCGGACATTGTCCTATCTTGTGTGTAGCATCTGTCACCGAATTTTGATTCACCCTCTATCACACAATCTCTAGTTTTCACGATTCTAACGGAAAGCATATGGAAAACATTGTGGGAAAAGGAGAAAATGCTGGTAACCAGCATTTCCTCCTTTGCCCACAATGTTTTCCGCCCTTTCACTCATATGCGCCACATATACTTTGTTGTGCACTATTCGCCAAAGGTCAGTGAGTCGTTCTTAGGAGCCCTAAGGGTTAAGCAGTAATGCATTTAAGTTAGCACCCCATTGGTGCCTCACCACTCCACATTGTATACTTTTCGTACTTCTGTTACAATGTTTCATTAGAAAGAACTTAACGGGCAGGTTTTAAATTCGAATTCTGCTGCAGGTATGGCTACGTAAGTGAAAAACAAGTACAAAGTTTTTTTTCCCCTTCGGACATTGTGACCACGTTAAGGAACCGAAACGGTCTTCAACCAGCAAGGACATTTTTTTAATTCTTTTTTTAATTATTATTATCTACAAAGAAACGACAAACTTATAGACTGTTTCAAACTGAAGGGATTAGTTTTAAACATATTTATTTTACATTGATTGAGAAACAAGTTCTTACAACTTATAATAATCTCTCTCGATTCTGCTTCCTGGGAACTACACCAGTACTCGCGCCGAATGTGTGGGCCAATGAAAAATACCAAAGTTGACACCCGCTCCCGGGTGTCGAACTCAGGACCTTTAGGTTATGAGGCCGACGCTCTACCTCACGACCACAGGGATTAGCAGACGACAAAATTAAAGTGAATGAAAAATTGAAATTTCATTTGGGAGGGGTAGAAAAATTGTGGGAAAAGGAGAAAATGCTGGTTACCAGCATTTTCCCCTTTTCCCACAATATTTTCAACGGGTTATTTTCACAGAGACGCGAAAACCAGGGTTTATTTTGGTAAAGAGTTAACTCTAATTTAAGTGTACCAAAAATGCTATATAATTATGTATTGTGACACGGTCTATTAACAGCCTAGACCTAACCGATGACCGCTCGATCACTATCCTGCCGAAAAAACCACTGATATTTCACTGGGTATCGGTTCTACAAGTATATAAAAGTGTTAAGAGCAACATGAGGACTCAATTACACATCACAATAGGATGTAAATTGATGCTGTTTATCTCCCTAGCCTCTCCTTGTTGTGAAAATCACAACTTCGTGTGGTTGTTGACCGATAGAAATGAGCCATGCTTTGTCAGAAGGGAGTTTAACCCATTAACACACAATCCCTACTTTTGGCGCCCCTGAGAAAGAAACCTTTCGAAAAAATTGTGGGAAAAGGAGAAAATGCTGGTAACCAGCATTTTCTCCTTTTCCCACAATGTTTTTTTATCCTTCACAAAACAAATTTCAAATTTTCAGTCACTTTTATTTTGTCGTCTGCAAATGCTTTCGATTTGGACAAACCTAAAATGTTGTCGTTTGGTAATGAGTTAATGAATTTCCTGATGCATCGTGTCAAAAAAGTTATCACATATTGTTATTTCATGCTTTTTAGCAATTTATCGGTAAATCATTAATGGTGGATTATCGGTTTGATAATTCATGGTTACGGCCAGTGAAAGTAATAGTAAGAATTTCCGTAAATCTTCATTTGAAGGCGGAAACAATTGCTCAAGGGCACAAGTCACCCTGGTAAACAGTGCGTGCTATTTAACCAGACGGAAATATGACGTATCTGACGCACATTTGCCCTACATATCTCGCACTTAACGTAATTTCTAATCCGTTATGGGGGCGGGGGGTACCATTATCTCCCGCTCGATGGCATTCTATAAATACCCATCTATCTAATTTGGGCATCCTGGGTACAGAACCGAACCACTTTCCTACTCGATAACCGTTACTTTGAATTTCAAATTAAAATAAACGTTTACTCAAAACGCTACCTCAATTCACTCAGCTATGATCAGCAGTTTAGAGATTTCTGGAGCTAAAGCAGGTCTCATTTCTCCTCAAACGTATTGATAAAAGCTATTTTCAACATTGCTACTTTATAGAGCGTAATATTACAGTCTGCCCGCTTTTGGGGCAAGTGATGTACGTGTCATGTAAGACAGTCGAATCTTCGAAGAATATGACATAAAAAGAACAGGGGGGGGGGGGGGGGTTACGCAAGGGAGAATTACCGGAAATAAGTGCACTATATCTTGATGAAAGTCCCAATATAAAGTGGTTAGACGTGTGAAATAACTAGATTTTATTTTCCAGTATAGATCAAAATTCATTTCATCTTGCGAACATCATTTTTTCATTTCTTAATATATTAATATTACCGATGATGCTCGCTCGATGAAATAAATTTCGATCCTTCTCCAAAAACTATATATTGTCTATAGCATGTATCCCTAAAATCTGTTTTGTCAAACAAAGGACAGTATCATGAAATAGACTGATCCTTTGACATGCAGAAAATCAACGAAAAGCAAAAAGTATCGACGCATGTCAGCCTGTGCTCAATGCGCAGGCTGACATTGGTCGATACTTTTTGCGGATTCATTAAAGCCCCTTTTCGCATAATATGGCTCAAATATTTGGAAACAATAAAGTGTGTCATTATTCATCAGAGACACATTATATTTCGGCACTCTCTTCGTCTGTTTTCGTGGTGGAAGCTAGGGCAGATGTAACAGATCGATCAGAATCTAGCGGCATCAGTTATTGAGCTATCATTGGTCCTTGTCAGCCGGTGTAACGCAGAGAAATGACCCCCATTACAAAATGATCCACGGTCATTTCTCGACGTAAAAGAATGACGCATAGGTATTTTTTCTACGTCGAGAAATGACCCATGGGTCATTCCTGTACATCGAGAAATGACCCGTGGGTCATTTTGAAACGGGGGTCATTTCTCTGCATGACACCGGCAATCATGATACAAATATACAGGTTGCAAACTTTTACTTGAACTGGCTGCTGCGACGAACCTTATACATAGTCAGTTTCTTTCCCGTTTCCCCCCAGATATATTGTTAATCTATCCACTGTCGCAAGCTCGTTTGGGTAGTACGATTATCAATGGGCTGTTGCCAATTTATGCTCTAGTTTAATTTAACGATACATTTTTTTTTGTCAACGACTACAACTTTGACATGTTGCACTAGGACACATCAGTTATCCGAATCATACTTCTGCTAAGAGATGGTATGAATTAAATTTGTCTTCAAATTGAGCCCCAAATCGTTTACTTTTGGCATCTACGGTCTATAGTGTATTCTTGGAATAACAATACAAACCTGGAAGATATAGACATAGCCGAATAAGACAATGGTGCGTGAACTACTAAGAAACAAATAGGGTATTGACAATTTCCTTCGCTATAAAGAGGACGTTTACCCCGGATATTGTAATGTTGAATTGCATGGAGGTTTCTTAACATCAATTTCCTATCTCGGTTCTTTGAGAACGGTAGAGATCAACACCAGACAAGACAGAACGAGCTGTCTGATCATGGATTTGTAACTTTTGATAATTATTAAGATGTCATAGACAAAGTTGGTCATGAAATCGAAACCATATATGCTTTGGAAATATAGATGACGACGACAAAGGCGGTTTTAACTTAGACTGCTAAGCGCGACTTGTCGACCTTTTGTGGAGAATGTAGATCAAGATCAGACTGCACAGAACGTGCAGTCTGATCTTTAATCTACATTCTCCGATAAAGGAGATATTATTCCCCAAATCATAATCATGAAACAGCCATATAATGGGTTATTAACCCTTTCCCAAACAATCCCTGGTTTTTACGGGTCTGGAATAGTAGCCTTTTGAAAACATTGCGGGAAAAGGAGAAAATGCTGGTAACCAGCATTTTCTCCTTTTCCCACAATGTTTTCTACCCTATCATAGACTGAAATCATCTTTTCAGCAAGAGTTGAATTTTCATCTGCAAATGCTTTCATTTTGGTCTAGTCCAAATGTTTGTCGTTTGGGAAAGGGTTAATATCAAATTGAAAATTTAATTTCATATATTCAGAAGGATAAGGGGTTAATATACCACCGTGATACATGGTACTAGAGGCAACTCAAGTCATCACGTATTGGTAATTATGGACCATGGATGAAATGTTTGATTCTAAAAGCATTTTGAGACGAAAATTCACACGTTGTTCAAACTATGGGGTTTGTTTGTGGGGGGTTTAAAATCTTTGTGGTATAAGGAGAAAATAAATGTCACTAAGAATTTCCCACTTTCCCTAAATATTTTCTAAAGCATTCTTGCATAGGGTCGTTTAAGATGAAGGTATTTTATAAATGATTAAAGATTTTCAAAGATTGTCATATGCTCTCACTGCCCATAAAGAAACGAATTTGCCTTGTGTGGACAATGTTGATTACTTAAGATCAGCAGAGTCCGTATTCACCAACCATTGTGAAGAACACTACTTAGTCTTATTCTTTAGAATTAAGTCAGCGTGAAAGTAACAGAACTTCTGATTGGCTAAACCATTTGGTTTAGCCAATCAGAACTTCTGTTACTTTCACTGCCAGAAAATCTTGAAGAGTAAGACAAAGAATGTTCTAAAACTGGTTGGTGAATACGGACCCAAATCACATTTTCTCTGCAGTCTGATCTTTCAATTTCACCGTCCGTTAATTTGTTAGATACACGTGTTTTCTGATCAGGCAAAGTCTCAAAACTGCAGCCAATACTTCATTTAGTAGTTGCAGTTGTGGGAACAAAAGCGGAATATTTTATCATTTTATTGCTTCCATTACTTTATTGTTCGTAATATAAGAGTATGTTATTGTTATTATTTGCTTTAAGAATAAAGATAACATCGAAAATGAACAATCACCCAATACAAAACTGGATAATACCCTCAATATTTTGACATGGGGGGAGGTGGGGGTGGGGGGGGGGGCAATGTCCTCTTAACACTTCACTTAACGATGAAATCATGGATTCGTCTAAAATAAAAGATTTTCAGAACGACTTATTAAATTTGCTCCAAATATAAATCATGCAATTTGTTATTGATTGGGTAGAGAACTTTATGAAAAAAGGAGAAATGCTGGTTACCAGAATTTTCTCCATTTCCATAGTTTTCAATGGCATACCTTCGAAGGGGGTTGAATATAGCACTTTTGTTTGTGAAGGGTTGAAGAAGCGCTCAAGGAAGGACAAGTGAAATAAGCTTGTGACACAACAATAAAGAGATCAATGAACGTATCAAGCTGCCATAAACAACCTTTGCTATAAAAAGACGTAATTCACTTCGGGATAGATGTCAAATATAGCCTTTATATCGAGTCGAGTACACCTTTAAGAACATCGTGAAAGTTGGTTGTCATTATTTGTCAGTCGGGTGGATCGTGTGTATAAAATTATATAAATAGTATTATTGCATAAACGGACTGCAGTATAGGGTGGTTGTATCGCTGAAACGCCACGAAATTTAACCGAGAGAGTAAAAAGACTAATAAATACAACTGTTTTATGCTGAGGGATATAATCTTATTTATTATATTGATTTGATGATAAGAATGCATATGTAAGTATAATCTGTATTTACCTTGTTTTTTTTTTACATTTTTTTATTTTATTTCATTTCACCTTATTTATTTTCTAGGTGTGGTTGTTGCATGATACCGGAAAACGCCCCGCCATAAATTGTGATAACCCATGAAAGTCAAATTTATGTGTCCAAAACAAAAAAGCAATTATAAATTAATTCATTTCGTATACAAATGACAATATTTGTCAACGGAATGAAGCTGAAAATTTCATTAATTTCGTCATCAACTTACAAAACAAATGTTACATGTATGCATTGATTGTGGAGAGGCGGGGCGTTTCTTTTTTCTGTTAAAGGACTAGATCAAATTGGAAAAAGAAAACAACGATACAGTACCACATTTTATTTGACCTTTTTTTTCACCAATGCGATCCAGAATTGTTTAAAATTGAACAATGGAAAGTTAATTTACTTTTTAAGTCGAAAGATCAAGATCAGACTGCATTTATAGAGTGTGGAATTGGAGAAGAATCTTTTTTTTTTCTTAACGACACAATCCAGACTACCCCATACTACCCCATACTGAAACCATTGGGATACGGTAACTTACTTATAGCTTAAATGATTCAGTTTGACTTAGCAAAGGCTACCGAAATAACCCTAGTGTTTTCGAAAGGTATATCATCCCTTAAGATTGGAGCTATTTTGGTGTTCTGGAAAGCATAAAGTTCTGGAAACAATTTTCTTACAATAGTTTCATAGACTTTTTTTACCGTAGAGTCGTCGAACACCCGGGCCTGTATGGTAAAGGGGCGAATCATATTTAGAGTATTCCTCGACCCTGTCTGTACACATGCAGCATCGATCAAAATCAGAAAAAAACGTGTGAAGTCTGATCAGGTATCCCTACGAAATTTGGTGACACTGTTTACCAGCATTTTTCTACTTTTCACCATAAATTTTCGAGCTCCATGGTTAAAGGTTACAAAAACCCGTTTTGTTTAGGAAACTCATACAAATAAATGTATTTTAATTCCAGTATTTATCTTTTCCTTTCAGATTTGGTCAAGAAAAATGTCCCAGAAGCGGGACCTATTTTCAAGTGCGTAATTATATCCGTGTCGTTGTAATGGGGGCGGAAGGGGTTGGTAAAACTGCGCTTATAAACCAGTGCCTTAACCGAACTTTCACTGAAAAGCACAAGAGAACAATAGAGGAACAATATTTCTACAGCGGTCATAATTTTGATGTGGAAATTTTAGACACTTCCGGTTCTTATAACTTCCCTGACATGATGAAAATCGCTATGCAACAAGGGGATGTTTTTGTATTAGTATTTTCAGTGAATGATTACAAAACTTTTGACCGTGTTTCACAGTTGAGGAGAAATATAATGGACGTGAGAGGTAGAGTGCCCATGATTATTGTGGGTAATAAAGCGGACGAAAAAGACCGAGAAGTGCCATATGATATCGCAGATGCAGTTGCCAGCATAGACTGGAACTGCACTTACCATGACGTCACGGCCAGAGATTATGACGCAGTAACGGCTACATTCAACGACATTTTTACACACTATCCGGCGCTGTGCGGGGAGAAAATAACTCTTCGACACAGACAGGATCGACAGGTCGAGAAAGAAAAAAAAGAAAAAAGACAATTGAACAGAAAATCAGCGAGACTAAGTGACTTGGTTAAAAAATTGTGGACTCGCAACTAGATCTAGTCGATATTTCCCAGTGCTTGTATACAACGAAAGCTTCGCTCCGGTCCAATCTTGCTGGTGATATAGTATGTTAACTCTACACGCCATTAAAACAAAAAGAAACTGGTACAAATCGCAAGCATTTGCAGATAAAAAACTTTGGCACAAAGGGTGGTATTTGTATTTGAAAGGGAAGAAAACACTGTGGAAAATGAGCAAAATACTGGTATTAGCTATTTTCTCCATTTTTTTTTTTCACTCGGTGTTTTCTAAGGGTTTACTTCCTTAGGGTCTTAAAATCACGAAATTATTGTTAAGAGGAATTTGATATATAATGCTTTCAACAAACACAATGGTCACGTTCATTCTTTAAAAAAAACGAATTTGATCTAGATTTGTTTTTAACTGTTTGTCTGACGACGACATTGAAGGCTTACAAAACAGTTCTGTGTTCACCTCTTTACCAAGCGACAAAAATAGACATGTCCAAATTGAAAGCATTTGCAGACGATATCTATAAACGTGACTCAAAAATTAAAACTTGACTTACGAAGAGTAGAAAGCACTGTGCGTAAAGAAAAAATGCTGGTCACCAGCATTTTCTCCTTTTCCAACAACGTTTTCAGAAGATTTTTTTTTCTCTGGATCGTAAAATACCAGGGATTGTTTAGGAAAGGGTTAAACTATCCTGAGGTACTGATCTTTGAATACAGTCTTTGAGAAATAGGAAATGCTTGTTACTAGTATGTTGTTAATGCCTAACAGTATTTTCTACTCATCCAAAGGCAAATTCTACCATTCACGGCACATTTATACTGTCGTCTGCAAATGTTTCACTTTGCCTCCTGTAAAATACTGAAAATACGGAAAAAGAGCATTTGGACATTTGCGTTTAGTGTCGTTCGGATCAGCCTGCGTGGACCTCTCAAGCTTATCTGAAACAGCACTGTTTGACTACATTAGATTTACTGCTAAAGCAGACTTGAGCAAAACAGAAAATTACGTTGAAGCGGGAAGTGTCGTTTCGGATCAGCCTGCGCGGTGTGCGCAGGCTGATCCGAGACAACACTTTATGCAAATGTCCGAATGTTCCTTTTAGCAGGCCAAATACTATCGCCCGTAATCAATAAGTTTCATAAGAAATATCATAAGAAAGTGGACCCTGGGGAATAAGATCAGACTACTGCATTTCTATGTGCATGTATTATTGCATTATTGCTCTATGCTTAATTGTTCTAGTCTGGCTAGTGGCAATCATTCTGAACTTAAAGAATTATAAATGGAAGTTCAGTATGTGATGGTATTTTCAAGAGAGAGAGAGCTAGAGAGAGACAGAGAGAGAAAAATGGAGAGAGAGAGAGAGAAAGAGAGAGAGAGAGAGAGATTTTATGCCAACTATAAGACAATGATAGCTGTATTATATGCAAAATCTGCTTCTTTCAAAATGCCAGAATGTTTTCGCATTGTATTTGACTTTACAACGAGGTGCTTCACTCTTTGACAGGCTAAACAGTGTTTGTGCGACATTGAAGAAAAAGGCCTCAGAAAACATCGTCGAAAAAGGAGAAAATGCTAGTTACAAGCATTTTCCCCTTTACCGACAATGTTTTCTGTTCTTTCCTGTGTAAATCCACATGACGGCCTGTAAATGATCTCACTGTGAACGACCTGAAACTTTGTCATAGGGTAAAGCAAATAATCCATTTCAATATGACATCGAAGATCTCATCTTTTGAATGCCTATACTACATTAAACATTTATATTTTGATATTTTGAACACAAGTGTTGCCTTCTTTATTTGAAAAAAAAAACAACACGATTTACCTTGCAAAGGGAGGCAATCCTGCACACCCAACATTATAATGTATCCGATTATCTCCCTTGCTCAAGTAAAAATGCTGATAGCAGATTTTCATTCATTTGTCAACGACCATGGCACAAATTTACGGACTAAAGCGTCGTACCAGAGAATACTCTGCAGGCCGTCTGCAGCTATATCTCATTTTGTCATACTTTCCGTTTTCCTTTTCATTTTTTTTTTTTATTTACGTAATCACCGTGCGAAAAGGTTACATTTGACTACCTAGGTCACTGTCAAAGAATCATTAACGATACCATGGACCTTGTACACCTAAAAAAACTGCACACCTAGGCCCATACTTACCAATCGTTCTTGAGAATATTCTTAACCCTTTCCCATACAGGCCTTGGTTTTTACGTGTCTGCTGTAAAAGTCTTTAAAAACACTGTGGGAAAAGGAGAAATTGCTCGTAACGAGCATTTTCTCCTTTTCCCACAGTGTTTTCCTACCCTTTTTGAGAATTTTCTGCTATTTTCTCCAAATCTAATATTGTCGTCTGCAAACTCTTTCAGTTTGGAAGGGTCCAAAATTTGTTGTTTGGGAAAAGGTGAATCTTACTCTCCAGGGTTTTTTTTTTTTTCTAAATTTGTACTGAAATTACACAACTTCTGATTGACTTAACCGAATGGTTTAGCCAATCAGAAGTTGTGTTACTTACAAATGTAGAAAATTCTGGAGCATAAATGCAGCGTTCTTAAATATGGTTAATGAATACGATCCTAGTCTTGCTTTAGAATGAGCCATGCTCCGTAAAAGCCTTTGGTCGTTTCTCCGCATGTCACAGGACCAGTGTATAACATGATTTAGTCGGTTAATACACAAAATGTACTTTACAGATCCACCATATTACATGTCAATTGGGTCCTGTGTGGCTCAGTGGTAAAGTGTAGGACTCGTAACCTGGAGGTCCCAGGTTCGAGCCTCACTGGCTCCACTGGGTTTTTTTCACAGGAGTGTCCTTGGGCAAGACACTTCAGAGCCGAGCCTAGTACTGGTGAAACCCAGGAAACATGAATATGTGAACTGTCGCCGTGATATGACTGAAATACTGTTGAAAGCGGCGTAAAACACCATTCAAACAAAAACATGTCAATGACCAGTACAAGGTCGCATTAACCGACAGGCAAGTATGGAGTTGATTGTCTATGTAAAGCATATCATCAGCCATTATTACTTATAATGTTATTAATCAAGTGATTTCGTATTGGCCTATTTACAGGTCCGAGGTCAGCCGTATTGGCCCGAGGCCAATCAGCATTTTCTCCTTTTCCCTCAGTGTTTTGTACTCTATCAAAGAGAGAAATCATCATTTCATCAATGTTTAATTTGTCGTTTGCAATTTGGTCACATCCCAAATTTTGTTGTTTGATAAAGGGTTAAAGAGGGTTGCTTTACATAATCCATAGTCCTTTTCATATAAAACAAGAGGGCCATGATGGCCCTGTATCGCTCCACTGGCTTTTTAACCCTTTACCACACAAATTGAAGTGTTTATGACAATGAAAAAGAGGGCCTACAAAAACAATGAACACTGTCAGGCAATACAAGCAGGTTAATTTATAAGCATGATAGGTAAAATCCTTGGAAAAATAAGCTGAATGATAGAAACCTTACTCTTTATTCACCTCATGTGAGCTTAACTATTAGCATCAAAATGAATCACTCTTGAAAACAGAATATTTTCTATCGAAAAATTTAATGTCTAGCATTAATCATGTATCAATGCAGTTTGATAATCAAGGGAGGTAAATAGCACCAAACTTTATCTTTCATAAAAAGAGTTATTTCCCTTGATTACTGTTTAAATTGAAGTGACTATATTTTGAAGCCCATGTTAAACTTGTGATCCCTGGATGGAGCCAATTTTGACCCGAAACTTACAATATGAAACTAGAATGTGTGGTAATAAACACGAAGATTTTTTAATCTTGCTCAATAAAAAGCCCTGTAAAACAAGTTTGCTCAATAAAAGGCCCTGTAAAATATGTGACCCATGAGACAGGTTTATAAAGCCAATGTAAAACCTGAGACCCCTGGGGTGGGGTCAAACTTGACCCCCAAAGTTAAAATTTGGGCCCACTTGGTAGAGGCCTATTAGATAAAGCTACATGCAAAATTTGGTAGCCCTAGGCCTTATGGCTATGTACAAGTAGATTATTAAAGTTTCTCTTTATAAGCCCATGTAAAAGTTGTGACCCCCTGTGACGGGGCTAAATTTGACCCCAGGGCTATAATTTGGGCACCCTTGACAGAGACCCCTAGATAAAGCTACATGCAAAATTTGATAGCCCTAGCCCTTATAGCTAGGTACGAGAAGATTTTGAAAGTTCTCTCTACATCAGCCCATGTAAAATTTGTGACCGCCCCGGGGCGGGGCCAAATTTGACCCCTGGGCTATAATTTGGACACCCTTGGTAGAGGTCCACTAGACAAATCTACATGCCAAATTTGGTAGCCCTAGGCCTAATGGCTAGGTTGAAGAAGAATTTTAAAGTTCTCCGTATATAAGCCCATGTAAAACTTGTTACCCCCGGGGCGGGGCCAATTTTGACCCCAGGGCTATAATTTAGACACTCTTGATAGAGGTCCACTAGATAAAACAACATGCAAAATTTTGTAGCCCTAGGCCCTATGCCTAGGTAGAAGAGGAATTTTAAAGTTCTCCCTTAATAAGCCCATGTAAAACTTGTGACCCCCTGGGCGGGGCCAATTTTGACCCCAGGGCTATAATTTGAAGAAACTTGGTAGAGGTCCACTAGATAAAGCTACATGCCAAATTTGGTAGACCTAAGCCTTACAAGAAGATTTTCAAAGATTTTCAAAGTTTTTCAGTTTTGTTGCCATGGCAACCAGAGTTTTGAAAGAATTAAATTCTTTCAAGCAATTCTGAAGAGGACCATGGCAGGATCATTCTGTGAAGTTTCATCAAAATTGGATGGGTAGTTTCAGAGAAGAAGATGTTTAAAGAAAAAGTTAAGGCACGGACGGACGGACGCACGACGGACAATGGGCAATGACATAAGCCTGCTGGCCTTTGGCCAGTGGAGCTAACAAGAGAACCTCTGCACTTTTATTATTCTGGTAAAGGTTTGTTGACCTACTGGTGACTAAGTGCAAGGTGAACAGAAGGGGTGTTAATCCTAGTGACCTAGTTTTCTATATTTAGATGTTTCCCCACCCAAAATGGTTTGTGACAAGACCCTCTTTAACTATAACCAGATGACAAAATTTTGTAACTGCTCATAATTGAAAGATGTTGCAGACAATATAATATAGCTTCAGATTAGTAAAACTTGTATCAAAAAGGGTAGAAATTATTGTGGAAAACTAAGAACATGCTGGTTACCATTATTTTCTTCTTTTTTTTCACAATCTTTTTCTCAGCTTTTTCTCTTTAGTTGGTAGCTAAAATGCAGGATTGAATGGTAATTGTTAAAAAATTCTCTTCACTGTTACAGAAAAATCAGGTCTGTGGAGCGATACAGGCGCTCAAGCGCCTCTAGTTACTATCGGTTTGAAGGTTTTATCTCAGTTACATAGTAGGATAAGGGTTGAATTTTTAACCAACAAATCTACCAAACTATAAATTTAAAGTTTTGTAGTCTTTGGTTTTAAATAGCATCTGCAGATGGGATCTACTGTTTGATCAAAAGTTTCTCAAAAGAAGGACTTTGCGAAGGATATGAAATCGTTGTGGCATAAGGAAAATTGCTTGTAACCAGCAGTTTTCCTCAAGATTCCAAACATGTTTTACAAAAGCCTAAGTAGTGTCCCTAAATATCCGAACTGTTACGTGAAGGCTTAAATTGCATGAGAGTTATTCGATAAAAAATGTATAAGAAATATAATCATATACAAGCATACTATTGACTTAAAGCTACTGCGTAATCTACGTAATTATGTGTAAATATGATTTTCCGTGATTCACATACGACGAAAAAAAATGGATAAACAGTCATTTTTCTCAATCAGATACAGTTTATTTACGATATCGAATTATATCCTTTACCAATCGACCCAATAAATGAAGCCTATAGACCCGTAATGCAAAACTGTCGCAGTTGGGATTTTTTAAAAAAAAATGTGGTCTAGGGGAGAAAACTCGTACTGCCTAAGAGTAAGAGAAAACCAAGAGTAATCTCCCTTACAATGATCTGGCCCCGCCCCCTTTTCATCATTTCTCCTAGACGCTTGACGGATCAAAGTACTAAACACAACACTTGGGGAAAGGTGACATGCATGTATCGGTTTTAATCTGTTTTTAATGAAGATTTCAATTAATTTTAACAAGAGAGTTTCATTGACTTTGATTTCGATACAATAACGAATCTAATTTTTAAGAAAGAACATTTTCTGCTTTATTTCTTGAAATTCGAATGGAATCATCGAGAAAGTTTTGAATCCTGGAAAATCGCCATTTGCAAAGTTATGAGATTTGCGGACGGCATTCATTATCATACTCCATAGAATGTACGATCTGATTCTCAGTTTACACAGTCCGCTTGTTTTGTTGAACCTATGTAGTGTTAAAATCTCTACAAGATACATTTAATGGACTGCAGAGTCTATATATTTAAACCGTCGAAAGAGGTCCACATGTAGGCGCGAAAAAACTTCAAAGCGCCATATACAATATTAGTTGTCTTTGCAACCAATGTAGATTAAGATCAGACTGCACAGAACGTTAAGTCTGGTCTTGACCTACACTCTCTGCTTTGCTTAGACAATCTTCACAAAAGCAACCTTGATAATGTAACTGTTTGGGAGAAGATTCTAGACTGAACATTTCTGTTGGGTTTATTTGACGCCCTAGATAGTTTTCAGTATAGGGGACAGCTTTAGGGCTCAATTTTTAATCTACCTCATATATTTCTACAAACCAGAAGTTTTGTTTTGAACTAGTTTATAAGATAACGTTTTAATATTAAGCAGTATCTGTCGACATTGTCCGTAAATGAAAACATATTTTTGTTGGTAAGTGTGCGTTTATTTATCATTGTGATATCATATACTCTCTAATTTGATTTATTAATATCTGTTACCTCAGAGATATGTTACCAAATGATGCACAGCATTGTTATCCTAGTGAAATCGTACCTTAATTCCAAATTCAAATATTGGTGTTATAAATTGTCATGAAATAAAAGGGAGACTACCTACCGCCTGTTTTGACAATATGTCTTACTGAATTATTTTCTGTTGGATGGCATGTCGTTTTTAGAATAATCAAAATTAACAATTTTACCATACGAACTGATTCAAATTCGTTACAGCTACATGAAAAATTATCGCTTGTCAAACCGATCGTCTCTACAGACATTACCGTGTTTATTCGTCCTCAGTTCTACGCTTGCTCTTTGCTGGCATTTTTTGTAAGGTGCACAGGCATATAAGTACCACAGGCCTTAGGAGGAGGTTCCATGTCCCACCTACTGCTTCTACCATTCAGGTACTGTAGCTGGAGTCATTTAGCACTATCTGAAAAAGCCAAAGCGAGGCTTTGGGTGGAGCCTGTCTCTTGTAGACCTATCTTCAAAGGTAAAGACGTGAAGCAGTCAAAAATAAGCCCTTTCCTCTTCAATAAGGGAAGCAACTCTGGCATTACTAATAACAAAATTTTGTACGAGTTGTCTCCCATTGACCATTGGTAGTTCGTCATTCTATCGCAATGGCCTTAAATTGTGAAAGAAAATCAGTTTAGAGCAAAACACCAAGCACAAGCACAGGTAAAATGGAATAAATAAGCAAAGGAAGGGAGCAAGAAAGTAAATAAAACAATGGACAAAAAATACATGATAGTGTTTTAACAAATATCAGTTGAAACGACATGAAGGAACCAGAAATAAACAAACACAAGGAGACGAGACAAGTTTTCCTTGATTTCTTGTGATTTAACGGGTGCTTCTTGTTGTTAGTCGTACATTTCATAATCTAACACAGAAATCGCGTATATCTTCACATATAAACCGTAAAACAATCCACAAAATACTGGAATCATTGATGAGTTTTATTTTCACAGTGTCCGGGTTGTACATACATGTATATTCGGATAAAAGTTTGGCTTTGTAGAAGAAGCTTTAAAGTTTTGTTCTTAAAACACTTCATTTAAGTTTTGAAAAATAAGTAACACAAAAAATGGAGGAAAAGTTTGGTAAACATTTAACTATATAGAAGATGACAAACTTTAGGCCTGCATCAAATTGGAAGCAATTTAGCAGACAACAAATCTAAAAGTTGGTCAAAAGATGACTTCTGTCCTTGATAGGATAGGAAAGCTGAAATGATAGGAAAAACCAGAAAATGCTGGATAATAGTATTTCATCCTATTTCTATAGTGGTTTCAAAAGAACATAGAGTTCTCAAGGATATATTTTGAAGCTAGGGACTGTGTACCTTCAGTCTGACTCTGAAGGCCTGCTCTGATGCTATTGTTGTTATTTAGTCTCGCTGT
The DNA here is from genome assembly GCA_943736015.1 of Tridacna crocea. NCBI lineage: Eukaryota > Metazoa > Mollusca > Bivalvia > Cardiida > Cardiidae > Tridacna > Tridacna crocea. The sequence goes on along the minus strand of OX031067.1, from coordinate 21,999,230 downwards.
GGAGACCAAATAACAAAAATAGCATTGGAGCAAGCATGCAACCTCTAGGCTTTGTTTATCCCTATTGACTGAAGGATTTCCCAGGTGTCATTTTATAATTGGGTCTGGGAGAGGAGAAACATTTAAAAAATGGCATCGAAGCTCCCCTTGGGATCGAATGTAGGCTTTGTACATAGATCCTTTTCTTATTGACCAACAAATCTAAAGTCAGTTCTATAACATGATATCAAACCATACTGTCAGACTGAAGAAAACATTTTGTATATTTTCTTTTGGCCACAGGGTTCTGAAGCATTGTCAGCCCATGGATACATGTAGATGATTTCTTTATGTGTAAAATACAATGTGGAATGGAATGATGAAATTTGCCATAAAAAGGGTAGAAAAACCTTGTGGGAAAAGGAAAAAATGCCATTTATTATGGTGGTTTGAAAACAATGAATGTCTTCAAAAAACGATGGCTTGTTGCATACAAGGTACTTAACCCATTACCACACAATCCCTACTTTTGACGATCCTGAGAAAGAACCCTTTAGAAAAAATTGTGAGAAAAGGAGAAAATGCTGATAATCATTACCAGGATTTTCTCCTTTTCCCACAATGCCTTCTACCCCTCACAAAACAAATGTAAAATTTTAAGTCACTTTTATCTTGTCGTCTTCAAATGCTTTCGTTTTGGATAAGCCTAATACACTGTCGTATAGTAATAAGTTAAATAGAAACATTGAAATTCTTTTATGACTCAAAATGAAGTAAGATAATGAAAAGTAACCTGGCAAGTAGTTACCGTTTTATCATCACCATTGTTTTGTTTTGTTGAAAAGCACTATATCTATTGGGTTATTGGGTGATGCTCAGTGCTCGTAAATAATGGTTTTATAAATGTTCAAGAAAATATGGCTGCAAGGTCCTGCCAATAAGTGTGTGAATATTTTTTACAAATTGCAAATTAAAATCTATTTGTTCTATCTGAGTATGTACAAAGAAGTAGGTCAAATGCCAATGCATTCAGCTACCTTCCAAAAAAAAAACCTCTACTTGGGTGTTTTTTTTACTGATACAGTGTGTGAAAGGTTTGAAAATTTCTTTTTCCATTTCAGATTTTCAGTACAGAATCGCATGGGGAGTTAATGGTTGTCCAGTAATTTTTGCAGCACTTAAACTTCACGAACGTTCAATAAGAAACATTTGGAACACTGAAGAAACAGAATTCAGACGTCTACCATATTATAGAACCATTGTGAAGTCATTTATAAAGAAACAGAACCAGTTAGTGGTATGTCCCTCTCATAAGAAGATAACTACCATGTGTTGAAACTCAGTATTTTGATTCTGTAACAAAAGAACAAAATGCCTAACCCTTTATAAACAATCCCTGGTTTGCACAACCCTGAGACAGAAGCCTTTTGAACACATTATGGGAAAAGGAGAAAAGGCTGGTTATCAGCATTTTCTCCTTTTCCCAGTATGTTTTCTACCCTGCTGGAAACATATTTCAGTTTTTCAATTAGGTTTTTATTTTGTCTGCAAGTGCTTTCAATTTGGACCAGTCTAGAATTTTGTCGTTTGGAATAGGGTTAACTCATGATAACTGAGACTACAAAATTGTCCAGGTTAACCCTTTAACACAAAATGGTGACTTTTTATCCTCCTGGAAAAGAAGCCTTTGGAAGACGTGGGAAAAGGAGAAAATGCTGGTAACCACATATTTTCTCCTTTTCCCACAAAGTTTTCTACTCTGTCAAAGAAAATTTGCACAATTGTAACCACTTTGAAATTGTCGTCTGCAAATGGTTTCAATTTGGACAAAGGCTCAAATTTTTTTGTCTGGTAAAGGGTTAAAAGGTTTTGCATTCTGTAAATTACATATAGCTAAAGTTATGAGATTCATGGTTTAAAAAAGCAGAAAACACTGATGGAAAAGGAGGAAATGCTGGTATCTAAGGATTTTCTCCTTTTCATCGTTCAATATTTTCAAATCTCAAAACCTGAAGCTAAATTCAAACTGTCCTCTTCAACTGCTTTAACCCTTTACCAAGCCATCCAGACTTTTAACAATTCTGATAAAGAAGGCTTCTGAAAACGTTGTGGGAAAAGAAGAAAATGCTGGTAACTAGCATGTTCTCTTTTTCCCACAGTGTTTCCTACCCTGCTGAAAACAAATTTCAATTTTTGAGTTTTGTTTATTTTGTTATCTGCAAATGCCTTCAGGTTGGACAAGTCTAGAATTTTGTTGTTTGATGAAGAATTAAATTATGGATGACTGACATGGATTAATTCTTTACCACACAATCCCAACTTTTGATAACCCAGAGAAAGAAAACCTTTAAAAACCTTTTGGGAAAAGGAGAAAATGCCGGTAACCAGCATTTTCTCCTTTTCCCACAATGTTCAAATGAAATTTCAGTTTTTGAGTCATGCTTATTATGTAGTCTGCAAATGCTTTCAAGTTGGACTAGTCCAAAATTTTGTCATCTGGTAAAGAGTTAAGATATATTGTAAATTAACAATTTGTGGCTAAAGGAATATTTGACTAGGGAAAAGGCAAATAATGACTGAAAGGAAAACAGGAAAAGTATTAGAGTAGGTATTCACTGAGGTTAATACCGGTAGTCTCTTTTAGCTGTTTACAATGAAAAAAAAAATAAAGGATGGTCAAAACTGAAAGCATTTGCAGAAGACAAATCACATGGTGCACAGAGTAGAAAAGTTTTCTTTAAAAGGATAGAAAACATTGTGGGAAAATGAAAGAATGCTGCCTTTTAGACCAGTATATATTGAAATCATTTGCAGACAACAAATTAAATGTCAACCAGATGTTGAGATATGTCTTGGAATGGATAGAAAAGATTGTGAGAAAAGCAGAAAATGCTAATTACGAATGTTTCTCTCCCTTTTCCTCATTATTTACTAAAGCCTTCATGCTCAGGGTTAATAAAACAGGATACAGGATTATGTGGTAAAAGTTTAATACCTGCTGGTAAAATTGATTGTTTTGATTGTATGGTGACTAGAGCCACTTTCAGTATTATTTCAGTTATGTCACAGTGGCCAGTTCACCTATTCATGCTTTCCTGGAGTCTCTTTTATCAGTATTCCAAACAGTTTTCTTTTCCAAACCACTGGCTGCTTTCCCACATAACCATTGCCAGGACGATAGCCAGTGTTGGGAGAATGATGATTCCTGTGGCAATGACTATCAGCAATCCCCTAAAAGAAATTGGTCGAGCCAGGGATCGAGCCCACGACCTTTTGTTCCCAAGTCCTGTGTGCTACCGAATGAGCTACCCGGGCTTGGCTTCCCTTAGGTATAAAGCTTTTGAAAAGATTATGGGAAAAGAGGAAAATGTAGATGACCTACATGTTGTTTTTCCCCAAGTTTTTTTTTTTTTTAAAGGTGGGTACTTAGAAATTTCACATCACACCAAATCAAAAAATATATATATCACTGAAATTTATATGAAAAAACAATACAAATCATCAATAATTAAGAGTCATAAAATTACCCAAAAAAAATTTTTTGATGGTATTCCCTTAAAAGGCTACGTAGCCTCTTAAGCTATTTTTAGATTTCGCGCCAAAAACAAAAAAATGCATTGTGGGAATGTTAAGTGACTGGCATGTGACTAATGACGCTTAAATTCCACTACATAACAAACATGTAATTACTTTTCATAATATCTTCTTCAGACACTATGTTTGAAGCTTCGTCTGTGTTTTTACAGCGAGGTGTTCATGTAAAAATAGAACGTGTTTCCAGTCGATGTCGACCCTGGCCGAAGTAAATCTCTAATTTCTCGTGTTGTCGGATGGTTTTCGAGTACTGGGGTTTTATGACTGACTATTATAAGGCTTTGGGGATATAAGGATGATATTTTTGTATTGTTAAAAAATTTTCGTCCCAAATTCTGAAGGGCCACCTTTAACAACTCAAAACAGTAACCATCCCTTGACCTATATTTGTCAGATGCAAATGCTTTCAGTATTGTTTGTAAGTATTAGCTTCAGGTAAGGAAATAGTGAGAATGTAAACACTGATTCAGATTTTTTAAACTTTACCAACTACATAATTTTAGACTTGTCCAAAATGAAAGCTTTGCAGACAAGAAAATAAATGTAACTCAAACATTGAAATTTGTTTTCAGCAGGGTAGCAAAGATTGTGGGAAAAGGAGAAAATACTGGTTATCAGCATTTTCTCCTTTTCTTATAACGATTTAAAACTGCTTCTTTCACAGGGTTGTTAAAAGTTGGGATTTTGTGGTAAAGGTTTAAACAGGAATATGAATTAACTGACTTTACTTTGTTTTTATGATAATTCTTAACCCTTTACTGTACAGTCCCTGATTTTTATGACGCTGAGGGAGAAGCCTTTTGAAAACATTGTCGAAAAAGGAGAAAATGCTGATAATCAGCATTTTCTCCTTTTCCCACAATGTTTTCTACCCTGCTGGAAACAAATTTCAGATTTCCAGTTACAGTTATATTGTCATCTGCAAGTGCTTTCAATTTGGACCAGTCTAAAATTCTGTTGTTGGTAAAGAGTAATTACATTCAGAGAACTGAATATTTTTATAAAATACATGTATATACATGTATGTATGCACAGAACTGCATTGTTAAATAAATAAGGTTCGTTTTATGAATTTCTATCCTTTTATCTTGTCATTCCTTTTACCCCATTCCACACAATCCTGAGTTTTAACAACCCCAAGTAGAGAAGGCTTTTGAAAACACTGTAGGCTTTCTAAAACATTGTAGGAAAAGAAAAAAATATAGGTCACCAGACAGGATGCCTTTGAAGTAAAAGAAGGCTTTTTAACCCTTTACCACTCAATAACGACTTTTAACACCCCTTGAGGAAGAAGCCTTTTGAAAGCACTGTGAGAAAAGGAGAAAATGGTGGTAACAAGTGTTTTCTCTCTTTCCCACAGTGTTTTCTACCCTATCAGGATCAAATTTCATTATTTGAGTCACATTTGAATTGTTGTCTGCAAATACTTTCAAGTTGGGTAAGGTCAAAACTTTGCCATCTGGTAAAGAGTTGAAATATGGGAGGTTTTTGAAAACATTGTGGGGAAAAGAAGAAAATGCTGGTGACCAGAAGAGAAGTCTTTCAGATAAGGAGATGGCTTTCAAAAACATTGTTGGAAAAGAAGAAAACGCTTGTGACCAGAAAAGGAGAATTCTTCTGAGAAATCGACAGCTTTTGAAAACATTGTGGGAAAAGATGAAAATGGTCTGTAGCTCAGCTGGTAACAACATTTGAGCAAGCATGTTGCTGGTACAAAATTCCAGCTTGCCAATTTCTCTCAGAGAATTTATGATAGTCATTGCAACAGGATATATTCCTATCTTGCTTCTGAATAACCTGTGTATGATGCCCTAGATGGTTATATGGGAAAGCAGCCAATGACTCAGGAACACCATAGTGAGAAGTGCTGGAAAAAGAAATGCTGGGAGAGCATATATAGGTGAAGTGGTTGCAGCTGTGATATCATTGAAAATATTTGAATAGTAGGCTATCAACTCTTAGGCTGTTAAGTGCAACTCAAGGACCTTTTGCAGACAGTGTTGATCAAGATCAGACTGCACAGAACAAATAGTCTGATCTTTGATCTACACTGTCCTATAAGGGGATGTCTGATCCTGAAGAAAGTACCTTTGAAATAGCCAAATTTTGGTTTTTACTATCAGTTTGAAGGTTTCATCTGTTACTTAGTAGGATAAGGGTTGAATTCTAAACAAACAAATCTGCCAAACTATAAACGTTCTGTACTATTTAGTATTATAACATTTACGGATAGTGTTTGATCAAAAGTTTCTCAAAAGAAGGACTTTGCGAAGGATATGAAATTATTGTGGCAAAAGGAAAATAGCATGCAACCAGAATTTTTCCTCAAGATCCTCATTATGTTTTCCAAAAGCCTAAACAGTGTCCCTAAGTATCGGGACTGTCTTGTAAAGGGTTAAATTGCACGATAATTATTTGATTAAAATGTATAAGAAAGAGTCATATACAAGCATACTATTTGACAAAATTTTTCATTGATTTAAATAAGCTACGGTGTAGTCTACATAATAATGTGCAAATATGATTTTCCTTGATTCATATATGACATAAAAAATAGATAAATAGCCATTTTTCTCAATTAGATACAGTTTAACTACGATATCGAATTATATATTTTATCAATCAACCCAATAAATGATGCCCATAGACTCGTACTGCAAAACTATCGCAGCTGCGATTTTTAGGGGAGAAAACTCGTACTGTCTAAGAGTAAGAGTAAAGCAAGAGTAGTCTCACTTATAATGATCCGCCCTTCATCATTTCTCCTAGACGCTTGACGGATCAAAGTACTAAACACAACACTAGGAAAAAGGTGACGTGCATTAACGTTTTTAATCTGTTTTTGATGAAGATTTCAATTAATCTTAACAAAAGAGTGTCATTGATATTGATTTTAATACAAAACACTAGAATCTAAGTTTTAAATAAGATTATTTCCTGCTTTTTCTACTTGAAATCCGTATGGAATCACCGAAAAAGGTTTTAATCTTTGAAAATCGCCATTTGCAAAGGTATGAGGTTTGCGGACGGCATAGTTTAAAATGACCCTTCACAGAATGTACGATCTGATTCCGAGTCTACACGGTTTACTTGTTTCGTAAACCTTTCAGTGCAAAATAAATAGATTCAAATTCCAGCGGACGGCTATAAATACAATCTAATGAAACTCACAAAGATTTTGTTTGTATAGGCTTGACTACACCAGCGGATGACATAGATAAAAGTTCAGACTGCACGTTCTGTGCAGTCTGATCTTGATTTATGCCGTATGCAAAAGTCTCTGCTTTCGCCTATGGCGCCGAAAGGGTTAAGCCTATTTGGATAGAGTTAAAATCTTTATCAGATAGATATAGTTCCGGTACACTGTTCAAATCGTCGACAGAGGTTCGATGTCTTTAGGTACGCAAAAACGAAAACTTCAAAGTGCCATATACAGTAAAAGTTGCCTTTACAGTCTGTGTAGATCATGGTCAGATTGCACAGAACGTGTAGTCTGATCTTTGATCTACAACGTCCACTTTCCTCAGACTTTCTGTACAATTTTATGCAACTTAAAACCTTAATTGTTCGGAAAGTTTTTTTTTAGACTGAAGTACGTATTATCTCTTGTTTTTTTTTGCGCTCTATGGGTTTGTAACGGGAATGGTTTGATATTCATTGGGATTCATTTTAACTAGACATCATCTTCCTACATTAAGCCAATTTATGTTTTGAAGTTGAGCTAAAACTGACCTTCCAAATTTAGCGATATATGTCGATATCGCCATTGAATGAAAACATAGTTTTGTTCGCAAGATTGCGTTAAGTTATCGTAGTGGTTATCATTAACTCATTAATTTCATGTACTGAACATCTATTACCTCAATGATATCTGTTACAAAATATTGCATTTTTATTGTAGCGCGTTCTTACAATGAATTCCAAATTCAAATATTGGCGGTTATAATTAACATGAAATAAACGGGATACTACCTGCTGCCTGTTGAGAAAAATAATAAGTTTGACCGATTTTTTTTTTTCTGTCTGGTGGCATGTCGTTTTTAGAACGATTAAAATTAACAATTTGACCACATGAACTAGTTGCAATCCGTTACACCAAGATGAAAATTTATCGTTTGTCCAACGGATCGTCTCTACAGACGTTACCGTGTTTATTCGTCCTCGGTTTTAAGCTTGCTCTTGGCTGGCATTTTTTGTAAGGTGCACAGGCATATAAGGACCAGAGACAGGAAGAGGAGGTTCCATGTCCCGCCTACTGTACGTACTATGCACATACTATAGCCGCAGTAATTTAGCACCTCCGGAAGTAGCCAAAGCGAGGTTTTGGGTGGAGTCTTTGTTTTGTAGGCGTACGTACCATTCAATGGTATGTACGTACTCACAACGTGAAGCAGTTTGAAATAAGCCTTTTCCTCTCCAATAAGGGAGGCAACTGTAGCATTACTAATTCCAAAATTTTGTACGAGTTGTTTCCCTTTGACCATTAGTCGTTCATCATTCTCTTGCACGGCCCATATATTTTGAATGAATATCAGCCCGGAATAAAAAGCAAAGCAAAAGTGCAAATAAAATGGACAGAAAAAAGCGATAGTAGCAATAAATTAAACAAACTGAGGAGAAAAAGCAATGTAAATTGATGTTACAAACAAAAATTGATGCGAAAGGAACAAACCGGAAATAGCAAATAAGCTTGGTAAAGAAGATATGACACTAGTTCCATGATTTCTTTACGATTCTACGGGTGCCGATGGTTGTTAGTGGCATGTTTCTTTTTTTAAAGTAAACACGATAATATATTTACATATGAACCATATCAAACTCAAAGGCAATAAAACAGTAAACATGAACAAGATTCATCTATTCAGTATCCGGATTGTAGATATGTTCGGATAAAAGTTTGAATTGTGAGAAAATTTTGAAATTTATTCAATACAACACTTGACGTACGCTAGTTGAAAACAAAATAAAGAAAATAGCGTAATTAAGAGAGGTTAGTATAAATACAGTTGTAAAAACTTGTTTCTTTCGAATGGCGGTCATTTGAATACCCGGTAATTTCGACACCCAGTCATTTCGACACATTTTGGTCATTTCAATCCCTGGTGGAAAAATGTTTGCAAACTTTGGTCATAATGACTTCTTATTTTATAGAGCACTTTTTAAACTCGACTTTTTATTATCAAGCTACTTTAATTTCTTTTAAAGATGTCATATCAGTGTAATTTTGTGTTGGTGTGACTTTTTTTTTTAACCAGCAATTTCTCCTTTTCTCACATTGTTTTGTACTCTTTACAAAACAAATTTCAAATTTTTAGTCACCTTCATTTTGCCATCTGCAAATGCTTTTGATTTTGACAAACCTAAAATATTGTCGTTTGGTAATGACTTAACTCTTTATTTCAACCAAAATCCTGTTGATTTTTATATGCCCGTCCAAGACGGGACGAATTATGGGATCAACCGTGGCAGGCGGGCAGGCAGGCGTCCGGGCAGCGTCCAGTTCTTTGTCCGGAGCATATCACCAAAACTATTCTAGCTAGGGTTATGAAATTTCTTAGGGGGATAGATCTCATCAAGGGGGAGTGCAGTGCGCAGGGACCATAACTCTTGCTTGCTTAATTTTTGAGTTATTGCCCTTTGTTGTTTTTCATACTTGAATTTTGTCCGGAGCATATCTCCAAAACTATACTAGCTAGGATTATCAAATTTCATGGGTGGATAGATCTCATCAAGGAGGAGTGCAGTGCACAGGTATCATAACTCTTGCTCGCTTAATTTTTGAGTTATTGCCCTTTGTCGTTTTTCATACTTGAATTTTGTCAGGTGCATGCCCCAGCTTTACAACTTGGGGTAAGGAGGGCATATCTTGCGAAAATTTGCCGCTCTTGTTACAAGATGAAAACCTTTTAGACTCAAACCAAAAGCATTTACAAACAAAGGTGAAAAAACATTGCAGGAGAAGGAGAAATGTTGTATGTTTGCATTTTCTCCTTTTTTCAGTCTTTTTTTTTGTAGTTCTGTTTTTCTAGGGGATTAGCTCACCTAGGCAGCTCAGTGGTCAGCAAACATGTGACCTGGCTGTGGTGAGTTTGATACCCACTGAGGCAAACTTTCTTTCCTGTTCCTTACGGCTGATGCATGTGAGAATGTATTGAGTGATCCTGAAAGAAAGTTATGTCAGTACAGATGTGAGAAAGCCAGGAAATACATGAATTGGAGCACTGACTGCTATGATATGACCTCAGCTGTTAAAATGGCAATTAAATCCAATTCAATCAATCAATCAATCAGTCATGAGAATTGGAGGTATAAAGCTTTTGAAAAGATTATGGGAAAAGAGGGAAATGTAGATGACCTACATGTTGTTTTTCCCCAAGTTTTTTTTTTAACAACTCAAATCAGTAACCATTCCTTGACCTATATTTGTCAGTTGCAAATGCTTTCAGTATTGTTTGTTAAGTATTAGCTTCAGGTACAGGAAATAGTGAGAAGTGAGAATGTAAACACTGATTTAAATTTTTAAATCTTCACTAAACTACATAATTTTAGGCATGTCCAAGTTGAAAGCTTTTGCAGACAAGACAATAAATGTAACTAAAAAATTGAAATTTGTTTTCAGCAGGGTAGCAAACATTGTGGGAAAAAGACAAAATGATGGTTATCAGCATTTTCTTCTTTTCCCATAATGTTTTCAAACTGCTCCTTTCATAGTGTTGTTAAGAGTTGGAATTTTGAGGTAACGGTTTAAACAGGAATATGAGTTTACTGACTTCACTTTGTTTTAATGATAATTCTTAACCCTTTGCCATACAATCCATGGTTTTTATGACCCTGAGGGAGAAGCCTTTTGAAAACAATGTGGGAAAAGGAGAAAATGCTGATAACCAGCATTTTCTCCTTTTCCCACGATGTTTTCTACTCTGCTGGAAACAAATTTTAAATTTCTAGTTACTTATATTGTCCTCTGCAAGTGCTTTCAATTTGGACCAGTCTAAAAATTTTGTTGTTGGTACAGAGTTCAGCAATTACACACAGAATATTTTTGTAAAATACATGCATATATATATATTTATGCACAAAACTGCATTGTAAAATAAATAAATTGATGAATTTCTATCTTTTTATCTTGTCATCCCTTTTACCCCATTCCACACAATCCAGAGTTTTAACAACCCTAAATAGAGAAGGCTTTTGAAAACGCTGTCGGCTTTCTAAAACATTGTAGGAAAAGAAAAAAAATGTTGGTAACTAGACCGGATGTCTTTGAAGAAAAAGAAGGCTTTTTAACCCTTTACAACTCAATAATGACTTTTAACAGCTTGAGGAAGAAGCCTTTGGAAAGCACTGTTGGAAAAGGAGAAAATATTGGTAACCAGTATTTTCTCTTTTTCCAACAGTGTTTTCTACCCTATCAGGATCAAATTTCATTATTTGAGTCACATTTAAATTGTTGTCTGCAAATACTTTCAAGTTGGGCAAGGTCAAAACTTTGCCATCTAGTAAAGAGTTGAAATATTGGAGGTTTTTGGAAACATTGTGGGAAAATAAGAAAATTCTGGTGACCAGAAGAGAAGTCTTTCAGAGAAAAAGATGGCTTTTGAAAACATTGTTGGAAAAGAAGAAAATGCTTGTGACCAGAAAAGGAGAATTCTTCTGAGAAAAAGACAGCTTTTGAAAACATTGTGGGAAAAAATGAAAATGCTCTGTAGCTCAGCTGGTAACAACATCTGAGTGAGCATGTGGCTGGTACAAAATTCCAGCTTGCCAATTTCTGTCAGAGAATTTATAATAGTCATTGCAACAGGATACATTCCTATTTTGCTTCTATATAACCTGTGTATGATGCCCTAGATGGTTATGTGGGAAAGCAGCCAATGACTTAGGAACACCATAGTGAGAAGTGCTGGAAAAAAAAAGCTGGGAGAAAATGTATAGGTGAAGTGGTTGCAGCTGTGATATCATTGAAAATATTTGAATAGTATCAACTCTTAGGCTGTTAAGTGCAACTCAAGGACCTTTTGCAGACAGTGTTGATCAAGATCAGATTGCACAGAACATGTAGTCTGATCTTTGATCTACACTGCCCAATAAGAGCATGTCTAATCCTGAAAAAAATACCTTTGAAATAGCCAAATTTTGGTTTTTACTATCAGTTTGAATTTTTCATCTTAGTTACTTAATAGGATAAGGGTTGAATTTTAAACGAACAAATCGACTAGAACTATAAAAGTTCTGTACTATTAAGTATTAATAACATTTACTAATAGTGTTTGATAAAAAGTTTCTCAAAAGAAGGACTTTGTGAAGGATATGAAATTATTGTGGCAAAAGGAAAATAGCATGCAACCAGCAGATTTCCTCAAGATTCTCATCATGTTTTCCAAAAGCCCAAACAGTGTCCCTAAGTATCGGGACTGTCTTGTAAAGGGTTAAATTGCATGAGAATTATTTGATTGAAATGTGTAAGAAAGGGTCATATACAAGCATACTGTTTGACAAAAGTTTTCATTGAGTTTAAATAAGCCACTGTGTAGCCTACATAATTATGTGCAGATATGATTTTCCTCGATTCATATATGGGAAAAAAATAGATAAATAGCCATTTTTCTCAATTAGATACAGTTTAATTACAATATCGAATTGTATCTTTTATCAATCAACCCAATAAATGATGCCCATAGACTCGTACTGCAAAACTATCGCAGCTGCGATTTTTTAAAAAAAAATATGGTCTAGGGGAGAAAACTCGTACTGTCTTAGAGTAAGAGTAAAACAAGAGTAGTCTCCCTTATAATGATCTTCATCATTTCTCCTAGACGCTTGACGGATCAAAGTACTGAACACATCATAGAGAAAAAGGTGACAAGGATGTAACGTTTTTAATCTGTTTTTGATGAAGATTTTAATTAATTTCAACAAAAGAGTGTCATTGGTATTGATTTTAATACAAAACTGTTACACTAGAATCTAAGTTTTAAATAAGATTATTTCCTGCTTTTTTCTACTTGAAAGTCGATTGGGATCACAGAGAAGGGTTTTAATCTTTGAAAATCGCCATTTGCAAAGGTATGAGGTTTGCGGACGGCATAGTTTAAAATGACGCTTCACAGAATGTACGATCTGATTCCGAGTCTACACAGTTTACTTGTTTCGTAAACCTTTCAGTGAAAAATGATAAATTCAAATTCCAGCGGATGGCTCTAAACACATTCTATTGAAACTTACAAAAATTTTGTTTGTATAGGTTTGACTACGCTAGCGGATGACATAGATCAAAGATCTGACTGAACGTTCCGCAAAGGTCTCTGCTTTCGCCTTTGGCGCCGAAAGGGTTAAGCCTATTTGGATAGAGTTAAAATCTTTATCAGATAGATATAGTTCCAGTACACTGTTCAAATCGTCGACAGAGGTTTGATGTCTAAGGCACGTAAAAACGAAAACTTCAAAGTGCCATATACGAAATAATAAAATATAATATAATATAATATAGTTTACAGTTTTTGTAGATCATGATCAGATTGTACAGAACGTGCAGTCTGATCTTTAATCTACACCGTCCACTTTCCTCAGACTTTCTGTACAATTTTATGCGACTTTAAAACCTTAATATATATTTTTTTGTTTGTATAGCCTCTTTTAGACTTCAGTTATCTCTTGTTTATTTGGCGCTATATGGGTTTGTAACGGGAGCGGTTTGATATCCATTGGGATTAATTTTACTGACTAAACATTATCTTCCTACCGTGATAAGCTAACTTATGTTTTGAATTTGAGCTATAAAATGACCTTCCATATTTAGCGATATATGTCGATATCGTCATTGAATGAAAACATAGTTTTGTTTATAAGTTTGCGTTAAGTTGTCGTAGTGGTTATCATTACTTATTAATTTCATGTACTGAACATCTATTACCTCAATGATATCTGTTACAAAATATTGCATTTTTATTGTAGCGCGATCTTACATTGAATTCCAAATTCAAATATTGGCGGTTATAATTAACATGAAATAAACGGGATACTACCTGCCGCCTGTTAAGAAAAATAATAAGTTTGACCTTTTTTTGTCTGGTGGCATGTCGTTTTTAGAACGGTTAAAATTAACAATTTGACCTTATGAACTGATTGAAATTCGTTACACCCAGATGAAAAATTATCGTTCGTCAAACGGATCGTCTCTACAGACGTAACCGTGTTCATTCGTCCTCGGTTTTATGCTTGCTCTTGGCTGGCATTTTTCGTAAGGTGTACAGGCATATAAGGACCAGAGACAGGAAGAGGCGGTTCCATGTCCCGCCTTCTGCACATTCTATGCGCATACTTCAGTCGCAGTATTTAAGCGCCTCCGAAAGTAGCCAAAGCGAGGTTTTGGGCGGAGTCTTTGTTTTGTAGGCGTACCATTCAATGGTATGCACGTACTCACGACGTGAAGCAGTTTGAAATAAGCCCTTTCCTCTTCAATAAGGGAGACAACTGTAGCATTACTAACTACAGAATTTTGTACGAGTTGTTTCCCTTTGACCATTAGTCGTTCATCATTCTCTTGCAAGACCCTTGTATTTCGAATGAATATCAGCCCGGAACAAAAAGCCAAGCGAAATTGCAGATAAAATTGATGAAAATAAGCGATAGTAGCAACAAATTAAACAAATTGAGGAAAAAAAGCAATATAAATTGGTGTTACAAACAAAAATCGATGCGAAAAGAACAAACCGGAAATAGAAAATAATTAAGCTTGGTAGAGAAGACATGACGCTATTTCCTTGATCTCTTTACGATTCTACGTGTGCCAAGGCTTGTAAGTCGCATGTTTTTTTTTTTCAAGTAGACACGTGTATATCTTTGTATAGGAACTATATCAAAGACAATAAAACAATATATACACATGAACGGGAATTATCTGTACAGTATCCGGATTGTAGATGTATTCGGATAAAAGTTTGAATTGTGAGAAAAATTCGAAATTTGTTCAATACAACACTTTACGTTAGTTGGAAAGAAAATAAAGAAAATAGCATAATTGAGAGAGGTTTGTATAAATACAGTTGTAAAAACTTGTTTTAATCGAATGGCAGTCATTTGAACACCCGGTAATTTCGACACCCTGTCATTTCGACACATCTTGGTCATTTCGATCCCGGGTGGAAAAATGTTTGCAAACTTTTTTCATATCGACACCTTATTTTTTAGAGCACTTTTTAAACTCGACCTTTTATTATCAAGTTACTTTAATTTCTTTTAAAGATTTCATATCATTGTGTGATCAAAACAGGTTTTTAACCCTTTCCCAAGCGACAAACTTTTGGACTATACCAAATTGAAAGCATTTGCAGATGACAATTCAACTCTTGCTGAAAAGATGATTTCTGTCTACGATAGGGTAGAAAACATTGTGGGAAAAGGAGAAAAAGCTGGTTACCAGCATTTTCTCCTTTTCCCACAGTGTTTTCAAAAGGCTACCATTCCAGACAGGAAGAACCAGGTTTTTCTCCTTTTGCCACAATGTTTTCAAAAGGCTACTATACCAGACCCGTAAAAACCAGGGATTGTTTGGGAAAGGGTTAAATATCTTTATTCAAGGGGAATTACTCCGAGTATGGGTATATCTGTACAATTTTCTGTATTCGACTCACCTTTCTTAATAAAGAGATTAATATGCAGTGTAATATTTATCACACCTTCACCTGTCTTTAACTGTGTTTGGCATTAAGTTTTTATCAATCAGAATAACTCATAATTAATGAAAATCTTACAAAATATAACAAATGCTAAAACTAGACCACCTAAAAAAAGGTTAAGAAAACATATATCCCTTCACACATTCAAGATTAGAATGTATCTACACACAGTGTTAAATTCAGCCTTTGGTAATAATCAAGTATCTTAAGACAGCCTCTCCAGTATTATGTTTTCAAACCCAATGATCAAACCTTGTAAGACAGTTCAGATTTAAGATCAGACTGCATGTTCATTGCAGTCTGATTGTCGACCGACACTTTGCTGAAAAGTAGATTTCAAGGGCTCAACGCAACACCATCGTTTTTTCAAAAAATACTTTTTTTTCATTTTTGTAATCTAGAGTGACAGTTACATGGTCGTCAGAAATATTTTTCTGAAAAAATCAAAATACAACACTTAAATTTTCAAAAGTGGTCAAAATGTCGTAACTGAATATTGCTGTTAATGCAACACTGTAGTTGACTTCAGATACATATAGTGTTGCACTGCAAAAACCTCTTTGTCACATGGTAAATGGTGCAACAATGTATTAACCCATTATCACACAATCCCTACTTTTGACGCCCCTGAGAACGAAGCCGTTTGAAAACACTGGGAATAGGAGAAAATGCTGGTAACCAGCATTTTCTCCTTTTCCCACAGTGTTGCTGGTAACCAGCATTTTCTCCTTTTCCCACAGTGTTTTCTACCCTTCCCAGGACAAATTTCAAAATTTCAGTTACCTTTATTTTGTCATCTGCAAATGCTTTCAGTTTGAACCAGCCTAAAATTTTGTCGTTTGGGAAAGGGTTAACTGACATGAAGTGTTTATTTCAATCATAACTACCTCTATCAAATGAAGGTGTATGGATGTTTTTACAAAACTCATATAATCAAAATGACATAAATTTTAAGGAATGCACAAAAATTAAAACCTTTTAAAAGTAAAAAATCCCTTTAGATATTTTATTTTCAAAACTTAAACAAAAGATTAATAACCGGTAAGGTCTGAGTAAAACAAACACATTTTCAACACATTCCAAAAAAAATTCTAGAGCGGGACAAAAAATTTAGGTCTGATGGTTACATCAGCAGTGTATCTCTTCAAAAAAGGTACATCAAAACCATTAGTTCTGACAAGATGGAACATATTTTAACCTTCCATGAAGAAGATAATAAAAATAAAAGCTCAATAGTGGCCAAAGTAAAAATGCAATTCAAGTCATACCATTCAAAAGTATGGAAATCATTATGAAGATGAAAATCTGTTATTTCTAGTTTCTAAGTGTTTAACACTCACAGGAATTTTCAAAATACAAAAGTTTCAAGGTCGCTCCATCCTTTGTTTACTTCTTACCTGATTTTTAAATAATTTTCCTATCCGCAAATTATTCTTTGAATGACACTACAATGACAGATTGTCATCTTCACAATTATTTTCCATACTTTCGAATGATATGATTATAATTTAGAATCGTTTATCACCCTCTTTGCTTACTTTTGACCATCACTGGGACCTGAAACGCCAAAAATGCCCTACAAATTTCTGAGGTATTCACAAGTTTTTCCAACAGAAAAAAAACATATTTCAGTCATAATTTTGTGTCAGCTGATCTTAGTCTTAATCCTTTTAATTTTTACAAAACAATCCCTGGTTTTTATGAGCCTGAGAAAGAAACCTTTCGAAAACATTCTGGTATAAGGAGAAAATGCTGATAACCAGCATTTTCTCCTTTTCCCACAATATTTTCTACCCTGCTAAAAACAAATTTCAGCTTTTGAGTCATGTGTATTTTGTTGTCTGCAAGTGCTTTCAAATTGGACCAGTCTAAAATTATGTTGTTTGGTAAAGAGTTAAGGAAATTGAGATATCAATTTTCTAAGTTTTTGTAAAATGAATCAACAACATTGGTTCACAATAACTGAGAAACCGCATTTTCCTTGTGGAGAATCAGTTGTAAAAATAGTAGGTGGAGACTCAAAAATGAAGTTTTTGTCTTTCTTTAAGGGTAGACGAATTAAGGCACAGATGAATTAAGCATCCTGAAATGTTGAGAATATTGTTGGTATATATATGAAAGATTCTTTTTATTATAATTTATCTTCATAACTGAAGATAAGATTTAGAGAAAATAACAACAAAGTGTCTTGTCTGTAATTACCAATATCATTTATAGTATAATACCTTTGTATTGGCCAATGCTATTTTCTATACCCATTGAACTAAATGAAAAGAGTATGAGACTTTTAATTTATTCCTGTTCACCCATTAACACCAATAGTAGTTTTTGATCCTGTAGTACCTTACCAAAGAATACTTCTACATGAATATGCAGCAAAAACTGCTGATGAGGACTGAACCAGAATCTTGTGATTACAAAATCAAAGTATGAAAGACCCTTACAGGTTTTGGAGCAACAAAATAGAATCAGTTCAATAATTTTATTCTTTGACTTGAACCACAAGGTTCCTTATCATTAAACATTTACTGTGTTAAATATACACTGGGAAATCCCTGTTTAGAAAAGACACAGAATTACAATCCAAATGCTTATTACACAATTGCCATTGGTTTCTGGAAAGCCCTAGCCTTGTACAATTGGAACCCAGAAAAGACCACCACCTTGAGTCCTAGGCTTCCAGTGTTAGACCAAGGGTGAGGTTCTGAGATAACTTCCCTCGGAATAAGAAAATGAAGCATCATAATGCACACAAGTGGAACTAAAATTGTCTCCACTCTCTTAATGATCTTTTGTAGAACACTGGGACCCTGTGACTATTGCGTTGCTGTCGGACGACAAGATAAATATTAAAAAATTGAAATTTGATTTGGAAAGGGTAGAAAACATTGTGGGAAAAGGAGAAAATGCTAGTTACCAGCATTTTCTCCTTTTCCTGCGATGTTTTCGAAAGGCTTCTTTCTCAAGGTCATCAAAAGTCGTCATTGTGTGGTAAAGGGTTAAAGGAAACTATGAGGCAAATGTTTTCAGTGTAAAAGAGAGTTGGATTTCCAAAACGGAGTAAATACTATGGGATCTGTCCATGAGCACATGCTTCAACTTTTGTCTTGTAAGTCTGATGTCCATTGGTAATGTTGCCACCAGGTTTAAAGGTGGCCCTTCAGATTTTGGGATGAAAATTTTACAAAAGTGCAAAAAAATCATCCTTATACTCCCAAAGCCTTTTAATTTTCATTCATAAAACTCAAGTAGTCGAAATCCGTCCCACAACACGAGAAATTAGAGATATACTACGGCCCAGGTTGACAACAACGAGAGACATATTCCATTTTTAGATGATCAATTTGCTCATTTACTTACAGGAATACACAGAAGAAGCTACAAACATAATGTCCGGAGAAGACATTATGGAAAATAATTATTACGTGTTTGTTATGATAGGGAATAGAAACGTTATGAGTCACGTGCCAGTCACTTGATATTCCCACAATACTTTATTGATTTTGGCGCGAAATCTAAAAATAGCTTAAGAGGCTACGTAGCCTTTTAGGGGAATACCATCAAAAAAAATTTATTTTGTTATTGCATGAATCTTAATTATTGATGATTTGTATTATTTTTTCATGTGAATTTCAGTGATATATATATTTTTTAATTTGGTGAGATGTAAAAATTCTAAATACCCACCTTTAACCCTTTCCCAAACAAGCCCTGGTTTTTACGTGTCTGTAGAAAAAGTCTTTTGAAAACACTGTGGGAAAAGAAGAAATTTTTCCTTTTCCCACAGTGTTTTCTACCCTTTTTGAGAACTTTCTGCCATTTTCTCAAAATCTAAAATTGTCGCCTGCAAACTCTTTCAGTTTGGAAGAGTCCAAAATTTGTCGTGTGGGAAAGGTTTAAGTAAAACTCTGTTGTGCTGGGTAGTGCATTTGCGGAAAGCATGTCAAACTCTGCAGTCCTTCTTTATTTACATTCATGTGTGTTTAATATTATTATTTGGCACACAAAAAATGGTATGCTACGATGGAAAGTAAAGTTTAAGGGAAGATAACTCTGACTTTGCTATTATAATTTTTCAAAGGCAAAATTCTTCACAACAACCAAACATTGTTGTTGTTATTGTCAAGAGTCAGTAAAATCAGTCTAAAACAGATTGAGTGGTATTCTACACCATTTTCAACATTATATCAGTCATATCAAGGGGACGACTTACAAATTCATGCATATCCTGGGTTTCATCAGTACTAGGCAAAGAATCTGTACAAAGCTACAGATGTTTATTCCAGACTATGTAATATAGGGGTACACTATTGCACAAAAAGGTCCCAAAAGACTCATCTCTAAGGTACATTCTTTGAAAGGCATCATTCATGTTACCATCCTAATCTAGATGAAATATAAATGAAAGAAAAAAAAAACAGCAAAAGAAATTTATTCAACATGGAAATGTATGGGTTTACAAACAGCTTAGTTTTTTTCTGTAAACCAAAGAAGTTTCCCAAAGAAGGCAGAAATTTATACTTATCAATGCAATAATGAGTCAAAAATTGTTGAAAATGTCAGTAAAAATTTAATACATATGATTGAAAGCTATATAAATTCACTTACAACTGTTTTGCAGAAAATATTTCATGTAGTTATCCCTTATTTTAAGGTGGAAAACTGTCTTAAGTGCAGTTACTACAGTTTTGCACGAAAGTTTTTTTCCATAAATTTATTTTATTTTTTAAGAATGTAAACTGTTGTAAGTAACAATTTTTGTAAAATCATCTTTTTACACAATGTTTTCCAAAAATCTGTTTTAATATCTTGACAGTCATTAAAATTAACTTCTATTAAGATTGAATTAGTGATAATGATGATTTTCTCAAAGAAAGGAAATAGTTTTTTGTCCTTCCTGTAAAATTTTCAAAAATGCAGTTACGACAGTGTTGCGTTTAGCCCTTGATTTATCTTTTTACTGGAATTTTTGATCAGTCCAAATTGAAAGGATATGCAGATGACAATTAATACCGTATAGTACTCAGATGATGAAAATTTTTTGAGAGGGTAGAAAATATTATTGAAAAAGGAGAAAATGCTGGTTACCAGCATTTAATCTTTTTCCTGCAATGTTTTCATAGGGCTTCTTCCTCTGAGTCTTTAAAATTCAGGGTTTTGTGGAAAAGGATTAATTGTGCTTCAAACACCAAGGGTCACTTAAAAAAAATGCGATATGCTTCTTCCACTATGCACATTGAATTTTAGAGTTGTGCATGGTACTTTGGAAAGATACCTATGACCACATCCTCGGATACCCTGGGGTCTCCCTATTTGCTACGCTACATCGACCCCTGGGACAATTAATTGAATTTCCCTCGCTTTACCGCTGGCGGAATGCTGGCTTTTCATTGATTCCATCATCATTTTGTGATGGGCGAGTGGACTGTACGCTATGACGTTTCGTATCGATTTTCGGCGGCTGATTCAAAGTTTTATTAGTCAATTGTCCCAGGGGTCGATGTAGCGTAGCAAATAGGGAGACCCCGGGTATCCGAGGATGCTATGACCAGGCGAACTAACTGAAGCATGAATGAAATGTTTAACCCTTTACAGTTTATGAAAACATTATGGAAATAGGAGAAAGTGCTGGTAACCAGCATGTCTTCCTTTTCACAGGGTATTTTCAACCTTTCATAAATGAATTTTAATTGTTTAGCCACTCTTACTTTTTTGTCTACTACTGCTGCTTTTAATTTATACAAGTCATTAACTCTGTTGTTTGGTTACAGCTTACCTGAATCTTTGATATAGATTATATACGTTCAAATCTAACATGCAATTTACATGAAGTATGTCCCACTGCAAGGTCATATTGGTGTGTTACACATACTGACTGTGTAACAGACACATGATGGAAAGGCTTATGTCAATAGTTATAACAATGGCTCTCTTGTCATTTATTGCAGGATGGGTTTGTGGGAGAGAACATCAGTGAAGCTCACCAGTAAATCTTCATCGCAAAGATATGATGCCCTGCATAATCCAGCAAAGGATAATGATTTACAACAGCTATTGAGACAATACAAAGACTTTCAAGGTATTCTGTAATTATTTAATTCAAAGTTTTTTTTTTTTATACATGTACAAGCATAATTTGTCACATTTAATTTGTGTTATGCAGCCAATTCTAAACCTTTCGAGCATTACCTCCTTTTCAAAGGGGAAAAATAATGACATAATTATTGGGATAGACTTATTAAAATTACTCTCTCTCTCTCTCGATATACATATCACAATATAATATCATGATGAAATTTTTGTTACCATTTTTGTGGAGAATATAACAAAATTGCAAGAGCATTATCATTGCAGTCCCTTCACTTATCCCTATGTTTCTGAACATCTCGGACCAGTTGTCCATACAATATTAATTTTATACCCTGCAAAATTTATGTTTTGGGGAGTATACTGGAATAAGCCTGTCTGTCCGTGTGTCTGTCCGCATGTCTGTCTGTGTGACCATCTATGTACAAAATACTAGTAATTGTCTGTTTCTGTCAAAGCCCTGGCAGGGGTATTAACACTTTACTACACAATCCCGACTTTTAACACCCCTGTGAAAGAAGTCTTGAAAAACGTTGTGGGAAAAGGAGAAAATGCTGATAATCAACATTTTCTCTTTTTCCCAAAATGTTTTCTTCCCTTCCTGAAACAAATTTCAATTTTTTAATCATATTCATTTTGTCGTCTGAAAATGCTTTCAATTTGGACCAGTCTAAAATTGGGTTGTTTGGTAAAGAGTTAAGTCACATTCAGTGACAGCTCTAGTTTTGAACGGTGATCCATCCATTTGATGAAGATAAATGCAATTTCAGTCTGTTTAGTAAAGAAGTCTATTTGCTGAAAAAGAGCCAGTTGCTGAGGAAGAATCCTGTGAGAGATAACTACCAGAGAGAGTTAAGAAACTCCTGGGAAGGTGAACTTACAGGTGTGATTAATTGTTGATTAAATTAAATTTTTGGCTGCTTTAAAATTTGGTAGCTGTGATCTGGTAGAAATTCTGTTGAAAGCAGATTCAAACTCAATTCAAGACGGTTTCAAAGAAACTGTCAGCAATAGACAATTCACAACCAGATACATGTAGATACATGTAAATGAATAAGACAAAAAAAGCTTTCCTTAACCCTTTACCATTGCACACAATTCAGAATTTTATGATTCTGAGGAAGAAGCCTTTTGATATTATTGTGGGAAAAGAAGAAAATGCTGGTAACCATTATTTTTTTCTTTTTTCCACAATGTTTTCTAGTCATTCAAAGACAAATTCCATCTTTCCAGCCACACTTACATTGTTGTTTCCAAATGTTTTTGATTGGACAAGCCTAGGGTCTGTCTTGTGGTAAAAAGTTAAGCACTTTTTGCTCTGGTGAGCTAAAGACTTGTATTTCTTGAGATACTATATTTACAAACATCTCTTACTAATATACTTTCAGAGCTTTCTCCTGGTAGAAGAAT
This sequence comes from Tridacna crocea, assembly GCA_943736015.1. NCBI lineage: Eukaryota > Metazoa > Mollusca > Bivalvia > Cardiida > Cardiidae > Tridacna > Tridacna crocea. Next base: position 21,976,482 of record OX031067.1, on the reverse strand, counting down.
GACACTAAAAAGGAACCATGACTGCAAGGCAACTACACCTCACAGGGACCACATGTTTTGCAGTATCATATATCATTGGATATGCTGTTATTTAAACATTTAATGAAAGAAAAATAGTGCTATAAAGAAGTTCATGCTAATATTTAATGGTACTTTTCCAAAATCAGGAATAGTTTAAAGGGTATTTAAATCCTAACCTTGAAACACACTAAATTAAAACAGCATTGCAGCAGACTGCTTTTGAAAATATTGTGACCAAATATGCTATTGTTCACAGTCAGCAATATCTAGCAATATGTATTTACCACAATGTTTTCATCTCAATCTTTCAGTTATTTTTCTCCATTTGCCTCAGATTTTATCTTGTGTTAAATGTAAATTTAGATTCCAAGACTTTGTAATATAAAGGAAAAGCAATATTCTTGTTTATATTTAGAACAAAAATCCTTAATGCCCCTTTCAGAGTGAAAGCAATAAACATGTAGTAAAATTCAGTCATTTACATTGTGTGGATAAAGAAATTCTGTTACATACACGTCTTATTAGCTGCGCAATATCAATAGTCCCACAAAAACATTCACGGTTAGAAATTCAAATACAATTTCAGATTTTTAACAATTTTTCTAAAGCAGAAATTTGCTCTATCAAGGGACCCAAATAACATGAGAATAATACAAAAGGGTCATGTTACTACAAATGTAATAAAGATAAATATCTACAAAATTTTCAAGACTTCTCACGTTTATTTCTTTTAATCTTTACCAACTGATAAAACTCTGGACTTCTTAAGATTGAAAGCATTTGCAGACGACCCATTGATTTTGGCTCACATTCTACAATTTAGCTATTAAAGGATAGGAAACATTGTGTTGAAAGGAGAAATTATTGGTAGTCTTTTCCCACAATGTTTCCTAAAGCATTCTTCTGCAGGGTTGTTGTCAGAATTGTTTTGGTAAAGGCTCTTTGTTAACTATACTTTAACCCATTACCAAATACAATATTTTAGACTGGTCCAAATTGAAAGCATTTGCAGATGACAAAATAAAAGTGACTGAAAATTTGAAATTTGTTTAGTGAAGGGTTGAAAACATTGTGGATGAAGGAGAAAATGCTGGTTACCAGCATTTTCTCCTTTTCCCACAATGTTTTCAAAAGGCTTCTTTCTCAGGAGCGTCAGAAGTAGGGATTGTGTGGTAATGGATTAAAGTAAACTGTAAGCATCTTTTCTACTGGACGCTTAGGCTATTTTGTTGAGAATACTTAGAATTGTTTGATAATGAAGAAATTTCAGGCCCGTCGGAAGGAAATTTCATTTGGTACGGCCAGTATGTCGAGCGACGAAGTCGCGAAGCCATGCGGGGGGGGGGGGGGATGCTCCCCCGGAAAAAAATTGAAAATAAGACACTCTCTGGTGCATTCTGGCACATTTTTTGAGTTTTATATTACGTATTTAAGCCATGTTAGGGTGGGTGCTAGGGGGCATGCTCCTTCGGAAAAAAAATTGAAAAATAAGACGCTCCCTGGTGCATTCTGGCGCATTTTTTTAGGTTTATATTACGCATTTAAGCCATGCTAAGGGAGTCCGGGGGCATGCTCCCCAGGAAAAATTTTGAAAATAAGACGCCCTCTGGTGCATTCTGGCGAATTTTTTTAGGCTTATATTGCGCATTTTTTTTTTTTTCGAAAATTGGTCTGGCCATTTTTCATTTTCGGCCGAAAATTCGGTCCGGCCATGGCCGGACCGGCCGGACCGCTACCGACGGCCTGAGAATTGGCACCATTTTTAATTAGCACCATGGATCAACGTACAGTCTCGCAAATCTGAAGCTGCTGTCAGTGTACGCCCAAAATCAGTTAGTTGCAGTTAAAGAAATATCATAAAACAGGCTTGTACGTGAGTTGTAGCAAATTTGAAGTCTTTAAACTGTTTAAAGCTGTTGCTTGACATAAATTTTGATTCTCTACACATATTTTTATCATGTGGACTTTAATATTTATGTTAGTGATTTTAGGATTATTTGGTTACCAGCATTTTCTCCTCTTCCCACAATGTTTTGAAAAAGGCTTCTATCTTGGGGTAAAAACCAGGGATGTTTATCTCCCTGCCCATGGATTAACTCCGCACAGAAATCTCCCTTCGATTTTTGCGGCGTTATTTATGAAATATTTTCATTACCCGGGATGATTTTGACAAAAAAAATAGAATTTGCCGATTCTTTGTATACCTGACATTGTCTACATTACGTCATAATACTTTATTCCTGCCTCATAATTATTGTAGTATTCAGTAAATAAAGAATATGTTTACGGATATGAGGAATCCCTTCAGTCAAAAGTTTAAGCGCGTCCTGCACATGCGCAGACGGTATCCGGATAAAACGTCCCACAGCCAAAACGTCCCCCTTTTGGTTAAAACGTCCCTATTTCCATTGCAAATTGGTTAAATCCAGGGTTCGAAGTAAACACTAGCAAAATGCAAGTGGAAAATTGATTTTGCGAGTAGATTTTACGACCACTAGCATTTTTTTGCGAGCAGAAATGAAAATTTGTTTGCTGGGTCAAAAAAAAAACACTCGTATAAATTTACGAGTAAGAAATGGATGAGGACGAGTGAAATATCTGCCATACTAGTCCGGTAGGACGAGTGGTGAATAGGAGATAGTAAAAGAAGTAAAGTTTTTCAGACGATTATTTAACTTACACAAGACAAAACGGTCATTCAGTTATTGAATAAGCAAAGCAAGGGTATTTAGGAAATCAAATTTTGAAACTGAACAGAAAACGTGCTGGTCCCGCAAACTCCCCCCCCCCGCCCCGCTATAAAGACCGGTTTCAAGTCAGCCTAATGATATAACCCGAGACCTTTCATGCCAAACAAAAATCTCGGAATATGCTTTGAGTGGACCTATTTCAATATGAGCGACTTTGCTAATTATTGAAACGAACGATATTAAGATTAACGCAAATAGTTTCCCGATACTACTTCGAAAAACTGCGTTCTTTTGGCTTTATTGATTTCTGTAACATAGCCGAATAACTGATACCGGTTTTTAAGACCTGACATTTATGGTTTGTTGTAACGTAACCGTTTCGTCCGAAAAAAAAATAACAAACCGTCAGAGTCCAATTTTGAAAGGGTTTTTCTTGTCGGATGAGTGTAGATCGAAGCAAGGCCAGTCTTTTTTTCAAGGTCACTTGTTCTACACGACAAGTGCATTTTCTTGAATTTTTTGGACCCTGGTTTGCCGACCGTAATGACCAAGTTGTGACTGGTTTGCGTTTTATAGGCTACTTTGACGACAATCCTAATCTTAGCTCTGAACTTTTTTAATCATGTTAAACAATTTATTCATGAAAGAAAAACAGTACAATAATAATTATTCGTAACAATAAAGTCAATAGCAAAATCAAATGTGGTTAAATTTCATTTGATAAAAAAACATCAAGAAAACCTGCTCCCAGCAGGAAAAACATACTTTAAATACTGTTGAAAAGACTGAAATGATGATTATTTGCATTTGTTGTTTTTAATGGTGTTAAGAAACGTTTCACTCTCGTTGTCGTTAAGACTTCAGATTGTTTGGATAAAGGTTAAATGGAAACTCTACAGTAAATAACAGTTAGAATGCTGTAGACAGAGGCGTAGTAGCCAGTCCAGGAGGCGTTTTAGCGTGTCGATTAAACATTCGTGTATATAGAGAGACAACAGGGGCCTTAACCCTTAGCCTACATCATATAAAATCTTGAATTGAACAAAGCAGCAACAAACGACATTTTACTACAGCTCTAATGGTACATGTGGTCTACAAAAGCGCTACTGGAAGGCGAGAGGGTTTGTTACCGGCCTTTCCTATTTCTTTACTCAAAAAACTTTTTTTCAGTGTCGTTAAAACATGGGATTGTTTAAAGGGCAGCCCGGGTTCAGTCCAATCACTTTCTCCTTTTTTATATCGTGACATTACTTTGTCAAAAATGGGCATCATTAAAAAAAAGGGGGGGGGGAATAAAATAAATCGAACTGTAACCCAAGCTGTGTAAAGGGTTAGATGTAAAACCAAATTTATCACACTTAATAGTAATATATAGCTGACGAAAGAGTTGCCTCTGAAAAAGTAAACTGACCGTTCGATCAATATTGTAGCAAAACAAATGATTGCCAAATGCAGGGAAAACGCAAATGATGATTACTGCAACTAAATATTGAATTGTCTGTACTTTTTCTCTTTCACATTTTCTGTTCTTTCCACGTGGTATGGTATTTGATTTTTAGATACAACTCTCTACAAAACGACCAAATTATGGACTAAACCAAACTAAAAGCATTTACGGGCGTACATACACGACTAACTACATTTGCTCAAATGATAATTTTCTTTCTCTGATATTATAGGAATATCGTGGGAAAAAAAAGCAAAGGCTGTTTACCAGTATTTCTCATTGTCCAGCAATGTTTTCAAAAACCTCTTTCATAGTTATTAAAGCTTGGGATCGCAGTACTTGTTCCTTTAGAATGAACATATTTTTTAACGCAATTTTTGTTTTATAAGTTTTAATAGATATATTTCATAGCTATGTATTTTTGTATATATAATGTCTTCCAATCAATTTTGTTTTTTAGTTCAATAGATCTACTGGACAACTTATTAGTAATACGATTGCATTATGGCCAATCGAATTCCGTGAATTCTGAAAGATTTCTTGAAACAAATGGCAGCTGCGAAATTATTTTTTCGCCGTGCTTTTACCCATTTTGCTGCATCTTTGCAGCAACTTTTGTACTTGTTCTGTATAGGTGTTAAGGATTCTGCATTGTACAGGGTATAACACACACTCACGGAGGTTTATTTGTTAGCAATAAACAAAACAAAATATTCGCCTGTTCATTATAGCAGACGATAGGTACAGCTGGGAGAAAATGAACAGCAGACGACTACTGCACGCGCTTTCTCCCACACTTAATAAATTTCCAGAACGCCGATTGGTTGCTACGTCACCTGTATATGGAAACGACCTCTGCAAGCTAAGGTCACGCCGTTCCAAAACCTCGTTCTCAGAATCTCCGACAAATAAGGTAAACACTACAGAAAATATAGGGTTTCCTCTATGTCTTATACCTGTATGCCAATGTTTTCGAATGTTTCTAACCCCCACGAAAAAAGATTCGCTGTACACGCGACTCAGCTATCTCTGTACTGCACGAGATCGGTGCTTTCTCCCTCTCACTACTTCACCGAGCCTTGCTTCGTCGTCAGTGTGTTAGATTCTCGACAATTTCAGTGCTAACGCTCTATGGGAATTGTTTACAACTGAACTAAAGGTTTAGGTAAGTGAAGGCATGTTTTAAACGATGTGTACCTCTAATTAATTGACTAATGTTTACTTGATTGATTACGTTTTAAACTGGTTACTGTCCAGCATTTGTGTGAGCAGTGGGCCCATGATAAGGATTGGAACCAATATCATTCCGGCTTCCGTTACGAAACAGGTGGCAGATTGGACTTCAAAGCCAGCATTTCTACGTAGGACGTTTTTTAAATATTTAAACTTTCATCAGATTTTATGCTAGTTGATAACGATGCATATTTAGAAGTGTTTGCACAGACAAGATTGATTGATTGACTTTCCATTCAGTTATTGTCGCCATCGGTTCCCCACATCGGTGACGCCCCCAGAACTTTGTTACGGTGGTTTAGTCCTAGAAAACAATCCTAAGTTCCGTCTGGTTCCTTAAAGAGCTCAGTGTCAGATGGAATGTAGTTTGTCGCAATATCACATGATCTGTCAAAATGGCGGTATCATATTGTTCAACGAATGAATTCTTGAACGTTTCACTATTCCGCTTCTGGCCAAAAATACACATGGACAATTTCACTACTTTTCTTTGACCCTTTTCAAAACAATCCTATCTTTGATTGAAGCTGTCATAGAAGGCCTTTGAAAACGTTGTTGAAAAAGGGGAAATGATGTTATCCTTTCGCTGCAATAATTTTACCCTCTCAAAGACATAGTAAGGTTGTCGTTTGGTTAAGAGTTAACTAAAGCATTATCTAAATCCACTGGTCATTTTGTTCTGTTCTTGTCCGGGTATGCATAAGAGAGAGAGAGAAAAAGAGAGAGAGAGAGAGAGGGGGAGGAGAACGAGAACAAAAACATGAGCTACGACATGGCAAGATGGAACCTGGTGCCTGTCCGGGATGCATCACACCAAGCGTCTCTTCCCATAATCATGGATCCATAAATTCCGTTCTTTGGATCAGGGAGGTAGAATGCTCCTTTATCATGCACAAAAATTTCAATTAGCAAATATGTTTCGACCCATGTCAGCCTGCGCGGACTATGCAGGCTGACATGGGTCGAAACTTGTTTGCAGATGCATTAAGCTCTGTTTTTTACACAGCATGGCTCATGTATTAGCAGTTCATTAATAATTGCACAAACCTGGTAAAAGATGCAAGTAGAGCTAGATACAAACAATCGGGTATTTCTAACGTATTTTTTTATGTAGAACATGACCATGTAAGTTAGGGACCGAGCGTAAGTGGGTTTTGCAGATCATTTAGCTCACGATCAGACAGCACAGAACGTGCATTCTGATCGTAAGACTACACAATATACAGTATATTCCGGCCGAAAAACGTGAAGTAGTGAAAAAGACCATTTGAAATGTTCTACCTGCTTGTAAAGGTGTGTTTTATTAATTCAGCGTTCTTGCACAAGGAAAAATTCTTAAACGAACCTTATCCATAAACATTTATGTAGGTTTAAGTGAAAAAAAAAAATGTTGGAATGGGAAAAAAAACCGAACCCACCTGGGACTTTTGCAAAATGAATTGTGGGCTGTATATTCGAACTCCGATATTGCGAATGAATATCCACAAGATAGGCTTGAGTGAGTAATCCGGTGTAAGGCAGAGAAATGACCCCCCCCCCCCCTTACAAAATGACCAACGATGGGTCATTTCACTACATAGAGGAACCCCCCCCCCTTACAAAATGACCAATGATGGGTCATTTCACTACATAGAGGAATGACCCGGGCCATTATTCTACGTAGAGAAATGGCCACAGAGGGCTTTTTCTCTACGTAGAATAATGGCCCGGGTCAATTCTTTACGTAGTGAAATGACCCATGGGTCATTTTGTAGGGGAGGGTCATTTCTCTGCATTACACCGGCATACATTTCTTGGATGGACAATACTCACTCCCACAAGGATCACTAGGAAAAAAGGATACTATTGCATCTCCGGGATGCACAATATCGAGCAAGTCATCACAGAATCATGGATCCGTAAAATCCGTTTTATTCTACTAAGCTATTGAATCGTAAGATAGAATGGCCCTTTTACACGGCCACGCAGAAAAAAATTAATAGCAAAAAGTTTCGGCCCAGGTCAGCCTGTGCGGATGCACAGGCTGACCTGGGTCGATACCTTTTGCAAATACAATAAACCTCTTTTTAACTGAGCATGGCTCATTGTGATATAGTGACCATAAATATGGGTGAGTGAACTGAATGATTCATGGGTTACTGACCTTATGACAAATCTAGTGGATGTCGTAGATTCTGCTTTTGCCAAAGGCTAAATAATATGGGTAACTGAGCAAAGATAATCGTTTTGACATCGTTGGAACGTTACAGGCAACAAATGACAGATCATTGTTTAAATAGGGCTGATTTATATATATACTATATATTTTTTAATCAAAACGAAAGTTTGAAAACGTTCTAAAAGAGCTAGGTAGGTCTATGGACGGCACAATTCTTGCTCGTTCGAAATGAGAGCATGTGCAGACGCCAAATTATTTCATGTGACTCAAAAATATTTTGAATTTACCTTTGAAAGGGTAGAAAACATTTTCGGAAAAGAGAAAACGCTGTTAACTTGATCACTAGCATTTCCTCTTTTTCTTACATCAATTCATTTAAAAAAAAAAATGGCCCATTGGTCTTTTAAATCTTGGAATTATGTGGGGTTAAAGTTTTAGTTGCTAGGCTATGCTGAGGTTGGGTTTTTTTGTGAAGAAAGTGTTGATAACGGTCAAACTAGATAGGTTAAATCTGAACTTTGTTCTAAATTTGCCGTCAACATGGTCAGCATTGTTCCCAAAATATTTTAATCCTGTCAGAGCTGCAGGCGAAAATAGTGATTTTTTGACAGCTTATATGAAGATCATTCTGCACCGGACATACAGTCTAATCTTGTATCTATACCATCCTCTTGTATAGTCAAGTAAACACGATAAATTGTTCCTGTGTTCAGTTGATTTGTCATCTAATCATCTAAAGAGGTTGAGTGTACATATTATTACTGAGTTATTCCTTTGTCAACGACAAAAGTTTGGTCTGGGCCAAATTGAAAACGTTTGCAGACGATAAAATCAAATTCTGCTTTATAATTATGTAATAATTCCTCTCTTTGATAGGGTAGAAAAAACGGCTGACATGGGCCGATACTTTTTGCCAATATATTAAGCCCCCTTTTCCCAGAGTATGGCTTATTTACATGTTACTCATTTATCAGACGACAAAAATTTAGACTTTTGAAAATTCAAAGCATTTTGCAGATCACTTATTGAATGGTACCATGAAATATGTAGAAAACTCGGTGGTAAAAGGAGGAAATGCGTGAAAGCAAACGATCTGTGAAGTTTGATCTTGATATACATTGTCTGTAATAGTACATTGAGCCGTAGCTAAACTGCTAGGGGTGAACCGTGGAACGACTTTTCAGCGTCTAGAAATAATGCTACTCTCTCACTATTGCGTATCAGCGGAAAATGCGACAAAATTTCTTTATGCGGGGTCAATCGCCAAGTACTGAGGCGTATTTTGTTGAATATTAAAGACACGTCGCATGTATTACGTTTCTATAGCTTTTTTTTTTTTGCGGCGTATCTTTATTCTTATGGAGTCCAAGGGACGTAAAAACGGCCTACTGAGGCACAGCGTGGCGTATGATGCGTTACCATGGCGTAACGTCACTTCTTTGCATTACACCCACAGAAGTACGTCAGTCCTTTACAAAACAATTGAACCGACTTTTAACGACTCTGAGAAAGGGGCCTTTTGAAAACATTGTTGGAATAACCCATTACCACACGAGAAAAATTTAGACTGGTCCAAATTGAAAGCGTTTGCAGACGACAAAATAAAAGTGACTGAAAAATTGAAATTTGTTCTGGGAAGGGTAGAAAACACTGTGGGAAAAGGAGAAAATGCTGGTTACCAGCATTTTCTCCTTTTCCTACAGTGTTTTCAAAAGGCTTCTTTCTCAGGGGCGTCAAAAGTAGGGATTGTGTGGTAATGGGTTAAGAAATCGTTACCAGTATTTTCTTCTTTTCCCACATTTTTCTTCCTACTCTATCACGGACAGATTCTGTCATTCGGATCACATTTAATTTTTCGTCTGGAAATGCTTTCAATTTGGACTAATCTAAGAATCTGTCCGGTTTGTTAAAGAGTGAGGTTGGTCCTGGCACCTCCTGGATAAAGGGTAGTTAACTCATTACCACACGAGAAAATTTTAGACTGCTCCAAATTGAAAGCATTTGCAGACGACAAAATAAAGGTGACTAGAAATAGAAATTTGTTTTTGGAATGGTAGAAAACACTGTGGGAAAAGGAGAAAATGCTGGTTACCAGCATTTTCTCCTTTTCCCATGGTGTTTTCAAAAGGCGTCTTTCTCAGGGGCGTCAAAACTAGGGATTGTGTGGTAATGGGTTAAATAATTTCACACAAACGTAGGTAGTATCTTGTAAACACATTACCTGGGATTTTGCAGACGATCTTTTTTTTTACGTCTTGAAGTAATAAAATTCAAAACCATTCTTGGCCAAAGAAGAAACTGTCTGTTTCCTTTTGCCAATATGTTTTCACTTGTATTGCATATTTAATTCTTATTCTTGTCTAGTGTTTAAAAAGTCGCCCTCTACCAATTTTTTAGCTCTTTACCAAACGACAAAAATTTAGACTAGTCAAAATTCAAACCGCTTGCAGACGACAAAATAAACGTAACTCAAAAATTGAAATTTGTTTCCAGCAGAATATAAAATATCATGGTAAAAGGAGAAAATGCCAGTAACAAGCATTTTCTCCTTTTCCTACAATGTTTTCAAAAGGCTTCTGCCTCAGGCTTGTAAAAACCAGGGATTGTGTGGTAAAGGGTTAAAGGAGGTAACGAGTTAATGCTCTATACTAATCGAAAATATATTAGATTTGTCCAAACTAAACGCATTTACTGAGTGCAAACTAAATATATTTCAAATTCGAATTTGGCTGTTTAATTAAGGATACAAAACATTGTTGGAAAAGGAGAAAATGCTGTTAACCAGCATTTTCTCCTTTTCCCGCAATGTTTTCAAAAGCCTTCTCATTCAAGGTCCATCAAACAAGGAATTGTTCTGTGAAGGGTAATATGGATAGTTTACACATTCCATGGTCTGGAAATATCTTTGATGGGAGAGGCTTATCAGTTATTTTCAGAACAATTTTCATCTGTTTCTCTTTCTTAACCCCCTTAAACTACTAAATAAACAACGAAACATAGTATCAACCAGTACAGGAATAAACGCGAATGTTTATATTTACAATTTCTGGCCCGCCAAAAAACATTTTGGAACTCACAATCCAAAATCAGACTGACGTGATGCGTAGTCTGATCTTGGTCCATATTGACCGCAAAAGCGAATTGAGACGCAGTTAGCAGTCTGGGGAGATTATTCTCATGCAAGAAACGGTGTAAATAAACTCAGGGTTTGCCGAGATAATTACTTTTGAATTCCATATCGTCTTTTTTTTCCAACGGTGAATTTTCTGAGGTGTTAGTTCGCTGTAAAGATGGGCCGTGCTCCATGAAAAGGGAGCTTAATGCATCTGCCAAAAGCTTCGGCCTTGGTCAGCCTGTGCAGTCTGCATTGTAATCACTTTCAATCACAAAACCTGTTGTTTGATCCACATTTGAATTTTGGTGTGCAAATACGTTAAAAATGAGATAATCAAATTTTAGAACATCGCCGTCTGTCATATTTTTTTCTTGCAGACATTTTTTTGTTTTGTGCAACTTCTCTATACTAATGAAGCTGTACTTTTGTAAGTAGACATCTAGCTTATAACTACGTTTTTTAAATCTTTTAGCGAACTTAATCAATTGCTTTCAGGAAGTCATAAAAATTAGACTGTAATAAAGATGTTAAGTCAATTAAACATCAGCAGGTACATGTATATAATTCGGAGGCCACTTCTTTGAAAATTTGCAAAGTTTCCGCTCAGTAATTACGGTTTGCCACATACATACAGACGTCATTCTTTGTGTTGATGCTGACCCTTTACTGTAATAAAAATATTGTGTTAAAGGTGAATATTTACGTTTTGACATTTATGCTCTTGTTTAACCCTCTACCAAACAATCCGTGGTTTCTACGACCCTAAGGAAGCAATGTCCCCGGCGGTAGGGGGACACGTAGGCATTCACCACAGCCCTCCGCTGTTTGGGCGAGGACCTTCAGTGTTCACAGTAGGAACATCACTTGATTGCTGTGCAGAGGTTAGTTACAGTTACCAGTCACCACTTATGCCCCAGTCACAAATAACGAACTGCCGCCGGACGGCGAGTTTTTCAGGGGATTTTGACGCAATCGTCCGGGGATCGCACGGCGACCGTCCGGTGGCAGCTCAATTTGAACGGCGGCAGTTCAATTTTGAGACGCCGTCCGGCGCCCGTTCTAGTTTTAAAACAGTTATAATTGGACGGCGACCGGACAATTTTTTGGCCATCGAAGAGCCTGTTAACTCATCGTCCGGGCGCTGTGCGGTGACCGGACGATGCCTCAGAGATCGGACGGCGCCCGGCCGATTTTTATGAAAACGTTTATCTCTAAATCGTCCACCGACCGGACGATCATCGGGCGGCGACCGGACTGCCTCCGTCCAGGCGCCGGACGGAGCCCGGACGGGTACCGCCCGATTATGAATATTTGTACGGGCACCGTCCGGTGACCGTCAGATCGCCGTGCGGCATTGATTTTGTTAAATCTTTCAGGACGGCGACCGGACGGCAAACATACACTTTGGCGGCATGAGAATATTATAAAAGTGTATATTAATGTCTTACCTCATCATAATTTATCAGTTCTGACGTAAAAATGGCTCTTATATCGCCACAAAATCTGTTGAACCTTTTCCTTCATCAAGAGAGATTGCTTGCTGCTCGCCGAAGGCAGATAAATGTAATAGCAGCTGCTGCTGTTTACGATCAGGAGCATGCTGGGCGAAGCCACAGAGTGAGGACTGTGTGGATCAAAACGTGCCTACAGAGGCGTGTCATCCTCGGACAATATGACACGCCTCTGTAGCTAGCCAGACGGTGGCACAAAGTCCGAAAGATGTCCGTCCGATTTCCGTCCGGTCGCCGCCCGATGACCGTCCGGTTGCCGCCCGGTGCCTTTCTGAACTGAAAACTGCACACACAGCATTTCCAAAGAAGTTGCCGTCCGGTGCCCGTTTGATTTGTGACTGCTTGAGCAAAATGTCTGAAAATCGTACGGCGCCCGTACGATGTCTCAAATCTGTGAATCAGCGAAGTTGGGAGAAATCGTCCGGTCCCCGTTTTATTAGTGACCTAGGCATTAACAAGTCGACAGCGCTAACCTATCGAACATGCAGGGCAGTATTAAAAAGCACTCTAAGGAAACGGATTTTGAAGCATTTTTAAACATTTATTTGGAAACAAGTTCTTAAAATTTATACTAACCTCTCTTGATTCTGCTTCCTAGGAACTGTACCACCAATGCTCGCACCGAATGTGTGGGCTGATGTAGAAGGCTCAATAAAAAACCCGCTCTCGTGTCTCGAACTCGGGACCTGATGGTTACGAGGTCGAAGCCCTACCTCAGAACTACAGACACCACAACGAAATGCTTTATATCAAGCTTTGCATGATGTTATTGATAAATTTTGTCCTGTCATAATCATAAGATACACTTGTTGTTTAACACTCAAAAAATTGGACAATAGCAAAAAATATCGACCTAGGTCAACCTCTGCAGTTTGCAGATTGCAGTTTGCACAGGCTGACCTTGGTCGATACTTTTTGCAGATGTATAAAAACGCCTTTCCACATGGCACGACTTAAGTATTTTTTGACTGCTGGCATTCCAAAGTTGTTACCCAAGATACGCTGATTGCTTGCAGGCGTCTACAAAACAGAAGTTTGGTGTAGCTTCCAATGATCTGGTATCCATCGCCGGGGATTAGCCTGTAGAAATTGTTGTATTTATGAAGCTAATTGATAGCACTTATCAGCAATAAAGTTAATTAATTTCTCCGGTTCTGTAAAGCTCAGAGGTTGTTAACAGGAGATTTTCCATGTCAGAGTTCGATCAAAACTGTCAAATCCTTTATACCATTCTGTGTTAAATTTTCAACTCTGTACCGGAACGTTTTAGGATCTTCCATATTTAAAGAATCAGCCGACGGTAATTTTGGAGCAGCTAAATCGACGGGGTATTTTTCAACGGGTAGAAAACATTGTGTGAAAAAGAAAAATGCCAGTGACCAGCATTTTCTCCTTTTCCTACACCTTTTACACAAGGTTGTTCAAATACGGAATTGATTATTAAAAAGTTGATACGTCAGCCCGGCCGGGTAGTTCAGGTATTAGCGTATCTGTGTAACTCGTGTCCAGGTGGTTACAGGCTCGATACCTGGTTGCAGCAAGCATTCTTTCCAATTATCTTTTTGCCTCTCACTTTCCTTGAATGTTACAAAGTAGTAAATGTCTTGGAAAATTTGTTGTGTCAGTACCGGTGAGAAAACTAGGATACATGCGTAGTTGCACGCAAACTCCTTTCTTTCTTTGCCGTTGTTGGAAGGTTGCAGCAACGAATGAAAAATCATTGATTCCAAAGGGCTTATTCATATTTTCTTTTTCAAATCAAAGCAAACGTCGAAAACGTTCTCAATAGGCTTGAGTAGATCGATGGATAGCAAAATTGTTGCTCGTTCAAAATGAAAGCATGTGAGGATGCCAAATTATTATTTGTGACTCAAAAGTATTTTAACCCTTTCCCAAACAACAAACTTTTGGACTATACCAAATTGAAAGCATTTGCAGACGACAATTCAACTCTTGCTGAAAAGATGATTTCTGTCTATGATAGGGTAGAAAACATTGTGGGAAAAGGAGAAAATGCTGGTTACCAGCATTTTTTTCCTTTTCCCACAATGTTTTCAAAAGGCTACTATTCCAGACCCGTAAAAACCAGGGATTGTTTGGGAAAGGGTTAAGTCTGCCTTTGAAGGGTAGAAAACATTTTAGGAAATAGAGAAAATGCTGTTAACCTGGTAAACATATTTCTAATGCCACAAATTATTCTTCAGAGAATACAAAGACCTATATTGCTTTCGAAAGTCTTTTGAGCTTTGAGTATAACACTAATTGATAATCCTAACTTTTCACCGGACGAAAAATTAAATACGTCCAAGCTAAAAATATTTGCAGAAGACAAATCGGATGTGGCTGAAACTATTAGATTTTTTTCCCCCAAAGGATAGAAAATATTTTGGAAAAAGGAAAAAATGCTGGTTTCCAGCATTTTCTCATTTTTTTCCAAAACAATTTCAGCGGCTTTCTTTCTTAGACCCGTTAAAATCTAGGATTGTATGGTGAGGCTTTAAATTGTAATTGAATCTCCTGATTTTATAATTTTACGAGCAGATATCTGGAATTCTACCCCAGGGTGTAGATGTTATAGCAATACGGTTTGGAATTAGTGAAGATTTTTATAGCTTACACCTTCCGTACAAAAGGTTAAACTTTAAACCATGCGCTGCCGCTGCGAAGCGTGACTCAGTGACCTTTTGCAGACAACGTTGATCAAGATCAGACTGCACAGAATGTGCAGTCTGATCTTTGATCTACACTTTGGGATATATTTTCTCCAACAACAATACTTTTTTAATTGGAAAATTTGGATATTTCCTATCCGCTTGAAAGTCTCATTTCTTTCATTCAGCAGGAGTAGGGTTAATTATTTACCTTCCCTTACAGAGCTGTGAAAAGAACTGTATATTTTAAATTGGTGGACATT
The DNA here is from genome assembly GCA_943736015.1 of Tridacna crocea. Lineage (NCBI taxonomy): Eukaryota > Metazoa > Mollusca > Bivalvia > Cardiida > Cardiidae > Tridacna > Tridacna crocea. Next base: position 21,961,393 of record OX031067.1, on the reverse strand, counting down.
GTATACTTCACATTCAAGTAGTCATTTCAAGATTTTGCTTACCTCAAATGTCTCTTAAATATCAAACCTTGTTGATTCATCGAGCTTTTAAGAAAAATTATCTAGTGAAAACTATATTGAAACATTTGTCAAAAGAAGATGTTGTTTCTAACCGTATTTTAAAAAGAGCATCGCAGAGCAGCGCATATACCCCCGAAGGGGCTTGTCCGTGAAATTGGTTGAAATCTAAGACGCCAAAAGAGATCCAAGTTTAAGAGTCACTTGTACAACTACACAGCATAGCGATTCATTGTGGGTAAGTTTGAACTTATTCCCATGAAATTGCAGGAGGAGTTGCGCACACAAGAAATTGCTAACGAACGGACGGACGAGTTGGGCCAAAACATAATACGACCCTTTGGGCTAGTAAAAAGTGTGTTCTATGTTAAAGTGATACATGGGTTTACGTCTCGAGACAATTTCACGACCATCAATTTTATACCTCGATTAATCGTATTTATTTTGGAACTAAAAACCTAACTAAATAACAGAAAACAAAGTTAAGCAGTTGCAGACATTTTACTGTAGCTGAAATAAGGTTTATCGTTGAAAACATTGTGGACAGAGGTTTTGAAAACATTGTAGACAGAGGTTACTGGCATTCACTTCTTTTCAAAATTTGTTCCAAAAATCCAAAGTCCTTTGGGTCGTTAAAATCAAGTAAAGTTTGGTAAAGATATAGTTACGGAATCGGCGGAGCCGATGATGAGTGCCGTTTTTTTTTTTTATCATAAAGTCCCAAGTTCAATTCTTGAGAAATACAGTACATCCCTATGCAGATCCGAATTTTGTACGACATCTTGAGCGATAAACTCCGTTAGTTTGGGTTTTATTTGACTCGTGCCGGTTAATGTACTCTCTAGAGAAAGCCGTGACGTCAGTCTGCGAACCTCTTGTTAATATAACCGTTGCAAGAAGGTGAAAAGTCCACATCAAAAGGCTACCAACAGCGCCGAGTTGTGTCGGTATCGACTATTAAACACACCCATACTATGAGCCATACCGGCAGCTAAAGTTGGTGGTATCAGAAACCCGGAGTTAAATATGGTATCAGGACATTTGCCCCCTGGACATCTGCCCCCGGACTTTTGCTCCCGGACTTTTGCCCCCGTAGGACACCTGCCCCCCGGACATCTGCTCCCGGGCGTTTGCCCCCTTAGGACATCTGCCCCCTAGACATCTGCCACCCGGACATTCGCCCCCGTAGGACATCTGCCCCCGTAGGACATATGCCCCCCGGACATTTGCCCCCTGGACATCTGCCCCCCGGACATTTGCCCCTGTAGGACATCTCCTCCCGGACATTTGCCCTGGTAGGACATCTGCTCCTGGATATTTGCCCCCGTAGGACAACTGCCTCCTTGGAAACGATAAGCCTCTTCTAAATGACGTTGAAGAACTAATAACATCCTGAATTTTGCTTTATTTTTCTTAAAATGCAAAAAAAAAAGAATTTTTGATCGGGGTTTGCAATAGGCGTGCCAGATGAGTAACTGACTCAATAGTTATCATACTGGAAGTTTGATATTAAGACTGAAATCATTTAATCAGCCGAAGATTTTCAACAAAATAGCACTTAACGATACAACAGCTGAGAGGTCTTTTTCATAGTGTCGGTCAAAATTACCATGTACATTATACGTGTATATCTCAAAGTTGCTTTTTTGAGATTGTCCCTTAACTCATTACCAAACGACAAGATTTTGGGTTTCTCCAAATCGAAAGCTATTGCAGACGACAAAATAAAAGTGACTTGAAATTTGAAATTTTTTTGTGAATGGTAGAAAACATTGCCGGAAAAGGAGAAAATGCTGGTTACCAGCATTTTCTCCTTTTCCCACAATGATTTCTATAGGCTTTTTTCTCAGGGTCTTCAAAAGTAGGGATTGTGTGGTAATGGGTTAAAGGAGCTAGACGTCCCAGTTGTAAACAAACTGAGGGACAGATGTCCAGGGGGCAGATGTCCTAAGGGGGCAGATGTCTGAGGGGGGCACATGTCCTAGGGGGCACATGTCCTAAGGGGGCAGATGTCCGGGGGGGCAGATGTCCTAGGTTGGCAGATGTACGGGGGACAAACGTCCAGGTGGCAGGTGTCCTAAGGGGGCAAAAGTCCGGGGTTAGAAGTCCGGGGTAAGAAGTCCGGGGGGGGGGGGGGCACATGTCCTAGACCGGTTAAATATAGTGATTTAACTAGTACAGTATACATTTAGCATACGTCTCACATGACACCTGTATCTTATACACTGCTGTGTAATAAAGAATCCAAAATCAACAACGCTTCTATTGACAGTACATTGAAGGTAAAATAATTTACGTAACAAAGAAATTCAGGAGAACATGAGACAGTATTTCACTAATGATAATTTTGTACATGTATATGTCTAGCGGAAAAAAAGGTTGCTGACTATATTTTCCTTGAAGGAGAATGTTACACACTTGGCTTCTGTCCATCGGAGATGATTACTTGAAAAGCTTTTGCCATTAAACGCGTTTTGCAGGTCGTTTCTCCAAGCTATTCCTAAAGCACTTTTAGCTTTGAAGCAAGCTTTTTCAGTTTGAACTTTACCCTTGGTAGATAACTTTCCTGTTTTGTAGAAGGCGATTTTTGAAAAAAAAACCTTTGTTGACAAAGGTGTAATTTACTGTGAAGAAAGATTGGTTTTATAAGCTGCATTAAACTGCATTCTAGCATTTACTTTGTGGACTCGTCAGTAGTTGAAGTGTGTACTTTTTTAATGCGTTCATCGATAGCTTATGGTAAGACCTTTATGAAGTAGGTCCTTACTGGCCTCTGTTGGTAAGATGTTTTACATAATGTGATCCTCAATGGCTAATTGCTTAGGCCATTTATTAATTTGATCTCCAATGGCTTGGTGGTCAAAGCGTTTTATCTATTTAATGGCCAAGAAATACGACATTTTATTGATGTGGTCCTTGGTGGCTAAATGGTAAAAATATTTTATTTATATTGCCATCGATGGAGTAGTGGAAACGACACTTTATTGATGTGGTTCTCGATGGCTTAGTAAAAGCGTATTATTCTTTTTGTCCTCGACGGCCAGACACTTTATACAATAATGTGGTCCTCAATGCCTAAGTGGTAAAGGTATTTTATTCATGTGTTCCTTGAAAGTTCAGTGTTATTTATTTATTAGTTCTTTATATGGTTTTCGACAGCTAAGTTGTTAGAATACTTTATTTTTTGTGGCCCTCGATGGCTTAGTGGTAAAGACTCTTTTTTGTATGGTCTTCGATGGCTTAGTGGTAAAAGCACTATTTATGTTGTCGAGGACCACACAAAGTACTGGAAGAAGTTGGCAAGCCATTTAGGACAAATGAACAAAACGCCTTACCCTCTAAGCCACTAGGGATCACATTACTAAAGTCTCTACCGCTTAACCATCGAGGACATGAATAATTTGTCTTTACCACTTGGGCATCAAGGATCAAATTAATACAGCACGTTTATTACTAAACCATTGTGGACCAAATTAGTACCATGCTTTGCCATTGAGGATCACGTGCCTTACCTACTAAGCCACCGGAGACCCGATGTAGAAGACATTTTATGAGCTTGGTCTGCCGTGGTTTAATGGTTAATGCGTTTTATTAATATGTTTGCCTCAGTAGCCTTTTGATTAATTCGTCTTTTTCGTTTGGTCTTCAATGGGTTTGAGATTGGTGTACTTACTCTAAAGGGTCTGCAGCTCAGAAGTGGTTGAGACGTTTTGTCCCTTTCAAGGCCTTAGAGGTTCAGTGGTGAAGGCGTAGTACTGGTTTTCAGATGATCCTTTGTGGCTGAGTAGGAAAGGCGTCCTCAGTGGATGAACCCATCGAACGCCTTTCACGACCATAGTTGCCTTTGTGTCGAATGTACACCAAGTTCAAGCTTCACAAAACAAGCAGCCTGATCTTTGATCTAAATTGTCCGATATGCTGAAGCAGTGTAGACAGAATCAACCATAAAACTGAAATTATTTGGGTCTATGAACATGTCGTTTTGGTTTCTTCGACAGTCTAAACGTTAATACTTAGTACTTGATCCTCGATTGCATATTAGTTAATTTCCAAAATAATTGATTGCTCATTGTCTCGCACTTTATTCATCGCGTACTCACTGGTCATACGGGTAAATCGCTATGAGGACCATTTGGACCTCAGTGGTTAAGGTGTTAAAGTCTTCACTTCATGTGATGACAGTGACTTAGTAGTATAGACCTATTCATTGGGAGGCTGGAAGCCCAGGAACTTTCGGACAGCGGTAATGGGTTAACTTTCTACGGTCTTTTTGTCACCTATGTTCACCAACGATCCTTAATTTAAGCAATCTAAGTCTTATTCTCCTAGATTTTTCTAAATTTGAAAGCAGCCCAACTTCTATTTGGTTAAACCGTTTGATTTACCCAATGAGAAGTTGTGTTTCTTTTAAGTTTAGAAAATTCTGGAGACAAATACCAAGATGGAGAATGTTCTTATAAGAATGATTGGTGAATATGGACCCCGTTGTTTAGCAATTCTTCCTGTAAGCCGCACTGCCTAGAGCCAGCCTTTTCGCTGAATGAAGGGCTCTTGAACGGGGTACATATAACAATTTCCAACGAATCACTACCACATGGTAACGATATACAATACATCTGCCTATTATATGATTTTGACAGTTATTTTCACCATTGCGAAATATACATCTGGTGGTATTTAGATGTACATGTAATACATGCTGTTTATTCTGCTCTATATTATAACCGGGTTTTATTACATTTTCTCGTATATAATTAGTTCTGTGGATCTGGTCTTAATTTCCTAATTATTGCTGATAGGATGCTTGTCGATACTCGAGGAATATTTTCTATGTAGTAAAATAAAATAGGCAAAACATGCACGTGGCTTGGCTGATATTTAACACTTTACCACACAACAAAATTTTAGAATGGTTTAAATTGAAAGCATTTGCAAATAAAGGTGACTGAAAAATTGAAAGAAAACACTGTGGGAAAAGGAGAAAATGCTGGTTACCAGCATTTTCTCCTTTTCCCACAATGTTTTCAAAAGGTTTCTTTCTCAGGGGCGTCAAAAGTAGGGACTGTGTGGTAATGGGTTAACTATACCTGTAACCGACTTTATATACAACAATTAATGGACACATGTGTGTACTTTAGAACTACTATTACATTGTTATAAACGTTTCTTTGACACTAGCATCCTGTAGCGCCAACTTTATTCCTGCCTGCTAAAAGAGGTAATTACCCGGACTTAAGTTGGCATCTTGGCAAAAAAATAAATAACGAAGGCACGTTTTCACCAGCCAATCCCATGGATATTTCTTAGTCCTATTCTTGAGAATTTTCTAACTTTGAAAGTAACACATCTGATGATTGGCTAAACCATATGGGTTAGCTAATAAGTAGTTGTGTAATTTTCTAAATCCTTAATTAGACTCAAGAATTTTCTAAAGAATGATTGGTGAATGCGAACACAGCTGACATAATTTAACACTCTTCTACTTATTAGGCTTAATCAGACAAGGATCAATCCCTGAATCAGACGAGCAAATGAAATGTGGTATACATGTATAGGTTGGCCAATGGTCATCAACTCATGATTCTGAAATGTCGTCTCTGTTAACACGGATAGAGTGGAGGCCTCTACGTGAGCAAACAGAACTTTATTCTTCTGATCATTTCGTGCCTCTGCCCCATAATCCAACATTAGGTGAGGACTCAAGAACACCTTTATTTCAAGTGTACTTTAAGTTTGACCATAGGAACGCCCGGATTTTGGATAGTGTACATCTAACTTGTGAAGGGCCCTGTCCCTTATTTCAATACTGGGTTCCCTTATACTGGGCAACGGAAAAAAAATCCATACTAAGCGTACTTCAGCCTGGATCCTTTTCAGACCACACGTTTCGTGCAGAATGAGATTAATTTATGCTTGCTAAATGAAATCAGGAAACTGAAGCCATGTTTAACATTCTAAGTTATAATGTTTGTTATAAGAACATGTTTCACGATAATGTAAAATTAATAGTTATAACTTTTTTATCAATGGACAAAATTTTAGATTAGTTGAAATTGACAAAATTTTAGATCAGTTGAAATTTACAAAATCTTAGATCAGTTGAAGTTAACAAAATTTTAGATCAGTTGAAATTGAAAGCAGTTGCTGACGACAAGATAAATTTGAATCAAAAATCGAAATTAGAGTTTGATAGGATAGAAAACAATGTTGGAAAAGGAGAAAAATACATTTTCCCCTTTACCGACAATGTCTTCAAAATCTTTCTTTCTCAGGGTCATTTGAAATCGGGAATGTGTTGTAAAGGGTTAGTGAAAACACTCTGAATAATGCTTTCCATTGTTATGAAACTTTTAGTTTATACTTACGACTTAAAATTTCATGACAAGGGCTTTGCATAGAATGTGAATTATTATTACACAATTATGATATCATTTAGTCCGGACATACCTTCGCTGGAATGTGATGCTAGATTGATAAATTCAACACTTTTGCTGATAAAACGCGACTCAATGACCTTTTACGGACAGTGTAGATAAGATCTTGGGTCTACAGTTTCCGACAAGGACTTACTCACCCCGCCCCAATATCTTTGAATTCGTAAAATTTGAGTTTATACCATCAGCCGACAGTTTCACTTCACTTATTTAGAAAGATAAGAGTTAATAAAAGAAGACGAAGAGATTTTAGTATAAGTTGTAAGAACTTGTTCATCAATCGATGTGAACTAAATACTTTTAAACCAAGAAGACGAAGAAAGAGCCATCTCCCACAGCATTTCGTCAAACTTCCACCTTTTTTCTGTTCATACAACAAAAACCACGTGATGTACCTCGTGGATCATTAAAAGAGGTATTAACCCTGTATTGGAACAGAAAAAACTGACAGAAATATCAGAAGCTCAAACAGCCATAAAAAATGGATCAAATGTTTTATTTTTGTAGTTTGAAGCATATTTATTAGACATTTACCAAAGTCAACTCTTTACCGGAGGTCTTAATTTTAGACTGGTCCGAACTGAAAGCATGAAGAGGCGTTTGATTAAATGAGGCTCAGATAATGAATTATGTCTGTGGTTGGTTAGAAAACTTTGTGAGAAAAGGGGAAAAGGCTCGTTACCAGCATTTTCTGCTTATACCACAAAGTATTCAAAAACCATTCTTCCCTAGGACTTGAAAAAACACTTGATCATGTGGTGAAGAGTTAAATTTTTTATAGTCCATTTTGTATTTACAAGTATGACAAAAACGAATTCCACCAATTTGTTGACATAGTAGTAAGATGGTGATAATATGATTAAAACTACTAAAAGCGGAGATCGTAGATGAATATTGGACTGCACGTCCATGCAGACTGATCTTGGTACACATACTTCAAAAATAATAGATCTATGGTCGTTAACCACACGATAAGGGTTGATTTTATGTGCAGAGAACCTGCTGTTGGGTTTATGGCGGAAGAATCCGTCATTGTATGATTGAAGCTGAGATGCGGCTGTTTTTATGAGCATCTTCTAAACCCTACTTAACAGAAAATAAATGACGATACAGAAAACCTTACCTAGCGAGAAACATATTAAATGAAAAATTATTTAGCGCAAAATCAATGCAACCGTATTTCGCGCAAAATGATAAATTTCTCTTCGGCCAAGGTCTGTCGTAAGGCATCTCCGTGATGCATTATACAAAGGAAGCCATAAAATATTACTAATATTTAAATTCGTTCATTGTAACAATCGATTTGAATTGGGGGTAGAAAGGTCCTTTGACATCTAGAAAATTTACAAATCGCAAAAAGTTTCGACTCATGTCAGCCTGCGCAGTTCGTAAAGGCTGACATGGGTCGAAACTTTTGACGATTTGTCGGTACTTTTCGGATTTGCATTAAACACTCTTTCTTAGAATAGCTCATAAGTTTGCATTACTGACGTCGGCGTTGTACATTTGAGCAGGACAAAAGAGCGAAAAAAATAGTACGTTTGAGCGACAAAATAGTGGACATTTGAGGGACAAATTTTTAACCCATTTGAGCGACATTTCAAATTCGGGGTCGACATTTGAGCCACAGTTTTTTACCCCATTTGAGCTATTTCTTTAAGAGATTCGTGGACAAATTTATTAGATTTGTACCTCTTCGTCAGCCAGACAAAGTCTGAGCAGGATAATTTTTTTACGTTTGGCGCTAACTCCGCGTACATGCTTCTCGATTTGTCTATCGTCTGTTTCATGATCATGTAAATTTTTTTGTTGTAAGATCATTTTTGCAGAAGAATCAGTGCGTATTCTTGCTTTACGTCCCTTTGAAGTACATCTTTTAACCGGTGAAAATCGATCGCTCAAATGTCCACCTGAAAATACAGGTGGACGTTAAAATCCGTCGCTCAAATGACCACCAAAGCTGTCGCTAAAATATCCACTACAAAAATTTTCAATTTCGATCACATGTCCTGCGCCCACTGACGTAGTATATGTGACCCATCGCGCAAAGGGACCATCTGGGAATTCCGTACATCAGTTTAATGTAAACAGATCAACGATAGTGCTGGTCAGTTTCAGTTAATAGTTAAAAAAAAAGACACGGTACAATGACCACTTTTCATACAGATAATCTCATTAAAGTGAGAAATTTCATCCCTGGTCAGCCTGCGCTAATCGCGCAGTCTGACTAGGGTTGAGACTTTTCGCAGTTCCCAGATGGTCCCTTTTTTGCGTAATGGGTCATATATGTCTTTGGCCATTTTTAAGTAACAGAACATGGCGAAGACAGAAGATAATTCGTTATCAATAGGAGAGTAAAATACAACCAAGGGGTGCTAATTTATCGACACCAAGAAAGAAAAAAATATACATTGTGGAAAAAAAGGAGAAACACGTGTCTTTCTAGAAACTGAGAATTTAAACTGATAGCCAGAATGGTCAAAGTTTATGACGACTTGGATGCTGTTTGTTTTCATTGCAGCGCGGGTTTACCTACGATAAAGCTGTATACTACAACAAAACCTTCATCTTTATCTTCGTAAAATATTATCAAACGGATGCCAGAATCATTTTATGTTCCTGTATGATATGATCACTTGTTTACGCGGCATTTGCCGGCAATTCTGCATCTTGATTGCTACACCTCTCTCTGGCTGGCATGTAAGTCGTATACATATTGGAGCGTTCCCAAATGGATTCCGATATCTATTGATATTTGCCATGCACTGTAACAATGCATTTGCAAAAAGTATCGATTCAGGTCAGCCTGCGCAGTCCGTGCAGGCTGACCTGGTCGATACTTTTTGCTATTGGACAGTTTTCTGCATGTCGAAGGACCCCTTTACCTCGTGATTCAGTCTATTGATATAGAAATGAATATTATAGATCCATAATTATACTATGACTTGCTGGGTTTCATGCATCGCTATGATAGATTTAACTCCCTTTTTTTCCAATTCATGGCTCATATATCGATAAAAAGAGGCTTTAGTGCGATTGCGTTTTTTAGGCTAGGCTGTAAAAGGTAGCCCAGAACTTACTTCTGGTAGTCTCGACTAAATTTACATGGAATTACTATTGGATAAAAGTGTTAAAAAATGAGGGAAATGGCGATTGCTGGCGTAGCCATTTATCATTTCATTCCTATCGAACCACCAAAAAAGTTAATATTCAGTACATCTTTGTTTTTAAATATCTTTCTTATTAGCTCCGCTTGCCTTCGGCCAGTTAGCTTATGTCATGGCCCGGTGTCCGTCGAAGTCCGTGCGTCAACTTTTATTTCAATCATCTTCTCAGAAACAGCCCATTCAATTTTGATGAAACTTCACAGAAATATTTCTGCCATGGTCCTCTTCAGAATTTCTTGAAAGAATTTGATTCAAAGACTCTGGTTGCCATGGCAACAAAACTGAAAAATATTTGACATCGTTGAAAATCTTCTTGTCTGAAACCATAAGGTCCAGGGCTACTAAATTTTGGTATGTAGTTTTATCTAGTAGACCTCTACCAAATTCCTTCAAATAATAGACTTGGGGTCAAAATTGGTCCCGTCCCAGGAGACACAAGTTTTAGGGCTTATATAGGGAAAACTTTAAAATCCTTCTGGTACCTACTAAGGGCCTACGGCTACCAATTGCTGCATGTAGCTTCAGCTAGTGGGTCTCTACCAAGAGTGGCCAAATTATAGCCCTGGGATCAGAGTTAGCCCCGTCCCGGGGTTCACAAGTTTTATATGGGCTTATATTGGGAAAACTTAAAAATCTACTTGTACCTAGCCATAAGGCCTAGGACTATCGACTTTGGCATGTAGCTTTATCTAGTGGGCCTTTACTAAGAGGGCCCAAATGATAGTCTTGGGGTCAAATTTGTTCCTGCACCAGGGGTCACAAGTTTCACATGGGCTTTTGTTGTGAAAAGTTGATAAATCGTCTCGTTACTAACCAAATAAGAAATAGGGTTATTAAATTTAGCCCTGTCTCATGGGTTTCATGTTTTACTTGGCCTTTTGATTAGAAAAAATTAAAACTCTTCTTGTTTATAACTACAAATTCTGGACCTGTATTATTTAGTATGGGGCTGTATCTTGTGGACCTCCACCAGGATTCAAAATTTTATAGCTTTGTGGTCAAAAATAGTTTTGCCCGTGGAGTTATAACTTTCTCGTACGATTTTATGGGGGAAAAAATTCGTATGTTTTCAAGTTTAAAACTTGCTTTGCATACCATGCCAAATCGGAATTCTTCTAAATTCAGTAAAAAAATGACACTTTTTGTCTTTTGTCACACCTTTCGAAAGTTTTACTATGCTTTTCTTGAATCCTATACCGGTCTGCACCCTCTGCCATTACTTGAAACAGATATCAGCAGCACATTTTCTTTTTTGCCTGGCTGTAATGATATACATCTGGATTGTATTGTTTGCATTTACTATACTAGGACGAAAAAGAAACGTAGGGTAACCTTTCAAGGTAGTTTAGAGGTGTATAACTTGATTGGGAATTCTAAATTTTGATTTTATGTTTACCACTGATCAGTTTTGAATATTTTGAGGAAATTTAATTTCAGTGTGGCCAAAACGAAACGAGAAAATGGCTTCTTATTGACAGTAGCCCCTCCTCAGTGAAAAAAAAAAGTAGTGACTGACTGCATATGGAGACTCAAAGCTTGTTCAATATCTCATATGGTACTCTGCGTTTCTTTTTCGGCCTAGTACATAAAACAACTTTTTGAATTGGCCACTCAGTACATGTATGTGAAGTGACCAAAAGGCAGTTTGTTGAAATGATGCACCTGCTTTGCGCAATAACCTGTTTGAACCCAACACAAATGAATAATCCTCTTGGTGCTTGCTTTATACAGGTTGTACTCTGACTGCAATTAAGCTGTTGACGTAACTGGAGTGAACCATTTTCAGTTTCTCCTGAACAGACCCTTTAACTTAATTTAAGATGTCACAAAGATGGCTTTGTGATTATTTAGAAATGGTCATTTGCTCTCACTTTCACCTTTTTTTAACACTTCCACAATTTAAAAAAAAAAAAACATTTTTACCTCTGAAAACAACCATCCCTTGCCGGTTCAAGTTAAGCCTGTAGAGCTTTTAGTAAATAAAAATAGGAACAACACGACTTTCATCATTTTCCCTAATACAATTCAGTTGCGGGAAAATCCAGTTAATTCTTACAGAACAACCACGTGTGTTAATAAGCCTATCAAACATTCACTTTGAAGAAAACGTGCTGGTAACCAACACTTTCTCCTCTTCCAAGAAAGCTTTCATAAAAAAATCCATGATTCGAAATACGCCATATAGGTTTTCAGCAAAATTTATCTCATGCGGTAAAGAATTAACAGTGAAGAAGAAATATGGAGGGAAGGTGTAAGGATATTAATTTAAGGCTGAAGGAATCAACATGTGGCAAGTATATCACAAATCACTCTTTATCATATACTTGCGTCTGGTTTATCACTGTTTCTGCATGCAATTATATCAATAAAAGTATTGCGTCGAATGCAAAAATGCACCAGTGCGCAGTTATCATTTTGTTGGAACTTTCTCGTCATGGGAAAAACCGTGTTTAACGATATCGGTGCCAAAGATATGGAGTGCAACACGCGAAAAGGGTCATTCGGACATTTGCGTAAAGTGTCGTCTCTGATCAGTGTGTGCAGTCCGCACAGGCTAATCCGAAACGACACTTTCCGATTTTATGTGATTTTCTGTTTTACGCAAGTCTACTGTAGCAGAAAATCTAATGTAGTCGTAAAGTGTCGTCTCGGATTAGCCTGCGCGGACAGCGCAGGCTAATCCGAGACGACACTTTACGCAAATGTCCGAATGCACCTTTTCGTGTGTTGCACTCCATATACACTCGACTTCTTTTGACAAATGAAAGGACCATCAACTGAAACTCAGCAAGACTTACATCTAATAGGCTTGGCTGAACAAGCGGATGAACAAGCGGATGTTACAAATCTAAGATCAGACTACATGTCCCCTGCAGTCTGATCTCGGATCCATGCCATTCGGAAAACTTCCTGTTTTCTCACTATTATAACAATTATGTGCATGTATAAGAGTTGTGTACCTGTATTATTTAGAGCCCAGAATAATAGTTTTAAGCAAACCCATACCTGCAACAGTCAATATTTCATCTATCCGGAAATATAAAAGGTCAACAAATCATTTCCAGTAAGGCATTTTGCACTTCGTTGCAAACTTCTTTGGGAAGCGTTATGGTAAAAGGAAAAGTTACTTGTTCCATGTGCTACGACTTTACATGCAATCATGTTTCAAAGTTATTTTTTTTTATGTTGGTTTTCCATATTTTAGTGGGGCGTTTTCGATTTCGTCTTGTTCGCTTTGCTTCTAAAGAAACTTTTTTGTCTCTCTAAAATAGGCAAGTTTCAATTCGAACAAAATTATGCAATCACCTACTTCATCTTCCAGTCAAAGATACAGTTTAACCTGTCTAGGTGGCTGTGCCTATTCAGCAAGCAATTTGCGATTAAGTTAGGTTTTACCGCTTTCCAAAAGACGGTTTGTAACAACAATCTTTTCATTTTACAACAATATTTTTATCGTTTGATGCATAAAGTTTGTCTCTTTAATACTGTAAATCTGCTGTCACAAATCGACTGATTTCTTACCTACATCTAACCTCGTTCGTATCGCGGAAGGGGCAGTCACGTGATCTTAAACATGGTGGCGCACATGTGAATGAATTAGCAGCGACAACAACAGCCACTGTGATAAACAACTTCTCCGTGAAAGTCATCAAATGCTTGATCACCGGTTCACCCGGTATTTGACGAATGTAAGACGCTGCTTTCAATATTGACGAGTCTGAAAAATTCGTCTTTTCAGCTCAATAATGATATGAATAAAATGTTGTTGAGTCGTTTGAGACGCAGTTTGAGTGTACCAAAGGTTGCCCACCGAGTACAGATTGGACTGAATATAAGTACCACTATTTTTTACTTACAACAAATTTGTGTTGTGTCGTGATAGTAAAGAAAACGGTTAGACGAAAAAAGATGTCATCTTAAAATATACGCTGTTGTCATAATGTTTTATATAACTTTAACCTGCTGAATAAGACAAACTACACTTTCAAACCTATAGTAAGAATCTGAATGTTACTATTTCAAAGTTATTTATTTGGAAATATCTACTTCTTCGTCTGTACATTCCGCAAAATGTCATTCGGTGGCGCCCAACAGCGTATGGGATTAATATCAAATCGACGTGTCAGATACAATAAAATAGGTGCGCTATAATTGTTTTTTTTTTACAATCGCGACACTAAACACGTTTTGAAGAATTTTGATAAAGTTATTTGGAAAAGCACAAACAAATGCTGGTTACCCGCATTTTACCCTTTTCCACACTGTTTTCCTCGCTTTTAGATATAAATTAAATTATTTTCACCACGTTTAATCTAACAGCAACAGTACAAGTTAAATTCTTACGATACCGACTTTCACGAATTGACGAGAATTCATAGTCAAGAACTCAATATCAGCATTATTTTTACGCTGATAAGCCCCCATCTACTGAACGATATACACTTGTGTAATTCTATGGTTTATTACACGTCTTATTGCCAATTACTCGAGATTCTTATAGCACTTGCCATACATATCTAGATGTGTTTTTGCAAAGACTTGTACACATAGCTGACGGCTGGCCTGTATATGATACGTGCTCTTATTTTGTTCAGTCTGATCTCTGTCAAGATTTTCCGCTACACTTTTGTGGGTTTAACCCTTTTCCAAACGACAATCTTTTGGACTAGACCAAATTGAAAGCATTTGCAGACGACAATTCAACTCTTGTCTATGATAGGATAGAAAACACTGTGGGAAAAGGAGAAAATGCTGGTTACCAGCATTTTCTCCTTTTCCCACAATGTTTTCAAAAGGCTACTATTCCACACCCGTAAAAACCAGGGATTGTTTGGGAAAGTGTTAAGTCAAGTCCTATCGCTGTCTCCACTTTTTGTTTCTCTAGTACAGGTTTGCACTTTAATGCCAAAGACATGAACTAGACTGCTTGACTTGATGTCCTTTTGCGAACAATGTAGTTTAAAATCAGAATGTACAGAACATTCACTCTCATCTTAAATCTAAACTTTCTGGTATAAAGTTTCTTTCTTTAATCATTTCCTTATTCTAGACAACAGTGTGTCTGAACAATTCTTTTGCGTCAAAACTGACAAAATATCTTGTTTTTCTTTATGGTTCGACCTGATTCCGATTTTTTTCTCGAGATCCTCAAATGTGCTCTTAGAATTTAGGTTGGATGCTCCTAACAGATGGTTAAAACAGTAACATAGGTTTTTTAGTTAAGCAGATTGTTTTTATTTTTTAAAGTGAAAGATTTATTCACCGCTTGCCTCGCATGGGAACATCGGTTCTTACCAAAATCTTACACCAGTTCTCCTAAAATTGTTTCCCTTTTATCGTGTACCTGTGTCAGTAGTTTGAATTATTCTCCCAATCTTAAAACGGGAAACAGTCAAGATATCAAAGTACGTAAGTACCACACCGGAAAGCACTTTAAAAGTTTCTTTTCAAGTGGTAATGTGTTTACATTAAATGAAGAGAGTTAACTAACCATATCATGTGCTACCTAGCTGCTTCCAGGTACACTGTACGGGGCAAAAACACGAAGTATATGTCTACATGTACCGAACCCTCTAGCAAATTCGAGAACAGAGAAAAGTGGTTCGCATCAAGAAAAACAAGTAGTTACATGTTAAAAGCAATCAAGCAATTTCGTTTAAAAAGTATTTTAAAAGGACACTATTATAGATCTGTATACTTTTATATACAGCTTTTTCCCCAAAGTGTGGACGGCTTTTCGTCTTGCATCAGACCACACTAAGAAAATTATTCCACAGGAAAAATTGCTCGTCACGAGCATTTGTTCCTTTCACTGCAACGTTTTCACTTTATTTACCCTTTACTAGACAACGACCACTTTTAACGACCATGGGAAAGAAGCCTCCTGAAAATATTTTGGGAAAAGGAGAAAATGCTGGTAAACAGCATTTTCTCCATTTCCCAAAATGTTTTCTACTCCATTTAAAATGATTGCACAAGTCTGAGTCACACTGAAATTGGTGTCTGCAAATGCTTTCAATTTGGATAAGGCTTAAATTTTGTCGTCTGGAAAAGGGTTAACAGGCTAACCCATATTGATCATTTAACGTACAATATCTTTTTAAGTACTTGGCTCCATTGTTTCAGAAGGTTGAAAATTTAAACAAATATGAAATTGTTGGTAGGTAAATCTGTCTAGGCTAAACAAAGTATGGACTATTTTTCTGACGGTTTACTCTTTCGAACGGAAGTAGATATATGATTTTACTGAAAGTTACTGTTTTATGAGACCATGTACAATGTACTTGAAATGTTCATTTTTAAGGTACCTACTCGGATTTTCTTGTGACTATTACAAATTTCAAAAATTTCTTATCAGTGAATTTCATAAGACAATATTCTACAAACCACATTTAGTAGAAATTGAAAATGTGAAAAAAAAAATCTTGAATGTTATATCTGTTTTTTCACTTAAGTTGATCGCCCCTTAAAGTATTCTTATTCACGGAGAAGTTTGCAAAGCCTTTTGGGAATGTCATAACGATCAATAATGTGTTTGAGTTATGCGGGACTGTATTCAAAGGAGCACGATGACGTCATTTCTGGTCTCATAATGATAGACAGAGTGTCCGACTGAAAAAACGACCATTTCAATGGTTAAGCGTCATATAAAGCATCTTTTGGAGGAATGTAACCGTCAAGATTCTTTACAGTGGCAAGGAAAATATATTTAAAAGTGTTTATCAGTGCCTTACAAGAAATTTTAAGTCACTGCAAAATAAATAAATACATGTATGCCCTATGGCGAATATGAAAAATCTAATATAACCATATGGGCATCGTAGACAGTAGGCATTACAGTTACAAAGTAGAGTTGAATGGCTTAAAGTGATTTTTTTAACCGAAACCTTTGATTGGATAGATCATTAATACGCCTGTGAATATTTTAACGTAATAAATGTACGTGTACTTGATTGTCTAGGGTAACGCTTCACGGAAGAAATACAAAATTGTTATCCGTGGTTGTCGTGGGGCGGCCATGGCGTTGTTTATAGACCATCTGAATTTCAATATTCCTTTTTTATTCTTTTAAATCTGCCAGGGACAAAGAAAAAATCGAAAGACAGCAGAATAAAATTTGAAGCATTTGGATCATGAAAATATATGATTGCTTAAAACATTATCACTGGAAGCAAAGGGTAATTAGATTCACATATAATGTACTTGCCATTATTTGACGGAAAGCAGACTGGACTACAACCCGTAAAGATACACGAATTTAGCCGTGAACTTGCCTGGACCAGGTTTTTCTAATCAATCAACCAAAACAGAAGCGAAGGTCGACGCCTGCTATTTCTGTATCATAGAACAAACTTATGTTGTGTACCTTCGCTATAAGACTTTGACGGGGTGAAAATCCCATGGAGATTATATCGCCGGGTAATTAACTAGGCTACTAAGAACCCTTTGCGGACAGTGAAGATCAAGATCAGACGACACATTACGTGCAGTCTAAACTTGAATCTACACTCTCCAATACTGAAATATTTATCCTCCTAAAAATACCCTTGAACTAGCAAAATTTGGGTTTTTAGTATTGGCTTGAAAGTCTCGTAGCATTTTATTTAGCAGTTTAAACGTTAACCATTGGTACTCAGCCTGATCGTTTGGGATTAAAGTTTTCAAACTTTCTGAAGGTCTTGTTTTACTTTGCCGTAGAAAATGTTATCTATTTGAGAGGTATTTTAGCTTATTAGATCTATGCATATAAATATGATACCACCTCGAACTTGTGTAAAGATATGGAAATGGTATTGTTGTGTAGCAATGTTAAAGAAAGGCTATTTTGACTTTGTTGTTTTACTTTTTCTGTGAAACTTCTTCTTTCAAGATCTCTGTCATTGTCTCTCTGTCTCTGTGTCTGTCTCTGTCTCTCTGTCTCTTTCTACTGCATGTACTGAATGAATCTTGAATGCAAAATATTCGAATATAAGGTGTCGAACAAATCATAACATAAACGTATCCCCCCCATAGCTCGTTTCACAACCAAAATTCTTTTTCAATGACTTTACATGCAAAACAATACATTTTTTGTTATTTACCTCAAAATTTTTTGTATTTAACCTTGTCTAGTTGCAGAACTTAAATAAAAATTTCAAGCCGGTAGTTAAGACCCAAATAAAGCTACTTCAAACTTATTTTTTTTTTTTTTAAAATCTCTATAATGGACAGTGTAGATCAAGATCAGACTGTGTGTTTTGTGCAGTCTGATCTTGATCTAGACTATCCTCAAAAGGTCAGTGAGCCGCGCTTAGCAGCCTTTAGGTTAAATGCTTGGGTGATTGAATTACAAAGAGTAACTTCATCTATGGCCATGAGAC